>CM040119.1:195363566-198124456 GCA_022559845.1 Amorphophallus konjac
CAGATGCACTTAGCAGAAAACTAATTGGTATGTTATCAAGTCTCATGATTAGTGTGACTAACCTTATTCCTCAATTTGCCCAGTTGAATTTAGATGTTGACGTTAAGGAAGAAGATTGCTTCATAGCTAATATCCGAGCTCAACCTACATTGATAGAGGATTTAGCCAAGTTACAAGAGGATGATCCAATTTTACTGGAAATTAAGGCCAATATTGAACAAAGACCGGAATTTTCTATTTCTAATGATGGAAGATTGCTATTCAAGGGCCGAATGTGTATACCGGATCATGAGGATATAAAGAAATTGATCTTAGAAGAAGCACATAAATCAAAGTACTCCATCCATCCAGGAGATACCAAGATGTATCAAGATCTCAAAAGAAACTTATGGTGGCCCAATATGAAGAGGGAAGTAGCTGACTTTGTGTCTCGCTGTCTTACTTGCCAACAAGTGAAGGCGGAACATTTCAGACCTGCAGGAAAATTACATCCCTTAAATATTCCCGAATGGAAATGGGAAAAATATAGGAATGGATTTCATTATGGGATTACCTAAGACAAGAGGTGGACATGATGGAATATGGGTAATCATAGATCGATTGACTAAATCTGCACATTTCATACCAATAAAAAGTCGATGGTCTGTGGATATTCTAGCAGCATTATACATCAAAGAAATTGTTAAACTACATGGTATCCCTATCTCTATTATATCAGATAGAGATCCACGTTTTACATCACAATTCTGGAAAAGTTTACAACATTCACTGGGGACTAGATTAAATTTCAGCACAGCCTTTCATCCACAAACGGATGGTCAGACGGAAAGAACAAATCAGGTAGTAGAAGACATGCTCAGGGCTTGTGTCATTGATTTTGGAGGAAGTTGGCATGATCACTTGCCTCTGGTAGAATTTGCATATAACAATAGTTATCAAGCAAGCATACAAATGGCACCTTTTGAAGCTCTATATGGGAAAAGTTGTCGATCACCAATATGTTGGAATGAAATAGGGGAAAGGCAATTTCTAGGCCCCGACCTTATCAGAGATTCTACAGAGAAAATAAAGCTCATCCATGAAAGAATGAAAATGGCAGAAGATAGGCAAAAGTCTTATACTGATAATCGAAGACGTGACTTGGAGTTTCAGGTAGGAGATCATGTGTATTTGAAGGTTTCTACAGGTCGTGGTGTTCGAAGATTTGGCATCAAAGGAAAGCTAACTCCAAGGTTCATTGGCCCATTTGAAATTCTTGAAAGGGTCGGTGAAGTGGCTTATAGATTGGCCTTACCTCCACAGTTAGCAGGAGTTCATGACGTATTTCACGTCTCTATGCTGAAAAAGTACGTATATGATCCAGATCACATTATCACTTATGACAATATAGAGATTCAGAAAGACTTGACATACGAACAAACACCGATAAATATTCTAGATCGAGATGTGCGTCAACTTAGAAACAAGGTCATACCTATGGTTAAGATTCAGTGGAAGAAAGCATGGCCTTATGAAGCAACGTGGGAAACCGAATCAGCCATGAAGAAAAGATTTCCAGAAATATTTAACTGTAAGTACACTCTCCTCAATCCATGTTTTGAATTTGGGGACCAAATTCTTTCTAAGTGGGGGAGGGTGTAGTGCCCCAAAAATTTTAAAATAATTTTCAAGAATTTATAAAGGCCTAAATAAATTTATAAATGGTTAATAAGTTATTATAAGGCCAAGTGGTGTTAATCAATTAACCCAACCCACTTAATTAAAGTCCAAAAGGTTTTAACTATGGCCCATTAAGTTTGGCCCACATTCTAGAAGGTAATTAAGTCTATCCACGGATATTAAGGATAAATACTAGAATATATAAGATAAGTTAATGGATAATTATCAAAAGAGTTTTAAATTGTTTGAACTCTATCCACGACACATATAACGGTCTATAGCCTAACCGTCACAGACATGTAACGCACGGTGTCTCGACCGTTACACTATGAACCAGAAAACTAAAAGAGTTTGATTTCCTTTGAACTCTAGGAACGAGTAATGTAACGGTCTATCGCGAGACCGCCGCATAACCCTAACGCGTAGGACCTAGTCCGTTACAAACCTGTTAGTTCCGTAAGCAAAGGAACTCATGAAAAGATTGGAACTTGATGTTCCTATCCACTAGGGATCATTTTGGAAAGGATTGTAAAGACTCTAAGGACTCTTAGGGATTAGGATTTGATGAAACAAGGACTCTAAACTCGATCTAATCCTCAAACCCTAGTCTAAAACTCTATAAATAGGGCATAGCTCTGAACTGTGCGACCCTTACTTTTTGGACGTAAAGAAGCAAGGTAAGGAGTCATTATCTCAGGTAAGTTCTTTAAAGTAGTTGTTTACAATACTTTAGACTAACTCCCCTCCGAATTTCACATCTTTAGGTCAAGAGGTCGTGGAGTTAGAGCCCAAGGAAGTTGCTGAAAAAGTCACAAGAGAAGGAAGGGATCTAGGGCAAGGTTCTCAACCAAATTCAGAAACTACAGTCTAAGTTAAGAGGTAGGTTATCTCATGAACGGCAAAAATGGCTTGATATGACTAAGAGCCTCTGGTTTAATTGATTTTCATGCATGGTAGATCATTGATTTCACGTTTTGATAGCTCAATGCATATCATGCACCTCTTAGCCAAATTGAGAAATTAAAACATGACTATTCATCTATTCATGATTACCTATGCATATAGATGGCCTTTACTTCGTTAACATGTCTGGAAACTCATGATGTTTTGATAAAAGATATGATGTGAGTTGATCTCATAGTTTCTATAGTTGTTTTCTATTAGCAGATACTGTAACGCATTAGCAAAGGACCATCGCTTTCAAGTAACGGCCCTACGACAGACCGTTACACACTCTGTGATATTTGAATTGCACTGTTGTTTCTAAGGTGCTTGGACAGACGCGTTACATTCATGTAACGGCTGGGTCCTGACCGTCATAATAACAGTGACGCCCCCTCTCCAGACCGTTATACTCTGTGTTCTGTCAAACCTAAGACAGAATATAACCTGCCAATCTTATTATATTTAAAGCCTAGTTCCCTAAGTTTTAAACCTAATCATGTGATTTTAAAGATATTTGATTTTTCATGATAGGTATTGCATGTTTTGTCATCACTTCTACTTAAGTTATGTTAAACCAAATTCTATAGTTTTGTACTATAAAGCATGACTTTTTAACATTGTATTGACGGAGTTTTTATCATGATTTTCACATTGATTATACATATCTCTCTCTGTCAATAGAGTCAATTCTATATGTACATGGCACATATTCCGGTATGTTGTCATTAATTCACACCTTGCACTATAGGAACACAATCTTGGGCATGAGGACCTCTCTATTGGATATTCCTTCCAATGGACTAGGAAATCATTGTTTCAAGGCCTCCGTAATTCTCCGCGAGCCTGGGATTCCCACTAGGACGCCGAGTTGGTTGTACCAATGAAAGCCCATTAATTAGAACACTCTATCGTGGTTCTGATTCTTGAAATGTAACGGCCTTGAACTGCACCGTCAGGCTCACGTAATGACCTAGTGCCAGACCGTCACATTCCTCTGAGTCTATTTTTATCCTTCTGGACTCGGATCACTGTAACGGCCCATTACTGGCGCGTTACATAATGTAACGGCCCAGAAAATGACCGTTACATAGCTTGCATTTGTTAACCCAAGGTTTGACCAAGGGTTGATATTCCAATGATTCTAGACAAACCTTGATGATCTAGAACTTGTCATATTGCTTAAATTGATCTAAATAAAATGGAAGTTAAAGAAAATACTGTTATGCTGTCGATTTATTTCTATGAGCATGACATTGTTTAAAGTCTATTTTTTGACTCCTACATTCTTATGTTGAAGCATTCATTCATTGATTTTAGTTATCATGGAATTATTGGAAGTGCTATATTCTTGGCCATACTTTACTGTTATACTGCGTGGAAGTAGCTTAATTTATAACTAAAGATGCGATCGAGCACTGATTGTGTTCAAGGGCTCTATGCTAGTCCCCTTGGCTGATTGCCGGAAACATACTATTTTATAAACCATGGGGTATGATGCTACTGGCGTCGCATTGCGCTGGGAGTACTATTTCTATAAATAAGTGAAGATCCACGGCACGACATGACATTCTTGCTTGATATTCCACAGAAATTCACGAAGCACTTGCTCATAAGCATAAGATGCTAAAGTGAGGAATATGTGACTTGCTAGTACAATCTCGTTACATTCTTGTTCATGGAAGGTCAATATCATGTTCTTGTTATATTCTTGCTAGTTCATTCTTGATCATTCTATCTTACATGATTATCTTGTTACTTTGGTTTAAACGCGTGATCGATTCGCATTTGCATGATTTTACCTTATTCTTTAGAGTTAAATTGTTAATTACTTTAATAGTGCCTTCATGTTGATGCGAAGATACCTACTGGGCAAGTGTGCTCATTACCTATTTTCAATATTTTTCAAGAGATGGAAATAGTTCGAATTCGGATTCGGGTGATTCAAGTAGCAGGTCCGAGAGCGATTGAATGTTATTATGACAAGAGTGAAGACATAAGAAGTCTAAATTGTCTAGATTGAGTCAATGTAATTTTTCTATTTCTTGATTCTAGTAGAATGAAAATCAAATTAGTGATTGTATCTTGAATATTGAGCATTATGAAATAAAGTTGAAGTTTGATTAAATCTTGTGCAATTGCATCTAATAGTGTGATTGTCTTGCGCTCTGATTGATTCTTACTTGCAAGAGGCTTACCATGCCGGCTGTTCGCGCTCCCCGAGCGAGTCTTCCGCTGTAATTAAAGGCTCGGGGCGTGACACTTTCAAATGAATACAAGGAGGGAAAATGAACCTAGACGAATGCAACTAAATGGGGACACACAAAGATGAACTAGACCAAATAAGCCTAATCTGACAAAAAGATGCAAATGATGACACTGCAACATGCAATGGAAGGAAGAGATGAGAAAAGAGTCAACCAATTACCCAATCAAATTCCAAATGATGCGCAAACATTTTTATAAGTTCCCTTTTAGGACCTTAGTGGATTAATTAAGATGTGAATTCACTCAACCACCAGGTATCTAACCAGGGTGGGGGACGGGAAACTGGCAGACTCTAAGGGACTCTCTCTCTCATTAATGCAAACCCTAGACTGGGGGGTGATATGGTACAACCTGCTCGGCGTCCATGTGAGAATCCACGGCTCGCGGGGGCTTACGAAGGTCCTCGGCAAGGTCCCCAAGTCGGCTCCAAGGAGTATGGAGACGAGAGGAAACCCTACCTTGGTAGGAACGTGACTAAATATGACTGAAATTCATGAATCCTATGCGCACCGGAGTGCATGCAAAGTCTAGCCTCGCAACTAGCAATCAATGATCAATCAAATATGAGGGAATGAAAACAAGTATGCAACAATGATATGAGAGCAGGGGGAGATCAATAATCAGCACCAAATATCATGACAATCATATAACATGACAATCAAAGTGAACCATGGGTGCACTGCATCACGACAAGGATGGCCTCTAGGGGACCGCTCAGGGAGATATACGGTCCTGGCTGAACCGTTCACATCAAGGAGTAACCACAAAGTAACATAAAAATGAGAAACGCTGGAATGAAAGGTGACAGAAAGCGGATGAACGGTCTATCGACAACCGCATAATAACTGGAACGGACCTGCATCAACCGTGCAACAGCAACCAAACCAACAATATAAAAACAGAGGCGTACTTGTACAAGCACGGTGGATGGCCAAACGTAGGCCGTAGAACTGATGAACGGGCGATAAGAGACCGCTCAAGACAGTAAGCTTGGAGAAGAAGTGGCAGTGTTCGCGGAGAAAGACGGTGAACCTTCAGCCGCACAAACCTTGGACGGCCCTGGGAGAGCCGTTCATGTCCCAGAGGACAGAGAACGCGACCCAACCTACAATCACTTTGAGAAAAGGACTAACACAATAAAAGAAGGGGTCAGCAAATCACTAACACGATGGGCACTAGGTGTCCCACCGTGATCGCCCAAAAATGGGATGTTGATATGTTTTTACTTTCTCTTTCTTTACCAGCTTAAAAGATCTCTTCTATCCCTTCTACTAAATCGATATGAAAAATATAAATAGATGGATGGTAGAAGGAGACAGAAGCAGATAAACAAGTGTGATCGCCACCAAGGTGCCTAATGTGATTGACACACTGTACCTTGGAAAGAGAGGGAGACACTCGCCTTATGAGCAGCACTGCAGGGATGCGCGGCCTGTGAAGAACCGCCTTTCATGTTGAACGGCCGCACGACAGACCGCTCATCAGTGCTGCAGAGGACGCGGGACGCAAAACTACTGGCAGATGAACGGCTCCAAGTCAACCGCAGTTGGAAGAAGAATGGTCGAAGATCCACCGCTCCTCCTCTTGAACGGACGTATGGGAACCGCGCAACATCACCACGCCAGAAGTTGCGAGATTCCAACCTCCACCCTTTCCGACCGGCCAGAAAGGATGGGCCTTGCGTTAGTGAGTTGCTGACCTGCGAAACAGAGTGTAAAACACAAAGAAAAACCCAATTTCAGAACTATAGAGTGTAGTAAATGCTAACATGAAAGGAAATAAACGTAACTAAATGAAGTGGGGGATACTTGGGGAGTTTTAAACCCCTGGGGGCGTCAAAAACGTGGGAGGGTGTGTGAATGATAGTGCAAGTGAAGAAAAACGTGGAGAATGATGCATGCAACCAAAAGGGAATGACGGACTATCAAAGATAAAAAAGACTCAAAACGAAAGTTACTCCCTGGACTAGAGGCTTGTATGGACGTAGAAGCCCTCCCTCCCTGGTCGTAGGTCACTCAAGAATTCGGCAGGGCTTCGCCGTGACCTGAAATCTCCCCCCTCTCGAAGGTAGCCTTTAGAGTCTATTTATAGAGCCTAGGAAGCCAGCCCTGAAATTAGGGTTTTTAGGCATTTTCAGGTCGAGATAATCAAAGGAAAGATGAAGATAATCGAATTATCTCTCATCTAGAAGAAATGGCACTCGAAATGGCTCAATATCCGTGGAGAAAATAATGGGAGAAGTTTGGGATAAAACCACGGATAGAGAGAGAAAATTTATTAATCTTTCAGGAATCGAGAGGATGGACGGTCTCATGATAGACCACCCAACCTGATGTGCGGCCATCTCCTAGGCCGTTCAACCCTGTCGGTGGAAATTCAAATAAATCATAAATATTATCCAACTATCAATCGAACTGACCGGAAACCTCACCGTTGGACTCTCATAGATGAACGGCTAATAGTAGAGCTTTCATCCACAAGAGCGGCCAAGAATCAACCGCTCATGCATGTCGGTGATAATTCAAAATAGATGAGATAATAGATAATTATCTGAACAATCAATTGAACGCATGACTCTGGGAGATAAATGGCTAAGTATGTACCGCACAATGGTCTTATGCGGCTACTACTAGGCCGTATATATGCTTGTCGGTGATAATTCAGAAAATCAACTAAATATCCCATAAATGTATGAACGGCCCAGTAGCAACCGCACATATAGTTGTGCAGCTGGATGGTGACCGCACATGTACATGGGCGCTTGAAATTCATAGAAAAGCTCAATCAACTAAAACCAAGGCCCATTAAGCCCTGAATCAATTCGGACCTAGCCAGGGAGGGAGGCTACCCATAAAACTGGCCCAAAATGTGCCCGAAAATAGCCCATCGAGTGATGGACAACTCGAGGCATCAATAAATGGGAGTAAGAGAAATGACTCAACTTATCGGTAAAAAACGGGTGTCAACAGTGATCTATAATGTCACTCTGCCGCTTCGGGCCGATCACTAGCTCCGGTGTCCTCACCATCCTCCTTTTGGAGGATGTAATTAACGTCATAGCCTTTATGATATGACGGACTGCCGTCCTGATACGGACTTCACTTTCGTTTGACCAAGTCAGATCGAGCGCACAATAAACTTGTCACTTAGTGACTGGCACAATAAATCAAACAAATCCAATAAAATTTAATTAATAAATGAATAAATGAAATATTTAATAAAATCCCCCCCACAAGCTAGCACACTCTGTGGGACCCAGTCTCCCTTCATCTTTTGCCAAGATAAACGGGCCCGACGGCCCTCCCAAATAATGATGATCTCTTCTTTGTTTCTATCCTCCTCGTAGGAAGTAGCGATGGCTGCTGGATTTGCTGTGTTGACTTTCGGCCCCGCGATCATGGCCAACCATGCTACTTGTGGGTACCTGGTGGTACCAACCATTTTTTGCACTTTTTCACCAGTGGTTGGCTTCCCTAATTTCTTGGGGGTAGCCTTTACTAACGTGCTGAAGGTCGAAGCTCCGGAGATGACCGGGGAGGACATCAGCGAGAAGCCTCTGGTTGCCAATACCCGAACCTGCAGAGACCTGCCATCAGGTCGGATCCAATTAGCAAGCTGCATGGTACACCATGTAGCTCATGGGGCTCGCTCAGCCTATTACAACAAGCCTAGAGCTCGCCACCAGGGGAACTCCCGAAGAAGAGCCACCGCTCCCATCACCGGACGACTGTCAGTGTCTGGCAAATCTATTTTGATCGGCAGTGTCCGTGTTTTCCTAGACGGATGCGACACTCAAGTGATCCGGGATCGGGTGCTCCCAGCTGTGCCAACCCGCAACTCCTTCTAGGCCCTATCCGGAAGAAGGGCCAAGAAAGAAGAAGTCGGTCGCCAAGGCCGGAGAGAGTTGGCCCCAAAGCCAAAAGTATTCAAGCAGGTGTGGGTTCCTAAGAAGATCCAACCAGCCCGCCAAAATGTGCCTGTTCGCCACTGCCCCAGTTTTGTTGGGGAGGAGAGGAACAATGAGAGGGGCTTGGCCCCAAGAAGAGAAGAGACGGTGGTGGACCCTCCACGCCGAGCTACCCCCAGGGCCTATGTCCGACAAGCCAATATCCCTTCAATGGGAAGAAGATTTGATCAACTTACTGGGAGAGCCCGACTAGCATACATCCCTCCGATAGGATGTCGACCGTTGTCCCCGATCCTCCACCAAGGACGGGGTCAAGAAGAGATGACCAATATGGTCAGGAACTACTTCAGGGGTCTAGGCAACTCCTCATTGGGCCAGCAACGACTGCTCCAAGTAGCCGCGACCGAATAAGAAGACTGCTTGCCAATGGCAGTCGAAGAAGAAGAAGAAAAAGGAATGACGTCATCTGTTGATGGCAATGGATATGAAGATGGCCCAGATTACGAGGTCGATGAAGCCCCTCCCTAGCAGGAGGATAGAAAAAGAATTTTTATATTTGAAAGACTGACCTTCTCCGGCCATACAAGGAGGAGGGTCTACAAAACAAAGAAGAGAAATGCGAGTCTTCCCTTGCAGTATGGCCTGGATGGCTAGCAGATACGGGCGTCTGCCTGAGGAGCCCCAAGAATTGGTCCGATTAGCCGAGAGGCCAGGGTCGAACACCAGGAGAACTGAAGCCACGAGGGACATGATGAGGGTAACAAGAGGAAAGCAAATGCTGTCAGAAGAAGTTACTACCCTCACTGCAAATGTGATAACAACTGAAGAGGAAGAGGTTTTGCTGAACACTTCACCTGAAGGCGCTTCAGGGGAAGCAGTGGAAGCCACCACCAGCATAGCAGCAATGGACCCATCAGTGTTGATGCTATTACAACAATACCGGTAGGAGATAGAAGTTCTGAAGAAACAACTACATGAGAGGACAGAGTAAACCTCGGCCTCCAAACAACCCGAGAAGCAGGGTGAATCATCGCAGGGGGTTGTCAATCCGTGTGACTTTCCACCAATATACACTCGGCCCCAGCCGATAGAGCATAGCCAAGCGGCCACCCAGCAGTGCCCACTCCAGCCGCCGATGCCACCGGTACTGCCTCAGGTTCACCAGGCACCACCATTGCTGCGTCCTCTGCCACAGACGACCACCTTGGTCACCCCGTACCTACAGCCGGCGCACTTCTACCCCGAGCTAGTCGATCCAACCACTGTAAACAGATTGATGGTGGAGAGGATGATTGAATTAAAGCTCTCTGAGCGAAATGAAGGTGACTATGTCACGTTTGATGCTTATCGGGTACCATACCCACCTCATCATGCAGCGAAGCAGCTCCCCATGGGGATCAGCAAGCCTCCCAAATTCGACAAGTTCAATGGGAAGGGATCCCCAAAAGAGCATATCGCATACTACATGACCGTCATGGGCGACCTAGCCACAGACAAGTCGTATCTGCTAAAATTTTTTGGGTCCTCATTAACCGGGCACGCATTTGAATGGTACTCCAGCCTTTCGGCCGAGTCAATCAGTGACTGGCCAGACATGCAGAAGAAATTCAGAGAAAGATTTCATGTCACCGAGAGGGAGGTCACAGTGGCTGAACTTTACTCAACAAGGCAAAGGGTAGATGAAACAACCCTTGAATATATTAAGAGGTGGAGGAACCTCGGAATGAGATGCAAGCGGCCCCCACATCAAGAGGATGCTGTACAGATTTGCAAGCAGAACCTCAGGAGGGAGGTGCTGGAAAAGATGATTGGTATGAAAATCCGGTCATTTGACCGACTAAATAATGTGGTGGCCGAAGTTCAATCTTTTCTGGTGAGACCCGCCCCTACATCAACCACTGCCACCACGCAGAAGGCAAAGGCAGCAGATCGGCGCTCAGCGCCAAAGGGAGCAAACACCCTTGACATCAAGGCGTTTGAACAATAGAGAGATAAAGGCAAGAAGACAACTGAGCCCCAGCCTGATAAAACAGAAGAAAAAAAGGAGGGTCCCTTACTTAGGGATAAAATGAAGAAAGCCTACTCTTTCCCAAAGGAGAAAACTAAAGTTCTCTTTGACTGGGCCACCAAGTACGACAAGGTCACCCTGCCTGGGCCGAGAAGGCCGGAGGACCTGAAAAGAAGAGACAGTCCAAGATTCTGCCCTTACCATCAGATGTTGGGGCATCCAATTGAAAACTGCTATATATTCAAGGATGTCCATGAATGCATTATAAGAAAAAAAGAAATAGAATTGGGGGAGTACAAAGTTGACCCTCCATAACCCCATGCAGCGCCTCCAAGGAGGGCTGCAGCCAACATGATCTCCTTGTATCAGGCATTGCCCGAAGAGGTGGCGGAGGCCAGTACTCAGCACACTTATGAAGCATGCTTCCTGACGCCGATAAAAGAACAACATGGATGGCAGCAGGTCCCAACAAAGACTAAGAAGAAGTCTCTACCACGCCTGAAGGGGGGGCACATATTCGTGGCATCACGCTTCGGCCTACCCCTCTGGTGCCAGCATTATTCTAGACTAGCCCGCCTGCGATAATCCGAATACCCACCCACAACCGGAGGAGACAAACTCATTTGCCGGTGGTCAAAGAAATCAGCCCCGAGGCTCGGCTGCTTCAAGACTATATAAATGGGCTAGATGAATATGAACAGCCCAAATTGAAGCCTTTGCTGATAAGGGACCATGTCCCATGCCAAGAGCTGGAACAGCTATCACTAGAGCAGGAGACCAACAAAGCAACGGAAAAGGATGATATTATGTTCTAGGGGAAGGTGCCAACTAGAGACGAGAAAAATCAAAAGAAGAAAAGAAAGGCCTGCAAGGCCAAGAAGGAGACAGTGCTCTCCTGCAACACCCTGTCTGCCCTTTTCAACCTGCCCAGTGAGGAAGACGAGGAAGAAATATGCTTTACACCCGCAGCTGATGCGGGTCAGGCTGAAGTCATAACCGCTGCTCATGCAACCCAGTCAGGCCGAAAATGAGGGCGCCAGCCACTCGCCAACCACAATATTATCTTCAGAGGGGAGAAGCCCTATAAAATACCCCCTCCGGAGGTCAAGGGAGTCCAAATCCCTCCTCCGCTAGGGCTATACAACCAGAGTGGGGGCAGCAACGGTGTCCCTTCCTTCCTCAAATTTTTGAAGATGTTCAAGGGCAAGCAGCCATGTCAGGATGCCAGCCCTATAGCCAGGGGCACTCTCCTGCAACTTCAGCAACCCTCTGGTACTCCAGATGAAGATAGGGCCGGCCCGACTGCGAGCGATAGGGGACAACAAGAGGATGACACCCAGTAGAAAGGTGCATACTCGGAGTTCGACGGAGCAGGTCCATCAGGGGCTGCGGTACAAGGCTCTTCCAAGCCAAGATAGGCAGAAGAAATGAAGCTTTCCAATGTCCGGGCTGGAAGCTGGGTAGTGAAGTTGCTGAAGAAGCTCCCGGCAAGATTCACTGTTTGGGAAATCCTCTCCCTGAGTGAAGAGACCCAACAGGTGATTATCACCGCCTTGCAGACACCAGCCCAATACGAGGCTTGTCTGGTCGAAACACTGCCAGGGGCGAATGTAGCCTTCATTGAAGAAGATATGTTGCTGCCCACCACTAGCCACAACAGACCCTTATATATGAGGGGGCAACTGAATAGCCAACAGCTGAACAAAATTCTAATAGATCTGTGTGCAGCTGTTAACATACTTCTCTACAGGGTATACCAGAAGTACTACTTCAATGTCCACCTCGATAACGTCGGAGATATGCGTATCGCCGACTTCAACCAGAAATGCGAGGTCTAGCTCGGGATGGCAGAATTCACCCTCACCATGGCAGACCTTACTACTAGGGTTCAATTCCATGTTATCAACTCCAACACCTCGTACAAGGCGTTGCTTGGCCACCCTTAGCTACATGAAAACTTAGTGGTGCCATCTACATTGCATCGGTGTATTAAGTATAATCATGATGGGAAGGAGGAGAGAATCTTTGCTAACCTCCACCCATTTGAGGTATTTGAGCGCCAGTTGCTAGATGCCCCCTTATATGTGGATCAACCACGAAAAACTTTCAAGACAAAGGCTCTTGCCAAGTCAATAAAAGGAACCTTTGGTGATGACAGGTTCCCACCACCACCGCCAGGATATGTGAGTCCCAGGGCAGTATCACACATCGCTGTTATAGGGGACATGAGCAGAATTGCACCTCCTACCATTTACCCTAAAGGCAAGAAGCCAAGATCGACCAGCATCATGGCCATATCAAGATCCCTGAGGGTCTCATCAAACCAATAGCCGGCCTCGACCCCCTCACTCTTGAACCTCTCAAGACATTAGAGGTGGCACAAGCCAAAGGCCCCAGTAGCTTATTCTATACAGCTGAAGAACACCCTACACAGGAGGATACCGATTGTCATCTCCCTGAAGATATAGAGAACCTGTTGGTCCCCATTCAAGGACTAACATTCACAACAGATTGAGTGGCTAAGATGTTCCGGAGGCAGCACATTCCCTCTGGCCAGCCTCGCAAAGAGAAAGAAACATTCAAAAGGCTTTGGCATCCTGCCAACCAAGATAAAAAATTAAGGCATGTCTCCCAGAACCCGGGGTTGGGCTTCAACCTTGAAGAATATTATTACAGTGGGTGCTATGAGGTGGATACCATTTCCGCCTTCTTCCCAACAAAAGATAGTCCACCGGGGGCAACTTATGATGAATACCCAGCGGAGACAGAATGCCCCGGGTCGGCTCAATTGAGAGACCCAGAATTAGAAGCCATAGCTCCCTGCAGGTACTGGGAGAGGGTTTACCCTGAAGAGACAGCTTTCAAGCCAGATTTGACACGAACAGCAGCAGCGAAGCCGAAGACACTAAAGAAACAGGACTTTCCTTCTCCTGTAACCCTCCTCTAGCGACAACATTAGCGCCCCTTGGGCTGATCAGGGAAGTTGTTGTTGATACCGATCGGGAAATGCCCGCGAGAAGAGAACAAGCCACCTCTACTGAGGGTATGGCGATTCAAACTGATATGAGGATGGAATCATCCTTACCCATTCTAAGCCCGGAACACCATCCCTCCGAGCCAACAATGAACAGATGTCAGCCTCTCCAGATTGCTAACTCAGCAACTGAGGCTGAGACTGTAAGAATCCCGCTAGCGGAACAATGCATACAACCGCCACCGGTTGAACTAGAAGCTCCCAATAGGGTCTGGGAGCAACACACTGAATTGGTCGAGGTTTTTGAACTTGAGGATAGTGTTCCAGACTTCATCGACCTCCAGCCGAATCCCCCGAAAATAGAAGACGGAGGCCATGTTGGGTTCGGTGCAGTAGATTCAGAGGGGGGTGAATGAATCTCCCCTTAAAAATTTCGCCCAATTAAAAAATTCTTCCTGATACTAACAGAAGTCCAATAAGCAATTGCGGAATTCAAATTCACTAAGTCAAGTGAAATGCTTGTAGATGAACTGACTAGTGACTTAGGAACAAAGTCAAAGGACTCTCAAAGCTACAATCGAACACACAGTGTGCAATCAAACCATATCGTCCCTAAGCATTCATCTAGCGCCAATCAGATAAGGAAATACAAACCACAGTGCACAAAGGATTTTTAGGTGGTTCGGTCCTCCAGACCTACATCCACCCCACACTCAAGCCCGAGTGTGGATTCCGCTGACTCACAGCTTGAACAGCTGGGCATCACAGCTTGCCATACAACCGCTGGGCAACACAGCTTGCCATCCGTTGGGCAACACAGCTTGCCATCCGCTGGGGACTACAGCTTAACCCGTCCGAGGTATCCACCTCGCTGCTGTGCATCACAGCTTGCACTGCTGACAGACAGCTTGAAGAAAGGTTTAAAAGGAAAGCAAAATAAGAAACTACAGCAACGAAAACTGTAAACAATGAAGCACGAATGTGGCTCACAAGGAGCTGACTGGCCTGGATTTGATCCACGGTACAGTGAAGGCAGATCTCTCTCGATCTCACTATCTTCCTTTCTCTTTTTCTTCTTCTGCTAATCACATTCTCTCTTTCTCTGCTCGAGCTCTCTAACTCTCTCTTTCTCTTCTGCTCTTCTTCTCTTTCTCTTTTTCTTCTCTGCTTCTTCTGCTTCTCTTTTCTTTCTCACAGGATCGTGCAGGCTATCCTCTGCTTCTACTTCGATCACCTTCTTCTGATGGATGAGGCTTCATATGTATAGAACAGCAGGAAGCAGATAGGGCATGTGTCTTCCACATTTCCCGCCCAGAACTTTTGGCCACATGTCATCTTCCTGTCAGCCCTTTCAGTCTCGGATCACGTGCCTTTCATTAAGCTCTGCAAAGAGTCCCTGTCAGACAGTCGAATAGGATTATCAGTTTAAGTCTAACAGCTTGTACAGACTTTATGAAGGCAGTGCAGTGTGTAGACTTTGCAATACGAAGACAAAGCATGTACAGACTTCACGTTGTGAATGCAAAGCAAAGCAGTGCATGGCTGTACAGACTTTGTGTAATGTATGGACTTAGTGTGTGCGAGCATGCTAACATGCAATGTGTAGACATTGAATCAAAAGGATGCACAGGCTGTACAGACATTCTGTGCTTAACACTTAAGCCTGAATGCATGAAGAGTAGATGTTGTATAGACTTGCTGAAGTGTGCACAAGGTGAAGTATCCACAACAGAACTGAATGCACTAACATGCCGTCGACCATTGTACAGACCTCATGTTCACTATGCAGACGTTGTATAGACTTTCTAATGCATTGTGTGCAGACTCTGCGTGCGATGTGCAGACTTGTATGAGCAAGGGCTGTACAAACTTTAAATGAAGAAGCACATGATGCAATGTGTGGACTTGGTAGATGATGCATGCACCTCAATGTATAGACTTGTAATGCGTGCAGGGCATGCAGTGTATAGACTTGGAAAGTCATCAAGCTACGTGCAGATAGTAAACTCTGTACAGACTTCACTTGTGCCTGAAATAGACCAATGTATAGACTTCAACTCAAGTATGCATGCAATGTGTAGACTTTGAAGAGGATGCACTGATGCAGTATATGCACAGAGGAAGTAATGCACCGATGCAATGCATGCACATAGCAGGTATTGAACTGAAGCAATGGATGTATAGACTTGTGTTGACGCTGCATGACAACTGCCAATGTATAGACTTCACAAGTGCAAGCAATGCAGCAATATATGGACTTTGAACTTGTGCATGCAATGTATAGACTTGCTACCCTGCGAGTCATGCAGTGTATGGACTTGAAGAATGATGCATGACGCTGTACAGACTTCACTTCGTGCAAGCTACAGTGCAGTGTATGGACTTGAAGAATGATGCATGATGCTGCAGGTCAACAGCCAATGTATAGACTTTGCAGATGCAAGCAATGCAGCAATGTGTAGACTTTAGGCTATGCCATGCAATGTATAGACTTTGAGCATAAACACCACAATGCAATGTATAGACTTGCTAGTTACGTGATCTGCAATGTATAGACTTTGCCCAATGCATAAGACGCTAAGAGAGACGGACAATGTACAGACTTAGCCAATGCAATGTACAGACTTACTGAGCTGACGCTGCATGAGACACTAAGTAAGACGGACAGTGTATAGACTTCGCATATGCATGAGACGCTAAGTGTATAGACTTTGAAGCTCAAGTGAGACGGTGGATGTACATACTTCAACTCTCAACTGAGACGGTGGATGTATAGACTTCTAAATGCTGACGGACAATGTATGGACTTGGCATAAGACGCTGGATGAGACGCTGGACGCTGTACAGACTTGGAGACAATGCATGCTGCAGTACATAGACTTAGCATTAAGCAAGGCAATGTATGGACTTCAAGTCATGAGACGCAAGTTGAGACGATGAATGATGTACAGACTTCAATGCGTGCTTGCAACACGAAGTATAGACATTGCCTGTGCGAGCAATATAGTGTGTAGACTTGTGTGTGTGTGCAATGTGTAGACCTGTGTGTGCTGTGCAACCGATGTGCATACTTGCTATGGAGGGATGTGTAGACTTATGCATTGACGCTAAGTGAGACAGTGCAATGTATAGACTTCTTAACAGACGCATGCAGCAACTATTAGTGTAGACTTATGCATTGACGCTAAGTGAGACAGTGCAATGTATAGACTTCTTAACAGACGCTTGCAGCAACTATTATTGCACTGATGCAGTGTATGCTAAACACAAAGATATTGCACTGATGCAGTGTATGCTAAACACAAAGACTATAGCAATGAATAGATCAGACAAAGCACACTCATGCATTCTCCACAGAACAGATCAGTCATATGCATTCATGTTGCAATCATTCAATGTGATGTTCTTAACAAAATAATATGGTGACTCATTCATGTTGCTATCATTAAAACACCACATTATCATCAAAGCACAAGGGGCACAATGATCTCCCCCTTTTTGATGATGGCAACATAATGAGTCACACTGACTCGTCAAACTACTCTCCCCCTTTGACATAAGCAAAAAGGAGATGGTTTGAGAGACAAAAGTCAACACACAAATACACAGAATGAAACAAGGTTCACTGAAATGAAGTTCCCCCTTATGACAATAAAACAGCTCTCCCCCTATCAACATGCATGATTGACTACTCTCCCCATAAAAGCAGATGACCCATAACTCCCCCTAAACAGAATGAAACAGGTGGAAAATCCACATAATAAGAACTGGTTGCAAAACAAGATGGAAGATTCCAACAGTGTGGAGAGGAGTACATCTTAGGAAGCAATCTGAAATCCACCACCATAAGGATTCTGAAGTTCAGAAGGCTGCAAGTGAACAAGTTAATAATGGGAGTAGCATTATGGGGGATTTTAATGATGTATACCAAATTTGTTGATCAACAGCATCTGTTGATCATGAATGAATCTGATCATGAGGGATTTTAATGCTTGCACCACTACAATAAGTCTTAAGAAGAATAGACTCTTCTATCATAAAGGGTTATGAAGTGGCAACTTAACCAATCTGATTTAATTATGATGTATACCAAATTTGTCAAATTAAACTCAATACTCATATCTGAATCCAAGTTTTAATAAAGGTGAACCAATTAGTCAGATAACACTAAAAAACAATCATCTTTATCTTACACATATGATCTCAATAGCTCCTTTGAAAAATACACAGATTAGTACTGAGGTTAAACACTTTTCTAAGAGCATGAGTTGACAGAATTTTCTAAATATTTTCATTTGAAGCACATTTTATTTTTCCTGAGCAATTTAGGTTGATCAACACCTTTTTACATGAGGCACAACACGTCTTAGGTGAAGTGACCCAGTTACTCAGTGTGATAACTGTCATTGTCTCTCAACTTCGAGAACAGAGTTAGCAATATAAGTGTCTTTTTACATGAGAAGACACCTTGATCTGAGGCCAGACTCCCCAGTTACTCAACATAGATATGCCATTGCTCTGTTAGGTTCTTAATGAATTTTTCATTTTAAGTGACTATGACACTTCATGACTTGGGTTCACTCCATTTCTTTGATGGAAAACCCAGTTTCTCAGTGAACAAAGTCATTTCATTACTCACTGATTTTATTTCCTGTCAAATTTTTCAAAGTTAATGTTTAACAACAATACTCACTCTATGCATCTTAACCAAAGTAGCCCTGATTTCAAATTTTCAGATTTCTGATGAGTGAGTCTAAGGTATTATGACACAGATGGTTAAGATTTATTAAAGCTTATCATTCAGATATTTTCAATTCATTTAATTACAAATCTGAGAATACATTAATCTTATATCAGTCTGATTCAGTGGTAATTCTTAAACCTATATGATAGGAATTTCTAAAAAGTTCTCAGACTGAATTGCATGACATGCAGCCTAAGTTCCTCAGATCAAATCAATAAATTTAGCGGAACAACTGATCAACAGTAGAACCAAATCAGTCACACCAGCTAAGAGATATATGAAGGATGAGTATTAGCTGGTGGAAGAGTCAATCAGCAAGAGAGAATAAGAGTTTAAAACCAATAATAGAGATTGAATTTCAGTCAAATAAAATGAAACTCTCCTTCAACAGATTGACGATTAGCAGCCAAATTCTCAAATTCAAGAAAGTGTGAATTCAGATGATGGATAGTTCAGAAAGTCAATTGATGATTTGAAAGAGTGTAGACAGTGAGAATTTCAGCCAGTGTCAAAATAATTATAATGCTCCCCCTGTCTATTTGCAGTGACACACTTAAGACTCAACAAACTCCCCCTGAATTTATGCAATTTATGCAAGATGATTATTCAAACATCAGAGCATTCTTTATTCAGAGAGCATCATGCGAGAGCAATCAACTTTTCAAGATAAATCAATTTATCACAGACAGATTATTATGATATGCATTGATCAAAAATAGTTGGACTCCCCTTGACTATATGCATGAAATGTATTGAAAGCACATCACATGATATCAAATTTTGCATTCAGATATGATTCATGCAAATTAGACAGAAGAGAATTGCCATAAGCATGATTGTTCAATTCATGTTTCAAAAACTTCAGTTTAGCACCAACAGATCAACATGATATGCAATACACTGCTCTATATGACTTGACCCATGGTACTAGGCGGAGGACTTGGTCCAAGGACCACCTTACACATGACAGTAGCATCCAGACATACTCCATCTGTCCTTTAGCACTGTTCCATTTAATATACCATGATGGTCATGCAAATCAGTGCAATACAACATGTAGGGAGTTTGACATATCATGCATCATGACATAGATATGTAATGCATTCAGAGATAAACTACAATTATTTCCATGTGCATTTCGGATTTTCAATTAGATTTAGTTAGATGATACACAAAAGAGTTAACATGATATGCAATCATTTCAAGTTCACAATTTCATATGATGGAATTTAAGATGAGTATTCAGAACAAACCTGAAAAGTAGAATCCTGGGGTCTTCCTGTTGAGTGCCTTGGTTTATTTACCCCTCTTTTTCATTCCAAGGCACACCTGTAACATGTTAATCAAGTTGATCCTGCAGGGACCCAAACAACCTTGGGTCCCGAGTTAACTCTAACAGGTGTTCTGAATAGTTTCTTGGCAACATTATCATCATTCTCCATCAGGTAACAATTATTCATGAAATGACCAAACTTTCCACAATATCTACATGATATAACAACCCTTGAATTCTTTTTGTGAACATTGTTATAATCATGTAACCTATGTGAGTTAGCATGAGAATTTCTATTACTTGCATGAAATTTTGATTTACTATTACCTGCCCACCAGCATTCAGAAGCCCGGTGGCCAAGTTTTCCATATTCAACACATGCAATAATCTTTTCCTTAAAAGCAGCTTTATTTCTTCCAAAAAAATTTCTATTTGCAGGGAATTTGACAAATTTGGAATTAAAGTGATTTCCCTGAACATACCAGTAGTCCTTGACTGCATGCCCATACTTACCACATTCAAAGCACCTAACATGCTTACTTCTAGATCCAGAATTATTCCTGTAATTCCCTGACCAACACTCAACAGCCTTATGACCTGGCTTGTTGCAATTGAAGCATGTGATGTGCTGGTTAAACTTAAGTTTATTTCTGTTGTACCCATGATGATCAGAAGATCTAGCATGCAGTTTATCAACTTGTTTCATGATGAAACATGCATCCATGATATGACCATGCTTACCACAGTAATAGCAAGAAGCATCAGATTTCCTAGGGGCATGGTTTCTATCAGATGAATTCCTAGATGCATGCGAATGAGTACATGAGGCATGAGCATTTTGCATTGACCCATCAAATTCAGCCGAGCTAACTGATTTCATGACACAAGTAGGGACATTTTTAACCCCATCTTTCTTTCCATTCTTGTTCAATTGTCTAACTTTGTTTACAATTCTTGTTGGTTTTTCAGCTTTCTGTGCCTTAAATTGAAAGATAGATGATGGAGGTGATTTCAGATTTTTGTTTTATTTTGGGGATTGACTTGAGGTACCAGCTGTATCAGAGCTTTGCATAAAGGTAGTGTATAGCTGGTTTCTAGTAGTTTCCTTAACTTCAGAACTACAGCTTGTCCCCCTTTTTGAATTATTGTCCTCACTTTTCATGACAGATGTCATTTTTTCTTTTATTTTAGCAGACTCAATTGCTGAATTTTCCAGATCATGAATTTTATTTTCCAAGCTAGCAATGTGAAGTTCATAACTGGGTATCTCCTGTTCACTGCAATTAACACATTCGCTTAGAACTTTATTTGCAGTTTTATACTTCTCAATTTCTTGTACTAGACTGTTCAACATTTGTGATTCTCTATCACAAGTGAACTTTCCCTTTTTTAAGGTGAGAAGTGTTTCAGATAAGCCAGTATTTAACAACTTTAACTTTTCAATTTCAGATTTCAGTTCAGTGTTTTCCTTCTCAAATTTTTGAGATTGAGCTTCCTTAAAAACAGATTTCTCTTTTTCCATAGTCAGAAACCTCTGTGAGAAAATAGTATTTAAAACCATCAGTTTCTTGTTTTGTTCCCTCAGTTCTTTGTTTTCTTCAGTCAGCTTCTTGACTCCTTCATTACAATTTTCTCTTCCAGACATCAGCTCCAGCTTTTCAATTAGTTCCTCTTCTCTTTCTTCCACTTTAGTTTTCTCAATAATCAGATTTTTGTGATTCTCTTTAAACGAGGTAATTTGCTTATTCAGCCATTCATTCTCACTACAAAGATCTTCATTACGTTCTCTTAGAGCCGAGCTCATTTTGCAATTTGATTCAGCAGAAGAAGAATGTGAAGCCTCCCCATTGATTTCATTTATTCTAGCCATAAGATTTTCATTTTTCTTTTGAAATTCTTTATTCTCAAGTTTCAGTTTATCCAATTCAGAATTAACTTCATTCAGCTCTTGCATGCTTTTTAAATGCTCATTTTTCATCTTAATAAGCTGATTCTCCAGTTCAGATATCTTGTCCAAACATGTTTGTTTTTCAAGTTTTAGAGAACCATTTTGTTCCTTAAAGTTCTGAACATCTAACATACATGCATCATAAGATTGTTTCAGATTTGGACATTTTTCACAGGAAGCTTTCAAATTTATCTGATCACATTTCTTTTTCAATCTTTTATTCTCAGATTTTAATCTTTCACATCTATCATTAAGTTCCTCATTTATATTCTATAGATCATCAATCGAAAGTTCTTCAGATTTAGAGCTTACCTGAGATGAGGTTTCATCATCATCATTTCTCCGATCAGCCATCAAGCATTTGCTGTGATTCCTGATTAGCTTCAGTTTTTCAAAAATTTCTTTGGCAGACCTGCACGAAGAAATGCATTTGATTAGAGGTCTGTCAATTGATTCTTTTAGCAAAACTACTGCTCTAGTGTTGACAGAGTCTTTCAATTTGTCCTTCTCAGTCCATCTAGATTTATCTTTTGATAGTTTGTGTGGACCATGAGTTATTACCTTCCAAAGATTAGGATCAGCAGATTTTACATACCTATGAAAATTTTCTATCCAAGAATCAAAATTATTACCTCTGAATATCGGAGGATTAGCCATCGAGATATGATAAATGCACTGAAATCAGACAAGCAAATCAAGACACTAAACCGGTGAGACAAATCACAGAACACAAGAGACCCACTCTGAAATGCACCAAAAACTAGCAGGATCTGCTGCGGATTGTTAGATCCTATGCACAGCAACCCGCTCTGATACCAAGTGTTGGGTTCGGTGCAGTAGATTCAGAGGGGGGTGAATGAATCTCCCCTTAAAACTTTCGCCCAATTAAAAAATTCTTCCTAATACTAACAGAAGTCCAATAAGCAATTGCTGGAATTCATATTCACTAAGTCAAGTGAAATACTTATAGATGAACTGACTAGTGACTTAGGAACAAAGTCAAAGGACTCTCAAAGCTACAATCGAACACACAGTGTGCAATCAAACCATATCGTCCCTAAGCATTCATCTAGTGCCAATCAGATAAGGAAATACAAACCACAGTGCACAAAGGATTTTTAGGTGGTTCGGTCCTCCAGACCTACATCCACCCCACACTCAAACCCGAGTGTGGATTCTGCTGACTCACAGCTTGAACAGCTGGGCATCACAGCTTGCCATACAACCGCTGGGCAACACAGCTTGCCATCCGCTGGGCAACACAGCTTGCCATCCGCTGGGGACTACAGCTTAACCCGTCCGAGGTATCCACCTCGCCGCTATGCATCACAGCTTGCACTGCTGACAGATAGTTTAAAGAAAGGTTTAAAAGGAAAGCAAAAGAAGAAACTACAGCAACGAAAACTATAAACAATGAAGCATGAATGTGGCTCACAAGGAGCTGACTGGCCTGGATTTGATCCACGGTCCAGTGAAGGCAGATCTCTCTCGATCTCACTATCTTCCTTTCTCTTTTTCTTCTTCTGCTAATCACACTCTCTCTTTCTCTACTCGAGCTCTCTAACTCTCTCTTTCTCTTCTTTCTCTTCTGCTCTTCTTCTCTTTCTCTTTTTCTTCTCTGCTTCTTCTGTTTCTCTTTTCTTTCTCACAGGATCGTGCAGGCTATCCTCTGCTTCTACTTCGATCACCTTCTTCTGATGGATGAGGCTTCATATATATAGAGCAGCAGGAAGCAGATAGGGCGTGTGTCTTCCACATTTCCCACCCAGAACTTTTGGCCACGTGTCATCTTCCTGTTAGCCCTTCCAGCCTCGGATCACGTGCCTTTCATTAAGCTCTGCAAAGAGTCCCTGTTAGACACTCGAATAGGATTATCAGTTTAAGTCTAACAGCTTGTACAGACTTTATGAAGGCAGTGCAGTGTGTAGACTTTGCAATACGAAGACAAAGCATGTACAGACTTCACGTTGTGAATGCAAAGCTAAGCAGTGCATGGCTGTACAGACTTTGTGTAATGTATGGACTTAGTGTGTGCGAGCATGCTAACATGCAATGTGTAGACATTGAATCAAAAGGATGCACAGGCTGTACAGACATTCTGTGCTTAACACTTAAGCCTGAATGCATGATGAGTAGATGTTGTATAGACTTGCTGAAGTGTGCACAAGGTGAAGTATCCACAACAGAACTGAATGAACTAACATGCCGTCGACCATTATACAGACCTCATGTTGACTATGCAGACGTTGTATAGACTTGCTAATGCATTGTGTGCAGACTATGCGTGCGATGTGCAGACTTGTATGAGCAAGGGCTGTATAGACTTTAAATGAAGAAGCACACGATGCAATGTGTGGACTTGGTAGATGATGCATGCACCTCAATGTATAGACTTGTAATGCATGCATGGCATGCAGTGTATAGACTTGGAAAGTCATCAAGCTACGTGCAGACAGTAAACTCTGTACAGACTTCACTTGTGCCTGAAATAGACCAATGTATAGACTTGGTCTGTACAGACTTCAACTCAAGTATGCATGCGATGTGTAGACTTTGAAGAGGATGCAGTGATGCAGTATATGCACAGAGGAAGCAATGCACCGATGCAATGCATGCACATAGCAGGTATTGAACTGAAGCAATGGATGTATAGACTTGTGTTGACGCTGCATGACAACTGCCAATGTATAGACTTCACAAGTGCAAGCAATGCAGCAATATATGGACTTTGAACTTGTGCATGCAATGTATAGACTTGCTACCCTGCGAGTCATGCAGTGTATGGACTTGAAGAATGATGCATGACGCTGTACAGACTTCACTTCGTGCAAGCTACAGTGCAGTGTATGGACTTGAAGAATGATGCATGACGCTGCAGGTCAACAGCTAATGTATAGACTTTGCAGATGCAAGCAATGTAGCAATGTGTAGACTTTGGGCTATGCCATGCAATGTATAGACTTTGAGCACAAACACCACAAAATGTATAGACTTGCTAGTTACGTGATCTGTAATGTATAGACTTTGCCCAATGCATAAGACGCTAAGAGAGACGGACAATGTACAGATTTAGCCAATGCAATGTACAGACTTACTAAGCTGACGCTGCATGAGACACTAAGTAAGACGGACAGTGTATAGACTTCGCATATGCATGAGATGCTAGGTGTATAGACTTTGAAGCTCAAGTGAGACGGTGGATGTACATACTTCAACTCTCAACTGAGACGGTGGATGTACAGACTTCTAAATGCTGACGGACAATGTATGGACTTGGCATAAGACGATGCATGAGACGCTGGACGCTGTACAGACTTGGAGATAATGCATGCTGCAGTATATAGACTTAGCATTAAGCAAGGCAATGTATGGACTTCAAGTCATGAGACGCAAGTTGAGACGATGAATGATGTACAGACTTCAATGCGTGCTTACAACATGAAGTATAGACATTGCCTGTGCGAGCAATATAGTGTGTAGACTTGTGTGTGTGTGCAATGTGTAGACCTGTGTGTGCTGTGCAGCCAATGTGCATACTTGCTATGGAGGGATGTGTAGACTTATGCATTGACGCTAAGTGAGACAGTGCAATGTATAGACTTCGTAACAGACGCATGCAGCAACTGTTATTGCATTGATGCAGTGTATGCTAAACACAAAGATATTGCACTGATGCAGTGTATGCTAAACACAAAGACTATAGCAATGAATAGATGAGACAAAGCACACTCATGCATTCTCCACAGAACAGATCAGTCATATGCATTCATGTTGCTATCATTCAATGTGATGTTCTTAGCAAAACAATATGGTGACTCATTCATGTTGCTATCATTAAAACACCACATTATCATCAAAGCACAAGGGGCACAATAGGCCAAGCCATGGTCGAAGAGCTAATAGAAGTCAATTTGAGAAGTGAGGATGACCCCAGGCCAACCTTCCTCAATGCTCAACTATCTTCTGAAGAGCAGAAGTTGTACGTCTAGTTGCTGCAAGAATATCGGGATTGCTTTGCCTGGAATTACAAAGAAATGCCAGGACTTAGCCCCGCAGTTTCACAACATGACCAAGCCATTAATCCTGAAGCAGAGCCAATAAAATAGTCACCACGGCGCATGAGACCTGAGCTCATCACTCAAATATGCAATGAAGTAGACAAGCTCATTGATGTGGGTTTTGTCAAGGAGAATCAATATACCACGTGGCTGGCTAATATTGTGCCTGTGAAAAAGAAGAATGGGCAGATCCGCATATGTGTATACTTCCGAGATCTAAATAAGGCATGTCCTAAAGATGACTTTCTGGTGCCAATAACGGAAGTCATGATTGATGCTACAACCGGTCACGAAGCCTTGTCATTCATGGATGGGTCATTTGGTTATAATTAAATATGGATCACAGAGCATGACAGAGTGCACACTGCATTCCGAACCCCAAAGGCATTTACCACTACAAAAGAATGCCATTCGGTCTAAAGAACGCTGGTGCAACTTACCAGCAAGTAATGACCCGAATTTTTGATGAGCTGCTCTACCACAAGGTCGAGTGCTACATAGATGACCTGATAATCAAGACTAGAAGAAAAGAAGACCATCTGCAGGACCTCCGAGTCATATTTCAGAGGCTCAGGCTGTAACGACCCAAGATCCGGATACCGGGAGGAGCCCGATACCATTCGAATCCTTGCCCACCGCCCACGAGCCGGGAGGGCTCAAAAGGGTTAAAAGGAGTGTGGAGGTACAAAGAAATAGGAAATAAAGTAGGACAATTCAACAATTAACAGAAATAAATAAACAGCTACAACAGTAGAGTCCAGTCCAACAAAGTACAATCCAAGGTAAGAAACGTACCCAACGCCAAGTGAACACTCGGCCCGGCAAACTGGCAACTAAGAACGTCCGCACAGCACCCTCGAACCTCGAGGAAGAACCGCCGCACCTGAAAAGCAGGGGTGAGCCTCCTGTCACTGGCTCAGTAGGGATCCCGCGGAACCCCAACCGAGAACAACGGTGATAGCGGAAAGGAAAGACAGCTACAACTACAGCAGGAACAGTGAACCAGTGACCAGTCAAAACTCGGCACTACAGCTACTCCTACTATACCGGAAAAGCACGCCCCGATCTCACAGTCGGGGAACCACCGATCTAACGAGAGAACCTCTGGCAACGCCGCCAGAAGTGCCCAACATGACCTCATAGTCGTGGACCTAACACTGTCTAGGGAAAACCCTCGGTGACACTCACCGGAAAACCCCTAGACCTCTACCTCGGGAACACTCCCTAAAACTGTCGGAGGAACCACGTCTCGTAGATTGAAAATCAAACTCGAAAATAGGAGAGTCACGTCTCATGTGACAGGAGTACTTGCCCACCAGAAGCAAGGCTGGATGCGCCCCCTAGCGTCCTAGACCGCACCTCAGGTGTCCCCCTCATCGCACCCTGGCGGAACGGGGACATCGTACTAGTAACCATAGAACAAGAACTAGCTGGGGTTGCGCTCATCAACGCGGGTCCAACTACCCCCAACCATGTGTGCACACACAAGCCATGCGTCCTAGGTCTGGCCCTCTGACTGGTTTTCCCCTCAGTCGGAGTCTGGCGTCAAGACGTGGGGCCCGACGGTAACCAGCCTAAAAATTGTCTCTCGGGGTAGCCTCGCCACCACTCCTTGGTGGGACTACTCACATGTCAGAAGGCTACGACTAGTGGGGAGTCATTGATGTGACCACTCTCCGAGGAGAAAACTCTGAGAACCACACACGCACCCTACGCGAAAGTCAAGAAGAACCAAGTGGCGCCGAGCCACTGGACTCTGGATAGTCTTCTAGACTCACTAAATCCAACGGTCCTTGAGTCACAAGACTCGAGGTCAAGACCGTCGTATGCAATGGCACAATGCCGTTAATCTAGCCTAATCCCTAGGTCTAAAACCATCGTAGCATGAATAGTGAGGCAGCTCACGAGTCGCCGAGACCATCCCCTTAAAAGGGAACTCAAGAGACCTCCAGTCCCAAGCTGGGTGACTGGACTCATAGTCCAGGGCCACACACATGGCCCATGCGGAAAGCATAGAAGCATGATTCCCAAGGTAGCTCACAAGCCGCCACGTCGATTCCCCCATCCTAGGGAAAAGTGAGAAACCTCCAGCCCCAGGCTGGGTAACTGGACTCACAGTCCAAGGCCTTACGAACGGCCCGTTCAGAAACTACTTTCCAGAAGAACTCACAATGTGCGGGGAAGCCCCATCGCACTCATGCCGATACACGGTGACCTGATCAAGCGTAACAGAAAGCTCAAAACACACACACAGGGTCACCGGACCCCTGAACACATGGGCACACTAATCGAGGTAACATGGTACCTCCCGACACCCCCGACACACGGACATGGAACCCACGGGGTGTCCGGGACACTCATAATGTCGATGGTCGACCACTAGATCACAACCGAGTCGACCGGAGACCAACACGATGCTAAATGGCATGAAAACCAATAGGTGGTCCTCCTTGGAGCATCTAAGACAAAGGCGGTCAAACCCTGGACCGCTGGGAGAAGAAAAACGGTCTCTCATGGACCGCACCGGAACTAGGCGGTCTGGCTAGGACCACACAGCCTAGCCTAGTGGTCCAGCCAGGACCGCATAGCCCTGGGCGCCACTAGAACCTAGGCGGTCACTCCCAGTCCGCTCAGGGATAAAATGGTCTACCTCTAGGCTGCACTACTATGCAGCACTGAAAAGGGATAAACGGTCACTCTAGGACCGCACAGGTAATATGGCGGTCATCCCGTGACCGTAAAGCGACAGGACTCGTTCAATGGTAAAATTCATCCTCGGGAGTCACGCTGACCCCCAGAGAAAAATTGATGTGACACAACCCCTTGGACCTGAATTTGCAAGCAACCGGACCGAACGGCGATATCTCACAAGCGGGTTCACCCGCGTCGCGGCACCCGGGTCCGTAGGCGGACCGGTGATGATGGTGAGGGTCCGAGGTTGGACCTTGGGGTTCCAAGGGTATAGCTGGCTGGGGATGGACCCCAATGGGCTAGGGATGCCCAATTTCAAGGGCAGCCGGCACGCCGAGGGCGTGGGATGTAGTGGCTCTCTCACAACTCGCTCCGCGATGGCACTCAATTAGATGGCAATTTGAGATCGGGCACTCGCCTCACCGTCGACGGGTAACTAGAAACGATACTAAGACAAGCTATAATACCGCGGTTTTAAATATCTGAAATTTAATTGAAATAAATGAATTTTGGAATTTAATATTTAGTTCCTTGGTAAATAGAACTAGTGAATTTTTGACTACCTTATAAAAATCTAAAAAAATGGTAATTGGGTTAAGGACCATTTATTTAACAACTTCGTCTTCTGTGGTCGACCCAACAAAAATCTGTAACCAGGGCTAATTAGATGATTAAGCCCTAAAGTGCACACTTACCTAACCTTTACCTAACCTTAGCTTAAACTGTCGAATTAGAGCTTAATACTCAACCAAATGAGCCCAAATCAGTGGCAAATAGAAGGCCACGATCTAAGGATCATTTCCCCGATGTTAATTGATCGAAACCCAGCCCTAAAACGTGGTGTCGGCCGAGCTTTGGAGAGGTCAACCTTGGCGGCGCCGTTTTCAAACAATCAACTTATTTCGACGAATTCTCCCAGCACCGAAGGCTCCAGAAGGTGTATAAGCTATAAAAATGAAGGTATGCAACCCTAGAAACCTTTGGTAGCAGCGGCGGTTGCAGTGGAGATCGATCTAGGGAGATCTCGGGAGTTTAGTGGTGACGTGTCGGCGTCCGTTCTTCCTCCTTTCTTCTTCCTTTCTTCTCTGATTGAGGTAGGTTCTCTCGGGCTCAAACCGCAAGTAATATATCAAAATGTTCAACATCCAGTCCTCTTTCTTTTGATATATAAAGCCCCAATTTTCATAGACCATGCTTAGAGAATTTCGTGTTTGATTAGAGGCATGATAAAACTATGTTTTCAAGTGTTCTTCCTAGATAGATTGTGATTTCGATTGATTTTTCGGTGAATTTCGTGTTACAAACCCTTGTATTATGACCCTAGTATGTCCATCAAGAACCCAGGAGCATGGGGTTAAGATATCAGCCCAATTAGACCCTAATTGGGTGAGATTAGTTGGTTTACGGAAGTCACGTTCGAATCTGTGAACGCAGGGGTCGACCCATGGGGTCGACCCATCCTCAAGCAGAACCTATCTGCCCGAGGGTTGACCCATACAACGGGCAGGTGGGGGTCGACCCATACAGCGGGCAGGTGGGGGTCGACCCATGGGGTCGACCCATAAGGCAGAATGTGAGGGGGTCGACCCACACACAGGCAGATCCCTGGATTTTTCAGGGGTCGACCCATTGGGTCGACCTATATGCTGGCAGACCCGTTTTAGTTGTTTTTCGACCCGAGGATCGATCCGGACCGTTAGGGGATCGACCCATTCAACCTAGTCTAATTGAAAACTATATTTTTGGGGAACCAGTGACCCATGCATGTAACCCTATGATCTCAAGTTACAATGGTCCCTGCATTCAATCATAGTGTAAAAATCATTCCGATTACTATCTCCACTTCAACGCACACAATGGTTAATTAGAAACCCACATGATTAGTGGTTAATTATGTAACTAAATTTCTGTTAATTGCATGTTGTTCATTCCTACACGATCTTGTTCATTATCTTATCATCTTGATTCATCTTTTTGGCTAATACATTAAATGTAAAACTTAATCCTTGATGATTTAACATGGAAATTAGGTTTATCATGAACTTTTAGTTGCTGGATAACAATGCTATTCCAGTAGAACGTTGACCAAATTGTGGACTTCTAGTCAGTCATTAGCCCCTTTAAGTTGCGTTAACTTTGAACTTATCACCGGAAACTCAATCCGGCGAACTTACCATCATCTCGGGATTTCTTTATACCCTTGTTATGAACCTAATGAACCACCAGAACATCGATTTACGTGACTGAACCGCTGGTTTAAGTCTTGGATCGAATTGGGCTAAAAGAGGCATGTGCGGCCAGTAGTGGACCGCATATCCTTATAGGCGGCCCTATAACGACCTCATATCTTTAATATGGCCCTACATGGACCGTATATCATGTTCATGGATCTTAATGTCTTCCGGACATGCGCGGCTCAGTATTAACCGTATATACCCTTGAGCGGCCCTTGTCTGACCGTTTATATGTCAGTTTTCTGAAAAGTGGTTATTTCATGAATTTCGAATCGTGTGAGCTAACCAAGCCAATGTAGGCTATGGTATTTTGTGAATTTACCTATTGTTAGATCTATTGATCATTAATTATAGTCCTTTGGGACAATTATTCCTCTCGGTTATGGAGCTTATTGTTTGGACTCTTAAAGAATCATTATCCTTGTGTTCTTTGCCTTGACTACATGAACTTGACCTTGGAACCCTTGGCCATTAAATATTGTGGATGTCTAGTCTCGTGGGATCTATGATCCAAAAAGAAATCAATGCCAAGGCAAACAAATGAAGGGCCCGGTCTGGTCCTGGGAGGAGCACCCGAAAAGTACTTGATCCCCGGGGAGGTGAATGATTAGGTGTGACATTTGGCACTGATACTAGCTAGCGTGTTGGGTCTACGACATTCCACATTCTCGTGAAACTTATTATTATTCATGCTTAAAGTATGAAGTACTTGCTTGCTTGCTTACTTGACATTACTTGAAATTGACTGTAAATGGCCATTCACTAGAAAATCTTGTTAATCTTGCTTGATATCTCGGCATGTAACTATTTCTTCCATTTTAATTATCGTTACTCTTTCTATCTTAGTGATTATTTAGTTCTGCTTATTTTATCGCGTTAATCATGCATATTCATTAATTGGTTAATCACTTAAACTATGCCTGATGATAGAGTATAATTCCTACTGGGCTTCTTGCTCACCCCTACTTCCAATCCTTTTCAGGTAATGCGGTAACGGTATGTTACAAATGGGAATCAGATCAGTGTGATCGAGTGAACCTGGAACCTAGAGTTTGGAGTCTGTCTTTTTTTATCTTCTTGAGTCTAGCTAGTGTCGTGAGTCTGGTTATTTCTTTTTGTTCTTTCCTCCTTTAATTTGAATCTAATATTGTAAGAGTGGGTCAAAATTATACTTTTAAATATTAATAAGAGCTCGTATTTTCAACGTGTGTTTATGGCCTCCTTGTGTTTAATTGTGGTTATTTATCTTCCGCTCTTGTTATCATGACTGTTAACTGCCACGTTCCGAGCATCGCTTCCCGCTGCTATCGGTTCGGGGCGTGACACAAGCAATAGTAAAACCAGCAGAGGATGGGGGCTCAAAGCTCACCTGATCGGTGTGAAGACACCGATCCCGGTCGGAGACGAGGGCGAGCGGGGAAGCGTGGGCTACCCACACGCCGCGCCGATGACGCTTCGGCCAAAGACCTGCTAGTATAAAACTACTCCTCGCGCAGGAGGGTGATCGTGGGGTGGGGAAAATAGAGGTTACATTCAAACACTACCTCCACGCAGGGAGGGGCGCTAAGCCGGCCAGGCGGGGAAGGGAAAATAGCTAAGGAAGTAGCCGATTGATCCCACTGTCGGTTCTGCCCGTCTGATAGGTGCTCACTTTTGACGCTGCCGAGGACACTCTCGAACTCAGAAGCCAACGAAACCAGTGCCAAATTGTCACTAACTGGTCCGGGATAATTCCTGAATTTTCGTGTGAGCTCTGGATGTCGCTGACAGCCAGGGCAGAAACTGGAACTAGACTATTCTGTTCTAGCTCGGATTGACTCCAGAACTCTGCAACAGGATGAAGAAGTCGCCACGAACACTCCTGAGCTTTGAAGGTGACGTAGCTTATATTGACACGACCGTGGGAGGATCCTCTTCGAGCAGGAACCAAGGAGCCCACCAGAGAAGGTCGGAGCAGGGAGATAGGGCCCGTAGAGTGAAGGTGGGTCAGTTCAGGCCCTGACTGGACTATCCTGCGCACCTCGGGGAGAAAAATTGTAACTCTATGGTCCGAGATCCAAATGGCTCCCTTATTGTTGGTGCTGACAGAGGTCTTGGAGGATAATTCCTCATCCAAAAATCACATCCATAGTCATCCTGTAGAAGCCGTGGTCGTGTCTGCACTTGGGCTCAGGTTCTCTGCCAGAGCAGCTTGGCACAGTCGGGGGAGAATGGCTCCTCTGGGCAGCAGCGATATCGGATGCAGGCGAAACCACCTCGCCTGCGAAGCTTCCTCGACGAGCTTTTCAGAAATCTATGGCACACCACCTGAAGATGTGTGATGACTCCAGGGCAGGCTCTGCAATTCGCTGGTACTTCTGCTTCTGCTGCTGGACTGGGTAGCAATGGTAGATAGGGAAGGATAAAGGCGGAGAGGAGTGGGAGGACGGGTGGGAAGGGGCTGTGGGCTTTGCCTGGTCGGGAGGAGAGGTGGGGAGGGTCACCACAGGTTGGAGAAGGAGGTGAGAAGGCTGGAGGGGGCGGAGTTAGCAGAGGAGGGAGATGGGGTCGAAATCTGCTAGGGCTGGGAGAGAGGAAGGGGCACAAGTGACCCTTGAGGGAGGGAGGATGTGTTTGAATTGGGTCTTAATGGTGGGTGATCAATGGTGGTCTTGAGAAGGGGAAGGGGTGTGTTGGGAGATGGAGAGGTGTGTTGGGGAAGGGAAGGGGTGGCTTGGGGAAAGGAATGGTTGCTTGGGGAAGAGGAAGGGTTGCTTGGGAGAATGGAGAGGTGTCTAGGAGAGGGGAATTCCACCTAGGGGTTGGAGGGGAATTGAATGAGTGTATGGGGAAGGGGGAGGGGCCTTAATGAGAGGTGAATGGGGAGGAGAGAGAGAGAATTTTGAAATTGGGGGTGGGGAGGAGAGAGAATGGGGTTCGCCCCGTTTGGAGAGAGAGAGAGAGAGAGAGAGAGAGAGAGAGAGAGAGAGAGAGAGAGAGAGAGAGAGAGAGAGAGGGAGCTTCTCACTCCAAGGAAGAAAATTATCTGGGAATTCAAATTTTTTCTCAATATCTCATTAGCTTCAAATGGAAGAAATGGGGTCCTATTTATAGGGATCATACAATTTACAATAAGTCCATGACTTTTACACTAATGACAAGAAACCAAGGGGAAGGGGAGGCGCCCATGGGCCTAGCCCATTGAATTGGGCCCATTAACCTATCAAACCAACATAATGACTCAAGACCTAGGTAAATGAGTCATTAACCTAGGTACTATACTTAAATAAAAGAAAAATTACATGATAAGAAAATAAAAATTACATCATATGACTCGAAATAAAGTGACAAACAAGATGAAGCACAACTGGCAAGCATAAGGATCCTCGAACAAATGAGATCACCGGTGATGTCCCCATCATACCCCCGAGGTGCGGAGAACTCGACTCCGTCGAGTATGGGTCCACCGGGGAAGTGGTCCTCTAAAGCAGCTCGGGGTGAACCTCAACCTCCAAACTCAACCCTGCGTCCGCAACCAGGGGACGGTCCTTCATCCTCTCACGGTGGCTTAGGCACACCCTCTTACTGGCGATGGAACCCTACTTCCCTAGTATTGCCTCCGTGTGCACACGTCGGGCTCTCAGGCTGATTTTTGGTGGCTCTCTGTGGGTATCACTCACAAGGAAAGATATAGGCTCAAGGTACTCACTAGGATCCACCGCGGTGCCCATATAGGGTGCCGGATCCGCCACGTGGGAAATGGGGTGAATCCCAAAACCCATTCGTAAGTCCAACCCATAAGCCGTGTTGCTAAAGTCACTCGTTACTTGGCAAGGTCCAAGTCCTCGTGCCCTCAAGTTGGAGGTGACTCTAGGGTAGAGCCACTCCAATTCCACCATCGATAGGTTGCCTACTTGGAATTCCAAGTGGCGCTCGCGAGCCTTTTCCCGCTCTTTGTGAACCTCACCGCTCATTGCGATTTGCTTGCGTGTATGCTCATGCCATGCATTATGATGCGGTGAGTGGTTGTGAAAGTGGGTAGTGTGCAAAGGTGGACCGGGGCAACCATAAATTGACCTATCGTGCTTTGATGCCATGTGAACCTTGATGAACTTAGGTGGATCGGGGCTGCCACAAGTGGCCCTATCATGCATGGACTTCATAACAATGGTTGGAGGGCCGGGGCATCCGTAGGGGAATCTATTGCGTATGGGTATAGCAAATGCCGGGGGTCCCGGACATCCGTGAATGCTCCTACTATGCTTAAGACCCATGATGAATGAAGGTGGACCATTACATCTGAATATGGACCACTCATGCTTCCTACTTGGCATGTGGGTGATATGAATGAATGGACCCAACATAGTGTTCATGCCAAGTGGTGTGGTAAGCCTAGACACATGCACGCTTATCCCAAAGGTGACTTCCTTGTGAATAGGTGTGGGATAGCCTTTGAACTTCCATGTGAAAGGGTCGAAGGGATCTAGGATGGTGGATATGGGGTGGGGCACTTCCTCGATCTCTAGGCGGGTGTTGTCTAAGGTCATGGTTCCTATGGTGTAACCTGGGTCATTGTTGAGGTGGGCTTGGTCCAGCATGGTGGGTGTGGGTAGGAAAGGGTGGGTGGTGGGCGATGTGGGTGGGTCACATGGGTACTTAAGCTCCGAAAGGAAGGGGTCAAAGGGATCAAGGAAGGGGCCACCTAGAGAGAGGAACTCCATGTCTTCAAGGTTCCTAAATGGTGAGTCATCCTCCTCCAAGGTAATTGGGCCAAGGTCTCTAGTGGGTTGGCCAATCAAATCAATTGGAACATTAATGGATGGGGAGTGGGCCAAGATGGGTTTCTCATCCTTTGGGAGAAATAGAAGAATCTCAATAGTGCAATGCCCACTCGTGCAAACGGAAGTGATGGAGCCAATGGTGGGGTGGGCAAAGGTAATGGTGCTAGGCTCCGAAGGTCCCATGGAAAGCAAGCCGGTCAAGTGGACTTGCCAATATAGGTAATCCACAAGGTCTCCCAAGTCTCCCGCGAAGTAGAAGGTTTGTAAAGTGACAATGGGAGACCTAGTGGGAACAATTTGGGATTGATATCCCAATGGTGGTGAGCTCAGGAGGGTGGGACTTTGCTTGAGCCATTGGAGTATGGACTCATCTATGGTGACGGTGTGCGGCTCATGAGGACCCGGAGTAGGAGAGGTGGGTGGAAGTGGGGGGTCTAGGATGTTCTCTATGGTGGGAGGTGGACCCGGATTGGCATCCATCTCCACTTGGGTATGTGTGTGGGCCATAACTTCCAAGGATAATGGGGTAGGATAGTCTATGGTGGGTGGAGTGATAATGGTAAGTGCATGGTACTCTCGGGGTGGTGAACATGGGTGGACATGGGTTGGGCTTGGTCGGGGAAGTTCTTGGGTTGGAGTTGGGGTCGGGGGTGGAAGATCGGTTGGTTGAAGAGGTTTGGGTTGGGGTGCATAGATCTTTCTAATATCGGCCCTCATTTCATCCCAAGATTCAATGGGTGCTTCCCTTTTGGCTTCTCTCAAACCTACATTGTTCACCCATTCTTTCCTAGCTTGGCGCCAGAGCAAACTCTTGGCATAGTTGACTTGCATAGGCCTTGGTAGAGTGAACCTCCCAAAGTGTCGATCTATGGAGTCCTCCCACTCTAGATATATACTAGGGTGGGTTCCGTCAAACACAAAGGCTTCTAATGGGCCTAAGAGTGGCGAATATGCCAAGTATGAGGTAGTCATGATGGTGGACAAGGGTGATGCATACAATGGCCCTAGGACAAGACTTAGTAGAGACAAGTCTAGAACTTGCTATGATACCAATTTGATGTGACATAACCCCTTGGACCTGAATTTACAAGCAACCGGACCGAACGGCGATATCTCACAAGCGGGTTCACCCGCGTCGCGCGCACCCAGGTCCATAGGCGGACCGGCGATGATGGTGAGGGTCCAATGTTGGACCTTGGGGTTCCAAGGGTATGGCTGGCTGGGGATGGACCCCAATGGGCTAGGGATGCCCAATTTCAAGGGCGGTCGGCATGCCGAGGGCGTGGGATGTAGTGGCTCTCTCACAACTCGCTCTGCGGTGGCACTCAATTAGATGGCAATTTGAGATCGGGCACTCGCCTCACCGTCGACGGGCAACTAGAAACGATACTAAGACAAGCAATAGTAAAATCAGAAGAGGATGGGGGCTCAAAGCTCACCTGATCGGTGTGAAGACACCGATCCCGGTCGGAGACGAGGGCGAGCGGGGAAGCGTGGGCTACCCACACGCCGCGCCGATGACGCTTCGGCCGAAGACCTGCTAGTACAAAACTACTCCTCGCGCAGGAGGGTGATCGTGGGGTGGGGAAAATAGAGGTTACATTCAAACACTACCTCCACGAAGGGAGGGGCGCTAAGCCGGCCAGGCGGGAAGGGAATATAGCTAAGGAAGTAGCCGATTGATCCCACCGTCGGTTCTGCCCGCCTGTCTGCCCGTCTGATAGGTGCTCGCTGTTGACGCTGCCGAGGACACTCCGGAACTCAGAAGCCAACGAAACCAGTGCCAAATTGTCACTGACTGGTCCGGGATAACTCCTGAATTTTCTTGTGAGTTCTGGATCTCGCCGACAGCCTGGGCGGAATCTGGAACTGGACTGTTCTGTTCTGGCTCGGATTGACTCCAGAACTCTTCAGCAGGATGAAGAAGTTGCCACGAACACTCCTGAGCTCTGAAGGTGATGTAGCTTATATTGACACGACCGTGGGAGGATCCTCTTCGAGCAGGAACCAAGGAGCCCACCAGAGAAGGTCGGAGCAGGGAGATAGGGCCCGTAGAGTGAAGGTGGGTTAGTTCAGGCCCTGACTGGACTGTCCTGCGCACCTCGGGGAGAAAAATTGGAACTCTATGGTCCGAGATCCAAATGGCTCCCTTCTTGTTGGGGCTGACAAAGGTCTTTGAGGAGAAGACCTCATCCAAAAATCACATCCAAACTCGTCCTGTAGAAGCCGTGGCCATGTCTGCACTTGGGCTCAGGTTCTCTGCCAGAGCAGCTTGGCGCAGTCGGGGGAGAATGGTTCCTCTGGGCGGCAGCGATATCGGATGCCGGCGAAACCACCTCGCCTGCGAAGCTTCCTCGACGAGCTTTTCAGAAATGTATGGCACGCCAGGGCTGGGAGAGAGGAAGGGGCACAAGTGACCCTTGGGGGAGGGAGGATGTGTTTGAATTGGGTCTTAATGGTGGGTGATCAATGGTGGTCTTGAGAAGAAGAAGGGGTGTGTTCGGAGATGGAGAGGTGTGTTGGGGAAGGGAAGGGGTGGCTTGGGGAAAGGAATGGTTGCTTGGGGAAGAGGAAGGGTTGCTTGGGAGAATGGAGAGGTGCCTAGGAGAGGAGAATTCCACCTAGGGGTTGGAGGGGAATTGAATGAGTGTATGGGGAAGGGGGAGGGGCCTTAATGAGAGGTGAATGGGGAGGAGAGAGAGAGAATTTCGAAATTGGGGGTGGGGAGGAGAGAGAATGGGGTTCGCCTCCTTTGGAGAGAGAGACAGAGAGAGACAGAGAGAGAGAGGGAGCTTCTCACTCCAAGGAAGAAAATTCTCTGGGAATTCAAATTTTTTCTCAATATCTCATTAGCTTCAAATGGAAGAAATGGGGTCCTATTTATAGGGATCATACAATTTACAATAAGTCCATGACTTTTACACTAATGACAAGAAACCAAGGGGAAGGGGGGCGCCCATGGGCCTAGCCCATTGAATTGGGCCTATTAACCTATCAAACCAGCATAATGACTCAAGACCTAGGTAAATGAGTCATTAACCTAGGTACTATACTTAAATAAAAGAAAAATTACCTGATAAGAAAATAAAAATTACATCATATGACTCGAAATAAAGTGACGAACAAGATGAAGCACAACTGGCAAGCATCAGGATCCTCGAACAAATGAGATCACCGGTGATGTCCCCATCATACCCCCGGGGTGCTGAGAACTCGACTCCGTCGAGTATGGGTCCACCGGGGAAGTGGTCCTCTAAAGTAGCTCGGGGTGAACCTCAACCTCCAAACTCAACCTTGCGTCCGCAACCAGGGGACGGTCCTTCATCCTCTCACGGTGGCTTGGGCACTGTAGACACTCCAAAATTGACGTTGCTGTGGGTGCGTCTCATATTACCCTGTAATGCCCCAATTTGACCCTCAAATTAGCTCTGTTTGAGTGGTTTTTCTCACTTTTTTTGGATTTCTCCATTTTTCCTCTCTTTTCCTATTTTCCCCTATTTTTCTGGATTTTTTTGGATTTTTCTGGATTTTCTGGGCATTTTTCCCCTATTTTTCTGAAATAACGACTTGACGTGGGCCGTCTTTTAAATAACGACTTATACTTAGGCGTTTCTAAAAAAATTAACGACTATAGTGGAGGGCGTCCATTCTTTCAAATTTCTATTTTTCTGGGAATTTTTTGGAATTTTTCGGGAATTAACGACGTTGCATAAGACGTTATTTTGAATTTGAAAAGAAAAAAAATCGAAAAATTGAATTCACGCCTTACGCACGGTCGTCACTTTTTCAAATTGATTTTTTAATATTATTTTCAACCCCCTTCTAGGGGTGATTTGGTGGCCTTCCGGGTGTCAGAAAAATTCACAAAAATAGTCGTTGGAATCAGCACAAGGAGATGCACCTCCACCTAAAAAATAGAAAAATAATATTGAGAAATGAAAAATGGCCCTATTTTGAATATTTTGAATTAACGTCTTTGGTTAGGGCGCGTTTTAATTAACGCTTTTGACTCAGACGTGTTTCACAATTTTTAAATAAATTCTAAAATTTGATTTTTGAATTAACGCCCTGATCTAAGTCGTGTTTTTAAAAGACGCCCTCTGAAAGGTCGTCAATTCTTGAATTGACGCCTTTGTCCAGGTCGTGTTTCACTTTTGTGTTCCGAACGAGCGCAGCCTTTCCCCAGAGAGTCCATGCTTCGTTTGGGCTCTTGCCCAGCTTAATCCTCCCCTCTTTAGGCTCTTGCCCCTTCTTATCTATTCCTCCTTTGGACTCTTTCCTTCTTATCTATTTTTCTATCTTATTAATAGAGCCGGCGGCTCTGTTAATTAGGTGGGATTCTTCCCTTCCCCTCGATTTTTCCTTTCCTTTCGTTTCTTTTTCTTACAGGTTGCTGCTGTGTTTCTGGCTGAAGGAGAGGCTTCACATGCATATGTTTCCATCCTCTGCAAGCTTCCTCCCAAACGAACATCAAAGCCGAAGCATCGCACAGGCTCCCTTTATTTTTCTTTATTAGTCTTCTCTTGTTTATTACATCGGTTTACATACGCATGCATGCATCATCACTGTTGGCTTCTATTCTCAACCGTGTTGAGAAATCTCCCCTTAGTGCAACTCATGCACTCTTTCCCCTTAATTTTTATTCATCTTTTCATGCATTCATCATATCATTCATCTCCCACACCCTCTTTGCATAGGGGTTTAAGGGCAACCACCCTTAAGGTGTGTCTTAATCCTATGATATTTCATGCTCATCTATTAAAGAATTTGATACTACACCCACCTTGTTTCTAATTCAATTCTTTTGGTGGTATTTGTTTGTTTTGCAAGGGTAATAAAAGCAAGAACTCTCTTCATCGGCCGGCCGATTTGAAGAGAAAGGAAGCACTCACATCCCCGCACTTTTGAGGTATTTTTCACGATCATCCTCCCTATTTGTTATTGATTATCTTTTGAGGCCTCGCGTCTCTGGCGATCACACACACACTCCCCTTAGCACCTCGTGCTCATGCTTATTATTGTTATCATTTTTTATTGATATTTCTTTTAAGTGGATTTTAAAAGAGATCTACAAATTGACGATCACGGTGGGACACTTTGTGTTCTTCCTTTATTACCCCTTTCCCCTTAGGCACCCGCGTGTGTCGTCTCCCTTATTGCACCCTCGGTGCGTCTCCCTTTTGTGCTCCTCGGGCACCCTCCATTGTTTTTTTACCCTTCCCTAAGTGATTTGCCATTTTGTTGTCTCTTCCTTAGAATCTCCACCTTTTTAAAATTCTTGATGAGGATGCTTATTCTAGTGATTGCCATGATATTGTGATTGAGTGTTATTACTGCTGGCCGTGAAGTTTTTCTGGAGAAAGTGAAGTCACGCCTCTGGCAGAGGCATTTTTTTTGATTTAACGCCCTAACCAAGGGCATCTTATTCATATTTCACGCCCTCTGACAGGGCGTTTTCCAGCATATTTGAGGGTTTTCCTGCTTTATATTGCTGCCTGTGAATTCACGCCCTGCTCCAGGGCATCTTTTACTTGATTAGCGCCCCACATCAGGGCGTGTCTTTTTGATTTGACGCCCGCTGGTCAGGGCATCCTTTTATTGATAGTGCCTCACCCTAAGGCGCGTTTTACTCTGCCCCTGGGCCCCTCACGTGATTCACAACAGTCACACTGTCGTGTCTCTTGTTAGTAGCGCCCCCGGCCAGGGCGTGTTTTTACTGTGGGTTTCCAGAACCCTTCCCGTGGGTGAGTTTTCATGCTATTTCATGTTGATTGATCATATTATTGTGGTTGGCCTGATTTCCCCTGTTGCATTTATTCTTTGCATTGGTTTGGGAGCCCCCTCCTCTTCATTAGGATCCACACACCCTCTTGGAATCGGGACGACCCTCCATTGAGCATTCCGTCTCTTTGGACTGGAAATCCCTTTTCCAAGCCTCCGTAAGTCCCCGCACCCGTGGATTCCCTCACGGACGCTGGGCAGGTTGTACCCTTCGAAGTCCCGAATTAGTTGGCCTATACGTGGTGAGAGAGTGTTCCTAGTTGGCATTGGAGTTAAATCACATTTGAAACTAGGTTCCCCCCTTGTGTGAATCATTCCAAACTTTGCTAAAATTCATTAATTCGCCAAGGTTTAAACAAATAAAAATCAAGGTAACAATTCCAACTTGTGGGTTTCTTTGCAAATTGTTTGCACATTATTTGGATTGCATAATGGCTTACTTTGATAAACAAAACAACATGTTTAATTCAATTCATGAGGATGCACAACCGTGCACATCTTATTCTCCTCAACATGTTCATCAAAATTCTCACCATACTTTCAAGGGACCACGTCCTCATTCTTATGGTCATGCCCGACCCATGGGTAATGTCCATTCTTATGGTCCCCCAACTCAAGTTCGAGCCACTATTCCTCCGGGACCGTCTCCTCCCAACGATGAGAGGGTCTCCTAAATCTTGCATGCATTAGATCATCTCACCCCTCAACAGATCCACGCCCTTAAGGCTGCCGTTGAGGGTGCATCTCCTTCATCTCATGCATCTCCTCCTTCTTCTATTCCTATATGGGTGGCCCATCACCCACCTCCTTCTTCTTCCAATCAGGTAGCCCATTACCCGCCTCCTTCTATTCACACTCCTCCTCGGGTGGTCCGACACCCGCCTCCTTCTATTCCTCCTCTAACACGGCCCCGAGGCCCTTTTATTCCTTGTAATCGACCCATCCGGGTTATCCCGTTAATTCCCCTCCACGGCCTTCTTATACGGCCCCTCCTTCAAGGCCCTGCCGACCCTCTGTTGCTCATGTTACGCCCCTCCAGCAAGAGATTTTTGATAAGATTGCTTCCATGGAGGAACAATTAATGAGGGTTACAAGTTTAGGGCCCGCTCCTCCTACTTCAGTTAATCCTCTCTATGCGACTTTGGATGACATTACAAGAATGGAGAGAGAATGGAAGGATAGGATGGACGACTAAGGCGTCTGCACTCCAAGTGAGCAAGAGCCGGCATTCGAAGAATCTGAGGCAGTGTACGATGATGATGAAGCTCCGCAGGCACCCCTTCAGAGTTTCCTTAACTTTCCACTTCCCCCACTTTCATTCGATGAACCCCTCGCTCAGAATGAAGCCACCATCCCCGATCCAACCCCTATTTCCGAGACTTCTTGGTGTTACGACGATGGGTCGATACTCCAATCACCCGCGCCGGCGCATCTTGAGTCTTTCACCACTCCAAACACCGCTCGCCCCATTCGGCATTTCCTACGCACCAAACCTTCACCCATTGACCCTCCACTAATTACACTCCCACCAGTTATACCATTAACCTTCACAACACCAGCCTCCACCGAGTCTTCCATTAAACCTCTACCTATTAAGCCATTAACCGCCACACCACCGGCCTCCATTGAATCCACCATTGAACCTTCCCCAATTAACATCCCATTACCACCACCTCAACCCTCCATTATCCCTTTAACCCCAAAACCCATTTTGCCTATTCCCCCACTTAACCTTTCTCCTTTACCCATGGCTAATCCTGAGCAGGATCCACCCCTTTTTGCACTCGAGCCAATCCCAACTGCTTCCGAGCAGAGGGAGAAACTCGACGTGTTTGAACCTCCACTTATCCTTTCTCCAACGCCTTCTATTACACCATCACTATTCATGGAGCCTTTCGCCTCCGCTTCACTTCCCTCTACTACTCGGAATGGGGGGCCTTCTACAAACACAGGTGCCGAAGATGATCAAGAGCCGAGCAGCAAGGATTTGGCTGTGGCTATGCCGTTCAAGATGCAAGAATTCATTTGCCGGATGCCAATCCGGGTTATTGTGCCAATCACGGCCGAAGAAGTCAAGTCGCCGCCATGCCGGGCGTTGATGCCGTCTAAGGGCCGGGCAGGGCACCCCTTGTTCCTACTTTCGAATTCTAAATTTATTATTCCTTACAAGGGGCGAATGCCCATTTTGCTCAACATTCCATATATACCACATTCAATGGGCAACACGATGCTTCCCGTTCCAACTCTCCAACTCCCTCACATTGTTGATCTTTGCCTTCCAAGGGGGTTGCCACTTATTAAAGCTCCTTTTATTGGGCCAATTGGCTATACACTTTCACTGCCGTGGAGGGGCAGTTATCTTGATGCTAAGGGGCCTTCCACTCCTTTACCCACCTCCCATTCAACTTCATCCCTATTCTCATCTTTCGCTTCATGGGCCATTCCAAGGGTAAAGAGGAGGATCTCATTCTCTCGCCCTTCATGTTCTTCACGTTCTTTGCATTTCATGCATTCATCGCATCCATCCCATTGCATGCATTTGCACCTCCTGCTTCCCGAGTCTCCAAACCCGTATCTTCCCCGCCTTCCGGCACCTCCGGATATTCCGCACTTCCCATCTTATTCATCTTCATCTTTTTATCCACTATCCCTGGGGCATCGCGTCCCTTTTCCTGCTATCTCCCTGGAACCTCCAGGAATTTTATCCCTCCTCTTTGGGCATCTCGCCCTTTCTGATTCTATTCCTCCGGAACCTCCGGATTTTCTTTCCTCCTGCTTAGGGCATCGCGCCCCTTCCCATCTTATTCCTCCGGATTTTCCTCCTGATCCTCCTTCATTCCTCTCTCTTGGGTATCGCACCCCTTTCTATATTCTTCCTCCGGAACCTCCGGATTCTCCACCTGATTGTCTCCATCTTTTCCCCGGGCATCGTGCCCCTTTCCATTTGCTTCCTCCGGAACCTCCGAATTCTCCGTCTTATTCTCTCTATCATCTTCCAGGGCATCGTGACCCTCCTGATTTCATTCCCCCGGAACCTCCGGACCCTCCATCTTTCTTCCGATTCATCTTTCTGCTCCTCCGGGACATCACATCCTTCATTTTCTTCTTCCTTTTCCATCATCTTTTTCCCTATTTCTCCCCAGGGCATCGCATCCCTTCTTTCGTTATCCCTCCGGAGCCTCCGGATGAGTCCTCCTATCATGATTCTCCTCCACTGCCTCCGGAACCTCCGGATCCGCCTCTTTCCATTTACCAATTTCTTCTTCTGATTCCTCCCGATCTCGGGTCTGACCCGACTTCTTCCGCATCCACTGCTTTGGGCATTTGCCCTTTCTCCCATTGTTTTTGAGGCTTTAGTCCTCACTCCACCTCCTAATTTTCCACTTCTTTTGTAAACTGTTCCTTGTAATCAGGGTCTCCGCGCCTTAATAAGGGAGTTCTAGCCCTTGTCTCTTTTCCTTTTTCTCCTTATTCGTCTGAGTCTGGTCTGGGCACCGCTCCGTCTTGATAAGCCACTTCCAATCCTTTGCTTCCAGTCTTTTTTCTGCTAAAGAGGACAAATCCCACGATGATCACCTCCAGCAGTAGCTGCTTCTACAAAGGTTGCAAGGTAATATGTTGGCGTAAGTAAGTATTTTCATAATATCATCTCCCCATTTCTTCACGCATGATTCTCAAAAGGAAGTGCTTCTTAACAAGATTAAGAATGGTGTTTTAAACCTTTATCTTAGGCTTTTAATTGAATCATTTCGAAAAAAAGAGTCTTTAGGCTTGCTATGCAGCACCATTGGTTAATAAGAACCCACGCTGGGAATTCAACGTTCTCTCCCCGCTTGTTAAGAGTAACCCTCAGCGGGGCATTCCACACACTTCACGGCGTCCTTAGCTGGCTCCTTAGATAAACACCGTCCCTACTTTGGCCATGCCATGAGAATTTCTGAAAGTCTTTTCTCTTCTTTACTCGGCCGAATGCAGGGGCAAGAGGTTGACGGATGAGATGCCCAACCTAGGTAATCCCCAATACGAGAGGAGTCTCAAATAGGGGCAGTCTTGACCCAAAATCAATATGAGTTTTCATATGAGTTTTATGATATACATCTCACCAAAAGGGCTATTATGAAAATCAAATCAAGTCAAAATCTCGATAAAAGCAAAATTATGAATTATGGCATGTCAAGAGTGGCAAAGTCCCCGCAGGTAAAACCCTGGTCGTATGCATGTCTAGGGTCTAAAAATCAAAGGCATAAAGCCCCGGCACAACAGACTACCTCTTTGAGGGGAAACACCTTGGAAGGAATTCAAGTCCCGATATTTCCCATCCTGCACAAAGTTTATCCTCAATTATTCTTCTCTTCTCCCTTCAAGACCGAATGTTTCTCGGGTATGGCCTTGGTAGGGGCACCGTTGACCATAGGCGGTCGGTTATAGGACGCCACTTTCAATGCACGCCCGGCTTTGGGCAGTTTTAAGCAAAAGGGGAAGGAACGAGGACCCCTAGTTAGTGGTTTAAAACACCCTTGGATGCTGCACCAAAATTAAAAAAAATTGAATGTTGCAAAAAATCAAACAAAAAAATCAGATATTTCTACCAAAAATTCACAAAAAATTGAATATCTTTTACAAAACTTCACAAAAATTTGCATATTGATCAAAATTCATAAAAATTTGAATATCTTTTTCAAAACTCATAAAAATTTGCATATTCCAAAAAAAAAACAAACAAAAAAATAAAAAAAATAAAAAAATGCATTGTATTTTCTGATGGTGCTTTTGCAGGAACAATTTTGCAAGGACCAAGAGCACGGGATAAGTCCTATCTCCACTCATTGCTATCAATCTATTGATTCCTCCCGATATTCTCATGACATGCCACCCTGGACATCTTTTTGGTTATCATTTCCCTATATCATTCTGATTATTATATCTCCTGATTATCATTCTGATTATTCATCTCCAAATCATTCAATCAACTCCTGCCGATTTCTCTTGATTAATTCTGCCGTTGGGCATTTTCAGATCTTGATCATCCAAATCTTGATTAGCCAGATTGTCATCCTCATGACAAACAACAAATAATGATGCTTTGCTATGCCATGATTTGACTTATGCAGTTCATGATATATGCTATGATTGGTTGCTTTGATTCATGCTATGCATGCTATGCTTAAATGCCTTCTTCATTGTTTGTTATCTTTTATATCTTGGCTAATGAATTTTTGAGCGCAGGATAAGAAGCTCTTGGTCCCACCGACTGGGCATCATCATCAAAGTCCCACGGTGCTTGCAGCTCATTTCTCAGTTCCCATGCTTATTGTTATCACCATCTCCCTGTATGCATTCTACTATATGTTATTACACTATTAGATTATATCAAGGACCTTGTGGCTTTGGTAAATCTGGAATTTGAGTTCCCCTTCATCAAAAACAATGACGATTCCAGAGGCGTCTTAGTCATACGGATAGGCCGTTGAGCCGTCCAAGACTGGGGACGATGGTTCCCTCTTTGCGAGTTGGTGCGTGGATAAACGGGCTTCGGCTTAGTATCAGCACGCAGAATTGGTTTCTTGACCCAGTCTTGGCAGCTTAGCAATATTATCCTTGATTATATTATATCTTTATTTGTTATTTTCCCTTTAAACCCAGCATGCATTCATGTAGGACTTTGAATCAACTGTTGAAAAATCATTCTGATGAGCTGTTTGGGAGTCGAATTGATCACTAATTTCCAAGATATGAGATTTTCATTGCCGAATTGAATCTTCAGTTCGTTTTGTCGCTGTTTTGGGTCATTTTCTCGAAAGCTCCTTGTTTGGATTTCTATCATCTTATTTTAATCCTTTTCCCTTTGATCCACCTTGGCTGCAGCACGTCCACATTAGCTGGTAACCGCTCCCCAATGGTGAAACCTACAGGTTTGTGACCTGAGGTACTTCCACCGCGCTGGAAGTTGATCATTCTCCTTCGTGCCCTCGTGCACATCTCCCTCTTTTATCCAAACATCGTTGATTTCGTTGGATTTTCCGAGATTTGCTTCATCTCGAGGTTTTGATTTCATTCTCATCAAGTGATGTTGATTGCGTGTCTCATCACACCTTGGCATCTACTTTTCAGTTTGCTCTGCTCCCTTGCAAAGCAGACGCCAAGGCGGGGCAGCTGTAGACACGCCAAAATTGACGTTGCTGTGAGTGCGTCTCATATTGCCCTGTAATGCCCCAATTTGACCCTCAAATTAGCTCTGTTTGAGTGGTTTTTCTCACTTTTTTTAGATTTCTCCATTTTTCCTCTCTTTTCCTATTTTCCCCTATTTTTCTGGATTTTTCTAGATTTTTCTAGATTTTCTGGGCATTTTCCCCTATTTTTCTGAAATAACGACTTGACGTGGGGCGTCTTTTAAATAACGACTTATACTTGGACGTTTCTAAAAAAATTAACGACTATAGTGGAGGGCGTCCATTCTTTCAAATTTCCATTTTTCTAGATTTTTCTGAGAATTTTTCGAGAATTAACGACGTTGCATAAGACGTTATTTTGAATTTAAAAAGAAAAAAAATCGAAAAATTGAATTCACGCCTTACGCACGGTCGTCACTTTTTCAAATTGATTTTTTAATATTATTTTCAACCCCCTTCTAGGGGTGATTTGGTGGCCTTCCGGGTGTCAGAAAAATTCGCAAAAATAGTCGTTGGAATCAGCACAAGGAGATGCACCTCCACCTGAAAAATGGGAAAATAATATTGAGAAATAAAAAATAGCCCTATTTTGAATATTTTGAATTAACGTCTTTGGTTAGGGCGCGTTTTAATTAACGCTTTTGACTCAGACGTGTTTCATAATTTTTAAATAAATTCTAAAATTTGATTTTTGAATTAACGCCCTGATCTAAGTCGTGTTTTTAAAAGATGCCCTCTGGAAGGTCATCAATTCTTGAATTGACGCCTTTGTCCTGGTCGTGTTTCACTTTTGTGTTCCGAACGAGCGTAGCCTTTCCCCAGAGAGTCCATGCTCTCTTTAGGCTCTTGCCCCTTCTTATCTATTCCTCCTTTGGACTCTTTCCTTCTTATCTCTTTTTCTATCTTATTAATAGAGCCGGCGGCTCTGTTAATTAGGTGGGATTCTTCCCTTCCCCTCGGTTTTTCCTTTCCTTTCGTTTCGTCTTCTTACAGGTTGCTGTTGTGTTTCTGGCTGAAGGAGAGGCTTCACATGCATATGTTTCCATCCTCTGCAAGCTTCCTCCCAAACGAACATCAAAGCCGAAGCATCGCACAGGCTCCCTTTATTTTTCTTTATTAGTCTTCTCTTGTTTATTGCATCGGTTTACATACGCATGCATGCATCATCACTGTTGGCTTCTATTCTCAACCGTGTTGAGAAATCTCCCCTTAGTGCAACTCATGCACTCTTTCCCCTTAATTTTTATTCATCTTTTCATGCATTCATCATATCATTCATCTCCCACACCCTCTTTGCATAGGGGTTTAAGGGCAACAACCCTTAAGGTGTGTCTTAATCCTATGATATTTCATGCTCATCTATTAAAGAATTTGATGCTACACCCACCTTGTTTCTAATTCAATTCTTTTGGTGGTATTTGTTTGTTTTGCAAGGGTAATAAAAGCAAGAACTCTCTTCATCGGCCGGCCGATTTGAAGAGAAAGGAAGCACTCACATCCCCGCACTTTTGAGGTATTTTTCGCGATCATCCTCCATATTTGTTATTGATTATCTTTTGAGGCCTCGCGTCTCTGGCGATCACACACACACTCCCCTTAGCACCTCGTGCTCATGCTTATTATTGTTATCATTTTTTATTGATATTTCTTTTAAGTGGATTTAAAAAGAGATCTACAGGCACACCCTCTTGCTGGCGATGGAACCCTACTTCCCTAGTATTGCCTCCGTGTGCATACGTCGGGCTCTCAGGCTGATTTTTGGTGGCTCTCTGAGGGTATCACTCACAAGGAAAGATATAGGCTCAAGGTACTCACTAGGATCCAACGCGGTGCCCATATAGGGTGCCGGATCCGCCACGTGGGAAACGGGGTGAATCCCAAAACCCATTCGTAAGTCCAACCCATAAGCCGGGTTGCCAAAGTCACTCGGAACTTGGCAAGGTCCAAGTCCTTGTGCCCTCAAGTTGGAGGTGACTTTAGGGTAGAGCCACTCCAATGCCACCATCGATAGGTTGCCTACTTGGAATTCCAAGTGGCGTTCGCGAGCCTTTTCCCGCTCTTTGTGAACCTCACCGCTCGTTGCGATTTGCTTGCGTGTATGCTCATACCATGCATTATGATGCGGTGAGTGGTTGTGAAAGTGGGTAGTGTGCAAAGGTGGACCGGGGCAACCATAAATTGACCTATCGTGCTTTGATGCCATGTGAACCTTGATGAACTTAGGTGGACCGGGGCTGCCACAAGTGGCCCTATCATGCATGGACTTCATAACAATGGTTGGAGGGCCGGGACATCCGTAGGGGAATCTATTGCGCATGGGTATAGCAAATGCCGGGTGTCCCGGACATCCGTGAATGCTCCTACTATGCTTAAGACCCATGATGAATGAAGGTGGACCAATACATCCGAATATGGACCACTCATGCTTCCTACTTGGCATGTGGGTGATATGAATGAATGGACCCAACATAGTGTTCATGCCAAGTGGTGTGGTAAGCCTAGACACATGCACGCTTATCCCAAAGGTGACTTCCTTGTGAATAGGTGTGGGACAGCCTTTGAACTTCCATGTGAAAGGGTCGAAGGGATCTAGGAAGGTGGATATGGGGTGGGACACTTCCTCGATCTCTAGGCGGGTGTTGTCTAAGGTCATGGTTCCTATGGTGAAACCTGGGTCATTGTTGAGGTGGGCTTGGTCCAACATGGTGGGTGTGGGTAGGAAAGGGTGGGTGGTGGGTGATGTGGGTGGGTCACATGGGTACTCAAGCTCCCAAAGGAAGGGGTCAAAGGGATCAAGGAAGGGGCCACCTAGAGAGAGGAACTCCATGTCTTCAAGGTTCTTAAATGGTGAGTCATCCTCCTCCAAGGTAATTGGGCCAAGGTCTCTAGTGGGTTGGACAATCAAATCAATTGGAACATTAATGGGTGGGGAGTGGGCCAAGATGGGTTTCTCATCCTTTGGGAGAAATAGAAGAATCTCAATAGTGCAATGCCCACTCGTGCAAACGGAAGTGATGGAGCCAATGGTGGGGTGGGCAAAGGTAATGGTGCTAGGCTCCGAAGGTCCCATGGCAAGCAAGCCGGTCAAGTGGACTTACGAATATAGGTAATCCACAAGGTCTCCCAAGTCTCCCGCGAAGTAGAAGGTTTGTAAAGTGACATGGGGAGACCGAGTGGGAACAATTTGGGATTGATATCCCAATGGTGGTGAGCTCAGGAGGGTGGGACTTTGCTTGAGCCATTGGAGTATGGACTCATCTATGGTGACGGTGTGCGGCTCATGAGGACCCGGAGTAGGAGAAGTGGGTGGAAGTGGGGGGTCTAGGATGTTCTCTATGGTGGGAGGTGGACCCGGATTGGCATCCATCTCCACTTGGGTATGTGTGTGGGCCATAACTTCCAAGGATAATGGGGTAGGATAGTCTATGGTGGGTGGAGTGATAATGGTAAGTGCATGGTACTCTCGGGGTGGTAAACATGGGTGGACATGGGTTGGGCTTGATCGGGGAAGTTCTTGGGTTGGAGTTGGGGTCGGGGGTGGAAGATCGGTTGGTTGAAGAGGTTTGGGTTGGGGTGCGTAGATCCTTCTAATATCGGCCCTCATTTCATCCCAAGATTCAATGGGTGCTTCCCTTTTGGCTTCTCTCAAACCTACATTGTTCTCCCATTCTTTCCTACCTTGGCGCCAGAGCAAACTCTTGGCATAGTTGACTTGAATAGGCCTTTGTAGAGTGAACCTCCCAAAGTGTTGATCTATGGAGTCCTCCCACTCTAGATATATACTAGGGTGGGTTCCGTCAAACACAAAGGCTTCTAATGGGCCTAAGAGTGGCAATATGCCAGGTATGAGGTAGTCATGATGGTGGACAAGGGTGATGCATACAATGGCCCTAGGACAAGACTTAGTAGAGACAAGTCTAGAACTTGCTCTGATACCAATTTGATGTGACACAACCCCTTGGACCTGAATTTGCAAGCAACCGGACCGAACGGCGATATCTCACAAGCGGGTTCACCCGCGTCACGCGCACCCAGGTCCGTAGGCGGACCGGCTATGATGGTGAGGGTCCGAGGTTGGACCTTGGGGTTCCAAGGGTATGGCTGGCTGGGGATGGACCCCAATGGGCTAGGGATGCCCAATTTCAAGGGCGGCCGGCACGCCGAGGGCGTGGGATGTAGTGGCTCTCTCACAACTCGCTCCGCGGTGGCACTCAATTAGATGGCAATTTGAGATCGGGCACTCGCCTCACCGCCGACGGGCAACTAGAAATGATACTAAGACAAGCAATAGTAAAACCAGCAGAGGATGGGGGATCAAAGCTCACCTAATCGGTGTGAAGACACCGATCCCGGTCGGAGACGAGGGAGAGCGGGGAAGCGTGGGCTACCCACACGCCGCGCCGATGACGCTTCGGCCGAAGACCTGCTAGTACAAAACTACTCCTCGCGCAGGAGGGTGATCGTGGGGTGGGGAAAATAGAGGTTACATTCAAACACTACCTCCACGAAGGGAGGGGCGCTAAGCCGGCCAGGCGGGGAAGGGAAAATAGCTAAGGAAGTAGCTGATTGATCCCACCGTCGGTTCTACCCGTCTGATAGGTGCTCGCTGTTGACGCTGCCGAGGACACTCCCGAACTCAGAAGCCAACGAAACCAGTGCCAAATTGTCACTGACTGGTCCGGGATAATTCCTGAATTTTCTTGTGAGCTCTGGATGTCGTCGACAGCCAGGGTGGAATCTGGAACTGGACTGTTCTGTTCTGGCTCGGATTGACTCCAGAACTCTGCAGCAGGATGAAGAAGTCGCCACGAACACTCCTGAGCTCCGAAGGTGACGTAGCTTATATTGACACGACCGTGGGAGGATCCTCTTCGAGCAGGAACCAAGGAGCCCACCAGAGAAGGTTGGAGCAGGGAGATAGGACCCGTAGAGTGAAGGTGGGTCAGTTCAGGCCCTAACTGGACTGTCCTGCGCACCTCGGGGAGAAAAATTGGAACTCTATGGTCCTAGATCCAAATGGATCCCTTCTTGTTGGTGCTGACAGAGGTCTTGGAGGAGAAGGCCTCATCCAAAAATCACATCCAAAATAGTCCTGTAGAAGCCGTGGTCGTGTCTGCACTTGGGCTCAGGTTCTCTGCCATAGCAGCTTGGCGCAGTCGGGGGAGAATGGCTCCTCTGGGCAGCAGTAATATAGGATGCCGGCGAAACCACCTCGCCTGCGAAGCTTCCTCGACGAGCTTTTCAGAAATGTATGGCACGGCACCTGAAGATGTGTGATGACTCCAGGGCAGGCTCTGCAATTCGCTGGTACTTTAGCTTCTGCTGCTGGACTTGGTAGCAATGGTAGATAGGGAAGGATAAAGGGGAAGTGGAGTGGGAGGACGGGTGGGAAGGGGATGTGGGCTTTCCCTGGTTGGGAGGGGAGGTGGGGAGGGTCACCACAGGTTGGAGAAGGAGGGGAGAAGGCTAGACGGGGCGGAGTTAGCAGAGGAGGGAGATGGGGTCGAAATCTGCTAGGGCTGGGAGAGAGGAAGGGGCACAAGTGACCCTTGGGGGAGGGAGGATGTGTTTGAATTGGGTCTTAATGGTGGGTGATCAATGGTGGTCTTGAGAAGGGGAAGGGGTGTGTTGGGAGATGGAGTGGTGTGTTGGGGAAGGGAAGGGGTGGCTTGGGGAAAGGAATGGTTGCTTGGGGAAGAGGAAGGGTTGCTTGGGAGAATGAGGAGGTGCCTAGGAGAGGGGAATTCCACCTAGGGGTTGGAGGGGAATTGAATGAGTGTATGGGGAAGGGGGAGGGGCCTTAATGAGAGGTGAATGGGGAGGAGAGAGAGAGAATTTCAAAATTGGGGGTGGAAAGGAGAGAGAATGGGGTTCGCCCCCTTTGGAGAGAGAGAGAGGGAGCTTCTCACTCCAAGGAAGAAAATTCTCTGGGAATTCAATTTTTTTCTCAATATCTCATTAGCTTCAAATGGAAGAAATGGGGTCCTATTTATAGGGATCCCACAATTTACAATAAGTCTATGACTTTTACACTAATGACAAGAAACCAAGGGGAAGGGGGGGTGCCCATGGGCCTAGCCCATTGAATTGGGCCCATTAACCTATCAAACCAACATAATGACTCAAGACCTAGGTAAATGAGTCATTAACCTAGGTACTAGACTTAAATAAAAGAAAAATTACATGATAAGAAAATAAAAATTACATCATATGACTCGAAATAAAGTGACGAACAAGATGAAGCACAACTGGCAAGCATAAGGATCCTCGAACAAATGAGATCGCCGGTGATGTCCCCATCAAAAATGGTCTGGCCCTAGCTGCTTCATAGTGCCAGGCGGTCCACACCAGACCGCTGAACTCATCAGGCGGTCTATCGCGCGACCGTTTAGCCAACCGACATAAGGGGTAAGTGGCGGCTGGACCATGACCGCCCAGCCAAGAAAATGGCCTGCCTTAGATCGCTAAGACAGGCATAGCGGTCTATCGCAGGACCGCAGCCCCAAAGCACGGTGAGACGGACAAGTAGCGGCCTCCCTGAGGGCCGCTTCACCTAATAACGGTTCCTATTAGGACCGTTTCTATTCCGAAAACCCAAAAATGGCAAGTTCGGTGGAAAACTCAGTTCCATGCCCCGTTCATGCCCACGTGAAAGGGAAACAAAGGGGAAACCCTTCCCTAAGCCCCAAGGCATCCAATGGCGCTATCAAACCACAAAACAATGCGTTAAAACTCTAGATCCGACTCACTCCCCAAAATCATGCATTTTCCCCAAAACGTAAGAATAAGCCCACTCAGCTCACCACGGCCTACCAAATTCGCGGGAAAGGAAGTACATGAGCTGGGGATCCATCTCCCTACCTCCACCGAAGATTTGACGCGCCGTGGACGCCAATCCATGAAGAAAATGCCGTTAAAGCTCCGCCGGCTCGCGATCCCACGAACTGCCTCCACCGGCGCGATCCTCGCTCCATCCTCGCCGCCCCACGCCCCAGGATTCTCGCCGCCTTGCCCCTATCCACCTCCGTCGACCGTCGTAGAAGAGATGATGAGGGCATCACTCACGATTCCCTCTGGCTTGGCACCTCTTTCCCTCCCAGAGGCAGCTAGGGAGCAGCCCTTCATCTGGATTGGACCTTAGTGCTTACCATTGGGTCATCTTGTTGTTTTCTCCTTGTTACTTGAGTCTTTATCATGTAATTTGCCTTTTATTTGAGTCTTGTACCTAGGTTATTAAGTTATTTCCCTAAGTTTGAGTCTCATTAGGCTATGGTGCTCTCTATTGGGCCTATTTCTTTGGGCTAGGTCCATGGGCGCACCCCCCCTGCCTTGGTTATCTGTTAGTTTGTTAAAAGTCAGGGTCTTATGTGTAAAAGTGGGTTTCCTATAAATAGGGCCCCAATCCCTCTTTTGAAGGTTAATGAAATATTGAAGAAAATTTGCCAATTGAGTGCTTCTCTCTCTCTCCCACTAGCTCTCTCTCTTCTTCTCTCTCCAGGAGGCGAACCCCACTCTCTCTCTTCCTCCTCCCCTGGGCGAACTAGCCCCTTCACCTCCCCCTCCCCCTGCCACCTCAGCTGCCACCTCATCCTCCAACCCTTCACTTCCCCATACACCATTCCCACCTCGAAGGCACCCTTCCCTCTCCCCCAAGCAACCTTCCCACTCCCCCACACCCTCATTCATACCCCTTGGGCATTCAAACCCCTCTCCCACCACAACTTGCGCACCAACCCCTCCACCTAGCCTCCACCCTTGCCTTGGCCGACCCATCCCTCCCATCTTCTAGCTGCGGCCCTCTCACCCTTCCACCCCCTTGGGACCTCCACACCCCCTGATCCACCCATCTCACCATTCCTAAACACCCCTCCCCCATCTACCATCACCACCACCACCCCCCACCATTGCTAACCTCCACTCCCTTAACCTAGCTCCACCACTTTCCCCTTCCTTTGGCCTAAGTCTGCAGGTGGCAGAAGAAGGTCCGACTTGCAGAAGCCACCACGAGTTCATACGGCGACGTCTGAAGGCAAATCATACATTGCTGGAAAGGGCGTCAAGTCGACTTCACAGGCGAGGTGATCTCATCCCATTCCGAGTTCGGGGCTGCCTGGGAGAGTCGCTCTTCCCCGACTGCGCAGAGCTCCCTCTGCAGAGTTCCTGAACCTGATTTGAAGCTGTACCACGACAAACGGCGGAGGATTCGGGCCGAGAGTTCTTCATCAAAGTTCTTCCACGTCCTATCCTCTTCCAGGATCAGGAAGCAGAATCCCGTTCGGCATCCGGAGGTCAGGGCTTTCATTTTTCTTCCTCAACTGGACGGGTCTGCCTCCCACAACCTGCAGCGACCTACTGCCACTCATCGGCGTCCGCCAGTCCACCCCGACATCAGACGGCTTCCCCACTAGTTTTCCCACAAAGAGGGTTCGTCCACGGTTACAAAAATATTGACGGTTCAAGATTTGGTGTCCGGGAGCAGCCGGGACAACTTCTGCAAGTCACTATTCGTGTCAGGTAGCTGTTGCGGCCAGAAGCTGCCACCTTGTTCAAAGCTCGACCCGGACCAGCCACTATAGCTGAAGAAATCGAGAAAATTCTGAAGCATCCCGGTTCCAGATACGAAGATTTCCCAGCTCGTCTCGACTTCATCAGAATTCTAGAACGTGATCTACGACCCCCACAGCGACTGGCTGTCAGCCAACACAGCAAGCAGGGAGCTTCCTTTTCGGCTACACCGGCGCATCTTCCGGCGAATCTCCCTCCTCCGCCTGGCCGGCTTACCACCCCTCCCTGCGTGGAGGTAGTGTTTGAGTGTATTTAATTGTCCCCACCCCAAGTTCACCCTCCTGCGCGAGGAGTAGTGATTGTAACCATTTAAAACCGGATTGAAGCTTCACCGACGCAGTGTGCGGGGAACCACACTTCCCCGCTCGCCCTCGTCTCCGATCGGGGTTGGTTTCTTCAAACCAACCAGGTGAGCTCTACCCTTGCTCTTTACTCTTGTTCATTTAATATCTGCAAAACTTATTCGCTGGTTGGTGAGAGAGTGCCCGATCCCGGAACCACCACCCTTGTGTGGTCACCGTGGCCTTAGTGAGAGGAGTGTCCTAGTGCCCCAAGGCACCCGGCTGCCCTTGCTTGTGGGCTTCCTATCTTCGGGAGGGATAACATTAGTGGTGCTGGTCCTCTAGCCAGCCAGGGGCTTGCTCCACTACCTCGGCTCGGCATCATCGAGTCACCGCGGGAAACGGGTGTGTGCGGTGTAACGGCGACTCTCAAGTTGCTCCCAAATCTTGTGATTGTTATTGCGAATTAAGTCCAAGGGATCATTGTCGTTTGCTGCCTTTGCATCATTGTGTCACATCAACTTGGTATCAGAGCAAGTTTTAGACTTGTCTCTACAAGCCTAGGTCCTAGGGCAATTGCATTACCATCCCGTGTCGGTCACCTTGTCCTTGTGCATGTCCACCCGTAGGGGTACCACATACCGGCCCGATCCTTCTACTTCTGATCCACCCATGGATCCCAACTTTCAAGGCAACCAAAACATCCCTAGGGAAGCTCCCCAAGCTCCTACGGATCGACTTGAGGCTGCCATTCAAGCCCTCACGGAGCAAATGAATGGATTTTCCACTCGATTAGAGAGATTAGAAGAAGCTAGGGTCCCACCTAGGAATCATGTCCACAGGGCTCCGCCTTCGCGGGTTGAACATCAAAGGGAAGACCTAGAGAATGAGTGGTATCGTGAGCAAGAGAGGGCCCCACAACCTCGGTACCAAGAGAGGCGACCACGAGAGGATCCGGATGACTTCCTCTTAAGAATGATCAAGGTAGATGCTCCGAATTTTGACGGGTCCCATAACCCAAGTGCCTATGAAGAATGGGAGCATGGCATGGATCAATACTTTGATTGGTACCCAATGTCCGAGGAGAGAAAGGTTAGGTTGGCCAAGATGCACCTTCTCAAACTAGCCAAGACATATTGGTTAAAGGTAGAGAGCCAAAGGAGGATTAGGCGGGAGGAACCCATTGACACTTGGCTTGACATGAAAACCCAACTCAGAAACAAATACCTTCCCAATTCCTATAGCCAACTCCTCCTTGATGAGTGGCAAGGCCTTACCCAAGAGGGAAAGACCGTGGAAGAGTATATAGAAAAATTTGACTCATACCTCTTAAGGTGTGGTGTCGTCGAAGAGCCAGCCGTCACTTTATCCCGGTTTAGGAATGGTCTCCTTCCCCACATCAAACGGGAGCTTTTCATGAGGGAAGCTCATAGCCTTGAGGTAGCCTATCAAATAGCCCGTGATGTAGAGAGGTTTTCTAGGAACCCAAGGTTTGCCCCCCCCAAGGGCCCGGGGCCCAGTCCCAACCTCCCTCCCCTATTGAGAACACCTCCTCCCAGTGGGGGAACCCCCACTCGGCCCTACCCCCAGCCAACCAATCCTACCCCCACAAAGGCCACTCCACCCAACCCTCCTCCCCGAAGGGAGGAAGCCTCCAAAGGGAAAACCCCAGGAAGTAGTATAGTTAAGTGTTTTCAGTGCCATGGTTATGGCCACATAGCCAGCCAATGCCCTTCCAAGGGGATGTCGAGCCTTGTTATTGAAGGCGGACCTACCACACCCCAGGAAACCCATGAGGATACTGTTGAAGAATACGAGGCTGCTTTAGGGTGGGAAGAGGAATACGAGGAGCAAGTCTTTGAGGAAGGTATAGAAGATGACCCCCACTCCACCCACCTAGGGGTGATCAGGTGCACCCTTACCCAACCTAAAGAGGACGACTGACGGAGGACTTCCATTTTCCACACCTTCATCAAAATCGGGGACCATGTTAGGAAGGTCATCCTAGACAACGGGAGTTGTGTCAACGCCGTGTCCCCGGACACCGTCAAGCTCCTAGAGCTTACCCCAACAACCCACCCCAAACCATACCGTGTGTCATGGATAAACAACCACTCCCTACCCGTCAACACATGTTGTCTTATCCCCATCACCTTCTCATCCTACCAAGGGAAAATATGGTGTGACATCATACCTATGGCTGTAGGAAGCATCCTACTAGGGAGACCTTGGATATATGATGTCAATGCTACCATCCAGGGGAAAACAAACACATGCACATTTGAACACGAGGGGAAGACCATTCGCCTCAACCCTTCCCCACCCCGAAAGGAACTACCCCCCAAGGGAATTCTCCCTACACCACCTCAAAACCCAGGGGTCCCATTACCCCCAACCCAACCAACAAGTCAACAGTCCACCCCTAAGAGCACCATCAAGGGCCTACACCTCATCACTAGACAAGAACTCGAGGAAGAGGTAGCCCTCGGGACACCCATATACACTGTAGTCATATGCCTAGGGGAACCCACCCCCTCCAACCATCATCCTGTGGAGATACACCCTCTTCTAGAAGAATTCAAGGATGTGTTCCCCGAGGAGCTCCCCGATCGACTGCCACCCATGAGGGATGTCCAGCATGCTATTGACCTTGTCCCAGGGGCCACCCTCCCAAACCTTCCCCACTATCACCTCAATCCCACTGAGCATGCTGAATTGAGGAGGCAAGTGGAGGAACTCATTAGAAAAGGCTTCCTCCGTCTTAGCAAAAGTCCTTGTGCTGTCCCAGCCCTCCTCACACCAAAGAAAGATGGGACGTGGCGAATGTGTGCCGATAGTAGGGCCGTCAACAAGATTACCGTCAAATATAGGTTCCCCATACCTAGACTTGACGATATGCTAGACATGCTAGCTGGAGCCACCATTTTTTCAAAAATAGACCTTAAGAGTGGCTACCACCAAGTTAGAATAAGGCCCGGGGATGAATGGAAAACTGCCTTTAAAACCAAGGATGGACTCTATGAATGGCTGGTGATGCCTTTTGGGCTCTCTAACGCCCCAAGCACCTTTATGCGCCTTATGACCGAGGTCCTTAGGCCCTACATTGGAGTCTTTCTGGTAGTCTATTTTGATCACATCCTCATCTACAGCCAGTCCAAGGAAGCCCACTACCACCACCTTAGGCAAGTTTGCACCATCCTTAGGGAAGAGAGTCTCTATGCCAACCCAGGAAAGTGCCACTTCCTGACTGAGTCCATTACCTTCCTTGGGTATGTGGTTTCCATTAAGGGAGTGTCCATGGACCCCGAGAAGGTCCGAGCTATCCTTGACTGGCCGGAGCCCTGCACCCTCCATGAGGTCAGGAGCTTCCATAGTTTGGCCACCTTTTACCGAAGATTCATCCGTGGATTCAGCACAGTCACAGCCCCTATCACCGACTTCCTTAAAAAGGGGACCTTTGTGTGGACCAAGTCGGCATCTAGGGCCTTCCAGGAGCTCAAAGAAAGAATGACCCAAGCCCCTATCTTATGCCTCCCTGATTTCTCCAAAGTCTTTGAAGTGACTTGTGATGCCTCTGGGGTGGGAATTGGCGGGATCCTCAGCTAGGAAGGACACCCAGTGGCCTACTTTAGTGAGAAGTTGTGTGATGCCAGGATGAAATACTCCACCTACGACAAGGAATTTTATGTCGTGGTACAATCCCTCCGGCATTGGAGACACTATCTCTTACCTAAAGAATTTGTCATATTTTCTGACCATGAGGCCTTAAAATACCTCAACTCCCAGCAGAAACTGAATGCCCGGCATGCCCGGTGGGTCGAGTATATCCAGTCCTACACCTTTGTGATCAAACATAAGGCTGGAAGCGAGAATCGTGCCGCGGATGCACTCAGTAGGAGAATCTCCTTGCTAGCTACCATTCGGGTGGAGGTCATAGGGTTTGAAAGGATCAAGGAAGAATACCCGAATTGCCCTGACTTTGGGCCTGTCCATACCATCTTGACCACCCAACCACTCCAGGAGCACCAAAGTTTTATCCTAGAGGATGGGTTCATTTTCAAAGGCCATAAGCTGTGCATACCTCGAACCTCACTGCGGGATTTGTTAGTCTGGGAGTTACATGCAGGAGGCCTGGCTGGACACTTTGGGGTCCATAAAACCATTGCCTTGGTTGAGGGACAGTTCTACTGGCCTAGTCTCAAAAGGGATGTAGCCAAAATTGTGGGACAATGTCGTACGTGTGCTACAGCCAAACAAGTAAAGCAGAATACTGGCTTATACACCCCTCTCCCTGTCCCTGACCGACCATGGCAGGACTTGAGTATGGACTTCGTCTTAGGCCTGCCTAGGACCCAGAGGAAGCATGATTCCATCTATGTCGTTGTGGATAGGTTCTCAAAAATGGCTCATTTTATCCCTTGTTCAAAAACTTCAGATGCCTCCCACGTGGCCCGCCTGTTCTTTGATGAGGTGGTCCGCCTCCATGGCCTGCCCAAGACCATCATTTCAGATAGGGATGTCAAATTCACCAGTTACTTTTGGAAGACCCTCTGGCATCTAATGGGGACCCTGCTTAAATTTTCCACGGCCTATCACCCTCAAACCGATGGCTAGACCGAAGTCGTCAATCGGAGCCTAGGGAATCTCTTGCGGTGCCTTGTTGAGGACCGCCCTGGAAATTGGGATCTCATCCTACCTCAAGCCGAGTTTGCATACAATAATTCCACCAATAGGACCATACGCATGAGTCCCTTCGAAGCTGTGCATGGCTACAAGCCTAGGAAAAGCCAACAGATCTCATTCCCCTACCCCCGCATACTAGGGTGTCCATCACTGCTGAGTCTTTTGCACAACACCTTGGAGAGTTGCATGAGGATATTCGCAAAAACATCAACAAGAGCAATGAGATTTACAAGAAGTCAGCTGACTCCCACCGCCGCCACCAAGAATTCCAAATAGGTGATTTTGTGATGGTGAGAACTGAGAGGCTATTCCCTGGGAATACATCAAAGTTGAGGTCTCGTGGAGCTAGCCCCTTCCAGGTGCTGTGGAACGCGGTTTTTTTATTTATTTATTTTAATTTTATTTTATTTATTTATTCATTGATTTATTTATTTATTGGCGTGCCAGTCACCGAAGTGACAATTTTATTGTGCGCTCGATCTGACTTAGTCAGTCGATTGTGAGGTCCGAGTCAGGACCCAAAGTCCGTCATACCATAAACGCTATGACGTTAATTACGTCCTCCCTAAGGAGGACAACCCTTGATTAAACGCTAAAGATAGGAGGATGACAGCGGTAAAGCCACATGCTCAAAAGAGACGGAAGTCGTTCACTTGCAAGACATTAAATGGATTAGACGAAGCAGGGGTTGGTTATTTTTGAGATAAAACCGACGGCATATTCCCACCATCTTGGACCATGTCAAGTGGAGAATAGGAAACCACCCATGCAGTGGCAGGGTGGGATCCGTAAAAGATCGGGCATAACTGACCCAGAATCCGAGTAAGCACTGGCGTAACATGACGCACCCCGTGCGTACGCGATGTTGCATCTATATCCCCCTTCAAAGGACCGTCGGAGAGCATGTAGGGACATAGCTCCGTGGGCCAACGGGGTTGAGAGAGAGGACATCACAGCTACCTGGCAAGGTACGTGTAAATTTCGGCAGCATGTCCCCTCAACTTGGATTATGCCAAGAGAGGATAGGTCATCATCCACGGAGTGCTGGGATGACAACCAAACAAGGATGGGCACCGGGCCCCGGGACATCGCTTACCTTTATTACATCGTTTAATATCCCCTTGAAATCCCTCGGAACTCGTGTGATGACATGGCCCTTTGGGTTCATAAGGGTGAAATCTGGATCGGGAATGAAGACTGTAGGGGAGGCCTTCCCCATTACTATGTCTTCTCAAGGCATCCATGACGATCTCTGAACATCCCCGGGGCACATGTGTATGGAGACTAAAAGATTGAAGGATGTCAGTGCAGAAGAGGGCCTCGGACTGGGTTTCATCGGCCGAAGAAGGAGGGGCTCTCGGCACGGTTTTAATTTGACAGAGAAATAGGGTTCTCGGCATGGGTTTAGCTGGCCGAATGAGGGTCTCGGCGTGGCTTTAGTTGGCCAAAAAGGGGGCTTCTCGGCATGGTTTAGGGGCTCAAAAAAGGGGGGTCTCGGCGGTGGCTTCCCGGCGCGCTCATGGCCGCGCCGAGAAGGTGGCGCCGAGAGGCTTGCATGGAGGGGTTCGAATAGGCTGATAGGGGAGGGGGTCTCGGCGTGGGGATTCCCGGCGCGCTCATGGCCCTGCCGGGAGTCTGGCGCCGGGAGGCTTGCACGGAGGCTCACGTGAAAAGGGTTGAAATAGCTTTGTTTGTCGTTTAGCTGAAGAGGGAGGCCTCTCGGCTGGATAGTTCTTGGCGGGGAATTGTGCACGCCGAGAAGTTGAAATCGCTGCAGGGTTTCAGGGTTTACAGAGTTCAGACGATGCTCTGCTTCTGGGATTTCTGAGTTTTCTGGCTGCGATTGAAGTTGAATTTGAAGTATAGGAAGGGGGATTTCGTGGATATTTCCCTGAGAAAGGGCCAAGGGGGGATCTGGAGGGCAAGATTGATGGGGAATGAGACCATCGTCTGGATCTCTGAAGACTTTGTTTTATTTCTGCCGCCGGCCGTCTGGGGATCAAGAGATGACTGTCTCTGATCCCCTAGACGAACCCAATAGCATCTGAAACCCGATGGCTGAGGAACCTTTGGCATCGAACTCCAGACCCTAGTCATCCAAGAGATTAGAATGGAGGGTCGAGAGATCGAGATTGTCATTCGCTAGAATCCGCGGAATAGCAGTGATCAGAAGAATCGATATACCCTCGTATAGCCAGAGGTTCAGGGGACCAAGAGATGGATGTCTCTGGTCCCTGAACAACACAAGGAGGGGCCCGGTTTCCATGCCTCTAAAGAGAATATTCATATGAACCATTAAATGTTTTGCATAAACGATAAACATACAAAGATAAGCGAAGAGCAGACATTTCGATCAAAGGAGAGCAAACATCTGAATCAGTAGATCCCCAAATGGGTCACGTTGACATTTCATTGCATCGTATTGAAGCCTTACATCGACTGTGAAATAGAAATGCAAAGCAGAAAGATAGAGATTGAGACCGGAACTGGCCGGCTATTTTCGATAAATCAAGACAAAAGCTCAGTAGATTACATCAGTAGAAAAGAAAAGATAGCATGGGGAGGGCGGAGCATTGACTCCTCTCCCTCCCCCTAGCAGCCCACCTGGAGCCCTTTTCTTCTTCTTTTCTTCTGCTTCTTCTCTTCTGCTTCTTCTCTTCTCTCAGCCGAGGGGGACTCTCTCCTGGCAGGACTCCCTCTCTACTCTTTCTTTTCTGGCTTCTTTTTCTCTTCTTCTTCTCTCTTTTTCCCTTTTCTATTCTCCTTCAGTCTCTTTTTTTTTGTCTCTCTCTTTGTCTGTTCGAAGGGAGGGGGCTTTTATAGCCACTTCTCCCCTTCTCGGCAGTAGCATCACGGCGTGCCCCAATGGGGCTTCCCGGCACGCTTGCAGGTGGCTCTCGGCGCCCTCTTTGGGCTTCGGCAAGTGGCTCTCGGCGCCATCCTTTGCAGGCCCAATTAAAGCTTTTTAGCCGCTTTCACAGACCCATTTCGGTCTTTCAAGGACATCATCACCCGAAAGGGCCTTTCATTGATGACATATCTTGTATCGAGATCATCATTACGGTTTTCATCAGTCCGTAGACCGGGATTTCATCAGTCCGTAGACAAGGGTTTCATCAGTCGGTGGATAGGGGTTTCATCAGAATTGCCATCTGAACGGTGACAAGACCGGATATTATCTTATCGATATCGTCACTTGAATGGTGACAAGCTCGGGCATCAGCTTTAGTCCGGAAAAACTTCTGCCGGGAGTATAACCTATGGAGACCATTCTTCTTCTGTTCTGACTTTGCAAAAGCCTTTGCCATCTTCATCTGCCGGTACCGGCTTCATCTTCATCTCATATTACATCTGTCAGTAAGCCGACATCTGACTTACCCTGACATATCATCCGTGGATTCTTGGGCGAAACGGTTGTACAGCTCTCATTAAAGGGCTGGAAGGTCTCATCAGTCGAGTGACTGCTGCTTTATCAGTGCTGCCGTCTGAGTGACATTGGCACCGGGCATCAGCTTTGCCGACAAGGGCTTCAGCCGAGCAGACAGTTGATGAGCTTCATCATTGGTCTTTCACTGTTGGTCCGACCCTCTTTTCAATTATGTTTTCACCCTTGTTCATTTTCCAGGTGTCAACAAATGCCCCCCACCTGCGGGCGGCGTAAGTGCAGAATAAGCGGCACGGGGCTTGCAGGTGTTTTTCATCATTCGAGGGTATCTTCCTCAATTTGTCTTCAATCCGGTTCTCGGACCTGATCATCTTGATGCAACAATATTTTGCACTCTTATCTTCCCTTTTCACATTTTCATTCTTCATATTTTCTTTATTTTCAGCAATTTGGAGCTTCTTAGCACAGGGCATTGACTTCTCGGTGTGAGCCTCTGCGTGAAGGGCCTCTCGGCATGAAGCTTCTCGGCTTGGAGCTCTCGGCGTGGAGGGCCTTGGGCAGGGCTTCTCGGCGTGCCTTTGACCGGGCTCTCGGCCTGGACTTCTCGGCGCGCCCTGGCGGAAGGGGGCCTCGGCGAGGGCTTCTCGGCCTGGGGCTCTCATAATTTCGGTTATCGGGACTTTTCACTTTCCACTCTTCACTGTTCTATACTCTACTTGTGGTTACTTTACTTGCTTATTACTTGGACGTGGAAATGAAATTACATACGTGCTTGACATGACTTGAATTGTCTTGATATGGCCAACTTTTTATCGTTATCTCCTGTAGTAAATTCTTGTCTTACTATTCTATTCATTATATTTCTTGACCTTGCAAGATCTTTGAATTCTGTTTCGTGATATCACTGTTATCTTTTTATTGTTTTTATCATTTGTAGCATGACATTTTAAAATGTAATTAAACTATTAATCACTTATACCTGTCTGTTATTTCCTACTGAGCGTCAGCTCATAGTTGTGTTTTCCCCCCTTTCCAGGCTTTTCAGGTGATGCGCTTACCGATGGGGAAGGGCAGGAGTGATGTCTTGAGTGTATCAGTTCTAGTGTGTTAGTAGTGTGTTATCTTTCTTTAGTTGTGTTTTGGAGAGCTTTTAGTCTCAGTCATGTTATTGAGTTTTAGTGGTTGATTATTCCAGTTGTATTAAGTTGAACTTGAGGTTATTGTATCAGTTGTGGTTTGTTAATGATCATTTAGTATTTCCATCTTGTAGCACTTGTGTATTATTTTAGATTAGTTCTCTCTCTTGCCAGCGTGTCCCTAACTGTACGTCCCGATATTTCCGCCTTGTTCGGGGCGTGACAACTATCCTCAGGTCTTGCAGATGATCTTCTCTTCTGCTGGTTTTCACCACCAGGTCATCGATGTAGCACTCCACTTTCTTGAAGAGTAAATCATCAAAGATCTTTGTCATAGCTCTTTGATAAGTAGCGCCGGCATTCTTGAGGCCGAACGGCATCCTTTTGTAGTGAAATATCCCCTTCGGGGTGCGGAATGCAGTGTGCACTCTGTCTTCTTCAGCAATCCAGATCTGGTTGTATCCGGATGACCCATCCATGAATGACAGGGCTTCATGGCCAGTGGTTGCATCGATCATTACTTCAGTGATTGGCACTGGGAAATCATCTTTCGGGCAAGCCTTATTCAGGTCCCTAAAATCCACACATATTCTGATCTGCCCATTTTTCTTCTTCACGGGCACTATATTGGCCAGCCACGTAGTATACTGGTTCTCTTCAACAAAGCCTACATCGATCAGCTTGTCGACCTCTTTGTTGATCTGATTTATCAGTTCGGGGCGCATTCTCCTGGAAGGCTGCTTCACAGGGCTTGCCTCTGGGTTTATCGCCAATCGGTGATGTGCCACATCAGAACTCAGTCCTGGCATTTCATCATATGCCCATGCAAAGCAGTCTCAGAATTCTTTCAAAAACTGAATATACTGTTCTTTGACAGCTGGCTCCAGCAGTGCACTGAGGAATGTAGGCCTTGGCTCCTCTGCTGACCCCAGATCCACTTCTATCAGCTCATCGACGGTGGCTTGGCCTCCGTCTTCAACTTCGGGTGGGGCTTCTTGTAAATCAATAAAGCCTCCCGGGATATAATCTTCTTCGTTCTCATAATTTTCTATTTCATCAGATTGGTCATCTGCAGATGCTGGTGCATCGTATAAGGCCAATACGGCCGGATTCTGTTCAGTCTGCCCCGAGGACGTGACTGGCTTAGCGGAAAACTTTGAAGTGGAATCTTCCGTGCTTAGAGGCTCTTCTGATGTGGGCTCCCCTGAGAGGTCATCATTATGTAGAGCTCGGAATTCTTCTAGAATGTGCCCAAACTCCAGGCACTCTTGCAGCTCTCTGGCTACTTGATCTTCATCCAGGGTTCCCGTGTCAAATTTCGCTTCATCCTGGAACAGATCCTCCTTGCAAGATAGATCTTCCCAGTACCAATCTCTCTTTGTCTCGTCAGGTATCCCCACCCCTGGCAGATTGTCTGGGATTTCATTGTCCACTACGGACTGATAAATGATTTCTTCATCTTCCGAAGGGTATTGGTCATAGTCCATCCCAGGGGAATCTTCATGCTGGTAGAAGGCAGAGATGACATCTACCTCAGCTTCATAGTATTCTTGCAGGGTATAGCCCAGTCCCGGGTGCTGTGTGATCTTCCTCAGTTCTTTATTATCTCGAGGTGGATCCCATAGCTCCTTGAATGCTTTCTTCTGGGCTGCAGATTGTATTGAAGGCATTTGCATCTTGCAGAACATTTGCGAAACCAGTTGGGTAGTGTACTCTAGGCCTGTAATTGGCACCATCCGGTTTACGGCTTCTTCAGGGACCATGCAATCTTGATCGTCTTCTTCGAATGCCCCCTCGGTGTAGAATATGATAGGAGGTTCGCAGAAGCGAGGGATTTTCATAGTCTTCAGTGGTAGCACCGTCTGGTATTCTATGCTGGCTATGGGCTTGACTAGACCCTGAGGAACTTCCACCTGTGTGTATTTTATTTTCATCTTTTCTTCAGTATCATCTGGGTGTATGCCAGGAGGAGTGATCCGAACAAAATCACCAGCATAAGAGATGTGAGATACCCCATGCTTTTTGGTGTAGCCCTTTGGCGGCGGCGGAGACCAATTTCTTGTCTTTGTCGCCGGCTTTTCCTGGCTGACCACAGCTTCTTTTTCTTTATCCCTTTGTGACACCTCGGTGTAGTAGGATGCATCGAGCATATGGCACTCGAACACTTCGAAGGGATGTAGGTCTGCAAACACCCTTTCTTCTTTTCCCTCATGGCAGTATTTTATGCATTGGTGTAGCGTGGATGGCACTATCTGATATTCGTGCAGCCACGGTCTTCCCAGCAGGGCCTTATACGTGGTGTTGGAGTCGATTACATAGAATCGTACCATTGTAGTGAGGTCGCCCAATGTGAGGTTGAAATCAGCTACCCCGAGAGGTGTTTCACATTTTTGGTTGAATCCTGCAATCTTCATGTCTCTGACCTTGGTGAGCTGCAGATCAAAGTAATATTTCTGATAGATGCGGTATGGGAGAATATTCACAGCAGCCCCTGGATCTATCAGTATTCTGCTTATCGGCTGACAGTTCAGGGAACCCCTCATATACAGCGGTCTATTATGGCCGGAATTTGGGATTAGCATATCATCCTCCGTGAATGTGACTGATGGCCCAGCATTCACTTCTGCCAAGAGTGCTTCACATTGTGCCGGGGACTACAGTGCATCCACAATTGCTTGGCGAGCTTCTTCACTCAGAGAGAGAATTTCCCAGATGGAGAATCTGGTAGGGAGTTTCTTCAGCATTTTCATGACTCGACTGCCCACCCGGACATTAGACAGTCTCATCTCCTCTGCCCATCGGGGTCTTGGAGGTTCATGTGGTGCCTGTGGCCCTTGCTGCCCATTTTCAATTTTATCTTCTTCATCGGTCTCCCGGAAGGCTTCTTCTGTAGCGACTGCCCCTGGTTTTGCTAGAGGGTTACCTTCTTCATTTTCTTCATGCTGTTTCTGCTTTCCAGCCGCTGTCTGCTGGCATTTATTGCTTTTATCTGGAGCAGTATGAGCCGGTTGCTCATTTTCTAAGCTGGACAGGAACTCCAGGAATGAAGGGGCTTCATCTGCCTTCTTTTTGTCTTGGTACAGACTGGCAGGGGGAGGAACCTGGACACCTCGTATCTCTGGTTCCAGGATTTGATAGGGTTGCTCTCCTCTGAACATGATATTATGGTTGGCTGGTGGTGGGCGCCCCCATCTTCTCCCAGAACGTGTTGCATGGGCCGAGGTAGAGGCTTCGGCATGGTTAGCTTCTAGCGGAGCGTTGGATGCTTCCGGCTCATCATCCTCCCCGGGCAAGGAAAAGAGTACTGACAGAGTGTTACATTGTACTGTCGTGACCTTCTTTCCTTTCTTGGATTTGGGCCGTTTCTTCTTCTTTTGGGAATTTGGCTTTACTGGCTCCTGCCCCCAGAAGGGCTCATTTTCAGCTTTTTCTTGTTCTGCCTCTGGTTGCTCTTTAATTTTCAATTCTTCGAGCTGTTCCCAGAGTATATAGTCTTTCATCAGCAGATGCTTGGGCTTCTTCTGTTCGTACTCATCAAGCTCATTAATATATTGCTGCAGACGCCTGGCTACAGGGCTTATCTCTTTATGCGTAGGGAGGGGAGTTTGTCTCCTCCGGTTGTGAGTAGGGATCCGGATGACTGGTCCGGTCTCAGCTGTATGCCATATTGGCTTTATTGGAGGCGGCTCGAGCCTTGGGGTAACACCCCGGATAACTGCTCCGCTGGTACTGGCTGCAGGAGTCTTCTTTCTGCTTTTTATGGGTATCATCTGCCATCCTTCCTGATCCTTCTGTGGGGTGAGGAAGCAAGCTTCATAGGTATGCTTGGTGCATTCTTCAACGGCTTCCTTGGGCAACTGTTGGTAGACTGAGATCATATTGGCAGCCACTCTCCAGGGTGGAGGCTCATGTGGATGGAGCGGCTTTACCTGGTAATCTCCCAGCTGCAGCTCACCTTTCTTGACCATTCCTTCCATGATATCTTTGAAGACATAACAATCTTCAATTGCATGACCCAGCGCACGGTGAAATGGACAGAACAGCGGATCATCTTTCTTTGCTGCATCTGCTGGTCTTTTGGGTTCAGGCAATGTTACCTTATTGAACTTGTATGCCCAGTTGAACAGTGCGGCCGTCTTATCTTTTAGGAAGGAATATGCTTTTCTCATCTTGTCTCTCAGAGAGACTTTATCTTTTCTTTCTGCTGTATCTACCAACGGGGGAGCTTCATCTGCCCCTTTCTTCCCCTTCTGTTGCTCGAAGGTTCTGAAATCGACGGTGTTGGCCTCAGAGTGTGATGGCCGTCGTTCATTGGATTTTCCCTTCGGCATAGTGAGAACATTGGCGGTAGGACGCTTGGACAAGAACGTCTCGACTTCCGCCACTATATTATTCAGCCGGTCAAATGTTCTGACATCTGCACCGATCATCTTTTCTAGCACCTCCCTCCTGAGGCTCTGCTTGCATATCTGCACCGCATCTTCTTGATGAGGAGGCCTTCGGCATCTCATGGCGAAGTTCCTCCATCTTTTGATGTAGTCCAGTGCAGTCTCATCTTGTTTCTGCCTGGTTACATATAGCTCTGCTATCGTGATTTCCCTTTCCGTGACATGAAATCTGTCGCGGAATTTTCTCTGCATATCAGGCCAATCAGCCACTGACCCAGCTGGCAGACTTGAGTACCATTCGAAGGCCAACCCAGTGAGGGATGAGCCAAAGAACTTAAGCAGATAAGCTTCATCGACTGCTAGGTCGCCCATGATTGTAGTGTAGTAGGCTATATGCTCCCTAGGGGAGCCTTGGCCATTAAATTTCTCAAACTTCGGCGGCTTACTGACGCCTGGGGGTAGTTTCTTGGCAGCATACTGGGGAGGATACGGTACCTTGTACACATCATAAGTACCCGCATCACCACTAGTCTTTTCTGACAGCTTCATTTCCACAATTCTTTCAATCATCTGCTTGTGGGCTACAGCTGGATCTATCTCTTCTAGGAAGAAGTGAGCTTGTTGCTGGCTGTGAGTAGTTGTCATCACAGTGGCGCGCAAGATGGGCGCGGTAGGCTGTGTCTGAGACACAGAGGGCTGAGCTGCTGTTTGCTGTGGAACAGGTAGGCTCGGTGTCTTGCCCTTATCAGCTAGGAGAGGGTTAGCTGGGATAGCCGTCTCTGCTGAGCTGGATGTTTGCCCCGCAGGTTCAGCTTGCTTTGAGGCTGATGTAGCTTCATGTCTCTCATTGAGCTGTCTTCGGAGAGCACTGATCTCCTGCTGATATCTTCTGAACATCATCTGGATCATGGGATCCAAGGTTGATGGGATTTGCATATCTTCAGAAGTCCCTTCAGCATCATCAACAAAGGGATTGTCTTCATCCTGTGCCGTCACCACATTGACTGTCATGGTGGTGATCTTGCGAGCTTCATCATATTTCTTTATTTTATCTTTTGCGGCCTGGCCTCTTCTTGTGACAGGACCAGGTCTAGTAGCCAACCTGAGCAGTTCATTTGGCTGAGTTGGTAGTATATCTTGCCCCCTGGCGAGTCCAGCCATGTTGCAGGCGAAGATTTGCATTTTTCCCTTCCGCCTGTAGACCTTTCTTTTCACCTGGTCAGGATATCTGAGCCGGTCAAAGACCGATATTCTTTCTTTGGCTTCTTCCCGGTACAGGTCTTCTTTATCATATCTGGGCTTGAGGCCTTCTTCATAGTGGTTTGAATCGGAGGAAGAGGCTCCGATCATCGTTTCCTGAAGTGTTTCTTCTTTTTCTTCACCTCTGGTGCCCAAGGCATGGGATAGTCTTTGTTGACCGAGGGCAGAGCTCCCCAGGTAGTGGAAGTAGTCTTGGACTATCTACTTCATCTCTTTAGAATTGTGCCTCTGTGGCTCAGGTTGGAGTATCAATCTGTCCTGGCTCTTTTGCTGATAAGCCAGTCTTGCCACCTGAGCATTCAAATGCTCGGCTTTGGAGTATCTACAGATATCAGCCTGTCTGGCACAAGCTCTTGATTTTCTTACAGTAACCACAGTGACTGGTTCACTTCTTCTCATATTGCCAACTTGGCAACGGTCGGCAGCAGCATTGTAGATCTTCTCTTCCCATCTCTTGCCCTTGGCCATGGGATGGGTAGTAGTGAAGTTTTCCCTTGTCTGGTATCTTCTGCCCCTCATCATGGGGCGAACAGCAGTCATATTTCTTTCCTGACCCTCAACCTCATCTCTCCTCCCCCGGGTACTGGGGTAGACAGTAGTAGCATTTCTTTCATCTTTCTTCACTTCCCTTCTGCCCCCTGCTCTAAGGCGGGCAATAGTGACATCAGTAAGGTTCTCCCTGTCCTGAGCTGGGGCCCAGCTTTGGATCTTCTTCGGCCGCCAGACCTGTTTGTATTTTACTGGCTTGGGCGCCAGCGGCTTCTTTTCATTAGCCTCCCAATTGGCCTGCCTGGTGGTCAGAGTTTGGAATCTGTTGGCAGTGGGCACCATCGGGACGATCACGTCCGGCTTGACCGCCCTTGGGCAACCGTTCATGTTTGCCCGGACACCACCGATCATCATTGTCTTTCCGGAGTTGGAAAGACGGCGGTCAACAGCAACATACCGGCTCCTCCGGTTGGTTCTTCTCCCCTTCTGAGCAGCAGCGGGGACCACGTCCCTTTTTTGGACGTGATGGACAAAGCAGGCGATGGCCGTGGGGACCGTGTTCTCTGGTACGATATTCTTCTGGTCAGTGATCTTCACCGGGGCACTTACAGCAGTGCCTTGCTCATTGTCATCGACCTACAGAAGGTCAGTGAAGACGACGCCCAAGTAGTTGGGCAGCCCAACGGCAGGCGGCATTGATCCGAACGCGAGGGGTACCGCCAGGTAGCCTTCTCGCACATGCATGTCAATCGGCTGCTGGTCGAAGCAAACGGACACGATTCCGGCTGTCATTGTAGATTCCTGAAAATAAGGAAAGTACACAGAATCAGAAGTTTCAGGGGGGCGCGCCGGGCCTCCTACTTTAGCGTAAAGATGAAGGGAGACTTTGTCCCACCGGGCGTGCCAGACTTGTGGAACGAGGATTTTTTATTTATTTTTATTTATTTATTCATTGATTTATTTATTTATTGGCGTGCCAGTCACCGAAGTGACAATTTTATTGTGCGCTCGATCTGACTTGGTCAGTCGATTGTGAGGTCCGAGTCAGGACCCAAAGTCCGTCATACCATAAACGCTATGATGTTAATTACGTCCTCCCTAAGGAGGACAACCCTTGATTAAACGCTAAAGATAGGAGGATGATAGCGGTAAAGCCACATGCTCAAAAGAGACGGAAGTCGTTCACTTGCAAGACATTAAATGGATTAGACGAAGCAGGGGTTGGTTATTTTCTGGATAAAACCGACGGCATATTCCCACCATCTTGGACCATGCCAAGTGGGGAATAGGAAACCACCCATGCAGTGGCAGGGTGGGATCCGTAAAAGATCGGGCATAACTGACCCAGAATCCGAGTAAGCACTGGCGTAACATGACGCACCCCGTGCGTACGCGATGTTGCATCTATATCCCCCTTCAAAGGACCGTCGGAGAGCATGTAGGGACATAGCTCCGTGGGCCAACGGGGTTGAGAGAGAGGACATCACAGCTACCTGGCAAGGTACGTGTAAATTTCGGCAGCATGTCCCCTCAACTTGGATTATGCCAAGAGAGGATAGGTCATCATCCACGGAGTGCCGGGATGACAACCGAACGAGGATGGGCACCGGGCCCCGGGACATCGCTTACCTTTATTCCATCGTTTAATATCCCCTTGAAATCCCTCGGAACTCGTGTGATGACATGGCCCTTTGGGTTCATAAGGGTGAAATCTGGATCGGGAATGAAGACTGTAGGGGAGGCCTTCCCCATTACTATGTCTTCTCAAGGCATCCATGACGATCTCTGAACATCCCCGGGGCACATGTGTATGGAGACTAAAAGATTGAAGGATGTCAGTGCAGAAGAGGGCCTCGGACTGGGTTTCATCGGCCGAAGAAGGAGGGGCTCTCGGCACGGTTTTAATTTGACAGAGAAATAGGGTTCTCGGCATGGGTTTAGCTGGCCGAATGAGGGTCTCGGCGTGGTTTTAGTTGGCCAAAAAGGGGGCTTCTCGGCATGGTTTAGGGGCTCAAAAAAGTGGGGTCTCGGCGGCGGCTTCCCGGCGCGCTCATGGCCGCGCCGAGAAGGTGGCGCCGAGAGGCTTGCATGGAGGGGTTCGAATAGGCTGATAGGGGAGGGGGTCTCGGCGTGGGGCTTCCCGACACGCTCATGGCCCTGCCGGGAGTCTGGCGCCGGGAGGCTTGCACGGAGGCTCACGTGAAAAGGGTTGAAATAGCTTTGTTTGTCGTTTAGCTGAAGAGGGAGGCCTCTCGGCTGGATAGTTCTCGGCGGGGAATTGTGCACGCTGAGAAGGTGAAATCGCTGCAGGGTTTCAGGGTTTACAGAGTTCAGACGATGCTCTGCTTCTGGGATTTCTGAGTTTTCTGGCTGCGATTGAAGTTGAATTTGAAGTATAGGAAGGGGGATTTCATGGATATTTCCCTGAGAAAGGGCCAAGGGGGGATCTGGAGGGCAGGATTGATGGGGAATGAGACCATCGTCTGGATCTATGAAGACTTTGTTTTATTTCTGCCGCCGGCCGTCTGGGGATCAAGAGATGACTGTCTCTGATCCCCTAGACGAACCCAATAGCATATGAAACCCGGTGGCTGAGGAACCTTTGGCATCGAACTCCAGACCCTAGTCATCCAAGGGATTAGAATGGAGGGTCGAGAGATAGAGATTGTCATTCGCTAGAATCCGCGGAATAGCAGTGATCAGAAGAATCGATATACCCTCGTATAGCCAGAGGTTCAGGGGACCAAGAGATGGATGTCTCTGGTCCCTGAAAAACACAAGGAGGGGCCCGGTTTCCATGCCTCTAAAGAGAAGATTCATATGAACCATTAAATGTTTGCATAAACGATAAACATACAAAGATAAGCGGAGAGCAGACATTTCGATCAAAGGAGAGCAAACATCTGAATCAGTAGATCCCCAAATGGGTCACGTTGACATTTCATTGCATCGTATTGAAGCCTTACATCGACTGTGAAATAGAAATGCAAAGCAGAAAGATAGAGATTGAGACCAGAACTGGCCGGCTATTTTCGATAAATCAAGACAAAAGCTCAGTAGATTACATCAGTAGAAAAGAAAAGACAGCATGGGGAGGGCGGAGCATTGACTCCTCTCCCTCCCCCTAGCAGCCCACCTGGAGCCCTTTTCTTCTTCTTTTCTTCTGCTTCTTCTCTTCTGCTTCTTCTCTTCTCTCAGCCGAGGGGGACTCTCTCTTGGCAGGACTCCCTCTCTACTCTTTCTTTTCTGGCTTCTTTTTCTCTTCTTCTTCTCTCTTTTTCCCTTTTCTATTCTCCTTCTGTCTCTTTTTTTTTGTCTCTCTCTTTGTCTGTTCAAAGGGAGGGGGCTTTTATAGCCACTTCTCCCCTTCTCGGCAGCAGCATCACGGCGCGCCCCAGATGGGGCTTCCCGGCACGCTTGCAGGTGGCTCTCGGCGCCCTCTTTGGGCTTCGGCAAGTGGGTCTCGGCGCCATCCTTTGCAGGCCCAATTAAAGCTTTTTAGCCGCTTTCACAGACCCATTTGGGTCTTTCAAGGACATCATCACCCGAAAGGGCCTTTCATTGATGACATATCTTGTATCGAGATCATCATTACGGTTTTCATCAGTCCGTAGACCGGGATTTCATCAGTCCGTAGACAGGGGTTTCATCAGTCCGTAGACAAGGGTTTCATCAGTCCGTGGACAGGGGTTTCATCAGAATTGCCATCTGAACGGTGACAAGACCGGATATTATCTTATCGATATCGTCACTTGAATGGTGACAAGCTCGGGCATCAGCTTTAGTCCGGAAAGACTTCTGCCGGGAGTATAACCTGTGGAGACCATTCTTCTTCTGTTCTGACTTTGCAAAAGCCTTTGCCATCTTCATCTGCCGGTACCGGCTTCATCTTCATCTCATATTACATCTGTCAGTAAGCCGACATCTGACTTACCCTGACATATCATCCGTGGATTCTTGGGCGAAACGGTTGTACAGCTCTCATTAAAGGGCTGGAAGGTCTCATCAGTTGAGTGACTGCTGCTTTATCAGTGCTGCCGTCTGAGTGACATTGGCACCGGGCATCAGCTTTGCCGACAAGGGCTTCAGCCGAGCAGACAGTTGATGAGCTTCATCATTGGTCTTTCACTATTGGTCCGACCCTCTTTTCAATTATGTTTTCACCCTTGTTCATTTTCCAGGTGTCAACAGGTGCTGAGACGACTTGGCACCAATGCTTATGTGTTAGACCTCCCTGAAGAATACAGAGTAAGTCCCACATTCAATGTGGCTGACCTGGTACCCTACAAGGGCCCCACGGTGACACCCAGTGAGGACATCCAGCCTACTCCACCCCTTGAGAGCGCCCCCACACCCCAGAGTGATCCACCCAACTTGAGAAACCAGCATGACAAAGTGGAGCGGATATTTGATGAACAGGTCACCAACACGAGGAGCAAGGCGTATGAGCGATACCTGGTCAGGTGGAAGGGACGACCACCCTCAGACGATGCTTGGGTGAGCCGGGAGGATCTCCAGCAGCTGGACCCCGATCTTCTAGAGCAGTACCGCAGCAGGGAGGGCCTTTACTCGACAGAGTCGAGCTTTCCACAGCCCGGGAGAATTGATGAGGGCATCACTCACGATTCCCTCTGGCTTGGCACCTCTTTCCCTCCCAGAGGCAGCTAGGGAGCAGCCCTTCGTCTGGATTGGACCTTAGTGCTTACCATTGGGTCATCTTGTTGTTTTCTCCTTGTTACTTGAGTCTTTATCATGTAATTTGCCTTTTATTTGAGTCTTGTACCTAGGTTATTAATTTATTTCCCTAAGTTTGAGTCTCATTAGGATATGGTGCTATCTATTGGGCCTATTTCTTTGGGCTAGGCCCATGGGCGCACCCCCCCTGCTTGGTTATCTGTTAGTTTGTTAAAAGTCAGGGTCTTATGTGTAAAAGTGGGTTTCCTATAAATAGGGCCCCAATCCCTCTTTTGAAGGCTAATGTAATATTGAAGAAAATTTGCCAATTGAGTGCTCCTCTCTCTCTCCCACTAGCTCTCTCTCTTCTTCTCTCTCCAGGGGGCGAACCCCACTCTCTCTCTTCCTCCTCCCCTGGGCGAACTAGCCCCTTCACCTCCCCCTCCCCCTGCCACCTCAGCTGCCACCTCATCCTCCAACCCTTCACTTCCCCATACACCATTCCCACCTCCAAGGCACCCTTCCCTCTCCCCCAAGCAACCTTCCCACTCCCCCACACCCTCATTCATACCCCTTGGGCATTCAAACCCCTCTCCCACCACAACTTGCGCACCAACCCCTCCACCTAGCCTCCACCCTTGCCTTGGCCGACCTATTCCTCCCATCTCCTAGCTGCGGCCCTCTCACCCTTCCACCCCCTTGGGACCTCCACACCCCCTGATCCACCCATCTCACCATTCCTAAACACCCCTCCCCCATCTACCATCACCACCACCACCCCCCACCATTGCTAACCTCCACTCCCTTAACCTAGCTCCACCACTTTCCCCTTCCTTTGGCCTAAGTCTGCAGGTGGCAGAAGAAGGTCCGACTTGCAGAAGCCACCACGAGTTCATACGGAGACGTCTGAAGGTGAATCATACATTTCTGGAAAGGGTGTCAAGTCGACTTCGCAGGAGAGGTGATCTCATCCCATTCCGAGTTCGGGGCTGCCTGGGAGAGTCGCTCTTCCCCGACTACGCAGAGCTCCCTCTGCAGAGTTCCTGAACCTGATTTGAAGCTGTACCACGACAAACGGCGGAGGATTCGGGCCGAGAGTTCTTCATCAAAGTTCTTCCACGTCCTATCCTCTTCCAGGATCAGGAAGCGGAATCCCGTTCGGCATCCGGAGGTCAGAGCTTTCATTTTTCTTCCTCAACTGGACGGGTCTGCCTCCCACAACCTGCAGTGACCTACTGCCACTCATCAGCGTCCCCCAGTCCACCCCGACATCAGACGGCTTCCCCACCAGTTTTCCCACAAAGAGGGTTCATCCACGGTTCCAACAACTTTGACGGTTTGAGATTTGGTGTCCGGGAGCTGCCGGGACAACTTCTGCAAGTCACTGTTCATGTCAGGTAGCTGTTGCGGCCAGAAGCTGCCACCTTGTTCAAAGCTCGACCCGGACCAGCCACTGCATCCGAAGAAATCGAGAAAATTCTGAAGCATCCCGGTTCCAGATACGAAGATTTCCCAGCTGCTCTAGACTTCATCAGAATTCTAGAACGTGATCTACGACCCCCACAGCGACTGGCTGTCAGCCAACAGAGCAAGCAGGGAGCTTCCTTTTCGGCTACACCGGCGCATCTTCCGGTGAATCTCCCTCCTCCGCCTGGCCGGCTTACCGCCCCTCCCTGCGTGGAGGTAGTGTTTGAGTGTATTTAATTGTCCCCACCCCAAGTTCACCCTCCTGCGCGAGGAGTAGTGATTGTAACCATTTAAAACCGGATTGAAGCTTCACCGGCGCAGTGTGCGGGGAACCACACTTCCCCGCTCGCCCTCGTCTCCGATCGGGGTTGGTTTCTTAAAAACAACCAGGTGAGCTCTACCCTTGCTCTTTACTCTTATTCGCTGGTTGGTGAGAGATGTTGAGTACGGACTGAATAGATCTAGAGGGGGGGTGAATAGATCTAGCCCCTTTTTTCAATTTATAAACCAAAGATCGACCAGACCTTAAGCAAACGATGAGTTGCAAAGATAAAACTGATAACTACAGCGACAGCAAGCAATACGAAGAGCACACACCACAAGCAAAACCACAAGACAGGATTTTTAGGTGGTTCAGTCTCTTCCCGAGAGTTACATCCACCCCTCGCTCAACTTGAGCAAGGCTTCACTAAATGAGAAATCCTGATCTCAACCAATACACCGCTGATACACAGCTTCTTCCCGCTGACACACAGCTTGTACCCGCTGCCTCACAGCTTGACACTAGTTGTAATGATGAGTAGAAGAAAATGTAACAAGGCTGTATTAGGGTGCTTGGCCCGGATACAGAGGGGGGGTGAATGAATCCTTCTACGAATAATGACCAAATTTAAAAAACGGATGCTAGATAAGGAAACAGAATAGAACCAATTCTATTCTACTCAAATACAAACCCATTGAGCGCACCTACTCAAGCATCTAGCGGAAGCAAACCAAACAATCAAGCCACTGCTCAAAAGATTTTTTAGGTGGTTCGGTCCTTCAGACCTACATCCACCCCTCACTCCCAACCGGAGTGAGGCTTCACTAGCGAACGCTAGAACCCAGCAGACTCAGTCTGCAAATAATTGCTGCCACACAGCTTGACCAGGGGAACAACCTCCCCTCTTCCTCCAAACCGGAGGGAACCTCTGGACTTGAATCCACAAGCCCAGAACCGGAGACAAGTCTCCCTTCCTCCAAGCCGGAGGGAACCCACAAGTAGCTCCCAGCTACTTGCAACTGGAGATCAGATCTCCCTTCCTCCAAACCGGAGGGAACACGACCTCAGACCAGAGGATCGGAAAGCACAACAAACCAGAAAACAAAGGAAAAAATAATAAACGAAAATAACTTCAGCAAACAGAAGCTGAAACACAAAATGCACAATTTGGCTCCTAACAGAGCTGACTGGCCTGGATCTGATCCACGGTCCAGTGAAGACAGATCTTCAGGTAAACTTCTTTCTTCTTCTCCACGAGCTCTCTCACTCACTCTCTATCTCTCTTTCTTTCTCTTACACTCTCTTCCTCTTTCATACGAGCACTATCTCTCTCTCTTTTCTTTTTCTTCTTCTGCTGGATCGAGCTCTCTGTAACATTGCCTTTTCTTTCTTAGCTCTGATCGCCCTTCATCGGTGGGCGAAAGGTTTTTCTTTATAGCCGCAGCAGATGAATAGGGCACTGAACGCGTGTGCCTCCCACGCTCGATCCTAGAACCTTCCTGTCACGTGCCCTCTTTGTATTTGTTCCTTCAGCATCGGATCATGTGCACCCAGACATTGGTGAATGTTCTTCCTCGGACCTGCAACGAGATAAGAGCCATTAATATTGAGTGTCATAAAAAAACTAGAACTGCATGAGGTTAGTGGACACGACAAGAGGTACTAAACAGAGAACGACACGAGATAAGGTGGTGACACAATGAACATTACTAAGAGAATTTTACGAGGTAGACAGACAAACAACGCAAAGACACGAAGACAAGAACAGAAACCAACACTAAGTATGGTTTCAATACAAGAAGAACATGAGGACTAGGAAGAATAAAAACGACACGAAGATACAACAAAACAAATGACACGACAGTGAAACAGGAAGCAACATGAAGTGCTGCGATGTCCTGTACGCACTAGAACAAACCCGACACGAAGAGACGAAAACAACACGAGGTGAAGACACAAGGAGACAACGACACGAGGTGTAGAAAAACACGACACGAAGTTATGAGAGGAGAAGCGACACGGAGTGTGATCAATGTGATAAAGACACAAAGTCTAAATAACGAAAGATCAACACGAAGATAGAATACAAAGAAACAATACGAAGAAAGAACAGTGATCAGCACGAGGTGTGATTTCAACATAAGAGAGACACGGACTGATAACGATACGAAGTCGAAATAGTAATTGACACGGGGTAACATGACACGAGGTGAAAAACGACACGAAGACAAAGTTGACACATACTGAAAACAACACGAAGTCGAAACAGTAATCGACACGAGTTGAAAACAACACGAAGTCAAAAACGATAATCGACACGGGTTGAAAACCACACGAAGTGAAGTTGACATGAAATGAAAAACAACACTAAGTATGATGAGAACAGAAAATAGACACGGAGTGAAAACAAGGATGACGCAGGAGGACAAAACAACACGGGGTTCACTGGGAAACGACTCAAAGTTCATCAAAAATAGAAACCAACACGAAGTGTGGTTTCAACATAAGACAGACACGAAGTGAACTTTGACAGAACCACACACTACACGGAGAATGATACGAAGACGAAAAAACAACACGAAGTAAGGATCAAATGACACGAAAATGTCACTGAATCAAAGCAAACACTTCAGAGAAAAACGACACGAAGACAAACAGTTCAACACGAGGTGTTATATACAAACATGACGAAGTGCCAATCAACACGAATACAGTCCCTGAAAGATACCTGAAGTGAAATGAAGGTTCATTCTTCAACAAACATGTTCTTTGATCATTTTTCACAGAAAAAATATTTTTGTTAAATTTTCACATAGACATAATTTTTTGAAGACCACTAAGACTTATAGTTTTTTGAAAAACACTAAGACTTATAGTGTTGTCATCATCAAAACATGTAAAGATTCAACAAGACTCAACAATCTCCCCCTTTTTGATGGATGGCAACACTATGAGTCTTGAGTCTTTGCAGAGAAAGGAAAAACACTAAATAGCCATTCTCAACGAGCTAGCAACGGCCTGATTTCTCCAAGGCGAAATAGCCATTCTCAATGAAAAATACAAACACATTAAACATTCTCAAGAACAAGCTAGCAAAAACCAAAAGCCTGATTTCTCCCCCTTTGACATCATCAAAAAGAATGAAACAAGAAGAATGCATCAATGCAAATGATATGAGTTAAATTAATAAGTCCAAGAATCTGAGAGAGAATGCCTCAAAAGGGCAACAAAATACAGAGCATAGTCTTTTCAGGAAAAATGTCTGGCTTGTCTGCTAGAAGGGCCATGTGGCCTGCCATGAGGTGGTCTCCCCCTTGGAGAAGCAGAAGTATGTTCTTGAGGTGGAGTTCTGCTGGAAGAAGCTTGACCAGGTGCTGAACCCAAGATAGACTGAAATTCCTTTAGGTCATTTGACAGTTCAGCTAGCCAATAGACCACAGAGCTTCTGACCTGTGCCACTTCAGAAATGATGTCTTCTTGGCGAACATTTACAGTTTCATATCTGTCAGTCAGAAGTGTCATTTCTGTTAAGAAGGTGACCAGCTTATCATAGATTTGCTGAATGCCTGGACCTAGGGAACTTGAAGACTTCTTCAACAATTCTAAAGCTGTTCTGATCTCATAGCAATGATCTATTATGGTAGAAGACATTTTGAAGGAGGAAATACTAACATCATGTGACTCTCTCAGAGCTTTTGCAATTTTTGAACAAATCTCCTGTAATCCTTCCATCAAGGATTTGTTTGCATCATCTGAAGCCCTTTTGTTTAGAAGGAATCGTCTCCATTCAGTGAGGAGAGATATCTCAAGCTTCAGTAATCTGGTATGTACCTGATTAATGTTGAGAGTGACAAATGTAAGCAGATCATCTAATTTCTTGTCTTGTTTTTGCATCTGCTGAGTCAGGTTTATGAGAAGCTCTTCAATGTTGGGCGCCCGAGTAGATTCAATGTTGGGTGCCTCTGCAGATAGAAGTCTAGGTGGACCTAGAGGTGTACCAAAAAATTCACTGCCAGGTGCAGTTCTCTCAGCTGCTTCCTCTTGTACTGGCATTTGACTGCTCTCAGCTGGGACCTGAACTTCATCTTCAGCTTGAGTTTCTTTCTGAGGAAATATATCTTCAGGTTCCTCTTCTTCACTTGAAGACTCTGTATCTAGTTCTATGACAGGAACCTTTTCTCTATCTTCCATGAGTTCCTGATCTGCAGGGCTGCCAACTAAGGCCTGCTCAAGACTTTTAGATACGACCAAGTTGGTAGCCTCTTCCAAGCTTCGCTCAACAGTTTCTCTTAAAATTTCATTAACAAAAGCAGCAAGATCTTGATCAGTACTGTCTTGATCTTTAGCTGGCTGTTCTTCAGGCACTATTACCTCTTCAGATGTCTTCCCAAAAGAATCAAATAGCCCAGCAATAGTTGCATCTAGATCTGTCTGAATGCTTTCGTCAGACAATCTGATGTCCTCAGATGCAGCCTCAACTAGCCTCTGAAAGGAGAAGGATACTTCGGTGGGTGCAGCTGGCAAGGTGGACTCTGGTTGTCCAGCCGGTGTTTCCTGATGATCAATCTCAGTAACTAATTGCTCACCAGTTGGGGCTAAGATTTGAATTTCTTCCAAATGCTCCCCCTGAGTTTGTGATTCCCTGGCCTTTTGGACCTTAACTTGCCCCACCATAGAAGAGTCCTCTAAGCCCAAAAACACTGAAACAAAATTCATATTAAAAATGTTTCGGGCCTTAACTTCTGATGCGGCCTCTCCATCCAAGCAAATTTCAGAATGCTTGAAGATGTCTGTCATATGGGCGGCATAGGGAAGATGTCTCTTGGATCCAATGCATCCCTTCATGACATTAAAAATGATCTCTGGCAGACATATCTTCACATTTTGAATCAGACAAAACAGTAGAAATCTCTGCGTGTCTGTAATTCTTCCTCTAGCCCCAGTCTGTGGGGTGATAATGGAAGCAATGACGTTCTGAAGGAGCTTGTGAAGAGGAGGAAATAACGATGTCCGATAAGCTTTTAGCTTCAACTGCCCCTTATCATGAATGTTACTGGGTTTACCAGTAATGACAGAGAAAGCTTCATGGAGACTGTATCGAAAGCTTCCCTCTACCTCCCCTTTATCTGGAATACCAAGAGCTTTGTGAAGGGAGTCACATGTAACAGTTATCTCGACCCCTTTAACAGATGATAACAAGGTAGACTTGTCTCGGCTCAAGGACAAGTTATTGTAAAATTCCATTACCGGCCTAGGGTAATAGACACGGTGATTTTCTAAGAAATTTCTCCACTCCTGAAACTCAAAGATTTTCAACAATTCTGGAAACTTCGAGACCAAGGTTTCATCTCCGAAATCTATTATTCTAGGAGGAATGATTTTCCCACTTTCTAAGAACACGGTAGACTGAGAAAACCTGGTACCTTGTTCTGAAGAGACTTCCGCAGCAGGTTCTGGCTCAACACATCTCTGTTGTTTAGATGAAGGCTCTTCAACAATTTCTTTTCCCTTCCTCTTCCTGTCACCCGGAGCTGCTGACCTCTGCTGATCCATCTGCCGGAACTTTCAGAGTATCAACTCTCTCTTGCAGGCTGCTGTTGGACGCGATGCTAGACTGAAGAGAGGAATGGACCTCTGTGGGGGGAAGAAGGTGAGCGGGAAGAGATGGAGATAGGTTTGAAGAAGACGCTCAAGGTGGAGCGGCACGAGGATGAATAGGAATCGACAAGGGGAAATAAGGGTTTGAGGTTGAAGACGTGTGAACAAAACAAGAGGTATTGTCGAGTAGCTTTTTACTCTTATCACACTTATTTCTGTAAATACCCAAAATACCCTTAGTTCTGATGTAACGCAGCTACACCATATTAAGTTAGCCCTTCAATATGTGGACGGGTTATATTCTTCCAAAAAACCAAGGTCAGTTAACTCAAGATATTAAATCAGCATAATCACAAAATTAGCTGTTAAAGTTGCTTAACCTAGAGAGAGACACGATTAAATTGCACCTTATGTTTGTCAAGCAACGAAATAACACATTAATGTCAAGCAGAAAACATTTCTTCATTTAATGGACGAGAAGGCATACAGAGTCAACCAATTTGTTGAACACAAGGTAGTATAGTCCCTTTTTACACAAGGAGACATGTTTATCAGACACCAGAAACCCTGGTTACTCAGGACGAACTACCTTTATGCCAAAGATATTTTTCTTTGAGGACTTTTTCCTTTCCCCCCCCCCCCTTTTTTTTTTATTTTAACATTTCTACACAGAGATAGCTAATTGTATCATGACAGATACTCTGGACTTCATTGATCTAGAGTGTCTATTTCTCCACAAAAGCCATTGCTCTGCCACAAATAATGGCGTATTCCCTGGAAGCACTTCTCATGATTAAAAAAAATCTTACTTAACATAATTTTTATCTCAGAGCTCTCTTTACATAAGTTTCAGTTAAGTCGAGATCCTCAATAAGTTTTTCTCATTTAACAGGAAGTTTTATAATATGTTGACCAACACTTGAGAAGATAACTTAGAAGGATCAAGGACCAAATATAACCCCCAAACATTGAAATTCTTTATTAACAGGTGTAGATTGTTACACTTGATATAGGGTGGTTTAAGGTATACAGATCTTATCTGATAAGAGCAAGAAGACTGAAACCACAATTTCTTCGAGAGAGAATCTGAACCAATAGTGAGAGGTGAGAGATAATGAGGTGGCTGATTGAACAGAGAAAGATGAAATGAGATGAGCAGCACTCCTATCAGCAAGCCAACAAGTGAGAGATCACTCAAGACATTAAGCACTAAGGACATATCCAAATATAGTATTTGAAGTAGTTCTGTCTCACATCCAGAGCAACTCTTGGACAACAGACTGCAACCTCTTGAGATGACTGATCTTAAAACCACATTAACTGCATCGGCTGACAAAAATCTTCAGAAACCAAATAGCCTGACAAGCTCCTCTTCAGCCCACTCAAGGACATCTCACACACGACTCTTGGAAGTGTTAATTATTTAATGAATGCAGTGTATGCCAAGAAAGAATTATGCAACATACAGTTTTCAACCAGCATTCGCTTTCAGTTAAAGATTTCAGAAATTTCAGAGTGCATGTTTTAGAAAATAATGCAACTTGCAGATGATGAATGAATATGCAAGACCAGATTTAATATGCATGCACTAGATGAAACTAATAGCAGGATATGCAAGAATGCATCAAACCAGATATGCAGTAAGTTTCAAAATGGGACATGTAGAGAGATTACCTGAAAATTGTGAGAATGGGGTTTTCATTCTTGAGTGCCTTGGATCATTACCCCTTTTATTTCAGTCTCAAGGCACACCTGCAAAACAAGGTTCATTTTGCACAAACAGGTACCCACGAGGTCTTGGGTCCTGACATGACATTATTATGTTTAGCAAGTTTCCTCAGCACATTTCCAGGAGTGGTTTTCTGATCTGATTTATGCACATTTTTATTAGCATGAATTCTATGTGCATACACATGAGATTTTCTGTTATCAGGGTAAAATTTCTGTTTACCAAAACTGGTTCGGTTTTGATATCCTGCCAGCCAACAAGTTGCAGCCCTGTGACCTGACTTCCCACAGTGATGACATGAAGGTTTTGTTGATTCTTTTACAGGGAATTTGGCATGTTTGAGATTCACATTTCTACCCTGAATATGCCAACAGTCCTTGACTGTGTGGCCATGCTTTCTACAGTGAGAGCAAACGAGAGAATTTCTTCTAAAGGAACCTGACCAGCATTCAGAGGCCTTGTGACCAATTTTGTTGCAATTAAAACATATAATGTGCTGGTTCTTCTTAAAGACATGCTGATTTACAAAGTGTTTTGTATAATATGAGCATGATTTTTCCTTACTACTTGCAAACCAACAATGAGCAGTAGTGTGTCCTACTTTATCACAATTAGAGCATTTGACATTCCTTTTCTGACCAGACACAGATATTCTAGCATGCTTGTTGTCATCTTTTTCCATCACAAAACAATTACTCATAAGATGTCCATACTTACCACAATAATGACACGAGCCACTTGATTTCTTTAAAACATGGCATTTATCTGATGAGTTCTTAGCATGCAGATTGTTCCTTTGAATTTTTGATGTTTTATGATTTTTATTTTGTTTTTCTGTTTTCTTAGCCTTGTACTGAGGTGGAGATGAGATAGAAGGTTTTTCCTGTTCAGAGGATTTGACAAAGACAGTTTTCAGGTTGACTCCATCATCCTTCCTCATGACTGGACTGTAACCCAGTCCTTCCTTGTTAGAATTAATCTTTGTTCCCAGAATTTTCGGAACAATGGGCTGTTTGTCTTTTGATGTAGTGGCTACATTTGAAGTATTTACAAAGGATGTCATTACTTTGTTCTGCAAGGCCTTCTTATTGAGATTATAGTAGCCCAACCCTTCCTTTTTGACATTTACTTTTACACCTAGCAGCTTGTCTAGGTTTTTCTGCCCATCAACAAATTTAGACAAGGAAGCTTTCAAATCCTGAATTTCATTTTCAAGAGATGCAATGTGTATTTCATAACTAGTGATCTCTTGTTCACTACAATTGACAGCTTCATTCAAAACCTTGTTAGCTGTTTTGTATTCTTCAATTTCCCTTCTTAGCTCATCTACCTCTTCAGTCTCGTTTGTGCAGATAGCTTTCCCTTTTTCCAATGTGAGAAGTCTTGCAGACATGGCACTGTTTAACAGTTTTAATTTTTCAACTTCTTCTTTAAGCTTACCATTTTGAATTAACTCATTTATTAGAAGCTGATCTTCTGAGTTAACCATGGTTTCTCTCCTAGCTTCAAACTCCCTCAAATCCTTTTGTTGTTTTTCAAAATCTTTCTGTAATTCTATGTTCACAGATTTTATGGCATTAAAATTTTCAATCAGCAACTCATTCTCTCGTTTAAGTTTCTCTAATTGTTCTTCAGAGAACTTTCTGAGAGAGTCATCCTCAGATTTTAGATTGTTCAGTTCCGAGTAGACACGTTTAAGTTCCATCTTCAGTTCTGCATTGTGGTTTTTATGCATATGATTATCAGACAGACATGCATCATGTGATTGCTTCGTACTTGAACAATTTTTACATGGAGAGCTAGAACTATCTACCCGAGTACTCTTCTTCAACTTTTTATACTGTTTTCTTAACAGTTCATGAGATTCAAATAGTTCAGCATATGCATTCCCCCAATCTTCTAGAGAGAAGTTCTCGAAGAGATTTACCTCATCATCATCGTCTTCTTCAGCTTGATTGCTGCCTTGATCGCTGGCACTTTGATTTCTTCTGTTGGCCATCATGCATCTGTCCACATCTATCTCCTGAGTTCGCTTCAGTGCATCCAAAATATCTTTAGCAGAACTGGATTCAAAGAAACATGAATGAAAAGCTCTATCAGTAGCTGCCTTCATTAAATTTATTGCTATCTGATTTTCTTCATGCATGGATTTGTGACTGTCAGTCCATTTGGACTTTTTCTTAGGTAGTTCATGAGGACCATGTGAAATTACTTTCCACAGGTCTGGATTCACAGATTTAACATAATTCTTCAAAACAGCGAACCATGCATCAAAATGCGTACCACTGAAGATCGGTGGATGGGCCATGAGAACACACAGATTAACGCACAAGAATATTGAAGCACTAAAAAGAAATAAGCACCTAAGATTGCAAGATCGATCTGCAGGTCGCTGGACCTTGTAAGCAGACAACCTGCTCTGATACCAACTATTAGGGTGCTTGGCCCGGATACAGAGGGGGGGTGAATGAATCCTTCTACGAATAATGACCAAATTTAAAAAACGGATGCTAGATAAGGAAACAGAATAGAACCAATTCTATTCTACTCAAATACAAACCCATTGAGCGCACCTACTCAAGCATCTAGCGGAAGCAAACCAAACAATCAAGCCACTGCTCAAAAGATTTTTTAGGTGGTTCGGTCCTTCAGACCTACATCCACCCCTCACTCCCAACCGGAGTGAGGCTTCACTAGCGAACGCTAGAACCCAGCAGACTCAGTCTGCAAACAATTGCTGCCACACAGCTTGACCAGGGGAACAACCTCCCCTCTTCCTCCAAACCGGAGGGAACCTCTGGACTTGAATCCACAAGCCCAGAACCGGAGACAAGTCTCCCTTCCTCCAAGCCGGAGGGAACCCACAAGTAGCTCCCAGCTACTTGCAACTGGAGATCAGATCTCCCTTCCTCCAAACCGGAGGGAACACGACCTCAGACCAGAGGATCGGAAAGCACAACAAACCAGAAAACAAAGGAAAAAATAATAAACGAAAATAACTTCAGCAAACAGAAGCTGAAACACGAAATGCACAATTTGGCTCCTAACAGAGCTGACTGGCCTGGATCTGATCCACGGTCCAGTGAAGACAGATCTTCAGGTAAACTTCTTTCTTCTTCTCCACGAGCTCTCTCACTCACTCTCTATCTCTCTTTCTTTCTCTTACACTCTCTTCCTCTTTCATACGAGCACTATCTCTCTCTCTTTTCTTTTTCTTCTTCTGCTGGATCGAGCTCTCTGTAACATTGCCTTTTCTTTCTTAGCTCTGATCGCCCTTCATCGGTGGGCGAAAGGTTTTTCTTTATAGCCGCAGCAGATGAATAGGGCACTGAACGCGTGTGCCTCCCACGCTCGATCCTAGAACCTTCCTGTCACGTGCCCTCTTTGTATTTGTTCCTTCAGCATCGGATCATGTGCACCCAGACATTGGTGAATGTTCTTCCTCGGACCTGCAACGAGATAAGAGCCATTAATATTGAGTGTCATAAAAAAACTAGAACTGCATGAGGTTAGTGGACACGACAAGAGGTACTAAACAGAGAACGACACGAGATAAGGTGGTGACACAATGAACATTACTAAGAGAATTTTACGAGGTAGACAGACAAACAACGCAAAGACACGAAGACAAGAACAGAAACCAACACTAAGTATGGTTTCAATACAAGAAGAACACGAGGACTAGGAAGAATAAAAATGACACGAAGATACAACAAAACAAATGACACGACAGTGAAACAGGAAGCAACATGAAGTGCTGCGATGTCCTGTACGCACTAGAACAAACCCGACACGAAGAGACGAAAACAACACGAGGTGAAGACACAAGGAGACAACGACACGAGGTGTAGAAAAACACGACACGAAGTTATGAGAGGAGAAGCGACACGGAGTGTGATCAATGTGATAAAGACACGAAGTCTAAATAACGAAAGATCAACACGAAGACAGAATACAAAGAAACAATACGAAGAAAGAACAGTGATCAGCACGAGGTGTGATTTCAACATAAGAGAGACACGGACTGATAACGATACGAAGTCGAAACAGTAATTGACACGGGGTAACATGACACGAGGTGAAAAACGACACGAAGACAAAGTTGACACATACTGAAAACAACACGAAGTCGAAACAGTAATCGACACGAGTTGAAAACAACACGAAGTCAAAAACGATAATCGACACGGGTTGAAAACCACACGAAGTGAAGTTGACATGAAATGAAAAACAACACTAAGTATGATGAGAACAGAAAATAGACACGGAGTGAAAACAAGGATGACGCAGGAGGACAAAACAACACGGGGTTCACTGGGAAACGACTCGAAGTTCATCAAAAACAGAAACCAACACGAAGTGTGGTTTCAACATAAGACAGACACGAAGTGAACTTTGACAGAACCACACACTACACGGAGAATGATACGAAGACGATAAAAACAACACGAAGTAAGGATCAAATGACACGAAAATGTCACTGAATCAAAGCAAACACTTCAGAGAAAAACGACACGAAGACAAACAGTTCAACACGAGGTGTTATATACAAACATGACGAAGTGCCAATCAACACGAATACAGTCCCTGAAAGATACCTGAAGTGAAATGAAGGTTCATTCTTCAACAAACATGTTCTTTGATCATTTTTCACAGAAAAAATATTTTTGTTAAATTTTCACATAGACATAATTTTTTGAAGACCACTAAGACTTATAGTTTTTTGAAAAACACTAAGACTTATAGTGTTGTCATCATCAAAACATGTAAAGATTCAACAAGACTCAACAGGCTGAACATAGACTTTTGTAGCAGAGTAATTAAAGAGTTCAGCTTGGGACTCAATCACATAGATAACAAGGCAAGACTCCCTGTAGGACTTCCAGCAGGATGCCTTCAGCTGCCTTGCTGCTGGAACTTGCAACGCCTTGAGCCAGGTCTTCTTTCTGCAGCACCGAAGAGCACTTCTGTCTTCTGCAGCTTTTTGATTGTAGGAGAGTCACTCTTCCTTTTCTGGTTAGAGAAGCTTCTGATGCTTATCTTCCTTAGCTTCTTCTCTATATTCCCATACTCAGTTCTTTGTTGTCTTCTCCTTTTTGCACCAGTTCTTATCAAGCCCGGAGTTGTTTCCCGCGCAAGTGCAAACCTGTTCGATTACCCGCTAAAAAATAGGGAGAAGATTAAGTAAAATCTAGAAACGGTTTGACCGGTTCTTAGCACGATTCTCTCCTTGAAATCCGTACGGAATCTTATCCTCTGAACAACCCAACAACCTGCAACAGCAACCTGCAGGTTTCAAGGAACCGAAACTGAATTCGGTTGGATTTCGGTTCTGGACGCTGAACCGCTTGTGGTCGACAACGACCCTGTCTTTGGTCGACCATGAGCGATGTCCAGATGGCTGGTTCTTCAGTCTGATGCTCGTATCCCTCATTGTTGACAATAGCCCTGTCGCTGGTCGACAAGGGGCAATGTCCAGTTGACGGGCAGTTCTGTCTGATGCTCTGTCTGTTTCGTGGTCGACAAGGAGCAGGGCTCTGGTCGACAACCAGAGTGCGTACAGAGGAGAAATGACTTGAGCTGTGCTTGGTTGGATTCGTTGGTCGACAATGACCACTTCTCTGGTCGACAAGCAACCTTTGACATTTCTTCTGATTTGCTGATTTCACTTATACTTCAGTAGACCTGAAATTACTTGAACTATCAGAAGTGACTTGAATTATCATTTTTACATTGAATTAGTCAATCATATCTTTTGTTCATCATCAACTTGCCATGAGTTCATTACTTTATATTGAAGGATCAATCAAATGACTTGCACGTGTTATGAAGATAGTAGATTGTTGATTAGTCAAACATATCCTTTGTCATCATCAAAACTAAGGGATGCACAACATTCTCCCCCTTTTTGATGATGACAACCATGAGTCATTGTGATAATCAGGAGATTATTTCAACCAGAAAATGCATTTGATATGCCATTCAGAAACTATCATAACATGTATCATTATCACAGATTTCAGCCAAAAAATTCATTTGATATGCCTTTCAAAAGTATCATAACATGAGTTACATGAATGACTCAAAAACAAAGGCAAGGACACCTAGACACACAATGACACACAAAGACTCTCTCCCCCCCTTTGTCAACAGCAAAAAGAGGAGTATCCAGACATTCACTCCGAGGAGGACGAAGAAGTCTCGGGTTTCACATTTTCTGCCATCCGATCCAGCTTGTCAACTATGTGGGCATAAGAAAGCCTTAGCTTCTGGATCTCGGAGATAGTAGCATGGTGATTCTGTTTAATCTGCTGGTTGGTGAACTCAATGCGTGTACCCATCTCTGCTGACACTTCAGCTAATGTGGCAACCAGTCTGTTAAACCGAGAGCTAGCATGTTCTGAGTGTTCCTGTTGCTTGATAAATCTGGTCTCCATCTGCTGCTCTAGTCTTTGGACTTTCAGCTCCAAGCGCCCGGTTGCAGCATTCATACTTTCTTGAAAGGATTGGAATTGAGTTGTGAGTGAGGTCAGCTGAGATGCAATCTGGAGACGCACTCCGTGGGACTCAGTGTTGGAGGTGGAAGGAGGTGGTGGAACAGAAGTAGAAGGAGCGAAGGTAAAGGGAACGGAGTCAGATAGAACATGGGTAGGTGGAACAGACGTAGATGGAGCAGGAGTGGCTGCAGTGCCTGGTTGCCATGGTACAATAGCAAGTGAAGATGGAGGATGGGTAGCAGTGGTGGTAAAAGTGGGAGTGTGAGTGGGAATCACCACAGGAGGAGGGGTTGCAGCAGGGCTAACATGAATTGGTGTCTGTGGTAGAGAAGAGGGAGGCAATGGTGCTGTGGATTTACCCTTGGATGGTAGGGTGCGCTGGACTTGATCTCCTATCTTCTTATAGCCCAAAAATGTGGTCACGTAATGGAACGAATATACGTGCCGTTTGGGAATGACAATGCGCGGAGCGTGTGGATTGGGTTTAGATGCTGCTTCCAAAATGGCAGTGATGTGGGCAGCATAGGGAAGAGAATTCAGGGGATAATGCAAGAGGGTTTTGAAAGTGTTCTGCATGAGCTTGGGAAGGCAGATGGGTTGACGTGTGATGAGGCCATGGAGAAGAAATAGGTGAAGGCGACTGACATGTTCCCTGGCGTCTCCTCTTGGTTGGATGATGGTGGTAAGAAGGTGATGGAGCAATCGATGAAGAGGAGGAAAAGTGTTGGCATTGAGGGATTTTGGGAGGACCTCAGGGACTGGTTGGCCGGTGACCACGGCATAAGCTGCTTTGAAGTCAAAATCCTCAGGATTGAAGGCAGTACCATGTCGGGGAATGTGCAGCGCCTTGTGGAGTAGCTTGAAGTCGAGGCTGACGACGACACCCTGAACTACTGTATAGACCTTGTCATCCACGACTTGTAGGTTATGGTAGAACTCTTGCACAATCTGTGGGGAATACATGGTATGTGCAGAGACAAACTCTGTCCAGCCTTGGGCGTCCAAAACTTCCATCAGCTCCGGGAACATCTCCATCAGCTTCTGATCGGAGAAATCTACTATTCTTGGAGGCAGGATGGTCCGGGGCTTCAGTGAACCAGATACTGGATGGACGATGGGCATATCTGAAGTTGTTGTCGCATCCGTTGTCGACCGCCGAGTGGTCGATGGCTGACCCTGCGTCGTCTTCTGCTTGGAGTGCTTGGACGGCGGCGACGCTTCGGCAGGAGCCGGATCCCTTGCTCGCTTGGAGGACCTCTGAGCACGCGACGGATTCATGGTGGAAGGTAGCGAGAGAGTGTGTGGAGGCGAGAGAGAGGGATGCACAAGGGGTCGAAAGGGGACTGGAGGCGGGAATAGTGAAAACGGCGAGGGTGAGAAGATTGGGGACCTAGTCGGTTCAATTTATAGGGCAGGATATCAGAGAGTGGGACCGGGGTCTTAAAACCTAGGGTAGTGGAACCAACGCGATGTGGAAAACGAGAGGACAGGAATAAATCAGCCGAAATAAAATTGGGGGTTTTATTAAAGTGTACACCCTGTCCTTAATAAAGCATTTATTTAACCCATCCACTCATAGCAAAGACCACCTTGTAAACAAGTAGAGTGGGCCTTGTGGTTCATTGAATTTGAAGGTATTGCACCAATAAACTTGCGCCCCATATCTAATTTTCCTCCATATGACTTCTCAAACTTATAATAGAATTCATGAGGCTGTTTTACTAACTGTGCTAGCTGAATAGTGTTTTCAGTTTGTCTTTGCATGTCATGCCTTTGGTCAACCATGTTCCTCTGTCATTTTGGATAATTTTGAGTTTTGCTTTTTGAAGTATTTTGAAAGCTGTGGTCAGGTTTATCACATGCTTTTCTACACGAGGAGACACGCTTTTTACACGCCAGAAACCTCGGCTACTTAGCATGTCTAACCATTCCACTTTTAACTGGGACACACCTTTTATCCGTGAGGATATACGTTTATCAGACGCCAATATCCCCAGTTACTCAGTATGCCCAATCTCAATAAGTTTTGAGAGCAGCAGAGATAGATTGATTCTTCATGACACACATGCCTCTCACTTATTTTTCATCCAATTTTTCTCTAAAATGGGAGGCAGTAGTTTCTCAGAATCCAATCCATTGCTCTACCATGAAGACAGAGTTATGGCGTATTCCACGTGCATTCATGCTATATTATTGGATTTATATTAACTGTTCAGTATTAGCACAGGTAGAGAAACCGACTCACTACTAAAAATCATAAGTCTTCAAAATCATGTGACAGAATCATAGTTATGGCTTGACTTTATTGAAGTAGTACAGTCCAAATCCTCATTACTGCACTCAACCGCTACTCTTATTGATTACTTTGGTGATTTTATTGGAAGATATGGTTAGGTTGTTCAATGTTTTACCAAGGAATGAGTTTACACTTTTTCTCCCCCTCAATTTGAGAATCCATGCTGAAATAAACACTTATGTTGGCCAGGATGAGATAGAAAGACACAAGGAATGGAAAGTATGGATGATGATGATTGAGTGAAGACGGATCAGTGTCCAATTTAGTTTAATCAAATCAGAAGATTTTCTACCTTCCATTGTCGACCATGGAGCTGTCTCTGGTCGACATCTGCGCAGTCACAGAGCCTGCCTGATATTGACATCTGCTTCTGACAAGTCTGTTGTCGACTATAGGACTTCCTATGGTCGACACCTGCAGAATCACAGAACCAAACAGTCTCCTGTCCTGATGTCTTGGTCGACCAATGCCTTGTCTTGGGTCGACCACCAGAGCTAACCAGTAGCAGTACCAGGAGCTTGCAGGCTTGCTTCAGTAATCAGTTGAACTCCCAACCATACCAGTAGCAGACACTTAACTGACACAACTACTTGCAGAAATGACAGAAAGCCATAAACAGAACATATCAATATTTCAAGAATTTTCAGATGATATTCTGCATAAACCCAACTCCCTTCTTAAAGTGGAAAATCTGTCATTGTTAAGGGGTTTAGTGAAGATGTCTGCCAATTGTTTTTCAGTTTCTACAAATTGAAGCATGAAATTACCTTTGGATACCTCATCTCTTAGAAAATGATGGCGGATCTCAATGTGTTTTGTCCTAGAGTGTTGAATGGGGTTTTTAGACAAGTTAATAGCACTAGTGTTGTCACATAAAATGGGTGCACAGCCAAGATCTACATTGTAGTCTTGGAGTTGATGTTTTATCCACATAACCTGTGTACCACAACTCCCTACTGCGACATACTCAGCCTCAGCAGTGGAGAGTGCCACAGAGTGTTGCTTCTTAGAAGCCCATGATATTAAACATCCACCTAAGAATTGACAATATCCACTAGTACTCTTCCTATCAATTTTGCAACCAGCATAATCAGCATCCGAATATGAGATCAGATCTAGTTTGCAATAGGTAGGATACCATAAACCCAATTCTTGGGTGCCGGCAAGGTATCGAAAGATGCGCTTGACAGCTCCTAAATGTGATTCTCTAGGACTAGACTGATATCTAGCACACATGCATACACTGAACTGAATATCTGGCCTTGATGCAGTTAAGTATAGTAGGGATCCGATCATACCTCTGTATTTCTTGGCATCTACCATGTTACCTTTTATATCTGCTTCCAAGGTTGCACTTGTACCCATGGGTGACTCGATTGGCTTGCAGCTTTCCATGCCAAATTTCTTCAACATTTCTTTTATGTACTTGGATTGATTTATAAAATATCCTTCTCTGCATTGTGAGATCTGCAATCCAAGTAAGAATTGTAACTCACCCATTAGGCTCATTTCAAACTCATTAGTCATTAAATTTGTAAATTCAGTACACAAAGAGGTTTCAGTAGATCCAAACACAATATCATCCACATAGATTTGTACAATCAGTATATGCTTACCTTGGGTCTTGGAAAATAATGTTTGATCAATTTTACCTCTTGAGTATCCCTTTTTGGTGAGGAAGGAGCTCAACCTTTCATACCAAGCCCGAGGAGCCTGCTTTAATCCATACAAGGCTTTGTGCAATTTAAAAACATGATTAGTAAGTTCGTCATTTTCAAAACCAGGGGGTTGTTCCACATAGACCTCTTCTTTTATAATGCCATTTAGAAAAGCACTTTTTACATCCATTTGTTGTAATTTGATTCCATGAGATGCTGCAAAGGCTAACAATATCCTGATGGCTTCTAATCTAGCAACTGGAGCATATGATTCTTCAAAATCAACCACAAATTCCTGGTTGTACCCTTTAGCCACAAGCCGAGCCTTGTTTCTCATTACAACCCCTTCTTCATTCAACTTGTTTTTATATACCCATTTGGTTCCAATTACAGGGTGAGATGTAGGTCTAGGGACAAGGCTCCACACCTGATTTCTTTCAAATTGATTTAGTTCTTCATGCATAGCATTTATCCATGATTCATCTTTTAAGGCTTCCTCTACAGATTTGGGCTCTATTTGGGACACAAGAGCAAGTTGATCCAGTTCATTTATGGCCTTAATCTGAGATCTAGTCTTCCTAGGATCATGTATTCCACCAATAATGTTATCTAAGGGATGATCTCTAAGAAGTCTCAAGTTTTCATGATTGTTACCTGAGATGATCTCTCCTTCGGTCTGATCATTAGAATTACCTTGGTTTGTTTCTTGATCTTGTGCTTCTTCATTCTCCTTCGGTTCTTCTTTGTCTTTCAGAAATTCTCCATCTTCTTCCTCCTTGCTGACCTGTTCATTTTTAATAAGATCATTGACTTCATCAAATGAGATATGAGGGGATTCTTCAACACTTTGATCTTTGGTGTTAAAAACCCTATAGGCTCTTGATCGGTCAGAATAGCCCAAGAATATTCCTGAGTCACTCTTTGGTTCAAACTTGTCCAACACTCTTTTATCGTTGTTATGAATGAAACATCTTGCACCAAAGATTCTAAAATGAGCTCGAGATGGTTTCTTACCTTTGAGCATTTCATATGGAGTTTTTGCACTAGATGGTCTTACCATTGCCCGGTTTACAATGTAGCATGCTGTGTTGACAGCCTCAGCCCAAAACTTCCTTGGAAGATTAGCTTCAACCAACATGGTTCTAGCCATCTCGACAAGAGTGCGGTTCCTTCTCTCTACAACTCCATTTTGCTCCGATGTCCTTGGTGAGGAGAATCTGTGGGTTATGCCCTTGTTTCTGCAGAATACATCAAAATCAGAATTTTCAAACTCCCCCCCATGGTCAGATATGATTGTACACACTTTAGACTTACCATCCTGCTTCATTCTTTTGTAAAATTCCTGAAATTCATGAAAGGCATCACTTTTATGTGATAAGAACATTACCCATGTAAATCTGGAAAAATCATCCACTAGAACATAACCATATTTCTTACCACTCAGACTGGCAATTCTGGTTGGGCCAAAAAGGCCCATGTGTACAAGTTCTAGGGGTCTAGATGACTGACTTTCAGTTCTACCTTTGAATGATTTTCTTGTTTGCTTTCCTTGGGTGCATGCTTTACATACTTTGACATTTTGAGCAAACGAAATTTCAGGCAAACCAAGAACCATTTTATTTTTCACAAGTTTGTGCAGCACCCTATAGCTAACATGCCCTAGCCTTCGGTGCCACAACTAGGTTAAGTCCTCCTTCTTGGCGGTTAGGCACAAGTTGGAGTGGGCTGGATCATCCAAGTCTATCATGTAGACATTGTTCACTCTCTTGCCCATAAACTTGGCTGTATCTGAATTTGGCTCAACAATCTTGCAGATCTTGGAGTCGAATATCACTTTATGGCCTTTGTCGCACAGTTGACTAATGCTCAATAAATTGTATTCCAGTCCATCCACCAGCAATACATTTTCAATACAGTTTGAAGGTTCCTTACCTATCTTACCTATCCCAATGATCTTTCCTTTGTTATTTCCCCCAAACGTCACATATCCTCCATCCTTTGAGCTCAGCTGGGAGAACTTGGTCTTATCTCCCGTCATGTGTCTTGAGCAACCACTATCTAAGTACCACTTGTTGTGCATGGCTGCCAGACATTCCTGCAGGATAAATTACACAGAAACTTTTGGACCCCAATGGTACCCGGGTCCAAGATAACTTGTGAAATCATGAAAGTGCTGTAATAACATTTTGGGAACCCACATTTTGTTAGAGCAGTTTATTTTTTCATTTCTTAACTTGTTCAGGTTGTGTTCCTTTTGATTTAATGTTCCTCTATTTTGAGTCCATTTTCTTAAATTCCAATTGCCATTCTGTTTCAGCTGAGAGAAGTTGTGGTTTCTGTTTGTGTGTCTGGTCGACATCTGGTATGTCTGTGGTCGACCAGGGTTTCTCCAGAAGCCAGCACCTGTTCTGGCAGATCCTCTGGTCGACATAGGAGGAGTCTGTTGTCGACCAGCCTATTTCCAGACATCTTGTTTTACAGGTTTGGGTTTATTAACATGATTTAATGCTCTGTTTGTCTGGTTACTTCTGTGAATTTGAACTTCTCGTCTGATATGGCTGTTGTTTTTAAGTTGATGTAGATTGACCATTTTCCCTTTAGAATTCCTCTCTTCCAAGGTGACATTAGTCTGTTTAGAGGAACTTTCAGCTATATCCTTTTGTTTATTCTGATATAAGTTTATCAAGGGGCCTTTTCCTTTATAGTCAGCTGTTTTATTTAAAGTTTTTACTTGGAATTCCTTTTTAGCCGCTGGGTTGTACCCTAACCCCTCTTTCTAAAAATTTACTTTTATTCCCAACACAGCGTTCAAGTTTTCTTCACCCTTAGTCATTTTTTCCAATGTTTCCTGTTTGCTTTTCAGTTCACTTTGGATTCTTTCTATTTCTTTCAGAAGTTGACTGTTTTCTTCCTTGAGTTAGTTGTTTCTTTCTTGAGTTAGCTTAGTTTCCTGTTCATATTCTTGAGTCTTTAGTTTTAACTCATCAATTGGGTTTTTTAGTATCTCATTTTCTTCTAATAGCTCTTTGACATTTTCTTCATCTGTCTTGTGTTGATTCAGCTGGTTTTGCAAGGTGGTGATTTCCAATTCTAGTTTGGTTCTGTTAGCAATTAAGTTGCTGTCATCATTGAGCTGATTAACTTTCTTCTTCAACCTTTTATTTTCCTTTCTTGTTGTTTCATATGTATCAAGTAAGTCTGAATAGGCCTCTTCCCAATCTGAGCTAGAAAAGTCTTGAAACTGGGAGGTTACCTCAAGGTCGTTGCTGTCTCCTTTGGCCATTAAACATGTGTTTCCTTCTTCTTCTTCGGAGGTTGTTTCCTCTTCACTGCTTTCCTCCTCCTCGCTCCATGTGCTTATCATTGCCTTTGGTCTCTTGCCTTTCCACTTGAAGCTTGATTTCTTAGGAGCTTCTGGACATTCAGCCTTTATGTGTCTTGGTTTCCTGCAGTTGTAGCAAACAAGCTTGTTAAATGAAGCTTTGTTTTTGTCATACTTAAACTGGGATGATTTCCTTACCGTGCCCTTAGGATTTTTAGATCCCTTACCTTCCTTCCGCAGGAACCTTCTGAACTTTCTTGTTAGCATGGCTAGCTCGCTAGTTTCCTCACCTGTGCTAGATGAGTTATCAGTGTCAGATAATTCAGAGGTGCCTATTTTAGTCTTCAAGGCGAGCTGCTTCTTTTTCTTGCCCTCGTCTTCCTTTCCTTTTAGATTGACTTCATAGGCCATTAGGGAACCTACTAGTTCATCCACAGTCATAGTAGTGAGGTTCTTTGAGTCCTCAATGACTGTGGCCTTGGTATGCCACATAGGAGTGAGGGACCTTAAAATTTTTCTCACTACCTCTTGCTCCTTGTAGGTTTTCCCTAGACTCTTTAAGCTATTTGTTAGTTGCACTAGTCTAGCATACATATCAGAAATGTTTTCATCAGTTTTCATTCTAAACATTTCATATTCTGAGACTAGCATATTTGCTTTTGACTCCCTTACCTCTGACGTACCTTCATAGATGATTCCGAGTCGATCCCACATCTCCTTGGCTGTTGCACATTGTGAGACTCTTGAGAACTCCGTGGGATGAAGTGTGCATTGCATTACGTTCATAGCTCCCCAGTTGATGGTTGATTTTCTGACCTGTTCTCTGGTCCAGGTATCCTCGTCTTCGGGCAGCTCATAGGGTCCGCGGCTCACTACTCTCCACATCTCATGATCTTGTGCTCTCAAGAACACCTGCATACGATTTTTCCAGTATGAGTAATCATTTCCATCAAAGTATGGTGGTCTAGTCACTGAGTGTCCCTCAGCCATTAGACTTCTAGAGTTCAGTCCGCTAGGTCTCTCCTGGTTGTTAGACCACATTTTCGGAGAGTCTAGCTCTGATACCACGTGTTGAGTACGGACTGAATAGATCTAGAGGGGGGGTGAATAGATCTAGCCCCTTTTTTCAATTTATAAACCAAAGATCGACCAGACCTTAAGCAAACGATGAGTTGCAAAGATAAAACTGATAACTACAGCGACAGCAAGCAATACGAAGAGCACACACTACAAGCAAAACCACAAGACAGGATTTTTAGGTGGTTCAGTCTCTTCCCGAGACTTACATCCACCCCTCGCTCAACTTGAGCAAGGCTTCACTAAATGAGAAATCCTGATCTCAACCAATACACCGCTGATACACAGCTTCTTCCCGCTGACACACAACTTGTACCCGCTGCCTCACAGCTTGACACTAGTTGTAATGATGAGTAGAAGAAAATGTAACAAGGCTGAACATAGACTTTTGTAGCAGAGTAATTAAAGAGTTCAGCTTGGGACTCAATCACATAGATAACAAGGCAAGACTCCCTGTAGGACTTCCAGCAGGATGCCTTCAGCTGCCTTGCTGCTGGAACTTGCAACGCCTTGAGCCAGGTCTTCTTTCTGCAGCACCGAAGAGCACTTCTGTCTTCTGCAGCTTTTTGATTGTAGGAGAGCCACTCTTCCTTTTCTGGTTAGAGAAGCTTCTGATGCTTATCTTCCTTAGCTTCTTCTCTATATTCCCATACTCAGTTCTCTGTTGTCTTCTCCTTTTTGCACCAGTTCTTATCAAGCCCGGAGTTGTTTCCCGCGCAAGTGCAAACCTGTTCGATTACCCTCTAAAAAATAGGGAGAAGATTAAGTAAAATCTAGAAACGGTTTGACCGATTCTTAGCACGATTCTCTCCTTGAAATCCGTGCGGAATCTTATCCTCTGAACAGCCCAACAACCTGCAACAGCAACCTACAGGTTTCAAGGAACCGAAACTGAATTCGGTTGGATTTCGGTTCTGGACGCTGAACCGCTTGTGGTCGACAACGACCCTGTCTTTGGTCGACCATGAGCGATGTCCAGACGGCTGGTTCTTCAGGCTGATGCTCGTATCCCTCATTGTTGACAATAGCCCTGTCGCTGGTCGACAAGGGGCAATGTCCAGTTGACGGGCAGTTCTGTCTGATGCTCTGTCTGTTCCGTGGTCGACAAGGAGCAGGGCTCTGGTCGACAACCAGAGTGCGTACAGAGGAGAAATGACTTGAGCTGTGCTTGGTTGGATTCGTTGGTCGACAATGACCACTTCTCTGGTCGACAAGCAACCTTTGACATTTCTTCTGATTTGCTGATTTCACTTATACTTCAGTAGACCTGAAATTACTTGAACTATCAGAAGTGACTTGAATTATCATTTTTACATTGAATTAGTCAATCATATCTTTTGTTCATCATCAACTTGCCATGAGTTCATTACTTTATATTGAAGGATCAATCAAATGACTTGCACGTGTTATGAAGATAGTAGATTGTTGATTAGTCAAACATATTCTTTGTCATCATCAAAACTAAGGGATGCACAATAAGAGAGTGCCCGATCCCGGAACCACCACCCTTGTGTGGTCACCGTGGCCTTAGTGAGAGGAGTGTCCTAGTGCCCCAAGGCACCCGGCTGCCCTTGCTTGTGGGCTTCCTATCTTCGGGAGGGATAACCTTAGTGGTGCTGGTCCTCTATCCAGCCAGGGGCTTGATCCACTACCTCGGCTCGGCATCATCGAGTCACCGCGGGAAACGGGTGTGTGTGGTGTAACGGCGACTCTCAAGTTGCTCCCAAATCTTGTGATTGTTATTGCGAATTAAGTCCAAGGGATCATTGTCGTTTGCTGCCTTTGCATCATTGTGTCACATCAAGAGAGGGAGAGAGGAGAGAGTGTGTGAAGAGAGAGGGAGAGAAGAGAGAAATGAGAGTGAGGGAGAGAGGAAAAGGAGGTTAATATATATAGAAAAACCCAAAAATTCTAGAAATTCTGATAATTATGAAAAATTACCTCCGCGATCCCCAGGAAGAGCACAACGCGCTAGTCACGTCTCGGGGTCGGAGAACGCCACGGTTCAGCATGCATAGTGTTCCGAAGGCATATTAGGAAAAACCACACGTAAAATATAAAACACACTCCGAGACCCACAAAAGCGATCCGAAACCCACGTATCTTGATCCGATTAATATCCAAAAAATCCAGGGCATTATAGCCCCCCCCCCTTAAAAAAATTTAGTCCTCGAAATTCAGGACAAGTGCCAAGTCATAGGGGAAGAACACAGAACCAACTGACAACGCTATCAGAGCCCTAGCACAGAAAGACCTCAATTCTCATGAAAGCTCCTATCCTGAGGGACATAGCCAGACTACAATCACGAATGACACCTCGCTCCGCACGCCGTGCACACTGGCCATCAGAGAAGGCACACACCAAAGGACACAATCCGACATCACCTCAATCCCAACAAAAACCAATTATGGCACCGCTACCACCATCTCGCTCACCGAGGAGACACAGTCCTCGTCACAAGAAATAGGTACCGATCCATCCTATGGTCGGTGGACAATTCACACATCAGCTTTACAATTAGCTGACCGGTTCCACGCCCTGCTCAAGGGAACAACCAATACAAAGCCTCCATCAGCTCACACCTAGCAAGCCAAGCGCTCACAACAGCACGGGACCAACTCTGTCAGAACTCAAACTTCGACAAAGCCCAGGTTCCATCCGAAAAACACATCACGGAATGGTCACCAAAAAGGCTTCACTGATACACGGCTCTCACCGTTCACGATTCACAACCAACATCATCTTCTATCTGTGAAAGACCACACACCGGTCACCAATTGCTCGTCAACGCGAAACCCTCTTCTTTCTTGACTTCTTCCTTCTTTCTTGGTCCTACACCAGATCCGAAGGGCACATCTTAAACCTTGATGGGCTATCTGCTGACTCGCACATAGACCGATACCACTTCTCGAGCTACACTCCTTCCAGACACCGCATTCGATCTCGATCATCGTGCCAACTCTACCCTTGCAGGGGAGCCCGATGAAACCCATAATAAGAGTCAGGAGTCTTCGGTCATCACCTCACTCGACTCAGACTCACAGGAGAACTATCCCATGCTGGTCACCAAACTAGAGATAACCGTTCCACTGCCAACGTCCCATCAAGGACCTCCAACCACACGCTCCACTCCTCCGTCCTGTCTCATCGAATCCTTCGTCTCACCTAGTCCAAGTGGACACCTGGAAATCTCGATTCCACCCTTATCACAAAGCCACGGGACACTACCGGAACAATTCATGGCACACGTCTCTAGGGGAGAAAAGTGCCATCCAATATTACGGCAACCTGGTCGCCATCACCACGACCAACGCACACAGATCTTCAAACGACACAGATTTTCATCACAATTGGGTCATGTCCGCCACAATCCGACACGACCATAACCAATAGAAGCAGTTGATCGATCACGCCGTTAGGCTCACTAGCCGCTCACAGCTACCATAGGTGTTGGAACCCTGGTTTTGATAATGACAATCTATGAGTCATGTGAGACTGAAATGCATAAATCTATCTGTATTTGACTAATGCATATATGATACAAGGTCTGTGAATGTTTTGCCGTATACCTGATTTGGACCGGTGGACATGAGGACCTGGTGCATATGAGGTCCATGCATATTTTGGTGAAGTCAGTGTAGGTTCATATGAGGAGTCTGTGCATTCATGTCTGTGCACAAGGGCTCGGTGCTAATTGCACTTTCTGCAGACCCAAGGTCGGTGCATGCATGTCTAATAAGTGCACTCGAAGGTCGGTGCATGTCTTCATCCTTCACACAAAGTCTGTGCACATAAGTCTTCACGGTCGGTGCATATCTGCCTTACGTATGCTATAAGGTCTGTGCATGTTTATCTTCAATGCATGTGAAGTCTGTGCATATAAGTCTTCAGGGTCGGTGAACATTTGTCACACGCATGGCATAATATCTATGCATGTCTATTCTCAATGCATGATCAAGTCTGTGCATGTTTGCACATAACACCATAAAGTCCGTGCAATTCATTGTTTAGAGTCTGTGCACATTTCTATCTTCGAAAAGCCAGGTCAGTGCATACTCTGCATTGAGTAGAACACGTCGGTGCATACTCTGCCCTGCATAGGTCTGTGCATGCTTCATCTTAAAGGTATAACAGTCGGTGCAACTTCTGCATCGGGGTTGTATAGGTTGGTGCAATTTGTGTTGCTATACGTACTCAAGGGTCGGTGCATGTTTGTATCTCATGCATACAAATGTCAGTGCATTCTCTGCATCCTTCATATTAAAGTCTATGCAAGTTTTATCTTCACATGAAAAGGTATATGTACATTTGTTTAATGCATGAAAATGGTCCAAGTATTCACGTCTACATATGTATCTAGTCGGTGCATGTTTTTCTCATTTATGTAATGAGTCCGTGCATGTGAATGTTTATATAAACTCCAGCTTACCAAGTGTTTGACAAAAATGTCTCTATTTTTGATTAACAGGATAAATGAAAATTTCCAAGTCTCTGAGTTGAATTGAACACCAAGTAAGATCTGACACGTGGGCTTCGATAAGCACGCTTTTGGTAAAATCTCTGGGCGGGAAATGTGATTTCCACGCGTCTCTCTTTCGCAAGATATACATAGAAGAACCGACCGTGACTTATGATGATGATGGAATTTTGAAGAGAAAATTTGAGAGAGAGAAAAAGAGAAGAAGATGTCTGAGAGAAGCAAAAGTGTAAGTTTGAGAGTGAGAACTGATAGCAAGAGAGTGAAGAAGATGAATCTTGAGAGAAGAAATCATGAAGCAATCGAAGCAAGTCTTGAAGATCTGTTCTCTACTGTGCCCGCTGTATCAGATCCAAGGCACAACGCTCTTGCGTGAGCATTTCTGTTTGTCTTTATTATCAATCTTCTGATGCTGAACATTTTGATTTTCTATTTTCATTTTTCATATTTCTTCTAAGCTGTGTATCAGCGGTGGCAGAAGCTGTAAGGCCCAGCGGCAGAGGTGGGTTCCTCTGGATAGCTAAGCTGTAATGCTCAGTGGTCGGTGAAGCTGTAATGTCCAGCGGTTTGTAGGCAAGCTGTGAGGCCCAGCGGTTTCAAGCTGTGAGTCAGTAATAATCCACACTCTTGATTGAGTGTGGGGTGGATGTAGGTCAGGAGGACCGAACCACCTAAAAGATTCTTGTGTACTGTGGGTTGTTTTCTAATGTGTCAACCGTTAGATGAATGATAGGCGCGTTTCTACCTCAGTTCTTGGTTGGTTTTAATTCCACATTAGTCTAAAGTTTTCAGGCTAGGTTTTTAATTTGATCAAGTTTTAGAGGGAGATTCATTCACCCCCCCCTCTGAATCTTGGTTTGCACCACTACATCGGGTTAACAACAGGGACCCATAATCTGTCAGAGATCACTTCTCTAAAGCACGATCTCATCCGAGAACACAACTGGCAACACAAGTCGGGCACCAAGCCACCGACTCTGACCAACACGTCCTCGACCTCCGTCAGGCGACATCCTCAACAACCCCATCCGGGTCTAACATCGATGCCTTTCATCACATGAACAAGGTATCATGCGGCACACTTGCCAACATTTTTCCCCAACGCTCCGTCCTGCCAGTGCCAAGAATCATAATACCTCGAGCAACGGCATGACAACAACACGTCCCACACAGAGGAACCAATCCTCCATTGCTCAACGCAACCTCAGGAATCTACCCGTAGCAACCAACGCTATGATCTTGGACCTGTGGGTTATGGGCCCACCAGGCTTCCACTGCACACTCTGATCCACATGCACAGCCAACACGGCAACTCGGGACTCGCCATCCCGACAATCCACAACTCGGCTGGCCAACTTTAGAAAATAGGGTGAGGAAAGCTCCCTTACCTCGAACCCCAAGCACGGATTTATTCCCAAATCTGGCAATCCTCCGCAACTCTGCAGGCTCCGAACTGCCACGCATCGGAAAGTTCCAACACCAGCCAAGAATTCTCTCAAACACCGCCCAACCAGCACTCATCCTTCCGGAGCAGTGTCGACACACCCTCACGCAACAAGGGAATTGGGCAGGACTTCTCACAGGCAACTACCCTGTCAAAACACAGGACACGTCTCGCACGGATTCCATGGCACACCGAGGCCAACCAATACGGGCACACAATGCAAGACGATGAACCTTACCCAAGTGCAATCTCTCCAACCCATGGAGAACCCAACACTCCTCCCATCAATCGGAGAAACTCCATGCTCGACCTGACCTCGAACCTCGTGCATGCTGGGAACAGCACCTTCCAGCACTGAGAAAACCATTTCCTCGTCAGGTCAGCGCCTCCGACACACTCGGCGAGTGTCATGTCGGAGCACGATCACAGCATCTCTCGATGCACCGCCACTGCAATTCCTCGAACTGCAACATGCCACGCCAAGAGCCACAATATGAGCCATAATCGACAACCGTCAACACTCATCCTCGAGTCCCGAAACTCACCGCGGAATCTTAACATCTCAAACCAAATCCAGGGCGAACACAATCCATTCGCACGCAAGAGCGCAGGAGCAAGAACTTACTAGGACAACTCCGCCCAATCCTGCCTCGAAATCCACAAAATAATCAGGACCGACACGTCATTCCTAACGCCACAGAGCACGATGAGGACATCAGGCTCGAAAATCAGCAACTCACCGAGAAGATCCTCCGCTCACCCGAGCACACCTCTCGATCAGAACACCCGCTCTGCCACCTTAAACCACAACCTTAACACATCAGGGACTGGGTAAACCTCGAGCTGGAGTGGCCAGACTCAACAACAGCTCCCTCAGAGCACGCTCATGACCACTTAACCACAACCAATCCTTTCCAGCCACCTGACCTCGCTGCAGATTCCTCGAATGTCACACCACAGCAACACACCTATCGGCAACCTCTGCCCAACGCAGCACAACTGGGGCCACCATCGAAGAGGGAGAAAGCTCTCAACCTCGATCCTTAAACCCCACGCTGGCACTCCGACCACAATAGCAACCACCTATACAGCTCCAACACCGCGCACACAGGCTCTTATGCAAGAACCCAAGCGGAAAACATGCACAAAACCCTATGCCAGTTACTGACTATACTGGACCTTATGGACTCTGATCACTGCAATATCTCGAATTCCCATGTACGTCCACAACCACTGCTCTGATACCAGCTGTAACGACCCAAGATCCGGATACCGGGAGGAGCCCGATACCATTCAAATCTTGGCCTGCCGCCCACGACCCGAGAGGGCTCGGAAGGGCTAAAAGGAGTGTGGAGGTACAAAGAAATAGGAAATAAAGTAGGATAATTCAAAAATTAATAGAAATAAATAAACAACTACAATAGCATAGTCTAGTCCAACAAAGTACAGTCTAAGGCAGAAAACGTACCCAACGCCAAGTGAACACTCGGCCCGGCAAACTGGCAACTAAGAACCTTCGCACAGCACCCTCGAACCTCGAGGAAGAACCGCCACACCTGAAAAGTAGGGGTGAGCTTCCTGTCACTGGCTCAGTAGGGATCCCGCGGAACCCCAACCGAGAACAACGGGGGTAGCGGAAAGGAAAGATAGCTACAACTACAGCTGGAACAGCGAACCGGTGGCCGGTCAAAACTCGGCATTACATAGGCAGTATGAATTAAAAATGAAGCCCATGAAGTGTGCCTTCGGAGTGTCAAGTGGCAAGTTCTTAGGCTTTATCGTCAGATATAAGGGGATTGAAATAGACCCCGCAAAGATCAAGGCAATCCAAGGGTTACCCCCGCCAAGGAATATCTCCGAGCTGAGATCTCTTCAAGGCCGTCTGGCTTATATCCGGCGGTTCATATCTAATTTATCGGGGCGGTGCCACCCTTTTCACAAATTAATGATGAAAGATGTTCCCTTCTACTGGGATGAAGAATGCCAGACAGCTCTGGACAAGCTAAAAGATTACTTCAAAACTTCTCCAATGCTTGGCGCACCGATGAAAGGACGGCCGCTGATTCTATATATAGCAGCTACCTACTACTCTCTGGGGGCAATGCTGGCCCAGAATAATGAATATAAGGAAAAGAACAAGCCCTATACTATCTCAGTCGAAGACTGGTTAGAACTGAAGAAAAATATACTTTCATTGAGAAGGTCTGCTTGGCGCTAGTCTTCGCAGTCAAGAAACTCCGGCACTATATGTTGTTGCATGAGATAAGGCTGATATCCAAGGCGGATCCGCTGAAGTATATCCTATCCCAACCGGCACTCAAAGGCCGCTTAGGCAAATGGGCGGTAATTCTCATGGAGTTTGACATCTCCTATGTACCGCAGAAAGCTGTTAACGGTCAGGCCATCGTAGATTTCTTTGCTGCACACCCAACACTTGAAGACTGTCCGCTAGAGACAGAACTCCCTGAAGATGAGACCCTGGAGGCAGACCAAGTGCAACACACTCTGTGGCAGTTGTCTTTTGATGGTGCATCCAGAATTGATACTCCGACAACTGGACCAGCTAGAGTCAAAGCCGGCATAGGGAATGTCCTGAAGTCTCCTGAGGAGGAAGTCATATATACCTCCTGCTCAATAAATAAGCCCTACACAAACAACGAAGCAGAGTACGAAGCCTTTGTTATAGGGTTGCAAATTGCTCTGTCTATGGAGATTCGAATGCTTGAGGCGTTCGGGGATTCCATGCTAGTTGTAAAACAAGTGGGATGGGAGTTCTATGTGCAGAAGCAGGAACTTCTCCCTTATCACCAACTGGCGCTACGCCTGATGGTGAAATTCTACTTCATTAAAGTGGAGCATATCAATCGAGGATAGAATGCCCAGGCAGATGCCCTCGCAAAGCTGGCTAGTTCCCTATCTGTCCCGTCGGACACAAGCCTAAATATAAACGTCATCAACAGACGTCAGGTCCCCAACATGACAGAGGTCCTGTCCAATGAAGAAGAAAATGAAGTGGCGACCGTGTAGGAAATCCAACGGCCCGATTGGCAAGAGCACCTCCTACACTGGTTCCAGCACCAGCAACTCCCGAAAGAGAAAGAGCAAAGAATGAAATTACTCAGAATCAAAGACTCTTACGAGTTAAGGAATGGAACTTTGTCTCGAATAATGGTAGATGCCCCAAAAAAGATTCTACTTCGTTGCCTGTCTACAGAAGAAGCATGGCAGGTGATGAAAGAAGTTCATGTCGGGGCTCACCAGGCTGGTCCGAAAATGAAGATTGAAATAAAGAAGTTAGGCTACTATTGGCCCACTATATTTGATGATTGCTGCAAGTTTGCCAAGTCAAGTCAGAAATGCCAAGAGCACGCCACCGTGCCAAGGAGGCCTCCAGTGCCGTTACACCCCACTATCCCAAGTTGGTCGTTTGCCCAATGGGGCACGGATGTAGTGGGACCTCTACCAGCATCTTCATCAAGGTGCAAGTGTATTCTAGCATCCACAGACTACTTCTCCAGATGGGCGGAGGCAGTGGCACTAAGAGAAGTGACAGGGGAGCTAGTTGCTAGGTGTGAGCGACGTCACGCGGTTCGGGGTGCGAAGAGGACGCGGAGCGCGCGGGCTCCTTTTTGTTTGCTGCAACACAGAAATAAGAGAAAAGAGAAGGGGCCACCACGGGAGATTGCTCCGGCGGGGCGAGCGGGACAAATGTAATATAGCAAGATATGGGGGTTAAACGGCCATAGCGGGAAGTGACTCGCCGCGACCTCGGGGGGACGGGAATGGTGCAGAAATTAAATAGCAAGAATTGAAACGGCCATTGGGGAAGTGACTCGCCGCGGCCTCGAGAATATGAGCAGATAAGAATATAACAGAATATAAGGAGAATATAAAGAGCGGGAATTTAAACGGTCATTGGGGAAGTGACTCGTCGCGACCTCGAGAATATGAATAGATAAGAATATAACATATAAGAACGGGAATTTAAACGGCCATTGGGGAAGTGACTCGCCGCGGCCTCGAGAATATGAGCAGAATATAAAGAGAATATAAGAACGAGAATTTAAACGGCCATTGGAGAAGTGACTCGCCGCGGCCTCGAGAACAAGATGTGATCGCCAGGGGCCAAAAGACCCCAAAATAAAGAAAGTGATCGCGCCTACCTCAAGAGCGGGAGATGGCGGGTTGCTTCTTCCTCCCCCTTCGGCCGACTGATGGAGAGGGCTTTCCTTGGGTACCCTTGCAAAATAGTAGACAATAAACGAACGGAATTAGAAAATGGCAGTGTAGTAACAATTCCTTGCAATAAAAGTAACGAGATCGTGACCTGACACACACCTGGTTGGTGTGGTTTTAAACCCCTCTCGGACTCGAGTAGGAGGAAAATGCGATGATGAATGCAAGAAGTATGCAAGAGATGGCGCCCTTATGTAGGGAGATAGAGGATGCAGTATGATGAATGTAAAGAACTATGGACAAAAAGGGGAAGAAAAGGCTTATTGGATGAGCCGAAGGTGAGATCCGGCGGAGCTCCGACAGCGTAGGGACGACGTGGAAGCGCGGTGGATGAAGATAGCCTTCCTCTCGCGAGCCTGGACACCCGAGAAGCCGGCAGAACCTCCACCTACAAAAGACCCCACGGTTTAGAAATGACTCCGGTAGCCTCTGGGCTCCGGCAGCCTATCGGATCTCTTAGAAGCTCCCCCAGAACTGAGGGGGTGGGCCTCTATTTATAGGGCTCCGGAGGGTGGAGGCGTCCAGGACCCTGGACACCTCCATCAAGGTCGAACTAATATTTTATTCTATTTTTATTTATTTTTTCGAAAAAATTTTGTGGAGGCGTCCAGGGCCTCGGACGCCTCAAACAGGTCCACCGAACCCCACCGACGGCCGCATGCGGTTTGACACAACACGTGGTTTTGTGAGCGGCGCCTCGTGATTTTGAAATGGGCGCGTCCAGCTGCCTGGACGTCTCCACAATTTGGATTTTTTCACACACGACAAACCGTCGTTCGGTGGGCGGCGCCCGTGAGGGAGTTGATGGAGGCGTCCAGGGTCCTGGACGCCTCCAAGAAAATATTTTTTATTATTTTTGTTTTGTTTTTTATGCCAAAGTTGGCACATTAATTTTTATACTTGTTTTTATGGAGGCGTCCAGGGGCCTGGACGCCTCCATTAATATATTATTTTTTTATTTTATGTTTTGTTTTTATTCCAAAGCCGGCATTTTATATTTTTTATACTTGTTTTTATGGAGGCGTCCAAGGTCCTGGACGCCTCCATTAATATATTATTTTTTATTTGATTTTGGGATGTGAAAAATAAATTAAAAGAATGGGGGCGTCCAGGGGCCTGGACGCCCCCATAAAGACCCACCCGGGTCCTCAGTTCAGGCGTTGGTGGCTGCCCGGTAGATACCCTTCTTGGTTCCGGAACCTCCTAATGCGTCTGACTGGTGTTGATGCCGTCTGAATGCCGTGACGAGACGATTCCGGATGCCGAAAAGGGCGGAAGAAGACTCAAGAAAAGAAAGCACTCAAGTGATTCAAAACGCGTAAGCCGTCGCGGGGCGTTGTATAGTGATATGAGACTTTCTCAGGAGACGTCAGGAATAGCGTGTCTATAGCTACCCCGCCTTGGTGTCTGCTTTGCAAGGGAGCGACACGTAGTGGAATGGTTTCGAAGTGGAGTGAAATGAAGTGGGAGCGGACTATGCCAAGGTGTGATGAGACACGCTTTTGACGTTACTATCTGGAATTTTTCCTGGAGTTTCAATGAGGCAACCTTTGAAGAAGGTCTTTCAAATCTTGACGATTGCTTGGACGGAGATCAAATAAGGGAGGGTGAGATGTGCGCTTAGGCACGAAAAAGAGACCAACTTCTCGATGTGGAAGTACCTGGGTCATAAACCGGAGGTTTCACCTTTGGGGAGCGGTTACCAGCTAATGTGGAAGTGTTGCGGCCAAGGTGGGTCAAACAAGGTAAAAAGTAAAGGAACATCTGAGGGTCTGTCCAAACAAGGGTCTCCTTTGGAAGAGCAGCGTAAGGCCGTTTCAAGGAAATTCAGTATTTTATTCGGAGTGGAATATCTCATATTTGTAAGAATTGAAGCACAGCGGCTTTCGCAATCGAATCACTTGAATGATCTTCCACAATAAATCAAAGTCCTATATAAATGCATGCTGGGCTTAAAGCAAAATTTAAAACAAACTAAAATAGAAAATAGCCAAGGATAATATTGTCAACTTGTTAAGAACGGGTCAAGATACCGATCCGGTGAGCCGACACTGGGCTACGGCCCGTTTATCCGCGCACCAACTCACTGAATGGAACCGTCGTCCCCATGCTACCACAAGTTAACGGCCTATCCGTACAACCCAATTTCTTCGGGATCATCACTGTTTTTGTTGAAGGGGAACTCAAATCCTGGATTCTTTCGGGTCGCAAGGTCCTTGACATGTTCTAGTAGCGCAGGTATCATATACTATGATGCATGACATGGTGGGACCAACCATTGAAAGGTGGGATAGGAGACAGGACAGAGACGTCTGTTAGTAAAATCTGCACAGACTAGCAAAGGTTAGCAACATCAGAAAGTAGCAGAATCATAGCAGAATCGCACCACAGTACAAAGGAGATCCAGACAAAATCTTGACAATGACCACTGATGTGACATGTTTTATCCTGTAGCGATCTTTCCTTCCTATAAGAACTCCCCTTAGGCTAGTTCATTCAAATGCACCAAGGTGGGTTTTGGAAGCTCAGGAGAGGAAGGAGAGGGGGATCCAGAGACCTCAGGATGGAAGGAGAGTCTTCCCGCGTTATGAAGAGGAGCAGGCCTAGCAGCGAGATCAGGCGACTCTCCGACCTCGAGGGTCATTTGAGTGGGACGATCATGTCACATATGGTAAGCTGATTCTTTTCAAATTTCTCCACGTAAACCTTCTTCTTACTTCCTTCATTTCTTCTTCTTTCTTTTCTCTTCCAGCCATATCCACTCTTCCCAGGCCCGAGGAAGTTTTCCAAACTGCCATGGCTTTCAAAGCTAACTTCCAACATCTCCATCGGCATGAGGGCCATACTCTCGAAGTGGCATCTACAGGGGCTCCTTATTCACGCCAAACACTATGAGAAGATTCGTATGGACTGGGCGGCTATGGGCGCACTAGTGGAGATCTTGTATCCCCAGACCCGCACTTTTATCTTCCTGACCTTCAAGGCGACCATCCTCCTTGAGGAGGTGGAACTTCTGCTCGGATTGAAGAAATTCAAGAGTGACGGGAAGGTGAAGGCTATGCGGATGCTGACACGGGGGACTTCCGAAAGCATCCTTGGAAGCTTCATGCCGCCCGACGCAGCCCGAAAGGTTCGTACTCAAAAGGGAATTGATTTGCAAAAGCTCGCGGAATGGGTCATGGAGGCCCTGAGAGGGTTACCAGACGATGACTATTTGGAGGGAATCATGAAAGGGTTCACCATTTGTCTGGCGGGTGCTCTCTTGTTTCCTTATACCGACAACATGGTGGAGGAAGACCAACTGAGTGCTATCTGCGGGATCTGGCGTGGAAAGAGGGTGGGACCCGCTGTCCTTGCCTACCTATATAATGGCCTTACTGCCTCGAGCCTGGGTAAGCCTCCTTTTGGTAGCGCACTTGTCCTGAATTGCTGGCTGGATTTGCATTTCAAGTTTGATCACCGTGAGGGAATGCCAACCGCTTCGAAGCTCTTCCAACAAAGCCCGCTTCATCACATAGCCGACGTGTTAGGCTTTGGTGGCACTGTAGCGAACCGTGTTCCGTGGCTGAAGAAACGTGAAGACTGGCGGTCCCACTTCCGCATCGTGACACAAGGCTTCTTCACTTGTGCACCGGCATGTTTGCTTTCGCTTGATCTCCTCGTGAGGCCTTCTCCCGAAGTTGATCTTCAACTGATCGGCACGACCGAGTTTGTCCTTTATAACGCGCATCGATGCTGCCTCCAGGTCGGCATTCCACGCCATTCGTTCCCACTATCGACTGGCATCGTTCCTTTGAAGAAGAGAGAGTTGGGTACTGAAGCGGATGCGAAGGAAGCGAAGGCCGGCAAAGCAACCTGGAAGACAAGTGTTGCGGGAAAGGCCTTAGCGCATGTGGGGGAAGAATGCGAGCTGTGGAGGGCTTATGTAACCGAACTGGGGAAGTTAAGGCCTAAGGCGCCTAAGCCCCTGATGTAGCTCATTCTGCTTCTCTGATGGAATAAAATCTGGCATGGATGTTTTGGGACCCCCGTCCCCTTAATTATTATTATCTTTTTTGTGGTTTTTCTTTTTCTTTGTGTTTTTTCTTTTGTTTGGATTATATACATACTCTTATCTTATTTCTCTTTTATTATTATATATATATATTTTTGAAATTTTTATTATGGGGGCGTCCAGAGCCCTGGACGCCCCTAAGTTTTTATTATTTTTTGTTTTGAAATTATTATTTTTATTATATTTTTTTGGAGGCGTCCGGAGTCCTGGACGCCCCTAATTTTTTTGAATTTTGAAAAATAAAAAAATGTGGGGGCGTCCAGGCGCCTGGACGCCCCAAAGAAGGTAGATTCTATATATAAGGGCTGGCCTCCCCCCCTTTGCTCATTTACTGTTCATTCAGACGACCCAGTCAAACCAGACGACCCATTCTTAGTCCCAATGGAGCAAGGAGGCCCGGGCCGGGGTGGAGAGAAGCGCAAACGACGGGCTCGTCATCCGAGGAGGCTGAGGGACGATGCCGAGGAGGCTGCTGCGGCGGAGGAGATTGCCGCGGGGGAGGAGGCTCCTCCTTTGGCCATGGAGGCTGCAGTGGATGCTGGCGACGCGGGAGAGGACGAGCATGATCCGGTAAGCCCCTTAGACTTCATTCTATTGGTTCACTGGGCTAAAAGGGCGGACGAGAGGCTGTGTGCAGAACGCCGGGGGTGAGGGAAGGAGGCGTCCAGGGGCCTGGACGCCTCCATATTTTCTTTTTTTTCTTTTTTATTTATTTATTTACGTAAATAATAATAAAAATAGAATTAAAAATAAGGAGGCGTCCTGGGCATGGGACGCCTCCATGATAATATATATATATTTTTATTTATTTTTGTTTTGGTTTTTGGGTTTTTCTAAAAATAAAATGAAGAAAATAGGGGGAAGAGGAGGCTGGCGGTGGAGCCCCTATTCAAAATAGAGGTGTCGGCCAGCGAAAGAGTGAGGAGGGAGAGGAGAAAGAGAGAGGGTGTTGTGGAGGGGGGAAAATAGAGGGAGAGGTGAGACTTTGGTGGAGGAGGAGAAAAGGAACAGGGAGAGAGGAGAAGGTGGAGGCGAGGGGGAAGAGAGGTTGCTGCGTTAAGAGAGAGAGAGAGAGCCCTAGGACGCCTCCAAAAAAAACATAAATACTTTTTTTTTAAAAAATAAAAATAAAATAACTAAGTAGCATATACAATGTTATTGTTTATTACTATCCATGATGCCGATGTGTTCTTTTGTTGGTTTTGTGGTGTGCAGGGCGTGATGAAGGGCCGAATCAGCTGGTCCCTAGTGGTGGCAGCATACCGTGGGCTGCCAGACTTTCAGAGGGCGCGTGTGGACGCCATGGGCTTTGGAGCTTTCCTTAGGATCGAGCCCTTTCGACTCGACCTTCCTCTTATCCAGGCATTGAGGGAGCGGTGGCACGTGCCGAGCCCGGCGTTTCTGATGCCCTGGGGGCACATGGTGCCGTCACTGGAGGACGTGGCTCGGATCACCGGGCTACGGGTGGATGGAGAGGCGGTGAGTGGGGTCACCTACCCCGACTACCGAGAGAGTGCCCTGGACCTGCTATGGTTAGAGACGAGCGTGACTGATAGAGACAGCAGGGTAGTTGGCCGAGTGGAGATTATGGAGGCGCGTGGATTCGTCGACCCGCGCCAGCGGGTTAGCGAGACTGGAGCGGAGTTTCTGGCATGACTGGAGGGAGATGTCCGTGCAACTTTCACCCAGGACCCGAGCGAGCGGGAGCTGGTGGACCTAGACCTCTGGAGGTTTCTTTTCTTCTTCTTGGGCCACCTTCTGCTGGGGACGAAGGGGGATGGCATCCACTGCCGTTTCCTCGGGATCCTGGCGGACCTTGACAGAGTGGGGCACTATGCGTGGGGAGCGGCTCTGCTTGCCCATTTGATTGCCGATCTCTCCCAGACTTCAGAGAGGGAGACGACAGTCAGCGGCTTCGCACCTTTTCTCCAGGTACACAATTTATTTATGCATTTTACCGTAGTTAAATATGCAATTACTCGTGCTAATGATGTATGATGGATGCAGGTGTGGAGCTACTACTACTTCCCGATGGGGAGGGCTAGGCATGGGAACAGGAGGGCCGTGCCCCTAGCGCGACAGTGGAGGCCGGTTGTGGTAGCGGCACCACACAGCTACCAGCTGGCGTCACTTCGTCGGGAGCTGAGCGAGTATCCTGAGGCCATGGTATGATGCGTATGATTTTTTGTGTTTTCTTATGTGACTGAATGGCAACTAATATGATGCATGTATGATGATGTAGGTGGTGTGGAGACCCTACCTGGGCATGGGTGACGCTGGCCAGCCTTGGGTTATAGCGGGTCTTCCTCGTTTCAGGCGGGACGTGTGGGTCCATTGCCTGAACGAGATCGAGCCGCTTCGGCTGAGGCTGGTTATGAGGACGTTGGGGCTAGCCCAGGAGTGGGTTGATGTAGATGAGCCGGCCCGCATCGGGCGGAAGACCAAGGGGAAGGCGAAGATTGTGGACTAGCGTACGTGCTTCCCAGCACAGTACCAGGACTGGCAGCAGGGCGGGGTCCCAGTGGTATCCCATGTACAGGACAGTACTGATTACCTGAGACGGTACCAGGCTACATACGGGGACCGCCTCTTCCTTGGTGGTATGGCAGGGGTAAGTGAAATGAAAATGCTTCACCCTTCTATATGTAGGCATGTGGCACTAACTTATGTGCAATGCAGGATGCTCGTGACAACATGATCGCCGACCTGCGGGCCCAGTTGGCGGACGCCAGGCGGCAGTTGGTGGCCATCCGACAGGAGTTGGAGATCCTGGTGAGTTTATGGGATGCATTTTTTTTGTGACCTGGATTTTTGATACTTGGCCTCTAACTGTCGTTTGCTCTGTGTTTCAGCGGGCCCACCAGCCAACAGCAGCCGGGACAGCTGGTGGAGCGGGTTCCAGTTCGTGGGGCCCTTCCCCAGAGATCTCTACCCTTCAGGAGCAGCTGGCACATGCGGTGGCTCGGGCTGAGGAGGTCGAGCGTGACCGCGAGGCTCGAGTGAGTGCTTGCTTGGCCCTGACCCTCTTCTAGCTGCTTTCCTTCCATCACTGCTCTCTCACGGTGCATGCGTGTTTGGGCAGGTGGCCGAGATTCGGGAGGCCCTGGCCCGTGCTGTTCGTGCCGAGCAGGAGCGCGATGCTCGGGTGGCGGAGCGTGACGCCCGATTGTGGAGCGGGAGGAGGAGCGGCGACGGGAGGCTGAGGAGCTCCCTCGTGACGTGCTGGATCTACGGATCGCCCTCGAGCTGTCGAGGAGGGAGGCGGTGAGAGAGAGAGCGGAGAGGGAGAGAGAGAGGGAGGAGCGACAGCGGGATCAGACCGAGAGGAGGGCTCTGGAGGCCCAGCTGCTGAAGCTCCGATTGAGTCTCGGCACGGCGGAGGGGAGGCTTCGGGAGAGCGAGGAGTGGTACCAGAGGGCGAAGGAACGCGGGGAGCCACTTCGTCAGTCTGGTTCTTTTTTCATGGGCAGCTATCTGATTTCTTCGGCCGAGGAGCGTCGTCGCACCTTCGAGGCTGGAGTGCCACCGCAGGGTGAGACGAGCACGGCTTCTCAGGGTTCACAGAGGCCCCCTAGGGATCCCCGGCAGAGGAGGGAGGAGAGAGATGACCAGGTGATGGGGACATCACCTCCTATGCCCATGTTCACAGCTCATCTCCTCGCCCCGGTTGCATCTGGAATGTTCTAGTCATTTAATTTTGAGTCCTATGTAATTTTTATTTGAGTCATTTGATGTATTTTCCCATTTATTTGAGTCATGTTCCTAGGTCTTATGTTCATTTCCCTAAGTTTGAGTGTCATCAGGTTGTCTAGTTAGCTATTGGGCCCAATTCATTGGGCTTGGCCCAAGGGCTCTCCCCTACCCCCTCGGTTATTTGTCATTGAGTCAATTGTCAGGGACTTTTGTAGAAATGTGGGTTTCCTATATATAGGACCCCATTCCCCCCATTCCAACTTAATGAATCAATAAATGAAAAACTTGCCATTTTGAGAGTTTACACTTCTTATCTAGTGGAGAGATTCCATTTTTTGGGTGAGAAACCCTAGGGGAGAGATTCCCCACCCTTCCCTCTCTTAATCTCTCTTTTTCACTCCACTTTCTCTCTCCTCAACACCCAAATTTGAAATTTCTTCTCTCTCCTCCCTTCCCAACCACCTCCACTCCCCACCTACCCCATTTAAGCCTCTTCCCATTCCCCACAACCCTCATCAATACTCCATCCCTTCCCAAGACCCCCTCCACCAATCCTCTCCTCACCATCCAACCCCCAACTACCCCTCCCACTTTCCCAAGCACCCTTCCCACTTTCCCAAGCACCCATTCCCTTCCCCAACACAACCCCCCCCATTCCCAAGACAAACAAATTAACCCCACCCTTAAACCCATTTTCAAATACCCTTTCCCTCTCACCCACCTTCCCAAATTCGCAGCCCCCACTACCACCATCTGTTGGACCCTCTTCCAGACCTTATTCTCCACCTCCCACACCTTAGAACACCCCCTCCAAGACCCCCTTACAACCAAGGGTCACTCCCACACTCATCTACCCCCTTCTCCTTCTTCTTTCTTGGTCATTGGAAGCTACTTCGAAGTTGCAGTTTGCTGTCCAGAGGTTGCAGATGAACCAGCAACTTGCAGCGGCCACCACGACTTCCTCCAGATGAGTTTGAAGACTCAAGAGCCATCATCGGAAGCTTCTACCAGTCTCCTTCGCAACAGAAGTGGTTTCATCTTCTTCTGATCTCCGAGCCGTCCAGGAGGTCCATTCTCCCACAACTGCACAGTTCTGCCCCGGCTGAGAACCTGAGCCAGATGAGAAGCTCTGCCATGACGAACCCCGGAGGAATCAGCCCACAAGTTCTTCTTCAAAATTCTTCATCACCCAGTCTACTTCCAGAATCAAGAAACAAAACTTCATTCGGCGTTCGTGATCCAGAGTTCTCATTTTTTTCCCTCAGCTACGCAGATCTGCTACCCACAGTCTACACCGACCAGTCGCCATTGTTCTGTATCCCCTAGTCCTTTTCGACATCGGTTGGCTTCCCCGTCAGTTTTGCTACGAAGAGGACTCGTCCACGATTCCAACGACTCTGACGGCGCTTGATTCCGAGGTCGGGAGCTGCCAGGGCATTCTCTGTAATCTGCTATTAGAAGTCTGCAGCTGCCGGTCCGAGAATCTGAGGCTCTGTTCAAACCTCCATCTCGGCCAGCAGCGACTCCAGAAGAAATTAAAGAAATTCTGAGGCATTCCCTTCTAGTCATCCCTCTTTAGTCTAATTTCCCCGCCCCGCTTGGCCGGCTGAAGGCCCCTCCCTGCGTGGAGGTAGTATTGTTTGTAATCTCATTAACCCCCACCCCAAGATCCCCCTCCTGCGAGAGGTGTAGTGGTGTAACTTGTTTGGGCAGGTCAAGCTACCCTGACGCGGCGTGTGGGGATCCACTCGCCTCCCCGCTCGCCCTCGTCTCCGACCGGGACCAGTTTCTTCAAACCGGTCGAGTAAGTGCTCAATCCTTCACTCCATTTGGTGCTTGTCTTTCAATATTCGTTCTAGTTCCGCTGGTTATGCGAGTGAGAGCTCGATCCTCAAGCCCCGTTGTCTTGAGTGATCACCGTGGGAAGAGAGTGGAACCCGTGCCCTTTGGCACTTCGTCGGACCCTTGATTTAGGCAGCCATACCCTTCGGGAATCAAACCTTGGCCTTGCTGGCCCTCTACAAGCAAGGGCCTATCCCACACAACCTCCCCTTGGCATTGCCAAGTTACCCCGGGTCTTAGTGAGCATCGGGTGAGCGGTTGATATTATCGGTCCATTTTTGAATGCTTAATTGTGCTTGCTTGTTGAGTCCTAGGTTGTGTCACATCAATTGGTATCAAAGCAAGTCATTGACTTGTCTCTATCAAGTCAAGTCCTAGGGCATGCTTGCATTGGAGTCATCATCAATCCGACCCTTGCATTGATTCCCCCGATCATCATGGCCACCTACTTAGCCTACTCACCACCCATGGACTTCATCCTAGATAGGGATATTACCTTTGACGGATCGCATTCTAGTGACTATCTTAGGTGGGAGGCTACCATAGAAAGGTACTTTGAAAAGACTTGGGTATATGGATGCGCGAGAGTCCGAAAGGCCAAGGGACGACTTCGGGGTCAAGCCAAGAGTAAGTGGGAACACATAGATGGCTTAAGGAGGGTTAGAAGACAAGAACCTATTCACTCATGGGAAGAGATGAAGGTAGAACTTAGAAAGATCTACATCCCCAAATATTTCCACCTCTCCTACTCAAGCACCCCTAACCCGAGGAGCACTACCACTCCTCCACCCCCACCCGGCCAACTTGAGACCGACCATTGGTCTCCACCCCCACCACCCCCAACAATTCATCTCTCAACCATCATAACAACACTTCGCGACGAAGTCCTCTCCCTTAAGACCCAAATAAACCAAACAACCACCTCTCCACCAAATCCCATGAGGATCCCCACACTCCAACCAAAACCTCCTTCCGCAAACCTATCTATCCAAACTCAATTGGCCCCCACTACCACCCCTCCACAACCAGTCGATCCCAAGGGGAAGAGACCCCTAACCGACCCGGTTTCCCCAAAAAGGACCACCACTCACCCTATTCTCACCATTCAAACCCAAGTAGACCCCGTGTCCATCCCTCCACCTAGAACCATGACGGCCACCACCACCCAACCCAAATCCTGTCACCCAACCCACCTTCCACTTCCAAACCCCATCCTACCCCAACCTAGACCTCCACTACTTCCACTCCCAAACCACATCCTACCAATCCCAATCCAAGTTTCCCTTTACCCTCTACCCTGGGAACACCACACACAAACCCTCATCACCCCAAAAGACTCTCTCACCTCCTTGGTAGCAGAACTCATACCCAATCCAATAGTTGTGAGCACTCCAAACCCACCACCCACTTTGGAGGAAACCCAAGTCCAAGCTGAAGAAGGAACCTCACACGATGGTCTTTACCTTACACCACCCTCTCTAGTTGGGGCAGAGCTCATCTTAGGAGAACCCATTGTTAGTTGGCTAAAGGAGAGCCCAATTCGAGAGACCCCGGCCCATGTTTTCCCTCCCATAGAACGAGACCTTCCCATAGTGCCCTTCTTCTCCTATCACACTACAATCCAAGCATCCTATCAAGTGGAGACCTTAGAGGACCTCCTCAAGGGCATAGCATGGCAGGTAGAGATGACTAGCATGTTGACCCCTATGGTCGAACAACCTAGGAGCCTTAGCCTTCTACACTTATGCATAGGGTCTATCACCTCGGTTTGCACCATTGGTTGCTACACTAGCGACCTCCTTCTATTCCTCCCTACACCCGATGAGCCCAACCTTCTCCTCGATTTAGAGCTTCTTATCTCGGGTAGAAAGCCCAGCCCTCCACTCATGGCCGACCCACTTGTCAAGAACATTGGCCCAACTATCATGGAGAAGGATGACTTAGCACCTTTTAAGGATCTTGAGGACATGGAGTTCCTCCCCCTAGGTGACCCATTTTATGATCCATATGATCCATTCCAATGGGAGTCAAGGGACTCATATGACCCAACCATCTTACCAACCACCCACCCTTTCCTACCCTCACCCACCATATTGGGCCAAACCCACCTCATCCATGACCCGGGTTACACCTTGGGAGCCATGACCTTGGGCCACATATCCCTAGGTAATAAGGTTGTGCCCCACCCCATGATGACCACCTTCTTAGATCCATTCGATCCTTTCCAATGGGAGTTCAAAGGTTGTCCCACACCTATACACATGGAAGTCACCTTTGGGAAAAGCATGCATGTGTCTAGGCTTACCATACCCCTTGGCATGAACACTATGTTGGGTCCATTCATTCATATCACCCACATGTCAAGTAGAAAGTATGAGTGGTCCATATTCGGATGTCATGGTCCACCTTCATTCATCATGGGTCTTAAGCATGTCAAAGGCATCTACGGATGTCCGGGTCCCCCAATATTTATCACCAATTTGCATGATAGGGCCACCTACGGGTGCCCCGGCCCACCTAGGCCCACCAAAGTCTACATGACAACATTGCATGATAAGTCCACATATAGTTGCCCCGGCCCTCCAAAATCCATCAAAGTCTTCTTGGCATCAAAGCATGATTGGTCTACTTTTGGTTGCCCAGGTCCACCCATCACCCCTAGAATGTCAACATTCACAAAATTGCATGACAGCCTTTGCAAGCACATAAGCAAAAAGAATGAGGCTTATAAGAGGCGGGCCGACTCTCATCGGCGTCACCAAGAATTCCATGAGGGTGACTTTGTGATGGTAAGGACGGAGAGGCTCTCCCCGGGAGCCAACTCTAAACTGAGGCCACGTGGGGCTGGTCCCTTCCAGGTCTTGAGGCACATTGGTGCAAATGCCTACGAGTTAGATCTCCCTGAGGAGTATGGCATAAGTCCCACATTCAATGTCACCGACCTAGTGCGATATAAGGGACCCACGGTGGTACCTAGTGAGGATATTGAGCATATTCCCTCTGTTGAGAGAGCACCCACCCGTGAGGAGAGTCTAGCAGCCAAGAGAGCCCAGCGTGAGCACACTGAACGAATATTGGATGAACATGTCACTACCACCAGGAGCAAGGTATACGAGCGCAATCTCGGCAGGTGGATAGATCGGTATCGTTCGGAAGACTTGAGGGAAGTACCACTTCTACAGCCTCCGAGGAGGTAAGGACACTTACTCGACGGAGTCGAGTTCTCCGCACCCTGAGAGTATGATGGGGACATCACCTCCCATGCCCACATTCACAGCTCATCTCCTCGCCCCGGTTGCATCCGGAATGTTCTAGTCATTTAATTTTGAGTCCTATGTAATTTTTATTTGAGTCATTTGATGTATTTTCCCTTTTATTTGAGTCATGTTCCTAGGTCTTGTGTTCATTTCCCTAAGTTTGAGTGTCATCAGGTTGTCTAGTTAGATATTGGGCCCAATTCATTGGGCTTGGCCCAAGGGCTCTCCCCTACCCCCTCGGTTATTTGTCATTGAGTCAATTGTCAGGGACTTTTGTAGAAATGTGGGTTTCCTATATATAGGACCCCATTCCCCCCATTCCAACTTAATGAATCAATAAATGAAAAACTTGCCATTTTGAGAGTTTACACTTCTTATCTAGTGGAGAGATTCCATTTTTTGGGTGAGAAACCCTAGGGGAGAGATTCCCCACCCTTCCCTCTCTTAATCTCTCTTTTTCACTCCACTTTCTCTCTCCTCAACACCCAAATTCGAATTTTCTTCTCTCTCCTCCCTTCCCAACCACCTCCACTCCCCACCTACCCCATTTAAGCCTCTTCCCATTCCCCACAACCCTCATCAATACTCCATCCCTTCCCAAGACCCCCTCCACCAATCCTCTCCTCACCATCCAACCCCCAACTACCCCTCCCACTTTCCCAAGCACCCTTCCCACTTTCCCAAGCACCCATTCCCTTCCCCAACACAACCCCCCCCCCATTCCCAAGACAAACAAATTAACCCCACCCTTAAACCCATTTTCAAATACCCTTTCCCTCTCACCCACCTTCCCAAATTCACAGCCCCCACTACCACCATCTGTTGGACCCTCTTCTAGACCTTATTCTCCACCTCCCACACCTTAGAACACCCCCTCCAAGACCCCCATACAACCAGGGGTCACTCCCACACTCATCTACCCCCTTCCCCTTCTTCTTTCTTGGTCATTCGAAGCTACTTCGAAGTTGCAGTTTGCTGTCCAGAGGTTGCAGATAAACCAGCAACTTGCAGCGGCCACCACGACTTCCTCAAGATGAGTTTGAAAACCCAAGAGCCATCGTCGGAAGCGTCTACCAGTCTCTTTCGCAACAGGTGGTTTCATCTTCTTATGATCTCCGAGCCGTCTAGGAGGTCCATTCTCCCACAACTGTGCAGTTCTGCCCCGGCTGAGAACCTGAGCCAGATGAGAAGCTCTGCCACGACGAACCCCGGAGGAATCAGCCCACGAGTTCTTCTTCAAAATTCTTCATCGCCCAGTCTACTTCCAGAATCAAGAAACATAACTTCATTCGGCGTTTGTGATCCAGAGTTCTCATTTTTTTCCCTCAGCTACGCAGATCTGCTACCCACAGTCTACACCGACTAGTTGCCATTGTTCTGCATCCCCTAGTCTTTTCTAACATCAGTTGGCTTCCCCGTCAGTTTTTCTGCGAAGAGGACTCGTCCACGATTCCAAAGACTCTGACGGCGCTTGATTCCGAGGTCGGGAACTGACGGGGCATTCTCTGCAATCTGCTATTAGAAGTCTGCAGCTGCCGGTCCGAGAATCTGAGGCTCTGTTCAAACCTCCATCCCGGCCAGCAGAGACTCCAGAAGAAATTAAAGAAATTCTGAGGCATTCCCTTCTCAGCTACGAAGATTTTCCCACCAGTCTCGCCACCAGAAAAATTCTAAGCGGGTTCTACAGCAGCAACACCGACTATCTATCCCTGTTCGCAAACAGCAAGCAGATTCGGTGCCGTTGCTTAGTCATCCCTCTTTAGTCTAATTTCCCCGCCCCGCTTGGCCGGCTGAAGGCCCCTCCATGCGTGGAGGTAGTATTGTTTGTAATCTCATTAACCCCCACCCCAAGATCCCCCTCCTGCGAGAGGTGTAGTGGTGTAACTTGTTTGGGCAGGTCAAGCTACCCCGACGCGGCGTGTGGGGATCCACTCGCCTCCCCGCTCGCCCTCGTCTCCGACCGGGACCGGTTTCTTCAAACCGGTCGAGTAAGTGCTCAATCCTTCACTCCATTTGGTGCTTGTCTTTCAATATTCGTTCTAGTTCCGCTGGTTATGCGAGTGAGAGCTCGATCCTCAAGCCCCGTTGTCTTGAGTGATCACCGTGGGAAGAGAGTGGAACTCGTGCCCTTTGGCACTTCGTCGGACCCTTGATTTGGGCAGCCATACCCTTCGGGAATCAAACCTTGGCCTTGCTGGCCCTCTACCAGCAAGGGCCTAGCCCACACAACCTCCCCTTGGCATTGCCAAGTTACCCCGGTATTTGGAGGTATCAACATTTGGGGGCCACACGGGCCTTTCTCTGGGTAGGGCGAGTTGGTTTGATGCCATGAGGGCATTAAAAATCTCTGCTAAGGTTTCTGGCAATGGTGGATTGTAGGCTCTCTTGGGACCGAGCGGCCTCCTTCGTTGCTGTTGGGGACCATAGTTCCCCGGGGGTGGAACTTGGTTGTACTGAAGCGGTGGTTGTTGTTGCTGAGGTTGTGGTTGTTGTTGCTGGGGTTGACGTAATGGAGGCATATTATCCTGGGGTGGATTATTTTGGGGTGGAGGACGAAGAGGGAAAGGACCTGGTTGGAGGGGAAGTCGGGGCATTTGTGGAGGCCTTGGGTTGACTGCATAGTTGGCATTGTTGACCGCACCCACTTGCTCATTTGTCACGACCCCTTCTGTGGCTCCGCCCGGGACACCAGCGCTTGTCTTTCTGACCACTTTGGGCTTCGGTGACTCAAACATGTTCATAATGGGGGAGTCTTTTAACTGGGTTTGGATGTACCGGGCCCTTTCATAGAGTTCCTCCATTGTAGTAAGTTTATTCATGGCCAGGACATGTCTGAACTGTGGGGTTGCATTAGACACAATCATCTTCACTTGTTCGGGCTCGGAGAGGGTATCCCTTATTCTTTCCGCCATAGACCTCCATCTATCAGGATAGCGGACAAAATCTTCGTCGGGCTTCATCTTTTCGGCCACTAGGTCGGTAATGGAGAGTGAGGGACCGACCCTATCCCTATATTTCTGCAAGAACCTTCTCTAGACTATTTCAAAATTCTCGGCCTCGTGGGGCTCCAAGGAATAGAACCACTCAAGCGCGGGACCATCCAATGATCTCCGAAAGAGGTATGCCAGGGACCTCTGATCGTTTTGCCAATAGGAGGATTCATACATGAAATCCTTGAGGTGAATGAAGGGGTTGCCGGCACCATTGTATCTGCGGTACGTGGGCATTTCGGAGGGAGGAAGATGAATGACGGGAAGGATTGGCAAAGCAACCTCCGGGGTGGCTTTCACGTCCACCATTCTTCTCAGATTTTGAAACTGATCGTCCATGCGATTGAACCTATTGAGGAGCGATTGGGCGAGCTCCTCTGAAGGTGAAGGTGGCACTTGCCACTGGGGGAGAAACTGTCTCCCGGAGACTTGAGGGGGGAACCCGGAACGAGAGGGAGCTGTCGGACCGCCGACAGTTGGCCCTGGCTGAAGCGGTATGTGGGGAACAACGGGAGTTTGAGATTGTGACGGGAACTGGAATGAGGGTGGTTGTTGGCTCGCTTGTCCTTGAAGCGAGGGAGACTGGATGGCTTGTGCCAATGAAGGAGATGGAATGGCCTGCACGGACTCTTGGAGAGGTGTGATGGCCGGAGTTGACTCCTAGGGCGTGGGGGAAACAAATTTCCCCTTCAGAATGGCCTGGAAGGCCCGGAGCTGTTCAGAGGTAAGCTCCGTGTTGGCGAGGATGCCCAGTAAGGAAGAGATATCCTGTGGTGGGGACGTGTCCCCGGCAATAACCTGCACCTCATGCGAGGGCTCATCAGAAGGACCCGAGTCCATAGCATAGACTCGCGGGTCGGCTGACAGACCACGACTAGGGTGGTTCTCCTCAAAAGACTCGTGAGCCATGCTCACAGTTTTCCCAGAACGCAAAAACATACACTAGCAAGCAGGTAGCAGAGATTATCAAACAAGTGGATGCCTTTACGCCTTTTTTTGTGTTTTGATTTTGATGATTTTTTTTTGTGTTTTAAGCGAGATCCGAAGTTCACACAAAATAGGGACCCTAGTTTATTTTTGTTTCACCGCCGTGTCAGCTAGGGTCTCTCGTCTCACCACGAATGAAATGACTAACTCCGGGGAACTTCAATGGTACAACCAGCCCAATGAACGAAGAGGAGATTCTTCGATGTCGGGGACTTACGGAGGTCCCAGTGTAGGAGATTCTAGTCCGTTGAGAGGAATTCCCAAACGGAGAGTCCTTCCTTCACCGGGAAAGGGTGATCCTAAAAAAAATGAATAAAGGGTAGAAAAGAGGGATGGATGCATGCAATGAAATGCTGACAGAGATATGGAGTGGAAAAACAACAGAAATAATAGACATATAATATACAAACAACCAATCAAAACTGACAGTGCTGCCGTGAGCACAACGGGGGCGCGCGCGGGTGCCAAGGTGGAGAGGCACGGATGGTGCCGAACTTGCAAGGGTAGCCGAAAGGAAGCAGTAGTGATCCCACCGTGATCGCCAATCTGTGAACGACGTCACCCGGTTCGGGGTGCGAAGAGGACGCGGAGCGCGCGGGCTCCTTTTTGTTTGCTGCAACACAGAAATAAGAGAAGAGGGAAGGGGCCACCACGGGAGATTGCTCCGGCGGGGCGAGCGGGACAAATGTAATATAGCAAGATATGGGGGTTAAACGGCCATAGCGGGAAGTGACTCGCCGCGACCTCGGGGGGACGGGAATGGTGTAGAAATTAAATAGCAAGAATTGAAACGGCCATTGGGGAAGTGACTCGCCGCGGCCTCGAGAATATGAGCAGATAAGAATATAACAGAATATAAGGAGAATATAAAAGGCGGGAATTTAAACGGCCATTGGGGAAGTGACTCGCCGCGGCCTCGAGAACATGAATAGATAAGGATATAATATGTAAGAACGGGAATTTAAACGGCCATTGGGGAAGTGACTCGCCGCGGCCTCGAGAATATGAATAGATAAGAATATAACATATAAGAACGGGAATTTAAACGGCCAATGGGGAAGAGACTCGCCGCGGCCTCGAGAATATGAGCAGAATACAACAGAATATAAAGAGAATATAAGAACGAGAATTTAAACGGCCATTGGGGAAGTGACTCGCCACGGCCTCGAGAACAAGATGTGATCGCCAGGGGCCAAAAGACCCCAAAATAAAGAAAGTGATCGCGCCTACCTCAAGAGCGGGAGATGGCGGGTTGCTTCTTCCTCCCCCTTCGGCCGGCCGACGGAGAGGGCTTTCCTTGGGTACCCTTGCAAAACAGTAGACAATAAACGAACGGAATTAGAAAATGCCAGTGCAGTAACAATTCCTTGTAATAAAAGTAACGAGATCGTGACCTGACACACACCTGGTTGGTGTGATTTTAAACCCCTCTCGGACTCGAGTAGGAGGAAAATGCGATGATGAATGCAAGAAGTATGCAAGAGACGGCGCCCTTATGTAGGGAGATAGAGGATGCAGTATGATGAATGTAAAGAACTATGGAGAAAAAGGGGAAGAAAAGGCTTATTTGATGAGCCGAAGGTGAGATCCGACGGAGCTCCGGCAGCGTAGGGATGACGTGGAAGCGCGGTGGATGAAGATAGCCTTCCTCTCGCGAGCCTGGTCACCCGAGAAGCCGGCAGAACCTCCACCTACAAAAGACCCCACGGGTTAGAAATGACTCCGGTAGCCTCTAGGCTCCGGCAGCCTATCGGATCTCTTAGAAGCTCCCCCAGAACTGAGGGGGTGGGCCTCTATTTATAGGGCTCCGGAGGGTGGAGGTGTCCAGGACCCTGGACACCTCCATCAAGGCCGAACTAATATTTTATTCTATTTTTATTTATTTTTTCAGAATATTTTTGTGGAGGCGTCCAGGGCCCCGGACGCCTCAAACAGGTCCACCGAACCCCACCGACGACCGCACGCGGTTTGACACAACACGTGATTTTGTGAGCGGCGCCTCGTGATTTTGAAATGGGCGCGTCCAGCTGCCTGGACGTCTCCACAATTTGGATTTTTTCACACACGACAAATCGTCGTTCGGTGGGCGCCAAGAAAATATTTTTTATTATTTTTGTTTTGTTTTTTATGCCAAAGTTGGCACATTAATTTTTATACTTGTTTTTATGGAGGCGTCCAGGGGCCTGGACGCCTCCATTAATATATTATTTTTTTATTTTATGTTTTGTTTTTATGCCAAAGCTTGCATTTTATATTTTTTATACTTATTTTTATGGAGGCGTCTAGGGTCCTGGACGCCTCCATTAATATATTATTTTTTATTTGATTTTAGGATGTGAAAAATAAATTAAAAGAATGGGGGCGTCCAAGTCCAGGGGCCTGGACACCCCCATAAAGACCCACCCGGGTCCTCAGTTTAGGCGTTGGTGGCTGCCCGGTAGATACCCTTCTTGGTTCCGGAACCTCTTGATGCGTCTGACTAGTGTTGATGCCGTCTGAATGCCGTGATGAGACGATTCGGATGCCGAAAAGGGCGGAAGAAGACTCAAGAAAAGAAAGCACTCAAGTGATTCAAAACGCGTAAGCCATCGCGGGGCGTTGTATAGTGATATGAGACTTTCTCAGGAGACGTCAGGAATAGCGTGTCTACACCAGGTTCTTCCGTCAGAACATAATATTCCGGTTCGGGGTCCCCAGTCGAATTATTTCTAACAACGACAGCCATTTCAGAAATCAGAAGATATACAGGTTAGCCGATAAGTATAAAATTGATTGGAGGACATCATCTCGCTAAAATCCACAAGCCAATGGGCTGGAGGAGGCGTTCAACAAGACTCTCTGCACCCTATTAGCCAAGACCGTCAACTCTAACAAGAGAGACTGGGAAGAGAAGATGTACGAAGCACTATGGGCTTAAGGGTCTATAAAACTCTGACCGGTTATTCACCATTCTCCCTAGTATACGGGTCAGAGGCGGTGGTGCCGATAGAGCTGGAAGTGCCGTCACTAAGAGTCACCGTACAACACGGCTTGACAAATGGTGAACAAGCAAACATCGAAAGAAGACTAGAGGAGCTCGCTGAGCTCGAAGGAAGACGCCTCCGGGCGCAACAGAACATCCAGCTGTATCAAGCTTGCATGGCCCGTGCTTTCGACAAGCTGGTCAAAGGGCAAGAATTCAAGAAAGGTGACCTAGTGATAGTCAAGAAAAGAGAAGTAATGGCCTACAATCCCAAAGGGAAGTTGGTTGAAAACTGGGTTGGACCGTATGTTGTCCACCGAGTCTATGAAGGGGGTGCCTACGTTCTCGTAGACCACAAGGGGGTAGTGCAATTCTCCCCGCTCAATGGGAAACACCTGAAGCTGTATCATTCAGCCATGCCGGCATTCGAAGAATGTTTGAAATCTACCTTGGTCTAGTGGCACTCCGCCCTGGCTGAGCTCTCCAAAAACACCCACTCAGCTCATACCAATTCCGAGGCTGTTGGCTCGCAATTGTAGAAGCCGCCCCAGTGCACACTGATCCCAGGGCTCCTTGAGAACCCCACTTAGTCCCACTGGGCTACCACCATACACATCATCACCATGTTGGACCTTACGTCTGCATCGGGGCATAAACGATTTCCTTTGCGCTGGCGTTACTGCCATGCCTGGGAATACGCAATTTTGGCGCAAGACTTTGTGCCCTAGTCGCTATATATACACATCATCACCATGTTGGACCTTACGTCTGCACCGGTGCATAAACCATTTCGTTTGCGTTGGCGTTATCCCCACGCCTGCGAATGCACAATTTCGGCGCAAGGCTTTGTGCCCTAGCTGATCTATACACATCATCACCATGTTGGACCTTACGTCTGCACCAGTGCATAAACCATTTCCTTTGCGCTGGCGTTATCCCCACGCCTGCGAATACATAGTTTCGGCGCAAGGCTTTATGCCCTAGCCGATGTCTGCACATCATCACCATGTTGGACCTTACGTCCGCACCGGTGCATAAACCATTTTGTTTGCGCTGGCGTTATCCCCACGCCTAAAAATACATAGTTTCGGCGCAAGGCTTCGTGCCCTAGCCAATTGCTATATGTTGCTACTATACGAGCGAACCAAACAATCAGGATCGAGCTCCATACGCCGACCCGATATTTTAGTTCAAAAAAAATGGGGCTTAAAATGGAGGTGCCCCGCTAGTCCTATTCAGACATTCTGGACAGGGGAAAAAATGGCTGCAGCCCGACTGTGGCGAAAACCCGAAAGGGGGCTACAGGCAAAATTGGGTACCCCGCCACGTGAAAACCTGAGAAAGGGCACGTGGGCAAAAGCAAGAGGGGGCTGCCCCGGTGAAAACCCGAAAGGGCACTTGGGTCAGTAATGTGGTAATCAAAAGTTCCTTTTCACCTACAACCCTATGAAACTCCGGACATGATGTTCATCATTAGTCCCACCAGAGATCTACTTCTCCCAAAAAAATTGCCAACTCGGACCTTCTATCCCTGTCGATAAATAAACCTATCTTTTGCTTCGGTATTTATCCAATGTCAATGAACAAACCAACGCTGATTCTTGTCATCATCGATAGGATCAGTCAATAAACCGTTAACCCGGACCTTTCGTCCTCGTTAATGACTAAACTTATCTTTTGCTTCGGCATTTATCCAATACCGATCAACAAACCAACGCCGATTCTTGTCATCATCGGTAGGATCAGTCAATGAACCGTTAACCCAGACCTTTCATCCTCGTTAATAACTAAACCTATCTTTTGCTTCAGCATTTATCCAATGCCGATGAACAATCCAACCCTGATTCTTGTCATCATCGGCAGGATAAGTCAATGAACCGTTAACCCGAACCTTTCATCCTCGTTAATGACTAAACCTATCTTTTGCTTCGGCATTTATCCAATGTCGATGAACAAACCAACGATGATTCTTGTCATCATCGGCAGGATCAGTCAATGAACCGTTAACTCGGACCTTTCGTCCTCGTTAATGACTAAACCTATTTTTTGCTTCGGCATTTATCCAATGCCAATGAACAAACCAACGTCATCATCGGCAGGATCAGTCGATGAACCGTTAACCAGGACCTTTTGTCCCCGTTAATGACTAAACCTATCTTTTGCTTCGGTATTTATCCAATACCGATGAACAAACCAACGCTAATTCTTGTCATCATCGGCAGGATCAGTCAATGAACCGTTAACCTGGACCGTTCGTCCCCGTTAATGACTAAACCTATATTTTGCTTCGACATTTATCCAATGCCGATGAACAAACCAACGTTGATTCTTGTCATTATCGGCAGGATCAGTCAATGAACCGTTAACCTGGACCTTTCATCCTCATTAATGACTAAACCTATCTTTTGCTTCGACATTTATCCAATGCCGATGAACAAACCAACGTTGATTTTGTCATCATCGGCAGGATCAGTTAATGAACCGTTAACCCAGACCTTTCATCCTCGTTAATGACTAAACCTTTCTTTTGCTTCGGCATTTATCCAATGCCAATGAACAAACCAACGCTGATTCTTATCATCATCGGCAGGATCAGTCAATGAACCTTTAACCCGGACCTTTCATCCTCGTTAATGACTAAACCTATCTTTTGCTTTGGCATTTATCCAATGCCGATGAACAAAGCAATGCTGATTCTTGTCATCATCGGCAGGATCAGTCAATGAACCATTAACCCGGACCTTTCATCCTCGTTAATGACTAAACCTATCTTTTGCTTCGGCATTTATCCAATGCCGATGAACAAACCAACGCTGATTCTTGTCATCATTGGCAAGATCAGTCAATGAAGCGTTAACCCGGACCTTTCGTCCTCGTTAATGACTAAACCTATCTTTTGCTTCGGCATTTATCCAATGCCGATGAATAGACCAACGCTAATTCTTGTCATCATCGGTAGGATCAGTCAATGAACCATTAACCCGGACCTTTCATCCTCGTTCATGACTAAACCTATCTCTTGCTTAGGCATTTGCCCAATGCCGATGAACAAACTCCCGCTCGCCTTAGCATCAGTTCTGCAAACCAACTCATTGCCAAAAAACCTTGGCAAAAGTAGGCGATTATGTTTCAAAAAAAAATAAAATAAAAATACAATAATGAGGCTTAAAATAGAGGTGTCTCTCCAGACTTATTTAGATATTCTGGATAAGGGCAAAAATGGCTATCACACGGCTGTGGTGAAAATCCGAAAGGGCACTGCAGATAAAATTGGGTACCCCGTCATGTGAAAACCCGAAAGGGCGTGTGGGCAAAAGCAAGAGGGGGCTGACTTCGGTGAAAACTTGGAAGGGCGCTTAAGTCAGTAATGTGGTTCAAAAAAAATGTTGTTGCTATCTCATTTACCATTTATGTCCCACAAGAATCCCTGTGTGTGATAAATATGCCACGTCCCACCAGCATAAGCCTTACTCCTATGCTGTAACAAACCCCTTTGCTTTGGCATTTAACCCGTGCCAATGAATAAACCTACCTTCGATTTTTGTCACCATCGACGAAGTCGATAAACAAACAATCGACTCAGACCTTTCGTCCACGTCGATCAACAAACTCCTTTGCTTTGGCATTTAACCCATGCCAATGAATAAACCTACCGTCAATTTTCGTCATCATCGGTGAAATTAATGAACAAGTCGTCGACCCGGACCCTCCGTCCCCATCGATCAACAAACCCCTTTGCTTTGGCATTTAACCCATGCCGATGAATAAACCTACTATCAGTTTTCGTCATCATCGATGAAATTAATGAACAAGCCGTTGACCCGAACCCTCCGTCCCCGTCGATAAACAAACCACTTTGCCTCGGCATTTAACCCATGCCGATGAACCAGCCTACTATCAGTTTTTGTCATCATCGGTGAAATTAATGAACGAACCATCGGCCCGAACCCTCCGTCCTGGTTGGTCAACAAACCCCTTTGCTTTAGCATTTAACCGATCCATTTTCATCATCATTGGCGAAATCAACAACAAACCATCGGCTTGGACCCTTCGTCCCAGTCAAGAAATAAACTCACTCCTTGTCTTTGGCACTTAAACCCACCGGCAAGTATGTCATTTGTAAACTTTGTCACCATCGGCAAGGTCCATGAACAAACTATTGGATTTACCCTCTGGCCCTTGTGGCCCATAAAACCCTTTTTTATTCCCGGTGCTCAGCCTAGGCAAATCAATGTTTGGCCTCGGGAAAAATTGCATCGTGGTGGAGCGAACCCCGCATACCTTCCCTGAACGTGCGAGCGCTCTCCTACCCTAGCAGCTAATATATCCCGGGCTAGATAAATCGGCGACACACCTGTGTCTATATTGGCAAAAGAAAAAAAAAGAAAAGAAAGAAAGGAAGGAAAGTTGTAGCTCAACAGTGGATATGCAAAGTAAATGATAAAGAAATTTCATTAGCACAAAGAGAAAGGGTACATAGTACTCAGGGCATCCCCCGGTATAGATGAAAATTCACAAAAAGGGGAAAAACAAAGAAACTACTGCAACGAGCGATGAAAGATATCCTCAAACTCCAAAATCCCTAGAGAGGGGTGGCGGATCAATTCCTGTAGGCGGGATTCTTCAGCCTGCAGCAGCATTAGTTTCTCCTCAAGCGACGCGGATTGCCCTTCTACCAGCTCCGCCTCTTCTATATTCTGGACCGGCAGCTGCTCGGTCGACTCCAGCTCTGCTTCGGCCCGAGTGAGTTTGACACGCAGTTCAGCTATCCGAGCCTTCAAAGAAGGGAGGCATTGAGTGGAATCATCGGCCGCATCTTGCATCTATCGGGCAGTCCCCCTCAAAGACTGAACGGCAGCCTGACACTCTGCCCATTCAAATTTTATGGCCATCAGTTGGTCCGCTAGACCATGGCCGATGAACTCCATTCTATTTACATACTTCAGAAGCAGAATTACTCGTTGTGTCCAATCCTTCATGGGGAAGCCAAAAGCTAATAGCGGATGGGAGAGGTGCTCCACCAGATCCCTCAGCTGCGCATAAGACAAGTCCTGGCAGGTCGTCACGGTCTACCTCAGCGTCTCCAGATATTGCCATACTGGGTTGCTGGATGATTGCAGACCAAGTGATGGCGTATCAGGAAGGTGAAATTCTACGTGGCTGTCGACCATGGCCCAAATATCGTCATTCAGTTCTGAGGACGATGATGGTATGTCCTGTATAGCACTTTCACCAGGACTGGCCCCAGTGATTAACGCAACAGAGAGACTGTCAATAACGACAATTTCTCTCCCAACCTCTGGCAAGGGCGCCGCATCTTGAGTCTCAATAGCAGGGAGGCGTTGGTCACCAGCTTTGGCTTGTCTAGCTTCCACCAATGCTGATTCAGTGGCAAGAGCTAAAATTATGGAGGCACCGGCAGTTTCTTCCACGATCTCTCCTGCTTCTATTGCAGGAAGACCCCCTTCACCCTTAAGTGGTTCAACATCGATGGTACGTGACTATTCCAAGGCCATGGTCGGTTGTTCATGCCCTGTAATCACTCCTGACGCTTCTAAGCCCGCTGTCGTAATACAGTCCTTTGGATACCGCAGGGCTATGGGCCTCAAGACAGGCAGTAATACTGGCGGATCCACGCCAAGGCGCGGAAGAGGTATCTTTACGGTCATTTCCGGTAGGGTCCCTTCGGCCGGAACAGTAGGAGCCTTCAAAATAAATCAGCATAAAGCATCTCAGAAGGGTGATATAATGAGCAACAAGAGTAAGTGCAAGATTAAAGGGGCAACCCTTACCTCAGCCGGCACTAAGCTCAAGTCCCCGATAGCAGAGACTACTGTCCCCATCATCCCGATCCCCTCTCTTACGGAGGGACCAGGTGGCCCAAAGATGCTCCATGATAGTCGTGGTGGACTGAAAGTCGTGAAATCACTTTCGTAAGTAGAAGAGCCCCTAGCATCTTTGGTATCTGTCCCCACCATTGGAAACTACCCGTCACTGGAGTCGCCACCATAATCTACCTGCACTGACGAAGATGAGCTTTGAACCAGCACCGGGTCTTTCCCTTTAAGAGCAAGCAGCCCCTCACCCGGATGGCCTCCCGAAGGAGCGTCTTGCTCAATAGAAGCCTGCTCAGCCAGCTCTGTAGCAGGGATGACGGGGGAATGAACTTCAGGAGAAAGTTGACTTCTGGAATGATCCCCTGCTCAGCAAAAGTTCCCTCGGTCGACTCCACGACAATGGGAGAAGGCGGTCGGATCTCGACCGAAGCTAAAAGAGGAAGCACTCATGTGAGTCTAGGGTGTGATAAATTGTGGAAATCCTTAGAGGACAGACCACAAATCACCTTCTATCTCATGGCTGGGCGTGGGAGAAGGCAGATCTTCTTCAAGGGGAGCTATTGGCACTCTCTCTTCTTTCTTCAGCTCCCACAGGGGTGGCAACCTCTTGTGCAACCATTGCAGATGAAATTGCAACAGCTGCAAAATAAGAATCAGAGTATGCGACCAAAATAGAGGCGGGGTGCAGAATGAAAGACATACCCTGGGTTGCGCATGCCAGCGCATGTGAAGCCTCGAATTCTTCAAATGAGACCATGGCTGGAGGAACAACTGTTGGTTCCGGCTCTACAGTCTTCTTCCGACGGGCCCGCTTCGCTCGAGTGACCGACTCCCTTACTTGAGACCTTGTTCGCTTGCACGAATCACCGAAAAAGGTGTCATGGTTGGAGCCACCTCTAGGGTTTCAAAATATGTTGGCTTCTGAGCCTTTATAATCAGCTCCCTAAAGTGCATGGTCTCCTCCGATGTGAGCCAAACTGCACATATACGAGGGTGAGAAAGAATGACATACATTACAGCAACCAAAAGCTGAAAGCAAAGAATGAAAGATACCTGCTGGCCCCATATACAAAGGAGAGAGTGGCCAGTAAAACAACGAAGGCTCTATGTTCTTTGAAAAAACCTCACAAACCAGCCAACAAATGTCTCATATTACCTCGCACTGTTCTGCCAGCGACGCCAAGTCCAAATGGCCGCAAGAAGATAGATGATAATACAAAATGAGGTGGTCCAACCCCCATCCGTCGGCATATTTAAAAAAAAGGAGAAGAGGTTGGCCCAATAGGGCTTCACTAGGGCCACCTATTGAAAGCCCGTGAGAACGTAACAATGCAAATAACCAAGGAGTACTGTTGTAAAGTGTCGGCCGTCAGTCCTCTCTTCTAATGAAAGTCCTGTAAGGATATAGCTGGTCACTCTCAGGGCACCAAGAAGCTGTAAAGGGAAGAGACTCCTCCACTGGTAGAGGAATCTACTGAAGAATCAATCGTTCACCGCTCACACGGCATAAGCTCTGAAGAGTCTTCAAGAAGCCATCCTTGCTGATCTCCGACAGTTTCGGCTTGATCTTGGGTGAGTGCTGTTTGGCAGCCTTACGTGCCTCTAGATAAGCCGCCACGGTGGTATTTTTCTGGAATTTTAACTTCTTTAGATAAGCCGGGTCAGCATCCAGAGTCGGCAATGGCTGAGAGTCCAAGAATCGGCGTTCAACAATGGCCTAGCATTCTCTTCTCGAGCTCCTATAAAAGCCGGTGCACGCATTCCACCACTTGATATATTCTGAAGTCACACGGGAGAAGCGTGCGGGGGCCGAAACTTTGAATGAAACAGCCTCTCGGCAATGAAAATAGTCCCACCATATGCGCGCCTCGTCATTCGATACTTGGCCAGCCCGAGCCTTATTTGGCAGCGCAAACTGAGTGGAGGAAGCAGGAATGTGCTGGTCATAACCAAAATTCTAACTAAATCGGAATGGGTAGTAAGGCTCCAGCCATAAAATGCCACTCTTGTGGAAAACCAAGACACTTAGCCTTATTGACAGCACCCAATCAACTAGCTCTGACTCTAGAATTGGCTTTGTGCACCTGGCGCCAGAAATGGGGTGAACATACTCTTCTGTTTCATGAAGGCGGCACTCCCGCATCTTGTTCACTAATGGGCTCGAGTGGGCGGCCAAGCTCGAAAGATGCAAAGCTCCGAGCGCATCTATTGGAACTTTGGTCAATTTGCCCCGAATAGCAAAAAGTTGGTTCACTGTCTGGGTCGGCTCAACACTGGCAAACTCTATCATTCTGGGAACTAGCTGTGCCGACTGGAGTGATCGAGGAGCAGCTTCTGGGAATAATGTACAAACCCAGGCATTGAAAAAGTGCAATGGACCAACCCTCCGTAGATTCTTGGGAATATGAGATCGATGCAATTCCTCCAGCATTTTATATACTAAGCATAGTGCCACCGGGCACAACGAGAGCTTCATGCCCCATGCCATCAGGCAGGTAGGGTAAATTGCCTCCCCCCGAATCACACTCTCGTCGCCCTGTGGAAAAGCGAAGGAGCAAATCCAATAAGTCAAGTATGCAGCACAATGAGTGACTACATCAACACGGGAAGGGTTGGGCCCTCCTTGTTGTTCTCCCTTCAATGTGGATGGGAAAGCGGCTTGTCGCCGAACCCTCTTCTTTTGCTGGACAGGAGCCAACATTATCGAGGGGAAGTCTTTGTATTTCTGCTCCCCTCTGAAGAAATATTTGAGCCAGGTGCCCATCCTCACGCGCCTCTTCTCTCCAGGCTTGCGTGCTTCTCTGGTATCGTACGAGGAACGGCAGAGAGTATGATATGCTTTCATCAGATAGCGATAGGCAAAACCAGTCAGATATCACCCTTCACCATCTGTATGATCTTTCAAGTAATCTGGCCAACAGACTTCCTTATATGGCTCACCGTCGATCGGGAGGCCGCTTAGTTGAGAGAGACTCCAAAGGTGTAGCAACCCTAATAAATGAATAATTGAAATAAATTAAAACATATATATTACAGAAGTAATATATAAAAGGAATAGGGTTAATTGGACGAAATAAAACAAAATTAAAATAACACCTCTTATTAGGGCGTTAATTCAAAAAGAAACGCCTCTATCAAAGGCGTGACTAAAGAAAGGACGCCCATACGTGCGGTCGTCAACTCTCACGACCAAATAGGCAAGTAAAAGAAACGCCCATATATGGGGCGTGTTTCAAAAACAAGGAACGCCCTTATCCAAGACGTTTCTTAAGAAACGACCTGAACTAGGTCGTTAATTAAAGAATCGACGCCCTTACCTAAGGCGTTAATTAAAGAATACACGCCCTGACCAAAGGCGTTAATTCAGTTCGTGACTCGTTCGAACCCAGAGCTTATCCAGGGAAAGATTAACCTAATCTAGTAAGTGTCTATTAGAGTAAGGACTCTATTGGGGATATGTTACCCTCAATCAAACACTACTTTTAATAGGACTTCCATAACCCTATAAATAATCTACTGCTCGAACCCGTGAACGCTATTTGGCGTTCGAGTTCTATGAAGGTAATTACAGAGCAATAGCTCTTCCTTCCCTCTGTCCCTTTTTGATTTGGTGGACGGTCATTAATTCGACTTCTTCCTTCTTCCAGGTTGAAGAAGCATTGGGGTTGTGAAGAACAAAGGTAATAATCTTTCCTTTACCTTCGGTCAGGTATTATGAAGAAAATATTAATGTTTCTTCGTATTTCTCTGTAGGAAGTTCAGTCGAAAGGGGTTCATCAGTTGAACATAAAGACTTCTTCCTGCTGATACGGCTGAAGTTATTGGTTGCTGTTTAAGCAACAGAGTTTTCTCCCTTCTTCATATCAATCTGCAAATCGTCATCTCCAAATCAACTCTTAAAAGTAGGTTTTCTCAAGTTATTGTAGCCCAAATGAAATTAATGCAATATATATATATATAAGCATGTCATGCATACGGTTATTATAGTTTCCATGCGTTTTCTGCAATATTTTGAAAGAGACGCCCTTGTCAAGGGCGCTAATTCACTTGAAACGACTCTTCCCAGGTCGTTAATTTCATGTTTAACGCCCCGTACTCAGGCGTTAATTTCTTTAAACTGTTAATCACCCATCTTAAGAATTGATTATCTATGAAATCATGATTATAAAATAATGCATGATCCTCTGTCCTCAACCTGCTAACTTTACTGTCATGATATTACATTCGTTCCTCTGTTAACCTGAAATTGTTACTGTCCTTAAAGTTTCTGAAGGAACTTGAATTAACGACTTGGACAAAGTCGTTTTCCACATATTAACGCCCCCTCATAGGGCGTGAATCTGAAAGGTAACGCCCCTTCCTAGGGCGTGTATCGGTTAAAATCCTGAAATTTATATATTCTGAAAAATAGAATTAAATAGTAACGCCCCTGCCCAGGGCGCGTTTTTGATAATTCCTGAAAATTAATTATATTCTGTCAAATATGTAAACAATAAGACGCCTTCTGGTGTAGTCGTCAGATCTTGAAGAAACGACCCTGACCAAGGCGTGTTTTTGATCTCAAGTTTGAATAAACGCCCCCAGGCAAGGCGTGTTTTTGATAAATTAATGAAATAATGAAAATTCTGTAAATTGGCAATATATGTAAACGCCCTCATGTTAGGCGTTAATTATTCAATACACGACTTTACTCAAGTCGTTATTTTACTGTAACCTGATTCTATTACCGATGGTTCATATTATATATATATATATATTTATATCGGCACTATTCTCCATTTCGTGAGTATAGTCCCACTTTTTACGTTGATTTATCGATCACACTCAACTCTCATTGACATACAAGCTCTCCATTGGACATTCCGTTCCTTTGGACTAGCGAGTTAGTCATAGAGACCTCCGTAAGACTCCCCGTAGCCTTGGATTCCCTCAAGGCCGACTGAGCTGGTTGTACCCTAAAAACCCATTACACGATCCTTGCCATGTCAATCTAAAGAAACATGGTATACCGGCCCTTATGATTATACAAAGAGTATATCATAAGAAATTCTTAATGGGATGATGATATCATGCCATATCGTGTCATTCTTGTAAGCCCCAATTCTATGATAAGAATGAGGGTATCTTACCTTTGATATACTGTTCATGTGGACCTCAATTCTATATAAAGAATGTCCATATTGATTCGTCATGGTACCTAAGTTCAGGGAACCATATTCTACCTAGTTTTATCGATATCGTGATTATACCGTTATTATCGCCATTCTATGTCCTTTGTCATATTTTGGACTCTATTCTATCAAAGTTGTCATACGTGTCTACAAGCTTGATTATTGAAATTCTATATTGGCTATATAAACAAGAGTGGATGTCAAAACACATGATAAATGCCTGCGCATATAGGGCCCGATCTGGTCCTGGGAGGAGCACCCGAAAGTACTTGTGCCCATGTGAGTTAAAATGATAAGGTATCTGGCATTATACCGAGTACTTGACTTGCTTGATTGGACATTCCACACACATCTTGTACTTGACTCGTACTTGACATGAAATGAAATGCGTGGCCCGAAAAAGGGTAATTTACTTGCTTGCTTGATACATGATAGCCAAAGTTCTTGACATGACTTGTTAAACGTGCTTGCTTGAATACCTTGAATATACTTGTCATCTTGTTGGAAGTTCATGACTAAGTTCATCTTATTTTCTTGATATTACATTCTCTCTATCTTGTCGTTTTATGCGAGCATGCATAGCTTTATTGCATTCATAAAAATGTAATTACTTAAACCCCTTGCTAGTACTTGAGATATAATTTCCTACTGAGCGTTCGCTCATTCCGTTTGTCCCTTTGTACTTTTCAGGTAAGTCCGACGATGATGGAAGTCAATCGGATGGGAATGGTCAAGAGTGAAAGTGATAGAGCTTCTACAAGTGTCGTCTAGTCTTTTCTATAGTTTCTTGAGTCGAATATGTATTCTTTTCCTTTTTATTAAACAGAGTATTGGATTTGTAATAGTCTATCCATTATGAAATAAAGGATTGGGTTATCTTGCTATTTTGCGCATCTCTGTCTTTGTGTCGAATACACGACCACTCTGATTGACATGATTGATATAGACACGTCGCGCATCTCCGGGTATCTTCCGCGCTCGGGGCGTGACAGTCTTTGTGGTATCAGAGCCTAAGGTATTCAATTCCTAGGAAACCTAAGTCCAAGGATAGGTTTCAAAACCTTTAACCAAGTGAGAGTGGGTAGAACCAAGGGTTAAATGATCAATGAGTCCTTTATAAGATCATAGTGATATAATACTAACATAGCTATTGTAATTGTAGGATAATGGCTGCCGAACGTGCTCAATGGCGCAACATGCATCGTACCCTTCAAGGGATGACCCAAGTGCTACAACAGGTAGCACAAGGTGGTGCTCCACGAGCTGGAAGCTTACACCAAGCATTCAAGAATATGAATCCCCCGAAGTTCATGGGATCGACCGATCCAGACGATGCCGAGCATTGGGTTCGGGAGATTGAACGTATATTCCGTGTTATGCAATGCACGGATCAGGACAAAGTCTTATTAGCTACTTTCCAGTTAGAAAAGGATGCTAGATGCTGGTGGGAGTCGATTGAAGCTACTATAGACCCAACTCAAGTTACATGGGGTGAATTCGTTGAATATTTCAACGCCAAATATTTCTCTGATAGGGTCCAGGAAAAGAAGGCCGCCGAATTTGCCGCATTAAAGCAAAGATCTTTATCGGTGGCTGATTATGAAGCACAGTTTTCTAGACTGTCTAGATATGCTAAGCATTTAATTAGCACGGAAAAGATGAAAGCCCGTAGATTTCTTAATGGGCTTAGGCCCCACTACATTACTCAACTGGCGCCTATGGATATTCAAGTTTATACTGAAATAGTGCGCCGAGCTCAGTTGCTTGAAGATGCCACGGAACTATCTGATAGGATCCGTGGGAAAGACAAAAAGGAGCAAGTCACAAGTTCGGGTTCTTTTAAACCCAACTTTAAGAAGAGGCCCGATAATGGAGGTTCTTCCTCTCAAGATCAGAAGTTCAAGAAATCCAAGCCTTTCTCTATCACCACTACACCTTCAAACGTAGTATGCAAGCATTGTGACAAGGCTGGTCACAAAACAGAAGAATGCTGGAGGAAATTAGGAGCATGTCTCTGTTGTGGGAGTCGTGAACATCGGATTCCCGATTGTCCATTAATGAATGACCAAGACGGTGAGGGTAAACGCCCAGTGACAAGGAACGCGCGTCTTCATGCAATCCAAGAGACCGAACCAGAAGAAGAAGGCGGATTGGTGGAAGGTACATTAAAAATTTGTTCCAAATATGCACATGTCTTATTTGATACGGGTGCATCGCATTCCATTATTTCCAAGAAGTTTGCTGACCCATTACCTCTAGAACCAGAATGGATGAAGTTAATATTGTCTACTCCTCTCGGAAACGAGACAGATATCACACATCATTACCAAAACTGTGAGGTATTGGTTCGAGGAAAGAATTTTCCTATTGATCTTATCTGCTTAGATCTAAAAGAGTATGATGTTATACTAGGAGCAGATTGGTTATCCAAATACCAGGCAACGGTTGATTGCCGTGATAGCAAGATTGTTTTCAAGGGGTTTCCGGAACTGACTTATACTAGTCCTAAGAGTCGAAGCAAATCCCCTCTTATTTCGGCTCTTCGAGCAAGCAAGCTCGTCAAGAAAGGATGTGTATCCTTCCTTGCTTTTGTCACTATTAAAGAAGCTAAAGAAACCAAGATAGAGGACATTCAGGTAGTGCGAGAATTTCCAGACGTATTTCCGGAAGATTTGCCGGGATTACCCCCTCAAAGAGATGTGGCCTTCACCATTGACTTAGTCCCTGGTGCTGGTCCTGTTTCAAAGGCACCATATAGAATGTCCCCTACTGAACTCAAGGAGTTGAAGGAGCAGTTGATGGAACTAATCCGAAAAGGGTTTATTAGACCAAGTACTTCCCCGTGGGGAGCACCAGTCTTATTTGTAAAGAAGAAGGATGGATCCATGAGATTGTGTATCGACTATCGACAATTGAATCATCTTACTATCAAGAACAAGTATCCACTGCCGAGAATCGATGAATTATTTGATCAGATTTCAGGATCCAAATATTTTTCCAAGATTGATCTCAGGTCGGGATATCATCAATTAAGAATCAAGGACGATGACATTCACAAGACTGCATTCAGGAGCAGGTATGGCCATTACGAATTTGTTGTTATGCCTTTTGGACTAACAAATGCCCCTGCTGCCTTTATGCAGTTAATGAATAGCATATTCAGGCCTTACTTGGATCAATTCATAGTAGTCTTCATTGATGATATATTAATATATTCTAAGACTAAGGAAGAACATGAAGAGCATTTGAGGATTGCATTGCAAGTCTTGAGGACAAATCAATTATATGCTAAACTCAGCAAATGCGAGTTCTGGCTTGAAGAAGTGGCTTTTCTCGGACATGTCATATCCAAGGACGGTTTATCTGTAGATCCGTCAAAGGTTGAAGCTGTAAGAAACTGGGAAAGACCCACTAATGCAAGCAAGATCAGAAGTTTCTTAGGTCTTGCAGGCTATTATCGGCGATTCATCAAAGATTTCTCTAAGATCGCCGTGCCCCTTACAAGGTTAACTCGCAAGGAGATCCGATACGAATGGAGTGAGGAATGTGAAAGAAGTTTTCAAACTCTCAAGGATCATCTCACCACAGCTCCGGTCTTAGCTCTACCGATAGAAGGAGAGAAATTCGAGGTCTACACTGATGCTTCTGGCATTGGCCTCGGATGTGTCCTAATGCAACAAGGAAAGGTCATAGCATACTCTTCACGTCAGCTGAAGAAGCATGAGGAGAATTACCCCGTCCATGACTTAGAACTGGCCGCGGTAGTATTTGCCCTAAAGATATGGAGACACTACTTATATGGAGCACAGTTTACTGTATACTCCGATCACAAAAGTCTCAAATATCTATTTTCACAAAAGGAGCTAAACATGAGACAAAGACGCTGGCTAGAATATCTCAAGGACTTCGACTTCAATATACAATACCATCCCGGAAAGGGTAATTATGTTGCTGACGCCCTTAGTCGAAAGCCGAGAGCAATGATAGCAAATTGTATGATGCAAGAATGGAGGTTACTTGAACAATTCTCCGAGCTCAATATAAGCTTGGACACGGAATCCAAATTTGTCACACTATCTCATATAAGCATACAGTCAGATTTGTTATCTGAGATACAAACACTTCAGGATGATGATCCTATATTAGTAGGAATCAAAGGCAGATTAGAAGGACAATCTGATTTTCAACTAACTTCTGATGGAAGATTATCGTTCAAAGATAGAACTTGTATACCCGATTGTCCGGAATTAAAGAAGAAGATCTTAGATGAAGCTCACCGATCAAGGTACACTATTCATCTAGGATCAACTAAAATGTACCAAGATGTAAAGAGGAACTTTTGGTGGCCTAATATGAAAAGAGAAATAGCGGACTATGTATCACGCTGTCTCACATGCCAACAGGTCAAGGCGGAACACCAAAAGCCTGCGGGAAAACTACATCCTCTAGATATTCCTAAGTGGAAATGGGAGGATATTGGTATGGACTTCATCATGGGTTTGTCTAAATCTAAAGGAGGACATGATGGAATCTGGGTTATCATTGACCGATTGACTAAATCGGCACATTTCTTGCCGATCAAAAGCCGATGGTCAATTGATGTGCTAGCTGCACTATACATCAAAGAAATAGTCAGGATACATGGAATTCCTGTCTCAATCGTGTCTGATAGAGATCCCCGTTTTACTTCTCATTTTTGGAAGGGATTACAACATTCGTTGGGAACAAGGCTCAACTTTAGTACTGCTTTTCACCCACAAACGGATGGTCAGACCGAGCGAACTAATCAAGTTGTTGAAGATATGCTGAGAGCATGCATTATTGACTTTGAAGGAAGCTGGCATGACCACTTACCTTTAGTTGAATTTGCATATAATAATAGCTACCAAGCTAGTATCCAAATGGCACCTTTCGAAGCCTTATACGGAAGGAGTTGCCGATCTCCCATATGTTGGAACGAAGTTGGAGAGAAACAACTATTAGGTCCAGACATGGTAAGGGATACAACTGAGAAGATACAGGTAATCAGAGAAAGATTACAAGTTGCTCAGACAAGGCAAAAGGCTTATGCTGATACCAGGAGAAGAGATCTTGAATTCCAGGTTGGAGATCATGTATTTCTTAAAATATCCCCTGGACGTGGCATACGAAGATTTGGTGTTAAGGGCAAGCTTACGCCAAGATTCATCGGACCATTTGAGGTACTCGAAAGAGTTGGCGAGGTTGCTTATCGCATCGCGTTGCCTCCTCAGTTGTCCGAGGTACACAATGTATTTCACATATCTATGTTGAAGAAGTATGTGCACGATCCGTCTCATATTATTGAACATGGAGATCTGGTGATCCAGAAAGATCTCACATATGAACAGAAGCCTATGAAGATCTTGGATCGAGAAATACGAGCTCTAAGGAATAAGGTCATTCCCATGCTCAAGGTGCAATGGAATAAGAATCCCGAACGCGAAGCGACATGGGAGACCGAAGAATCTATGAAGAAACGATTTCCCGAGTTATTCTAAGAGGTATATGTTCTACGCTCTCAACATGTATAATTATATATATATTGAATTTGGGGACCAAATTCTTTTTAAGTGGGGGAGGGTGTAGCAACCCTAATAAATGAATAATTGAAATAAATTAAAACATATATATTACAGAAGTAATATATAAAAGGAATAGGGTTAATTGGACGAAATAAAACAAAATTAAAATAACGCCTCTTATTAGGGCGTTAATTCAAAAAGAAACGCCTCTATCAAAGGCGTGACTAAAGAAAGGACGCCCATACGTGCGGTCGTCAACTCTCACGATCAAATAGGCAAGTAAAAGAAACGCCCATATATGGGGCGTGTTTCAAAAACAAGGAACGCCCTTATCCAAGACGTTTCTTAAGAAACGACCTGAACTAGGTCGTTAATTAAAGAATCGACGCCCTTACCTAAGGCGTTAATTAAAGAATACACGCCCTGACCAAAGGCGTTAATTCAGTTCGTGACTCGTTCGAACCCAGAGCTTATCCAGGGAAAGATTAACCTAATCTAGTAAGTGTCTATTAGAGTAAGGACTCTATTGGGGATATGTTACCCTCAATCAAACACTACTTTTAATAGGACTTCCATAACCCTATAAATAATCTACTGCTCGAACCCGTGAACGCTATTTGGCGTTCGAGTTCTATGAAGGTAATTACAGAGCAATAGCTCTTCCTTCCCTCTGTCCCTTTTTGATTTGGTGGACGGTCATTAATTCGACTTCTTCCTTCTTCCAGGTTGAAGAAGCATTGGGGTTGTGAAGAACAAAGGTAATAATCTTTCCTTTACCTTCGGTCAGGTATTATGAAGAAAATATTAATGTTTCTTCGTATTTCTCTGTAGGAAGTTCAGTCGAAAGGGGTTCATCAGTTGAACATAAAGACTTCTTCCTGCTGATACGGCTGAAGTTATTGGTTGCTGTTTAAGCAACAGAGTTTTCTCCCTTCTTCATATCAATCTGCAAATCGTCATCTCCAAATCAACTCTTAAAAGTAGGTTTTCTCAAGTTATTGTAGCCCAAATGAAATTAATGTAATATATATATATATAAGCATGTCATGCATACGGTTATTATAGTTTCCATGCGTTTTCTGCAATATTTTGAAGAGACGCCCCTGTCAAGGGCGCTAATTCACTTGAAACGACTCTTCCTAGGTCGTTAATTTCATGTTTAACGCCCCGTACTCAGGCGTTAATTTCTTTAAACCGTTAATCACCCATCTTAAGAATTGATTATCTATGAAATCATGATTATAAAATAATGCATGATCCTCTATCTTCAACCTGCTAACTTTACTGTCATGATATTACATTCGTTCCTCTGTTAACCTGAAATTGTTACTGTCCTTAAAGTTTCTGAAGGAACTTGAATTAACGACTTGGACAAAGTCATTTTCTACATATTAACGCCCCCTCATAGGGCGTGAATCTGAAAGGTAACGCCCCTTCCTAGGACGTGTATCGGTTAAAATCCTGAAATTTATATATTCTGAAAAATAGAATTAAATAGTAACGCCCCTGCCCAGGGCGCGTTTTTGATAATTCCTGAAAATTAATTATATTCTGTCAAATATGTAAACAATAAGACGCCTTCTGGTGTAGTCGTCAGATCTTGAAGAAACGACCCTGACCAAGGCGTGTTTTTGATCTCAAGTTTGAATAAACGCCCCCAGGCAAGGCGTGTTTTTGATAAATTAATGAAATAATGAAAATTCTGCAAATTGGCAATATATGTAAACGCCCTCATGTTAGGCGTTAATTATTCAATACACGACTTTACTCAAGTCGTTATTTTACTGTAACCTGATTCTATTACCGATGGTTCATATTATATATATATATATATATATATATATATATATATATATATATATATATATATATATATATATATATATCGGCACTATTCTCCATTCCGTGAGTATAGTCCCACTTTTTACGTTGATTTATCGATCACACTCAACTCTCATTGACATACAAGCTCTCCATTAGATATTCCGTTCCTTTGGACTAGCGAGTTAGTCATAGAGACCTCCGTAAGACTCCTCGTAGCCTTGGATTCCCTCAAGGTCGACTGAGCTGGTTGTACCCTAAAAACCCATTACACGATCCTTGCCATGTCAATCTAAAGAAACATGGTATACCGGCCCTTATGATTATACAAAGAGTATATCATAAGAAATTCTTAATGGGATGATGATATCATGCCATATCGTGTCATTCTTGTAAACCCCAATTCTATGATAAGAATGAGGGTATCTTGCTTGATCTAATGTTCATGTGGACCTCAATTCTATATAAAGAATGTCCATATTGATTCGTCATGGTACCTAAGTTCAGGGAACCATATTCTACCTAGTTTTATCGATATCGTGATTATACCGTTATTATCGCCATTCTATGTCCTTTGTCATATTTTGGACTCTATTCTATCAAAGTTGTCATACGTGTCTACAAGCTTGATTATTGAAATTCTATATTGGCTATATAAACAAGAGTGGATGTCAAAACACATGATAAATGCCTACGCATATAGGGCCCGATCTGGTCCTGGGAGGAGCACCCGAAAGTACTTGTGCCCATGGGAGTTAAAATGATAAGGTATCTGGCATTATACCGAGTACTTGACTTGCTTGATTGGACATTCCACACACATCTTGTACTTGACTCGTACTTGACATGAAATGAAATGCGTGGCCCGAAAAAGGGTAATTTACTTGCTTGCTTGATACATGATAGCCAAAGTTCTTAACATGACTTGTTAAACGTGCTTGCTTGAATACCTTGAATATACTTGTCATCTTGTTGGAAGTTCATGACTAAGTTCATCTTATTTTCTTGATATTACATTCTCTCTATCTTGTCGTTTTATGCGAGCATGCATAGCTTTATTGCATTCATAAAAATGTAATTACTTAAACCCCTTGCTAGTACTTGAGATATAATTTCCTACTGAGCGTTCGCTCATTCCGTTTGTCCCTTTGTACTTTTCAGGTAAGTCCGACGACGATGGAAGTCAATCGGATGGGAATGGTCAAGAGTGAAAGTGATAGAGCTTCTACAAGTGTCGTCTAGTCTTTTCTATAGTTTCTTGAGTCGAATATGTATTCTTTTCCTTTTTATTAAACAGAGTATTGGATTTGTAATAGTCTATCCATTATGAAATAAAGGATTGGGTTATCTTGCTATTTTGCGCATCTCTGTCTTTGTGTCGAATACACGACCACTCTGATTGACATGATTGATATAGACACGTCGCGCATCTCCGGGTATCTTCCGCGCTCGGGGCGTGACAAAAGGTCTAGCGAGGTCTCTCCTTCTGAGGTATAGAAGGTGTTGTACTCTGGACAGAACACCTCAATCATACCACAACATAGACCCTTGGAGATGGGATAGCGGTACCTTGATGCATATACACTGTGGTATATGCTTGCCTTGATAAAAATATGAGCATAGTGCTGTAGAACATAATCCGTAAACTCCACTGCTCCTGGCCGGAAGGCATGGGCATCAGTTGCCTTCAAGTCGGCAAACCAGCCTACCGAAATCTGGTGCTTGAAGCGCACGGCTAAGCAATCCAGCAAGAAGGGATCCTCTCTGTACCCCCATTTTAGCGGGGCTAAGAATAACCCGAAAGACGGCTTCTCCTGATCAACATGGCTCGCCGCCTCATTCTATCTGGCTGGGACGAATTTAGGGGCCCTGGTCAGTAGCCCGTCTTGCGGGGTCAGCTCCTGGATTCCGAGTACGGCACTCCATTTCCTTGGCTTGTCAGGCAAATATATGGGTCTTCCCGGTACAACAAAGTCTGTTAGACTGTCTTGCTCAGCAAGTAGCGCCTGCTCAGCCTTCCGAATGAGGAACAGGTCCCACTTCTCCTGAAGGTTGAATCGCTTCATAAAAGGCATCAGATGCTTGTCTTTGGGATGGTCCACTCTATAGCCGTCATGGCGATCATATTTGAAGGACACACTCCCGATGATTAATAGTCGGCCAGTATCTACTGTCTCAGTCTCTGAATCAGAAGACTCTGCAACTATGGCCAGCTTATCGTGGCCTCTGTCCAGAGAATCAACGTCCCTCCAGGATACCACAGTATGGGAGGAGGAAGGAGAATCAGATGCCATGGTATCTACACCAAAGAAAATAAACAAGGTCAGAAAAGAGTTGTTGGAAATAAAATTCTGACAAAATTCCGGCAGAGTCTCCCCAGATCGGGATCTTGCCAGAAGAAAGCGGGAACACGTCCATTAAGGGACGGTCCTTGAACAGGCCGTTGGTGTCACACCGGGGCCGAACACGACACCCAGAGTTGTAGCTCCGAGGACAAGCCTACTAGGAGCCTCCCGGGGCCTGAAAAGAGGGGGTTTGAATCCCCTGAATTCAAACAATGGAGTTGTCCCTCACTAGCTCTCACCACCGCCGTTGCCGTCACGAGACTCAAAGAAGAAGACGCTCGTCGCCGTGGGAAGAGAGGAAGAGAGGAGAGAAAAGCTCAGGTTGCAAATGAAATGGAATGAGAAGAAAGAGAAGAAAGAGAGAATATACAGGGGGGCCTCGATGGGTCTAATCCGGCACGCTGAAAGGGCGTGCCATTTTAGCCCTTGCCGCCCAAATTCAAAATCGAAAGGGCGTGCCATTTTAAGGCCCCCATGCCGGATTAAGACACGCCAAGAAGGCGCGCCATTTTAAGCATGCCACGCCGTTTCAACAGCCGAAGCCATGGCCGCTCCGTTTTAAGGCCGCTATGGGGTCGTGCCACTGCGACGGCATCTTGACCGCACCAAACAAATACTCGGTGCTGATCAGACAAAGAATATGCTCAGTCTGGGTACATCCGCTGGTCCCGCGTCGCTCGTTCCTTACTTGCGACACCCGCGGCTGGAGGGCATTTGTTGGCACCTGAAATATGATCAATGGCAATCACGCCCGAACGACAAAAAGAATGTGGCCCACCAAAGCACAAAAGCCGAAGGAAATCAATGCCCAAGGGTCCTCTTGGACCTTGAAGCCTCAGGTCATCTGACGAGAGCGTCAAGGACTCCACCTCTGGATGGTTAGAAGAAATCTACAACAAACCGACAGTGCCGTGCAGCCTGCCCAACAAACTGGTATTGACTCGGTCGTGCCAAACAAACCCCATCCATCGTCCGATCAGGTAAAGAATGTACCTGGTGGTTTGCCACCTGACAAGAAACCCTCCTGAGGTGAAGAAATGTCTCTGGCCCCTCAGAACATGGTGTCGAAGGCTATATCAGCGAAAAACCTGGGTAGCTCGGTGCGGGTACGTCTTCTTACCAGACAGGTCTGTTGGTGACCAAATAGCTGCCCAGCCAAGGCGAAAGTACCTCGGGTGGTGATTCACTCCCTGGGAATGTTACGAGTACAAATATAGTCGGCCCGGTAGCACAGATCACAGTGCCGAAGGCTGTATCAGCGGGAAACCCGAGTGGCCAAACTAAAGGCACAGTGGATGCCGGTATTGGCCGTTCAGTGGCCTGAAATCTTTCTCGATGCTTCTCATGGCGGTTCTGCAAGACCACGATGAGATGAAAGAGTAAATAGACTCCCAGGGCCGGTCCGAGACTCGCGGGCCAAGTCTGGCTCGAACAAGCGTGATAGGGGGATTAATCCGGCGTGCCCCTAAACTGACGCGCTCCCTGAGCTAGTGCCCTCCACGGCGCGCAAAAGGTAATGCCATTAATCGGCACGCCCACCCTCCACGTCGGGTGAGGTCACGTCGGTTAAAGGCTATAAAAGCTGGGTTTTTGAACAAAGAAAGAGAGAGAACAGAGAGGCCAGGAGGAGAAGAAAAAAAAAGAAGAAGCGAGATGAAATAGAGAGAGCAAGTTGGAGAGAAATCAGAGAGTAGAGACTTGGGGAGAAAGAAAGGGTGAGGGAGGTCTTCCTGAGCCGCCGTCCGCCATTCTTCGGTGGAGGAGAGAGATCCAATGCGAGGAGGGAGAGCCCCCGTTATGATACCCTATTTTCGCTGCGAAGAATGGAGGTTGGGCGTCAACTATGCTCTTCAATCGTCTTCCCCTTTTTTCTATTCATTTTTTTTACCATGGTGATCTCCATGTAAACGGGCGATGATATGAGCCCGCATCCCCTTTCATTTTCTTTCTTAGTTTAGCCCTTGGCTTCTTCCTTTTTTTATCTTCTGATGCATGGATGTAATGGGACGGTTCTGTGCGACAACGTCAGGCCGAATGCAATATTTTGGTATTTCCTAAGCTATGTCTGAATTCTTCCTCTTTCTCTATGACATTCACTTCTGTACCATTCATTATCGTCTGGTTTCTTTCGTTGATGCCAAGCACACCCTGGGATAACCAAGGGCTATAGTAATATCACCCCTTCCCCGGAGCTCTCTCAGTGTGGTAGCTACATTGAATGCACCGTATGCTCCTCGTGGGTTTTATCGCCGGAGACACATGTATATTTGCATCTCCGTTCACCCCCTCGGGATTGGCTCCCCCATCATCTCTCCGTTCACAGTCATGAACTGGAGAGAATAGGGTCACCCCTACAATCTGGGCGCATGGTCTTTTAATATGGTTAATTTTCTATATACCACCCGCCAGTTCCTCGAGCATTTGCAGCTTACATTCTCAGTGGTTCATCGGCTCCCGGCTGGCTCCTAAGTGTTAACTAATTAACCTCCTTCCGTGCCAAACCTATCACCAATGGTGTAGTGGATGAATAACGTATCACTGTGACTTCTTTATCCCGAGAAGGATGGGGGAAAGGTATGCCCAATATGGCATGTGCCCCGTCCCAATCGCATGGGTAAAATTGAGGGTTTAATGCGAATACCGTGTTTTCTCTCAATAGTTATGATTCACTGACCAGGGAGGGGGGACATCCCCATCAAACGCTCACGTCACTTTCCTTCTGAATCACCACAAGGTTATAGGATCCCGCCCTCGTGTGGCGTGGAGTCCTACAAGCCATCTAAGGTGAATAGGAATGGGTCTTTTGACCCGACACTAAATCCACATTCCTCTCGGAATGGTGGTGGCTATAGGTGAGGAACCACTTGTAGGCTAGCCCTCGAAGTTTCCTCCCATTCTGGCCATCCCTTTGAACAGTACCTTTGGCCCATGGAGCATTGGTGCCCCTCGTAGGCTAGCCCTCAGGGTTTCCATCCATCTGGGTCTGCCGGTCACCGTTTGGCTTCCCGGCTTTAAGGAGCTTACTCCAGTTTTTGTGGGAATGTCTCCACTTTCCCCCTACAACCCTCTGGGTATGAGGAGGTGCTGCCGATATTTTGTCTGAATACTTAGGCTGAATCATCATGGAACCTTAGTTCTGAGAGCTGTAAACCTACTTTGAAGTGAGAATGGACTGTGCTTGAGTAAGAACCTCGCACAAGTCTTGATTTTCCATGTCTATAGGACAACTAGAATTTGAATTCATTCATTCACTGATCAACCTTAATTAACATAAAAAGGTTGAACAGAACCACAATGCAACTCAACAGTTCAAAAAAATCAGAATTCTGCTTCAAACCGGCACGCCCCTAATCCGGCGTTCCCTAATCCGGCGCCTACCCTCACCGCACCGTTTTAACCCTACACTCAAAAGTCATTTCAACCCCATTGGCCCAAAACTGACACGGCCTTATTCGGCGCGCCCGTCCCCCCACCGCGTCGTTTAAACCCTTAATGGGACCGCACTGTTTAACCCCCTTTTCCTATGCTACCCCATGCCGTTTTAAACCTATTCCTACGCTTCACCGCACTGGATCAGATGCCAACCCCTCCTTCTGCATCATTTTAAACACCCATTTTATCCTCCATCTCCCCATCATACTCAGCCCCGAGGTGCTCTCCAATTAACCAATAAGAATCTCAGTTATCTTTCATCTGTTAGCTGCTTTGAAATCAATTCTATCATACATTTATATATGTGGTTGCATGCCTACTGTGTATTTGTCCCTATCTCAAACCTTGGTATATTAAATGGTGATCTGCTGAAGGTCAGACTAGCTTTGACTGAATGCTCTCACTACGCGTGATGGTGGTCTTCGGACTTACGTCCTCCGCTACGTATCGAGAGTTCCGGATAGTGAATTGAATTGAATTGCATGTCCGAGCTTGTATTTGGTTCCCGCATTGCGAATTATCATTCTTGCTAGTTTACTTATGCCTGCATATCTATGTAGCCCCCGGTGGCCCGTTATCTTGGCAATTAATCAAGTGTTATCCTCCTTTTGGAGGATATAATTAACGTCATAGCCTTTATGGTATGATGGACTGCCGATCCCGACATGGACTTCACATTCGTCTGACCAAGTCAAATCGAGCGCACAATAAACATGTCACTTAGTGACTGGCACACCCACGCAATAAACAAATAAATTAAACAAATCGAATAAATTTCAGTTATTAAATAAACAAATGAAATATTTAATAAAATCCCCCCCACAGGCATCTAGGAGGAGGACTCGTTCCCTGTAGGAGATGTCGGTCGAGGGTCAAGAAGAGCAAAGCAGAGAGTCAACTTCTTCGGCTGTAAGAGCAGGAGCACAGGGATGGTCGAAATTCTTTGAGGGGATGTATCAGGCCCATCTTCAGCAGCAGGGCAGAGATGTTGGTGAGGGCTCATCATCACAAGGGAGCCATAGGCGGTTGAAGGAGTTCTTGTAATTCCACCCACCTCAGTTCAAGGGGTAGCCCAATCCTGATGCAGCGAGGGCTTGGATTGATGTCATGGAGAGGGTGTTTCGCTCCATGGAGTGTGATGACAATGATAGGGTATTGTTGGCCACTTATTAGTTGTAGGGTTCAGCTTTGGCATGGTGGACGATGGAGTGGGAGTCGACATTCCTGTAATGACCCAAGATCCAGATATTAGGAATAACCTGATACCATTCAAATCCTCGCCTGCCACCCACGAGCCTAAGGGCTCAGAAGGGTTAAAAGGATGGAGTGGTCTTGCACTGAAATTCTAAACGAGCATGAAATAAACTACAAATTTTAATATTTAACTGATAGAAATAAAATTAACATTTTATTACAATTAATAATTCTATAGAGTCAAGTCCACAAGTATAGTCAACGAAAAGAAAATGTACTCTACTACAGGGCACACCCTGGCACTGGTAAGCTGGCACACTACTGGTCCTCCGACTGGGAAACTCCATCTCCAAGAGAGCGATGCACCAGAAAAGTAGGGAGTGAGCCTCATCTCATTGGCTCCGTAGGGGTCCCGCGGATCCCCACCACAACAAAAGTGGTAAGCGACAGTCACAATAACAACAACAGTAAATAACAGCGATCAGGATGACAAGAATGGCAAGCTAAAGAAAATACGGAACCACTACGCTAGCCCAGTCCCCAACAAGGGAACCTCAACCTCTAGCCGAGAACGCTAGCCGCAGTGAACCCGTAGTCCTACTATCGAGAGAAAACCTCACAATGACACAGTAGTAACAATCCGATAGAAACACCGATAAGGCCACACGGCCACAAACACAACCTCAACCCGCGGGAGGACACCTACACACTGGCAGACTCGGTCCCGAACTAAGCCAGTGGAAGGACCCTACCCACATACAGGGCAACACACACGCCAATCTACCGAAAGGGCCACGACAACGCTGTCCCACTCAACCTTCACCGGCATAGGATTCGCTACTCAAGCATATAAAACATAGCCAGATGCATCCACTCACGTCTTATACTGCACCAAGGCCTCAAATGCACGCACACTACTCACACCGGGTACCGGGAGGAGCAGAGGAGACACTCACACACACCACACCCTCGAACTGCTTGGGATCCGCACCTCTGCATCCGTCAGCACGGTCGTGTCCAGCTACCCGACGTGGGATACGCGCCACTGCATCCATCAACAACGTACTCTTATCCCAACCAAGGTACATATGCTCAGGCGGCCCCGCCTCTGCACAAGGAGCGTCGTACACACTGGGCGGTCCCGCCTCTGCACAAGGAGTGTCGTACACACTGGGCGGTCCTGCCCGGTCCAACACTATTGGCCATTGGGATGCTCCACGGTCCCGCGGAGTCCCGCAGAACTCTAACATCCGCGGTCCCTTGCGAATTACCATAAAACACAGTCGGTCACAGTCTCACGAAAACCTCAAGAAGGGTGTACACACGCACGTAACCAACCGTGAACCACGGTATGACACTAAGGGGTGCTAATAAAACAACCCCAACTGGATGGTAAAACTACGGGACACCGGCCCACTAACTCACACAAAACCACCCAACGCGATCATGGAACTCACGTGGATATGAGCCTCCACAGTCACTGAACTCAAGCGGTAAAATACTCGCCATGAGCGCACAAGCCACGTGGAAACCATGCCGCAATTACACGGCCAAAACCCACCATGGGGAACCCATGAAGCCTCGAACTATGAGAATCAATCCTCAGGTGACCGCCGCCCTCACAAGGTCGAAATGGCCCAATTCTCATGGGTTTAGGTCAGTGAAACACTAAGTTTTGGATTCGGGGCAAAAAACCACGTTCCAGGGCCAAAAAGGCCGTGAAAACCGGGGCCAGGGGAGTTCGGTCCACCAGCCAGGGCTGGTCGATCGACCGAACCTCCCAGGGGTGAAAACCCCTGAAACAGGCCGACCAGCCCCTTTTGGGTAGGTTGACCAACCCTGGGTCGGTCGACCGAAAGCATGGGTTCGGTCGACCAAACCAAACAGCAGACTGGCCCTCAAGTCTGCCAGAAACGGTCAACCAATCTAGCAATTGGTCGACCGATTGCGGCGACCAACGCACGGGGAAGCCTCTTAGGGCCCCGTTACATGTCCGGCTTGCCCCCACAGCGAGCGTGAAGCTTGGGGAATCAATCCCAGACCTCAAACACACTCATTAGGACCCAATGTGTCACGAATCGGCGATCAAAACTGTGAAATCAACACTCACCCTGAATCATGCTTTAGCGTTCCCGAAAAATGAACAAAACCTGCTCTCGGCCTCACCATGGCTCGAAACCATGGAGAAAAATGAGAGAAACAAGGGGGAAACATTCCCCAACCACCAATCTACTAAACCGCTAATAATCATCGCCCGAAACGATGAAATCGTCACTCATCCTAAAATAAGCATTTAAACACCAATAAAAGGAAGCCCGCTCGATCTCGCACCAATCAGCATGAAAATGCGGGAAAATAATGCGAGGAAGGTAAGGATCCATCCCCCTACCTCTTACGAAGAAACTGCGAAGAGGGGATGCCGATCCACACTCGAAATGCCTCGTTCCATGGCCGATTTTTCTCGAAAACGTGAAAGCCACCTCGCCACGCCACTGTCTCTCGCTCCGAGCTCCGATCCTCGCCACTCGTCGCCCGCGCTGCCCTCCACCTCGTCGTACGTCCTCCCCATCGGTCGTCGGAGAAGAAGAGGGAGAGAGGGAGAGGCGTGAGAGTGAGAGAGGGAGAATGGGGGAGAGGACTCTAGTGTTGGGAGAGTGAGGGAAAGAAGTGAGGGGAGGGGGTTTAATAGAAATTTTTATTTCTTTTTTTTTGAAAAATCTAGTAATTATAAAAAAAACCCTGAAAAATACATTCTGACTCTGAAAAAATCCAGAAAAACACTGGGCCACTCCGCGTGGCGCCACAGACCCAAAATAATCCACGTACACATCGCCAAAGGGTCTGACAATCTGATATAAAAGTCTAAAACCCGCTCGGACACAATCCGCAACCCGCGGAAACGCGATCCAAAAATCCAGGGTATTACAGTCTCCCCCGCTAAAGAAATTTTGTCCTCAAAATTTAGGACATGCATAGAACTCACGAGTAGGACAAACCCAACGAACAGATCTCGCAAACAACACACAACCAACTCCTTCGCACGATGACACGCGATCTAGAGCCGAACACCTAAAGGCTCGCCGGCCACACCGGTCCAAAACCAAGGTCTCAACGGTCACAGCCAAAACCCGAGGCACACATCACAAACAATCACCTGGGACTTCACAATCCAAAACTCATAGCACAGACTGACCAGCCCATCGATCTGACACGGGCTGCAGAACACCCTCTACCAGTCGCTGGTCACACAACGACCAGAAGTCCCTGGCTACAACCTCTCATGCTTCTCAGCAAGGCCACCAAACCGATCCTACGGCACCATCTAGGTCCTCCTTGGCCATCCGGTCAATCCAACTTCTCGAGAGGAGAAAGAATAATGAGGTCACCCGCACGAGCCTCAAACTCCTCAATGCCAATAATTCTGGGCACGACGTCCCAAATGCCTTTCCAAAGGAGGGCTCCCAACTCACATTCACACTTCAGAAGATTCTTTCGTCGAGAAGACAACCGTTCCTTGTTACAACCAACACTACAGACCTGAACGGCTGCTCAAAAGAAACCAACATCCAGCGCCCACACACACCAAGTCCCCTTACACAGCTCCCTCTGAGCCAAGGGAACACCATCATCCGGACAATGGCACCACCAGGTGCACCAAGCTCCAAACTCTCTCGAGTCGTATCATAAACAAGCACTCCATCCATAACCATCACATTGCTTAATCGATCTTGGATATCACGCCCGCTAAACCATTGGCACATTGAACCACATAACGTCAGGGTGCTTGACAATTCCAATAATTTCTCGACTACTCCACATGGCATTCACAGGATCTCATTGCCAACACCAAATCATCTCATTCTTCGAATCCACCCCTGAAACAACTACACCGACCAAGGTCGGTCAACACACAATCTCAACTCCGAGAACTGCACACTTGCGCCATACAACGGGCCCCAACGGCCACGACCTGCCTCAACACCAATCGCTAAGTGACTCCACCCTGAGCCATGCGACACAATACACGGAGTGAACTGGCGCAATACTCGTCCTCATCTGATCATTCTCACCACTGAGCTCCCCGATTCTCAATTCTACTAGTGCCATATAGCATGATACCGCTGCCAACGCACGACAACCAAGGCCACTCATATGGCCAATACAGCTCTTTACCCGAGAGCAATTCTTCATAATCAACTCTGGAGCCTCCAGGATGCACACTCACATAGAAAGGCATGCTATACGTTGCTACCAATCTGATCCTAGAGCCTGTGGGTTATAGGCCCACCAGGCTTCTGCTTCGCACTCTGCACCGAAAACACCATAAAGACGGAGGAAAAACTGGCATCCGCCATGACACGGCCTCCATCGTAACTAATCAAATCCAGAAATGGAGGTGGAGGGACCCACACTCTTTGGTTCTGGAACACAAACTCCCTTCCTCACCTGGCAAACTACTTACACGCACAGGTCGTATTATAAGGGCACAATGAGAAAGCTCAACACCAACCCTATAACATGACACACCATCTCGACCGGTAACTCAATGCCAGATTCCACATGACCTCGAGAGCACCTACGCACCAAGACACGAGGAGGGATGAGCACACAACCTCTACAGGCAGCACCATTACCCTCACACGGACGCTTTCGGGGATCTCCGAACAAACATCAAGAAAACACGGGCACAAGGGAGCACATTTATAACAAAGAAATAGTGAAATTAAACACAAGCACAACATACGATAATTGAACATTTACGCGCACCTCTCGAGAGATGGGCACGACAACTCCACCCGGTCAAGTGCCTCGCGCCCGTCGTGATCCATAACTCGCTAGGCTAGTGGAACACAACAGAGATGGTTGGGACTGGGGTGGCCGCCACGGACACTCACATGCAATGTGCCCGACCTAACCACACCGAAAACATTCCAACTTTGCCTCAACCACAGAGCACGGCCTGCCCTCGTAAAACCCACCACATCTTGGACACTGTCCTGGCTGCTCAATCATATCATGATGCCACGGTGGTTGAATCGCCAATCGCTAATCAGACATTGCCAAAACCTGCCCCTCCTGCTCCTGGCGCCTCCTACCTGATCTGCTTCTCTTGAACAACCTCTATACCCGATTAAAACTTGATCTCAGAGGAGAAGAACTCATTCTAGGAGGTGGAAGAGATGTTGATGCTATCTACCACCAAGACTATTGGGGAACACACTGCTACTGAAGGGTCCTCTTCTAACCCTGACTCAATTAGAACAGCCCTACATGGGCCGGCTCCTGGGTCCTCAGCCAATCTTCCTATACATCTGTTGCGGCTTGATAAACTGATTCCATGTCTGCCACACGAGTCGCAATCACTAGATGCCTAAGCTCTGGCCTCAATCCTCTGACAAACTGCCGAGTCCTCAACTTCTCATCAGCCATGATATGGGGGGCATAGCGAACCAACTCCACAAATCTGGATCGATACTGCATCACTGTCATATCTCCCTACGATAGCTCCATGAAGTAATACATCCTTCTCGTCCTGACGTGCTCCGGGATGAAAACTCGCTCGAATGTTGCAAGAAACTCCTACCACGGAATCTGTCGTAGAGGACGAGATTGGAATGCCGATTCCCACTCTGTAGTCCACCATGACAGAGATGATCCTTGCAACTGATAACTTGCCAGTAGAACCTTCTCATCATCCGCACACTCCATCGATCAGAACAAGCGTTCCACGGAATCAATCCACAATCTTGCGGCATCAGGATCTGGTTGGCATTCAAATGTCGGTGGGTGAAACTGCAGAAACTCCAGCAAAACACATCCAGGACTACCACGCAACGAATTGCCCTCGCCGGCCTCCTGACCATAACGCTGCCGACTCAACTGCTGTGCGAAAAACTGATACATACTAGCATAAAACTCGGCCTGACCCGACTCACCCGGGGACGCTACCACTGGGGGAGACAACTCTCTGCCCAGTTCCTCTCTACACAACTCTTCTTGGGCTCCCGCCGGTACCTCAGGCAACGATCCGGTCCGCCTCCTCTATAGCACCCCCGATAAAATGATAGAGAAATTGAACTTTTTAAATAAATAAATCCTACATGAAGACCTTATAAAAATAAACATACATTGTGAGGACCACTATATAAATATACAAAGCCCAACATAAAGGCCACCTTACAGCCAACACATAAATGACGTACGGGGGTTTTCCCCTTTTCCATACCAAGGGAAGGGGCACCCCTTTACCAGGGCGCCATTAACCAAATAGAGCCTCCACAGAAGGGCGCCAATTCCTTCAAAGGGGACCACAAACATATATATATAATACATCTTTTGCAGACCCACGTGAAGGCTCAGCTTTTGTCTAAAGACATAGCAATGGGCGCCCCCTTGTAAAGGCACCAATTCCTATCTGTACTCCAAACCCGTCCTTTGAGACACAAACAGCCTCATTTAGCTGGCAATGCACCATCCTCTGGCCATGGACAGCAAGGTTCTTGGATCTTGTTCCCCCAACTGGACCCTCAAGGTAATAAACCCATGCTTTTGCATTGGCCACAGAATTTCCTATAATTATTTTCTCTGTAGCACAGGCAGAGGCTACTGTCGATATCACCATTGCCCACAGAAGGGAATATCTACCTTCTTTTCTTCGGAAGACGTGAAGGAGCGTCTTCTTCTTACATTCTACGTCCTACTGTTGAAGCTTTGCGGTGGAGAACGTGTGTTTCCCTTATTTTCTCTTAAGCTCTGCTGAGAAGGGCTTGGCTTGGATTTCTTTATTCTTACCACCCGTACCACGTGTGTCACTCCAAAAAGGTAGGTTTTCTCAAGATCTGGCCTAACGAACAGCTTAAATAGGGTCAACAAGCACAATTAGCAGTAGTTTAATTCTATTTTGTATATTATATAGTTCCTGACATACTGGTTTTCACAGTAGTTATTCCATCATGCATATTATATAGCCTTGATATACCTGTCTCTCGTAGTAGTTAGTTTCATAATTAATAATCACCCACGCTTAGAAAATTAATATCTATGGAACTAAACCATAAAATTTATGCATGAGTAGGATTCTGACATCCTGAAATTTTACTCTACCTGTCCATGTCCTAAATTTTTGATTCCGAGAAACTTTGAAAACATGAACAGTAACTTGTATCTCAAACATACCTGTCTGGTGTGAAGCATGAGCCCAACTAAAGGGCACCCCTTACCAGGGCGCCAATTACATCAATAGAAGACTCTCTACAGTGTCTTCATTTAAATGTAGACCTTGCAGAGGGGCGCCATTTACATGACTTGACTGAAAGAATTGAAGACTCTCCGTAGAGTCTTCATTTAAATGAAGACACTGTAGAGGGGCGCCAATTACATGAATTGAAGAAAGAATTGAAGACTCTCTACATAGTCTTCATTTAAATGAAGACACTGCAGAGGGGCGCCAATTCCTTTTCCAAAGAAATTATAAACACCACGTTAGAAAATTAATATCTATGAAACTAAAACCCAATAATTCTGCATGAGCATGATTCTGAACTCGCGATAACTTTCTCTGTCTACCCATGACCTTGTTTCCTGATTTCATGAACCTATGATATTATGCATAGTGTTATGAGTCTTAAAATGTACCTGCCCGGTGTAAATACGGCCAGAAGAAAAGGGCGCCCAAGCTTGGGGCGCCAATTGGTTTGAATGGTGACCCTCTAGAGGGTCTCATTTAAATGAAGACTCTCTGGAAGGGTGCCATTTGCCCTTTATATATCTATATATAATTCTTGAAAGAAGCACTACCCCTGGGCGCCATTTACTGAAAGATGGGCTGCCCCCTGGGCGCCATTTCTTGAAAGACTAGTTGTCCCTTGGGTGCCACTTCTTGAAAGAATGGCTGACCCCCAGGCGCTAATTCCTGAAAAGATGGCTGTCCCCCAGACTCCAATTCTTGAAAGATTGGCCAGCCTCTGGGCGCCAATTCAGTGACTGTGGCAGCCTGCGAGCCGTCGATTCCATTCTGATTTCCTGATTTGTCTCGTGACTAATACCGATATAACCCTGGTTCATTTTCCTGCATAATATATGTCTTTGAACTCCATTCCATGAAAAATCTACCTTATGTATATCCTACAATGGTCAACCCTTGAAATTCCATATTGGCTATAAATGAGAGTGGATGTCAAAAGAAATACACGAAATGATGTGCATATAGGGCCCGATCTGGTCCTAGGAGGAGCGCCCGAAAGTACTTGTGCCCATTAGAGTTGAATGATCATGGTGTTTAAGCATTGCACCGAAGTACTTACTTGCATGACTTGAGACATTCCACACTTACTCTCTCGTGACACTACTTGCTTGACTTGACTTTCGTGGCCCAGAATGGGCAATACTTGACTTGCGTGGCCCGAAAAGGGGCAAAGTACTTGTTTGATTGAAATAGCCAATTCCAGTAACACATACTTAATATTACTTGCTTGAACATGAATTTTACTTGCTTGAATATGATTCTTACTTGCTTGAGCATGAATTCTTTCTTGCCTAGAAAATTGTATCGACATCTATAAGTTTTTGATATCCTGCTTGACAAACACTTGAAATCATGCGATACTCCCTCTATACAGTTCTTGATCTCTCACTCGTTCATCATGTATAGATATACCTGTATACCTGATTTTCTTACTTGATCATCATGCATAGCTATACCGGCATTACACGCAACATGTAAACTACTTAAAGATTGCTCGAACTTGAGATGTAATTCCTACTGAGCGATTCGCTCATGCAGTTCATTCTAACATTTTTCAGGTAACTCGGATAGCGAAAACCAAGTAAATGGGAATGAGACCGAGTGAAGAGTGCTAGAGTCACCGATCATCTACTATCAGCTAGTCATGTCTTTAGTTTTTGCCTTTGTATCTCTGTTATGTCAGTTGAAACTTATTAAGGCTTGTGGCCTAGTAGTTGGATTTGAAAATTGTATGTCTGGGACTAGAATTATCGTTGGTTGGTTAATTGGAAAGTTGTCACCTTGGACTATTGGTATTATGTTGAAAATTTGGATCTTAGTTATTATTTAGTTAATTTGCCCACTCTGTCTTTTGTCAAAAAAATGTATGCTGCTCTGATTGAATGGTTCTATATAAGTTGGCCACGACCCGGGTAGCTTCCGCGCTCAGGGCGTGACAGTCTTCGTGGTATCTATAACACCACAAAATTTTATATAAATTATTTTAAGGTATTTCTGAAATTTTTTGGAATTTCTAGGATTTTTCTAAACTAAATAAAGGATTAATTAAAGCTTAAATAGAATATTGAGTGAATTTTGGGTTAAATACATTATTCTAGAGGCCCAAAATTATAACCAGTTAATTTGGACAATTAAATAAGCCCAAAGGACCCAAAATCAAGCCCACTAGTCTTGGCCCATATTCTAGAAGCTAGAAATTAGTGTAATCACAGAATGAAGGGATAATGACTCTTTAGGAAGATAAATAAAAGGATAATATTGGGGATAATATCAAAAGAGTTTGAAGTATTTCAAATTCGGCGCCTGGAATGAAAAATGGTTTATCGCGAGACCGCTAATAGGCAGAAAACGGTCGTCCCAATGACCGCTACCCACTGCAGATTCCGTGAGTGTAAGACAACGAGAAAAGATTGGATTTTTCGTGTCTAAATCATCTAGGATCAACCTTATCAACTAATTAGATAAGTCTAGAGGGATTGCAGATCGAATTGAAAGTCTAATTGGGACTCTAAGATCGTTCTAATCCTCAAAACCCTAGCTAACCCTATAAATAGGTCCCAGATTTGACCTGTGCGACCCTTACTTTTGATACGCGTGAAACTCAGGTAAGGAGGTAGAATTAGAGGTAAGTTTCTTCTAGAAATTTGTTTATTATACTTAGGTCTAACTACCCTCTAAATTTTGTTCTAGGAGATCAAGCCTACAAGAAGATAGAAGGTTCCAAAGTTGCTGATTCTACACAAGAAACTCAGGAATTAGTGCGTCTGACCCAGATTGATCTAGGAATTCATAGCCCTAAACGAGGTATTTAGCAAAGGTGTGAAGAGGGGCGATCTCGCACTGTTCCTGAGCGGGGAAGAGGATGACCACGTACCCTTGAAGTATGAACTGCAAGAAGGGAAACGAGTCAGAGGTGCCTAGGGACAGATCCCCGGGGAAGACCCTCTGATGCTTAAGTCAGCAAAGTAGTAGAGCTCTAGTGCGAAGGGAATAGTTAGGAGGAAGGTGGGAGTGCAAGATACCTCTCCACCAAAAGGTGAAGTGGTTCCTGCTTAGGGTTTTTTGGCTCTTGCCTTGTTTACCTCTTCGTAGTAGGGCTTTTCCAGTTTAAATAGTGGCCCGTTGTGCGACTGATCTCTGTAAGCGAAGGAGTCTCAGGGGGGGCTACGTCTTTCATGCGGGATCCTTATAGCACGTGGGCTCTTGGTCTCCCCTGCCCCCTTGAGCTTCCTGCCATTAAGGGACTCGCAACGGTCGTATTAATAAGCTTCCATCAGTGAGCCCGAGCGATAGGCACTTGCCCAAGAGTGGTCTCCCAAGCGATGAGTGCATGGACGGGACTGGGAATAGGGGGCTCCGAGGGAGCTTTCCCGATCAAACTGATGCTCAGACTTCCCAACCCGAAGGCCGCCTAGGAAGCGCTTGTACCGAGTGAGTTTTTGGGCTTTATACTAAGTGGGCCCGGGGGCTGCCACTTCGAGGAGTTGCGCCTCATTTGGTCAGATTTAGACCTCATTTGGCCTCTCTGTATGGGCGATGAGATTTCCCCTCTCCATTTGACCCCCTCCTACTCCCGAGCCAAAATTAGGCTAGGACGAGTAGCATTTGGGCTGGACTTTTTGTGGCTCTGGTTGGGGAGATATTTCTCTCTGGTAGGGGGCACATGATGCGGCTTGTCATCAAAATATGCCCGTTATAATGAATAAGAGAAGGCCCCTCCTCGAGAGATCGGATCGTCGCGCCGCCTCCAGTTTAAGCATTATGCATTTTTACGTCCCTCTATGTTCGGGTTTTAGGGTTTTACCTCTCTTTGCATTTATATTTGAGGGGGGCTCCTGTGCTGTGAGAGCAGCTTGGAAGAGCGGAGAATCATTGCGGCCATCGGAGCTAGGGGAGCATCCTGAGGCGGTGATTCATCAGCTTCCTTCTCCTCTGGAGTCCTCTGATTTAGAGCTTTCCCCTTCCTTTTCTAGTTCTTCTGTCTGCTTCATGGCGACAGAGAGATCAGGCCTCAAGGTTTTCATTGTACCGTCGGAGCCTCTCCGCAGCGAGCTGAGAGAGGTTGATGTGAAGTGGCTGGAGAACCAGTATGGGCTGCCTTGGCGGTTCCAGTTCCTAGCGCCTGAGCCTCATGAGTCTAGCTTGGCCACTCATTCCGGCCTCTTTTGCTCCTTCCTCTTGGCCTGGAAGTGCGGCTTTCGTCTGCCCCTCCATCGCTTTGTTGCCGAGTTGCTTCAGTTTGACCGGCTGGCTCCTGTGCAGCTGGTCTCCAACTCTTACACCCTCATCTTCTCCTTCATCTTTCTCTGTAGCCAGTGTGGGGTGCTCACCTCGCTGGACCTCTTTCATTATTTCTTTGAGTTGAAGGAGAATCCTTTTGTGGGGAAGGGCTTCTTCTACATCCAGGCGAAGCGGGGAAGGAGTTGTGTGTCCCTTTCTGTGAAAGATTCTTCTCATAAGGGGTGGAAGACCCAATATTTCTGGGTGGGCGCATCGGTGGTTGGTGTGGTTTGGAATGTCCCGACGGCGCCCAATTTTCACCAGAATATCCCTCCGAAGTAGACCGTGGTCTCCTCGGAGGTGGAGAAGGAGGCTGCCATCCTTCAGCAGAGTCTCCGAGAAACCGCTGATTTGGTGACCTCGTCCAACATCGAGGGGTATCTTTCTCGAGTGCTGTTGCCGACAGGTAAGGAGTTCAGGGGCTTGTTATCTTTCTTGCCAAGTAAAGGGCCGTCCGTCTCTCACTTTTTGCTCCTTGGTTCAGATGCGAGGCGAACGGTTGAGGAGGAAGCACCGCCAGCCGAGCTGGAGGTCATCGACTTGGACGAGGCACCGGCTCCATGCGAGCTTCAAGCTTCGGTGGGCTCATCCCGCGCCCAGGAAAAGGGCAAGGGGGTTGCCCAGGACGATGCTTCTGAACTCAGGGGGGTCAAGCGGAAGGATCCCGTGGCGAAGTTGTTGCGGTCTTCGATGCAGGCTCAATCTGCTGAGAAGAAGCAGGCGAGGAAAGCGGAGGCTGCCCGCCCGGTTGATGAGGTTCCCATGTTTCCTCCTCCCTCAGCGGTGCAAGAGGGGGCGATTGACGAAGGGATCATGGCCGATGCTGGGGCGCTGAGTGAAGTAGAGGCGGTGCCAGACGGAGGAGCCCGGCTCGAGTCGGTCAAGGCTGGAGGGTCCTAGGACGTAGCGACTCGATCGCAACTGACCGAGGTCGGGGAGGTACACGGCGGGGCTGCCCATCTCGTGTCAACCAGTGGGGCCCCCGAGGTAGGATTGCTCGGGGAAGGTGCCCTAATCCCAACTGCTTTGGAGAGCGCTTCCCTTCCCTCGACCAGTTTCTTCAGTGTCCCGGCCTCCCTGTACCGGAGGTGCCATTCTATTGCTTCGGGGGTTGTGTGAGAGAAGCTCCAGAGGGGTCCCTCCTCTACGCTTTTCGAGCAACTTATGGAAGGCAGCCTGATCTTGGCCCAGCTCGGGGATGAGGCAGTAGGTGCGTATGCTCGGGTGGAGTCGGAGCGGGAGGCTCTCTCGTGAGCCCGTGGTGCACTCGATCGAAAGGTTGAGCGTCTGACCCTTGATCTTGGTGACCTTAGTCGGGAGGTGGCCCGGCTTCGGGCTCAGGTGCAGTCGAGCCAAGCGGAGGCTCGGTCGTTGGCGGAGCAGCTGGCCCAGGCCCATCGTATGGTCGACCGGAAGAATGAGCTCCTGGAGGCGGAGCGTATGATTCAGGTCGAGCGCGGTGAGCAGTGGAAGGTCGAGTAGGAGGTGCTCGAGGGTCGAGTCCGGAGGGCTGAGGATGCACTGATCGAGGTCGAGAGAAGGCTGTCTGAGTCTAAACAGAGGATAGCCGAGCTCGAGAGGCAGGCGGAGTTGGCCGGGGTGGAGGCACTCGAGTGACATAAGTGCTCAGAGGCCTATCACGTGGCTCTTCTCTAGGCTGCCTTCCCTTATTATGAGTCGGGCTACCGTCGGGGGCTTCAGAAGGGCTTCTCCCAAGGCTTCGATCGAGCTGTCATAGAGGCAGAGGCCCAAGCATCTAGGCTCGTTTTTCCTTCCGGGCAACGCTATGACTCGGACTGTGGTTCGACCGACTCTTCCCATTATACATCGAGCGAAGAGGAGGGTTGGGAGTCCTCGTCCGAGCGATTGCCAACTCCAGCATCTTCGGGACAGCGCACGATCGAGAGAGTTCCCACACAGGTGGGGCCAGTGCATTGGTCGGCCGTCGCCGAGAATACTGGGGGCAGATCGTCTGGTGCTGAGGAAGCCTTGTCTGTCGAGCCTGAAGATGGGCCTGAGGCCTGATGTAATAGTTCTCACTTTCTTTTTTTCTTTCCCTTATGTAGCCGGGTAAGGCTTTTTTTGGAAAATATAATAGCGACAGTATTGAATGCTGAATTGACTGTTTCTTACCACTTTTGGTGTGATTTGACTACCGGATCCGTAGTAGTTGAGAAGGCATCAATTTTCTCTACAGATATTGCATGTGCCGATCTGTCAAATAACTGACATGGTGCTGGCACCTTTCTATTTTTCCATACCGCCCTTAAGGACTTGCTGCATTGCGCATCCCGCTGGCGGGATGTTTGGGAAATGAGGTAACCATCTCAGGGAAAGCCCTTCTAGCGTGTTTTGTAAGGGGAGAGTCATTTAAGACGATCAGCTCCCCCTTCGGCCTATAAAAGGTCCGAGGGGTGTCTCCTTTTCCTTTCATCGCTTAAGGCTATCCCTGGCGGTTTCTCCTTCTTTCCATTCCATGAGGCATTGTGATGTCGGTCTTGGCGGGGCATGGAGGGCGCTTCAGAAGATGATGATGCAGATGGCGGTAGGAGGGAAGCTCCTGCTATTTCAATCTGGAAGAGGGTTCGTCAGTCGGGGGTCACTCTGGGCGAGGGTTCATGCTAGAGCATGTCGCCTTCCTGTCCCTGACCTACCGACGGTATTCCGAGGGGAGGGGGAATGGAGTCGATCAAGCTTCATTCTTTCACTGTCCACTCGGTCCCTCTTTCCACCGTCGACCCTGTTGCTAAGAAGGGGAGCTCTCTCAAGCTTCCTCTCCAATTTGCTCGGGTCGACCTCTTCTCTTTTTTCTTTGTTGTTTCCCCTCTTTTTCTTTTTCTTCCGAGCTTTTCTCAAACCAACGAGGCCGGCGATCCTTTGTCCGAGCCAGTTTCCGCACGAGGCAGAGTCAGTGGCTGGACGTAGGAGTGCCTACCGGGTTGGCCCAGCGTTCTGCTCTCATTATAGTGCCAGAGGGTGTAATTTCTGTACATGTATACTGTATTGGCTGCGGCCTACTTGTTGTACATCAAAGTTTAATAAGAAGAGAAGGATGGTGTTTATTCTATTTTGCTTACATGTGTATGCCTGCCAAATGATCAAAAGTAGAACTTGTGAAGATTTGTCGCGTTCCATGTCCGAGGGACGAGTGTTCCTTCCATGGTGGACAATCAGTATGCTCCTTTCCCGAGCGTCTCGACCACTCGGTAGGGGCCTTCCCAAGTAGGGGCCAGCTTCCCCGCCACCTCTAGTGGTCGAGATGCTTCGACTTTTCTCAGGATTAAGTCTCCCATCTGGAAGTGTCTGTCTCGGACTGTGGAGTTGTAGTATCGAGTGATGCGCCGTTGGTATTCCATTGCTTAGATCTTTACAATCTCTCAGATCTCGTCCGCTAGGTCGAGGTTTTCTCACAGTTTTTGCTCGTTTACCTCAGGTTTGAAGTGGACGACTGAGAGAGAGAGGGATTGCCAACCTCCAACAGAATCACGGCTTTCGTGCCATACCCCAGCTGAAAAGGTGTTTCACCGGTGGCCGTCCTCGGAGTAGTTTGGTGCGACCATAGTATGCTCAGTAATTCCTCGAGCCAGCTTCCATTGGCCTTGCCAAGCCTGGTTTTGATGCCTTTTAAGATAGTCTTATTGGCATTTTTGACCAGTCCGTTAGCCTGAGGGTGGGCTACCAAAGTGAAGTGATTGTGAATGTTAAGGTCGGCGCATCTGTCTCTGAAGTAATGAGAATCAAATTGTCGATCGTTATCGCTTACGATCACTCGGGAGACACTGTAGCGACAGATGATCGACTTCCAAACAAAACTCCGTATGATTGATTCGGTGATCCTAGTGGTGGCTTCAGCCTCGATCCACTTGGTGAAATAGTCGATGGCGATGATGATGAACTTCTTCTAAGCTTGATCCGTGGGGAATGGCCCCAAGATGTCGATCCCCCAGCACGTGAAGGGGTATCGCTCGGCAAGGGTGACGAGCTCCGCGGCGGGCTGGTGGATCAGGTGGTCGAAGCATTGACATCGGTCGCACTTCTGTACGTAGGTCGTGCAGTCATGCTGGAGAGTGGGCCACCAGTAACCCTACCGAAGCAAGATCTTGGCGAGCGATCTTCCTCCTTGGTGCGCTCCACAAATGCCTTCGTGTACTTCCTGAACCGCTCGGCTGGCTTCGTCGGTGCTGATGCATTTGAGGAGGGGACAGGAGAAAGATCTGTGGTATAAGGCCTCATCTAGCATGACGAAATGACGAGCTTTGTACTTGAGCTTCCGAGCCTCCCGAGGGTCGGTGGGCTCTTGAGAATCCCGGAGCCAGGATATGTAGGGGGCCCTCCAGTTGCTTGGGGGTGCTAGGTCAATGGTCATAAGCTCAGACTCGATGCTCGGTCGCTCGAGCTCTTCGAGAAAGACCGATCGTGTACCTGCGGGGTCGAGCGAGGAGGCCAGTCGAGAGAGGGTGTCCGCACGGGAGTTTTCCTCCCGAGCTATCCGGACTACCTCAAAGCTCTCGAAGAGTTGGGCCATCCTCTTGACCGCCTAGAGGTACTTGACCATTTGTCCTTCCCGAGCTTCGTAATCACCGTTGGCCTGGCTAGCGACCAATTGGGAGTCAGTGTGGATCCTGACTCTCTCGGCCCCTAGTCGTCAAGCCATCCTGGCCCCTGAGATAAGGGCTTCGTATTCGGAGGCATTGTTGGACGCCTGGAAGTTGAACTTCAGGGCGTACCACAGCTCTACTCCTTCAGGGGATTTGAGAAGGACACCAGCGTCGCATCCGACCGAGTTGGAGGACCCATCGACGAACAGATCCCAATTTGGCCCGGGCGTTGGTGGAGGTACTTCTTCAATCGGGACCGTGCTTTCGGCGATGAAGTCTACAACAGCCTGTCCTTTGATGGCCGAGCGGGGGCGGTATGAGATGTGGTAGGCCCCAAGCATGATGGCCCATTTGACAAGGCGTCCCAAGGCTTTAGGGTGAAAGAGAATCTTCTTCAGAGGTTCGTCCGTCAATACGACGATGGAGTGCCCTTGAAAGTAGGGTCGGAGGCACTTGGCTGAGGTAACCAACGCTAGCACGAGTTTCTCAGTTGTAGGGTACCTTATTTTAGCCTCATTAAGCACCTTGATGGTATAGTAAACTTGTCTCTCGATCTCCGCGTCGTTCCTGACCAGGACCGAGCTCACTGTAGAAGGGGTCATCGAGAGATAGAGGTATAGAGCTTCACCTTGGACTGGCTTGGATAGCACCGGAGGCGAGGCCAGGAATCCCTTGAGTTCGGCGAATGCCTTCTGACATTCCTCATCCCAGCCGAACGTAGCAGATGCCATTTTGGGTCCCCTCAACAATTTGAAGAAGGGTAAGCATCGTTTGGCCGCCCGGGACAGGAAACGGTTGAGCGTAACAATGCGCCCCGTAAGGTGTTGGACGTCGTTGATACAGGTGGGCGGCCGCATGTCTAGGATGGCCTAGACTTTGTCGAGGTTGGCTTCAATCCCACGCTGAGTTACCAGGAAGCCTAGGAACTTCCCGGATCTGACTCCGAAGGCACATTTGGCAGGGTTGAGCTTCATGTTGCACTTCAAGTGGGTGTCGAACGTCTCGGCTAAGTCGGCGAGGTAGTCTTCGGCCTTCGGCATTTTGACGAGCATGTCATCAATGTAGGCCTCGACGTTCCGACTGAGTTGTCCTTCGAAGATGTGGTTGATCAGTCTCTGATATGTCGCCCCGACGTTCTTTAGCCCGAACGGCATCCAGGTGTAGCAGTGTACGCCGAAGTCGGTGATGAAGGCGGTCTTCTTGATGTCCTCCGAGTCCATCCTGATCTGATGGTAGTCGGAGTGATGGGAATCAACACCGGGCACTGACATTTTTAATTTACATTTGTGTCCTTTTAGTTTATTTTTATATCCTTAGAAAAACATATGTGCAATTGTAAGGCTTTATAAGCCAAACTATGAGTCTTTAGGTTTTAGTGGGTTTTTGTGCAAAAAGTCTTGTAGGACCAGCAAGGGGCCCCCATCTCTTTCCCCATTGGTCCACCTAAGCCAATAGGTCCCATGTGGGGCTGGTCAACTATCCTAGGTGGCTTCTCGATAGTTTGACATTCAAAGGGGACAAGTGGAACAAAATGTCAAGATTCCAACCCCCTTGGTCAAGGGGGTGCCCCCCCATTTATTATTTTTAAATGTGGTTCCAAACCACATGGGAGAATAATATTTGAACTCCCAATTTTACCCCTCCCCAATTTAGATCTGAGGTTAGTTAGGGTCATTTTGCATTTCATACAAATAGATTGTAATTCACATTTTATGAGAATTAATGAAGAAAAATTTATGAATTAGGTTGGAGCTCCTTGAAGGGTGCGCCCCTCTCCCCTCTCTCCCTACTGTGTTTCTTCCTCCTCCAGCCTTATAGGGTGTGAGACCCATTCTATCTCTCCCCTTATCCTCTGATTTCTGTTTCTGCTGCCGCCGCCATCGCATCGCCATCGCGCTGCCGCCACCATCGCCGGAGTTCTGTCCAAATCAGGACAGAACCTCAACTCCGGAATTTTATCTTTTGTTCTTGTTGTATGATCAATCCCAAACTTTGAGGGCTTGTTCTACCTGTCTCCTCTAGTCTCCAGTTTAAATTTCGTGCCATTTGGACATCGTTTAGTATTTTTACCATATTTCTTGTCCCCCCTGTAATCTGCCATTCTGCAGATCCACGGGATAGTTTTCCCTTTTCGTATTTTTCCCACCCTCTTATCAATTTTCAGAAAATACATAAAAATTCTCAGGTGTTCCTAACATCCACCCCTTCCACTAGTAATTTTCTCAGCACTCATAAAATTCCCCTACCCACTAGTCAAAGGTCAGTTTTAGGCAGATCCCTTTCTGTCTTGAGTGTCAGTAATCAGATCCATAGAAAAAAATACAGTGTTGTAGAGCCTCCTATTTCTCATCCCTTTATTGAATCGACCTACAAGAATTATATGTTGTAGATCTGTGAGTCTTCTTTCCAACGCCACTGATCTCACCGCGATCTAATTCCGGATCTGAGAGAATTAATTCTTACCGCCGAGGCACGTAAATCTGTTCCCTGTGCAGGTCCGAAATAGCAGTTCGGGAGAAATTCACAAATAAATACCAAAAGTCAACTTCAGCGACTGCCACTTCAGGGAGTCGTTCAGGGACGTCCAGCCATCGTCCCAGCCAAGCAGCGCCTTCAGAAGATCTCAGGAAGGTGACGTTCCTTTGGAGGCAACGACTTGCTGCCTAGCGAGTCAGAACCGAGTCGGTGTAGCACCGAGTCGGCGCAGGACCGATTCGAACCAGCAGGCCGAGTTCGCCCCGAGAACCCTCCCAGTTTGCTGCCTGTCAACCCAGGGTCGGTCCTCCCGGGCCCCACTTGTAGCCCTTTATCTCCCTGCATGGAGTGGGTAATAAAATTCACTGTTGTAATTAAGTTTTTACCATTGTATCGGGAGTTACCGTAACTGGCCGGGGTCGTCTTCCCCACGCCCGTAGCGTGGAGGTAACGTGCTCGCTCTCTTACTCGGCGTTTGCTTTACTCGTATTTATTCGTATATGCCGCTGCATGTGATAGGTAACTAGCTCGATATCTATTTTTATCACAGCTACGAGAGAGTGAGTGTGACCCGTGCCGTGACTCGATCCGAGTACACGCGGAAAGCCGATACCCGAGACTCACTGCCGGTTTCTTAACCGCGCACGGTCCAGCGTTTCCCTCGTATAAGGATGATCGCGAGCTAGAGTCCCAGGTCGCGTGTCTGTCCCGCATCAATTTGGTATCAGAGCGTCCGATTTGAGTCTAGGGTAGTCAAGTGGAAAGAATAAAAAAATGTGTCATTTACGTCTAGTCATCGTCTAAGTCAGTCTAAGGTTGCATCCACATATCATTGTTCGGTATTAAAAAAGGTGTCACCCGACCGTTAGGTTACACCTATCGGAGAGGTGATTCACTCACGTGAGGAGATCTTCAGATCAAACCTCCGCCTTGTAACGGATCTTGGTTGTGCCTAGGTGTGTAGTCGAGTCTCATTTCAACTTTGCATTTGCATCGCATTTTAAGTCGTGTCTAGGTGCTTGCATTAGTTGGCATAACATTTTGCTTCTAAAATGAAAACAAAAAAAAAAGAAAATGGCCTTGCATGTCCATTCCTAGGGATCCCTTTCCACTTTTTTGGCAACTATGGCCAACCCATGCCGACCCGTCCAAGGCGATAGGTCCGTGTCTGAGTATATCCGTGACTATGATAAGTACCGGTTGGAATATGGGGTTGGAGAGGAGAGCACCATGACTGCATTTCAGTTCCGGAGAGGTTTGCGGCTTGACTTCCAAATCGAATGTCTTATCCATGACGCATTCTCTCTGGCGCAGTCCTATAAGGTCGCTCTAGAGGTCGAGCCTTTTAAGTCTCGGTTTAATGATGCCCTACAGCGAGCAGATGCTGGCCTACGGTGAGCATCCACCTCTCAGTCGAGTCCCAAGCCGGTCGGACCCCCACCCCAGCCGGGGAATCCTTCACCACCCTTACCTTTCGATCCTCATCCGGAGCCATCATACTTGGAGCCACCTCTTCACGAGCCACCCGTGTTTCGAACGGGTACACTTTTCATCGCCGAGCCACTTCTTCGCTGGCTCAAGGATGGCTTGGTCCCACCTCCTTACCCATCCATGGATCCCACCTTCCCTCTAGTGCCCGTCAACTCCTACCACACGACATTCCGGTCTAGTCACCATGTTGATAAATTGGGTGACATTATTTTGGGTTTATGTTGGCAATGGATGTTGACGCACTTATTGGCCCGAGGCTTTGACCAACCCACTAGTCGTAGCTTCACCCATCCGGCCATAGGGTCCATTACCTCCGTATGCACCGTGGGTTGTGTCACCACGGAGGTTCTCTTGTTCCTCCCCATGCCGGCCGAGCCCGACTTCATTCACTTTTGCCCAAGGGAGGAATCTTATTTTCAACACATGACCGTCGTCCCACCGATCACAATGTATGATGGTCACTATGAATTTCAAACTTGGGACCGTGTCATGGGGGAACCCATATCGAGGGGATACACATTCTTTGATCCCTTCGACCCCTTCCTTAGTGAATCCCTTGACCCACCACATCTCCTCCACTTCTTCGAGGGAGATCACTATCACCCCCTTTCCCCACGGGCCGGGCCATCTACACCCACCAAGCCCGTTCACGATACTCCTACATCCGACTCTCCTAGCCCTTCCAAGTCTCCCAAATCCCATAGAAAGACAATGCATGACTGGGTCATACTTGGACGTCTAGGTGTTTCCCATGCCACCAACCTCCGGTTGCATAACATGCATGCATGGCACACATTCGGGTGTCCAGGTCCACCATCGCCTATGGGTAGGTCGGACTAACATTAGGGTCTTGTGTGTCTGTGCATACACCGAGTCAAGTCGGTTTTGTACGCTCGCATTGTTAGTCCCTTTCGAGTACGAGACTTGTCGGACTTTGGGTTCGGTTCTACTTCACATATTGGATCTAGTCACATAAGGGACCCAGTGGTAATTCCTAGTGAGCCTTTGAGCCGCCTCCCTTCATTTGAGAGTGACCCCACCATGGAGTGTACACCCTAGCCTCCTCCCCAACAGTGTATGCATATCGAATCTATACGGGATGAGCAGGTGTCGAATACTTGGAGTGGAGCGTACTCCGCGCTTCCAGGTTCGGTGACGCATCCACCGGAGCTACTCGAGCTGCTGCACCCCTTACTCGACGGGGTCGAGTTCTTCCCACCTGGGAAGAATTGATGGGAATCAACACCGGACACTGACATTTTTAATTTGCATTTTTGTCCTTTTAGTTTATTTTTATATCCTTGGGAAAATATATGTGCAATTGTAAGGCTTTATAAGCCAAACTATGAGTCTTTAGGTTTTAGTGGGTTTTTATGCAAAAAGTCTTGTAGGACCAGCAAGGGGCCCCCATCTCTTTCCCCATTGGTCCACCTAAGTCAATAGGTCCCATGTGGGGCTAGTCAACTATCCTAGGTGGCTTCTAGATAGTTTGACATTCAAAGGGGACAAGTGGAACAAAATGTCAAGATTCCAACCCCCTTTGTCAAGGGGGCGCCCCCCCCCCCCATTTATTATTTTTAAATGTGGTTCCAAACCACATGGGAGAATAATATTTGAACTCCATATTTTACCCCTCCCCAATTTAGATCTGGGGTTAATTAGGGTCATTTTGCATTTCATACAAATAGATTGTAATTCACATTTTATGAGAATTAATGAATGAAATTTTATGAATTTGGTTGGAGCTCCTTGAAGGGTGCGCCCCTCTCCCCTCTCTCCCTACTATGTTTCTTCCTCCTCTAGCCTTCTAGGGTGTGAGACCCATTCTATCTCTCCCTCTTATCCTCTGATTTCTATTTCTGCCGCCGCCGCCATCGCCGGAGTTCTGTCCAAATCAAGATAGAACCTCAACTCTAAAATTTTATCTTTTGTTCTTGTTGTCTGATCAAGCCCAAACTTTGAGGACTTGTTCTAGCTGTCTCCCCTAGTCTCCAGTTTAAATTTCATGCCATTTGGACATCGTTTAGTATTTTCCCCATATTTCTTATTCCCCCCTGTAATCTACCATTCTACAGATCCACGGGACAGTGTTCCCTTTTCGTATTTTTCTTACCCTCTTATCAATTTTTAGAAAATCCATAAATCTTCTCAGGTGTTCCTAACATCCACCCCTTCCACCAGTAATTTTCGCAACACCCATAAAACTCCCCTACCCACCAGTCAAAGGTCAGTTTAAGGCAGATGCCTTTATGTTCTGAGTGTCAGTAATCAGATCCATAGAAATAAACACAGTGTTACATAGCCTTCCATTTCTCATCCCTTTGTTGGATTGACCTACAAAAATTATATGTTGTAGATCTGGGAGTCCTCTTTCCAACGCCGCTAGTCTCCCCTCGATCTGATTCCGGATCTGAGAGAATTAATTCTTGCCGCCGAGACGCGCAAATATGTTCCCTGTGCAGGTTCGAAATAGCAATCCGGAAGAAATTCATAAATAAATACCAAAAGTCAACTTCAGCTACCGCCACTTCAGGGAGTCATTCAGGGACGTCCAGCCATCGTCCCAGCCAAGCAGCGCCTTCAAAGATCTCAGAAAAGTGACGTTCCTTTGGAGGCAACGGATTACTGCCTAGCGAATCAGAACCGAGTCGGCGCAACACTGAGTCGGCACAGGACCGATTCGGACCAGCAGGCCGAGTTCACCTTGAGAACCCTCCCAGTTTGTTGCCTGTCAACCCAGGGTCGGTCCTCCCGGGCCCCACTTGTAGCCGTTTACCTCCCTGCGTGGAGTGGGTAATAAAATTCACTGTTGTAATTAAGTTTTTACCATTGTATCGGGAGTTACCGTAACTGACCGGGGTCATCTTCCCCACGCCCGGAGCTTGGAGGTATCATGTTCGCTCTCTTACTCGGTGTTTTCTTTACTCGTATTTATTCGTATATGCTGCTACATGTGATAGGTAACTAGCTCGATATCTATTTTTATCACCGCTACGAGAGAGTGAGTGTGACCCGTCCCGTGACTCGATCTGAGTACATGCGGAAAGCCGATACCCGAGACTCACTGCCGGTTTCTTAACCACGCACGGTCCAACATTTCCCTCGCATAGGGACGATCGCGAGCTAGAGTCCCAGGTCGCGTGTCCGTCCCGCATCACAGAGTAGGCGTCTAGGAAGCTGAGCAGCTCGTTGCCAGAGGTTGAATCGACCAGTTGATCGATGCTCGGTAGCGAGTAGCAATCCTTCGGGGTAGCCTAGTTGAGGTCGGTGAAGTCCACTCACATTCGCCATTTCCCAGAAGCCTTTGGCACCAGGACGACGTTGGCGAGCCACGTAGGGTACAGGACCGGATGAAAAAGTCAAGTCTTCTACCTCTTGATGACCTGCTCTTTGATGACCGCTTGCTTCTCCGGGGCATGCTTTCTCCTGTGTTGCTGGACTGGCTTCACCGTTGGGTCGAGGTTGAGCTTGTGCATCACCACATCTCCCGGGATCCCAGGAAGGTGCTCATCAGACCATGCAAAGACTCAGATATACCGGGCAAGGAAATCCTTATATTTTTCCTGTTCCTCAAGTGGTAGATCGGCTCCAATTTTTACTCCTAGAGTCAGGTCACCGTTAAGGAAGACCGTTAGCAACTCGCCACCAGGCTCAGATGTTGCGGGTCCATCCTCGGCTCCCTTTACTCCTTTATTTTTCCCTTCTGGCCTAGTGACTTCGACCGAGATTATATAGAACCGTCTAGCCAATGCCTGGTTACCTCGGACTTCCCCCACGCCATACTTGGTTGGGAACTTCATTTCTTGGTGAAAGGTAGAGGGCACCGCTCTCATTCGGCTGAGGATACCTCATCCGAAGATGGCGTTATATGTCGTCATCCATTTAATCACGATGAAGTCTACTATAACCGTAACGGTTTTGGGCGGGTGCTGATAGTAACTAGCAGGCTCAGGGATCCCTCGAAATAAGTTGCCTGGCCGTTGAACCCACAGAGGGGGGTTCGGATCGGGCAGAGTTTAGATGGATTCTCTCCCATCTTGAGGAAACATTCATAGGATAATACATCAGGGGCACTACATTGTCGACTAAAATCATGTCTACATTACAATGGTTTATTGTAGCCGATACAACGAGAGCGTCGTCGTGTGGGGTGGTTAACCCTTCCAGGTCCTGGTCGAAGAATACCAGGGCCTGCGATTCGCTCGCCTGCGGGGCCATAGAGTGCTCAATGGAGGCTCGGCTCGCCCGCTCGGCATGATGCTTTCTTCCTCGGCTGCTATCTCCGCCTGATGCCACACCACCCGCGATGACGTTGATGTGGACTCCGCGGGGGGCATTGTCGATTTCTTCAGGGGCACCTCTGTCTTCCTTCTGCCCGGACACATATCGGGATAGGTGTCCCTGGGAGATGAGGCGCTTGATCTCATCTTGAAGTTGATGGCAATCGCTGGTGTGATGCCCGTGATCGCTATGGAACAGGCAATGCTTGCGACGATTGCAATGCTTGGCCTTCATAGGCTCGGGTTGGTTGGGGAGGCCCAAGCTTTTGATGTCTTCATAGATTTTGTAGACGGGAGTGGTAAGGGGGGTATACCGCTCGTACTTCCGGGACGGCTCTTTTTGGTCTCCATCCTGGTTCCGCCTTTTTCCTTGGCCCATCCCTTGCTCGAACGGTCGCTTCGTGTCCCCCTCCTGACCTGAGCCTGTCGTGCCTCGGTAGGCGTTGAGGACCTCCTCGCACTCTACATGGCGCAAGGCCAGTTTCACTAGCTCGGCAAGGGAGGTGGGAGGATGAAGCACTAGCCCGCGCCGCAGGTTCTCGTCACGGGTACCCCCGGTCAATGCGGTGATGGCACACGTCACATCCAGGGGGGGATGTGCAGGGCTTCCGATTTGAATCGGTTGATATAAGCCCGCAACTTCTCCCCTTATTCCTGCTTGAGGGCCAATAATCCCGCTACTGACTGGGGTGGACCGCTGCCGACGAAGCTTTCCTTGAACACTCACCCGAATTGCTTGAAGTTGTGGATGCTGCAGGGGGCGAGGGCCCTGAGCCAAGCCTGAGCACCCTGAACCAGAGTGGTCACGAACACTCGGCACTTGATTATGTCGGACGCCCCATGCAAGGCCATTAGGGCATCGAAGCTGTCGTAGTGGTCGGCCGGGTCTCCCTGGCCATCGTACGACTTGAAGGTCGGGAGTGAGATCCTGTAGGATATCTATGTCTTCAAAATATAGTCAGAGAACGGGGATCCCTCCTTGTCCTCCACATGAGAGGTCTTCTGCAAGGCGTGGAGGGTGCGCTCTTGCTCCGCGAAACGCCTCTCAAAGTCTCGCAGAGACAGCTCCGGTTGCCGCTAGCCCGAGGGGCTGGGAGGGTGCACTTGCATGCTGTCCCGACGCTCCTCGAGGGCCTTGGCTTCTAAAAATGGTCGGCATGCTGTAGTCTTCTCCCTCCTTGGGGTTGAGGAGGCTTTCTGCTCCAGGGAAGGGCATGTGATGGTCCTCCTGACAGGTTGCGAATGAGCTGCCATCCCCGGAGGGTAAAACGGCCTCCAGCGGTTTGCTGGGAGGCATCTCCACGTGGGGGGCTCTTAAGGGGGAGCTGCGACTTCTCCTTTCTGGCCGCCTGGGCCCTCATGAGATCCACGAGGACAACCAGTTTTATGTTGAGAGTTTGGAGGGCGTCGGTGCTCCCGCCGGGAAGCTGTTCCCCCTCCACTGATGGAGGTATTTCATTGGCGTGGTTGCTCGGCGGGGAGTTTTCTGTGGGGAGAGAAGGTGCACCTTCTTCCGTCACCAGGGCTTTCCCCAGGTCGCCGACAGTCCTCCTGGCAGAACTTCTTCGCACCATGATGGCTCTCTGTTCATTTCCCACAGACGGCGCCAGATGAAGAGGGGCGATCTCGCACTATTCCTGAGCGGGGAAGAGGATGACCACGTACCCTTGAAGTATGAACTGCAAGAAGGGAAACGAGTCAGAGGTGCCCAGGGATAGATCCCCGGGGAAGACCCTCCGATGCTTAAGTCAGCAAAGTAGTAGAGCTCTGGTACGAAGGGAATAGTTAGGAGGAAGGTGGGAGCGCGAGATCCCTCTCCACCAAAAGGTGAAGTGGTTCTTGCTCAGGGTTTTTTGGCTCTTGCCTTGCTTACCTCTTCGTAGTAGGGCTTTTCCACTTTAAATAGTGGCCCGTTGTGCGACTGATCCTTGTAAGCAGAGGAGTCTCAGGGGGGTTACATCTTTCATGCGGGCTCCTTACAGCATGCGGGCTCTGGGTCTCCCCTGCCCCCTTGAGCTTCCTACCATTAAGGGACTTGCAACGGCCGTATTAATAAGCTTCCATCAGTGAGCCCAAGCGATAGGCACTTGCCCAGGAGTGGTCTCCCGAGCGATGAGTGCATGGTCGGGAGTGGGAATAGGGGGCTCCAAGAGAGCTTTCCCGATTGAACTGATGCTCGGGCTTCCCAACCCGAAGGCCGCCTGGGAAGCGCTTGTACCGAGTGAGTTTTTGGGCTTTATACTAAGTGGGCCCGGGGGCTACCACTTCGAGGAGTTGGGCCTCGTTTGGTTAGATTTAGACCTCGTTTGGCCTCTCCGCACGGGTGATGAGATTTCCCCACTCCAGGTGTCTTTAGAACTTTTTGTTACTTTTCATATCTTCTATCTACCCTCAAAATTTCACGTCTTTAGGACAAGAAAATTAGGAGATAGAAGGACGTGAAGTGGCTGGTTCAGTTCAGGACAAGCAGAGAACTAGGGTTGACTCGCAGCCTTAAATTTGAAATTTAAAGCTCAAAACTAAGGTAGGTTATCTCATGGATGGCTTAAACTTTATGTCAGGAATAAAAGTCCTCTAGTTTCATTTGATTTCATGCATTGTACTTAGCACTATGCATCTAGTATATTCCTTGTGCATGAACTAGCCCTAATGAAGTAAAAAGGAACTTTTCTTGTTAACCACAAGAACCTATGCATATTGTTGGCCTATAATTGTTCTATCATGGTTATGGAAACCAAAATATGTTGATTTCCAGGCATGATATGTCTTAGTTAGCATTTTGTTTGGTTATCATTTAAATTCAGTTTTATGCAGGAAGAGACGGTCTTCCTATCGACCGCCAGGGAAATCTAGCGACCGTACGATAGACTGCTAACCAAAGATAGACGGTCCTGTATTAGACCGTTTTCTATTTCTGATTCTGTAATATTATTAATCCGAACCATATTGTAGAATTAACCATAGTTATTATATAGTAAGCCTAGTTAACTAAGTTTTAAGCCTGATTTAAGTACTGGTTTCACATGCTTAGTTGATTTTGTTGTTTATCATAATAGATTCCATGTTTCGAAGCACATTGATATTATTTTAACTTATGTTAGTTTATGGCCAAAATTGTATATTCTTGTAATAAATATATGTTTCAAATGATAGATGATTCATGATTTAACTTGATCATTGTTTTATCATGATTCTCTCTCTTCTAAGAGTCATTTTCTTAAGTACATGGCACATATCCCCGTATGTTGTCATTAGTTACACCTTTTGCACATTAGGAACATAATCTTGGACATGATGACCTCTCCTTTGGATATTCCTTCCAACGGACTAGGAAATCTTGTTTCAAGGCCTCCGTAAGACTCCGCGATCCTGGGATTCCCACTAGGATGCCGAGCTGGTTATACCATTAAAGCCCAATTATCTAGAAAGCACTTATACCGGAGTTTTATATTCTAGACCCTTAGCAGCCATCTGGTTGACCGCAAGAGTCTGCTAGCGGCCATTCACTAGACTGCTAACGGATCCTAAACTGTTCTCCACTAGACCGCTAAAGACTCCAGATGTCCTGTTTTCAAAATGTCGAACTGTCTTATTTTATGGTCTTGTACTAGACCGCTAGGAGCCAGAAACGGTCCTATAAATGACCGCTAGCTTACTGAGTTTGATTAACCTGGGGTTTGACTCAAGGGTTGATTTTCCTATGTTTTTAGATTGTCCAATTGATTATCTAGAACTTATCACATTATTCCAAAGATACCTAAGTAATCTTGAGAGTAAAAGGAATATACCGTTATGATACCGGTCTACCGCCATAGCATAATGTACTTTAAATCTTTCTTTGATATCTTATGTCAACTTTGGTACGTTCTATACCTTGGTTACTTGATCATGAAACTTGTTATTTAGAATTAAATCATTGGCTGTACTTTCTTGTTATACTCGTGAAAGTAGCTTGATTTATACATGAAGATGCAGTTCGAGCACTGATTGTGTTCAAGGGCTCTATGCTAGTCCCCTCGACTGATTATCGAAAACATACGATAAACCATGTGGTATGATGGTACTGGCGTCGCATTACACTGGGAGTACTTTCTTTATAAATAAGTGAAATTCCTGAGGAATCTAAGTGACTATCTCATGATTCAATTGCTACATGCTTATTACATGACATTCTAGTGCATAACCTTTATGGTTATGAAAAGTGAAAAGTGAAAGTGAAAGTGTGTTCTTGATACATGCAAGCATATTCTGGTTCATGAAAGGCCAAGTGACATTCTTGTTATATTCAACTTGATCTTGTTCATATATCATTTCTCATCACCTATCATGATCTTATTGTCGCTTGCTTTATTCGCATGTTTTATCGTATTTGCATGATTTATCTTATTCTCTAGAGCCAAAATATTAATTACTTAAATATTGCCTTCATGTTGATATGAAGATAACTGCTGGGCAAGTGTGCTCATTACCCTACTTTCCAATCTTTTTCAGAAAATTCTAACGGGTTGGATTCGAATTAGTCAAGTGATGGATCCAAGAGTGATTGATGGTTCAAGAGAAGCCATAGTTAGTCTAGTCAAGATTCAAATATGTTATTTTCACTTTATTGAGTCCAGTTAGTCAACCAGTCAAGATCATGTACTAGATGATTATTATCAATAAAAGTCAGATTTTTGATCAATTATTGTTTCCATTCATCTTATATGTGAATGATTTGCGCTCTGATTATTATTGTCACTTGAGGCTTCTCTTGCCGACTGTTAACGTTCCCGATTGTTTCCGCTGCATAATCTCGGGACGTGACAGTTAAAGTGGTATCAAAGCATAAGACTAGAAGTCCTAAGAAAAAGTCATGTCATAGGTTAAGTCCAAGGTTTAAAGACCCATACCTATGAAACTAGGAAATAAATTCCCAACCTATGAGAGGAATTGGGTAGAACCGGGGATGAGATAGTCATTAGAATGAATTCTAAGATCTACCCCACTTATTCTAATAGAATTAAAAAATTCATTACTCTTCTCAGGTGCCTCATTCATACGATGGCTCATCACGTAGACTGAACGGTATGCAAGAGACCGTTGTGGGTCTTACTCAGGCGTTACAAACCATGGCTCAAGTTGGTGCAAGGGCTAGTGCGGGTAGCTTGCACAGTAATTTTTAGAGTTTAAATCCTCCACGATTCTCTGGATCCTCTAACCCTGACGAGGCGAAGAATTGGATCGATGAAATGAATCGTATATTCGATGTCATGCAATGCACTAATCAAGAAAAAGTTCATCTTGCCACGTTCCAACTCAATAAAGATGAACGTACATGGTGGAAGTCTATTTCGACACCACCTGCAGACGCACCACACATGTGGGATGGATTTCTTATTCTTTTTCGAGCAAAGTACTTCTTCGAGGATGTAAAGGAGAGGAAGGCGGCGGAATTTGCCTCCTTAAGACAACATATGATGTCCGTGGCGGAATATGAGCTTCAATTCTCTCGACTAGCACCTTATGCTCCCCACCTGGTAAGCACAGATTTATTGAAAGCCAACCGATTTATGGATGGTTTAAGGCCAGGATTTATTCAACAACTTGGGTCTCAAAATATCCGAACATATACGAAGATGGTTCAAAGGGCACATCTATGCGAAAGAACCATGGAGAAGGTGGAAAAGCTCCGAGGGAAGGAAGAAAGGTCGAGCCGAAAACATGATCGGCGAGAGGAGAAAGAAGTGGATGAGGATGAAAACCGTCACATTAAGAGGTCCCGCAAAGGGAACGGTAATGGAAAAAGAAATGGAAATGGAAATGAAAAGAATAAAAGGGTTAAAGAAGAAGAAGGAACGCAAGTCGCCACGGCTTGCTCATTTTGTGAAAAGTTTGGTCACGCGGCCGAAGAATGCTGGAAGCATCTCGGTGCCTGTCTCAAATGTGGAAGTCGGGAACATCGCTTGCCCATGTGTCCTTTCCTAAAGGAACAATCTTTGAGGGATAACAACAGATGCGGGAAACGAGGCCGACTAAATGCCATTCTAGACGAGGAAGGTAAAGTACTTAAAGGTACCATCTTAACCTATTCACCTTACTTTAATTTTTAGTACAGTTAATTAATAAATTAGAACAAGCACACTCTCCGTAAAAACTCATGTTATGAATTTGGGGACCAAATTCTCTTAAGTGGGGGAGGCTTTAACACCCCAAAATTCTATATAAATTATTTTAAGGTATTTCTAAAATTTGGGGAATTTCTAAGATTTTTATAAACTAAATAAAGGATTAATTAAAGCTTAAATAGAATATTGAGTGAATTTGGGATTAAATACATTATTCTTGAGGCCCAAAATTATAACCAGATAATTTGGACAATTAAATAAGCCCAAATGACCCAAAATCAAGCCCACTAGTCTTGGCCCATATTCTAGAAGCTAGAAATTAGTGTAATCACGGAATGAAGGGATAATGACTCTTTATGAAGATAAATAAAAGGATAATATTGGGGATAATATCAAAAGAGTTTGAAGTATTTCAAATTCAGCGCCTGGAATGAAACGGTCTATCGCGAGACCGCTAACAGGCAGAAAATGGTCGTCCCAATGACCGCTACCCACTGCAGATTCCGTGAGTGTAAGATAACGTGAAAAGATTAGATTTTTCATGTCTAAATCATCTAGGATCGACCCTATCAGCTAATTAGATAAGTCTAGAGGGATTGTAGATCGAATTGAAAGTCTAATTGAGACTCTAAGATCGTTCTAATCCTCAAAACCCTAGCTAACCCTATAAATATGTCCAAGATTTGACCTGTGTGACCCTTACTTTTGGCACGCGTGGAACTCAGGTAAGGAGGTAGAATTAGAGGTAAATTTCTTCTAGAAATTTGTTTATTATACTTAGGTCTAACTATCCTCCAAATTTAATTCTAGGAGATCAAGCCTACAAGAAGATAGAAGGTTCCAAAGTTACTGATTCTACATAAGTAACTCAGGAATTAGTGCATCCGACCCAGATTAATCAAGCAATTCAAAGCCCTAAACGAGGTATTTAGAAAAGGTATCTATAGAACTTTTTGTTACCCTTCATATCTTCTATCTACCCTCAAAATTTCACATCTTTAGGACAAGAGAATCAGGAGGTAGAAGGATGTGAAGTGGCCGGTTTGGTTCAGGACGAGTAGAGAACTAGGGTTGACTTGCAGCCTTAAATTCAAAATTTAAAGCCCAAAACTAAGGTAGGTTATCTCATGGATGGCTTAAACTTTATGTCAAGAATAAAAGTCCTCTAGTTTCATTCGATTTCATGCATTGTACTTTGAGAATTTCATGTTTTACTTAGGACTATGCATCTAGTATATTCCTCATGCATGAACTAGTCCTAATGAAGTAAAAAGGAACTTTTCTTGTTAACCACATGAACCTATGTATATTGTTGGCCTATAATTATTCTATCATGGTTATGGAAACCAAAATATGTTGATTTCCAGGCATGATATGTCTTAGTTAGCATTTTTTTTAGTTATCAATTGAATTCAGTTTTATGCAGGAAAAGACGGTCTTCCTATCGACTGCCAGGGAAATCTAGTGGTCGTACAATAGACCGCTAGCCAACAGTCCTGTATTAGACCGTTTTCTATTTCTGATTTTGTAATATTGTTAATTTGAACCATATTGCAGAATTAACCATAGTTATTATATAGTAAGCCTAGTTAACTAAGTTTTAAGCCTGATTTAAGTACTGGTTTCACATGCTTAGTTGATTTTGTTGTTTATCATAATAGATTCCATGTTTCGAAGCACATTGATATTATTTTAACTTATGTTATTTTATGGCTAAAATTGTATATTCTTGTAATAAATATATGTTTCAAATGATAGATGATTCATGATTTAACTTGATCATTATTTTATCACGATTCTCTCTCTTCTAATAGTCATTTTCTTAAGTACATGGCACATATCCCCGTATGTTGTCATTAGTTACACTTTTTACACATTAGGAACACAATCTTGGACATGATGACCTCTCCTTTGGATATTCCTTCCAACGGATTAGGAAATCTTATTTCAAGGCCTCCGTAAGACTCCGCGAGCCTGGGATTCTCACTAGGATGCCGAGCTGGTTGTACCATTAAAGCCTAATTATCTAGAAAGCACTTATACCGGAGTTTTATATTCTAGACCCTTAGCAGCCATCTGGTTGACCGCAAGAGTCTGCTAGCGGCCATTCACTAGACTACTAACGGATCCTAAACAGTTCTCCACTAGACCGCTAAAGACTCATGATGTCATGTTTTCAAAATATCGAACTGTCTTATTTAACGGTCTTGTACTAGACCGCCAGGAGCCAGAAATGGTCCGGTAAACGACCGCTAGCTTACTGAGTTTGATTAACCTGGGGTTTGACTTAAGGGTTGATTTTCCTATGTTCCTAGATGGTCCAATTGATTATCTAGAACCTGTCACATTATTCCAAAGATACCTAAGTAATCTTGAGTGTAAAAGGAATATACCATTATGATGCCGGTCTACCGCCATAGCATAATGTACTTTAAATCTTTTTTTGATATCTATGTCAACTTTGGTATGTTCTATACCTTGGTTACTTGATCATGAAACTTGTTATTTAGAATAAAATCATTGGCCATACTTTCTTGTTATACTCATGAAAGTAGCTTGCTTTATATGTGAAGATGTAGTTCGAGCACTGATTGTGTTCAAGGGCTCTATGTTAGTCCCCTCGACCGATTGTCGAAAACATACTATAAATCATGGGGTATGATGCTACTGGCGTCGCATTGCACTGGGAGTACTTTCTTTATAAATAAGTGAAATTACCGCGGAATCTAAGTGACTATCTCATGATTGAATTGCTACATGCTTGTTACATGACATTCTAGTGCATAACATTTATAGTTATGAAAAGTGAAAAGTGAAAGTGCGTTCTTGATACATGCAAGCATATTCTTGTTCGTGAAAGGCCAAGTGACGTTCTTGTTATATTCAACTTGATCTTGTTCATATATCATTTCTCATCACCTATCATGATCTTATCGTCGCTTGCTTTATTCGCATGTTTTATCGTATTTGCATGATTTATCTTATTCTCTAGAGCCAAAATGTTAATTACTTAAATATTACCTTCATGTTGATACGAAGATACCTACTAGGCAAGTGTGCTCATTACCCTACTTTCTAATCTTTTCAGGAAATTCTAGCGAGTTGGATTCGGATTACTCAAGTGATGGATCCGAGAGTGATTGATGGTTCAAGAGAAGCCATAGTTAGTCTAGTCAAGAGTCAAATATGTAATTTTCACTTTATTGAGTCCAGTTAGTCAACCAGTCAAGATCATGTACTAGATGATTATTATCAATAAAAGTCAGATTTTTGATCAATTATTATTTCCATTCATCTTATGTGTGAATGATTTACGCTCTAATTATTATTGTCACTTCTCTTGCCGGCTGTTCACGTTCTCGATTGTTTCCGCAGCATAATCTCGGGACGTGACAGTATCAGAGCCTAGGATTTCAATTTCCTAGGAAACCCCAAGTCAAACCCGAGACCAAGGATAGTCTACACCTTATACCTGGTGAGATGGGTAGAGCCATGGGTTAAGTTCTATAATGACATTCGACCTTATAAATTAAACATGATGCTTAGTACACTTAAATTCTCTTGTAGGATCATGGCCGCTGAAAGAGCAGAATGGTGCGAGATGCAGCGCACCGTGCAAGGTCTTACGCAGGTGCTACAGTAAGTGGTGCAAGGCGGAGCTAACCGTGGAGCTGGTGATCTCCACAGAGGTTTCCGCAACATGAACCCACCAAGGTTCGCGAGTTTATCTAACTCCGAATATGCTAAAAACTGGTTAAAGGAGATTGATAGGATTTTCTATGTAATGCAATGCACGGATGAAGAAAGGGTGTTACTGGCTATATCCCAACTGGAGCGGGATGCTCGAGGTTGGTGGGAGTCCGTAGAAGTAACATTGCCTGATGACCATGTCACCTGGGATGACTTTGTTGAACATTTCAACAACAAGTACTTCTCCGACCGTATTCATGAGAAGAAGGCCGTGAAATTTGCCACACTAGAACAACGGACCTTGAAAGTGGCCGAGTATGAGGCCCACTTCTCAAGACTGTCCAGGTATGCACCCCACTTGGTGTGTACTAAAAAGATGAAGGCTAAAAGGTTCCTTAACGGGCTTCGGCCGCAATACATTACACAACTCGCACCGATGGACATCCAAGTCTATTCGAAAATGGTTTGGCATGCCCAATTGCTAGAAGACGCCACCGAATTATCTGAAAGGATTCGAGGAAAGGACAAGAAGGAACATGTCACAAGCCCGGGAAATTTTAAATCATCATTCAACAAGAAGCGGTTCTTCAATGAAGGGGATTCTTCCAAGGAAAGGAAATTTTAGAAAAATGACAAGCCATTCGTCACCACACCTTCTAAGGAAATTTGTAAATAATGTGATAAGGCTGGTCATAAAGTTGAGGAATGCTGAAGGAAACTGGGAGTGTGCCTCCGATGTGGAAGTCGCGAACATCAAATTCCTGATTGCCCATTGATGAATGAGCAAGCCACTACAGATGAGAAGCGTCCGGCAAAGAAACAAGGCCGTCTGCAAGCTCTCCAAGAGACAGAACTAACTAAAGGTGTAATCGTGGAAGGTACACTAAATATTTGTTCTAAGACTGCTCTAGTTTTATTTGATACCGGAGCAACTCATTCATTCGTTTCCAAGAAATTTGCTGCTTCATTTTCTAAGAAACCTGAACTGTTAGATTTGGTCATATCTACACCTCTTGGGAATGAGTCCGATATTACTTATCACTACCCAAATTATGAAGTTATGGTTAAAGGAAACAATCTACCTGTCAACCTGATATGCCTAGATATGAAGGGGTATGATGTCATACTAGGTGCCGACTGGTTATCTACATACCAAGCAACTGTAGATTGCCGGAACGGCAAGATAACTTTTTTGGAGTATCCCGAAATGGTTTACATTAGCCCTCGGAATAGATCACCTCTTATGTCAGCTCTCCGAGCTAGTAAACTCATAAGCAAGGGATGTATGGCTTTCATAGCATTTGTGATTGCCACGGAAGTCGATGAGTCTAAACTTGAAGACATCCGTGTAGTTCGGGATTTTCTCGACATTTTTCTAGAAGAATTGCCCGGCTTACCCCTTGAGCGGGAAGTGTCGTTCACAATCGACCTTGTCCCTGGTGCTGGTCCTGTTTCCAAGGCACCTTACAGAATGTCCCCCTGAGCTGAAGGAGCTAAAAGAGCAGCTGATGGAGTTATTGAAAAAGGGTTTCATCAGGCCGAGTACTTCCCCATAGGGAGCACCCGTGCTATTCATCAAGAAGAAGGACGGAACAATGAGACTTTGCATAGATTATCGGCAGCTAAACCACCTTACAATCAAGAACAAGTACCCGCTGCCAAGAATTGATGAGTTGTTTGATCAATTATCTGGAGCTACATACTTCTCCAAGATTGATCTTCGTTCTGGTTACCACCAATTGAAGATCAAAGAAGAAGACATTCATAAAACTGCATTCCGAAGCAGGTATGGGCATTATGAATTTACTGTTATGCCTTTCAGACTAACAAATGCCCCTGCAGCCTTTATGCAGTTAATGAACAGCATATTTAGGCCCTACTTAGACCAATTTATTGTGGTCTTCATTGATGATATTCTGATCTATTCAAAGATCGAAGAAGACCATGAAGAACATCTGAAGAAGGTATTGCAAATATTAAAGGAAAATAAATGATATGCCAAATTTAGCAAGTGCAAGTTCTAGCTCGAGGAAGTATCCTTCTTGGGCCATGTAGTCTCGAAGAACAGAATTTCTGTCGACCCTTCAAAGGTCGAGGCCATGAAGAATTGGGAACGACCGACAAATGCAACGGAGATTCGAAGCTTCTTGGGTCTAGCTGGTTACTACCGACGTTTCATCAAGGACTTCTCAAAGATTGTTGTTCCTCTCACCAAGTTAACCCACAAGGAAGTGCCTTATGAGTGGAATGAAGACTTTGAGAGGAGTTTCCAAGCTTTGAAGGATCTCTTGACCACTACTCCAGTCTTATCATTACCAATTGAAGGAGAGAAGTACGAGATATATATCAATGCTTCTGGTATTGGCCTCGGGTGTATATTGATGCAAAATGGAGGAGTTATTGCATACTTTTCCTGGCAATTAAAGAAACATGAAGAGAATTACTCGGTGCATGATTTAGAGCTAGCCGCAGTGGTATTTGCCTTAAAGATCTGGAGACACTATCTCTACGGAGAACAATTCACAGTATACTCCGATCACAAAAGCCTCAAATATTTATTCTCCCAAAAGGAGCTGAACATGCGACAAAGGCGTTGGCTCGAATATCTCAAGGATTTCGACTTCACTATACAATACCATCCTGGTAAGGGTAATTCCGTAGTTGATGCCCATAGTCGGAAGCTGAGAGCAATATTGGCCAACTGTATGATTCAAGAATGGAAGTTACTGGAGAAATTCTGACGAGGGCATCCCTTGCCCCTCCACATTTTCTCCGGACTCGGATTGTTCGTCGACAAGCGCCATTATGTTAGTCATGTATTTTTGAGTCTAGTCATGTAATCTTCACATTTTCTTTGAGTCAATATCATGTAATTTTCCCTTTATTTGAGTCATGTATCTAGGTTAGTGAGTCATTTTCCTAAGTATTGTGTCATTAGGTTGGTTTGTTAGGCTATTGGGCCCAATTCATTGGGCTTGGCCCAAGGGCGCCCCTACCCCTTCGGTTATTTGTCATTGAGTCAAATGTCAGGGACTTTTGTAAAAATGTGGGTTTCCTATATATAGGACCACATTCCCCTCATTTGGAACTAATGAACCATTACATGAATATTGAAATCCAATTCCAAATCCCACTAGATCTCTCTCTCTCTCTCTCTCTCTCTCTCTCTCTCTCTCTCTCTCTCTCTTCCCCAACCCCAAATTTCATAATTTTCTCTCTCCTCCCCATTCACCTCTCATTAAGACCCCTCCCCTTCCCCATACACTCATTAACTCAACCTCCCAACCACCCACCACCCCATTAACTCTCCTCCTAGTCCCAAGAACCCTCCACCAACCTAAGCCCTACCTCCCAACCACCACCTACCCCATCCACTTCCCCAAGCACCTTTCTACCAACCCTAGGCTAAAGGGACTTTCCCCAAGGCCCCAAATTCGAATTTCCCTCCCCTTGGGCTGTGCCCTTTCACCTCCCCACCCCCATAGCCTCCCAAGTTCGTCCCACCTCCCCTTGGTCAAGCCAAAGTTTGCCCCCCTCTCTCCCTTGCTCTCCCCTTGCACACCAAGAGCTCCACCTTCCCTCCACTCATCTCACAGCCCTCTCCAGCCATCTCACCCCCACCCTTCATTCCCCCACATCTCTCACAACCCCCAAACACCTCACATCTCCCTCCTATAGCCACTAGACACACTTTCCACCCCATTTCCCCAACCACACCTTTCACCTATAGCCATTTGCATTTTCAGGTTCAGGCCAGGTCGCCGGTTGCAGATTGGCAGCAGGTAGCAGAAGGTACCCCGTCGTCTCCTGACGGCTCCTGGCGACCTATCTTACATCGTCGGAAGTGTCATCGAGTTAGCTTTCCAACGGTGGTGGTCCCGCATCCATCCGAGTCCGGAGCTGTTCGGAGTCAAGGATCTCGTCCAACTGCGCAATCTGCCCCTGTCTGAAGACCTAAACCTGGAAGCAGAAGCTACCACGGCCAGCTCGTGAAGGATCTGAGTGCCTTTTTTCGAGGGCAGAAACTATGTCTAGTGAGCTTTCATCTCCAAGAAGAAGGGACTCAATCGGCCACCGGAGCTCCGAGTTACAATTTTCTTCGCCGAAGTGTGCAGTCTGCCCCTGCAGGTCCAGGTTCGAGATGTTTCCACTTCTCCGGCCACTACTCTCTTCTCCGACCTCAGATTGTGGCCCCGTCAACTTCTGCTCGAAGCTACTTTGACCACGATCGCGTTACCACCAGTTTTGTTCCATTTGGAGTTCGGGAGTGTCCGCAGTGCCTTCTGCAATCTACTGCACAGTTCTGTACCAGCCAGAGATAGAACATTTCTGTCCTGTTCCAGTCGTCGGTCCGGTCAGCCCCGAGCTTCAAAGCTTCCCCAAAAATTCAGACATCATCCTCTGTCAGTTAGGAAACTTTTGGCACTAATTTCATCAAGTTTGGAGTCCCGTGGAGTCCGTGGCAGCATCATCATCGACACCCTATCCAGCGAACCTGAAGATTGGCAGAACCGGCAAAGCTCGGAAACTAGGGTTTTCTTGCATAATTCCCTCACCCCGCTTGGCCGGCTGAAGGCCCCTCCCTGCGTGGAGGTAACTTTTGGTTGTAATACATTAACCCCCACCCCGAGATCCCCCCCTTGCATGGGGCGTAGTGCTGTACTCTTTTCAATTTCAGGTTGAAACAACACCGACGCGGCGTGCGGGTGCATACCCTCGCCTCCCCGCTCGCCCCCGTCTCCGGCCGGAGTCGGCGTCTTCACGCCGGCTAGGTGAGCTCCTGAACATCTCTCATTGCTGTAATAGACTTTCTTAGCTTAATATTGCTATAGTTACTCCGTCGGCGGTGAGAGAGTGTCCGATTTTAAATTGCCACCAAATTGAGTGACCACCGCGGGCGAGTTGTGAGAGCTTCCACTCAACCCACACCCTTGGTGTGTTGACCGCCCATGATTTGGGCTTCCCTTGGCCCATTTGGGGTCTGCCATAAGCTAGCCGACCCTTGGAGAACCAAGGTCCTGCCTTGGACCCTCTCCATCATCACCGAGTCGCCTTCGGGCACTAACGTGCGCCAAGCGAGTGAGTCGCTAGTGTGAGTCCGCTGCCTAACCGAATGCTTGCATACTTAGGTCCAATGTCGGTCCCACATCAATTGGTATCATCATCATAGCATCCTAGTTGGTCTCACATCAAGTGTATCAAAACATCTTCATCACATCATCATAGGCCTTAGGTCGGTTTTACATCAAGTGGTATCAGAGCAAGTTCACAACTTGTCTCTATCAAGTTGGTCCTAGGGAATGTCTATGCATTTAGAGTCTTCAAGTGCATCACTCTTGTCCCCTAGTATGGCCACCTCATATCGACCTTACCAATCGGCCCACTCCATAAGTCCAAACCACCAAGAGATGCCTACCACTAACACCCATAACTTCCCTGGCCATGTCAACTACTTCATGAAAGCCTTGACCTATGCTAATGAGCGGCTTGATAACATATCAGGCCGACTCAACCAACTTGGAGAAAATAGGCCCGCCCCAAGGACGGACGCTAGGATGGTCTCTTTCCCACTTCCCACCTTTGATGGAACCTCTCTTAGAGAATATTTAGATTGGGAAGCTACAATGGACCAATACTTCACTTGGTATCCTATGTCCGAGGATGAAAAGGCATGGGTTGCCAAAATGCAACTTACCAAACGGGCAGAAGCTTATTGGATGCAAATTGTCGGGCTAAAGGTACTTAGAAGGGAAACTCCCATCACCACTTGGAAGGACATGAAGGAGCAACTTAGGGCAAAATATATGTCCCCTTCCTACCCGGGTTACCAAAGCCCAAGGAGCACTCCCACTCCCTCAACCCCACCCGTCCAAAACCTCACCCCTAAAACCCAAGTATCTAAGGCCTCCACCTCCTCACCCAACCCCATAAGGTCCCCCACACCCCAACCAAAACCCCCTCCCCTAACCTACACTAGTCAAGCCCCTTTAACCCCCACCTCCACCCCAAACGATCCCAAGGGCAAGAGACCCTTAACCGGCCTGATTCTCTCCATAAGGATCACCACTCATCCAACCTTCACCACTCAAACCCAAGTGGACCCCATGACCACCCCTCCACCTAGGCCCATAATGGCCATCACCCCCCAACCCAAAACCCCTCACCCAACCCACCTCCTGCTTCCTACACCAATCTTTCCCCAGCCTAGGCCTCCTCTACTTCCCCTTCCTATCCAAATCCAAGACCACCCTTGCCCACCACCCCAAGTGCACCATGCTCCAGCTATCACCAATTCTCCCGCATTAGACCTACCCAACCCATTAACACTAGGAATTGAAACCCACACACCCATCCACATGGAAATAGATGCTAGTCCCGAATAAAAACCTACCCTAGAGGAAATCCAAGAACCTCCACTTCCACCCACCTCTCCTAGTCCGGATCCTCAAAAGCCACACACCTTCACCATGAATGAAGTCATACTCCAATGGCTCAAACAAGGACCCACCCTTCCTAGCTCACCCCCACCTCTCTCACCATTGGGATATCCATCCCAAATTGCCCCCCTCCACTCCTATCACACCACAATCCAATCCTACTATGAGGTAGAAGGTTGGGATGATCTCCTCAAGGGTTTAGAATGGCAACTAGGGTTGACTTGCTTATTGACCTTAGGAAAGGCCCACCCAAAAAGCCTTAGTCTTATCCACCCATGTGATGGTTCTATCACCTCGGTCTTCACCATTGGTTGCTACACTAGTGACCTCCTTCTCATTCTCCCTATGGATGAAAAACTCATCATGATCCACTCCACTTCCATTGAGATCCCAAGTACCTTGATCGACTGGCCCACTAACGACTTTGGTCCAATTACCTTGAGGGAGGAGGACCCACCGTGTGAAGACCATGTGGGCATAGAGTCTCTTCTTCTAGGAAACCCAGTCCATGACCCCTTTGATCCCTTCCTTTGGGAGTATGGGTACCCACGTGACCCACCCACATCACCCACCACCCACCATTTCCTACCCCCACCCACCATGTTGGGCCAAGCCCACCTCATCCATGACCCAGGTTACACCATAGAAATCTCGACCTTAGGCAACACCCGCCTAGAGATCAAGAAAGTGCCCCACCCCATATCCACCTACCTAGATCCCTTCGACCCTTTTGAGTGGAAGCTCAAAGGCCACCCCACCATCCCACATGAGGAAGTCATATTTGGGAAAGGAATTCATATGTCTTGGCACATCACATCGCTTGGCATGATTAGTCCATCGGGTACATTCATCCACATCACCCACATGTCAAGTAGGAAGCATAAGTGGACCATATTTGGATGTAATGGTCCACCCTCTTTCATCATGAGTCATAAGCATGAAAGGAGCATATATGGATATCCGGGTCCCCCAGTATTTGTCACCACCATGCATACCTATGGATGCCCCGGTCCTCCCAAATCATTCAACGTCCTCATAACATCAATGCATGATAGGTCTATATGTGGTTGTCCTGGACCACCTTTGCATACCATACATTGTCAACTCACATCGCATCATAGTGCATGGCATATGCATTCAAGCAAGTATCAAGCAACAAGCGGTGGGATTCACAAGAAGCGAGCACAAACTCCTAAGCACCACTTTGAGTTCCAAGTTGACAACTTGGTGATGATGGCTTTGGAGTGGCTCTACTTTACGGTCACCTCCAATCTGAGGGCACGAGAACTTGGACCTTGCCAAGATCTGAGTGGCTTTGGCAACCCAGCTTATGGGTTGGACTTTCAAATGGGTTTTGGGATTCACCCCACTTCCCATGTGGCGGATCCGGCACCCTCTAAGGGCACAGCGGTGGATCCTAGTGAGTGCCTCGAGCTTACACCTACCCTTGTGAGAGACACCCTCGGAGTGCCACCACAAATAGCCTGAGAGCCCGACGTGAGCACACGGCGGCAATACTAGGCAAGCAAGATCCCATCGCCAGCATGAGGGTATGACCGAGTCACTTTGTCGAGCTGAAGCGCCGTTCCCCGACTATGGTCGCGGGTTGAGTATGGAGATCGTGGATCACCCAGAGCCGCAGTTCGATGTACTACTTCCCTGGTGGACCCATACTCGACGGGGTCGAGTTTTCCCCACCCCGGGGGTATGATGAGGGCATCCCTTGCCCCTCCACATTTTCTCCAGACTCGGATTATTCGTCGGCAAGCGCCATTATGTTAGTCATGTATTTTTGAGTCTAGTCATGTAATCTTCACATTTTCTTTGAGTCAATATCATATAATTTTCCCTTTATTTGAGTCATGTATCTAGGTTAGTGAGTCATTTTCCTAAGTATTGTGTCATTAGGTTGTTTTGTTAGGCTATTGGGCCCAATTCATTGGGCTTGGCCCAAGGGCGCCCCTACCCCTTCGGTTATTTGTCATTAAGTCAAATGTCAGGGACTTTTGTAAAAATGTGGGTTTCCTATATATAGGACCACATTCCCCTCATTTGGAACTAATGAACCATTACATGAATATTGAAATCCAATTCCAAATCCCACTAGATCTCTCTCTCTCTCTTCCCCAACCCCAAATTTCATAATTTTCTCTCTCCTCCCCATTCACCTCTCATTAAGACCCCTCCCCTTCCCCATACACTCATTAACTCACCCTCCCAACCACCCACCACCCCATTAACTCTCCTCCTAGTCCCAAGAACCCTCCACCAACCTAAGCCCTACCTCCCAACCACCACCTACCCCATCCACTTCCCCAAGCACCTTTCTACCTCCCCTAGGCTAAAGGGACTTTCCCCAAGGCCCCAAATTCGAATTTCCCTCCCCTTGGGCTGTGCCCTTTCACCTCCCCACCCCCATAGCCTCCCAAGTTCGTCCCACCTCCCCTTGGTCAAGCCAAAGTTTGCCCCCTCTCTCCCTTGCTCTCCCCTTGCACACCAAGAGCTCCACCTTCCCTCCACTCATCTCACAGCCCTCTCCAGCCATCTCACCCCCACCCTTCATTCCCCCACATCTCTCACAACCCCCAAACACCTCACATCTCCCTCCTATAGCCACTAGACACACTTTCCACCCCATTTCCCCAACCACACCTTTCACCTATAGCCATTTGCATTTTCAGGTTCAGGCCAGGTCGCCGGTTGCAGATTGGCAGCAGGTAGCAGAAGGTACCCCGTCATCTCCTGAGGGCTCCTGGCGACCTATCTTACATCGTCGGAAGCGTCATCGAGTTAGCTTTCCAACGGTGGTGGTCCCGCATCCATCCGAGTCCGGAGCTGTTCGGAGTCAAGGATCTCGTCCAACTGCGCAATCTGCCCCTGTCTGAAGACCTGAACCTGGAAGCAGAAACTACCACGGCCAGCTCGTGAAGGATCTGAGCGCCATTTTTCGAGGGCAGAAACTACGTCTAGTGAGCTTTCATCTCCAAGAAGAAGGGACTCAATCGGCCACCGGAGCTCCAAGTTACAATTTTCTTCGCCGAAGTGTGCAGTCTGCCCCTGCAGGTCCAGGTTCGAGATGTTTCCACTTCTCCGGCCACTACTCTCTTCTCCGACCTCAGATTGTGGCCCCGTCAACTTCTGCTCGAAGCTACTTTGACCACGATCGTGTCACCACCAGTTTTGTTCCATTTGGAGTTCGGGAGTGTCCGCAGTGCCTTCTGCAATCTACTGCACAGTTCTGTACCAGCCAGAGATAGAACATTGCTGTCCTGTTCCAGTCGTCGGTCCGGTCAGTCCCGAGTTTCAAAGCTTCCCCAAAAATTCAGACATCATCCTCTGTCAGTTAGGAAACTTTTGGCACCAGTTTCATCAAGTTTGGAGTCCCGTGGAGTCCGTGGCAGCATCATCATTGACACCCTATCCAGCGAACCTGAAGATTGGCAGAACCGGCAAAGCTCGGAAACTCGGGTTTTCTTGCATAATTCCCTCACCCCGCTTGGCCGGCTGAAGGCCCCTCCCTGCGTGGAGGTAACTTTTGGTTGTAATACATTAACCCCCACCCCGAGATCCCCCCCTTGCATGGGTCGTAGTGCTGTACTCTTTTCAATTTCAGGTTGAAGCAACACCGACGCGGCGTGCGGGTGCATACCCTCGCCTCCCCGCTCGCCCCCGTCTCCGGCCGGAGTCGGCGTCTTCACGCCGGCTAGGTGAGCTCCTGAACATCTCTCATTGCTGTAATAGACTTTCTTAGCTTAATATTGCTATAGTTACTCCGTCGGCGGTGAGAGAGTGTCCGATTTTAAATTGCCACCAAATTGAGTGACCACCGCGGGCGAGTTGTGAGAGCTTCCACTCAACCCACACCCTTGGTGTGTTGACCGCCCATGATTTGGGCTTCCCTTGGCCCATTTGGGGTCTGCCATAAGCTAGCCGACCCTTGGAGAACCAAGGTCCTGCCTTGGACCCTCTCCATCATCACCGAGTCGCCTTCGGGCACTAACGTGCGCCAAGCGAGTGAGTCGCTAGTGTGAGTCCGCTGCCTAACCGAATGCTTGCATACTTAGGTCCAATGTCGGTCCCACATCAATTGGTATCATCATCATAGCATCCTAGTTGGTCTCACATCAAGTGTATCAAAACATCTTCATCACATCATCATAGGCCTTAGGTCGGTTTTACATCAAGTGGTATCAGAGCAAGTTCACAACTTGTCTCTATCAAGTTGGTCCTAGGGAATGTCTATGCATTTAGAGTCTTCAAGTGCATCACTCTTGTCCCCTAGTATGGCCACCTCATATCGACCTTACCAATCGGCCCACTCCATAAGTCCAAACCACCAAGAGATGCCTACCACTAACACCCATAACTTCCCTGGCCATGTCAACTACTTCATGAAAGCCTTGACCTATGCTAATGAGCGGCTTGATAACATATCAGGCCGACTCAACCAACTTGGAGAAAATAGGCCCGCCCCAAGGACGGACGCTAGGATGGTCTCTTTCCCACTTCCCACCTTTGATGGAACCTCTCTTAGAGAATATTTAGATTGGGAAGCTACAATGGACCAATACTTCACTTGGTATCCTATGTCCGAGGATGAAAAGGCATGGGTTGCCAAAATGCAACTTACCAAACGGGCAGAAGCTTATTGGATGCAAATTGTCGGGCTAAAGGTACTTAGAAGGGAAACTCCCATCACCACTTGGAAGGACATGAAGGAGCAACTTAGGGCAAAATATATGTCCCCTTCCTACCCGGGTTACCAAAGCCCAAGGAGCACTCCCACTCCCTCAACCCCACCCGTCCAAAACCTCACCCCTAAAACCCAAGTATCTAAGGCCTCCACCTCCTCACCCAACCCCATAAGGTCCCCCACACCCCAACCAAAACCCCCTCCCCTAACCTACACTAGTCAAGCCCCTTTAACCCCCACCTCCACCCCAAACGATCCCAAGGGCAAGAGACCCTTAACCGGCCTGATTCTCTCCATAAGGATCACCACTCATCCAACCTTCACCACTCAAACCCAAGTGGACCCCATGACCACCCCTCCACCTAGGCCCATAATGGCCATCACCCCCCAACCCAAAACCCCTCACCCAACCCACCTCCTGCTTCCTACACCAATCTTTCCCCAGCCTAGGCCTCCTCTACTTCCCCTTCCTATCCAAATCCAAGACCACCCTTGCCCACCACCCCAAGTGCACCATGCTCCAGCTATCACCAATTCTCCCGCATTAGACCTACCCAACCCATTAACACTAGGAATTGAAACCCACACACCCATCCACATGGAAATAGATGCTAGTCCCGAATAAAAACCTACCCTAGAGGAAATCCAAGAACCTCCACTTCCACCCACCTCTCCTAGTCCGGATCCTCAAAAGCCACACACCTTCACCATGAATGAAGTCATACTCCAATGGCTCAAACAAGGACCCACCCTTCCTAGCTCACCCCCACCTCTCTCACCATTGGGATATCCATCCCAAATTGCCCCCCTCCACTCCTATCACACCACAATCCAATCCTACTATGAGGTAGAAGGTTGGGATGATCTCCTCAAGGGTTTAGAATGGCAACTAGGGTTGACTTGCTTATTGACCTTAGGAAAGGCCCACCCAAAAAGCCTTAGTCTTATCCACCCATGTGATGGTTCTATCACCTCGGTCTTCACCATTGGTTGCTACACTAGTGACCTCCTTCTCATTCTCCCTATGGATGAAAAACTCATCATGATCCACTCCACTTCCATTGAGATCCCAAGTACCTTGATCGACTGGCCCACTAACGACTTTGGTCCAATTACCTTGAGGGAGGAGGACCCACCGTGTGAAGACCATGTGGGCATAGAGTCTCTTCTTCTAGGAAACCCAGTCCATGACCCCTTTGATCCCTTCCTTTGGGAGTATGGGTACCCACGTGACCCACCCACATCACCCACCACCCACCATTTCCTACCCCCACCCACCATGTTGGGCCAAGCCCACCTCATCCATGACCCAGGTTACACCATAGAAATCTCGACCTTAGGCAACACCCGCCTAGAGATCAAGAAAGTGCCCCACCCCATATCCACCTACCTAGATCCCTTCGACCCTTTTGAGTGGAAGCTCAAAGGCCACCCCACCATCCCACATGAGGAAGTCATATTTGGGAAAGGAATTCATATGTCTTGGCACATCACATCGCTTGGCATGATTAGTCCATCGGGTACATTCATCCACATCACCCACATGTCAAGTAGGAAGCATAAGTGGACCATATTTGGATGTAATGGTCCACCCTCTTTCATCATGAGTCATAAGCATGAAAGGAGCATATATGGATATCCGGGTCCCCCAGTATTTGTCACCACCATGCATACCTATGGATGCCCCGGTCCTCCCAAATCATTCAACGTCCTCATAACATCAATGCATGATAGGTCTATATGTGGTTGTCCTGGACCACCTTTGCATACCATACATTGTCAACTCACATCGCATCATAGTGCATGGCATATGCATTCAAGCAAGTATCAAGCAACAAGCGGTGGGATTCACAAGAAGCGAGCACAAACTCCTAAGCACCACTTTGAGTTCCAAGTTGACAACTTGGTGATGATGGCTTTGGAGTGGCTCTACTTTACGGTCACCTCCAATCTGAGGGCACGAGAACTTGGACCTTGCCAAGATCTGAGTGGCTTTGGCAACCCAGCTTATGGGTTGGACTTTCAAATGGGTTTTGGGATTCACCCCACTTCCCATGTGGCGGATCCGGCACCCTCTAAGGGCACAGCGGTGGATCCTAGTGAGTGCCTCGAGCTTACACCTACCCTTGTGAGAGACACCCTCGGAGTGCCACCACAAATAGCCTGAGAGCCCGACGTGAGCACACGGCGGCAATACTAGGCAAGCAAGATCCCATCGCCAGCATGAGGGTATGACCGAGTCACTTTGTCGAGCTGAAGCGCCGTTCCCCGACTATGGTCGCGGGTTGAGTATGGAGATCGTGGATCACCCAGAGCCGCAGTTCGATGTACTACTTCCCTGGTGGACCCATACTCGACGGGGTCGAGTTTTCCCCACCCCGGGGGTATGATGAGGGCATCCCTTGCCCCTCCACATTTTCTCCAGACTCGGATTATTCGTCGGCAAGCGCCATTATGTTAGTCATGTATTTTTGAGTCTAGTCATGTAATCTTCACATTTTCTTTGAGTCAATATCATATAATTTTCCCTTTATTTGAGTCATGTATCTAGGTTAGTGAGTCATTTTCCTAAGTATTGTGTCATTAGGTTGTTTTGTTAGGCTATTGGGCCCAATTCATTGGGCTTGGCCCAAGGGCGCCCCTACCCCTTCGGTTATTTGTCATTAAGTCAAATGTCAGGGACTTTTGTAAAAATGTGGGTTTCCTATATATAGGACCACATTCCCCTCATTTGGAACTAATGAACCATTACATGAATATTGAAATCCAATTCCAAATCCCACTAGATCTCTCTCTCTCTCTCTCTCTCTCTCTCTCTCTCTCTCTCTCTTCCCCAACCCCAAATTTCATAATTTTCTCTCTCCTCCCCATTCACCTCTCATTAAGACCCCTCCCCTTCCCCATACACTCATTAACTCACCCTCCCAACCACCCACCACCCCATTAACTCTCCTCCTAGTCCCAAGAACCCTCCACCAACCTAAGCCCTACCTCCCAACCACCACCTACCCCATCCACTTCCCCAAGCACCTTTCTACCTCCCCTAGGCTAAAGGGACTTTCCCCAAGGCCCCAAATTCGAATTTCCCTCCCCTTGGGCTGTGCCCTTTCACCTCCCCACCCCCATAGCCTCCCAAGTTCGTCCCACCTCCCCTTGGTCAAGCCAAAGTTTGCCCCCTCTCTCCCTTGCTCTCCCCTTGCACACCAAGAGCTCCACCTTCCCTCCACTCATCTCACAGCCCTCTCCAGCCATCTCACCCCCACCCTTCATTCCCCCACATCTCTCACAACCCCCAAACACCTCACATCTCCCTCCTATAGCCACTAGACACACTTTCCACCCCATTTCCCCAACCACACCTTTCACCTATAGCCATTTGCATTTTCAGGTTCAGGCCAGGTCGCCGGTTGCAGATTGGCAGCAGGTAGCAGAAGGTACCCCGTCATCTCCTGAGGGCTCCTGGCGACCTATCTTACATCGTCGGAAGCGTCATCGAGTTAGCTTTCCAACGGTGGTGGTCCCGCATCCATCCGAGTCCGGAGCTGTTCGGAGTCAAGGATCTCGTCCAACTGCGCAATCTGCCCCTGTCTGAAGACCTGAACCTGGAAGCAGAAACTACCACGGCCAGCTCGTGAAGGATCTGAGCGCCATTTTTCGAGGGCAGAAACTACGTCTAGTGAGCTTTCATCTCCAAGAAGAAGGGACTCAATCGGCCACCGGAGCTCCAAGTTACAATTTTCTTCGCCGAAGTGTGCAGTCTGCCCCTGCAGGTCCAGGTTCGAGATGTTTCCACTTCTCCGGCCACTACTCTCTTCTCCGACCTCAGATTGTGGCCCCGTCAACTTCTGCTCGAAGCTACTTTGACCACGATCGTGTCACCACCAGTTTTGTTCCATTTGGAGTTCGGGAGTGTCCGCAGTGCCTTCTGCAATCTACTGCACAGTTCTGTACCAGCCAGAGATAGAACATTGCTGTCCTGTTCCAGTCGTCGGTCCGGTCAGTCCCGAGTTTCAAAGCTTCCCCAAAAATTCAGACATCATCCTCTGTCAGTTAGGAAACTTTTGGCACCAGTTTCATCAAGTTTGGAGTCCCGTGGAGTCCGTGGCAGCATCATCATTGACACCCTATCCAGCGAACCTGAAGATTGGCAGAACCGGCAAAGCTCGGAAACTCGGGTTTTCTTGCATAATTCCCTCACCCCGCTTGGCCGGCTGAAGGCCCCTCCCTGCGTGGAGGTAACTTTTGGTTGTAATACATTAACCCCCACCCCGAGATCCCCCCCTTGCATGGGTCGTAGTGCTGTACTCTTTTCAATTTCAGGTTGAAGCAACACCGACGCGGCGTGCGGGTGCATACCCTCGCCTCCCCGCTCGCCCCCGTCTCCGGCCGGAGTCGGCGTCTTCACGCCGGCTAGGTGAGCTCCTGAACATCTCTCATTACTGTAATGGACTTTCTTAGCTTAGTATTGCTATAGTTACTCCGTCGGCGGTGAGAGAGTGTCAGATTTTAAATTGCCACCAAATTGAGTGACCACCGCGGGCGAGTTGTGAGAGCTTCCACTCAACCCACACCCTTGGTGTGTTGACCGCCCATGATTTGGGCTTCCCTTGGCCCATTTGGGGTCCGCCATAAGCTAGCCGACCCTTGGAGAACCAAGGTCCCGCCTTGGACCCTCTCCATCATCACCGAGTCGCCTTCGGGCACTAACGTGCGCCAAGCGAGTGAGTCGCTAGTGTGAGTCCGCTGCCTAACCGAATGCTTGCATACTTAGATCCAAGGTCGGTCTCACATCAATTGGTATCATCATCATAGCATCCTAGTTGGTCTCACATCAAGTGTATCAAAACATCTTCATCACATCATCATAGGCCTTAGGTCGGTTTTGCATCAAATTCTCTAAGCTTAATATCAGTACAGATGAGAAGAATGGGTGTATTATTCTATCCCATATGAGTTTACATCCAGATTTGCTACCTGAAATTAAAAAGCTACAAGAAGAAGATCATGCACTGGTGGAAATAAAGGACAACCTAGACGAGAGACCCGATTTCAAGCTACCACCCGATGGTAGATTGCTATTTCATGAATAGACATATGTACCTAACTATTCCGAGTTGAAAAAGAAGGTTCTTGAAGAAGCTCATCGATCAAGATACATAATTCACTCTGGAGCCACTAAGATGTACCAAGACTTGAAACGGACTTTCTGGTGGCCTAATATGAAGAGGGAGGTAGCAGACTTTGTATCTCACTGCCTGACATGCCAATAAGTGAAGGCGGAATATTTGAAACCCTTTGGAAAATTACATCCTCTAGATATTCCCATGTGGAAGTGGGAAGATATCGGCATGGATTTTATCATGGGCTTGCCCAAGTCTAGGGGCAGACATGATGGAATTTGGGTAATCATCGATCGCCTAACTAAATCGGCTCATTTCTTGCCTATCAAGAGCCGATGGTTAGTTGATATCCTTGCCGCCTTGTATATCAAAGAGATGGTTAGATTGCATGGAGTCCCAGTGTCAATTGTATCTGACCAAGACATATGCTTTACTTCTCATTTCTGGAAGAGTCTACAACACTCTCTGGGGATGAAACTCAACTTTAGCACTGCTTTCCACCCCCAAGCAGATGGTCAGACTAAGAGGACAAACCAAGTTGTTGAAGATATATTAAGGGAATGTATTATAGACTTCGGCGGTAGCTGGCATGGCCACTTACCCCTGGCCAGCTATCAAGCCAGTATCCAAATGGCACCTTTCGAGGCACTTTATGGCATGAGTTGCCGATCTCCAATATGTTGGGAGGAAGTCGGTGAAAGACAAATTCTAGTCACGGATATGGTAAGAGATTCAACTGAGAAGATACACCTTATTCGAGAAAGGCTAAAGATAGCATAGTCCATGCAGAAATCTTATGCTGAAAATAGGAGAAGGGATCTGGAATTTCAAGTTGGAGATCATATTTTTCTCAAGGTATCTCTTGGCCGAGGTACTAGAAGATTCGGTATTAAGGGCAAGCTAACACCAAGGTTTATTGGTCCATTCGAAGTATTGGAAAGAGTAGGCGAGGTGGCTTATCACATTGCTTTGCCTCCACAACTATCAGAAGTGCACAATGTATTCCATATTTTTATGCTGAAGAAGTATGTGCACGATCCTTTCCATGTCATCGACCACAATGACTTGGTGATACAAAAGGACCTTACCTACGAGCAAAAGCTGATGAAGATCCTCGACCGAGAAGTCCGAGCTTTAAGGAACAAGACGATCCCTATGGTGAAAAACCAATGGAATCGATGCTTAGAACAAGAAGCTACATGGGAAACTGAGGAGTCTATGAAAAGAAGATTTTTGGAGCTATTCTAGTATGTAAGTACTCTGCACCCTCCATATCTCCGTATAAGTAGTTGAATTTGGAGACCAAATTCTTTTAAATGGGGGAGGGTGTAGCACCCCCGATAAAATGATAGAGAAATTAAACTTTTTAAATAAATAAATCCTACATGAAGGCCTTATAAAAATAAACATACATTGTGAGGACCACTATATAAATATACGAAGCCCAACATAAAGGCCACCTTACAGCCAACACATAAATGACGTATGGGGGTTTTCCCCTTTTCCATACCAAGGGAAGGGGCGCCCCTTTACCAGGGCGCCATCTACCAAATAGAGCCTCCACAGAAGGGCGTCAATTCCTTCAAAGGGGACCACAAACCTAAATATATAATACATCTTCTACAGACCCACGTGAAGGCTCAGCTCTTGTCTAAAGACATAGCAATGGGCACCCCCTTGTAAGGGCACCAATTCCTATCTGTACTCCAAACCCATCCTTTGAGACACAAACAGCCTCATTTAGCTGGTAATGCACCATCCACTAGCCATGGACAACAAGTTCTTGGATCTTGTTCCCCCGACTGGACCCTAAAGGTAATAAACCCATGCTTTTGCGTTGGCCACAGAATTTCCTATAATTATTTTCTCCGTAGCACAGGCAGAGGCTACTATCGATATCACCATTGCCCGTAAAAGGGAATATCTCCCTTCTTTTCTTCGAAAGACGTAAAGGAGCGTCTTCTTCCTACATTCTACGTTCTACTGCTGAAGCTTTGCAGCAGAGAACGTGTGTTTCCATTATTTTCTCTAAAGATCTGCTGACAAGGGCTTGGCTTGGATTTCTTTATTCTTACCACCTGTACCACGTGTGTCACTTCAAAAAGGTAGGTTTTCTCAAGATCTGACCTAACCAATAGCTTAAATAGGGTCAACAAGCATGATTAGCAGTAGTTTAGTTCCACTTTCTATATTATATAGTTCCTGACATACTGGTTTTCACAGTAGTTATTCCATCTTGCATATTATATAGCCCTGATATACATGTCTCTCACAGTAGTTAGTTTCATAATTAATAATCACTCATGCTTAGAAAATTAATACCTATGGAACTAAACCATAAAATTTATGCATGAGTAGGATTCTGACATCTTGAAAATTTACTCTACCAGTCCATGTCCTAAATTCATGATTTCGACAAACTTTGAAAACATGAACAGTAACTTGTATCTCAAACGTACCTGTCTGGTGTGAAGCATGAGCCCAACTGAAGGGCGCCCCTGACCAGGGCGCCAATTACATCAATTGAAGACTCTCTACAGAGTCTTCATTTAAATGAAGACCCTGCAGAGGGGCGCCATTTACATGACTTGACTGAAAGAATTGAAGACTCTCTACAGAGTCTTCATTTAAATGAAGACACTGCAGAGGGGCGCCAATTACAAGAATTAAAGAAAGAATTGAAGACTCTCTACAGAGTCTTCATTTAAATGAAGACACTGCAGAGGGACGCCAATTCCTTTTCCAAAGAAATTATAAACAGCACGTTAGAAAATTAATATCTATGAAACTAAAACCTAATTATTCTGCATGAGCATGATTCTGAACTCCCGATAACTTTCTCTGTCTACCCATGACCTTGTTTCTTGATTTCATGGACTTATGATATTATGAATAGTGTTATGAGTCTTAAAATGTACCTGCCCGGTGTAATATGGCCAGAAGAAAAGGGCGCCCAAGCCTGGGGCGCCAATTGGTTTGAATGGTGACCCTCCAGAGGGTCATCATTTAAATGAAGACTCTCTGGAAGGGCGCCATTTGCTCTTTATATATCTATATATAATTCCTGAAAGAAGCACTGCCCCCTAGGCACCATTTATTGAAAGATGGGCATCCCCCTGGGTGCCATTTCTTGAAAGACTGGCTGTCCCCTGGGCGCCGCCATTTCTTGAAAGACTGGCTGTCCCCTGGGCGCCAATTCTTGAAAGAATGGCTGACCCCAAGGCGCTAATTCCTGAAAGGATGGCTGTCCCCCAGGTGCCAATTCTTGAAAGATTGGCCATCCTCTGGGCGCCATTTCAGTGACTGTGGTAGCCTGCGAGCCGTCGATTCCATTCTGATTTCCTGATTTGTCTCGTGACTTATACCGATATAACCCTAGTTAATTTTCCTGCATAATATATGTCTTTGAACTCTATTCCATAAAAAATCTACCTTATGTATATCCTACAATGGTCAACCCTTGAAATTCCATATTGGCAATAAATGAGAGTGGATGTCAAAAGAAATACATGAAATGTTGTGCATATAGGGCCCGATCTGGTCTTGGGAGGAGCGCCCGAAAGTACTTGTGCCCATGGGAGTTGAATGATCACTGTGTTTAAGCATTGCACTGAAGTACTTGCTTGCTTGACTTGAGACATTCCACACTTACTCTCTCGTGACACTACTTGCTTGACTTGACATGCGTGGCCCAGAATGGGAAATACTTGACTTGCGTGGCCCGAAAAAGGGTAAAGTACTTGCTTGATTGAAATAGCCAATTCCAGTAACACGTACTTGATATTACTTGCTTGAACATGAATTTTACTTGCTTGAACATGATTCTTACTTGCTTGAACATGAATTCTTGCTTGCTTGGAAAATTGTATCGATATCTATAAGTTCTTGATATCCTGCTTGACAAATACTTGAAATCATGCGATACTCTCTCTGTACAGTTCTTGATCTCTCACTCGTTCACCATGCATAGATATACCTGTATACTTGATTTTCTTACTTGATCATCATGCATAGCTATACCTGCATTACATGTAACATGTAAACTACTTAAAGATTGCTCGAACTTGAGATGTAATTCCTACTGAGCGTTTCGCTCATCTAGTTCATTCTAACATTTTTCAGGTAACTCGGATAGTGACAACCAAGTAAATGGGACTGAGACTGAGTGAAGAGTGCTAGAGTCACCGATCATCTACTGTCAGCTAGTCATGTCTTTAGTTTTTGCCTTTGTATCTCTGTTATGTCAGTTGAAACATGTTAAGGCTTGTGGCCTAGTAGTTGGATTTGAATAATGTATGTCATGGACTAGAATTATCGTCAATTGGTTATTTGGAAAGTTGTCACCTTGGACTATTGATATTATGTTAGAAATTTGGATCTTAGTTATTATTTAGTTAATTTGCGCACTCTGTCTTTTGTCAAAAAAAAATGAATACTACTCTGATTGAATGGTTCTATATAAGCTGGCCACGACTCGGGTATCTTCCGCGCTCGGGAGTGACATCCTCGGTGCCATCAAATTGTTAACACAGCACGGAAAACAAGGGGGAGGGTGAAAAAAACAAGACACCCGAAGCCAACTACCGACTGTACTAGACTCTCTGGACTCTTAAGCACTATAATCATTTCGAATTTCCATGCATTTCCATAACCACACTCTGGTACCATCTGTAACGACCCAAGATCCAGATACCAGGAATAATCCGATATCATTCGAATCTTGGCCCGCCACCCACAAGCCGAAGGGCTCGAAAGGGTTAAAGGGATGGTGTGGTCATGCATTGAAATTCTAAACGAGCAAGAAATAAACTACAAATTTTAATATTTAACTGATAGAAATAAAATTAACATTTTATTACAATTAATAATTCTAAAGAGTCCAGTCCACAAGTACAATCAACGAAAAGAAAATGTACTCTGCTGCGGGGCACACCCCAGTACTGGCAAGCTGGCGCACTACTGGTCCTTCGACCGGGAAACTCTACCTCCAGGAGAGCGCTACACCTAAAAAGTAGGGAGTGAGCCTCATCTCATTGGCTCAGTAGGGTTTCCGTAGATACCCACCATAACGAAAGCGGTAAGCGACAGTCACAATAACAACAACAGTAGCAGCAACAATAATAGTAAATAACAACGGTCAAGATGGCAAGAACAGCAAGCTAAGGAAACACGGAACCTCTATGCTAGCCCGGTCCCCAACAAGGGAACCTCAACCTCTAGCTGAAATCACTGGCCACAGCGAACCCATAGTCCTACTACTGAGATAAAACCTCACAACGACACGGTAGTAATAATCCGACAGAAACACTGATAAGGCCACACGGCCACAAACACAACCTCTACCCGCGGGAGGACAACTACACACCGCAGCTTCGGTCCCAAGCTAAGCCAGTGGAGGGACCCTGCCCACACACAGGGCAACACAAACTCCCGTTTGTTGTAAGGGCCATGACAACGTTTTCGGTAACTCAACCTTCACCGGCATAGGGTGATGGCGGCATCTCTCGCCCTTCACATTTTTCATAGCCCCGATTGCTCGCCGGCATGGTTCCATTGTGTCCGTCACACTTTTTTGAGTCAAGTCCTGTAATTTTCATATTTTCTTTGAGTCATAACTATGTAATTTTCCTTTTATTTGAGTCATGTACCTAGGTTAATGAGTCATCTACCTAAGTTAAGTGTCATAGGGTTGATTAGTTTGGTTATTGGGCCCAATTCAATGGGCTAGGCCCAGGGGCGCCCCCTTCCCCCTTGGTTATTTGTCATTAGTCCTAAAGTTAGGGACTTATTGTAAAATGTGAGTTCCCTATAAATAGGACCCCATTGCCCCCATTTTATGTTAATGAAGATCTATTATTGTGAGTCCATAATTCAAATGTTATTGGAGAGAATCCAATTGAGTGGTGTGAGAAGCTCCCCCTCCAACCCCCCCACCCCCCCTCTCTCTCTCTCACTCTCTCTCTCTCATCAAAGGAGGGTCACCCCCCTCTCTCTCTCCTCACCCTCCCACCGACTTTCTCTCCCCTCCCCCTCCATTAAACCCTCTCCAACTCCCCGCATCCCTCTCTTTACTCCACCCCATCCCCAAGAGATCCTCCACCAATCCTCACTCCAACTCCTAACCCCCAACTACCCATTTCCCTTCCCCAAGCATATCTTCACCTTCCCAAGGGTGAAGTAGCCCCTCCCTAGGCCAAAATTCAAATTTCTCTCCCCCTTGGATGTACCATCCCAACTCCCCCACACCCCTATCAACCCTTGGCCGCCCCTCTCATCCACCACCCAGCCCTTGGTCAACCCCCATCTCCCCCCTTCACATTGTGTTGTGACCAGCAAGGTCCCATCGCCCCTCCCCTACCCCTGCACCACCACCTCCGCCCTAGCACCCCTCCCATGCCTCCCCCACATCCTCTTCCACCATACCACCATCTCCCATCACCATTCAGCCCCCCCACCCCATTTCATGCTCATCCGGATCTGCTTCGGCGAACCAGTTCTCATCTGAAGACTTGCGGAACTCCAGTAATTTGCAGCACCGGTCACGTCTTCTTCCTGGAGCCCCTCGGAGCACAAGAGGTACCGTTGGAAGCGTCTCTTAGTACTCTTCGCAACGGTGCTGGTCTCGTCCCCGTCAGAGCTTGTGGCTGCCCGGAGGAGCCGTCGTCACCGGACTACGTAACTTCTTCTTGACAGTCAACCAGAAGCAACTTGCAGAGGCTCCCACGGCCATTCACCTGAAGTTATTGAAGAGAAGCTTGGCTATGATCTTCTACTACAAGTCTCCTGCCACCACGATGAAGCGGCACTCCATTTGGCATCTGAAGCTGCGAGTTCCAAATTTTCTCCCTCCGGTGCGCTGATCAGTTTCCTCTGGAATCAGTCTGATACCCCGGCACTGTTCGGGTCCTCACCATCTTCTCCGACCTCCTCCGGCATCACAGCTGGTATCCGATCGAAGAGGACTCAACCATGAATCCAACGACTCTGGCCACGCTTCGATCAGAGCTCCGGAGCGTCCGTGGCGGCCTCATCTTCCTACTGTAGAGGTGCAGAAGCTACCCGAACCAGGAAATAGAGACCATCTTCGCGCCTCTACCCCGACCAACGCTGTTATTCAGAAATTCCCCCCAAAATTGGATGTCCTCCCGGGTCAACTATGAAGATTTTCCCACTAGTTTCGTCACAATCGGAGTTCAGGGGAGTCCGCAGCGGTGCCGACAGTGACAGTCTGTCCCCTGTTCCTAAGAGTGGACAGATTCGGCGGACTTCTTGTCTTAACCCTCTAAGCTAATTTTTCCCCTCCCCGCCCGGCCGGCTTACCGCCCCTCCCTGTGGGAGGTAGTGTTTGGATGTAAAATTGACTTCCCCTCCCCTTGTTCAACCCCCTTGCATGGGGAGTAGTGGTGTAATTTCTTAAATTTCAGGTTGAAGCTTCTCTGGCGCGGCGTGCGGGTAAGCCCACGCTTCCTCGCTCGCCCTCGTCTCTGACCGGGATCGGTGTCTTCACACCGATCAGGTGAGCCCCTGGACACTTCCTCTTCTGGTTTTACTTTTGCTTGTCTTAGTATCGTTTCTAGTTGCCCGTCAGCCGGTGAGTTGAGTGCCCGATCTCAAATTGCTACTATGTGAGTGTCCACCGCGGGTGAGTTGTGAGCGAGACCAATTTACCTATGCCCTCGGCGTACTGACCGCCCATGAATTTGGGCAACCCCAATCCCTTAGGGGTCCTTCCCAAGCCAGCCATACCCTTGGAAACCTCCGGGTCCATCCTCGGACCCTCACCCCATCGCCGGTCCACCTACGGACCCGAGTGTGCCAAATGCGAGTGAGTTCGCTTGTGTGACCTTGCCGTGTCCGTTGCATTGCTTGCAATATAGGTCTTAGGTTGTGTCACATCAATTGATATCAGAGCAAGTTCACAATTTATCTCTATCAAGTTAGTCCTAGGGTGCATATGCATTTAGAGTCTCCGGTGCATCATCATGGATATTCCTCTATGGTCAATTCCATACAATTCGGCCCTCCACAAGGGTCCTAGCGGTCCACCCCTCTTGGGCATCATTCTAGATGAGGACCTTCGCTTTGACGGATCGAGCCCTAGTGCCTATCTAAAGTGGGAGGCTACCATGGAAATGCACTTTGAAAGGATTATGGCATATGGACCCACGAGAGTCCGCATTGCCAAGGGACGACTTAGGGGTCAAGCAAAGAGAAAGTGGGAGAACATAGAGGGATTAAGAAGGGTTAGGAGGCAAGAGCCCATTCACTCATGGGAGGAGATGAAGATAGTACTTAGGAAGATCTACGCTCCGCAACGTCCCCCTCCCTACTTGGAGAGCCATAGTCCGAGGAGCACTACCACTCCTCCCTTCTCTCCCGGCCAGTTCAAAGCCGCCATAAAGGCCCTCTACATATCCCAACCCCCACAACACCCACCACCTCCAACCTCAATCAACACCTCTACACTTTGCTACCCAACCACCACCATTCAAACCAAATTGGCCCCTACTCCCACCCCTCCACAGCTGGCTAATCCCAAGGGCAAGAGACCCTTAATAGACTCGGCTTCCCCCGTGATGACCACCACTCCCCCGTCCAAAGTCACTCACCCAACCTTCACCATTCAAACCCAAGTGGACCCCGTGTCCACCCCTCCACCTAGGCCCATGACGGCCACCACCCCCAAACCCACTCTCCCTTATCCAATTCACACCCACACCCAATTGACCTTCGCCCCTCCACCTTCCCCATAAGGGATACCCCCACCGAGGCCCACCCAACCCATCTTCCACTTCCAACTCCAATCCTACCCCAACCTAGGCCTCCACTACTTCCCCTACCAATCCTAAACCAAGTTTCCCTTTACCCTCCACCCCGGGTGAGCCATACACCAACCCTCATCACCCCACCCTCAAAAGACCCTCTCACCTCCTTGGTAGAGAAACCCATACCCGACCCCATAGTGGTGAACACTCCGGACCCTATTCCCCCCATGGAGACCACCCATGTCCAAGTAGAAGAAGAAACCTCGCACGATGGTCTTCACCTTACACCACCCTCTCTAGTTGGGGCCGAGCTCATCTTAGGAGAACCCCTTGATAGTTGGCTAAAGGAGAGCCCAATTATAAAGATTATGGCCCATGTTTTCCCTCCTATGGAGCAAAACCTCCCTATAGTGCCCCTCTCCTATCACACCACCATCCAATCATCTTACCAAGTGGACACATTAGGGGATCTTCTCAAGGGCTTAGCATGGCAAATGAAGTTGACCGGCATGTTGACCACAGTGGCCAACCAACCTAGGAGCGTTGATCTCCTACACCTATGTGTCGGATCTATCACCTCGATTTGCATTGTTGGTTGCTACACTAGCGATCTCCTTCTATTCCTCCCCACACCTGATGAGCCCGACCTTATCCTCAAATTGGAGTCCCTCATATCGGGCAGAAAGCCAAGCCATCCTCTCATGGCCAACCCACCCACTAAGAACTTTGGCCCAATCATTTCATTAGAGGAGGATGATCCACCACCATATTGTGAGGACCTTGAGGATGTTGAGATGAACTTAGAGCTCCTTTCTCCCGAGTACACTTATTTTGATCCTTTTGAGCCCTCGGAATGGGAACCTGGGAACCCATGTCATCCACCCACATCACTTATCACCCACTCCTTCCTACCCCACCATGTTGGGCCAATCCCACCTCTCCCAAGTCTCGAGCGACACAAGGGTAGCTATGACCAAGGAAGATCTACACCTAAGGAACAAGGAGGTGCCTCTCCCCATGATGTCCACCTTCCTTGACACCTTCGACCCTTTTGAATGGAAACTCCACTGGCAAACCATACCCCAACACATCAAAGTCATTTTTGGGTTAGGAAAACATATGTCTTGGCACCTCGAACCACTTGGCATGATTCATAAGTCAGGTACATTCATTCATATCACCCACATGTCAAGTAGGAAACATGAGTGGTCCATATTCGGATGGAATGGTCCACCTTCATTCATCATGAGTCTTAAGCATGTTAGGAGCATTCATGGATGTCAGGGTCCTCCGGCACTCATCACACCCACGCATGAGAAGGACACCTATGGATGCCCCGGCCCTCCCACACCCTTCAAAGTCTCCATGGCATCTCTGCATGATTGGTCTAAATATGGTTGTCCTGGCCCCCCTTTGCATATCATGCATCTCCCACTCACACTGCATCGTAGTACTATGCATGAGCATTTAAGCAAGCAACAAACAACGAGCGGTGAGAATCACAAGAAGCGGGCAAAACCTTGCAAATGCCACTTTTAATTCCAAGTTGGCAACTTGGAGATGGTGACTTTGGAGTGGCTATACCCTAGGGTCACCTCTAACTTGAGGGCACGAGGACTTGAACCTTGCCTAGTTCTGAGTGGCCTTGGCAACCCGGCTTATGGGTTGGGCTTTCTAATGGGTTTTGGGATTCACCCCATTTTCCACGTGGCAGGTCCGGCACCCTATATGGGCACCGCGGTGGATCCTAGTCAGAGTTTCGGGCCTACCCCTACCCTTGTGAGAGACACACTCGGAGAGCCACCACATATCAACCTGAGAGCCCGACGTGTGCACACGGAGGCAATACTAGGCAAGCATGGTTCCATCACCGGCAAGAGGGTGTGCCCGAGCCACCTTGAGAGGATGAAGGATCGTCCCCTGGTTGCAGACGCAGGGTTGATTTTGGAGATCGTGACTTGCCCGGAGCTGCTTTGGAGGACCACTGATGGGGACATCACCTCCTATTTCATCCGGCATGGTCTAGTCATTTAATTTTGAGTCCAATGTAATTTTTATTTGAGTCATTGATGTAATTTTTATTTTATTAGAGTCATGTCCCTAGGTCTTGCATTTATTTTCCTATGTTTGAGTGTCATTAGACTGTGTAATGTGCTAATTGGGCCCATTTCTTCGGGCTTGGCCCAATGAGCTCCCCTACCCCTTCGGTTATTTGTCAATGAGTCTTTTGTCAGGGTCTTATTGTAAAATGTGGGTTTCCTATATATAGGGCCCCATTTCCTTCATTTGGAGGTAATGAATCAATGAATGAAAAAACTTGCCATTTTGAGAGTTTACACTCCTTATCTAGTGGAGAGATTCCATTTTTTGGGTGAGAAACCCTAGGGGAGAGATTCCCCACCCTTCCCTCTCTTAATCTCTCTTTTTCACTCCACTTTCTCTCTCCTCAACACCCAAATTCGAATTTTCTTCTCTCTCCTCCCCCTCTCAACCACTTCCAACCCCCACCTACCTCCATTAACTCCCCACAACTTCCCACAACCCCTCTTTAATCCTCACCTAGTCCCAAGGAAGTTCCACCACTCAAAACCCCACCCTCCAACCACCACCTACCCCTTTCACTTCCCTAAGCATATCTCCACCTTCCCAAGGCTGAATTAACTCATTCCAAAGCCCAAATTCGAATCTCCCCTTCCCTCCTTGCTCCCTAGGTCGCACCCCTCCTCTCCCCTCAAGCCAAGTTCGCCCCCTCCTCTCTTCTCCACTCCAGCTTTGTGTGCAGGCCGACCTGCAGATTAGCACTCTGTTGCAGCGACGTCCACGACTGCATCCTGGTTCTGCTGGTGGCGTGGCCTAACTTTCTGGAAAGGCCTCCCTGTGCTCTTCGCAGGCGAGGTGGAATCACTCCATTCCGAGTTCGTGGCCGTCCGTGAAGGCTGTTCTTCCCCGACTGTGCAGAACCTCTCAGACCAAAAGCCAGAGCGGCAGAGAAGACTCTCCCACGACGAACCTTGAAGGAATCAGCCTTCAGGGTCTTCTACAAAGATCTTCCTCCCCCTGTCAGCGTCCAGGAACAGAAGGCGGAGCTCCGTTCGGCATCCGACAACCAGAGATATTAATTTTCTACCACAACCACGCCGGTCTGCCTCCTCACAGTCTGCCCCGACCACCGTCCACTTCTCTGGACACCCAGCTCATCTCCGACATCAGAAGACTTCCCCGTTTGTTTTTCTGCAAAGTAGACTCGTCAACGATTCCAACGAGTCCAGCGGTGCCAGATTTAGAGCTCAGGAGAGACCGTGGCCGCTTCTGCAACCTGCTGTTTCAGACTGAGCTCGGCCAGAGACCAGAGCTGCATCCATCTTCCAGTCGCCGGAGCAGTCAGCCCCCAGATCAGAACGTCGTCCAAAAATTCATGCTGCACCCCTCTCCGGTTAGCAATCTTTTGGCGCAAGTCTCATCAGATTCTGAGCTCGGTGGATTTATTGGCTGCATCAACATCGACTCCCTATCCAGAATTACAGAAGCTAGACAGAATCGGCGAAGCTCGGAAACTCGGTTTCCTTTGCATCTCTCCCCACCCCGCTTGGCCGGCTGAAGGCCCCTCCCTGCGTGGAGGTAGTTTTGAATGTATTAAGCATAACCCCCACCCCAAGATCACCCCTCCTGCGTGAGGAGTAGTGCTGTACCGTTTGCAATTTCAGGTCAAGCTACACCGCCGCGGCGTGTGGGGATCCACCGCCTCCCCGCTCGCCCTCGTCTCCGAGCGGGACCGGTTTCTTCAAACCGGTCGAGTAAGTGCTCTAAACCCTTGCTCATTGTGCTTGTCTTTCAATGTTTGTTTCTTAGCTCCGCTGGTTGTGCGAGAGAGAGCCCGATCCTCAAGCCCCGTTGCCTTGAGTGATCACCGTGGGAAGAGTGAAACCGGTGCCCTTGGCACTTTGTCGGCCCCATTGAATTGGGTTCCACATCCTTTTGGGAATCAAGCCTTGGCCTTGCTGGCCCTCTACCAGCAAGGGCCCAACCCCACATCTTCACCTTGGCATTGCCAAGTTACCCCGGGCTTGGGTGAGCGACGAGAGAGCGGCGGCCCAAATTGGCCCATTTAGAATGCGAATGTGCTTGCTTGCTTAAGTCCAAGGTTGTGTCACATCAAGTGGTATCAGAGCAAGTTCACAACTTGTCTCTATCAAGTTGGTCCTAGGCATGTTTATGCATTTAGAGTCCTCGGTTGCATCTCCCATGTCCACTAGAATGGCCACTTCATACCCATCATATCCATCCCCATCAACTTTCCCAAGAAGCCCAAATCCTCATGGAAGTTCCATTGCCAACAAAGTGGGTAGCAACACCTCTATCATAGAAGCCCTACCTAATGTCCTTAATCGGCTTGAAGATATCATGTCTCGACTCGACCGACTTGAAGGAAATAGCCGTGCACCAAGAGTGAATGAGAGTGACCTTTGGGGAAATCTAGAAACCATATTTTTAGAACACTTGAAAATCAAAACCCCCGCCTTTGATGGATCCAACAGCCCAAGCCTTTACATAGATTGGGAGATTTCCCTAGACCAATTCTTTAAAAGTTGCCCCTTGAACGAAGAAAGGAGAATGAGGCTAGCCAAGGCACACCTCTCCAAACAAGCTAAAACTCATTGGTTAGTTGTGGAAGGTTTAAGAAGGATCCGCAGGGAGGCCCCCATTAGCACTTGGGATGAGATGAAGGTCGAGCTTAGGAAAACCTACACTCTCCAACCCTCTCCCTCCTACTCAAATCACAAAAGCCCAAGGAGTACTTCAACTCCTTCATCCCCACCCGGTCAATCCAAGACCCCAATCACCCATTCCCTACCACTTCCCATCTCTCCCACCCCAACCACTACATTTACACCCCACCTCCAAGTCCACACCACAATCATAGGCCCCCATACCCAATTGGGCCCCATGGCCAACTCTCCACCTAGGCCCATGGTAACCCCCACCACTACCTCTCCATCACCCCCAAAAGGGGACACTCCTCCCAAAACCAATCAACCCAAACCCCTTCAACCCACCCATCTTCCTCTCCCTACCCCAATCCAACTCCCACCAAAGCCTCCACTACTACCCTTACCTATCCTAACCCAAGTTTCCTACTACCTACCACCCCGGATACACTATGCCCCAATCATCACCACACCCTCAAAAGCCCCTCTCACCTCCTTGGAAGAAGAACTCATACCCAATTCAATAGTTGAGGACACTCCAAACCCACTCCCCACCTTGGAGGAAACCCAAGTCCATGTTGAGGAAGAAACATCACACGATGGCCCTCACCTTACATCACCCTCACTAGTTGGGACCAAGCTCATCTTAGGAGAACCTATTGTTAGTTGGCTAAAGGAGAGCCCAATTAGAGAGATCCCGGCCCATGTTTTTCCTCCCATAGTGCCCTTCTTCTCCTATCACACCACAATCCAAGCATCCTATCAAGTGGAGACCTTAGAGGACCTTCTCAAGGGCATAGCATGGCAATTAGAGATGACTAGCATGTTGACCCCTATGATCGAACAACCTAGGAGCCTTAGCCTCCTACACCTATGCATAGGGTCTATCACCTCGGTTTGCACCATTGGTTGCTACACTAGCGACCTCCTTCTATTCCTCCCTACACCCGATGAGCCCAACCTTCTCCTCGATTTAGAGCTTCTTATCTCGGGTAGAAAGCCAAGCCCTCCACTCATGGCCGACCCACTTGCCAAGAACATTGGCCCAACTATCATGGAGAAGGATGACTTAGCACCTTTTAAGGATCTTGAGGACATAGAGTTCCTCCCCCTAGGTAACCCATTTTATGATCCATATGATCCATTCCAATGGGAGTCAAGAGACTCGTGTGACCCAAACACTTTATCCACCACCCACCTTTCCCTACACCAACTCACCATGTTTGACCCAATCCACCCCATCCTAGACCCGGGTTACACCTTGGGAACCATGACCTTGGGCCACAAATCCCTAGGTAATAAGGTTGTGCCCCACCCCATGATGACCACCTTCTTAGATCCATTCGATCCTTTCCAATGGGAGTTCAAAGGTTGTCCCACACCTATACACATGGAAGTCACCTTTGGGACAAGCATGCATGTGTCTAGGCTTACCACACCCCTTGGCATGAACACTATGTTGGGTCCATTCATTCATATCACCCACATGTCAAGTAGAAAGTATGAGTGGTCCATATTCGGATGTCATGGTCCACCTTCATTCATCATAGATCTTAAGCATGTCAAAGGCATCTACGGATGTCCGGGTCCCCCGATATTTATCACCAATTTGCATGATAGGGCCACCTACGGGTGCCCCGGCCCACCTAGGCCCACCAAAGTCTACATGACAACATTGCATGATAAGTCCACATATGGTTGCTCTGGCCCACCAAGGTTCATCAAGGTCCATATGGCATCATGGCATGATAGGTCCATCTATGGTTGTCCAGGTCCACCCATAACCACTAAAAGGACAGCATTCACAAAATCACATGAAAACCTTTGCAAGCACATTAGCAAAAAGAATGAGGCTTATAAAAGGCTGGCCAACTCTCATCGGCGTCACCTAGAATTCCATGTAGGTGACTTTGTGATGGTAAGGACGGAGAGGCTCTCCCCGGGAGCCAACTCTAAACTGAGGCCACGTGGGGCTGGTCCCTTCCAGGTTTTGAGGCGCATTGGTGCAAATGCCCACGAGTTAGATCTCCCTGAGGAGTATGGAATAAGTCCCACCTTCAATGTCGCCGACCTAGTGCTATACAAGGGACCCACGGTGGTACCTAGTAAGGATATTGAGCATATTCCCTCCGTTGAGAGAGCACCCATCCGTGAGAAGAGTCCACCAGCCAAGAGAGCCCAGCGTGAGCACATTGAACGAATATTGGATGAACAAGTCACTACAACAAGGAGCAAGGTATACGAGCGCTATCTCGACAGGTGGATGGATCGGTCTCGTTCGGAAGACTTGAGGGCAGTACCACTTCTACACCCTCCAAGGAGGGAAGGACACTTACTCGACGGAGTCGAGTTCTCCGCACCCCGGGAGTATGATGGGGACATCACCTCCTATTTCATCCGGCATGGTCTAGTCATTTAATTTTGAGTCCAATGTAATTTTTATTTGAGTCATTGATGTAATTTTCATTTTATTAGAGTCATGTCCCTAGGTCTTGCATTTATTTTCCTATGTTTGAGTGTCATTAGACTGTGTAATGTGCTAATTGGGCCCATTTCTTCGGGCTTGGCCCAATGAGCTCCCCTACCCCTTCGGTTATTTGTCAATGAGTCTTTTGTCAGGGTCTTATTGTAAAATGTGGGTTTCCTATATATAGGGCCCCATTTCCTTCATTTGGAGGTAATGAATCAATGAATGAAAAAACTTGCCATTTTGAGAGTTTACACTCCTTATCTAGTGGAGAGATTCCATTTTTTGGGTGAGAAACCCTAGGGGAGAGATTCCCCACCCTTCCCTCTCTTAATCTCTCTTTTTCACTCCACTTTCTCTCTCCTCAACACCCAAATTCGAATTTTCTTCTCTCTCCTCCCCCTCTCAACCACTTCCAACCCCCACCTACCTCCATTAACTCCCCACAACTTCCCACAACCCCTCTTTAATCCTCACCTAGTCCCAAGGAAGTTCCACCACTCAAAACCCCACCCTCCAACCACCACCTACCCCTTTCACTTCCCTAAGCATATCTCCACCTTCCCAAGGCTGAATTAACTCATTCCAAAGCCCAAATTCGAATCTCCCCTTCCCTCCTTGCTCCCTAGGTCGCACCCCTCCTCTCCCCTCAAGCCAAGTTCGCCCCCTCCTCTCTTCTCCACTCCAGCTTTGTGTGCAGGCCGACCTGCAGATTAGCACTCTGTTGCAGCGACGTCCACGACTGCATCCTGGTTCTGCTGGTGGCGTGGCCTAACTTTCTGGAAAGGCCTCCCTGTGCTCTTCGCAGGCGAGGTGGAATCACTCCATTCCGAGTTCGTGGCCGTCCGTGAAGGCTGTTCTTCCCCGACTGTGCAGAACCTCTCAGACCAAAAGCCAGAGCGGCAGAGAAGACTCTCCCACGACGAACCTTGAAGGAATCAGCCTTCAGGGTCTTCTACAAAGATCTTCCTCCCCCTGTCAGCGTCCAGGAACAGAAGGCGGAGCTCCGTTCGGCATCCGACAACCAGAGATATTAATTTTCTACCACAACCACGCCGGTCTGCCTCCTCACAGTCTGCCCCGACCACCGTCCACTTCTCTGGACACCCAGCTCATCTCCGACATCAGAAGACTTCCCCGTTTGTTTTTCTGCAAAGTAGACTCGTCAACGATTCCAACGAGTCCAGCGGTGCCAGATTTAGAGCTCAGGAGAGACCGTGGCCGCTTCTGCAACCTGCTGTTTCAGACTGAGCTCGGCCAGAGACCAGAGCTGCATCCATCTTCCAGTCGCCGGAGCAGTCAGCCCCCAGATCAGAACGTCGTCCAAAAATTCATGCTGCACCCCTCTCCGGTTAGCAATCTTTTGGCGCAAGTCTCATCAGATTCTGAGCTCGGTGGATTTATTGGCTGCATCAACATCGACTCCCTATCCAGAATTACAGAAGCTAGACAGAATCGGCGAAGCTCGGAAACTCGGTTTCCTTTGCATCTCTCCCCACCCCGCTTGGCCGGCTGAAGGCCCCTCCCTGCGTGGAGGTAGTTTTGAATGTATTAAGCATAACCCCCACCCCAAGATCACCCCTCCTGCGTGAGGAGTAGTGCTGTACCGTTTGCAATTTCAGGTCAAGCTACACCGCCGCGGCGTGTGGGGATCCACCGCCTCCCCGCTCGCCCTCGTCTCCGAGCGGGACCGGTTTCTTCAAACCGGTCGAGTAAGTGCTCTAAACCCTTGCTCATTGTGCTTGTCTTTCAATGTTTGTTTCTTAGCTCCGCTGGTTGTGCGAGAGAGAGCCCGATCCTCAAGCCCCGTTGCCTTGAGTGATCACCGTGGGAAGAGTGAAACCGGTGCCCTTGGCACTTTGTCGGCCCCATTGAATTGGGTTCCACATCCTTTTTGGAATCAAGACTTGGCCTTGCTGGCCCTCTACCAGCAAGGGCCCAACCCCACATCTTCACCTTGGCATTGCCAAGTTACCCCGGGCTTGGGTGAGCGACGAGAGAGCGGCGGCCCAAATTGGCCCATTTAGAATGCGAATGTGCTTGCTTGCTTAAGTCCAAGGTTGTGTCACATCAACCACTTCCCCGGAGGACCCATACTCGATAGAGTCGAGTTCTTCGCACCCCGAGGGTATGATGGGGGCATCTCTCACCCTTCACATTTTTCACAGCTCCGATTGCTCGCTGGTATGGTTCCATTGTGTCCGTCACACTTTTATGAGTCAAGTCCTGTAATTTTCATATTTTCTTTGAGTCATAACTATGTAATTTTTCTTTTATTTGAGTCATGTACCTAGGTTAATGAGTCATCTACCTAAGTTAAGTGTCATAGGGTTGATTAGTTTGGTTATTGGGCCCAATTTGGGCTAGGCCCAGGGGCACCCCTTCCACCTTGGTTATTTGTCATTAGTCCTAAAGTCAGGGACTTATTGTAAAATGTGGGTTCCCTATAAATAGGACCCCATTCCCCCCATTTTATTTTAATGAAGATCTATTATTGTGAGTCCAGAATTCAAATGTTATTGGAGAGAATCCAATTGAGTGGAGTGAGAAGCTCCCCCTCCAACTCCCCCTCCCCCCCTCTCTCTCTCTCACTCTCTCTGTCACAAGGGAGGGTCGCCCCCTCTCTCTCTCCTCACCCTCCCACCTACTTTCTCTCCTCTCCCCTTCCATTAAAGCCTCTCCAACTCCCCACACCCCTCTCTTTACTCCACCCCATCCCCAAGAGATCCTCCACCAATCCTCACTCCACCACCCAACCCCCAACTACCCATTTCTCTTCCCCAAGCATATCTTCACCTTCCCAAGGCTGAAGTAGCCCCTCCCTAGGCCAAAATTCAAATTTCCCTCCCCCTTGGCTGTACCATCCCAACTCCCCCACACCCCTATCAACCCTTGGCCGCCCCTCTCATCCACCACCTAGCCCTTGGTCAGCCCCCATCTCCCCCCTCCACATTATGCTGTGACCAGCAAGGTCCCATCGCCCCACCCCTCCCCCTGCACCACCAGCTCTGCCCTAGCACCCCTCCCCTGCCTCCCCCACATCCCCTTCCACCATACCACCATCTCCCATCACCATTCAGCCCCCCCCCCCCACCCCATTTCATGCTCATCCGGATCTGCATCGGCGAACCAGTTCTCAGCTGAAGACTTGCAAAACTCCAGCAATTTGCAGAACCGGCCACATCTTCTTCCTGGAGCCCCTCAGAGCACAAGAGGTACCGTTGGAAGCGTCTCCCAGTCCTCTTCGCAACGGTGGCGATCTCGTCCCCATCTGAGCTCGTGGCAGCCCGGAGGAGCCATCGTCGCCGGACTGCGCAACTTCTTCCTGACAGTCAACCAGAAGCAACTTGCAGAGGCTCCGACGGCCATTCCCCTGAAGTTTTAGAAGCAGGGCTCGGCTGTGATCTTCTACTACAAGTCTCCTGCCACCATGATGAAGCGGCACTCCATTCGGCATCCGAATCTGTGAGTTCCAAATTTTCTCCCTCCGGTGCGCTGATCAGTTTCCTCTGGAATCAGTCTGATACCCCGGCACTGTTCGGCTTCTCACCATCTGCTCCGACCTCCTCCGGCATTGCAGCTGGTCTATGATCGAAAAGGACTCAACCACGAATCCAACAACTCTAGCCACACCTGAATCAGAGCTCCGGACCGTCCGTGGTGGCCTCATCTTCCTACTGTGAAGGTGCATAAGCTACCAGAACCAGCAAACAGAGACCGTGTTCGCGCCTCTACCCCGACCAACGCTGTTATTCAGAAATTCCCCCAAAAATTGGACGTCCTCTCAGGTCAACTACGAAGATTTTTCTACTAGTTTCGTCACAATCGGAGTTCAGGGGAGTCCGCAGCGGTGCCGACAGTGACAGTCTATCCCCTGTTCCTGAGAGTGGACAGATTCGGCGGACTTCTTGTCTTAACCCTCTAAGCTAGTTTTTCCCCTCCCCGCCCGGCCGGCTTACTGCCCCTCCCTGTGGGAGGTAGTGTTTGGATGTAAAATTTACTTCCCCTCCCCTTGTTCAACCCCCTTGCATGGGGAGTAGTGGTGTAATTTCTTAAATTTCAGGTTGAAGCTTCTCCGGCGCGGCGTGCGGGTAAGCCCACGCTTCCTCGCTCGCCCTCATCTCCGACCGGGATCGGTGTCTTCACACCGATTAGGTGAGCCCCTGGATACTTCCTCTGCTAGTTTTACTTTTGCTTATCTTAGTATCGTTTCTAGTTGCCCGTCGGCCGGCGAGTTGAGTGCCCGATCTCAAATTGCTACTATGTGAGTGTCCACCGTGGGTGAGTTATGAGCGAGACCAATTTACCCACGCCCTCGGCGTACTGACCGCCCATGAATTTGGGCAACCCCAGGCCCTTAGGGGTCCTCCCCAAGTCAGCCATACCCTTGAAAACCTCAGGGTCCATCCTCGGACCCTCACCCCATCGCTGGTCCACCTGCGGACCCGAGTGTGCCAAATGTGAGTGAGTCCGCTTGTGTGACCTTGCCGTGTCCGTTGCATTGCTTGCAATATAGGTCTTAGGTTGTGTCACATCATAGGGTCCACTACTCAAGCATACACAACATGACCAGATGCATGCACTGACATCTTATACTGCGCCAAGGCCTCAAATGCGCACACACTACTCACACCTGGTCCCGAGAGGAGCATAGGAGACACTCACACACACCACACCCTCAAACTCATTGGGATCCGCACCTCTGCATCCTACAGCACGGTCGTGCCCAGCTACCCGACACGGGGTATGCACCACTGCGTCCATCAGTAGCGTACTCTTATCCCAACCAAGGTACATATGCTCAGGTAGTCCCGCCACTACACAAGGAGCATCGTACACACTGGGCTGTCCCACCCAGTCCAACACGATCGGCCACTGGGATGCTCAACGGTCCGACGGAGTCCCGCCAAACTCTAACATCCGCGATCCCATAGGAATTACCACAAAACACAGTCGATCATGGTCTCACAGAAACCTCAAGAAGGGCGCACACACGCACGCAACCCACTATGAACCACGGTATGACACTAAGGGGTGCTAAGGAAACTACCCCAACCGGATGGCAAAACTAGTGGACACCGGCCCACTAACTCACACAACAATCACCCACCACGATCATGGAACTCAGGCAGATATGACCCTCCACGGTCATTGAACTCACGCGGTAAAAGACTCACCAAGGGTGCACAAGCCATGTGGAAACTATGCCATAATTACACGGCCAAAACCCACAATGGGGAACCCATGAACCCTCGAACTACGAGAATCAATCCTCGGGCGACCGCCACCCTCACAAGGCCAAAATGGCCCAATTCCCATGGGTTTAGGTGAGTGAAACACTAAGTTTTGGATTCGGGGTGAAAAATCACGTTCTGTGGTGGAAAAGGCCATGAAAACCAGGGGCCAGGGGTGTTCGGTCGACTAGCCAGGGCTGGTCGGTCGACCGAACCTCCTAGGGGTAAAAACCCTTGAAACAGGTCGACCTGCCCCTTCTAGGTAGGTCGACCTACCCTGGGTCGATCAACCAAAACCAGGGGTTTGGTTGACCGAACCCAACAGCAGACTGGCCCTCCAGTCTACTAGAAACGGTCGACCAATCGAATGATTGGCCGACCAATTCCGGCGACCAACGCACGGGGAAGCCCCATAGGGCCCCGTTCCACGCCTGGCTCGCCCCCATAGCGAGCGGGAAGCTTGGGGAATCAATCCCTGACCTCAAATACACTGATTAGGACCCAATGGGTCACGAATCGGCGATCAAAATTGCGAAATCAATGCTCACCCCGAATCATGCTTTAACCTTCCTGGAAAATGAACAAAACCCGCTCTCGGCCTCACCACGGCCTGAAACCCTGAGGAAAAACGGGAGAAACAAGGGTGAAACATTCCCCAACAACCAATCTACTAAACCGCTAAGAATCGTCGCCCGAAACGATGAAATCTTCACTCATCCCAAAATAAGCATTTAAACCCCAATAAAAGGAAACCCGCTCGATCTCACACCGATCAACATGAAAATGCGAGAAAATAACGCGAGGAAGGTAAGGATTTATCTCCCTACCTCTTACAAAGAAACCGTGAAGAGGGGACACCGATCCACGCTTGAAATGCCTCGTTCCACCGCCGGTTCTTCCCCAAAATGCGAAGGCCGCCTCGCCACGCCACCGTCTCTCGCTCCGAGCTCCAGTCCTCGCCACTCATCACCTGCGCCGCCCTCCGCCTTGCCGCACGTCCTCCCCATCGGTCGTCGGAGAAGAAGAGGGAGAGAGGGAGAGACGGGGGAGAGGCAGAGAGGAAGAACGGGGGAGAGGGAGAGAGTGTTGGGAGAGTGAGGGAGAGAAGTGAGGGAACGGGGGTTAAATAGAAATTTTTATTTCTTTTTTTGAAAAATTCTAGTAATTCTGAAAAAAAACTTGAAAAATACATTCTGACTTCGAAAAATTTCAAAAAAATGCTGGGCCACTCCGCGTGGCACCACAGACCAAATATAATCCACATACACACCACCAAAGGGTCCGACAATCCGATATAAAAGTTCAAAACCCGCTCGGACACAATCCGTAACCCACGGAAATGCGATCCAAAAATCCAGGGTATTACAATTCTATTCTCGCCCCCTCCGACAGATTCAGTGGCAGGAGTTTCTTGAAGCTTTTGAGCGTGTTTTCAGCCCAGAGCATGTCATGTTGAAGAGGATGTATCAGTTCATGGAGTTGGCTCAGGGAGATATGTCAGTGATGTAGTACAGGTCCCAGTTTATAGAGTTCGGTTGCTATGCGCCGCACATTATGGTGGATGAGAAGATGAAGACTCAGAAATTTTTTAGAGGACTGAGACCAGAGCTCAGGCATGTTGTGAGCGGGACCCGTGTTACCAACTTAGAGGCAGCATATCAGGCAGTAGTAGATTTTGAGAAGGATTTGCAGAGGACTCAGGAGCAGGCCAGGGATGGTCAGTCTCAGTCAGTTCATGGGCAACAGATACCTTTGCAGTAGCAGAGTGCCTTTCAACATCCTTCAGGCAGGTCTGGAGCATCACCTTCAGTGTCGTCGGCAGCTGGTTCTTCATCTTTTGGTTCGAGGCTCAAACGGATGTTCAGGAGAGGATTTAGTAGGAGGCGTTAGGACAGCCAGGGGCAGAGGCAGTCATCAGTGGGCAGTGTATAGCAGCCCTCACCACTTCAGCGGTAGAGTTCATTAGGTGGTCAGTAGGGGTTGTGTCCCCGATGCGGCGATTTTCACCCGGGCAGACCGTGTTTAGTGCCTGTGATGTGTTATAGGTGCGGTCAGGTGGGGCACAAGGCTCGAGAGTGTCCTCAAAGGCCATGCTAGTCTTTTCACTTCCAGTCGCAGCAGTAGGCTTGCTTCTACCACTTCTGAGATCCGCTAGCGTAGGGAGGCAGAGATCCCGAAGGCGCGTGATGTACATGACCAGAGCAGAGGTAGAGGGATCTCAACTAGTGGAAGGTACGGTTATGATTCTTGGTTGTGCTGCTCGAGTTTTATTTGATTCTGGTGCTTCTCATTCCTTTATATCCGAGAATTTTGTTACTTATGTTGAGGAGCCTACCACGGAGATGTCTTGCGATTTGGCAGTAAAGCTACCCATTGGTGATTTCATGTTCACCCCTTATTGTCTAAAGAGGGTGCTAGTGTGGATTGAAGGATAGAATCTACCAGCTAGTCTTTATGCTTTGCAGTTGAGAGATTTTGATGTGATACTGGGAATGGATTGGCTTGAGGCCTATGGTGCGGTTGTGGATTGAAGCTCGAAGATGGTTTATTTTCACCATCCTTGGAGACCCACATCCTACTTCCAAGGTATTCGGTCTTCCTCTTTCCGCTTCCTTATTTTGGCTATTAAAGCCCATAGATTACTTGACGCTAGATGTCAGGGGTTTGTTGCTTCTGTTGTATAGGCTGATCAGCAGCAGCAGGTAGTGGAGGATATTTATGTGGTGTGTGAGTTCTCGGATGCTTTTCCTGACAACTTGCCTGGGTTACCCCCGCAGCGTGAGATTGATTTCACTATTGAGGTCGTGCCGGGCACTATGCCTTTGTCTAAGGCACCTTATCGTATGGCACCAGAGGAATTGAGGGAGTTAAGAGCTCAATTGTAGGAGTTGCTTGCTAAGGGCTATATCCGCCCTAGTTTTTTCTCCATGGGGTGCACCTGTGCTGTTTGTGAAGAAGAAGGATGGCAGCTTGAGGTTGTGTATTAATTACAAGCAGTTGAACCAGGTGACTGTCAAGAACAAGTATCCATTACCCTAGATTGATGATTTGTTTGATCAGCTTCGGTTGGCCCAGGTATTCTCACGGATTGACTTGAGGTCTGGTTACTATTAGCTGCGGATCAGAGAGTTTGATGTTGAGAAGACTGCCTTCAGCACCAGATATGGGCACTATGCGTTCTTGGTGATGCCGTTTGGGCTAACCAATGCCCCTGCAGCTTTCATGGACTTGATGCATAGAGTGTTTTATCCTTACCTAGACTAGTTTGTGGTGGTGTTTGTGGATCAAGGTTTGCCGGCCCAGTCATACCGGCCGTACCAATTTTTTGCCGGTACAGAACGGTACGACACCGTACCGATCGATACCGCAAGGTGCCAACATTAAGAAATTATTTAATAAATATATGTTATTGTAAACTATAACAAAATATTATGTGTTATTTAGTGGTTAATAGGTATGTTAGTTGTATATGAGATAAAGGGTTCAAATCTCACAGATGTCATGTGTTTTTTGGCTATTTTTCCTAAAGAACAATGAAAAAGGTAAGAAAATAATGCCACTAGTGTGTTTTGAACCCAAATCCTAACCTTCCAAATGAAGACTCTTAACAAAACTACTTATAAAATCACATTTAATATATAATAATCTATATAATATTTAAACAATATAAGTTATGTACCAGCTATGTACCATAGACTGGTTGTACCGATTTGTGGCTGGTACGGTCCAGTATGGGCGGTACGCCCCGTACTGGACCGGTTTGGCAAACCTTGTTGTGAACGACATTCTTGTTTATTCTCAGTCAGAGGAGGAGCATGCTCACCATTTGAGGATCGTGTTGTAGACTTTACGGGACCATTAATTGTATGTCAAGTTCAGCAAATTTGAATTTTGGCTAACAGAGGTGCATTTTCTAGGGCATGTGATCTCTAGTGATGGTGTTTCTGTTGATTCAGCTAAGGTGGAAGCTGTAGCACCCCCGATCAATACCTTTGCATAAATTCAAAACTTCTTCTTAAAAGAAATCATATATGAAGGTCTTACATAAAGAACCCAACCTCACAAGGACTATAATGAAAATATACAAGCCAACCCTACTTTATAACATATAGAATCATGAGGGCTTTGTGTAAAGAGCCAAACCTTAGGGGGGCTAGCATATAAAATTACAAATCATCACCTTATGTATACGTAACCTACTCTTCTTAATAGAATTCTAGGTTTTGTTTAAAGAACTAAACTATAGGAGGACTAGCATACAAATGTGCAATCCAACTTTATGCACATCGGTAAAGAATCTTACATGGGAGGTCTTGTACAAAGAAACAAAACCATGGGAGGGTTATTCTATAAAATTACAAGACAACTTTAAACACAAGGGGCCATGGGTTGTACGTAAGTGGACTTCCACCTTGTCCACTTAGTGAATTGATGTCCCTCCTTAGGGCGTCAATTTCCAAATTGAAGACCATGTTGGAGGCGTCATTTTTAATAGGACCCCATTCCAATAAAATATTAATATATATATGTATATCTTGAATGATAACATGTGAGTGGGGGAGAAGTGTCTAACAAATGACACCCTCTTAAAGGGCGTCATTCTCATTAATAATCCCACAATAATGCCACCCAAACAAATGACGTCCTCATGCAAGGCGTCATTTACGTGAATAGTGTCACCTATATTAAATGAACGACCCCTTAAACGGCGTCATTTAAACACATGATTCTAGAAGATTATGACGCGAGCAACCCATTTTAGCTGGCAAAGACAATGCCCACTCAGCAGGACCCATAAGGCACTAAACCAATCTCTTACGATTCCTATATCTAATCCCATCCGTAGCACTGTCAGAGGCTACTACTGCCCTCAGTGCTAAAGAAGCATCTTCTTCCCGAGCCTACGTCCTGCTGCAACTTCTGAACCTCGTATCACACGTCAACAGGTAGGTGTTCTCAAATCCTTACCTAACCAGTAGCTAAATAGGTTAACCGATGCATGCTTAGAGTTCGATTAACAAGTCAACCATGCTATATATCATCTGGTTTTACCGTAATCAAGCAATAATCATGTATATATCATGTTATTTTAATACCCTGTTACAGATTACCATGATCTTTATGAGTTTGAACTTAGTTTGTTAGCATGATTTTAATGAGTTTTTGATCATATTTTTATCACACTAGTTTTACAGTGTTAATAACCATGTTTTAAACCTTAATATGTAGCCTTTGTTAACATAATATGTTCATGGTTTAAAGACCCCAGCCCTCTGGTAAATGGCGCCCCTGACAAGGGTGCCAATTCCAAAATTGAAGATTGCGCAAGCAATCGTCATTTAAATGAAGACACCCCCAGTGTCGTCATTTCAATTTCTACAATTTTAAATTCAACACATTCAAAAATCCATAACTATCGAACTAAAGCACAAAATTTTTACATGAACATGTTTCTGGAATCCTGACATTTTTCTCAACATATTCGTATTATTACTTCCTGATTCAGAACCTTTTTACACTGATGAATAGTAAATGAATAGTGTACCACCCTCTGTAAGAGGCGCCCCTTACCAGGGTGCCAATTACAGAATTGAAGACTGCCCGAGAGGGCGTCAATTAATTGAAGACATGAGCCATGTCGTCAATTCAGTTTTCTGGAATTTTCAGAAATTAGTAAATCAAAGTATTCAAAAATCTATAACTAATAAACTGAATCATGAAAATTTTGAATGAATATACTTATGTGACCCTGAGATTTTTCTCCATCTGACCATGTCTTCGAATTCTGATTCGGAGAAACTTTGGAGAAATGAACAGTAACTTGTGTCACAGAACTTACAGTTCTGATGCGAAGCACAACTCACTTGGAAAATAACTCAATTGGTGTGTCGTCAATTCGAGTTGAAACTGTACTTAAATTGAAGACACCCTGGAAGTCTTCAATTAAATTAAGACTGCCCGCAGAGTCTTCAATTTGTTAAATGAAGACTGCCAGCAAGTCTTCAATTAATTGAAGACTTGCTGAGGGGCGCCAATTTCAATATATATATATATATATATTTTGAAAAAAAATCAAAAAATTGAAAGGTTGGGCAAACCCCATGTGCCAATTACTTAAATAGCGGCAGCCCTCGAGTCTTCAATTAATTGAAGACTGCTTGAGGGGGCGCCAATTTAAAATTGAAGACTCCCGAGGAGTCGTCAATTAAATGAAGATTTGTGCAATGACGTCAATTCCATTCTCTGGAATTTCCGGTAACCAGTAAATCAACACATTCGAAAATCTATAACTATTAAACTAAACCATGAAAATTGTGCATGAATATAGTTCTGTGATCCTGAGATTTTTCTCTACCTTTCCATGTCCTCGATTCCTGATTTAATGAAAGAATTAAAAATGAATAATGTTTAAATAGTAAACTGTGACTCATAATATCCAGCCACCATGTTCAGACAATTATAACTTTTTAACCCAATCACGAAACTCCTGCATGAACATGGTTCTGGAAGCCTCATATTTTTCTCTATTTAACTATGTACTTAATTCCTGATTTACTGAAAGTATTAAAAATGAATAGTGTTTGAATAGTGTTTTGAGTCACGAAATGTACCTTCCCGGTGTAAATCACCCCAATTTATTTAATAGTGAAACCTAACAATTTTGCATGAGCATGATTCTGAACTCCCGAGAATTTCCTCTATCTATTCATATCCTTACTTTCTATTTTTTAAGAAATTTTTACGGTATGAATAGTGTATGAATAGTGTTTTGAGTCACAGAATGTACCTGCCCGGTGAAAATCACCCAAATATAAATGGCGCCCTAAGCCAGGGCGCCAATTATATGAATAGTGACACTCTAGTGTGTCGTCATTTAATTGAAGACTCTGTAAACAGTCGCTATTTAAAAAATCACTATTTCAATGAATATTGTCACTTTTCCAAATAAAAGAATTTTTTTGATATAGACACGTAGATAGGTAGAGAAAAATATAAGGAATCTAACGGTATGCTCATGCATTAGATTAGGTATCATGATTCACATCTATTAAATTTTTAACATGGATGATTAATATACTAAATGGTTAATATATATATACAAACTTAGAAGTCACGACTGTTTAAGCAGTGGTGATTCATGAAAATGACGACTTAGTAGTGACGACTGTTTAAGCAGTCGTGATTCATGAAAATGACGACTTAGTGAAGGGCGTTATTTGGGGCGAATAGCATTTTTCAATATTAAATGAATAGTATTGAATAGTAATGAATAGTAATCTGAATAGTGATTGAATAGTATTATTAAATAGTAAACTGACATATTTGTATAATGGCCCTTATGGATGTTCTAACTTTTATTTAACCTTACTATAGAGTTATCTAGAGTTTTTGTTTAGGAAAATGTATATATATTAATACTTTTTTCCTCATTTTTATCGTGGTTTATACCGACGCAACCCTAAGTCATTTTCTTGCATATTATGAGTCCTTGAATTCCATTCCATAAAAATCGACCTTGTATATCCTACTAAGGCAACCCTTGAAACTCTATATTGGCTATAAAATTAATGAGAGTGGATGTCAAAAGTAATACATGAAATGTTGTGCATATAGGGCCCGGTTTGGTCCTGGGAGGAGCACCCGAAGGTACTTGTGCCCATGGGAGTTTATTGACCACGGTGTTTAACATTGTACCGGAGTACTTGCTTGACTTGAGACACTCCACCCCTACTCTCTCTTTACTCACTTGACTCGACTTGCGTGGCCCGAAACGGGCAATACTTGACCTGGCCCGAGAAAAGGGCCAATACTTGATTAAAATAGCCAATTCTACTGATACGTACTTAACTTTACTTGCTTGAATTGAATGTTTACTTGCTCGTACCTGAGATATACCTATACATGAGTTCATTCTCGTACTTGAATTCATAATCATACATGAATCCATGCCTGCCCCGAAGTGACATTTACATCTATAATTCTCGAAATACTGCTTGTCTAATACTTGAAATCTTGATATATTCTCTATTTACAGCTCTCGATCTCTTATTGTACTTCCTGTTTAGATATACCTGTATATCTGATTCTTTTATACGTACGTCATGCATAGCCATACTGATAATACATGCAAATTGTAATTCACGTAAAGATTGCTCAAATTTGAGATGTAATTCCTACTAAGCGATTCGCTCATCCAGTTGCTTCCTAACATTTTCAGGTGAATCGGATAGCGACAAGAATGGGATTGAGGCCGAGTGAAGAGTGCTAGAACGCCAACCATCTATCATTAGCTAGTCGTGTCTTGAATTTATCTGAGTCCTACCTTGCATTTCCAGTATATCAGTTTAGTTGTCTAGACCTAGTTAAGGCATGTAATCTAATTTTTGATTTTTAAATTTGGAGTTTGTCACGGACTATCTTCAATTCCTTTTGTTAAATCAAATAATCCTCACTTGGACTATTGGAAGTTATTAGATTTTATTAGTCTTTTGCGCACTCCAAAATTATGTATGTCAACCATTTTATAGCTCTAATGACACGATCTATATAGACGCGTCACGCATCTGGGTATCTTCCGCGCTTGGGGCGTGACAGTCTTCGTGGTATCAAAGCTTAGGTTTTCAAACCTAGGGAACTAGAAGAAATAGAAGGTTAGAAATTGAAATCCAAGTAAAAACTTGAGTCTAAGGATAGGTAAAACCCGAGTCCAAGGATAGATACACCTTACCCGGTGAGATGGATAGAGCCATGAGTTAAGTTCTATAATGACTTTTGACCTTACAAGTAAAGCCGATCTTTATCATACTTTAACTCTTTTGTAGGATCATGGCTGCAGAAATAGCACAATGGCGCGAGATGCAGCGCACCGTGCAAGGCCTTACACAGGCACTACAGCAAGTGGCCCAAGGCGGAGCAAACCGTGGAGCAGGAGATCTCCACCCAGGTTTCCGTAACATGAACCCACCGAGGTTCACAGGTTTGTCTGACCCCGAGGATGCCGAGAATTGGCTGAAGGAGATAGAACGAATCTTCTGTGTGATGCAATGCGCGGACGAAGAGAAGGTTTTACTGGCCGTATTCCAACTGGAGCGGGATGCTCGATGCTGGTGGGAATCCATAGAAGCAACACTGCCAGAAGACCATGTCACATGGGATGAATTCACGGAGCATTTCAACAACAAGTACTTCTCCGACCATATCCAGGAGAAGAAGGCCGCGGAATTCGCCGTTCTAAAACAATGGGGCTTGAAAGTGGCCGAGTATGAGGCCCAGTTTTCCAGATTATCTAGGTATGCACCCCACTTGGTGTGTACGGAAAAGATAAAGGCGAGAAGATTCCTCAACGGGCTTCGGCCCCATTATATCACACAACTTGCCCCGATGGACATCCAAGTCTATTCGGAGATAATTCGGCGTGCCTAATTGCTGGAAGATGCCACCGAATTGTCCGAGAGAATCCGAGGAAGAGACAAGAAGGAACCCGTCCCAAGCCCGGGAAAATTCAAACAATCATTCAACAAGAAGTGGTTCTTCATGGGAGGGGAGCCCTCCAAGGCAAAGAAATTCCAGAAGAATGACAGGCCATTCTCCACCACCACACCATCAAAGGAAATTTACAAGTATTATGATAAAGCTGGCCATAAGACCGAGGAATGCTGGAGGAAGTTAGGAGCTTGTCTTCGATGCGGGAGCCGAGAGCATCGAATCCCAGACTGCCCACTGATGAAGGAGCAAGACACCAAAGATGAGAAGCGTCCGGTAAAGAAACAAGGCCGTCTGCAAGCTCTCTGAGAGACAGAACCCACTGAAGGTGGAATTTTGGAAGGTACCCTCACTATTTGTTCAAAAATTGCTCAAGTTTTATTTGATACAGGAGCAACTCATTCATTCGTTTCCAAGAACTTTGCTGCTTCATTTTTTAAGAAACGTGAACTGTTTGATTTGGTCATATCTACACCTCTTGGGAATGAATCTGATATCACTTATCACTATCCAAACTGTGAAGTGATGATTAAGGGAAGCAATTTACATGCTGACCTGATATGCCTAGATATGAAGGGTTATGATGTCATACTAGGTGCCGACTGGCTATCCACATACCAAGCAACTGTAGATTACCGGCATGGCAAGGTAACTTTTGTGGATTTTTCAGAGCTAGTTTACAATAACCCTCAGAGTAAATCACTTCTTATATCAGCACTCCGAGCTAGAAGGCTTATGGATAAGGGATGCATGGCTTTCATAGCATTCGTGATTGCCACGGAAGTTGAGAAGGTTAAACTTGAAGACATCCATGTAATTCAGGATTTTCCCGATGTTTTCCCAGAAGATTTAACCGGCTTACCCCCGGAAAGGGAAGTGTCGTTCACAATCGACGTTGTCCCTAGTGCTAGTCCTGTTTCCAGGGCACCATACAGAATGTCCCCTAGTGAGCTGAAGGAACTAAAGGAGCAACTAATGGAGTTATTAAAAAAGGGTTTCATCAGGCCGAGTACTTCCCCTTGGGGAGCACCCGTGCTGTTCGTCAAAAAGAAGGACAGATCGATGAGACTATGCATCGACTATCGGCAGCTAAATCATCTTACAATCAAGAACAAATACCGACTGTCGAGGATTGACGAACTGTTCGATCAATTATCTGGAGCTTCATATTTCTCCAAGATTGATCTTCGTTCTGGTTACCACCAATTGAAGATCAAAGAAGAAGACATTCATAAAACTGCATTCCGAAGCAGGTATGGGCATTACGAATTTACTGTTATGCCTTTCGGACTAACAAATACCCCACAGCTTTTATGCAGTTAATGAACAGCATATTCAGGCCCTATTTAGACCAATTCATAGTGGTCTTTATTGATGATATTCTGATCTATTCCAAGACCGAAGAGGATCATGAAGAATATCTCAAGAAGGCATTGCAGATATTGAGGGAAAATAAGCTATATGCCAAATTCAGCAAGTGCGAATTCTGGCTCGAGGAAGTATCCTTCTTAGGCCATATTATTTTGAAAAATGGAATTGCTGTTGACCCGTGAAAGGTCGAAGCCGTGAAGAATTGGGGATGACCCACAAATGCAACGGAAATTCGAAGCTTCTTGGGTCTAGCTGGTTACTACCGACGTTTTATCAAGGACTTCTCCAAGATTGCCGTTCCTCTAACCAGGTTAACTGTCACGCCCCGAACCGATAACAACGGAACGTGTAGTTCGGAACATGGCAGTGATACGGTCGTGAATAATCAGAGCGAACATAAGACATGAAATTACAACCTGGACAATGTGGGCCAATTTAACCTTTATTGATATTCAAATATTCGAATTACATACCTTGACTCAACTTACATAAGTGAAGAAAGGACTCACTATTACACTCTAATAAAGAGAAAGGACTCAAATAACAGGACGAGACTCAAAGAAAGACACCGACACGATTCTCCATTTCACTCATCACTCTTGCCCTTCCCCATCTGTTGGACTATCTTCAATGTTGTTACCTGAAAAAAATGTTAAAGATAGGCTGGTGAGCGAAACGCTCAGTAGGAATTACATCTCTCATCAAGCAGAATATAAGTGATTAACCAATTACTCATGTTCATGACAAATGCAATGCAGGAAATGGTATAACTTAAAAATCATGACAATTGATCTAGCAGAAAGGATAAATATCAAGGCCAAAGGCAGTTACGAGCTCAAGAGAAATAGGGATGAATTTCCCATGCAGAGTCAAGGACAAGCTATCAGAATATAACAAGGATAGATACTTAGATGAACATAACTTCAGAATTAGCCAGAATATAACATAGTTCCAATAAATATAAGCAATCTAGCAGAATATCTAAATTATCAAAATAATCAAGCAACAAATTATCAGAATAACAGATTTAACAAAATTAACAGAGTTTGCAGAATAACAGATATAACAGAATAACAGAATATAACATATGTACAGAGTTTGGTGCAATGCCACACCCAGAATTATCATGGTTTACAGAATTGGACTTCCGTCCTACCTGGCACTGAAAAGTCGCGGACCTACAGCCCTTAATGTTTTAGAATCAGATTTGGCCAAATATAGAGTCAAAGGGTTATGTTCTCGAATTGATGACAAGAAGATTCCAAAAGGAGTAGAGTGTCAAGACTAATGGAAAACCAAAGTGACACGGATCGGATCCCGAGGTTTTTAGGGTACAACCAGCTCGGCTGTCTTGAGGGAATCCTAGGCTAGCAGAGACTTACGGAGATCCCAATGACTAACTTGACAGTCCAAAGGAACGGAATGTCCAACGGAGGACTCGTATGTCACCGAGAGTTGAGGTGTATAACGTGAACCAATCATGAAAAAGGGGCTCCATCTACGGACGTGAGATGAGAGTGCCAAAAGACCCGAGGTATGGGTCAAAACCGGAAGAAAACAGTGAGAACATGAATATGTTAATTATAGAATTCACGTCCATCTAATTCTATAATTAACTATAATTAAATAAACTTATTTTAATTGACGTCCGTGTGTAGTGTCAGTTATTAATTAGCGTCCACTTGGAGGGACGTTAATTCTATGATTTTCAACTTAATTTATTTAACAAGAATTCACGTCAATATCTATTTAGTTGAATAATTTCAAAAAAAAATATTCAAAGACACATTTATTTATTTAAAATAATTTAGAGAAATAAAATATATGATAATTAGGAGAAAAATATGAGAATTCTAGATATATAATTTTTATAATTTTCTATTACATATTTTAATAGATATGAATTTTTAAAGATATAATTACAATATATATATATATATATAATTTAACGACTTTGTGTTATGTCGTCAAAAGGATTTAACGACAGTAAGCTTGTCGTCATTTATATATCAAATGTGTTACCTTCTTCAAACCTCCGGTTCTCGACGTATACACGTCGAAATCACGCGTTCTATATATCGAAATGACGGGCTCGAAAAACTCTACCTAACCGAACGTTCAAAATAATTTTTCGTTGAGGGATGGGGGATCATGAGATAGGAGGCATGAAAAGTGGTGCAACCACTCTCACTATCTCGATCTCCATCCCACTGGTACGCCCATAAATTTTCATGGCCAAAGGAGACTCAGATACCCACGAACAAGCTATTAAGGCGAAAACTCCATAACTAACTTCTATAGTATTAAACCAAAACACGAAAAAAATCATGTAGCAAAATCACATAGAAATATCATGTGAGGTTTAATCTAATTATAATCTTTGGCATGAAGAGAGAACACCTACGGATGCATCAAAAGAATATGGTATACACATGCAAAGGTTATATTAAGGTTTAATATTAATTGTTTTAGCTTGATATCGAGAAGACCTACGAGAAACTTGAGACTATGAACTCGAACATGAGATATAAGCATGTTGTTATGATCATAGGAGTGTGTATTATCCTTGTTAATTGAGTTTAGCTGTCAGAGAGAACATCTACCTCCTTTGGTCGATTTGATTGACAGAACTAAGCTGACAAAAGAATATGGCAGCTACAATCGTTCTAACAGCAATAACCGTGGAAGAATAATAAGAAGCAGTAAGATGCTTCTTGTCACAGGCAGCAGTACGCAGCAGCCCCCCCTTCCGCGCAGTAGAAACAAGGAATAAGAAGAAAAGATGAAGAACTTCATGTTCTTCACATACACCATGGCTACACCACGGCAGAAGCAACCTTTCGGAAGAAGAAGGTGTTGTTCTTCTGCTTCTGGTCGATAGAAAAGAGGCTTAGTAGCAGCAACTCGTTATGTTTGAGGAGGAGTAGGGACAGAAGGTTATAAAGGGGGGTATTTATAGGGTTTTGTGAACCCAATGGGTGTTGAATTCGATTAGGAATCAAACTTCCTAGTACAAGTACTAATAGCATTAGGATTTTCCTTTACTTACCTTTCCGAAACACAGCACTTCTTAGTTAGACATATCTGTTTAAGAGATTCTCGTTAGTTAACGTTTAATTTAAAGTGTAACAATCTTCCGAGATTTTTATCTTTTTTTATTTGATGTGATCTAGTTGGGAAATTTTAGGGGTATTTTTTTTCCATTTTTCTCTATTTTTCCATGTAATTAGTTTTCCAAAATTTTCTTTAAAAAAATGGCACTATTCATTTTTTTATAAAATAACGACTTGTATTAAGTCGTTTTATACATAGTACATGCCCATGGCAAAGGGCGTCATTTGATTTGTGGCATATTCTCTTAACCTTCAAAAGATCGATATTATATATATATATATCCCTATTATTTCTGTAATACCTTTAACTATATACTTTATTTGATTAAAGATCCTATGACTAATTTGCAAATAACGACCAAGTAAATGTCATCATTTATTATTTTTCAACCTTTTTCCTCTGACCCTTAACTAACTAAAATTGTATATATATCTATTCTACCCATTTTATTTTATCTTTAATGTATTTAAATCTTGTATATATATCCTTCTTCCTTCTAATAAAATTATAATATAGTAGATGTGGAATATTAAATTTTCTAAATTAGTAATAAAATATAAATTGATATTTTCTTCGGGATTTAATGATTCTTAATTCAAATAAAATTATGTTGTGCATTCAATGCTTACATAAAAATAACATGTTATTCTTAAATTTATTATAATACTGGGGTAAGGTTCATGAGTTCTTTTTGTAAGACTTATAAGGATGTCAGGGGGGTTGTGTACAGGGTCTGGCCTTGTTTATTTATTATTTTTAATTTATTTAAACTTTCTAGTCATTTAATTTATCAGGGTTGCTACACTCTCCCCCACTTAAAAGAATTTGGTCCCCAAATTCACATGACATACATTTCCAATACATTGGTGGGGTATCTAATTCTATACTCCAATCATAAGACAAGATCATCTAGGGATGCTAATCAAAATAAGCTAAGGTACTAGACTTAGGTTAAAGGGGTACCTCTAGCTATTCCATTATCAGCAGGTTCGACTCGTCTTATTGCTTGCATTTGTCCCTGACGCCATTCCTTATTGCGATCCTTTGCTTGCTGAGGTTGATCTTTAGGAAGGGGACAGTTGGCTACCTTGTGTTCTCGACTTCCACAACGAAAACAAGCTCTATTCTTCCAGCGACATTTCTCGGATTGATGACCCTCATTCCCACAATGCTTGCACTTCCCATCCTTAGGCTTCTTACCGTTCGGAACTCTATTCTCATCATTAGACCTTTTATTGCCATTATCTACTTTATTCTTTTCCATTTGTTCCTTGACCTTGTCAGATAATTCCATAGGGTCTTCCAATAGCTGAGCTCTCTTAACCATCTCGGCATATGATTGAATATCCATTGGTGCTAATTGGGGTATATATTGCAATCTTAACCCATTCAAGAACCTCCTAGCTTTCATCTTCTCCATCATGATTAAATGAGGTGCATACCGTGATAACCTCGAGAACTGAGCCTCAAATTCTGCCACAGACATGCTTCTTTGTTTGAGCGAGGCAAATTCTCTCTGCCTTTCTCTCCCGAACTCTCTCCGAGAAATACTTCTCGTTGAAGTGTTCTAAAAATTCTACCCAAGTTACTTGAATGTTTGACAAAGTGGCTTCTACGGACTCCCACCAAGCCCTTGCGTCCTTCTCTAGTTGAAATGTTGCTAAAAGGACCTTATCTTGGTCCGAACATTGCATCACTCGGAAAATTCTTTCCATCTCCTTCGTCCAATCTTTCTCCATGTCAAGATCAAGGGTTCCACTAAACGTAGGGGGATTGAGGCTCCGGAACTCACGATGTAACTCTCCAGCTCCACGATTGGCTCCACCCTCGGCTACCCGTTGAAGAGCCTGAGTCAATCCTTGAACCGCCCTTTGCATCTCACGCCATTGGGCACGCTCAGCGGCCATTGTTATCTATCTAGTTCTACAAGACACAAACAATCTCATGTAAGATTATCAAGTAATTCTCGTGAAATTTTACTAAGCTATCATCATAAACTAATCTTATTAGTATTTTAATTTCCTTTTAGCTCTTAACCCAAGGTTCTACCCAATCTCACCGGGCAATAATGGGGTTGAACCTAGAACTTATGGCAACCTATAGTCAAGACCTAGGGTTTAATATACCTAGGCTCTGATACCACAAACTGTCACGTCCCGAACCGATAACAGCGGAACGTGTAGTTCGGAACGTGGCAGTGATATGGTCGTGAATAATCAGAGCGAACATAAGACTCGAAATTACAACCTGGATAATGTGAGCCAATTTAACCTTTATTAATATTCAAATATTCGAATTACATACCTTGACTCAACTTACATAAGTGAAGAAAGGACTCACTATTACACTCTAATAAAGAGAAAGGACTCAAATAACAGGACAAGACTCAAAGAAAGACACCGACACGATTCTCCATTTTGCTCATCACTCTTGCCCTTCCCCATCTGTTGGACTATCTTCAATGTCTACCTGAAAAAAATGTTAAAGATAGGCTGGTGAGCGAAACGCTCAGTAAGAATTACATCTCTCATCAAGCAGAATATAAGTGATTAACCAATTACTCATGTTCATGACAAATACAATGCAGGAAATGGTATAACTTGAAAATCATAACAATTGATCTAGCAGAAAGGATAAATATCAAGGCCAAAGGTAGTTACGAGCTCAAGAGAAATAGGGATGAATTTCCGATGCAGAGTCAAGGACAAGCTATCAGAATATAACAAGGACAGATACTTAGATGAACATAACTTCAGAATTGGCCAGAATATAACAGAGTTCCAATAAATATAAGCAATCTAGCAGAATATCTAAATTATTAAAATAACCAAGTAACAAATTATCAGAATAACAGATTTAACAGAATTAACAGAGTTTACAGAATAACAGATATAACAGAATAACAGAATATAACAGATGTACAGAGTTTGGTGCAATGCCACACCCAGAATTACCATGGTTTACAGAATTGGACTTCCGTCCTACCTGGCACTGAAGAGTCACGGACCCACAGCCCTTAATGTTTCAGAATCAGATTTGGCCAAATACAGAGTCAAAGGGTTATGTTCTCGAATTGATGACAAGAAGATTCCAAAAGGAGTAGAGTGTCAAGACTAACGGAAAACCAAAGTGACACGGATCGGATCCCGAGATTTTTAGGGTACAACCAGCTCGACTGCCTTGAGGGAATCCAAGGCTAGCGGAGACTTACGGAGGTCCCAATGACTAACTTGCCAGTCCGAAGGAACGGAATGTCCAACGGAGGACTCGTATGTCACCGAGAGTTGAGGTGTATAACGTGAACCAATCATGAAAAAGGGGCTCCATCTACGGACGTGAGATGAGAGTGCCAAAAGACCCGAGATATGGGTCAAAACCGGAAGAAAACAGTGAGAACATGAATGCGTTAATTATAGAATTCACGTCCATCTAATTCTATAATTAACTATAATTAAATAAACTTATTTTAATTGACGTCCTTGTGTAGCATCATTTATTAATTAGCGTCCACTTGGAGGGACGTTAATTCTATGATTTTCAACTTAATTTATTTAACAAGAATTCACGTCAATATCTATTTAATTGAATAGTTTCAAAAATATATATTCAAAGACACATTTATTTATTTAAAATAATTTATAAAAATAAAATATATGATAATTAGGAGAAAAAGATGAGAATTCCAGATATATAATTTTTATAATTTTCTATTACATATTTTAATAGATATGAATTTTAAAAGATATAATTACAATATATATATATATATATATATATATATATATATATATATATAATTTAACGACTTTGCGTTATGTCGTCAAAAGGATTTGACGACAGTAAGCTTGTCGTCATTTATATATCAAATGTGTTACCTTCTTCAAACCTCCGGTTCTTGACGTATACACGTCGGAATCACGCGTTCTATATATCGAAATGACGGGCTCGAAAAACTTTACCTAACCGGACGTTCAAAATAATTTTTCGTTGAGAGATGGGGGATCTTGAGATAGGAGACATGAAAAATGGTGCAACCACTCTCACTATCTTGATCTCCATCCCATTGGTACGCCCATAAATTTTTATGGCCAAAGGAGACTCCGATACCCACGAACAAGCTAGTAAGGCGAAAACTCCATAACTAACTTCTATAGTATTAAACCAAAACACGAAAAAAATCATGTAGCAAAATCATGTAGAAATATCATGTGAGGTTTAATCTAATTATAATCTTTGGCATGAAGAGAGAACACCTACGGATGCATCAAAAGAATATGGTATAGACATGCAAAGGTTATATTAAGGTTTAATATTAATTGCTTTAGCTTGATATCGAGAAGACCTACGAGAAACTTGAGACTATGAACTCGAACATGAGATATAAGCATGTTGTTATGATCATAGGAGTATGTATTATCCTGGTTAATTGAGTTTAGCTGTCAGAGAGAACACCTACCTCCTTTGGTCGATTTGGTTGACAGAACTAAGCTGACAAAAGAATATGGCAGCTACAATCGTTCTAACAGCAGTAACCGTGGAAGAATAATAAGAAGCAGTAAGATGCTTCTTGTCATAGGCAGCAGTACGCAGCAGCCCCCCCTTCCGCGCAGTAGAAACAAGGAATAAGAAGAAAAGATGAAGAACTTCACGCTCTTCACGTACACCACGGCTACACCACGGCAGTAGCAACCTTTCGGAAGAAGAAGGTGTTGTTCTTCTGCTTCTGGTCGATAGAAGAGAGGCTTAGTAGTAGCAACTCGTTATGTTTGAGGAGGAGTAGGGACATAAGGTTAAAAAAGGGGGTATTTATAGGGTTTTGTGAACCCAATGGGTGTTGAATTCGATTGGGAATCAAACTTCCTAGTACAAGTACTAATAGCATTAGGATTTTCCTTTACTTACCTTTCCGAAACACAACACTTCCTAGTTAGACATATCTTTTTAAGAGATTCTCGTTAGTTAACGTTTAATTTAAAGTGTAACAATCTTCCGGGATTTTTATATTTTTTTATTTGATGTGATCTAGTTGGAAAATTTTAGGGGTAATTTTTTCCATTTTTCTCTATTTTTCCATGTAATTAGTTTTCCAAAATTTTCTTTAAAAAAATGGCACTATTCATTTTTTTATAAAATAACGACTTGTATTAAGTCATTTTATACATAGTACACGCCCATGGCAAAGGGCGTCATTTGATTTGTGGCATTTTCTTTTAACCTTCAAAAGACCGATATTATATATATATATCCCTATTATTTCTATAATACCTTTAACTATATACTTTATTTGATTAAAGATCCTATGGCTAATTTGCAAATAACGACCAAGTAAATGTCGTCATTTATTATTTTTCAACCTTTTTCCTCTGACCCTTAATTAACTAAAATTGTATATATATCCATTCTACCCTTTTTATTTTATCTTTAATGTATTTAAATCTTGTATATATATCCTTCTTCCCTCTAATAAAATTACAATATAGTAGATGTGGAATATTAAAATTTCTAAATTAGTAATAAAATATAAATTGATATTTTCTTCGATATTTAATGATTCTTAATTCAATTAAAATTATGTTGTGCATTCAATGCTTATATAAAAATAACATATTATTCTTAAATTTATTATAATACTGGGGTAGAGTTCATGAGTTATTTTTGTAAGACTTATAAGGATGTCAGAGGGGTTGTGTACAGGGTCTGGCCTTGTTTATTTATTATTTTTAATTTATTTAAACTTTCTAGTCATTTAATTTATCAGGGTTGCTACATTAACCCGCAAGGAAGTGCCTCTTCAGTGGAATGAAGACTATGAAAAGAGTTTTCAAGCTTTGAAGGATCTCTTGACCACTGCTCCAGTCTTATCATTACCAATTGAAGGAGAAAAATATGAGGTATATATCGATGCTTCGGGTATTGGCCTCGGATGTATATTGATGCAGAATGGAAGAGTCATTGCATACTCTTCCCGACAATTGAAGAAACATGAAGAGAACTACCCGGTTCATGACTTAGAACTGGCAGCGGTAGTATTCACCTTGAAGATCTGGAGGCACTATCTTTACGGAGAATAATTCATTGTGTACTCCGATCATAAAAGTCTCAAGTACTTATTCTCCCAAAAGGAGCTGAACATGCGGGAAAGGCGTTGGCTCGAGTATCTCAAGGATTTCGACTTCACTATATAGTACCATCTTGGTAAGGGTAATTCCGTAGCCGATGTCCTTAGTCGAAAGTCGAGAACAATATTGGCCCACTGCATGGTACAAGAACGGAAGCTGCTGGAGAAATTCTCTGAGCTTGATATCAGCACAGATGAGAAGAACATATGTATTATTCTATCTCATATGAGCCTACATCCAGATTTGCTACCTGAAATCAAGAAGCTACAGGAAGAAGATCCCTCACTAGTGGAGATAAAGAGCAAGTTGGACGAGAGACTGGATTTCAAGCTGGCACCTGATGGCAGACTGCTATTTCATGAACGGACATGTGTGCCCGACTGTCCCGAATTAAAGAAGAAGATTCTTGAAGAAGCTCATAGATCGAGATACACGATCCACCCTAGAGCCACTAAGATGTACCAAGATTTGAAAAGAACTTTCTGGTGGCCTAACATGAAAAGGGAGGTAGCAGACTTTGTATCTCGTTGCCTCACATGCCAACAAGTGAAGGCGGAACATCAAAAACCCGCCGGAAAGCTACATCCGCTGGATATTCCCAAGTGGAAGTGGGAAGACATTGGCATGGACTTTATCATGGGTTTGCCCAAGTCTAGGGGCGGATATGATGGAATTTGAGTAATTATCGACCGGCTAACCAAATCGGCCCATTTCTTACCCTTAAAAAGCCGATGGTCAATCGACGTACTTGCTGCTATGTATATCAAGGAGATGGTTAGATTGCATGGAGTTCCCATCTCGATCGTATCTGACCGAGACCCACGCTTCACCTCTCATTTCTGGAAGAGTCTACAGCACTCTCTGGGGATGAAACTCAACTATAGCACTGCTTTCCATCCCCAGACAGATGGACAGACCGAGAGGACTAATCAAGTTGTGAAAGATATGTTGAGAGCATGCATTATAGACTTCGGCGGAAGCTGGCATGACCACTTACCACAAGTCGAATTTGCATATAATAACAGCTATCAAGCCAGTATACAAATGGCACCTTTTGAGGCATTATATGGTAAGAGTTGCCGATCTCCTATATGCTTGGATGAAGTTGGTGAAAAATAAATTCTAGGCCCAGATATGGTACGAGATTCTACCGAGAAGATACACCTCGTTAGAGAAAGGTTAATGATAGCACAGTCTAGGCAGAAATCTTATGCCGATAACTGAAGGAGAGACCTGGAATTTCAAGTTGGAGATCATGTTTTCCTCAAGGTATCTCCCGGCCGAGACATTAGAAGATTCGGTGTTAAAGACAAACTCACACCAAGGTTTATTGGTCCATTCGAAGTGCTGGAAAGAGTAAGCGAGGTGACTTATCGCATCGCCCTACCTCCGCAACTGTCAGAAGTGCACAACGTGTTTCATGTTTCTATGCTGAAGAAATACGTGCACAATCCCCTCCATGTCATCGACCATAATGATTTAGTGGTACATAAGGACCTTACCTACGAGCAGAAGCCAATGAAGATCCTCGATCGAGAAGTTCGAGTTCTAAGGAACAAGACGATCCCGATGGTGAAAATCTAATGGAATCGATGTTTAGAACAAGAAGCTACATGAGAAACTGAAGAATCTATGAAGAGGAGATTTCCAGAGTTATTCTAATTGTAAGTACTCTGCACCTTTCCTATTCCCATATAATGCAGTTGAATTTGGGGACCAAATTCTCTTAAGTAGGGGAGGGTGTAGCACCACCGATCAATACCTTTGCGTAAATTCAAAACTTCTTCTTAAAGGAAATCATACATGAAGGTCTTACATAAAGAACCTGTTGGGTTCAGTGTGCCCCCTCGTTGTCTTTGACAATGGTTTTGATGATTCCAATATATTGTGTGTTTTAAGCTTAATGACATTTTCATGATAAACAAGCTAACATGATGATATCTTGTTTTGTAGGTTGAAATTCAAAGGGCCTTCCTGAATGCATTTATGAAGTCGACTCATGCGTGCTGTGCATGAGGATTTGGAGCTTTATTTGGATCTTGTTCATACTGTCTTAACTGGGGTTAAAAGCCCTTTCATATTCCTGGACTTATATTGACTGCATTTCAATGTGGGAAGATTGGTTTTAGTGGATATGACTTCATGCTTGCTTTTCATAATTGTTTAATGATAGTGGTTTCTCACCTTACTTTGGAATGCCCCTATCTATGATTGGACTGAACTTCAATAGCTATGCATTGGACTGCTAAAGTAGTTTTCCATTCCCCTTGGGATGGGTCGACCCCTGGCTCATTGAGCCTTAGTCCCTACCTTGTTATGAAGCATGGTCCTACATGTATATATATATCTTCGATGTCTTTGAATCTCTTTAAGATTCTCATGGATTTATACTTCTTGACAGTGCAGGAACAAATTTCCCACATTACTTTTGATTCCATGGAGATTGATGTTTGAATGGACTGTAATATGTCTTAACTGAATTTTCTTTGTTCTGGATATGAATTTAGTTGAGCTGAACCCCGACCCTTGTTTACTTGGACATGATGGTTTTGAGAACCTTGAATGTGGTTGATGACTATGACTAAACTTAATTGTCTTGAACTGAACTTGGAAGTCCTTGTGCTGAATTTTATTGTCTTGGTTTGGTCATGGAACCTGTTGTGTGGCCATGCTTGAAGCTTCTCTTATGCATGTGAGACTACATGCTTTGTCATATGAATGGCCACCGTTAAAGGTTTTTGAACTGAAATTCATATATACTTTCACTTAACTTTGATTCAGTCATAATGAATTTAGTGTATGAGAAGGACACTTGCCTTGTTTGAGATTGAAAGGGTGCATTGAGTGGTTTACATGATATGGGTTAATTTGAGAATTTAAATTGCTAACCTTGAGTTTGAATTGGATGAGAATTGGTTAAGTGCAGGTACATTATGGAACTTTTCACTCCAATCCTCAAGCCCATGGTATGAATGTTTGATAGACTTGAGTCTTGTTCGAAAGGAGTAAGTTTGATTATTGATTAGAATGCATTAAAATCTGGGTGATAGCTGGTGGCAGACAAGTTTTAGTCTTCTTGAAGTGTTTATTAACCACATACCTTATTGATTGATTTGAGTGACTGTGGTTGTCATTCACTTGGTTTGAGATTGAGATTAATGGTAATTTGCATGTGCAGGTTATATGTGGATTTATTCTTCAAATCATGGCAATAATGGTAAGATCACACTAGTAGGTTGATTTCAAGTGGATGGAATGTCACATGTTCAAATCTGGTGTGTAAGTGGAAATCTGGATATACATGTTCATTATGGATCCTTACTCTCATATCTTGAATGCCATGGAAAGAATGAATGAGTAATTGGATCTTAATGTGGACTGGTTTGATTTGTGTTGAAATCATGATTTGATATGAATATCTGAGTTAGAAGTATATATATGTTTGATCTTGACTCTTATTTCATGGTTTTGTAGGGTTTCAGATGAGTTTTATTGAGTTTTCACTTTTGTCAGTTTATTTCACAGTATGCTGTTTGCATTGATTTCTGATATGCTGACAAAAAGTGTCGACTCTGTGAGTCGACACTTTTGTCCTGTTTTGTTTTGTTTTGTTGAAAACAGAACACGTTGGAAAAAGTGTCGACCTAGTGAGTCAACACTTTTGCCCCATGTCCTGATTTCTTCATCGGGACAGAATGTGTGGAGAAAAGTGTCGACTCCACGAGTCGACACTTTCTCTGGTTCGTCCGGATCGGGTTTGTCGGTTTGATTTCAAACTTTGGGTTTATAGGTCCGATTGGGGTGGTGTTTTACACCAACATCCTTAGGGTTTCTTTACATGTATTGGGGTTGCTTTGAGAGGGTTTTATGGAGGCTATTGTGGTCTTTTGATGCTGCCTTCTTGCTGCTATACATATGCCATGATCTCCATCAGAGGAGAACATCCCCTTGCGCTAATAGTTCCTATCTGCTGTAGGTGAAGAAGAGAAGGAGAAGAAGAACGTGAAGGAGGGCGTTGCATTATCAAGGAGGAGGAAGAAGAAGCTACAGAAGTCGCCGTCCACGAGCCTGAGCCTCATTCTGGGAGCGGCAGCTACTGCTCTCCACCGTCCGGGGTATTGGGCACTCGAAACTTCAACTCCGACTGCTTCCACTCCAAGGATCTAATTCCAGCGCACCCTACCTACTGATTGAAGGGATTTGTGGGACATTCAAAGGGGAGTACTACAAATCGAAGATTTATCTATTTGTGATGTCCCTTTTAACTAAGGCATAGATTAGAGCATATCGATTCATTAGTTCTTTGTGTATGCAGGTTTGATTGGAGATGAGATATGAAGGAACATACATCGGATCTTCGAGAGGGAAGATCGTGTGCTCTGACATCCTGCGGATTCTACTCTCTCCAACCTAAGCTTCAAGGAAGATCCTCTCATGACTATTGGAGAATCAAGGGGAAAACACTCTATATCTTTTACCCATTTCTATGAGATGCTTTTCTTGATATATATTCTACAATGAGCATATTCTATATATCCTTCTTTTTTGTCAAACTCAGAATATTATCTGTGTGTGTGGTTTACGGAGCTGCGTCTCCGTGTGGGATTTGTGTCCGGAGCGTGTACCCCGACGTTGTGTGGGTGTGTGCTGCGGTGACAGCGTTTTGGGACTTGTCCCTGTGTGTGGACATTGCTGCAGAAGCAGTGTGTGTGGTTGGGGTTCGTCCCCGTGTTGCTACATTTTGTAGCGTGAAGTGAAGCCTCACCCGGTTGGGTGAGGGGTGGACGTAGGGAGCCCGTCGTGATCCCGAACCACCTTAAAAGCCTTGTGTTGTATGTGATTGCCTGTGTGATTGTCATTTCTTCTATCTTCCTTCACAGATACATTATATAGGTTTTTAACTCACTACACTGTCACACACTGCTACCTCCATTATCCGTGTTGAGCGTAATCTCCCTTATTAGTTGCATTAACTATCCGTGTGAGATCGGGAAGTTTGAGAGAACCTCTTAATCTCACTTGTAGTTTTTGTTAATCAACGTTGTTAATTCTACATCTGTTAAGAAAGTTTTTGAATTCCGCCATCTCGGCAAGGGGACAATTCAACCCCCCTTCTTGTCCGCCATCTCTCTGGGCCAACAATTGGTATTAGAGCCTCGTCTCTGATTTTTTAATCGACCTTGCGGTCGTAGAGTAAAGATCATTTTCATGATGGCTAGCTTGAATTCTATTCCTGTTTACAATGGTTTTGATTATGCTTCTTGGATAGAAAAGTTTTGTGATTGGATTTGTGGCCTTGATCCGAAACTCATGAAATTAATCTCTCATGGTCCACATGTCTTACCCAAAAACGAATTAAGATGGACTGATGAACATAGGAAGATGACTTCGGATAATCTGTTTGCTTTGAATGCTCTTAAGGCTGCCTTGGACACTAATCAATTTCCATTTGTTTTGTCTTGTAGGACAGTCAAAGAAATTTGGGACGGGCTGAGCAAAGCCCAAAAAGAAAGTTGCAACGACGGTGACTGCTTAGTTGAAAACAATGAAATTGAGCGTCAAAGCAAGGAGAGTTTGAAGGTAAACTCTAACTCTGACTCTGATGAGGAAAATGATTTGAGTTATGATGAATTGATGGATGCTTACGATGAGCTAGTTGATAGATACAAAGCACTAAAATCTGAAAATAAAAAAATGAAAAAGAAACTTGATGATGTTTCTCATGTTTACTCTCCATGTGCAAAGTGCTTTGAAATTGAAAATGCTTGTCATGTTGATTCACCATGTATTAAATGTTCTGAACTTAGGAAGCTGAATGAAAGCCTGTTGCTTGAAGTTAATATGCATAAAGAAAAAAATGTCAATTCTGGAAACTGAGAATGAAACCCTCATTGCTAAACTTTCAGGACTTGAAAGCATCGAAAAGGATTCTAGAAGTAAATTGAGCTATACGGAAAGTGATCAAGTCTTGCTCAATGAACTTCTACATAATGAAAAGCTTGCTAAAGAAATTGATAATTTAAAAAATCAAAACAATGTACTGATTGAAAAACTCAACACTTTTGAAAAGGGAAAACAAGTTGTTGTTGATGACTGTGAAAATCTTCATGCTATGGAACAAGAGATTGCAAGTTAAAAAACTGTAAACTCTTTGTTGAACGAGAAACTTGCTCAGTGTGAAAAAGAAATTGCAAAATCTGAATTGCATATTTCATCATTGAAAAATGAGATCAAGAATTTGATTGAATCCGTGTGCTTGTGTGATAAAGAAAGTCAAAAAGAGAAAAATGTCATTGATCAACCTTGTATGCATGCAAAACCCTCACATGGTAAACATAATCATGCATCAAGGAAAAGAACAAATGTTTCATGTTATTACTGCGGGAAATATGGTCATGACATGTATGACTGTTACATGATGAAATCTGATGATGAACATGCATTAAAATCAAGAATGGAAATGGGTGGCATCTCTAAAAACCATGAGAAACCCACAAAGAAAACCCAGAACATTCATTGCTTTTATTATGGGTTGCATGGTCATGCTTTTGAAAACTGTTTCATGAAAGAAAATGATGATAATTGATTTTTCAACAAAGATCTTTCATGTCATTATTGTGATAAATCTGGACATGTAATGAATGATTGTTATGTGATGAAAGAATATGATAATCGGTTCAAGAAAAGAAACTCTTCTCATTATTTTTACTGTGGCCTGAATGGACACTCAATGGATGATTGCTCCATGATGAGGGCCGATGATGAATGGTATGAGAGGAAAAATAAGAAAAATACATTTGGTTATGATAGGACTAACCCCTCGGGGCCCAAGATGACTTGGGTACCCAAATCGTCAAAATGAGAATTTGTTTTGCAGGGGCGCCTTGAGAACAAAGAAAATGTCAATAAATAAAAGGATCTCAAGGTGAGAAAGAAAATTGGTTTTGTTTTGAAAATCACATGGCTCTGGTTCTCCTTGAAACATCTGAGAAGGTAAAAATTATGTTTAGAAGAAAAAGTTTACAATTAAACATTTGCATTTCTATTTTACTGACTCTTGTCAATCTTTGGAAATGTTGAGAAATTTTGTTCTCCATGATTAAATGACTTGAGCACTTCAAATTCCACATCATATGAATAAACTTAGTTTTCAAATGCCTTACTCTGCACATATATAGCTGTTCATACACACTTCTCCTTTGTTTTTACAAATAAAAACACACTTTTGCATATTCAGTTTACACATTTACTTGCATAATACAAATTGCACATATCATACACATCTTTACATACTTGCAAATAAAGAAAATTTTAAATCATCTTTTCAAGTTACATGCATACACTTACATATCATTGCATACTTCTGTGCTTGAATGCCATGGTTATTCGGTATATAAAATGGTGTTAGTGGAAGGTTGGATTATGTTCAGCCGGAAGCTTTCACTACACGTGAGGTGGTCTTCGGACCTACATTCTCCGCCAAGTACCGATAATCAATCTGCTTGAAGTCATTGGAAAATCTCGGGTTGAATGCATGTATATACTATATACAACCACTTTTTGACTTCTTCTATGACTCATCCCTTAACTTGCTAAATGAAATTGCATTGATTTAGACATGTTTGTAACATGGCATATATTAAGGGGGAGATTTTTTATAACCGTGCATACATTTAGCGGGAGACATTACTATGATAAGACTAATTCAACTTTTTCATTCAATACAACCACCCATACAAAATGCACCTTTTGAGATAATGATTCAATCTAATAAGGATTACTATTTTCTACTCTACACTTTTGAGGACTATTGATTCTCTACATGGAAATCACTTATCTCGTGAGGAAAGAGTTGTTCACCCCATCAAAAATTGTATAAGTGGAACGTTGATCCGAGTAGCCGGGAATCCCCCTTGAAACAAAGGAGGAAACTCGCGTCGAAAGGAGAAATTTATCCATATTGAAAATAAGTGTGATTTGCCACCAAGTAACTGGGAAGTGCCCCTGAGACAAAGGGTACAACTCGAGTCAAAAAGTGTCTCATCTAAATCATAAAAAGTGATGAAACTGAGTAACCGGGAATTGCCCCTGAAATAAAGGGCATGACTCGTGTCAAAAGGTTAGTCACACCATTTTTAGTAATTAAAAATTGGGGTCATACGTAACTATCGATACTCGAGCATTGTGTATGAAAATGTATGGATGAGAATTTCTTTTTAGTGTTCTTTAGAAAATCTAATTTTCCATATTGATTTGAACTTCATTGCTCAATCTTCAAATATGCACCTTGGGTTTGATTGTTTGAATGTCCTTTATGAATCAGTCGTCTTTCATGGTTAATGTAGTACTTTATTATTTAAGTACGACCTTCTTAGTATTGTTCATGCACTTCATGCTCAACGATCAATAGCATTATCCTTACACTCGTCCCGAAGGGACTTGCATGAGTCTATATCTTGTTATGCGTGCTTGAGTGCCTGAATGCCTGATCCGACTTGTTCATAACATACTTCATTCTATAGTTTGCATCTATAGGTTATACTTGTAGATAACAGGTTAAATAACCCATTGTCAGTTGGTTTTTGTTCTTGACAATTGGGGGAGAATAATGTGCTTTTTAAGCATAATACACTTTGTGCATAACTTAGTTTTTAGATTTTGCATATGATTTCCTTATACTACTTGTGCATAATTAGTCACACATATAGCAAAAACTTACAAAAATTGAGCATTTTCACTTATTTCACACATCTGCTAATTGCACATAAAATTTCAAATTCCTGCTTGGTTTTGGTCTCCACACCTTCCTTTCATGGGAGATTAATTGCTGGGCTCGTGCACTCGTGTCTCATTCATTATTGAAAACTTCACAGTTACTCCTTAGTCCCCCATTTCTTTTTGATTATGCCAAAGGGGGAGAGATTGATTTGAATAGCCACAATATATTGACATCATCAAAAAGGGGGAGATTGTTGGGTTCAGTGCGCCCCCTCGTTGTCTTTGACAATGGTTTTGATGATTCTAATATATTGTGTGTTTTAAGCTTAATGGCATTTTCATGATAAATAAGCTAACATGATGATATCTTGTTTTGTAGGTTGAAATTCAAAGGTCCTTCCTGAGTACATTTATGAAGTCGAATCATGTGTGCTGTGCATGAGGATTTGGAGCTTTCATGTGGATTTTGTTCATACTGTCTTAATTGGGGTTAAAAGCCCTTTCATGTTCCTGGACTTATATTGACTACATTTCAATGTGGGAAGATTGGTTTTAGTGGATATGACTTCATGCTTGCTTTTCATAATTGTTTAATGATAGTGGTTTCTCACCTTGCTTTGGAGTGCCCCTATCTATGATTGGACTGAACTTGAATAGCTATGCATTGGGCTGCTAAAGTAGTTTTCCATTCCCCTTGGGATGGGTCGACCCCATGGGTCGTCCCCTGGCTCATTGAGCCTTAGTCCTTACCTTGTTATGAAGCATGGTCCTACATGTATATATATATATCTTTGATGTCTTTGCATCTCTTTAAGATTCTCATGGATTTATACTTCTTGACAGTGTAGGAACAAATTTCTCACATTACTTTTGATTCCATGGAGATTGATGTTTGCATGGACTGTAATATGTCTTAACTGAATTTTCTTTGTTCTGGATATGAATTTAGTTGAGCTGAACCCCGACCCTTGTTTACTTGGACATGATGGTTTTGAGAACCTTGAATGTGGTTGATGACTATGACTAAACTTAATTGTCTTGAACTGAACTTGGAAGTCCTTGTGCTGAATTTTATTGTCTTGGTTTGGTCATGGAACCTGTTGTGTGGCCATGCTTGAAGCTTCTCTTATGCATGTGAGACTACATGCTTTGTCATATGAATGGCCACTGTTAAAGGTTTTTGAACTGAAATTCATATATACTTTCACTTAACTTTGATTCAGTCATAAATGAATTTAGTGTATGAGAAGGACACTTGCCTTGTTTGAGATTGAAAGGATGCATTGAGTGGTTTACATGATATGGGTTAATTTGAGAATTTAAATTGCTAACCTTGAGTTTGAATTGGATGAGAATTGATTAAGTGCAGGTACATTGTGGAACTTTTCACTCCAATCCTCAAGCCCATGGTATGAATGTTTGATAGACTTGAGTCTTGTTCAAAAGGAGTAAGTTTGATTGTTGATTAGAATGCATTAAAATCTGGGTGATAGCTGGTGGCATACAAGTTTTAGTCTTCTTGAAGTGTTTATTAACCACATACCTTGTTGATTGATTTGAGTGACTGTGGTTGTCATTCACTTGGTTTGAGATTGAGATTAATGGTAATTTGCATGTGCAGGTTATATGTGGATTTATTCTTCAAATCATGGAAATAATGGTAACATCACACTAGTAGGTTGATTTCAAGTGGATGGAATGTCACATGTTCAAATCTGGTGTGTAAGTGGAAATCTGGAAATACAGGTTCATTATGGATCCTTACTCTCATATCTTGAATGCCATGGAAAGAATGAATGAGTAATTGGATCTTAATGTGGACTGGTTTGATTTGTGTTGAAATCTTGATTTGATATGAATATCTGAGTTAGAAGTATATACATGTTTGATCTAGACTCTTCTTTCATGGTTTTGTAGGGTTTCAGATGAGTTTTATTGAGTTTTCACTTTTGTCAGTAAAAGTGTCGACTCTGTGAGTCGACACTTATTTCACGGTATGTTGTTTGCATTGATTTCTGATATGCTAACAAAAAGTGTCGCCTCTGTGAGTCGACACTTTTGTCCTGTTTTGTTTTGTTTTGTTGAAAATAGAATACGTTGGAAAAAGTGTCGACCTAGTGAGTCGACACTTTTGCCCCGTGTCCTGATTTCTTCATCGGGACAGAATGTGTTGAGAAAAGTGTCGACTCCATGAGTCGACACTTTCTCTGGTTCGTCCGGATCGGGTTTACCGGTTTGATTTCGAACTTCGGGTTTATAGGTCCGATTGGGGTGGTGTTTTACACCAACATCCTTAGGGTTTCTATACATGTATTGGGGTTGCTTTGAGAGGGTTTTATGGAGGCTATTGTGGTCTTTTGATGTTGCCTTCTTACTGCTATACATATGCCACGATCTCCATCGGAGGAGAACATCTCCTTGCGCTAATAGTTCCCATCTGCTGCAGGTGAAGAAGAGAAGGAGAAGAAGAACGTAAAGGAGGGCGTTGCATCATCAAGGAGGAGGAAGAAGAAGTTGCAGAAGTCACCATCCACGAGCCTGAGCCTCGTTTTGGGAGCGGCAGCTACTGCTCTCCACCGTCCGGGGTATTGGGCGCTCGAAACTTCAACTCCGGCTACTTCCAATCCAAGGATCTAATTCCAGCGCACCCTACCTACTGATTGAAGGGATTTATGGGACATTCAAAGGGGAGTACTACACATCGGTTATTTATCTACTTGTGATGTCCCTTTTAACTAAGGCATAGATTAGAGCATATCGATTCATTCGTTCTTTATGTGTGCAGGTATGATTGGAGCTGAGATATGAAGGAACATACATCGGATCTTCGAGAGGGAAGATCGTGTGCTCTGACATCTTGCGGATTCTACTCTCTCCAACCTAAGCTTCAAGGAAGATCCTCTCATCACTATTGGAGAATCAAGGGGAAAACACTCTATATCTCTTACCCATTTCTATGAGATTCTTTTCTTGATATATATTCTACAGTGAGCATATTCTGTATATCCTCTTATTTTGTCAAACTCAGAATATTATCTGTGTGTGTGGTTTACGAAGTTGCGTCTCCGTGTGGGATTTGTGTCCGGGTCGTATACCCTGACGTTGTGTGTGTGTGTGCTGCGGTGGCAGCGTTTTGGGGCTTATCCCCGTGTGTGGACATTGCTGCGGAAGCAGTGTGTGTGGTTAGGGTTCGTCCCCTTGTTGCTACATTTTGTAGCGTGCCTCACCCGGTTGGGTGAGGGGTGGACGTAGGGAGCCCGTCGTGGTCCCGAACCACCTTAAAAGCCTTGTGTTGTATGTGATTGCCTGTGTGATTGTCATTTCTTCTATCTTCCTTTACAGGTACATTATATAGGTTTTTAACTCACTACACTGTCACACACTGCTACCTCCGTTATTCATGTTGAGCATAATCTCCCATATTAGTTGCATTAACTATCCGTGTGAGATTGGGAAGTTTGAGAGAACCTCTTAATCTCACTTGTAGTTTTTGTTAATCAACGTTGTTAATTCTACATCTGTTAAGAAAGTTTTTGAATTCCGCCATCTCGACAAGGGGACAATTCAACCCCCCTTCTTGTCCGCCATCTCTCTGGGCCAACAGAACCCAACCTCACAAGGACTATAATGAAAATATGCAAGCCAACCCTACTTTATAACATATAGAATCATGAGGGCTTTGTGTAAAGAGCCAAACCTTAGGGGGGCTAGCATATAAAATTATAAATCATCACCTTATGTATACGTAACCTACTCTTCTTAATAGAATTCTAGGTTTTGTTTAAAGAACTAAACTATAGGAGGACTAGCATACAAATGTGCAATCCAACTTTCTGCACATGGGTAAAGAATCATACATGGGAGGTCTTGTACAAAGAAACAAAACCATGGGAGGGTTGTTCTATAAAATTACAAGACAACGTTAAACACAAGGGGCCATGGGTTGTACGTAAGTTGACTTCCACCTTGTCCACTTAGTGAATTGACGCCCCTCCTTAGGGCGTCAATTTCCAAATTGAAGACCATGTTGGAGGCGTCATTATTAATAGGACCCCATTCCAATAAAATATTAATATATATATATGTATATCTTGAATGATAACACGTAAGTGGGGCAGAAGTGTCTAACAAATGACGCCATCTTGAAGGGCGTCATTCTCATTAATAATCCCACAATAATGCCACCCAAACAAATGACGCCCTCATGCAAGGCGTCATTTACGTGAATAGTGTCACCTATATTAAATGAACGACCCCTTAAACGGCGTCATTTAAACACATGATTCTAGAAGATTACGACGCGAGCACCCCATTTTAGCTGGCAAAGACAATACCCACTCAGCAGGACCCATAAGGCACTAAACCAATCTCTTACGATTCGTATATCTAATCCCATCCGTAGCACTGTCAGAGGCTACTGCTGCCCTCAGTGCTGAAGAAGCATCTTCTTCCAGAGTCTACGTCCTGCTGTAGCTTCTGAACCTCGTATCACACATCAACAGGTAGGTGTTCTCAAATCCTTGCCTAACCAGTAGCTAAATAGGTTAACTGATGCATGCTTAAAGTTTGATTAACTAGTCAACCATGCTATATATCATCTGGTTTTACCGTAATCAAGCAATAATCATGTATATATCATGTTATTTTAATAGTCTGTTACATATTACTATGATCTTTATGAGTTTGAACTTAGTTTGTTAGCATGATTTTTATGAGTTTTTGATCATATTTTTATCACACTAGTTTTACAGTGTTAATAACCACGTTTTAAACCTTAATATATAGCCTTTGTTAACATAATACGTTCATGGTTTAAAGACCCCAGCCCTCTGGTAAATGGCACCCCTGACAAGGGCGCTAATTCCAAAATTGAAGACTACGCAAGCAGTCGTCATTTAAATGAAGACACCCCTAGTGTCGCCATTTCAATTTCTGCAATTTTAAATTCAACACATTCAAAAATCTATAACTATCAAACTAAAGCACAAAATTTTTACATGAACATGTTTCTGGAATCCTGACATTTTTCTCATCATATTCGTATTATTACTTCCTGATTCAGAACATTTTTACACTGATGAATAGTAAATAAATAGTGTACCACCCTCTGTAAGAGGCGCCCTACAGAATTGAAGACTGCCCGAGAGGGCGTCAATTAATTGAAGACATGAGCCATGTCGTCAATTCAGTTTTCTAGAATTTCAGAAATCAGTAAATCAAAGTATTCAAAAATCTATAAATAATAAACTGAATCATGAAAATTTTGAATGAATATACTTTTGTGACCCTGAGATTTTTCTCCATCTGACCATGTCTTCAGATTCTGATTCGGAGAAACTTTGGAGAAATGAACAGTAACTTGTGTCACAGAACTTACAGTTCTGATGCGAAGCACAACTCACTTGGAAAATAACTCAATTGGTGTGTCGTCAATTCGAGTTGAACATGTACTTAAATTGAAGACACCCTGGAAGTCTTCAATTAAATGAAGACTGCCCACAGAGTCTTCAATTTGTTAAATGAAGACTGCCCACAGAGTCTTCAATTTGTTAAATGAAGACTGCCAACAAGTCTTCAATTAATTGAAGCCTTGCTGAGGGGCGCCAATTTCAATATATATATATATATATTGAAAAAAAATCAAAATTTTGAAAGGTTGGGTAAACCCCAGGCGCCAATTACTTAAATAGCGGCAGCCCTCGAGTCTTCAATTAATTGAAGGTTGCTTGAGGGGGCACCAATTTCAAAATTGAAGACCCCCGAGGAGTCGTCAATTAAATGAAGACTTGTGCAATGACGTCAATTCCATTCTCTGGAATTTTCAGTAACTAGTAAATCAACACATTCAAAAATCTATAAGTATTAAACTAAACCATGAAAATTTTGCATGAATATAGTTCTGTGATCCTGAGATTTTTCTCTACCTTTCCATGTCCTCGATTCCTGATTTACTGAAAGAATTAAAAGTGAATAGTGTTTAAATAGTAAATTGTGACTCATAATGCCCAGCCACCATATTCAGACAATTATAACTTTTTAACCCAATCACGAAACTCCTGCATGAACATAGTTCTGGAACCCTCATATTTTTTTATATTTAACCATGTACTTAATTCCTGATTTACTGAAAGTATTAAAAATGAATAGTGTTTGAATAGTATTTTGAGTCACAGAATGTACATTCCCGATGTAAATCACCCCAATTTATTTAATAGTAAAACCCAACAATTTCGCATGAGCATGATTCTGAACTCCTGAGAATTTCCTCTACCTATTCATATCCTTACTTTCAATTTTTGAGAAATTTTTACGATATGAATAGTGTATAAATAGTGTTTTGAGTCACAGAATGTACCTGCCCGGTGAAAATCACCCAAATATAAATGGTGTCCCAAGCCAGGGTGCCAATTATATGAATAGTGACACTCTAGTGTGTCGTCATTTAATTGAAGACTCTGTAAAGAGTCGCTATTTAAAAAGTCACTATTTTAATGAATAGTGTCACTTTTCCAAATAAAAGAATTCTTTTGATATAGATAGACACGTAGATAGGTAGGGAAAAATATAAGGAATCTAATGGTATGCTCATGCATTAGATTAGGTATCATGATTCACATCTATTAAATTTTTAACATGGATGATTAATATACTAAATGATTAATATATATATACAAACTTAGAAGTCACGACTGTTTAAGCAGTCGTGATTCATGAAAATGATGACTTAGTGAATGGCGTTATTTGAGGCGAATAGCATTTTTCAATAGTAAATGAATAGTAAGTGGTTCAGTGGCTGAGACCGAGATCAGTAATTGAGATTAGGAGCTTTTTGGATCTGGCAGGTTACTATAGGTGGTTCATTCAGGACTTTGCTCACATTACAGCGCCGATGACTAGATTTACGAGGAAGGATGTACATTTTGTCTAGCCAGATGAATGTGAGTAGAGCTTTATAGAGTTGAAGAGGCTACTTACCACCGCTCCAATTCTTGTGTTGCCTTCTAGGTCTGGAGGTTTCGTGGTTTGTACATATGCTTCCATGGTAGGTTTGGGTGTAGTGCTGATGCGGAATGGGAGAGTTGTGGCTTATGCATCCCGCCAATTGAAGCCACATGAGGAGAACTACCCTACTCATGACCTTGAGTTGGCAATTGTGATCTTTACTTTGAAGATCTGGAGGCATTATTTGTATGGGGAGAAATTCAAGATTTTCATTGACCATCAAAGTTTAAGGTATGTCTTCACCCAAAAGGATCTTAACCTCAGGCAGAGAAGGTGGATGGAATACATGAAGGATTATAATTTCAGCTTATCTTATCAGCTAGGAAGAATGAATGTAGTGGCAGATGCTTTAAGCAGGAAAGTGGTGGTCAGCCATTTAATGCTGAGGAAATGGAGGCTATAAGAGCAGGTGCCAATAGTAACCTTCAGGCTTAAGGTCTCACGGGACCAGAGGTTAGCTATTCTTTCTAGTTTGCTTGGTCATGCCAACTATTCGTCGCCAGGTGATGGAGGCTCAGCGTGTGGACCCTGAGCTACCTCGTATACTGTCGATGCCCGAGGTGGAGTTTGGTGAGGATGAGGTAGCCAGATTCAGAGGTAGATTGTATGTTCTTGCTGAGGAGTAGGTGAGGAGAGCAATTTTGCAGGAGGCTCATGGCACTCGTTATAATGTTCACCCAAGGGCGACCAACTATAATTTGAAGAGGCAATTTTGGTGGCTAGGTATAAAATGTAGCGAAGTTTATGTCCAGGTGTTTGACATGTTAGCAGGTGAAAGTACACCAGTGGCCAGGTGGTACATTGCAACCTTTGGAGATTCCAATTTCAAAGTGGGGCCATGTGACTACAGATTTTGTTGGGTCCGGGGCAATGGCAATCAAGAGGGGGGTGAATTGATTAGGTCACTAAAAACTAATTTCCAAATAATTAAGACCAATTTAGAAGATCGATACACAGTTGAGCAATTAAATCCTATAAGACTAAACGGATAATGAAGATAAGATAAAACAAGTTGAAACACGCACTTAAAACTTACTCGCTTGAGATAGATAAACAATAGATATATCAAGGTTAATAGCAAGCAATTTTAAGATTCACTCATGCTCACCGATAACACATGCATTGAATCAACAATCAAACCACAATAAGGTAAACCACAAGGCACAGAGAATTTTAAGTGGTTCGGCCACATACCTTTGTGCGCCTACGTCCACCCCTCACCAAACTGGTGAGCCTTCCACTATCTTGTAATTTCCCTACAAGACAACACACACGGAGCGACGCTCCAACACACACGCAGGACGACGCCTGCACACACACGAGAGGTAACTTCCAAACACACACGGGGAACAACCCCCCAAACCACACGCGAAGATCCTCCGCACAAAATGACGCACAAGTGTCAACACAGACACTCGGAGATCAAATCTCCGAACACCCACATAGAATATTCATTCAGAAATTAACGAACTGAGCACAAATAGATAGAATGAGCCCAAGACAAATTCTAAAGACTGAGACAAAGAAGATCTATCAAGTGTTAGCTCCCCCTTCTTGGAATGATCCGGTTCTTCTTGGTTCGTAGTCGGATGGTCACGATTTCAGCGTCCTCTCGTTCCTCTCTTCAATCCGCTCCTTTTTCTCTTCTTGCACAAGCTCCAGAAATGGCTTGATGTAGATGAAATCTCCTCCTCTTGAGCTCCTTCTTTCCTTCTTCCCTTTCTTCTCCTACAAGATAGAACAAGTTAGCAAAATATGGTTTCTCTTCCAAAATTCGGAGTTAACATATATATACAATAAAGAGTGGCCAAAAGACCCATCTACCCCTTCTAAAATGTGTTAAAAGCTCCCTCATCTGTCTAAGAAACATTTAGGGGTAATATGGTAAAGTTTCCAATGGTTTACAATAGGTTTTGAACACTTTCGCAAGTCCTGTCTGGAAAGGGTCGACCCATAGGGTCGACCCCTGAGATTTCCAAACCCAAAATAGCCCAAACAACGAGCATTGTTGGGTTTGATGCACTCTCTCTTTGTCTTTGATATTGGTTTTGATGATTACAAAATATTGTGTGGTTTGCGTTTGCATTGAAGTGAAAATAATGTGTACATGTTTTGTGAAAAACGTCTTAATGCTAAATGAGCTCAAAGGTTAATATCTTGTTTTGCAGGATGAAATTCATGGTCCTTCATGAATACATTTTTGATGATGACTCATGCGTGCTGTGCATGAGACTTTGGAGGTAACATGTGAGAAATTGTGTTTTTCAGTGAACTGTTAAATGGGTTGTTGGGTTGCTCTGTATTGTTGGTGCTTACACCAACTTGGTCTTATTGAGTTAATTGCATGTTTTGTCTGGGTCTGTTGAGATGAATGTTATTGCTTTAATGCTCATACTAGTGTGGATCATGGTGTAACTAAGGAGAATAGAACTCTTATATTGCTTTGTGGATGTCAGGGTTAACCGCTTTTTAACTTTGGAACATGGTTACTCATGCAGAAACTTGATTAAGTTTGGTTGTGAAACATGCACCTTTCTTCCTATGTTTTTGAGATTGAAATTGTTTTTATGATAGCTCTAGATCATGATAATACATGTTCTTGAATGGCAATTAAATGGGGTTCAAGGGCCCCTAACTGTTTAGCTTGCATTGGGCTGCCCTTGACTGTTTCTGGATTGAACTTGTATACAGGGATGATTCTCAATGAGCCTAACATGATATTTACAGTTGCTAAATGGTCTTTCAAAGGACTTTCTATATCTGAGTGAGAAGAAAGAATTCAGTTTGCTTTGGACTGAAGTTGGAACTCATGTTGAGGTTTGATTGAACTAAATTGGAAATGGCTTTTGTTGGGTCCCGTAGTGTAGGAACGCGGATCTAGAGGGGGGGTGAATAGATCCTCCCAGTAAAAACTATGTCCAATTAAAAACACAAACTAGCGCACAACGGAATTAACAAGATTGAGGAATTTAATCTAAACATATTTAAACTTAATTCACTCACTCTCACCGAGCTCACATGATTGCAAAGACATAAGATAGTGAAGCACACAAACACAAAGATCAAACCACAAGACACGGGAATTTTTAAGGTGGTTCGGGACCACGATGGGCTCCCTACGTCCACCCCTCGCCAAACCGGTGAGGCTTCACTGCTGTAAAAATAGCCCGGGGATAAATCCTCACACACACACAGAGCCAGGCTCCAACACACACATGTAGGGCGATGCCTACACAACCACACAGGAGTAAACTCCCGACCACACACGGGGAACACACCCCAAAATACGTCCAAGCACACACGCGGATATGCTCCGCACAAATCGACGCACACACGTCAACACACACACTCGGAGAACCCTTTCTCCGAACACCCACACAAAGTATTCTCTCAAAAATATATGAAACAAAGACAAATATATGCTATACCTCCTAAAACAAATTCTATACATGGAAACTAGAAAGATGCATCAAGAATAAGGCTCCCCCTTCTTCAACAAAATCTGGTTCTCCTAGGCTCGTTGACGGATGATCATGATTTTGACATCATCTTCTTCCTCTCCTCGTGCCGCTCCTCTTTTCCTTCTTCCACGAGCTTCAGATTCTCACGGTGGTAGATCATATCCTCCTTGCAAGAGCTCCACCACGTTTTCCCTCTTTTCTTAACCTATACTAAAGAATATATGAGCATTAGAATTGTTGTATCACAAAAATCGCAGCTCATATATATGTGTAAGAGAGAGTGGACAAAAGACATATACAGTCCTCCAAAAATGTCTTAAAGCAGATTTTCAAGCTCTATCAACAAAGATGTTGAGAAATTAGAATGAGGAAGATTTTGCAGTGATTAGAGCTCCCCCCTGTCTCTCCTTCAAACGTATTTGAATGCTTCTGTAGTATGAAAACCGTTCTTGAAGAAAGATGATCGATTCTTGTAAGCACAATGGTTGTATCTTGATTTTCCACGCAGCTTCCAGTAGATGGTCATTTGGAGACTTGGAAAGAGCCTTCTTCCTTTTACTTTCACGCCCAAAACGTTGTGGAAGAAGCCCAGGAGCTGTAGCAGCGTCCCTGCACTCACAAGTGTTAGAACAAGAGAAAATATTTCAGATCTCCTTCACCATCTAGGTTTTTGACCCAATAAGAAGTATATATGAGTTTGGGATGTTCAAGAAACAGCTTAGAGACCAGATCCACAAATTAGGGAGTGATTTGAGGGCGCTTTGACTGGATTTGATGGACTTTCGGTGCTCGAACGTGAAAGTCATCTTTCACGGCGCCGCACAGGTGTCGACACCTGGTGCCCAGGTGTTTACAAAAAGCCAGAAACAGAGTGCTGGACGCTGGGTGTCGACACCTGGTGTTCTGGCCTGCTGCCAGAACCAGTGCAGGTAGGTGTTGACACCTCCTGGAAATTGCTCTAACAGAGCATCCTCGAAGCAGGAGCCGACACTAGGTGTCGACACCTGTTCCTACAGAGGGTCGAATGGCCTATATTGCTAAGAATGAAAGCTCCAACTTCACCGTGAGTTTTGGGATGATAAAAGAGGGTTGTAAGGAGTTCTTCCAGCCTGCAAAACACAAAGAGAAAATTAGTTTTGCTTCAATGTTAACCTCACCAACCAACCCATTTCATTTCACCTTCTCTAATAGAACCATAAGTTCTTGTGAAATAATTCCGAGCATCAGTCACCATTGCATGATGCAACTAATTTTGGAATTTAAAGAGTGAGGAGCCAAGTCACGTAAAATAATATTGAGTCACATTCTATTTGATCATCATCCAAACTCATCAATCCACACATCATTACCTTTGGGGCTAGCAATGGTATTTGTATCTCAATCATTCATTTAGCATTACCAAAGTTCACATGCATGACATGAGGCTCAATATGACATTTATCCAGGCATATTTTCCACAAAGGCTTTCTCATTGAATACAAAGCAATATTACCAAGTGAATATGCAATGTATATGCCTCTTACCAAGTGAATATGCAATGTGCTAACATCAAAGCACATATGAGCCTTATAGAGTCATAAATGCATTCACATGATGATATCCCAATAACAACATTATGTAATCATTTCCATAATCATTTCATACTTCATAGCTAGAGGATAATGAGTTCAAGCACATGAAGACATGAATAACCATTCACACACAAGGACACACAACAAAGTCATTTTGTAATCATCAAAATCACATACATAACAATCTCCCCCATTTTGATGATGACAAAATATTATGCTATAATGCTCTCTCCCCCTTTGACATAATCAGAAATGGGGATCAGGATTGGGAATCCATGATGACAGCAAAACCAAAAACAACATTGACAAAACCCTATGGACAATGGGGTTCTTAAGAGAAACAATATGCACAATATGCATAAACTAATGGCACACCTTTGAAATGCAAATGTGGACAATATGAATATACAGAATGCAAGTAAGATGATCCAATATGATTGATCTCCAAGCACATAGATATATATACATGCAATATAGCTCCCCCATTTTATTTAGAGTGAAGGGATAGGTGTACGAAAAATGCAGGTGAGTCTGTAAGATCAGAGTGCTCATGATTACACCTAGAGGAGTGTGCAGATAGATAGGAGAAGTCGTACAGCAGGTCAGGCAGTTAATCAAATTTTCAGAATACATATCAAATCAAATTACCATGTGTAAGTAAGTACCATGAGAATGAATTTTAGCCATATGGATAACCAGATTTTCAAGTAAACACAATAATAATTGCACAAACTACATTTCAATCTAGAGAGCAGCGTATTGGAGGCTTCGCACTGCCTCAAACAAATTTATCATCAGAAATTTTTCACATTGACAATCTGAATTTTTTTAAGAATGATCAGGTTCAAATAATTCCTTTTTACGCGAGAAGACACATGGAGCTCATGCCAGAATCCCCGATTACTCAGAATACTGAAATATTTCACCTCATTTTGAGCAGAGGTACTTTAGGTAACACTTTTCAGAAATGAACCACATCACGTCTCAGGTGACATGTGCCCACTATACTCAGTGAGCTAAGCATTACTCTGCCTTTCATGTCAACCATATTTTTATGCGGAGGCAGACAACTTTTTCCTCAACTGTCTCTTTATCATTCGTGTAGCAAGTTGAGTTACTTTAGAGTGTTGAAATGAAATTCTATATTCTTATGAATAACACTCAATTTCACATTAAAGTGCATGAAGTGTGCGAATTTGATTTAACATGTATGGAGAAAATTTAACTCAAAACGAGATAGTGTAGCTCCCACTATGTAAATGCAATAAGCATGAAATGCTCTCTCTGAGAGTTTGACATGTAGCACACTTGTTAAGACTCAGATGCAACATTATATAGCAATGGAGTATTCGGTCTTAGAAGTTTCAAGGAAGGGGTTTTAGCATATATTAACATACAAGTATACAATGGAGATATGCAAATATGCAGTGCAGAATGTAAAGATATGCAATTTCAATTCTTGAATTACTGGCCCCAAAGATATGATACCATTGTTGGAAGTATTCATTTTGGCATTTATGCAATATGAAATATTCAAAATGATGTATTTTAAAATATGCACTATATGTATGCTGAAAATGCCAACTATGCAACAAGACACACGATGAGCTTCATCTTCCAAAAGTACTATGTGAATGATATGCAAATATGCAATGTGATGCACGATTTCAGATGCACATGACAACTCTATATGCATCTAATGCAACTAATGCATGACATGCAAAAAAAAAAAATTTAATGTGAGAACACAATTTTATCTTGAAAAGAGAATTCAGAAAATTCATTCAAGGCATCAAAATCATCACATGTGAACTTTTTCTTGAAAATATTTTTTCTTTTATCCAAAAGGATGAGTAGCACATTGGTAAAGACCACGGAACATTGATCAAATTCAGTCCTCGAAATGTTCAGCCACAAAATAACATCATCATGCTGAGAGAATGGAAAAACATCAATCTCAAAATTTTTAGCTTGCAAGGCTCCCCCTTAATCAATGCATAATTTTAGAAAATTCATTTAAGTTTGATGCCTTATGCATAAGTGATTCATGGTACCGGGTGGAGGTACATTCTCACGCATGGTGATAACTTTCAGACAGGCTTGACCTGCCCTTCCACATGGCACCATTTTATATACCATGTAGTCATTGAAATGTTGATCAGGAAAATACAATGCATTCCCATATGACATCGGGGGTTTAGCAAACACATGAGCATTGAATGACAGTTTAAAATTCATCTAGAACCAAACATTCAATTTTTCGAATTCTGGTACGAGGTGGAGATTTTGGTCCGAAGGCCCAGCTCTCGCAAAGTGATGCCTTTCTGATAGGTCTTACCTACCATTCCGACAACACATTTTGATATACCAGAAATGTCAGATGGTTTCACACATACACAAGAAATTCCACTTGTAAAAGGCATTCAATGGATACACTCTCATATATACTTCTTAGATTTTTCAATTATTTACAGCCAAGCATTCATTTTCCACATAGTCAAAAGTAACCATAGGGTATTCAAGATTTCAAAATCACTATCTGTCAAGATATGGCACTAACATCAAGATCAAAGAACTTCAACCAAACACTTTATTTTCTCACCTTTGCCTTGAGTTACCTTTATTGACATCCTCAAGTTCTTCGCTTTATTCCCGTTGTTGTCTTCTTCATCAACATGCTCCAAATCTCAATGGAGGTAGATTAAAACTGGCGTTGAAATCCTCTTGAGCTCCTTTCTTTCTCTCCTACAAGAAATAGAACGATATTAGCCAAAGGAATTCCATTGAAACCCCAAATTCGCATTTCATATAAGGCAGCACATAAAGGAGATGACAAGATCAAGAACCCCATGCCAAAACCCTTCCAAAACTCCTTTAGAATATGAAGAGAAATCCTAAGGGTAATGTGGTAAAAGCTCAAACCAATCGGACCTCAAGATGGGCATTACGAAACCCAATACTCAGACCTGTTCCGGATCTGTTAGACCATGTGTTGACACCTGGTGTCGACACCGACTTAGGAAACATGCAAAACTACCTAAGACAGTTAATCTGAGTTTAGAAAGCCATACATGAATTAGACTCAATCTAGGCACATGGAGATACATTCAAACATTGAATTCTTACCATGATTTCAAGGGTTGATGGTCATTATCAAACTTGCACTGTAAAGAGCTCAATTCATGTCAATATTAAGCCAATGCATATGAAGAAACTAACTTCAAGGCTTTTCATCACATACGACTCTCTCTCTCTCAACCTGCAATATCAGAAACTCAATTTCATATCAATCTCAATTCAATACAAATGAGAAAGTCAATTTCAATGCTTTTCTTTCACAAGACAATCTCCTATGAGCTGCAAGTATGTATGATGAGTTGCAGCTATCAATACAAGTGATTCACTCAAGCTTACATGAGTTTAAAGCTCAGTTCAGAAATTTCAAGTTTAGTCCAATAATGTAAAGAGTCAAGTCTATGCATATAAAGCACAAGTCTAAACACATCAAGAACCAAGGTCTGTCCATGTGTAGCACAGGTTGATACACATGAAACACACAAGACTGCCTCTTCAAAGAAATCAATATCAACTCAGGGACAAGCCCATGTTCACCAAGGTACCACACCAGAACTGGCCAAGTCAACGTAAAGCCTTCCTCTTGGCCTCAAGACAATCCTGCAACAAGAGTTCTCATTCAATAGTTTTGGGTACCCAAATCTTCTTGGGTCCCGAATGGTTAGTTGCACCTCTAATGTGTGCCTTCCACATTCTCTGGGCAAATATATCATCAAAATTCATCAAATCACAATCATGCATAGTATGCCCAACCTTTCCACAGTAATGACATCATTTTGAAGACTTCACAGAATTCTTATAAACATGATAATCAAATTTCTGTGATTTAGCATGAATGTTATCATTATAAGCATGGAAATTTCTCTTCTTCACAACAGGATGAGCATGAAATTTCTGTGGGTTGGTGAAAGTATAATTGTTTTTGACTTTGAAATTCTTTCTTTCTTTCATTTGCTTGCCAACACTATGACACACGGTGTCCTAGCTTTCCACATTTAAAATAAACAACCCTTTTTCTTTTGGAAATAAGTTCATTTTTGCATGCTTTCAAATCATCCGATTTTATAATGAAACAATCATTCATCAAATGACCATGCTTACCACAATAATGACAATTGACATTTGTTGATTTTAGAGCATAGTTTTTGTGACTTTTGTGAGCATGAATCCTATTGCTCTTAGGTTGAGCCTGAGCCTTGGGATTAGATTTCTCAACACAAGAAGTATTTGACATATTTGAGGAACATGAAGCATTCACAAAAGATGTTTGAGTCTTTAGCCCAAAGGTTTTCTTTTTGGTGGGTTCATACCCAAGACCTTCTCTTTGAAAATTTACATTGGTCCCCAAAATCTTGATCAAATTTTCTTCCCCATTCATAAACTTAGACAAAGAAGCATTCAGATCAAGAATTTCTTTTTCAAGTGATGAAATATGCAATTCATAGGAAATGATCTCATTATCACAAGTAATGACTTTTTCATTCAATTGGGTATTGATGGTTTTGTAGCTTTCCATCTTTTGTTCTAACACATGCATCTCTTCATAATCATCAACAACCAAACTTTCCCCTTTTTCAAAAGTAAGTAATTTTTTAGACATGGTTGTATTTAGATGTTTTAGTTTTTCATTTTCAGATTTTAACAAACCATTTTCTTTTTCACGAAACTTCATGCTGCCTTCAACCAGAGATATCTGAATCAATATAGCACTATTTTCCTTTTTAAGTTGTTCATTTTCATTTGCAAGTTTATCATTCATAATCAATTCATTGCAAATATCCTGATTAATAGAGTTTGATTCCATTTTATTTCTTAGATCTTTTTCAGTTTTCTCCAATTGATCGATTTTGTTCTTGAGGGCAACATTGTCATTTCTCAAATAAGTAATGGTTTCTTTGTGACATTTAACATCATGCTCTAAAATTTCATTGAAGTTAACAAGCTCAGAACATTTATCACAAGATCCATTTTCATGGAACATGCTTTCAGATTTTTTTTTCAATTTTCTATTTTCCAACTTGACTTTCTTATATTATTTTTCCAACTCATCATAGGCATCAACAAGATCATCAAGAGTAAATTCTTCAGAATCAGAATTTACCTCTTCTGCATTTTCGTCACTTTGTTGATCAGCATCATCGGCCATGAGACATTTTTGTCTTTCCTTCTCTTGAGCTTTGATTAACCGGTCCATAAGCTCCTTTGCCGTCCTACACGAAGATACAAATAGAAACTTATTAGTACTTACAGAAGCTTTCAATAAACTAAAAGCAGTAACATTATCATGATGCATCATTTTATCCTGATTAGACCACTTGGTCTCATCTAGAGGTAATATGTGTGGACCATGATGAATCAATTTCCAAAGACTAGGATTAATAGAATTGATCATCACACACAGCTTGCCTAGCCATGAATTAAATTCTGAACCAGTAAAGAATGGCAAACAATTCATTGAGATATGTTCAGTAGAAAAATTCATGATTGTAGAATACACTGGGATCACTCTGTAGATCGCAAGATCTAGGGACAATAGAGCCTCTCTCTGATACCAATTGTTGGGTCCCGTAGTTTAGGAACGCGGATCTAGAGGGGGGGTGAATAGATCCTCCTAGTAAAAACTATGTCCAATTAAAAACACAAACTAGCGCACAGCGGAATTAACAATATTGATAAGATTGAGGAATTTAATCTAAACATATTTAAACTTAATTCACTCACTCTCACTGAGCTTACATGATTGCAAAGACAGATAAGATAGTGAAGCACACAAACACAAAGATCAAACCACAAGACACGGGAATTTTTAAGGTTGTTCGGGACCACGACGGGCTCCCTACGTCCACCCCTCACCAAACCGGTGAGGCTTCACTACTGTAAAAATAGCCCGGGGATAAATCCCCACACACACACGGAGCCAGGCTCCAACACACACATGTAGGGCGATGCCTACACAACCATACAGGAGTAAACTCCCAACCACACACGGGGAACACACCCCAAAATACGTCCAAGCACACACGCGGATATGCTCCGCACAAATCGACGCACACACGTCAACACACACACTCGGAGAACCCTTTCTCCGAACACCCACACAAAGTATTCTCTCAAAAATATACGAAACAAAGACAAATATATGCTATGACCTCCTAAAACAAATTCTATAGATGGAAACTAGAAAGATGCATCAAGAATAAGGCTCCCCCTTCTTCAACAAAATCTGGTTCTCCTAGGCTCGTTGACGGATGATCATGATTTTGACATCATCTTCTTCCTCTCCTCGTGCCGCTCCTCTTTTCCTTCTTCCACGAGCTTCAGATCCTCACGGTGGTAGATCATATCCTCCTTGCAAGAGCTCCACCACGTTTTCCCTCTATTCTTTACCTATACGAAAGAATATATGAGCATTAGAATTGTTGTATCACAAAAATCGCAGCTCATATATATGTGTAAGAGAGAGTGGACAAAAGACATATAAAGTCCTCCAAAAATGTCTTAAAGTAGATTTTCAAGCTCTATCAACAAAGATTTTGAGAAATCAGAATGAGGAAGATTTTGCAGTGATTAGAGCTCCCCCCTGTCTCTCTTTCAAACGTATTTGAATGCTTCTGCAGTATGAAAACCGTTCTTGAAGAAAGATGATCGATTCTTGCAAGCATAATGGTTCTATCTTGATTTTCCACGCAGCTTCCAGTAGATGGTCATTTGGAGACTTGGAAGGAGCCTTCTTCCTTTCACTTTCACGCCCAAAACGTTGTGGAAGAAGCCATGGAGCTGCAGCAGTGTCCCTGCACTCACAAGGGTTAGAACAAGAGAAAATATTTCAGATCTCCCTTCATCATCTAGGTTTTTGACCCAATAAGAAGTATATATGAGTTTGGGACGGTCAAGAGACAGCTTAGGGACCAGATCCACAAATTAGGGAGCGATTTGAGGGTGGTTTGACTGGGTTTGATGTACTTTCGGTGCTCGAACGTGAAAGTCATCTTTCACGGCACCGCACAGGTGTCGACACCTGGTGCCCAGGTGTTTACAGGAAGCCAGAAACAGAGTGCTGGATGATAGGTGTCGACACCTGGTGTCGACACCTGGTGTTCTGGCCTGCTGCCAGAACCAGTGCAGGTAGGTTTTGACACCTGGTGTCGACACCTCTCTTCCCAGGTTCTGAAATTGCTCTAACAGAGCATCCTCGAAGCAGGAGTCGACACTAGGTGTCGACACCTGTTCCTACAGAGGGCCCAATGGCCTATATTGCTAAGACTGAAAGCTCCAACTTCACCGTGAGTTTTGGGATGATAAAAGGGGGTTGTAAGGAATTCTTCCAGCCTGCAAAACACAAAGAGAAAATTAGTTTTGCTTCAATGTTAACCTCACCAACCAACCCATTTCATTTCACCTTCTCTAATAGAACCATAAGTTCTTGTGAAATAATTCCGAGCATCAGTCACCATTGCATGATGCAACTAATTTTGGAATTTAAAGAGTGCGGAGCCAAGCCACGCAAAACAATATTGAGTCACATTCCATTTGATCATCATCCAAACTCATCAATCCACACATCATTACCTTGGGGGCTAGCAATGGTATTTGCATCTCAATCATTCATTTAGCATTACCAAAGTACACATGTATGACATGAGGCTCAATATGACATTTATCCAAGCATGTTTTCCACAAAGGCTTTCTCATTGAATACAAAGCAATCTTACCAAGTGAATATGCAATGTATACGCCTCTTACCAAGTGAATATGCAATGTATATGCAATGTGCTAACATCAAAGCACATATGAGCCTTATAGAGTCATAAATGCATCCACATGATGATATCCCAATAACAACATTGTGTAATCATTTCCACAATCATTTCATACTTCATAGCTAGAGGATAATGAGTTCACATGAAGACATGAATAACCATTTACGCATAAGGCCAAGCAACAAAGTCATTTTGTAATCATCAAAGTCACATACACAATAGCTTTCCATGCATGAATCTCTATTTGAAATGACAGCTTGTGTTGTGGATGAATTGAATGATTCTGTTACATGTGAATGTATCTTAATGGTTCCTTATGCAGGTTGGAAGACATAAGTGAATGAGACAATGAAAGATATTTGGTCTTATCAATTGTGTTGATAAATTTGAGTATCTATCAATGTGCAGGTTCATTTAAGTTCTCATATCTTGGAAGTTATGGTAAGAACTCATCTTTGCTGAATCTTTATGAGGCTTAATTGGATGTGATGCATCTGTATGATTTTTGGGGTTGATTCATAGTTTTCTAAAAGGTTCATGTAGCATCATGCTTATTTTGATTCCTAAATTTCCTTTCAAATTCATGTTTGAATGGTGTTTTTAAAACACTCAAATACATGTCATTTTTGTGGATAAATCTAGCTTTCATAGAGGTCATAAGGCCTTTGAATTGGTTGGATGGAATGTGGAGTTTTTGGGTTGATCCGGACTGCCTTTAGGCAGTTCTACATTTTCCCCACTGCAAGTGTCGACCCTAGCTCCTTGGGGGTTGTTTTTCACGTTGGCAGAACACCTGGATCAAGATGTCGACACCAGGTGTTGACACCTACACCCTGGGTGTAATTTTTTGTAAAGGGGCAGAACTCTCTCTGATTGGTGTCGACACCTAGCCAGGCAGATCCGGAACGGGTCTACGTATTGGGTTTCGAAATGCCCCGTTTATGATCCATTTTCCATGATATTTTACAATATTACCCTTAGGGTTTCTCTCATCTATTGGGTGTGTTTTTGAAGGGTTTTTGTGCTGGGTAGTGTGGTCTTTTGCTACTGGTTTTTCTTGGGTATATGTAACTCGCGATTTGCAATCGACGACATCTCTTTTGGTCTAATGCTTTCCATCTCTTGTAGGGAGAGGAGCTGAGGGCGACGCCACCACCTGGAGGAGGAAGAGGAAGAAGAGGAGACCGCCAACAACAAGCCCTTATCTGTCGATCTGATCCAGTTTCAAGCGTAGCTGCTGAAGATACTTTCACCTTGGGCGTCCCCTGCTATCATAGCATGCTTCCACTCTGCGGACAGATCTTCCGGCGCACCCCATCACTCTATTGAACGGGCTTCACTGCGGATTTGAGGGGGAATCATTAATCTCTCATTTCCACTCCTTTATTTTAGCATAGATTAACATTTGGGGTAGATATTGTATATCTTTTTATTTCATAGAACTCGAACTACTATTGTGTGGGCGGAGCTATGTCTCTGAGTGTGTGGATCTATTGCGAGGTGAGTTTCCCCGAGTTTGTGTGTAGATGGAGCTGTGTCTCCGTGTGGATTTTATGTCCGGGGTGCGTTCCCCAACCATGCGTGTGTGTGTGCTGTAGTGGCAGCATCTTGGGGCCAAGCCCTGTGTGTGCATTACTGCGGAAGCAGCGTGTGGGGTGTTGGGGTTTGTCCCCGTGTTGCTACATTTTGTAGCGTGTAGTGAAGCCTCACCGTGGTTCGGTGAGGGGTAGACGTAGGGATCCCATCGTGGTCCCGAACCACCTAAAAATCTTTGTGTCTCGTGTGAATGCCTGTGTGAATGTTCATTTCATCTACCTCCCTTCACAGGTCAAACTAATAGATTTTTACTCATTGCACCACTGCACATTGCTACATCTGCTATCTATCTTAGGCTTAGATTTAATCGTTCTTTGCATTAATATTCCGTGTGAGATCGGGAAGATCGAGAGAACATTTTAATCTCACTCAAGTTTAGAGTAATTAAGTTAGTTTATCATAATTCCATTGTGTTTAGTTTAGAAAGTTTTTAAAATCCACCATCTCGGCTGGGGGACAATTCAACCCCCCTTCTTGTCCGCCATCTAGTCTGGGCCGACAATTGGTATCAGAGCCCAGTCTCTGATTGTTATTCAGCGGACCTCGCGGTCTAGGAGAAAAGATCTATTCATGATGGCTAGTCTGAACTCAGTTCCTATCTTTGATGGCTTTGATTACATATCATGGCTTGAAAAATTATGTGTTTGGATTTCTGGTATTAATCCGAAGCTTATGAACTTAATGACTCATGGTCCTCATGCTCTACCAAAAGATAAGTCAAGGTGGACCGATGAGCATAAGAAGAAGAATTCTGATAATCTTTTTGTTTTGAATGCTCTTAAAGCTGCAGTATGCATTAACAAATTTTCATTTGTTTCTGATTGCAGATCTACCAAAGAGATCTTGGATGGGCTAAGCGAAGCCCAAGAAGAAAGCCAGAATAGTGAGTGCCTCGTGGCAAACAGTGAGCTTGAGCGTCAAAGCGAGGAGAGTTCAAAGGTAAACTTTTACTCTGATAGAGAAAATGAGCTTAGCTATGATGAATTGGTGAATGCTTATGATGAATTGTTTGAAAGATATAAATCATTGAAATCTGAAAATAGAAGATTGAAAAAGAAAATTGAAAACTCTCAAGCTGATAATTTCCCATGTGAAAAATGTGCTGAGCTTGAGAAATTAAGAAAGTCTTCCATGCTTGAGGTTGATGATCATAGAGAAACAATTTCAATTTTGAAAACTGAAAATGAAACCTTAATGGCTAAAATTTCAGAACTTGAAAACGTTGAAAAGGAACCTAGAAGTAAATCGAGCTGTTCAGATAGTGATCAGATTTTGCTTAATGAACTTGTTATGAATGACAAACTTGCTAAGGAGAATGAAGAATTGAAGCATTTAAACACAGTTATGTCTTAAAAATTGCTTGCCCTTAAAAAGGGAAAATATATGTCTGTTGATGAATTCGAGAAAGTGCATGTATTGTTAAAAGAAATTGAAAGTCACAAAAGTGTTAATCTCTTGTTGAATGAGAAAATTACATCATGTGAAGAAGAGATTGCTAGTTCTGAATTGCATATCTTGTCCTTAGAAAATGAAAACAAAAATTTGAATGAATTCTTGTCCACATATATAAAACCAAATCAAAAACTAAAAAATAATTCTGGTTTCTCTAGTGTGCGTGTCAACTGTTCACATGACAAACACTTTCACGCAACTAAAAGAAGGAATGTCTCTTATGACTATTGTGGCAAATTTGGCCATGATATGTATGATTGCTTTTTAATGAAATTTGATGATAATGAGGCATTGAAATCAAGAGCGAATATGGTTGATGGTTCCAAAAATCATGAGAAACTCATAGAGAAGAACCACAACATTCATTGCTACTACTGTGGGGTACATGGTCATGTGTTTGGAGATTATTTTATAAAGAAAAATGATGATGAATGATTTGTCAAAAAGAATTTTTCATGTCATTACTGTGGTAGTTTTGGACATGTAATGAATGATTGTTGTGCAATGAAAAATGATGACAATTGATTTTTGAAGAGGAAATCTTCTCATGGTTTCTATAGTGGCCAGGGTGGTCATTCAATGGATGACTGTGCCACAATGAGATTGGATGATGATAGGTGTGCCAAGAGATATAAGAATACCTTCACCCATGCTAGAACTAACCCCTCGGGACCCAAGATGGCTTGGGTACCCAAAAGTCTAAAATGAGAATCTATTTTGCAGGGTGCCTTGAGGACAAGGAAAATGTTGATAAATAAAGGTTTCTCAAGGCAAGAAAGAAAATGGTTTGGATTTGAACTTTATTCTACTTAGGTTTTCCTTGAAAAACTTGCAAAGGTAAAAATTATGTTTGGAGGAAAGTGTTTGCAATTAACAGTTGCAATTCTGCTTCGATGATGTTGGCATCTTTTGAAATGTTGAGATCTTGTGAGTCTGATGAATAGTTGTCTTGAATACCTCTCTGTTTCACATCTTGTGAATAAATCAAGTTTTTGAATGTTTTACACTACACATAAAGTCTTCCATACTTTTAATCATTTCTGTGTTAATAACAATCCAGTTTTACATACACAGTTTACATACTTAACCTCTAGCACATATCATACACATCCTTGCATAGTTGTAAATAGGGACAATCTTCGATCATGTCCATTTACATGCGTATACTTGCATACATAGAAAACACATGCACATATCCCTACATACTTGTGAATAGAAATAATTTCTCATCAACTTTGCATTCACGTGCATATGCATGTGCATACCTTCTAGTTTTACATGTTTGAATGCTATGATTCTTTGGTATATAAAATGGCGTTTGTGGAAGAGTGGATTACGTCCACTTGGAAGCACTCCCTATGCATGAGTAGGGTCCTCAGACCTCCACCTCCGCCCCGTACCGGAAATCATATTGCTTGAATTAATTTCCAAAATCCTTGTTTGCTTGAATGTATATATATTCCAAGAAAAACAATTTCTTGAAAATCTTCTAAGACCTCACCTCCTTGATAAATAAAACACAGTGTTCTTGATCTTTTGTGAACCATGACATATACAAAGGAGGAGGATTTATTTCTAACTGTGCATACATTTAGGGAGAGTCATAACTATGTCTAGGCAAATTCATTTTCTACAAACAAAGCAATTACCCACATACTTTGTTCAAAAATGATGCATATGACTTTGATTGATAAGGATTTTAGAAATTCCTTTTAACACTTCAAGGGAAACAAATTTCTACATAAAAATTAAGAGAATCGTGAGAAAAAAGCTGCCCACCCCGCAAGCTTCAATAAGTGGAATGTCTAACCAAGTAGCCGGGAATGTCCACTGAAATAAATGAGGAAACTCGCGTCGAAAGGTGAAAGAAAAATCCACATTGCGTGATGAATCCTAGTAGCCGGGAAACCCCATTGAGACATATGAGGTGACTCACGTCGAACGGTGAAATCCAATAAAAGAAAACTAAATAAAAAGGGGTTGTGTGAAGCTACCAAAAGTCGAGGATCGAAATGAAAGTGTAGGAAGGAAATAACCCTCTAGTGTTTTCTAGAAATTCTGTTCATATCCATATAATTTTGAAGTTCATTGCTCATTCACACAAATTTTGATTTTGGGTATTATTGTGATGACTATATATCTTGAATTTGTTCTTATCATAATTTATGCAATACCTTTAGCATATGCATGCACTACCTTTTTTGATTATGCTTCATGTCTCACATTTTGATTTTGAATGAACTGTTCAGTTGTTATCCTCTTACCCCACTGAGGGGGTGTAATAGAGATACTTGTCTGCGTGACTCTAATGCTTGCTTGCTTGCCTGCATACCTCATTTCATACTTCACCTCGCATAGATGCATCTTTAGGTTATACATGTAAATAACAAGTTAAATAATCCCATTGTCAGTCGGTTTTTGTTCATGACAATAGGGAGAGAATAATGTGCTCTTTAGCATAACATTTGCATATATTTCAGCCATACTTGTAAATATCATAGTTTTCAGCATAGTCATAGCATTTAGAAGGCATACATAAAACTTTTGCAATTCCTAGGTCATGCATACACTGGGCAGAAATTAGGACATGCATAACTTCGCATTTTAAAGTTTACCCTTGCACATCCTTCTGGGTTCTTGAAAGTCTTATGCCTCATCTTAGGTTTGATGAATGATGTGGTTCTTTTGGTCAAACTGTATACTGCTCATACAATTCACATTGCTAGGTTCTTGCGCCATTCCTTCCCAAATTTTATCCTATTTCTGAGAAAACTTCATATCTTTTCAACTCATCCCCCACTTTTTGATAATGTCAAAGGGGGAGAGAGTTTTGATGGATACAATATTTTGTCATCTTCAAAAAGAGGGAGATTGTTGGGTTCGATGCACTCTCTCTTTGTCTTTGATATTGATTTTGATGATTACAAAATATTGTGTGGTTTGCGTTTGCATTGAAGTGAAAATAATGTGTACATGTTTTGTGGAAAACGTCTTAATGCTAAATGAGCTCATAGGTTAATATCTTGTTTTGCGGGATGAAATTCATGGTCCTTCATGAATACATTTTTTATGATGACTCATGCATGCTGTGCATGAGACTTTGGAGCTAACATGTGAAAAATTATGTTTTTCAGGGAACTATTAAATGGGTTGCTGGGTTGCTCTGTATTGTTGGTGCTTACACTAAGTTGGTCTTCTTAAATTAAATGCATGTTTTGTGTGGGTCTATTGAGATGAATGTTATTGCTTTAATGCTCATACTAGTGTGGATCATGGTGTAACTAAGGAGAACAGAACTCTTATATTGCTTTGTGGATGGTAGAGTTAACCGCTTTCTAACTTTGGAACATGGTTACTCATGCAGAAACTTGATTAAGTTTGGTTGTGAAACATTCACCTTTTTTCCTATGTTTTTTAGATTGAAACTATTTTTATGATAGCTCTAGATCATGATAATACATGTTCTTGAATGGCAATTAAATGGGGTTCAAGGGCCCCTAACTGTTTAGCTTGCATTGGGCTGCCCTTGACTGTTTCTAGACTGAACTTGTATTCAGGGATGATTCTCAATGAGCCTAACATGATATTTACTGTTGCTAAATGGTCTTTCAAAGGACTTTCTATATCTGAGTGAGAAGAAAGAATTCAGTTTGCTTTGGACTGAAGTTGGAACTCATGTTGAGGTTTGATTGAACTCAATTGGAAATGGCTTTCCATGCATGAATCTCTATTTGAAATGAGAGCTTGTGCTATGGATGAATTGAACGATTTTGTTACATGTCAATGTATCTTAAAGGTTCCTTATGCAGGTTGGAAGACATAAGTGAATGAGACAATGAAGGATATTTAGTCTTATCAATTGTGTTGATAAATTTGAGTATCTATCAATGTGCAAGTTCATTTAAGTTCTCATATCTTAGAAGTTATGGTAAGAACTCATCTTTTCTGAATCTTTATGAGGCTTAATTGGATGTGATGCATATGTATGATTTTTGGGGTTGATTCATAGTTTTCTAAAAGGTTCATGTAGCATCATGCTTATTTTGATTCCTAAATTTCCTTTCAAAATCATGTTTGAATGGTGTTTTTAAAACACTCAAATACATGTCATTTATGTGGATAAATCATGCTTTCATAGAGGTCATAAGGCCTTTGAATTGGTTGGATGGAATGTGGAGTTTTTGGGTTGATCCGGACTGCCTTTAGGTAGTTCTACATTTTCCCCACTACAAGTGTGGACAGCTAGCTCCTTGGGGGTTGTTTTTCACGTTGGCAGAACACCTAGATCTAGGTGTCGACACCAGGTGTCGACACCTACACCCTGTGTGTAATTTTTTTGTAAAGGGGCAGAACTCTCTCTGATTGGTGTCGACACCTGGCCAGGCATATCCGGAATGGGTCTACGTATTGGGTTTCGAAATGCCCCGTTTATGATCCATTTGTCATGATATTTTATCATATTACCCTTAGGGTTTCTCCCATCTATTGGGTGTGTTTTTGAAGGGTTTTTGTGCTGGGTATTGTGGTCTTTTGCTGCTGGTTTTTTTTGGGTATATGTAACTCACGATTTGCAATCGACGGCATCTCTTTTGGACTAATGCTTTCCATCTCTTGCAGGGAGAGGAGCTGAGGGCGATGCCACCACCTGGAGGAGGAAGAGGAAGAAGAGGAGACCACCAACAACAAGCCATTCTCTGCCGATCTGATCTAGTTTCGAGAGTAGCTGCTAAAGATACTTTCACCTTGGGCGTTTCCTGTGATCATAGCAAGCTTCCACTCTGCAGACAGATCTTCCGGCGCACCCCATCACTCCATTGAATGGGCTTCACTACGGATTTGAGGGGGCATCATTAATCTCCCATTTCCACTCCTTTATTTGAGCATAGATTAACATTTGGGGTAGATATTGTATATCTTTTTATTTCATAGAACTCGAACTACTATTGTGTGGGCGGAGCTGTGTCTCCGAGTGTGTGGATCTATTGTGAGGCGAGTTTCCCCGAGTTTGTGTGTAGACGGAGCTGTGTCTCCGTGTGGGTTTTGTGTGCGGGGTGCATTCTTCAACCGTGCCTGTGTGTGTGGTGTAGTGGCAGCGTCTTGGGGCCAGGCCCCGTGTGTGCATTGCTGCGGAAGCAGCATGTGTGGTGTTGGGGTTCGTCCCCGTGTTGCTACATTTTGTAGCGTGTAGTGAAGCCTCACCGGGGTTCGGTGAGGGGTGAACGTAGGGAGCCCGTCATGGTCCCGAACCACCTAAAAATCTTTGTGTCTCGTGTGAATGCTTGTGTGATTGTTCATTTCATCTACCTCCCTTCACAGGTCAAACTAATAGATTTTTACTCACTGCACCACTACACATTGCTACATCTGCTATCTGTCTTAGGCTTAGATTTAATCGTTCTTTGCATTAATATTCCATGTGAGATCAGGAAGATCGAGAGAACATTTTAATCTCACTCAAGTTTAGAGTAATTAAGTTAGTTTATCATAATTCCGTTGTGTTTAGTTTAGAAAGTTTTTAAAATCTGCCATCTCGGCTGGGGGACAATTCAACCCCCGTTCTTGTCCGCCATCTAGTCTGGGCCAACAAGCATTGCCATGGGGGTCGACCCTTGCAGTGTGTCAACCCTATGGGTCGACCCCTGTACCACTTTGCCTTCTGCTTTCCCTGGATAGACCTAGGGCAGTGAGGGTCGACCCCCAGCCTGTTTGGGTCAAAAACCTGCATTAAACCTCATCAATTCAAGCATAAAAAAATGGTTAGATGTTACCATCATCCACTAGACATGTGAAGGTTTAAAAACCATTCTTGGACCTGCAAAATCACAAGAATATCAAGTTACCATAGGTATAAAAGTTAAGAGCTCCTAAACTTGATTCTTCCTCATAAAACTCCATAACTTCACAACCATCCAAATGTACATTACACCAATAAATCTTATCATAAAGACTTGAATCACAAGCTTTTGTTTTGATGCCAAATACAAAGGCATGTACAAATAGCATGGGAGCTCATTCATTAAATTAGCATTTGCCAAAGTACGCATACATACCATGAGGCTCAATTTGACATGTTCATAGAGTTCAAGTGTAGTCTTTTTGGAACAAATCAAAACACACATACAAATCATGGGACTCACTTTGACATGTTCACACAGTTCAAGTGCAGTCAACTTGGAACAAAAGAAGTGTGGACCAGCATGGTATTCATGAAGTGTGGATCATCAAATATTCATGCATCACACACATGTATATATGTATTCATGTTTCCACGACTTTCACAATTATTCTCATCTCATGAAAAGTCATACACATCACTTGCTTCACACACATATGTAAATATGCATTCATGTAAACATGTTTTCACAATTTCATTCTCATTCAATACAAGACTTTCTCAACCATGCATTCTCAATCATACACACACATACAAAAAGTTTTATTGTCATCAAAATCACACACATAGCACAATAGATTTTATGGTTGGTTTGCCGAGGGCTCCGAGTGATTACGATGGTATTTGGCTGTTGGTTGATAGATTGACAAAGACAGCCTGAGTATTGTCGATCAGAGTTAGTTGGAGTGTCCATAGATTTGCATGTTTGTATGTGGAGCGGATCGTGCCTTTGCATGGGGTCCCTATTTCTATTGTCTCAGATCGAGATCCTCGTCTCACTTCTGGGTTCTGGCGGAGTTTTCAAAAGGCTCTAGGGATAGAGTTGGCTTTCAGTTCAGCCTATCACCCGCAGTCCGAAGGACAGTCAGAGAGGACTATTCAGACCTTGGAGGATATGTTGAGATCTTGTTTCCTAGAGTGGTAGGATTCTTAGAGTCATCACTTGCCATTTGCTTACAATAACGGTTATCATTCGAGCATTGGCATGGCGCCCTATAAGGCATTGTATGGGCGACCGTGTCGGACTCTACTTGATTGGTTCGAGGTCAGTGAGTGGCTGATGATAGGGTCGAAGCTTGTGCAGCAGTGTGTTGAGGTGGTTCAGCTTGTCAAGCAGAGGTTACAGTCAGCTCAGAGTAGGCAGAAGAGTCAAGCAGATCGATAGAAGAGGCCTCTTAGCTTTGTGGTGGGAAACTAGGTGTTCTTGAGAGTCTCTCCTATGAGGGGGGTAATGCACTTTCGCCGGCGTGGGAAGTTTAGTCCCCACTACATTAGGTCGTTTCCTATTGTGGAGCGTGTTGGTGAGGTGACATACAGATTGCAATTACCCCCAGGGTTAGATGTTGTGCATGATTGTAGATATATTTCTCCTCCCGTCCGTTCTTTAATGTCATCCCATGTCTATCCTACCACATCCAACATGGGAAATGAACAAAGATAGAGGGAAAGGGAGGAATAAAAAACCTGTGATTGCCACCAAGGTGCCGAACATGATGGACACGCCGTACCTTGGAAAGAGGGAGAGGTACTCGCCTGGTGTGCAGCGCTGCAAAGATATACGGCTTAGGAGGAACCGCCTATAATGATGCACGGTCTCACCACAGACTGTCTAAGAACGCTGCAGTGGACGCGGGATGAAGCACTCTTGGCAGGTGAACGGTTCTATCACGACCGCAGGAAGAAGAAGGACGGTCCAGGTCGCACCACACGTCTCCTTGAACGGATGGGAGAGAACCGCGCAAGACCACCACACCAGAAGTTGCAAAGGGTCCAACCTCCACCCTTTTCGGCCGGCCAGAAAGGATGGGCCTCGCGTTAGCGTGTTACTGACCTGCAAAACAAAGTGTAGAACACAAGGAAAAACCCAAGTTAGAAACGTGGAGTGTAGCAAATGCTCGAATGAAGGGAAATGAACATAAGTGTTTGAATGGGGGATACCTTGGGGATTTTAAACCCCTAGGGCATCAGAAAGCATGGCAGGGTGTGTGCATGACAGTGTAAACAATGAAAACGTGGGAGAATGGATGTGTAGGAACAAACATGCAATGAGAAGAAACGAGACTATCAAATGCAAAAGACTCAAGACTAGGACTACTCTCTGAACCGGAGGCCTATATGGAAGTAGAAGGCCTCCCTCCTTGGTGCTAGGTCGCTCAAGAGTTCAGCAGGGCTTCGCCGTCGACCAAAATCTCCCCCCTTTCAAAGGTAGCCTTTAGGGTCTATTTATAGAACACCTAAAGTCCTAGCTCGAAATTAGGGTTTAGAAGCATTTTCAGGTCGAGATTATCAAATAAAAGATGAAGATAATTCAATTATCTTTCATCTGGAAGAAACGACACTCGAAATGGTTAAGGATTCGCGAAGAAATCATCGAAAGAAGTTTGGGATAAATCCACGAGGAGAGAGAGAAAATCTGTTGAATCTTCAACAATCGAGCAGATGAACGGTCTAACGATAGACCACACATCCATATGGGCGGCCCATTCTGGGCCGTACAACCTCGTCGGTGGAAATTCAACAATTCACAAAATAATCTAAATTATCCATTGAACCGGCCGAAGAGTTCGCCGTTGGACTCTCATAAATGAACGGCTACGATTAGACCGTTCAAAGTTAGAGCGGCCAAAGAACAACCGTTCTAGCCTTGTCGGTGAAAAATAGATTAATTGGGTAATTATCTGAGAAGACCACCAAGCGTAGGACTCTGGGAGATGAACGGCTACTATCCGTCCGTCCATCATGTTGAACGGCTAGGAGAAGACCGCATAAATGCTTGTCGACGGAAATTCATAAAATCAACCAAAATATTCCAAAATATATGGACGACCTACTATCAACCGCACATTGATTGAGCGGCCAAGGATGAACCGTACATGTACATGGGTGCTTGAAACTCATAGAAAAGCTCAATCAACCAAAACCAAGGCCCATTAAGCCCAGAATTGAAACAAACCTATCCAGGGAGGGAGGCTACCCATAAAATTGGCCCAGAACGTGCCTAAAAATAGCCCCAACGAGTGATGGACAACTCGAGGCATCAATAAATGGGAGTAAGAGGTACGACTCAACTCATTGGCAAAAAATGGGTGTCAACAGATGCCCCTCCTCAACGTCCTCTTTGCAGGGGAGCGAGTGGAGGTGAAGCGAAAGTGACATGGAACATGGAGATGAAGCGAAAATGAAGCGAAGTGGACCGAAAAGTTGGCGTTATGGTAAAACGACACCCGTTTTTACCAACAAGCGACAGGAATTTTTCAGAAAATCCTGAACCAAACACAAGGAATGATAAAACCAAAAGCGACACCAGTCTGGAGGAGCTAAACTAAACGAAATGAAACAAATCGATAAGACCAACCTCATGGCGGACACAATCCCGCGGTCCAATGAGGAGGTCAAAAGTAGGTAGTAAAAGTAAAGGAAACAGGCTAAAGCTCCAGACGGGGACCTCTTAATCAACCAAACCAAGCGAATTGACCAAAGAGAACCTTCCAACTCAGAGTGCAATTAGTTCTTCTTACCCAAACACTGAACGCATAGCTAACAATCACTGATAGGACATTTTGCAGGCAAACCATGGGTCACGAAAGCTCAAAAGATGCGTATGATGTATGCTGGGCTAAAATAAAAGAAATCGTTAAAACAAATGCAAAGAAAGATTAAAATATAAAATACTCGAGAGTAATATTGCTAGGCTAGGAAAATCAGAGTCAAGATACCATCTGCAACCACAGCGTGTAGGCTAGAACCATCCTCCCCGGGACATCCCAACCTAACGGCCTATCCGAAGGTCAAACGCGTAAACCTGGATCATCATCATTTTTGTTGAAGGGGAACATCAGATCCTGGAACGGTTGACTGCCATGGGGTTCGCCCCATTTCTGAGCATTGAGGTGTGTCAGTTCGACACAGCTCTGCTCTACGCCCTGCACGACCGCTGGGACCCAGTGAGTTGTATGTTCCTCTTCCCGTGGGGGCATAGGGTCCCCACGCTGGAGGAGGTGGCCAGACTCACTGGCCTTCGAGTGCACGGGCTACCGGTTAGCGGGACCACTTTTCCCGACTACCGGGTGATAGCTCGGGGGCTGTTGGGCTTAGAGCTACGGTGCCCCGAGAGGTAGTCAACCCTCCTTCCCCGGGCTGGTCTCCAGGACAGCCTAGGCTTACGACAGGCGGGAGTTGCAGTTGGTGAGAAGCCGAAGGAGCACCTGCAGCGGCTGGTCGAGCTGGCACGATCGAGGGTAGCTACGGAGCCGGGAGCAGAGGCGGACAGAGTGCTACGACGATTCCTGATGCTGATGTCCGGGTGACTCCTCTTCTCCACCAGGGCGGACGTGATGAGCTATTGGTTCCTTCCTTTCCTCGAGGAGCTGAGCCACGTGGGCGACTACGCGTGGGGAGCAGTAGTCCTCACGTTCTTGTTCGACACGCTGAGTTCGACGGCCCGTCGGACGATGCTCGGGGCTTCTCCCCCTTACTCTAGGTACGACTCCTACCCTAGACTTAATTATGCAACTCTATATGTTTTCTAAATGCTGACACGATGCAGTGATGTAGGTGTGGGCCTATGTGCACCTACGTGGGCTGGGTAGAGGTGAGGAGACCCGTCCTGGGCTCCTGCCTATTGCACGGAGGTGGACAGCACCTCGAGAGACTGCAGCCCTGAGATGACAGGTCCGAGAGTTGCAGGATGACTTGGACGCTCTACCGTTTGCCTCGTTATGCTTCTAAACTTAGACTCTTTAATTAAATGCAATTCTAGATGATGATGATGCTGATGCGACTTTCTATTTCTTGCAGGTACGGTGGACACCTTTCACAAAGGAGGGCCAGGAGGGTCAGCCTTGGGTGGTGGGCGCCCTCGCTTTTGTTGGACAAGACGTGTGGCTTCACTGCATGAATGTGGTGGAGCCACTGCACTACAGATTGGTGATGAGGACCATCGGGGTCCATCAGCCTGCGGTGGAGTTCCCGGCGCCTGAGAAGGCGGGGGAGCGCGTGACGAGGACTACCCGGGGCCTGGCGGTAGCATTTGATTGGACGGCGAGGAATGCTACGCAGGTGGCCGACTGGACAACTCTTGGGCGAGTGGTGACCGCCTGAGCAGAGAGCGACTCAGCGTACTACACCGCGTACGCTAGACACTACCGGGACCAGGTGTTCCGGGGTGCCCACCGACCAGTACGACTTCTAAACTCAAACTCTACTTATTATGCTTATGATTTCTATATGATGATGCATTGACACTTGGACTTCTACATGCAAATTGACCCTGAGGGACGACTTGCGGAGCTGCATGGGCTCCTACACTCCACCATCAGGGAGCGGGACGAGGCCCGGCAGGCCCTGGCCTTACTGGTGAGTTTTCTAAACCCTATACTTCTGAAATTATGAGAATGCTTATGATTATGGTTATGCATGTGACTGACCTAGAGTTTTGGATGCAGCGTGCCAAGGGGGCCCAGCGACAGGGGGCCGATGCTCCTTCTTCTTCTTCTACCCAGACTCCTGCAGATCGGGCCGAGCAGGAGGCCGACTTCACTCGGATGGTAGCGCGGGCCAAGGCGGCCGAGGTGGCGCTCACTGAGAGGGTACGTAAAATCATGACACTTTCCCTTGTTATTTATGCTTATGAAATGCAGTTGACTGACAATGATATGTGCATGCAGACATCCGAGCTGACCCATCTTAGAGCAGAGCCGGGCAGTGGCTAGGGAGGAGGTGGCCCGTGTACGGGAGGAGGCAGCACAGAGCCGACCAGCCGACACCCTCGAGACGGCCCTTCTGCGAGCGGAGCTAGAGCGAATTCGAGCTGGAGCGGAGGAGCTGGTGCGGGTCCGAGCGGAGCGGGATCGGGCTCTGATCGAGGCATCCGGGCTGAGTGCAGAGTTGCGGGCCTATAAGAAGATAAACCGGCGATCACGCAGCGGGGACTACGAGCGGCAGCCACGGCACCCACAGCTCTGTGAGGAGTTACTTCACGGGTTCCTCCGGTCACCGGAGGAACGAGGAGGACGAGCAGTGCCGACGATGTCAGTCTGACGATGTGACTTCAGCGATGCCTCCACCAAAGAGGCACGAGGGCGGTGGAGACAGTGACGGGGGCCATGGAGAGGGACAGTCCTGACTTTTGTACTCGGGGCCCGACTTTTGTACATGATATGATATGATAGTGATATGCCTTTCTTTGTTTTAATTTTGTGGATGTATGAAATGTATGAATGAATGCAAATGACTGACACTGACTATGACTACGACACGAGTGGGACGGACACGAGCGAGAGAGAGAGATGACGCGAGTGAGTGAGTGAGGAGAGAGACACGACAGAGTGAGAGAGAGACGACATGAGTGAGCAAGAGAGAGCCAAGCGTGAATGCGGGGAGTGACGCCAACTGAGTGAGATGAGTGACGTCAAATGAGTGAGATGAGTGACACCGACTGAGTGAGAAGAGTGATGCCAAATGAGTGAGAAAAGTGACACCAAATGAGTGAGAAGAGTGACGTCAAATGAGTGAGATGAGGGACGCCAACTGAGTTAGATGGACACGACTACTAGTGGCACAGGTGCACAACTGTTGAATGAAGGCCTAAGGTCAGTAGAACGGTTTCAATCGGGCCGTCGAAGGAGACATACGGTCATTAGTTAGACCGTACAGAAGGATGATAAACAGTCCTCTGACCACCGTTCAGAAAGTAGAACGGTTTATAACCAGCCGCTCGATAATAAGAATGGTCTGACTTAGGCCGCTCAAACTTCAGCATTCGAACCCCCTGGAAGATGATAAGCGGTCCTTCGGTGGCCGCGCAATAAGATAGGCGGTCTATCGTGAGACCGCCCAAATGGGCGTCCTGCGAATTTCAATGGGACTCTCCTGGAGAGTCCTAACCCGAGGGTAAACCACTTTAACCCAATCCAAAGCTATCTTATCCCTTCCTAAATTTATCCAATCTCATTCCTAAGGGGTCTAGGCCTCTAACCAAGCCCTATAAGTAGGAAGGGGGTCCAAATTCGTGATTCACATACCCTCCCTCTTCTAAGCATTGAAACCTTTGCCATACTTCACCAAACCATCATGAAGAGGGCCCTAGAGGGGAGTTCCATGGAGGGAGCATCTTTTGAAGGGCCAAAGCTGGCCAGGAAGGAGTGGGAAGTGCTCCAACGACTGACCGTGATCCCACGACATCTCAGCTCGAGCCCTCTGAGAGAGGTAAGTTAGTCGTGACTTCAGTTCAAATCTTTCATTTACTTATGTGCTCTTCTTTTCTATCTCTTTCTTTCGTCCTTCCACCTCAGCTTCTCCCTGGTCCTAGGCAATATTCCACTTTGAAGTGGCTGGCTCCCATGGTCCGCGCCTTGCCCCTAGGAGTGACATCTATCCTGAGATCTTGGCACTTACAACCTCTCCTAGTAATGGGTCAGAACTACCCAAAGCTTTCCCTTGATTGGCACAGCATCTCAGCCTTAGTAGAAATCTGGCACCCCCAGACCCACACATTCATATTTCCATCATTTGAGGCCACTGTCCTACTAGAGGAGGTAGAGACCTACTTCTCTTTACCCAGGTCCCAGGTGGGGGAGGAGGACTCCGTGTGTCACACTGTTGCCCCTGTAGATCCTAGGCTTATCTTGGGAGGGTTCATACCAAATAGCAGGGATGTCCGCACTTTCATAGGCCCACGTCAGATTCACCTTCTTCCTCTTAGCCAGTGGGTAGTTGAACATTGCAGGAATCGGTGTGGGTGGGATGAGGCCATAGCTAAGGCTGCGTCCATCTGCTTATGCGGGGCTATCTTGTTTCCTTCAGTTGATCATGTGCTAGAGATTACCCTTCTTAGTACCATCAGCGGCCTATGGCAGGGACTTTCCATTTCCCAGGCAATCCTTGCCTACTTGTACGAGGGCCTCACCTTAGCAGCCTTAGGAGGTCCCCTATTTGACTCTATGATCCTTCTAGAGTGTTGGATGGGTGCCAGGATGAAATTCATTTACAAGGACGATGTCACATCAGCTAGTAGGATCTTCGGGAGCCCCCCCCTCTTCTTCATAGGTGGCGCGTTCGGATTCTCTCCACAGGTAGAGTGCAGGACAGCATAAAAGAAGACCAGGGATGAGTGGCGACTGCACATCAATAGGCTGCCCCTAGATTGGTTCGTGATGTGCTCGGACTTCCTCCGCGACACCACTATCAGAGTTCCCAGGAGGCCGGGCTTGGACTTGAGGCTCGTGAGCGACACCGCGCTGGCGATGTACAGCCCGCACCAGTGCTACCTACAGGTTGGACTACCTCGGACTGTTCTACCAGCACTACCCCACCTTCCTGCACTACAGGCGAGGAGGATCGGTACAGAGGAGGACGAGCAGGCGATCAGGAGTGCCCTGATCATGTGGGAGGTGAGCAGGGTGCTTACCCTACCAACAGAGGTTGCAGAGATCCCGGTGACACGCCAGGCCTACGTTAGAGAGCTGAGAAAGATACGTGCCCGCGGGGATGCCCAGTGGAGGACTGAGTGATTTTTCTTTTCTTCTTTTCATGATGGTATTGATGTAGAGATTTGTGCTTAGAGAGTTTGATATGAATGAATGAAGCTAATGATTTGATTTGAGTTGAGTTTGGGCTTTGCTGATGTGAATGAGTGAGTTGGGATATGATTTCAGCATTTACGCGGTCACACATAGACCGCTCAGAGATTAGGGCAGCTCTCTCGGAGTTGTGCATCAGATTTACAGCAGGTTTGGTAGAAGGGAGTTGAGCGGCGTTGATTTAAAACCGTGTGAATGGGTGGACGGTCCGACCAAGACCGTTGAAATAAAATGATTGACAACTAGCCGCGTGAAGGCTGAAGCACTGAGCCTTGAGCATCAACCTGTCCCTGCACACACACAAACGCAAACAGAAAAGACAGATTAAATCTATTTTAGGCTTAACCCCTTACCTGTAGCAAGTTAGGAAATAACCAGTTCTTGGTTTTTGGTCAAGGGGGTAAGCCTTATTAAATAGGCAAATGAAATGATGATGAATGCAATGGATGCTATGAATGCAAATCATAAAACTCTTTTTTTTGTAATTTTGAAATTTTAATTTTTTTTGGATTTTGGAATGTTTGATTTTTTTTTGAGTTTTTTTTTTTGAAATATTTGCTTTTTTTGGATTTTTGAAATATTTGATTTTTTTATTTAAAATATTTGATTTTTTCTTTCGGGTTTCGAAATATTTGATTTTTTTGGAGTTTAAAAATATTTGATTTTTTTTGTTTTTTTTGTTGGTTTTAAAATATTTGATTTTTTTTCTTTTTCAGGTTTTGAAATATTTTCTTTTTTTGGATTTTGAAATATTTGATTTTTTTAGATTTTAAAATATCTGATTTTTTTGGAGTTTTGAAATATTTGATTTTTTGTTGGTTTTGAAACCAGCTTAAACTTAACAACGGGGAACCTCCCATCTCACTAGGGGTCTCCCAGGTCCAACACGTGCTAAAAGGGACCGCCCGTGGCCAGGGCCAATTTCGCTTAACGGTGTCTCTACCGAGGCCATACCCGGGGTGGGATCTATTCCTTGGAAAACAAACAAGATTTAGCAGAAAAGCTGGCGGTAGGTATAGAGGTTTTTAGGGCTTGAGTTCTTCTCACGACACCTCCATTTCAAAGAATTTGGTCTGTTGCGTCGGGGCTTTGTGTCAGTCATCGAACCTACATCCGCTCTAGGCACACATACGACCGGGCTCATAACGTCCCGCGTGGAAACTGTACTGCCACTCTTGTCATGCCTAGTTTTATCATTTTGGGGACTTTCAAACTTTTGAGAGCTTCGAGCTTTGGCTGAGCTTTTAGCTTTGATTTTTGCCCCTTTCTTTCTCCATTTCTTTTCTTAGTCTTTTTATTGCTCTTTTGTCCTGCGGAATAAGGTCATAACGGACTGCCCCTATTTGAGACCTCTTTTATCGGGGGGTCTAGATCAGTTCTTGCCCCCTTATTCACCACTTGCCCCAATGTTCAGCCGAGAGAGAAGAAAAGCAAGGATCTTCACCCTCCCCTAAGCGTGGCCAAGGGAGAAATGGTGTTGCGCAAAAGACGAAAATTGAACCACGGGGGGTCGTGTAGTGTGTGAAATGTTGAACCGGGGATCCCCCTTTGCGATCAGGTGAAGGCACACACCGCCGTCGGGCTATCGCTGGCTTGACTCTATGGATAAAAGCGTTTTAAATATAACCCGTTCCATGGATTCGGCAATTCCTCACCTTCCGCGTTGATTAGACGATACGCATTACCCGGATAGACTTCCTTAACTACAAACGGCCCTTCCCAGTTAGGTTGCAGCTTAGACCTGGGACCTGCTGATCTGATAAATTTACGTTTCAAAACCATGTTACCCACTTAGAATTTTCTTTCAATAACCTTCTTTTGGAAATACCGCGAGACACGTTTTTGATAAATCGAGACGTGATTGGCCGCGTTAAGCCTCTTCTCGTCTAAGAGTTCCAGTTGGACTAGCAACGCCACTCGACGCTCGTCGAGATTAAGTTCTTTGTCCAGCTGCACCCTTAAGGAAGGGATCAGGATCTCGTACGGGAGTACCGCCTCCATCCCATAGGTGAGAGCAAAAAGAGTTTGCCCCGTGGGAGTATGGACGGAGGTGCGATAAGCCCATAGAGCTTCTACCAGTTTATCGGCCCAATCAGCAAATTTGTGTGACTCGCATGTTTTCTTGATGATTTTAAGAAGGGTTTTGTTCGTGGTCTCAGCCTGGCCATTACCTTGAGGGTAGTATGGTGATGAATGATGCAATGATATATTAAATTTCTTACATAGGTCCCGGAGTTCTTGAGAAACGAATTGTGGCCCGTTGTCAGTGACGATATCACTTGGCACTCCAAACCGCGAGATGATATTCTTCAGGATGAAGTGGCATATTGTGGTGGCTTTGATTTCTGCATAAGCTTCAGCTTCTGCCCACTTGGTGAAGTATTCTGTAGCCGTCAAAATGAAGGACTTCTGCTTGACAGCGGAATTCGGGTCACCGAGAGGTCCGACGATATCAAAGGCCCACTTGGAGAATGGCCAAGGAGCAGAGAGAGGATGGAGAGAAGAAGCAGGAGCATGGATCTTGTCAGCATAGAGCTGGCATTGAAGACACCTACAGACATAGGTGGAGCAATCTTCTTCTAGGGTTGGCCAGTAATAGCCCTGCCTAAGAATCTTTTTCGTAAACGCCTACCCATTTACGTGCCCTCCACACTCACTGGAGTGAGTGGCTTCTACTACCTTCCAAGCCTCATCGTCATCCAAACATCTCATCAGAACTCCATTGAGAGCCCGCCTATACAATTCTCCAGCAACAATTATGTATCTTGCGGCGACTCTTCTAATGGCCTTACGTTGCTCGGCATTTGCCATCTCAGGAAAGGAACCATCACTGTAATACTGTTCAATGTCATAATACCACGGCAATTCTTCTTCTTCTATGATCTCCTCAAGCTCAGTTAACGAAAATTCTTTCACATCTTCCCTTTCTGCCTTCCTTTCTACAGATTTCCTAAGGTTGTCAAACCAGGGATCCTGAAGAGAAGGAGCGTCTAGTCGTTGGTCCACAATGGTCTCAGTGGCGCGACTGAGGGGGAATGAAAGAGAAGAAGTGAGTGATGCAAGTGCATCAGCCAGGATGTTCTGAGAACGAGGAGTATGATTATAGATGAGCTTCCAGAATTGCCTAGCCAAGAGCGTGACTCGATCTTGATAGGGCTTAAGCTTGGGGTCACGGATGCGGTAAGTTGACAGAACTTGACGCAGCACCAACTGAGAGTCTCCTATGATGTTAAGGTATCATGCGCCCATGAGGTATGCGTGCTTCAGATCGACAAGGAGAGCCTCATACCCGGCTATATTATTTATGGTAGGAAAAGAGAGTTGATAAGCGATAGGGATGGTCACTCCTTCCGGAGTGAGGAGAACGGCACCGATTCCACAGCCCTGGGAATTGAGAGCACCATCAAAATGAAGAGACCAGAAAGGAAGATGAGTGATTACTGCCAAGTGTTCATCAGGAAATTTGTCCTAGATTGAATCAGTGCGAGGGATAGGAGAATGAGCAAGATGCTCAGCAATGGCGTATCCCTTGATCGCTTTCTAGACGATGAAGGTGATATCAAATTGGAAAAGAAAGCTCTGCCATCGAGCTAATCAGCTAGAAAGGACAGGTTTTTCTAACAGGTAACGAATTGGGTCCATTCTAGAGATCAGCTTGACCTCATGGGCAAGAAAATAGTGTTTGAGCTTCTGAGCCACCCATACTAGTGCTACACAGGTCTTTTCCATGGCAGTATACTTGGATTCAGCGGGATTAAACAACCTCGAAAGGTAGTATGCTGCCCTTTCCCTTAGTTCATCATCTACCTGAGCCAGGAAGGCTCCTAGGGAGTCCTCAATCACAGAAATGTATAGGATTAGGGGTTTCCCAGGGACAGGTGGTTGCAGAACCGAAGGATTAGAAAGATAGACCTTAAGATCCTCGTAAGCCTTTTGGCATTGTTCATCCCATTCAAATTTTGGTCCCGCCATTAACAATTCATAGAATGGGCGGCATCTTTGTGAATGTTGAGATATAAATCTCTTAATGAATTGTAAGCGCCCAATCAAACCTCTGAGCTCGGTGATGTTCTTAGGCGGTGGCATCTCCATAACGACCTTTGCTTTATTCGGATTGATCTGAATCCCCCGTTTACTAACTATAAACCCAAGCAATTTCCCTGATGCAACTCCAAACACGCATTTCTTTGGATTCATTTTCAATTTATACTCCCTAGCCCTTTGCAACACTTTGGCTAGAATGGCGGGGTGTTCTTCTTTGGACCTCGACTTTACCAGAATGTCATCCACGTAAGCTTCTAAGTACACATGCATCATGTCGTGGAAGATAGCCATCATTACCCTCTGATAAGTAGCACCTGCATTCTTTAATCCAAATGGCATAACAACATAGCAGTATGTGCCCCAAGGCGTGGTGAAAGAGGTCTTCTCTTGATCCTTAGGAGCAAGATGGATTTGGTTATATCCGAAATAACCATCCATGAATGAGAGGGCCTCATACCCAGCCATGTTATCAACTAATACATCAATGTGAGGAAGCGGGAAATCATCTTTCGGACATGCCTTATTTAAGTCCCTGAAATCGATACAAATCTGAATTTTGCCATCTTTTTTCATTACTGAGACTATGTTTACCACGCATTGCGAATACAATACAACTCTAATAAACATGGCCTTGTGCAATTTATCGACTTCTTCCTTTATCCTTAAGGCCATCTGTGGGTGGAATCTTCTTGCTTTTTGCTTAACGAGTGTTGCCCCTAGTTTAAGAATCAATCGGTGTTCAACCAATGTGGGGTCGAGACCCGGCATGTCTTCATACGACCAGGCGAAAGAATCGTTGTACTCCCTCAAAACCTTGATGAGCTCCTCTTCAACCTGAGGAGGGAGATTAGCAGAAAAAAGTATGGGCCTGGAGTCCTCTTCTGTTCCAAGATTAATTTCTTTAGTGGGCTCATCCACTGCCAAGGATGGTTCGTCAAACCTCTTCAAACCTTGTGCGTACAAATCGGCAGTGTCGTCCACTTCGCTTTCCTCATCATCGGATGGATCCTTCTCATCTATAATCTCATATACTCCCAATCCGTCATTGCTCCACACCCCATCCAATTCCTCATCATTCTCTAAGACAATTGCGGTCTCTACAAACTCCGGGCACCTAAGCAGGGCATGGCATCTTTCGGCCAAATCTTGCAGAAACCTATCAGGGATGGATTTAGAATGACGCATCACAGGGTGCGCCGCAGACGTGGATGGGCTGACTAGACTCGAACTAGACTCTACCCCAACTGATCGACTATCCAAGAAGACTCTGCACACTATACATCTAACCAAGGAGATAAGAAGTCTAAAGGGAAAGAAGCAGGGTCTCGTGCCCCTGGGGAGAGGACGGACTGAAAACAGTGTAATCTTCTATTGAAACCTCCGTTTTAAAATTGGCATTTTTTTTTGGAGGTCGGAGGTGATCACGAGACAAGAGGAGGAAGAAGACGTGGGAGGAGGTAGTTGCATGGGGAACAAATCGGGGAAGATGCAATCGAAGAATGGATCAGAGGATCGAAACCACATCTCGTGGAGTTGGGCATTGGGGGGAGGAGGAGTAAACAAAGTTGAAAGATCAATAGGTGGGCAGCACCCACACGCACACGGCACGAACAGAATTTCAGGCGGTCTCTCCGTGAAGTACGGGTCGACCAGAATTGGAGGGGAACGGGGGACAAACCCCAATTGTTGAAACAGAGAGGCAAGATGGGATGGGGACAGAGAAAAGGTAGTGATAGATATCCCCACTTCCCGTGGCCTCTGGAGGACTAGCTGCATTGGAGAATGCTTCACCAGCTGCATCTCCTTCTTCCTTAGATGGTCTTCTTCTTCGCTGAACAGCTTTTCAAAACAAACACAAAAATCATCCATATCACCCACCAGCCCCTTCAGTGGCGGCGGTGGGTCAGAAACATCACAGGTGGCATCAACCTTCACATCAGCACATGGCGGTGGCTTCTTCAAAGTGTCGGGCTGCAGCGGGCCTTTCAGAAAATGTTGTCGATAATCCCACGTTAACGGCCCAGAATCTCCAAGTATTGACATTGCTAAATCACGATAGCCAAGGCCTCGGCGGCCCATCTTCCTGCCTTTAGGGACGGGCTTGGTCCGTCCCTGTAATTATGCGCCGAGACCCAGGCTCGGCCGATAACCCAATTTCAGAATCATGTGCCACCCTTTGGAATCTCTAATCTTGGACTTAATCTTGACATTTGTTGGTGCCGTGGCGGGCTTGTGTGACGCATATGCCCATAAATAATTTAAGTCCATTACTGACAAAACTATCCTATTGCTTGGCCATAATGTAGGGAGAATCTTATCTATAATGGCATCAACAAACTGGACGGTGGAGATACTTTTCACTTTAACCACTCGGCCCTGGAATGGGAATTTCAGGCATTGGTGGGCGGTCGAGGGCACGACTTTCAAACTATTTATCCATGGATGACCCAGAATTACGTTGAACATTGGGTCTATGTCCAATACATAAAATTCCACATCCATAACTAAAGGCCCTAGCCCGGCCTGTACAGTCACGACCCCGTGACAAGCACGCCTGGAGTTGTCATATGCTGCTATTGTGGTCGGTGTGGGCTTAAACATGTCTTCTGAAATGTTGCAGGCACGGAGGGTACTCAATGGACACACATTTATCGATGCCCCTGTGTCCACGAGGGCTGACTCCACCGCCACCTTATTCAAAGAAATGGTGATACAGAGTGGCATCTACCGTGCCTCTGGGGGAGCTAGTTCTGACTCAGAAAATGAAATAGAAGGCCCCCTCATAATTGTTGCCAACACTGTCAGTAAACTGTCCACCGCCACATCTTCATTCACCATTATTTTCTGCAAAAAAGTCTTCAAGGCATCCTGGTACAGTGGCGACCTTTTGATCAACTCCAAAACTGAAATCTTGGCCGGCATCCGGTCCAAGTGCTATAACAAATCGTACTTCGTGCCCAGCACGGGGTCTGCATCTTCAGTTGTTGAGGGAGAAGCCTGAGGGCTAGGTGCGGGTGCACGAGTAGAAGGATAAACTATGTGGAATGAATTCTCACTCCGAAGGGCGCAATGTCGGGCCGGCACGGCCTGAGAGGGACCCCCGCTTGGCCCAGTGGGGTAGGTGGAAGGGGTAGAAGTGGGAGTGAGGATGACGGTGGTTGGTATAATGGGCCTTGGTGAAGGAGAAATGGGCGAAGGGTTAAGTGGAGGGGTGATGATGGAGGGTATGGTGGGTGATGGTGAAAGGACTTGCGGTATGGAGGGGAATGCGGTGGTCTTGATGGGTGATGCGGATGGAATAATGGGTAGAGTGGTGGTCAGAACGGCGGGCCTGAGGATGGAGGGGATAGCAGGTGCGGGGGAATGGTTGTGGTGGAAGGCCAAGAGGTGTGCGGAGGTTTCATCATCAAAAGTCCACCCAGCGTTGGGGGCTGGGTGTTGAACAATGTTCACCTGGGCCGGTGCCGACGCTGGTGGCTGTTGTTGTTGCTGAGGAGTGGGTGGGTGGACTGGCATGGGATTCTGATGGATCCCAAGGTCTTGTTGCTGTTGTTGGGGTTGCTGTTACTATGGGGGATGCTGCTGTTGTGGTTGCTGGGGCGCCACCTGCTGCGGCCTGGCTTGTCTCTGCCTCTACTTGATGTCCTCGATCAACTGGTGCATCTAGGCCCAATCAATCCTCTGGCCCTCATGTAAATCATACACCAGATCTCTAAACTGATAGCACCGCTCTATTGTGTGCCCGGGCTGCCAATGATATATGCAATATCGGGACTGATCGACGGCCGGATTCCAATTCTGACGCTCCGGAGGCAGTTGAATATCACCAGTGTACATCAAAGCAGAGAAAACATCAGGCAAGGTTTCAAGAAGAGGAGGGTAATGGGCCCTCTTCGGGCTCGGTCGGGCAGGTCCGTAAGCGGCGGGTGGAGGAACATTATGATATTGCGGTGGCCGCTGAGGTTGTTGGGGTGGTGGTGGTGGTTGCTGCGGGTGTTGAGGAGCCTGGAAAGTGGGTTGGGGAGCTTGTTGAGTGGCGAACTGGGGGTTGCGTGGAGGTTGCGGGAAGCGAGGTGGAGCGGCTTGGTGGGGAAATTGAACAGCCTGGACCTGCTCGTTGATTTGCACTCCCTCCGTGACAGGACCCTGGGACTTTTTGGCGGTTTTAGGTTTCTGGGCCTCGAACACTGAATGAATAGGGGAGTCTTTAAACTGCATCTATATGAACCGAGCCCTGCTGTATAACAGGTGCATATTCGAAATGTCATTCATTGCCAAAATATTTCTGAATGTCGGGGTGGCATTGGAGATCAACAACTTAACTTTCTCTTCTTCCGGGATTTGCCCGGGCACACATGAGGCGATCTGCCTCCATCGATCCGCATAGGTTACAAAATCCTCCTCTGGCTTCATCTTTTCTGCTACCAGGTCGGTGAAGGAATACTTGGGACCGACCCGATCTTGGAACCTCTGAATGAACTTTTCTTTCACGATCTTAAAGCTCTCCGCCTCCTCTAGCGGCAAAGTGTAGAACCACTCCAGGGCGACCCCGTCCAAGGATCGGCGGAACAAGTAAGCCATAAGATGATCGTCATGCTGAAACTGCGCCAACTCGTAAAGAAACTCCCGAACATGAATGAACGGGTTGCCGTTCCCGTCATATTTTCGGTACACGGGGAGCTCAGACTGAGGAGGAAAATGAATGTCCCTGAAGTTAAGAATAGGGACATCAGCCAAAGACTGCGGGCCAACCCGCTTGTGGAGGAGGTCAATTTGTTGCTGCATAGCATCCCATTTGTCAAGGAGTTCTCGCTCCCGGGAAGGAGGGGACAGAGCAGAAAAGATGGAGCCCGGATGAGGAACGGAGGGGTGAACCAGCTGGGAGGGGAGCCCATAGGATAGATAATGGGCCAAGGAAGGGCCCATATCCACGTGAGCCAATTGGGCGGCCCCGGGTTGTAAATGAGTGAAATCAGCCGGGGCCAGAGGGGCATGCGGTGATGGAGAGATTGTAGTGTATGGATCAAGATAAGAACCAGAGGGGACATGGGCCTTCCCTTTATCAAGAGACTGATGGGCCAAGGTGGAGGCCTGGCCCGCTTCCATGCTGGGGTATCAGAGAACTTGGGAATGGATGGGAGTAAGATCAATGGGGACAGCAGGGACGGGTGCTGACCCAACAACAGGAGACGTAGTGGTGGTGGTGGCAGTGGCAGTCACGCCATAGGAAGGAACTCAGGACGGGGCGTCTGCCCCTTGCAGAGCTTTAAGGTGGAGCTGGGAGGGATCAAGCTGGGCCATCAAATTAAGAATTTGACCGGCCGAATTTTGTGTGGAGGAACCAGGAAGGGAGGGTTGAGTGCCCTCGATGGCAATGGCCGGGAGAGGAGGGGCAGTCCCCTCTCCTCCCTGCACATGGGCGACCCTAGGCGGGTCCTCAAGAAGTCTGCGAGGGAGAGAATCCTCGTGGGAATGGGAGAAGTCATATGACGACATGGGGGATGACGAATCAAACAGAGGATTAAAGTAAGAAATGAAGTGAGAGTTGCCCCTAGATGATGATCCTATGGGGAAGAAACAACTCCGCATGCACTGATGATAATGGGGAAGGGGGAGGCAAACATCCCTAAGTATAGAGCTAAAACAAACAACTTGAATGAGATGTACACAATGGAGGAGCGAGATGAGAGGAGAATCAGTCACTTAAGCAACCAAGTTGTCAAATTATGCACGGCAATTTTTAGATTCCTCTTCTAGGACCTTAGTGGATTAATTAATGTATAAATTTGCTCAACCGCAAGGTACCTAATCAGGGTAGGAAATGAGGAACTGGGTGACTCTACGGAACTCTCTCTCTCACGGATGCAAACCCTAGACTGGGGGTGGATACGGTACAACCTGCCCGACGTCCGTGTGAGAATCCATGGCTCACGGGGGCTTACGGAGGTCCTCAGTAGGGTCTCCTAGTCGGCTCCAAGGAGTATGGAGACGAGAGGAAACCCTACCTCGGTAGGAATGCAACTACTATGAAAAGAATGTATGTCCCTATGCGCACCGGAGTGCATGCAAAGTCTAGCCTAGCAACTAACAACCAATGATCAACCAGATGTGCAAGTAACTAAAGCAAGCATGCAATAATGATATTAGAGCAGGGAGAGATCAATAATCAGCACCAAATACCATGGAGATCAACTAACATGGCAATCAAATTGAATCACGGGTGCACTGTAGCACCACAAGCACGGTCTCTAGAAGGCCGCGCAGAGAGAAGGACGGTCTGTAGACAACCGTATAATTCAGGGAGTAACGACAAAATAATAGGAAAATCAGAGAATGCTGGAAATGAACAATGACAGAAATGAGACACGTACCAGGATGAGCGGTCTATGGACAGCCGCTTCATGACTGGAACGGACTTGCATCAACCATGTAATAGCAACCAAGCCAATAGAGTAAAGGCAGAGGCGTACCTGTGCCCGCAAGATGGACGGTGCACTCTCAGCCGCACAGAAGTTGGACGGCTCTGGAAGAACCGTTCAAATTCTAGAGGACAAAAAATGCAACCAGCAAAGATCAACCTGGAACCACTCGAAGAAAAATGATTAACAAAGCAAAAGAGAGGGTCAGCAAGCCACTAACACGATGGGCACTAGGGGTCCCACCATGATCGCCACAAAAGAAGGGGTGTAGATATATTTCTCCTCCCGTCCGTTCTTTAATGCCATCCCGTGTCTATCCTACCACATCCAACATGGGAAATGAACAAAGATAGAGGGAAATGGAGGAATAAAAAACATGTGATCGCCACCAAGGTGTCGAACGTGATGGACACGCTGTACCTTGGAAAGAGGGAGAGGTACTCGCCTGGTGTGCAGCACTGCAAAGATATACGGCTCAGGAGGAACCACCTATAATGATGCACGGTCTCACCACAGACCGTCTAAGAATGTTGCAGAGGATGCAGGATGAACCACTCCTGGCAGGTGAACGGTTCTATCACGATCGCAGGAAGAAGAAGGATGGTCCAGGTCTGATGGGGACATCACCCATGATTCCCTCTGGCTCGGGACTTCCCTTCCTTTCGACGAGGGATAGGCTAGAGCTCCATGTCAAGTAGGCCCCCACAGCACTTTGGCAGATCACTTTGATGTATTTCTTACTTTTTATTTGAGTCATTTTGATGTAATTTGTCTTTATTTGAGTCCAGTACCTTGGTTATGTAGTTATTTTCCTAAGTCTTGTGGTCATCATGTGGGTTTTGGGCCCAATTGTTTGCGCTTGGCCCACCTGCGCCCCTTCCCCTTTGGTTTTGTGTCAATAGTCCAATTGTTAGGGACTTTTTGTAAATTTTGGGTTCCCTATAAATAGGGCCCCAACCACCCCTTTTGAAGACTAATGAAAATTTGAGTTTAAGTCCAAAGAATACTTGTGAGCTCTCACTCTCTCTCTCACTCTCTCTTGAAGGGGGCGAACCCCTCTCTCTCTCCTCCCCTTCTCTCTCCCAATTTCGCCCCCCCTCTCTCTCCTCCCTCCTTGCCACATCACCCCACCGCATTAAATACAACCCTTGACCTCCCAAGGCTCATAAACTCCCATTCACTCTCACCACTACCCAAGCAACCCTTCGTATTCCAAGGCAACCCTTCCACTTCCCCAGCACCCCTCCCTCTTCCCAAGCACCCCTCCCTCTTCCCCACACACCCCTTCCCATCCCCTAGGGGATTTGAATCCCCCTCCCCCACCTGGGTGAGCACCCCACCCCATTCACCCCCCCTATCCCTTGTGCGACCCCCCCTATCCCTTGGGCTCCCTCTAACCCCCCAAGACCCCCACGCCCCCACTCCCTCTCTCCCCCTACTACCACCCCACCCTCCATTGCCCCTCCCCCTCCAAAACATTAGGCCACCACCTGCAACAGCCTCCCCTCCCAAAACCCCTATTCCACCACCAAGAACCCACTTCCTCCACCCTATTTTCTATGTACCAATGAGCAGTTGCAGAAGCAATTCGAAGAGTTTGAGCCTACTCATCGGTTGGGCTCCTTTCCCATTCGTAGTGTCGAGCCCCGTGGCTCTTTAGGCACATATCCGAGGGCCCCCATGGCTCAACCTCAGGAGCCCACTCGTCCCAAGCCATTCGCTCCTAGGCCTCGCCCTCCACCTCCGAGGGATATCCCTCCTCATCCCCAACCCACGGCACCCACGGTCCGTCCACCGACACCCGCACCCGTTGCTCGTCCTTTGTTGCCTACACCTCCTATCCGTTGGGAGGATAAGGGGAAAGGACCCTTGATCGGGGAGCCTAGTGTATCACGGCAGCAGTGTTATCATTGCAATGGGTTTGGCCACTTCGCCAACCAGTGTCCCACTCGTCAGTCTCTTGTCATTAGGGACACACAGGCCGGGGACGCCACCTCTTCAGATCTTGTGTTAGTCAGCTATGAAGCAGATCAGGAGCTAGCTGATGAATACTATGAGATTGAAGGTGATGGCCAGGATGCCCAGCATTTGGACGATACCCACTTGGGGGTCGTCAGGTGTATTCTCACCCAGCCACAGGCCAGTGATGACTGGCGTCAGACCACCATCTTTCATACATATTGTAGGCTGGGGGGGCAAGTGTGTAAGGTGATTATCGATAGTGGGAGTTGTATCAATGCAATCTCCACGGGCGCTGTCTCACGTCTTGGTCTTACTCCCGTGGACCACCCTTGCCCCTATCAAGTATCTTGGGTGGATTCCACCTCCATTCCGATCAGGCTGCGGTGTTTGGTCCCACTGCAGTTCCATGCCTACCGTGACGAGATCTGGTGTGATGTCCTCCCCATGGAGGTGGGAAATATCATTCTTGGTAGGCCGTGGTTATTTGACCAGGATGCCACACTCCATGGCCGGTCGAACACATGTACCTTCGACCATGATGGCCAGCGGATTATCCTCGGCCCCTCTCAGCCCAAGAAGCCATCAGTTAGGGGTCCTACTGGTCCTAGTACTCCGGAGCCTTCCGTCCCCAGACCCAGTACCCCATCCCCAACCCGGGCTATGACCATTACCTCTGGCATAGGCGAGCCCTCGACTAGGAGGTTGATGATGATTATCTCCCGAGAAATGGAGCGGGAGGCTAGTAGGGGCTGCCCAGTGTTTGCTATTACGGTCTGAGAGGTGGAGCCACAGTCCGAGGGTGAACTCCCACCCGATGTCATTCATATTCTGCAGGAGTTTGTTGATATCTTTCTTAAGGAGCTTCCCGAGGGACTCCCACCCATGCGGGATATTCAGCATGCTATCGACCTGATTTCGGGCTCCTAATTGCCCAATCTTCCTCATTATCGAATGAGTCCCACGGAACATGCCGAGCTAAAACGGCAGGTTGAAGAGTTGATGCAGAGAGGGTCTGTTCGGGACAGCATGAGTCCGTGTGCTGTTCCCACATTACTCGCCCCAAAGAAGGATGGCACGTGGAGAATGTGCATTGATAGTCATGCCATCAACAAAATCACCGTGAAGTATAGGTTCCATATTCCCTGCCTAGATGATATGCTAGACATGATGGCCAGTGCCACTATCTTCTCGAAGATCGATCTTAAGAGTGGCTACCACCAGGCGAGGATTAGGCTAGGTGATGAGTGGAAGACCGCATTTAAGACCAAGGATGGTCTATATGAGTGGTTGGTTATGCCCTTTGGGTTGTGCGACTCATGACTCAGGCCCTTCGACCTTTCATTGGAGTCTTTATGGTTGTGTATTTTGATGATATCCTTATATATAGTCGCACTAAAGGGGACAACTTGGACCATCTAAGGAAGGTCTATCTGCTTTTGAGGTGAGAGCAGTTGTTTGCGAACCCACAGAAGTGTGCATTCATGACACCTCATCATACCTTCTTGGGTTTTATTGTGTCTAGTACTGGGGTCTCTGCCGATCCGGAGAAGGTCCGGGCCATTATTGAGTGGCCGGAACCCCGTACGGTCCATGATGTCCGCAGCTTCCATGGCCTCGCAACGTTCTATCGACGTTTCATCCGCAGATTTAGCTCCATCACTGCCCCGATCATCGACTGTATTCGGAAGGGCACGTTTGTATGGACGAAGGCCGCAGCTGCTGCCTTCAAGGACATCAAGGAGCGCATGACCCAAACACCGATCCTTCGATTTCTAGATTTCTCGAAGGTGTTTGAGGTCTCTTGTGATGCGTCGGGTGTTGGGATAGGAGGAGTGTTCAGTCAGGAGGCCCACCCGGTCGCATATTTCAGTGAGAAGCTGAATGACGTGAAACTGCGATACTCCACTTATGATAAGGAATTCTACACAGTTGATCAGGCTCTTAGGCATTGGAGGCATTATCTATTACATCAGGAGTTTGTCTTATACTCCGATCATGAGGCTTTGAGGTACCTCCATTCCCAAAAGAAGCTTAATGCGCGTCACAGTCGATGGGTTGAGTATCTCCAGCAGTACACATTTGTGCTTAAACATAAGGCTGGAGTGGAGAACAAGGTAGCTGATGCCTTGAGTCGGCGCGCTTGTCTGTTGACCACCATGAGTGCCGAGGTCATAGGGTTGGAGAAGATGAGAGAGGCCTATGGTGACTGTCCTAACTTCGGTCAGATTTATACCACTCTCCAGGCTGGACCCTCGAGTGACCTTGATGATTATGTGCTTCAGGAGGGTTACCTCTTTCGAGGAGGCAGACTTTGTGTTCCCCGAACTTCGGTTCGAGACTTCTTAGTATGGGAACTACATGCGGGAGGTCTAGCCGGCCACTTTGGTCGGAACAAGACTATCGAGGCTGTTGAGCATAGATTTTATTGGCCGAGTTTGAAGCGTGATGTTGCTCATATAGTGGCTCAGTGCCGTACATGTGCTACGGCCAAAATGAAGAAGCAAAGCTCGGGCCTTTATACGCCTCTTCCCGTGCCTGATGCCCCGTGGCATGATGTTAGCATGGATTTTATCTTGGGATTGCCACGTACTTCTAGGAAGCATGACTCGGTCTATGTGATAGTTGACCGGTTCTCGAAGATGGCCCTTTTTATTTCCTACTCGAAGACTTCGGATGCATCGAGGGTAGCCCGCCTATTTCTTACACATGTGGTGTGCAAGTTCGGGTTGCCTCGTACCATAGTGTCTGACCTGTTAGGGTGCTAGGCCCGGATACAGAGGGGGGTGAATGTATCCCTCTAAAGATAAAGCACAAATTAAAACTCTAAAGCCCAGATATGCGGAATAAAAACTAATGAGCTTTCCAAGATGAGATGATAATTCAATAATTGATCAAACAGTTGGACTGCAACAATGCAGCCACCTGATCACACCAGAAACGCAGGCAGAGCTAAACAAACCAAACACACTTAGCAGAATATAATGCACAAACTTTACTCCCAAGATAACACAATTAACCAAGCATGCACAACCTGTGAATGGGAGGTAGAAGGCAAGGAACAAACGCACAAAGCAGAACCACTACACAGTAGATTTTTAGGTGGTTCGGTCACCAAGACCTACATCTACCCCTCACTCCCAACCGGAGTGAGGCTTCACTAGCCAACGCTAGAAACCTGCAGACTCAGTATGCGACAGGGTGCTGCCACACAGCTTGACCAGGGGAACAACCTCCCCTCTTCCTCCCAACCGAAGGGACACCCCAAGTGACTCCCAGCCACTTGGAAACCAGAGGTCGAAGACCTCTCTTCCTCCAGACCAGGAGGGACCCCTGGACTTGCAACCCACAAGCCCAGAATCGGAGGACGAGCCTCCCTTCCTCTAACCAGAGGGAACCCACAAGTGACAACCTGTCACTTGCAACCCGGAGATCAGATCTCCCTTCTCCTGAACCAACAGGAGGAACCCGACCTCAGTCCAGAGGATCGGAAGAACAAAGGTAATCAGAAAAACAAAAGAAAAATAAGAAACACAAAATGAAAATAACTTCAGCAACCAGAAAGCAGGAAAATGAAAAATAAACTGCAGCTCTTGCAGGAGCAACTGGATTGGATTTGATCCAAAGTCCAGTGAAAATAACGAAACTTCTCTCTGCTCTTCTTCACGAGCTCTCTCTTTATCTTTTTCTTCTGCTGCTCTCACTCTCTATCTTCTTCTCTTTCGCAGGCTCTCCCCATCTCTTCTTTTCTCTTCTTCTTCTGCTCTTTTGATCGTGGCTCTCTTCCTTCTACTTCTCTGCCTCTCTTCTTCTTCACTCTCAGTCTCGATCAGCCCTCTTCTATTCTCATCTTACTTCTACAGTGGACGAAGGCTTCTATATATATCACAGCAGCTTAGGGCGTGTGTTCTCCACAGCTCCCGCCCAATCTACTTTGCCACGTGTCAGCATCTCAGCTCCTTGGATCACGTGCCAGACACCTACAAGACAAATGAGGAGTTCAGTCGATTAACAAAATCAACTGAAGACAGTGTATAGACTTTATAACTCATACTGTAAAATGCAGTGTATAGACTTTATAAGCAGCAAATGAATAAGTATGTACACTGAGAGAGTGTATAGAGTTTAAGTTCTTCATGTGAGCTCAGTGTATGGACTTTCAGTTAAATGCATTAACATACCAAGGGTATGAGTGTATGGACTTAAAGCATCAGTTAACCAAGTGTGAAGAGTGTATACACTTGACTGCATGCATGACAGACAATGTCTAGACTTGCTATTAACATGCATGAGAACCCAATGCACAGACATGCTGTCGCTTCAGCTGACGACCCCAGTGTATAGACTTGCTGAGGGAGAGACTGTACAGACTTGAAGCAAAGCAAGGCAATCGAGTGTGTAGACTTCACGATGTGCAGACTTGCCAAAGAAACGGCTGTACAGACTTTAGCTCAAGAGCGATGTATAGAGTTTTGAAAGCTTGAACAACGAAGCATGCTGTACAGACTTTGAGTGAAGGCATGAACAGTGAATCAATGTGTAGACTTCACTTCAAGCACGCTACAGCCCAATGTATAGACTTGCCACCAACGCAATGTGTAGACTTGACTGCTGCGAGCACAGGCTGTACATACTTGGTGTGAAGAACACAATCCAAGTGCAGTGTATGGACTTTATGCAAGAAAACAAGTGTGCATTGTATAGACTTGAGTGATGAGTGGACTTTCAATGAAGAGGATGTACAGACATGATGAAATCACGATGTGTAGACATGCCAAATATAGCTGGTCGATGTACAGACTAGAACAAGGCTAAGTCTGTACAGACTTGAACAAACAAAGTGTATAGACTTTGGCAAGGCAACGTCGGAAAAACTACCAATGTGCAGACTTTCAAAGCTGAACGTAGGTAAAGAACCCAATGTGCAGACTTGGAAGTGCAACGTAAAAACAGATGCCAATGTACAGACTTTGGCAAGCAACGATGTACAGACTTGCACAGTTCCAGCTGAAGGATGTATAGACTTTACCTATAAGTCCATTATACAGACTTGAACTGAAGACCAATGTATGGACTTCAAAATAGATGCTAAGGCCAAGAGGAGTGTATAGACTTTCACGATGTATAGACTTGGTTTTGTGAAAGCTATAGTGCAGAAAGATGTACAGACTTGGTTTTGTGAAAGCTACAGTGCAGTAAGATGTACAGACTTCCTATATGAAGGCAATGACTGTACAGACTTCAAAGGCTGTGAACAACAAGGCATGCTGTACAGACTTACTCAATCAAACTGATGTATAGACTTTGAAGGATTTGAACGGGAGAATGTATAGACTTTAAGAACCGAAGCTCACGTTGTACAGACTTTGTTATCCAAACGATCAATGTATTGACTTGAACTTCTGGAAACGAATGAATAGACTTTGCCACAGTCTAATGTATAGACTTCCGGTGTGAATGAAATGTTGTACATACTTGCTCAAACAGTCCGATGTATGGACTTGGAATATGAAGACCAATGTATAGACTTCCAATATGAAGACCAATGTACAGACTTCCAATATGAAGACCGATGTATGGACTTCGAATATGAAGACCAATGTATAGACTTCGATTGAGTGCATTGGCTGTACAGACTTGGAAATCTTTGAGCGATGTACAGACTTGGAGTTAATGCATGAAGACCCAGCAATGTGTAGACTTGACAGTGAATGCATGAACAGTGATGTATAGACTTAGACGCAACATGCTATGCAATGTACACACTTGATGTAATGCATGCCGATGTACAGACTTCAGTTGAAGTCAACCAAAGAGTGTATATACTTTATGAATGCATATGCCAAGACCAGTGTACAAACTTGATCAAATGTCTAGACTTTGCATGAACAGTCGATGTGTAGACTTCACATGTAGAGATTTTGAACGTGTGTGCTGGCAGTGTATAGACATTGATAGTCTAGGGGGGTCGACCCATCTAAGAAGGGGGGTCGACCCACTTCAGTCTTGACAATGCTGACAGAGTTTACACTTGAACAAATAATGCATGTGAAAGATTTATGCAGCAGATAACATGACTGAACATATAATGCAATGCTTCATGATCTGATGAACTAACTGAACAGCAAATTGCTGAACATATGAGAGACTGCATTATGATCAGAAAATGACTGAATAACAGCATGATGACTCACACAGCAAGATGACTCACAGTGATTAACTCACATCAAAACCAATCAGCAAAAGATTAACTTACATCAAAGCCAATCATCAAAACCACAGGGACACAATAATCTCCCCCTTTTTGATGATGGCAACACTACACTGTGAGTAATTCTGATGACACAAACTATTCTCCCCCTTTGACTTCATCAAAAAGAAAATAGTTTGAGAAGTTAAAGTAAACCAGCATGCAATGATTGAATAAAATTCTCCCCCTTTGGCAAAAATCTCCCCCTTTGATATAATCAATATGAATGCAGATGCAGAAGGAGATACCAAAATACAAGAGCTCCCCCTAAAAATATGAATGTAAGAACATAATAAGAGTTTCTATGCAGCATGATGCATATGACATGGAAGCTCCCCCTCAATAAGTGGAATCTTATGAGATGGATAACAAGGAGAGGTTCAGGTCAATGAATCAATGATATTGAGCATGAGATGGATAAAAATCTCCCCCTTTGTTTCAAGTAGCAGATTTTCAAAGAAGCTCCAATCACAAGAAATTCAGTCAGATTTTCAAAGAGATATCAATCTCATAAATCCAAAACATAAGTTTTCAAAGTCTTCCATTATAAGGGCTTATGAATGAGCTTTATTGAACAGCATGGTTTAAACATGATGTATGCAGAGTTTATCAATAAAATTCTGTATTGATATCTAAAACCATGGTTTAATAAAAATGAACCAAGCCCTCATATTTATCTTGATTAATCTCCCTTTCTCTTACACAATCAAATCTATTGACTTCTTTCAGAATTACATGCACTAGTATTGAGATCAAGCAATTATGAAGTCATATGATTTTCTCTAGGGTTGTAGCAATTTGATTTTAGCATCAATATTCAGATATTGAGATATGTTCAATAATTTTTCATGCTACAAATTTTACGAGCACTCTAGTTCAGTGCACACCTTGTAACTAGAGGATATACCTTGATCAGAGGCCAATATCCCTAAGCACTTAGTGTGACTAACTGTCATGCTATATATGAACAGAGATAGCATTTACACATCATGACACACTACAAATCATTTCTTGATGAGTGAGTTGTATTTCTCAGTGTGCATACCATTGCTCTGCCTGATTTTCAATTATTCTTAATCAGAGTTAACTATGGTACCTCATGACACAGTCCTTTGGACATGTGTTTCTCAGTGACCAAGGTCATTGCTCTGACAGATATTACCCTTTAGATATTTCAGAAAAATTCATTTGCTTCAAATCAATAATAGTTTCATTTACTTAACCAATTAAAGTCATGTATTCAAAAGTGTAGATTTCAGAAGTTTTCACAAGACACAGCATGAAACAGATGGTTAATGTTTATTAAACATGCTTCAGATATTTTTAAGAGATTTTAAAGTCAACTCTTGAATACATTAAACTTAAACCACATGAGTTATTTCAGACATTCATAAGAATGTATAATAGAAGATTTCTAGTCCAAGAGTTTTCAGATTTATGATCGAGATAGCCCATTGAAATCTTCATGAAAAACTGATAGAATTCTGAAGCCAAATGATACCTATTGATAAGAGAGATTTTGAAGCCCAGTGTTTTTCGAATATGATCAAGGTTTGTCAACAAAATGAATAAGAAAGGATATGCAATGAATTTTGACGAATGTATGCATTTGACAACCTATATGCAATGCATGGACTCCCCCTGACAACATGCATTCAATCACTCTTTTTGGCATTTTTCAATATTAGGAAATGCAATACACTATATGTATGCAAGGATATGCAATTTACTCAACATTGATTGCTATGCAAAGTCATGCAATTAACTCCCCCTGAAAACATGCAATGTTTGCCATGAGAAACTGAACATATGATTTTGATTCATGCACATTCAGACTGCCCTATCAAGCAAAATGACCCATGGTACTAGGCGGAGCACTTAGTCTAAAAGACCACATCTCACATAGTAAGAACCTCCAGACAGATTTCCCTGCCTTTTGGTAGCTTACCATTTGATATACCATAGAGGTCATGAATAATAATGCAAACCAACAGTCCTATATGCAATTCAGGTTTTCAATGAACTATACAAAGACAAATTTCAAACAACATTCATATGCAGTCCAGATTTTTCAGAATGCAATTTGTTTTCAGAGTTTATGCATTTCAACAATTATCAAACAACTACAAATGGCAGATATGCAAGATTACATCAAATCAGATATGCAATGAATTTCAAAATAGGAAATGCAGAGAATTTACCTGAAAATTTCAGAAGGGGTTTTTCTTTGAGTGCCTTGGTTTATTTACCCCTGTTTATTCCTCAGTCCCAAGGCACACCTGCAAAACAAATTATTTTGCACAAACAGGTACCCAAGAGGTCTTGGGTCCTGAATTGACAATGACATTCGTAGCAGGTTTTCTAAACAATTTTCTAGCTGCTTGGTCATCAGATTTCATCAAGTAGCAATTATTCATTGATTGACCAATTTGTCCAATTCATTGATTGACCAATTTGTCCACAGTAATGGCATGAATTAGCAGATTTCAAATTCTTCTTATGCACATTACTATTGTCATGAAGTTTATTGGTAGAGAGAGAGTTCTGTTTACTACAATGATAGTAAGATGCATCAGCTTTCAGATTTGATCTATGCACATTCTTGTTAGCATGAAATCCATGTGCATATGCATGAAACTTTTTGTTGTTGACAGAATTAAAATTCTGTTTACTAAGACCGGCCAGCCAACATTCAGCAGCTCTATGGCCTGGCTTCCCACAGTTATAGCATGAAAAGCTCACAGATTTTCTGGCAGAGAATTTGATAACATGGGGGTTAAAAGAATTCTTCTGAATGTGCCAACAGTCCTTGACTGTGTGGCCATACTTCCCACATTTGAAGCACTCATTGCGCTTGCCTCTAAAAATATTTCTTCCAAAAGCATTTCCATTTGCAGGGAGTTTAACAGTTTTAGAATTGAATTGTCTACCCTGAGCATGCCAGCATTCAATGGCCCTGTGGCCCAATTTGCTACAGTGATAGCATTCAGTTTTCTTTTTGTTCTGAGCAGAGACATGTTTCCTAGCATGCTTTTTGTTGTCTTGTTTCAGAATGAAGCAATTATCCATAATGTGGCCAACCCTACCACAGTAATGACATGAATTCTTGTTTTTATGTGCATGTGTATGTGTATTCATGTCAAGCACAGATTGAACTTTCTCAACATATTTAAAATCAGTCTTTTTCTTGGTGGCAGGAAAGTTCGAGTGATGTACAGCATGCATTTTTTCAATGTGATTCACTCCTTTCTTCACATGACTGACATTTTCCATTTTTCTAGTTTGTTTCTGATTCTTCTGAACATTTGGTTGTTTATTTTCTGAGGTGGTGACTACATCTGATACTTTGATAAAAGATGTCATTAGCTTATTTTTGAAAGCCTTTTTATTGACATTGTTGTAGCCTAACCCTTCCTTTTGAGTATTGACCTTAACTCCTAACAACCTGTCCAGATTCTCTTGTCCACTCATAAACCTTGACAGAGATGTTTTCAGATCTTGAATTTCATTTTCTAGTGAGGAAATGTGTAACTCATAACTGGCAATCTCTTGCTCATTGCAATTCATAGCTTCATTCAAAACTTTGTTAGCAGTTTTATATTTCTCAATTTCATTTTCCAGATTGCTCAGTTTATCAGAATCTTCAATGCAAACAGTTTTTCCTCTTTCTAAGGCTAGAAGTCTCTCAGAGATAGTGGAGTTCAGCATTTTTAACTTCTCATTTTCTTCCTTAAGCTTGTCATTCTGAATTAACTCATTTATTAGATTCTGATCATCTGAGTTAACTCCAAGTTTTCTTTCAGCCTCAAATTCCTTTAATTCTTTTTGCTGTTTCTCCAGATCTTTCTGTAATTCTATATTTAAAGATTTTATGGCATTGAATTTTTCAGCAAACAAGTTCTTCTCCTGCTCAAGTTTCTTAAATTTTTCATCATTTTCATTAACAGATTTTCTCAGAGAATCATTTTCAAATTTTAGCTTGTTTAAATCTGAGTTCACACTTTCAAAGTTTTTCAGCAATTTTTTATACTGGTCATGATAGTTAACAAGAGTCTGATTATCATTATCTGACTTGAATTTTTCTTTGAGTTCAAATATCACATTTATATGACCTTGATTCTCAGTTTTTAATAATGAAATTTGTTTCTTCAACATTTGAAAATCAGACATTCAGGCATCATGAACATTTTTCAATTCAACACAATTTCTACATGGAGAACTTGAACTAACTGACCCAGTACCCTTCTTCAATTTTTTATACTATTTTCTTAACAGTTCATGAGATTCAAGTAGCTCAGAATATACATTTTCCCAATCATCTAAAGTATAGTTTTCAAAGGGATTTACCTCATCATCATCATCATCTTCATCTTGACTGCTGCCTTGATTATTTCTGTCAGCCATCATGCAGCTGTCCTCATTTCTTATCTGAGTTCGCTTCAGCATGTCCAGAATATCTTTAGCAGAACTGCAATCAAAGAAACATGAATGAAAAGCTCTATCAGTAGCTGCCTTCATTAGATTTATAGCTATCTGATTCTCTTCATGCATTAATTTGTGATTGTCAGTCCATTTGGACTTTTTCTTTGGTAGTTCATGAGGACCGTGTGAAATCATTTTCCATAGGTCTGGATTAACAGATTTAGCATAATTTTTCAGACTAGCAGACCATATACTAAAATTGGAACCGTTGAAAACTGGTCGTTCACCCATGAAACCAGATCAGATATAAAGCAACAGGAATATTGATGCACAAAAAATAAATTAGCACCGAAGACTACAAGATCGGATCTGCAGGTCGCTGGACCTTCTAAGCAGACACCGCTCTGATACCAATTGTTAGGGTGCTAGGCCCGGATACAGAGGGGGGTGAATGTATCCCTCTAAAGATAAAGCACAAATTAAAACTCTAAAGCCCAGATATGCGGAATAAAAACTAATGAGCTTTCCAAGATGAGATGATAATTCAACAATTGATCAAACAGTTGGACTGCAACAATGCAGCCACCTGATCACACCAGAAACGCAGGCAGAGCTAAACAAACCAAACACACTTAGCAGAATATAATGCACAAACTTTACTCCCAAGATAACACAATTAACCAAGCATGCACAACCTGTGAATGGGAGGTAGAAGGCAAGGAACAAACGCACAAAGCAGAACCACTGCACAGTAGATTTTTAGGTGGTTCGGTCACCAAGACCTACATCCACCCCTCACTCCCAACCGAAGTGAGGCTTCACTAGCCAACGCTAGAAACCTGCAGACTCAGTCTGCGACAGGGTGCTGCCACACAGCTTGACCAGGGGAACAACCTCCCCTCTGCCTCCCAACCGGAGGGACACACCAAGTGACTCCCAGCCACTTAGAAACTAGAGGTCGAAGACCTCTCTTCCTCCAGACCAGGAGGGACCCCTGGACTTGCAACCCAGAAGCCCAGAACCGGAGGACGAGCCTCACTTCCTCTAACCAGAGGGAACCCACAAGTGACAACCTGTCACTTGCAACCCGGAGATCAGATCTCCCTTCTCCTAAACCAACAGGAGGAACCCGACCTCAGTCCAGAGGATCGGAAGAACAAAGGTAATCAGAAAAACAAAAGAAAAATAAGAAACACAAAATGAAAATAACTTCAGCAACCAGAAAGCTGGAAAATGAAATATAAACTGCAGCTCTTGCAGGAGCAACTGGATTGGATTTGATCCAAAGTCCAGTGAAAATAACGAAGCTTCTCTCTGCTCTTCTTCACGAGCTCTCTCTTTCTCTTTTTCTTCTGCTGCTCTCACTCTCTATCTTCTTCTCTTTCGCGGGCTCTCCCCATCTCTTCTTTTCTCTTATTCTTCTGCTCTTTTGATCATGGCTCTCTTCCTTCTACTTCTCTGCCTCTCTTCTTCTTCACTCTCAGTCTCGATCAGCCCTCTTCTGTTCTCATCTTACTTCTACAGTGGACGAAGGCTTCTATATATATCACAGCAGCTTAGGGCGTGTGTTCTCCACAGCTCCCGCCCAATCTACTCTGCCACGTGTCAGCATCTCAGTTCCTTGGATCACGTGCCAGACACCTACAAGACAAATGAGGAGTTCAGTCGATTAACAAAATCAACTGAAGACAGTGTATAGACTTTATAACTCATACTCTAAAATGCAGTGTATAGACTTTATAAGCAGCAAATGAATAAGTATGTACACTGAGAGAGTGTTAGAGTTGAAGTTCTTCATGCGAGCTCAGTGTATGGACTTTCAGTTAAATGCATTAACATACCAAGGGTATGAGTGTATGGACTTAAAGCATCAGTTAACCAAGTGTGAAGAGTGTATACACTTGACTGCGTGCATGACAGACAATGTCTAGACTTGCTATTAACATGCATGAGAACCCAATGCACAGACATGCTGTCGCTTCAGCTGACGACCCCAGTGTATAGACTTGCTGAGGGAGAGACTGTACAGACTTGAAGCAAAGCAAGGCAATCGAGTGTGTAGACTTCACGATGTGCAGACTTGCCAAAGAAACGGCGGTACAGACATTAGCTCAAGAGCGATGTATAGAGTTTTGAAAGCTTGAACAACGAAGCATGCTATACAGACTTTGAGTGAAGGCATGAACAGTGAATCAATGTGTAGGCTTCACTTCAAGCACGCTATAGCCCAATGTATAGACTTGCCACCAACGCAATGCGTAGACTTGACTGCTACGAGCACAGGTTGTACATACTTGGTGTGAAGAACACAATCCAAGTGCAGTGTATGGACTTTATGCAAGAAAACAAGTGTGCATTGTATAGACTTGAGTGATGAGTGGACTTTCAATGAAGAGGATGTACAGACATGATGAAATCATGATGTGTAGACTTGCCAAATATAGTCGGTCGATGTACAGACTAGAACAAGGCTAAGTTTGTACAGACTTGAACAAACACAGTGTATAGACTTTGGCAAGGCAACGTCGATAAAACTATCAATGTGCAGACTTTCAAAGTTGAACGTAGGTAAAGAACCCAATGTGTAGACTTGGAAGTGCAACGTCGGAACAGATGCCAATGTACAGACTTTGGCAAGCAACGATGTACAGACTTGCACAGTTCCAGCTGAAGGATGTATAGACTTTACCTATAAGTCCATTGTACAGACTTGAACTGAAGACCAATGTATGGACTTCAAAACAGATGCTAAGGCCAAGAGGAGTGTATAGACTTTCACGATGTATAGACTTGGTTTTGTGAAAGCTACAGTGCAGTAAGATGTACAGACTTGGTTTTGTGACAGCTACAGTGCAGTAAGATGTACAGACTTCCTATATGAAGGCAATGGCTATATAGACTTCAAAGGCTGTGAACAACAAGGCATGCTGTACAGACTTACTCAATCAAACTGATGTATAGACTTTGAAGGATTTGAACGGGAGAATGTATAGACTTTAAGAATCGAAGCTCACGTTGTACAGACTTTGTTACCCAAACGATCAATGTATGGACTTGAACTTCTGAAAATGAATGAATAGACTTTGCCACAGTCTAATGTATAGACTTCCGGTGTGAATGAAATGTTGTACATACTTGCTCAAACAGTCCGATGTATGGACTTGGAATATGAAGACCAATGTATAGACTTCCAATATGAAGACCAATGTACAGACTTCGAATATGAAGACCGATGTATGGACTTCGAATATGAAGACCAATGTATAGACTTCGATTGAGTGCATTGGCTGTGCAGACTTGGAAATCTTTGAGCGATGTACAGACTTGGAGTTAATGCATGAAGACCCAGCAATGTGTAGACTTGACAGTGAATGCATGAACAGTGATGTATAGACTTAGACGCAACATGCTATGCAATGTACACACTTGATGTAATGCATGCCGATGTACAGACTTCAGTTGAAGTCAACCGAGGAGTGTATATACTTTATGAATGCATATGCCAAGACCAGTGTACAGACTTGATCAAATGTCTAGACTTTGCATGAACAGTCGATGTGTAGACTTCACATGTAGAGATTTTGAACGTGTGTGCTGGCAGTGTACAAACATTGATAGTCTAGGGGGGTCGACCCATCTAAGAAGGGGGGTCGACCCACTTCAGTCCTGACAATGCTGACAGAGTTTACACTTGAACAAATAATGCATGTGAAAGATTTATGCAGCAGATAACATGACTGAACATATAATGCAATGCTTCATGATCTGATGAACTGACTGAACAGCAAATTAACTGAACATATGAGAGACTGCATTATGATCAGAAAATGACTGAATAACAGCATGATGACTCACACAGCAAGATGACTCACAGTGATTAACTCACATCAAAACCAATCATCAAAAGATTAACTTACATCAAAACCACAGGGACACAACATGACCGTGATGTTTGGTTCACCAGTTATTTTTGGAAGATACTGTGGCATATGTTGGGTACTTACCTCAAGTTTTCCACTGCATATAATCCCCAGATAGATGGTCAGACCGAGGTGGTCAATAGGAGTCTGGGTGACCTTTTGAGGTTGTCATAGGTCGTAGGCCTAGGAAGCTAGTGGATCTTGTTCCCATACCCATTCATGCACGAGCGTCTGAGTCTACTGAGTCTTTTGCTAGGCATGTTAAGAGTTTGCATGACGACATCCGTCGTCACATTAAGGCCAGCAATGCACGGTATAAGGAGTTAGCCAATGCCCATCGACACCACCGTGAGTTCCAAGAGAGTGAATATGTCATGATCAGGGTAAGACCTGAACGATTTCCCTCTGGAACCGTAAAGAAATTGCAAGTTCACGGAGCCGGTCCATTTAGAGTGTTGAAACAAGTTGGATCCAATGCGTTTGTTGTGGACCTGCCCGAGGAATATGGTATAAGCTCAACTTTCAATGTGTCGGATCTAGTTGCATATAGGGACCCAGCGGTGATCCCTAGTGAGCCTTTTGAGCCATCTCCCCCCATTGAGAGTGATCCTACACCTGAGTGTCCACCACCAGCCACATTTCCACGACAGTGAGAGCATATAGATCATATACTGGATGAGCAGGTGACAGTTACCAGGAGTGGATCCTACCCGCGCTACCTAGTGCGTTGGAGAGGGTGACCCGCCACCGAGGATACTTGGATCACCCGTGGAGAGTTGCAGCGGATAGATCCTGACCTACTAGAGCGCTACCAGAGTGATGCTGACCCTTACTCGATAGGGTCGAGTTTCTCCCACCCGGGGAGAATTGGTGCGGACACCAGAGCGATCGAGAGGCACGAACCGGTGAGCCATCGGTACCGTACGCGGAGCACCACTCGAGGTACATCGGCTTCCATCTAACTTGGAGACAGCCTGGAGACTCCCCCTTGAGTCTCGATATTTATAGTTTATTGGGACTTTGTTTGTGTGTATTGTGTGTTTTATTCGGATTGTAATTTAGGTTGTAACAGGGGTTTATTTGTAAAATGGGACCACATGGCTCCCGCGGGCCCCCCATCCCTTCTCCCATTGATCCACCTCATCTCTTGGGCCCATGTGGGGTCAGTCAAACCTCCATGGTGGGCTTCTAGAAGGGTTGGACCAAGGGGGGGACAAAGGGTACAAAATTTCCAAAGTGGAACCACATTAGTCAAGGGGGCGCCCCATTCTAATATAGTTTAATAGGTTTTGTAATCTTTTTTTATTTGTTCCAAATCATATGGGAGAAATAAATTATGGACTCCCTCTTTTACCCCTCCCCAACCCTAGATCTAGGGATAGAACTAGTCTTTTTGTATTTCCTATAAAAGCCTTGTATTTCTATTTTGAGTAGAATTAATGCATAAGAAAATCTATTTTTTGTTGGAGCAAGCAAGGGCCGCCCCCTATCTCTCTCCTCTCTCCCCCTTCTGCAGCAGGGAAGGCTGTGTTCTTGAGGTGTGAAGCCTCTTCTATCAGTTCGTGAGTTCGTCGTTGCCGCCGCCGCCGCCATCATGCCGCCGTCGCACCACCGCCATCGTCGTCGGAGTTCTGTCCATCCAGGATAGCCCCTTCTTCCACGAATTTCTACTCCCAGCCATGAGATCTTTTGGAGCCCAAACTTTCAGGGTGAGTTCCATAAATCATCACCACGTCCTATAGAAATTAGTGGAGCTTCTAGTTTCTATTTTCCATTTTTCCATTTTCAATCTCCACCTTCTTTCAGATCTGCCAGCACTCTGCCCAGATTTCCAGAACCCTAATAGGTCGTTCATGAACCCACCTTCTAGTGATCTAAATGACTTGATATTTTTATTGGAGGTTCTGTCCACCTAATACCACATCCAAAAATTTGCTTGTGAATTTAGGTTCACGTTCATATTTTCCAAAAATGCACTCCATATCCCAACTCAATTCTGTCTGCCTCTGTCCAGATCCGACCACCCAGCAGTCGAAAATACATTTCCCTATCCAAACTTCCACCAAATCGGTCATAAAAATTATTTTCGTCTTCCTCTCTCTCCCCTTTACAACTTTTATGAGGAGCTCCACATCCGAATCGAAAGTTTACCTCACGGTCAATGCCAACTCGCAGGAAACTTCCTTTCTGCCTGGCCAGATCTGAAATAGAGATCAGTCTGGTTCATAAATCTGTCAAAAAAAGTACAGTCCCCACGAATTTTATGGAGTCATAGAGAGTCGAAGGATTTCGAGAGAGCTTTCCAACGGTATCTCTTGTGCGTCGATCCGACGTCGGGAGTGATCGCAGCGACAGATCTCTCCGGATCGTGCGTGGTAAAACAGAAGCAGCAGATCTGTGGGCAGCAACTGAGATCGGAGCCGATCGGCCTCCGACCGGTGTTCCAGCCCAGCCGCCGTCCAGGGGACCGCACCACCAGGTGTCACCATCACAGCGGGACCCACCCCGTCAGGTTCGGAAGATTGAACAGTAAGTGGGCCCCACGGACCCACAGATCGCGCCGTCCGGACAGCACTAAAACACGGGTTTCGGCACCGTCGGAGCGATATCAAGATGCTACCCGTCAACCCAATTCCCACTACTCCCGGGCCCCACATGTGACATGTTACCTCCCTGCGTGGAGTGGGTCAAAACTTTGTACCGCTGTGAAAATTTGTTAATCAGGAGTACAAATTTGGCCGGGGTTGTCTTCCCCACGCCGGGAGCATGGAGGTAATGGTCTTACTTCTTGGCGTTCATTTGCTAGTTTAGTATATGGTCATATGCCGCTGTGAGTGCGTTAAGATTCTAGCCCGTGAGTTCATGTCACCGCTGTAAGCGAGAGAGTGACCCTCCCGTGGCTCGATCCGAGCACGGAAGTGAGTCGACCACCCTATACTCTGCCGATTTCTCAACCGCATGGATCCACGTTTCCCCTCGCTTGGGACGACGAGTGAGCTTGCGTTTCTGTTAGCGACGTATAGCCAATAGGAACTCTTAGTGTCGGGCCAAAGTGTCTCCATTGTTCGTATGTTGCTGGTCGCGTCTACATTTAGAGTCCGAGGTCCGCATCACTTACAGTCGGTCCCTCTATCTGTCCCGCATCAGTACCCTCCTCAAATTCTCCACAGCCTACCACCCTCAAACTGATAGCCAAACCAAAGTTGTCAATCGGAGTCTAGGGAACCTCCTTAGGTGTCTTGTTGAGGATCGTCCAGGGAATTGGGATCTCATTCTACCTCAAGCTGAATTTGCATGTAACAACACTGTCAATAAGTCCATAGGAATGAGTCCGTTTGAAGCTATGCATGGGTACAAGCCAAGGAAACCTTCAGATCTCATTCCCCTTCCCCAGCATGCTAGTGTGTCTATTTCAGCTGAATCATTTGCCCAACACATTAGAGAATTGCATGAAGAAATCCGCAAGCACATCATCAAAAAGAATGAGACTTATAAAAGGCATGCCGACTCTCATCGATGTCACCAAGAATTCCACATGGGTGACTTTGTGATGGTGAGGACAGAGAGGCTCTCCCTAGGAGCCATCTCAAAATTGAGGCCTCGTGGGGCTGGTCCCTTCCAGGTTCTGAGGCGCATTGGCACTAATGCCAATGAGTTAGATCTCCCCGAGGAGTATAGAGTGAGTCCAACATTCAACGTGGCTGACCTAGTGCCATATAAGGGTCCCACGGTGGTACACAGTGAGGATATTGAGCCTATTCCCCCCATTGAGAGAGCACCCACCCGTGAGAAGAGTCCACCAGTCAAGAGAGCCCAGCGTGAGCGAATATTGGATGAACAAGTCACTACCACCAGGAGCAAGGTATACGAATGCTATCTCGTCAGGTGGAAGGACTGGCCTCCTTCAGAGGATTCGTGGGTGAGTCGGGAAGATCTCCAGTATCTGGATCCCAACATTCTCGAGCAGTATCACAGTGGGATGGACCCCTACTCGATGGAGTCGAGCTCTTCGCAGCCCAGGGGATTTGATGAAGGCATCACCCACGACTCCCTCTGGCTCGGGTCATCTTCACACCCCGGAGTCATTTGAGCACGGGCATCACTCCATGTGGGCCCAATTGTCCATTTTAAGCTTTCTATTTGAGTCATTTGATGTATTTTCCCTTTTATTTGAGTCATGTCCCTAGGTCTTTTATTTATTCCCTTAAGTTTGTGTGTCATTAGGTTGATTAGATTAGCTATTGGGCCCAATACAGTGGGCTAGGCCCAGTGACGCCCCCTACCCCCTTGGTTATTTGTCATTGTAGCAAGAGTGAGGGACTTTTTGTAAAATGTGGGTTGCCTATATATAGGACCCCATTCCCCCCATTTGAAGTTAATGAGAATTTGCATATTTTGAATCCCCACAAAAATTTGAGTGTTCAAGGTGTGAAACCTAGGGTTAGGGTGAGAAACCCTCTCCTCCCTCCCTTCTCTCTCTAAAGGGGGCGAACCCCTTCTCTCTCCTCCCCTCCCCTCTCTCTAGGCCGCCCCTCCCCTCTCTCTCTCCTCCACCTCACCCTCCGCATCAACCCTAAATCTGCCACCAAATCTGCCACCCCAATCACCTTTCCCTTCCCTAGGTGCTTTCATTACCCCTCCACCACTCCCCACCAAATCTCCTCCCTCCCTAGGAGGATCTTGGCCTTCCCAACACAATCCCCCCTCTTCCCTACACAATCCTCCAACTCCCAAGGGAGGTTTGAAATTTTCCCTCCACCCCATTCTTCCCCCCATACCCTAGGCCACCCTAGAGAAGGACCCCCTCCCCCTTTGAGCTGGTCGCCCCCCATCCTCCATCTCCATTCATCCTAGAGCATCCCCCACCTCCCCTCCTTCTCCACCTTGAGCAGAAAACCAGTAGCCTCTCTTCTGCATCCTACCATCTTCCTACCCCTCCATCTCTGCCCTAGCAACCTTCCACACCTCCCCCACATCCCCTTCCTACCACTCATCCATTCCCCTTCTCCAATCAACAACCCTCTTCCCCATTTCATGAACACTTGGAGCTACACCGAAGGTTCTGGTCGCAGCTGAGGACCTACAGAGAACCAGCGTCTTGCAGATCCGGCCATGACTTCATCCCGACATCCCTGGAAGCACAAGTAGTACCGTCGAAAGCGTCTCCCTATCCTCTTCGCAACGGCTATGGTCTGGTCCCATTCTGAGCTCCTGGCTGCCCAGAGAAGCCGATCTCCTCAGACTGCGCATCTTCTCCCTGACTGTCAACCTGAAGCCACTTGCAAAGACTGCCACGGCCATCCTCTTGAGGATCTGGAGGCGGCGCTTTGCTGAGATCTTCTACGATGAGTCTACTTACAGGATCGAGAAGCGGAACCCCGTTCGGCATCCGGAGCTAAGGGTACTCATTTTTCTCCCTCGGGTGCGCAGTTCTGTTCCCCCTGGGACTGAACAGACACTCTTTCACTTTTTGGGATCTATCTGTCTGCTCCAACCTCCTCCGGCACCCTCGCAGGTTTCTGTTCGAAGAGGGCTTGACAACGAATCCAGAGACTTTGGGCCCGCCTGAATCAGGGCTCAGAAGTGCTCGGGGTGACCTCATCTTCCTGCTGTAGTGGTACCGTAGCAGTCAGAGTCAGAGAACAGAGGTCTTGCTCACGACCCTACCCCGTCCAACGCCAGCAACTAGAAATTCCCCCAAAAATTAGACGTTGTCCTAGGTCAACTACGAAGGTTCTCCAACTGGTTTCGTTGACAACGGAGTTTTGGAGAGGCCGTAGCGGCACCAACTTTGACAGCCTGTCCCCTGTTCCAGAGGGCGGACAGAACCGACGAATTTCATTCAATTAGTTCCTAGTTCGATTCTCCCCTCCCCGCCTGGCCGACTTACAGCCCCTCCCTGCGGGAGGTAGTGTTTGGATGTATGTGTGACTTCCCCTCCCTTTTTTTCACCCCCTTGCATGGGGAGTAGTGTTGTAATCATTTAAACAGGTTCAAGCTACACCGGCACGGCGTGTGGGGAACCCACACTTCCCCGCTCGCCCACGTCTCTTGGCGGGACTGGTTTCTTTAAACCGGTTGAGTAAGTGTTCCAACCCTTGCTTTCCTTAGTACTTGTTCTTTCAATATTAGCTCATAGCTCCGCTGGCCCGTGAGAGTGAGTGCTCGATCCGTAAGCTCCTTTGCTTCAAGAGATCACCATGGGAGAGAGTGTGCAACCCGTGCCCTTGGCACAACGTCGGCTCCATTGAATTGGGCCTCCATACCCTTGGGAGAACCCCTGGCCTTGTTGGCCCTCTACCAGCAAGGGCCCAGCCCTCACAATCTCCACTCGGTATCATCGAGTTACCCCGGGACTTGGGTGAGTGTCGGGTGAGTGGCCACCGATATCGGTCCGTTTCGATTCCGAATTGTGCTTGCTTGGTAAGGTCCAAGGTGCATCGGTCTTGTGACTATCACCCCCAAGGTGGTGTCACATCAGCGACTATATAAACCCCAGGAAAACTCTCCAGAAAGATAAGGTGATCCTGAGTACTCAACACCACACTCACTGGTGGAGAGCAATCTCATGCCCCTCACTTTTTCTCCTACATCCCTTCCCCCTACGCTCTATCAGCTTGCTGACTTAAGCATCAGAGGGTTTTCCCCGGGGTCTCTACCCTAGGATCGTCTGATCAGTTTTCTGCTTTGTAGAACCTCAATCGTGGTGACGACGACAAAGGCTCATCTAGAATCGTGCAGCTTAGGATCCAGTGCGAGATCACCCCTCTTCATCTGGCGTCATCTGTGGGAAACATACACAGAAGCCAACATGGTGCGAAAAATTTCCAGTAGGAGAAATGCCGGTGACAAGGAAAGGCACCGGCGACCGTGGAAGAGGAACATGCGCCCTCCCGTTCTTCCACGGGCCCCCTCTCCAACAACCAAGCTAATGCCTTACCCCCGCCGGCCGCGAGGGGACAACCCGCCCTCGGGAACCCTGATGCCCTCCAAACCCTCAACGCCAAACTGGATATCCTCGTTGATTTGATGAAGACCCAGGCGGCCAGGGAGGAGAGGTTGTGACTTCCTCGGGTGAGTCCCCCCCGCGCAGAAGCCTCTCGACAAATGGCTGGAGGTCGCTTCACCCTCCAAGGTGGGCGGCTCATTTGCAACGGGCCAAGTGGGCTCTCGCAAGCCCCGCCTCTGGAGCAAGAAGCCTCCTCCAACCCGAGAGGGAAAAAGTCCAGGTTACTTCGATAACCCTCGGAAGCCGACCACCCTGCCAAGGAGCGGCGAGGCAACTGCCAGGGACATACTTACAGTCCCTTGGCTCCACGACAACCAGAGTTGTCCCTCCACCTCCGGGACTTCGAGTGGCGTTTCATCGAGCAGGAGCGCGCCCTTCACACCCTACAAAAGAATTCCACTTTGGAGGACAAGGAGCAATCCCTATTTTTCGACCAAATCATGAAGGCGGAAGTCTCCCTGAGAGTCTCACTACCAGCCTTTAAATCTTCACCCCCGGTAGCATCCACAACTTTAGACAGTTCGGGCGACTGTTCAAGGAAAGCTTCACCGACAGCGGCCCTCCAAGGTCAATTGCCGGGTTGTTGGCGCTTAAGCAGGCACAGGGGGAAAAGCTGGGGGCTTATATCAACCGATTTAATTCAGTAGCCCTGCGCATCCCTCGCCTGGACGTCGCCTCAGCCATCACCGCATTAACCGGAGGCACCCGAGACAAGAACCTCCGGCGAGAGTTGGTATTCCATCGTCCCTCCTCTCTCGCCGATCTGGTGACCCTGGCTCTGTGCCACGCAGAGTGCAAAGAAGTCCTCAACACTTGCTAAGACCCAGCAGGCTCGGGACGAGAAGGAGACAAGAAGCGGCCGTCTGAGCAAACCTCGAGCCAGGGGAAGAGGAGGAACTGGGATGGGGACCGCAAGGAGCCTCCCCGAAAGTTTGAGCGGTACACTCCTTTGTCTACTCCGGTCTACGAGATCTATCAATAAATCAAGGACTCAGGTCTTCTTCGTCGGCCCGAGCCTATGAAGGCTGACCCCCGACGCCGCAGTTGCCGAAAGCAATGCCAGTTCCACAACGACCACAGCCACCACACTGGGGATTGTCAGCACCTTAAGGATGAGATCGAGAGTCTCATCCGCCAAGGGTGCCTTTCCCAGTACGTGGCCTAGCGATAGGAGGATCACAGGGTCCCCCCAGAAGAGATCGACAACCGCCCCGTGGGGTCCACATCAACGTCATTTCGGGGGGATCCGCCTCTAGAGGGGACAACAGCCGTGGGAGAAAGCGTCACGTCGAGCGAGCCAAGCGGGCTTCTGAGCCCCCTAGAACCTCGCCGGCAAGCAAGCAGCAGCCCCTGGTGTTCTTCGACCAAGACCTGGAAGGGGTAGCCACCCCACATGATGACGCCCTTGTAATCTCGGCTACTATAAACCATTGTAACGTAGATTGGATTCTAGTTGACAATGGCAGCGCCCCTGATATTTTGGCGCACGAATGTTTCTTAAAAATGGGTGAAAACCCATCTAAGCTACGCCCGATTCGAACCCCTCTCTGCGGGTTCAACGGCCTGGCGACCTATCTCGAGGGAGCCCTGAGCCTGCCTATTACTCTTGGTACCCCTCCAACAACCGTCACGTTTATGGCAAACTTCGTGGTGATTAAGGGGATGATGGCCTATAATGCCATCTTTGGCCAAGGTATCCTCAGTCAAAGAAAGGCAGTGCCCTCCACCTACCACCAACAACTGAAGTTTCCCACCAAATAAGGTATTGGGGAAGTCCGAGGCACCCAAGCAATAGCTAAAAGGTGCTATGTCATCTCGGTTGAAGCCATAAGGCCAGAGGGAAAGAAGAAAGAGGTCGAGGAAGTCGAGGACAAGATGATGGCAGGGAAACCTAGCGGGGTGCTTTTTTCAATCTTCCTCAAAGATGACCCGACTCTCGAAGTGAAAATTGGGGCAGATTTACCGCCCGATGTACAAAAGCAATACAAAAACTTCCTTTCCGAGTACCTTCAAGTCTTCGCATGGTCAGATGAGGATCTCCCTGGAATACCCGAAGAGGTGGTAATGCATAAACTCAACCTCGACCCGTCGGTGAGACCCGTCCAATAGCGGAGAAGAAGGCATGCCCCAGAAAAATAGGTGGTGTCACACCCCGACGCGGAATATCGGGACGCGAACTAGTCGTAAACAATCGTGTCGAATCAGAGCAAGTATAATTTCATTTCTAAAGTCATAAGTGAATGGGAAAATGATACTTTTATTCCATCAAAATAAAGTTTACATTGCTAATTCATAAGCCATAAAAGCGAATTACAACTTCCAAATCCAAAATACATCATTCTTGTAAAATCACTAATGACCTACATAAATCTTAGGGAAAAGACAAACACACTTTCACTCTTGTCCATTCCCTTGTTAATTTTCATTTCCTGTAACAATTTACCAAAACGTAGGGTGAGCAAAAAGCTCAGTAGGATTTTATATCTCTATAATCAGGTAATATTTAAGTATTTATCATTTTAGACATTTTTTTCAAGTAAATCGGGAAGTGTTTGAGATCATGAATAGCAAGTAGGAAATTGTATACAGAATTTCAAGTAATAACATGATAACAAGGTTCCAAGATAATTTCAAGTATGGAATATTGAACATGTAAAGAATATCATGAAAGAATTTGGCCATTTCATGCAAGTCAAATATATCATATAATTTCAAGTAATTTCAAGTAACAAGTAAACAAGTACAATAACGAAGTGTGGAATGTCATAAATAATCTAACAAGTCATGCACTTCGGTGTAATGCCACACCGTGGTCAATCAACTCCCATGGGCACAAGTACTTTCGGGCGCTCCTCCCAGGACAAGACCGGGCCCCATTAATGCCAGGCATTGGGTCATTGGATCAAAAGATCCCAAGTACGTTTAGACATCCACTTAACACTATGGCCAATGAATTTCAAGAATAAGCTCATTTGTAAAATGTATAGATTTGGCAAAAATCTCATAAGTAGCAAGAGGAGTGAATAATAATTTTAAGGCATCATGTTTAACGACATTAAGTCGTGGAATTCAAGAAAGAACGGTAACTAGGAAGAAAATTCAAGTAATTAGAGTTTAATAGAATTAATTTAATTCTATGGTTTAATCTTGTGTGCATTTGGTTTACAAGTGTTTAGACATGTTTACAGGAAGTTTTTTATACATTAGAGATGCATTAGTTTAGCCAAAACGGTGATTTATTATAAAAATCAAAATTTGGTTATGAAAATAGGTTTTTTATGTCGAAAATAATTCTAACTTGCTGAAAATAATTTTAACATGTTAAAAATAATTTTCATATGTTAATTTACTGATAAGATGATAAAAATAAATTTTCATGCTGGATTTAATTTTTACATGCTGAAAATTAATTTTTAACATGCTAAAATTAATACTTAACATGCTAAAATAATTCTCACATATTAACTTACTGATAATATGATAAAGATAATTTTACCATGCTGATTACAAAAATTCTCTTATAACAACATAAATTCTATCATGTTAAAAATCATTTTTCTATATTTATTTACTAATTATTTGATAGGAAAATAGAATTATCATGCTGAAAAATAGCTTTAATATACTGAAAATAATTCTATCATGCTAAAATAATTCTAACATGCTAGAAATAATTTTTATCATACTGGAAGAAATTTTATCATGCTGGAAGTAATTTTCATGCATCAATTTACTAATTATTTAATAGAAAATTAGGTTTAGCATGCACAAAAAAAGTTTTAAATAGATTTAACATGTTGAAAATAGTTTTTATATCTCAGCATGTATAGAATAATTTTATCATGTTAGAAGTCATTTTTAACATGCTGGAAATATTTTTCATGCATTAATTTACTAATATGGTTAAAATTAGATTTTTACATGCAAAAATAATTTCATTCTACAAAAATAATTTTTTTAACATTCTGTAAGAATTTAAAACATGCTAATATTACCTTTTCTTACTTTTGGTGACAAAATACTTATAATTATTGGAGATTCTAAATGTTATAATTCATATTGTGTTCATAATGTGTAGTGACTAATCTTTAGTCTCACATTGGAAGTTTAGAAAACTTGCATGGCTTTATATGTTGGAGAGCTCACCCTTGAGTCAGGACTCAAGGGGCATAGGATGTGGGCTCGAGTTATGTGTGGATACAAAACTATTAATATATATATATATTTATTTATTTATTTATTTATGCCGTGCCGAGTCGAGTCGAGTCGCACTACACTGAGGTTGGTTTTGAAATTGTTTTGTATTTTTTTTTCTCTTCGAACGCGCTAGTCTAGACTAGCGTGATCTGAAGAATGCGCTAGCCAGTGCTAGCGCGATCTGTACTTATGTTTATATAATTTCAAAATATTCTATTTTGACCCCCAGAATACCGGGTAAAAACTTATGAACACACTAGCCTCTGCTAGCGCGACCTTTCAGATCGCGCTACCCTCGGGTAGCGCGTTCTGGAATCTTTTTTTTTTTAAATCTGTTTGACCCTTGAGGGCGGGAAAATACACTATATGAACGCGCTATGTCGGGGCAGCGCGTTCAGAACGCGCTCTTGAGGTATAGCACATTCTGGTTCTGACGAAAAAATGGGAATACCCCTCCAATAAAATGACCATAACTTGCTCATTTCATAACGGAATTTAATAAATGAGCTATCAATGGAAAGAGGATAGAAAAACAAACAAGATGGCATGCTTTAATTAGAGTTTAGCCTGAGAGACACCTAACTTTTTACGGATCTAAAAAATATCCTCAAATATAAGAAAACCCTTTGATCTTCCTAATCTTCCTTCAAATCTCCACCAATCTTCGCAGCAGCGTAATCTTAACCTCCAGGGATGATTTGAGGGTCGAATGGGATTCTATTTATAGCCAAAACTTGGTCAAATTTGTCAAGATTCTTTGCCTAACAATGCCAAACTTTCCAACTCCGAATTAGATGAAAATTCTAATTTTTCTTCTTAATATAGCCTCCATTTGGTGTGAAACCAATGTAAAAACGGCTGGTCCAAGGTGGGCTGTTAGGTAAGAGTCAATTTTTGTGTCAACCTTTTAGAAATTGAATTATTATAATTATTTTCAAAAGGCATTTAACATGTGTTACGAATTTTGGTCTAATTACCCTTTAATAAATCTTTTAATCTATTAATCCAGCTCATTATGGATTATCCAATGGGTCAATTGTGATCCTAATCTATTACATGGGCTTTTATTGAGCTTTCTATGATTTATCTAAGGTTTAAAACATTTAATCTCTATTTACTTCTAGTTAATTCAAGTAAATTCAATAAACTAGTTTATTTCATATAGTAAAAATATAATTTAATTATTTCATGAAAATTTTAATTACATAATACAATTGAAAATTTTATTTCTTATTTTTAATTATCAGGGTTTCTACATCCTCCCCCACTTAAAAAAATTTGGTCCTCCAAATTCATATTATACAACTACAATTCAAAAATTCGAGTAGAAAGGTCGAATTTCTAACCTGAGATTAAATCTGGGTATTTATTCTTGATGGACTCTTCCAATTCCCAGGTGACTTACTCGAATCCACGCTTGCTCCATTAAACTTTTATAATCGGAATGGCCCGATTCTTTAGTTGGTGTAATTTCTGATCTAATATCTTGATCGATCTTTCTTCATATGATAAGTCCTTTTGGAGTTTCAATTCTTCAAATTGAATCACATGTGAAGGATCATAGACGTATTTTCTTAGCATGGATACATGGAATACGTCGTGTACATCGACCAGTTGAGGAGGTAAAGCCAACTTGTATGCTACCTCGCCGATTCTCCCCAGAATCTCGAAAGGGCTGATAAATCTCGGACTTAGCTTTCTTTTGATGTCGAATCTTCTAATTCCTCGTGTGGGTGAGATCTTTAAGAAGACATGCTCCCCCACTTGGAATTCAAGGTCTCTCCTTCGGTTGTCGGCGTAGCTCTTTTGCCATGATTGAGCGACCTTTAGCCTTTCTTGTATCAACTGGATTTTATCAGTTGTGTCTTGTACAATGTCGGGACCAATCAATCCTTTGTCACCAACCTCGCTCCAGCATAGAGGCGATCTACAACTTTGGTCATATAAATCTTCGAATGGTGCCATTTGAATACTCGACTGATAGCTATTGTTATAAGCGAACTCAGTCAGCAGTAAGTGTTCATGCCAACTACCACCAAAGTCAATCATGCAGGCTCTCAACATATCTTCAATAATTTGATTCGTCCTCTCAGTTTGTCCATCCATCTTGTTGAGACAGGTGCGATAGATTCAGAGGGGGGGGTGAATGAATCTCCCCTTAAAAATATAGCCTAATAAAAAACTAATGCTCAGATATGCGGACTTAAAGAACAGTTGTAGATATATTCTGAAGACAGTTAGAAGGATCTCGCAAAGCAACACGAAGAATAAGCTCTCACTCGATCCTAAGCAAACATCTAATGTGCGAAGCAATATGATGAACACATAAGAAAATCAAACCACAAGGGACACCAGGATTTTTAGGTGGTTCGGTCCACAGACCTACGTCCACCCCTCACTCCAAACCGGAGTGAGGCTTCCACTAGCAACGCTAGAATAGCAGACTCAGTCTGCAACAAATGCTGCCACACAGCTTGACCAGGGGAACAACCTCCCCTCTTCCTCCCAACCGGAGGGAACCACTAGTGACACCCAGCCACTAGTAAACCCGAGACAGAAGTCTCTCTTCCTCCAGACCAGGAGGGCTCACCTGGACTTGCAATCCACAAGACCAGAACCGGAGACAAATCTCCCTTCCTCTAAACCAGGAGGGAACCCACAAGTGACTCCCAGTCACCTGTAAACCAGAGGTCTCGGACCTCTCTTCCTCCACTAAGGAGGGAACCACTGATGACACAAGGTCACCAGCAAACCGGAGAAACAAATCTCCCTTCTCCTGAAACCACTGGAGGAACCCGATCCCCAACAGGGCAAGAACAAAGTAAAGGAAAACAATAAAAGAAAATACAGCAACTAAAAGCTGGAAACATAAAATCAAAATGTGGCTCTCGCAGGAGCTGGCTGGCCTGGATTTGATCCACGGTCCAGCAGAAACTGATCTTCAGTTGAAGCTTCTTTTACTCTAGCTCTCTCTTCTTCTCACTCTTCTTTTTCTTCTCTTTCGCAGGCTCTCTCTCTGTCTCTTCTTCTTTTCCTACTACTGCAGCTCTTTTCTTCTATTTGGATCACTCTCTTTCTTCTATCTTTCATCCACTTCTTGATCAGTCTTCTCCAGATGGAGGAGGCTTCGTATTTATAGCAGCAGTAATTAGGGCGCTGTCCTCTGATCACGTGCCAGGTGCCAATCTCGGATCACGTGCCCTTCATAGGCTTCACGAACAGTACCTGTCAAGTAATCATAAGAAGATATCAGATGGATGTACAGACTTGGTTCAGGCTGTTAACAAAGTATGTACAGGCATGATGCAGCTTGAGTGTATAGACTTGAAGGGTTGACAACGAGTGTATAGACTTGAAGCCTTGGAAACGAGTGTATTGACTTCGTCTTGAAGGAGATACACGTGTGCACTGAAGTGTGTACATTCTTCACTGATGAAGTGTGTACAGACTCTGCTGAAGAACATTCAGCCTTGAGAGCGTGCAGATAGTGTACAAACTTGCTGTAATGACCGATGCCCAACTGGATGGTTTATGGACTTAGAATGCATGAGACAGCAGTGTATAGACTTTAGAAGACGAAGCATGCACAGGCCAAACGATGTACAGACTTTGCCAATATGAGACACTGTATAGACTTTGTTGTATAGACTTGATGTGGTGGCTGTGTAGACTTAGCTGCAGGCTGTAGGATGAATGTCTAGACTCTACAGACATGCGATGCAACTGGATGTATAGACTTAGTTGTGTTGTGCAACCTATGTGCAGACATGGCGTGCAGGCAGCCAGACTATGTATAGACTTGGCGTGCAACGATGCAACACAATGTATAGACTTAATCGTGCAAGCTACAGTGCTAGTGTATGGACTTAGTGCAATTCAAAGGCTGTATAGATGATGGGAATCGACACCGAGCCAGTACCTTTTCATATTGCATTTATATCCTTTAGTTTATTTTTATATCCACGGGAAAGTATACGCGCAATTGTACGGCTTTATCGGCCAATGCGTCACTCCCGTAGATTATGTGGGTTTCTATGTAATTTGTCAGTAGGACCAGCAAGGGGGCCCTCAGCCCTTTCCCATTGGTCCATGTCATCTTGTGGGGCTAGTCAACCATCCTAGGTGGACATCTAGAAGGTTGGACTAGTCATATGCCACATGGGTAGACAAGTGGCCCATTTTGTCCAAGGTAGGCCACCTACCATTCAACCTACCCATTCAACCTTGCATATGGTCAAGGGGGCGCCCCATTCCACTAGGATTAGTTTAATATTTTTGTGTGTTATTAGCATGCAATCCCAGCCCTTCAATCCCCTTCCCTAGATCTAAGGGTCCACATTGCATTTGATGTAAACCATATAAAAGCTTATATTTTCATGTGAAATTCAATGAAAAATCAGAATTTTTGTGTGTAAGCAAGGAGCATATTGCGCCCCCAGCCCCTCTCCCTCTGGTTCCTCTCCTCCAACCTCAAGTTCTAGAGTGATTCTACCTTCTATCATCTCCTCTCAACCTCCGATGATCGTCTGTGCCGCCGCCGCCGCCGTTCGTGCCGCCATCGAGCCGCCTCTACAGTTCTGTCTTCATCCAACCACAGCAGCTTCCATGAATTGTCTGTCTCAGCCACGAGCTTGGATTGATCTGAAGTTTTTATGGTGTGTTCAGCCCTTGCATCCCAAGATCCACCTAAATTTTCACGCCATAATTCCCTCGTTTAGTATTTTTACATTTTCGTCCAATCTATCATCCCAGATCTGCCAGGTTTCTATCTTCAGTGATAGAACCTCTGAGTTCTCCCCCTCCGACCATCTTTTTGATTTATCCAAACCCTCTCAATTTTACTGGGAGTTCTGTCCATCACCCTCTAACTCCAAAAATTTTATTCATTTTTTATCAGTCTTCTAGCTATTTTTAGAAATTCATGTTCTTCCTCTGATACAGTATTTTTAGTCAGATCCCAGATCCGACCACCCTCCACTTCAAAAATCATAACAAATCACCACCACCTTCAAATCCAAAAATAGTCCTGGTTTCCTTATTTTATTTCCTACAACCTTGCTGAAGAACACATCTTCAAATTCGGACATCTACTTCACGTTCAAAGGCAATCTACAGGAAAGTCCTTTGCAGATCTAAGTCTTCGGTTACTGTACAACAGCAGCATATAAAATTCGCCAACACAAAGTACAAATCTGGTGAATTTTTCTGAAGGACACTAGATTTCAGTACTTCGAAGCAACTTTCCAACGGCTCTGATCTCGTCGCATTCCGACACCGGTGCTGATCGCAGCGACCATTCTCGCCAGAGCGCGTGCTGAAATACAGAACCGGCAGATTTTCGATCGGTTTTTCCGACCGGTGGCGAACGGAGCCGCCCGACCTCCGGCCGGTGAACCAGCGTGCCGCCAGCCCGGGAACGCTTCTCCAAGTGTCTCCACTACAGCGGTACCACCGGGTCCCACATGGCCCCTCGGGACAGCACGTGGGCCCCACGGTCGTGAACACGCGTGTAGTCGAATCAACACCCGAAGCTGCCCGTCAACCCGAATTCGGTCCTCCCGGGCCCATTTGTATAGCCCTTTACCTCCCTGCGTGGAGTGGGCATGTTCCCATTGCTGTAATTATTGTGTGTTAAGTTTCCCGGGAGTACGAGTTTTCGGCCGGGTCCGTCTTCCCCACGCCGAGCGCGTGGACGTATCGCCTTCGCTCCCTTACTTGGCATTTTGCTTAATTTCATATATGCTTGTTTATGCCGCTGCTAGAGAGCATGATAGGGTAATTAGCTCGCTTTCTATTTATATCACCGCTGCTGCGAGAGAGAGCGTTACCGTCCCGTGACCCGATCTGAGCACGAAAGAGAGAGCCGACCACCCTAACTCTTGCCGGTTTCTCAACCGCGCACGTCCGACGCTTCCCTCGTTAAGGGACGATCGCAAGCTTGTCGTGTCCGTGTCTCGTCCCGCATCAATTTGGTATCAGAGCCAGGTTGAGTCTAGGGTGTCAAAAAGGAAAAAGAAAGAGTGTCATTTACGTCTAGTCATTAGTCGGGTTAAGTCGAGTCTAGGATCATCATATTTCTAAAACAAAAAAAAGAGTGTTTTAAATTGCATTTCATCCCGATAATTCGATATATCAAAAGGTGTTGTCCGAACGTTAGGCTACGCCTATCGGGAAGGCCGCACACTTGCGCGAGTGACCCTCGGGTCGATTACCTTCGCCCCGTACCGGATATTGGTTTAAGTCTAGGCGCATCATTTCGCATTAGTGTGTTTGCTTTAGTCGGCGTCATTTAGTCGGTGTGTTTGCATGCCCACTCGTAGGGGTACTCAGTACTCACCCCCACCTATGGCGGATCCCCGAGCCACTAGTCTCGATGCGTCAGCTGTGCTCGAAATGTTCCAAAATCTTATGGGACAAGTGCAAGGATTGCATACACGTCTTGATGGGTTTGACACGCAAATGGGTGATTTAAGTACCCGAATGGATAGGATGGAAGGAGTGAGTACCCGAGTGAACGGTCTAGGCACCCGCCTAGAAGAGAGGATGAAAGCCGTAGAGGATAGGGCCGCCGGGTCAAGTCAGTCCGTTCAGGGATTGATCGGGAGAGTCACCGCACTAGAGAAAGGACCAACTGAGACACATCCGATTGCTCCAGTCCAAGCACCCGTCCCACCTACACAAGGTCAACTGGAGCTGGGTCAGCGACCCGCGACTCCAAGGGGTCACGGGGTAGCTAATAGGAGGTACGAAGTCCCCGAAGTGCATGACTATGAGTCCGAGAATGAGCATCGGGGATATGGTCGTGATCGTCGTCCTATACGGCGTACCCACGACCAAGATATGGATGAACGGGCCCTTCGGACTGTTTGGGCCGACCCTCCCACCTTTGACGGGTCCTTAGACCCAAAGGTCTATCTTGATTGGGAGGCTAGCATGGATCGATATTTTGAGTGGTTCGAGATGTCGGACCAAAGGAAGGTCAAGTTTGCCAGGATGAAACTTTTGGGCCAAGCCCAAACATATTGGAGGAACATGGAGAATCTATTGTTTCATCGTCATGAACCTCCAATCGATACGTGGACCGAGATGAGGGAGAAACTTAGGAAGAAGTACCTCCCTACCTCCAGTAGACACGCCATTCCTGACGTCTCCCGAGAAAGTCTCATATTACTATACAACGCCCCGCAACGGCTTACGCATTTTGAATCGCTCGAGTGCTTCCTTTTTCTTGAGTCTTCTTCCGCCCTTTTCGGCATCCGGAATCGTCTCGTGACGGCATTCGGACGGCATCAACACCAGTCAGACGCATCAGGAGGTTCCAGAACCAAGAAGGGTGTCTGCCGGGCGGCCGCCAACACTTGTCCGAGGACTCGGGTGGGTCTTGATGGGGGCGTCCAGGCACCTGGACGCCCCCATTCTCTTAATTTATTTTATTTTTATTTTTCAAAACCCAAAGCACAAATAAAAAAATAATATATTAATGGAGGCGTCTAGGCCCATGGACGCCTCCATAAAAACAAATATAAAAAATTATATATATATGCCAATTGGCATAAAAAGACAAAACAAAATAAAAAAATAATATATTAATGGAGGCGTCTAGGCCCCTGGACGCCTCCATAAAAATAAAAATAAATATATATATAATGCCAGCTTTGGCATAAAAAGACAAAACAAAAATAAAAATAATATATTAATGGAGGCGTCCAGGCCCCTGGACGCCTCCATCAACTTCCTCACGGGCGCCGCCCACCGAACGACGGTTTGTCGTGTGTGAAAAAATCCAAATTATGGAGACGTCCAGCCCGCTGGACGCGCCCATTTCAAAATCACGAGGCGCCGCTCACAAAACCACGCATTGTGTCGAACCGCGTGCGGCTGTCGGTGGTGTTCGGTGGACCTGTTAGGGGCGTCCGGGGCCCTGGACGCCTGCACAAAAATATTCTAAAAAAATTAATAAAAATAGAATAAAATATTAGTTCGGCCCTGATGGAGGTGTCCAGGGTCCTGGACGCCTCCACCCTCCGGAGCCCTATAAATAGAGGCCCACCCCCTCAGTTCTGGAGGAGCTTCGAAGAGATCCGATAGGCTGCCAGAGCCCAGAGGCTACCGGAGTCATTTTCTAACCCGTGGGGTCTTTTGTAGGTGGAGGTTCTGCCGGCTTCTCGGGTGCCCACGCTCGCGAGAGGAAGGCCGTCTTCATCCACCGCACTTCCACGCCATCCCTATGCTGCCGGAGATCCACCGGATTTCACCATCGGCACATCCAATAAGCCAATCCTTTCCTTTTCTTCCTAGTTCTTTTGCATTCATCATCTCGCATCATCTATCCCCCTTCATAAGGGCGCCTCTTCTTATATACTTCTTGCATCCATCATCTCATTTTCCTCCTACTCGAGTCCGAGAGGGGTTTAAAAGACAACACCAACCAGGTGTGTGTCTTACCATCATTTCGTTATTTTTTATCGCAAGGATTTGAATACTACACCTTCATCTTTCTAATCCACTCGTTACTTGTTTGTCGTTGTTTTGCAAGGGTACCCAAGGAAAGCCCTCTCCGTCGGCCGGCCGAAGGGGGAGGAAGAAGCAACCCGCCATCTCCCGCTCTTGAGGTAGGCGCGATCACTTTCTTCATTTTGGGGTCTTTCGGCCCCTGGCGATCACATCTTGTTCTCGAGGCCGCGGCGAGTCACTTCCCCAATGTGAGTCACTTCATTTTCGGGTCTTCTCGAGGCCCCTGGCGATCACTGTCGCCACCCAGGCATCACGCTCCTCTTCCGCCCGGGTCGCCCGAGCCACTGCACCAGCAAGTTGCTCCCGGAGGGAGGCAATCTCGAGAAAAGGGGCCGAGGAATTAGAAGATGCGCCACCAATCATCCCCGCTGTATGCTGGGCACGCTGGAACAAAATAAACAACGGCCGTCAGTGAAACTCCAAATCTGAAGATAAAAGTGTGACACGTAACTTACCAGGAGCGACAGCTCATGTTGAGCGACGGCCAGCTGCCGCCTAGCCTCTGACAGTTGGGCGCGCGAGCCACCAACCCCACGCGTGTCCCCAGCTTGGGGAAGCCCCGCATAACTCTCTCTCTGCCGCCGCAGGAAGTCGGCGCTGTCCTGCACCAATACACTCCCTTGCTGTCCAGGGAGACGTACGTGCCAGTCCTCGAGCCTCGCCTTCCCACGACTCTCCCTCCTGACGCGGCTCGGCTCGTCCGCACTCGCCCACTCATCGGCCAGGCCCAGGGTCCTCGCCATGTCCTGCACCAAGAAAAGGGTCCCACATCAGTCAAAAAGAACGCGTCCCCTGTCTAGGACGCATCCATCATTTAAGTGCAACACTCGCCGAACCCTTTCCCCCCTCGCACGGCTTGCTTCAAAACTCAAAATGGATCAAAGAGGGGGGAAAACCAAGCACCTACCAAACTGTGTTCACCTCCCTCCGCGACATCGGGCCCCTTGGGTCCCTCGGGGGCCCGAAGCGGCCCTTCCTCCTCCATAGACGCCGTTCCGTGCTCTGGCGCGTCCCTCCTTGGGCGAGGGGTCCCGCGTCCCTCTCCACCTTCGCCGTGGTCCAGACCGCCGAACTCCATCGATCGAGGGGAAGAAGACAAAGACGGGCGAGCAAGTTTCGGCGGAAGGCGGGCTCGTTTGCGGGAAAGACACGGAGAAGGAAGGCCACCCGTCGCTTTAAATTTGAATTTGAGGATTAAGATGCGTCCTCGCGCTTGGACGCGCCCAAAAGAAAGCAAAAAAAAGGGAACCAAAAAAAACCTCCATGCAAAGTAGTTTTCTCCTGTCCAGGGCAAAGTCCCGTGAAGCGTGAACAACGTGGTGTAAAAGAAAGTGCAGGAAGGAAAAGGGCACACGACAAAAGGAACCACACGAAATCCATTTCATACAAACAGTCAAAAGTACATCATACAGTGAGGACGGTGGGGTGTACAAACAACTCTCTAACTCTCACCACCACCCTCCTGATCATCTCTCTCCTCCCTCCTCTGACGGGGATCCCTAGGGGGCCTCTGCGACCACTGCGAACCCTGAGAAGCCGTGCTCGCCTCTCCAGGTGGCACCATGCCGGCCTCCAAGGTGCGGCGACGCTGCTCGGCCGAAGAAACTAGAAAGCTGCCCACAGAAAAGGAACCGGACTGACGAAGTCGCGCCCCGCGCTCCTTCGCCCTCTGATACCGCTCCTCACTCTCCCGGAGTCTCCCCTCCGCCGTGCCAAGACTCAGCCGGAGCTCCGACACCTGGGCCACCAGAGCTCTCCTCTTGTCCCAATCTCGATATCGCTTTGCCATCCTGTACTCCCTTTCTTTCTCTATGATCTCCCTATCCCCCTCCCTCTCTCTCTCTAGGGTCTCCCTCTCCCTCTCCCTCTCTCTCTCCACAGTCTCCCTATCCCTCTCTCTCCCTCATCGCCTCTCTCCTCGACAGCTCGAGGGCGATCCGCAGATCCACTACGTCGCGAGGAAGCTCCTCAGCCTCCCGTCGCCGCTCCTCCTCTAGCTCCGCAATCCGGGCGTCACGCTCTGCCACCCAGGCATCGCGCTCCTGCTCAGCACGAACAGCACGGGCCAGGGCCTCCCGAATCTCAGCCACCTGTCAAAGCAAGCTTACACCGTAAGAGAACAGTGATAGAAGGAAAGTAGCTAGAAGAGGGTCAGGGCCAAGCAAGCACTCACTCGAGCCTCGCGGTCATGCTCAGCCTCCTCAGCCCGAGCCACCGCATACGCCAGCTGCTCCTGGAGGGCAGAAACCTCCGGAGGAGGGCCCCGCGAACTGGAACCCGCTCCACCAGCCGTCCCGGTTGCCGCTGTCTTGTGGGCCCGCTGAAACACGGGGCAAACGTCAGTCAAAGGCTAAGCATCAAAAATCTAGGTCACAAAAAATGCATTGCATAGACTCACCAGGATCTCCAACTCTTGTCGGATGGCCACTAACTGCCGCCTGGCGTCTGCCAGCTGGGCCCGCAGGTCGGCAATCATGTTGTCACGAGCATCCTGCATTGCACATAAGTTACTGCCACATGCATATACATATAGAAGGGTGAAGCATTTTCATTTCACTTACCCCTGCCATACCACCCAAGGAGAGGCGGTCCCCGTACGTAGCTCGATATCGTCTCATGTAATCTGTGCTGTCCTGTACATGGGATACCACTGGGACCCCGCCCTGCTGCCAGTCCTGGTACTGTGCTCGGAAGCGCGTACACCAGTCCACAATCTTTGCCTTCCCCTTGGTCTTCCACCCGATGCGGGTCGGCTCTTCTACATCAACCCACTCCTGGGCTAGCCCCAACGTCCTCATAACCAGCCTCAGCCGAAGCGGCTCGATCTCGTTCAGGCAATGGACCCACACGTCCCGCCTGAAATGAGGAAGACCCGCTACAACCCAAGACTGGCCAGCGTCGCCCGTGCCCAGGTAGGGTCTCCACACCACCTACATCATCATACATACATCATATTAGTTGCCATTCAGTCACATAAGAAAACACAAAAAACCATACGCATCATACCATGGCCTCGGGATACTCGCTCAGCTCCCGACGAAGTGACGCCAGCTGGTAGCCGTGGGGTGCTGCAACCACGACCGGCCTCCACCGCCACGCCAGAGGCACGGCCCTCCTGTTCCCATGCCTAGCCCTCCCCATCGGGAAATAGTAATAGCTCCACACCTGCATCCATCATACATCATTAGTACAATAATTGCATATTTAACTGTGGGAATGCATAAATAAAATGTTTACCTGGAGAAAAGGTGCAAAGCCACTGACTGTCGTCTCCTTCTCCGAAGTCTGAGAGAGATCAGCAATCAAATGGGCAAGCAGAGCCGCCCCCCACGCGTAGTGCCCCACTCTGTCAAGGTCCGCTAGAATCCTGAGGAAGCGGCAGTGGATGCCATCCCCCTTCGTCCCCAGCAGAAGGCGGCCCAAGAAGAAGAAAAGAAACCTCCGGAGGTCTAGGTCCACCAGCTCCCGCTCGCTCGGGTCCTGGGTGAAAGCTGCACGGGCATCTCCCTCCAGTCGTGCTAGAAACTCCGCTCCAGTCTCGCTAACCCGCTGGCGCGGGTCGACGAATCCGAGCGCCTCCATAATCTCCACTCGGCCGACTACCCTGCTGTCTCTATCAGTCACACTCGTCTCTAACCACAGCAGGTCCAGGGTACTCTCTCGGTAGTCGGGGTAGGTGACCCCGCTCACCGCCTCTCCGTCAACCTGTAGCCCGGTGATCCGAGCCACGTCCTCGAGTGTCGGCACCATGTGCCCCCAGGGCATCAGAAACGCCCGGCTCGGCGCGTGCCACCGCTCCCTCAATGCCTGGATAAGAGGAAGGTCGAGCCGGAAGGGCTCGATCCTAAGGAAAGCTCCAAAGCCCATGGCGTCCACACGCGCCCTCTGGAAGTCCGGCAGCCCACGGTATGCTGCCACCACTAGAGACCAGCTGATCCGTCCTTTCATCACACCATGCACACCACAAAACCAATAAAAAATACATCAGCATCATGAATAATATTAAGCAATAACACTATATATTCTACTTATTTATTTTATGTTATCTTATCTTTAAAAAATTTTAGGATTTTTATGGAGGCGTCCAGCACATTGGACGCCTCCTCTCTATTTTCCTTATTCTCTTTATAGAAAAAGCCAAAAAAAAATTAATAATATATATGTTTATGGAGGCGTCCCAGGTCCTGGACGCCTCCTTTTTTTAAATCCTATTTTATTATTTCCGTAAATAAACAATAAACAAAAAGAAAAAGAAAATGTGGAGGCGTCCAGGGCCCTGGACGCCTCCTTTCCCTCACTCCCCGGCCTTCTCTCACAGCCTCTCGCCCGTCCGTTTAGCCTATTGAACCACAGAGTGAGAGTTCCGAAGGGCTTACCGGGTCGTGATCGTCCTCTCCCACGTCGCCAGCGCCCGCAGCGGCCTCCGCGACCAGAAGAGTTACCTCCATTTCCTCCTCCACAGCAATCTCCTCTGCTACGGCCTCCTCGGCATCATCCCTCAGCCTCCTCGGACGACGAGCCCGTCGTTTTCGCTTCTCTGGACCCTGGCTCGATCCTCCTCTCTCCATTGGGACTTAGAATGGGTCGTCTGGGGTGACTGGGTCGTCAGAATGAACAGTACAAATGAGCAGGGGGTGAGGCCCCCCCCATATATATAGGATCCACTTTTATTGGGGCGTCCAGGCGCCTAGACGCCCCCACCTTTTTTATTTTTTTTCAAAATTCAAAATTTTAGGGGCGTCCAGGTGCCTGGACGCCCCCAAAATAAAAAAAACCAAAAAATAATAATAAATAAAAAGTTGGGGCTTCCAGGATGCTGGACGCCCCCCAAAACAAAAAATCAAATCAAATAAAATAAAAATTAGGGGCGTCCAGGACCCTGGACGCCCCCAAAACAAAAAAACTTAAAAAAATCAAAAATAAAAAATTAGGGGCGTCCAGGCCCCAGGACGCCCCCATAATAAAAAATTTTAAAAAAACAAAAATATATATAATAAAAGAAAAAAGATAAGAGTATGTATATAATCCAAACAAAAGAAAAAAACACAAAGAAAAAGAAAAACCACAAAAAAGATAATAATAATTAAGGGAACTGGTCCAAAATTGCCAAATGCCAGATTTTATTCCATCAGAAAAGTAGAATGAGCTACATCAGGGGCTTAGGCGCCTTAGGCCTTAACTTCCCCAGTTCAGTTACATAAGCCCTCCACAGCTCACATTCTTCCCCCACGTGCGCTAAGGCCTTTCCCGCGACACTTGTCTTCCAGGGTGCTTTGACGGCCTTCGCTTCCTTCGCATCCGCTTTAGTACCCAACTCTCTCTTCTTCAAAGGAACGATGCCAGTCGATAGTGGGAACGAATGGCGTGGAATGCCGACCTGGAGGCAGCATCGATGCGCGTTATAAAGGACAAACTCGGTCGCGCCGATCAATTGAAGATCAACTTCAGGGGAAGGCCTCATAAGGAGATCAAGCGGAAGCAAACATGCCGGTGCCCAAGTAAAGAAGCCTTGTGTCACGGTCGGAAGTGAGACCGCCAGTCTTCACGTTTCTTCAGCCACGGAACGCGGTTCACTACAGTACCACCGAACCCTAACACGTCGGCTATATGATGAAGATGGCTTTGTTGGAAGAGCTTCGAAGCGGTTGGCATTCCCTCACGGTGATCAAACTTGAAATGCAAATCCATCCAGCAACTCAGGACAAGTGCGCAACCAAAAGGAGGCTTACCCATGCTTGAGGCAGTAAGGCCACTATACAGGTAGGCGAGGACAGCGGGTCCCACCCTCTTTCCATGCTAGATCCCGCAGATAGCACTCAGTTGGTCTTCCTCCACCATGTTGTCGGTATAAGGAAACAAGAGAGCACCCGCCAGACAAATGGTGAACCCCTTCATGATTCCCTCCAAATAGTCATCGTCTGGTGACCCTCTCAGGGCGTCCATAACCCACTCCGCAAGCTTTTGGAGATCGATCCCCTTTTGAGTACGGACCTTTCTGGCTGCGTCGGGCGGCATGAAGCTTCCAAGGACGCTTTCGGAAGTCTCCCGTGTCAGCATCCGCATAGCCTTCACCTTCCCGTCACTCTTGAATTTCTTCAATCCGAGTAGAAGTTCCACCTCCTCGAGGAGGATGGTCACCTCAAAGGTCGGGAAGATAAAAGTATGGGTCTGGGGATGCCAGATCTCCACTAGTGCGCCCATAGCCGCCCAGTCCATACGAATCTTCTCATATTGTTTGGCATGAATAAGGAGCCCCTGCAGATGCCACTTCGAGAGTATGGCCCTCATGCCGATGGAGATGTTGGAAGTTAGCTTTGAACGCCATGGCAGTTTGGAAAACTTCCTCGGGCCTGGGAAGAGTGGATATGGCTGGAAGAGAAAAGAAAGAAGAAGAAAGGAAGGTAGTAAGAAGAAGGTTCGCGTGGGGAAATTTGAAATGAATCAGCTTACCATATGCGACATGATCATCCCACTCAAATGACCCTCGAGGTCGGAGAGTCGCCTGATCTCGCTGCTAGGCCTGCTCCTCTTCATAACGCGGGAAGACTCTCCTTCCATCCTGAAAATCTCTAGATTCTCCTCTCTTTCCTCTCCTGAGGTTCCAAAACCCACCTTGGTGTATTTGAATGAACTAGCCTAAGGGGAGTTCTTATAGGAAGGAAAGATCGCTACAGGACGGAACATGTCACATCAGTGGTCATTGTCAAGATTTTGTCTGGATCTCCTTTGTACTGTGGTGCGATTCTGCTACTTTCTGATGTTGCTAACCTTTGCTAGTCTGTGCAGGTTTTACTAACGGACGTCTTTGTCCTGTCTCCTATCCCACCTCTCAATGGTTGGTCCCACCATGTCATGCATCATAGTATACGATACCTACGCTACTAGAACATGTCAAGGACCTTGCGACCCGAACAAATCTGGGATTTGAGTTCCCCTTCAACAAAAACAGTGATGATCCCGGAAGAATTTGGGTTGTACGGATAGGCCGTTAACTTGTGGTAGCATGGGGATGACGGTTCCATTCAGTGAGTTGGTACGCGGATAAACGGGCCCCAGCCCAGTGTCGGCTCACCGGATCGGTATCCTGACCCGTTCTTAACAAGTTGACAATATTATCCTTGGCTATCTTCTATTTTAGTTTGTTTTAAATTTTTATTTTAACCCAGCATGCATTCATATAGGATTTTGATTTATTGCGGAAAATCATTCAAGTGATTCGATTGCGAAGGCCGTTGTGCTTCAATTCCTACAAATATGAGATATTCAACTCCGAATAAAATACTGATGTGGACACGCTAAAATTGACATTATTTTGAGTATATTTCATATTACCTTGTAATGCCCCATTTGACCCTCAAATTAGCTTGTTTGAGTGGTTTTTGCCATTTTTCTTGAATTTCTCCTATTTTCCCCTCATTACCTCCTTTTTCCTATTTTTCTGGATTTTTTGGGCATTTATCTCAATTTTTGAAATTAACGACCTGGGTAAGGGCGTGTTTTTAACAATAAACGACCTGATCTAGGGCGTTTCTTGGAGAAAGGACGCCCAGACCTGAGGGCGTCAATTCTTGTTGTTTGACCGGCCTCCCCCGTTTTGAAAACTGGAAATTAACGCCCTTCCCAGGGGCATGTTTTTAAAGGTGGCTTTGCCTGAGGCGTGTTTTACATTTTTTTAAATATGGGGAGTTTTTATTTCTAAAATTGGTTTTGAAAGAAACGCCCTTGTGCAGGGCGTGTTTTTAAGAAACGCCCTCTGGGCAGGTCGTCAATTCAACAATTGACGCCCTGAACCAGGTCGTGTTTCACTTTTGTGCTCCGAACGAACGCAGCCTTTCCCAGAGAGACTCCTGCTTCGTTTGGGCTCTTGCCCAGCCTAATCCTCCCCTCTTTGGGCTCTTGCCCGTTCTTATCTCTTCCTCCTTTGGACTCTTTCCTTCTTATCTCCCTTTCTACCTATTTAATAGAGCCGGCGGCTCTGATAATCGGTTGGATTCGGATTTCTTCCTCCCCCCGTTGATTCTTCTGTTTTTCTTCTTTATTCTTCTTCTTCTTTCTTCTTCTGTCTTCTTCTTTGTCTGTTCTTCTTTCTTCTTTTATTCTTCTTCTTCTTTCTTCTTCTGTCTTATTCTTCTTATTCTTCTGTTTCCCTTCTTCTTCTGTTCCCTCTTCTTCTGTTTGTTTCTCTTTTTTACAGGAACCGAAGGTGGCATTGGCTAAGGAGGCTTCTCACGTTGACATCTTCATCTCTTTTGAAGTTTCTCCCCATCGAGCATCAAGCCAAAGGGGCCACAAACAGATTTTTTTTATCTTATCTCCCCTTTATCTTTTATTTTCATAGTTCATAAATCATGCATGCATCATTATTTTATTGATCTTTTCTCTCAATCACATTGAGATCTCCCCATAGTGCAACTCTTGCACACTTCCCTTATTTTTTTATTTATTTGCATGCATCATACATCTCCCACCCTTTTGCATAGGGGTTTAAGGGCCAATACCCACAAGGTGTGTCTTGCACATCTTTTCATGCTCATCTTTCTATATAAGAATTTGATGCTACACACCATGTTCTAATTCAATTCTTTTGTGGTGTTTGTGTCTCTTTTTGCAAGGGTAATAACTAAAGAACTCTCTTCATCGGCCGGCCGATTGGAAGAGAATGGAGCACCTACAATCAACCGCAATTTTTGAGGTATTTTGCGATCCTTTCCCTTATTGTTTTTCCACTTGAGACCCTCGTGTCTCTGGCGATCACAAATTCCCCTTGTGCACCTCGTGCATGTTTCATCTCCACTATTGTTTATCGTTTGCTTTTCATCATATTTTCCTTAAGTGGATTTTAAAGGAATCTACAAATTGGCGATCACAGTGGGACTCTTTGCGTTCTCTTTATTACCCCTTTTCCCCTTAGGCACCCGCGTGTGCCGTCTCCCCTATTGCACCCTCGGTGCGTCTCCTTTTGTGCCCCTCGGGCACCCTCCATTGACTTTGCTTTCTTCCCTAAGTGATTTGCCATTTTGTTGTCTTTTCCTTAGAATCTCCACTTATTTAAAATTCTTGATGAGCATGCTTATCCTGTTGATTGCCTTATTTATGGGGTTGTGAGTGTGCCTATTTAATATTTCTGGTCGTGCTTTCCTGAGGAATTAACGCCTCTGTCAGAGGCGCTTTTTCGATTTCACGCCCTAACTTAGGGCGTCTTATTCATATTTTACGCCCACTGACAGGGGGCCTTCCAGCATATTTCATGATATTTCTAGTTTTATTAAGCTGCCTGAGAATTCACGCCCTGTGCTAGGGCGTTTCTTTGTTGATTAGCGCCCCTCAGTAAGGCGTTTCTGTTGATTTGACGCCCTCGGTCAAGAGCGTCCTTTCCCCTTATAGCGTCTCGCCCTAAGGCGTGTTTTTACTACCCCTGGCACCTCGCTTTGAGTCACGACAGTCACACTGTCGTGTCTTTGTTTAGTAGCGCCCCCTGCCAGGGCGTGTTTTTACTGTGGGTTTCCAGAACCCTTCCCGTGGGTGAGTTTTCATGATATTTCATATTGACTGATCATATGGTGTGGTTGGCTTGATTTCCCCTGTTGCATTCATTCTTTGCATTGGTTTGGGAGCCCCCTCCTCTTCATTAGGATCCACACACCCTCTTGGAATCGAGACGACCCTCCATTGAGCATTCCGTCTCTTTGGACTAGAAATCCCTTTTCCAAGCCTCCGTAAGTCCCCGCACCCGTGGATTCCCTCACGGACGCCGGGCAGGTTGTACCCTTTTGAAGTCCCGAGTTAGTTGGCCTATACGTGGTGAGAGAGGGTTCCTAGTTGGCATTGGAGTTCAAACCATATTGAAACTAGGTTTCCCCCCCTTGTGTGAATCATTCAAAACTTCGATAAAATCCTTAATTCACCAAGGTTCAAACAAATCAAATCAAGGTAACCATCTCTTTTGTGTGCTTCTTTGCATATTATTTTGAACTTTGATTGCATGATGGCTTACTATAAACAAGACAATATGTTTAATTCAATTCATGAGGATGCACAACCTAGCACTTCTTATAATCCTCACTTTCAACATGTTCAAAATTCTCACCATACTTTCAAAGGACCACGTCCTCACTCTTATGGTGTTGCCCGACCCTTGGGCAATGTCCAAACCAATGGTCCTTCAACTCAATTTCGAGCCACTATTCCCATTAAGCCCTCTCGTCCCAATGATGAGAAGGTCTCCCAGATTTTGCATGCATTAGATCATCTTACCCCTCAACAGATCCAAGCCCTTAAGGCCGCCGTTGAGGGTACATCTCATGCATCTCCCTCCAATTCTACACGGGTGGCCCATCACCCACCTCCTCCTTCCAATCCTGATCGGGTAGTCCATTACCCATCTCCTCCTGTTCATTCTACTCGGGTGGCCCATCACCCGCCTCCTTCTATTCCCTCTCGATCACGGCCCCAAGACCCATTTATTCATTGCAATCCAGCCCATCCGGGTTCTTCTATGGGTCGGCCCATTAATTCCCCTCCACGGCCTTTTTATACGGCCCTTCCTCCTTCAAGGCCCTTCCAACCTTCTGTTGTTCAGGTCACACCCCTCCAACAATCTCTGCTTGATAAGGTAACTTTGATGGAGGAACAATTAAGGAGGGTCACGGCTCCTCCTACGCCGGTCAATCCTCTCCATGCTGCTTTGGACGAGATTACTAAGATGGAGAGAGAATGGAAGGATAGGAGAGATGACCATGGCGTCAGCATTTCAAGTGAACAAGAGCCGGCAGTTGAAGAATTTGAGCCGGTATATGATGATGAAGCTCCGCAGGCACCCCTTCCGAGTTTTCTTAATTTCCCGCTCCCTCCACTGTCATTTGATAAACCTCCTACTCAGGATGAAATCGTCCCTGATCCAACCCCTATTTATGAGACTAATTGGTGTTACGATGATGGGTCGATACTTCAATCACCCACACCGGCACATTGTAAGTCTCCTCCTATCCTTAACACCGCATACATTACACCCCCTCCAGTTACACCATTAACCTCCGAAACACTGGCCTCCCCTAAGCCTTCCACTATTAAACCTCCACCCGTTAAGCCATCTACCTCCACACCATCGGCCTCCATTAATTACACCATTAAACCTTCCCCAATTAGCCTCCCATTACCGCCACCTCGGCCTTCCATTATCCCTTTAAAACCCACTTTGTCTATTCCACCATTTAACCCTTTACCCTTACCCGTGGCTAATCCTGAGCAGGATCCACCCCTTTTTGCACCCGAGCCAATCCCAACTGCTTCCGAGCAAAGGGAGAAACTCGACGTGTTTGAACCTCCGCTTACGCTCACCCATTTGCCTACGCTTTCCATCATGCCTCCACCATTCATGGAGCCTTCCGCCTCCGCTTCACCTCCCCTTACTACTCGGAATGGGGGGCCTTCTACAAGCACAGGTGCCGAAGATAATCAAGAGCCGGGCAGCAAGGATTTGGTCGTGCCATTCAAGATGCAAGAATTCATTTGCCGGATGCCAATCCGGGTTATTGTGCCAATCACGGTCGAAGAAGCCAAGTCGCCGCCATGCCAAGCATTGATGCTGTGTAAGGGCCGGGCAGGGCACCCTTTGTTCCAATTTCTAAATTTCGAATCTTTGGGCAACATAATGCTTCCGAGCCCAACTTTCCAACTCCCTCACACCATTACTTTGCACTCTCCAAGGGAGTTGACATTCACCATTGAAGCTTCGGTAGGGGCTATTTCTCATACACTTTCACTGCCGTGGAGGGGCAGTTATCTTAATGCTAAGGGGCCATCCCTTATTTGTTCCACTTTCTATTCATCCATCTCTATCACTTTTTCTTCATGGGCCATTCCCAGGGTTAGGAGGAGGATCTCATCCTCTCGCCCTTCACATTCTTCATATTCTTTGCATTTCATGCATTCATCGCATCCATCCCATTGCATGCATTTGCACCTCCTGCTTCCTGGGTCTCCAAACCCGTATCTTCCCCGCCTTCCGACACCTCCGGATATTCCGCATTTCTCATCTTCATCTATTTCGAATTCACTATCCCTGGGGCATCGCGTCCCTTTTCCTGCTATCTCCCTGGAACCTCCAGGAATTTTATCCCTCCTCTTTGGGCATCTCGCCCTTTCTGATTCTATTCCTCCGGAACCTCTAGACTTTCCCCTCGGGCATCGCGCCCCTTTCCATTCTCCTCCTCCGGAACCTCCAGACTTTTCCCTCGGGCATCACGCCCCTTTTCATCTTCTTCCTCCGGAACCTCCGGACTTTTCCCTCGGGCACGACGCCCCTTTTCACCTTCTCCTTCCTGATTTCATTCCTCCGGAACCTCCGGATTTTTCTCTCCTCCCTGGGCATCGCGTCCCTCGGCATCTCATTCCTCCGGACCCTCCATCTTTCTTCCGATTCATCTTTCTAATCTTCCTGAACATCACATCCTTCATTTTTTTCTTCCTTTTCCATCATCTTTTTCCCTATTTCTTCTCAGGGCATCGCGTCCCTTCTTTTGTCATCCCTCCGGAGCCTCCGGATTCCTCCTATCAGGATTCTCCTCCTTTGCCTCCGGACCCTCCAGATCCGCCTGTTTCCATCTATCAATTTCTTCTTCTAATTCCTCCTGATTCTGGGTCCGACCCAACTTCTTCCACATCCACTGTCTTGGGCATCTGCCCATTCTCCCATTGCTTTCGAGGCTTCAGTCCTCATTCCTCCTTCTAATTCTCCTCTCCTTCTGTAGACTGTTCCATGTGATCAGGGTCTCCGCGCCTTAGTGAGGGAGTTCTAGCCCTCGCCTCTTTTCCTTTTTTTCTTATTCGTCTGAGTCTGGTCTTGGCACCACTCCTTCTTGTTAGGCCACTTTCAATCCTTTGCTTCCAATCCTTTATCTGCCTAAGAGGACTATCCCACGATGATCAACCTCTCGCGGCAGCTGCTTTAACAAAGGTTGCAAGGTAACATATTGGCGTAAGTAAGCATTTATATGATATCATTACCTCATTACTTCACGCATGATTTTCAAAATGAAGTGCTTCCTAACAAGATTAAGAGTGGTGTTTTAGATCTTTATCTTAGGCTTTTGTTAAATTAAATCATTGTTAAAATGAGTCTTTAGGCTTGCTTATGCAGCACCTTGGTTATAAGAACCCCGCGCTGGGAATTCAACATTCTCTCCCTGCTTGTTAAGAGCAACCCTCAGCTGGGCATCGCACACACTTCACGGCGTCCTTAGCCGGCTCCTTTAGATAAACACTGTTGCTACTTTGGCCATGCCATGAGTATATCTGAAAGTCTTTTCTCTTCTTTACTCGGCCACGTGCAGGGGCAAGAGGTTGACGGACGAGATGACCAACTTCGGTAATCCCCAATACGAGAGGAGTCTCAAATAGGGGCAGTCTTGACCCAAAATCAATATGAGTTTTCATGATATACATTTCGCCAAAAGGGCTATTATGAAAATCAAGTCAAATTTTGATAAAGCAAAATTGTGAATTATGGCATGTCAAGAGTGGCAAAGTCCCCGCAGGGAAAATCCTGGTCGTATGCATGTCAAGGGTCTAAAAATCAAAGACATAAAGTCCCGGCACAACAGACTACCTCTTTGAGGGTTAACACCTTGGAAGGAATTCAAGTCCCGACATCTCCCATCCTGCATAAAGCTTATCTCCAATTATTCTTCTCTTCTCCCTCCAATACCAAATGTTTCTCGGGTATGGCCTTGGTAGGGGCACCGTTGATCAAAGACGGTCGGTTATAGGATGCCACTTTCAATGCACGTCCAGCTTTGGGTAGTTTTAGCGAAAAGGGAAGGAACAAGGACCCCTAGTCAGTGGTTTAAAATAACCCTTTGATGCTGCATTAACAATGTCTAAGCCAAAATCCCGATCAAAATCCCAACAAAAATTCAAAATATTTTCCAAAAATCTCCATAAAAATTCAAATATTTTCCAAAAATTCATAAAAATTTGAATATCTTTTTCAAAACACATAAAAATTTGCATATTTCAAAATCCAAAAAAATTGCATGGTATTTTCTGATGGTGTTTTGCAGGAACAGCTTTGCAAGGACCAAGAGCACGGGATGAGTCCTATCTCCACTCATTGCTATCAATCTATTGATTCTTCCCGATATTCTCATGACATGTCACCCTGGGCATTTTGATTATCATTTCCTCATATCTCCTGATTATCATTCATCTCCAAATCATCAACTCTTGCTGATTTTCTTGATCACTTTGCCAATGGACATTATCATTCCTTGATCAATTCTGCCGATGGGCATTATCAGATCTTGATCATTCAACTCCAAATCTTGATTAGCCAAGTTGGCATCCTCATGACAAAATAACAAACAATAATGCTTTGCAATATCATGATTCAACTCATAATGGTTGCTATGTTGTGACATGCTATTGATGCTTTGATTCATGCTATGCATGCTATGCTTAAATGCCTTATTCATTGCTTGTTATCTTTTATATCTTGGCTGATGAATTTTTGAGCGCAGGATAAGAAGCTCTTGGTCCCGCCGACTGGGCATCATCATCCAAGCCCCACGGTGCTTGCAGCTCATTTCTCAGTTCCCATGCTTATTGATATCACCATCTCCCTGTATGCATTTTACTATATGTTACATATGCTACTAGATTATATCAAGGACCTTGTGGCTTTGGTAAATCTGGAATTTGAGTTCCCCTTCATCAAAAACGATGACGATTCTAGAGGAGTCTTAGTCACACGGATAGGCCGTTGAGCCGTCCGAGACTGGGGACGATGGTTCCCTTTTTATGAGTTGGTGCGTGGATAAACGGGCTTCAGCTTAGTATCAGCTCGTGAAATCGATTTCTTGACTCAGTCTTGGCAGCTTAGCAATATTATCCTTGATTATATTATATTTTCATTTGATTTAATTTTTCCTTTTAAACCCAGCATGCATTCATGTAGGAATTTGAAACAATTGTTGAAAAATCATTCTGATGAGCTGGTTTTGAGGGTTGAAGTTGATCTTAATCTTTCCAGATATGAGATATTCCATGCCGAATTGTATCTTCAGTTCGTTTTGTTGCTGTTTTGGGTGATTTTCTCGAAAGCTCCTTGTTTGGATTTTTATCATCTTACTTCAATCCTTTCCTTTGATCCACCTTGGCTGCAGCACGTCCACTGGCTGGTAACCGCTCCCCAATGGTGAAACTTACAGGTTTGTGACCTGGGGAACTTCCACCGCACTGGAAGTTGATCATTTATTTTATCTCCTTCGTGCACCGCGTGCACAACTCCCCTTTTATCCAAACATTGTTGATTTCATTGAATTTCTCGAGATTGCTTCGTCTCGAGCTTTTGATTTCATTCTCATCAAGTGATGTTGATTGCGTGTCTCATCACACCTTGGCATCTACTTTTCAGTTTGCTACGCTCTCTTGCAAAGCAGACGCCAAGGCGGGGAAGCTGTAGACACGCTAAAATTGACATTATTTTGAGTATATTTCATATTGCCTTGTAATGCCCCATTTGACCCTCAAATTAGCTTGTTTGAGTGGTTTTTCCCATTTTTCTTGAATTTCTCCTATTTTTCCCTCATTACCTCCTTTTTCCTATTTTTCTGGATTTTTTGGGCATTTATCTCAATTTTTGAAATTAACGACCTGGGTAAGGGCATGTTTTTAACAATAAACGACCTGATCTAGGGCGTTTCTTAGAGAAAGGACGCCCAGACCTGAGGGCGTCAATTCTTGTTGTTTGACCGGCCTCCCCCGTTTTGAAAAATGGAAATTAACGCCCTTCCCAGGGGCGTGTTTTTAAAGGTGGCTTTGCCTGAGGCGTGTTTTACATTTTTTTAAATATGGGGAGTTTTTATTTCTAAAATTGGTTTTGAAAGAAACGCCCTTGTGCAGGGCGTGTTTTTAAGAAACGCCCTCTGGGCAGGTCGTCAATTCAACAATTGACGCCCTGAACCAGGTCGTGTTTCACTTTTGTGCTCCGAACAGAGAGACTCCTGCTTCGTTTGGGCTCTTGCCCAGCCTAACCCTCCCCTCTTTGGGCTCTTGCCCGTTCTTATCTCTTCCTCCTTTGGACTCTTTCCTTCTTATCTCCCTTTCTACCTATTTAATAGAGCCGGCGGCTCTGATAATCGGTTGGATTCCAGATTTCTTCCTCCCCCCGTTGATTCTTCTATTTTTCTTCTTTATTCTTCTTCTTCTTTCTTCTTCTGTCTTCTTCTTCGTCTGTTCTTCTTTCTTCTTTTATTCTTCTTCTTCTTTCTTCTTCTGTCTTCTTCTTCTTATTCTTCTGTTTCCCTTCTTCTTCTGTTCCCTCTTCTTCTGTTTGTTTCTCTTTTTTACAGGAACCGAAGGTGGCATTGGCTAAGGAGGCTTCTCACGTTGACATCTTCATCTCTTTTGAAGTTTCTCCCCATCGAGCATCGAGCATCAAGCCAAAGGGGCCACAAACAGATTTTTTTTTATCTTATCTCCCCTTTATCTTTTATTTTCATAGTTTATAAATCATGCATGCATCATTATTTTATTGATCTTTTCTCTCAATCACATTGAGATCTCCCCATAGTGCAACTCTTGCACACTTCCCTTATTTTTTTATTTATTTGCATGCATCATACATCTCCCACCCTTTTGCATAGGGGTTTAAGGGCCAATACCCACAAGGTGTGTCTTGCACATCTTTTCATGCTCATCTTTCTATATAAGAATTTGATGCTACACACCATGTTCTAATTTAATTCTTTTGTGGTGTTTGTGTCTCTTTTTGCAAGGGTAATAACTAAAGAACTCTCTTCATCGGCTGGCCGATTGGAAGAGAAAGGAGCACCTACAATCAACCGTAATTTTTGAGGTATTTTGCGATCCTTTCCCTTATTATTTTTCCACTTGAGACCCTCGTGTCTCTGGCGATCACAAATTCCCCTTGTGCACCTCGTGCATGTTTCATCTCCACTATTGTTTATCGTTTGCTTTTCATCATATTTTCCTTAAGTGGATTTTAAAGGAATCTACAACCGAGTTTCCTTGAAACGGCCCTACGTTGCTCTTCCAAAAGGAGACCCTTGTTTGGACAGACCCTCAGATATTCCTTTTTACCTTGTTTGACCCACCTTGGCTGCAGCACTTCCACATTGGCTGGTAACCGCTCCCAAAGGTGAAACCTGCAGGTTTATGACCCAGGCACTTCCACACCGAGAAGTTGGTCTCCTTTATTTTTCGTGCCTGAGTGCACATTTCACCCTCCTTTATTTGATATCCGTCCAAGCAACCGTCAAGACTTGAAAGACCTCCTTCAAGATCGTCTCATTGAAACTTCAGGAAAAATTCCAAACAGTACGTCAGAAGCGTGTCTCATCACACCTTGGCATCAACTTATCACTCCGCTCCCACTTCATTTCACTCCACTTCGATACCATTCCACTACGTGTCGCTCCCTTGCAAAGCAGACGCCAAGGCGGGGCAGCTGTAGACACGCCATTCCTGACGTCTCCCGAGAAAGTCTCATATTACTATACAACGCCCCGCAACGGCTTACGCATTTTGAATCGCTCGAGTGCTTCATTTTTCTTGAGTCTTCTTCCGCCCTTTTCGGCATCCGGAATCGTCTCGTGACGGCATTCGGACGACATCAACACCAGTCAGACGCATCAGGAGGTTCCGGAACCAAGAAGGGTGTCTGCCGGGCGGCCGCCAACGCTTGTTCGAGGACCCGGGTGGGTCTTGATGGGGGCGTCCAGGCCCCTGGACGCCCCCATTCTCTTAATTTATTTTATTTTTATTTTTCAAAACCCAAAGCACAAATAAAAAAATAATATATTAATGGAGGCGTCCAAGCCCCTGGACGCCTCCATAAAAACAAATATAAAATATATATATATATATATGCCAGTTGGCATAAAAAGACAAAACAAAATAAAAAAATAATATATTAATGGGGGCGTCCAGGCCCCTGGATGCCTCTATAAAAACAAAAATAAATATATATATAATGCCAGCTTTGGCATAAAAAGACAAAACAAAAACAAAAATAATTAATTAATGGAGGCGTCCAGGCCCCTGGACGCCTCCATCAACTTCCTCACGGGCGCCGCCTACCAAACGACGGTTTGTCGTGTGTGAAAAAATCCAAATTATAGAGACGTCCAGCGCGCTGGACGCGCCCATTTCAAAATCACGAGGCGCCGCTCACAAAACCACGCATTGTGTCGAACCGCGTGCGGCCGTCGGTGGTGTTCGGTGGACCTGTTAGGGGCGTCTGGGGCCCTGGATGCCTCCATAAAAATATTCCGAACAAATTAATAAAAATAGAATAAAATATTAGTTCGGCCCTGATGGAGGTGTCCAGGGTCCTGGACGCCTCCACCCTCCGGAGCCCTATAAATAGAGGCCCACCCCCTCAGTTCTGGAGGAGCTTCGAAGAGATCCGATAGGCTGCCGGAGCCCAGAGGCTACCGGAGTCATTTTTTAACCCGTGGGGTCTTTTGTAGGTGGAGGTTATGCCGGCTTCTCGGGTGCCCACGCTCGCGAGAGGAAGGTCGTCTTCATCCACCGCACTTCCACGCCATCCCTATGCTGCCGAAGCTCCGCCGGATTTCACCATCGGCACATCTAATAAGCCAATCCTTTCCTTTTCTTCCTTTTTCTTTTGCATTCATCATCTCGCATCATCTATCCCCCTTCATAAGGGCGCCTCTTCTTATATACTTCTTGCATCCATCATCTTATTTTCCTCCTACTCGAGTCCGAGAGGGGTTTAAAAGACAACACCAACCAGGTGTGTATCTTACCATCATTTCGTTATTTTTTATCGCAAGGATTTGAATACTACACCTTCATCTTTCTAATCCACTCGTTACTTGTTTGTCGTTGTTTTGCAAGGGTACCCAAGGAAAGCCCTCTCCGTCGGCCGGCCGAAGGGGGAGGAAGAAGCAACCTGCCATCTCCCGCTCTTGAGGTAGGCGCGATCACTTTCTTCATTTTGGGGTCTTTCGGCCCCTGGCGATCACATCTTATTCTCGAGGCCGCGGCGAGTCACTTCCCCAATGGCCGTTTAAATTTCCGTTCTTATATTCTCTTTATATTCTGCTCATATGCTCAAGGCCGCGGCGAGTCACTTCTCCAATGGCCGTTTAAATTCCCTTTCTTATATGTTATATTCTTATCTATTCATGTTCTCGAGGCCGCGGCGAGTCACTTCCCCAATGGCCATTTAAATTCTCTTTATATCCTGTCATATTCTTATCTATTCATATTCTCGAGACCGCGACGAGTCACTTCCCCAATGGCCGTTTAAATTCCCGCTCTTCATATTCTCTTTATATTCTGCTATCTTCTTATCTGCTCATATTCTCGAGGCCGCGGCGAGTCACTTCCCCAATGGCCGTTTCAATTCTTGCTATTTAATTTCTGCACCATTCCCGTCCCCCGAGGTCGCGGCGAGTCACTTCCCGCTATGGCCGTTTAACCCCCATATCTTGCTATATCGCATTTGTCACGCTCGCCCCGCCGGAGCAATCTCCCGTGGTGGCCCCTTCTCTTTTCTCTTATTTCTGTGTTGCAGCAAACAAAAAGAAGGAGCCCGCGCGCTCCGCGTCCTCTTCGCACCCCGAACCGCGTGACGTCGCTCACACCTCCTACCGCCAGCGTCTTATAGAGAGGTGGCAAAGCCTCACCCAAGGAGACCGATCTGTCTCGGATTACATCGCCGAGTTTGATGAATACTACTTGCGATGTGATGCCACGGAGGAGGATTCCCTTACCGTCTCTCGGTTTCGGCGTGGTCTACGCCCGCACCTACGGTATGAGCTTCTCCGCCGTAAGGTGGACAAGCTAGAGGATGCATACCAAGTTGCTCTCGAAATGGAGCAATTCGAGGGTGAGTTCGAGTCTATTCCCCGGTGGAGCCCCGCTCCTCCCCGTAGTGATTCCCGTGGCTCCTTAGGTTCATACCCGAGGGGACCCATGGCTCGTCCTCAGGAGCCCGCCCGTCAGGAGCACTTCGCTCCTAGACCTCGCCCTCCTCCGCCCCGAGATCTATTTCCACCCCAACCACCGGCACCCGTTGCCCGTCCCCCGGCTCCTATAGCCCGTCCTCTGGCACCGGCACCCCCTCCACTATTGTCCAAGGCACCTACATCTCCCCCATTGCTGCCTACACCCCCTACCCGACGGGATGATAAAGGTAAGGCCCCTTTTATAGGAGAGAGTAGTCGGTCGAGAGTGCAGTGTTTCCACTGTCACGGGTATGGCCACATTGCCAGCGAGTGCCCTGCTCGCGCCACCCTAGTCATAGGTATTGGAGAGTCTGCACCTCCCGCGCTTGAGTGTGTCAATTACGTGGCCGATGAGGCACTAGCCGATGAGTACTATGCCTTGGGGGGGAAGAGTGGGACAGCTCTCCTGCCGCCCAGGATGCCGCCACCTAGTGGGCTCGATGCTACCACCTTAGTCTCGAGTCATGCATGAGTCAGTGTGTTTTCTTGTGCGGTTTGTTTGTGTGGTGTGTTTAGAGTCGATTGTTATGTGTATTGTATGGTAAGTCTGCATGAGTCTTGTGCAAGCTCGTTGTCGGTCTCTTATGAGTAAGAGGCGAGTGGACTCACTTGATGAGTATGGGATCGGTTTCACATCTATATCCGGATCAGTCACCTATAGGGACTCAGCGGTGATTCCTAGTGAGTCTTCGAGCTGTTTTTTTCCATTTTGAGAGTGCCCCTTCGGAGTGACCACCTTTAGCCCATAGCAGTTCGCATATCGAGTATATATGGAATGAGCAGGTGACGATCACTTGGAGCGGAGCATACCCACGCTACTTGGCACGGTGACGGATCCGTCGGAGTACTCGAGCATCCCTACCCCTACTCGACGGGGTCGAGTTCCTCCCACCCGGGGAGAGTTGATGGGAATCGACACCGAGCCAGTACCTTTTCATATTACATTTATATCCTTTAGTTTATTTTTATATCCACGGGAAAGTATACGCGTAATTGTACGGCTTTATCGGCCAATGCGTCACTCCCGTAGATTGTGTGGGTTTCTATGTAATTTGTCAGTAGGACCAGCAAGGGGGCCCTCAGCCCTTTCCCATTGGTCCATGTCATCTTGTGGGGCTAGTCAACCATCCTAGGTGGACATCTAGAAGGTTGGACTAGTCATATGCCACATGGGTAGACAAGTGGCCCATTTTGTCCAAGGTAGGTCACCTACCATTCAACCTACCCATTCAACGTTGCATATGGTCAAGGGGGCGCCCCATTCCACTAGGATTAGTTTAATATTTTTGTGTGTTATTAGCATGCAATCCCAGCCCTTCAATCCCCTTCCCTAGATCTAAGGGTCCACATTGCATTTGATGTAAACCATATAAAAGCTTGTATTTTCATGTCAAATTCAATGAAAAATCAGAATTTTTGTGTGTAAACAAGGAGCATATTGCGCCCCCAGCCCCTCTCCCTCTGGTTCCTCTCCTCCAACCTCAAGTTCTAGAGTGATTCTACCTTCTATCATCTCCTCTCAACCTCTGGTGATCGTCTGTGCTGCCGCCGCCGCCGTTCGTGCCGCCATCGAGCCGCCTCTGCAGTTCTGTCTTCATCCGACCACAGCAGCTTCCACGAATTGTCTGTCTCAGCCACGAGCTTGGATTGATCTGAAGTTTTTATGGTGTGTTCAGCCCTTGCATCCCAAGATCCACCTAAATTTTCACGCCATAATTCCCTTGTATAGTATTTTTACATTTTCGTCCAATCTGACATCCCAGATCTGCCAGGTTTCTATCTACAGTGATAGAACCTCTGAGTTATCCCCCTAAATCGGGTTGACGGGCAGCATCTTGATGTTGCCCGGCAGTGCCGAACTCCGCGTTTTCGTGCTTTCCGAACGGCGGGTTCTGCGGGCCCGCGGGGCCCACGGATGGCGCTGTCCTCCAGATCTGCGCGGGTGGGACCCACTGTGATGGGAACCCCTGGTGGCGCGCCTCCACGGCGGCGGTCGGCCGGGAACACCGATAGGGGGTCGATCGGTCCCGATTCCCAAGCTTTGAAGTTGCTGCCCACGGATTTTTAGTTGCTGTTTTCAGGCGAGCGCTCCGGCGAAAACGGCCGCTGCGATCAATCCCGACGTCGGATCGGGACGCATGAGCTATCGTTGGAAAGCTCTCTTCAAATGCTTCAATCTAGAACCAAAGAGATCTGCTGGATCTGGCCGGATCAGAACTATAATGAATTTACAAGCCCCTATTGTACAGTAACCAAAATCTCAGATCTGCAGGGTACTTGTCTGAGAACCACCGTTGATCGCCTAGTAAATCTCCGATTCAGCTCTTGCTCTGGCACCGGCACCCCCTCCACTATTGTCCAAGGCACCTACATCTCCCCCATTACTGCCTACACCCCCTACCCGACGGGATGATAAAGGTAAGGCCCCTTTTATAGGAGAGAGTAGTCGGTCGAGAGTGCAGTGTTTCCACTGTCACGGGTATGGCCACATTGCCAGCGAGTGCCCCGCTCGCGCCACCCTAGCCATAGGTATTGGAGAGTATGCACCTCCCGCGCTTGAGTGTGTCAATTACGTGGCCGATGAGGCACTATCCGATGAGTACTATGCCTTGGGGGGGGAAGAGTGGGACAGCTCTCCTGCCGCCCAGGATGCCGCCACCTAGTGGGCTCGATGCTACCACCTTAGTCTCGAGTCGTGCATGAGTCAGTGTGTTTTCTTGTGTGGTTTGTTTGTGTGGTGTGTTTCGAGTCGATTGTTATGTGTATTGTATGGTAAGTCTGCATGAGTCTTGTGCAAGCTCGTTGTCGGTCTCTTATGAGTAAGAGGCGAGTGGACTCACTTGATGAGTATGGGATCGGTTTCACATCTATATTCGGATCAGTCACCTATAGGGACTCAGCGGTGATTCCTAGTGAGTCTTCGAGCTGTTTTTTTCCATTTTGAGAGTGCCCCTTCGGAGTGACCACCTTTAGCCCATAGCAGTTCGCATATCGAGTATACATGGAATGAGCAGGTGACGATCACTTGGAGCAGAGCATACCCGCGCTTCTTGGCACGGTGACGGATCCGCCGGAGTACTCGAGCATCCCTACCCCTACTCGACGGGGTCGAGTTCCTTCCACCCGGGGAGAGTTGATGGGAATCGACACCGAGCCAGTACCTTTTCATATTGCATTTATATCCTTTAGTTTATTTTTATATCCACGGAAAAGTATACGCGCAATTGTACGGCTTTATCGGCCAATGCGTCACTCCCGTAGATTGTGTGGGTTTCTATGTAATTTGTCAGTAAGACCAGCAAGGGAGCCCTCAGCCCTTTCCCATTGGTCCATGTCATCTTGTGAGGCTAGTCAACCATCCTAGGTGGACATCTAGAAGGTTGGACTAGTCATATGCCACATGGGTAGACAAGTGGCTCATTTTGTCCAAGGTAGGCCACCTACCATTCAACCTACCCATTCAACCTTGCATATGGTCAAGGGGGCGCCCCATTCCACTAGGATTAGTTTAATATTTTTGTGTGTTATTAGCATGCAATCCCAGCCCTTCAATCCCCTTCCTTAGATCTAAGGGTCCACATTGCATTTGATGTAAACCATATAAAAGCTTGTATTTTCATGTGAAATTCAATGAAAAATCAGAATTTTTGTGTGTAAGCAAGGAGCATATTGCGCCCCCAGCCCCTCTCTCTCTGGTTCCTCTCCTCCAACCTCAAGTTCTAGAGTGATTCTACCTTCTATCATCTCCTCTCAACCTCCGGTGATCGTCTGTGCGCCGCCGCCGCCGTTCGTGCCGCCATCGAGCCGCCTCTGCAGTTCTGTCTTCATCCGACCATAGCAGCTTCCACGAATTGTCTGTCTCAGCCACGAGCTTGGATTGATCTGAAGTTTTTATGGTGTCTTCAGCCCTTGCATCCCAAGATCCACCTAAATTTTCACGCCATAATTCCTTCGTATAGTATTTTTACATTTTCGTCCAATCTGTCATCCCAGATCTGCCAGGTTTCTGTCTACAGTGACAGAACCTCTGAGTTCTCCCCCTAAATCGGGTTGACGGGCAGCATCTTGATGTCGCCCGACGGTGCCCAACTCCGCGTTTTCGTGCTTTCCGAACGGCGGGTTCTGCGGGCCCGCGGGGCCCACGGATGGCGCTGTCCTCCGGATCTGCGGGGGTGGGACCCACTGTGATGCGAACCCCTGGTGGCGAGCCTCCACGGACAGCGGTCGACTGGGAACACCGATCGGGGGTCGATCGGTCCCGATTCCCAAGCTTTGAAGTTGCTGCCCACGGATTTTTAGTTGTTATTTTCAGGCACGCGCTCCGGCGAAAACGGCCGCTGCGATCAATCCCGACATCGGATCGGGACGCATGAGCTATCGTTGGATAGCTCTCTTCAAATGCTTCAATCTAGACCAAGAGAGATCTGCTGGATCTGGCCGGATCAGAACTATAATGAATTTACAAGCCCCTGTTGTATAGTAACCAAAATCTCAGATCTGCAGGGTACTTGTCTGAGAACCACCGTTGATCACCTAGTAAATCTCCGATTCAGCTCTTGCTCTAGCACCGGCACCCCCTCCACTATTGTCCAAGGCACCTACATCTCCCCCATTGCTGCCTACACCCCCTACCCGACGGGATGATAAAGGTAAAGCCCCTTTTATAGGAGAGAGTAGTCGGTCGAGAGTGCAGTGTTTTCACTGTCACGGGTATGGCCACATTGCCAGCGAGTGCCCCGCTCGCGCCACCCTAGCCATAGGTATTGGAGAGTCTGCACCTCCCGCGCTTGAGTGTGTCAATTACGTGGCCGATGAGGCACTAGCCGATGAGTACTATGCCTTGGGGGGGGGAGAGAGGGATAGCTATCCTGCCGCCCAGGATGCCGCCACCTAGTGGGCTCGATGCTACCACCTTAGTCTCGAGTCGTGCATGAGTCAGTGTGTTTTCTTGTGTGGTTTGTTTGTGTGGTGTGTTTCGAGTCGATTGTTATGTGTATTGCATGATAAGTCTGCATGAGTCTTGTGCAAGCTCGTTGTTGGTCTCTTATGAGTAAGAGGCGAGTGGACTCACTTGATGAGTATGGGATCGGTTCCACATCTATACCCGGATCAGTCACCTATAGGTACTCAGCGGTGATTCCTAGTGAGTCTTCGAGCTGTTTTCTTCCATTTTGAGAGTGCCCCTTCGGAGTGACCACCTTTAGCCCATAGCAGTTCGCATATCGAGTATATATGGAATGAGCAGGTGACGATCACTTGGAGCGGAGCATACCCGCGCTACTTGGCACGGTGACGGATCCGCCGGAGTACTCGAGCATCCCTACCCCTACTCGACGGGGTCGAGTTCCTTCCACCCGGGGAGAGTTGATGGGAATCGACACCGAGCCAGTACCTTTTCATATTGCATTTATATCCTTTAGTTTATTTTTATATCCACAGAAAAGTATACGCGCAATTGTACGGCTTTATCGGCCAATGCGTCACTCCCGTAGATTGTGTGGGTTTCTATGTAATTTGTCAGTAGGACCAGCAAGGGGGCCCTCAGCCCTTTCCCATTGGTCCATGTCATCTTGTGGGGCTAGTCAACCATCCTAGGTGGACATCTAGAAGGTTGGACTAGTCATATGCCACATGGGTAGACAAGTGGCCCATTTTGTCCAAGGTAGGCTACCTACCATTCAACCTACCCATTCAACCTTGCATATGGTCAAGGGGGCGCCCCATTCCACTAGGATTAGTTTAATATTTTTGTGTGTTATTAGCATGCAATTCCAGCCCTTCAATCCCCTTCCCTAGATCTAAGGGTCCACATTGCATTTGATGTAAACCATATAAAAGCTTGTATTTTTATGTGAAATTCAATGAAAAATCAGAATTTTTGTGTGTAAGCAAGGAGCATATTGCGCCCCCAGCCCCTCTCCCTCTGGTTCCTCTCCTCCAACCTCAAGTTCTAGAGTGATTCTACCTTCTATCATCTCCTCTCAACCTCCGGTGATCGTCTGTGCCGCCGCCGCCACCGTTCGTGCCGCCATCGAGCCGCCTCTGCAGTTCTATCTTCATCCGACCACAGCAGCTTCCACGAATTGTCTGTCTCAGCCACGAGCTTGGATTGATCTGAAATTTTTATGGTGTCTTCATCCCTTACATCCCAAGATCCACCTAAATTTTCACGCCATAATTCCCTCGTATAGTATTTTTACATTTTCATCCAATCTGTCATCCCAGATCTGCCAGGTTTCTGTCTACAGTGACAGAACCTCTGAGTTCTTCCCCTAAATCGGGTTGACGGGCAGCATCTTGATGTCGCCCGGTGGTGCCGAACTCCGCGTTTTCGTGCTTTTCGAACGGCGGGTTCTGCCGGCCCACGGATGGCGCTGTCCTCCGGATCTGCGGGGGTGGGACCCACTGTGATGGGAACCCCTAGTGGTGAGCCTCCACGGACGACGGTCGGCCGGGAACACCGATCGGGGGTCGATTGGTCCCGATTCCCAAGCTTTGAAGTTGCTGCCCACGGATTTTTAGTTGCTGTTTTCAGGCGCGCGCTCCGGCGAAAACGGCAGCTGCGATCAATCCCGACATCGGATCGGGACGCATGAGCTATCGTTGGAAAGCTCTCTTCAAATGCTTCAATCTAGACCAAGAGAGATCTGCTGGATCTGGCCGGATCAGAACTATAATGAATTTACAAGCCCCTGTTGTACAGTAACCAAAATCTCAGATCTGCAGGGTACTTGTCTGAGAACCACCGTTGACCGCCTAGTAAATCTCTGATTCAGCTCTTGCTCTGGCACCGGCACCCCCTTCACTATTGTCCAAGGCACCTACATCTCCCCCATTGCTGCCTACACCCCCTACCCGACGGAATGATAAAGGTAAGGCCCCTTTTATAGGAGAGAGTAGTCGGTCGAGAGTGCAGTGTTTCCACTGTCACGGGTATGGCCACATTGCCAGCGAGTGCCCCGCTCGCGCCACCCTAGCCATAGGTATTGGAGAGTCTGCACCTCCCGCGCTTGAGTGTGTCAATTACGTGGCCGATGAGGCACTAGCCGATGAGTACTATGCCTTGGGGGGGGAGAGTCGGATAGCTCTCCTGCCACCCAGGATGCTGCCACCTAGTGGGCTCGATGCTACCACCTTAGTCTCGAGTCGTGCATGAGTCAGTGTGTTTTCTTGTGTGGTTTGTTTGTGTGGTGTGTTTCGAGTCGATTGTTATGTGTATTGCATGGTAAGTCTGCATGAGTCTTGTGCAAGCTCGTTGTCGGTCTCTTATGAGTAAGAGGCGAGTGGACTCACTTGATGAGTATGGGATCGGTTCCACATCTATACCCGGATCAGTCACCTATAGGGACTCAGCGGTGATTCCTAGTGAGTCTTCGAGCTGTTTTCTTCCATTTTGAGAGTGCCCCTTCGGAGTGACCACCTTTAGCCCATAGCAGTTCGCATATCGAGTATATATGGAATGAGCAGGTGACGATCACTTGGAGTGGAGCATACCCGCGCTACTTGGCACGGTGACGGATCCGCCGGAGTACTCGAGCATCCCTACCCCTACTCGACGGGGTCGAGTTCCTTCCACCCGGGGAGAGTTGATGGGAATCGACACCGAGCCAGTACCTTTTCATATTGCATTTATATCCTTTAGTTTATTTTTATATCCACAGGAAAGTATACGCGCAATTGTACGGCTTTATCGGCCAATGCGTCACTCCCGTAGATTGTGTGGGTTTCTATGTAATTTGTCAGTAGGACCAGCAAGGGGGCCCTCAGCCCTTTCCCATTGGTCCATGTCATCTTGTGGGGCTAGTCAACCGTCCTAGGTGGACATTTAGAAGGTTGGACTAGTCATATGCCACATGGGTAGACAAGTGGCCCATTTTGTCCAAGGTAGGCCACCTACCATTCAACCTACCCATTCAACCTTGCATATGGTCAAGGGGGCTCCCCATTCCACTAGGATTAGTTTAATATTTTTGTGTGTTATTAGCATGCAATCCCAGCCCTTCAATCCCCTTCCCTAGATCTAAGGGTCCACACTGCATTTGATGTAAACCATATAAAAGCTTGTATTTTCATGTGAAATTCAATGAAAAATCAGAATTTTTGTGTGTAAGCAAGGAGCATATTGCGCCCCCAGCCCCTCTCCCTCTGGTTCCTCTCCTCCAACCTCAAGTTCTAGAGTGATTCTACCTTCTATCATCTCCTCTCAACCTCCGGTGATCGTCTGTGCCGCCGCCGCCGCCTTTCGTGCCGCCATCGAGCCGCCTCTGCAGTTCTGTCTTCATCCGACCACAGCAGCTTCCACGTTTTGTCTGTCTCAGCCACGAGCTTGGATTGATCTGAAGTTTTTATGGTGTGTTCAGCCCTTGCATCCCAAGATCCACCTAAATTTTCACGCCATAATTCCCTCGTTTAGTATTTTTACATTTTCGTCCAATCTGTCATCCCGGATCTGCCAGGTTTCTATCTACAATGACAGAACCTCTGCGTTCTCCCCCTCCGACCATCTTTTTGATTTATCCAAACCCTCTCAATTTTACTGGGAGTTCTGTCCATCACCCTCTACCTCCAAAAATTTTCTTCATTTTTTATCAGTCTTCTAGCTATTTTTAGAAATTCGTGTTCTTCCTCTGATACAGTGTTTTTAGTCAGATCCCAGATCCGACCACCCTCCATTTCAAAAATCATAACAAATCACCACCACCTTCAAATCCAAAAATAGTCCTGGTTTCCTTGTTTTATTTCCTACAGCCTTGCTGCAGAACACATCTTCAAATTCGGACATCTACTTCACGGTCAAAGGCAATCTACAGGAAAGTCCTCTGCAGATCTGAGTCTTCGGTTACTGTACAACAGCAGCATATAAAATTCACCAACATAAAGTACAAATCTGGTGAATTTTTTTGAAGGCCACTAGATTGCAGTACTTCGAAGCAGCTTTCCAACGGCTCTGATCTCGTCGCATTCCGACACCGGTGCTGATCGCAGCGACCGTTCTCGCCGGAGCGCGCGCTGAAATACAGAACCGGCAGATTTTCGATCGATTTTTCTGACCGGTGCCGAACGGAGCCGCCCGGCCTCCGACCGGCGAACCAGCGTGCCGCCAGCCTGGGGAGCGCTTCTCCAAGTGTCTCCACTACAGCGGTACCACCGGGTCCCACACGGCCCCTCCGGATAGCACGTGGGCCCCACGGTCGTGAACACGTGTGTAGCCGAATCAACACCCGAAGCTTCCCGTCAACCCGAATTCGGTCCTCCTGGGCCCATTTGTATAGCCCTTTACCTCCCTGCGTGGAGTGGGCATGTTCCCATTGCTGTAATTATTGTGTGTTAAGTTTCCCGGGAGTACGAGTTTTCGGCCGGGTCCGTCTTCCCCACGCCGAGCGCGTGGAGGTATCACCTTCGCTCCCTTATTTGGCATTTTGCTTAATTTCATATATGCTTGTTTATGCCGCTGCTACAGAGCATGATAGGGTAATTAGCTCGCTTTCTATTTATATCACCGCTGCTGCGAGAGAGAGTGTTACCGTCCCGTGACCCGATCCGGGCACGAAAGAGAGAGCCGACTACACTAGCTCTTCCCGGTTTCTCAACCGCGCACGTCCGACGCTTCCCTCGTTAAGGGATGATCGCGAGCTTGTCGTGTCCGTGTCTCGTCCCACATCAATACACTTAGCGTTGAATGCCTGAAGCACAGTGCAATGTATAGACTTGCCACTGACCAATGTATAGACTTGAAGATGATTGTGAGAGCATGCAGTGTAGGCAGTGTACAGACTTACCACCGACCAATGTATAGACTTTGCCAAACGATAATGCATGAGACGATCGGATGTACAGAATTTGAAGCTTAACTGAGACGGTGGATGTACAGACTTGAGCACGATCTGTGCACATGAATGAAGAGCACTGTGTAGACTTGTGTGCTTGCAAGTGAGTAATGTGCAGACTTGGGCTGTACAGACTTGCAATGTGCAATGCATGCGATGTATAGACTTTGTGACTCATGCAGACTAGAGGTTGTACAGACTTTGGAAGGCATGTGAAGTCTTGAACTCTTGCAATAGAAGGCTGTACAGACTTGGTCGTGTATGGCGAGACAAGGTAGACAATGTACAGACTTGGTGAGACGATGCGTGAGACGCTGCCAGACTCTGTACAGACTTGGACGTAGGTAATGATTGTAATGTGTAGACTTAGTGTGTAGCAAAAGCAGCGAACGTAGGAATAGGTTGGAATGTATAGACTTACGTTCGATCAGCAATGTATAGACTTCAACTAAACAAGCTACAGTACAATGTCTAGACTTAATGGTGCAAGCGATGTATAGACTTTGGAACGCTTGAAGCACAGACACGCTGTAATGTATAGACTTGAGTTAAGCTAGCTACAGTGCCGATGAGTAGACTTGGCCAATGTGCAGACTTGAAGGCAAGGTGACGATGTGTAGACTTGGCCAATGTACAGACTTGAATGCTCGACCAGTGTACAGACTTTGAGGAACATGCAAGTGAGTGTATAGACTTTCTATGCTGCTGCAATGTGTAGACTTGATGAACAATGCAACAGACTGTACATATTTGAAGTAATGCATGCCGATGAACAGACTTGGCAAATGGGATGTGCAGACTTTGTAGCATGCAGTGTCTAGACTTGATATGAAGGAATGCACAATGTCTAGACTTGATGAACAATGCAACAGGCAATGCTGACTGATGTATAGACTCTGAATGAGTGACATGCGACAGACAATGTGTAGACTTGTTTTGAACCATGCACAATGTATAGACTTGCAAAACCATGAAGGCAGGCTGTATAGACTTGAGGTAATGAGGTAATGCATGCAGGTGACAATGTATATACTTGCGAATCTGGGGGTTCAGTGGGTCGACGCAGTGACCCCATGCGTCAACGCATCCAGCCTTATCTTCAAAGCCATCTGAGGCATTTCAAGGCTGCGTCAACCTCGTGGACTCAATGGGTTGACGCCATCTGAACTACTTACGAGATGTATAGACATGATAAATGACAGAATGTAATGTTGTATGAACTGAATGTCTGCTAATGCAAGATAGCACATTCATATGCCCAAAGCAGAAATATAATTCAGACACAGATTCATGATATGCAAAGCCACAGATTCATGAAATGCAAAGCTGTAGAACTGACATGATATATGCCCATAGCAAGACAGTCAATCAGATGTTCATGATATGCTATCATCAAAATCATAGAGTTGAAAAACATGTCACAGAAGATCAGATAACTCATAGTGTTTGCTATCATCAAAATCACAGGGGCACAACAATCTCCCCTTTTTGATGATGGCAACACTATGAGTCACACTGACTCATGTCAAACTATTCTCCCCCTTTGACTTCATCAAAAAGAAAAATAGTTTGAGATGAGAGATACAAGCATACATGATATGAATAAAGAAAGATACTCCCCCTTTGACTCAGTCATTTAGATATGAAAGACACAGAGGCAGTTAAACAATGAGGCACAAATCAAGACAAGTCTATGTTGCAGATATATGCTCTCCTATGCCAGCCAGTTAAGATCATGCACAAATCAAGTCTATGATGCAGATGTTAATCTCCCCCTTAAAGCCAGAATAGAGTTGAGGTATGACAAGAGGTGAAACATCTATCAGCAAAAGCACATAGGCACTCCAGAATTACCACAATATGTAAGCACAATGAATGAATTGAGGGAGACAGATTTTCATTAGCACACCAAATTCATAAATCTTTGTAAACGAATTTCAGATTCTTCATTTATAATAGATTATGAATGAGTTTAAACTTACCATCATGATTTAAGAGTGATGTATTCAAAGTTTGTCAAGAAAATTCAATACTCATATCTGAAACACCTTTTAATAGAAATGAACCAACAACTCATCTGATATTCATGTTTAACCTCCTTCCATCTTACTTATTTAAATTCAATGACTCCTATGGAAGTTACACAAGATAGTATTGAGATTAAACAGAAATATTTGTGTTTGAACATGTCTTTAGATTTTCAGAATTTTCTATTGATCAGCACTCATTTTTCCTGAGCAAGTTTGGTTCAGTCAACACCTTTTTACGTGAGGCACAACACTTCTTAGGTGAAGTGACCCAGTTACTCAGTGTGACAACCATATTGCCTCTCAAAGAGAACAGAGTTAGCAATGGAGTATCTTTTTACATGAGGAGACACCTTGATCAGAGGCCAGAATCCCCAATTACTCAACACATCCATGCTATTGCTCTGCCAGATTTTCAAACATTTTTATAAGAGAGTTAACTATGGCACTTCATGACATGGGCTTACCCCATTTCTTTGACAGAGAACCCAGTTTCTCTGTGACCAAAGTCATTGCTCTTGCATTAAATTTTTAAGTGTTTTCAGATTTTTCAAACAATGCTCAGTACACTGAAATGTTTAAGAACAATACCTTCTATATGTATCTTAACCAAAGAAAGCCATGTCTTTTAGAATTTCAGATATCAGAAGGTTTTGCATGAAGTTCATGAGACAATTTGTTAAGATCTATTAAGCATGATGATTCAGATATTTTCAAGTCATTTACATCAAAACTTAGGAAATACATTAGACTTAAATCAATTTGATTTATCAAAACATTCTTAAGCCAGTATAATAGAAGTTTCTTCTTTTCAGAATATGTCTGATTTATGTCTAGGGTGCACTGACTAAAATCTTTCCTCATTCAGATGAGTCAATGACATTGTCAGGAAATCAGTGGAGTCAACAAAGTATTTTTATTGAGAGAATAGCAGAGAGCAATCAGAAGCCAGCATTAAAGACTAAGATTCAGTCAGATTAGCTTGGACCAGACTTGATAAGATATGAAGAAATGTGAATGATAGGAACAAGCTAGCAATTGAATTCACAGGAGGCAGAATCAATAGCTAAGTCTGGAATACAGACAGATCAGCTATATCAGAGTAGAGACAACAGAGAATTTAGGTGAACCACACATTTGCCAAGAGTGGATCAGATAGCTAGACAGTGAGAGTTCAAGAGATGAAGAGATGGAACAGGAAAGCTCCCCCTGACTAGATGCTACATATATACAACAAAGCATGAGCAGCAGTATGGTTAATTAAGAATGATTGAGCTCCCCCTGACTAAGTGCATGATTTACAATGAAAGTACATCACATGATTTCAAATTTGTCATTCAAATATAATCCATGCACTTCAGACATAAGTGAACTACCATGAACATGATTGAGCAATTCCATTTCAGAAAATTCCAACTAAGCATAGATCAAATTAACAAGATGCTTAACCATCTCAAACAGTCAATTTTCAGATGATGGAATTTAAATAGATTGTTCAGAACTGACCTGAAGAGTAGAATCTTAGGGTTTTCCTTTTTGAGTGCCTTGGTTTATTAACCCCTCTTTGTTCTTCAACCCCCAAGGCACACCTGCAAAGTTTTTGATCATTTTGATCCTGCAGGGACCCAAGCAGCTTTGGGTCCTGCGTTAGCCATGACAGGTGTTCTAAATAATTTCTTAGCAACATGGTCATCATGATCCATCAAATAACAATTTTTCATAGAGTGACCATACTTTCCACAATATCTACATGATGTGACTGGTTTCTGGTTCTTATGATGCATAGTAACAGCAGTATGAGGTTTATAAACATGATCATAAGATTTTCTGTTGAATGCATGAACAGTTTGTTTCTTATTCCTAACCAGCCAACATTCAGTAGATCTATGGCCTGGCTTCCCACAGTTATAGCATGAGAATCTTGCAAATAGTTTTGCAGGGAATTTGACAACATAGGGGTTAATCGAGTTCTTCTGAACATGCTAACAGTTCTTGACTGTATGGCCATTCTTCCCACAGTGAGAGCAAGCAGAAGAATTTCTTCTATGAAAGCCATTTTTACCCCAAGTGGATCCAAACCAGCACTCAGCAGCCTTGTGCCCAGGCTTATTGCAGTTAGAGCACACAATGTGCTGACTAGACTTGTGTTTAGTTCCATAAGGACCATGAATAATCATGGAAGACCTGGCATGCAGTTTATTGTCTTCTTTCATGATAAAGCATGCATTCATGAGATGACCATACTTACCATAATAATAACATGAAGCATCAGGCTTCCTAGTAGCATGGTTTCTATCAGAAAATTTTCTAGAATGTAATGTTCCACTAGCATGCTCATCCTTTAACATCAATCTGTAATCTTCCATTATGTGACCTCCTTTCCCACAATAATAACATGACCCCTTTTTAATATGAGTGTGTGAGAGATCATGTGAATTGTGTGCAGCATTCTTTATAGCAACAGGAGTGTCTTTGTCCTTTTTCTGTGAATTTTTATTCTTTTTCAGTTTTTGAATTTGTTCTGTAGATTTGGAATTGACAGTGGACTTTTGTGCAGTGAATTGAAAAACAGAAGGAGCAGAGGTTGTGTTCTGATTAGAAGCTTTGACAAAAACAGTAGATGTTTTATTCCCATTACTCCTTTTGTTTGTCGGACTGTAACCCAGTCCCTCTCTCTGAAAGCTAACATTATTTCCAAGAAGCTTATTCTGATTGTCCTTTCCTTTGACAAATTTTGACAAGGAGTTTTTCAAATCTTGAATTTCAGAATTTAAGCCACAAATATTAGCTTCATATTTGGACAGATCTGTTTCACAGGAAATGACTTGTTGATGCAAGGCATCATTCAGACTTTTGAGTTTTTCAACTTCCTATTTTAATTTTATTTCATTGTCAGCTTCAGATAGGGACTTATAAAGATCATCAACTTCTTGTTGAAGGGATGTGATTGTTAACTCATATTTAGCTATCTTTTGTTCACAGCAAGTGACATTCCCACTCAACATTAGGTTGATATTTTTCAGATTTGTAATTTCATGTTCAGCATTCAGCAACTCACTAGAGCTCACCAGGCTTACACTCTTTCCTTTTTCTAAAGTGATTAGCCTCTCAGACATTGCTGAGTTTAGGTGATTCAGCTTATTAATTTCCTCTTTCAGTTTACTATTCTGCTCTAGGAGTTCATCATCAAGCACCCATTCATCTGAAGAAAACTGACATTCATAAAACTTTTCTTGTTGTTTTTCAGATTGAAGTTTGTCAAGATTTTTCTGAATCTCTGAATTTGTTACTCTATCAGCCTCTAATTTTTCAGAAATTAATCTATTTTCTTTTTCAAGATTTATTGATTTGTGTTCAAATTCCTTGAGCTGATTATTGAGTATTACATTTTCAGACTTCATGTTTTCCAATTCAGAGTTGACAAGCTCTAAGTTTCTCACAAGTTCTTCATTTTGAACAACATCATTGTTATGAGCCTGATCATCATCAATTAAACTATGCCTCTCCTTTAGTTCAGCAATTTCACAAACAAGCTCTTGATTCTCCTTTTTGTGTGAATCAATTTGTTTCATAAGAGTTTGTTTTTCAGATTTCAAATGATCTAAATCTGAACTAATATAATCAAAATCTGTTAACTGTCTTCTAAATATGTCATTTTCAATTTTCAGAATTTCAGGGCTTTCACCTCGAGATTTAGCATCCTCATGTTTCTTTAGCTTCTTTATCAATTTTTTATTCTTCTTCTTTAGTCTTTCATAGGATTCTAACAGATTGGCATAGGCATCTTCCCAATCGTCTAAAGTGTAACTAGAGAAAGGATTGGTTACCTCTTCAGCATCTTCGGATTCATCTTGATCACTGCCATGGTTGCTCTTGTCAGCCATCAGGCAGCTATCCTCATTTCTCCTCTGAGCTAGCTTCAGCTTGTCCAGAATGTCCTTAGCGGACCTGCAGTCATAAAAACAAGAATGTAGAGCCTTGTCAGTAGCTTCTTTCATTAATTTCAAAACTTTCTGATTCTCTCCATTTCTTGATCTGTGACTGTTAGTCCATTTGGACTCTTTCTTTGGCAGTCTGTGAGGACCATGTGAGATTAACTTCCACAGATCTGGATCCATCAAATTCACATAGTTATGTAGACTGCTAACCCATGAGTTAAAATTAGACCCATTGAAAACCGGTGGAGAAGCCATGAAGGCAAATCAATCAAGCAATTTCAAAACTGTATGCAGAAGATAGAAATACACCGAAAGCCAGCAGGATCCTCTACATATCGTTGGATCTGGAAAGTCAGAAACCTGCCCTGATACCAATTGTTGAGACAGGTGCGATAGATTCAGAGGGGGGGTGAATGAATCTCCCCTTAAAAATATAGCCTAATAAAAAACTAATGCTCAGATATGCGGACTTAAAGAACAGTTGTAGATATATTCTGAAGATACTTAGAAGGATCTCGCAAAGCAACACAAAGAATAAGCTCTCACTCGATCCTAAGCAAACATCTAATGTGCGAAGCAATAAGATGAACACATAAGAAAATCAAACCACAAGGGACACCAGAATTTTTAGGTGGTTCGGTCCACAGACCTACGTCCACCCCTCACTCCAAACCGGAGTGAGGCTTCCACTAGCAACGCTAGAACAGCAAACTCAGTCTGCAACAAATGCTGCCACACAGCTTCACTAGGGGAACAACCTCCCCTCTTCCTCCCAACCGGAGGGAACCACTAGTGACACCCAGTCACTAGCAAACCAGAGACCGAAGTCTCTCTTCCTCCAGACCAGGAGGGCTCACCTGGACTTGCAATCCACAAGACCAGAACCGAAGACAAATCTCCCTTCCTCCAAACCAGGAGGGAACCCACAAGTGACTCCCAGTCACCTGCAAACCAGAGGTCTCGGACCTCTCTTCCTCCACAAAGGAGGGAACCACTGATGACACAAGGTCACCAGCAAACTGGAGAAACAAATCTCCCTTCACCTGAAACCACAGGAGGAACCCGATCCCCAACAGGGCAATCGGAAGAACAAAGTAAAGGAAAACAATAAAAGAAAATATAGCAACTAAAAAATGGAAACATAAAATCAAAATGTGGCTCTCGCAGGAGCTGGCTGGCCTGGATTTGATCCATGGTCCAGCATAAACTGATCTTCAGTTGAAGCTTCTTTTACTCTAGCTCTCTCTTCTTCTCACTCTTCTTTTTCTTCTCTTTCGCAGGCTCTCTCTCTGTCTCTTCTTCTTTTCCTACTACTGCACCTCTTTTCTTCTATCTGGATCATTCTATTTCTTCTGTCTTTCATCCACTTCTTGATCAGTCTTCTCCAGATGGACGAGGCTTCGTATTTATAGCAGTAGCAATTAGGGCACTATCCTCGGATCACGTGCCAGGTGCCAACCTCAGATCACGTGCCCTTCATCGGCTTCACGAATAGTACCTATCAAGTAATCATAAGAAGATATCAGATGGATGTACAGACTTGGTTCAGACTGTTAACAAAGTGTGTACATGCATGATGCAGCTTGAGTGTATAGACTTGAAGGGTTGACAACAAGTGTATAGACTTGAAGCCTTGGAAACGAGTGTATTGACTTCGTCTTGAAGGAGATACACATGTGCACTGAAGTGTGTACAGACTCTGCTGAAGAACATTCAGCCTTGAGAGCGTGCAGACAGTGTACAAACTTGCTGTAATGACCGATACCCAACTGGATGGTGTATGGACTTAGAATGCATGAGACAGCAGTGTATAGACTTTAGAAGATGAAGCATGCACAGGCCAAACGATGTACAGACTTTGCCAATATGAGACACTGTACAGACTTTGTTGTATAGACTTGATGTGGTGGCTGTGTAGACTTAGCTGCAGGCTGTAGGACGAATGTCTAGACTCTGCAGACATGCGATGCAACTGGATGTATAGACTTAGTTGTGATGTGCAACCTATGTGCAGACATGGCCTGCAGGCAGCCAGACTATGTATAGACTTGGCGTGCAACGATGCAACACAATGTATAGACTTAATCGTGCAAGCTACAGTGCTAGTGTATGGACTTAGTGCAATTCAAAGGCTGTATAGACTTAGCGTGGAATGCCTGAAGCACAGTGCAATGTATACACTTGCCACTGACCAATGTATAGACTTGAAGATGATTGTGAGAGCATGCAGTGTAGGGAGTGTACAGACTTACCACCGACCAATGTATAGACTTTGCCAAACGATGCAAACGATAATGCATGAGACGATCAGATGTACAGACTTTGAAGCTTAACTGAGACGGTGGATGTACAGACTTGAGCATGAACTGTGCACATGAATGAAGAGCACTGTGTAGACTTGTGTGCTTGCAAGTGAGCAATGTACAGACTTGGGCTGTACAGACTTGCAGTGTGCAATGCATGCGATGTATAGACTTTGTGACTCATGCAGACTAGAGGTTGTACAGACTTTGGAAGGCATGTGCAGTCTTGAACTCTTGCAATAGAAGGCTGTACAGACTTGGTCATGTATGGCGAGACAAGGCAGACGCTGTACAGACTTGGTGATACGATGCGTGAGACACTGCCAGACTCTGTACAAACTTGGACGTAGGTAATGATTGTAATGTGTAGACTTAGTGTGTAGCAAAAGCAGCGAACGTAGGAATAGGTTGGAATGTATAGACTTACGTTCGATCAGCAATGTATAGACTTTAACTAAGCAAGCTACAGTGCAATGTCTAGACTTAATGGTGCAAGCGATGTATAGACTTTGGAACGCTTGAAGCACAGACACGCTGCAATGTATAGACTTGAGTTAAGCAAGCTACAGTGCCGATGAGTAGACTTGGCCAATGTGCAGACTTGAAGGCAATGTGACGATGTGTAGACTTGGCCAATGTACAGACTTGAATGCTCGACCAGTGTACAGACTTTGATGAACATGCAAGTGAGTGTATAGACTTTCTATGCCGCTGCAATGTGTAGACTTGATGAACAATGCAACCGACTGTACATACTTGAAGTAATGCATGCCGAAGAACAGACTTGGCAAACGGGATGTGCAGACTTTGTAGCATGCAGTGTCTAGACTTGATATGAAGGAATGCACAATGTCTAGACTTGATGAACAATGCAACAGGCAATGCTGACTGATGTATAGACTCTGAATGAGTGACATGCGACAGACAATGTGTAGACTTGTTTTGAACCATGCACAATGTATAGACTTGCAATACCATGAAGGCAGGCTGTATAGACTTGAGGTAATGAGGTAATGCATGCAGGTGACAATGTATATACTTGCGAATCTGGGGGTTCAGTGGGTCGACGCAGTGACCCCATGCGTCAACGCATCCAGCCTTATCTTCAAAGCCATCTGAGGCATTTCAAGGCTGCGTCAACCTCGTGGACTCAATGGGTTGACGCCATCTGAACTACTTACGAGATGTATAGACATGATAAATGACAGAATGCAATGCTGTATGAACTGAATGTCGGCTAATGCAAGATAGCACATTCATATGCCCAAAGTAGAAATATAATTCAGACACAGATTCATGATATGCAAAGCCACAGATTCATGATATGCAAAGCTGTAGAACTGACATGATATATGCCCATAGCAAGACAGTCAATCAGATGTTCATGATATGCTATCATCAAAATTATAGAGTTGAAAAACATGTCACAGAAGATCAGATAACTCATAGTGTTTGGTATCATCAAAATCACAGGGGCACAACACGTCTGAGGGTGAAAAGCCGTACTAAACCTTAGTCTAGTACCCATAGACGATTGTAAACCCTTCCAGAAATGAGAGGTGAATCTCGGATCTCGATCTGAAATAATAGAGCTTGGAATACCATGTAGCCTTACGATCTTCTTGATATATATGGCGGCTAGAACATCCACGGTCCATTTAGTCTTGATAGGTAAAAAGTGAGCGGACTTGGTTAATCGGTCCACAATTACCCATATAGCATCAAAACCACTTCGGGTCTTCGGCAATCCAACTATGAAGTCCATACCGATACTATCCCATTTCCATTCCGGTATTTCGAGAGACTTGAGTTTACCAGCCGGTTTGAGGTGTTCGGCTTTGACTTGTTGACAAACCAAATATCGGCTTACGAACTCGACTACCTCTCTCTTCATATTCAGACATCAGAATGTTCTCTTGAGGTCTTGGTACATTTTTGTAGCACCAGGATGAACAGTATTGTTGGTTTTAATGTGTCCCTTCTTTTGCAAGATGGGTTATGATGCCAACTATGATGAAAGTATGAGCAAAATAGTGAAATCACTCAACCTATGAACATGTGAATCATGAACCTAGGCAACCAGCACAAGCTCTAGCATGGGCATGCTATCTCAATTAAGACTAAACTAAGCAAATAAAGAAAAACACACGCCGGGGCGTGGAATAAGGAATAAAGAAAAAAAACACCGTATATGTGGAACAAGAAAAGTAAAGAAGAGATATGACGAGAGAGGAAGCTAATGCCCAAACTAAGGAAAGACGTGATCGTCACTAAGGTAAAAACAAGCCAAAGACCTGATAAGTACCTTAGAATAGGAGGATGATGCACCTGCCCATGGGAGAGAGAAAATAATCAGGAAACTACAGCTCCGTCAGATGTAACGGTCGAAGATAGATGCGCCACAGGACGTGTAACGGCCCCACGATAGACCGCTACAAGACTCTAACGCGCCTTTGGTAGACCGTCAGAGCATCTGCAGAATAGAATTGGGAATCTTTTGATCTCTAAGCTTTCCAGCTGGCCAGAGAGCTTGGGCCTCGTGCTATGGGCTCTGTAAACCTGCAAAAGAGTGTAGAACACAAGAAAAATAACCCAGATTAGCCCTTGGGCAAAGTAGTATCAATAAATCAAAGAACTTAAGAACATGCGAAAGGAAAGGGAAATATTAGGGAGGTTAGTTTTTTAACCCCTCTGGGGCATTTTAAAAGATGGGAGGATGTTTTAAATGGATGCAGAAGATCCAAGAACGTGGTAGAGGAAGAGGAACAATGGTATGATGCTTGGAAGAGGGAAAAGATGCTAACACAACAACTTGACTGAACTAAACCCTTGGAATCAATACTCCCTGGACTTTGGAAGCAGATGGACGTGGGAAGCAGCTCAGATGGGGACATCACCTCCCATGCCCACGTTTACCGTTCGTCTCCTCACCCCGGTTGCATCCGGCATGGTTTAGTCATTTAATTTTGAGTCCTATGTAATTTTATTTGAGTCATTTGATGTATTTTCCCTTTTATTTGAGTCATGTTCCTAGGTCTTGCATTTATTTTCCTAAGTTTGAGTGTCATTAGATTGTGTAATGTGCTATTGGGCCCAATTCTTCGGGCTTGGCCCATGAGCCCCCCCTACCCCTTCGGTTATTTGTTATTGAGTCTTTTGTAAGGGACTTTTGTAGAAATGTGGGTTTCCTATATATAGGACCACATTCCCCCCATTTCAACTTAATGAATGAATCAATGAAAAACTTGCCATTTTGAGAGTTCAAACCTCTTAGCTAGTGGAGAGATTCCATTATTTGGGTGAGAAACCCTAGGGGAGAAATTCCCCACCCATTCCTCTCTTAATCTCTCTCTTTCACCCCTCTTTCTCTCTCCTCTACACCCAAATCCGAAAATCTTCTCTCTCCTCCCTTCCCAACCACCACTCTCCCACCTACCCCCATTAAAGACCACTCCCCTTCCCCACACATCCCATTACTCCACCCCCTAGTCCCAAGAGAGCTTCCACCAATCCTAGCTCCACCTCCCAACCCCCAACTACCCCACCCACTTCCCCAAGCACCCTTCCTACAACCCCAAGCATCCCTATTATGTTCCCCACACACCTCTTCCCATCCCCCAAGACCAAAATTTAATCCCACCCTTAAACCCATTTTCAAAGACCCTTTCCCTCTCACCCACCTTCCCAAATTCGTAGCTCCTCCTCCCACCACCTGTTAGACCCCCTTCCAGACCCCATTCTTCCCTTCCCCCACCTTAGAACACCCCCTCCTAGACCCCCTCACAGCCCGGGCTTCCCCCACACTCATCCACCCCCATTTCCCCTCCCATATACCCCATTCCCCCCCATCATCTTCAACCTCCAGCTCTCAACCGAAGATCTACAGAAGAGCAGCAGCTTGCAGAGGTGACCACGGCTTCCCCCGGATGTTTCTGAAGGATCAAGAGCCATCATTGGAAGCGGTTTCCTGTCCTCTTCGCAACGAAAGTGGGTTCGTCCTCATCGGAGCTCGTTGCTGCCCGGGAGCCCCGTTCTCCCACGACCGCGCAGGTCGGCTACTGCAGAGTTCCAGAACCGGAGGAAACGCTTCACCACGACGAGCCCTGAAGGAATCAGGCTTCAGGGTCTTCTGTAAAGTTCTTCCTCGGCCTGTCTGCTTTCCGAATCAGGAAGCAGAAGTCCATTCAGCATCCGAGAGCAGGAGTTACCAATTTTCTCCCACAATCGCGTGACTCTGCTTTCGACAGTCTGCACCGATGCCTCTTCACTCTTCTGGTTCCACAGATCATCTCCGGCATCTTTTGGGGTCCCTGTTTTGTTTGCTGTAAAGAGGACTCTCCCACAGTTCTAATGGCGCTGACAGCACCTCATTCGGAGTTCAGGAGAGGTCGGGACAGCCTCATCTTCCTACTGTTGGTGGCCTGCTACTGCCAGTCCAAAAATCAGAGGCCTTGTTCGAGCTCCCGCCCCGACCGGCAGCGACTCCAGAAGAAATTAAGAAAATTCTGAGGCAATCCCCTTCCAGCTACGAAGGTTTTCCCTCTAGTCTCGTTGTCAAAAAAATTCCTGATCAAGATCTACAATAGCAACACCGACCCTCTATCCTGACTCATAGACAGCAAGCAGATTCGGCGTCCACCCTTATTCCTCGTTCTTTGCTATAGTTTCCCCACCCCGCTTGGCCGGCTGAAGGTCCCTCCCTGTGTGGAGGTAGTATTGTCTGTAATTTCATTAACCCCCACCCCAAGATCCCCCTCCTGCGAGAGGTGTAGTGGTGTACTTTGTTTGGGCAGGTCAAGCGACACCGCCGCGGCGTGTGGGGATCCACTCGCCTCCCCGCTCGCCCTCGTCTCCGACCGGGACCGGTTTCTTCAAACCGGTCGAGTAAGTGCTCAAACCTTCACTCCACTTAGTGCTTGTCTTTCAATATTAGTTCTAATTCCGCTGGTTATGCGAGTGAGAGCCCGATCCTCAAGCCCCATTACCTTGAGTGATCACCGTGGGAAGAGTGCAACCGGTGCCTTCGGCACTTCGTCAGCCCCGTTGAATTGGGCTTCCAAATCCATTGGGAATCAAATCTTGGCCTTGCTGGCCCTCTACCAACAAGGGCCCAACCCCTCAACCTCACCTTGGCATTGCCAAGTTACCCCGGGCTTGGGTGAGCGACGAGAGAGCGGTGGCCCAATTCGGCCCATTTGAATGCGATTGTACTTGCTTGCATTAGGTCCGAGGTTGTGTCACATCAATTGGTATCAGAGCAAGTTCACAACTTGTCTCTCCACAAGTTGGTCCTAGGGCATGTTTATGCATTTAGAGTCCTCGGTTGCATCTCCCATGTCCACTAGAATGGCCGCTTCATGCCCGTCATATACATCCCCATCAACTTTCCCAAGAAGCCCAAATCCTCATGGAAGCTCCATTGCCAACAAAGTGGGTAGCAAGACCTCTATCATAGAAGCCCTACCTAATGTCCTTAATCGTCTTGAAGATATCATGTCTCGACTCGACCGACTTGAAGGAAATAGCCGTGCACCAAGAGTGAATGAGAGTGACCTTTGGGAAAATCTAGAAACCATATTTTTAGAACACTTGAAAATCAAAACCCCCACCTTTGATGGATCCAACAGCCCAAGCCTTTACCTAGATTGGGAGATTTCCCTAGACCAATTCTTTAAAAGTTGCCCCTTGAACGAAGAAAGGAGAATGAGGCTAGCCAAGGCACACCTCTCCAAACAAGCTAAAACTCATTGGTTAGTTGTGGAAGGTTTAAGAATGATCCGCAGGGAGGCCCCCATTAGCACTTGGGATGAGATGAAGATCGAGCTTAGGAAAACCTACACTCTCCAACCCTCTCCCTCCTACTCAAATAACAAAAGCCCAAAGAGCACTTCAACTCCTTCATCCCCACCCGGTCAATCCAAGACCCCAATCACCCATTCCCTACCACTTCCCATCTCTCCCACCCCAACCACTATATTTACACCCCACCTCCAAGTCCACACCACAACCATAGGTCCCCATACCCAATTAGGCCCCATGGCCAACTCTCCACCTAGGCCCATGGTAACCCCCACCACTACCTTTCCATCACCCCCAAAAAGGGACACTCCTCCCAAAACAAATCAACCCAAACCCCTTCAACCCACCCATCTTCCTCTCCCTACCCCAATCCAACTCCCACCAAAGCCTCCACTACTACCCTCACCTATCCTAACCCAAGTTTCCCACTACCTACCACCCCGGATACACCATACCCCAATCATCACCACACCCTCAAAAGCCCCTCTCACCTCCTTGGAAGAAGAACCCATACCCCACCCCATAGTGGTGAACACTCCAAACCCACTCTCCACCTTGGAGGAAACCCAAGCCCAAATTGAAGAAGAAACAACACACGAGGGTCTTCACCTTACATCACCATCTCTAGTTGGAGTCAATCTCATCTTAGGGGAAACCCTTGTTAGTTGGCTAAAGAAGAGCCCAATAAGAGAGATCACGACCCACGATTTCCCACCCATGAAGGAAAACCATCCCATAGTGCCCATCTCCTCTTATCACACCACAATCCAAGCATCTTATCAAGTAGAGACCTTAGAGGATTTTCTTAGAGGCTTAGCATGGCAAATTGAGTTCACTAGCATGTTGACCCCTATGGCCGAACAACCTAGGAGCCTTAGCCTCCTACACCTATGCATAGGGTCTATCACCTCGGTTTGCACCATTGGTTGCTACACTAGCGACCTCCTTCTATTCCTCCCTACACCCGATGAGCCCAACCTTCTCCTCAATTTAGAGCTTCTTATCTCGGGTAGAAAGCCAAGCCCTCCACTCATAGCCGACCCACTTGTCAAGAACATTGGCCCAACTATCATGGAGAAGGATGACTTAGCACCTTTTAAGGATCTTGAGGACATGGAGTTCCTCCCTCTAGGTGACCCATTTTATGATCCATATGATCCATTCCAATGGGAGTCAAGGGACTCATATGACCCAACCATCTTACCAACCACCCACCCTTTCCTACCCTCACCCACCATATTGGGCCAAACCCACCTCATCCATGACCCGGGTTACACCTTGGGAGCCATGACCTTGGGCCACATATCCCTAGGTAATAAGGTTGTGCCCCACCCCATGATGACCACCTTCTTAGATCCATTCGATCCTTTCCAATGGGAGTTCAAAGGTTGTCCCACACCTATACACATGGAAGTCACCTTTGGGAAAAGTATGCATGTGTCTAGGCTTACCACACCCCTTGGCATGAACACTATGTTGGGTCCATTCATTCATATCACCCACATGTCAAGTAGAAAGTATGAGTGGTCCACATTCGGATGTCATGGTCCTCCTTCATTCATCATGGATCTTAAGCATGTCAAAAGCATCTACGGATGTCCGGGTCCCCTCACATTCATCACCACTTTGCATGATAGGTTCACCTACGGGTGCCCCGGCCCACCTAGGCCCACCAAAGTCTACATGACAACATTGCATGATAAGTCCACATATGGTTGCCCCGGCCCTCCAAAATCCATCAAAGTCTTCTTGGCATCAAAGCATGATCGGTCTACTTTTGGTTGCCCAGGTCCACCCATCACCCCTAGAATGTCAACATTCACGAAATTACATGAAAGCCTTTGCAAGCACATAAGTAAAAAGAATGAGGCTTATAAGAGGCGGGCCGACTCTCTTCGGCATCACCAAGAATTCCAAGTGGGTGACCTTGTGATGGTAAGGATGGAGAGGCTCTCCCCGGGAGCCAACTCTAAACTGAGACCACGTGGGGCTGGTCCCTTCCAGGTCTTGAGGCGCATAGGTGCAAATGCCAACGAGTTAGATCTCCATGAGGAGTATGGAATAAGTCCCACATTTAATGTTGCCGACCTAGTGCCATATAAGGGACCCACGGTGGTACCTAGTGAGGAGATTGAGCCTACTTCTTCCCTTGAGAGAGCACCCACCCATGATGATAAACCACCAGCCAAGAGAGCCCAGCGTGAACAAATTGAACAAATATTGGATGAACAAGTCACTACCACTCGGAGCAAGGTATATGAGCGCTATCTCGGCAGGTGGATGGATCGGTCTCGTTCGGGAGACTTGAGGGCGGTACCACTTCTACACCCTCCAAGGAGGGAAGGACACTTACTCGACAGAGTCGAGTTCTCCGCACCCCGGGAGTATGATGGGGACATCACCTCCCATGCCCACGTTTACCGTTCGTCTCCTCACCCCGGTTGCATCCGGCATGGTTTAGTCATTTAATTTTGAGTCATATGTAATTTTATTTGAGTCATTTGATGTATTTTCCCTTTTATTTGAGTCATGTTCCTAGGTCTTGCATTTATTTTTCTAAGTTTGAGTGTCATTAGATTGTGTAATGTGCTATTGGGCCCAATTCTTCGGGCTTGGCCCATGAGCCCCCCCTACCCCTTCGGTTATTTGTTATTGAGTCTTTTGTAAGGGACTTTTGTAGAAATGTGTGTTTCCTATATATAGGACCACATTCCCCCCATTTCAACTTAATGAATGAATCAATGAAAAACTTGCCATTTTGAGAGTTTAAACCTCTTATCTAGTGGAGAGATTCCATTATTTGGGTGAGAAACCCTAGGGGAGAGATTCCCCACCCATTCCTCTCTTAATCTCTCTCTTTCACCCCTCTTTCTCTCTCCTCTACACCCAAATCCAAAAATCTTCTCTCTCCTCCCTTCCCAACCACCACTCTCCCACCTACCCCCATTAAAGACCACTCCCCTTCCCCACACATCCCATTACTCCACCCCCTAGTCCCAAGAGAGCTTCCACCAATCCTAGCTCCACCTCCCAACCCCCAACTACCCCACCCACTTCCCCAAGCACCCTTCCCACAACCCCAAGCATCCCTATTATGTTCCCCACACACCTCTTCCCATCCCCCAAGACCAAAATTTAATCCCACCCTTAAACCCATTTTCAAAGACCCTTTCCCTCTCACCCACCTTCCCAAATTCGTAGCTCCTCCTCCCACCACCTGTTAGACCCCCTTCCAGACCCCATTCTTCCCTTCCCCCACCTTAGAACACCCCCTCCTAGACCCCCTCACAGCCCGGGCTTCCCCCACACTCATCCACCCCCATTTCCCCTCCCATATACCCCATTCCCCCCCATCATCTTCAACCTCCAGCTCTCAACCGAAGATCTACAGAAGAGCAACAGATTGCAGAGGCGACCACGGGTTCCCCCGGATGTTTCTGAAGGATCAAGAGCCATCATTGGAAGCGGTTTCCTGTCCTCTTCGCAATGAAAGTGGGTTCGTCCTCATCGGAGCTCGTTGCTGCCCGGGAGCCCCGTTCTCCCACGACCGCGCAGATCGGATACTGCAGAGTTCCAGAACCGGAGGAACGCTTCACCACGACGAGCCCTGAAGGAATCAGGCTTCAGGGTCTTCTGCAAAGTTTTTCCTCGGCCTGTCTGCTTTCCGAATCAGGAAGCAAAAGTCCATTCAGCATCCGAGAACAGGAGTTACCAATTTTCTCCCACAATCACGCGACTCTGCTTTCGACAGTCTGCACCGACCCCTCTTCACTCTTCTGGTTCCACAGATCATCTCCGGCATCTTTTGGGGTCCCTGTTTTGTTTTATGTAAAGAGGACTCTCCCACAGTTCTAACGGCGCTGACGGCACCTCATTCGGAGTTCAGGAGAGGTCAGGACAGCCTCGTCTTCCTACTGTTGGTGACCTGCTACTGCCAGTCCGAAAATCAGAGGCCTTGTTCGAGCTCCCGCCCCGACCGGCAGCGACTCCAGAAGAAATTAAGAAAATTCTGAGGCAATCCCCTTCTAGCTACGAAGGTTTTCCCTCTGGTCTCGTCATCAAAAAAATTCCTGATCAAGATCTACAACAGCAACACCGACCCTCTGTCCTGACTCACAGACAGCAAGCAGATTCGGCGTCCACCCTTATTCCTCGTTCTTTGCTATAGTTTCCCCACCCCGCTTGGCCGGCTGAAGGTCCCTCCCTGCGTGGAGGTAGTATTGTCTGTAATTTCATTAACCCCCACCCCAAGATCCCCCTCCTGCGAGAGGTGTAGTGGTGTACTTTGTTTGGGCAGGTCAAGCGACACCGCCGCGGCGTGTGGGGATCCACTCGCCTCCCCGCTCGCCCTCGTCTCCGACCGGGACCGGTTTCTTCAAACCGGTCGAGTAAGTGCTCAAACCTTCACTCCACTTAGTGCTTGTCTTTCAATATTAGTTCTAATTCCGCTGGTTATGCGAGTGAGAGCCCGATCCTCAAGCCCCATTACCTTGAGTGATCACCGTGGGAAGAGTGCAACCGGTGCCTTCGGCACTTCATCGGCCCCGTTGAATTGGGCTTCCAAATCCATTGGGAATCAAATCTTGGCCTTGTTGGCCCTCTACCAACAAGGGCCCAACCCCTCAACCTCACCTTGGCATTGCCAAGTTACCCCGGGCTTGGGTGAGCGACGAGAGAGCGGTGGCCCAATTCGGCCCATTTGAATGCGATTGTGCTTGCTTGCATTAGGTCCGAGGTTGTGTCACATCAAGCTCTCCTTGGTTGGTTCTAGCTCTAGGATGCAGCAGCACTTCGACGCGAACTCCAGATGTCTCCCCTTCAAGCCATGAAGTCAAGGGTTCTATTTATAGACCCTCAAACTCTAGGTTCGAGTTGAGGATAATCCAGCTAGAAAATAGGGCGTTTCTTAGCAAACTCTTGAAGATAATACTCCCAAGAGTCCATAGAATCAAACAGAAGGTTCTGAGGATCAGATTCGAAGGAGAAATCCTCAGATCAAACTCTTAATTTGGCCATAGAGTAGTAGAGAAAGAGCAGTTCTACTAGAACTCTCTGTTAGATGTAACGGCTGCACGATAGACCGCCACAAAGATTTAACGCCCCAGGGATGGACCATCACACAACCTTATCCATTGAAAGATAAGATCAACGGGCGAAGTTTACGAACATAGGACTCTAGATGAATGTAACGGTCAAGGGTAGACGAGTTACAATGAATGTAACGGCCGCACAATAAGCCGTCACACCCAATGGATAGGCTAAAAAGATAAGCTTGAAAGAAGCCATAAGCTTAAGGACTCTGGGATGATGTAACGGACCAAGGTAGATGTGTTAGAGGATTGTAACGTGCCATCAAAGGACCGTTAGAGATAATGGAGTGTAAATGAAGCGAAAGTTCACTAAGCTTCGTCCAGCGGAAAGAGATAAGGAACCAGACCCAACCAAGGAGACATGACCCCTGAAATAAACCTCAAATTGACCAAGAAGGCTCAACAAAGGTGAACAACTCGGAGCATCATATAGAATGAACAAGGAGATGACCTGACCTATTGGTCATAAAATAGGTGTCAACAGATGCCCCTCCTTAACGTCCTCTTTGCAGGGGAGCGAGCGGAGGTGAAGCGAAGGTGAAATGGATCATGGAGATGAAGCGGAAATGAAGCGAAGCGGACTAAAAAGTGGGCGTTAAGGCAAACGACACCCGTTCTCAACCAACAAGCGATAGGAATTTTTTGGAAAACTTCGAACCAATCACAAGGAAATAGCCAACCAAATGACGCATGTCTGGAGGAACTAACAACTAAGGAAAGGAAAACACGGCCAGCGGCCGTAGCAACGGAAAGGGAAAAAGACAAGTAACTAAACTCCAGATAAGAATCTTCAGCTAACCAGATCAAGCGAGGAGACCGAAGGAAACCTTCCAACTCAGAGTGGAATGACTCTCCTTATTCAAGATCACTGAAGACATAGTTATTCACCATTATCGAAACACCTGGACAGATGAGGCTCATGAATGCTCAAAGATGTGTATGATGCATGCCGGGCTAAAATAAAAAGAAACCATTAAAACAAATGCAAAGAAGGAATAAAATAGCAAGATACTCGAGAATAATATTGCTAGACCGGAGAAACTAGGGTCAAGACACCATCTGCAACCACGGCGTGCAAGATAGAGTCCATCATCCCCAAGCTTTTCCAACCTAACAGCCTATCCAACGATTAAACATGTGCACTTAGATCATCATCATTTTTGTTTAAGGGGAACATCAGATCCCAGAACACATGAATGACTATCTGGTTCTCGAGATAATATATCATATATAATATATAGTAATGCATAAAGGGATAGGGAATCGAGATACAATAACTGACTTACCTGCTTAGCAAAGCGAAAGCATGATGACATAACAGCTTAATGGCATGAGTTTCAACAAAAGAAGTTAGCCACCAATAATCATAACCATCCAATAAGCATGAATTGCATTGATAAGATAATCATTCAAGCATCACCATTCAAACATCACCATTCATCAATTTGCTCTTGAAGAATGTAACGGTCTGGTCAGAGTGCGTTAGGACCCTCTGACAGTCCCACAAGGATGCGTCAGAATATGGCGATTCATATCATTTAAAAAACCACTTCCAACTCTCTGACGGTCCTACAAGGATGCGTCAAAAAGACGTGACGGTCTTACGATAGACCGTCACATTTCCTGAGTGTTCAAAAAACAAACTGAACGGTCATTCCCTCCTCATTCGCTCAAACACCAAAAATGACCCAAAACCCCTCAACTCCAAAAACCTCCGGTGACCAACTTTTCTACCAGAGCAATGGCCGGCGGCGAGCCCTCCCAGCCACCGAAGACGAGGGAAAAGGGGAAGAATAAGATGGTGATCAAGTGCCTCCGACGTCGGATAGGACAAGAGGACGATCCGGTGCCGGCGAGCCCTCCGACAAATAAACCAACGGAGGAAGTTCCTTCTATGACCGTGGAAGAAGCTGAAGGAGATATGGGAGAAACCGTTGGCGAGGAGGAAGCCACAATACGGGAGAAGAAGAAGAGAAAAGGCCAAGACCCCGAGGTAAGCCATCCACCCCAAAAAACCCTAATTTCCTTAAAATTTTGCATGCATATGCGTTTAGAGGGTAGAAATGGGTCTGGGGACCCATTAGGAACCAGTGTAGGCCTTTATGGCCATTTTCAGGAGCTAAGGCAAACAAAGGGGATAACGCCCCATTGCAGAAGATGTGACGGTCGTTGCAGCGACCGTCACAGACCTGACGCACCACCCTTGGCCCGTCAGAGAACTGTGACGCGTCACCACAGGTCCGCAGAGTAACCAGAGGTAGAAGCAATTTTTAGGGTTTTTTTAGTTTATTCAACTTTTTTGTTGTTTTCTTATTTCTATTAATGTAATGCAACGAAATTATGATGTAATGACCGACTTATGCTCTAATTGTGCAGGGGAAAAGAAGAATGAGGATTTCTTGGCTCCAGATCCGGGTGGTATACCAGGCATTGCCCGAGTTTCAGAGAGAGAGATTGGCCGGGATGGGATTTGCCGAGGTGCTGAGCATCGAGGTGACCAGGATGGATACGCCACTGCTATACGCGCTTTACGAGAGATGGGACCCCGTGAGCCGAGCTTTCATCTTCCCATGGGGCCACATGATCCCCACATTAGAAGACATGGCCAGGATCACTGGATTGTGAGTCCACAGAGCTGCCGTTATCGAGTGGACATATGGCGACTACTGGGAACTTGCTCAGGAGTTGCTGGGCTTGGACTTGATCAGGCCGAGGCACACATCATCCCAGCTGTCGAGGTTGAGACTGCAGGATAGCTTGGGACTGAGAGGAACGGCTATAGCGGTCGGCGAGCTCCCCGAGCAGCATATAGACCGGGTGATAGAGCAGGTGTGCCTGCGAGTGGCGACAGAGGCAGGACAGGAGGGAGACCGAGTCCTGAGACGATTTCTGATGCTGTTGTTCGGAAAGCTACTTTTTCTGACTCGAGCCGATGTGATCAGCTGCAGGCTGCTGCCACTGCTACAGGATTTGGGCAGAGTGGGGAAGTACGCATGGGGAGCGGCAGCGCTTGCCTTCTTATTCGAGTCGCTCAGCACCACAGATCGACGGACGATGCTAGGCGGCTTCTCACCTTTCCTACAAGTAAAAACTAGACTTAAGATGCTTTCTATATGATTATGATTATGCAAATGATGCAATTTACTAACACTTGACTCTAAATGCAGATCTGGAGCTTTCTCTACCTCCCGGGGATCGGGCGAGGTACTCAGCTGCATCCCGAGCAGATCCCGATCGCGAGGCGATGGGTGGTAGCGAGGGACACGGGATCGATTAACAGGCTGACCCGGGCCATCCAAGATGATCTTGACTCATTCCCACACACATCGGTAAGCTCCAAACTTAAACTTCTCTAAATGCTCTTAAATGTTGCTAAAATGCCTTCTAAATGCTTCTATATGCTGCTAAAAATGCTGTCATGGACTTAATTGCCTTTTCAGGTGCACTGGACACCATACCGGGATGAGGGCTACGAGGGACAGCCATGGGTCAAGGCATCCCTGGCATACAGCGGGCGAGATATTTGGCTGCACTGCATCAATGTGATCGAGCCGCTGCATTACCGCCTGATCCAGAGGACACGGGGACTTCATCAGCCATAGGTAACCTTCCCCCATAGAGATGATGAGCGCCCGGGCAAATCTTCAAAGGGCATTAGCGGTGACATCATTTGGTGCGCCCGGAAGGCCAAACATGTGCACGATTGGAACAAAAGAGGTCGGGCGGTGAAAGATCGGGCGGACAGCGACGAGGCCTACCTCAAGGTTTACTCCCAGAGATACGGCGACCAGGTGTTTAGGGGCACCCGACGGCCGGTATGAACTACTAAACTCAAAACATGGTCTATTTTAAATTTCTATATGCACTGACATTGCTTTCTAAATGAGCTAGACCCACAGGGACGCATAGCCGAGCTCGAGGGACTCCTTCATGCCACCATCCAGCAGCGGGATGAGTACCAGGCTGCCTTGGAGCTTTTGGTGAGTTTCTACACTTAAGACTTAAATGCTTATGCTTACAATGCAAATGACTAACTTCAACCTTCTAAATGCAGCGGGCTGAGGGAGCCCAAAGAGCAGGACCGAACGCTCCGTCCTCATCATCACAGCCTACCGGGGGCAGAGCTGAGCGGGATGCAGAGTTTGCTCGAGTAGTAGCTCGGGCCGAGGAGGCGGAGGCCACCCTTGCAGAGCGGGTAAGAATCTGAAATGCTCCTTTAGACTTAAATGCTTGCAAATGCCTAATGCCTAATGGACTGATGATGTGAAATGCAAAATGCAGGCAAGAGAGCTGACTGCAGCGGTAGCCGAGGCTGCCCATCTCCGGGCGGAGGTTGCCAGACTGAGCGCAGGAGAGACCCGCCGGCATGTGGATAATGAGGAGGTGGAGCGACTTAGAGCCGATGTCGCGCGTTTGAGGGGCGAGCGAGATCAGTTCCGAGTGCAGACCATCGAGATGAAGGGCGTGATTGCGGGCATGAAGGAGGCCCTTCAACTTCTAGGGAAGAAGTCGGGGACTAGTAGTAGGAGCCAGAGCGTTGCACCTAGTAGTGGATTTCGAGACTACTTCACTAGTTCCTCCGGCCACCGGAGGAACGAGGAGGCAGACCAGAGATGACAGCGAGGGGAGGAGAGCAGCGTCCAGGAGCCACCAACAAAGCGGCATGAGGGCACTGGCGATAGTGACGGCCCGGGTGACAAACTGGCCGAGTGACTTGTTTTCTATTTCTTCTTGTAACACCCACACTTGTGAATGAAAATGGAATGATAGGAATGGAAAAAAGCCCTTTTTTATGTTTTGTTTATGCGGATGAAATGGATGTGTGAATGTGGATGAATGTGTGAATGCATAAATGTGTGAATGCATGAATGGACAAGTGAATGGATGTGTGAATGAATAGGTAAAGCACAGACAGGGTGTAAGTCCGACAGGTCAGACCAAAGAGGGCTGAAAAGGAGGGACAAAACCCTGCAGCAGAAGGTGTGACAGTCCAGTGGTGGGGCGTCAGGGCCATGTAACGCATCAAGGTTAGGCCGTCAGATATGACAGAATGAAACTGGACATGAAAATTATTGCAGAAAAATTGACGGTCCAGTGATGGAGCGTCAGAGATCTGTAACGGTCCAATGTTAGACCGTCAGACATGACAGAGCGAGATTGAGCTAACAACGTGTAGCAGGAAATGTGACGGCCCAAAGATGGAGCGTCAGAGAGATGTGACGGTCTTACGATAGACCGTCAGAGAACAAACTATACTCCGAGACGGATTCTGCCATGAGAGCCCAAACTCGAGGCAAGGAGACCTTAATCCCCACTAGAACCCTCCTAGGCTTAGGATAAGGCTTTCTAACCCAAATCTTATCACTCTAGAACTAGAATCAAGCCCTTATAAGCTAGGAACAAGCCCAAAAATCATAGCTTTCATTAATTCTCTGCTATAAAGGTTGAAAACTCCATCAAAGGGCAAGGAACATCATGAAGAGAAGCTTTGGAGAGATGGGCATGGAAGAGAGGGTCTATACCGGGCCCAAAGCAGCCAAGAAGGAGCATGGGGAGCTGAAAAGATTGACATCCATCTCCAAGCATCTGAGCTCAAGTGCCCAAAGAGTGGTAAGTTCCAAATGATTTCAAAAGTTCATCAATTTCTGCACTTTCTATGCTTCTCATGATTCTTCTCTCTTCTTCTTCTTCCTTCCTCTTTTCTCTAGCCTCTCCCTGGTCCAAGGTGTTATTCCAACTTAAAGTGGGTGGCTCCCATGATCAAGGAACTCCCTTTAGAAGTCTTATCCATCCTTAAGGCATGGCACCTCCAACCTTTGCTAGTTTTGGCCAAAAACTTCCAGAAATTATCCTTAGATTGGTCAAGCCTTTCAGCCCTCATAGAGCTATGGGATCCACAAACACACACCTTCCTCTTCCCTTCCTTTGAAGCTACAGTCCTATTGGAGGAGGTAGAGACCTACCTAGCACTTGCTAAGACTAAAGTGGGGGATGAAGATCTAGTGTGTCATACGGTTGAACCTATTGACCCATCATTGATTCTAAGTGATTTCATACATAACCCAAAGGATGTGAGGACCATGATCAGCCCATGCCATATTCACTTGATACCCATGGCTCAATGGATAGTCTCTCATTGCAAAAATAAGTGGGAGAGATATGAAGCCATTCCCAAAGCCGTGTCGGTTTGCTTATGCGGGGTCTTCCTTTTCACTACTACCGACCACCTCCTAGATATCCAAAACCTTAACATCATCAGCGGGTTGTGGCGGAGTTTATCAATATCTCACGCAGTCCTTTCATACCTTTACGAAGGACTTAGCTCAGCTTGCCTAGGAGGACCTCTATTCGGCTCAATGATACTCCTTGAGTGTTGGATGGGAGTGAGAATCAAGTTCCAACCCAAGGAAGACATACCTTCAGCTAGCCGGATCTTTTGGAGCCACCCTTTGTTCTTTATCGGAGGTGCCTTTGGATTCTCTTCACAGGTTGAATGTCAGACGGCAGACAAGAAAACGCGTGATGATTGGCGCCTCTTCCTCAACACCTTGCCAATAGAGAAGTTCATGATGCGTCCAAGAGTTCTGTAGAGCACTTTGTTCAAGGTACCACGATGACCAGGCCTTGATCTACAGTTAGTGGGGAACACTACCCTGGCGATCTACAACCCACACCGGTGCCATCTTTAGATTGGACTACCCCGAACCGAAGTCCTTGCACTATCACACTACCCTCCCCTTCTAGCTAGGAAGATGGAGATCGAGGAGGATGAGAGAGTGATCCGGAACGCACTGACCATGTGGGAGATCAGCAAAACTCGCCCGTGGCAAGAAGAGGTGGAAGAAGACGACGAGGAACATCGTGCTTATGTGAAGGAATTGCGCAAGATCCGCCATCTCGCGGATAGAAAGTTTAATATAGCTTGAATTTTCTTGTGACGCTTTTGAATTTGAAGTTTATCAATCAGTTTCATGTTTTATTGAGTTTAATGAAATGACATAGAAGTGCCTTGAGTTGAATGGATCCATGAGTTTGTTTCTTGATTTGGCCTGAATGTTCTGGAAAACAGAGTTCCTGGAAGATGTAACGCTCCCCTGAAGGACCGCCACAATGGCCTAACGGTCTCACGATGAGCCGTTAGAATGGATAAACTTAGAAAACTGAGAGTTCTGTCCTCAGGAGAGTGTAACGGTCTAACATCCAACCGTTAGAGTGAGGTGACGGTCCATCGCGGACGCATCAGAGAAGAGTTTGCTGAGAGCCAATGAGTTTCAACCTTCGGGAGACGGTGACGGTCGAACGATGACCATTACAGTTATTTGGCGGTCTGATACTGGAGCGTTACAGACCTCGTGGGCTTGTGAGCTCGCAATCTGAACCTTGGTCTTGATCCTGCGTTCTGTACATACTTAGACAAGAAACAAGTTAGATATGTTCTTAGACTCAACCCCTTGCCTAAAGCAAGTTAGAGATTGACCATTTCTTGACATTTGGTCAAGAGGTGGAGCATTATTAAATAGGTGGAAAATATAATGGAAATAATGCAATGCATGCGATGCATGTGATGGTATTTTTGGATTTTTGTAAATATATTTGGATTTTTGAGAGATTTTTAAAATATCTACTATTTTTGGGTTTTTAAAATATATGATTTTTTTGGATTTTGAAATATATGATTTTTTTTGGATTTTGAAATATATGATTTTTTTAGATTTTGAAATATATGCTTTTTTTGGATTTTGAAATATCAGTGCCTCCCCAGGAACGTGGGTCCTCCCTATTCCGTTTAGAGTTTCCGAGGTTGGCGTGCAATGGAGGTGACAACCCCTGGCCAGGGCCTAACTCGCATGACGGTGTCTCTACTAAGACCATACCCAGGGTACTTATCTTAGTCCTGAAAAGGAAAATAGAATGCGGGGGTAAGCTTAGGCCAGATATAGAAGTTTTCAGGGCTCAAGTTCCTCTCCAGACAACCCATTCAGAGAGTCGGTCTGTTGTGCCGGGGCTTTACGTCCTTCATCGAACCTTTGTCCACTCTAGGCATGCATACGACCGAGCTCATACGTCCCGCGGGAAAACTGTACTGCCACTCTTGCCATGCCTAGCTTTTTCTTCTCCTCTTGGAGCTTTTGAATTATGATTGATGGACTTTCGAGATAGACTTTTGCTTTTGTCAAGAAGATTGCTTTTTTTCTTTGCTCTTTTTCTTTTCTTGTAGCGTTAGGTCATAACGGACTGCCCCTATTTGAGACCTCCTCTCGTCAGGGTACCTAGATTGGTTGTCGCCTCCTTATTCACCTCTTGCCCCTGGATTCAGCCGAAGAGAGAAACGGACAGAGACTTTTGACTTTCCCCCAAGCATGGCCAAAGAGAAACAATGTTGATGTGACACAACTAAGGGGTATGCAGGAAAATGGACACGGGTCCTTGGACCTATTCCGCAAGCACAAACACAAAGCAACAAAGTACTAGATTGGGCCGAATCGCCGTCGCACACACACGAGCCCGGGTGACTTGATGATGCCAAGTGGAGATGATGGATCAAGGCCCTTGCTGGTAGAGTGCCAGCAGGGCTAGGGTTGCCCTCCCGAAGGTACGATGCCCACACTTTAGGGGCTGGCCGGGTGCCAATTGGGGCACTAGGTCCCTCTCTCACACAGCCCACGGTGACCGCTCGTAAGTGGATCACACGGGGTCGGGCGCTCTCTCTCTTGCTCAACGGAGCAATGCCACGGATATTAGCTGAACAAGTACTATTGTTGGAGCAAAGTTCAGAGCTTACCCTGGTTGGTTTGAAGAAACCAACCCCGTTCAGAGACGAGGGCGAGCGGGGAAGTGTGGGTTCCCCGCATACTGCGCCGATGAAGCTTGAACCCTGTTTAAATTATACAACCACTACGCCTCACACAGGAGGGTGGACTTGGGGTGGGGATATCTATATTACAATTCAAACACTACCTCCACACAGGGAGGGGCATTAAGCCAGCCAGGCGGGGAGGGGAGATTCGCTCGAATCGCGCCGACGGATCACCCGACCGAATCTGCCCGTGTCTTGGGCAGCAGGACAGGGGATCGATGTTGCTGCCGCTGTGCACTCCTCCGGACTCAGAATTTGATGAGACTGGCGCTGAAACGACGCTGACAGACCCAGGTACGCTTGTGAATTTTGGTGGGCGGTTCCCGCATCGCCTCTGGTCAGAGTGGACCCCGGAGCAGGTGCTCAGAGTTCTGGTTCAGGCTGGTCCAGAGTGTTGCAGCTGCTTGTCGAAGGTGCCACGGTCACTCCCGAAGTACGAATAAGGCGAGACCAAGTCGAGGACGTCCGTGGATGAGTCTTCTTCTAGCAAAAACCAAGAACAGCACCAGATGATGTCGGGGTGGCGAGGAGGAGCCCGTTGAGTGAGGCAGTGTCGGGGCAGGACCCAAACAGACTGTCTGCGCACCCGGTGGAGAAAATTTGGAAAAGACACTTCTGATGCCGAACGGTACACCGCTTGTTGGTGGTGGTGGTCGCCTTGTGGTAGAAGCTCTCGGCCAAGTGGCGCCTCCAGAAGTTGATAGGTGTGGACGTGGGAGCTTCTGCAAGTCACTTCTGGCTGCAGACCGGACTGGATCTGCATAGTTGGCGAAGAACAGCTCTCCCGGGCAGCTCCGGCCTCAGATTGAGACGAGACCACCTTGCCTGCGAAGGCGACTGGAAGAGATTTCCGATGGTGTAGGCCACACCCCCAGGACCTCCGGGATGTGGTCGCTGGTGGCACTGCAACAGAATGTTGATCTGCAAAGCTTCAGCTGCACACAGATTTGAAGAGAAAGGGGTTGAAGGGGGGGGTTTCTTTGGTGAAAGGGTAGGGGAGATGGTTGCTTTGGTGGTGGGGAATGGTTGGGAGGTGGCAAGGGGAGGTGAGGGAGAAAGGTAGGGGCGGAGCTAGCAGGGGAGAGGGATGGGTGCGCAAGAGGCCTTGGAGGAGGTGGGGGCGCAAATGGGTTGGGGGAGAGGGGTGGATGTTCCTTTGATTTGGGTGGAGGGTTAATGGTGGTGTTAATGGAGGTCTAGGGAATAGGAAGGGGTTGCTTTGGGGATGGGAAGGGTTGCCTAGGAGAAGGGAGTCTTCCTTGGGAAGGTGGAAGGGTGTATGGGGAATGGGAAGAGTTGCTTGAGGATGTGGAGGAATTAAAGGGAAGTGAAGGCTCTTGGGGAGGTGAAAGGGTGGGAGCTGAGGTGGCGGATGATGTAAGACCCCGAATTATTTAATTGAGCCCAATATATTTATTAAGCTTTTATTAATTAAGAATTGAATTCTTATTGAATTAATAATTGAATTTCAGATTTATTAATATTTAATTCGTTAGAAATAGTATAAGTGAAAATCCGACTACCTTATAAAAATCCATAAAAATAGTAAACAGGTTAAGGTCGATGTAGACAACAACCTTATCTTCTGGCATTAAGCCATTTAAAAATCCGTGGTTAGATCTAATTGGAGATTAAGTCCAAAAGTGCACACTTTTTAACCCTTACCTAACCTAAGTTTAAAACGCGAAATTCGGGCTTAATACTCGACCAAATTAGCTCAAATCAGTGGAAAATGAACGGCCATGAGCTAAGGATTAATAGCCCTCAATCAATCCGACACAAACCTAACCCTAGGAGGCGCAGCCGGCCGAGTTTGGTTGAGTCAACCATTTCGGCGCCATTTTTAACACGTCTCTTGTTCCATCGATTTCTCACAGCTCAGAACTCTCCAGAAGCTGTGTGAGCTATAGATAGAAAGCTCTTCGAGTCTAGTTTCTTTTGGTGGCTGTGGGGTTCGCTGAAGTTTCAGATCTAGGAAGATCTTACTCGATTTGTGGAGGTGTGTCGGCAGGCCGTCGGGTTCCTTCTTCCTTCTTTGTTTCTTCAATTGAGGTAGGAATTCTCAACCAAAATTCAATCATGAATATATGATTTTGTTCCTCTCGACGAGATCTATCCAGTGTGACTGAAAGCCCCAATTTTTATCAGGTATCTAGAGAGCTATCATGGGTTTCGTGAAGGGTGATCCAATTCGTTCTTCATTCTAGGGTTTTAAGTTCTCTCTTCGATTGAGGTAGGATTTAACAAGCCAAACTCTAATTAACTTATATGATGTAATCAGCATGATGTTAGCTTTCATTTAACGTAGAAAGCCCCAATTTTCATTGAGCATGCTTGGAGAATTTTGATTTTTAGTGAGAGCATGTCTAGAACCTGATTTATATTGTGACCCTTTGAGTTAGAGCTTGATTGCGGGCTGATTTTGAGTTATAAAACTTGATCCACATATAGCTTATCATATATGGTTGGATTCAGCATCAAGTTAGCTTTCTTTTGACATAAGAAGTCCCAAATTTCGTTATTTATATTGAGAGAATTTCACGATTTAGTAGAAGCATGTCAATATCTAGGTTTTCATGTGTTCATCATAGAATATGTTAAGATTTAATTGATTTCTGTTGAAATTAGTGTTTCAAATCGCTTGTTTTATGACCCTAGTATGTATATTAATAACCCTAGATCATGTGGTTAAGATCCCAACTCAATTGGATCTCAATTGGGTGAGTTTTTACGTTTTCCGGAGGTTAAAACCATTTTTGTTCTTGCAGGGGTCGACCCTTGGGGTCGGCCCATTTTCTGGGAGCCCTGGCAGGCCCGAGGGTCGACCCCAGGGGTCGACCCATCCAGCACCCAGCAAGGGTCGACCCTTGGGGTCGACCCATACAGCCAGAGTGTGGGGGTCGACCCCAGGGGTCGACCCATTCTGCAGGATTTGTGGGGGTCGACCCCAGGGGTCGACCCATCTCACTGGCAGACCCCATTTTTACAGGGGTCGACCCGTATACCAGAAACCCAATTTTTGTCTTTCTTCGACCCGAGGATCGATCCGGATCATTAGGGGATTGACCCATTTAACTTAGACCAATTGAAAAGTATATCCTTGAAGAACCAGTAACCTATTCATGTACCCCTTTGATTTCAATTAACATTGGTCCCTACATGGAAACGTAGTGTAAAAACATACCATTTATCATCTTCATACAATGGTTAAATAGAAACTCACATAATTAGTGGTTAATGGTGAAACTAAATCTCTGTTAATGCATGCTATTTCATTCCTGTACGAGCTTGTTCCTTTACCTTATCGTCTTGAATCATCCTTTGGCAAATTGGTTTAATGCAAATGATAATGGATAATCCTTGATATATTAACTTGGTAATTAGGATTAAATTGATTGTTAAGTTGCTGTTTTAGTCCCTATTACTCCAGTAGAAGAGATTACTTACACACTTGAACGGTATACTGTCAGCCGGTCTTTCTTGACCCCGTGGACCGAGTTTTGGTCCAGTTCTTGTAAAGCGGCATCGAGGTGACCGTACCAACCGAGTTTTTGTCTGGAATCCAAGGACATGTTAGTCCTTAAAAACTCATACTCTTGACAGAAATTCCTCTGATTAACTGGCCATTAAAAATTGACTAAATGTCTGGACGTGTGGGACTTTGGGCCCATAAAAATAAATGCCATCGCATCATAAGGGCCCGGTCTGGTCCTGGGGAGAGCGCCCGAAAAATTACTGAGCCCATGGGATGCTAATGACATGGTGGGGCATTACACCGAAATACTTGCTTGCTTGTTGCATCTATGACAAACATCTCTTGTTACTTGTTACTTGTTACTTGTTACTTGATCGCGAATGAATTGATATTACTTACTTGTGGCCAATTCTTGACTACTGTCTCTTGTTATATCTCCTGTTGTAAATTCTTGTACTTGTTATCTTGTTAATTCTTGACATCACATATTTCTTGACCTTTCAAGATCTTGTTATTGCGTTGTTTCATTATATCGTTATCGTCATTTATTTCTTTCTTAGTATTGCATATGAAAATGTAATTAACTTGTTAATTACGTAAATTGCCTGTTATTTCCTACTGAGCGTCAGCTCATAGTTGTGTTTCCCCCCTTTCCAGGCTTTTCAAGTGACGCGCTTACCAATGGGGAAGGGCAGGAGTGATGTCATGAGTGTGTCAGTTCTAGTGTGTTAGCAGTGTGTTATCTTACTTCTAGTTGTGTTTTGGAGAGCATTTAGTTTCAGTTATGTTATTGAGTTTTAGTGGTTGTAATTCCAGTTGTATTAAGTTGAATTTGAGGTTATTGTATCAGTTGTGGTTGGTTAATGATCATTTAGTATTTCCATCTTGTAGCATTATGTATTATTTTAGATAGATCTCTCTCTTGTCAGCTCGTTCCCGACTGTACGTCCCGATATTCCGCGTCGGGGCGTGACAGTTTAGTTGGTATCAGAGCCCTAGGTTTCACATTCCAAGGTTTCCTAAGTTTAGGTTTTCTCGCATTACATCCCAATAACCGGTATATCAAAAGGTGATATCTGAACGTTAGGCTACGCCTATCGGGAAGGTCGCATACTTGCGCGAGTGGTCTTCAGATCAATTATCTCCGCCAGGTATCGAGTTTTGGTCGTGTCTAGGTGCATTAGATCCCTAACCTTGTAAAAGTCTAGAACCCGACCTGGTGAGATTGGGTAGAAACTTGGGTTAAGTTCGTTCCTTAATCGTGTTATTATCTATCTTATTGAACCTAAGTAATCTATTTCTCGTGTAGATGGTAGCTGATCGTGCTGAATGGAGGAACCTGCAGCACACGGTTCAAGGCCTTACTCAGGCCCTTCAACAGGTAGCTCAGGCAGGAGCAGCACAGCATGGCACCGGTGATCTATACCAGAACTTCCGAGGGATGAATCCGCCAAGGTTTGCAGGTTCGACCGACCCCGACCAAGCCAAGCACTGGCTAGATGAGATGGGGAGGATCTCTGAAGTTATGCAATGCACCAACCAGGAGCGTGTCCTGTTGTCCACATTTCAACTGGAACATGATGCACGTACTTGGTGGGATTATATCAAGGCGACTCTCGGTGACTGGCAGGTTACGTGGGAAGAGTTCGAGGAATTCTTTAACAATAAGTATTTTTCTGATAGAGTGCAAGAGAAGAAAGCGATGGAGTTCGCGGCCCTGAAACAGCGAGGGTTGTCCGTGGCAGAGTATGAGGCTCAATTTGCACGGCTTTCTCGTTATGCTACACATCTTATTTCCACCGAGAAAATGAAGGCAAAGCGTTTTCTCAATGGTCTGAAGCTACATTGTATTAATCAACTGGCACCGTTGGAGATTTCAACTTATTCCGAGATGGTAAGGAAAGCACAAGTTCTGGAGGATACTCTTGAGATGACGGAGAGGATCCGTGGCACAGGCATGAAGAAGGAACGACCTACGGGTTCCGGGAGTGTCAAACCCGGGTATATCAAGAAGAGGCCCGCGAGTGGGTCGAGTTCGTGGACCGGAGCAGGATCATGGAAGGGAAAGATGCCGAAGCATGAAGATAAGAAGCCTGGCCCTATTATTCCATACATGGGCGTTTGCAAGTTTTGTAATAATCCCAGTCACAAGGCGAAAAATTGCTGGCACAAGCTAGGCGCCTGTCTACGATGTGGAAGCAAGGAGCACCGTATCTCTGATTGCCCTCGTATGTTTGAGCAAGCTACCCCGGCAAAACCGCAAGTCTTCAAGAAACCACAAGGCAAGATCCAAGCTCTGCATGCTGAGGAAGTGGGAATAACCGAGGATGGTGGACTCGTCGAAGGTACACTTATTATACTCGACAAGCCAGCATTTGTTCTTTTCGATACTGGTGCAACACATTCCTTTATTTCTCGGAGATTTGCTAAGTCTTTAGCTGTGGAACCTGTTTTGATGAATTCTCCGTTAGAAATATCAACCCCTATTGGTACTAGATCAGCAATCCAATATTTCTATCCCTCTAGTACGGTTATGATTGGTGAACAGAACTTACCAGCAGATTTAGTCTGCATGGACATGAAGGATTATGATGTAATCCTAGGAGCAGATTGGTTGGCTCGATATGAGGCTAGTGTTCACTGCAGTTCTAGCTCAGTGTCTTTTACTAGGCACCCGAGACTTTCTTTTGTGGGTGTTAAGCATCACAACTCTGTGTCACTTATTTCGGCTCTTCGAGCTGATAAGCTGATGAGACATGGATGTGAGGCTTTTCTAGCCTTTGTCTGTGCAACCCCTGAGCAGCAGATTGAGATCAAGGACATTCCTGTTGTCCAAGATTTTCCTGATGTCTTTCCAGAGGAACTACCAGGACTTCCGCCTGAGCGGGAAGTTATCTTTTTTATTGATCTTATTCCTGGCACATCTCCTATTTCTAAGGCTCCTTATCGTATGTCTCCTGCAGAACTGAGAGAGTTAAAGCAACAGTTGATGGAATTACTCGAGAAGGGCTTCATTCATCCTAGTACTTCTCCATGGGGAGCCCCTGTATTATTCATCAGGAAGAAAGATGGTTCGATGAGGTTGTGCATTGATTATCGGCAATTGAACCAGCAGACTGTCAAGAATAAATATCCATTGCCGAGGATTGATGAGTTATTTGACCAGATAGCGGGAGCTCAATATTTCTCTAAGATCGATCTTCGATCTGGATATCACCAGTTGCGGATTAAGGAAGAGGATATCTATAAATCAGCTTTTCGCAGCAGGTATGGTCATTTTGAATTTGTCGTTATGCCGTTTGGTCTAACGAATGCTCCAGCAGCTTTCATGCAGTTGAAGAACAATGCATTTCGGCCCTATCTTGATCAATGGGTCGTGGTCTTTATTGATGACATCTTGATCTATTCCAAGAGTGAAGTGGAGCATGCTGAACATCTTAGGATGGCATTGCAGTTATTGAGAGATCATCAACTTTATGCCAAGTTCAGTAAGTGTGAATTCTGGCTGCAAGAGGTGTCCTTTCTCGGACATATTATCACCAAGGATGGTATTTCTGTTGATCCTTCGAAGGTTGAGGCAGTGAAGAATTGGGAACAGCCTACCAGTGTGACAGAAGTTAGAAGTTTTCTAGGCCTGGCCGGCTATTATCGAAGATTTATCCAGGATTTCTCTAAGATTGCGGTACCTATGACAAGATTAACCCGCAAGGAGAACAAGTTTGATTGGTCCGAAGATTGTCAGCGAAGCTTTCAGACTTTGAAGGAGTGTTTGACTACTGCACCTGTATTGGCTTTACCTTCTGGTGAAGGAGGATTTGTCGTATATACTGATGCATCAGGTATTGGCTTAGGCTGTGTGCTCATGTAGTATGGGAAGGTGATTGCCTATTCTTCTAGGCAGTTGAGGAAGCACGAGGAGAATTATCCTGTTCATGATTTGGAACTTGCAGCAGTCGTCTTTGCTTTGAAAATTTGGAGGCATTACCTGTATGGAGAAACCTTCACAGTGTTTTCAGATCATAAGAGTTTGAAGTATTTATTCTCTCAGAAGGAACTCAATATGCGGCAGCGCAGATGGTTGGAGTATTTGAAAGACTTTGACTTCTCGATTGAGTATCATCCTGGCAAGGGTAATGTTGTGGCAGATGCATTAAGCTGGAAGCCGGTAGCTAGATTGTCAAGTCTTATGTTACAAGAATGGAGGTTATTGGAACAATTGTCCAGCCTGGATCTTAATATTGACAATGATCGGGTTATGATTGCTCAGATCCAACTTAAGCCTGAATTGTTGATGGAAATCAAGTCCTTGCAAGATAATGATCCCGAATTGGTAGAGATCAAGGGAAACTTGAGCAGTAGACCTGACTTCATGTTGGCCGATGATGGAAGATTATTATTCAAGGGCAGAACTTGTATACCTGACGAAGCCGCAATAAAAAACAAGATTCTGGAGGAAGCTCATAGATCCAGATATACTATTCATCCTGGCAGTACTAAGATGTACCGAGATTTGAAAAGATCCTTTTGGTGGCCGAATATGAAAAGAGAAGTTACAGATTTTGTTAGTAGATGCTTGGTATGTCAACAAGTTAAGGCCGAACATTTCAGACCGGCAGGGAAACTGAAACCACTCGACATACCCCAATGGAAGTGGGAGAGCATTGGCATGGATTTCATTATGGGTCTACCTAAGACTCGTGGTGGATTTGATGCGATATGGGTGATTGTCGACCGATTGACAAAGTCAGCTCATTTCTTACCAATTAAGTCCAAGTGAACGATTGATGTATTGGCTGCTTTGTATTTGAAGGAAGTGGTGAGACTCCATGGTATTCCAGTAAGCATTGTGTCTGATCGAGACCCCAGATTTACTTCACATTTCTGGAAGGGACTGCAAGAGTCTCTTGGTACTCGTCTGAATTTCAGTACTACTTTTCATCCGCAGACAGATGGACAGACTGAAAGAACCAACCAGATAGTGGAAGATATGCTGCGAGCTTGCATGATTGATTTCGGTGGTAATTGGAGTGAGCACTTGGCATTGATTGAATTCGCCTACAACAACAGTTACCAATCCAGGATACAGATGGCTCCTTTTGAAGCATTGTATGGTAGGAGTTGTCGTTCCCCGTTGTGTTGGGACGAGGTAGGTGAGAAACAGTGGCTTGGACCGGATCTTGTCTCAAAATCTTCACAGAACATCCGAATTATTCGAGACCGGTTACAAGTAGCCCAATCCAGACAGAAGAGTTATGCCGACAACAGGAGAAGAGCATTAGAATTTCAGGTTGGCGAGCATGTGTTCTTGAAGGTCTCTCCTTCGAGAGGGATCCGAAGATTTGGCATTCATGGCAAGTTGAGTTCGAGATACATTGGTCCATTTGAGATTCTAGATAGAGTGGGAGAGGTGGCATACAGACTGGCTTTACCACCGCATTTGTCTGGCGTACACAATGTTTTCCATGTGTCTATGTTACGGAAATATGTGTACGACCCCACTCATATCATTCAGCAAGTGGATTTTGAACTGAAGGAAGATTTGACCTATGAGAAAAGACCTGTCAAGATTCTGGATCGGAAGCAACAACAACTCCGGAATCGTTCGATACCGATGGTCAAGATTCAGTGGAGTCGGCGTGGGACCGAAGAAGCTACATGGGAGTCTGAAGAGACTATGCGGAAGCGGTATCCCGACCTATTCTAGGTGAGCAATCTCATTCCCTACTCTCAGTTTTAGCGCAGTGAATTTGGAGGACCAAATTCCTTTAAGTAGGGGAGGATGTAAGACCCCGAATTATTTAATTGAGCCCAATATATTTATTAAGCTTTTATTAATTAAGAATTGAATTCTTATTGAATTAATAATTGAATTTCAGATTTATTAATATTTAATTCGTTAGAAATAGTATAAGTGAAAATCCGACTACCTTATAAAAATCCATAAAAATAGTAAACAGGTTAAGGTCGATGTAGACAACAACCTTGTCTTCTAGCATTAAGCCATTTAAAAATCCGTGGTTAGATCTAATTGGAGATTAAGCCCAAAAGTGCACACTTTTTAACCCTTACCTAACCTAAGTTTAAAACGCAAAATTTGGGCTTAATACTCGACCAAATTAGCTCAAATCAGTGGCAAATGAACTGCCATGAGCTAAGGATTAATAGCCCTCAATCAATCCGACACAAACCTAACCCTAGGAGGCGCAGCCGGCCGAGTTTGGTTGAGTCAACCATTTCGGCGCCGTTTTTAACACGTCTCTTGTTCCGTCGATTTCTCACAGCTCAGAACTCTCCAGAAGCTGTGTGAGCTATAGATAGAAAGCTCTTCGAGTCTAGTTTCTTTTGGTGGCTGTGGGGTTCGCTGAAGTTTCAGATCTAGGAAGATCTTGCTCGATTTGTGGAGGTGTGTCGGCAGGCCGTCGGCTTCCTTCTTCCTTCTTTGTTTCTTCAATTGAGGTAGGAATTCTCAACCAAAATTCAATCATGAATATATGATTTTGTTCCTCTCGACGAGATCTATCCAGTGGGACTGAAAGCTCCAATTTTTATCAGGTATCTAGAGAGCTATCGTGGGTTTTGTGAAGGGTGATCCAGTTCGTTCTTCATTCTAGGGTTTTAAGTTCTCTCTTCAATTGAGGTAGGATTTAACAAGTCAAACTCTAATTAACTTGCATGATGTAATCAGCATGTTATTATCTTTCATTTAACGTAGAAAGCCCCAATTTTCATTTAGCATGCTTGGAGAATTTCGATTTTTAGTGAGAGCATGTCTAGAACCTGATTTATATTGTGACCCTTTAAGTTAGAGCTTGATTGTGGGCTGATTTTGAGTTATAAAACTTGATCCACATATAGCTTATCATATATGGTTGGATTCAGCATCAAGTTAGCTTTCTTTTGACATAAGAAGCCCCAAATTTCGTTATTTATATTGAGAGAATTTCACGATTTAGTAGAAGCATGTCAATATCTAGGTTTTCATGTGTTCATCATAGAATAGGTTAAGATTTAATTGATTTCTGTTGAAATTAGTGTTTCAAATCGCTTGTTTTATGACCCTAGTATGTATATTAATAACCCTAGATCATGTGGTTAAGATCCCAACTCAATTGGATCTCAATTGGGTGAGTTTTTACGTTTTCCGGAGGTTAAAACCGTTTTTGTTCTTGCAGGGGTCGACCCCTGAGGTCGACCCATTTTCTGGGAGCCCTGGCAGTCCCGAGGGTCGACCCCAGGGGTCGACCCATCCAGCACCCAGCAAGGGTCGACCCTTGGGGTCGACCCATACAGCCAGAGTGTGGGGGTAGACCCCAGGGGTCGACCCATTCTGCAGGATTTGTGGGGGTCGACCCCAGGGGTCGACCCATCTCACTGGCAGACCCCATTTTTACAGGGGTCGACCCGTATACCAGAAACCCAGTTTTTGTCTTTCTTCGACCCGAGGATCGATCCGGATCATTAGAGGATCGACCCATTTAACTTAGACCAATTGAAAAGTATATCCTTGAAGAACCAATAACCTATTCATGTACCCCTTTGATTTCAATTAACATTGGTCCCTACATGGAAACGTAGTGTAAAAACATACCATTTATCATCTTCATACAATGGTTAAATAGAAACCCACATAATCAGTGGTTAATGGTGAAACTAAATCTCTGTTAATGCATGCTATTTCATTCCTGTACGAGCTTGTTCCTTTACCTTATCGTCTTGAATCATCCTTTGGCAAATTGGTTTAATGCAAATGATAATGGATAATCCTTGATATATTAACTTGGTAATTAGGATTAAATTGATTGTTAAGTTGCTGTTTTAGTCCCTATTACTCCAGTAGAATGGATTACTTACACACTTGAATGGTATACTGTCAGCCGTTCTTTCTTGACCCCGTGGACCGAGTTTTGGTCCAGTTCTTGTAAAGCGGCATCGAGGTGACCGTACCAACCGAGTTTTTGTCTGGAATCCAAGGACATGTTAGTCCTTAAAAACTCATACTCTTGACAGAAATTCCTCTGATTAATTGGCCATTAAAAATTGACTGAATGTCTGGACGTGTGGGACTTTGGGCCCATAAAAATAAATGCCATCGCATCATAAGGGCCCGGTCTGGTCCCGGGGAGAGCGCCCGAAAAATTACTGAGCCCATGGGATGCTAATGACATGGTGGGGCATTACACCGAAATACTTGCTTGCTTGTTGCATCTATGACAAACATCTCTTGTTACTTGTTACTTGGTACTTGTTACTTGATCGCGAATGAATTGATATTACTTACTTGTGGCCAATTCTTTACTACTGTCTCTTGTTATATCTCCTGTTGTAAATTCTTGTACTTGTTATCTTGTTAATTCTTGACATCACATATTTCTTGACCTTGCAAGATCTTGTTATTACGTTGTTTCATTATATCGTTATCGTCATTTATTTCTTTCTTAGTATTGCATATGAAAATGTAATTACCTTGTTAATCACGTAAATTGCCTGTTATTTCCTACTGAGCGTCAGCTCATAGTTGTGTTTTCCCCCTTTCCAAGCATTTCAGGTGACACGCTTACCAATGGGGAAGGGCAAGAGTGATGTCATGAGTGTGTCAGTTCTAGTGTGTTAGCAGTGTGTTATCTTACTTCTAGTTGTGTTTTGGAGAGCATTTAGTTTCAGTTATGTTATTGAGTTTTAGTGGTTGTAATTCCAGTTGTATTAAGTTGAATTTGAGGTTATTGTATCAGTTGTGGTTGGTTAATGATCATTTAGTATTTCCATCTTGTAGCATTGTGTATTATTTTAGATAGATCTCTCTCTTGCCAGCTCGTTCCCGACTGTACGTCCCGGTATTTCGCGTCGGGGCGTGACAGATGATGTGGCAAGGGGGGGGAAGGTGAAGGGGCAGGTTCGCCCAAGGGAGAGAGAGAGAGAGGAGGGGAGAGAGAGGGGTTCGCCCCCTATAGAGAGAGAGGGAGCTAGAGAGAGAGAGGAAGACAATTCAAGTGGCTATAATTTCTTCAATACTTCATTAGTCATCTCAAGTGGAGTTGGGGTCCTATTTATAGGGATCCCAACATTTACAAAAAGTCCCTGAGATAAGTGCTAAAAGTAAATAAGCAAGAGAAATGGGAAAGGGGGAGGGCGCCCCTGGGCTAGGCCCACTTAATTGGGCCCACACAACACACTAGCCCACATGATGACACAACTTAGGTAAATAACAAGATAACCTAGGGACTTGACTCAAAACAAAGGTAAAATACATCAAAATGACTCAAAAACAAAGGCAAAATACATCAAGATGACCCAAATAGTAAGCCCCAATGTCGAAGTGGACCCGCCTAGACGTGGAGCCGCAGCCTACCCATCTCCGGGAGGGAGAGAGGTGTCGAGCCAGAGGGATCCATGGGTGATGTCCCCATCAACTCCCCCGGGCTGTGAAGAGCTCGACTCTGTCGAGAAAGGGTCCACTCAGCTGCGATAACGCTCCATGAGGTCGGGGTCTAGCTGCTGAAGATCCTCCCTGCTCACCCATGAATCATCTGAAGAGGGCCGGCCCTTCTACCTGACCAAGTATCGCTCGTATGCTTTGCTCCGGGTGACAGTGACCTGTTCATCCAATATCCGCTCTACTTGCTCACGTTGGCCCCTCTGGGCTGGTGGAACTCTCTCATGGGTAGTGGCTCTCTCAAGGGTGGAACAAGCTCAATTTCCTTACTAGGTGTCACCGTGAGACCCCTATATGGCACCAAGTCAGTCACATTGAATGTGGGACTTACTCCGTACTCCTCGGGGAGGTCCAACACGTAAGCATTTGTGCCGATCCTCCTCAGAACCTAGAAGGGACCTGATCCACGCGATCTCATCTTGGAGACATTCCCAGGAAAAAGTCTCTCAGTTCTCACCATCACAAAGTCACCTACACAAAATTCCTGGTGGCGTCGGTGGGAATCGGCCGACTTCTTATACACCTCATTGCTTTTGTTGATGTGTTTGCGGATTTCCTCATGCAATTCTTTCATGTGTTGGGCAAAAGACTCAGCACTAATAGACACCCTAGCATGTGTAGGCAAAGGAATGAGATCTGTATGCTTTCTAGGCTTGTACCCATGCACGGCTTCAAATGGGCTCATCCCTATTGACCTATTCACTGAATTGTTGTATGCAAACTCTGCCTAGGGTAGAACAAGATCCCAATTCCCTGGGCGATCCTCAACAAGACACCGAAGGAGATTCCCAAGACTCCGATTGACGACCTCAGTCTGGCCATCTGTTTGAGGGTGATAGGCCATGGAAAATTTGAGAAGGGTCCCCATTAGGTGCCAGAGGGTCTTCCAGAAATAGCTGGTGAATTTGACATCCCTATCAGAAATGATGGTTTTGGGTAGGCCATGGAGGCGAACTACCTCATCGAAGAATAGGCGGGCCACATGGGAGGCATCAGAGGTTTTAGAACAGGGAATGAAATGGGCCATTTTTGAAAATCTGTCCACTACGACAAAGATGGAGTCATGTTTCTTCTGAGTTCTAGGTAGGCCTAAGACAAAGTCCATGCTTAAATCCTGCCATGGACGATCAGGGACAGGGAGTGGGGTGTATAGGCCAGTGTTCTGTTTTATCTATTTGGCTGAGGCACATATGCGACACTGTCCCATAATTTTGGCTACATCCCTCTTGAGACTTGGCCAGTAGAACTGACCCTCAACCATAGCAATAGTCTTGTGCACCCCAAAATGTCCAGCCAGGCCTCCTGCATGCAACTCCCAGACTAGGAAATCCCATAGGGAGGTTCTAGGTATGCAAAGTCTATGGCCTTTGAAGATGAACCCATCCTCTAGGATGAAACCTTGGTGTTCCCTAAGCGATTGGGTGGTCAGGGCGGTATGGATAGGCCCAAAGTCCGGGCAATCAGGGTACTCATTCTTGACTCTCTCAAACCCTATGACTTCCACCCGAATGGTAGCTAACAAGGAGACCCTCCTGCTGAGTGCATCTGTGGCACGATTCTCACTCCCAGCCTTATGCTTGATCATAAAAGTGTAGGACTGGATGTATTCGACCCAACGGGCATGTCGGGCATTCAATTTCTGTTGGGAGTTGAGATATTTCAGGGCCTCGTGGTCAGAAAATATGACAAATTCTTTGGGCAAGAGATAATGCCTCCAATGCCAGAGGGATTGGACCACGGCATAAAATTCTTTGTCATAGGTGGAGTATTTTACCTTGGAGTCACACAATTTCTCACTAAAGTAGGCCACTGGGTGTCCCTCTTGGCTGAGGATCCCGCCAATCCCTACCCCGGAGGCATCACAAGTCACCTCAAAGACCTTGGAAAAATCGGGGAGGCATAATACCGGGGCTTGGGTCATCCTTTCCTTGAGCTCTTGGAAGGCCCTAGAAGCAGACTTGGTCCACACAAACGTCCCCTTTTTTAGGCAATCTTTGATGGGGGCAATGACCATGCTGAACCCACGGATAAATCTCCGATAGAAGGTGGCCAACCCATGGAAACTCCGGACCTCATGGAGAGTGCGGGGCTCTGGCCAGTCAAGGATAGCTTGGACCTTTTAGGGGTCCATGGACACTCCCTTGGTGGAGACCACATACCCAAGGAAAGTGATGGATTCGGTCATGAAATGACATTTTCCCAAGTTGGCAAAGAGACTCTCTTTCCTAAGGGTAGTGCAGATTTGCCTAAGATGGTTGAGGTGGGCTTCCTTGGACTGGCTGTAGATAAGGATATCGTCAAAATAGACCACTAGGAAGACTCCAATGTAGGGTCTAAGGACCTCTGTCATAAGGCGCATAAAGGTGCTTGGGGCATTTGATAGCCCAAAAGGCATCACTAGCCATTCATAGAGTCCATCTTTGGTTTTAAAGGCTGGTTTCCATTCATCTCCTGGTCTTATCCTGACCTGGTGGTAGCCACTTTTAAGATATTTTGAAAAAAATGGTGGCTCTGGCTAGCATGTCGAGCATATCATCAAGCCTTGGTATGGGGAACCTGTATTTGACGGTAATCTTGTTGATGGCCCTGCTATCGACACACATTCGCCATGTCCCATCCTTCTTGGGTGTGAGAAGGGCCGGGACAGCACACGGACTTTTGCTAAGACGGAGAAAGCCTTTCCTAATGAGTTCCTCCACCTGCCTCCTCAATTCAGCATGCTCCGTGGGGTTGAGGCGATAGTGGGGAAGGTTTGGGAGGGTGGCTCCGGGGATGAGATCAATAGCATGTTAAACATCCCTCATGGGTGGTAGTTGATCAGGGAGCTCATCGGGGAACACATTCTTAAATTCTTCCAAGAGAGGGTGTATTTCCACGGGGTGGGGGTTGGAGGGAGTTGGCTCTCCAAGGCATAAGACTACCGCACACAAGGGTGTCCCTTGAGCTACTTCTTCTTCCAGCTCTTTTCTTGTGATGAGATGTAGGCCTTTGGCTTTTCCAGTTGGCTCTTTTTGGGTAGGTTCTTGGAGGACTGGTTGGGTTGGTGGGGGTGGGGCCTCTGGATTTTGAGGTGACTTAGGTTGAGGTCAAGGGAGAATCCCTTTGGAGGGGGTTTCCTTCCGTGGTGGTGATGGGTGGAGGCGGATGATTTTCCCCTCATGTTCAAAGGTGCATGTGTTCGTCTTCCCAAAGATGGTTGCATTGACATCATAAATCCAAGGCCTCCCTAGCAGGATGCTCCCTACTTCCATGGGTATAATGTCACACCAAACTTGTCCTTGATAGGATGAGAAGGTGATGGGTACAAGGCAACAAGTGTTGACCGGGATGGAGTGATTGTTAATCCAAGAGACCCAGTATGGTTTGGGGTGGGGTGTGGTAGTAAGCCCAAGAATCTTGACGGTGTCAGGAGACACGGCGTTGACACAACTCCCATTGTCTAGGATTACTTTCCTAACATGGCTCCCCATCTTGAGGTAGGTGTGAAAAATGGAGGTCCTACGCCAATCTTCTTCTTGTGGCTTTGTGAGGGTGCACCTAATCACACCTAGGTGGGAGTCGGTGGGAGGAGGGTCGTGGTCTAAGCCTGTTTCATAGAGTTGCTCTTCATACTCCTCTTCCCAACCTAAGCCAGCCTCATACTCCTCAACCGTACTCTCTTGCTCTCCTTGGAGCGGGGTAGGCCCTCCTTCAATGATAAGGCTGGACAATCCTTTGGATGGACATTGGGAGGCGATGTGGCCATAACCATGACACTGAAAGCATTTCACCGTGCTACTCCCTGGTGTTGTTCTTTTGGGGGGTTCCTCTCTTCGGGGAGGAGGGTTGGGTGGAGTAGCCCTTGTAGGGGTGGGATTGGTTGGCTGTTGGTAAGGCCGAGAAGGAGTTCCCCCACTAGGGATAGGGGTCTTCAATAGGGGTGGAAGGTTGGGTCGGGGACCCATATTTTTGGATTCAGCTGGGCGGGGAGAGGCAAATTTAGGATTCCTAGAAAATCTCTCCGTGTCACAGGCTATTTGATAAGCCATCTCAAGGGAATACACATCCCTCATAATTAGCTCTCTCTTGATGTGTGGGTGGAGACCATTCCTAAATCGTGATAGGGTGACGGCCAACTCTTCATGTACTCCACACTTTAAAAGGTAGGAGTCAAACAATTCAATGTAGTCTACCACGGTTTTTCCCTCTTGGGAGAGGCATTGCCATTCATTTAAGAGAGTTTGGGTGTAAGAATTGGGGAGGTACTTGAATCTAAGTTGGGCTTTCATGTCTTCCCATGTATGAATGGGTTCTTCCCGCCTAATCCTCTTCCTACTTTCCACACTCATCCAGTAGGTTTTGGCTAGTTTGGTAAGGTGCATTTTCGCAAGCCTAACTCTCCTATCTTCCGTCATGGGGTACCAATCAAAGTATTGGTCCATGGCACTCTCCCATTCTAAGTAGACATGTGGGTTATGGGACCCATCAAAGTTTGGAGCCTCTACCTTAATCATCCTTAAGAGGTAATCATCTGGGTCTTCTCGCGGTCACCTCTCAAAATGTCGGGGTTGGCGGGGCCTCTCATTCTCACGGTAAAAGTCATTCTCTAGGTCCTCCCTATCAAGTTCAACACGTGGAGGGGGAGCCCTTTGTGCATGGTTTCAAGGTGGGGCCCTAGCTTCCTCGAGTCTCTCCAGACGGATGTTAAAACCATTTAACTGCTCTGTGAGGGTTTGGAGGGCAGCCTCAATTCGTTCCATCGGAGCTTGGGGAACCTCCCTAGGGATGTCTTGGTCACCTTGGGAATTGGGATTCATAGGGGGAACCGAGGTAGAGGGGTCGGCCCGGTACAAGGCACCACTACGGGTGGACATGCACAAAGAGGAGGTGACCGACACACGGATGAAGATTATGCAAAGACCCTAGGACCTAGGCTTGTAGAGACAAGTCTAAAACTTGCTCTGATACCACTTGATGTGACACAACTAAGGGGTATGCAGGAAAATGGACACGGGTCCTTGGACCTATTCCGCAAGCACAAACACAAAGCAACAAAGTACTAGATTGGGCCGAATCACCGTCGCACACACACGAGCCCGGGTGACTTGATGATGCCAAGTGGAGATGATGGATCAAGGCCCTTGCTGGTAGAGTGCCAGCAGGGCTAGGGTTTCCTTCCCGAAGGTACGAGGCCCACACTTTAGGGGCTGGCCGGGTGCCAATTGGGGCACTAGGTCCCTCTCTCACACAGCCCACGGTGACCGCTCGTAAGTGGATCACACAGGGTCGGGCGCTCTCTCTCTTGCTCAACGGAGCAATGCCACGGATATTAGCTGAACAAGTACTATTGTTGGAGCAAAGTTTAGAGCTTACTCTGGTTGGTTTGAAGAAACCAACCCCGTTCAGAGACGAGGGTGAGCGGGGAAGTGTGGGTTCCCCGCACACTGCGCCGATGAAGCTTGAACCCTGTTTAAATTATACAACCACTACGCCTCACACAGGAGGGTGGACTTGGGGTGGGGATATCTGTATTACAATTCAAACACTACCTCCACATAGGGAGGGGCGTTAAGCCAGCCAGGCGGGGAGGGGAGATTCGCTCGAATCGCGCCGACGGATCACCCGACCGAATCTGCCCGTGTCTTGGGCAGCAGGACAGGGGATCGATGTTGCTGACGCTGTGCGCTCCTCTAGACTCAGAATTTGATGAGACTGGCGCTGAAACGACGCTGACAGACCCAGATACGCTTGTGAATTTTGGTGGGTGGTTCCCCCATCGCCTCTGGTCGGAGTGGACCCCGGAGCAGGTGCTCCGAGTTCTGGTTCAGGCTGGTCCAGAGTGTTGCAGCTGCTTTTCGAAGGTGCCACGGTCACTCCCGAAGTCCGAATGAGGCGAGACCAAGTCGAGGACGTTTGTGGATGAGTCTTCTTCGAGCAGAAAACAAGAACAGCACCAGATGATGTCGGGGTGGCGAGGAGGAGCCTGTTGAGTGAGGCAATGTCGGGGTAGGACCCAAACAGACTGTCTGCGCACCCGGTGGAGAAAATTTGGAAAAGACACTTCCTGATGCCGAACGGGACGTTGGTTGTTGGTGGTGGTGGTCGCCTTGTGATAGAACCTCTCAGGAAAGTGGCGCCTCCAGAAGTTGAGAGGTGTGGACGTGGGAGCTTCTGCAAGTCACTTCTGGCTGCAGACCGGACTGGATCTGCACAGTTGGCGAAGAACAGCTCTCCTGGGCAGCTCCGGCCTCAGATTGAGACGAGACCACCTCGCCTGCGAAGGCGACTGGAAGAGCTTTCCGACGGTGTAGGCCACACCCCCAGGATCTCCGGGATGTGGTCGTTGGCGGCACTGCAACAGGATGTTGATCTGCAGGGCTTCAGCTGCACACAGATTTGAAGAGAAAGGGGTTGAAGGGGGGGTTTCTTTGGTGGAAGGGTAGGGGAGATGGTTGCTTTGGTGGTGGGGAATGGTTGGGAGGTGGCAAGGGGAGGTGAGGGAGAAAGGTAGGGGCGGAGCTAGCAGGGGAGAGGGATGGGTGCGCAAGAGGCCTTGGAGGAGGTGGGGGCGCAAATGGGTTGGGGGAGAGGGGTGGATGTTCCTTTGATTTGGGTGGAAGGTTAATGGTGGTGTTAATGGAGGTCTAGGGAATAGGAAGGGGTTGCTTTGGGGATGGGAAGGGTTGCCTAGGAGAAGGGAGTCTTCCTTGGGAAGATGGAAGGGTGTATGGGGAATGGGAAGAGTTGCTTGGGGATGTGGAGGAATTAAAGGGAAGTGAAGGCACTTGGGGAGGTGAAAGGGTGGGAGCAGAGGTGGCGGATGATGTGGCAAGGGGGGGGAGGTGAAGGGGCAAGTTCGCCCAAGGGAGAGAGAGAGAGAGAGGAGGGGAGAGAGAGGGGTTCGCCCCCTATAGAGAGAGAGAGATAGAGAGTGAGAGCTAGAGAGAGAGAGAGAGGAAGACAATTCAAGTGGCTATAATTTCTTCAATACTTCATTAGTCATCTCAAGTGGAGTTGGGGTCCTATTTATAGGGATCCCAACATTTACAAAAAGTCCCTGAGATAAGTGCTAAAAGTAAATAAGCAATAGAAATGGGGAAGGGGGAGGGCGCCCCTGGGCCAGGCCCACTTAATTGGGCCCATACAACACACTAGCCCACATGATGACACAACTTAGGTAAATAACAAGATAACCTAGGGACTTGACTCAAAACAAAGGCAAAATACATCAAAATGACTCAAAAACAAAGGCAAAATACATCAAGATGACCCAAATAGTAAGCCCCAATGTCGAAGTGGACCCGCCTAGACGTGGAGCCGCAACCTACCCATCTCCGGGAGGGAGAGAGGTGTCGAGCCAGAGGGATCCATGGGTGATGTCCCCATCAGGTGTCTACAAAGTGGGAAACCCGACTAGGGGCGTCGTGTAGTGTGTGATTACCGTGCTCAGGGTCCTCTTTCACGTAAAGAAGGGAAGGGACACCTTGCTACGGGGTGGCACTGATTTAGACTCTAAGGAAAGAAACGCTTAAGGTACAACCCATTCCAAGCGTGAGCGAGCTCCTCACCTTCTGCGTTCACTAAGCGATAAGCATTCCCTGGATAAGCCTATTTGACAACGAACGGCCCTTCCCAGTTATGTCGTAATTTAGACCTAGGACCTGCAGACCATATGAATTTACGTTTCAAAACTATATCACCTTTTTGAAATTTGTGCTCAATTACTTTCTTTTGAAAATAACGCGAAACTCTCTTTTGATAAACGGATACGTGATCGGTTGCATTCATCCTCTTCCCGTCTAAGAGTTCTAGCTGGACGAGCAACGCCTCTCGACGTTCATCGAGATTAAGTTCCTTATTGAGCTGCACTCTTAGGGAAGGGATCATGATCTCATATGGGAGGACCGCCTCCATCCCGTAAGTGAGAGCATAGGGAGTCTGTCCCGTAGGAGTACGAACGGAGGTGCGGTAAGCCCATAGAGCTTCCACTAATCTTTCTGGCCAATCAGAAAACTTATGAGATTCCCATGTTTTCTTTATGATTTTGAGAAGGGTTTTATTAGTGACTTCGGCCTGGCCGTTGTCTTGTGGGTAATATGGAGATGAATGATGCAATGCTATATTGAACTTCTTACATAGGTCCTTGAGCTCTTGAGAAACGAACTGGGGTCCGTTGTCGGTTACGATGCTGCTTGGCACTCCGAACTGTGAGATGATGTTCTTCATGATGAAGCGGCACACCGTGGTAGCTTTAATCTCTGGGTACGCTTCGGCTTCAGCCCACTTGGTGAAGTATTCAGTGGTGGTAAGGATGAAGGATTTTTACTTGATCTGAGAGTTGGGATCACCGAGCGGGCCAACAACGTCGAAAGCCCACATGGAGAATGGCCAAGGAGCAGATAGAAGATATAGAGATGAAGCTGGAGCATGGATCTTATCAGCATGGAGTTGGCATTTAAGACACCTCCAGACATAGAGGGAGCAATCTTCTTCTAGAGTGGGCCAATAGTAGCCCTGCCTAAGGACTTTCTTCGCTAGAGCCTGGCCATTAACATGACCTCCACACTCACTAGAATGGGCTTCTTTGGCCTCCTTCCAAGCTTCATCATCGTCTAAACATCTCATGAGCATCCCATTAGTAGCGCGCATGTATAGCTCTCCAGCAACGATAGTATACCTTGAGGTGGCTCTTCTTATTGACTTGCGCTGCTCGGCATTTGCCCCTTCCGAGAATGATCCATCTTTGCAAAACATCTCAATTTCATGTTACCGGGGCAACTCTTCCTCCTCTAGGATCTCTTCTAACTCCATCAAAGATACTTCCTTCAACTCTTCCTTCTCAGCCCTCACCTCTACAGTCTTCCTAAGGTTAGCATACCAAGGATCCTGAAGAGAGGGTGCGTCCAATCTCTAAACGACGATAGTCTCAGTACTCCGACTGAGAGGGAAAGATAGAGAGGAAGCGAGGGATGCTAAAGCATCGGCTAGGATGTTCTGAGATCGGGGAGTATGGATATAGATCAACTTGCAGAATTGCCTGGCAAGGAGCGTGACCAAATCTTGATATGGTTTGAGCTTAGGGTCATAGGTGCGGTAAGTGGACAGAACTTGCCGCAGGACGAGCTAAGAGTCCCCTATGATATTCAAGTAATGCACACCTAGAAGGTAGGCATGCTTCAATCCAGCTAGGAGAGCCTCATACTCGGTGATGTTGTTGGTAGCAGGAAATCGAAGTTGATAAGAAAAAGGAATCGTCACTCCTTCCGAACAACACCTATCCCTCGGCCCTGAGAATTGAGCGCACCATCAAAGTGCAGAGACCAGAAGGGATGATGAGTAAGGACGGAAAGATGCTCATCAGGGAAATCATCATGAATAGAATCCGTGCACGGAATAGGAAGATGGGCAAGATGTTCAGCGATGGCGTATCCTTTGACTGCCTTCTGAATAACGAATGTGATATCGAACTGACAGGGGAAGCTCTGCCAGTGAACTAACCTACTAGAAAGGACAGGCTTTACTAAGAGATAGCGAATCGGGTCCATTCTAGAGATCAGCCTAGCTGGGTGGGCTAGAAAATAGTGTTTGAGCTTCTGAGCTACCCACACTAAGGCGGCACAAGTCTTCTCCATAGCAGTATATTTAGCCTCAGCTGGGTTGAACAACCTAGAGAGGTAATAAGCTACCCGCTCTTTCCCTTCATCGTCTACTTGTGCTAAAACCGCCCCTAGGGAGTCCTCAACAACCGAGATGTATAGGATTAGGGGTTTCCCAGAGACAGGAGGTTACAAAACTGGAGGATTGGATAAATATTCCTTTAGGTCCTCATAGGCCTTTTGACAATCTTGATTCCATTCAAATTTGACTCCCGCCTTTAGTAATTCATAAAACGGGCGGCACCTCTGAGAATGTTGGGATATGAATCTTCTGATGAATTGCAATCTACCAATGAATCCTCGAAGTTCCGTAATATTCTTTGGCGGAGGCATGTCCATGACGGCCTTTTCTTTATTAGGATCAATCTGGATCCCCTGTTTGCTAACTATAAAGCCTAGCAGCTTCTCTGAAGAGACTCCGAAAATGCACTTCTTCGGATTCATTTTCAGCTTGTACTCCCTAGCTCTTTACAGCACCTTAGCCAGAATAGAGGGGTGTTCTTATTTGGTTCTTGACTTCACCAAGATGTCATCCACGTAAGCTTCCATGTAGATATGCATCATGTCATGGAATATGGCCATCATTGCCCTCTGGTAAGTGGCACATGCGTTCTTCAGGCCGAACGACATAACCACATAGCAATACGTGCCCCAGGGCGTGGTGAAGGAGGTTTTCTCTTGATCTTCCGGAGCGAGACGGATCTGGTTATAACCCAAGTAACCGTCCATGAATGACAAAGCATCGTACCCGACGATGTTATCGACCAAGACGTCTATGTGAGGCAGCGGGAAATCATCTTTGGGACATGCTTTGTTAAGATCCCTGAAATCGATGCAAATGCGCACCTTTCCATCCTTCTTGATGATAGGGACTATGTTCGCCACCCATTGAGGATATAAGATGACTCTAATGAATCTGGCCTTGTATAATTTATCGACTTCTTCTTTGATCCTTAAGGTCATGTGGGGGTGAAATCTTCTCGACCTCTGTTTTACGGGTGTTGCCCCTGGCTTAAGCACTAGTCGGTGTTCTACTAAAGAGGGGTCAAGACCCGGCATGTCCTCATAAGACCAGGCGAAAGAATCACTATACTCCCTTAGAACCTTGATTCGATCTTCTTCTACTTGCGGAGGGAGATTAGTGGCAATAATAATGGGACTTGGGTCTTCTTCAGTTCCCAAATTTATTTCCTTTCTAGGTTCATCCACTGCCAATGATGGCTCGTCAAATCTCTTTAACCCTTGTGCATACAGATCGGCAGTGTCATCTACGTTGCTGTCATCATCATCAATCGGGTCTTTCTCATCCAAGACTTCATAGACACCAAGTCCGTCGTCGCTCCACACCCCTTCTTATTCCTCTTCATCTTCTATCACGATCGCTGTAGCGACAAACTCTGGACACTTCAAAAGAGCATGACATCGCTGAGCCAGATCCAGTAAGAACCTATCGGGGATGGATTTGGAATGATGCGCAAGCGGGCGCGGCTTAGGCTCGGAAGGATTGGACAACCTAGAAGAGGACCTTACTTCTCTAATTCTAATTGACCCTACTTCCCTAGACTCGACAGACCCTACGCCTAACCTAGGAAAAGGAAATCTAGTGGAAAGGAAGGAGCAGGGGACTCGTGCCCCTGGGGGGATGGTGGAGACAAGATAGCGTAATCTTCCACCGAAATCTCCGTTTCAAATTTGACATTTTTTTTTGGAGGTCAGTGGAGATCACATAGTAGGATGGAAGAGATGGTGGAGGAGAAAGTTGACGGGGGAAAAGAGATGGGAACAACACATCGAAGAATGGATCAGACGAGGAGAACCACATGTCCGAAAGATTGGAGGAGGAGGTCCATAAAGTGGATAGATCAATGGGTGGGCATTGCCCGCATGCACAAGGTATAATTAACACCTCGGTTGGCAATTCCGTGAAGTACGGATCAACCATGATCGGGGGTGAGCGAGGTATGGGTTTCAGCTGTTGAAAAAGAGATATGAGACAGGAGGGAGACCAAGAAAAGATAATAGGTGAGTTCCCCTTCTCCCGTGGATGGTCGGCTGGCTTCTTCGGCTTCCACTGAACAAGTCGTACCTCTTGATTCTTCTTCTGACCATAACCATCTGGCTCGCTGAACATTCTTGCGAATGACTGACTAAAATCGGCATATCATTAATAGGCCCCTTTGGCAGCAGAGGCGGACTATCAACTGTGCAGGCTGTACCTTCCTTCTCTGACTGTGCTGACTGTGGCTAAAGTGTCCCTGGCTAGAGAGGACCTTTAACAAAGTGTTGGTGATAGTCCCAAGTAAGTGGCCTTGAATCGCCTATCATTGAGAGTGCAGACTCTCGATAATCAAGACCTCTCCTGCCCATTTTTCTTCCTTTGGGCACCGGCTTGGTTTGCCCTTGTAACTGCGCACCGAGGCCTCTCCCCGGTTGGTAACCCAGTTTCAATATAATATCCCAGCCCTTGGAATCTCGGATCTGGGGTTTCACTTTGATGTTGACGGGTGTAGTGGCGGACCTGCGAGGTGCATAAGCCCAAGGAAAGTTTAGATCCAATACCGAGATAATAGACCGACTACTGGGCCACAGTGTAGGTAGAATCTTCTCTGATATAGCTTTGATAGACTAGACCATGGATAAGCTTTTGACTTTAACCACCCTCCCTTGAAAAGGGAATTTAAGACATTGATGTGCGATGGAGGGCACGGCACTGAGAGTATCAATCCATGGATGACCCAAGATAGCTTTAAACATAGGTTCGATGTCTAGCACATAGAATTCAATGGGTATGGTGAGAGGCCCAAGCTCAGCTTGAATAGTAATAGTCCCGTGACATGCCCTCCGAGAATTGTCATAAGCAGCTATAGTAGTGGGGGTCAGGTGTAGAAGTTCTTCTGACAGATTGCAGGCCCTGAGAGTGCTGAGCAGGCACACATTGATAGATGCCCTTGTATCAACTAATGCCACATCAATGTTGACTTTATTCAAGATAACGGTGATGCAAAGCGGCATTTGCCGAGCTTCTGGTGGTGCTAGCTCGGTTTCAGAGAAGGTTATAGCTGGTCCTTTAGAAATAGTCGCCAATGCCATAGGTAAATTGTCAGCTGCCATGTCTTCACTAACCATCACCTTCTGAAGGGAGTTTCTGAGAGCATCTTGGTGAAGGGTAGATCTTTTGATAAGCTCCAGCATTGATATCTTAGCGGGAACCCGATCCAAGTGATGCAACAGATCGTATTGGGTTCCTGGTAACGGCTCGGCTTCTTCCTACTCAATAGCCGGTTGGGAAGACTTGGGATTGGAGGTAGAAGGATAATTGCGGTGAAACATGCGCCCGCTCCGTAGGGCGAAGTTATAGGCTGTCACGGCCTCAGATGGGCTCAAGATAAGTGACTTAGTAGGCCCGGTGGGGTGGATAAGTGGTGCGGAAGAGGGTGTGGTGGAAAGGATGATGGGTGAGGGGTTGGTGGTAGCGGGTGCGAGCGGAAGTGGGGATATAAAGGTAGGAGGAGGTGTAATGAGTGGAGGGTTAGATGGAGGTGTGGTGATAGCAGGGGTGAGTAATGTGCGAGAGACAGGTGGTGGAGTAAGAGTATATGAAAGGACAAACGGTGTAGCAGGCGGAGGAGGGTTTTGGTATGTGGGCGTAAGGATGGTGGGGGTGGAATGAGTGGGGTAGTTGTGGTGAAGGGCCATGAATTGCGGGGTAGAGCCATCATCATCAAAGGACCACCCAGCATCGAGGGCCTGGGGTTGAACTACAATGACCTGAGTCGGCGTCGGCGGCTGAGGCTACGGAGCGGGAGGACGGTTCGGCATTGGGTTCTGGTGGAACCCCAAATCTTGAACCGGCTGCTATTGCTGTTGCGGCTGCTGCTGCGGCTACGGTGCCTGTTGTTGCTGCACTTGCTATCTCGGCGGCTGCCTTCTTTTCTCTTTAATTTCTGTAATGGCCCTATGCATTTCGGCCCAATCAATCCTTTGTCCTTCATGGAGGTCATAGACCAAATCCCTGAACTGAAAACACCCTTCAATAGTATGTCCCGGCTACCTGTGGAACATACAGTACTTTGTCTGATCAACGGCCGGGTTCCAGACGGGCCGTTCCGGAGGAAGTTGGATTGCACTAACTGACATGAGAGCCGAAAAGATATCCGTGAGGGTTTCTGGCAGAGGTGGGTATTGTGCTCTCTTAGGTCCCGGGCGCTTGTTGTTGTTGTTGTAGCCATTAGGTGGAGGGACATTATGGTATTGCGGAGGCTGTGGAGGTTGTTACGGAGTGGCAAAGGTGTTTTGTGGAAGGGCGAAGGTAGGCGTAGGGTTTTGTGGAATGGGTGGGAAGTTTTGTGGAGCGGGGTTTTGAGGAGTGCGGGGGTTTTGCGGAAAGCGGAATAGAGCGGCTTGTAAGGGGAAGGTAACGGCTTGAACTTGTTCGTTGGTCTGGACCCCCTCGGTGACATGCCCTTGAGGTTTCTTGTGGTATTTAGGCTTTTGATTCTCAAAGAGCGAGTGGATGGGGGAGTCTTTGAACTGTGTTTGAATGAACCGCGCCCGGCTATACAGTTGGTGCATGTTTGCTATATCGTTCATGGCAAGGATGTTACGGAAGGTCGGGGTAGCATTAGAGATGAGTAACTTGACCATCTCTTCCTCCGGAATGTGGCCTGGCACCCTGGCGGCCATCTGCCTCCATCTATCAGCATAAGTCGTAAACTCCTCGTCGGGCTTCATTTTCTCGGCCACTAAGTCTGTAAAGGAATATTCTGGGCCGACCCTGTCTTGAAACCGTTGGATGAACTTGTCTTTCACTATTTTGAAGCTTTCGACATCTTCTAGTGGCAGAGAATAGAACCATTCCAGTGCAACACCATCCAATGATCGGTGGAACAAATACGCCATGAGGCGATCATCATACTGAAATTGGGCCGATTCATATAAAAAGTCCCTCACATGAATAAAGGGATTGCCGTTCCCATCGTACTTGCGATAATTGGGGAGCTCAGATTGCAGAGGGAATCGAATATTTTGGAAGCTCGGGACTGGAACATCCGCCAAGGATTGTGGGCCAACCCATTTTTGGAGGAAATCAAGCTATTGTTGAATGGCGGCCCACTTATCAAGTAGTTCCTGCTCCCTGGATGGAGTAGGGGTAGTGAAAGACGATGGTTGAAATTGAGGAGAAGAAGGATAGACTGTTGGAGGAGGTGGAAGCCCATAAGAGGGAGCAGAAGGATAAACGGACTAGGTGGGAAGCCCATAAGGCGGATATTGGGCCGAAGACTGGCCCAGATTAGAATTGACTTGGGCAACCCCTTGCTGAGGGCGCAAGAAATCTGAAGGGCCAACGAGGACTTGTGGCACCGATGGGCTGGACATGTGATGATCTGTCTGAATGAAAGGAGGGAGAGTAGACTTTCCCTTGTCAGAAGATTGCTGGGCCGAAGTAGAAGATTGGCATGTTTCCATACCAGAGAAGGTGATGGTCCGAGGTTGGACCTGAGTAAGATCAATTGGAGTGGGCTGGATGGAGGGCCCATCAACCCTAGACTGGTTGATGAAAAGATTAGATTGGCCTTGCTCAATCGTGGGAGGTGGGGTATTGGACCCCTGCATGGCCTGATAGACAGCCTGGAGTTGGGCCGGATCCAACTGGGCCATCATTTGGAGAATGGAGCCAGCAGAAGGAGAAGAAAAGGAAGGAGTGGTTTGGCCGCCCTCCATAGGGACGGAGGACGGAAGAGGGGAAGACCCCTCTCCAGACGGGAATGAGATAACCCTAGAAGGGTTTTCAAGAAGCCCTTGAGGAAGAGAATCCTCTTGGGAATGGGGAGGATTGAAAGAAGCCATGATGGGTTCGAAGAGCGGATTGGAATAGAGTTTGGGGAAGGAATTGACCCTAGAAGATGACTCTAATGGACGAAGACAACTCCACATGCAACGGAAGACCGTGAAACAATGCAAATAACACACAACAAACACACAATGAGTGACTAAACTTAGATGTTTTTTAACAGAGATGCAAGTGAAGCAAGAGATAACAACACTCAAGGTCAACCAAGTTGTTTAGATGATGCAATAAGGTTTTTGATCTCTTCCTCTTTTAGAACCTTAGTGATTTGATTAAAATGTGCTCTCCAAAATAGGTTCCTAAGAGGAAAGGATGTGTGACTTGGTCGACTCTAAATGTAATTACTCCTTCACTTATGCAATCCTAGACACGGGGTAGGAAAGGTACAACTGGCCCGGTGTCCGTGTGGGAATCCATGGCTCACGGGGACTTATGGAGGTCCCTGATGTGATTTCCTGATCGGCTCCGAGGAATATGGAGACGAGAGGTCCACACACCAAGGTAGGAAAATGCAATCTAATGTATGAAAATATGCATGAACCTACGTGCACCGAGGTGCATGCAAATTCTAGTTTAGAATCTAGCAATAAGATATGCACACAACAATATGAATATGCAAACCAACCAAGGAGGAGACAAGATAGCACCCAAACATGAAAATCACAGCAAAAATTGCGAAAATAAACTACACCTCGGGATGCGTACCTGTCTGGAGTATGTGACAGTCTAGAATACCTGCGCCAGAGTAGTGTGACGGTCAAAGACTAGGCCGTCAGAATAATTTAACGCGTGGACACAGGACCGTCATAGCAGCCAGAGAACCAGAAACAACAGGAAAATAGAGGGAAAAATCAGGGGAAAACCAGAGCAACAAAGGCAAACAAAGGGGAGCAGGTTTAACAGAGATTCAAAGCACAATTGGCACTAGATTGCACACCGTGATCACCAAAAAATTCTGTTGATTTTAATGTGTCCCTTCTTTTGCAAGATGGGCTATGATACCAACTATGATTAAAGTATGAGCAAAGTAGTGAAATCACTCAACCTATGAACGTGTGAATCATGAACCTAGGCAACCAGTACAAGCTCTAGGCATGGGCATGCTATCTCAATCAAGACTAAACTAAGCAAATAAAGAAAAACACACGTCGGGGTGTGGAATAAGGAATAATGAAAAAAAACACACCGTATAGGTGGAACAAGCAAAGTAAAGAAGAGATATGATGAGAGAGGAAGCTAATGCCCAAACTAAGGAAAGACGTGATCGCCACTAAGGTAAAAACAAGCCAAAGACTTGATAAGTACCTTAGAATAGGAGGATGATGCACCCGCCCACGGGAGAGAGAAAATAATCAGAAAACTGCAGCTCCGTCGGATGTAACGGTCGAAGACAGATGCGCCACAGGACGTGTGACGGCCCCACGATAGACCGCTACAAGACTCAAACGTGCCTTTGGTAGACCGTTAGAGCATCTGCAGAATAGAATTGGGAATCTTTTGATCTCCAAGCTTTCCAGTCGGCCAGAGAGCTTGGGCCTCATGCTATGGGCTCTGTAAACCTGCAAAAGAGTGTAGAACACAAGAAAAATAACCCAGATTAGCCCTTGGGCAAAGTAGTATCAATAAATCAAAGAACTTAAGGACATGCAAAAGGAAAGGGAAATACCGGGGAGGTTGGTTTTTTAACCCCTCTGGGGCGTTTTAAAAGATGGGAGGATGTTTTAAATGGATGCAAAAGATGCAAGAACATGGTAGAGGAAGAGGGACAATGGTATGATGCTTGGAAGTGGAAAAAGATGCTAACACAACAACTTGACTGAACTAAACCCTTGGAATCAATACTCCCTGGACTTTGGAAGCAGATGGATGTGGGAAGCAACTCTCATTGGTTGGTTCTAGCTCCAGGATGCGGCAGCACTTCGACGCGAACTCCAGATGTCTCCCCTTCAAGCCATGAAGTCAAGAGTTCTATTTATAGACCCTCAAAGTCTAGGTTCGAGTTGAGGATAATCCAGCTAGAAAATATGGCGTTTCTTAGCAAACTTTTGAAGATAATACTCCCAAGAGTCCATAGAATCAAGCAAAAGGTTCTGAGGATCAGATTCAAAGGAGAAATCCTCAGATCAAACTCTTAATTCGGCCATGGAGTAGCAGAGAAAGAGCAGCTCTGCTAGAACTCTCTGTTAGATGTAACGGCTACACGATAGACCGCCACAAAGATTTAACACCCCAGGGATGGACCGTCACACAACCTTATCCATTGAAAGATAAGATCAACGGGCAGAGTTTACGAACATAGGACTCTAGATGAATGTAACGGTCAAGGGTAGACACGTTACAATGAATGTAACGGCCACACGATAAGCCGTCACACCCAACGGATAGGCTAAAAAGATAAGCTTGAAAGAAGCCATAAGCTTAAGGACTCTGGATGATGTAACGGACCAAGGTAGATGCGTTAGAGGATTGTAACGCGCCATCAAAGGACCGTTAGAGACAATGGAGTGCAAATGAAGCGAAAGTTTGCTAAGCTTCGTCCAGCGGAAAGAGATAAGGAACCAGACCCAACCAAGGAGACATGACCCCTGAAATAGACCTCAAATTGACCAAGAAGGCTCAACAAAGGTGAACAACTCGGAGCATCATATAGAATGAACAAGGAGATGACCCGACCTATTGATCATAAAACGGGTGTCAACAAGTATACCTTGACCGATTTGCTTCCTCCAGTATTTTACCCTTGATGGTAGAACAGTCCGGTACACAAGTTCTTCCTTTGAATAATAGCCTTCCATGATTGATAAGTGTATATTTTTTCATATTAATTCATGTTATACACATTTGTTATGAGCTTTAATACTAATAAATATGCACGTATCACACTTACTTTTAATTTAGAGTCAAATATTTAATTTTATGAAATTAAATAATTTTAAATAATGATATTTACTTATTTATGCAGGCACTCGGTACGAGAGAAGCGACAAGAAACAAATATAAAAAAAGATAATAAATAGTAATAATAATAAAAGCCAAAAGCCCATGGACTTGTTCAAAAAGAAAAGAAAAAAAAGGAAAAAAATAATAAAATCATTTGATATTTTTAAGGGCTTTTATAAGATATATATACATAATATATATATATAATATATATATATATATAATATATATATATATATGTGTGTGTGTGTGTGTGTGTGTGTGTGTGTGTGTGTGTGTGTGTGTGTGTGTGTGTGTGTGTGTGTGTGTGTGTGTGTGTGTGTTTTTGTGTGCAGGGGCAGCGGTCGGCAAAGGCGTGCCCGCCTTCGCGGCGGGCACGGGCGACGAAGCGGAGAGGGGCGTGCATCAACGCGCCTCTGCGCGGTCAAGGACCGGCGGGCGCACGTGGGAGCACCGCGGTGCCAGCGCGGGAGGCGCACGCGCCCACGCGGGGCGATGCACCGGCAGAGGAGACAGAGGGAGCGCGGCGGCGGCACACGGGTGGCGCACGTGTCCAGGAAGAGAGAGAAAGAGAGAGAAAGGAAGAGAAAGAAGACTAGAAAAAATAGGAAAAAATCAGAAAAAATTGTAAAAGTGTGCAACACATGTTGGCACACAATTCTGAGTCAAAAATGGCAGCAATGGGTTGTGTTTTTCAACAAAAGAGGCAAGAAATGTCAAGATGTTCACATAGGGAATGTGGTTGTGTTAACCCTATAAAAGGGGCTTCTATTGTAATGAAAGAAGAGTTGCTAGGAAGAGGGAGTTGCTAAGAGTTGTAAGGGGTTGCTTTGAGTTTTTGAAGTTCATTCTTGTTGGCCTTACTAGAGCTACATAGGAGAGTTAGAGGGTGTTGTTTTGAGAGCTTTTGATGCAAACTTTGTAAGTTGATGTTGTTTTAATGAATGTTCTTTTTAAGCATTTAGTCTTTTCCTAGTCCCATTACTTATTGTTCTGATCTCCATTTCATTTTCATGTCTTCACAAAAGTTGTTCATCTTTAAGTGTTCTCCAATTTCTCTTTCTATCATTTCCCTTAATTCATTCTAGTTTGAAAGTTATTTCCCATTTTTCTAAGTTCTATTCTATGTGATTACTGTTCATCCGAGGTGATACATTCTAGTATTCTTCCATTTTGAAACCTTTCCAATCTTCTTTTCACTCTGAGTTCTTCATGAACATTGTTCTTATTTTATAGATCTAGATTTTGTTCTTCTATCACGTCTTATAATTCTTCTTCGTTTGTGAGTTATAATTAATTTTTCACTGTTCTGTCTTTAACATTTTTACTGTTCATCCGCACCGATAGATCTTGATTTTTCACATTTTCACTATCTTCTTCTCGTTTTCTATCTCTGTGGTCTTCATCAAACTTCTTCCTCTTTTAATTCTCTATAACTTTCATTTCTTCTACTTCTTCTAATTCCCTCTAGATTTTAAGTTATTCTCTTTCTTCCAATTCCCCAATTTTCAATATAATTCTGTTGTGTTTTCAACTTATTTTTGTTCCTATTTCTATCCATCTCCATCTCTTCACAATTTCTTCACACACACCGAAGGCGGTTAGTCATCTTCTGATCATCTCACGGCGTCGACTTCCAAGGCGGAGTGATCTTCATCCAAGGCTCGGCGAGGAAACGGCGACGTTCTTCATCCATTGGCTAAAATTTCCTTCACTTTTCTCTTCTTATTCAAAGTTACAATTTAATTTCCTTTAGTGTTAATCGCACTCAAAAGATAAAAATTGGTTTTAAAAAATATAAGGATATTTTCTAACTTGATCTATAAAGATTTTTTCTCCTCGTGGGATCGACCCGTATTTACCACTGTACTCGTATTTCCAAAATCATTTAAGTGAGTGAGTGCGGTTTTATCAATTTTGAAATTTGTGTGGCACGGCATTTTTAAACGACGGGTGTCGAGCGCATTAAATTTTTGGCGCCGTTGCTGGGGAGAGGAATTTTTGAATGTTGGGATATTCTTGTGTTTGATGTGTATACTTGTATAATAATTTTTTTATTTTTATTTTGTAGAAAAAAGAAAATAAATCAGAAAATCAAAGAAAGAGGAAAATCATACCTGAAATTCTAAGAAAATGAAGCGTCGCTGAAAGCCTGGTACTATAGCAGTCAAGCGTCGCTAAAGGGCAGAAACGTAGGAATAGGTTCTGTTTTTCCAATTTCTGAAAAATCTAAAAAAAATCTAATTTTTTTTTGAAAAATCTATAAAAATCAAAAAAATCAGAAAACTCAAAAACACCATTTTAAGTTTCATGTTGTACTAAATTTGCATATCTTTGTTATTCTATTATTTATAGTTTCTTGCATTTATCTCTTATTGAAAAAAAAATCAAAAAAATCAAAACAAAAGAAATTTTTGTGCTGGCTAGATAGGTTCATTAACTAAAAAAAAAAATAGCACTTGTACCAAAATAAAAGACTTCATCCAAGAATAGAAACCACACCCATCATGTTCTAGGTCATGCACCATTTAGCATAGAAGTTTTCTTTGTTTAATTCCTATCATTGTATTTTGAAGATTGTGAGGGGTAAGGTACGTTCTACTTATCCTATTCTGGCATGCATATTGCATAAGAACCCCTTGTTTGAAATTGTGGTGTGCATTTCATTTCAAAATATTCTAAGGGCACTACCTTTAAATAACATAAGGTGGGGAATTCATCACCATTCCTTAGCCCACAAATCACATTTTCCTTGCATATCTGCATGACCTACGCCATAAATAAAAGTCAGTAGATGTTGACCCTAGGATCACACTGTGGTTCTTGTGTTATTTGGGTTTACCCTCTTATGAAAACCGGTGCCTAAGGCAAGACGGTCGGACGGTAAACGCCTTAAGCGGGCTAGTGGTTTGACATAATTAGGTCCCTACGAAAGTAGGGGGAGCCTCCCACTACCCCACCTTACCTGGCTGGTGGAAATACTGAGGGTGAACTTAAGTTTCACTTTAATCATTTTGTGAAACCCCATTTGTAGGTTTAGGGCACATCTAGGTCATTAGGGTAATTTGTGTGATAACTTGTTTATCTTTGCATAAAAGAACAACAAAATCAAAACGAAAAAAAAATAATAAAAAGAAAAGAAGCATTCTCTTCTCTCTTTTTCGTCTTAGTGTGTCAAAATAAAAAAATCAGCATACAAAATATTTTTTTTCTCCTTTGGTCCTAGTTTATGCAATGAAGGAGATCTCTGCACCCATCTTTGCTAGGACCCATAGGAGAGATTGAGAGGTTAGTGCATTCTAGAACTCACCATCAACCTAACCTCATGGCAGATCACAACCAAAATAAGCAAATTCAACGAGCTACTCCTAAGCAAATGAAGGAATATTTTCTTCCAAATCAATACCAACCTTCATTTTATACCCAAGCAACTCAAAATCAAGCAGCCCAATATGAAATCAAGTCCAGCACCATTCAAATGTTACCATCTTTCTATGGCAATACCAATGAGGATCCCTATAGACATCTGGATGAGTTCCTCCAAATTTGTTCAACTGTGAAAATCTCCAATTTTTCTGATGATACTCTCAGGTTGACCCTTTTCCCATTCTCTCTCAAAGATAAATCCAAATATTGGTTAGGAGCCTTGGGTAGACACATGGGCAGAAATACAAAAGGAATTCTTAAAGAAATTCTATCCCATAGGGCGAACCAATACCATGAGGAGAGCGATAACTGGATTTTCACAAAACCCTGGAGAACAAATCCATGAGGCATGGGATAGGTTGAAAGATTTGTTAAGAAAATGTCTACATCATGGTTTGTCAAGATGGCAAATAGTTCAAGCATTTTACGAGGGATTGACTGATAGTTACAAGTAAATGGTGGATGCTTCATGTGGGGGGGCTTTTATGAGTAAGAGCGAAGATGAGGTATATGATTTATTTGAAATGCTCAGTGAAAATTCAATTAGTCATGCCTCGCTCTCATCCTATGAGAGAACGATTGGGCCGGCTAAGAAGGGTGGGCTATATAAAGTGAAGAGCCAAGTTGAGTGTGAGAACAGGATGGATATCAATGTCTTGACTCAGAAATTGAACAAAATGAAATTGTTGGCACATAAGATAGAGAATGTTGATCTCGTAGCTCAAAAGCTAGATCAATTTCTATCTAGGCAGGAACCTTCTTCTTCAGGTCCTCGACCTCAACCATTCTCAGCTCCCAGTCATGACGAGATCTGTGCTCTTTGCTCTAGCCCCGATCATGTGGTAACTGATTGCCCCACTGTAGCCCAGCTTCCCCCATTCATCCAAGAACAAATCTTCGCTGCTCAGGGTGTCTCTAGGCCTCCTTATGATCCTTATTCCAACACCTACAATCCAGGCTGGAGAAACCACCCGAATTTTTCGTAGAAATCCCAACAAGGTTCATCTACCCAACCTAACCCCTCTTTCCAAAAACAACCTTTTCAAGCTCAATGTCACCAACATTTCTCTCAATCCACTACACCTTTCCAGCAATATTCTCAACCTCCTTCTCAGGCCCCGTACTATCAACATTCTGCTCAACATTCTCAGAGCCAGCACCATCAATATCCTTCAAATCATTTTCAAGCTCAAGTTCCCTTCCAACCTCCTCCGCAACCTCCACAGCCCAATTTTAATGAAAAATTTGACCAACTCCAACAGCTCATTCTTTTTCAGCAACAATCTATTGCTAAGTTGGAAGGTCAGATCGGGCAATTAGCAGCAGGAAATGTTAGGAGAGAGGTAGGTCAGCTTCCTAGCCAACCGGTGGCTAATCCTAGGAACCAACCTCCAGGCTTCCCCCAAAGAGCTCATATTCTCCCTCAACCAAATCAACCTCAGCCTCCTCCTCCTATGGGCCCTCAATTTGAGAATGCCAAGGCTATATCTACCCTCAGGAGTGGGAAAATTTTAGATGACCCTTATCAGGCTAGGGGAGTTGGCAATAGTTCGGCCAAGAGACCCAAGAGGAGAATGATGAGGAAGAGGAGCACATGATTGTTAATGAAATAGAGAAGCCGACGGATGGAGAGAAGAGGCTGGCTAAAGGAAAGATGAAACTAGATGAAGGACCCCAAGACTATGTGCCTAAGGTCCCTTTTCCCGATGCCCTAAAGTCGAAAGCTCACAAGAAACTGCCGGTACAACAAGAAGAATTAGTGGAATTGTTCAAACAAGTGAATATCAATATTCCACTTTTAGATGCAATCAAGCATGTGCCGGCATATGCAAAGTTTTTGAAAGAGCTTTGCACTCCAAGGAGGGAGCCAAGGGCGGCAACTCATAAGGTCCGCTTGTTTGAGGATGTGAGTGATGTCGTAATGAATCATTTACCTAGAAAATTGAAGGACCCCGGAGCCCCATTAATCTCATGTGACATAGGTGGAGTCACTTTTGATCGAGCCTTGCTAGATTTAGGTGCTAGCGTAAATCTTTTACCCACCTTTATCTATGAGCAATTTGATCTGGGTGAGTTAAAACCCACTTCTATCATCCTTCAATTGGCGGATAGATCAGTGAAAATACCAAGAGGTCTGTTGGAGGATGTGATTGTAAAAGTGCATGATTGTTATTTCCCGGTGGATTTCCTCATTTTGGATATGGCCTCGTCCCCTGATCTAAAGCACACACCTATTATTTTGGGACGTCCATTTTTAGCTACGGCTAAGGCCAATACAAATTGTGCCACGGGAATGATGGATATATCATTTTGAGGAGAGAATGTTGTATTGAATGTTTTTAAGGCTTCTCAGTACCCGGACCATGAAGAAGAAAGCAACATCATTGATATCTTTGACGAGATGATTGATGAAAGTCCGGATGCAATCAAGGACACCCTAGAAGAGGGTAGCATGCTTCAGGATTCTCCTCTCTCTATCACACCCTGGTCTAGGGTAGAGTCACTCCCTCCATTGCAATCCAAACTTGCGCTTCCATCTCTGGATCATCCACCTACTCTTGAATTGAAACCTCTGCCGGATTTTCTTAAGTACGCTTATCTGGGTCCTAACCAAACCTTTCCTGTCATCATAGCCTCCAACCTCACTTCTACTCAGGAATCTCAACTCTTAAATGTCCTTAAGGAGCATAGGGGGACAATAGGATGGTCGGTGACAGATCTCAAGGGCATCAGTCCGGATGTCTGTATGCACCATATCTACTTAGAGGATAATGCCAAGCCGAGCAGGGAGATGCAGCGCCGGCTGAACCCAAACATGAAAGAGGTAGTCAAGCAAGAGATAGTGAAGTGGTTGGATGCTGGGATTATATATCCCATCTCTGATAGTAAGTGGGTCAGCCCCACACAAGTTGTTCCAAAGAAATCTGGGCTGACCGTGACTAAAAATGCGAAAGGTGAGGAGGTGGCAATGAGACTACAAACGGGATGGAGAATCTGTATTGATTACAGAAAATTGAACTCCATGACAAAGAAGGATCATTTTCCTCTCCCGTTTTTGGATCAAATTTTGGATAAATTGGCTGGGCAAAAATATTTTTGCTTTTTGGATGGATATTCCGGGTGCAATCAAGTTACAGTCTACCCGGAAGATCAAGAGAAAACTACATTCACTTGTCCTTATGGCACGTTTACTTTCAGGAGAATGCCATTTGGACTTTGCAATATCCCTGCCACCTTTCAGCGGTGCATGATGTCAATCTTTTCTGAAATGGTAGGAGAATTTTAGAAATTTTCATAGATGATTTCGCAGTTTTCGGAGACTCATTTGCCGGTTGTTTGAAGAATTTGCAAAAAGTGTTGGCACGATGCATTGAATCTAATCTGGTGCTTAGCTGGGAGAAAAGTCATTTTATGGTACAAGAAGGCATTGTGTTAGGCCATGTTATTTCCGAGAGGGGAATAGAGGTAGACAAGGCTAAGGTTGATCTGATTTCCAATCTTCCTCCCCCTTCGTTTGTCAGCTAAATCCGATCTTTTCTTGGCCATGCGGGTTTTTACAGAAGATTCATTCAGAACTTCTCTTCCATTACTCGCCCGCTCACTAAGCTGCTAGCCAAGGACACTCCATTCCACCTAGATGAGTCTTGTCTTGAGGCTTTTCATTCTCTGAAGGCAGCTCTGACCCAAGCTCCGATTCTTCAATCACCAGATTGGTCACTGCCATTCGAAATCATGTGTGATGCCTCTGACTATGCCATAGGAGCTGTCTTGGGGCAGAGAATTGATAAGAAACCTGTGGTGATCTATTATGCGAGTCGCACTCTCGCTGATGCTCAATTGAATTATACCACCACAGAGAAGGAACTTCTGGCCGTTGCTTTTGCCCTAGAGAAATTCCGATCATATCTTTTAGGGGCCAAAATTATTGTGTATTCTGATCACGCTGCTTTGAAATACATGCTCACCAAGAAGGATGCTAAACCTCGTCTGATTCCATGGATTCTATTACTGCAAGAATTTGATCTAGAAATCAAAGATAAGAAGGGATTAGAGAATGTGGTGGCTGATCATTTGTCCCGAATAGTGATACCCGAGAGTGCTCCCATGTCTGATTCTTTTCCAGATGAACAACTGTTATCTATCTCTTACATCTCAACCCCCTGGTACGCTCACATTGTCAACTTTTTGGCAGTAGGACAAATCCCAGGTGGGTGGACTAAGTAGGAGAAGGATCACTTCTTTGCTAAGGTCAAGCACTATTTTTGGGAGGACCCGGAACTGTTTCATATGGGTCCTGATCAGATCATCAGAAGATGTGTCCTCGAGGAAGAACAACAACCTGTACTGAATTTTTGTCACACTCTCGCTTGCGGAGGACACTTCTCAGGAAAGAAGACTGCGGCTAAGGTGTTACAAAGTGTATTTTATTGGCCCACTTTATTTAAGGATGCTTATGAATTTTCAAAAACATGTCTGAGGTGTCAAGCTGTGGGAAATATTTCGAAGAGAGATATGATGCCGCTTAATCCCATTCTGGTTGTTGAAATCTTTGATGTCTGGGGAATAGACTTCATGGGACCATTTCCACCATCCTTTGGAAATGAATACATTTTGGTGGCGGTCGATTATGTTTCAAAATGGATTGAATCTGTAGCCACAAGGACCAATGATCACAAGGTAGTGATGAAATTTGTTCGCAAGAACATTTTTTCTAGATTTGGATGTCCCAGGGCTTTGATTAGTGATAGGGGTTCGCATTTCACTCACTCCCAATTTCGAGCTTTGCTCAAGAAATATGGAATCACTCACAAAATTGCCACCCCATATCATCCCCAAACCAGTGGTCAGGTGGAGGTATCCAATAGGGAGATTAAGAACATTCTGTATAAGACAGTTAGGCCGGATAGAAAAGACTGGTATGAGAGATTGGATGATGCACTATGGGCCTATAGAACTGCGTTCAAAACTCCTATTGGAATGTCACCCTATCACCTTATCTTTGGTAAAGCCTGCCACTTACCTGTCGAGCTTGAACATAGAGCCTATTGGGCCATTAAGCAAGTCAACTTTGACTTAACTCAAGCTGGAACCCAACGAGTCCTACAACTCAATGAACTGGAGGAGCTAAGAAACGAAGCATATGAAAATTCCAGGATTTATAAAGCTAAAACTAAGGCTTTCCATGATTAGCATATTCACAGGAAAACTTTTCAGGAAAATCAAAAGGTTTGGCTTTTTAACTCATGGCTACGCTTGTTCCCCGGTAAAATGAAATCAAGATGGGATGGACCGTTCATAGTTGTTAAGGCATTTGACAATGGAGCCATCAAAATTTTGAATCCCCAAAATGGTCATATCTTTACTATTAACGGTCAAAGATTGAAACCTTACTTGGAAAATGAGATGTTATCCGCAAAAGAATCCATAGCCTTATGTGATCAGGAATGAATTCCTTTTAAGCTTTCATGCGTCTGGCTGAAGACGGTAAACTTAGCGCTTTTGGGAGGCAACCCACGATTTTTGTGATTTGATATCTAGTTTTAGTGTGTTTCTTTTTCAGTTGTCAGGCCAAGACAAAACGAAGCCCTCGTCATTTTGCCCCGACCATCAGGTTGTATCCTTCCATCCCAACCATATTATTTCTTTACTTGTTCTCTGATTTTTCTATTGCATATGCCATTGAGGACAATGTCATTCAAGTTGGGGGGGGGGGGGAGGCGAAAAACATTGAAAGAAAAAAACACCTTAATTCCAATAAGTTCTTGCTTGATACCCTGCATTGTTGCATGAGAATCTAGTCATGGAAATCCCCATTTTGAGTTTCATGATTCATGCTTCCATTGAAAGTAATTCTGGAATAGAAATGACTAGATAAGGATGATGGAACATTTCTTTAATCTAGCCATGGAAAACTGATTTAAGAATCTCTTTAAAGTTCATGTGCACTTTAGAAAAATGAAAATCACTTTGCACGCTAATGAAACAAGTAGGATAAGCCTTCTGCTATTTTAGCCATACTGTCTGATATTCTGCACTTCTTGAAGAAGAGATCTTTTATAAGCTTTCTGCCATGTTATCTATTGAAAAATCTTTTTTGAGAAAAACACCATGAAAAATGCTCCGATTCTGAGTAACCGGGCCTACTTCACCTAAGACGTGTTGAGGTTCGCGTCAAAAGGAAAAGGGAACCTTGATCTGTGTAACCGGGCCTACTTCACCTAAGATGTGTTGAGGTTCGCGTAAAACAGTGAAGGGTAGTGCAGCATCATGTGTGTATAGAAAAAAAAGAGAAAAAAATATAGATCCCACAAGGGACAAACGTAATAAGGCAGATAAAAAGCTATTATGGTTAATGCTCTGATTAAGAAGTGCAGAGTTGAAAGACACTTGCTTTCAATAGCAAATGGAGGATGCAATTATCTTCGCTGTAGACTTAGCATTTCACATGCACAAGTGCTATTGAACTTTAAGATGACTTCTTGATCATGTACCTTAATTTCTAAATCTACGGCTCGTGTGTATTAATGCTTCCAGATTCCTAATCTTTAGTTGACTCTATGAAAGATGATCTAGAAATGAGGCATGAACTTTGTAAACTCTTGTTGGTCCTAAAATTTTTAATTATTTGCATTGCTAAGGGACTATCAATGAGTAAGTTGGGGGGTGTGATAAATGTGTATTTTTTCATATTAATTCATGTTATACACATTTGTTATGAGCTTTAATACTAATAAATATGCACGTATCACACTTACTTTTAATTTAGAGTCAAATATTTAATTTTATGGAATTAAATAATTTTAAATAATGATATTTACTTATTTATGTAGGCACTCGATATGAGGGAAGCGACAAGAAATAAATATAAAAAAAAGAAAAATAAAAAAATAATAAAAGCCAAAAGCTCATGGACTTGTTCAAAAAGAAAAGAAAAAATAATAAATTCATTTGATATTTTTAAGGGCTTTTATAAGATATATATACATAATATATATAGATATACATTATATATATATATATATATATATATATATATATATATATATATGTGAGTGTGTGTGTGTTTTTGTGTGCAGGGGCGGAGGTCGGCAAAGGCGCGCCCGCCTTCGCGGCGGGCACGGGCGACGAAGCGGAGAGGGGCGCGCGTCAACGCGCCTCTGCGCGGTCAATGACCGGCGGGCGCACGTGGGCGCACCGCGGCGCCAGCGCGGGAGGCGCACACGCCCACGCGAGGCGGCGCACCGATAGAGGAGAGAGAGGGAGCGCGGCGGCGACACACGGGCGGCGCACGCGTCCAGGAAGAGAGAGAAAGAGAGAGAAAGGAAGAGAAAGAAGACTTGAAAAAATAGGAAAAATCAGAAAAAATTGTAAAACTGTGCAACACATGTTGGCACACAATTCTAAGTCAAAAATGGCAGCAATGGGTTATGTTTTTCAACAAAAGAGGCAAGAAATGTCAAGATGTTCACATAGGGAATGTGGTTGTGTTAACCCTATAAAAGGGGCTTCTATTGTAATGAAAGAAGAGTTGCTAGGAAGAGGGAGTTGCTAAGAGTTGTAAGGGGTTGCTTTGAGTTTTTGAAGTTCATTCTTGTTGGCCTTAGTAGAGCTACATAGGAGAGTTAGAGGGTGTTGTTTTGAGAGTTTTTGATGCAAACTTTGTAAGTTGATGTTGTTTTAATGAATGTTCTTTTTAAGCATTTAGTCCTTTCTTAGTCCCATTACTTATTGTTCTGATCTCCATTTCATTTTCCTGTCTTCACAAAAGTTGTTCATCTTTAAGTGTTCTCCAATTTCTCGTTCTATCATTTCCCTTAATTCATTCTAGTTTGAAAGCTATTTCCCATTTTTCTAAGTTCTGTTCTATGTGATTACTGTTCATCCGAGGTGATACCTTCTACTATTCTTCCATTTTGAAGCCTTTCCAATCTTCTTTTCACTCTAAGTTCTTCATAAACGTTGTTCTTCTTATATAGATCTAGATTTTGTTCTTCTATCACGTCTTCTAATTCTTCTTCGTTTGTGAGTTATAATTAATTTTTCACTGTTCTATCTTTAACATTTTTATTATTCATCCGCACCGATAGATCTTGATTTTTCACATTTTTCGCTATCTTTCTCTCATTTTCTATCTCTGTGGTCTTCATAAAACTTCTTCCTCTTTTCATTCTCTACAACTTTCATTTCTTTCAATTCTTCTAATTCCCTCTACATTTTAAGTTATTCTCTTTCTTCCAATTCCCCAATTTTTAATATAATTCTGTTGTGTTTTCAACTTGTTTTTGTTCCTATTTCTATCCATCTCCATCTCTTCACAATTTCTTCACACACACCGAAGGAGGTTAGTCATCTTCCGGTCATCTCACGACATCGAATTCCAAGGCGGAGTGATCTTCATCCAAGGCTCAGCGAGGAAACGGCAGCGTTCTTCATCCATTGGCTAAAATTTTCTTCACTTTTCTCTTCTTATTCAAAGTTACAATTTAATTTCCTTTAGTGTTAATCGCACTCAAAAGATTAAAATTGGTTTTCAAAAACATAAGGATATTTTTCAACTTGATCTATAAAGATTTTTTCTCCTCGTGAGATCGACCCGTATTTACCACTGTACTCGTATTTCCAAAATCATTTAAGTGAGTGAGTGCGATTTTATCAATTTTGAAATTTGTGTGGCACGGCATTTTTAAACGACGGGTGTCGAGCGCATCAATGATCAGCCAGAAGGAAATCCGGTCGTTGATCCAATTTCTCTTTGATTTCAACGATCAACGGATCATCAACTTGTCGTTCCTTAATTTCTGAGAGTAACTCGGGTTGGAGTCGAATATTTGCAATAAACACTCCGTCTTTCTTCTCCTCCACATTGAGGTTTAAATTTGCCATTTCTTCAAGTAGATGCCATTCTTTAACCATCATGCTCGATAATAAAGCCATCGGCTTCGAGCTAAGTGCATCAGCTACGGCATTGCCTTTTCTGGGGTGATATTGTATAGAGAAGTCAAAATCATTTGAATATTCCAACCACCGTCTTTGTCTCATATTGAGCTCCTTTTGAGAGAATAAATATTTGAGACTCTTGTTATCAGAATACACCGTAAAGGCTTCGCCATAGAGATAATGTCGCCAGATCTTCAAAGCAAAGACCACAGCTGCCAGTTCTAGGTCATGTACGGGATAATTTTCCTCGTGCTTCTTCAATTGCCGTGAGGAATAAGCTATGACCTTGCCATGTTGCATTAATACGCAACCTAGGGCAATTCCAGATGCATCAGCAAATACTTTGAATCCTCTTCCTTCCGTAGGTAATGTGAGAATAGGAGCAGTTGTCAGACAATCCTTTAAAGTTTGAAAGCTTTTCTCGCATTCCTCGGACCATATAAAAGGATTCTCCTTCCTTATCGATCTTGTTAAAGATACCGCAATCTTGGAGAAGTCATTGATAAATCTTCGATAATAGCCAGCCAATCCCAAGAAACTTCGGATTTCAGTCACACTAGTAGGTCTTTCCCAGTTCTTTACGACTTCGACCTTTGAAGGATCGACGGCGATACCGTTCCGAAAAATTATGTGACCGAGAAAAGAAACTTCCTCCAACCAAAAATCACACTTGCTTAATTTGGCATAAAGCTTGTGATCTCTTAATAATTGAAGGGCCTTCTTGAGATGTTCTTCGTGTTCTTCTTTTGACTTGGAGTAGATCAAAATGTCGTCAATGAAGACAACCACAAATTGATCGAGGTATGGCCGGAATACACTATTCATTAATTGCATAAATGCGGCAGGCACGTTTGTTAGGCCAAAAGGCATAATGGTGAACTCGTAATGCCCATACCTACTTCGAAATGCAGTCTTGTGAATATCCCCTTCCTTGATCTTTAATTGATGATAACCAGACCGAAGATCGATCTTTGAGAAATATCGAGCTCCAAAAATCTGGTCAAATAATTCATCAATCCTCGGTAATGGATATTTATTCTTGATGGTGAGTTGATTCAATTGCCGATAATCAACACATAGTCTCATCGAACCATCCTTCTTTTTAACAAAGAGGACCGGGGCTCCCCAAGGTGAAGTAATTGGTCGGATAAACCCCTTCTCCAATAATTCCAATAGTTGTTCCTTTAACTTCTTCATTTCAACGGCAGACATCCGATATGGAGCTTTAGAAACTGGTGCAGCTCCCGGAATTAAGTCAATAGAGAAGAGAACTTCTCTCTCTGGAGGAATACCAGGCAACTCGTCCGGAAATATATCAGAATAATCCCGAACGATAGGAATGTCCTTTAGAATGGGTTCTGTGTGCTCGGTCATAGTGATAGAAACTAAGAAACCGGCACAACCATTCCTTAACAATTTCTCGGCTTTGAGGGCCGAAATAAGAGATATGTGCTTGAAATGCCTGATACCAGAAAATATGAGGTTGGGGTAACCCATAAAAGTCACCGTGCCTATCTTGCAATTGACACTAGCACCATGAGCAGATAGCCAATCGGCACCCAATATAACATCATATCCGTCCATCTCCATGCATACCAAATCAGCGGGTAAGGTATTACTGCTAATTACAACTTCACTAGTAGGATAGAAATGTTTAATCTCTGTTCCCGTTCCAATAGGGGTAGTAATAGTGAGTGTAGAATCTAATGGAACAGGCTTCATAGGTAAAAGACCAGCAAATCTTCTAGATATAAATGAATGTGTAGCTCCAATGTCAAATAAGACAGAGGCATGCCTTGAGTACACAGAAAGAGTACCTTCCCCGATGCCTCCTTCCTCGATAGGTTCCGCATCCATAAGAGCTTGAAGTCTTCCTTGCTTTTTGGCAATAATAGGAAGTTTTGTCGGTGGTGGAGCTTGCTCGTTTAGAAGAGGACAATTCGGGATCCTATGCTCCCGACTCCCGCATCGAAGACATGCACCGAGTTTTCTCCAGCATTCCTCGGCTTTGTGTCCGGGTTTCTCGCAGAATTTGCATAATTCCTTTGATGACGTAGAGAAAGGAACAATTTGCTTGTCAAAGGTTCTTGGCTTCTTGTCCCCTTGAAAGTTACGTCCACCTTTGTTAAAATTTCGCCCGTCTTTGTTGAAGTTACGCCCGTCATTGGACCTTTTCTTCCCGAAGAAAGGTTTGAAACTTCCGGACCCAGTAACTTGCTCTCTCTTGGCTTCTCTTCCTTGGATGCAATCCGATAACTCCATTGCATCTTCTAGGAGTTGTGCTCTCCGTACCGCATCAGAATAAATTTGGATATCCATCGGGGCGAGTTGAGTAATATATTGAGGCCTTAAGCCATTTAAGAACCTCCTTGCCTTCATTTTGTCGATACCCACGAGATGTGGAGCGTACCGAGATAACCTTGAGAATTGAGCTTCATATTCTGCTACCGATAAACCCCTTTGCTTCAAAGCGGAAAATTCGGCGGCCTTCCTTTCTTGCACTCGATCGGAAAAATATTTACTATTGAAGTGTTCCACGAACTCTTCCCATAGAATTTGGTCGTGCGGTAAAGTAGCTTCGACCGATTCCCACCAGGCACGTGCATCCCTTTCCAGTTGAAAAGTAGCGAGTAGGACCTTTTCCTCGTCGACACATTACATGACTCGGAAAATCCTCTCAATTTCCTTAATCCAATGTTTGGCTTCATCCGGATCTATAGATCCTGCGAACTTGGGAGGGTTCATGCTCCGGAAATTTCTATGCAAGTCTCCGGCTCCTCGGTTTGCTCCTCCCTGAGCAACCTGTTGGAGGGCTTGGGTTAAGCCTTGAATGGTGCGCTGCATCTCGCGCCATTGAGCTCTCTCGACGGCCATTTGTGAGAATTAGCCTAAAACCATAATTCCAAGGTTTATTATTTTTGTTTTGGTATTTATTTCCTGATAATTCTCTTTTTCTTAAAACTTAACCCGTGTTTCTACTCAATCTCACTGGGAAAGTTTTAAAACCTATCCAATTTCTAGATATTGATCTTAAACCTAACCTAAGTTTAAGAATGAACCTATAATTGTGAAACCTAGGATTTTATGTAACCTGGCTCTGATACCACAAAGACTGTCACGCCCCGATGCGGAATATCGGGACGCGAACTAGTCGTAAACAATCGTGTCGAATCAGAGCAAGTACAATTTCATTTCTAAAGTCAGAAATGAATGGGAAAATGATACTTTTATTCCATCAAAATGAAGTTTACATTGCTAATTCATAATCCATAAAGGCAAATTATAACTTCCAAATCCAAAATACATCATTCTTGTAAAATCACTAATGACCTACAAAAATTCTAGGGAAAAGAAAAACACTCTTTCACTCTTGTCCATTCCCTTGTTCATTTTCATTTCCTGCAACAATTTATCAAAACTTAGGGTGAGCAAAAAGCTCAGTACGATTTTATATCTCTATAATCAGGTAATATTAAAGTATTTATCATTTTAGATATTTTTTTTCAAGTAAATCGGGAAGTGTTTAAGATCATGAATAGAAAGTAGGAAATTGTATACGGAATTTCAAGTAATAACATGATAACAAGGTTCCAAGATAATTTCAAGTATAGAATATTGAACATGTAAAGAATATCATGAAAGAATTTGGCCATTTCATGCAAGTCAAATATATCATGTAATTTCAAGCAATTTCAAGTAACAAGTAAACATGTACAATAACGAAGTGTGGAATGTCATAAATAATCTAGCAAGTCATGCACTTCGGTGTAATGTCACACCATGGTCAATCAACTCCCATGGGCACAAGTACTTTCGGGCGCTCCTCCCAAGACTAGATCGGGCCCCATTAATGCTAGGCATTGGGTCATTGGATCAAAAGATCCCAAGTACGTTTAGACATCCACTTAACACTATGGCCAATAAATTTCAAGAATAAGCTCATTTGTAAAAAGTATAGATTTGGCAAAAATCTCATAAGTAGCAAGAGGAGTGAATAATAATACTAAGGCATCATGTTTAATGACATTAAGTCGTGGAATTCAAGAAAGAACAGTAACTAGGAAGAAAATTCAAGTAATTAGAGTTTAGTAGAATTAATTTAATTCCATGGTTTAATCTTGTGTGCATTTGGTTTACAAGTGTTTAGACATGTTTACAAGAAGTTTTTTGTACATTAGAGATGCATTAGTTTAGCCAAAACGGTGATTTATTATAAAATTCAGAATTTGGTTATGAAAATAGATTTTTTATGTCGAAAATAATTCTAACTTGTTGAAAATAATTTTAACATGCTGAAAATAATTTTCATACGTTACTTTACTGATAAGATGATAAAAATAAATTTTCATGCTGGATTTAATTTTTACATGCTAAAATTTAATTTTTAACATGCTAAAATTAATATTTAACATGCTAAAACAATTCTCACATATTAACTTACTGATAATATGATAAAAATAATTTTACCATGCTGATTACAGAAATTCTCTGATAACAACATAAATTTTAGCATACTAAAAATTATTTTTCTATATTTATTTACTAATTATTTGATAGGAAAATAAAATTATCATGCTGAAAAATAGCTTTAATATACTGAAAATAATTCTATCATGCGAAAATAATTCTAACATGCTAGAAATAAATTTTATCATGCTGGAAGTAATTTTATCATGCTGGAAGTAATTTTCATAAGTCAATTTACTAATTATTTAATAGGAAATCAGGTTTAGCATGCACAAAAAATAGTTTTAAATAGATTTAACATGCTGAAAATAGTTTTATATCTCAACATGTATAAAATAATTTTATCATGTTGGAAGTCATTTTTAACATGCTGAAAATATGTTTCATGCATTAATTTACTAATATGGTTAAAATTAGATTTTTACATGTAAAAATAATTTCATTCTCCAAAAATAATTTTTTTAACATGCTGTAAGAATTTAAAACATGCTAATATTGCATTTTCTTACTTTTGGTGACTAAATACTTATAATTATTGGAGATTCCAAATGTTATAATTCATATTGTGTTCATAATGTGTAGTGACTAATCTTTAGTCCCACATTGGAAGTTTAGTAAATTTGCATGGCTTTATATGTTGGAGAGCTCACTCTTGGATCAGGACCCAAGGGGCATAGGATGTGGGCTCGAGTTGTGTGTGGATACAAAACTATTTATTTATTTATTTATTTATTCGAGTCGAGTCGAGTCGCACTGCACTAAGGTTGGTTTTAAAATTATTTTGTATTATTGTTATTTTTTTCTCTCCGAACGCACTCCTGAGGTATAGCACGTTCTGGTTCTGACGAAAAAACGGGAATACCCCTCTAATAAAATGACCATAACATGCTCATTTCATAACGGAATTTAATAAATGAGCTATCAATGGAAAGAAGACAGAAAAACGAACAAGATGGCATGCTTTAATTAGAGTTTAGCCTGAGAGACACCTACCTTTTTGCGGATCTAAAGAAATATCTCCAAATATAAGAAAACTTTTTGATCTTCCAAATCTTCCTTTAAATCTCCACCAATCTTCGCAGCAGCGTAACCTTAACCTCTAGGGATTATTTGAGGGTCGAATGAGGTTCTATTTATAGCCAAAACTTGGCCAAATTTGTCAAGATTCCTTGCCTAACAATGCCAAACTTTCCAACTCCGAATTAGAAGAAAATTTAAAATTTTCTTCTTAATCTAGCCTCCATTTGGTGTGAAATCAATGTATAAACAGCTTGTCCAAGATGGGTTGTTAGGTAAGAGTCGATTTTTGTGTCAACCTTCTAGAAATTGGATTATTATAATCCTTTTCAAAAGGCATTTAACATGTGTTACGAATTTTGGTCTAATTACCCTTTAATAAATCCTTTAATCTATTAATCCAGCCTATTATGGATTACCCAATGGGCCAATTGTGATCCTAATCCATTACATGGACTTTTATTGGGCTTTCTATGATTTATCTAAGGTTTAAAATATTCAATCTCTATTTACTTCTAGTTAATTCAAGTAAATTCAATAAACTAGTTTATTTCATATAGTAAAAATGTCATTTAATTATTTCATGAAAATTTTAATTACATAATGAAATTGAAACTTTTATTTCTCATTTTTAATTATCAGATTTCTGCAAGCGATCATTAAAGGGTAGATCAACAAGGGGAAGAAAATCGGGCTATTTCGTCCAGTCCTTTACCCGGCGTGGCTCGCCAATGCCATCTTGGTACCAAAAGCTACGGGCAAGTGGCGGATGTGCGTGGACTTCAATGACCTCAATAAAGCCACTCTGAAGGACTGCTACCCATTACCGACCATCGATCAACTGGTCGATTCAACCTCCAGTAATGAACTTCTCAGCTTACGGCTACCATCAGATCCGGATGGACCCCGAAGATATCGAGAAGGCCGCCTTCGTCACCGACTTCGGCATATACTGCTACACCCGAATGCCTTTTGGGGTAAAAAACGTCAGAGCAATGTATCAGAGGCTGATCAACCACATTTTTTAAGACCAGATCGGGCGGAAGGTTGACCTTCAACACTCTCCAGAGGAATAACATGAAGCTCAACCCAATTAAGTGTGCCTTTGGGGTTAGATCCGAGAAGTTCTTGTGATTCTTAGTGACTCAACGTGGGATCGAGGCTAACCCCGACAAGGTCCAGCCATCCTGGGCATGCGGCCACCCGCTTGTATCAAGGATGTCCAGCACCTGACTGGATGAATTACTGCACTCAACCGATTCCTGTCCCGAGCGGTGGAACGATGCTTGCCCTTCTTCAAATTACTAAGAGGGCCCAAGTTGGCATCTACCACCTTCGCGTGGGATAATGAGTGCCAGAAGGCGTTCACCGAGCTAAAAGAATTCCTGGCTTCACCTCCGATGCTATCAAAGCCAGTCCCAGGAGAGGCATTATACCTCTATCTCTCGGCGACTCTATAACACCCCGGTTAAATAATAAAATGTAAATGTAAAATTTTGAAAATATATATATTGTAATTAAAGCTGTTTACTTGTTATTTAATGACTTCAATGATTTCTCTTAATTAAAGAATATTATTTATTTTGAAAGTGGCTAAATTATATCTATAAAAATGAATAATTATTTTTCTACAATTACCATAAACAAAATTTCATATTTCAAGAGATAATCAAATTTTTCATGATAATCTGAATTTTAAATGTATATAGATTAAATTAATTGAATTTCAACCGTAAGCCAAAGTTTGACTAATTTCTAAAAATATGGAAACATTATATTCTTGTAGAGAACAAAAAGTTAAACAATATTGTCAGCTGGGCCGACCCCTAATAAAAATTGGATTAGACTGAATTAAGGAATTAATGGTTAAAATCGTTGTTTTAATAACTCAAACCACATCAATCTTAAAAGATGATATTCGAGCCCATTTCTCAACCATTCGAGCCCAAACCAGACGTATTTGATAGATAAACCCTAGTAGATCATTTCCCCTCCGAAACCCTAGCCTCTAGAGACTTCTATTGGAGACGGCGGTGTGGATTAGGTGGAATCCCCGAAATTTTTGCCGAGTTTAAACCCTTGGACTCTTTAGGCTAATTCGATCTGTAGGAACCTTCTTAGACCCTATAAGTAGAGGGCTTTCGACCCCCTAGAACCCTATTTGTCTCCCCAGTCGGCGGCGTGACCTAGGGTGGCCGATCGAGAGCGAATTTGGGTGAGGATCGGAGGCGTGTTCACGGATTAGGGTTTCGGGCGTCTTCCTCCTTCTTCGAATAAGGTAGGTTTCTCCCGGGCAAAAATTAAGTAATATATATCATTTTGTGCGTCTTTAAGCTCTCTTTCATTTGATACTAAAAGCCTTAAAATTCGTGTAGTATCCTGCGAGAATTTTTAGTTTTAGTAGAAGCATGTCATAATTAGGGTTAACTATGTTCCACCTTGGTTTAAGTAGGGGATTTCAGGAACTAAACATTCAATTGATCATGCCATCTTGTATAAAATTTTGTACTCGTTCTATTGGTTATAAAGCCCCAATTTTCATGCTCTCTATAGTGTGTATTTAGTTATAGTAGCTAACCCTAGCCAAACTCGCCAGAGGCGGGCGAGGCGACGGTAGGCGAGATTGTTCTGGGATGAGCGACCATGCGATAGACCGCTTGTCTATATGCACGGCCGACGTCTGACCACCTATCTTGTTTGCGTTATTATATTTTCATAAGATGAACGGCTAGATCAGAACCGCTCAAAGACTCACGCGGCCATCCATAAACCGCTCATCTCCTGCATGAACGGCCTCTGGAACGACCGCACAAGACTTTGAAAGGTTTTGGACGAACCGTTCATCTTCCCAGAACTGTGTTAATTTCGAAATCTAGCATGTTTTCATCTCTAGTCTTAATGATATGCTAGCAACCAACAAGTAAATGGAACACATGACAGATTAAAATTATAATTTTTGTACATTTTTATCATGACATTGGTTTATTATCTCAATAAAGTTAATTTCAAACATGATTATATGAACCATGATATTAGGACTGTTTTGACAATCATTCTACTCCTGTAGGATGGACTGACCGCTACACTGGTTTTCGATATTTTACTAGCCTCTATTTCTTGTAATGGTTGGGACTCTCCGCCGGATATTCCTTCCGTCAGACTAGGACCTTCATTACAGGACCTCCGTAAGTCCCCGCGAGCCTGGGATTCCCACTAGGACGCCGGGCAGGTTGTACCACCAAGACCTGAACCTGTTCACATGATCGAACCGCTTGGATTGCTGTGTTGTGAGTCACGGCTCAATTTGGACCGTTTAACTCAATAGGCGGCCCATTAGGAATAGTGCACCCCTGGCTAATTGCCTTTTAAGGTTGGTCGATTATCCTTGTCCTTTCTTCAACCAAATCACGGTTTGATCAACCCAATAAGCCCTGGACTGACCAGTGGAAAGTGGGCTCAACCATAGCAGTGATCAAGAGGAATTCCAAGATGCTGAAGAGGTAATCATCCCCTTCTCTCGCTTCACTTTAGATGACTGGGTAGATGCCTATGCTGATCTGTTACACTCCCATGAAAAAATGAGTAAGAGGTATAGAAGACTGAAAAAGAAGCTGGAAAAACTAGGAGGTGAAAATCTTGAAACTCTGAAAACTGAAAATGAAATATTTAGAAGACAGATAACAGAGTTTGATTCAATTAGTTCAGACTTAGATCATTTCAAATCTGAAAAACAATCTCTTATGAAACAAGTTGGTCTACACAAAAAGGAGAGTCAAGAGCTTATTTGTGAAATTGCTGAACTAAAGGAAAGGCTTAGCTTAGTTGATCAGGCTCACAACAATGATATTGTTCAAAATGAAAAATTGGTGAGAGAATTAGAGTGTGTCAACTCTGAATTGGAAAAAATGAAATCTACAAATGAAATACTCAATAATCAGCTCAAGGAATTTGAACTCAAATCAATAAATCTTGAAAAAGAAAATAGATTGATTTCTGAAAACCTAGAGGCTGATAGAGTAACAAATTCAGAGATTCAGAAAAATCTTGACAAACTTCAATCTGAAAAACAACAGGAAATGTTTCATGAATGTCAGTCTCTCTCAGATGAATGGGTGCTTGATGCTGATCTCCTAGAGCAGAACAGTAAACTGAAAGAGGAAATCAATGAGTTGAAACATCTAAACACCCAACTGACAGATAGGCTAATGACAATTGAAAAAGGCAAGTGTGTGAGTGTGGATAATTCTGATAGGTTGATGAATGCTGAACAAGAAATTGAGAGTCTAAAAACCATCAACTTAATGTTAAATGGAAATGTCAGTTGCAGTGAACGGAAAATAGCTGGATATGAGCTTACTATCACATCCCTTCAACAAGAAGTTGATGATCTTTATAAGTCCCTATCTGAAGCTGACAATGAAACAAAACTAAAATAGGAAGTTGAAAAACTCAAAAGTCTGAATGATGTCTTGCATCAACAAGTCATTTCATGTGAAACAGATCTGCCCAAATATGAAGCTAATATTTGTGGCTTGAATTCTAAGATTAAAGATTTGAAAAATTCTCTATCAAAATTTGTCAAAGGAAAGGACAATCTGAATAAGCTTCTTGGAAAGAGTGATAACCTTGAGAGAAAGGGACTGGGCTATAGTCCGACAAATAAAAGGAGTAATGAGAATGAAACATCTACTATTTTTGTCAAAGCTACCAATCAGAACACAACCTCTGCTCCTTCTCTCTTCCAATTCACTGCACAAAAATCCACTGTGAAACCTAAACATGTGGAACAAAATCAAAAACTGAAAAAGGGTGAAACTTCACAGAAGAAGGATAAAGACACTCATGTTACTATAAAGAAGGCTACACACAATTCACATGATCTCTCACACACTCATATTCAAAAGGGGTCATGTTATTATTGTGGGAAAGGAGGTCACATAATGGAAGATTGCAGATTGATGTTAAAGGATGAGCATACTAGTGGAACTTTACATTCAAGAAATCTTTCTGATAGAAACCATGCTGCTAGGAAGCCTGATGCTTCATGTTATTATTGTGGGAAGCATGGTCATCTCATGAATGAATGTTTTATCATGAAAGAAGACAATAAACTACATGCCAGGTCTTCCATGCACTTTCATGATCATATGGATCTAAACACAATTCTAGTCAGCACATTGTGTGCTTCAACTGCAATAAGCCTGGGCACAAGGCTGCTGAGTGCTGGTTTAGATCTACTTGGGGTAAAAATGGTTTTCATAGAAGAAATTCTTTTGCTTGCTCTCACTGTGGGAAGAATGGCCATACAGTCAAGAACTGTTGGCATGTTCAGAAGAACACTGTTAACCCCTATGGTGTCAAATTCCCTGAAAAACCATTTGCAAGATTTTCATGCTATAACTGTGGGAAGCAAGGTCACAAATCTTCTGAATGTTGGCTGGTTAGGAATAAGAACCAAACTGTTCATGCATATAACAGAAAATCTTATGAATATGTTTATAAACCTTATGCTACTGTTACTATGCATCATAAAAACCAGAAACCAGTCACGTCATGTAGATATTGTGGGAAGTTTGGTCACTCTATGAAAAATTGCTATCTGATGGATCATGGTGACCATATTACTATGAATTTTCTTAGATCACCTGTCAAGGCTAACGCAGGACCCAAAGCTGCTTGGGTCTCTGCAGGATCAAGATGATCAAATACTTTGCAGGTGTGCCTTGGACTGAGGAATAAAGAGGGGTAAAGTAAACCAAGGCACCCAAGATGATAAAGCCCCATTCAGGTAAATTCTGAAAAGTTTGTATTCTGATTTGTGTGATCTGAATGTACTGCATATCATGATAATTCTTTTGCGCATTGTCTAACTGAAACTAATTGGAAAAATCTGAAATGCTCATGAAAATGATTGAGTTTATTTCTAAATGCATTGCACACAAATGCCATGATGAATGATATGCCAAACTTCTTGTATGTTGAATTGCACTATCATGCATGACCACCATGGTATATCTAATAGTAAGCTACTAAAAGACATGGAAATCTGCCTGGAGGTTCTTACTGTGTGTGAAATGGTCTTCTAGACCAAGTTCTTCACCTAGTACCATGGGTCATATCTCTTTATAGGGCACTCTGAATGAGCATAAAATTTTAATATCATGTTCAGTGCTTTAATTGCATATCATGCACTCTGTAAGGGGGAGCTTGACTGATGTTGCATTTGAAGAGTAGTGCATTGCATGTCTTTGCATACATGTAGTTAGTTGCATTACACCTTCCTGTTTGAAAAATAAAAAAAGGGGGAAGGTAGTGTCTCACTGCATATAGATAGGGGAGCATGCTTAAACCGTTCAGTTGTGTTTTTATCTGAACTCTTCTTATCCACCTACTTGATTCATCTTATCAATTCTATAGTGTCAGTGATTTCATTACGAAAGTGGTATCAAAAGATCTTTCTTGACTACTTCTGAAGTTGTTCAAAATCTGAATTCATACTTTATAGGCATCTGTCTGTCTCTCCTAAATCTGCTGAAGGAGAGCTTCACTTCTTTTCAGTCATCTTTGAACTTCTATGCTCAAGAGCAGCTCCTTTGCTACAATTTTTCAGAATCCATGCTGTCTGTTGAATATTCTCACTTGAATTACTAAGCTGAGATATGAAGTAAATCTTCAGCCTGAATACTACTTCATAAAAGTTAAAACATCTTCAATGAGGAACCTTCCATTATACATGCTTAAGAACATTTGTTAACTAGAACTGGTTTAAGTCTTATGTACTCCTGTTTGGACACAAGGAACTTGGAAATATCTGATTCAATCTCTTAATAAACTTTAACTGTCTGCTTCATGTAAATTCATGTAAGAGCTTCTGACATCTGAAAAGTTGATATCCTTATCTATGTTGACTGAGATATATAGTGTATGTGATTTTTCTTAAACACTTAACTTGTTCTGAATCATGGACAGAGCAATAACTGTGGTTACTGAGAAACCTGTCCAAAGGATTGTGTCATGAAGTACCATGGTTAACTCTGCTTAAAGAGATGATTGAAAATACTGTGAAAATTTGGCAGAGCAATGGCATTGTTGTATTGAGTAACTGGGGATTCTATCCTCTAATCAAGGTGTATCCTCATGCCAAAGATACTTCCAATATTACCTCTATTCTCCAAAATGGGAGAAGCAATACGGTTGTCACACTGAGTAACTGGGGATTCGGGCCTCTGATCAAGGTGTCTCCCCATGTCAAAAGGTGTTGATAAACCAAAATTGTTCATTTAAAAAGAAAATTATGAACAAGTGTAAATCAAATTCTGAAAGAACAATGTAAAATTCTGTTGCATTCTCTTATGTATCTCTTAAAACTGTCATGGAAAGTAAACTAAGTAAGATGGAAGTTGGTTGAACTAGAATCTTATATGAGCTTGTAGTTCCTTTTTATTAAGAGCTGGTTCAGATATGAGTACAATTTTTTTTTGAAAAACTTGTTTACATCATTCTTAAACCATATCTGAAAATCAAGGTTTCATAAGCTTTTATAATGGAGGACTCTAGAACTTAAAAATTCTGTTCTATGAAGTTAGTATCTTGCTAAAAAGTTCAATATCTCAATTTTCACTAACTGTTGAATCTGCTCATCCTATGGCTCTTTATCACTGTGTTTTGATTAGTGGTATTAGGTTGGTTGTCATTTTTGAGAAGCACTTCTCTCAGTTTACCAAGTGTACTTGCAGTTTTTGGATAACCAGAGTTCATCCTTGTGGATTTCTCTTGCATCACAGATCATAAGGGCAAGATTCTCTGGTCTGTTTGAGAGACTATTTGCATAAGGGGACAATGTGCTAGATTGTCTGATCATGTTGTTTGTCTGCATTAGCTCTATATCTTTTGCCATGTCAAAGGGGGAGTATTTGTTGCATATGCATCACTGCATAAGTTGTTTAACAAAGGGGGAGAATTGATTTAATTGCTTCTGATATTGTGTTGTCCTCATCTGCTGAACTATGTTGAGTGTCTCATATGACATCTCTGGATTATTCGTTTTGCTAAAGTAAAAGGGGCAGATTAGTCAAAAGGGGGAGCTTTTTAATTCACTTTTTTTATACAGTCTTATTCTTTCCTCTTCAACTCATGTCTTTTTGCTGAAGTCAAAGGGGGAGAAATATTTTTGATCAAGTCTGTATGACTCATAGTGTTGCCATCATCAAAAAGGGGGAGATTGTTGTGTCCCTGTGATTTTGATGATAGCAAACACTATAAGTCATCATCTATTTGAATCTACATTTAACTGGTTGGGTTGCATATGTATGTCTCATTGAACATCTTATCTAAACTACATAACCAACGAACAGGCAGAGGCTATGTGCTGTGTGCATTGGTGCATTTCATTTATTGTTGATGCATTTCATGATTGATATTGTTTGTTATCTGGATTGTTTGTTATCTGGATTTTTTCATGTTAGCCTGTTCAATGGGTCGACCCCTTAGTTCATTCATCAGGTTTATACAAGTCCATACATCGGACTATTTGAGCACTTGTACAGCGTTTCATTCATTGGATATCTATACATTGCACAACATCCTCCAAGTCTATACATCGCTCAATCCTTCAGCTTTCAACGTCAAGTCTGTACATTGGGCTCTTCATCAAAGTCCACACAATGCATTCTTCATCCGATCATCTTAGCAAGTCTGTACAGTCTCATTCCAACGTCAAGTCTGTACAGCGTGAACAGTGCGTCTTCTTCTCCAACTCTATACATCGCTCGTTCTATCAGCCTTTCATCACAGAGTCTATACACTGTCTCTTTGCTCAAGCATCACTTCGAGAAGTCTGTACAGCGTTCAAGTCTATACATCAGTTGCTTTGAATCTGGATGATCAAGTCTGCACATTGGGGGCTTTTCCTACGTTTGGCCAAGTCTATACATTCATAGCTTTTCCTACGTTTGGCAAAGTCTATACACTGCTAAAATCTGAACATCGCAGTGTTCATGTCTCTCAAAGTCTGTACATTGGCTTCGCTTTTGCAAGTCTGTACATTGGTGTCTCATCACCAAGTCTGTACATCAGCTTCACTCATTCAAGTCTATACATCCACAGTGGATCATCAAGTCCATACATCCACAGTGGAACTTCCAAGTCTGTACAACGCTGAAGCCTTCACAAGTCTGTACACTGTTTGAACCACCAAGTCTGTACATCGCTTCAAGTGCTTCAAGTCTATACAGCCTGCCTTCACGTTCAGACTCTATACATCGTTCCTCAAAGGCTAAGTATATACATCCGTCAAAGGCCTCAAAGTTTGTACACTGGTTTTCACGAGAAGTCTATACACTGGTCTTCACTTGATGTCTGTACATTGGCTCAGACTTACCAAGTCTGTACACTACCTTTGCGTTCCAAGTCTATACACTCCCTCAGTGTACATACTTATTCATTTGCTGTTTCAAAGTCCATACACTCGTTTCTAAGGCAAAGTCTATACAATCGTCTTTGAGCATCAAAGTCTGTACAGCCTGTCTGTCTTCATGGGTTCTGTGCTTTTAGTGCGTTGACGCACTTGGCTGACTGTGTAGACGCAATTGTGCGTCTTTCGCTTTCTGTCTTGTTCACTGCATCGACGCTGACACAGGATGCGTTGACACATTGGCCAGTTGCCAAGGGCGTGAGCATCTCGCTTGAGGAGCTGAGGCGACACTGCACGATGGAAGCGTTGACGCCTTGGGCTGATGTCCAAAGGTCTTTTGATCAACATCAAGTCTGTACAACATGAAGTCTGTACACTGGTCTCTCTGGCACATTAACACTAAGTCTATACACTCAGTTAAACTTTCAAGTCTATACATCATCTGATACTGTCTTCGACTGATTAACTGACAGGTTATTCAACTGATTATCTAACAGGTTTAATGGATGAGGCCATCAAGACTTGCACGTGATCTTAGAGGCTGAAATGCTGACACGTGGACCACTGAAGCTTGGGCGGGAATCGAAAAGAGCATAAGCCCTAGCTACCTGCTGCTGGTATAAATATGGAGTCTCCTCCATCAGCTGAGGGTGATTAAAAATGCAGAGAGCCATCGAGAAAAGCTGAAGAGCAGAGAGTGCCTCCACGATACAAAGAATAGAGAAGAAGAGAAGGCTGAAGCAGTGAGAAGAAGGAGAAGGCTGAAGCAGTGAGAAGAAGAAGAAGAAAAGAAGAAGAAGAAGAAGAAGAAGAAGAAAAGAGAGTTCGTGCTGGGAGAAAGAGAGAAGCAGAAGAAGAAGTTCCTGCTGGACCGTGGATCAAATCCAGGCCAGCCAGCTCCTGCGAGAGCCACATTTGATTTTATCTTTTCAGCTTTCTGTTGCTGCGTTTTTGTTTTTTCTTTGAACTATACACTTGCTGTTCTTCCGATCCTCTAGTGTGAGGTCGGGTTCCCTCCGGTGTGGAGGAAGAGAGACTTGCGTCTCTGGGTGCCTTTGACTGGGTGTCATTGGTTATTTCCCTCCGGTTGGGAGGAAGAGAGGTCCGAGACCTCTAGTTTGTAGGTGACTTGGTGTCACTTGTGTTTCCCTCTGGGTTTCAGAGGAAGAGAGACTTGGGTCTCTAGGTTCCCCTCCGGTTTGGAGGAAGGGAGGTTTTATCCTCCGGTTCTGGGCTTGTGGGTAGCAAGTCCAGGGGTTCCCTCCAGGTCTGGAGGAAGAGAGACCGTGTGTCTCTGGTTTCCAAGTGGCTGGGAGTCACTTGGGGTGTCCCTCCGGTTGGGAGGAAGAGGGGAGGTTGTTCCCCTGGTCAAGCTGTTTGGCAGCATTTGTTGCACACTGAGTCTGCTGTGCTAGTGTTACTAGTGGAAGCCTCACTCCGGTTGGGAGTGAGGGGTGGACGTAGGTCTTTGGACCGAACCACCTAAAAATCCTTGTGCAGTGGTTTGTTTGATTGCCTGCTTCCGCTAGATGCATGCTAGGACCGTGATTTAATTGATTATCTATATCCTAAAGTTTAATTGAGTTTGCATATCTTATGTTTGATCAATTGTCCACTGATCTTGTTGTTATCATCTCATGCGAATTTTAAATTGGGTAGAATTCTTTGAAAGATCCATTCACCCCCCCCTCTGGATCTGTGTTTATCAATCGCACCTAGCTAACACTATGCTGGAGTGAGGTTGGAGAGAAGGGATTGATGGGTCTCGATATTATTCAAGATACAACTCACAATATTCAGTTGATCCGTGAAAGGCTGAAAATTGCTCAATCACGGCAAAAGAGTTATGCCGATAATCGAAGAAGAGACCTTGATTTTCAAGTGGGGGAGCATGTCTTCTTGAAAATTTCACCTACGCGAGGAATTAAGAGGTTTGGTATCAATGGAAAACTGAGTCCAGGATTTATTGGCCCTTCTGATATTCTAGAACGAATCGGCGAAGTGGCATACAAGTTGGCTTTGCCTCCACAATTGGCCGGTGTCCATGATATATTTCATGTATCCATGTTAAGGAAATGTGTGTATGATCATTCACATGTGATTCAATTTAATGACTTGAAGCTATAGAAGGATTTGTCTTATGAAGAAAGACCGATCAAGATCTTAGATCAGAAATTTCACCAACTAAGGAATAGGGATATACCGATGGTAAAAGTCTAATGGAGTAAGCGTGGATTCGAGGAGGCTACTTGGGAGTTAGAAGAGTCAATCAAGAAGAACTATCCAGATTTGATCTCATGTTAGAATTTTGAACCCTCCAATTGAATTTTTAAATTACTATTACGTTATGTAAATTTGGAGGACCAAATTTTTTAAGTGGGGGAGGATGTAGCAACTCAAAAATGTTTGTATGCATTTATATAAAAAAAGGAAATAATGAAAGATGAAAATAAAATAAATTATGAATATTTTTCTGTTATGTCTTTAAAAGTATAGAATACATAAACATGAATCCTATTCCACGTATTAACACGAACGGTGAGATTCGCGATACGATTTCAAAAAGACGAAGACGTCGACATCCGATTTTTATTAGCTTTAATCTAATCCTAATTAATGGATGATGTCATTCTTACATCATTGAATAAACGAGGTCATGGATGAGGTCACTCTTATATCATTGAATAAATGAGGTCATAAATTATATCATCCACATAGTGGAACAAAGTTGGTGTAATGGGGTTGGTGTAATAGTGGGACAAGGTTGGTGTAATAGTGACAAGGTTGGTGGAATAGTGAAAGTAGGTGGGAGATTTTGGCCTATAAATAGAGCTATGCTCTTCCCTACTCAAAATACAAATCTCTTGGGAGGAATTGCTGGAGGGAGAAAGCTTGAAGTTGGAGGAGTGTCGAAAGCGTTCTTCGTTCTTAAATTTCTTATTCGTTGATCTTCAACAAGGTAGGTGTTCTCTCAGGCTAAACTCAAATTGATGCATGCATTAGATGTAGATGCATGGTTACTTTGATTCTATACCATTTTCCCTAAAATGTATTGAGTATTAAGCATGCTATCCATACAATTGGATATAAGATTTTAACCGAGATTTTTAACCGCCGGAAGATCCGTCTTGGATCACGGTGTCTTTCTAAGACCGTGTTCCGGATGCACAATCTCCGCCTCGATTGTGATGTTTTCAGGTTGTAATTGAACCAATATATCATTTAGCATTTTAGATATGTCATGTTAAGTTGCGTATCATTTAAATTCACACACGATTAAGTTAAGGTTATGAAAGATAATAATTCTATTCCATGAGCTTATATTTCTGTCCTAGTTCTTGTTACCTTCATGATATCTTTGATCTCCACGACTATATTATATCTTAAACAAGTTAAATAGAGTAAATATTATCTATTAAAATTACATGGGCTTAGTTGCATAAATCATGATTGACACGAGTTTTAACGATTTTCGTGTTATCACGTTATCGTATTTTTAACAAGTCGTGTAAATAACTAGAATTCCAAGGGAAAATGGTGTCTAAGGAAAGAGGTTCACAGGCAAACGCTTTAAGTGGATAAATGGTTTATTAATTAGGACCTCACAAATGCGAGGGGAGCCTCCCATTGTCCCACCTCTTACCTACCCATGATTCCTCGGATTTCTAATTAAGCACCCGACTGTTAAAAACTTGATCTAAGCCTGTTTAACAAGATTTTTCCAGAGAACCGAATAAGCCATGTCCGTCAATCCAATTCTCTTACCTACTTAATGTCGTTAAACATGATGCCTTCTTATTATCTTAATGTCGTTAAATATTATGCCTTAAAATCATCCTTGAACTTCTCTTACATCTACTTGAAATCTTGTACTACTGGTCCCTTGAATGATAATTTTGCTAGATCTGTACTTTATTTCATAAGCTCTATCTTGAAATTCTTTGGCCATACATATTATGTGGATGTCTAAATATACTTGGGATCTATGATCCATAACCCAATACCTGGCGTTAATGGGGCCCAGTCTGGTCCTGGGGGGAGCGCCCGAAAGTACTTGTGCCCGTGGGAGTTGAATGACCTGGTGTGGCATTACACCGAAGTGCTTGACTTGCTAGATTAATCTATGACATTCCACAGTTTATGAATTTCTTGACTTGCTTGAATATATGATGTACTTGACTTGTACATACTTGCGTAAAATGGCCAAATCCATGATATTACTTACTACATGATCATTCTCTACTTGAACTTTACTCTTAACATCTTGTCTACTTGTGATTCCAATTACTGCATTACTTTACTCTCTCTCTTATGCTTGTTCCATATTTTATTTACATTTCTCGGCATAGCACATACCTTTATCCAAACTGTTAACTACTTTAAGTTGTCTGGTATAGAGATATAAGTCATACTGAGCATTTCGCTCACCCTACGTTTTCCGGTTAACATTTCAGGTAATTCTGATGATGAACCCCAAACTCATGGGAATGAGATAGAGTGATCGAGGAATCAAGATTACCTTAGTTACCTAGGTTTATGAACGGTTGCTCTTACTAGAATTATATTTTTATTTTGAAGTCGTATCTTGCCTCATAAGGCTTAAGAAAGTTGTAAAACTCTATTTTGATGAAATAAGAGTATCCATTTCTTCTTATATATTCTTGTGGTTTGGATCCCAATCTTCATGCTCTGATCGACTTGAGTGTTTCGACTCGTCGCGCCTCGATATTCCGTGTCGAGACGTGACAGGCCCATTCTTGACCATCTATACTAGTTGAAAGGCCCATTTCTGACCCTTCTTCTCTAAGAGCGGCCCAGAATGGTCCGTTTATCCTTAGTTTCGGCTGGGTTGTTCTTCAGCCAGTGATGCGGGACGGACACGGGAACCAATTCTAAATGTTGCGGACCTCAGACTCTAAATGCGTACATGACCAGCAACATACAACAATGGAGATGCTTTGGCCCGACACTAAGAGTTCATATGGGCTACACGTCACTAACAGAAACGCAAGCTCACTCGTCGTCCCAAGCGAGGGGAAACGCAGATCCGCGCAGTTGGGAAACCGGCAGAGTCAAGGGTGGTCGACTCACTTTCGTGCTCGGATCGAGCCACGGGACGGGTCACTCTCTCGCTCACAGCGGTGACATGGATTCACGGGCTAGGTTCCTATCGCACTCAGCAGCGGCACACGACCATATACTAGCTAAGCAAGTAAATTCCAAGAAGTCAAGATCGTTACCTCCACGCTCCTGGCATGGGGAAGACAACCCCGGCCAATCATGTACTCCCGGTTAAACAAATACACTGTGGTACAAAGATTTGACCCACTCCACGTAGGGAGGTAATAGGTCACATGTGGGGCCCGGGAGTAACGGGAATTGGGTTGGCGGGCAGCATCTTGATGTCGTCCGTCGACGCCGAAACCCGCATTTTAGCGCTGTCCGGATGGCGCGATCTACGGGTTAGTGGGGCCCATGTGCTGCTCAGCCCTTCGGATCTAACGGGGTAGGTCCCGCTGTGGTGGGGACACCTGGAGGCGCACCTCCCAGGACGGCGGCAGGGTTGGAACGCTGGTCGGAGGCCGGGCGGCTCTGATCACCACTTGTCGGAAGTGCTGTCCACGGATCTGCAACATCTATTTTCTGGCACGCGACCCGGCGAGATCGGCTACTGCGATCAGCACCGATGTCAGATCGGCATGAAACTAGCGCCGTTGGAACGCTGACTTAAAATCCTTTGACCCTATAGGACTCAAAAAAATTCACCGGAGCCGTGCTTCTGATGGGCGATTTTAGAACCGGCCTATTCTCAGTCTCAGATCTGGCTGGGCAGAAACTGAGTTTCCTGAGAGTCAGCATTGACCGCTGGGTAGACGTCCGAATCAGAAGATGAGCTCTTCATAAAAGTTGTAGTGGAGAGAGAGAGGAAAATGGCAATAATTTTTATGACCGATTGGGTGGAGGTTTGGATGGGTAAAGATATTTTATACTGGTGGGTGGTCGGATCTGAGCAGAGGCAGACAGAACTGAGTGGGATCTGAAAGAGATTTTTACAAAATAGGTGAAGGCCTTTAGAAATTCCACGAAAATTCTTGGATGGAGGGGGTGTTGGAAAGAACCTCCAGTAAAATTGGGAGCTCAAGAAAAAATCAAGAAGAGGTCCGAATAGGGGAAACTCAGAGCTACTATGAATCTGGACTGAAAGCTGGCAGATCTGGGTGGTAAGGAAGAATGAAAATGGAAAATTACAAAATGGAAGCTTGAAGCCCAACCAAGTTTTTTGGGATGTGGTGAAGACCCCTGAAACTCACCCTGAAAGTTTGGGCTCCATATGAACTCGTGGCTGAGAGCTAAAATTCCAAGAATGGCATGCTATCACCCGATTGGCAGAATACCGACGGAGGCGGTGGCGGTGCAACGACGGCTCGATGCCGGCGGCGGCAACGACGACGAACTCCACACCAAGTAGATGAGGGTTCCCCCCTCAGAACACAGCCTTCCCAGCTGCAAGAAGAAGAGAGGAGAGAGAGAGAGGGGCGGCCCTTGCTTGGAGCTCCAACAAAAATCTAAATTTTTATGTATTAATTCTCTTCAAAATAAAAATACAAGCAATATATATGAAATACAAAAAGACATCAACTAACCCTAGATCTAGGGTTGGGGAGTGGTAAAAGAGGGAGTTCACAATTTATTTCTCCCATGTGATTTGGAACAAATAAAAAAAAGATTTCAAACCTATTAAACTATATTAAATAGGGGGCACCCCCTTGACTTCATGGCCTCCTTCTTGGACTTTTTTTATTCCTTGTCCCCCCCTTGGTCCAACTCTTCTAGAAGCCCACCATGGAGGGTTGACTGACCTCACATGGGCCCAAGAGATGAGGTGGATCAATGGGAGAAGGGATGGGGAGCCCGCGGGACCTAGGTGGTCCCAAATTACAAATAAACCCCTGTTACAATCCAAATTACAATCTGAATAAAACACACATTACACACAAATGAAATCCGAGTAAATACTATAAATATCGAGACTCAAGGGGGAGTCTCCAGACTGTCTCCGAGCCAGATGGAAGCCGAGGTAGCCCGGGTGGTGCTCCGCGTACGGTACCGACGGCTCGCCGGTTAGTGCTTCTCGCTCGCTCTGGTGTCCGCACCAATTCTCCCCAGGTGGGAGAAACTCGACCCTGTCGAGTAAGGGTCAGCATCGCTCTGGTAGCACTCCAATAGGTCCGGATCTATCCGCTGTAACTCTCCACTGGTAATCCAAGTATCCTCGGCGGCGGGTCGCCCTCTCCAACGCACTAGGTAGCACGGGTAGGAACCACTCCTGGTAACTGTCAACTGCTCATCCAGTATATGATCGATATGCTCTCGCAGCTGTGGAAATGTGGCTGGTAGTGGACACTCAGGTGAGGGATCACTCTCAATGGGAGGAGATGGCTCAAAAGGCTCACTAGGGATCACCGCTGGGTCCCTATATGCAACTAGATCTGACACATTGAAAGTTGAGCTTATACCATATTCCTCGGGCGGGTCCACAACATACGCATTGGATCCAACGTGTTTCAACACTCTAAATGGACCGGCTCCGCGAGCTTGCAATTTCTTTATGGTTCAAGAGGGAAACCATTCAGGTCTTACCCTGATCATGACATATTCACCCTCTTGGAACTCACGGTGGTGTCGATGGGCATCGGCTAACTCCTTATGAAGAGGCAAAATCTCGCGCTGGTTCCTGAGCAGGCTGGTAATCACCAAGTTTGTGAACTGCAAGATAGGGAAACGGGTCAGAGGGCCCAGGGGGATTCCCTGGGGCGAAACCCTCCGACGCTCAAGTCAGTAGAGCAATGGTGGGAGCAGCGATAGGGAGGAGAAGGTGAAGGCGCGAGATCCCTCTCCACCAATGGGGTGAAGTGATCCGTGCTCAGGAATTGGGGGTGGATCAATGCCCTTGTGGACTTACCTTTCGCCGTAGGGTATCCCAGGTTTAAATAGTGTGCCGCCCTCTAGAGTCCTCCAAGCCTCGTGGGCTTTTATGGCCTCATCGTGGGGGCGTTATCCTCGCAGGGAAGCCGGAGCTCCTGGACTTCTTGGCGCCCGACCCGCTATGGACTCTAACGGCTGCAATGATAAATATTTTATCGGTCGTACCGAGCTTAGAGGGGCCGGCCCTACTTAGGCAATAGGCCTAGCTCGGTGAGGAGATGGGTCGGACAGACCGGCTAGCGCTTCCCTCCTTCGTGCGGAGGGATAGCTCGTGCGCGGGTCTTCCTGTGACCTGACCGATGCTCGGGCTCTCCGAGCCTTGGGGCCATGTAGGAGAGTTGTTTCCTCGAGCATTATTTTATTGGGCTTTTCCAAGTGGGCCCTGTGGGCTGTCACTTGGAAGAGCTTGCCTCGTCGGGCCCTGTTGGGCCTAGTTGGGTCTGCTCTTTGAGTGGGCTGCAGGAATCCCCCTCTCCACTTGTCCCCCTCCTACTCCCGAGCCAAGGGAGCTCGGTTGAGTAGTTTTTCGAGGCTTTGGACCGGCATGGCTCGGGTGGGTGGAATCCTGTCGGCGTTATGAAGGCACGTGTAGTGGTCGCCTGGGCCCGTAGTAATAATGATCCTGACGGATTTGAAATGAAGGGGCCCCCTTTTCCTCGGAGGTTGGAACGGCGCGCCACCTCTCGCGAGGGTTTATAGGCGTAGGGCGCTGCTCGTCCTCCCAGCCTTTCTAGAATTTTTGGCCTTTCCTCCATTTCTTTACTTCTGGGGCTCCTTGATGCGCCGTGAAGATACAGCGGGGGAGCAAGCTCTTGCGGCGGCATTTGAGGAGCTGGCGCGTATAACCGCGGAGGCGATCCGGTAGCTTCCTTCTCCCCCGGAGTCTTCGGGCTCTCGTGAAGGTTCTTCTTCTAGCTCTATGGCGGATCTGCGCTCGGAAATCAAGCAGGTGAGACGGGAGCCCGTCCCCAATCGCACCGAGTTGGGGGAGGCTGATGTGAAGAAACTGGAGCATCGGTTTCGCTTGCCTCTCCGATATAGCTTTGTAGCCGCTGCCCCATACGAGACGAGCTTGGATAGCCGCACGGGCCATATTTGTACTTTTCTCCTGGTGTGGAAGAGCAGATTCTGCCTCCCCTTCGAGCCCTTTGTTCTGAAGCTTCTCAATCTTTTCATGTTGGCGCCTGTTCAGCTGGTGGCCAACTCGTATCTTCTGCTGTCCGCCTTTCGGATCCTCTGCCGCCTGCAGGGGGTTCCCCCGTCCCTGGATCTTTTTCATTATTTCTTCGAGCTGAAGGCACATCCGTCGGTGGGGAAAGGCTTCTACTTTATTCAGGCGCGCAGGAATCGGAGTTGTATTCCGCTGGCGGTGAAGGATTCTTCGCACAAAGGGTGGAAGAGGCAATTTTTCTGGGTGAAGGCAGAAGCAGTGGATGAATCCTGGAGGTGCCAGGTTATGCCCAACTTCCATCCGAATCTTCCCCCGCGGCAGGAGGAGTTCCCCGCCGATGTGGAGGGATACGTTGTTCGCTTGTTGACAAATCGCCGGTCGACTGAGGAGCTGGTGACGTTGGAGAACGTAGAGCAGTATCTGCTCACACATCTCAAGCCATCAGGTATCATCCTTCGGATCCTTCTGCGGGGTCAGAGGGTCGCCTTTTCGCTTCTTAACCGAATCTTCTTCTTCATTGCAGACATCCGGCGGGAACCTTTGGAAGAGGTCACCGAGGTCATCGATCTTGGGGATGACTCGGCGGCTGATGAGTCTGTCGTTCCTGCGGGTCGTTCCCAAGCCAGGGATAAGGGCAAGGGGGTGGCCTCCGAGGGATTTTCGCGGTCAAGCGGGGCGAAGCGCAAGGATCCCATGGAGGGAAAATTGCGGGAAGCCGCGAAGGCCAAGAAACGGGCCAAGAAGGCTGGCCTTCCTACCGCTGCCGGGGGTGATTCTGGCTCGGCGGCGCTCCCCTCTCGGGGGCAAGATGGGGCCGACCCTTCCGGGCCAGCTCCCCTACCTACCAGGCGAGAGGGGGCCGAGGAGACCAGGGGCCCCTCAGAGGGCGGAGATGGGTCGGTTCTCCCCTCCCCGGGGATGGAGGGGGCCGGTGCTGAAGTAGCCGACGTCGAGACTGGGAGACCGGTCGAGGTCGGCGATGTCTCGGGCGGCGAGGCGCGGGCCGAGATAGATAGGTTTGGGGGTTCGCCTGCGAGGGCATCGCAGCCCCAAGTGCTCGAAGTTCCCGGTGCGGTCGATCCCGTGGCGTCGGTCGAGGTTGGGGGTTCACCCGGGGAGGCGTCGCAACCCCAACCGACCGTGGCGCGCGGGGTGGTCGGCCCCGTTGCTCGAGCCGAACCTTCTGGTGGGGCGTCCGGTGGGGAGCGGATCTCCATGTCGGAGGCCTTGGAAAGGCTCAGTGTTTCGGGCGACCTGTATCGGGTTTGTCGAGAGGTTGCCGCAAGGACGTGGGGGGGAGACAAGCGCCACTCCCCCTCCGGAGTCCTCGACGTTTTCATGGAGGGCGGCCTAGTCATGGCTCGGTCGGCGGCCTTGATGGGGGAGACGTATGCCCAGACGGAGGCGGAGCGGTCGAGTCTCGCCTGGGTCCTAGGGGGGTGCGAGAGGAAACTGGCCCGCCTCAGCGAGGAGCATGAGGGGCTTCGACGGGAGTTCTCCGTGATCAGGGATTTGGCACGGGCAAGCCGGCTAGAAACCGAGGCGCTGACTGAGCAGTTGGCTAAGGCCCGAGAGTCGCTCAAGAGGAAGGAAAAACTCTTGGAAGAGGAGCGTCTGCGTCACCTCGAGCTGGATGGTCGCTGGGAGCTCGAACGTGCCGAGCTACTGGACCGGGCGGAGGTAGCGGAGCGCCTTCGTTCCGTGGCCGAGGCGGACTGAGCCCGGGCGGAGAGGCGGTCGAGCGAAGTCGAGCGAGGGATGGTCGAGGCAGAGGAACGCCTGGCGGGGGCAGAGGAGCGTGCGGCCGAGGCGGAGCGGGCTTGGGTCGAGCTCGTTGGAAGGACGGAGCAGATCGAGGTGGAGGCGATCGAGCGGTATAGGAGCTCGGACGCCTACTCAGCCGACCTGGAGAGAGCCGCCCTACCATATTACGAGGTAGCACTTCGCCGGGGCGCCCGAAAGGGGTTTAAGTAGGGTTATCGTCGGGCGGTGGACTACGCCGATGAGCAAGACTCCGGGATCGAGTTCCCTTTGGGCCAGAGCTACGACTCGGATGAGTCGGCTTCTAGCTCCTCTACGTCGAGCGGGGAAGATCCAGAGGGGTCTCCTCCGGCGGGGTCACCAACTCCGGACGTCTCGGGAGGGCTCGCGACCGAGACAGTTCTCGCACAGGCGAGGTCAGTGCCAGGGTCGGCCGTCACCGAGGGTGCTGGGGGTGACACGCCCACTTCTGTCGCTCCCGAGCTTCAAAGTGGGCCCGAGGCCTGATGTATTTTGCCTTATTTTGCCCCTGTCTCTTGTTTGTCTCTCTTTCCTCCTTTAGAGAGTTTCCTCTTTATGAGATAATGAATGACTTACTTGTTTGATCGCCATCCTTGCCCTGATTTGGTTGGCGTATCTGAAGTAGTTGGAGAGTGCCGGTATGTCCTGCGTGGTTCTCGCATGCTGATTTGGTAGGCTTCTGACGGGGCATCTTTCCGTTCCCTCACGTTTTGAATGCCAGGCCGCTTCGTGAATCCCGCTAGGGGGGGAAACGAGGAGTTGGAGGTGACTGTTCAGGGGAGAAATCCTTTGGCGTGTTTTCGAGGGGAGAGTCATTTCAGGCGTGTAGCCTCCTTTGGCCTATAAGAAGGACCGAAGGGCGCCCTTTCCTCTTTACCGCTTTGGATTTTCTCTAACAGTCTTTCCTCACTCCTTCTTCTTCAATCTGCATTGTGCCGTTGCATTCGGAGCATGGAGGATCCTTCGGAGGGTGACGCCGCTGACGACGGGGAGCAGAGAGCTCTTGCTGTCCTGGCTTGTTGGACGGGTCCCACGGTCGCCGCGCGGGTTTAAGACGGGTCCGACGGTCGCCGCGCGGATCTCGAGAGGGCTTCGACGTGTGAGGGCACGGCTCTTGCCCTTTCTCAGTTCTGGCGTGGCTTCCGGGCGGGCACCGAGGCGGAGGACGGATGGGGGTATTAGGGATGCCTGCCGCCACTCCCCCTCTGCATGGGGGGGGGGGGGGCGCACCAAGTTCCCTCCTCACCGAAGCCTTCCTCCATCTGCAGCCTCTTTTTCCTTCTTCTGCTCTTCATTTCTTTTACTCTTTGAAGGCTGCTTGCTCTCTGTTCCCTTCCAAGGAGTTGGTAGGTTGGGAAAGAGGAGGTCTTCACGGCACTCCTTCTCCCTGGCCTCTGTCAACTTGGAAGGTAGCCTTCCTCAACTTTAGAAGGTGGTTACCTTCTCTGCAGTCCCTCTGTCACCTTTGTCAGGGGTCATCTGAGCCAACTGGATCGGCCCCCTCTTGTTCGAGCCAGTTTCTACGCGAGGCAGAGTCAGTGGCTGGACGCGAGGAGATCGAGATTGAGTCAACCGAGCGATGACCCCTTGCAGCGGTGTTAGACGGATTTTCTTGCTTTTTGTCATGCAATGTACTTGGCCTTCGCCTTTCTGATGTATCAATAGTTTTGAATGAAAAGAAAAGGAATTTATTTCGTCCATCTTGTTGTGCAATTTCAAAAATAGAATTTGCGTAGTGCAGCTGCGTTCCATGTCCGAGGAATGGGTTCCCCTTCCATTATTGCTAGCCTGTACGCACCTTTCCCGAGCGTCTCGACCACTCGGTAGGGGCCTTCCCAGTTAGGGGACAGCTTGCCCGCCGCCTCTAGTGGTCGAGAGGCTTCGGCTTTTCTGAGGACGAAGTCTCCCGGTTGGAAGTGTCTGCTTCGGACTCTGGCATTGTAGTATTGAGTGAGGCGTCGCTGGTATTCCGTCGCTCGGATGCTGGCAATATCCCAGAGTTCATCGGCTAGGTCGAGGTTCATGAGTAACTTTTGGTTGTTTTCCTCGAGCGAGACGGGTTGGCGATCTCTAATGGAATGACGGCCTCAGTGCCGTACACCAACTGAAAAGGACTTTCACCGGTTGCCGTCCTAGGAGTCGTTCGGTGCGACCACAGTACGCTAGGTAATTCCTCGAGCCAACTACCCTTGGCTTTGCCGAGTCTGGTCTTTATGCCTTTCAAGATAGTCTTATTGGCATTTTCGACCAGCCCGTTGGCCTGAGGGTGGGCGACCGAAGTGAAGTGGTTGCGGATGTTTAGGTTGGCGCATCTGTCTCAGAAATATCGAGAATCGAATTGCCGACCGTTATCGCTCACTATCACTCGGGGGATGCCGAAGCGACAAATGATCGATTTCCAGACGAAACTCCAGACGACTGTCTCGGTGATCCTTGCAGTGGCTTCGGCCTCGATCCATTTAGTGAAGTAGTCGATGGTGATGATAATGAACTTTTTCTGGGACTGAGCCGTGGGGAATGGCCCGAGAATGTCGATCCCCCACCGAGCGAAGGGATAAGGCTCGGCGAGGGTGATGAGTTCTGTAGCCGGCTGATGGACCAAGTGGTCGAACCGTTGGCATCGGTCGCACAGTTGAGCATAGGCCGAGCAGTTGCACTGCAGGGTGGGCCACCAGTACCCCTGTCGTAACAGGATCCTAAACAGTGACCTTGCCCCTGAGTGCGCTCCGCACAGGCCTTCATGAACCTCTTGGATGGCTCGGCTGGCTTCGTCAGGGCCGAGGCACTTCAGGAGAGGGCCGGCGAAAGACCTTCGGTAGAGTGTGTCGTCCAAGATGATGAAGCGCTGGGCTTGGTACTTCATTCGGTGTGCTTCTCGAGGGTCGAAGGGCTCTTGGGAGTCTCGGAGCCAAGACAAGTAGGGGGTGCGCCAGTCGCTCGGGACGGCCGAGTCAACAGCGAGGAGCTCTGAGTCAATGCTCGGGCGTTCTAGCTCTTCGAGGAGGACCGATCGGGTACCTTCTGGGTCTAGGGAGGAGGCCAACCGAGAGAGGGCGTCCGCTCAGGAGTTTTCTTCCCGGGCTATTCGGACTACCTCGAACCCCTCGAATTGTTGGGCCAGGCTCCTGACCAGCTGGAGGTATTTGATCATGGGTGCCTCTCGAGCTTCGTACTCGCCGTTGACCTGGCTTCGACCAGCTGAGAGTCGGTGTGGAACCTGACTCGCTCAGCCCCCAACCGCCGGGCCATGCGCGCTCCCGATATAAGGGCCTCGTACTCGGAAGCGTTGTTGGATGCCTGAAAGTTGAATTTCAAGGCGTACTACAGCTCCACTCCTTCAGGGGATCTTAGGAGGATCCCAGCACCACTACTGACCGAGTTGGAAGATCCGTCGACGTACAGTTCCCAGGTTGGCCCGGGCATGGTCGGTAGTCTACCTTCGGTCGGGATGGTGCTTTCGGCGATGAAGTCGGCGAGCGCTTGACCTTTTATAGCTGAGCGCGGGTGATACGAGATGTCGTAGGCCCCAAGCATAATGGCCCATTTGACGAGTCACCCCGAGGCCTCGGGGTGGGCCAAAATCTTCTTCAATGGCTCGCCGGTTAGCACGGTGATGGGGTGCCCCTGGAAGTAGGGTCGGAGGCGTTTCGCGGAGGTAACCAGCGCTAGCACGAGCTTCTCGATTGCGGGGTACCTCCTCTCGGCCTCGTTGAGCACCTTGCTGGTGTAGTAGACTGGTCTTTCGATTCCCGAGTCATTTCTGACTAGGACCGAGCTGACCGTTGATGACGTCGTCGAGAGATAGAGCAGCAAGACTTCGCCCGGCACAGGCTTGGAGAGCACCGGGGGTGAAGCCAGGAACTCCTTGAGCTCGACGAACGCTTTCTGGCATTCCTCATCCCATGCGAACGTAGCAGATGCCAATTTGGGCCCCCTCAACAGTTTAAAAAAGGGCAGGCATTGTTCGGCCGCACGGGACAAGAAACTGCTGAGAGCGGCGACACGCCCCGTTAGACGCTGGACGTCCTTAACGCAGGTGGGCGGGCGCATGTCCAGGATGGCCTGGACTTTGTCGGGGTTGGCTTCGATCCCACGCTGAGTGACCAGGAAACCCAGGAACTTCCCGGATCTTACTCCGAAGGCGCACTTGGCAGGATTGAGCTTCATGTTGTACTTCTGGAGGACGCCGAAGGTTTCAGTGAGGTCGGTGAAGTGGTCCTGGGCCTTGGGGGTATGACGAGCATGTCGTCAATGTAGGCCTCGACGTTCCGACCTTGCTGCTCCTTGAACATGTGATTGACCAGTCTTTGATATGTGGCTCCGGCGTTCTTCAACCCGAAAGGCATCCAGGTATAGCAGTACACGCCGTAGTCGGTGACGAAGGCGGTCTTTTCGACGTCTTCAGAATTCATTCTGATCTGATGGTAACCCGAATAGGAGTCCAGGAAGCTGAGCATCTCGTTGCCTGATGTCGAATCGACCAGTTGGTCGATGCTGGGCAAGGGATAGCGGTCCTTAGGGGTCACCTTATTCAAGTCGGTGAAGTCCACGCACATCCGCCACTTGCCGGAAGCCTTTGGTACCAGGACGACATTGGCTAGCCACGTCGGGTACAGGACCGATTTAAAAAGACCAGTCTCTTGCCCCTTGGTGACCTGCGCCTTGATAATCGTCTGCTTCTCGGGTGCGTGCTTCCTTCGGCGCTGTTGCACGGGCTTCATGGTGGGGTTGAGGTTGAGTTTGTGCATCACGGTCTCCTCTGGTATCCCAGGGAGCTGATCGTCGGACCAAGCGAAGACTCGGATGTACTCAGAAAGAAATCTCTTATATTGCTGCTGTTCCTCAGGTGGTAGGTCGGCTCCGATCCTTACTCCTAGGGTCAGGTCATCGTTTAGGAAAATTGTTAGCAACTCGCCACCTGGCTCAGTGGTTGCGGATTTTTCCTCGACTTCCCGGGGGCCCTTATCATTCCCGCCTGGCCTCGTGGCCTCCACCGAGATATTATAGCACCTTCGGGCCGTGGCCTGGTTACCTTGGATTTCCCCTACCCCATTTTTGGTGGGGAACTTCATTTTTTGGTGATAGGTAGATGGTACTGCCTTGATCCGGCTGAGGATTCCCCGGCCGAAGATGGCGTTGTACGCTATCATCCCTTTGATCACCATGAAAACTACCATGACCGTAACAGTTTTGGGTGGGGTGCCGAGGGTAACCGGCAGGCTTAGGGCTCCTTCGGGGAGAGTGGCCAGGCCGTTGAACCCACAGAGGGGCGTTCGGACCGGGCGGAGTTTGGATGGATCCTCTCCCATTTTGAGGAAACAGTCATAAGACAATACATCAGGGGCACTTCCATTGTCCACAAGAATCCTATCTATGTTACAATGGTTTATAGTGGCCGTGATTACGAGGGCATCATCATGCGGGGTGCTCAACCCCTCCAGGTCTTGATCGGAGAAGACTATGACCTGGGGCGGGGCCTTGGGTGGCTCTGGGGCTCGGCTCGCCCGCTCGGCATGACGCTTCCTTCCACGGCTGCTATCACCTCCTGATGCTATTCCTCCGGAGATGACGTTGATGTGAACCCCTCGGGGGGCGTTGTCGATCTCTTCTGTGGCGCCTTGATCTTCTCTGCGCTCGGCAGTGAACCGAGCCAGGTGCCCCAGGCGGATAAGGCGCTCGATTTCATCTTGGAGCTGGTGGCAGTCACCGGTGTGATGCCCATGATTGCCGTGGAATAGACAATGTCTGTCTCGCTTGCGGTTTTTCGACCTCATTGGCTTGGGCCGACGGAGGAGTCCCGAATCTTTGACGTCTTCATAGATTTCATAGACCGGTGCGGCTAACGGGGTGTACCGCTCATACTTCCGCTTGCGTTCTCCATCTTGGTCTCGCTCCTTTCCTGAGCTAGGATTTGGCTCGGGGCCCCGCTTCTTGTCCCCCTCCCGACCCGAGCCGGTTGCGTCTCGACAAGCGCTGAGTACTTCTTCGCACTCGGCGTGGCGGAGAGCCAGAGTCACTAGCTCGGCAAGGGTCGAGGGAGGGTGGAGGATAAGTTCACGGCGGAGGTTCTCATCCCGGGTACCCCCGGTCAGTGCGGTTGTGGCCGAGGCCACGTCTAGGCGGGAGATTCAGAAGGCTTCTGATTTAAATCGGTGGATGTAAGCCCGGAGCCTTTCCCCTTACTCCTGTTTAAGGGCCAAGAGCCCCGCTACCGACCTTGGGGGGGCATCCGGCGAAGCTCTCCTTGAAGACTCGCCTGAATTGCTTGAAGTCTCGGATGGATCCGGGGGCGAGGGCCTAGAACCACGCTTGAGCGCCCTGGACCAGAGTGGTCACGAAGGCTCGGCACTTGATGGGGTCCGACGCTCCGTATAGAGTCATTAGGGCGTCGAAGCTATCATAATGGTCGGCCGGGTCGCCCTGGCCATCGTAAAGCTTGAAGGTTGGTATGGGGGCTCTGGGAGATACCTCTGCCTTCAAGATATACTCGGAGAACGGGGATTTCTCCTCGTCTTCCGGGGAAGAGGCCTTCTGTAGGGCACGAAGGGCGCGCTCCTGCTCAGCGAAGCTCCTTTCAAAATCTCGCAGCCGGAGGGATAACTCCAGTTGCTGTCGTGCCGCGAGGCTGGGGGGAGCGTCTTAGCGGTCCCCGGGAACGTCGGCTTCCGGATCTGGCCGTTGCGTCCCCCGCCTTCCTTTCCTCGGCGCGGAGGAGGCCTCTTGCTCCGGAGGCGGAGCTTGCGAGGGTCCTCCGACCCTGTTACGAATGAGCTACTGGCCGCGGAGGGTGAAGCGGCCCCCAGCTGTGTGCTGGGACGTACTCCTGCGGGGGGGGCTCCCTGACGGGGCACGGGACCTTGCATCCCTGGCCGCCTGGGTCTTCATGAGTTCCACGAGGACATCCAGTTTGGCGTTGAGGGCCTGGAAGCCTTCGGCGCCACCGTAGGGGGGTAGCCCCACCGCCGCAGGGGGGGTGGTCCGTCGGCGGGGATGCTGGCGTTGGAGGGAGGGTTCTGTGAGGCCCTGGAAGGGCCATCCCCTGCTGCTACCATGGCTCTACCCCTTTCGCCGGTGGACCTCCTCCCTGAGCTCTTTCTCACCATGTTGGCTCTTCGTGCGTTTCCCACAGACGGCGCCAGATGAAGAGATGAAATCTCACGCTGGTTCCTGAGCGGGCTAGTAATCACCAAGTTTATGAACTGCAAGACAGGGAAACGGGTCAGAGGGCCCAGGGGGATTCCCTGGGGTGAAACCCTCCGACGCTCAAGTCAGTAGAGCAATGGTGGGAGCAGCGATAGGGAGGAGAAGGTGAAGGCGCGAGATCCCTCTCCACCAATGGGGTGAAGTGATCCGTGCTCAGGAATTGGGGGTGGATCAATGCCCTTTTGAACTTACCTTTCGCCGGAGGGTATCCCAGGTTTAAATAGTGTGTCACCTTCTGGAGTCCTACAAGCCGAGGGGTCTCCGGTGGAGGTTACGTCCTCGTCGTGGGCTTTTATGGCCTCATCGTGGGGGCGTTATCCCCGCGGGGAAGCCGGAGCTCCTGGACTTCTTGGCACCCGGCCCGCTGTGGACTCTAACGGCTGCAATGATAAACATTTTATCGGTCGTACCGAGCTTAGAGGGGCCGGCCCTACTTGGGCAATAGGCCTAGCTCGGTGAGGAGATGGATCGGACAGACCGGCTAGCACTTCCCTCCTTCGTGCGGAGGGATAGCTCGTGCGCGGGTCTTCCTATGACCTGACCGATGCTCGGGCTCTCCGAGCCTTGGGGCCGCCTAGGAGAGTTGTTTCCTTGAGCATTGTTTTATTGGGCTTTTCCAAGTGGGCCCTGTGGGCTGTCACTTGGACGAGCTTGCCTCGTCGGGCCCTGTTGGGCCTAGTTGGGTCTGCTCTTTGAGTGGGCTGCAGGAATCCCCCTCTCCACCTCATACTGTGCATTGCTGGCCTCAATGTGACGACGGATGTCGTCATGCAAACTCCTAACATGCCTAGCAAAAGACTCGGCAGACTCAGACGCTCGTGCATGAATGGGCATGGGAACAATATCCACTGGCTTCCTAGGCCTACGACCTGTGACAATCTCGAATGGACTCATACCGGTAGACTTGTTAACCGAATCATTATATGCAAATTCTGCCAGTGGTAATATGAGATCCCAATCCCCTACACGATCCCTGACAAGATGTCATGCCCCGAGCCTTTATTACAGTAGAAGACTCGCTCGAGAAACGTGAACAGTCGGCATGGTAAGCCTCTTGTAAGTAAGAACGACCAGAGCGCGAGACAATCACACACATAAATGTAATTGCACAGAATTTAATCAAACTCCAATCTTATTTCATAAATGATCAAAGTATTCCTTTACAATAATCACCTTGCATTCTACTAGACTCAAGAAATAATAAAGTTACATTGACTCAATCTAAACATTATAGACTTCCTAAGTCCTCGCTTGTAGCTTTACAAGACTTTCACTCACTTCCGGACCCGCCACTAGTATAGCCCGAATCCGAATCTGAACTACTTCCATCTCCTGAAAAATGTTGGAAAATAGGTAATGAGCACACTTGCCCAGTAGGTATCTTCGCATCAACATGAAAGTACTATTAAAGTGATTAATATTTTTGCTATAAAGAAATAAGGTAAAATCATGCAATGCGATGATCACGCGATTAAACCATAGTAACGAGATAATCATGTAAGATAGAGTGAGTAAGAATGAACTTATCAAGAATATAACAAGAACATGATATTGACCTTTTCATGAACAAGAATGTAACAAGAATGCACTATCAAGCCACATAATCAACACTCCAGCATCTTATGCTTATGAGCAAGTGCTTCGTGAATTTCTGTGGAATATCGAGCAAGAAAGTCATGTACAAGAACTTGATCATGCTGCATCGCATTGTGATTGTTCACTTCACGAGCCGTGGATAATTCACTTATTTATAAAGAAAGTACTCACAGCGCAATGCGACGCCAGTAGCATCATACCCCATAGTTTATAAAATAGTATGTTTCTTTCAATCAGCCGAGGGGACTAGCATAGAGCCCTTGAACACAATCAGTGCTCGATCGCATCTTCAAGTATAAATCAAGCTCTTACCACGCATGATAATAAAGTATGGCCAAGAATATAGCAATATCAAATAATGAAAATCAATGTATGAACGCTTCAATTTGAATATGAGGAATTCAAGAATGACATTAAACAAGGTTATGCTCATAAAATAAATTGACAGCATAACGGTACATTCTTTTCTCTTTCCAATCCTTATATTAAGTTTCTTGATTAATGTTATAAGTTCTAGACTATCCTTAGTTCATCTAGAACCTTTGGAATATCAACCCTTGGGTCAAACCTTGGGTTAAGTACTTAAGCAATGTGACGGCCGTTCTCTGGGCCGTTACATCATGTGATGCTCCAGTAGAGGGCCGTTACAATGATCAAAGTCTAGAACTATTAAAATAGACTCAGAGAAATGTGACGGTCATGCAATGGGCCGTTACGTGATCCTGACGGTCCAATGTAAGGCCGTTACATTACTAGATCCAGAAAACAACGATAGTGTGTTCTAGTTAATGGGCTTTAATGGTACAACCAACTCGGTATCCTAGTGGGAATCCCAGGTGTAGACACGCCATTCCTGACGTCTCCTGAGAAAGTCTCATATTACTATACGGCTCCCCGCGGCGGATTTCGCATTTTGAATCACTTGAGTGCTTCCTTTTCTTGGGTCTTCTTCTACCTTTTTCGGCATCCGGAATCATCTCGTCGCAGCATTCGGACAGCATCAACACCAGTCAGACGCATTGGAAGGTTCCGAAACCAGGAAGGGTGTCTGTCGGGGAGCTGCCGACGCCTTTTCAGCGGACCCGGGGGGTCTTAATGGAGCCGTCCAGGCCCCTGGACGCCTCCATTACTTTAATTTATTTTTTTAAGACAAAAAATACATAAAATATATATATATTTATGGAGGCGTCCAGGTCCCTGGACGCCTCCATGAAAACAAATATAAAAAATACAAAATGCCAGTTGGCATAAAAAATAAAACAAAAAAATAAATATATATTTTCTTGGAGGCGTCCAGGCCCCTGGACGCCTCCATCAACTCACTCACGGGGCGCCGCCCACCGATCGACGGTTTGTCGCGTGTGAAAGAATCCAAATTGTGGAGACGTCCAGCCGGCTAGACGCGCCCATTTTCAAATCACGGGCGCCATTCAAAATCACGCGTCGTGCTAAACTGCGTGCGGCTTTCGGTCGGAATTCGGTGGGCCTTTATGGAGGCGTCCGTGCCCCAGGACGCCTCCATGAAAATATTCAGAAAAATGAATAAAAATAGAATTAAATATCTTTTTTACCCTGATGGAGGTGTCCAGGGTCCTGGACGCCTCCACCCTCCGGAGCCCTATAAATAGAGCCCCCCCCCCTCAGTTCTGGGAGAGCTTCTAAGAGATCCGATAGGCTGCCGGAGCGCAGAGGCTACCGGAGTCATTTCTAACCCGTGGGATCTTTTGTAGGTGGAGGTTCTGCCGGCTTCTCGGGTGCCCACGCTCGCGAGAGGAAGGTCATCTTCATCCACCGCGCTTCCATGTCGTCCCTACGCTGCCGAAGCTCCGCCGGATTTCACCATCGGCACATCCAATAAGCCAATCCTTTCCTTTTCTTCGTAGTTCTTTTGCATTCATCATCTCGCATCCTCTATCCCCCTTCATAAGGGCGCCTCTTCTTATATACTTCTTGCATCCATTATCTCAATTTCCTCCTACTCGAGTCCGAGAGGGGTTTAAAAGACAACACCAACCAGGTGTGTGTCTTGCCATCATTTCGTTATTTTTATCGCAAGGATTTGAATACTACACCTTCATCTTTCTAATCCACTGGTTACTTGTTTGTCGTTGTTTTGCAAGGGTACCCAAGGAAAGCCCTCTCCGTCGGCTAGCCGAAGGGGGAGGAAGAAGCAACCCGCCATCTCCCGCTCTTGAGGTAGGCGCGATCACTTTCTTTATTTTGGGGTCTTTTGGCCCCTGACGATCACATCATGTTCTCGAGGCCACGGCGAGTCACTTCCCCAATGGCCGTTTAAATTCCCGTTCTTATATTCTCTTTATATTATGTTATATTCGTATCTACTCATATTCTCGAGGCCGCGGCGAGTCACTTCCCCAATGGCCGTTTAAATTCTCGTTCTTATATTCTCTTTATATTCTGTTATATTCTTATCTGCTCATATTCTCGAGGCCGTGGCGAGTCACTTCCCCAATGGCCGTTTAAATTCCCGTTCTTATATTCTCTTTATATTTTGTTATATTCTTATCTATTCATATTCTCGAGGCCGCGGCGAGTCACTTCCCCAATGGCCGTTTAAATTCCCGTTCTTTATATTCTCCTTATATTCTGTTATATTCTTATCTGCTCATATTCTCGAGGCCGCGGCGAGTCACTTCCCCAATGGTCGTTTCAATTCTTGCTATTTGATTTCTGCACCATTCCCGTCCCCCCGAGGCCGCGGCGAGTCACTTCCCGCTATGGACGTTTAACCCCCATATCTTGCTATTTTACATTTGTCCCGCTCGCCCCGCCGGAGCAATCTCCCGTGGTGGCCCCTTCTCTTTTCTCTTATTTCTGTGTTGCAGCAAACAAAAGAGAGCCCGCGCGCTCCGCGTCTTCTTCGCTCCCCGAACCGCGTGACGTCGCTCACAGATTGGCGATCACGGTGGGACATCTACTGCTTCCTTTTGGCTACCCTTGTAAGTTCGGCACCGTCCGTGCCTCTCCACCTTGGCGCCCTCGCGCCCCCCCCAGTTGTGCTCACGGTAGCACTGTCAATTGTGATTGGTTGGGTGTTTATTATATGTTTATTATTTCTGTTGTTTTCTTACTCTATATCTCTGTCAGCATTCCATTGCATACATCTATCCCTCTTTTATATCCTTTTCATTTTTTCTAAGGATCACCCTTTCCCGGTGAAGGAAGGACTCTCTGTTTGAGAATTCCACTCAACGGACTAGAATCTCCTCCACTGGGACCTCCGTAAGTCCCCGACATCGAAGAATCTCCTCTTCGTTCACTGGTCTGGTTGTACCATTGAAGTTTCCCAGAGTTAGTCATCCCATTCATGGTGAGACGAGAGACCCTAGCTGACACGGCGGTGAAACAAAAATAAACTAGGGTCCCTATTTTGTGTGAACTTCGGATCTTGCTAAAAACAAAAAAAAATCATCAAAATCAAAACAAAAAAAGGGGCGTAAAGGCATCCACTTGTTTGATAATCTCTTCTACCTGCTTGCTAGTGCATGTTTTTGCGTTCTGGGAAAAATGTGAGCATGGCTCACGAGTCTTTTGAGGAGAACCACCATAGTCGTGGTTTGTCAGCCGACCCGCGAGTCTATGCTATGGACTCGGGTCCTTCTCATGAGCCCTCGCATGAGGTGCAAGTTATTGCCGGGGACACATCCCCACCACAGGATATCTCTTCCTTACTGGGCGTCCTTGCCAACACGGAGCTTACCTCTGAATAGCTCCGAGCCTTCCAGGCCATTCTGAAGGGGAAATCTGTTTCCCCTACGCCCCAGGAATCAACTCCGGCCATCGCACCTCTCCAAGAGTCCGTGCAGGCCATTCCATCTCCTTCATTGGCGCAAGCCATCCAGTCTCCCTCGCTTCAAGGACAAGCGAGCCAACAACCACCCTCATTCCAGTTCCCGTCACAATCTCAAACTCCCGTTGTTCCCCACATACCGCTTCAGCTAGGGCCAACTGTCGGCGGTCCGACAGCTCCCCCTCATTCGGGGTTCCCCCCTCAAGTCTCCGGGAGACAGTTTCTCCCCCAATGGCAAGTGCCACCTTCACCTCCATAGGAGCTCGCCCAATCGCTCCTCAATAGGTTCAATCGTATGGACGAGCAGTTTCAAAATCTGAGAAGAATGGTGGACGTGAAAGCCACCCCAGAGGTTGCTTTGCCAATCCTTCCCGTCATTCATCTTCCTCCCTCCGAAATGCCCACGTACCGCAGATACAATGGTACCGGCAACCCCTTCATTCACCTCAAGGATTTCATGTATGAATCCTCCTATTGGCAAAATGATCAGAGGTCCCTGGCATACCTCTTTCGGAGATCATTGGATGGTCCCGCGCTAGAGTGGTTCTATTCTTTGGAGCCCCGCGAGGCCGAGAATTTTGAAATAGTCCAGAGAAGGTTCTTGCAGAAATATAGGGATAGGGTCGATCCCTCACTCTCCATTACCAACCTAGTGGCCGAAAAGATGAAGCCCGACGAGGATTTTGTTCGCTATGCTGATAGATGGTGGTCTCTGGCGGAAAGAATAAGGGATACCCTCTCCGAGCCCGAACAAGTGAAGATGATTGTGTCTAATGCAACCCCACAGTTCAGACACGTCCTGGCCATGAATAAACTTACTACAATTGAGGAACTCTATGAAAGGGCCCGGTACATCCAAACCCAGTTAAAAGACTCCCCCATTATGAACATGTTTGAGTCGTCGAAGCCCAAAGTGGTCAGAAAGACAGGCGCTGGTGTCCCGGGCGGAGCCACAGAAGGGGTCGTGACAAATGAGCAAGTCGGTGCGGTCAACAATACCAACTATGCAGTCAACCCAAGGCCTCCATAAATGCCCCGACTTCCCCTCCAACCAGGTCCTTTCCCTCTTCGTCCTCCACCCCAAAATAATCCACCCCAGGATAATATGCCTCCATTACGTCAACCCCAACAACAACAACCACAACCTCAGCAACAACAACCACCGCTTCAGTACAACCAAGTTCCACCCCCGGGGAATTATGGTCCACAACAGCAACAAAGGAGGCCGGTCGGTCCCAAGAGAGCCTACTATCCACCGTTGCTAGAAACTCTAGCGGATATTTTCAACGCCCTCATGGCCTCAAACATACTTGTGCTACCCAGGGAAAGGCCCGTGTGGCCCCCGAATGTTGATACCTCCAAATATTGCGTCTACCACAGGCAGCCAGGACACACAGTAGATTACTGCTTCCATTTCAAAGATTACATCCACGATATGAATGATGAACATCAAATAGATTGGGATGAAATGAGACGATACGTCGCCGCTCTCAAGGCTAGGAGACCTCCTCATAGGCCACAGCAGCAGTTACAACAGCAGCAGCAGCAGCAACCACAACAACAACAGCAGCCTCAGCAGGCCCCACAACAACAGCCCAACATGGGCATAATCCAGAATCCATTACCGGAGCACCAACAGCCTAATCACCAGGTCAACCCCATCTCCTCCTTCCTGAAAGTCGGGAGAGAGCAGGTGTGGCATCTGAAAAGTACCTCTATTCTTTCTTCCTCCAACCCTATCGTCATGCAACCCCCTCGCCTTGCCCGGGTAGCACCTCTCTCTCACCAACCCGCGTCAGTACCGCCTCCACCGTTTCCACTACCATTACGCCACCTCATTCGCACCCCAATGACCTATCAGCCAACACCCTCCACTACGCCCTCATACCCTCTCATCTTCTCTCACTCCCCCGCTTTACCATCCACCTCTACCGCATTTGCCCCTATCCCTTCTAAGCCCCTTATCACCCATCAACCGTACGTAACCCCGCATGTCTCCACCATATCACCACTAATGCCTTCAAAACCACTCATTACCCATCACCCACCTCAAAATCATTGCCCGCTTCAAGCCCTACCCACTTCTACTTCGTCTCCACCTCCACCTTCCAGACCCCTTATCCTTCATAATCCGTGTGATATCCCCTCTACCTCCACCATGCCTCCACCTAACAAACCCCTCATCAGAATCCCTGCTCCCGTCATCACCCCTGCTTCATCGACCATTCCTCCACCACTACCCCTCAAACCGCTGTTAAAACCCACTGCTACCCCCACAGAGGTACAAAAGCCGCAGGCAATGGTGCTCCGGAGTGGAAGGATTTTCCACAGGGTTTTCCCCCACAACAGTCAGAATCCTGAGCAATCTCAGCCAGAGAAGGATGATGGAGAACAACTGGAAAGAGCTATCCCTGGAACACAGTATGATCTATTGAAACACTTGGACAAGACGCCTGCTCGGATCTCCATCCTGGAGCTACTTCAAAGATCCACATCCCACCAGGCAGCCTTAATGGAGTACCTTCAAAGGGTCATGGTGAATGAGGACCTCCCTGTAGAAAAGATCTCTACCGTCCTGACCCCAACAGACACACAACCGGCCATCATGTTCCACAACTACGAGCTCGCTCCCAAGGAAGCTCGAAAATATGCATTGTGCATTTCAATAAAAATTAATGGGGTATCCATAAACCCGTGTCTTGTGGACACGGGTGCGTCCATAAATGTGATCTCCATGGACACCCTTCAGTTGTGTGGGGTCAACGAGGAACAAATAAGACCTTCCTCGATCACGGTCACGGCTTATGACAATAGCAAAAGGCCGTCGCAGGGGATGATTATTCTGAAGGCAGAACTAGGCCCCATGTCAATTTCCACGGAATTCCATGTCCTCGACATGGACCCCACATTCAAGGCTATACTGGGTCGCCCTTACATCGAAGTCATGGACGTTGTGCCTTCCACCAACCATCAGTGCCTGAAGTTTCCTTACAATGGGAGGATTATTAAAGTGGTCAGTACACCTGTCCTTCACATAGTGGATGCTATCAACACCTCTCTACCCTCTGTTTGGCCGTCTCATCAGCCCATATTGTCACTGCTGGACGTGTGTGATCTATCTCACATTCCACTAGCACCAAAGGAGCCGGTCAGGGCAACCGCAACATCATATCTCCCTTTTCACTCCAAAGGTTGGGAGATTATGAGGAACATCGGCTACCAACAGGGTAAAGGTCTGGGCGCACAGTTACAGGGTAGGCTCAAACTGCCAAAGAAAATTAGGCCGAACCGCAGGTTTGGCCTAGGCTTCAAAGGACCGTTCAAGGCGGATTGGAAGCCCCTCACATGGACTTTATCAAACCACTTCAACAGAGGGCCCGTTGTTCAGATGGGAGATTACCCACGAGAAGCATATGGGGAATCACATGCTGTATATTTGACTAAAAAATGTCCGAGGATCACCAAAAGAGGCAAGATCAAAGATCCGGAATGCGAGTGGAACAAATGATTCGACATACGGGACATTTCTGTTGCACTGGAAAGGATGTTCTCATCTCCGCAGCTTGAAGGACCACCATTGATCTCCGGAATACCAGAGAATATTACCACTCTTGCCAAGGTTCCAAACTATCCTCGTCCTCGCCAGAAGGACCCTGTCATCGATGGATCTTCATCCATCCTCAACATTGCTGTCGACGGCTCATTAGCCGCCATCTTCTCCATCCACTCGTCTCAGCCTTTACTGATATCTTCTTCCTGGGCCAGACAATTGTCTGATGATCTTCCCATATCCCCTTCTCTACTTACATACCTACGCGGGCTTCTCAACCCACGCCAGGTCTTCAACCATGATCTGCTCTATGAGCCTCACAATCCTCTTGCCATAACTACTTTTCTCTCTCCTCCAATCTCTTTTCACTGCTTTGTCATTAAAAATGAAAACGAAAAAAAAACGTCAATTTTCAAACTCCTCAACAACACATCTCCGTTGAGGAAACCTCCTACATCTCCCACAGGTGCGTACCGCCCTACGGACCACCCGTCCAAGGTCCAATGAGTGACCTTTTCTACCCTCCTCTGAGGGGTCTTCTCCTGTACATTCTACACCATCCTCTTCGTCTTCCTCTTCTTCTGTAAATATTGTCAGTCAATCTAGGAATGATAGGTCAAGGGTAGTACCTAGGAAGAAATCTAAGGGTAGGCAGATCCCTCATCGATTCCTTCTGGATTTAGCCGCCAGGTGTCAAGCCCTCCTTGCCATCCCCCAGTTGTTAGAAAATCCCATCCGACTACCGGAAATAGAATGTGAGGGCGACTGTGCATTTGATGAAGGGTATGGAGTCTACGAGATCACGGATGAAGAATGCCCCACTGACGATGAGGGTCAAGAATATGAGGATGTGGCAGGCACATATGCTAGTGGAATGAGGAGATTCGACGAGCCGTCAACCGCCGTAGAAGAATCCACCAAAGAAGTCAACTTGGGAACTGAGGAAGACCCTAGTATCATCCTCATAAGTGACAACCTACCACCCTCTGAAGAAGAGGCATTAATTGAGGTTCTCAAGGAATATAAGGACACGTTTGCATGGAGCTACGAGGATATGTCGGGTCTAGATTCAACCTTGGTCGAACACCGTTTAACCCTAAAACCAAGGTCCGTCTCGGTAAAACAAAGGTTAAGGCGTTTCCACCCTCAGATGGCTTTGAAAATGAAAGAAGAGGTCCATAAGCTCCACAAAGCCAGGTTCATTAGAGTCGTCCTTTATCCTCAATGGGTGGCGAACATTGTCCCGGTCATGAAGAAAGATGGGAAAGTCAGGATTTGCATCGACTTCCGGGACCTTAACCGCGCGTGTCCAAAAGACGATTTTCCCTTACCTCACATTGATGTGTTGATTGATAACACGGCAGGTTATGAGACCCTCTCATTCATGGATGGATTTTTAGGATATAATCAAATTCGTTTGGCAGAAGAGGATCAGGAGAAGACGTCATTCACTACCCCTTGGGGAACATATTGTTACGTGGTCATGCCGTTCGGATTAAAGAATGCTGGAGCTACTTACCAAAGAGCGATGATGGCCATATTTCACGACATGATGCACATATATCTGGAAGTGTATGTGGATGACTTATTGGTGAAATCAAGGACCAGGATGGAACATCCAGAAGTTTTGGCTAAGGTCTTGCAGAGGTCAAGGGAGTTCCAATTGAAAATGAACCCGAAGAAGTGTGTGTTTGGTGTGTCGTCGGGTAAATTGCTGGGTTTTATTGTGAGTAAAAGAGGGATCGAGATAGATCCCGACAAAGCCAAGGCTATCAGGGATATGCCACCTCCCAAGAATTTAAGGGAAGTCTGAGGTTTAATCGGGAGGTTGCAGTTTATTCGTCGGTTTGTGTCCCAACATTCACAAAGGTGTAGACCTCTCTACGAGTTGACCAAGCCAGGAGTAGAATTCCACTAGAATTCTAAATGTTAGAAAGCGTTTGAAGGGTTGAAGGAATATCTGGCTAGTCCACCCGTTCTCATTCCACCTAAACCAGAAAAACCTCTGATCCTTTACATCTCAGTCTTGGATGACTCTGTGGGAGCCGTCCTCGCACAAGCTGATGAAGAAGGCAAGGAATGGGCAACCTATTACTTGTCCAAACTTCTCAATCCCTGTGAGCAGAAGTACACCGTCATGGAGAAAACCTGTGCTGCCCTCGTTTGGGTAGTACAGAAATTGAAGCACTACTTCTTGGCTCATGAGGTCCACTTGATTGCTCGAATGAATCCTATCAAATTTCTTCTGGAGAAATCCATCCGTACGGATAGGCTAGCATGTTGGAAAAGTTTTCTCTCTCAGTTCGACATCACCTACATCCAGCAAAAGGCGATTAAAGGCTATGCCATAGCCGATCATCTCGCTCACCATCCTCTTCCCAAGTTCGATCCAGTCCAATCAGAGTTTCCAGATGAGGAACTAATGTCCGTCAACCAATCAGATGAGCCAATGTGGACGTTATATTTTGATGGAGCTCTGAATTCTCAAGGGAGAGGAATCGGCGTCGCCCTCCTGTCGCCTGAAGGCCTCACATTTCCATTGGCATACCAGCTCAAATTTCCAATTACCAACAATATAGCCGAATATGAAGCTCTTCTAGCTGGCCTAGAACTCGCTCATTCTTTTCGTATCACTGAGTTGCGAGTCGTAGGTGATAGTCAACTCATCCTTCACCAGGTGCTCACTAAATATCGCACTCGCAATCCCAAACTCAAGCCATACCAAGAACTCACTGCTGCCTTTGCCAAACTGTTCACCAAACTGATCTTTGTTCATGTCCCTCGTCATCAGAATATTCTCGCCGATACCCTCGCCTCGTTGGCATCATCCATAAGGTTCCCTCTAGGAAGATGGTTTGAGTCCATTTCCATCTACAAACTTCACGCCCCTGCAATCGATGATGCTTCCTACGTAAACATCAAAGACAGGATAGCAAGAAAGATCCTGCAGGAAGATATCCTTGAGAAGAGGGAGATCATGTTGGCAGAGGCTGAAGAAGAACTGGCTGATGAAGAGAAACCATGGTTCTATGAAATCGTCAAATACTGCCAAGATCAGTCTTATCCTGAAGGGGCCACCACAGAGGACAAGAAAGCCATAAGAAGGGTGGCTCAGAAATACATATTGGTTGGAGGTCTACTCTATAGGAGGAGCCTTACTGGTATTCTGTTAAGATGTCTTGGTGACGATGAGGTTTGGAAATGTGTAGAGGAGACACACTCGGGTGTCTGTGGTGGCCACGTGAATAGTCAGATGCTCGCCAAAAAGATGATTCGGCAAGGCTTTTACTGGCCCACTATGGAAGAGGATTGTGCTGTCTATGTACGTAGGTGTGTCAAGTGTCAACTTCACGCCGATAAAATCCATTCACCATCTTCCTCACTTCATCCAATATCCTCCCCGTGGCCTTTCTCCATGTGGGCATTCGACATCATTGGTCCCCTAGGTGATCCCAATTCCCTCACCAAGTAGAAATCTTTCATCCTTACTGCGACGGAATACTTCACCAAATGGGCCGAAGCCGAAGCTTACACGGAAATCAAGGCATCAACAGTCTGCAAGTTCATCATGAAGAACATCCTCGCTAGATTTGACGTCCCAAGCACAATCGTCACCGACAATGGGCCACAGTTCATTTCTCAGGACCTACAGGACCTCTGCAAAAGATACGCAATTGCATTGCATCATTCATCGCCTTATTACCCACAAGGTAACGGCCAAGCGGAGGCCACCAATAAAACATTGCTCAAAATCATCAAAAAAATCTACGAGTCTAGTAAGTTTTCAGACTGGCCAGAAAAACTTATCGAAGCCCTATGGACCTATCGCACTTCAATCCGTACCCCCACCGGGCAGACTCCATTTGCCCTTACTTATGGTATGGAAGCGGTAGTCCCGTACGAGACTCTGATCCCTTCTCTCAGGGTACAATTGGACGAGGAATTTCCCCTCAACGATCGTCGTAATTCACTCCTCGCCCAGTTAGAACTCTTGGATGAGAAGCGGCTGGCCACTGCCGAACACGCGCGTGTGTATCAAAATAGACTCGCTCGCTTTTACCAAAAGAAAGTCGTTGAGAGAAAATTCAAAGTCGGTGAGATGGTCGTAAAAAATTTTTTTGTCAAACCTGGAGGGCCGCGTTCTAAGCTCCAACCCAATTGGGAAGGACCATTTATAATTCAAGCCGTGTACCCTGGCAACGCCTACAAGCTAGTCAATGCCAAAGGGACCGAGTTATCCCACCCTTGGAATGGGCTTTATCTTAAGAAATACTACCCTTAGCTTAATGTCAAAAAAAATGATGAAAAGATAGAAAACATCAAAAACAAAGAAATATTGAAAACCACTAAAAATATGAAAAATTCAAAATGCCGATGCCTGGTGGTCACCATGTAGTCAAGTCACTACATCTAACCTTCATGTTAGGATAGGGCCCATTAAGGCTTGGTAGGCACCGGGTCTTGGTTTGCCAGAACCGTGGAGATCCCTGTCCGGCCACGTTGGACTATGCTCGCTCGAAGGAAGCTAACATGTGCTCACTTATGTATTTTATTCAAAAAATTCAGTAGCATCACCTACGGTGGGGCCCCACCTAGAAGATCTCCGGAAGCTGTAATCTTTATTCTTTTCTCTTCGACCAAATGAGACAGTCGGCGCCCTTAAAACGCTGAGCATGAGAAACCGAAACTCAAACCCCAAGGGCAAGAGTAGGATCCATTTCCTCGAGCATCGATCAGAACACGAGAAGAGGGCAGTGTCCCCGCAGGCATACGAAAGGGAGCCCACAAACATCAAACGACTATATCTCCCTCACAAAAAGAAATACAAAATCAAAATCAAGAGCCTGGTCGTGACCGTGCCTGATGCGATAAATGGAACCCCTCAAAGCAAAAGTTTGAATCCACAAAAAGGGGGGGCTATGGAATGTAAATGCTCGAGATTTGGTCCGAAGTTGTCCGAAAGGAAAGAGTTAATGGGCCCTTATTCGCTCGCCGGGTTAACGGCTTTGCCGATCCTCTCAGGAGGTTTATCCCCCACGCTCTTCCTTCTTCCTTTGAAGATGAAAGCTAGATGGAGTTTCTAAAGGGCGAAACCCGCCAAGATCTGCGACCTTATTTTAATATACACATATGGTTGCCTACTTTGAAAAGTAAAAGTTATCGCTGCGAAGGAGTCTCTGTGTTTCTGGCTGGTCAAGACCCCTGTTTACCACCTTGATGTCTTCTTGTTTAACCTCGGGCTTAGGCCAATGCAAGGGCGTCACCTATGGGTGCGACGGTGTCTGATTCCGGGTCAGCGTCATGCGGTTAGTCGTTAGGGTTCCAGGGTGTTCCATCATATACCATCTAGAGTTGTGAGGAAACAGACCCGGGTCGGGCAAATCTCTTACCTCAAACACCTTTTGGGTGAATCCCTGTGGTCGGAAGCGACTGGGAGCCTAAGCATGGCATGACGGTCTTGTCATCAAGGTAAGTCTTAGCCGGCGGGATCATCATTTAAGGGGTCTAGAGGCCCAAATCAACCTAGATGTGCACTTAGGATACCTTGGAGGTTAGTAAGAAACCCCTGTTCTCACGTAGGTTAGGTGCCATTTGGGTGCTTGCCGGGCGTTAGCAACAAAAAATGTTGAAGTTAGATGGAAGGCTCTATCACCACAGGATGTGGATCTAGAGGGGGGGTGAATAGATCAACTGGCTATTTAAAAATTTGGCCTAGAATCAAATGCGGAAATAGAAGAACACTAGATGAACACAGCCAATGCACCGAATGAAACACACAAGATCTGCTGAACAAGCAATCAAACACACGAGAGGCACAAGGCTTTTAGGTGGTTCGGTCAATCCGACCTACGTCCACCCCACATTCAACTCGAATGTGGATTACTGCTGATACACAGCTTCAAACTGCTGGGCTCTATAGCTTGCCAACAACAGCTGGGGCTTACAGCTTATCCCGACCAGAGGAACATCCTCTGCAACAGCTGAGCATCACAGCTTGCTCTGCTGGGCACTACAGCTTAGCCGACCAGAGGAACACCTCTGCAACCCGCTGCCTCACAGCTTGATCCCGCTGACTAACAGCTTGATAGAACAAGAGTTTTCAAAGGAAAATAACAAAGACTGAAAATAAACGAAACACACAATCGAATGGAAGAAAACCAAAACGACTGTAGCTCAAGGTTGAGCAATATCAGCTCTGGTAACTGGACCAAGAGACTGATTCACAAGCTCTCACAATAACTCTCTCTCAACTCATCTCTCTTTTTCTTCTTCTCTGCCTTTCTTCTTTATTCTCACAGTGGATCTCGGTGGCTACTGCTTCAAGCAGGATGTACAGACTTTTCCCATCTCGATCAGCCTATACAGAAGATGAAGACTAATATATATAACAACAGCAGGTGGATAAGGGCGCGTGGCTTCCATGCTTTCCCGCCCAATGGAATCCGCCAGCTTCGAGACAATTCCATCCACGTGTCAGCATTTGGTTCACGAGCCAGGCACCTTCGATCACATGCCCTACAATTCAAAGACGTTTGATCAGCAAAACTCAAGACTGCTGCGTTGACTCCATCAGCCCATGGCGTTGATGCATCGATGATCCAGTGATCATGTCTTCAGCAGATGGGCGTGCTGCGTCGACGCCGCTTCACTGCTGCGTTGACGCATCGGTGTGTACTAGCAGCTAAAAGGTGTCGTTCCATCAACCTGCTGCGTCGACCCAACGAGCTACAATGTCGACGCTGCTTGGGTACTCCAGAGGTTGCAAGGAGTTACTTGAACTGCTGTGTCCACGCTGCCAGTGGGTGGCGTTGACGCATCTGAGTAACCCAGTAACCCATTGGTTCTCTTTTTGTAACTGCTGCGTCGACGCTACTTGCTCAATGCGTTGACGCACCAGAATAATCCAGGAGCTTCTTTCTTGATTTGCTGTGTCCACGTGTCACCCTCTCAGCCAGCTTCAGCACACGTGTCACAAGCCTGTCTGCCCTTCCAGTCTCGAATCACGTGCCCTCCATAAGCTTCACAATCAGAACACCTGTCAGACAGAGTATCGGATAAGTCATCAGTTTAAGTGAAGAACTCTGTATAGACTTGAAAAGACGATCATGCTGTATAGACTGAGTGTGTACAGTGTGAGGGAGTGTATAGACTTAGTTAGAAGGAGCCCGATGTACAGACTTGCCTATGCGAAAGCCACTGTACAGACATTGAAAATGTGAAGCCAAAATGTAGACTTCACACTGTACAGACTTGAGGCTTTGATGAACGAAGGTTCAGTGTATAGAGTTGGAATGTAAGGCCCAATGTATAGACTTCAAAGTCCACTGTGGATGTATAGACTTTATCAACTGAAGAAACTGAACTGAAGCGTCGACGCATCAGCTCAAGGAGTTGACGCACTACTGTATGGACAATGTTCAGACTTGCTGAAAGACCGATGTATAGACTTTCAAACCTGAAGGCCAATGTGTGGACTTTGCGTGAGACGCTCAATGTACAGACTTCACCTTAGACTCTAAATGAGACGGACAGTGTATGGACTTGGCCACTACACTGTGGATGTATGGACTTTGACGCCTGCATGCTATGCAATGTACACACTTGGTGCCTGATGCTCATATGCAGACATTGATGCCCAACAGCGATGTATAGACATTGAGACTATGAGTGTGTGTTCAGTGTTAAGATAAGATTAAATGCATGTAACACACAGACAATCTGATAAAGTGATTTCATCAAAACATAAACAGTGTTGCCAATTCATCAAAACAATGTGTTGCAATATGAAGTAAAGTTACATGTCAACACCATCAACACATAGGAGTCACAACAATCTCCCCCTTTTTGATGATGGCAACCCCCTATCATGTAGAGTGGCAACATCCTGTCATACAGATGCATTTTTGATGAAAGACATGATTTATTATTCAGATTGTTATGCAGGTGCACGTATATGCTATGATGACATGCTGCATGCTACAAAATTTAAGCAACTCCCTACCATACCTCCCCTGAATCAGAATTCTCCCCCTAAACTGAAGAAATGAATTCAGACAATATTCTCCCCCTTTGCCATCAACAAATAGGAGGGAAAGTGGATGGAAGCGAAGAGAAAGAAAGTTCAGCTGACTGGCATTCTTAGTAAGTAGTTCAGAAATTAAGTAACCAAAGCACAAAACCTTCAGTCATATGAATCTGGAAATGGCTTAGAAATTGAATTTCTGGCTTAAAGGTTATAAAAAAGAAAGTTCATGCACTACATTCATTGGATAAGGTAGATGTTCATAATAAAACAATAAACCAGAGTCATATTTACATGAGAGATTCAGTTTCAGAATATCTTACTTTAATAGACTCAGTAATATATGTTAAGAGAAATTAGGTCATGTATTGAAATTAAACAATTGACATCCATGAAATTTCTTCTAAGGAACAGCATTTTCAATATTGTTTCATTTAGGGCATTCAGGTACCAAAAGTCTTTTTGCGTAAGGGTATACGTTTATCAGATGCCAATACCCCTAGATACTCAACATGATGGACCATCTTGCCTATGATCAAATTCAATAGAATTGATTGACACCTCTTTGTGTGAGGGTACACGTTTATTAGACGCCAGTTACCCCCAAGTACTCAGTGAAAACAACCTACTGTTTTGATCATTTTATACAGAGATAGCTGATACACCTCATGACATGAGTGGTGTCCACTTCTTTGATGGATCACTCAGTTTCTCAGTGATTTACCAATCATTGCTCTGTCAATGCTATTACTCAAATGATTTTCAATGTTTTTCAATATCTTTTATAGCTGCCCTTTATTTGTTTCAGAATGACTTGTTCAAGGACAATACACATACTTAGCTTCTCTAACATGATTTCAGATGAGTTTTCAGATTTTAGATATAATTAGCTTTGTCTGACATGAAATAAGATAAGGGTTGAGAGCTTTATCAATTTTCAGCATCCTTATTTACTGATTGTAGTCTTTCAACTCTAAAGATTATAAATTTTAAACCATTAAGTCAGTCTTTAAGCAATTAACGTTCTTATGAAAGAAGAAATCTGTTTTCTATTGCTTAATATTAGAATTGACTAAAAGATTGCCATATTGTCAGACTAAATCATTCAGAATCAAGGATTGAATAGACAGCGTCAACGCTGGAGTTCAAGGCGTCTACGCATCAGATGAAGAGACAAACAGTATAAGATACTGAGATAGTGACAGTGCGTTGACTCCATGCTATTGCAGCGTCAACTCATCAGAATAGTGAAACAGAAATATTTCCAGATCTAGTTCATTGCGTCAACGCCACATTGTAGCAGCGTCGACGCAGCAGTTCACCTTGACAACTGACAAGACTCCCCCTGTCTATATGCATGATGATCATGAGTGCAATAAAAATATATGAGAGTCATGCATTATCATACGTCTGTTGCACAATGTTTATTCAATCTATCAACAACAAATCCAAATCTGAAGTTTATTCAAAGCAGCTCAAATGTTTTATTCAAGTTAACAAAGAGTTTATTCATTATGCTGAAATTTACACAAGCCAAGTTCTCTTCTAAAAAATTTAAAATTTTCATTTCCAAGTGGCTTAGTAAAAATATCAGCAACTTGTTTGTCTATTTCAATGAAGTCCAGTTCAATTTCCTTTTTGTTCACAGCATCTCTTAGAAAATGATGTTTTATTTCTATGTGCTTAGTCCTAGAATGATGAACAGGATTTTTAGCAAGGCATATGGCACTAGTATTATCACATAGAATTGGAATACATTCTAATTTTATCTGATAATCATCTAGTTGGTGCTTAATCCAAAGTACTTGGGTAGCATAATTACCTGTTGCAACATATTCAGCCTCAGCTGTAGACAAGGCTACAGTGTGTTGCTTCTTAGATGCCCAAGATACTAGACAGCCACCAAGGAATTGATAGTAGCCACTAGTGCTTTTTCTATCTACTCGACACCCAGCATAATCAGCATCAGTGTAAGCTAGAAGCTCTAACTCACACCTAGCAGGATACCATAATCCTAGCTCTTGGGTGCCTAGCAGATATCTAAAAATCCTTTTCACTGCTTTAAAATGATTTTCTTTAGGACTGGCCTGAAACCTAGCACATAATCCTACAGCGAATTGAATATCAGGCCTAGATGCTGTTAAGTAGAGAAGAGATCCGATCATACCTCTGTATAATTTCTGGTCAAATGGGTTACCTTTAGTGTCCTCATCCAAGCTTGTAGAAGTACCCATTGGAGAAGCTATCTCTTTAAGGTTATCCATCTTGTATTTCTTGAGTAGATCCCTTGTGTACTTGGACTGAGTGATAAACATTCCATCCTTTGTTTGTGTAACCTGCAGTCCAAGAAACAATTTGAGCTCACCCATTGAGCTCATTTCAAACTCATTAGTCATTGTTTCAGAAAATTCCTCACACAATTTGGGGTTAGTTGACCCAAAAATGATATCATCCACATAAATCTGTACAATAAGAATTTCAGAATGACTCACCTTTGTAAACAAGGTCTGATCAACTACTCCTCTAGTGAAATTTTGATCAGTGAGGAACTTGCTCAACCTGTCGTACCAAGCTCTGGGAGCTTGCTTAAGACCATAGAGAGCTTTATTTAATTTGTAAACATGATTAGGGAAATCTAGACATTCAAATCCAGGGGGCTGTCTAACATAGACATCCTCATTAATTTCCCCATTCAAGAATGTAGATTTTACATCCATCTGCTGGAGGATTATACCTAGGGAACATGCATAAGCTAATAAAATTCTAACAGCTTCTAATCTGGCTACAGGGGCAAATGACTCTTCAAAGTCAATACCAAACTCCTGGTTGTACCCCTGAGCAACAAGTCTGGCTTTATTTTTAACAATATTCCCTAATTCATCAGATTTATTCCTGAAGACCCACCTAGTCCCTATGACTGTTCCATGATCAGGAGGTGGAACCAAGTGCCACACATTGTTCCTGTCGAACTGATTAAGTTCCTCATGCATGGCATTAATCCAATGCATATCCTTGAGGGCACAGTCAATGGACTTGGGTTCAATTTGAGAGACAAGAGCATATGCATTTAATTCATGTTGAATTCTCAGGAGACCTCTAGTCCTAGGGGGGTCATGCAGATTTTCAATTATATTATCTACAGGATGATCTTTAAGATATCTAATGTTAACAATTGAATTGTCATGTGTTTGATTTACCTCCCCCTGAACTGTAGACTCCTCCTCATTAAGTTCTGTATGTCCTTCTTCATCCTCTGAATTATCTTCAGGATCTCCTTCCTTCAAGATTTCACCATTGTCTTCATTCCTGCATTGACCAACGTTAGAATTTACCAAGGATTCATCAAAAATTATGTGTGGAGATTCTTCAACAGTTTTAGAGTTCAGATTGTACACTCTATATGCTCGTGTGTTTTCAGAATAACCAAGAAAGATTCCTGGTTCACCTTTAGGTTCAAATTTATCAAGGTCTCTTTTATCATTTATATGAATAAAAAATTTGTAACCAAAAACCTTGAAATGAGCAATAGAAGGTTTCTTACCCTTTAAGATCTCATATGGTGTTTGCTGGGTAGAAGGTCTTACCATGACTCTGTTAATTACATAACAGGCAGTGTTCACTACTTCAGCCCAAAATTTCTTGGTAGACCACCTTCAGTAAGAAGTGTACGACCCATCTCCACTAGGGTTCTGTTCCTTCTCCCCACAACCCCATTCTGCTCAGGTGTCCTTGGTGAGGAGTACCTATGGTTGATTCCATTTGACCTGCAGAGTTCATCAAACTGTGAGTTTTCAAACTCACCTCCATGATCAGTCAAAATATTTTCAATTTTCTGATTTATTTTAACATAGAACTCCTGAAATTCTGAGAAAGCATCACTCTTATTAGATAAGAAATAAACCCAAGTATACCTAGAAAAGTCATCTACCATGACAAACCCATACCTCCTTCCTGATAAGCTGACAGATCTGGTTGGCCCAAAAAGGTCCATATGTATCAGCTCATAGGGTTTGGAAGACAGATTTTCAGTTCTAGACTTAAATGACTTTCTAGTTATCTTTGATTGAGTGCATGCATCACAGATTTTGTTTTCTTTCTTGAATGAGACTTCAGGAAGTCCTCTAACCATGCCATGCTTATTTAATTTGTGCAAAACAGTGTAGCTAGCATGACCTAACCTACGATGCCATAAAAATGCTATGTCTTCTCTACTGGCAGTAAGGCAAAGGTTAGTGTGTTGAATTTCATCTAAATTTATCATGTAAGTATTATTTATTCTTTTTCCAGAAAATTTGACAATATCAGAATCAGGTTCAAAAATCTTGCAGCATTGAGAATTGAATTAAACATTGTAACATTTATCACATAACTGGCTAATGCTAAGTAGATTATAGACTAACCCTTCAACCAGCATAACATCATCAATGCAATAGGTAGAACACTTACCTACCTTACCTGATCCGATAATCCTACCCTTTGTGTTGCTTCCAAAGGCGACAAGGCCTTCTACTTTCTCAGTCAGTATGCAAAATTTGGCCTTATCTCCTGTCATATGCCTGGAGCAGCCGCTATCCATGTACCACAAGTTGTTCTTGGCTGCCAGGCATACCTGCATACACAATTAGGGCAAAGAGTTTGGAACCCAAGTCTGATTGGGCTCCAATGCAGATGAAGTGCAAGTAAAGAAAGAAAGCATGGTTTTGGAAATCCACATTTGTTTGAAGCAGTTCTGTTCAGTGGATTTTCCAGATTTCCTTTTGTTTTGCTTTTTCTTGTTGACTTTCTTCTTATATGCACCAACAAAGTTATTCACAGAATTTTTGTTATTGTGCCAATGCTTTGGCCAGGTTGCATTCATAAAGTTTTGGCCATGGTAGTTCCTAGACTGGCTGTGGAAATATTGGTAATTCCTAGGCATCCGACTACCACACCCATTTTCCCAATTTCTGACATAGGGTCTGTAAAAGTGTGTAGGCTGATGAACATACCCTGTATACATCCCTTGAGTTCTAGTCCACCCATACCCATTAGGATAGATTGGCTGTTTGGGGTAGTAGGGCTGAACTCTAGGTGAATTGAATTTGTTGGGCTGACTTCTGAAAATGTTTTGTCTTCCCTGCACCCTTGACCCTGCTGACCTATTCATAGGTTTTGGTTGGGTCCTTTTCTGTGATGATGGTGGTGAAGACTTTTTGGCATTGATATGAGGTTTGTTTATCTGAACAGACTGACCCCTAACCTTGGGTTGAGCACTAGAGCTAGGTTTGGAAGTGCCAATTCTACTAGGCTCACCTACTTTCTGTTTGCCCTTCTCCTCTGCATTCAGCCTTTTCAGATTCAAATTTGTCTTTATAGCATTATTAGAATTCATGTTGATCAGAGGTCCTTTCTCCTTTTGTGCAACAAAGGAAATAGTTTTCATTCCAAAGCTTTTGGTTGCACTAGAGTTGAATCCTAGGCCCTCTCTTCTGAAATTTACTTTTGACCCCAATAATGCATCTAAATTTTCAGATCCTTGGGTCATTTTCTCAATTGTTTTTAGCTTATCCTCATTATCTTTCTGAACTTCATCAATAGATTTTTTTAACTCATTATTCACATTGAGGACAACTTCATATTTTTCAGAAACAATCTTTATCTCATTTTCATAATTCTGAAATTTCAGTTTGCATGCATCAATTTCATTGTCTAATCTCACATTTTCTTCCTTAGACATTTTCAGTTCTTTATTGATTTCTTCAAATTCAGAACATGTGAGTTTCAGCTTACTATTTTCAGTTTCTAAGCAGGCAATTTTATCAGACAATGAAGTATCATTTTGCATGATTTTAATTTTTCTTCGAAGATGCCTGTTTTCTTTTTTGACCTCATCTACTCTGTCAGTAAGTTCATCATAGGCAACCATCCAATCAGTAATAGTAAAATTTTCATAGCGAGAGGATACCTCATCAGATTCTTCCTCTCTATCTTCTGAGCTGGTTGCCATGAGACAGATTGGCTTCTCAGCTTCAACTTCACTATCCGAAGTGACGCTCAAAGATCCCTCGTCCTCATCACTCCAGGTACTCACCATAGCTTTCCCTTTTGTGTTCTTCTTCTTGGACTTGTCCTTGAGATTCTGATTTGTCGGACATTCAGCTTTAAAGTGACCCGCCTTCCTGCATTGATAGCAAACATTAGTTTCAGCTTTCTTTGCAGGGTTTGATTTATACCTTGTGTCTCGGCGGCCACTGTTGGGATTTTTTCGGCTGAATCTTCTTCCTTTCTTCTTAAGAAATCTCCGGAATTCCCTAGTAATCATGGCAATATCAGCATTTGCCACTTCTTCTTCAGACAAGCTCTCTTCAGTTGATGATCCGTTGGGGCTGGATCGACTGGATCTGCTAGCACCAGCCTTCAGAGCTATAGGCTTCCTCTTTCTGTCAGCCTCTTCTATCTTTGGCATATTCATCTCATAAGCCATTAGAGATCCGATCAGCTCATCTGCCTTAGTATTATGCAGATCTCTTGACTCTTCCATAACTGTGGCCTTGGTGTGCCACATTGGAGTTAAGGATCGCAAGATCTTCCTGACTACATCGTACTCAGAATATTTTTTCCCGAAGCCTCTGAGACCATTTGTGATAATGGTCAGCCGAGCATACATTTCCTTGATCGTCTCATTAGGCTTCATCTTGAAGGCTTCGTATTCTGAGACTAGTAGATTAGTCTTAGTCTCTCTGACTTGTGAAGTTCCCTCATAGATGACTTCAAGTGCATCCCACATTTCCTTCGCTGAGGAGCAGGCAGATATTCGTGAGAACTCGGTGGGATGCAGAGAACACTGGATTGCATTGATTGCACTCCAATTGAGCGTGGACCTTCTGATTTCTTCCTTAGTCCATACATCTTCATTTGGAGACAGCTCGAAAGGTCCCTTGCTAACCACCTTCCAAATTTCATAATCTTTAGCCCTCAAGAATACCTGCATACGGTGCTTCCAGTATGCGTAGTTGGTTCCATCGAAGTATGGGGGCTTGGATGTGGAGTGTCCTTCAGCTATCATCCCTCTTCCGTCCATCTGTGCTTATCCTCTTTGGGCGGTAAGTCCCTGTAGAAGAGTCTAGCTCTGATACCAAGTGTTGAAGTTAGATGGAAGGCTCTATCACCACAGGATGTGGATCTAGAGGGGGGGTGAATAGATCAACTGGCTATTTAAAAATTTGGCCTAGAATCAAATGCGGAATTAGAAGAACACTAGACGAACACAGCCAATGCACCGAATGAAACACACAAGATCTGCTGAACAAGCAATCAAACACACGAGAGGCACAAGGCTTTTAGGTGGTTCGGTCAATCCGACCTACGTCCACCCCACATTCAACTCGAATGTGGATTACTGCTGATACACAGCTTCAAACTGCTGGGCTCTACAGCTTGCCAACAACGGCTGGGGCTTACAGCTTATCCCGACTAGAAGAACATCCTCTGCAACAGCTGAGCATCACAGCTTGCTCTGCTGGGCACTACAGCTTAGCCGACCAGAGGAACACCTCTGCAACCCGCTGCCTCACAGCTTGATCCCGCTGACTAACAGCTTGATAGAACAAGAGTTTTCAAAGGAAAATAACAAAGACTGAAAACAAACGAAACACACAATCGAATGGAAGAAAACCAAAACGACTGTAGCTTAAGGTTGAGCAATATCAGCTCTGGTAACTGGACCAAGAGACTGATTCACAAGCTCTCACAATAACTCTCTCTCAACTCATCTCTCTTTTTCTTCTTCTCTCTTTTTCTTCTTCTCTGCCTTTCTTCTTTATTCTCACAGTGGATCTCGGTGGCTGCTGCTTCAAGCAGGATGTACAGACTTTTCCCATCTCGATCAGCCTATACAGAAGATGAAGACTAATATATATAACAGCAGCAGGTGGATAAGGGCGCGTGGCTTCCATGCTTTCCCGCCCAATGGAATCCGCCAGCTTCGAGACAATTCCATCTACGTGTCAGCATTTGGTTCACGAGCCAGGCACCTTGGATCACGTGCCCTACAATTCAAAGACGTTTGATCAGCAAAACTCAAGACTGCTGCGTTGACTCCATCAGCCCATGGCGTTGACGCATCGATGATCCAGTGATCATGTCTTCAGCAGATGGGCGTGCTGCGTCGACGCCGCTTCACTGCTGCATTGACGCATCGGTGTGTACTAGCAGCTAAAAGGTGTCGTTCCATCAACCTGCTGCGTCGACCCAACGAGCTACAACGTCGACGCTGCTTGGGTACTCTAGAGGTTGCAAGGAGTTACTTTAACTGCTGCGTCCACGCTGCCAGTGGGTGGCGTTGACGCATCTGAGTAACCTAGTAACCCATTGGTTCACTTTTTGTAACTGCTGCATCGACGCTACTTGCTCAATACGTTGACGCACCAGAATAATCCAGGAGCTTCTTTCTTGATTTGCAGTGTCCACGTGTCAGCCTCTCAGCCAGCTTCAGCACATGTGTCACAAGCCTGTCTGCCCTTCCAGCCTCGAATCACGTGCCCTCCATAAGCTTCACAATCAGAACACCTGTCAGACAGAGTATCGGATAAGTCATCAGTTTAAGTGAAGAACTCTGTATAGACTTGAAAAGACGATCATGCTGTATAGACTGAGTGTGTACAGTGTGAGGGAGTGTATAGACTTAGTTAGAAGGAGCCCGATGTACAGACTTGCCTATGCGAAAGCCACTGTACAGACATTGAAAATGTGAAGCCAAAATGTAGACTTCACGCTGTACAGACTTGAGGTTTTGATGAACGAAGGTTCAGTGTATAGAGTTGGAATGTAAGGCCCAATGTATAGATTTCAAAGTCCACTGTGGATGTATAGACTTTATCAACTGAAGAAACTGAACTGAAGCGTCGACGCATCAGCTCAAGGAGTTGACGCACTACTGTATGGACAATGTTCAGACTTGCTGAAAGACCGATGTACAGACTTTCAAACCTGAAGGCCAATGTGTGGACTTTGCGTGAGACGCTCAATGTACAGACTTCACCTTAGACTCTAAATGAGACGGATAGTGTATGGACTTGGCCACTGCACTGTGGATGTATGGACTTTGACGCCTGCATGCTATGCAATGTACACACTTGGTGCCTGATGCTCATATGCAGACATTGATGCCCAACAGCGATGTATAGACATTGAGACTATGAGTGTGTGTTCAGTGTTAAGATAAGATTAAATGCATATAACACACAGACAATCTGATAAAGTGATTTCATCAAAACATAAACAGTGTTGCCAATTCATCAAAATAATGTGTTGCCATATGAAGTAAAGTTACATGTCAACACCATCAACACATAGGAGTCACAACAAAAAATTGAAATGATAAAAATAACAAAAAAGGGAAAAAGAGAAAATGTACATATTTGCAAACAAAAAAATCTTTTTTATGATACAACAAAACAAAAAAAATGCCAAATATAAAAAGAAAAAAAATAAATCAATTTTGCATGATTGCATTTGCGTGCAGCATTTCACTTTAATATCATTTGCATTCGCATACTTGTATGTTGCATTTATCATCACCACATCTTTCCCTTGCCTTCGTTAATAAAGGCTTGGCCCCTTGACCAGTTATCAAGGATAGTCAATGTGACCATTTGCTTATTGAGCAAGGGGCCAAGTCAGAGCAGAAATTCTGATTTGTTTGTTTCAGTGATGTGTGCAGGGATTCAGGCAACAGAAGCAAAGGTGAAAACCAAACAAACCAAACCTTTTATTTTATTCCAAAAACAAAAAAAATTACATCAAGTTCTGCCCTCTCTCTCTGCATTACTCGTCCCACTACTCTCCGGGCAAAACGCTCTCAAAGGTGCTACCCAACTACGAAAAGTGGTACTCCTACCGCTCTGTACTCCCCTTCCTATTCCCACACCCCGGCGTTGATCCACGAAAGCAGCAGAGAAGCTACCAACACGAAAGCCACGCTCTCGTGCTCTTCGATAGCGCTCCTCACCATCTCTCAGTCACTGTTTAGCAAGGCCAAGGCAGGTTCAGAGTTCGAACAACTGGGCCTCCATGGCCCTTCGTTCCTCCCTTTCAGTCAATCTTTTGGCTCTTTCTCTCTCTGCGTCTCTTTCTCTCTCTGCCTGTTCTCTCTCACGGTCTTCCCTCTCCAACTGGAGAGTGATCCTCAGTTCCACGGCATCCCTAGAGGAGTCGTCATTAGGACGATGCCGCAGTTCCCTCTCCAGTTCTGCTATCCTAGCCTCCCTCTGCGCAGCTTGGGCAAGCGCTTCTTCCGTCTCCTTTTCCTGCCGAGTGTACCATCTCAGATACGCGATAAGGCGTAAACAAATAGAACTCAACACTGAGACTTTTACCTGTATACAGAGCATCCCTTCTGCCTCCGTAGCACGCTGCGTGGCGTGAGCAAGTTGCTCATGAAGCAAGTCAAGTTCTGAGGTGGGAATCCACAAGCAGGAAGAGGCACCACCTACTCCCATCGCTGGGGAAGCCGCGCTAATCTGGGCATGCTACGACTGCGTGAATTAGCAACCAACATCTGGAATCTGTGGTTTTAATTAGGAATGCACTGTACACCTACCAAGGCGCTCGTAGCTCCGCGGGCATCGCCCAACCGTTGCTCCATCTCTGCCAAGCGAGTTCGTAAAGTCGCTATCATCGTATCACGGATATCCTGCAGCCATACGAGTCAGCATTTCCACCAGAAAACCAAAAAAGGGAGAAAGAAGAAAAGAGAAAAAGGGGAGACCTACCTCCGCAAGTCCCCGGGGTTGGAACCGCTCTGCGTACCTTGTCTTGTATAGACGCAGGTAATCCTCGCTATCCCATGCCTGCGATTCCACGATTATGCCACCCCGTTGCCAGTCTTCGTATTGTTCGGGGAATCGCACACGCCAGTCAATGCAGGTCGCCGGTCCCCACGTCTTTCTCCCGACACGAGGTGGCGCAGCCGTATCCACCCATTCCTGAGCCAGTCCTAAAGTCCTCATAACCAATCGTAGCCGAAGCGGCTCGATTTCATTCAGGCAGTGCATCCACAATTCCCGTCCGAACCGGGCACGACTTGCTAGAACCCACGACTGGTCGGCATCGACTATGTCTGAGTAGGGTCTCCAGTTTACCATCGCTGCAGGGAACTCCTGTAGCTCCCGCCTTAGCACCATCAGTTGGTAGGTTAGGGGTGCCGCACTCATGATGGGTTCCCACCTCCTGGCTAGCGGCACCATCGCGGGTCGCCAATGCCGAGCTCTCCCCATGGGGAGGTAATAATAGCTCCACAGCTGCTCGGCGCAGATCATCAGTACCTTGCAAAAACACAAAAAAAATACAAAACAAGCAAAACCAAAAATACCTGGATGAATGGTGTGAAACCACTCACAGCCATCTCACGATCCGCTTCTTGGAACAGGCCTGCAAACAAGTGTGCCAGCATGGCAGCTCCCCAGGCATAGTATCCTACTCTTTCAAGGTCTGATAGCAGTTCCAGGAAGCGACATTGGATACCGTCCCCTTTCGAGCTCAGTACCAATCTCCCTAAAAGGAAGAGGAGAAATCTCCTCAAATCTATGTTGCATCTTTCCCAGTTGCCGAAATCTGTGCAATACACGGCACGACATCCTATTTCCATCCTCCCCATGAACTCTTCTAAGGATTCGTCGTCCCGCCGACGAGTGTCGGTGAGCCCTAATGCATCCATGAGGGACGCCCTAGCTACCGACATGTTTTTCCGACCATCTAGGTCCAAACCCAGTAGCTTCCGAGCACCTTCTCGGTAATCCGCATAAGTGACCCCGGTCACTGCCTCGCCCTCCACCTTCAGGCTTGTGATCCGGACCACATCCTCCAAGCTGGGCACCATGTGCCCCCAGGGAATCAGGAATGCCCGACTCACTGGGTCCCATCTCTCACACAAGGCTTGGATTAAGACTAGGTCGAGCTCGAGAGGCTCGATCCGAAGAAAGGTGTCAAATCCCATCACGTCTAGCCTGGCCTTCTGAAAATCTGGGAGACCCATATATGCAGCCACTGCTAACTCCCATGAAATGTGTGATTTCATCACACTCTGTGCGTGCATAAGAAATGGAAAAGGGTGTTGTCAAGAGGAAGGAAGAAAGAATGAGAAAAGGGCAAGAAAGCTCAGCTTACGAGTTGTGATTGGGCCCTTTCGTTGAAGTGCCCTTCGAGGTCCGAAAACCTCCTGGAACTACTACCACTGGACCTGCTTCTCTTCGAGGAGTGGGAAGATTCGCCCTCCATCCAACTCTCGGAATTTTGAACTCCTCCTCTCCCGTGAGAACTTGTGCTCCTCGAGTTAGCTCTCGATATACCTGGGAGGATTAAAGGGACAAGAATTTATAGAAATGGAAGGAGTGCAGGCCAAGATTGCCTCCATCACCTTTAATGATAGCCCTCGCGATGAGGCACCTACCATGCGGTCCCGTGTGTCACTTCACCGCTCGCATAGGGTGATTGATTGGACGAAGAATATGACGACTAGCCCCCTATGTTATCTAGGGATACCCTATCATGTTTTGGAGGACGTCCGCAAAATTTGACACAACATCCGGGAAAAGGGACTAGGGTCGTCATTATTGACTTCGACGGCAGATTCCCGTGGAAAATGGTCACAACAAGACGCGATTCTCCGCTTGGGGTGGAGTCTCGGCAGACCCATCACATGGGAACAGTGCAAAGGAGAAGAAGTGTAGGGAAGAGGGAACGCACAAGAGAACAAACAAGCAGCAGAAAATCAAATCACTCCATTCATAATTCTACATAAGCTGTCATAAACACTACAATCATAGAGAGGAGGCGGGTCCACTAGCTCGCCAACTCCTGCCATTATCTTCATGCTCGTCCCTCTAGGCGTCCCTCTCCTCTCCCCTGAGGTGAGGGTCCCTCAGAAGCCTCCTGGATCCCCGTGCAGTAGCACCCGCCTCGCCTCGTGGCGCCGGCTCCATAGCAATGACTCGCTGCTCCTCCCCTAGTGTGGCGAAGAAGCCACTAGCGGCAAAGTGACCAGACTGGCGCAGTCGCTCCCCGAACTCTCGCGCTCTCTCATAGCGCGTCTCCATCCCTCCTAGCCTCTGCACGACGGCCTGAATGCCCAGCTGGAGCTCCCTCACTTGGGCCTCCGAGGCTCTCCTCTCGGTCTGATCCCGCTGACGCTCGGCCCTTCTCTCGACTCTCTCTCTCTCTGTCTCTCTCCTCATCATCTGCAGAAGAACCCTTAACTCCAGGATGTCTGGAGAAGGTCTCTCCTCACCGTGATGTCGCAGCTCTACTACAGTCGCCACCAAGGCATCACGCTCCTCTTCCGCCCGGGCAGCCCGAGCCACCGCACCGGCAAGTTGCTCCCGGAGGGAGGCAATCCCAAGAAAAGGGGACGAGGAACTGGAAGATGCGCCGCCAGCCACTCCCACCATCATTGTCTGCTGGGCACGCTGGAACGAATAAACAACAGCCGTCAGTTAAGCTCCACATTTAAAAACAAAAAATGCAGCACTTAGCTTACCAGGAGCGACAATTCCTGTTGAGTGGCGGCCAGCTGCCGCCTGACCTCGGCTAATTGGGCAAGCGAGCCGTTGACGTCGCGCGTATCCCCGGCTTGGGGAAGCCCCGCATAACTCTCTCTCTGCTACCACAGGAAGTCGGCACTGTCCTGCACCAATACGCTCCCTTGCTGTCCAGGGAGATGTATGCGCCAATCCTCGAGCTTCGCCTTGCCGCGACTCTCCTTCCTGACGCGACTCGGCTCGTCTGCACTCGCCCACTCATCGGCCAGGCCCAGGGTCCTCACCATGTCCTGCACCAAGAAAGAAGGGCCTCGTATCATAACAAAGAACGTGTCCCCTGTCTAGGACGCGTCCATCATTTGAGTGCAACACTCGCCGAACCCTTTCCCCCCTCGCACGGCTCGCTTCAAAACTCAAAATGGATCAAAAGAGGAAGAGATCGGAGGACCTACCAGGCCGTATTTACCTCCCTCCATGACATCGGGCCCCTCGGGTCCCTCGTGTGCCCGAAGCGGCCCTTCCTCCTCCATGGACGCCGTTCCTTGCTCTTGCATGTCCCTCCTCAAGCGAGGAGTCCCACGTCCCTCTCCACCTTCACCATGGTCCAGCCCACCGAACTCCATCGATCGAGAGAGGAAGAAGACGGAAAGGGGCGAGCAAATCTCGACAGGAGGCGGGCTCGTTTGCGGGTAAGGCACGAAGAAAGAAAGGCCGCCTGGCGCTTTAAAATTGAATTCGAAGGATAAGACGCGTCCTCGCGCCAGGACACGCCCAAGAAGGAAGAAAAGAAAGAAGGATGATCTCTCCGTGCAAGGTGTAGTTCCCTACTTTTCAGGGCAAGGTCTCGTGAAGCGTGCCTCGAAACAACTCGGTGCAAGAGAAGAAGCGTGGAAAAGGGAAAGTGCATACGACAAAAGAAAGCCATTTTCATTTCATATAATAGTCAAAAGTACATCATGCAGTAAGGAGGGTGGAGTGTACAAGCAACTCTCTAACTCTCGCCATCACCCTCCTGGTCATCTCTCTCCTCCCTCCTCTGACGGGGATCCCTAGGGGGCCTCTGTGACCTCTGCGAACCCTGAGAAGCCGTGCTCGCCTCCCCAGGTGGCACCATGCCAGCCTCTAAGGTGCGGCGACGCTCCTCGGCCGAAGAAACTAGAAAGCTGCCCACGGAAAAGGAACCAGACTGACGAAGTCGCGCCCCGCGCTCCTTCACCCTCTGATACCGCTCCTCACTCTCCCGAAGTCTCCCCTCTGCCGTGCCAAGACTCAGTCGGAGCTCCCTCACCTGGGCCTCCAAGGCCTTCCTCTCGTCCCAATCTCGATGTCGCTCTGTCCTCCTGTACTCCCTCTCTTTCTCTATGATCTCCATGTCCCTCTCCCTCTCTCTCTCTAGGATCTCCCTATCCCTCTCCCTCTCCTCTCTCTCTCTCATCGCCTCTCTCCTCGACAGCTCGAGGGCAATCCACAGATCCAACACGTCACGAGGGAGCTCTTCAGCCTCCCGTCGCTGCTCCTCCTCTAGCTCCGCAATCCGGGCGTCACGCTCTGCCGCCCAGGCATCGCGCTCCTGCTCGGCACAACAGCACGGGCCAGGGCCTCCCGAATCTCGGCCACCTGTCCAAACACGCATGCACCGTAAGAGAGCAGTGATAAAATGAAAGCAGCTAGAAGAGGGTCAGGGCCAAGCAAGCACTCACTCGAGCCTCGCGGTCACGCTCGGCCTCCTCAGCCTGAGCCACCGCATACGCCAGCTGCTCCTGAAGGGCAGAGATCTTCGGGGGAGGGCCCCACGAACTGGAACCCGCTCCACCAGTCGTCCCGGCTGCCGCTGCCTGGTGGGCCCGCTGAAACACAGAGCAAATGACAGTAAGAGGCCAAGTATCAAAAATCCAGGTCACAAAAATGCATTGCATAGACTCACCAGGATCTCCAACTCCTGTCGGATGGCCACCAACTGTCGCCTGGCGTCCGCCAACTGGGCCCGCAGGTCGGCGATCATGTCATCACGAGCATCCTGCATTGCATATAAGTTAGTATCACATGCATATACACATAGAAGAGTGAAGCATTTTCATTTCACACTTACCCCTGCCATACCACCGAGGGAGAGGCGGTCCCCGTACGTAGCTCGATACCGTCTCATGTAATCAGTGTTGTCCTGTACATGGGACACCACTGGGGCCCCACCCTGCTGCCAGTCCTGGTACTGTGCTGGGAAGCGCGTACGCCAGTCCACGACCTTCGCCTTCCCCTTGGTCTTCCGCCCGATGCGGACCAGCTCATCTACATCGACCCACTCTTGGGCCAGCCCCAACGTCCTCATAACCAGCCTCAGCCGGAGCGGCTCGATCTCGTTCAGGCAATGGACCCACACGTCTCGCCCAAAACGAGGAAGACCCGCTACAACCCAGGGCTGGCCAGCGTCGGCCATACCCAGGTAGGGCCTCCACACCACCTACATCACCATACATACATTATACTAGTTGCTATTAGGTCGCATGCATAAAAAAATACAAAGAAATCATACGCATCATACCATAGCCTCGGGGTACTCGCTCAACTCCCGACGAAGTGACGCCAACTGGTAGCTGTGTGGTGCCGCTACCACGATCGGCCTCCACTGTCGCGCTAGAGGAACGGCTCTCCTGTTCCCCTGCCTGGCCCTCCCCATCGGGAGGTAGTAATAACTCCACACCTGGATCCATCATACATCATTAGCATGAGTAATTACATATTTAACTACGGTAAAATGCATAAATAAATTGTGTACCTGGAGAAAAGGTGCGAAGCCACTGACTGTCGTCTCCCTCTCTAAAGTCTGGGAGAGATCAGCAATCAAATGGGCAAGTAGAGCCGCTCCCCACGCGTAGTGCCCCACTCTGTCAAGGTTCGCCAGGATCCCGAGGAAGCGGCAGTGGATGCCGTCACCCTTCGTCCCCAGTAGAAGGCGGCCCAGGAAGAAGAAAAGAAACCTCTGGAGGTCTAGATCCACCAGCTCTCGCTCGCTCGGGTCCTGGGTGAAAGCTGCACGGGCATCTCCCTCCAGTCGTGCCAGAAACTCCGCTCCAGTCTCGCTAACCTGCTGGCGCGGGTCGACGAATCCGAGCGCCTCCATAATCTCCACTCGGCCGACTACCCTGCTGTCTCTGTCGGTCACGCTCGTCTCTAACCACAGCAGGTCCAGGGCACTCTCTCGGTAGTCGGGGTAGGTGACCCCGCTGACCGCCTCTCCGTCAACTCGTAGCCCGGTGATCCGAGCTACGTCTTCAAGCGTCGGCACCCTGTGCCCCCAGGGCATCAGAAACGCCCGACTCGGCGCATGCCACCGCTCCCTGAATGCCTGAATAAGAGGAAGGTCGAGCCGGAAGGGCTCGATCCTGAGGAAGGCTCCAAAGCCCATGGCATCCACACGCACCCTCTGGAAGTCTGGCAGCCCACGGTACGTTGCCACCACTAGAAACCAGCTGATCCGGCCCTTGATGCGGGACGAGACCACAGACACGACAAGCTCGTGACTGTCCCTTGACGAGGGAAGCGTCGGACGTGCGCGGTTGAGAAACCGGCACGGGACGGTCTCGCACTCTCTCGCAGCAGCGGTAATGAATAGATAAAGCGAGCTAGATATCCCTACACATGCTCTCTAGCAGCGGCATAAACAAATATATATGAAGTAAGCAAAATGCCGAGAAGGGAGCGAAAACGATACCTCCACGCGCTCGGCGTGGGGTCGACGGACCCGGCCGAAACTCGTACTCCCGGGACAATTAATACACCATATTACAGCAAATGAATTACTGCCCACTCCACGCAGGGAGGTAAAGGGCTACACAAACGGGCTCGGGAGGACCGAATTCGGGTTGACGGGCAGCTTCTCGCGTCTCTTCGGCAGCACCCGAACTTGTGGCTGTGGGGCCCACGTGCTATCCGGAGGGGCCGTGTGGGACCCGATGGAACCGTTATAGTGGGGACACTTAGGAAGCGCTTCCCGGGCTGGCGGCACGCTGGTTCGCCGGCCGGAGGCCGGGTGGCTCTGTTCGGCACCGGTCGGAATGACTGGCCACGGACCTGTCGGTTCTGTTTTCTGGCGCGCGCTTCGGCGAGAATGGACGCTGCGATCAGCCCCGAGGTCGGAATGCGACGAAACTGGCGCCGTTGGAAAGATGCTTCGGAGGGCTTAAAACCAAGATGATTATAGAAAAATAATCAAGCCTGTACTTCTGATTGGAGAATTTTGAAGGTTGCTGTTGTATAGTGTCTGAAATCTCAGGTCAGCAGGGAACTTTCCTGTGGATTGCCTTTGACCGATATGAAGATCTCGGATTCAGACTTCGACTTGTTCATGAAAGTTGTAGGAAATCAATTAAGGAAACTAGGAATATTTTTGGATCTAGATTTTAAGGTAGTGGTGATTTGTTATGGTTTTGGAAGTGGAGGGTGGTCGGATCTGGGATCTGACTGAAAACACTGTAGCAGAGGAAGAACACGAATTTCTAAAAATAGATAGAAGGCTGATAAAAAATTAATAAAATTTGTGGATGTAGGGGGTGATGGACAAAACTCCCAGTAAAATTGAAAGGGTTTGGACAAATCAAAAAGATGGCCGGAGGTGAGAAACACAGGGCTGCTATCACTGTAGATAGAGACAAAACAGAACTAGGAATGAAAGATGCACGAAAATGGGAAAATACTAAACGATGGAATTTGGGCGTGAAAAGCTAGGTGGAGCTTGGGATGCAAGGGAAGAACACACCATAAAAATTGCAGCTTGAGATCTTCACGTGGTGGCGAGCATATATTTGGACAAGAAGCCTCCATCCAGGATGGACAGAACACCGAAGGCGGCTCCGCGGCGGCGTGATGGCGGCACGAACGGCGGTGGCGGCGGCACCGATGATCACCGGAGGTGGGGGGAAGGAGATATCACTCTAGAATTGGGGTTGGTGATGAAGAAACCAGGGGGAGAGAGTAGGGGCTCAAGAACACTCTTGATTTTCCAATAATTTTCTCTTCATTTCTTCATTAATCTCTAATGACACTATACATAGGCTTATATAGAAAATGGCAAGGGGTGGGGGGCTGGGAATTTCATGGGAAATAAGTCATTTTCTTCCCCCATGTGGTCAAAACTCAAAAAAAATAAATTACATATGAATGGAGCACTCCTTTGACTAGGTAGGTAAGGTAGGTGGCCAACCTTTGAAATTTTAACCCCTTTGTCTCCCATGTGGTCAATTAGCATTCAAACCTTCTAGATGGCCACCTAGGATGGTTGACCAGCCCCACATGGATGAGGTGGACCAATGGGGAAGGGGAGGGGGCCCCCTAACTGGACCTACTACACATTTGCATAAAAACCCACACAATCCTAGGGAATGACACATTGGCTTATAAAGCCTTACAATTGTACATATACTTTCCCAAGGATATAAAAGTAAATAAAAGGACTCAAATGTAAAAATAAAAGTTAATGCTCGACGTCGATTCCCATCAACTCCCCCCGGGTGGGAGGAACTCGACCCCGTCGAGTAGGGGTATGGATGCTCGAGTACTCCGGCGGATCCGTCACCGTGCTGAGTAGCGCGGGTATGCTCCACTCCAAGTGACCGTCACCTGCTCAATCCATATATACTCGATATCCACAAGCTGCTACGGGCTAGAGGTGGACACTCCGGGTGGGGCACTCTCAAAAGGGAAGGAAGCAGCTTGAAGACTCACTAGGAATCACCGCTGAGTCTATGTTGGTGACTGATCCGGGTATAGATGTAGAACCGATCCCATACTCATCGAGTGAGTCTACTCGCTTTCACACTCATAAGGGACTGACATCGACGAGCTTGCACACGACATATGCAGACTCACCATGCACTAACACACATATGCAAACCACACAAATAAGAAACCGACTCATACATGACTCTAGACACACCTATTGTTAGTCCGACCCGTACATAGGTGACAGCAGACCAGGACACCCGAATGTGTGCCATGCATGCATGTTATGTAACCGGAGATGGGTGGTATGGGGAACACCTAAACATCCAAGTATGACCCAGTCATGCATGGACGGCCCTTTGGATTTGGGGGACTTGAGAGGGCTAGGAGGGCCGAATGTTGTTGTATCGTGGACGGGCTTGGTGGGTGTAAATGACCCGGCCCGTGGGGTAGGAGTGTGATAGTGGACTCCCTTGAAGAAATGAACTATATAAGGTGGGTCATGGGGTCCACTAAGGAATGGGTCAAAGGGATCGAAGAAGGTATGACCCCTTGTGGTGGGCTCCCCCAAGTCACGGTCCCACGTGTAGAAGTTTTGAAGGTGTGGATAGTCACCTTCTTGCATTGTGATGGGTGGGACGGGGACCGTAAGCAAGAAGTATGATTCCTCCCTCGGACAAAAGGGTATGGATTCGGGCTCGGCCGGTAAGGGAAGGAGTAAGAGGATCTCCGTGGTGACACAACCCACGGTGCACTCGGAGGTAATGGACCCATAGGCCGGATGGGTGAAGCTAAGACTAGCGGGTTGGTCGAAGCCTCGGGCCAATAAATGTGTAAAGGTCAACTGCCGGTCTAACCCTTTAAGAAGGTCGTCCAATGTGTCCACATAGTGACGAGACCGGAAGGTGGTATGAAATGAGTTGCTTGACACTAGTGGTAGTGTGGGGTCCATTGATGGGAAGGGAGGTGGGACCAAGCCATCCTTGAGCCAACTAAGAAGCGGCTCGGCTATGAAAAGCGTACCCGTTAGAAATACAGGTGGCTCGGGCCTTGGTGGTTCCAAATGAGAGGATTCCGAATCAAATTCGGAAATAGAGATGGATGACATTGGAACTCTCTCGAGTGGTGAAGGCCATGGTGTAGGCAGCTGGGAGGTGGATGCTTGTCGAAAGCCACCATACCGAGAAAAGTGTGACTCAAATGGTTCGACCACTAGAGCGACCGAATAGGATTCCGCTAGAGAGAATGCATTGCGGATAAGACATTCCAATTGGAAGTGAAGGCGCAAACCTCTCCGGAACTGAAATGCGGCTGTGTTGCTCTCCTCTCCCAAGCCATGTTCCAACCAATACTTATGATATGCCCGAATGTACTCGGACACGGACCTATCACCTTGGACGGGTCGACATGGGTTGGCCATAGTTGCCAACATATGGGAATGGATCCCTAGGAATGGATATGCAAGGCCATTTGGGCAAGACACTAGACACGACCCTAAGTAATGCAAAGTTGGAATGCATGCACACTAAGGACCCTAGACGTAAACCAAGACTCGGTACGTGGCGGAGATAATTGACCCGAAGGTCACTCGTGCAAGTGTGCGGCCTTCCCGATAGGCGTAGCCTAACATTCGGACAACACCTTTTGATATACGGAGTAAAGGGATGTAAATACAAAAAGACACTTTTTTTTGTTTTGAAACAATGATGACCCTAAACACGACTTAGACAATGACTAATGACTAGACGTAAATGACACTTTTTTTTTGTGAATGCAAACACCCTAGACTCAAACTCGCTCTGATACCAAATTGATGCGGGACGAGACCACGGACACGACAAGCTCGTGACTGTCCCTTGACGAGGGAAGCGTCAGACGTGCGCGGTTGAGAAACCGGCAATGAGCTAGGGTGATCGGCTCTCTCGTGTGCCCGGATCGGGTCACGGGACGGTCTCGCACTCTCTCGCAGCAGCGGTAATGAATAGATAAAGCGAGCTAGATATCCCTACACATGCTCTCTAGCAGCGGCATAAACAAATATATATGAAGTAAGCAAAATGCCGAGAAGGGAGCAAAAATGATACCTCCACGCGCTCGGCGTGGGGACGACGGACCCGGCCGAAACTCGTACTCCCGGGATAATTAATACACCATATTACAGCAAATGAATTACTGCTCACTCCACGCAGGGAGGTAAAGGGCTACACAAACGGGCCCGGGAGGACCGAATTCGGGTTGACGGGTGGCTTCTCGCGTCTCTTCGGCAGCACCCGAACTTGTGGCTGTGGGGCCCACGTGCTGTCCGGAGGGGCTGTGTGGGACCCGATGGAACCGCTGTAGTGGGGACACTTAGGGAAGCACTTCCCGGGCTGGCGGCACGCTGGTTCGTCGGCCGGAGGCCTGGCGGCTCCGTTCGGCACCGGTCGGAATGACCGGCCACGGACCTGCCGGTTCTGTTTTTCGGCGTGCGCTCCGGCGAGAATGGACGCTGCGATCAGCCCTGACGTCGGAATGCGACGAAACTGGCGCCGTTGGAAAGATGCTTCGAAGGGCTTCAACCCAAGATGATTACAGAAAAATAATCAAGCCTGTACTTCTGATTGGCGAATTTGGAAGGTTGCTATTGTACAGTGTCTGAAATCTCAGGTCAGTAGAGAACGTTCCTGTGGATTACCTTTGACCGATATGAAGATCTCAAATTCAGACTTTGACTTGTTCATAAAAGTTGTAGGAAATCAAGTAAGGAAACTAGTACTATTTTTGGATCTGGATTTTAAGGTGGTGGTGATTTGTTATGATTTTGGAAGTGGAGGGTAGTCGGATCTGGGATCTGACTGAAAATATTGTAGCAGAGGAAGAACACGAATTTCTAAAAATAGATAGAAGGCTGATAAAAAATTAATAAAATTTGTGGATGTAGGGGGTGATGGACAAAACTCCCTGTAAAATTGGGAGGGTTTGGACAAATCAAAAAGATGGCCGGAGGTGGGAAACACAAGGCTGCTATCACTGTAGATAGAGATAAAACAGAACTAGGAATGAAAGATGCACGAAAAAGGGAAAATACTAAACGATGGAATTTGGGCGTGAAAATTTAGGTGGAGCTTGGGATGCAAGGGAAGAACACACCATAAAAATTACAGCTTGAGATCTTCACGTGGTGGCGAGCAGATATTCGGACAAGAAGCCTCCATCCAGGATGGATAGAACACCGAAGGCGGCTCCGCGGCGGCGTGATGGCGGCACGAACGGTGGCGACGGCGGCACCGATGATCACCGGAGGTGGGGGGAAGGAGATATCACTCTAGAATTGGGGTTGGGGATGAAGAAACTAGGGGGAGAGAGTAGGGGCTCAAGAACACTCTTGATTTTCCAACAATTTTCTCTTCATTTCTTCATTAATCTCTAATGACACTATACATAGGCTTATATAGAAAATGGCAAGGGGTGGGGGGCTGGGAATTTCATGGGAAATAAGTCATTTTCTTCCCCCATGTGGTCAAAACTCAAAAAAAATAAATTACATATGAATGGAGCACTCCTTTGACTAGGTAGGTAAGGTAGGTGGCCAACCTTTGAAATTTTAACCCCTTTGTCTCCCATGTGGTCAATTAGCATTCAAACCTTCTAGATGGCCACCTAGGATGGTTGACCAGCCCCACATACATGAGGTGGACCAATGGGGAAGGGGAGGGGGCCCCCTAACTGGACCTACTACACATTTGCACAAAAACCCACACAATCCTAGGGAATGACACATTGGCTTATAAAGCCTTACAATTGTACATATACTTTCCCAAGGATATAAAAGTAAATAAAAGGACTCAAATGTAAAAATAAAAGTTAATGCTCGGCGTCGATTCCCATCAGCCCTTCATCAAGCCCTACACACCACAAAACCAACAGGGCAACACATCAGAATCATGGATAATAATAAACAATAACACTGTACATAATATTGATTATATATATATATTTTAGAGGCGTCCAACCTTCTGGACGCCCCCTTCCTATTTTTATTTCTTTCTTTTTAATCAAAAATCAAAACAAAAATAAATAAATAAAATATATTATAGTGGAGGCGTCCACCTCCCTGGATGCCTCCTTACCTTATTTTATTTTATTTACGTAATAACCCAAAAAATAATAATAATAAAATTAAAATTAAAATTTTTTGGAGGCGTCCAGGACCCTGGACGCCTCCTTCCCTCACTCCCCGGCCTTCTCCACACAGCCTCTCGTCCTCCCGTTTAGCTCAGTGAACCAATAGAATGGAAGTCTAAGGGGCTTACCGGATCGTGCTCGTCCTCTCCCGCGTCACCAGCGCCCGCAGGGCCCTCCACGGCCAAAAGAGGAGCCTCCTCCTCCACGGTAATCTCCTCCGCCACGGCAGCCTCCTCGGCATCATCTCTCAGCCTCCTCGGACGACGAGCCCGTTGTTTCCACTTCTCCCCACCCTGGCTCGGGCCTCCTTGCTCCATTGGAATTGGGAATGGGTCGTTTAGAGTGAACGAGTCGTCAAAATGAACAGTAGAAGTGAAAGGGGGGTGAGGCCCCCCTTATATAAGAAAAACCCCCCACTTTTTTCTTTTTTTCAAAAATTCAAAAACTTAGGGGCGTCTAGGCGCCTGGACGCCCCCAAACAAAAATAAAAAAAAACTAATAAAAAAGAAATTATAGGGGCGTCCAGACTTCTGGACGCCCCAAAATAAAAATAAAAAAATAATAAAAAATTGGAGGCGTCCAAGTGCCTGGACGCCCCCATTAAAAATAATTTTTTTAATATATATATTTACATATGATCATATTATGAATAAATAGCTACATAAAAAGAAAGAAAACACAAAAATAGAAAAACGGAAAAAATAAAAATCATAACAAAGGGAACATGGTCCAAAACATCAAAATGCTAGATTTTATTCCATCAGAAAGCAGAACGAGCTACATCATGGGCTTAGGCGCCTTAGGCCTTAACTTCCCCAGTTCAGTTCCATAAGCTCTCCACAGCTCGCATTCTTCCCCCACATGCGCTAAGGCCTTTCCCACAACACTTGTCTTCCAGGGTGCTTTGACGGCCTTCGCTTCCTTCGCATCCGCTTCAGTGCCTAACTCTCTCTTCTTCAAAGGAACGATGCCAATCGGTAGTGGGAACGAATGACGTGGAATGCCGATCTGGAGGCAGCACCGATGCGCGTTGTAAAGGACAAACTCGGTCGCACCAATCAGTTGGAGATCAACTTCACAAGAAGACCTCATGAGGAGCTCAAGTAGGAGTAAACACGCTGGTGCGCAAGAGAAGAAGCCTTGTGTCACGGTTCGAAAGTGAGATCGCCAGTCTTCCCGTCTCTTTAGCCACGGAACACGGTTCGCCACGGTGCCACCGAAGCCTAACACGTCAGCTATATGATAAAGGGGGCTTTGTTGGAAGAGCTTCGAAGCGGTTGGCATTCCCTCACGGTGATCAAACTTGAAATGCAAATCCAGCCAGTAATTCAGGACAAGTGCGCAACCAAAAGGAGGCTTACCCACGCTCGAGGCAGTAAGGCCACTATACAGGTAGGCAAGGACAGCGGGTCCCACCCTCTTTCCACGCCAGATCCCGCAGATAGCACTCAGTTGGTCTTCCTCCACCATGTTGTCGGTATAAGGAAACAAGAGAGCACCCGCCAGACAAATGGTGAACCCTTTCATGATTCCCTCCAAATAGTCATCGTCTGGTGACCCTCTCAGGGCGTCCATGACCCATTCCGCGAGCTTTTGGAGATCGATCCCCTTTTGAGTACGGACCTTTCTAGCTGCGTCGGGCGGCATGAAACTTCCAAGGACGCTTTCAGAAGTCCCCCTTGTCAGCATCCGCATAGCCTTCACTTTCCCGTCACTCTTGAATTTCTTCAATCCGCGCAGAAGGTCGGGAAGATAAAAGTGTGGGTCTGGGGATGCCAGGTCTCCACTAGTGCGCCCATAGCCGCCCAGTCCATACGAATCTTCTCGTTGTGTTTGGCGTGAATAAGGAGCCCCTGCAGATGCCACTTCGAGAGTATGGCCCTCATGCTGATGGATATGTTGGAAGTTAACTTTGAAAGCCATGGCAATTTGGAAAACTTCCTCGGTCCCGGGAAGAGTGGATATGGCTGAAAAAGGAAAAGAAAGAAGAAAGGAAGGAAGTAAGAAGAAGGTTCACGTGGAGAAATTTGAAATGAATCAGCTTACCATATGCGACATGATCGTCCCACTCAGATGACCCTCGAGGTCGGAGAGTCGCCTGATCTCACTGCTAGGCCTGCTCCTCTTCATAATGCGGGAAGACTCTCCTTCCATCCTGAAATCTCTACATTCTCCTCTCCTTTTCCTCCTGAGCTTCCAAAACCCACCTTGGTGCATTTGAATGAACTAGCCTAAGGGGAGTTCTTATAGGAAGGGAAGATCGCTACAGGACAGAACATGTCACATCAGCAGTCAATGTCAGGATTTTGGCTAGATCTCCTTTCCATTGTGGTGCGATTCTGTTATGATTCTGCTACTTTCTGATGTTATTAATCCATGCTGGCCTGTGCAGGTTTTACTAACGAACGTCTTTGTCCTATCTTCTGTCCCACCTTTCAATGGTTGGGCCCACCATGTCATGCATCGTAGTATATTATACCTACGCTACTAGAACATGTCAAGGACCTCGCGGCCCGAACGAATCTGGGATTTGAGTTCCCCTTCAACAAAAATAGTGATGATCCCGGAAGAATTAGGGTTGTAAGGATAGGCCGTTAAATTGTGATAGCATGGGGATGACGGTTCCATTCAGTGAGTTGGTGCGTGGATAAACGGTGCCCAGCCCAGTATCAGCTCACCGGGCCGGTATCCTAACCCGTTCTTAACAAGTTGACAATATTATTCTGGGCTATTTTCTATTTTAGTTTGTTTTAAATTTTTATTTTAACCCAGCATGCATTCATATATGACTTTGATTTATTGCGGAAGATCATTCAAGCGATTCGATTGCAAAAGCCACTGTGCTTCAATTCTTACAAATATGAGATATTCCACTCCGAATGAAATACTGAGTTTCCTTGAAACGGTCCTACGATGCTCTTCCAAAGGAGACCCTTGTTTGGACAAACTCTCAGATATTTCTTTACTTTTTACCTTGTTTGACCCACCTTGGCCGCAGCACTTCCACATTGGCTGGTAACTGCTCACCAAAGGTGAAACCTGCGGGTTTATGACCCAGGTACTTCCACACCGAGAAGTTGGTCTCCTTTATTTTTCGTGCCTGAGCACACATCTCACCCTCCCTTATTTGATCTCCGTCCAAGCAATCGTCAATATTTGAAAGACCTTCTTCAAGGTCGCCTCATTGAAACTTCAGGAAAGATTCCAAATAGTAACGTCAAAAGCGTGTCTCATCACACCTTGGCATCAACTTATCAGTCCGCTCCCACTTCATTTCACTCCACTTCGATACCATTCCACTACGTGTCGCTCCCTTGCAAAGTAGACGCCAAGGCGGGGCAGCTGTAGACACGCCATTCCTGACGTCTCCTGAGAAAGTCTCATATTACTATACGACGCCCCGCGGCAAATTTCGTATTTTGAATCACTTGAGTGCTTCCTTTTCTTGGGTCTTCTTCTGCCTTTTTCGGCATCCGGAATCATCTCGTCGCAGTATTCGGACGGCATCAACACCAGTCAGACGCATCGGAAGGTTCCGAAACCAGGAAGGATGCCTATCGGGGAGCTGCCGACGCCTTTTCAGCGGACCCGGGGGGTCTTAATGGAGGCGTCCAGGCCCCTGGACACCTCCATTACTTTAATTTATTTTTTAAGACAAAAAATACATAAAAATATATATATATTTATGGAGGCGTCCAGGTCCCTGGACGCCTCCATGAAAACAAATATAAAAAATACAAAATGCCAGTTGGCATAAAAAACAAAACAAAAAAATAAATATATATTTTCTTGGAGGCGTCCAGGCCCCTGGACGCCTCCATCAACTCACTCACGGGGCGCCGCCCACCGATCGACGGTTTGTCGTGTGTGAAAGAATCCAAATTGTGGAGACGTCCAGCCGGCTAGACGTGCCCATTTTCAAATCACGGGCGCCGTTCAAAACCACGCGTCGTGCTAAACTGCGTGCGGCTTTCGGTGGGAATTCGGTGGGCCTTTATGGAGGCGTCCGTGCCCCTGGACGCCTCCATGAAAATATTCGGAAAAAATGAATAAAAATAGAATAAAATATCTTTTTTACCCTGATGGAGGTGTCCAGGGTCCTGGACGCCTCCACCCTCCGGAGCCCTATAAATAGAGGCCCCCCCCCCTCAATTCTGGGAGAGCTTCTAAGAGATCCGATAGGCTACCGGAGCTCAGAGACTACCGAAGTCATTTCTAACCCGTGGGGTCTTTTGTAGGTGGAGGTTCTGCCGGCTTCTCGGGTGCCCACGCTCGCGAGAGGAAGGTCGTCTTCATCCACCACGCTTCCACGTCGTCCCTACGCTGCCGAAGCTCCGCCGGATTTCACCATCGGCACATCCAATAAGCCAATCCTTTCCTTTTCTTCGTAGTTTTTTTGCATTCATCATCTCGCATCCTCTATCCCCCTTCATAAGGGCACCTCTTCTTATATACTTCTTGCATCCATTATCTCACTTTCCTCCTACTCGAGTCTGAGAGGGGTTTAAAAGACAACACCAACCAGGTGTGTGTCTTGCCATCATTTCGTTACTTTTATCGCAAGGATTTGAATACTACACCTTCATCTTTCTAATCCACTCGTTACTTGTTTGTCGTTGTTTTGCAAGGGTACCCAAGGAAAGCCCTCTCCGTCGGTCGGCCGAAGGGGGAGGAAGAAGCAACCCGCCATCTCCCGCTCTTGAGGTAGGCGCGATCACTTTCTTTATTTTGGGGTCTTTTGGCCCCTGGCGATCACATCATGTTCTCGAGGCCACGGCGAGTCACTTCCCTAATGGCCGTTTAAATTCCCGTTCTTATATTCTCTTTTTATTATGTTATATTCTTATCTACTCATATTCTCGAGGCCGCGGCGAGTCACTTCCCCAATGGCCGTTTAAATTCCCGTTCTTATATTCTCTTTATATTTTGTTATATTCTTATCTATTCATATTCTCGAGGCCGCGGCGAGTCACTTCCTCAATGGCCGTTTAAATTCTCGTTCTTTATATTCTCCTTATATTCTGTTATATTATTATCTGCTCATATTCTAGAGGCCGCGGCGAGTCACTTCCCCAATGGCCGTTTCAATTCTTGCTATTTGATTTCTGCACCATTCCCGTCCCCCCGAGGCCGCGGCGAGTCACTTCCCGCTATGGCCGTTTAACCCCCATATCTTGCTATATTACATTTGTCCCGCTCGCCCCGCCGGAGCAATCTCCCGTGGTGGCCCCTTCTCTTTTCTCTTATTTCTGTGTTGCAGCAAACAAAAGAGAGCCTGCGCGCTCCGCGTCTTCTTCGCTCCCCGAACCGCGTGACGTCGCTCACACCAGGCTCACGGAGAATTACGGAGGCCTTGAAACAAGATTTCCTAGTCCATTGGAAGGAATATCCAATAGAGAGGTCCTCATGTCTAAGAATATGTTCCTATAGTGAAAAATGTGAACTAATGGTCAACATACCGGAGTATATGCCATATACTTATAGAAATGACTCCATTGATAGAGAAAGAATATATATATATATATAAGAATATATATATCGATGTGAAATCATGAAAAAAACTCTATCAATACATCATTCAAAATCATGTTTCTAATTACAAAACTATAGAGTTTTGGGCTCATGAAATTAACATAACTTAAAGTAATAGTGAGATACCGAAACATGCAATACCTATCATGAATGATTTAAATAATCTCAAAGTCACGTAATCAGGTTAACACTTAGGTAACTTGGCATAATAATAAGTAAATCTGGCAAGTTTCCAATCTGTCTTGAGTTGACAGTACACAGGCACCTGACGGTCTAGCCAACGCGCGTCACAAGGAGTGTGACAGTCTATCGAGCAACCGTTACAGAATGTAACGCTCCTGCATAGATGCGTCAGAGTCAACAGAGAAATCAATAGGCAATCAGGGACTGTGACGGTCCATCGTATGGCCGTTACTTGAGTGTGATGGTCCTACTATGGTGTGTTACAGTATCTGCTGACAGAAAATGATATGAAACCTAAGAGATCACATCACATCATGTCTAAATCAAATACCATGTCTATTCTAGGCATGATAATGAAGTATAGGCTATCTATATGCCTGGGTTCCAGTGAATAGACAAGATAACTTCTTTTATTTCTATTTAAGGCTAAGAGACGTATGACATGCATGGAACTATGAAAACATTAAATTGATGATCTATGATGCATGAAATTCAGTCAAATCAGAGGGCTTTTAGTCCTATCAAGATGTTTTTACCGTTCATGAGATGACCTACCTCTTCTAAGACCTTTCACCTTCGAATTTGGTGCTAGGTGCTACTCTTTGATCCTTGTACTTCCTGTGATAATTCAGCAACTTCCTTGGGCTCTAACTCCATGACCTCTTGACCTAAAGATGTGGAATTTTGAGAGTAGTTAGTCTAAAGTATTGTAAACAAATTCCTCTAAAGAACTTACCCGAGATTATGACTCCTTACCTTGATTCCACGCGAGCAAAAGTAAGGGTCACGTAGTTCAGAACTAGGTCCTATTTATAGGGTTCTAGCTAGGGTTTGAAGATTAGATCGATTCTAGAGTCCTTAATCAGCTAAAATCTGATCTCTAAGAGTCCTTAGTAATATTATAACTCTTCCTAAGTTGATCCCTAGTGGATAAGATCATCAAGTTTCCATCTTTTATAACTTCTTCCTCTTACGGAATCTGCAGAGTGTAACGGTCGAACGCAGGCGCGTTAGGTGAATGTGACGGTCTCGCGATAGACCGTTACAGTCAACGTATGCAGAGTTGTAAATTAATAAAACTCATTTATTCATTTATCCACATAATTATCTTAGATAATTAGTCTTTATCCTTAAAATCCGTAAATAAGCATAACCTGCTAGAACATGGGCCAAACTTAATGGGCTTGGTCCTTAAACCTTTTAGATGATGTATAAATAGGCTTGGTTAATTATTTAACCTAATTGGGCCTTATAATGACTTATTAGTCTCAGAATCCATTTATTAATATATTTAGGCCTTTATAAATTCTAGAAAATTATTTATATAAATTCTGGGGCACTACACAAGACACCTCAAAAGGTCACCCAGACTCCTATTGACCACCTCGGTCTGACCATCTGTCTGGGGATGATATGCAGTGGAAAACTTGAGGTGAGTACCCAACATATGCCACAGTGTCTTCCAAAAATAATTGGTGAACCTAACATCACGGTCAGACACTATGGTACGAGGCAACCCGAACTTGTACACCACATGAGTAAGAAAAAGGCGGGCTACCCTCGAAGCATCCGAAGTCTTCAAGCAGGGAATGAAAAGGGCCATCTTCGAGAATAGATCAACCACCACATAGACCGAATCATGCTTCCTAGAGGTACATGACAATCCCAAGATAAAATCCATGCTAACATCATGTCACGGGGCATCAGGCACGGGAAGAGGCGTATAAAGGCTCGAGCTTTGCTTCTTCATTTTTGCCGTAGCACATGTATGGCACTGAGCCACAATATGAGCAACATCACGCTTCAAGCTCGGCCAATAAAATCTATGCTCAACAGCCTCAATAGTCTTGTTCCGACCAAAGTGACCGGCTAGACCTCCCACATGTAGTTCCCAGACTAAGAAGTCTCGAACCGAAGTTCGGGGAACACAAAGCCTACCTCCTCGAAAGAGGTAACCCTCCTGGAGCACATAGTCATCATGATCTCTCGAGGGTCCGGCCTGGAGAGTGGTATAAATCTGACCAAAGTCAGGACAGTCAACATAGGCCTCTCTCATCTTCTCTAACCCTATGACCTCGGCACTCATGGTGGTCAGTAGACAAGCACGCCGACTCAAGGCATCGGCCACCTTGTTCTCCACTCCAGCCTTATGTTTAAGCACAAATGTGTACTGCTGGAGATACTCAACCCATCGACTGTGATGCGCATTAAGCTTCTTTTGGGAATGGAGGTACCTCAAAGCCTCATGATCGGAGTATAAGACAAACTCCTGATGTAATAGATAGTGCCTCCAATGCCTAAGAGCCTGAACAACTGCGTAGAATTCCTTATCATAAGTGGAGTATCGCAGTTTCGCGTCATTCAGCTTTTCACTGAAATATGCGACCGGGTGGGCCTCCTGGCTCAACACTCCTCCTATCCCAACACCTGACGCATCACAAGAGACCTCAAACACCTTCGAGAAATCTGGCAATTGAAGGATCGATGTCTGGGCCATGCGCTCCTTGATGTCCTTGAAGGCAGCAGCTGCGGCCTTCGTCCATACAAACGTGCCCTTCCGAATACAGTCCGTGATCGGGGCAGTGACGGAGCTAAATCTGCGGATGAAACGACGATAGAACGTCACAAGGCCATGGAAGCTGCGGACATCATGGACCGTACGGGGCTCCGGCCAATCAACAATGGCCCGGACCTTCTCCGGATCGGTGGAGACCCCAATACTAGACACAATAAAACCCTGGAAGGTAAGCTGAGGTGTCATGAAGGCACACTTATGTGGGTTCGCAAACAACTGCTCTCACCTCAAAAGTAGACAGACCTGCCTTAGATGGTCCAAGTTGTCCCCTTTAGTGCGACTATATATAAGGATATCATCAAAATACATAACCACAAAGACTCCAATGAAAGGTCGAAGGACCTGAGTCATGAGTCGCATGAAAGTGCTAGGGGCATTGGTCAACCCAAAGGGCATAACCAACCACTCATATAGACCATCCTTGGTCTTAAATGCGGTCTTCCACTCATCACCTGGCCTAATCCTCACCTAGTGGTAACCACTCTTAAGATCGATCTTCGAGAAGATAGTGGCACCGGCCATCATGTCTAGCATATCATCTAGGCGAGGAATAGGGAACCTGTACTTCACGGTGATTTTGTCGATGGCACGACTATCAATGCACATTCTCCACGTGACATCCTTCTTTGGGGCGAGTAATGCGGGAACAAAACACGGACTCATGCTGTCCCGAACAGACCCTCTCTGCATCAACTCATCGACCTGCCATTTTAGCTCGGCATGTTCCGTGGGACTCATACGATAATGAGGAAGATTGGGCAATGAGAAGCCCGGAATCAGGTCGATAGCATGCTGAATATCCCGCATGGGTGGGAGTCCCTCGGGAAGCTCCTCAGAAAAAATATCAGCGAACTTCAGCAGAATAGGAATGACATCGGGTGAGAGTTCACCCTCGAACTTTGGTTCCGCCTCTTGGATCGTAATAGCAAACACAGGGCAGCCCCTACTAGCTTCCCGCTCCATTTTTCGGGAGCTAATCATCATCAATCTCCTAGTCGAGGGCTCGCCTGGGCCAGATGTTACGGTCATAGCCCGAGCTGGGGGTGGGGTACTGGGCTCGGGGATGGAAGGCACCGGAGTACTAGGACCAGTAGGACCCCTAACTGAAGGCTTCTTGGGCTGAGAGGGTTGGATGAGAATCCGTTGGCCAGCATGGTCGAAGGTACAGGTGTTCGACCGACCATGAAGTGTGGCATCCTGATCAAATAACCAAGGCCTACCCAGAATAATACTGCCCACCTCCATGGGGAGGACATCACACCATATCTTGTCACGGTAGGCATGAAATTGTAGTGGGACCAGACACCGCAGCCTGATCAGAATGGAGGTGGAATCCACCCATGATACTCGATAGGGGCAACGATGGTCTGCGGGTGTAAGACCAAGACTGGAGACAGTGCCCGTGGAGATTGCATTGATGCAACTCCCACTATCGATGATCACCTTACAAACTTGCTTGCCCAGCCTACAGAATGTATGAAAGATAGTGGTCCGACGCCAGTCATCACTGGCCTGTGGCTGGGTGAGAATACACCTGACGACCCCCAAGTGGGTATCGTCCGGATGTTGGGCATCCTGGCCATCACCTTCGACCTCATAATACTCGTCAGCTAGCTCCGGATCTGCTTCATAGCTGACTAACATGAGATCCGTAGGGGTGGCGTCCTCGGCCTGTGTGTCCCCTATGACAAGAGATGGGCGAGTGGGACACTAGTTGGCGAAATAGCCAAACCTATTGCAGCGATAACACTGCTGCCGTGATCTACTAGGCTCCCCAATCAAAGGTCCTTTCCCTTTATCCTCCCGACGGATAGGAGGTGAAGGCAACAAGGGATGAGTAGGAGGTGCGGCTGCCGGTGGACAGGCGATGGGTGCCGTAAGTTGTTGGGGACGAAGAAGGTCCCTCGGAAGTGGAGGGCGAGGCCTAGGAGCGAACGGCTCGGGGCGAGTGGGCTCCTGAGGTCGGGCTATAGGGGCCCTCGGGTACGTGCTAGAAGAGCCACGTGGCTCGACACTACGAAGGGGAAAGGAGCCCAACCGATGGGTAGACTCAAACTCGGCCTCGAATTGCTCCAATTCGAGGGCAACCTGATACGCCTGTTCCAAAGTGGTCACATTGTGGCGAAAAAGTTCATATTGATAGTTTGGTCGCAGACCTCTCTGAAAGCGTGATATGGTCATGGTGATCTCTTCCGTAACTCCACATCGTAAATAATACTCATCAAACTCGGTGGTGTACTCGATCACGGATCGGTTCCCTTGGGATAGACTTTGCCATTTATCTATGAGACGTTGGCGATATGAGGCAGGAAGGTACTTATCCCTCAATTTCATTTTCATGTTATCCCAAGTGCCGATCGGGGGTTGATGTCGCTAATTTAGCAGGCTCTCCACATTGGTCCAATAAGTTTGGGCCTGCCCATGCAGCTTCATCTTCGCGTATCGAACTCTCCGGTGGTCCGTCATCTCAAACCACTCGAAGTACCGGTCCATGCCGGCCTCCCAATCTAAATAGTCCTTCGGGTCCAAGGACCCGCTGAAAAGGGGAGGGTCCGCACGCACGCTCCGAAGAACTCGGTCGTCATCATCGTCATCACGATTCCATCGTTGGTTACGATGACCATATCCCCCTTGCCCATTAGCAGATGCATAGTCAGTCACCTCATGCACCTGTTGCTTCCCAACATCTACCACCTGAGCTCTTGGCATAGCAGGTTGCTGAGCCGGCTCTTGTTGGCCATTCGTCAGCGTGGGTTGCGCCGCTACTGGGGCCCTCTCAAGGATAGCAATCCTCCCTACAAGACCCTGAATGGACTGATCCGATGCTTCGGCCCGATCCTCGAGGGCTTTCATTCTCCCTTCTAGATGCGTTCCTACGCCATCTAGACGCATACTAAGGCCATCCATACGTGTATCGAGACGATCCATGAGGGCACGAAACATCTCGACCGTCGAGGGCTCATCGGAGCTACGGGCTCGGGAATCCGCCATAGGTGGTGGTGGCGAGTATTGGGTACCTCGACGGGTGGGCATGCAAAGACACACGAACTAGGAGACACAGACTAATGCAAACACCGACTAATGCACCTAGACCTAAACCAATATCCGATACGTGGCGGAGTTAATCGATCAGAATATCACCTGCATAAGTGTGTGGCCTTCCCGATAGACGTAGCCTAACGTTCGGACAACACCTTTTAAAATACCAGATTATCGGGATGAAATGTAATTTTAAAATATTTTTTTTAAAAGAATGATGATCCTAGATTTGACTTAGACCGTGCAAGACTTATGCAACGACTACCCTAGACTCGATTTGCTCTGATACCAAACTGATGCGGGACGGACACGGGAACCAATTCTAAGTGTTGCGGACCTCGGACTCTAAATGCGGACATGACCAGCAACATACAACAATGGAGATGCTTTAGCCCGACACTAAGAGTTCCTATGGACTACACGTCGCTAACAGAAACGTAAGCTCACTCGTCGTCCCAAGCGAGGGGAAATGCGGATCCGCGCGATTGGGAAACCGGCAGAGTCAAGGGTGGTCGACTCACTTTCGTGCTCGGATCGAGCCACGGGACGGGTCACTCTCTCGCTCACAGTGGTGACATGGATTCACGGGCTAGGTTCCTATCGCACTCAGCAGCAGCACACGACCATATACTAGCTAAGCAAGTAAATGCCAAGAAGTCGAGATCGTTACCTCCACGCTCTCGGCGTGGGGAAGACAACCCTGGCCAATCCTGTACTCCCAGTTAAACAAATACACTGTGGTACAAAGATTTGACCCACTCCACGCAGGGAGGTAATAGGTCACATGTGGGGCCCGAGAGTAGCGGGAATTGGGTTGGCGGGCAGCATCTTGATGTCGTCCGTCGGCGCCGAAACCCACGTTTTAGGGCTGTCCGGATGGCGCGATCTATGGGTTCATGGGGCTCACGTGCTGCTCAGCCCTCTGGATCTGATGGAGTGGGTCCCGCTGTGGTGGGGACACCTGGACGCGCGCCTCCCTGGACGGCGGCAGGGCTGGAACGCCGGTCGGAGGCCGGGCGGCTCCGATCACCACTTGTCGGAAGTGCTGTCCACGGATCTGTAACCTCTATTTTCTGGCGCGCGACCCGGCGAGATCGGCTACTGTGATCAGCACCGATGTCAGATCGGCACAAAACCAGCGCCGTTGGAACGCTGACTTGAAATCCTTTGACCCTATGGACTCAAAAAAATTCACCGGAGCCATGATTCTGATGGGCGATTTTAGAACAGGCCTATTCTCAGTCTCAGATCTGACTAGGCAGAAACTGAGTTTCCTAAGAGTTGGCATTGACCGTAGGGTAGAACTCAGAAGCAGAAGATGAGCTCTTCATGAAAGTTGTAGAGGGGAGAGAGAGGAAAACGAAAATAATTCTTATGACTGATTTGGTGGAGGTTTGGTGGGGGGAAAGATATTTTATACTGGCGGGTGGTCGGATCTGAGCAGAGGCACACATAACTGAGTGGGATCTGAAAGTGATTTTTAGAAAATAGGTGAAGGCCTTTAAAAATTCCACGAAAATTTACGGATGGAGGGGGTGTTAGACAGAACCTCCAGTGAAATTTGGAGCTCAAGAAAAAATCAAGAAGAGGTCCGAAGATGGGAAACTCAGAGCTACTATGAATCTGGACTGAAAGCTGGCAGATCTGGGTGGAAAGGACGAACAAAAATGGAAAATTGTAAAATGGAAGCTTGAAGCCCAACCAAGTTTTCTGGGATGTGGTGAAGACCCCTGGAACTCACCCTGAAAGTTTGGGCTCCAGATGAACTCGTGGGTCAGAGCTCAAATTCTGAGAATGGCCTGCTATCACCCGATTGGCAGAATACCGACGGAGGCGGTGGTGGATGGCGGCGGCGGCGGCCACGACGAACTCCACACCAGATAGATGAGGCTTCCCACCTCAGAACACAGCCTTCCCAGCTGCAAGAAGAAGAGAGGAGAGAGAGAGAGGGGTGGCCCTTGCTTGGAGCTCCAACAAAAATCTGAATTTTTATGCATTAATTCTGTTCAAAATGAAAATACAAGCAATATATATGAAATACAAAAAGACATCAACTAACCCTAGATCTAGGGTTGGGGAGTGGTAAAAGAGGGAGTCCACAATTTATTTCTCCCATGTGATTTGGAACAAATAAAAAAAAGATTTCAAACCTATTAAACTATATTAAATAGGGGGCGCCCCCTTGACTTCATGACCTCCTTCTTGGACTTTTTTTATTCCTCATCCCCCCTTGGTCCAACTCTTCTAGAAGCCCACCATGGAGGGTTGACTAACCCCACATGGGCCCAAGAGATGAGGTGGATCAATGGGAGAAGGGATGGGGGGCCCGCGGGACCCAGGTGGTCCCAAATTACAAATAAACCCATGTTACAATCCAAATTATAATCTGAATAAAACACACATTACACACAAGTGAAATCCCAGCAAATACTATAAATATCGAGACTCAAGAGGGAGTCTCCAGACTGTCTCCGAGCCAGATGAAAGCCGAGGTAGCCCAGGTGGTGCTCCGTGTACGGTACCGACGGCTCGCCGGTTCGTGCTTCTCGCTCGCTCTGGTGTCCGCACCAACCAGTCATCCTTGCACGGCCCAGGATGGACCATTTATGTGTTTAGCGGACCAAAAATGACCGTGTACCTTCCAATTTTCTAAAATTGATGTTTTCATCGTTTTGATGTGTGTGAGCTGCTTTAGCCTATCTAGGTTATGGTACCTCGAGTTTTGAACTATTGTTAGATCTATTGTCAACATGTATCCATTTCAAGAGTCATTTCTTTAAATGACTATTTCCTCTCGATTAAGGAGCTTATTGTTTGGAATCTCAAGAAAATCAATACTCGTATGCACTTTACCTTGATTACATAAACTTGATCTTGGAACTCTTGGCCATTCTATTCATGGATGTCTAGATTTCGTGGGATCAATGATCCAAACAAATCAATACCAAGGCAATCATATTTAAGGGCTCAGTCTGGTCCTGGGAGACGCACCCGAAAAGTACTTGATCCCCGGGGAGGTGAATGACTAGGTGTGGCATTTGACACCGAGTACTATCTAACGTGTTGGGTCTACGACATTCCACTTTCTCATGAACTTGCTATTCGTGCTTGAAAGCATGAAGTACTTGCTTGCATGACTCGACTTGACTTGACTTGATATATGGCCATTCACTTGAAGTTCTGATTACCTGCTCTTGCTATCGTGACTTGCAATCTTTATCATGCTAGTTATCTTATTATCATGCTTAATTTTTTTCTCGTGTTATTTATGCATTCATGAAATGGTTAATTACTTAAACTATGCCTGATGATAGAGTGTAATTTCTACTGAGCTTCTTGCTCACCCCTACTTTCCAACCCTTTTCAGGTAACGCGGTAGACGGAACGCTTGCAATTGGGATCGGGACAGCGTGATCGAGTGAACTTGGAGCTTTAGAGACCGGAGTCTGTCTTTTTATTTTCTTGAGTCTAGATAGTATAGTGAGTCTTGTCATTTTCTCTTCTTATGTCTTTATTGAGTCCAAATTATAAATTTAAATTTCAATCATCAATAAAAATATATTTTTATCAAATTGTATGGCCTCCATGTGTCTATTTGTGTTTATTTATTTTGCTCTTGTTATCATGACTGTTTTTGTAATGCCCCTGGTTTTTTTTCGGATCTTTTAGTGGGTCTCGGAGTGTATTTTGTACTTTACACGTGTTTTTCCCTGATGTGCCTTTGGAACTCTGTGCAGGACGAACCGTAACGTTCTTCGACTCCGGGACAGTACCAATGCATTTTGTTCCTTCCGAGGATCGCGGAGGTAATTTTTCATAATTTTATGAATTTCTACAATTTTTGGGTTTTTCTATATATATTAACCATTTTCTCTCCCCCCCTCTCATTCTCTCTTTCTCACTCTCTCTCATCTCTTTCTCTCCCCCTCTCCCCCTCTCCCCGGGCGGCCGACGGTGGCGGAGGAGGGCGAGGCGGCGATGGCGGGAGGTGAGGAACGGGGAACGGGTCAAGGATCGAGGGCCGGTGGCGCGTGGAAGCTCGGCCGCGGGTTCGTGAAGCGGCGAGGGTTTCACGGCGTTTTCTTCGTGGATCGGCGAGCTCGGGGCGTGAAATCTTCGGTGGAGGTAGGGAGATGGACCGCCAGCTCGTGCTTTCCCTTTCCCGTGAGTTTTGTAGGCCGTGGTGAGCCTAGCGGGTTTATTTTTGCATTTTTGGGAAAATCCATGTTTTGGGGGAGTGAGCCGGATCTCTCGTTTTACGGCGTTTTTGGCCAATCCAGGGGTTTAGATGCATGCCTAGGGGCTTGGGGATGGATTCCCCTTTGTTTCCCCATCACCCGGGGGTGATCGGGGCGTGGATCAGATTTTTGGGTTGTTTCTCGCCGTTTCGCTCTCGGACGGGTGTGACGGTCCTTCCAGTGACCGTCTCAGCTTGTGACGCCCCAGGGTGGGTGCGTCACAAGGCCCGTTTAGCCAACTGGTGGTCTGTGGGTGTGACGGTCCCACGATAGACTGCCACGGTGCTGTGACGTGCCTGGGTTGGACCGTCAGGGATGATATGACCGTTGGCTTTCGGTCGTTGGTTTTGACCGTTCGGGGTCAAGGCTTGTGACGTACCAAGGCTGGCACGTGATAGCCTCGTAACGCCCCTGTGTGGGTGCGTCAGAGCTGATGCATTCCCACCTTGTAACGCACCAGAGTTGGTCCGTTATAGCCTGTGACGCACCGAGCGGGACGCGTCACAGTTGGTTTCATTTTGTCTTGTGACGCATCAGGGATGGTGCGTCACAGACTGTGACGCACTGGGGCTGGCGCGTCAGAGACCGTGACGCACCAGGGTAGGCGCGTCACAACCAGTTTGCACCGAGCGTCTGATGGCCCTTTGTTGGTGCGTCAGAGTGTTTGTGACGGTCAAGGCTTGGACCGTCACAAACTGTGACGGCCCAAGGTTAGACCGTCAGGCTCTGTGTTGCGCTGAGGTGAGTTTTCGTGTTCTCCGCCTTGTTCCATGATGTGTGGATCCCCGGTCGACCCGGTTGGGACCCAGTGGTCGACCTGCGGTCTCGTGAGTGCCCCAGACGCCCGTGGGATTTTGTGTCCGTGTTTTGAGGGTGTTGGGAGGACCATGCTACCTCATTTAGCGTGCCTGTAGGTTTGAGATTCTGGGTGACTTCTCGCGTGTCGGGCTTTCGTGTTACGCTAGACCGAGTCACCGTGTGTCGGTGGGGGTGCGGTGGGGTCTCCCCCGCATGCCGTGAGTTTTCCTGGAAGATGATTCCCGAGTGGGCCATGTGTTTGGCCTTGGACTGTGAGTCCAATTATCGGCGTGGCAGCTTGTTCGTTGCCCTGGGAATCATGCTTCTGTGCTTTCCGCTTGGGCCATGCGTGTGGCCTTGGACTGCGAGTCCAGTTGCCCAGCCTGGGGCTGGAGGGTTCCCGCCTTTCCCTGAGAGTGGGATTTGGTTTGGTGGCCTGTGAGCTACCTCGGGAACCGTGCTTCCACGTTTCTGCGTGGCCGAGCGTGCGGCCCGTGGACTGTGAGTCCCATTTCTTCTCCGACTGTGGTCACCGTGCGACGGTGCTGGTACGTGGGATGGTCCCCGTACTTCATCGGGTTCAGATGTTGTTTTCCGTTATCTTGAGAGTCTACTCTCTCAGTGACCCTCCACTAGTCGTAGCTTGCTTACACGCGTGTGGTCCCACCAAGGAGTGGTGGAGAGGCTACCCTTAGAGACGGTTTGTGGACCGATTTTCGTCGGGCCCCGCGTCTAGCAGCCAGAGTCCGGTTGAGGGGAAAACCGATCAGAGGGCCAGACCAGGGATGGACGGTCTATGTGTGCACACGTGGTTGGGGGGGTTGGACCCACGTCGACGGGCGTGACCCCAGCTAGTCACTTGTTTGTGGTTACTTATACAGTGTCTCAGTTCCCGCTGGGCCGGAGGGAGACACCTGAGGTGCGGACTAAGACGTCAGTGGACGCATTCGTCCTTGCTTCTAGAGGGAGGTACTCCTGTCGAGTCGGGAGTGACGGTCTGTCAGTTTCTGCGACTTTGACCTTTGGGTTTTCGGTTGTGTTGACCGTTGAGTTTCGGTTGTTTCGCCGTGGCGCGTGTGTCAATTTTCACGCTGTGAGACTAGTGCTAGTGGCCTTACCAAGGTTACGTCTTGTTGTGCAGTACCCGTGACCAGGTGGTCAGGGTTGCACCTTGGACAGCGTGTCTAGGTTGGCCGTGTCCTGGGAGGCAGGCCTCTACGGCGTGGTTGCCGTGGGTTTTTACTTCGGTAAGCGGTACTAGTGTAGTTTGGTAGCCCCCGACCGTGAGTCCGGGGTGTGTTTCTGGTATAGTAGGAGTAGCTGTAGTGCTGAGTTTTGACAGGCCACCGGTTCGTTGTTCCTGCTGTAGTTGTAGCTCTCCTTTCCGCTACCGCCGTTGTTTCCGGTTGGGGTTCCGCGGGATCCCTGCCGAGTCTCTATTTTGGAGACTCATTCCCTAATTTTCAGGTGTGGCGGTTCTTCTTCCTCGAGGTTCGAAGGCGCGGTGCAGAGGTTCTCAATTGCCAGCTCGCCGGGCCGAGTGTTCACTCGGCATGTGGTACGTTTTTACTGCTTTAGACTGTACTTTCTGTTGGACTGGACTCTATTGTAGCTTTAGTTATTTATTTATTTCTGTTAATTATTGAATTATCATGCTTTATTTCCTATTTCTTTGTGCCTCCACACTCCTTTTAGCCCTTCCGAGCCCTCCCGGCTCGTGGGCAGCGATTCGAGTCTCGGGTTATCGGGTCTCTCCCGGTAATCGGATTCTCGGGTCGTTACAGTTTTGCTGTACGTTCCGAACGCTGCTTCCCGCTGCTATTGGTTCGGGGCGTGACAGAAGTGGTATCAGAGCCTCGGTTGTTTGAGTTCTAGGTTCTTGTCTATAAGTATAGGTTACCCTAAGTTATAGGACCCGTGTCATCCCTTTTGTCACCTGGTGAGATTGGGTAGTGTCTCGGGTTAGGTAATAAAACATGTATAAGATTACGTAACGCCATGCGTAAGGGTGATAAATATGTTAACTTTATAATTTTTTGCAGGTATCAAAGCCCTTTTTGAAATGGAAGCAAAGGGGTTCCCAAGTAAGCTAAGGTTCGGTTTTGCTAGAAGGTGGCGAGTCCATTGTAAAAAGATTCGAAGTAATAAGAAGAAAAGGCATAACCTTTCACAAATGAAATATTTCTACTGTCACAAAATTGGTCATCTAATCAAGGAGTGCTGGCGAAGGAGAGGAGCGTGTCTTCGTTGCGGAAATAAAGATCACATAATGGCTAATTACCCTAAGCTACTTCCACAAGCAAATTGGCACCGATTTCTAATAAGGTATCGTTCTTCCTTATCTTTAACTATAGTTAAAATTCTTTTATTTTCCATTAATCGTATGATTACCATGTTATTTCGAATAGTTAATGGTGATTGACGAATTTGTGGACCAAATTTCTTAAAGTGGGGGAGGATGTAACACCCTGGTTAAATAATAAAATGTAAAGGTAAAATTTTAATATATATATATATATATATATTGGAATTAAAGCTATTTACTTGCTATTTAATGACTTCAATTATTTCTCTTAATTAAAGAATATTATTTATTTTGAAAGTGGCTAAATTATATCAATAAAAATGAATAATTATTTTTCTACAATTACCATAAAAGAAATTTCATATTTCAAGAGATAATCAAATTTTTCATGATAATTTGAATTTTATATGTATATAGATTAAATTAATTGAATTTCAACCGTAGGCCAAAGTTTGACTAATTTCTAAAAATATGGAAAAATTATATTCTTGTAGAGAACGAAAAGTTAAACAATATTGTCAGCTAGGCCGACCCCTAATAAAAATTGGATTAGACTGAATTAAGGAATTAATGGTTAAAATTGTTGTTTTAATAACTCAAACCACATCAATCTTAAAAGATCAAATTCGAGCCCATTTCTCAACCATTCGAGCCCAAACCAGACCCATTTGATAGATGAACCCTAGTAGATTATTTCCCCTCTGAAACCCAAGCCTCTAGAGACTTCTATTGGCGGCGGCATGGATTAGGTGGTATCCCCAAAATTTTCATCGAGTTTAAACCCTTGGACTCTTTAGGCTAATTCGATCTGTAGGAACCTTCTTAGACCCAATAAGTAGAGGGCTTTCGACCCCCTGGAACCCTATTTGTCTCCCCAGTTGGCGGAGTGACTTAGGGTGGCCGATCGAGAGCGAATTTGGGTGAGGATCGGAGGCGTGTTCGCGGATTAGGGTTTCGGGCGTCTTCCTCCTTCTTCTTCGAATAAGGTAGGTTTCTCCTGGGCTAAAATTAACTAAAATATATCATTTTGTGCGTCTTTAAGCTCTCTTTCATTTGATACTAAAAGCCCTAAAATTCGTGTAGTATCCTGCGATAATTTTCAGTTTTAGTAGAAGCATGTCATAATTAGGGTTAACTATGTTCCACCTTGGTTTAAGTAGGGGATTTCAGGAACTAAACATTCAATTGATCATGCCATCTTGTATAAAATTTTGTGCTCGTTCTATTGGTTATAAAAGCCCCAATTTTCATGCTCTCTATAGTGTGTGTTTAGTTATAGTAGCTAACCCTAGCCAAACTCGCCGGAGGCGGGCAAAGCGATGGTAGGCGAGATTGTTCTGGGATGAGCGACCATGCGATAGATCACTTGTCTATATGCACGGCCTACGTCTGACCGCCTATGTTGTTTGAGTTATTGTTTTTTCATAAGACGAACGGCTAGATCAGAACCGCTCAAAGACTCACGCGGTCATCCATAAACCACTCATCTCCTGCATGAACGGCCTCTGGAACGACCGCACAAGACTTTGAAAGGTTCTAGACGAACCGTTCATCTTCCCAGAAATGTGTTAATTTCAAAATCTAGCATGTTTTCATCTCTAGTCTTAATGATAGGCTAGCAACCAACAAGTAAATGGAACATATGAGTGATTAAAATTATAATTATTGTGCATTTTTATCATGACATTGGTTTATTATCTCAATAAAGTTAATTTCAAACATGATTATATGAACCATGATATTATGACTATTTTTACAGTCATTCTACTCCGGTAGGATGGACTGGCCGCTACACTAGTTTCTGATGTTTTACTAGCCTCTATTCCTTGTAATGGTTGGGACTCTCCGCCGGATATTCCTTCCGTCGGAATAGGACCTTCATTACAGGACCTCTGTAAGTCCCTGCGAGCCTGAGATTCCCACTAGGATGCCGGGCAGGTTGTACCACCAAGACCTGAACATGTTCACGTGATCGAACCGCTTGGATTGCTGTGTTGTGAGTCACGGCTCAATTTGGACCGTTTAACTCAATAGGCGGCCCATTAGGAACCGTGCACCCCTGGCTAATTGACATTTAAGGTTGGTCGATTATCCTTGTCCTTTCTTCGACCAAATCACGGTTTGATCGACCCAATAAGCCCTGGACTGACCAGTGGAAAGTGGGCTGGACCCTGGTTCAGTTCTGCCCCACTTATGGCAGCTCGGAGCCCATTTGGGTAGATTTCTAATTTATTAAGTTAATCTAGTTAAACGAACTGATTAGGCCCGTTCATGTACTCGAGCAGATCTTATTGGACCGTTCATCCCTCGAGCGGCCCTATAAGGCCCGTTTATCATGTTCTTGGGCTTCGAGTCCTTTTGGCCATGTATGGCCCATTCTTGACCGTCTATACTAGTTGAAAGGCCCATTTCTGACCGTTCTTCTCTACGAGCGGCCCAGAATGGTCCGTTTATCCTTAGTTTCGGCTGGGCTGTTCTTCAGCCAGTCATCCTTGCATGGCCCATGATGGACCATTTATGTGTTTAGCGGACCAGAAATGACAGTGTACCTTCCAGTTTTCCAAAACTGATGCTTTCATAGTTTTGATGTGTGTGAGCTACTTTAGCCTATCAGGTTATGGTACCTCGAGTTTTGACCTATTGTTAGATCTATTGTCAACATGTATCCATTTCAAGAGTCATTTATTTAAATGGCTATTTCCTTTCGATTAAGGAGCTTATTGTTTGGAATCTCAAGAAAATCAATACTCTTATGCACTTTACCATGATTACATGAACTTGATCTTGGAACTCTTGGCCATTCTATTCGTGGATGTCTAGATTTCGTGGGATCGATGATCCAAACGAATCAATGCCAAGGCAATCATATTTAAGGGGCCAGTCTGGTCCTGGGAGGCGCACCCGAAAAGTACTTGATCCCCGGGGAGGTGAATGAGTAGGTGTGGCATTTAGCACCGAGTACTATCTAGCGTGTTGGGTCTACGACATTCCACTTTCTCATGAACTTGCTATTCGTGCTTGAAAGCATGAAGTACTTGCTTGCATGACTCGACTTGACTTGACTTGATATATGGCCATTCACTTAAAGTTAGGATTACCTGCTCTTGCTATCGTGACTTGCAATCTTTATCGTGCTAGTTATCTTGTTATCATGCTTAATTGTTTTCTCGTGTTATTCATGCATTCATGAAATGGTTAATTATTTAAACTATGCCTGATGATAGAGTGTAATTCCTACTGAGTTGCTTGCTCACCCCTACTTTCCAACCCTTTTCAGGTAACGCGGTAGACGAAATGCTTGCAATTGGGATCGGGACAGCGTGATCGAGTGAACTTGGAGCTTTAGAGATCGGAGTCTATCTTTTTATTTTCTTGAGTCTAGATAGTATAGTGAGTCTTGTCATTTTCTCTTCTTTTGTCTTTATTGAGTCCAAATTGTAAATTTAAATTTCAATCATCAATAAAATATATTTTTATCAAATTGTATGGCCACCATGTGTCTATTTGTGTTTATTTATTTTGCTCTTGTTATCATGACTGTTTCGCTGTACATTCCGAACGCTACTTCCCGCTGCTATCAGTTCGAGGCGTGACAGACTCCCTCCACAATAAGCTCGGTCTTAGTTCAAGACGATGGAGGCATACAAAAGCCGGTATATTATGTCAGCATGGTGCTCCTCGAAGCCGAAAGAAGGTACCCCGTAACCGAGAAATTCGTGCTAGCATTGGTAACCTCGGCTAAGTGCCTCAGGCCCTATTTCCAAGGACATTCCATCGTGGTGCTGACTAGCGAGCCCCAGAAAAAGATTTTGGCTCACCCTGAAGCTTCAGGTCGTCCCGTCAAGTGGGCCATACTGTGCGGGACCTACGACATCTTATACCACCCTCGCATGGCCATCAAGGGACAACCCCACGCAGACTTCATCGCAGAGAGCACCGTCCTGACTGAGGAGACACATCTGCCAATGTCTGGTCCCACCTGGGACCTATTCATTGACGGGTCCTCCAACTCGGCCGGCTGCTGTGCCGGTATCCTCCTCAGATCCCCAGAAGGAGCAGTACTACAATAAGCCCTGAAATTCAACTTTTCGGCGTCCAACAACGTCTCTGAGTATGAGGCTCTCATCTCTGGAGCCAGGATGGCGCGGCGCCTGGGAGCTAAGCGAGTCAGAATTCATACCGACTCCTAACTGGTCGCTAGTCAGATCAATGGGGACTACAAAGCTCGGGAGACTCAAATGATCAAGTACCTTCAGCTGGTGAGGGGAATAGCCCAACAGTTCGAAAGCTTTCAGGTAATCCAGATAGCTCAGGAAGAAAATTCTCGAGCGGATGCACTCTCTCGCCTAGCCTCCTCCATCAGTCCAGAAGGCACCCGGTCGATCCTCCTTGAGGAATTAGAACGATCGAGAGTGAAAATTGAGCTCGTGACCATTGTACAAATATCACCTGTTGACTGGCGGAACCCGTATATGTCTTGGCTCTGGGACTCTCAAGGGCCTCCTAACCCTCGGGAAGCTCGGAGACTAAAGTATCAAGCTTGGCATTTCATCCTCCTAGACGAGACCCTATACTGAAGGTCCTTTGCCGGTCCCCTCCTCAAGTGCCTCAATGCTCCAGAAGCTCGCTGAGTGATTGAAGAAGTCCACGAAGGCATCTGCGGCGCACACTAGGGGGGAAGGTCGATCGCAAGGATCTTGCTACGACAAGGCTACTGGTGGCCTACCCTACAACGTGACTGCTCGACCTACGTTCAGAAGTGTGATCGATGCCAACGGTTCGATCATCTAGTCAACCAGCCAGCCTCAGAACTCGTGACCCTAACCGAGCCTTTTACCTTCGCTCGGTGGGGAATCGACATCCTAGGCCCATTTCCCATGGCACGGGCTCAGAAGAAGTTCATCATCGTCGCCATCAACTATTTTTCCAAGTGGATCGAGGCTAAAGCCACCACCAGAATTATCGAAGCAGTCATCTGGAGTTTCGTTTGGAGGTCGATCATTTATCGTTTTGGCATCCCCCGAGTGATCGTGAGTGATAATGGTCGACAATTTGACTCCACTTATTTTAAAAACAAGTGTGCCGACCTACACATTCACAATCACTTCACTTCGGTAGCCCACCCTGTAATGTCTCGAGTTTTTCGAACATTTTTCAGATCTGGATGCGTTGGTTTCGGATCACTTTCAGGGGTCCCAGAGCGTGTTTTGTGCTTTACGCGTGTTTTTCCCTGACGAGCCTTCGGAACCCTATTTAGGATAAATCGTTGTGTTCTCCTACTCTGGGACGATACCAATGCGTTGAGCGTGCTTCGAGGATCAAGGAAATTATTTTTCCTAATTTTCCATATTTTTTGTATTTTCTAGATTTTCTATATATAACCTTTTTTTCCCCTTCTTCTTTCTTCTTCTTCTTTTCTTTCCTCCCGTGAGCGGCTGACCCTTGCCCCGTCTTCCTGTGCACGGCCCGAGGCATCTCGTTTGTTCTCCATCTGAGGATGGCAAGCTGAGGCGGCGGTGCGATGACGACGGCGGCGGCGAGGTGATCGAGGCGGTGCCATTATCGCGACGTGGGGTGTGGAGTTTGTGTTCGGCCAAGATTTGGAGATCGGCGGTGATCCGATGGATTTCGGGCTTCCTTGAGGTAGGGGGATGGATCCTTGCCCTCTTTCCCGCGTTCCCCTGATTTGTAGGCCGAGGAGAGGTCGAGAGGGGTGTATTTGAGCCAGGGGGGGTGAAAATGCATGTTTAGGGTTTGAGCGCAGGATCTCTCAATTCTCGGGGTTTTTGACCGATCTATGGGTGTAGAATCATGCTAGGAGGGTTGGGGATGGATTCCCCTTTGTTTCCCCATCATCGGGGGATGATCGGGGCGTGGAATGGATTTTTGGGCCATTCCTGCCGTTCCCGTGCTCGGGTTGGGGTTGTGGTCCTTCCAGTGACCGCTAGGGCCCCTTTGGCGGCCCTCAGGGGACCGCCAGGCATTTTTATTATGTCGGTTAAGCTTATCGGTCCCCGGGGGACTGCTAGGCCTGGTAAGCGGTCTCGCGACTGACCGCTACCCGTGGGGTAGCGGCCAGCACATGAACGTTTACCTCGTTTGGTCAGAGCACCCTCGGGGTGCATGTTTTTGACCGTTGGGGAGTCACGTGCAGGGTTGCAATCAGGGCTTGACCGTTTCTTTATGCCTTAAGGTCTGATGAGGACCGTTTGGATGGGCTAGCGGCCTGGCGATAGACCGCTTGTCCCCCTTTGGCTCGCCCCCTTGCGGTCATGGCTTGACCGCTTGGCTGAGCTTGGCGGTCACAGGGAGACCGCTAGGCCTATTTTGTGTTCCAGGGAGGACCGCCAGGTTGAGGGCAGTCCCAAGTGGACCGCCGCTCCATTTCCATCCCATCTGTGGTTTCCATTGTTGGATTAGGTGGAAGGTCAAACTAGAGGGGAGGGGTGAATAGGTTGACCCTTTAAAAAATAATGCAAGATCACACTTGCTTTAGAAAGCAGAATGCTAATTAGATGTTCAGTAAACAGACAGTATGAAGATCGAGCCTAATCAAACATCTAACGATAGGTGGATAAAATAAGAAAGCAAACCACAAGAGGAACACAGATTTTTATGGTGGTTCGGTCTCCCTGTGGAGACCTACGTCCACCCCTCACTAAACCAGTGAGGATCCCTGCTGAGCTTTACAGCTTAGCTACACCGAGGAACTACCTCCTCAAACAACGCTGAGCAGTACAGCTTGACTTAACTAGAGGAACAGATCCTCTAAACCACTGACGAACAGGTTGCAGGCAACACGCCCAATCGCCCTTGATCCAAGCACAATCTGCTAGATCAAACCCCTCCCTCTACTCAAACCAGTACGAGGGAGACACAATGTAACAATGTTATAATTGAAAAATAGAAGCAATAAACGAAATCACTCAGAGATGGAGGGACATCTCCAGATCTGTGATGCTGCTGGATCTCAAGCTCAAACTCAGATGCTGGAGGAAGAAGTTTCAACGATCAGCTGGCCTTCTCATTCTGAAGGGTAGATGGACTCGCACTTATCCACTGCCACTGGATCTTCTTCTAATCGTCAGTGTATGCAGCAAGGTACCAGCAGGAAGATGATGAACTCCACGATTCTTCTCAAGGGCTTCACCCTCTCTCTGGTTCGACTCTACTCTCTGAAAACCTTCTTCAATGTTTTTTCCATTTTCGCGCTCACTTCCAGATCCATGTAATATATACGTCTAGTGGGCCCCAACCAGATTTTCTGGTTAGCCCAATGATCGCTCTGCATAGAGCCTTCTGGAATCGAGAGGGAAAACTAGATCGCAAGCGCTTTTGGCTGATGTGGCCTTTGACGTCACTTACGATTGGGGTCCTCCCAACTAATCTCGTAAGTAGTTCAGATGGCGTCAACCCATTGAGTTCACGAGGTTGACGCAACCTTGAAATCCCTCACATGGCTTTGAATGTAATGCTGGATGCGTTGACGCATGGGGTCACTGCGTCAACCCACTGAACTGTCCCAGAGCCAATTTCATATTCCGAGTGAACTACTGCGTCGACGCTATCATGCTGTAGCGTTGACGCACTGGGTTATTCCAGTGAACCCATAACTCTGCCTTTTTAACTGCTGCATCGACGCTGCTCTACTGTGGCGTTGACGCAGTGAAGTAGATCTATGAGTGCCTCTGCTTCTTAAGCTGATGCGTCGAGCTACAATAGTGTGGCGTTGACGCATTGAGATTATATCAGTGACTTATGATTTTGCCACTTCAACTGATGCGTGGACGCCTTGAACTCCCTGCGTCGACCCTGTTCCTTTCTTGCATCAAAGATGAACCAGATGGAAGCGTTACTAAATCAAGATTTAATTCGACATTTTGAGTTGAATTCAACATTCACATCTCATGGTTGTCATCATCAAAACCAGAGCACAACAATCTCCCCCTTTTTGATGATGGCAACTATGAGGTGAATGCCATTGCATCTAAATAAGAATGTATCATTCAGATCAAACAAGAAAGTTCAGATCAAATAAAGAGTTCGCTTCAGAGGCTAAAACACCAGTTTTTGTTATTCAGTTAAGCTCAAGGTTTTACATCAAACAAAAAGACAGAAAAGGGAAACTACAGTCAGTCAACACATTTGATGCAGATGTAATGCAGTTCTAGACTGGACTCCAACTTGAGTTCATTTCTCTCCCCCTTTGACATCATCAGGAAGGGAAGTAGATGAGGAAGACTGAAGTATAGTTGCAGACACAATATCCAACTGTTACTGAAGCTGAGCCATGGATGCTGCCATAGTGTCCATCCGTTCAGAAAGCAGCTGATCTCTGTTCACCACAAACTTGTGGTATTCTTTGACCTTGGTAGAAATACCATCAAACCAGTTGTGTAATATATCAAACAGATAGTCCACCTGAGCTTTCTACTGAGATCCCCATTCAGGTGCAGAGGAGGAAGCTTCTGTTGGTGGAGGGCAGTACACATCACACTGATCTTCAATTGTGGGTGGGAAGTTTTCTTTTAGAATATGCAACACATCCACAACCTCATCACCAACTAGAGTGGTTCGTTCAAACAGTTTAGCAATGTCCTGACCAAAAGATGTAATCTTTTCAAACAGGGTTTGAACCTTTTCACTGAACTCATTGTTCTTGTCAATCAGGGTGGAATATTTCAAGTTCAACTTGGATTGGTTTTCCCTGACATCATAGTTGTATGTCTGTACACTCTGTATCATGTTCAAACATTATTGATGCAAGCTTTGTAAGTTACGCATGACTGAACCAGCTTTCTGACAAGCTTGAAGAAGAGATTCCATAAATTCATGAAGCTTCTTGTCTGACTTGAATTTATCACGTGTAAACTTTTCCCATCTGCTGTCCAATTTCTGTTCAAGGTGTGACAACCTCATATCCGCTGTTGAACTTAGGTGCATTATGGAAGAGTCAATGCTTTTGAATTTCATTTCCAAAAATTGAATGAGTGTAGGATTGATGCCAGAAAAATCATTCTGAGAGTTAGCTGGAATCTCCTCAGAAGTAGATGCAGGTCCCCTTGGTGGAGAGGGTTCTGGAAGAGAACCTTGTACTATGACAAGCTCTCTGGAAGCAACAGGAAACACAGGAGTATCATCTTGTACATTGTAATCATCCTGGATATTGCTGAAATCTTGGTAGTCCATTCTGGCTGAACTAGCTTCAGGTCTATCTTCCCTAGCTTCTGGTCTTTCCATTTTGTGTAGACTGGCCTCTTACTGATTTTGTGTGTCAGTTCTTACTTCTTGACCAGTTTCCACTGAGGCAGATACAGGTTTCTGACTTGGCAGAACCCTGACTGGCTGTCCATTTATGACTTTAAATCCCATGAATTTCTGAATGTAGGAAAGGGAGTATATGTTTCCTTTAGGAATATTCAGTTTCTTCTCATCTCCAAAATCTACTCCAACTTTTTGAAATATGGCAGTCAATGGAGCAGCATATGGGAGTGTCCTAGATTTTGTTAAACAAGATCCCATAGTCTGAATGATTACATCTGACAATGAAATGTTTATCTTTTTCAGCATGCAATACAGTTAAAATCTCTGCATCTTAGTGACCCGTTCCCTACCACTGCTCTGAGGTGTTATCATCGATGTGCAAATATGGTGGAGCAGTCTATTGAATGGAGGGAATCTATTTGCTTTAAGACTAGATAAAAAGGTCTCCCGGACGTCTGTAGGATCACTGGGTTTATCAGACAGAAGAGCATAAGCTGCATGTTCATCAAACTGAAAACTATGTAGCTGAACCCCATTCATTGGTATTTTCCAAGCTCTGGTAAACAGTTTGTTTGTCAATTCGAAACTAACATTCCTGACAGTTGAAGAAATTTTGGGGATCTGAGGTTCATACTTCAAATTGTGATAAAATTCCCGAACTAGGGTGGGTTAATAAATATTATGATTTGTAACGAAAGACCACCAACCCTGATAATCCAAAGTAGGGAATAGTTGCGGAAAACTTCAAGCATCTCTACGTCGGTAGCAACAATATACCGTGGAATAAGGACTTTCAGAGGTTCTTCCACATTGATGGTGAGAGAGGGATCAGAAGACCTTGAATGTGAACTGGCGACACCTTTCTTTCCCTTCGCAGCACCTGAAGATGTAACATGCTCCTCTGCCCTTACGGTAGAGAGCTTTCTCTTTTTAGTTGGCGGGCTGGGATGAAGATGGCATTTTCGAAGAGATAACTCAATCTCTTTGCCTTTCCATTTCCTTGGAGCAGAAGGAGATGGTATCTCCTCTGAAGGATCTACCATGCCCTTGTCTTTGCCCTTCTGCGTTGCTGCCCTTGTCGTTGCCGGCGAGCTTTTCTCTTTTCCTTTCCGTTGTGGTGGAGCTGACTGAGACGGCGTCTTCTCTTGAAATTTGGTTCGAGGCTCAATCCTGCCCGTAGCAAGGATGGGATCTCTTCTCTTTAGACCCTTCTTGTTCTTCCCCTTCTTCACTTGTTCCGGAGGTGCCATGGCAGCGAGAATCAAATGGGAATAGGAGAGAAGATGCGGAGAGGTAGAAGCCCACTAGGTTTTGGAAAGAGCTAAGGAGACGGCAGTGTTTACGCTGCGGGGTTTTAAAGAGTGAGACGACTCAAGTTCAAATCGAAAAGGCGAACCGGTTCACTGTGCTGAACCGGACTGGGAAGAATTTGAAGCTATTGCATGACTGCGTTGACGCAGTAAGGCACTGCGTCGACGCCACCAAAGTGACTCATGAATGTAGTTTGAAGTAGACAGGAAATAGTGATGACCCATTGTATTTAGGCATTCTAAAGACATTGAAATTGTGAAAGGATGAAATTACATTCAGGGATTTTTAATCGATAAAATTCAAGTTCCCTTATGAGAGATATGATGAGAAATGATAAGAGCCCCTAATTCATTTAATGATGTGGAGTAAAACAATCTTAAGAATTTGAGATAAATCCTTGAACAAGAAGAGCAAGATTATGGAATAAGGATAGAACAATTTGCACACTTGGAACTTTCTCAAATCTTTTCCCTAGAATGTTCAATTTCAAGAGACCCTTATAGTAGTGAATTTAACTCGAATTGAGGATGAACTCTAAAGGATTTTATTTTTGAGCTATAGGTCAACCCCATATGAACATTGTCATTATTCATTTTTCATCATTTGTAGTCAAATGTAGCTAGCCTTTTGACACGGGTGCACATGTTTATCAGACACCAGAGTCCCCGGTTACTCAGCATAGCTAACTATTCTGCACCACTGAAACAGAGTTGGCAACTCACATCATGACATGCCTTTTAACACTTCATTGGTGCATGAAGGTAGTTTCTCAGTGGAAAGTTACCATTGCTCTACAATGAATTATTTTTCTTTTAAAATAGAGGTAACAGCCCACATCATGACATGCTCATTAGCACTTCTTTGGTGCATGGAGACAGTTTCTCAGTGAAAGCTTGCCATTGCTCTACAATATATTATATGCAATTTATTACATGTATATTTATATATAGGGTCTGTTTCTTCAGCTCTTATTAACCCTTTGCTGAGTTTAAAGTCAATACATATATTAAATTCATTCGCACAAAGGTCTCTTTACTTTTGATCATCATAGTTCAAGAAAGGATGAGTTCTTAGTTTTATCAAATAATTTAGAAACTATTCCATATGCACAGCACTTTTGTGTTCATGAATTTTATCATTCAAGGATCAAAAAATTTAGAGAACTCCAACCATTAATACTGCATAGAGCCAGTCAATGACAATCACCAACTCTTATAAAGGAATTATCACTTTAGCTCCCCCTGAATTTATGACATCAATTCACATTTCGGAGCTCAATAAATTTCCCTCATATTGAAGATTGAGAGGTACATCACTACAAACTGAAGAACTGAGTATGGAAGAAACATGATTGATGAGAGGTTTTGAGAAGACTCCAGGAGTCTAACAAGCTGAGATACAAGAAGATTTCAAGATTATGAGATATGAACGAACCCAATTCCAGTGCTACGTTAACCCGTCTGAAGTAATCCAGTTGATTCCAGAAGTGATTTGCACTTGGTTTCTGACAGTGCGTCAACTCAACCAGGTGACAGCGTTAACTCACTCAACTAGTCAGATCAATTTTTAGCCTGTTTCCAGAATGTTTCTTTCTATGCGTTGACTCAGTCTTGAAACATCGTTAACTCAGCCTTATAAACCATTCTTCAGATACCCAGATAACTGAATCTAAAGGGACAGAATTGCACTCCTTAGCAAGTAAAATCTGATGCAAACTCTTCCTCCATTTATGCATGACTGAAAATATGAATGAAGGTGCAATTGTTGACATGATGGCTTTTTATTTGTCATGTGTTATTAAACAAATATGCTCAAAACTAAACTCCCCCTAAATCTGTGACTTATTTAGAAATCAGGCATTTTCAACTCAAGCAAGACATGTAATCAATTTATTCCTAGGCAAAGTTAATCAAACAAATTTCAAAGAAGAAATTAAGCAATCAATTTAGGCATCAAGATGAGGGTTGCACAATCCAAGCTCTCTCCTAAGACAAGAAAATCTTTCATTATTCAGAGGCTTGGTGAAAATGTCAGCAATTTGATGTTCTGAGTCTACAAAAATCAATTTAAAGCTTCCTTTATTAACTCCATCTCGCAAGAAGTGATGCCTTATTTCTATATGTTTGGTCCTAGAGTGCTGGATTGGGTTCTTTGCCAGGTTAATGGCTCTTGTGTTATCACACAATATTGGGACACATCCAAGATCAGTTTGATAATCTTGGAGTTGGTGTTTGATCCACAATACTTGAGTGCCACAACTCCCTGCAGCGACATATTCTGCCTCTGCAGTGGATAGTGCCACTGAGTGTTGTTTCTTGGATGCCCAAGAAACCAAACACCCTCCCAAAAATTGGCAATAGCCACTTGTGCTTTTCCTGTCAAGTTTGCATCCAGCATAGTCTGCATCTGAGTATGATACTAGATCAAAAGTGCAAGATGCAGGATACCAAATCCCTAAGTCTCGAGTTCCAACAAGGTATCGAAAGATACGCTTGACAGAAATTAAGTGGGATTCTTTAGGATCAGACTGAAAATGAGCACACATGCATACACAAAATTGGATGTCTGGCCTAGATGCAGTAAGATAGAGGAGTGATCTGATCATACCTCGATAAGTCTTTGCATCTACAGTTTTACCTTTCAGATCTGCATCCAAAGTTGTGTTGGTGCTCATGGGAGTGCTGATTGCCTTAAGATTCTCCATTTGATATTTCTTCAATAATTCAGAAATGTACTTTGCCTGGTTGATGAAGCATCCATCCTTGCTTTGGGTGATTTGTAGACCTAGAAAAAATTGAAGCTCACCCATTAGACTCATCTCAAATTCTGTGGTCATCAAATTTGCAAATTCCTCACACATACTTGGTTTAGTGGATCCAAAGACTATATCATCAACGTAGATTTGAACCAGAATAATGTCATTATTTCTTACCTTGGAGAATAGAGTTTGGTCCACTTTACCTCTTGAATATCCTTTCTCAGTGAGGTATGAGCTGAGTCTATCATACCATGCTCGAGGTGCCTGTTTGAGCCCACAGAGAGCTTTGTCTAATCTGTAAACATGGTCAGGGCAGTCTATAGACTCAAAACCAGGGGGTTGTTCAACATACACCTCTTCTTTTATTAAACCATTAAGAAATGCACTTTTTACATCCATTTGATGTAGTTTTATTCCATGACAGTATGCATATGCAAGTAATAATCTGATAGCTTCTAATCTAGCTATTGGTGCAAAGGATTCTTCAAAATCAATGCCAAATTCTTGGTTATATCCTTGTGCTACCAGTCTTGCTTTATTTCTTATCACAATTCCATTTTCATTTTGTTTGTTTCTAAAGACCAACTTAGTTCCAATTACTGAAAGTTCATTGGGTCTTGGCACAAGGTGCCACACTTTATTTCTTTTGAATTGATTTAATTCCTCATGCATTGCATTTATCCAGCATTCATCTTTCAGGGTTTCAGTTACATTTTTTGGTTCAATTTGAGATATAAGAGCCAAATTATCCATTTCTTCAATTGTTCTGAAATGAGATCTAGTTCTGGTAGGGTCATGCAGATTACCAATAATGCTTGAAAGAGGGTGGTCCCTTAACATTCTAACATTGGTCAGTGAGTTACCTTCATTATCATCTGCATTACCTCTAGTGTTTGATTCAGCTAGATTCTTATTTGACCTTGGCTCTTCCTCTTGAGTATGTTGTTCTTCCTTTTCTTCAAGAAATTCACCATCATCTTTGTCCCTGCAAGATAGTTCATTTTCAGACCTGACATTCATTTCATCAAAGACAATATGTGGAGATTCTTCAACATATTGAGTTTTGATATTTAGGACTCTATATGCCCTAGAGTGATTTGAATAACCTAGAAATATGGCTGGTTCACTCTTAGGTTCAAATTTATCTAGGTCCCGTTTGCGATTATTTTGAACAAAGCATTTAGACCCAAAAACTCTGAAATGTATAACAGAAGGCTTCTTACCTTTCAACAATTCATATGGAGTCTTTTTGGACAAAGGTCTTACCATTGCCCGATTTACAATGTAGCAAGATGTATTTACTGCCTCTGCCCAGAACTTCCTTGGGAGTTGTCCTTCGATCAACATTGTTCTAGCCATCTCGACAAGGGTTCTGTTTCTTTTTTCCACCACTCCATTCTGTTCAGGAGTTCTTGGAGATGAGAACTTGTGAGATATTCCCATTGCCCTGCAAAAACCATCAAATTCTGAATTTTTAAATTCTCCTCCATGATCTGACATGATAGATGAAATAGTATACTTACCATCCTGCTGAACTTTCCTGAAGAATACCTGAAATTATTCAAATGCATCATTCTTATGAGTTAAAAAGAATACCCAAGTAAACTTAGAAAAATCATCAACCAAAACAATTCCATATTTATTGCCACTCAGACTTGCTGTTCTAGTGGGTCCGAACAGATCCATGTAAACAAGTTCAAGAGGTCTAGAAGATTGATTTTCAATTCTGGATTTAAATGACCTCCTAGTATGCTTGCCTTGAGTGCATGCATTACAAATTTTGTCATTTTGCTTAAATGATACATCAGGCAGACCATTCACCATGCTGAATTTGGCTAACTTATGCATGACACTATAGCTAGCATGTCCTAGTCTACGATGCCATAGCCAAGCCAGTTCACTTTTATTCACAGCTAGACAAAGATTGTTATGAGCAGGATCATCTAAATCTACCATGTACATGTTATTTATTCTTTTTCCAGAGAATTTAACACTTTCAGACTGCTTTTCAATAATGGTGCATGCATGGGAATCAAACACAACTTTGTGCCCCCTATCACACAGTTGGCTTATACTAAGAAGATTGTATTCTAATCCTTCAACAAGTAACACATCATCAATAGAGTTCAGAGGAGTTTTGCCAACTTTACCTTTTCCAATTATTTTACCTTTATTGTTCCCCCCAAACGTGACATGTCCTCCGTCTTTCTCAACTAGGAGACAGAATTTTGCCTTATCGCCCGTCATGTGCCTTGAGCAGCCACTGTCAAGGTACAACCTATTGTGTACAGCTGTAAGGCACTCCTGCAAATCACATCAAACAAGAGATTTTGGAACCAAAATACACTTGGGTCCCATCAGACCATATGATTGTGTCAAGTAAGACAGCATATTTTTGGGAATCCAAATCTGTTATTTTGAGGGTTTTTGAGATACCCTTTGGAATGACCTTTTTGAACCATTTCTGTTTTTAGAGAAGTATGAAGTTTTATTCTTGTTCTCATTCCAATAGTTATTGTGACTCCAAGAAGCATTGGGGAACCTAGGATGAGAAATTCTAGAAGAATATTGAGTTCTTGAAGGGATGAAGGTTTGCTGCGTAGACCCTATCACATGATTACGTTGACTCATCAACTTAACCTTTCGGTCATATGGGTTCTGGTACATAGGGTGCGTCGACGCACTGTAGTGTCTGCGTCGACTCATTCTCATGTTTCTGAAGAAATACCCATTCAGAAAGGGTGTATGCGTTGACGCAGTGTGGACACTGCGTTGACGCGCCCAATGGTTTGATCTAGCATTATTTCTGTGAACCCCTGGGACATGGGTTGCGTGGACGCAGGATACCCAGTGCATTGACGCGACTGTCGTGTACCAGTCCTATGACTCCCTGAATTTCTATATCCTTGATGCTGGGTTGATGAACTAGGGTCTATAGGCTGACCTTAGGGTTTACTTCTGAACTTAGACACATTCTTATGGTGATTGGCATTTAAGGTAGCATACATTTTCTCTTTGCCCTTTTCTTTTCTGATTTCATCTGTCTGTTTTACTTCTTCTTGATTTTTCTCACAAAACTTCTTTTCAGCCATTTGACTCTGCTCAGATGTACCTTGTTCAGAAACAAAAGTTATAAATCTAGATCCTAGATCCTTCTTCTTGGTTGGATTATAACCAAGTCCTTCTTTTCCAAAATTGCTTCTTATTCCCATGACAGCCTCAAGATTGTTTTTACCTTGTGTTAATTTCTCAAGGGAGGCTTGTTTACTTGAATTCTCATCTTCCATTTTCTTCAAATTTTCTTGGAGTTCCTTATTTACTCCTTGAATGGCTTCATATTTTTCTTCAGCAATCTTTACATCACTATCTAATTTTTGCATTCTGAGTTTCAGGTCATCCTGAATTTTCAGTAAGTATTCATTTTCTCTATTCATCTCTATTAATTGATCTCTACATTGGTTACTTTCATCAAGAGATTTTCTTAAACTGGTAATTTCAGCTTCTAGGCACTTGATTTTATCATTCAATGAATTTTCTTGACTAGTCAGACTTTTCTTTTTCTTGAGTGATTTATTTTCTTTCTTTACATGATCATACTTATCTAGCAATTCATTAAATGCATCTTCCCAATCACTGCAAGAAAAGTTTTCAGAAGAGGAAGTTACCTCATCCTTATCATCTCCCTTAGCCATGAAACACAGCTTAACATCACTCTCTTCTTCAGAAGTGCTTTCTTCTTCATCTTCATCTTTCTCCTCGTCACTCCACGTACTTATCATGGCCTTGGGCTTCTTATTCTTCCATTTCGGTTGGACTTTCTTCACATTCTCTGGACATTCAGATTTTATATGACCTTGTTTCCTGCATTGGTAGCAGACAACCTTGTCAGATTTCCTAGAGTTTTCTGATTTGAATTTTGAACTCTTTCTTACCTCTGGTCTTCTGTTGTTTCTAAATTTACCTTCCGTCCTTAGAAACTTCCTGATTTTCCTGGTGAGCATTGCTATCTCACCTGAGTCATTATCTGAGGTAGATGAATGACTGTCATCTGAGCTCTCCTTGCTACTTGGTCCTGCCTTCAATGCAAGAGGCTTTTTCTTTTTCACATCTGCATCTGTCCTTTTGAGGTTCATCTCATAAGCCATCAAAGATCCGATAAGCTCATCAGGGGCAGAGGTAGGAAGGTTCCTAGATTCCTCAACAACAGTGGCCTTGGTGTGCCAAACTGGAGTTAGGGATCTAAGAATTTTCCTGACCAGTTCGTAATCAGTGTAAGACTTTCCCAGACCTTTAAGACCATTCACTAATAGAGTTAGTCTAGCATACATTTCAGATATATTTTCCTCTGGCTTCATTCTAAAAGCTTCATATTCAGAAATTAACATATTGGCTTTTGTCTCTCTTACCTCTGACGTGCCTTCATAGATGACTTGAAGTTTGTCCCACATTTCCTTGGCACTGGCAGATGAGGATACTCGTGAAAACTCCATAGGATGCAATGAGCATTGCATGATGTTCATAGCTTGCCAATTGACATTGGACTTCCGAATCTGCTCCTTCACCCACAGTTCTTCATCTCCTTCTAACTGATATGGTCCCTTGCTCACGACTCTCCAAATCTCATGGTCCTGAGCTCTCAGAAATACCTGCATCCGATTTTTCCAGTAAGCATAGTTAGTGCCATCAAAGAAGGGTGGCCTATTCACTGCATACCCCTCAGGCATGAACCCCTTGTTTTCCATTCCACTAAATCTCTCTGGGTTGTGAGACCCTTGACAAGAGAGCCAAGCTCTGATATCACGTGTTGGATTAGGTGGAAGGTCAAACTAGAGGGGAGGGGTGAATAGGTTGACCCTTTTAAAAAAATAATGCAAGATTACACTTGCTTTAGAAAGTAGAATGCTAATTAGAAGTTCAGTAAATAGACAGTATGAAGATCGAGCCTAATCAAACATCTAACGATAGGTGGATAAAATAAGAAAGCAAACCACAAGAGGAACACAGATTTTTATGGTGGTTCGGTCTCCCTATGGAGACCTACGTCCACCCCTCACTAAACCAGTGAGGATCCCTGATGAGCTTTATAGCTTAGCTACACCAAGGAACTACCTCCTCAAACAACGCTGAGCAGTATAGCTTGACTTAACCAGAGGAACAGATCCTCTAAACCGCTGACGAACAGCTTGCAGGCAACACGCCCAATCGCCCTTGATCCAAGCACAATCTGCTGGATCAAACCCCTCCCTCTACTCAAACCAGTACGAGGGAGACACAATGTAACAATGTTATAATTGAAAAACAGAAGCAATAAACGAAATCACTCAAAGATGGAGGGACATCTCCAGATCTGTAATGCTGCTGGATCTCAAGCTCGAACTCAGATGCTGGAGGAAGATGTTTCAACGATCAGCTGGCCTTCTCGTTCTGAAGGGTAGATGGACTCGCACTTATCCACTGCCACTGGATCTTCTTCTAATCGTCAGTGTATGCAGCAAGGTACCAGCAGGAAGACGATGAACTCCGCGATTCTTCTCAAGGGCTTCACCCTCTCTCTGGTTCGACTCTACTCTCCGAAAACCTTCTTCAATGTTTTTTCCATTTTCGCGTTCACTTCCAGATCCATGTAATATATACGTCTAGTGGGCCCCAACCAGATTTTCTGGTTAGCCCAATGATCGCTCTGCATAGAGCCTTCTGGAATCGAGAGGGAAAACCAGATCGCAAGCGCTTTTGACTGATGTGGCCTTTGACGTCACTTACGATTGGGGTCCACCCAACTAATCTCGTAAGTAGTTCAGATGGCGTCAACCCATTGAGTTCACGAGGTTGACGCAACCTTGAAATCTCTCACATGGCTTTGAATGTAATGCTGGATGCATTGACGCATGGGGTCACTGCGTCAACCCACTGAACTGTCCCAGAGGCAATTTCATATTCAGAGTGAACTGCTGCGTCGACGCTATCATGCTGTAGCGTTGACGCACTGGGTTATTCTAGTGAACCCATAACTCTACCTTTTTAACTGCTACGTCGACGCTGCTCTACTGTGGCGTTGACGTAGTGAAGTAGATCTATGAGTGCATCTGCTTCTTAAGCTGATGCGTCGACGCTGCAATAGTGTGGCATTGAGGCACTGAGATTATATCAATGACTTATGATTTTGCCTCTTCAATTGATGCGTGGACGCCTTGAACTCCCAGCGTCGACCCTGTTCCTTTCTTGCATCAAAGATGAACCAAATGGAAGCGTTACTGAATCAAGATTTAATTCAACATTTTGAGTTGAATTCAACATTCACATCTCATGGTTGTCATCATCAAAACCAGGGGCACAGCATCCGTGAGTCGAGTCTCACCTCTAGTGACATGTCCACTAGTTGTAGCCTTCTTACAGCACGCGTATGCTGACCCACCCGGGGGTGGTGGAGCGGCTTACCCGAGAGAGACGGTTGTTAGGCTGGTTACCATAGGGCCCCTTCACGCAGCCTGAGTCTAGGCTTTGGGGAAGAACCAGCTAGAGGATCTGACCTAGGGTGCATGGTCTGTGTGTGCACACTTGGTTGGGGGCACCGGACCCGCGCTGCTGAGCACGACCCCAGTTAGTCCTTGTTTGTGGTACTTGTTGTGTGTCTCAGTCTCCGCCTGGGGCGTCGTAGGGAGACATTGAGGCATGATGTAAGATGTCAGGGGACACATCCGGCTTTGCTTCTAGTGGGTGGTGTTCCTGTCTCCTGGCAGGTACGGACTTGTTTTCCCATTGGTTCGAGGTCGTTTTGTTCGGTATGGTTAGTTGTAGAGAGTTTTTCCGTTTATTTATTAACTTTCTGTTACTGTCGTACTCCTGCTAGGTAGCATTACCTTTCGTGCTTGTTCGATCTTTGCTGTCTTGTTTCTCTCATCCGAGGTGGGGGTCCGCGGGATCCCTACTGAGCCTATGAAATGAGGCTCACCCCTGTGTTTTCAGGTGGGGCGGGGTCGTCGAGAGGTGCGGCGGAGTTTCAGCGCAGTTCCAGTAGCCAGGGTTAGTCGCCAGTTGCTAGAGCCGGGGTATGCCCCGTGTACTTGTACTTTTCTTTCTATTGGCTGTACTTATATTGGACATGAGATACTTTGGACCTTGCAGCTATTTAGTGATTATTTATCTTAATTCCTCCATTATTTTTGGATTATTGTGCTAGCTCTGCAGTTATTTTAGCTTCTCTTGTACCCTCACACCATCTTTTAACCCTTCCGAATCTTCGGGCTCGTGGGTGGCGGGCCGAGGTTCGAGTCGCGCCGGTTCCTTTCGGTACTCGGATCTTGGGTCATTACATACCCCCAGGCTAACGGGCTGGTCAAAAATGCCAACAAAACTATCCTGAAAGGCATCAAGACCAGGCTCGAGAAAGCCAAGGGTAATTGGCTCGAGGAATTATCGAGCGTACTATGGTCATACCGAACTACTCCAAGAGCTGCTACCGGTGAAACTCCTTTCCAACTGGTGCATGGCACGGAGGCCGTGATTCCCCTGGAGATCGGCAGCTTGTCCCTCCGAGTCCTCAACTTCTCGCCCTAGCCGAATGAGCAGAAGTTGTTAGAAAAATGGGACCTGGAAGATGAGGTACGAGAAGTAGTGAGCATTCGAGCTACAAAATATCAGCGACACATGACTCAGTACTACAACGCCAGAGTATGAGACAGACACTTCCAACCGGGAGACTTCGTTTTGAGAAAAGTCGAAGCCTCTCGACCATTAGAGGCAGTGGGAAAGCTGGCCCCTAACTGGGAAGGCCCCTACCGAGTGGTCGAGACGCTCGGGAAAGGAGTGTACCAGTTATCTACCATGGAAGGAATGCCTATCCCTCGGACTTGGAACGCGGCAACATTGCGAAAGTTCTATTTTTGAGCTTCTTTAATACATGTAAGAGACAAATTATGATAATAAATTTCCTTTTCATTGCATCAACATCTTCGTACATCAGATAGGCCGTAGCCACTACAATATGCAAACCAAAAAAAATGATACAACATGAACTGATTACTCGGTGCTGGTGAGGTTAGCAGCTCCAAGCCGAGCCACTGACTCCACCCAGTGTGGAAATTGGCTCGGGTAACGAGACGGCTGTCTTTGTCTGCTTGGGAAGTTCGGAAGAGATGGTATCAGTAGGAACGAAAAGAAAAGGAAGGTACGTCCGGACACCAGCTTCGTAGAAAACAAGAGAAGGCCTCCTCTGCCAACTCATTGGAAGATGGAGCATAACGAAGCCATCAAGAATTGATGGCGCGGGCAAGAAGAAGCGGGAAATAGAAAGCAAGCACCCTCTGAGTGGTGCAAGCAAGAAAAAGAAAAGAGAAGAAGCAGAAAATAGGCATCCTCTAAAGAGTGAAGATGGTAGAAGAACAGAAGAAAGAGAAAAGATCGAACACTCTCTCGAGGGGAGTGGGAGAGGAGGAGCGGGGATGAAAGAAAGGAGGAGCAATGACGTTGAACGTCTCCTCCTCTTTCAGTCATCCCCCTCCCCCGGGTGGGGTGGAGGTCCATAAGTCAGGAGGGAGCACGTCGCCATGCACCGTCCCTTCTTGTACGATGTCCGCCCCCTCGTCGTCCATTCTTCTACGCCGGAGCAGCATGAATGCCCCAGCAGCCGCCAAAGTCTTCATCTTCAGAATCGCTCTCCATGCTCCGCTTGAGGATGATCACCAAGAAGAGGACGGCCACTTCGCAAAAAGAGAAGAAGAGGCAGAAACTGCAAGGGGAGCCTCAAGCGGCGTAGAGAGGAGGAGACATCCTTCGGGACCTTTTATAGGCCGGAGGGGGAGATTTTTAACTTAATTGATTCTCCCCTCGAAAAGATGCAAGAGGCAGACGTTGTAACGACCCGGGATCCGAGTACCAGAAAGGAACCGGTGCGTCTCGAAGCTCGGCCCTCCACCCACAAGCCTGAAGACTCGAAAGGGTTAAAAGGATGGTGTGGGAGTACAAGAGAAGCTGAAATAACCGCAGAGATAGCACAATAATCTAAAATAAAATGCACAGAATAAAATAAATAAATAAACTGCTACAAGGTCCAGTGTATCTCATGTCCAAATCAAGTACAGTCAATAGAAAGAAAAGTACAAGTACACGGGGCATACCCCGGCTCTGGTAGACTGGCGACTAACACTGGCTACTAGAACCACGCTGAAAACTCCGTCGCGCCTCTCGACGACCCCGCCTCACCTGAAAAGCAGGGTTGAGCCTCATTTCATTGGCCCAGTAGGGATCCCTCAGACCCCCACCGCACAACGAGGAAAATAAGCCGAAAAGACGCGAACAAGCACGGAGGGTAACGCTACCTAACAAAAGTACGGGAGAATCAACAAGCAATAATAAATAAACGAAAAAGCCCTCTACAACCAATCTCGCCTAACAAACTGACCTCGAACCGGCGGAAAAGCAAGTCCGTACCTGCCTGGAGACAGGAGCACCACCCACTAGAAGAACAGCCTGATGCATCCCCTGACATCTTACACCGCGCCTCAAGTGTCTCCCTACAACGCCCCAAGCGGAGACTGAGACACACAACAGTAACCAAGAACTCAGAACAAGGACTAGCTGGGGTCGCGCTCGTTAGCGCGGGTCCTCTGCCCCCAACTACGCGTGTACACATAGACCAACTGCTCTAGGTCGGGTCCTCTAGCCGATTTTCCCCCTAGTTGAACTCAGGCTTCAAAGGCAAGGGGCCCTACAAAAAGCAGCTTAAAAATCGTCTCTCTCGGGTAAGCCGCTCCACCACTCCCGGGTGGGTCAGCACACGTGTGCCATAAGAAGGCTACGACTAGTGGACGTGTCACCAGAGGTAAGACTCAACTCACGGAAACCACGTATCGAAGAGGAACGTGACAGCGGCCCACCCCGGACTGCCCCAGCCTAGCGGTCTATCGCTGGACTCCAAGGCCCAGCCTAGCGGTTTATCGCTGGACCGCAAGGCCCAGCCTAGCGGTCGAACCCACAACTGCCAGGGATCGAGCCACGGTAACGCCTAGCGGTCTATCGCTAGGCCGCTTGGCAAGCCAAATGGTCCATACCTGGACCACAAGGCAATGGCAAACGATCATACCCTTGACCGCTTACCAACGCGTGACTCCCAACGGTCAGAAGCATGCGCCCCGAGGGTGCAACGGTCAGAAAATGGCTAGCGGTCTATCGCACGACCACCTCACCTAGCCTAGCGATCCATCGCCAGACCGCAAGGCCTGCCAACAATACAGTGCTGCCAAGCGGTCTCCTGGAGACCGCCATCCCATGGTGTCCCTGGAAGGACCGCTAGGCTCTCCCGAGCGCGAAACGGCGGGAAACCTCAAAAACTCCCATCCACGCCCCGATCATCACCCGATGATGGGGAAACAAAGGGGAATCCTTCCCCAACCCTCCTAGCATACATCTAGACCCTTGGATCAGTCAAAAACCTCACGGAACGAGAGATCCGGCGCTCAACCCCAAAACATGGATTTTAACCCTCCCGGCTCAAAAATGCCCCTCTCGACCTCCCCACGGCCTACAGATCAAGGGGAAAGCAGTAAAGAAGGTAAGGATGCGTCCCCCTACCTCAAAGAAGCTCAAAATCCTCCAATTCAACGCCGATCCCCAAATCCCGGCCGACAAGAACACCGCGCCCCACGTCGCGAAGAGGGCACCGTCTCGATCACCTCACCGCCGCCGTCATCACCGCGCCGTCGCCTTGGTCCGCCACCCGTCGCTAGAGGAGGAGGGAGCGTCGCGAGCTCGAACGGGGAGAGAGTAAGCAACGGTCAGCCGCGGCTCACGGGGGAGAAGAAAGAAGAAGAAGAAAGAAAGAGGAAAAAAGAAAAAGGGTTATATATAGAAAATTCAGAAAATGTCAAAAATATAAAAAAATTAGGAAAAATTATTTTCACGATCCTCGAAACACGCTCAACGCACTGGTACAATCCCGAAGGAGGAGAAGGCAACGGTTCACCCGCTATGGCGTTCCACAGGTCCGTCAAGGAAAAACACGTGTAAACCACAAAACAAGCTCCGGGACCCCCAAAAGTGATCCAAAACTCACGGATCCGGATCCAAAAAATATATGAAAAACTCGGGACATTACAGCCCTCCCCCCTTAAACAAATTTCATCCTCGAAATTAAGGACAACGCACAGGGATAGGGGAGAAGACTCACCCGAACAAATAAGGATACAACTGTCGCATCTCATCCTCGCGCTCCCACGACGCCTCACCACCGGAGTGACGTTGCCAGACCACCTTAACCAGAGGGATAACCTTGTTCCACAGGTGCTGCTCACGCCGATCCTCGATGTGGATAGGGTACTCTGGAAGGGACAAGTCTGGGGTCACCTCGGGCCAAACGACATCCTCTAGAACGTGGGAATCATCGGGCATATACCTCCGCAGCATAGACACATGGAACACATCATGCAAGGCAGACTGCTCTGGGGGTAACTGCAACCGATAGGCAACTTCACCAATATGCTCGATAATAAGAAAAGGACCAATATAGCGGGGACACAACTTCCCACGCCTACCGAAGCGCATTACACCCTTCATGGGAGAAACTCGCAAAAACACCCGATCTCCGACAGCAAAGCTCTGTCGAACCAGATGCACCACCTTAGTACACTACTGTACCAAATTTGGTCCTGTTAGGACACGCTCACCCACCTCAAACCAATCAAGCGGAGTCCAACAAGGTCATCCGTACAATGCCTCGTACGGAGCCATACCAATGCTCGAATGATAGCCATTGTTGTAGGCAAACTCCACTAACGGTAAATGGTGGATCCAACTCCCTTGCCACTCCAAGCAACACGACCTTAACATATTCTCCAAAGTCTGGATAGTCCTCTCAGATTGACCATCCGATTGAGGATGGTACGCCGAGCTAAAAGCTAACTGATGCCCAGAGCCTTCTGGAAGCTCCTCAAAAATCTCGAAGTGAAGTGCGGATCACGATCAGACATAGTGGAGATGGGAACCCCATGCAATGGGATGATCCGCTCCACATATAGACGGGCTAAATGATGCACACTCCAACTGACCTTGATCGGCAACAATCAAGTCATCTTCGTCAGTCTATCCACCAGTAACCAAATACTATCATGCCCACTGGATGTCCTCGGCAACCCAACCACGAAATCAGTGGTCACGTGGTCCCACTTCCACGCTGGGATCTTCAAGGGGTAAAGTGTACCTCTCGGTCGATGGTGCTCAGCTTTCACTTGCTGACAGGTCAAACACCTGGCCACAAATTTCGTAACATCTCTCTTCATCCCAGGCCACCAAAACTGCCTCTTTAAGTTCTGGTACATCTTCTCCGATCTGGGGTGCATGGCATACCGGCTCCCATGATCCTCTCACAGCACCGTGCGCCTCGCCTGCTCCTCGGCCAGGACGTACAACCTACCTCGAAACCGTACAGCCCCATCCTCACCAAACTCCACCTCGGCCATCGATAAAATACGAGGCAGATCGGGGTTCGCACGCTGAGCCTCATTCACCTGACGACGAACAGCTGGCGAGATAGTCAAGCTCATGAGAACAGTCGAACCCTGATCCTGAGGGATCTTGAGCCTAAAAGTCATGGCCGACACCTGCTCCCATAACCTCCACTTCCTCAACAGCATCTGACTGACCACCACCTTCCTACTCAAGGCGTCAGCCACGACATTCATCCTGCCAGGCTGATACATCAGAGTAAAATCATAATCCCTCATGCACTCCATCCACCTCCTCTACCTGAGGTTAAGATCCTTCTGGGTAAACACATACCTCAAACACTGATGGTCAGTAAACATCTCAAACTTCTCGCCGTATAGATAGTGCCTCCAGATCTTCAGAGTGAAAATCACCGCCACCAACTCAAGATCATGAGTAGGGCAGTTCTCCTTATGTGGCTTCAATTGACGAGATGCATACGCCACCACTCTACTGTGCTGCATCAGCATAGAACCCAAACCTACCCTGGAAGCATCCATACACACCACAAAACCTCCCGATCCTGTGAAGAGTTTAGGAGATGGTGCAAGCCCGGATTCAGAGGGGGGGATGAATGAATCCCCTTTTTAAAACTTCACCCAATTGAAAAAATGTAACTAGACCATGTAGTGGAATTTAACTCACAGGAAACATAAACGACTATAACTATTCTCCAGTAACAGTTAGAGGATTGGACAGATTAAACTACTGATTGACTAAACTGAGAGATGCTCTAATGAAGCACACAGCTGAACACTTAACCTGCACTCCCAGCAGACGCAAAAAATCTATGCACTTAAGTTGAGTCAACAGATAAGAAATTAGAACGAGATCCTAAGCATGCATCTAGCGCTAAACACACAACAATGCAAACCACACAGTGCACAAGGATTTTTTAGATGGTTCAGTCTGCTGCCAGCAGACCTACGTCCATCCCCCACTCAAATCAGAGTGAGGCTTCCCGCTGATATACAGCTTAAACTGCTGGGCATTACAGCTTGCCTACAACCGCTGAGCAACATAGCTTGCTTCCGCTGAGCAACACAGCTTGCTGTCCAGAGGAACCAATCCTCTGCAATGCTGTGGTTTACAGCTTAACCTGTCTAGAGGAATCCTCCTCTGCAACGCTGAGCAACACAGCTTGCTCCGCTGACTTACAGCTTGAAACAAAGGTTTAAAATAAAACAAAAGATGGAAAAATCACAGCACCGGAGAGCTGAAAGAAATTGTAAATCAAATGTGGCTCTCGCAGGAGCTGACTGGTTTGGATCTGATCCAAAGTCTAGTAGAGACAAATCTTCAACCAGGACTACTCTTTCCTCTCCTCGAGTTCTCAATCTCTCTCTTTCTTCTTCTTGCTCTTTCTTTCTCCTAGATTTCTGATCTCTCTCTCTCAGCTCTGCTCTTCTTCTTCTGTTCTTTTCTCTGCTATACTATTCTTCCTCTCTTTAGTTCTCTTCACAGATATCTTCTATTTTTCTCTTGGTCATCTTTCTTTGATCGCAGAAAAGGTGTTTATATAGCTTCAGCCTGGGACCCACGAGCTCACGCACTGGGCATGTGAAGGGAGCACTCCCGCCAAGAAGCTTCAAGATTATCTTAGCCACGTGTCAGAATCTTGGCACTGTAGCTTTCCATGTGGAAGCTCTTTTCAGAGACAATCCGTCTTGGATCACATGCCCTCCTTAGGGTCACGAATAGTTGTCCTGTCAAATTGTTAGACACTTATACAGTTAGACGAGAATAAAGAGTTGCACAGAGTTGACAAGGCATTAAAGCAGGATTGCACAGACTCAATATGACTATGAGACTAAGAGGTGCACAGACGTCATGTGTTCACAAGCAAAGAGTGCACTGACTTTGTGTGTGCAAAATACGAGTATTGCACTGATCAAACATGCCAAACCCTATCTTGCACAGACCTTGCATGTGCAAAGAAAAGGATTGCACAGACTCAGTCATGCACAAGACGAGACATGCACTGGCTCCTCTGTGTGCCTAAGAAGGATGTGCACCGATTATGAAGAGCGTTCAACAATGCATGCACAGACTTAGTATGCAGCACACCTCAATATGCATAGACTCTAGACCCATGCACAGACTAGCCAATGAGATATGCACGAACTTGATGTGCACGGTGCGAGAGTTGCACCGACATGGCTACAGTGAATTTCATCAACTGGCTCGCTTGCAATGAAGGACTTGCACCGAGGTTGCATGAGTGAAAAGCAAGAGATGCACCGATTCTGTTCGAGGTACAACAATGTGTTGCACCGACTCAATATGCCTAAATCCAATATGCACAGACTTGCCTGCGTGCATGCAAGACCAATTGCACCGACTTATCATTCCTAGAACACAGCATGCACCGACTAATTTTGCATGCAACAACAACGGTTGCACCAACCTCAGTAATGAAGTGCACAAATCTTAGTATGATGATCAGCAAAGATATGCACCGAACAAGGTAGATATGCACGGACCCTGGACCCTAAGTATGCACCGACTTAATGTGTGGTCACAAAAGATGTGTACCGACTTGCCTAGCAAGAACAGAGACTGCACCGACTTTAACTCTCTATATGCACTGACAACAATAGTGAGTATGCACAGACTTAGTTCAGACCATCAAGAAATGCATTGACCAAAAAGTGAATTGCACAGACTTTTACATGCATTCTTTAGTGATGTGCATCAAGATGAACTTGAGTTGCACCGACCTTTATGAACAAGGCAATCTGGAGGATTTTAACAAATGACCATGCATGCACCCTGGCAATGGCCTCAGCATAAAGCAATGTCAGCACAAAAACATATGCATAGTAAACAGATGCAGAATCAAAACACATGGTGACTCATAGTGTTTGTTATCATCAAAACCACAGGGGCACAACAATCTCCCCCTTTTTGATGATGGCAACACTATGAGTCACACTGCACACTGCACACTGCACATTAAGACTCATCAAACTATTCTCCCCCTTTGACTTCATCAAAAAGAAAATAGTTTGAGAGAGAAATATAAGCAGGCATGAAATGATTGGTATAAAATCTCCCCCTTTTGACTACATCATTATGACAAAGAAGATCTATACTCCCCCTAAATAAATGAATGAAATCAGCAAACACAGGGGCGGATAGGCAATCAACCACCAATCCTCCCCCTTTAAATAGCAATAAATCTAGTCTAGTCAACATCTATCCTCTCTTGAAGACAAGACAATGCTCCTTGTTCAGAATGAACCAAAGCTTTCAAGAAGGTATGTAAGGAGTGTGAGGAAGAGTCTCAAAGCAACAAGTAGAGCACATGATCTTTCAAGAACAATTCAGCCGAGAGAGTGAGCAGGTTCTAGTAAAGATTAGAAAGCAGATATGCTAGTTGATGAAGGAGAAAATGTAACTGATCAGAAGAAGTTTTATAGCAGGTACCATAGTTATAAATCCAAGTATTGATAGACTCTCTTATCATAAGGGGTTATGAATTAAACTACATGACAAAGCAGGTTTAAGCATGATGTATACCAAATTTGTCAATCAAATTCCATACTTATATCCGAAACTAAGTTTTAATAAAGGAAAACCAATTATTCATATAACACTCCAGTTCAATCATCTTCCATCTTACTCAAATAATTTCAATGACTCCTTTGAGAGTTACACAGAGTAGTATTGAGATTAAACACCTTTAATGGTACGTGAAGTTAACTATTTTGTAGGAATTTTTTGAATTTTACTTTTGTTCAGCAATTTATTTTCCTGAGCAATCTTAGTTAATCAACACCTTTTTACATGAGGCACAACACGTCTTAGGTGAAGTGACCCAGTTACTCAACGTGATAACGGTATTGCCTCTCAATTATGAGAACAGAGTTAGCAATAGAAGTGTTTTTTTACATGAGGAGACACCTTGATTAGAGGTCGGAATCTCCTGTTACTCAACATAATTATGCTATTGCTCTGTCAGATTTTTCAATTATTTTTACACCAGAGATAACTATGGCACTTCATGACATGGGTTTACTCCATTTCTTTGAAAGAGTACCCAATTTCTCAGTGATCAAAGTCATTGCTCTGATTTTTATTTTCCTTTAGTCAACTTCAGATAGATTTATGTTTAAGAACAATACTAGCAACATGTAACTCAACCAAAGAAGCCTTGATTTCAAATTTTCAGATTTCAAATAATTTAGTCCAGAGATTACATGAAACGGTTAGTTAAGATATATTAAAACTTATGATTCAGATATTTTCAAGAATTTCAATTTCAAATTCAAGAATACATTAGACTTATACCAGTCTAGATCAGTAGACATTCTTAATCCTGTATGATAGGAGTGTCCCAAAAAAATTCGGATTCATAAGGAAGGTAGAACTATTCAAGCAATCATCAAGATCAGTTAAATAAGCAGCTTCAATCAACTACCATCAGCAGTAACAGTAAAGAGTGGCAATGAAAGCACTTATGCGATTTAATGTTCACAGTAGAGAACAAAGTCATTCCAACCAGCTTGACTGAATTAGAGTTATGTGAATGATGGGAACAAGCTGGCAATGGAATTCACAGCAGACAGGAGGTGAGCATCAATGCAGTTCAGAATTCAATAGCTGAGTCTGGAATACAGACAGATCACCTTGAAGGTAGTGGCAACAAAGAATTCGAGTAAAATTCTCCTTCAGAAACATAGGGAATGGCAGTCAGAGATTTCATTTTCAAGAAAGATATGAATTCAGATGATGATAGTTCAGAAGCCAATTAACACACATGAGTAGGATAAGTGACTGGACAGGAAGGGTTCAGTTTGAAAAGGACTAACGAGTCTAAAGTGCTCCCCCTGTCTAGATGCAATGAGTCATTTCTTTTTGGATTTTTCAAATTTGATGATATGTAATACACTACACTACATGTATGCATATGCAGTGACAGTCATGACCAAATTATGCATCTACTCCCCCTGATTAAATGCAAAGATTCTCAAACCCACAAGTGCATAACAGTTTATGCATGTACCCCCTTTAATTAAATGCAATGAATGAAGTTTCTAAATGCAATATGTGCAATACTCAACATGCAGGGAGTTTAACAAATCATGCATCATGACATAGATGTGCAATGCATTCAGAGACAAACTACGACTATTTCCATGTGCATTTCAAGCTTTCAAAGAGATTCAATTCAACAATGCACAAGAAACTTGACATGATGTGCAGACATTTAAAGCAAACAAATTCAGATGATGGAATTTAAATAGAAATTTTGAACTAACCTGAAGAGCGCAATCATGGGGTTTTCATTCTTGAGTGCTTTGGTTTATTAACCCCTTTATTCCTTTCCAAGGCACACCTGCAACAATTGGCTTATTTTGATCAAGCAGGAACCCAAGCAGCCTTGGGTCTTGTATTACTCCCAATAGGTGTTCTGAACAATTGTTGAGCACGAAGGTCATTAGATCTCTTCAAGTAGCAGTTATTCATTGAATGACCTATCTGATCACAGTAATGAGAGGATACAACAGATTTCAACTTCTTTTTATGCACATTCCTGTTGTTATAAAATCGATGAGTAGAGTAAAAATTCTGTTTAATGAAGCCAGCCACCCAACAATCAGCAACTTTGTGACATGGCTTTCCATAATTAAAGCATGAAGAATTTTCTCTTATAGGGCTCCTAACAAAAGCATGTCTGTTTACAGGGAATTTAGATGTGTTTCCCTGAGCATGCCAATAGTCCTTGACTGTATGGCCATGTTTTCCACATTCGAAGTACCAGATGTGCTTACCTCTAGAACCAGCATTATTCCTATGAGATTCTGACCAGCATTCAATAGCCTTGTGACCAGGCTTGTTACAATTAAAGCATATGATGTGTTGGTTTGAAGCAGGTTTGTTTCTATAAGGGCCATGATGATTTGCAGAGAATTTAGCATGCATCCTATCATCTTGTTTCATGACAGAGCATTCATTCATGAAGTGACCATGCCTACCACAGTAATGACAAGAATCATCAGATTTCATAGTAGCATGGTTTCTACCGAATGAGTTCTTAGAATGCATTGTTCCACAAATATGCTCATCCTTCATCATCAATTCACAATCATGCATTACATGGCCTAGCTTACCACAGTAATGGCATGAAACATTCTTTTCATGTGCATGCGAATGAGTAACAGACTTATGAATAGCATGCATTAACCCATCAGATTCCACAGAACTATGAGAGTTAACAACACAGGCAGGGACAACCTTGACTTTATTTATATAATCATTCTTTTTCATTTGTTTACCCTTTTTCAAAGCTTTTGTTTGTTTTTCATTTCTCTGAGCCTTAAATTAAAAGACTGATGATAAAGGTATTTTAAATGACTCAGAACAGCTATCAAAGGAGGTGGATGAATTATTTTTAAGTTTCTTCTTGTCGGCCACATTGTAACCCAGTTCTTCCTTCTGAACATTATCCTTAGTTCCAGGAATCTTATCAAGGTTGCTCTTTCCTTCAACAAATTTTGACAGTAAGCTTTTAAGTTCCTGGATTTTAGAGTTTAAGGAAGCAATGTTATCTTCATAGCCAATAATCTCGGTTTCACAAGAAATAACATGCTGATGCAGTTCATTATTCAAATTTTTTAAAGTTGCAATTTCTTGTGTGTGCTCTTGCTCTATGTTAATCTCATCCTCCTTCATCACACATTTTCCCTTTTCAATTGTCATAAGTCTTTCGAAAATAACAACATTTAGGACCATGAGTTTCTTGTTTTGTTCTTTCAAATATTTATTCTCCTCAGTCAACTTCTCAATTTCTTCAACACATTTTTCACTACTGGATATTAATTCCAGTCTTTCAATCAGTTTCTCTTCTCTTTGTTCAACTTCAATTTTCTCAGCCAGCAAATCTTTGTGATCCTCTTTGAGTGAAGCAATTAACTTCATCTGCCATTCATTTTCAAGGTAGAGACCTTCATTACGTTCCTTTAGCAGAGAACATCTACTGTAGGCTGACTTTATAGAACAAGTGTTTGAGGCTTCCTCGATTTCTTTTATTCTGGCTACAAGGTTTTCATTTTTCTTCTGAAATTCTGCATTCTCAAGTTTTAATTTATCCAATTCAGAATTTACCTTATTCAACTCTTGTAATTTCATGAGATGTTCATCATTCTTAGCATTCAACTGACCTTTCAATTGAGAGATCTTGTTCAGATGTTCTTGATTTTTATTTTTCAAGGACGACATCTGTTCCTTACTCTTTCGACCATCTACCAAACACAGATCATAAGATTGTTTTAGCTGTGAACAATTTTCACAAGAGAATTCAGATTTATTTTGTTCAATCTTTTTCTTCAACCTTTTATTCTCAGATTTCATTTTCCTGGATAGATCTAGCAACTCTTCATACATCACTACCAATTCATCAAATGAGGGTTCTTCTGATCCGGAGCTTACCTGAGATGATGAATCCTCATTCCTTTGATTACTGTTGTAATCACTCCGGTTGGCCATCAGACACATTCGTTCTTGCTCCTAATGAATGGTAGTTATCTTGTCCATGATCCCTTTTCCAGATGTACATCCTGCAATACATGGAAATAAATCAATGTTCACCGAGTCTCTCAAAGTGTTAAAGACTAGGCCATTCTCACGGTCTTTCATCCTATCCTCTTTAGACCATTTGGTCTGATTGTGAGGTAATTTGTGTGGACCTTTTGATATGAGACTCCATAATTTTGGATCAATGGAGTTCATGTATGTACAAAGGCCGCCAAGCCAATTGCTGAAGTTAGAACCATCGAAAATCAGAGGGCGAGCCATTGAGATAGATATCAAATAGTTTCAATGCATAGAGCAATCGATAAGTAATGCACCTAAAACTAGATAGCAGGATCCTCTGCAGATCGTTGCATCTGAATAGTTAGAGACCTGCTCTGATACCAAGTGAGGAGTTTAGGAGATGGTGCACGCCCGGATTCAGAGGGGGGGGATGAATGAATCCCCTTTTTAAAACTTCGCCCAATTAAAAAAATGTAACTAGACCATGTAGTGGAATTTAACTCACAGGAAACATAAACGACTATAACTGTTCTCTAGTAACAGTTAGAGGATCGGACAGATTAAACTACTGATTGACTAAACTGAGAGATGCTCTAATGAATCACATAGCTGAACACTTAACTTGCACTCCCAAAAGACGCAGAAAATCTATGCACTTAAGTTGAGTCAACAGATAAGAAATTAGAACGAGATCCTAAGCATGCATCTAGCGCTGAACACAAAACAATGCAAACCACACAGTGCACAAAGATTTTTTAGATGGTTCAGTCTGCTGCCAGCAGACCTATGTCCATCCCCCACTCAAATCAGAGTGAGGCTTCCCACTGATACACAGCTTAAACTGTTGGGCATTACAGCTTATCTACAACCGCCGAGCAACACAGCTTGCTTCCGCTGAGCAACACAGCTTATTGTCCAGAGGAACCAATCCTCTGCAACGCTGAGGTTTACAGCTTAACCTGTCTAGAGGAATCCTCCTCTGCAACATTGAGCAACACAGCTTGCTCCGCTGACTTACAGCTTGAAACAAAGGTTTAAAATAAAACAAAAGATGGAAAAATCGCAGCACCGGAGAGCTGAAATAAATTGTAAATCAAATGTGGCTCTCGCAGGAGCTGACTGGTTTGGATCTGATCCAAAGTCTAGTAGAGACAAATCTTCAACCAGGACTACTCTTTCCTCTCCTCGAGTTCTCAATCTCTCGCTTTCTTCTTCTTGCTCTTTCTTTCACCTAGATTTCTGATCTCTCTCTCTTAGCTCTACTCTTCTTCTTCTGTTCTTTTCTCTGCTATACTATTCTTCCTCTCTTTAGTTCTCTTCACAGATATCTTCTATTTTTCTCTTGGTCATCTTTCTTTGATCGCGGAAAAGGTGTTTATATAGCTTAAGCCTGGGACCCACGAGCTCACGCACTGGGCGTGTGAAGGGAGCACTCCCGCCAAGAAGCTTCAAGATTATCTTAGCCACGTGTCAGAATCATGGCACTGTAGCTTTCCATGTGAAAGCTCTTTTCAGAGACGATCCATCTTGGATCACGTGCCCTCCTTAGGGTCACGAATAGTTGTCCTGTCAAATTGTCAGACAGTTATATAGTTAGACGAGAATAAAGAGTTGCACAGAGTTGACAAGGCATTAAAGCAGGATTGCACAGACTCAATATGACTATGAGACTAAGAGGTGCACAGCCGTCATGTGTTCACAAGCAAAGAGTGCACTGACTTTGTGTGTGCAAAATACGAGTACTGCACTGATCAAACATGCCAAACCCTATCTTGCACAGACCTTGCATGTGCAAAGAAAAGGATTGCACAGACTCAGTCATGCACAAGACGAGACATGCACTGGCTCCTCTGTGTGCTTAAGAAGGATGTGCACCGATTATGAAGAGCATTCAGCAATGCATGCACAGACTTAGTATGCAGCACACCTTAATATGCACGGACTCTAGACCCATGCACAGACTAGCCAATAAGATATGCATGAACTTGATGTGCACGGTGCGAGAGTTGCACCGACATGGCTATAGTAAATTTCATCAACTGGCTCGCTTGCAATGCAGGACTTGCACCGAGGTTGCATGAGTGAAAAGCAAGAGATGCACCGATTCTGTTCGAGGTACAACAATGTGTTGCACCGACTCAATATGCCTAAAGCCAATATGCACAGACTTGCCTGCGTGCATGCAAGACCAATTGCACTGACTTATCGTTCCTAGAACACAGCATGCACTGACTCATTTTGCATGCAACAACAACGGTTGCACCGGCCTCAGTAATGAAGTACACAAATCTTAGTATGATGATCATCAAAGATATGCACCGAACAAGGCAGATATGCACGGACCCTGGACCCTAAGTATGCACCGACTTAATGCGTGGTCACACAAGATGTGTACCGACTTTCCTAGCAAAAATAGAGACTGCACCAACTTTAACTCTCTATATGCACTGACAACAATAGTGAGGATGTCAGCCCTCTTGGTTGCGTGTCTCATATCTATAGTGAGCCAGGCTCTCTTCACTATTCGGATGCCGACGGTAACCTTGAACTGACTTTCCACAATGACTTGCCGGTGGTGGAGGAGGCGGCGCCGTCGCCGGAGCAGGTTGTTCAGACGATTCCGAAAGATACGGATCATGTTATGGATTGTGTGACTTCTTCTACGGAAGGTGTATCGCTGACTTTCTCATCCAATGCTGCCGTTCGGGTGTTGGAATCTGCCACGGATCTCGGCCCTTCTGTTTTGAAAGGGGGCCTTCCAAAGCTACCATCCGTTGTCTCTTCTAGAGCCAGAGCGGAGAATTTGCTGATGGAAGTTGCCTCCACATTGCCACCTAGGGGCATATGCGTCGATGGTGTTCGTACGAGATCAAAGGCCAAAGTGGCCAATGGGCACTCTGGGTATACCTCCTCATGATGAATAATATTCTATTCTGAAATATCAGGGGCATTACTAACACTACCTCTAAGCGCATTCTTAAGCGACTTTTAAATAAACATGATATTGTTCTACTTGCTATTTTTGAACCTATGACTCAATTGAGTAGGAATGCTGATATCTGCCGTGCTTTGGGTATGGATAACTATGCAACTTTTCTGCAGGAAGATTCAAAAATATGGATCTTTTGGAACAATCCTTTGGAATTCCAATTGGTTTCCAGCTCCACTCAGCAAGTTACAGGCTTAGTTAAGCGGGCTGGCTTCTCCGACTACATGTTTTCTGCTATTTATGCATCTTGTGATAGGGTCGCACGTCGATCATTATTTGAGGAGTTGCTGTCTATCCCTATGTCAGTGAATCTCCCTTGGATTGCTGGTGGTGACTTCAACTGTGTTTCTGTTCCTTCTGAGAAGCAGGGTGGTCGTATGCCAAATTCCTCATCCATGATTAATTTCAATGGTTTCTTATCATCCTCTAGGCTACTGGATGCTGGATATCGGGGCCCTCGGTTTACCTGGTCTAATAATCGGGTTGGTGCTGCTGCGATCAAGGCCCGCCTTGACAGGATTCTTTTTAACCTACCTTGCCAAGAAAATTACCCAGGCCTCATTGTTCAGCATCTACCTCGCCAATCTTCAGACCATGCTCCAATTTTATTACATTCAATTAGCAACCAGAATAATCCTTCGCGCGATTCATATTTCAGCGGATGTGGTTAGATCATGGGTCTCTCCTATAGTGTGTTCGTGATGCCTGGTCACAAGCTGAAAGTTGGTACCCCAATCCTTTGGTTAAACTCCAATGTAAGCTTAAACCCACCAAAATTGCGCTACAGGGATGGAATAAAAATGTTTTCGGCAGAATTGAAGAGACCATTAAGGCTACTGAGGTAAATGTGCAAATCAAACAACTGGCTTTTGATGATCAACCTACTGAGAGCAATAAGGTAGCTCTAAATGTAGCAGATGCAGAATTATGGAGGATGCTACACCGACAAGAAATCTTCTGGTCACAAAAGGCAAGGATAAAGTGGATTGAGGATGGAGATAGGAATATAGCCTTCTATCATGCTATTGTCAAGGATAGACGGCGCAAGAGCTTCATTCATAGATTGAAAATTGATGATCATTGGTGCGATGATCAAAATTCTTTGCGGGAGGAGGCCATAAGGTTTTACTCCAATCTTCTGACTTCCGAGGACCATGTGGTGGATGAGTCTTCACTTGCTTGTATTCCGCATATCATTTCTGCTGAGGAGAACCTTGCTCTCACTAATACACCACTTCAGTAAGAAATCAAGGAGGCTGTGTAGGGTATGGACGAGGACAGTGCCCCGGGTCCAGACGACTTTACAGGTGCTTTCTTTATAGCTTGTTGGGAAGTTATTGGTGCGGATGTTGTAGCAGTTGTTCGAGGCTTCTTTCAAGGCTTTCCTATTCCAAAAGGCATGGCCTCTAGCATCATAGCACTTATTCCGAAAGTAACAAATCCTACAAAATTTGGGGAGTTCAGGCCTATTAGCCTCTGCAATTTTAGCTATAAAATCATATCCCGTATTTTATGCACTAGACTTACTAATATTCTTCCCTCCATTATTTTCGATGAGCAAGGTGCCTTTGTGAAGGGGAGGCACATTCTAGACAATATGGCTCTGGCTAGGCAACTGATTTTTGATATTGGTAGGAAGGTGAGGGGACATAATGTGGTTTTCAAATTGGATATGATGAAGGCTTACGACAGGGTTGAATGGGATTTCCTCCTTGCGGTGCTTCGGAAATTTGGCTTCTGCAGCATATTTACCTCTTATATAGCCATGCTCCTTTCGAACAATTGGTTTTCTGTTCTTTTCAATGGCTCCCCAGCTGGTTTCTTCCACTCCTCCAGTGGCATTAGACAAGGTGACACTCTGGCACCTTTCCTATTTATAGTTATGGAAGAAGCCCTGAGTAGAGGCCTGAAAAGCCTATGCTCTAATGACGTTCTCCAGCCATATTCAAGTCCTCGTAGCTGCCCTCTTATCACTCACCTCTTATATGCGGATGACACCTTGCTATTTATGAATGGGCACGCATCCAACATTCGCAAGCTCATGGTCTTTCTGAAGCGCTATGAACGAGCCTCAGGCCAGAAGATCAATCATTCCAAGAGTTGCTTTCTCATCTCCCCGTCTGCACCTCCACGGGTGGCTACCAGTATTGCAGCTATAACTGGTTTTTGTCAGCAACATGGTGCTCTTACATATCTGGGTGTGCCAATTAGGCTAGGCCGCACCTTGGTAGCTGACTATAGGCCTCTCATCGAGAAGGTTAGTGGTCGTATCTCGTCCTAGAAGAATAAACTACTGTCGCAAGTGGGGAGGGTAACTCTGATTAATTCTGTGCTTTGTTCTATGCCCATTTACCTTGCAGCTGCTGCTTCTATTCCAAAGACTGTTATTGCCTACATTGAACGATTATGTTCAGATTTCTTATGGGGTTCCTCCGAGGGGCAACATCGACGTCACTGGATCTCTTGGAATGCTATTCAAAGGCCTTATATTGAAGGAGGTCTGGGCGTGCGCAGTCTTTGGCATGTCCAATTATCTCTTGCTGTTAAGTTGGCATGGAATATCCGGCGAGGTTCTTCCCTTTGGGCTAACTATGCCCGCATCCAGTTCAGGAACCTTCTAGGATTAACCACTGTATCGACACCCTCCTCACGGCACCCGCATGGTATCTCTAGGACTGTGTTTCGAGCTGCTCTTGAGGTGGTGGATAAAAACACCCGTTGGGTCCTTGGTGACGGGAAGAATGTTGATTTCTTGGACGATACCTGGGTGGGCAATTGCCCGTTGAGGAATCATCTTTCTGCTCCGTACCAGGGTCCCCCAACCACAGTCCGTGAAGTGCTTATGAACGTGGCGCACCCGATCAGAACCCTCTTGCCTGATCAAAATATGCTGGATGGTATACAACTATCCTCTTATGAAGATAGGTGCGTCGGGTCTGCCACTGGATCCGGGGATTTCACGGTTCGATCCACCTACTTACAACTTAGACCAGTGGGCCTCTGCAGGAGACCTTTTTCTACTCTCTGGAATCGGTGCTTCCAAAGGCGTGTTTCCTTATTTGCCTAGCGGCTCTTATATAGGGTTGTCCCTGCCGATGCTAGAGTTGTTGATTGCGGAATAGCAATGGCGTCGAGGTGTCAGTGCGGTAGGTATCCCCAAACTAAAGACCTGAACCATTTGTTTATGAATGGGGAGCTAGCAACCTCTCTTTGGAACTGGATGCTCCCTCTCCTGGATTCTGGCTATGATCCTCGGCCCCATATTACTCATCGGATCTAGGACATCTTGAGCCGGTTTAGTGAGCATAACCCGCATGGCTTTATCATTATTTATGCATCTATCCTAATTGTGTGGGAAATTTGGAAGGCCAGATGTAAAATGAGGTTTGATGCGGCTCATACTTCTATTACTTCTACTATCTGCAACATCCATTTCAGTATTAGTGTTGCTCTGGACAAGAAGGTTTTCAAACAAAAACCTGATGACAGGATGCTCAAGGTCATCGCCAGTTTTGGTTTTACTCCTCGTCTTGCGCCGCACACTGTCAAGCTAGTTCGATGGACGCCTCCTCTTATTGGCCTGGTGCTAAACGTCGATGGTGCTAGCAAGGGAAACCCAGGCCACTGCGGCAGTGGAAGATGTATTAGAGACAGCAGAGGGGAGGTTCTTCTTGCCTTCATGCATTACTATGGGCTCGGGACGAGCCTAGTTGCTGAGACTCGTGCTATGTGCGATGGCATTCGGCTGGCTCGTGAGCATGGGCTGCAGATTTTGGAAATACATACAGACTCGGCTGTCTTGGCTGCCTCGCTTCAAGAATCTGGGAAGAACTTCTCTTGGCCTAGCCTACATTGGTGGAGGGAGATCCGAGATGCTGTACACTCCCATAGCCTTCAGATTTCACATGTATACAGGGAGGCCAACCAAGTTGCCGATGCTCTTGCGTCCCACGTTTGTCTAAACCGTGTCAATACTATTTTCTTCTCATCTCGGCAGCTCCCTAGGACCTGCTTTAGCTCCATTGTTGGTGATCGCATGGGATTGGTCTCTTTTCGCTTCTCCTAGCTGGCCCTCTAGCAGCTGCTGTATTTGGTTCGCAGGGGTATGCCCCGAAGTTTTATGTAAACAGCTTACCATATAATAAAAAGAGCTAGATGCACATGGGCCTTTCCTGTGGTCTAGCAATTTATTAAAAAAAAAAGTATGCACATACTTAGTTCAGACCATCAAGAAATGCATTGACCGAAAAGTGAATTGCACAGACTTTTACATGCATTCTATAGTGATGTGCATCAAGATGAACCGTGAGTTGCACTGACCTTTATGAACAAGGCAATATGGTGGATTTTAACAAATGACCATGAATGCACCCTGGCAATGGCCTCAGCATAAAGCAATGTCAGCACAAAAACATATGCATAGTAAACATATGTAGAATCAAAACACATGGTGACTCATAGTGTTTGTTATCATCAAAACCACATGGGCACAACATCCTAAAGGCAACACCAACACCAACACCGGAGTAGTCGTGAGCAATCTCTTCAGCTCCATGAAGCTCTGCTCACACTCCTCCATCCAGACAAACGGCACCTCCTTCCACGTGAGCCTGGTCATCGGAGCCGCAATACAAGCAAAATGTTGAATGAACCTCCTATAATAACCTGCAAGCCCCAAAAAGCTATGAATCTCCGTGATAGAACTCGACCTCGGCCACTGCACCACAGCCTCGACCTTGGCCGGGTCCACAGAAACACCGTCACCAGAAATCATGTGCCCCAAAAAGTGCACCTCTGGTAGCCAAAACTCACACTTGCTGAGCTTGGCATACAGTTGGTGATCCCGCAAGGTCTGCCGCACCACCCTCAAATGATGCACATGCTCCTCAGTAGACCGTGAATACACAAGGATGTCATCCACAAACACGACCACGAACTGGTCTAGATACGGATGGAACACCCTATGCATCAAATCCATAAATGCCGCGGGGGCATTGGTGAGCCCAAACGGCATCACCAAGAACTCATAATGCCCATACCTCGAGCGAAACGCAGTCTTCTCAACATCAGACTCTCGAATCCGCAACTGGTAATAACTCGATCTCATATCGATCTGTAAAAACACCCAGGCAGATTGAAGCTGATCAAACAAGTCATCAATCCGAGGCAACGGATACTTGTTCTTAATAGTCGCCTGGTTCAACTGTCGGTAGTTGATGCACAGCCTCAAACTACCATCCCTCTTCTTCACAAACAACACCGACGCACCCCAACGGGAAAAGCTAGGATGAATGTACCCCTTGGCCAGCAACTCCTGCAACTGTGCCTTCAGCTCTCTCAACTCCGCAGGCGCCATCCGGTAAGGGGCTTTCGACATAGGCGCCGTTCCTGGTACCACCTCAATCACGAAATCAATCTCTCACTGCGGTGGCAACCCTGGCAACTCCTCAGGAAAAACATCAGAAAACTCGCACACAATCAGAATATCCTCCACATCTGGACACTTTCGATCGACCAAGACCACAGAAGCGAGAAAACCTTGACAACCCATGTCAAGCAATCGACGAGCCCTAATAGTCGAAATAAGAAAACGAGAGGAGGAAGATCGGATACCTTGGTAGTAGAAAGTGGGTCTACTAGGATGCTGGAAGTAGACCCTCTTCAAACGGCAATCCACCACTGCCCGATGAGCCTCGAGCCAATCCATGCCCAAAATCACATCAAAGTCCTGAAGCGGCAATACATAAAGCCTGACCGGTAAGTTCCGCCCATCCACCCACACAGGCACCTTCTCAAAGAAATACGGGGTGAGCATGAAATCACTGGTAGGCAACTCCACTGCCAGGTCACAAGACACCTCAGTCGCCGACTCCTCAGCACTCTGAGCAAAATTCTCAGATATGAATGAATGAGATGCACCAGAATCAAACAAAACTCGAGCCGCGCAACCCAAAATTAGAATAGTACCTTCTACCAACTGCGACGCCTCAGCCTCTGCTCTGGTCATGTGGGTAACTCTGCCTCGGGATCTCTGCCTCCCTGTGACAGCTGACCGAGTCAATTAAGGAAATTGACCCTGCTGATTGTTGGTTTATGCCAGCGTCTCCTTGGATTTGGTGTGTACCACGTGGGGTATGGGACCCATGTGGGACCATCGGTGCTTGGCAGCCCAACCCGCCGCATGGATTATGGGGTCCATGTGCGAAGCCCCTCATGCCCGCCCATAGCACGTCATAGACGTGGGGCTCTGCGCTGCCATAAGGAAATACGGTCTAACCTTCGCTACTAGCTCGAGCTTTTAGCGCAACGGTAGGGGCTTGATCCTGTAAACTGGTATCAGAGCGAGGTCGCGGGTTCAAATCCCAGGTGCCGCTGGGGGGGAGATTGTTGTGCCCCTTGTGCTTTGTTGATCCCCTGTGCTTTGTTGATGATGTGATGTTTTAATGATAGCAACATGAATGAGTCACCACATTATCTTGAATATGTCTGACTTTTTCTGTGGGAGATTGCATAAGTGTGCCATGTCTGAATTGTTAAGAATGCATGCGTATGCTTGAGTCATGCTGTGATATATTGGCTTGTGCTTGATTTTTGTTCTGTGCATTGCTTCTCTACTGATATGTTCATACATTATCTTAGGCTAAGTCTGTACAGCCTATGTCTCTTGCAGCGTCAACGCTGTGAGCATTCCCAAGTCTGCAGCGTCATCGCTGTGAGTATGCACTTTGTTTCAGGTTCTTCAAGTCTATACAGACTTTAGCATCTCATTTAGCGTCTAAGGCAAAGTCTACACATTGGCTAAGTGTGTACATCGCTTACATTCCTTGAGACCAAGTCCATACATCGTGAAAGTCTATACACTCCTCTTGGCCTTAGCATCTGTTTTGAAGTCCATACATTGGTCTTCAGTTCAAGTCTGTACAGCGTTACGTTCTCTTTGGAAAGTCTGTACAGCGTCAAGTCTGCACATTGGGGTTTCACGAGAAGTCTACACATTGGTCTCCACCTGAAGTCTATACATTGGCTAAGGGTCTTCAAGTCCATACACAGTTGTCTGATGCATATTGCTTGAAGTCTGTACAACATGCCTTGTTATTCACAACTTTCTTGTTTGTGACTTCCCTAGTGTTTTGATGATGAGCATCACTATGTTAAGTATTCTCATTTTAATCAGATATCTTGCGTAATGTTATGCATTTGAAATTTCCATGATTAACAGGAAAACTACTATGAGGTAGTACCTTGTATGTCCGTACTATTCCTTTCATACTTCATGTTGTTGGTGTTTACTACACTTCGTGTTGTCCTTTTGTACGTCGTGTTGTTCCAACTATGTTTGTTGATTGTCATCGTGTTGTTTACTGAAGCAGCTCGAATTGTTTTGATGAACTTCGAGTCATTTTCCTGTGAACCTCGTGTCGTTTCTTCAGTATTTAGTTGCTCATCTCGAGTCATCCGCTTTATGTTTGCTCTTGTGTTTTCGTGTCACTTACTGTTTTTCCTCGAGTCGTTCTTTCCTGGTTTCACTGCTTCATCACGTGTCGTGATAGCTGTGTCTATCTTCTGTCTTCGTGTTGATTTTACTTCGTGCATTCTTCTCTAAATTCAAGCTTTAAGTGTCTCAAGTCGAGTCTGACTGTGTTGTCTCCATGTCGTCCTTAGTTCGAGTCGTTTCTTTGTTATTTCTATCTTCGTGTTGCTTTTCCTAGACCTCGTGTCTTTCGTGTTTTGTAACCACACTTCGTGTCGGTTTCTGTTTTCGTCTTCGAGTTGTTGTCAGCCCGTGTCGTCCTCGTCTTCGAGTCGTTCGTACGTTCGAGCAACTTAGTACTCGAGTTGTTTTCGTGTGTATTCAAGTCTTTTTAGTAAAGTGTCGTTTCACCTCGTGCCGTTCTCTTTGCTGTTTGTTATGTCATGTTGTTTTTGTATTCGTGTCTTCGTGTTGCTTTTGTATTCGTGTCTTCGTGTTATTCTTGTGTTTATGTCCTCGTGTTGTTTCCTTCTATCTTCGTCCAAGGTTCCTTTGACCGCGTGTTTCTATCATTTTTACTCCGTGTTATTTCCTTCTCCGTACCTTGTGTCGTTCTCAGTATAGTGCACCTATTGTTGTTCATACACACCTCGTGCAGTTTTAGTTTTTGTGGCCCTGAGTTTTAATCGTTTTAATTCTTTGTAGGAGAAGAAGAAAAACAAAAAGAAGAAGGTGATCCGAGGAAGAATATTCCTTAGTGACTGGGAGGCACGTGATCTGAGGCTGGAAGGGCAGACAGGATTGTGACACGTGTGCTGAAGCTGGCTGAGAGACTGACACGTGGCCACAAGTTCTGGGCGAGAAATGAGGAAGCCACACGCGCCCAGTGCTGCCCTCCTGCTGGCTGCTGCTTATAAAAGGAAGCCTTCATCCAACAGATAAGGTGATCGAAGAAGAAGCCTGGAGAGCAGAAAGCCCTTCGATCCAGAAAAAGAAAAGAGGAAGAAAAAGAGAAGAAGAAGAAATAGAAGAAGTGTGAGCCGAAGAAATTAGAGGAGCAGAGATTGAGAGAGTAAAAGAGCAGAAGAAGAAAAGAGCTGCAGTAGAAAGCAGAAGAAGAAGAGAAGAGAAGAGACAGAGAGAGCATGCGAAAGAAGAAGAAAAGAAAGAGAAGAAGAGCAGAAGAAGAAGAAGAGAAAGAGAGAGTTAGAGAGCTCGTGAGGGTAAAGAGAAAAAGAAAGTGAGAGAGAAGAGAAGAGGAAGGGAAGCTTACCTGAAGATCTGTCTACTGGACCGTGGATCAAATCCAGGCCAGTCAGCTCCATGCGAGCCACATTTGTGTTATCTTTCTTTACAGCTTTCTGATCGCTGTGTTTTTTTTCTTTCTTATTTTTCCTTTTTCATTTGGTTAGCTTTGTTCTTCCGATCCTATGGATTGAGGTCGGGTCCCTCCTGGTCTGGAGGAAGAGAGGTCTGCGACCTCTAGTTTGCAAGTGGCTGGAAGTCACTTGTGTGTTCCCTCCGGTTTGGAGGAAGGGAGATCTGATCTCCAGTTGCAAGTAGCTGGGAGCTACTTGCGGGTTCCTCCTGTGGATTCAGGAGAAGGGAGACTTGTCTCCGGTTCTGGGCTTGTGGCTTGCAAGTCCAGGTGTCCCTCCTGGTCTGGAGGAAGAGAGGTCTTCGACCTCTGGTTTGCTGGTGACTGGGAGTCACTGGTGTGTTCCCTCCGGTTTGGAGGAAGAGAGACTGTGCGTCTCTAGTTTCCAAGTGGCTGGGAGTCACTTGGGGTGTCCCTCCGGTTGGGAGGAAGAGGGGAGGTTGTTCCCCTGGTCAAGCTGTGTGGCAGCACCTGTTGCAGACTGAGTCTGCGGTTTCTAGCATGAGCTAGTGGAAGCCACACTCGATTTGAGTGTGGGGTGGATGTAGGTCTGCTGGACGAACCACCTAAAATCACCTTGTGCACCGTGGTTTGATTTGTCTATTTGTGCTTCCGCTAGGTGATTGCATAGGGGCGCTCCATGTGTTTGGCGTCTGTTTGAGCAGAAGATTTATTAGTTTTCAGATTGACCAAATCTGCCTTGTTGGCTCTCCAGTGATCTCACTATGTGTTTGGTTAGTTCCACAACTGCCATTTAGCCTTCAAGTTTGTTTAGTTTGCGAACTGGCATTTTAGTGAGCGAAATTTTAACTTTGTCGAAAGGTTTTTAAAAGTCATATTCATTCACCCCCCCTCTGAATACTGCACCGAACCTAACAGTTGGTATCAGAGCGGTCTCTGACTTAACAGATCTAACAATCTGCAGAGGATCCTGCTAGATTTTTGGTGCATTTTCAGAGTGGGTGTATTGTGCTCGTTGTTTTGTTTCACCGGTTTAGTGCTTTACCTTGCCCATCTAGTTTTGCTGCATTTCCTGTCTTTTGCTTTAGTGAGTTGAATCTGTTTGCCATCTGTCCAAATGGATCGTCCTCCAATTTATGATGGTTCTAACTTTGAAAGTTGGCTAGGAGGCCTAGCTGTGTATGTAGATTCCATTGATCCCAAACTATGGAGTTTGCTATCCAAAGGCCCACATCGATTACCCAAAGATCAGACCAAGTGGTCTAGTGAGGACACCTTTAAGAACCGTGATAATGTCATAATCCTTAATATCTTGAGAGCTGCTGTTAATACTGATGTATATTCCCTTGCTCTCAGGTGTAATTCTGGAAAAGAGATATATGACAAAGTTATCTCTGCGCATAACCAACAGAGTGATAGTTGTTTGATGGCCAACCGGGATAATGAAGATTCCTCATCCAAGGTAAATTCTGAATCTGAATCAGAAGAGATTTCAATTGATGAATTATGGGATATGTATGAGGAACGTTCTGAGAAATGTAAATATTTGAAATCTGAAAATAGAAAGCTAAAAAAGAAATGTGATCAGATTAATTCGAATGCTCATTGTGAAAAATGTCAAGATCTGAGAAAATCTCATGAAATATGCTTAGCTAATCTGAATGTGAGTAAGGAACAAATTTCTGTTTTGGAAAATAAAAATCAGGAACTCATAGACAAGATTTCTGAACTTGAAGATAAGCTGAATTCATTAGGAAATGATCAAATCTTAACTAATGAATTAGTTCAGAATGAACAAACTAGAAAGGAGAATGAAGAACTGAAGCTGCTTAATTTTGCTATGTCTGAGAGACTCTTAATGCTTGAAAGAGGGAAAAGTTCAATTGAAAATGAAGGTGAGAGAGTGACTGCATTAATAGAAGAGATTGATAGCTACAAAGCCATTAATGTCTTACTTAATGAAAAGATCACATATTCTAAAATTCTCATTTCCTCTCTCAAAAATGAAATCACTGAATTGAACAATTCTCTATCTGAGTCATTTAAAAATAAAGAAAATCCAAAGTATGTTTCTAAGAAGAAAGTCTCTGATGGAGGCAGTAAACAGGAAGAGAGAAAAAGAATGTATACAACCTTTGTGCGTAGCTCTGAGTTAGCTAGCACTTCAGCTTCTCCTTCATGTCTGCCTGAGAATCAGATAGAAAAACAAAAGAAAACAAAACAGAATAAAAATTTGTATGCTGAAATTTCTCGGGCCAAACTGTCTCATGTTAAAAGAAAGAACGTGAAATGTTTCTACTATGGTAAATCTGGCCATGAGATGGCTGATTGTGTTGTGATGAAGAAGTATGAATTGAAGTATGATAGAATTCATGCTAGGAAGCCTACTGTGAAGAAACCTTCTTCTGCTCAAACCAAAAGGCCTCAATGTTTTTACTGTCATAAAATAGGTCATCTCATGCATGATTGTAGACAAATGAAATTAGATGATCTATCTGTTGTTAAAATGCATGATAAACTGCTCCATGTCAAAAATCATGCATCTCATGAAAAGAACACTCAATGTTCTCATTGTGGCAAATTGGGCCACATGGTTGAAAATTGCTGGCATGCTCAGGGAAATAGATTGAATTCTAAATTTGTAAAATTCCCTGCTTTCTATGATTCTGTTGAGAAAACCTGCCAGGAGTGTCACTGTTAATTCAGGACCCAAGACTTCTTGGGTGCCTATTTGTGCTAGATAGTTTGCTAACCTGCAGGTGTGCCTTGGAAGCTGAGGAATAAAAGGGGAAAATAAACCAAGGCACTCAAAGAAAAACCCCTTCTGAAATTTTCAGGTAATCTCTCTGCATTTCCTATTTTGAAACTCATTGCATATCTGATTTGATGTATTCGTGCATATCTGCCATTTGTAGTGTTTGGTAATTGTTGAAATGCATAAATTCTGAAAACAAATTACATTCTGAATAATCTGAACTGTTTATGTATGTGGCTTGAAATTTGTCTATTGCATAGTTCATTGAAAATCTGTCCATTGCATCCTGAAATATCTGATAAGTTGAAATTGATCCATGCATGCTGCTCATGTTGAAAAATCTGATAGGATAGTCTGATTGTGCACAAGTCACAATATCATTTGGTTCATATGCTCAGTTTTTCAGTGCAAACATTGTATGTTTTCAGGGGGAGTTAATTGCATGTCCTTGCATAGCATTCAGTGTTGAGTCTTTGCATGCATGTAGTTAATTGCATTGCATTTTACTGTATTGAAAATACCAAAAAGGGTAACTGAATGCATATTGTCAGGGGGAGTCAATACATTACATGAAGGTAGTCATGTGCATACATTTATTTCAGAGTTCATTGCATGTTAACTTTGAACATCCTGGAACTTGCCTGACCTCCTGATATCTTGCCTTGTGTGCATATCCCCTTCATTGATTCTATTTGACCAAACCTTGATCATAATTTGAAAACACTGAGCTTCAAAAATCTCTCATATCAATTGGTAATAATTGGTATCATTTGGTATCAGAATTATTTCAGTCCTTCATGAAGATTTCAATGGGCTATCTCGATCATAAATCTGGAAGATCTTGAACTAGAAATCTTCTATTATACGCTTTTATGAATGTCTGAAATAACTCATGTGGTTTAAGCTTAATGTATTCATGGAGTTTTACTTTAAAATCTCTTAACATATCTGAAGCATGTTTAATAAACCTTAACCATCTGGTTCATGTTGAGTCTTGCAAAAAACTTCTGAAATCTGCACTTTTGAATACATGACTTCAACTGATTAAGTACATGAAATTATTATTGACTTGAAGCAATGAATTTTCCTGAAAAGTCTAAAGGGTAATATCTGTCAGAGCAATGACCTTGGTCACTGAGAAACACATGTCCAAAGGACTGTGTCATGAGGTATCATAGTTAACTCTGATTAAGAATTCATTGAAATTCAGGCAGAGCAATGGCATGCACACTGAGAAATATAATTCGCTCATCAAGAAATGATTTGCAGTGTGTCATGATGTGTATATGCTATCTCTGTTCATATAAAGCATGACAGTTAGTCACACTAAGTGCTTGGGGATATTGGCCTCTGATCAAGGTATATCCTCTGGTTACAAGGTGTGCACTGAACTAGAGTGCTCGTAAAATTTGTAGCATGAAAATTGTTGAACGAATTGAAATATCTGAATATTGATGCAAAAATCAAATTGCTACAACCCTAGACAAAATCATATGACTTCATAATTGCTTGATTTCAATACTGATGCATGTACTTCTGAAAGAAGTCAATAAATTTGATTGTGTAAGACAAAGGGAGGATAATCAAGATAAATATGAGGGCTTGGTTCATTTTTATTAAAACATGGTTTTAGATATCAATACAGAATTTTATTGATAAAATCTGCATACATCATGTTTAAACCATGCTGTTCAAAAAGCTCATTCATAAGCCCCTATAATGGAAGACTTTGAAAACTTATGTTTTGGATTTATGAGAATGACATTTCCTTGAAAATCTGACTGAAATTCTTGTAGTTGAAGCCTCTTTAGAAATCTGCTAATTGAACCTGTTCTTGGCTCATTGACCTGAACTTCTCCTTGTTTGCCCCTGTGGTCTCCTCTCATCTAACTCATAAGATTCCACTTATTGAGGGGGAGCTTCCATGTCATGCATCACTTGCATATCAATTGGCATCTATTCAGGGGGAGCATTCCTTGTCACACTGAATCATGTTCATATCATTTGTGACCTTGCATTCAAATCCCTCATGATGAGATTTATGCATGATCAACAAAAACTGTATAGTCAACTCCTTTCTTATCAGTTGACTGATTCCATCTGCATTTTTCTGACCATACAAATGTGAGGTGCCACTCTCATTATTACCTTGTTCACTTGCAGCCTTTTGAACCTCAGAATCTTTATGATGATGGATTTCAGATTGATTCCTGAGATGTATTTCTCTCCACACTGTTGGAATCTTCCATCTTGTTCTGCAATAAGCTCTGATTCTGTGGTATCTTCACCAGAATTCAGATTCTTTGTAATGGTTGATTTCAGATTGATTTATTGGATAACCAGAGTCCATTCCTGTGCTTCAGGGGGAGTTATGATTTATTATCATCTAAGGGGAGAGTAGTCAATCATGCATGTTGATAGGGGGAGAACTGTTTCATTGTCATAAGGGAGATCTTCATTTTAAAGAACCTTGACTCATTCTCTGCATTGTTATGCTGCATTTGACTATCAAACCAGTTCCCTTCTTTTTGATTATGTCAAAGGGGGAGAATAGTTTGATGAGTCAGTGTGACTCATTATGTTGCCATCATCAAAAAGGGGGAGATTGTTGTGCCCCTTGTGCTTTGTTGATCCCTTGTGCTTTGTTGATGATGTGATATTTTAATGATAGCAACATGAATGAGTCACCACATTATCTTGAATATGTCTGACTTTTTCTGTGGGAGATTGCATAAGTGTGTCATGTCTGAATTGTGAAGAATGCATGCGTATGCTTGAGTCATGCTGTGATATATTGGCTTGTGCTTGATTTCTGTTCTTTGCATTGTTTCTCTGCTGATATGTTCATGCATTATCTTAGGCTAAGTCTATACAGCCTACGTCTCTTGCAGCATCAACACTGTGAGCATTCTCAAGTCTGCAGCGTCATCACTGTGAGTATGCACTTTGTTTCAGGTTCTTCAAGTCTATACAGACTTTAGCGTCTCATTTAGCGTCTAAGGCAAAGTCTACACATTGGCTAAGTGTGTACATCGCTTACATTCCTTGAGACCAAGTCCATACATCGTGAAAGTTTATACACTCCTCTTGGCCTTAACATCTATTTTGAAGTCCATACATTGGTCTTCAGTTCAAGTCTGTACAGCGTTACGTTCTCTTTGGAAAGTCTGTACAGCGTCAAGTCTGCACATTGGGGTTTCACGAGAAGTCTACACATTGGTCTCCACCTGAAGTCTATACATTAGCTAAGGGTCTTCAAGTCCATACACAGTTGTCTGATGCATATTGTTTGAAGTCTGTACAACATGCCTTGTTATTCACAACTTTCTTGTTTGTGACTTCCCTAGTGTTTTGATGATGAGCATCACTATGTTAAGTATTCTCATTTTAATCAGATATCTTGCGTAATGTTATGCATTTGAAATTTCCATGATTAACAGGAAAACTGCTATGAGGTAGTACCTTGTATGTCCGTACTATTCCTTTCATACTTCGTGTTGTTGGTGTTTACTACACTTCGTGTTGTCCTTTTGTACGTCGTGTTGTTCTAACTATGTTTGTTGATTGTCTTCGTGTTGTTTATTGAAGCAGCTCGAATTATTCTGATGAACTTCGAGTCATTTTCCTATGAACCTCGTGTCGTTTCTTCAGTATTTAGTTGCTCATCTCGAGTCATCCGTTTTATGTTTGCTCTTGTGTTTTCGTGTCACTTACTGTTGTTCCTCGAGTCGTTCTTTCCTGGTTTCACTGCTTCATCACGTGTCGTGATAGCCGTGTCTGTCTTCTGTCTTCGTGTTGATTTTACTCCGTGCATTCTTCTCTAAATTCAAGCTTTAAGTGTCTCAAGTCGAGTCTGACTGTGTTGTCTCCATGTCGTCCTTAGTTCGAGTCGTTTCTTTGTTATTTCTGTCTTCGTGTTGCTTTTCCTAGACCTCGTGTCTTTCTTGTTTTGTAACCACACTTCGTGTCGGTTTCTGTTTTCATCTTTGAGTTGTTGTCAGCCCGTGTCATCCTCGTCTTCGAGTCGTTCGTACGTTCGAGCAACTTAGTACTCGAGTTATTTTCGTGTGTATTCAAGTCTTTTTAGTAAAGTGTCATTTCACCTCGTGCCGTTCTCTTTGCTGTTTGTTATGTCGTGTTGTTTTTGTATTCGTGTCTTCGTGTTGCTTTTGTATTCGTGTCTTCGTGTTATTCTTGTGTTTATGTCCTCGTGTTGTTTCCTTCTATCTTCGTCCAAGGTTCCTTTGATCGGGTGTTTCTATCATTTTTACTCCGTGTTATTTCCTTCTCCGTACCTCGTGTCGTTCTCAGTATAGTGCACCTATTGTTGTTCCTACACACCTCGTGCAGTTTTAGTTTTTGTGGCCCTGAGTTTTAATCGTTTTAATTCTTTGCAGGAGAAGAAGAAAAATAAAAAGAAGAAGGTGGTCCGAGGAAGAATATTCCTCAGTGACTGGGAGGCACGTGATCCGAGGCTGGAAGGGCAGACAGGATTGTGACACGTGTGCTGAAGCTGGCTGAGAGACTGACACGTGGCCACAAGTTCTGGGCGGGAAATGAGGAAGCCACACGCGCCCAGTGCTACCCTCCTGCTGGCTGCTGCTTATAAAAGGAAGCCTTCATCCAACAGATAAGGTGATCGAAGAAGAAGCCTGGAGAGCAGAAAGCCCTTCGATCCAGAGAAAGAAAAGAGGAAGAAAAAGAGAAGAAGAAGAAATAGAAGAAGTGTGAGCCGAAGAAATTAGAGGAGCAGAGATCGAGAGAGTAAAAGAGCAGAAGAAGAAAAGAGCTGCAGTAGAAAGCAGAAGAAGAAGAGAAGAGAAGAGACAGAGAGAGCCTGCGAAAGAAGAAGAAAAGAAAGAGAAGAAGAGCAGAAGAAGAAGAAGAGAAAGAGAGAGTTAGAGAGCTCGTGAGGGTAAAGAGAAAAAGAAAGTGAGAGAGAAGAGAAGAGGAAGAGAAGCTTACCTGAAGATCTGTCTACTGGACCGTGGATCAAATCCAGGCCAGTCAGCTCCATGCGAGCCACATTTGTATTATCTTTCTTTACAGCTTTCTGATCACTGTGTATTTTTCCTTTCTTATTTTTCCTTTTTCATTTGGTTAGCTTTGTTCTTCCGATCCTATGGATTGAGGTCGGGTCCCTCCTGGTCTGGAGGAAGAGAGGTCTGCGACCTCTAGTTTACAAGTTGCTGGAAGTCACTTGTGTGTTCCCTCCAGTTTGGAGGAAGGGAGATCTGATCTCCAGTTGCAAGTAGCTGGGAGCTACTTGCGGGTTCCTCCTGTGGATTCAGGAGAAGGGAGACTTGTCTCCGGTTCTGGGCTTGTGGCTTGCAAGTCCAGGTGTCCCTCCTGGTCTGGAGGAAGAGAGGTCTTCGACCTCTGGTTTGCTAGTGACTGGGAGTCACTGGTGTGTTCCCTCCGGTTTGGAGGAAGAGAGACTGTGCGTCTCTAGTTTCCAAGTGGCTGGGAGTCACTTGGGGTGTCCCTCTGGTTGGGAGGAAGAGGGGAGGTTGTTCCCCTGGTCAAGCTGTGTGGCAGCACCTGTTGCAGACTGAGTCTGCGGTTTCTAGCGTGAGCTAGTGGAAGCCACACTCGGGTTGAGTGTGGGGTGGATGTAGGTCTGCTGGACCGAACCACCTAAAATCCCCTTGTGCACCGTGGTTTGATTTGTCTATTTGTGCTTCCGCTAGGTGATTGCATAGGGGCGCTCCATGTGTTTGGCGTCTGTTTGAGCAGAAGATTTATTAGTTTTCAGATTGACCAAATCTGCCTTGTTGGCTCTCCAGTGATCTCACTGTGTGTTTGGTTAGTTCCACAACTGCCATTTAGCCTTCAAGTTTGTTTAGTTTGCGAACTAGCATTTTCGTGAGCGAAATTTTAACTTTGTCGAAAGGTTTTTAAAAGTCATATTCATTCACCCCCCCTCTGAATACTGCACCGAACCTAACACTGTTGGTACTACTGCGGCTATGGTGGTAACTGCTGGGGCTGAAACTGCTGCTGTTGCTGCTGAAACTCGTGCGGTTGACGTAGTCTCCGCGGACAGCCACGCGCCATGCGCCCTGGCTGGTCACACATGAAGCAAACCACGGGTGCCGTGCACTGCCTGCCTGGATGAGAATCACCACACCGAGGACACCCACCCCGAGAACCACTCACTGAACCCTGGCGTTGAAATGGTGTAGGCTGTTGAACACTACTCGCTGACTGCTGCCTCGACTCCCTGCGATCCTGACGCCTCCTGATAAACCCAGCTTCCTTGAATAGCTTCTTGAGCTTCGATCCAATGGAAGACGAATCTGCCACTGACGCCACAGATGGAGATGCCCCTAAACCACCTACTGAGGGTTGGACAATACTCTGCTACTATACATCCATCGGCTGGCTAAGACCCGTCTGCGACTGACCTGCACTACCCCGACCTCGAGTCTTCTACAAATCTCTCTCCAACGCTGCTGCTGCTCTACAAGCCGTATCCAGGTTGGTCAAGCCCGACGCAAGCAAGGGATGCCTTAGCTCTAATCTCAAACCCCTGACAAACTGCTCGGTCCGCACCATCTCATCTGCCACAATGTGCGGTGCATAACGGCCCAGCTCAATAAACCTGGATCTATACTGCATCACGGTCATATCACCCTAAACCAGCTCTAGAAACTCACGCTGCTTCTGCGACCTGAGGAAGGATGGACAAAAAGCATGCTCGAAAGCCGAGACAAACTCCTACCACATGATCTGTCGAAGAGGACGGGACTGAAACACTGCCCCCCACTCTGACGTCCACCAAGTTCGGGCTGGCCCCTGGAATCAATGCGTAGCCAACACCACCTTCTCCTCCTCGGGACACTCCATCGAGCTGAACACTCACTCCAGGTCATCTAACCACTCCCTGGCCACCTCTGGATCTGACTTCCCGCTGAAAAGAGACGGTTGGAACTGCAAGAAATCCCTCAGCACGCAACTAGGACCACCTCGAGATGACGAACCCTCGCCCGCCTCACCGCCCTACTACTGCTCAAGAACATACTGATACATGCCTCGGAACAACTCCTCTGGTCCGGGAACTCTTGCCTCTCTAGCTGCATCATCCAGAAGCAATGCTCTACTCTGCCCTTCCTGGCCCTGTGGGCGTCAAAAAATGTCGATGATGAGCATACGGCACCCGCGTCTACGAATTCAAGCGCAAGTCGAAGTCGGGAGGGCCGAACAAACCCATACCTCACCCAATCAGGACGAGAGCTCATTTGGTGGTCCGCCATCTATTAAGAAAGCCCCCGGGCAGAAGATATGGCCACAACTCTACGACCGGCCGTGCCGAGAGCTGAATCAAAGAAAAGTCGGGAACTCTGACACAGTCTCGGCATATGTCGGAAGTCACGCAAAGTCCTGGACCGAGCCCCAGAAGCTGCGAATGGAACATTGCGGAGGCCGTGCATCGCAACTAAAACATTCCGGGAGTGCCAACATTCATATAAATAGCCGCGACTTCGAAACGAATCCATTCGGTGCTTAAAATGGTGCAGAAGGGCCTTAAACCGGCGCGCGTTAAATCGGCGCGCCCCCCTGCTAAACCGGCGCCCTCCATGTTCTTTCGAATGCTGATCCAGTGCCACCTTTGCCCAAATGCGGTGCACTCATTTAAGGGTGCCCCCCCCTTTGCATTGCATTAAAATGGCACCATCCCTTAGTTGAAGGTTAATATGGCGCCACCTTATGCACAACTTACCCGGCGCGCTCATTTGAAGGAAGTGCCCCCTTTACACCTTAATACAGTGCCACCTTTGATGTCTTAATACGGCGCGCTAATTTCATATGGTTTAAAACGGTGCGGGGGAATAGTGGTCGCGCCGTTTTAACCGAAGGGCCATCCCGTCCGCCAACCGATACCATGTTTCGCGCCAGTCTGAGCGCACAGAGAACATTCAATGCCCATCCCATAACCATTTAAAGATTGAGGAGCTATGCACACCTCAACTCGACAGCGCGATGGTTGCAGCGGCAAAGGAAAGCAGAGTAATGGCAACAGCGTACTGTGCAAATCGACGGACGACACCGCGGCCTGTCAAGCCCGTCTGTTCAGTAAACAAGAGGAAGGAAAGCCAACCCCTCCTATATAATCTTTGCAGGTTAGACAGAGCAACCCGCTGGCTTCTCCTCCCGACTGGAAATCAAGGAGAAGAAAGGGTGCTCTCGACTGTGTGCAGTGAAGAGAAGAAGAAAAAGAGAGGAGGAAGCTCCAGTCATCCACGCCGACAAGGTGAAGAAAGAGAGAGAGAGTGTGTGAGAAAGGGAAGGTGAGTCCGGAGGGGGGGAGCTTGTGCTCCGTCCCCTCTCCCCCACTGGTGTATCTCCCTCTTTCCCCCCTAGCTATGTACTTCTCTAACCCAGAGATGAATCTCCCCTGTGTCAACTCCTTCCCCCGTTTGTGAGGATGAATAAAAGAACCCTTTTGCAAGCTCAGTGCTCTCGATTTCAACCCCCGCTCCCCTTCCTCCTTCTCCTCATCCAGGGCCCTTCGAAGCATGCTCCTCCATAGCATGGCCTTCGAAGGAGTTCGTCGACGGATGAATACTCATGGCCCTTGTGGCGAACACTTGTCCCGCTTCAAAGAATCATCGCCCGTGAGTCGTGGTCGCTCTTGTAGGCTGGCCCTCGAGCGCTCCACACTCACACTTGGGCTATCGAACCGCCGTGAGGCCACTCCAAATTTTGAGAGTCTACCCCGGAGCAATCCGATTGGTGACTTTCCTTTACCTCTGGCAAGTCCCGGTCCGGGGGAGGTGCTGTCGGATTTTTGCCGGGGCCAAGAACACCAAGAACAATGAACAAAGGCATCATAAAATCAGCTTCGGGTGAAAGAAAAAACAAGAAACACAGTAAACGCTTTGAAACAAACTCTCGGGAGAGGCTAATCCGGTGCGGTTACTGTTCCACCACGCCGGTTTAACCCTCCTCTCAAGAATCCCATCTCCCACTTTGAACCTTAAATCGGCGTGCACCTTCAACATCTTAACCCGGCGTGGCCTTAATCGGCACGCCCATTTCCATTTGCTCCTGTGCACATCCTAATTCAGCGTGGCCTTAACCGGTGCGCCCTCCTCATTGAACCCAAATCCGGCGCACTCCTCCTTACTACTTTCCCCGGCGTGCCCCTTTGCAACTTCTATTACGGCGTTGCCAAATCCGGTGCGCCCTCCATTGACATCCTAATCCGGCGTGGCCTTAACCGGCGCGCCCTCCTCATTGAACCCAAATCCAGCGTGCTCCTCCTTACTACCTTCCCCGGCGCGCCCTTTTGCAACTTCTATTATGGCGTTGCCAAATCCAGCGCGCCCTCCATTGGCATCCTAATCCGGCGCGACCCATGTACTTGCAACTATACATCCGGCGCGCCTCCAAAAGAAAAGGAAGATAACTAGTAAAAAAGAAAGAAAGATCCAAAGAAAAAATAATAATAAAAGATCAATTTTAATAAAAGAATAAAAGGAACTCTATTGCCCGTGCTTCAATTAAAATTTTATTCCGGGGGCACTGCCCCCGGAAACCCCCGCAAGGGGCGCTTCCCCCTTGACCCCTGCGATCTGACCGGGCAGGTCGATCCCCGCGACCTGACCGCGTAGGTCGATCCGCGTGTGAGGGCGCACGTTGGTGAGCTCAGGCTACACACTTAATAATTCACTCCCTCGGACTGGGTGCAAAGAGAAAATCAACGACGCCTTATGGTATCAGACGTGGTTTACGGAATTTCTGACATGGCCATAGTCCGAAATCATCTCGGGCCAATAATCTATCAATTTGTCCCACTTCTATCGGGATCTGATCCCGCAACTCACATCAAACTTGCCATACGTATGGCAGACATTTGACTGGTTTCCACCGTCGCTTTCGATGCTACTAACCCGGACTTCTGTCCGAACAAGAAATGGTCCGTTAGTGACCGACATATATATACCGGGACCTAATCCCGCACCCACATTAAACTTTCCGTAGCTACGGCAGACATCCGTATGGCTTTGTCATTGTCTTCGACGCTTCAAACGCGAACTCTTGTCTGAACGACGAATGATCCGTTAGTGACCGACATATATACTGGGATCTAATCCCGCACTTGCATTAAACTTGTCGCACTCACGGCAGACATTTGTATGGGTTTATTTCCGTTTACGTCGAGCCTTCAATACGGATCTTTGTCCGAACATAAGGTGGTCCATGAATGACCAACAAAATCTGAATGGAACGAGACGGCTCTCGTCTTCCCTGAACCCTACGTGTGGGAATATCAATAAGACCTTCGTGAGTCACGTTTGGACCTCGGGATCACCCCGACCATAGTCATTGCCTGACCCACATCATAGGCCTATAGCCAGCTATCTCTATACACGTCTTTGTTTTGGAATCTAGTCCCGGGACACTTTCCCGCCGCCCTTCGGCACCGGAAATATTAACAATGCCCACGCAAGCCTCATTTGGACCGCGGGAGGTGCCCCCGGAATGGTCCTGACTCGATCTCGCACCGGGCCAACAAACTCGCTGATTCCCGACCACTCTAACCAGGATTCAACCGAATGTCTCCTATCCCTTTGAACAATAAATTTACCATACCCTGGCATACATATGCTCCGATTTTCCCGTGACGATCATGATTTTCTGAAGTCGGACGCTCGTCCGAATATCAAAATGGTCCCTTAAGTGACCGACATATTTCGAATGCTTGATTCTCTAGACATCGGGCTTTCCGACTGATTCGAGACTGTTATCGGCTTGTTTCTCTTGATATAGTTTCCTGGCCATGAGGCCCTGATTCCCGGTGATTAATCAAGGGTGTTCCCCTCTCCGAGGGGATGTAAATGACACCGTGACCTTTATGGCGCGGCGGGTTTTGGTCCCGACACGAACTACACAATCGTCTGATTAGTCAGATCGAGCGCACCATGGGCTTCCGTGAAGCCCAAATAAATCGTCACTTTGTGACTGGCACGCCCACGCACTTAATGAACCAATAAATGAAAAATAATAACTAATTGATAAAAAGTGCGTCCACAGGCCCCCACCCGACTCTCCCTGCTGGGAACGAGTCACTCTCCTGGGCGCCATAACCTCCTGTTAACAGAAACAAATCAGCAGAATTAATAAAACACACGGGGCCCTACGCCAGTCACCGACTGTATAAGACATTTCATGGACCTTCTGGACCACTGCAATCGTTTCAGGTTCTTATGTACCTCCATAACCTTGCTCTGATACCAACTGTAACGACCCGGGATCCGAGTATCGGAAAGGAACCAGTGCGTCTCGAATCTCAGCCCGCCACTCACGAGCTCAAAGACTCGTAAGGGTTAAAAGGATGGTGTGGGAGTACAAGAGAAGCAGAAATAACTGCATAGATAGCACAATAATCTAAAATAAAATGCACATAATAAAATAAATAAATAAACTGCTACAAGGTCCAGTGTATCTTATGTCCAAATCAAGTACAGTTAACAGAAAGAAAATTACAAGTACACGGGGCATACCCCGGCTCTGGCAGACTGGCGACTAACCCTGGCTACTAGAACCACGCTGAAAACTCCACCGCGCCTCTCGACGACCCCGCCTCACCTGAAAAGTAGGGGTGAGCCTCATTTCATTGGCCCAGTAAGGTTCCCTCGGACCCCACCGCACAACGAGGAAAACAAGGTGAAAAGATGCGAACAAGCACGGAGGGTAACGCTACCTAACAAAAGTATGGTAGAATCAACAAGCAATAATAAATAAATGAAAAAGCCCTCTATAACCAACCTCACCTAACAAACTGACCTCGAACCGGCGGAAAAGCAAGTCCGTACCAGCCCGGAGACAGGAACACTACCCACTAGAAGAACAGCCGGATGCGTCCCCTGACGTCTTACAGCGTGCCTCAAGTGTCTCCCTACAACGCCCCAAGCGGAGACTGAGACAATAACCAAGAACTCAGAACAAGGACTAGCTGGGGTCGCGCTCGTCAGCGCGGGTCCTCTGCCCCCAACTACGCGTGCACACACAGACCAACTGCTCTAGGTTGGGTCCTCTAGCCGGTTTTCCCCCCAGCTGGACTCGGGCTGCAAAGGCAAGGGGCCCTATGAAAACCAGCTTAAAAACCGTCTCTCTCGGGTAAGCGGCTCCACCACTCCCGGGTGGGTCATCACACGCGTGCCATAAGAAGGCTACGACTAGTAGACGTGTCACCGGAGGTAAGACTCAACTCATGGAAACCACGTATCGAAGAGGAACGGGATAGCGGCCCACCCCAGACTGCCCCCAGCCTAGCGGTCTATCGCTGGACCGCAAGGCCCAGCCTAGCGGTCTATCGCTGGACTGCAAGGCCCAGCCTAGCGGTCGAACCCACGACCGCCAGGGATCGAGCCACGGTAACGCCTAGCAGTCTATCGCTAGGCCGCTTGGCAAGCCAAACGGTCCATACCTAGATCGCAAGGTAATGGCAAACGGTCATACCCTTGACCGCTTACCAACGCGTGACCCCCAACAGTCAGAAGCACGTGCCCCGAGGGCGCAACGGTTAGAAAATAACTAGTGGTCTATCGCACGATCGCCTCACCTAGCCTAGTGGTCCATCGCCAGACCGCAAGGCCTGCCAACAATACAATGTCACCAAGCGGTCTCGTGGAGACCGCCAGGGGAGCCATGCGGTCCCTGGAAGGACCGCTAGGCTCTCCCGAGCGCGAGACGGCGGGAAACCCCCAAAACTCCCATCCACTCCCCGATCATCACCCGATGATGGGGAAACAAAGGGGAATCCTTCCCCAACCCTCCCATCATACATCTAGACCCTTGGATCAGTCAAAAACCTCACGGAATGAGAGATCGGCGCTCAACCCCCAAAATGGATTTTAACCCTCTCGGCTCAAAAACGCCCCTCTCGACCTCTCCACGGCCTACAAATCAAGGGGAAAGTAGTAAAGTGGGTAAGGATCCGTCCCCCTACCTCAAAGAAGCTCAAAATCCTCCGATTCTGTTGTGTCCCGGACTATTTTGATGAAGATCATGTGTGAAAAAGTCATGTATCAATTAATATGTTTTGCATTGATATATATATATTTGATGATTGTGGGCTTTGAAGGATAAACTGAATGTTCAATCAATTTGAGTCTTGTTAAGAGAAAAATTCAATGTGAATGTTGATTCAAGTGCATTCTGTTGGATGAGAAGACTTCATATTGAAATGTAGCTTTTACACTTGTGAATCTCACTTACAAATGGGATGAGTGATTCACATGATATGGATTGTGTTGGAAATTCTAATTGCTAACTTGAGGTTTTGAGTTGAATGACAATTTGAAAATGTAGGATATTTGTGGAGTTTTTCACTCAATTACTCAAGGCCATGGTATGAATAAATGTCTAATTGGATTTCAATGTGGATGGATTGATTTGGGTTGAAATCAAGTTTTGTAATGTCTATCTGAGTTACAAGTCCATATATGATTGATTTTGTTACTTGGTTCATGAAATGTGGAGTTTCAATTGGTTTAATTAAAGTTTTTCTGTTGTCAGGAAAAGTGTCGACCTCAGGGGTCGACACTTATTTTCACGCTCTCTGCCTTGCGTTAAGTCTTAATAACACTAGCAAAAAGTGTCGACCCATGAAGTCGACACTTTCACCAGGGTTCTGTTAACTTAGCAAAGTTAGAAGCGTCCAGAAAAAGTGTCGACCTCAAAAGTCGACACTTTCAGGTAAGTTCATTCAATTCTGTGAAAATAGAACCTTCGCGAAAAAGTGTCGACCTCAAGAGTCGACACTTTTCACCACGAATGTGTTTTGTTCACAGGCCAGAACACTTGGGAAAAAGTGTCGACTCAATGAGTCGACACTTATTTCACGTGTGTTGTTTTTATGTGTTCTGGCAGAACACTCGTGAAAAAGAGTCGACTCTATGAGTCGACACTTTTTCGGAGCATCCCGATCGGGTTTTTCCGGATCTGTTTCGAACCCACTTATTTGAGATCCGAATGTCTTGCTTGTTTACCATATTACCCTTAGGGCGTCCACCATCTATTGTATGTGTTGAGAAGAGGCTTTGGCAAGGGGTTTAATGTCTTATTGTCTTACATAGTGCCTTGTATATATCGCCGCCCTTGTTCCGATCGGGAGAACAATGAAGAGAGCTTCTAACGTGCTATCCATTCTTGCAGGTTGAAGAGGAGAGAAAGGGGGCTTTTGCACTCTGCTGGAGGAGAAGGAAGGGAACGCCGAGATCATCCCTCACGAGCCCAAGCCAAGATCTGGAGGCCGCGTTCATCGTCCTCTACATCCACTGCTTCGGGCACCATTATCTTCAACACCGGCTTCTTCCATCTCTCGGTTCTATTGTTCTAGTGCTACCTTCTTGAATCTCCTTGTTTATTTTAAGGATTTATGGGAAAGATCATGTTTGTTATGACATCTTGTGCTTAGATTTCTATTCTAAAACTGGGATTTGTATTTCCAACTTATTTTCATCTTTAGACGATTTCGGAGCTTGCTTCGAGTGTGTGTGTGGTTTCTCGTCGTCGAGCGAGAACCCACGTGTGTGGGCTGTCGTGCCCGTGTGTGGTGGTTGCTGCCGTCGTGCAGGATGTTTTAATGAAATCCTCTCGAGGTGAGTGTAGATATATTTTTCTCCTCCTACTAAAGATCAATATGCATCATGAATGGAACAATATGCGATGAGCAAATAACAAGGATAAGAGGAGAATAGAGAACAAAAGGACCGTGATCGCCACCAAGGTGCCAGACGTGATGGACACGCCGTACCTTGGAAAGAGGGGGAGTACTCGCCTAAGCTGCAGCGCTGGAGAGATGAACGGCTCCTGGAGGGCCGCCTATTGGATGCCCGGTCTTACGATAGACCGCCTAAGTGCGCTGCAGAGGGTGCGGGAGGAACTACCACTGGAGGACGAACGGCGCTCTGTTGGCCGCACCAACAGGATGAACGGCGCTTTCTACACCGCACAAGATGTTGAACGGCTGTTTGAGAACCGCACAAGTCCACAACGCAGTAAGTTGCAAGGGGTCCAACCTCCACCCTCTCCGGCCGGCCGGAGGGGGTGGGCCTCGTGCTGATGATTGCTGACCTGCAAAACAACGTAAGAAACACACAGAAAAGACCTAAATCAGAACTGGACAGTGTAGTAAATGTCAATATAAGAAGAAATGAACATAAACAAATGGCAAGGGGGATACCTGGGGGTTTTAAACCCCTAGGGTGACAAAAGCGTGGGTGGATGTGTGCATGATAATGAGAAAAAATGGGGACGTAGGGAGGAAACGATGCATGCAATGAAGGGAAAGTGATGAAAACTATGAACGAAAAGATTCAAGACCAAACTACTCCCTGAACCGAAGGCTTGTATGGACGTAGAAAGTCTCCCTCCTTGGTGCTAGGTCGCTCAAGAATGCGGCAGGGCTTCGCCGTCGACCAAAATTTTCCCCCTTTTTAGTCCGGCCATTAGGGTCTATTTATAGAGCCTAGAAAGCCAGCCCCTAAACTAGGGTTTAGAGCTATTTTTAGGTCAAAATTATAAAAGATAAATCATAGATATTATCATAATCTCTTATCCAGTCGAAACGGCATCAAAAAAGGTTGATTATCCACGGAGAAATCGACAAGAGAAGTCAGGGATAAAACCATGCATAAAAGGGATAAAAATCTGTTAAAAATCACCAATCGAAAGGATGAACGGTCTTACGATAGACCACTCAAGCTGATGGGCAGTCCAGTACAGACTGTCCAACATTGTCAGTGGAAATTCAAAAAATCAGGAAATTAACCCAATTATCGCTCGAACTGACCGAAACGTCTGCCGTCGGACCCTCCAATATGAACGGTTCAAATAAGACCGTTCAAATGTAGGGCGGCCAACAACTAACCGTTTTAACCCTGTCGGTGGTAATTCAAGTAATTGGGTAATTACCTGAGAAAGTTGGCACGCGGAGGACTCTGAGATAAAGGCGGTTGGAATATGCCCGTCCATTATTTTGAACGGGTATAATAGGGCCGCACAAAAGCCTGTCGGTGAATATTCAGAAAATCCTCAGAAATTAACCAAAATGTATGAATGGTCTATCTTCAACCGCCCTAGTTATGAACGGATGATTGTGGACTGTGCATGTTTTTGGACACTTGATTTTCATAAAACACGTTCAATTAATCAAAGCCAAGGCCCAATAAGTCCTGAACCGATACGGTCTTCACCAACGAGGGAGGCCACAAAAATGGGCCCAGGACGTGCCACAAAAAATGGCCCGATGAATGATGGACAACTTAGGGCATCAACTAATGGGAGTAAGAGAAACGACTCAGCTTATCGGTGAAAAAATGGGTGTCAATAGATGCCCCTCCTTAACGTCCTCTTTGTAGGGGAGCGAGCGGAGGTGAAGCGGAGGTGACATGGAACATGGAGCTGGAGCGGAAATGCAACGGAGTGGACCAGAAAAGTGGGCGTTAAGGTAAAACGACACTCGTTTCTACCAACAAGTGTTGAGAATCTTTCGGAAAACTCTGAACCGAATGTAAGGAATGATTAGACCAAAAGTGACGCCAATCTGGAGGAACTAAACTAAAATGAAACAAATCAACAAGACCAACCTCATGGGGGACACAATCCCGTGGTCCAATGAGGGGCCACAAAAGAAAATAGGCTAAAGCTCCAGACGGGGACCTTTCAATCAACCAAACCAAACGAATCGACCCAAGAAAATCTTCCAATTCAGAGTGGAATTAGTTCTTCTTACTCGAGCATTCGAACATACAGCTGACCATCACTGATGGGACATTCCTCAAGCAAACCATGGGGCATGAAAGCTCAAAAGATGCGTATGATGCATGCTGGGCTAAAAAATAAAAGAAATCGTAAAAACAAATGCGAAGAAAGATTAAAATATAAAATACTCGAGAATAATATTGCTAAGCTGAGAATATCAGAGTCAAGATACCATCCGCAACCACAGTGTGCAGGATAGAACCGTCCTCCCCATGACATCCCAACTTAATGGCCTATCCGAAGATTAAGTACATGTCCTGGATCATCATTATTTTTGTTGAAGGGGAACATCAGATCCTAGAACACGTAGATAACTGACTGGTTCCCGAGATAATACAATATAATACCATATAGTAATACAGTAAGGGATATAGGGATAGAAGGCCATACCTGACTTACCTGTGCAGGTGAAACGGCACGTGAAATCTTGGATTGCTGTACGTGAAATTGTTAGCAAGCTTTACCAAAAAATATCAAAATCCATCAATTGAAGTGCAACCAACATTAAAGAATGCACGGTTAAGAATAAACCACTCAAAGTAGAACAGTTACTGGTTAGCCGCATATATCAGGGGAATTGAACCGACCTAAGAAGCTTACCGTTGAGTATAAACGGTCGATGGAGAACCGCACAACCCGATGGACGGTCTATCGCTAGACCGCGCAACTCCTGTAACTTTGAAAAAAAACAAACCCTTCGTCTCCCTCCACCGTAACTGACGGTGGAGGGAACGAAGGCCAAACTAGGGCCATTCTACCCTTCTCAACCCCTCTCTCTACCTCTCAGTCTCCCCTCCATTCCCTTGCACCCTCTCCATGCGCCAGAAGCACCAAGCGAGGCGCTCCGGGATGGCCGGGGAAGAGACGACCATGCCGCCGCCGTCGACGACCGCCGCTGCGGAACACACCGAAGAATTGCCACCGGAGAGGGTCACACCCACGCCTGCGACCGAGGGAGAATCCGGCGCGATCGTGGCCGTTGAGGAGGTCCCTGCCGCAGACGAGGACGCTGGAGAAGAAGCACCACCGGAGAAACCGGCCAAAAAACCACGGGACCCCGAGGTAGGTCAAAAAACTAAAAATCCTCCCCATTTCCATTTTTTTCTTTATTTTGAGCCATGCATGCTAGCTTAGGGGGGTTTAGAGGGCTTAGGTGGCTGGTTGGGGGGCTATGGCAGCCTCCCCGCCAGCCGGGGAACCTCCACCGTCGTCGGGGAAGACGATGGTGGGACGGTTCAACAGAAACCGCACAAACAAAAACATGCGGCCCTCATCGGACCGTTCAACATTATACGGGCTAGGACTAGCCGTTCAATACCACACAGCAAACGAACCAAACCAAAGCAAGGACGGTGAAGGGGTCACCGTTCAAATAGTAAACGGGCCACATAGGTCTATTCAAATACCCATTCAATGCCAAACTAAACGGTCCCCATAGGACCGTCCAAGATAAGAACGGTGGAAGGAAGACCGTTCTTTAAGCTGTGAGTTGAATTCTTGAGGATCTTATTTGAATGACACAAAATGCAAAACTAAATTACTAAAATGCATCTAAAAACGAATGAAATGAATGCAGGGGAAGCGTAGGACCCGCACCTCGTGGCTGCAGGTCCGTGCAGTGTACTTGGCACTGCCAGACTTCCAGAGGGAGCGGTTGGCTGCCATGGGGTTCGCCCCCTTCCTGAGTATTGAGGTGTGTCGCTTCGACGCAGCTCTACTCTATGCCATGCACGACCGCTGGGACCCAGTGAGTCGGACGTTCCTTTTCCCATGGGGGCATATGGTCCCCACGCTAGAGGATATGGCCAGGCTCACGGGCCTACGCGTGCACGGGTCACCGGTTAGCGGGACTACCTTTCCCGACTACCGGGGGTTGGCTCGGGAGTTGCTGGGCTTACAGCTGCGGCGCCCCGAGCGGCAGTCGACCCTCCTACCCCGGGCTGCTCTCCAGGACAGCCTGGGTTTACGACGAGCGGGCGTTGCGGTTGGCGAGCAGCCGGAGGAGCACCTGGAGCGGCTGATAGGGCTGGCACGGCCGAGAGTTGCTGCAGGACCAGGAGTGGAGGCTGACCGAGTGCTGAGGCGGTTTCTGATGCTGATGTTCGGGTGACTCCTCTTCTCCACGCGAGCGGACGTGATGAGCTGCCGGTTCCTTCCCTTCCTCCAGGAGCTGGAGCACGTGGGCGACTACGCTTAGGGAGCGGCAGCCCTTGCCTTCCTCTTCGACACTCTGAGTTCGACGGCGCGTCGCACGATGCTTGGGGGCTTCTCCCCCTTACTCCAGGTACGACTCTTACCCTAGACTTAATTATGCAACTCTGTGTGTTTCCCTACATGCTGACACAGTGCTATGATGCAGGTGTGGGCCTACGTGTACCTGCGTGGGCTGGGCAGAGGCGAGGAGACCCATCCTGGGCTCCTACCGATCGCACGGAGGTGGACAGCACCTCGGGAGATGGCGGCCCTGAGACGACAGGTCCGGGAGTTGCAAGATGACCTGGACGCTCTACCGTATACCTCGGTATGCTTCTAGACTCAGATACTCTAGTTAAAATGTAATTCTTATATGGTTATGATGCTGATGAGACTTTTTATTCTATGCAGGTACGGTGGACACCCTACACGGGGGAGAGCCAGGAGGGCCAGCCGTGGGTGACTGAGGCCCTCGCCTTCTCCGGACGAGACGTGTGGCTTCACTGCATGAATGTGGTGGAGCCACTACACTTCAGGTTGGTGATGAGGACCACCGGGGTCCATCAGCCAGCCGTGGAGTTCCCTACGCCTGAGAAGGCGGGGGAGCGGGTGACCAGGACGACACGGGGGCTCGGTGACGCGTACGACTGGACAGCGAGGAACGCCACCCAGATCGCCGACTGGACCGCACGAGGGCGAGTGGTGACCGCCCGGGCTAAGAGCGACAGCGCGTACTACACCGCATACGCACGGCACTACCGGGACCAGGTGTTCCGGGGTGCTCACCGACCGGTATGACATCTAAACTTGAATTCTTTCTATTATGCTTACGATTCCTATATGATGATGCACTGACACATGGGCTTTTAAATGTAACTGGACCCTACGGGACGAGTGGCGGAGTTGCAGGGACTTCTGCACTCTACCATCAGGGAGCGGGATGAGGCCCGGCAGGCCCTGGCCTTACTGGTGAGTCTTCTACACCTTACACTCTTTAAATTATGCAATTCTATATGATTATGATTATGCATGTGACTGACCTGGAGTATTTGGATGCAGCGTGCCGAGGGTGCTCAGAGGGTGAGACCAGAAGCCCCTTCCTCCTCCACGACCCAGACTCCAGCCGACCGGGCTGCGAGAGATGCGAAGTTCACTCGGATGGTAGCACGGGCCAAGGCGGCCGAGGTGGCGCTCACTGAGAGGGTACGTAATTCTAAACTTCCCCTTGCTTATTGTGCTTATGAATGAAATGCTTATGCAACTGCCTAATAATGATATGCAGACGGCCGAGCTGACCCGCCTCCAGACAGAGCTGGAGCAGAGCCGGGTAGTGGCTAGGGAGGAGGTGGCCCGGGTGCGCGAGGAGGCCGCGCGGAGTTGACCGGCAGACGCAGTGGAGACGGCACTCCTCCGGGCCGAGCTAGAGTGACTACGAGCCGGTGCTATCGAGGCGGACCGTTATCGGGCAGAGGCAGAGCGTTACCGGAGTGAGGTAGAGCAGGCCCGTCTACAGGTTGCCAGGTTGGAGGGCAAGGTGGAGGGTCTGAAGGAGGCGAGTCAGGAGCGCAGCAGGGCGACTGCGAGTGGCAGCCACGGCACCCATGGCTCCGTGAGGAGTTACTTCACTAGTTCCTCCGGCCATCGGAGGAACGAGGAGGAGGAGCGGCGCCGGCGACGGCATGATGAGGCGACCTCAGTGATGCCTCCCCCAAAGAGGCATGAGGGCGGTGGAGACAGCGACGGGGGCCAAGGAGAGGGACATGCTTGACTGTGTACTGGCCCCGTCTTTTGTACATGATGTGATATGATATGATAGTTGTATGCATGTTTTTGTTTTGATTTTTTGTGGGTGACTGTATGTATGCATGAATGAACGTGACTTAGCTACTAGAGGGGGTGAAGCAAACATGCGAGATTGAGAGGTGCGCCCGACCTGAGAGAGGGACGCACACGTCGATTTGAGTGAGAAAGAGATGCACACGCCGACTTGAGTGAGATGGGAGTGACGCACACGCCATCTTGAGTGAGATGGGAGTGACGCACACGCCGACTTGAGTGAGATGAGTGACGCACACGCCGACCTGAGTGAGACGAGTGACGTACACGCCGACTTGAATGAGATGAGTGACGTACACGCCGACTTGAGTGAGAGGAGTGACGTACACGCCGACTTGAGTGAGTGTGCCTATTAGTTGGGCAGGTGGATAGAAAGGGCGGACCATATGGGCGGTTCTCATAGGGCCGCTCAAAGTGACAAACGGTTCCCAATAGACCGCTCCAATAGGATTTGAATGGTTTAATACTAACCATGTTGAGTGACAAACGGTTTGTAGTAGGCCGCATAAGTGGTTGGATCCGGGTTCTCTAGTAGGATATGAACGGTCAGTTGAGGACCGCACGATAGGATGGGCGGTCTATCGTAAGACCGTCCAAGTGGATACCCTGCGAGCCTTAAAGGGGACTCTCTGGAGAGTCCTCAACCCGAGGGTAAGGCGATTTGAACCTATCCACACCTCATCCTAATCCATCCTGAACCTATCCAACCCTAATCCTAAGAGGCCTAGGCTTCCTAACAAGCCCTATAAGTGGGAGAGGAGTCTAAATTCGCAGCTCACACATCCCTTTCCTTCCAAACCTTGAAACCTTTGATTCTCATCACCAATTCCTCATGAAGAGGGCTCTAGAGGGAAGTTCTATGGAAGGAGCATCTTTTGAAGGGCCAACACCGGCCAGAAAGGAGCGGGAAGTGCTCCAACGGCTAAGCTCAATCCCTCGGCATCTCAGTGCTACTCCTATGTGAGAGGTAAGGTCATCATGGTTCATTCAACTTCTTTTACGTCAACTTCACTTATGTGTCCTCTCTCTCTCACGTTCTCTCTCCTCTTCTTCAGCTCCTTCCGGGCCCGAGGCGCTATTCTGGTTTGAAATGGGTGGCTCCCATGATCCGTGCTTTCCCCCTAGGGGTGACTTATCTTCTCAAATCCTGGCACCTACACTCCCTTTTAGTCTTAGGCACAGCATCTCAGCTTTGATAGAAACATGGCATCCTCAGACCCATACCTTCTTCTTTCCATCCTTTGAGGCCACGATCCTATTAGAGGAGGTAGAGACTTACTTCGGGTTCCCTAGGTCCAAGGTGGGGGAGGAAGACTTGATATACCATACTGTTGCCCCTATAGACCCAAAACTCATCCTAGGAGGGTTCATACCAAACAGCAAAGACATTCGTACCTTTGTAGGTCCTCGTCATATTTACCTCCTTCCTCTTAGTCAGTGGGTAGTAGAGCATTGCAAGAATAAATGTGGGTGGACCGAGGCCATAGCCAAAGCTACATCTATCTGCCTGTGCGGGGCCATCCTCTTCCCTTCGGCTGACCATGTGTTAGAGATTCCCTTACTTAGCACCATCAGCGGCCTGTGGCAGGGGCTTTCCATCTCCCAGGCCATCTTAGCCTACTTGTATGAGGGTCTCAGCTCAGCGGCCCTAGGAGGCCCTCTCTTTGGCTCTATGATTCTATTGGAGTGCTGGATGGGAGTTAGGATGAAGTTCATCCCGAGAGAGGATATTACTACTGTCAGTAGGATCTTCGGGAGCCATCCCCTTTACTTCATAGGAGGCGCCTTCAGGTTCTCTCCACAGGTTGAGTGCAGGACGGCCGAGATGAAGACCAGGGACGAGTGGCGCCCGTACCTCCACAGACTGCCCCTGGATAGATTTGTGATGCGCCCGGACTTCCTCCACGACACCACTATCAGACTACCTCAGAGGGCAGGCTTGGACTTGAGGCTCGTGAGCGATACTGCATTGGCGATGTACAGCCCACACAGGTGCTACCTACAGGTTGGACTACCCCGGACCGTGCTACCGACGCTACCCCACCTTCCCGTGCTACAGGCGAGGAGGATCGGGAAGGAGGAGGACGAGTAGGCGGTCAGGAGCGCGCTGATTATGTGGGAGGTGAGCAGGGTGTGCACCCTACCAGCAGAGGTTGAGGAGGTTCCAGAGACACGACAGGCTTACCTTAGGGAGCTGAGAGAGATACGTCCCCGTGGGGATGCCCAGCGGGGGACAGAGTGACTGTTTTATCTTTTCATGGTGATATGGATATGGATGTTTAGAGTTTGATATGAGAATGAATAAGTGATGAGGACATCAAGAGCTTATGGGTTGTATTGTGTGTATTGGCTTGTATGAGATTGTAATTGTGTAATTTCTTTCATTTGGGCTCCTTGTAAGGCTTATAACAAGTCATTGGGCCATTTGTAATGTATAGTCCATGGCTAGGTTGCCATTAGTAGAGTCCATTAGGAGCTTATTCCATATTGGGTCTTAAGGCCATCATTATGGACCTTAATAGCCACTTAGGCCCAAATAGGCTTCTCCCTCTCATGGGCCACCAAGGGTGGAAGAGTCTAGCATGGTTAGTGGGCTTGTTACATGGCCTTTAACCATACTTGGCCCAAGGGAGGCCCATGAAGGGGGCGCCCTCTTCCTTTGGCCTTATTAGGCTTGGTTGGTGAAAATTAGGTAGGTTTGAATAGAATTGGTCTAAGTTAGATTAAAATAGATATTAAGTGTTTTGACCACATGGGAGAAATATTTAGGAACTCCCTGATATGCCCTTAAAAACCCCAGATCTATGGGCATTTAGTGTCTTTTTACATTTATTATATATAGCTTGTATTTTCCAATTGATTGAATTAATGAAAGTGAAAAAATCATTGTGCAAGAACCCCTCTCTTGGAGAATTTTGACCTCTCCTCTCTCTCCCCCTGGTTTCTTCATCCCCAACCCCCATTCTAGAGTGATATCTCCTTCCCCCCACCTCCGGTGATCATCGGTGCTGCCGCCGCCACCGTTCGTGCCGCCATCACGCCGCCGCGGAGCCACCTTCGGTGTTCTGTCCATCCTGGATAGAGGCTTCTTGTCTGAATATCTGATCTCCACCATGTGAAGAGCTCAAGCTGCAATGTATATGGTGTGTTCTTCCCTTGTATCCCAAGCTCCACCTAAATTTTCACGCCCAAATTCCATCGTTTAGTATTTTCCCTTTTTCGTGCATCTTTCATTCCTAGTTCTGTTTTGTCTCTATCTACAGTGATAGCAGCCCTATGTTTCCCACCTCCGGCCATCTTTTTGATTCGTCCAAACCCTCCTAATTTTACTGGGAGTTCTGTCCATCACCCCCTACTTCCACAAATGTTCTTAATTTTTTATCAGCCTTCTATCTATTTTTAGAAATTTGTGTTCTTCATCAGCTACAGTGTTGTCAGTCAGATCCCATATCCGACCACCCTCCACTTCCAAAATCAGAACAAATCACCACCACCTCCAAATCCAGATCCAAAAATAGTCCTGGTTTCGTAACTTGATTTCCCACAACTTTTCTGAAGAACACAACCCCAGATTCGGACGTCTACCTCGCGGTCAAAGGCAATCCACAGGAAAGTTATCTGCTGACCTGAGATTTCAGGAACTATACAACAACAACCTTCAAAATTCGCCAATCAGAAGTACAGGCTTGATTATTTTTCTGTAATCACCTTGGGTTGAAGCCCTTCGAAGCATCTTTCCAACGGCGCCGGTTTCGTCGCATTCCGACGTCGGGGCTGATCGCAGCGTCTGTTCTCGCCGGAGCGCGTGCTGGAAAATAGAACCGGCAGGTCCGTGGCCGGTTATTCCGACCGGTGCCGATCGGAGCCGCCCGGCCTCCGGCCGGTGAACCAGCGTGCCGCCAGCCCAGGGAACACTTCCACAAGTGTCCCCACCACAGTGGTGACGCCGGGTCCCGCACGGTCCCTCCGGACAGCACGTGGGCCCCACCGTCACGTGTTCGGGTGCTGTCGAATCAACGCGAGAAGCCGTCCGTCAACCCGAATTCGGTCCTCCCGGACCCCATTGTGTCGCCCATTACCTCCCTGCGTGGAGTGGGCTGTAACTCATTGCTGTAATCTTTATGTATTAACTGTCCCGGGAGTACGAGTTTTGGCCGGGTCCGTCTTCCCCACGCCGAGCGCGTGGAGGTATCGTCCTCGCTCCTTACTTGGCATTTTGCTTACTTCATATATATTTGTTTATGCCGCTGCTAGAGAGCATGTGTAGGGACAATTAGCTCGCTTTATATTTATATCACCGTTGCTGCGAGAGAGAGCGTTACCGTCCCGTGACCCGATCCGGGCATAAAAGAGAGCCGATCACCCTAGCTCATTGCCGGTTTCTCAACCACGCACGTCCGACGCTTCCCTCGTTAAGGGGCAGTCACGAGCTTGTCGTGTCCGTGGTATCGTCCCGCATCAATTTGGTATCAAAGCGAGTTTGAGTCTAGGGTGTCAAAAAAAAAGTGTCATTCATTAGTCATTTACGTCTAAGTCGTGTTTAGGGTCATCATTGTTTTAAAACAAACAAAAAGTGTCTTTTGGGTCGCATTACCATTAGTCGGTATATAAAAAGGTGTTATCCGAACGTTAGGCTACGCCTATCGGGAAGGCCGCACACTTGCGCGAGTGATCTTCGGATCGATTAACTCCGCCCCGTACCGAGTCTTAGTGTCTTGTCCTTAGTGTGCATGCATCCCAAACCGTGCATAGTCGGTCTAGTGTCTTGTCTAAATGACCTTGCATACCCATTCCTAGGGATCCATTCCCACCTTTTCGGCACCAATGGCCAACCCATGTCGACCCGTCCAAGGTGATAGGTCCGTGTCCGAGTACATCCGGGACTATGATATGTACCGGGTTGAATATGGCTTGGGAGAGGAGAGCACCACGACCGCATTTCAGTTCCGGAGAGGTTTACGGTTTCACTTCCAACTTGAATGTCTTGTCCACGACGCGTTCTTGCTGGCGCAATCTTGTAAGGTCGCTCTAGAGGTCGAGCCCTTTGAGTCTCATTTTTCTCGCTCTAGAGGTCGAACCCTTTGGCAAACATCTACCTCCCAACCGAGTCCCGAGCCGATCGGACTACCTAACCCAATTCCTTCACCACCCGAGAGTGCTCCATTGTCACCCTCACCTTCCGATCTTAATTCGGAACCCTCTCATTTGGAGCCACCCAAGCCCCAGCCACCCGTGTTACTAACGGGTACGCTTTTCATAGCCGAGCCGCTTCTTAGTTGGCTCAAGGATGGCTTGGTCCCACCTCCCTTCCCACCTATGGACCCCATCCTCCCTTTAGTGCCGGTGAATTCCTTCCATACCACATTTCGATCTAGTCACCATATTGACACGTTGGATGATCTTGTCATGGGATTAGATTCACAATGGAAGTTGACGCACCTACTGGCCCAAGGCTTTGACCAACCCGCTAGTCTTAGCTTCACCCATCCGGCCTTAGGGTCCATTACCTCCGTGTGCAGCGTGGGGTGTGTCACCACGGAGATTCTTCTACTCCTCCCGATGCCGGCCGAGTCTGACTTCATTCCCTTTTGCCCAAGGGAGGAGTCCTATTTTCTACACATATCCGTCGTCCCACCGATCATAATGTATGGCGGTGATTATGAATTCCAAACTTGGGACCATGTCATGTTGGAACCCACCTCACGGGGTCATACCTTCTTCGACCCTTTTGACCCCCTCACTAGTGAATCTCCCGAGCCCCCATCTTCACTCCACTTCCTCCGCGGAGTTCACTATCACACCTTTTCCACTCGGGCCAAGCAACCTCCACATAGCCATAGGTCCGAATTTTCATATGGGGGTAATGAAAACTTTGGTTTCTCCGATCCATCCAAACCACCCGCACCTCCCGAACTTCCCACATCCAAGCCCAATGTCCATGATTGGTGCATCGTAGGGTGTCTAGGAGTTCCCCATGACGTCAACCTCCGGTTACGTCAAATGCATGCGTGGCACACATTCGGGTGTCCTGGTCCGCCGTCATCCATGTACGGGTCGGACTAACATTAGGTGTGTCTAGGGTCATATATGAGTCGGTGTGTTTTCCTTGTGTGGTTTGTTTGCATGGTTTGTGTGTCGTTTGTTTGTCTGCATGCGTCTTGTGCGAGCTCGTTGTCGTTCTCTTATGAGTAAGAGGCGAGTGGACTCACTTGATGAGTATGGGATCGGTTCCACATCTATACCCGGATCAGTCACCTAAAGGGACTCAACGGTGATTCCTAGTGAGTCTTCGAGCTGCTTCCTTCCCTTTTGAGAGTGCCCCACTCAGAGTGTCCACCTTTAGCCCATAGCAGTCGTGCATATCGAGTATATATGGAATGAGCAGGTGACTATCATTTGGAGTGGAGCGTACCCGCGTTACTTGGAATGGTGACGGATCCGCCGGAGTATTCGAGCATCCCTACCCCTACTCGACGGGGTCGAGTTCCTCCCACCCGGGGAGAATTGATGAGGACATCAAGAGCTTATGGGTTGTATTGTGTGTATTGGCTTGTATGAGATTGTAATTGTGTAATTTCTTTCATTTGGGCTCCTTGTAAGGCTTATAACAAGTCATTGGGCCATTTGTAATGTATAGTCCATGGCTAGGTTGCCATTAGTAGAGTCCATTAGGAGCTTATTCCATATTGGGTCTTAAGGCCATCATTATGGACCTTAATAGCCACTTAGGCCCAAATAGGCTTCTCCCTCTCATGGGCCACCAAGGGTGGAAGAGTCTAGCATGGTTAGTGGGCTTGTTACATGGCCTTTAACCATACTTGGCCCAAGGAAGGCCCATGAAGGGGACGCCCTCTTCCTTTGGCCTTATTAGGCTTGGTTGGTGAAAATTAGGTAGGTTTGAATAATTGGTCTAAGTTAGATTAAAATAGATATTAAGTGTTTTGACCACATGGGAGAAATATTTAGGAACTCCATGATATGCCCTTCAAAACCCCATATCTATGGGCATTTAGTGTCTTTTTACATTTATTATATATAGCTTGTATTTTCCAATTGATTGAATTAATGAAAGTGAAAAAATCATTGTGCAAGAACCCCTCTCTTGGAGAATTTTGACCTCTCCTCTCTCTCCCTCTGGTTTCTTCATCCCCAACCCCCATTCTAGAGTGATATCTCCTTCCCCCCACCTCCGGTGATCATCGGTGCTGCCGCCGCCACCGTTCGTGCCGCCATCACGCCGCCGCGGAGCCACCTTCGGTGTTCTGTCCATCCTGAATAGAGGCTTCTTGTCCGAATATCTGATCTCCACCACATGAACAGCTCAAGCTGCAATTTTGATGGTGTGTTCTTCCCTTGTATCCCAAGCTCCACCTAAATTTTCACGCCCAAATTCCATTGTTTAGTATTTTCCCTTTTTCGTGCATCTTTCATTCCTAGTTCTGTTTTGTCTCTGTCTACAATGACAGCAGCCCTATGTTTCCCACCTCCGGCCATCTTTTTGATTTGTCCAAACCCTCCCAATTTTAATGGGAGTTCTGTCCATCACCCTCTACTTCCACAAATGTTCTTAATTTTTTATCAGCCTTCTATCTATTTTTAGAAATTCGTGTTCTTCATCAGCTACAGTGTTGTCAGTCAGATCCCAGATCCGACCACCCTCCACTTCCAAAATCATAAAAAATCACCATCACCTCCAAATCCAGAACCAAAAAAAGTCTTGGTTTCGTAACTTGATTTCCCACAACTTTTCTGAAGAACACAATCCCAGATTCGGACGTCTACCTCGCGGTCAAAGGCAATCCACAGGAAAGTTCTCTGCTGACCTGAGATTTCAGGAACTGTACAACAGCAAACTTAAAAATTCGCCAATTAGAAGTACAGGCTTTATTATTTTTCTGTAATTACCTTGGGTTGAAGCCCTTCGAAGCATCTTTCCAACGGCGCCGGTTTCGTCGCATTCCGACGTCGGGGCTGATCGCAGCGTCCGTTCTCGCTAGAGCGCGTGCTGGAAAACAGAACCGGCAGGTCCGTGGCCGGTTATTCCGACCGGTGCCGATCGGAGCCGCCCGGCCTCCGGCCGGCGAACCAGCGTGCCGCCAGCCCAGGGAACACTTCCACAAGTGTCCCCACCACAGTGGTGACACCGGGTCCCGCATGGTCCCTCCGGACAGCATGTGGGCCCCACCGTCAAGTGTTCGGGTGCTGTCGAATCAATGCGAGAAGCCGCCCATCAACCCGAATTCGGTCCTCCCGGACCCCATTATTTCACCCTTTACCTCCCTGCGTGGAGTGGGCTGCAACTCATTGCTGTAATCTTTTTGTATTAACTGTCCCGGGAGTACGAGTTTCGGCCGGGTCCGTCTTCCCCACGCCGAGCGCGTGGAGGTATCGTCCTCGCTCCTTACTTGGCATTTTGCTTACTTCATATATATTTGTTTATGCCGCTGCTAGAGAGCATGTGTAGGGACAATTAGCTCGCTTTATATTTATATCACCGCTGCTGCGAGAGAGAGCGTTACCGTCCCGTGACCCGATCCGGGCATAAAAGAGAGCCGATCACCATAGCTCATTACCGGTTTCTCAACCGCGCACGTCCGACGCTTCCCTCGTTAAGGGGCAGTCATGAGCTTGTCGTGTCCGTGGTCTCGTCCCGCATCAATTTGGTATCAAAGCGAGTTTGAGTCTAGGGTGTCAAAAAAAAGTGTCATTCATTAGTCATTTACGTCTAAGTCGTGTTTAGGGTCATCATTGTTTTAAAACAAACAAAAAGTGTCTTTTGGGTCGCATTACCATTAGTCGGTATATAAAAAGGTGTTGTCCGAACGTTAGGCTACGCCTATCGGGAAGGCCGCACACTTGCGCGAGTGATCTTCGGATCGATTAACTCTGCCCCGTACCGAGTCTTAGTGTCTTGTCCTTAGTGTGCATGCATCCCAAACCGTGCATAGTCGGTCTAGTGTCTTGTCTAAATGGCCTTGCATACCCATTCCTAGGGATCCATTCCCACCTTTTCGGCACCAATGGCCAACCCATGTCGACCCGTCCAAGGTGATAGGTCCGTGTCCGAGTACATCCGGGACTATGATAAGTACCGGTTGGAATATGGCTTGGGAGAGGAGAGCACCACGACCGCATTTCAGTTCGGAGAGGTTTACGGTTTCACTTCCAACTTGAATGTCTTGTCTACGATGCGTTCCTGCTGGCGCAATCTTATAAGGTCGCTCTAGAGGTCGAGCCCTTTGAGTCTCATTTTTCTCGCTCTAGAGGTCGAACCCTTTGGCAAACATCTACCTCCCAACCGAGTCCCGAGCCGATCGGACTACCTAACCCAATTCCTTCACCACCCGAGAGTGCTCCATTGTCACCCTCACCTTCCGATCTTAATTCGGAACCCTCTCATTTGGAGCCACCCAAGCCACAGCCACCCGTGTTACTAACGGGTACGCTTTTCATAGCCGAGCCGCTTCTTAGTTGGCTCAAGGATGGCTTGGTCCCACCTCCCTTCCCACCTATGGACCCCATCCTCCCTTTAGTGCCGGTGAATTCCTTCCATACCACATTTCGATCTAGTCACCATGTTGACACGTTGGATGATCTTGTCATGGGATTAGATTCACAATGGAAGTTGACGCACCTACTGGCCCGAGGTTTTGACCAACCCGCTAGTCTTAGCTTCACCCATCCGGCCTTAGGGTCCATTACCTCCGTGTGCACCGTGGGGTGTGTCACCACGGAGATTCTTCTACTCCTCCCGATGCCGGCCGAGTCTGACTTCATTCCCTTTTGCCCAAGGGAGGAGTCCTATTTTCTACACATGTCCGTCGTCCCACCGATCATAATGTATGGCGGTGATTATGAATTCCAAACTTGGGACCATGTCATGTTGGAACCCACCTCACGGGGTCATACCTTCTTCGACCCTTTTGACCCCCTCACTAGTGAATCTCCCGAGCCCCCATCTTCACTCCACTTCCTCCGCGGAGTTCACTATCACACCTTTTCCACTCGGGCCAAGCAACCTCCACATAGCCATAGGTCCGAATTTTCATATGGGGGTAATGAAAACTTTGGTTTCTCCGATCCATCCAAACCACCCGCACCTCCCGAACTTCCCACATCCAAGCCCAATGTCCATGATTGGTGCATCGTAGGGTGTCTAGGAGTTCCCCATGACGTCAACCTCCGGTTACGTCAAATGCATGCTTGGCACACATTCGGGTGTCCTGGTCCGCCGTCATCCATGTACGGGTCGGACTAACATTAGGTGTGTCTAGGTTCATATATGAGTCGGTGTGTTTTCCTTGTGTGGTTTGTTTTGTGTGGTTTGTTTGCATGGTTTGTGTGTCGTTTGTTTGTCTGCATGCGTCTTGTGCGAGCTCGTTGTCGTTCTCTTATGAGTAAGAGGCGAGTGGACTCACTTGATGAGTATGGGATCGGTTCCACATCTATACCCGGATCAGTCACCTAAAGGGACTCAGCGGTGATTCCTAATGAGTCTTCGAGCTGCTTCCTTCCCTTTTGAGAGTGCCCCACTCGGAGTGTCCACCTTTAGCCCATAGCAGTCGTGCATATCGAGTATATATGGAATGAGCAGGTGATGATCATTTGGAGTAAAGTGTACCCACGTTACTTAGAATGGTGACGGATCCGCCGGAGTATTCGAGCATCCCTACCCCTACTCGACGGGGTCGAGTTCCTCCCACCCGGGGAGAATTGATGAGTTCCTCAGCTATGTCAGAGAAATATGGAGTGTCATTTCTCAGCATGACTCTATATCTCATATTTTCAGAGAAGCCAACACTGCTGCAGACCTTCTTGCTTCTCTCGCTTACACTACCAAATGTAATTCCTTTTATTCTTATAGTGAGCTCCCTTGCATTATAAAAGGTGCTGCTCGGCTAGACTCACTAGGCTTGCCTAGTATCAGATTGATGTAATTCTTATTCATCATTATTGGAATAAATTCGCCTCCTAGTGGTTGGATGGTGGAGTGGCTTTCTCCTTACCTCTGGTAAGGGGTGCACTCTCCCATTGACCCCTAGGTTAGGTTTTTCTATTAAAAAAAAATGAGGACATCAAGAGCTTATGGGTTGTATTATGTGTATTGGCTTGTATGAGATTGTAATTGTGTAATTTTTTTCATTTGGGCTCCTTGTGTAGCAACCCTGATAAATTTAAAAGGGATAAATAAATCAAAATAGATTAAAAGATTTAATAAATAAACAAAAGAGCTTGGAATAAAAATAATTAAACCCTGATGGAAATAACGCCTCAGATAAAGGCGCTACTTTACAAGAAAACGCCCTTACATAAGGCGTGTTTTGAAGAAAGGACGCCCACACGTTAAGGCGTCAAATTTCAAACGACCAAAATAAATAAAAAGGGCAAGTTAGCGTAACGTCCCTTGCGTGGCGCGTTTCAACAAGTAACGACGCTTGACAAGGCGTCAATTTAAATTCGACGCCCTGACCTAGGTCGCTAATTCAGTTTGAGTTTCGTTCGACCCAGGAGTCTATCCAGGGTAAGATGATAACTATGAGAAAGAGTTCGAATGTAGTAATAACTCTAATATGGAAGTATTACTTCCAATCGAACACTAACCTTATTAGGATTTCCAATATCTTATAATTAACCTTCTGCTTGAACCGAGAACGCTATTTGGCATTCGGAGTTTTTGTGGTATCAGAGCCTAGGGTATTCAATTCCTAGGAAAAACTCAAGTCCAAGGATAAGTTTTAAAACTTCAACCAGTGAGATTGGGTAGAACCAAGGGTTAAAGTTAACATAGTATATGAGTCCTTAAATACAATCACATATTAACCTAGTTATTGTAATTGTAGGATGATGGCTGCCGAACGTGCTCAATGGCGCAACATGCAGTGTACACTACAAGGCATGACTCAAGTGCTGCAACAAGTAGCACAAGGAGGTGGACAACGAGCAGGAAGTCTCCACCAGACTTTCAAGAACATGAACCCACCCAAGTTCACGGGTTCTACTGATCCAGATGATGCTGAACACTGGATTAGGGAGATAGAACGTATATTCCGTGTTATGCAATGCACGGATCAAGATAAGGTCTTACTAGCTACTTTTCAGTTAGAAAGGGATGCTAGATGCTGGTGGGAATCAATAGAGGCTACTATAAATCAAGATCAGGTTTCGTGGGAAGAATTCGTTGAACACTTCAACGTGAAATATTTCTCGGACCGAGTTCAGGAAAAGAAGGCTGCAGAGTTTGCCGCATTAAAACAACGATCCTCGTCAGTGGCCGAGTATGAGGCCCAATTCTCTAGATTATCTCGATATGCTAAGCATTTAGTTAGCACCGAGAAAATGAAAACTAGGAGGTTTCTTAATGGGCTCAGGCCCCAAGCTATTACTCAACTGGCGTCGATGGACATTCAAGTCTACTCGGAGATAGTACGCCGAGCTCAACTATTAGAAGATGCCACGGAACTGTCTGATAGGATTCGTGGTAAGGATAAGAAGGAACAAGTTACCGGTCCGGGTTCCTTTAAACCCAACTTCAAGAAGAGGCCTAGCAATGGAGGTATTCCCTCGCAAGACCAAAAGTTCAAGAAGACCAAGCCCTTCTCTATCACCACTACCTCTCCAAATACAGTATGCAAACATTGTGATAAAGCGGGTCATAGAGCAGAAGAATGCTGGAGGAAACTGGGAGCATGTCTCCGTTGTGGTAGTCGTGAGCATCGGATTCCCGATTGCCCATTACTTAACGATCAAGCCATTGACGGAAAGCGCCCAGTAACCAAGAATGCTCGTCTTCATGCAATCAAGGAGACCAAGCAAGTAGAAGGAGGCGGCTTAGTGGAAGGTACATTGAAAGTTTGTTCCAGGAATGCATATGTCTTAATTGATACTGGTGCATCGCATTCTATTGTTTCTAAGAAGTTTGCTGACCCATTACCCCTAGAACCGGAATGGATAAAGTTAGTTTTGTCTACTCCTCTAGATGATGAGACTGATATTACACATCATTACCAAAACTGCGAAGTATTGGTTCAGGGTAGAAATCTCCCTATTGATCTCATATGTTTAGATCTGAAAGAGTATGATGTTATACTAGGGGCAGATTGGTTATCCAAGTATCAGGCAACGGTTGATTGGCGCAATAGTAAGGTTACATTCAAGGAATTTCCAGAACTAATATTTACTAGCCCCAAGAGTCGGAGCAAATCCCCTATTATTTCAGCTCTCCGAGCTAGCAAGCTCATCAGGAAAGGATGTACATCTTTCCTCGCATTTGTCACAGTTAAAGAAGCTAAGGAGATTAAGCTAGAAGACATTCCAGTAGTACAAGAATTTCCGGACGTGTTTCCGGAAGATTTGCCGGGATTACCCCCGCAAAGAGAAGTGGCCTTCACCATCGACTTAGTCCCTGGTGCTGGTCCGATTTCAAAGGCACCTTATAGGATGTCACCTGCTAAACTCAAGGAGTTAAAGGAGCAATTGATGGAACTCATTAAGAAAGGATTCATTAGACCAAGTACTTCCCCGTGGGGAGCGCCTGTATTATTTGTAAAGAAGAAAGACGGATCCATGAGGTTATGCGTCGACTATCGACAATTGAATCATCTCACTATCAAGAACAAGTATCCACTACCGAGAATCGATGAATTGTTTGATCAAATTTCAGGATCCATGTACTTTTCCAAAATTGATCTTAGGTCCGGATACCACCAACTAAGAATCAAGGACGAGGATATTCATAAAACCGCATTCAGAAGCAGGTATGGCCATTATGAATTTGTTGTTATGCCTTTCGGACTAACGAATGCCCCTGCTGCCTTTATGCAGTTAATGAATAGTATATTCAGGCCTTATTTGGATCAATTCGTGGTGGTCTTTATTGATGATATATTGATTTATTCCAAGACCAAGGAAGAGCATGAGGAACATTTGAGGATTGCATTACAAATATTAAGAACAAACCAATTATATGCAAAACTTAGCAAGTGTGAATTCTGGCTTGAAGAAGTGACTTTTCTCGGACATGTTATATCAAAGGATGGCTTGTCTGTAGACCCATCAAAGGTTGAAGCTGTAAGGAACTGGGAAAGACCGACCAATGCTAGCGAGATCCGAAGTTTCTTAGGTCTTGCCGGCTATTACAGGCGATTCATCAAGGATTTCTCTAAAATCGCCGTGCCACTTACAAGGTTAACTCGCAAGGAGATCCATTATGAATGGGATGAGGAATGTGAGAGAAGCTTCCAAACTCTCAAGGATCATCTTACTACAGCTCCTATCTTAGCATTGCCAATTGAAGGAGAAAAGTTCGAGGTATACACTGATGCTTCTAGCATTGGCCTCGGGTGTGTTCTAATGCAACAAGGGAAGGTTATAGCCTACTCTTCTCGTCAATTAAAGAAGCATGAAGAGAACTACCCCGTCCATGACTTAGAATTGGCCGCGGTAGTATTTGCACTCAAAATATGGAGACATTATCTTTATGGAGTACAGTTTACTGTATACTCCGATCACAAGAGTCTCAAATATCTTTTCTCACAGAAGGAACTAAATATGAGGCAAAGACGATGGCTGGAATATCTCAAGGACTTCGACTTCAATATATAATATCATCCCGGAAAGGGTAATCATGTAGCAGATGCCCTTAGTCGAAAGCCGAGAGCATTGTTAGCCAATTGTCTGATTCAAGAATGGAAATTGCTGGAACAATTCACTGAACTCAATATAAGCATGGACACGGACCCTAGATGTGTCACATTATCTCATGTAAGCATACAGTCAGATTTATTATCTGAGATACAAGCACTTCAGGATGATGATCCTACATTAGTAGAAATCAAGGGCAGATTAGAAGGACAATCGGATTTCCAATTAGCTTCTGATAGAAGATTAATGTTCAAGAATCGAACTTGTATACCGGACTACCCAGAATTGAAGAAGAAGGTCTTAGATGAAGCTCATATGTCAAGGTATACGATTCATCCTGGATCTACCAAGATGTACCAAGATGTGAAAAGAAATTTTTGGTGGCCCAACATGAAAAGAGAAATAGCGGACTATGTATCACGCTGTCTCACATGCCAACAAGTCAAGGCGGAACACCAAAAGCCTGCTGGAAAACTACATCCTCTAGATATCCCTAAATGGAAGTGGGAGGATATTGGTATGGATTTCATCATGGGTTTATCTAAATCAAAAAGAGGACATGATGGAATATGGGTTATCATTGACCGATTGACTAAATCAGCGCATTTCTTGCCAATCAAGAGTCGATGGTCAGTTAATGTCTTAGCTGCACTATACATCAAGGAAATAGTCAGATTACATGATATTCCTGTTTCAATCGTGTCTGACAGAGATCCCCGTTTTACTTCTCATTTTTGGAAGGGACTACAACATTCGTTGGGGACGAGACTTAACTTTAGCATAACTTTTCATCCTCAAACGGATGGTCAGACCGAGAGAACCAATCAAGTAGTCGAAGATATGCTAAGAGCATGCATCATTGATTTTGGTGGAAACTGGCATGATCACTTGCCTCTGGTCAAATTTGCATACAACAATAGCTACCAGGCAAGTATACAACTGGCACCTTTTGAAGCCTTATACGGAAGGAGTTGCCGATCACCCATATGCTGGAACGAAGTTGGAGAGAAACAACTGTTAGGTCCAGTCATGGTAAGGGATACAACTGAGAAGATACAAGTAATCAGAGAAAGATTGCAAGTTGCTCAGTCTAGACAAAGGGCTTATGCTGACACAAGAAGAAGAGATCTTGAATTCCAAGTTGGAGATCATGTATTTCTCAAGATATCGCCTGGACGTGGAATACGAAGATTTGGTGTTAAGGGCAAGCTTACACCAAGATTTGTCGGACCTTTTGAGATACTAGAAAGAGTTGGCGAGGTTGCTTATCGCATCGCATTGCCACCTCAATTGTCCGAGATACATAATGTGTTCCACATATCCATGTTGAAGAAGTATGTACACGATCCATCACATATTATCGAACATGGAGACCTAGTAATCCAGAAGGATCTCACATATGAGCAGAAGCCTATGAAGATCCTAGATCGAGAAGTACGAACCCTAAGGAATAAGGTTATTCCCATGCTAAAAGTATAATGGAATAAGAATTCAGAACATGAAGCTACATGGGAGACCGAGGAATCTATGAGGAAACAATTTCCAGAGTTATTTTAGAAGGTATATACTCCACACTCTCCATATGTAAATATATGATATGGAATTTGGGGACCAAATTCTTTTTAAGTGGGGGAGGGTGTAGCAACCCTGATAAATTTAAAAGGGATAAATAAATCAAAATAGATTAAAAGATTTAATAAATAAACAAAAGAGCTTGGAATAAAAATAATTAAACCCTGATGGAAATAATGCCTCAGATAAAGGCGCTACTTTACAAGAAAATGCCCTTACATAAGGCGTGTTTTGAAGAAAGGACGCCCACACGTTAAGGCATCAAATTTCAAACGATCAAAATAAATAAAAAGGGCAAGTTAGCATAATGTCCCTTGCGTGGACGCGTTTCAACAAGTAACGACGCTTGACAAGGCGTCAATTTAAATTCGACGCCCTGACCTAGGTCGCTAATTCAGTTTGAGTTTCGTTCGACCCAGGAGTCTATCCAGGGTAAGATGATAACTATGAGAAAGAGTTCGAATGTAGTAATAACTCTAATATGGAAGTATTACTTCCAATCGAACACTAACCTTATTAGGATTTTCAATATCTTATAAATAACCTTCTGCTTGAACCGAGAACGCTATTTGGCATTCGGAGTTTTCAAAGGTATGCGAAGAACAGCAGGTTCTTCTTCTTCCTTCTTCCTTATATTGTGTTCGATCAACGCATGAAGAACTAATGATTCTTCATACTCTTCTCTGATTACAGGTTGAAAGCTGCTGTCTTCCGAAGAACAAGTAAGTTCTTTCCCCTTGCTTTCGGTTACGTATAAGAAGATTTTAATATCTTCTTCTTCGTTCTTCTATCTCTACATGTTGTCTGTAGAAGTGAACCCGGTTGATTGAAGAAGTGAGGGTTCTTCATCTACATCCTCTTAATTACCCTTGCTGCTGCTATTAGGATCGAAAGCTTCAAAAAGACTCTGTTTATAAAACAGAGTATCGTTCAGAACCTACATCTGTTCATCCGTCAGTTTATCATCATCAAGGTAGGTTTTCTCAAGCACCGTAGCCCAAATCACCATAATAACTATATTAAACCATATATATTAGTTCATGCATATAGTTTTCGCGAGTTTTAAAAGTTCTATTGTTGGAAAGAAACGCCCTTTCCAAGGGCGCTAATTTTATACGCGACCCAGACTAGGGCGCTATTTAAATAAACGACCCTGACAAGGTCGTCAATTCAAAAGATTTGACGTCCTGTACACAGACGTCAATTTAATTACCTCATAATTACCCCTGTTAATTAGTCTAATATTCACTTAAACATGATTCTAAATCAGTGCATCCTGATATTATCCTGTCATGACCGTATCTCGTTTTCTGGAAATTCCAATACTTGAAAAATTATAAATTCTTGAAATACAAGACCCTGTATAGGTCGTCTCTCACTTGACTAACGCCCCTGTTCAGGGCGTGAATTGAAAAGTAACGCCCCTGTCCAGGGCGTGTTTCTGATAAATTACTGAAAATATATATTCTACAAAAATAGAGGTAAAGAATGAACGACCATTGCATACGTCGTCAACTTTTAATTAAACGCCCCTTATCAGGGCGTGTTTTTGGTAAAATACGGAAATATTGAAAATTTACAAAAATGTAAAATAGATAAACGCCCTTACTGAAGGCGTTAATTACTTGAGTAGTGACTTTACTTAAGTCGTTATTTTCCTGTAAAAATATTTTTACCCTGTTTCTGATAACCGATGGTTTCAATATATCTATATATATGTATATCGGCACTATATCTCCACTCCGTGAGTATAGTCCCACGTTTCATGATGTTTTATCGATCACCCTCAATTCTCATTGACATACAAGCTCTCCATTGGACATTCCGTTCCTTTGGACTAGCGAGTTAGTCATAGAGACCTCCGTAAGACTCCTCGAGCCTTGGATTCCCTCAAGGCCGACTGAGCTGGTTGTACCCTAAAAACCCATTACACTATTGAATGTCATGTCACTCTAAAGAAACATGGTATACCGGCCCTTATGATATGCAAAGAGTATATCATGAGAATTCTTAATGGGATGATGATATCATGCCATTTGTTGATGTTCTTGTGGACCTCAATTCTATAATAAGAATGAGGGTATCTTGCCTTTGATATACTATTCATGTGGACCTCAATTCTATATAAAGAATGTCCATACTTGTTTGTCATGGTACCCGAGTTAAGGGAACCTAATTCCACCTAGTTTCATCGATCGTCGTGATTGTACCGTTGTTATCGCCTATCTATGTCCAATGTCGTATTTTTGGACTCCATTCTCTCAAAGTTATCCTACGTGTCTACAAGCTTAAATTGTTGAAATTCTATATTGGCTATATATATATAGATACAAGAGTGGATGTCAATTATACATGATAAATGCCTGCGCATATAGGGCCCGATCTGGTCTTGGGAGGAGCACCCGAAAGTACTTGTGCCCATGGGAGTTGAATGATAAGGTATCTGGCATTATACCGAGTGCATGACTAGCTTGATTGGACATTCCACATAAATCTTGTACTTGACTCGTACTTGACTTGACATGAATTGCGTGACCCGAGAAAGGGTAATTACTTGCTTGCTTGATACATGATAGCCAAAGTTCTTGACATGACTTGCTAAAAGTACTTGCTTGAATATCTCGTCATCTTTTCTTGAAAGCTCGTGACTAGTTCATCTTGCTGACTTATTGATAAATTCTCTCTCCATCTTGTCGTTTTATGCGAGCATGCATAGCTATAGTACATTCATGAAAATGTAATTATTTAAACCCCTTGCTAGCGCTTGAGATATAATTTCCTACTGAGCGTTCGCTCACTCCATGTGTTCCCTACTTTTCAGGTAATTCCGACGACGAGGGAAGTCAATCGGATGGGAATGGTCAAGAGTGAAAGTGATAGAACTTCTCCAAGTGTCATCTAGTCTTTTCCCTATTTCTTGAGTCAACTATGTACTTTTCCTTTTTAATTGAATAGAGTATTGGATTTGTAATAGTCTATCCATTATGAAATAAAGGATTGGGTTATATTTCTATTTTGCGCATCTCTGTTTTGGTGTCGAATACACTACTACTCTGATTGACATGATTCATATAAACTCGTCGCGCATATCCGAGTATCTTCCGCGCTCGGGGCGTGACACCTTGTAAGGCTTATAACAAGTCATTGGGCCATTTGTAATATATAGTCCATGGCTAGGTTGCCATTAGTAGAGTCCATTAGGAGCTTATTCCATATTGGGTCTTAAGGCCATCATTATGGACCTTAATAGGCACTTAGGCCCAAATAGGCTTCTCCCTCTCATGGGCCACCAAGGGTGGAAGAGTCTAGCATGGTTAGTGGGCTTGTTACATGGCCTTTAACCATACTTGGCCCAAGGGAGGCCCATGAAGGGGGCGCCCTCTTCCTTTGGCCTTATTAGGCTTGGTTGGTGAAAATTAGGTAGGTTTGAATAGAATTGGTCTAAGTTAGATTAAAATAGATATTAAGTGTTTTGACCACATGGGAGAAATATTTAGGAACTCCCTGATATGCCCTTCAAAACCCCAGATCTATGGGCATTTAGTGTCTTTTTACATTTATTATATATAGCTTGTATTTTCCAATTGATTGAATTAATGAAAGTGAAAAAATCATTGTGCAAGAATCCCTCTCTTGGAGAATTTCGACCTCTCCTCTCTCTCCCCCTAGTTTCTTCATCCCCAACCCCCATTCTAGAGTGATATCTCCTTCCCCCCACCTCCGGTGATCATCGGTGCCGCCGCCGCCACCGTTCGTGCCGCCATCACGCCGCCGCGGAGCCACCTTCGGTGTTCTGTCCATCCTGGATAGAGGCTTCTTGTCCGAATATCTGATCTCCACCACCTAAAGAGCTCACGCTGCAATTTTTATGGTGTGTGCATCCCTTGTATCCCAAGCTCCACCTAAATTTTCACGCCCAAATTCTATCGTTTAGTATTTTCCCTTTTTCGTGCATCTTTCATTCCTAGTTCTGTTTTGTCTCTATCTACAGTGATAGCAGCCCTATGTTTCCCACCTCCGGCCATCTTTTTGATTTCTCCAAACCCTCCCAATTTTACTGGGAGTTTTGTCCATCACCCCCTACTTCCACAAATTTTCTTAATTTTTTATCAGCCTTCTATCTATTTTTAGAAATTCGTGTTCTTCATCATCTACAGTGTTGTCAGTCAGATCCCAGATCCGACCACCCTCCACTTCTAAAATCAGAATAAATCACCACCATTTCCAAATCGAGATCCCAAAATAGTCTTGGTTTCGTAACTTGATTTACCATAACTTTTCTGAAGAATACAACCCCAGATTCGGAAGTCTACCTCACAGTCAAAGGCAATCCACAGGAAAGTTCTCTGCTGACCTGAGATTTCAGGAACTGTACAATAGCAACCTTCAAAATTCGCCAATTAGAAGTACAGGCTTGATTATTTTTCTGTAATTACCTTCGGTTGAAGCCCTTCGAAGCATCTTTCCAACGGCGCCAGTTTCGTCGCATTCCGGCGTCGGGGCTGATCGCAGCGTCCGTTCTCGCCAGAGCGCGTGCTGGAAAACAGAACCGGCAGGTCCGTGGCCGGTTATTCCGACCGGTGCCGATCGGAGCCGCCCGGCCTCCGGCCGGCGAACCAGCGTGCCGCCAGCCCAGGGAACACTTCCACAAGTGTCCCCACCACAGTGGTGACACCGGGTCCCGCACGGTCCCTCCGGACAGCACGTGGGCCCCACCGTCACGTGTTCGGGTGCTGTCGAATCAACGCGAGAAGCCGCCCGTCAACCCGAATTCGGTCCTCCCGGACCCCATTGTGTCACCCTTTACCTCCCTGCGTGGAGTGGGCTGTAACTCATTGCTGTAATCTTTATGTATTAACTGTCCCGGGAGTACGAGTTTTGGCCGGGTCCGTCTTCCCCACGCCGAGCGCGTGGAGGTATCATCCTCGCTCCTTACTTGGCTTTTTACTTACTTCATATATATTTGTTTATGCCGCTGCTAGAGAGCATGTGTAGGGATAATTAGCTCGCTTTATATTTATATCACCGTTGCTGCGAGAGAGAGCGTTACCGTCCCGTGACCCGATCCGGGCACAAAAGAGAGCCGATCACCCTAGCTCATTACCGGTTTCTCAACCGCGCACGTCCGATGCTTCCCTCGTTAAGGGGTAGTCACGACCTTGTCGTGTCCGTGGTCTCGTCCCGCATCAATAAGATTGATGATTGAGATGATTTTGAGTTTGGACATTCTCTGATGTGATTGCGTGCGTCCATGGCTTAGTTGTATCTTCGATCTTCTGTTTGCCCCTGTGCTTACACAAAATGAATAAAGGAAAACATGTTAAATCTGTTTTAGGCTTGACCCCTTGCCCGCGGCAAGTTTAGAACGTGACCAATCCTTGATTTTGGTCAAGGGGGCAAGCCTTATCAACATAGGCAACAAAAAAACACAATGACAAAGTGCAATGCATGCGATGCATATGAGAAACCAAAATCTTTTTTGGAGGTTTTGAAATATTTGATTTCTTGAGTTTTGGAATATTTGATTTTTTTGGGTTTTGAAATATTTGATTTTTTTTCAGATTTTGAAATGATTGATTTTTGGGTTTTGAAATATTTGATTTTTTTGAGTTTTGGAATATTTGATTGATTTTTTTTGGAGTTTTGGAATATTTGATTTTTTTGTGGAGTTTTGGAACCAGCTCAAGCTTAAATAACAGGGACCCTCTCATCTCGCTATGGACTTCCCGGACTCAGCACGTGCGAAAAGGGGGCCGCCCGTGGCCGGGGTCAACTTTGCTCAACGGTGTTTCTGCCGAGGCCATACCCGGGGTGGGATTTGTTCCTTGGAAAATTGAAAAAGATTGAGTAGTGAAGCTGGTGGTAGGTGTAGAGGTTTTTAGAGCTTGAGTTCTTCCCAAGACACTCCCCTTTTCAAAGAATCCGGTCTGTTGCACCGGGGCTCTGTGTCCGTTATCAAACCTACATCCGCTCTGGGCACGCATACGACCGGGCTCATAACGTCCTGCGGGGAAACTGTACTGCCACTCTTGCCATGCCTAGTTGTATTATTTGGAGATCTTGAGAGCCTTGAGCTTTGTGCTCTCAGCCTTGACTTTTGATTTTGCCCCTCTTCTTTACCCTTTTTTTTGCTTTTTTTCTTTTTCTTTGCGGAATAAGGTCTTAACGGGCTGCCCCTATTTGAGACCTCTTTTAGAGGGGGGGTACAGGTCAGTTCTCGCCCCCTTTATTCACCACTTGCCCCTATTTTCAGCCGAGATAGAGGAAATACAAGGATCTTCACTTTCCCCAGGCATGGCCAAAGGAGAAACGGTGTCGGACAGCACAGGAGAAAATCGAACCACGGGCGGCTATGTAGTGTGTGAGATGCTGGACCCAGGTCCTCCTTTCGCAATCAGGTAGGGTGCACCCCGCCATCGAACCGTTGCTGGTTTTGACTCTATGGATAGAAACGTTTTAAATATAGCCCATTCCACGGGTTTGGCAATTCTTCACCCTCTGCATTGATTAGACGATACGCATTACCCGGGTAGGCTTCCTTGATTACGAATGGCCCTTCCCAGTTGGGTTGCAGCTTAGACCTGGGACCTGCCGATCTGATGAATTTACGTTTCAACACCATATTACCCACTTGAAATTTTCTTTCAATGACCTTCTTTTGAAAATATCGCGAGACACGCTTTTGATACACCGAAACATGATTGGTCGCGTTCAGCCTTTTCTCGTCTAGGAGTTCAAGTTGGACTAGCAACGCCTCTCGACGTTCGTCGCGATTAAGTTCTTTGTCCAGCTGCACTCTTAGGGAAGGGATCAAAATCTCATACGGGAGTACCGCCTCCATCCCATAAGTGAGAGCAAAAGGAGTCTGCCCTGTAGGGGTGCGGACGGAGGTGCGATAGGCCCATAGAGCTTCTATCAGTTTGTCGGCCCAATCAGCAAATTTATGTGATTCGCATGTTTTCTTGATAATTTTGAGAAGGGTTTTATTTGTGGCCTCAGCTTGGCCATTACCTTGAGGGTAGTATGGTGATGAATGATGCAAAGCTATATTGAATTTCTTACAAAGGTCGCGGAGTTCTTGTGATATGAATTGAGGGCCGTTGTCGGTGACGATGTCGCCTGGCACTCCAAACCGCGAGATGATGTTCTTCATAATAAAGTGGCAGACTGTGGTGGCTTTGATCTCTGCATATGCTTCAGCTTCCGCCCATTTGGTGAAGTACTCCGTAGCCGTCAAAATGAAGGATTTCTGCTTGACTGCGGAATTCGGATCACCGAGGGGTCCGATGATATCAAAGGCCCACATGGAGAACGGCCAAGGAGCAGAAAGAGGATGAAGAGAAGAAGCAGGAGCATGGATTTTGTCAGCATGGAGCTGGCACTGGAGACACCTACAGACATAGGTGGAGCAATCTTCTTCTAGGGTCGGCCAGTAATAGCCCTGCCTAAGAATCTTCTTTGCCAACGCCTGTCCATTCACATGCCCTCCACATTCGCTGGAGTGAGCTGCTTCTACCACTTTCCAAGCCTCTTCGTCATCTAGACACCTCATTAGAACTACGTTCAGAGCCCGCCTATATAACTCACCAGCAACAATTGTATATCTTGCAGCGACTCTTCTAATGGCCTTTCTCTATTCAGCATTCGCAGCCTCCGGAAATGTGCCATCCCTGCAATACTGCTCAATTTCGTAGAACCACGGCAACCCTTCTTCTTCGATGATTTCCTCAAGCTCAGTCAAGGATACTTCTCTCACCTCCTCCCTTTCTGTCTTCTTCTCTACAGACTTCCTAAGGTTGTCAAACCAGGGATCCTGCGGGGAAGGAACATCTAACTGCTGGACCACAATGGTCTCAGTGGCACGACTGAGGGGGAACGCGAGGGAAGAAGCGAGTGACACAAGTGCGTCAGCCAAGATGTTCTGAGAACGAGGAGTATGAATATAGATAAGTTTCCGGAACTGCCTAGTCAAGAGCGTGACCAGATCTTGATAGGGCTTAAGCTTAGGGTCACGGATGCAGTAAGTTGACAGAACTTGACGCAACACCAATTGAGAGTCTCCTATGATGTTAAGGTATCGCGCGCCCATGAGGTAGGCGTGCTTCAGACCGGCAAGGAGAGCCTCATACTCGGCTATATTATTAGTGGCAGGGAATGAGAGTTGATAAGCAACAGGGATGGTTACTCCCTTCGGAGTAAGAAGAACGGCGCCAACTCCGTTGCCCTGGGAATTGAGAGCACCATCGAAATGAAGAGACCAGAAAGGAAGATGAGTGATTACTGCCAAGTGTTCATCAGGGAACTCGTCCTAGATTGAATCAGTACGAGGGATAGGAGAATGAGCGAGGTGCTCAGTAATAGCATATCCCTTGATTGCTTTCTGAACGATGAAGGTGATGTCAAACTGGGAAAGAAAGCTCTGCCAGCGAGCTAGTCTGCCAGAAAGGACAGGCTTTTCCAAGAGATAACGAATGGGGTCCATTCTAGAGATCAACCTAACCTCGTGGGTGAGGAAATAGTGTTTAAGTTTTTGAGCTACCCACACTAGCGCCGCACAGGTCTTCTCCATGGCAGTATACTTAGATTCAGCAGGATTAAATAACCTCGAGAGGTAGTATGCTGCCCTTTCCCTTCCTTCATCATCTACCTGTGCCAAGACAGCTCCTAGGGAGTCCTCAATCACAGAAATGTACAATATCAGGGGTTTCCCAGGGACGGGTGGTTGTAGAACCGGGGGATTAGAAAGGTAAACCTTAAGCTTCTCATAGCCTTTTGGCATTGTTCATTCCATTCAAATTTTACGCCTGCCTTTAACAGTTCATAAAATGGGCGGCATCTTTGCGATTGTTGAGATATGAACCTCCTAATAAATTACAAACGCCCAATCAAGCCTCGAAGTTCAGTAATGTTCTTTGGCGGTGGCATTTCCATGACGGCCTTTGCTTTGTTTGGGTCGATCTGAATCCCCCGTTTACTAACTATGAATCCAAGCAATTTCCCTGACGCAACTCCAAATACACATTTCTTCGGATTCATTTTTAACTTATATTCCCTAGCCCTTTGCAACACTTTGGCTAGAATGGCGGGGTGTTCTTCTTGAGACCTCGATTTGACCAGAATATCATCCACGTAAGCTTCCAAGTAGACATGCATCATATCGTGGAAAATAGCCATCATCGCCCTTTGATAAGTGGCACCTGCATTTTTCAATCCGAAGGGCATGACAACATAGCAGTATGTGCCCCAAGGCGTAGTGAACGAGGTCTTTTCTTGGTCTTCTGGAGCTAGAAGGATTTGGTTATATCCAGAATAACCATCCATGAAAGAGAGGGCTTCGTATCCAGTTGTATTATCGACTAAGACATCGATGTGAGGAAGTGGAAAATCATCTTTTGGACATGCCTTGTTTAAGTCCCTAAAGTCAATACAAATCCGGATTTTACCATCCTTCTTCATTACTGGGACTATGTTTGCCACCCATTGTGGATATAGTACAACTCTAATGAACTTGGCCTTATGCAATTTATCAACTTCTTCCTTAATTCTCAAGGCCATCTGCGGGTGGAATCTTCTCGCCTTCTGCTTAACGGGTGTTGCCCCTGGTTTTAGGATCAATCGATGTTCAACCAGTGCAGGGTCAAGACCTGGCATGTCCTCATAGGACCAGGCAAAAGAGTCGCTGTAATCCCTCAAAACCTTGATAAGCTCCTCTTCGACCTTAGGAGGGAGGTTAGCAGAAATAAGGATGGGCCTGGGATCCTCTTCTGTTCCGAGATTAATCTCTTTAGTGGGTTCATCCACTGCCGAGGAAAGTTCGTCAAACTTCTTTAAGCCTTGTGCGTATAAATCAGCAGTGTCACCCACCTCACTTTTCTCATCGTCAACTGGGTCCTTCTCGTTTACGATTTCATATACCCTTAGTTCATCATTGCTCCATACCCCTTCCAACTCTTCATCATCTTCCAAGACGATCGCGATTTCTACAAATTCAGGGCACTTCAGAAGGGCGTGGCATCTTTCAGCCAGATCTTGCAGAAACCTATCGGGAATGGTTTTGGGATGACGCGTCACGGGGCGCACCGCAGACGTGGATGGGCTGACTAGACTCGAACTAGACTCTACTCCCACTGACTCGACTAACCTAGGAGACTCCGCACACTGTACATCTACCCTAGGAGAGAGGAAATCTACTGGAAGAGAAACAGGGGTCTCGTGCCCCTGGGAACCTGAGCAGAACATAGCGTAATCTTCCATTGAGACCTCCATTTTGAAATTGACATTTTTTTTTGGAGGCTGGAGGTGATCATGCAGCAAGAGGAGGAAGAAGGAGGAGGAGGAGGTAACTGCATGGGGAACAATTCCGGAAATATGCAATCAAAGAAAGGATCAGAAGAAGAAAACCACATTTCATGGAGCTGAGCTCCGGGGGGAGGAGGAGTAAACAATGTTGAAAGATCAATGGGCCGGCAACGCCCACAAATACAAGGAACAAACAGAATTTTGGGCCTCTCCGTGAAGTGTGGTTCGACCAGGATCGGAGGAGAACGGGGAACAAACCCCAACTGTTGGAACCAAGAGGCAAGACGAGATGGGGACATAGAGTAAGAAATGACAGAGCTCCCCACTTCCCGTGGCCCCTGGCGAGCCAATGGCATCGGAGGATGCTTTACCAGCTGCGTCTCCTTTTTCTTCGGTTTGCTTTCTTTTTTCTGAAACAACCTTTCAAAACAACCAGACAAATCTTCTAGGTCACCAACCACTCTTTGCAGCGGCGGTGGTGGCTCAGCGACAACACAGGCTTCATCTGCCTTTTCTTTGAGACTAGACGGCGATTCTTTCAAGGTACCTGGCTGTAACGGCCCTTTTACAAAATGTTGCCGGTAGTCCCATGTTAATGGCCCAGAGTCTCCAAGTACTGACATTGAGGATTCACGGTAGCCGAGGTCTCAGCGGCCCATCTTCCTTCCTTTAGGAATGGGGTTGGTCCGGCCCTGTAATTGTGCACCAAGCCCCTGGCCCGGCTGATAACCCAATTTCAAAATCATCTGCCATCCTTTGGAATCTCTAATCTTGGATTTGACTTTCACATTGACTGGCGCAGTGGTGGGCTTGCGTGACGCATATGCCCATGAATAATTCAAATCCATCACTGATAGAACCGGCCTATTGGTGGGCCAGAGTGTAGGGAGAATCTTAGCCGCTATGGCATCAACATTTTGGACTGTGGAAATACTTTTTACCTTGACCACCTGCCCTTGGAATGGGAACTTAAAGCATTGGTGGGCAGTGGAGGGTATGGCATTTAAATTGTTCAACCATGGACGACCCAGTATGGCTTTGAACATCGGGTCTATGTCCAATACATAAAATTCCACGTTCATGACCAAGGGCCCTAGCTCGGCCTGTATAGTCACGACCCCGTGACAAGCACGCCTGGAATTATCATAGGCTGCTATTGTAGTCGGTGTTGGCTTGAGCATGTCTTCTGAGATATTGCAGGCATGGAGGGTACTTAACGGACACACATTTATTGATGCTTCTGTGTCCACAAGGGTAGACTCCACGGCCACTTTGTTCAGGGAAATGGTGATGCACAATGGCATCTGCCGTGCCTCAGGGGGTGCCAGTTCTGATTCAGAAAATGAAATGGAAGGTCCCTTGGTAATTGTTGCCAAAACCGACGGCAAGCTATCTACCGCCACGTCCTCGCTCACCATAACTTTCTGCAGGAAAGTCTTCAAGGCGTCCTGGTGTAGTGGCGACCTCTTGATTAATTCCAAGACTGAGATTTTGGCTGGCATCCGATCTAAATGCTGCAATAAATCATATTTTGTGCCCGGCACAGGGTCTACTTCTTCTGTTTCAGCTGTGGGGGAATGAACTTGGAGGTTAGGTGCAGACGCACCGGAAGGGGAAAAAATTCTCTGGAAGGGACGCCCACTCAGAAGGGCGCACTGTGATGCTGGCACGGCCTGAGATGGACCCCCGCTCGGTTCGGTGGAGTTGGTGAAAGGTGTGGTAATGGGGGTGAGGATGGCGGAAGTGGGTCTAATGGGCCCTGGTGGAAGGGAAATGGGTGAAGGGTTAAGCGGAGGGGTAATGACGGAGGGTTGTGGCGAAGGGACTGGTGGAGCGGAGGGGAATATAACGGGCTTAATGGGTGGCGTGGAGGGAGAAATGAGTTGTATAGTGGTCAGAGTGGCGGGTCTGAGGATGGAGGGGAAAGCAGGTGCAGGGGAATGGTTGTGGTGGAAGGCTAGAAGGTGTGCGGGGGTTTCATCATCAAAAGTCCACCCAGCGCTGGGGGCTGGGTGCTGGACAATACTAACTTGTGCTGGAGCCGGTGCCGGCGACTGTTGTTGTTGCTGAGGAGCGGGTTGATGTACTGGCATGGGATTCTGATGGATCCCGAGGTCTTGTTGCTGCTGCTGGGGTTGCTGTTGCTGCTGGGGTTGTTGCTGCTGTTGCTGCTGCTGGGGCGCCGCCTGCTGCGGCCTGGCCTGTCTCTATCTTTGCTTGATATCCTCAATCAATTGGTGCATCTGGGCCCAATCAATCCTCTGGCCCTCATGCAGGTCATACACCAGGTCTCTGAACTGATAGCATCGTTCTATCGTATGCCCGGGTTGCCGATGGAATATGCAGTATCGAGACTGATCGGCTGCCGGATTCCAATTTGGACGCTCAAGAGGCAACTGAAGATCACCAGTGTACATTAAGGCAGAGAAAATATCGGGCAAAGCTTCAGGAAGAGGAGGGTAATGGGCCCTCTTTGGACTCGGTCGAGCAGATCCATAGGCGGCAGGGGGCGGAACATTGTTGTATTATGGCAGCCGCTGAGGCTGTTGGGGTGGCGGAGGTGCTTGTTGCGGATATTGCGGGACTTGGAAGGTGGGCTGGGGAACTTGTGTAGTGGCAAACTGGGGGTTGCGTGAAGGCTGGGGGAAGCGAGGTGGAGCGGCCTGGTGGGGGAACAGAATAACCTGGACCTACTCATTAATCTGTACTCCCTCAGTGATGGGGCCCTGGGATTTCCTGGGAGCCTTGGGTTTCTGGGCCTCAAATAAGGAGTGGATGGGGGAGTCTTTGAACTGGGTTTGTATGAACCGAGCTCTGCCATATAACTGGTGCATGTTTGAGATATCATTCATTGCCAAGATGTTCTTGAATGTTGGCGTGGCATTGGAGATTAGCAACTTCACTTTCTCTTCTTCCGGGATCTGCCCGGGCACACGTGAGGCCATCTACCTCCATCGGTCTGCATAGGTTGCAAAGTCTTCCTCCGGCTTCATCTTCTCGGCTACCAAGTCAGTAAAAGAATATTCGGGTCCAACCCGATCTTGAAATCTCTGGATGAACCTTTCCTTGACGGTCTTAAAACTCTCGGTCTCCTCCATGGGCAAAGTGTAGAACCATTCCAGGGCGACCCCCTCCAACGATCGGCAAAATAAATAAGCCATTAGACTGTCATCTTGCTGGAACTGTGCTGACTCATATAAGAACTCCCGGACATGAATGAACAGGTTGCCATTCCCGTCATATTTGCGGTACACGGGGAGCTCAGACTGAGAAGGAAAATGAATGTCCCTGAAGTTAGGGATAGGGACATCAGCAAGAGATTGCGGGCCGACCCGCTTGTGGAGGAGATCAATTTGTTGCTGCATAGCAGCCCATTTGTCAAGAATTTCCCATTCCCGGGAAGGAGGAGAAGGAGCAGGAGGAGCAATACCTGGATAGGTGGTTAAAGGATAAGCTGATTGAGGGGGCGGCCCGTAAGAGGGATAGTGGGCCGAGGAAGGGCCCATATCCGCATGAGCCAACTAGGCTGTCCCTGATTGCAACCTAATGAGATCCGCCGGGGCTACGAGGGCCTGCGGTGACGGAGAAATCGTGGCGTATGGATCAAGGTAAGGAACTGAGGGGATCGGAGACTTTCCCTTATCGAGCTGCTGATGGGCCGAGGTGGAAGCCTGGCCCATTTCCATATTGGAATAGCGAAGGGCCTAAGGTCGGACAGGAGTAAGGTCGATGGGAGCCACAGAGGTGGTCCCAACAGCGGGAGACTGGATGGCAGCGGCAGTCGTGCCATGAGAAGGAATTGAGGTTGGCGCATCGGCCTCTTGCAAGGCCTGCAGAATGAGATGGAGCTGGGTAGGGTCCAGCTGGGCCATCATATTGAGGATTAGATTGGCTGAATTCTGATTGGACGGATTTGAAAGAGAGGGTTGGGAACCTTCGCCAAGAATGGTTGGGAGGGGAGGGGCAGTCCCCTCTCCTCCTTGCAGGTGGGCGACCCTAGGTGGGTCCTCAAGAAGGCCACGAGGAAGGGAGTCCTCGTGGGACTGAGAGAAGTCGTACGACGACATGGAAGATGATGAATCGAACAAGGGGTTGGAGTATAAATGGAAATAAGAACCAACCCTAGGAGGTGATCGTGAGGGACAGAGACAATCCCACATGCACCAAGACACCTAGGACTAGGACCGACCAAACTAACCGACCAAACCTACAAAGCAAATAAAAAGCATGCAATGGAAGGAAGAGATGATATCCGAATCACCCAATTATGCAATCAAGTTATTAAATGATGCTCGTCAATTTCTTCTGATTTCCTCTTCGAACCTTAGGGAGTTAATGAAAGCATGAGTTCTCTCAACCACTAGGTGCCTAACTGGGCTAGGTAATGAGGAACTGTGTGACTCTACAAGGATCTCTCGCTCGCGGATGTAAACCCTAGACTGGTGGTGGATGTGGTACAACCTGCCCGGCGTCCGTGTGGGAATCCACGGCTCACGGGGGCTTACGGAGGTCCTCGGCAAGGTCCCTAGTCGGCTCCAAGGAATATGGAGACGAGAGGAAACCCTACCTCGGTAGGAACGCAACTACTATGAGAAGAAATGGATGCTCCAATGCGCACCGGGGTGCATGCATAATCTAGCCTAGCAACTATCAATCAATGAGCAAGTATATGCATGAACAATAAAGAGAATGATAACGCAACTATGATGAGGGAGCAGGGGGGAAAATCAACAAATAGCACCAGGAGCAGTAAATCGCGTAGAATATGACAATCAACATACACCGTAAGCGCACTATGACAGAAGATGAATGGCCCTTATGCGACCGCTCCACTAGTAAAACGGTCTGTCTAGGACCGTGTAATCCAGGGAGAAAACAACAGAAGAACTATAGAATAATCATAGGATACTGAGAACACGAGGCAGCAGTGGCAGGAAAATACCTGGAGAACGGTCTGTATTCAACCGCGCACTCCTTTGCACGGTCGTCCAGCAGCCGCGTGCCTACAACCAAAACAAAGCGAAGCGTACCTGTGGTGAAGCGATGGATGGCTAGATTCAAACCGCTCTAAATGCTTGACGGCATGTCAGGAACCGTCCCAGACATGAAAGAGGAGAGAAGCTGGCTCTGGCCGCAGGGGACGGACGGTGGAGAATCAACCGCTCCTACGTATGGACGGCTCAGGAGAAACCGCGCACGTCCCAGGAGGCAGAAAATGCATCCCACCTACAAATCACTCTTAGAAGAAAACTTGCACAACAAATAAAGGGGGGTCAGCAACTCAAAAGCACGATGGGCGTTAGGTGTCCCACCGTGATCGCCACAAAAGGGGAAGTAGATATATTTTTCTCCTCCTACTAAAGACCAATATGCATCATGAATGGAACAATATGCGATGAGCAAATAACAAGGATAAGAGGAGAATAGAGAACAAAAGGACCATGATCGCCACCAAGGTGTCGGACGTGATGGACACGCCGTACCTTGGAAAGAGGGGGAGTACTCGCCTAAGCTGCAGCACTGGAGAGATGAACGGCTCCTGGAGGGCCGCCTATTGGATGCACGGTCTTACAATAGACCGCCTAAGTGCGCTGCAGAGGGTGCGGGAGGAACTACCACTGGAGGACGGACGGTGCTCTGTTGGCTGCACCAACAGGATGAACGGCGCTTTCTACACCACACAAGATGTTGAACGGCTGTTTGAGAACCGCACAAGTCCACCACGCCCTCGTGCTGATGATTGCTGACCTGCAAAACAACGTAAGAAACACACAGAAAAGACCTAAATTAGAACTGGATGGTGTAGTAAATGTCAATATAAGAAGAAATGAACATAAACGAATGGCAAGGGGGATACCTGGGGGTTTTAAACCCCTAGGGTGACAAAAGCGTGGGTGGATGTGTGCATGATAATGAGAAAAAATGAGGACGTAGGGAGGAAATGATGCATGCAATGAAGGGAAAGTGATGAAAACTATGAACGAAAAGATTCAAGACCAAACTACTCCCTGAACCGGAGGCTTGTATGGACGTAGAAAGCCTCCCTCCTTGGTGCTAGGTCGCTCAAGAATGCGGCAGGGCTTCACCGTCGACCAACATTTTCCCCCTTTTCAGTCCGGCCATTAGGGTCTATTTATAGAGCCTAGAAAGCCAGCCCCGAAACTAGGGTTTAGAGCTATTTTTAGGTCGAAATTATAAAAGATAAATCATAGATATTATCATAATCTCTTATCCAGTCGAAACGGCATCAAAAAAGGTTGATTATCCACGGAGAAATCGACAAGAGAAGTCAGGGATAAAACCATGTATAAAAGGGATAAAAATCTGTTAAAAATCACCAATCGAAAGGATGAACGGTCTTACGATAGACCACTCAAGCTGATGGGCGGTCCAGTACAGACCGTCCAACACTGTCAGTGGAAATTCAGAAAATCAGGAAATTAACCCAATTATCGCTCCAACTGATCGAAACGTCCGCCGTCGTACCCTTCAATATGAACGGTTCAAATAAGACCGTTCAAATGTAGGGCGGCCAACAACTAACCGTTTTAACCCTGTCGGTGGTAATTCAAGTAATTGGGTAATTACCTGAGAAAGTTGGCACGCGGAGGACTCTGAGATAAAGGCGGTTGGAATATGCCCGTCCATTATTTTGAACGGGTCTAATAGGGCCGCACAAAAGTCTGTCGGTGAATATTCAAAAAATCCTCAGAAATTAACCAAAATGTATGAACGGTCTATCTTCAACCGCCCTAGTTATGAATGGCTGATTGTGGACCGTGCATGTTTTTGGACACTTGATTTTCATAAAACACGTTCAATTAATCAAAGCCAAGGCCCAATAAGTCCTGAACCGATACGGTCTTCACCAAGGAGGGAGGCCACAAAAATGGGCCCAGGACGTGCCACAAAAAATGGCCCGATGAATGATGGACAACTTAGGGCATCAACTAATGGGAGTAAGAGAAACGACTCAGCTTATCGGTGAAAAAACGGGTGTCAACAGTGAGAGGGGTGGATGTAGGACGGCACTTGGTGCGTCCGAACCACCTAAAAATCACTGTGCCATGGTTTGCTCTTTATGTGGTTGAATGATATTTCCTATCCGTTCATATTACGAGTGTGAGTCGGTGAGACGAGAGTTTGGTTAACTGTTTGCTCGTACATTGTTATCCGAGTGATTATATTTCTGCGCTGGGAAGTTGTGAGGGATTGCTTGCTTATCATTCATACGTTTTAATCAAGCTTGATCTAGGGTTTATTTACCATATCTGTGGTTTAATTTAATTAAGTCTAAAATTTTGTAAAAAGGGTGGGCAATCAATTCACCCCCCTCTCAATTACCTCCAAACCGGGCCAACAATTGGTATCAGAGCCTCGGCTCTGTTTTCATCTAGAAACCTAGCCGTTTAGAGAGATCTGATAGGAATGGCCAACAATCTTAACAAGGGGTTAATGCCCGAAGGGCATTCCATTCATAGGCCACCTTTCTTTGATTGTAGTAACTACCCTTATTAGAAGAATAGGATGACCGTCTTCCTACGTGCTCAAAGTCTTGAAATATGGACTGTAATTAGGAATGGTCTGTATGTTTTACACCCAGATGAAGATATGTGGGATGATGATAGTATCAAGAAAGCCACTGTTAACTTTAATGCTTTAAACATTATTCAGTGTGCTATTCACCCTAATGAGTATGCTCGTGTCTCCATGTGCAGCAGCGCAAAAGAAATGTGGGACAAGCTCAAGCTTATCTACGAAGGTACCACAGAAGTCAAGGAGACGAAGGAGAACATGTTGATCCGTAACTACGAGCTGTTTCATATGAAGGAGGAAGATAGTATCTCCGAGATGTTCGTTCGTCTCATGGAGATCACAAATGGATTGAAGTCACTCGGAAGAGAGTTCAAGGACACTGATTTGGTAAGGAAAGTGTTGAGGTCCCTATCACCAAGCTGGCACACAAAGGCGACTGTGATAGAGGATTCTAAAGACTTGTCTACCCTCACCGTGGATGCACTCATAGGGTCGTTGATGGCCTATGAGATTAACATAAAGAGAATGGAAGAGGACACAAAGAAGAAAAAGTCTGTTGCGTTGAAAGCTTACCCGGAAACAATTTCAAGCCAAGAGGATTCTATGGGAACCACCGACGATGAAGAGGTTTCCATGTTAACAAGAAGAGTAAGACAGTTCTTGTGCCAAAGAAGACGATTTGGCGGAAAATTCAAAAAAGGAAGGAAGCAGCCGAAGCGGAAGAACGAACCATCAAAAGCGACGGAAGTGATGTGTTATGAGTGTAAGAAGATGGGGCACATGCGAGGTGAATGCCCCGAGCTACAAAAGAAGAAAAGAAAGATGGTGAAAGGCAAGAAGCCCAAGACGATGAAGGCTACATGGAGTGACGAGGACAAGGATGAGCCTACGTCCGATGAAGAAGAAAATATTGAAGAGTTGGTAAAGACCATGTGCCTCATGGCCAGGAGTGATCAGGAACAGGTAATCTCTGACTCAGAGCTTATTACTAATGAACAATGGGAGCTTGCCTATGAGGAATTAGATGAAAAGTACAAAAGAATGAAAAATGAAAATAGAACTCTAAGGAAGAAAATCCATGAAATCTTACACTCATCTAATTCATGTGAGAAATGTAGTCTGTTGGAGATGCAAGTAAAAAATTTCAAAAATGCAAATGAAGTTTTGGAATCAAAATTGACTTTGTTCGAAGATGAAATTGCATGCCTAGATGTAGAAAAGAAAAACGCTTTTAAACTCAAAGATGAAATCCAAGAAAGGCATGATTTGTTGAAAAATGAGCTGGAAAAATTGAATGCCAAATTAATTGAATGTGAGAAAGCCAAGGAAGAAATGAACGAAAAGAATGTAAATCTTCTCACTAAATTGGACAAAATGAAAAATGGCAATGAAAAGATGTTGATTGGGAAAGAGAAACAAAGTGTGAAGAGTTCACAATTTGTGCATGGCAACAAGAATGGTTTTCACTATTCTGTTAAAAGTTCATTTCATCATGGAGAATGTTCACACACACACCATGATACATCAACTGTTAATTCTAGTTTCCCCTCCACTTTCAAGAATATAAATAATCAAAGAAATTTTGGTAGGAAGAGACTCACTTGTTTTTATTGTGGGAAGATAGGGCATGACATCTACATATGCCAGTTAATGCAATATGATGATGACATGTTTTTTAGTAAATACAATCAATCTTTTGGAAATGCTAACATCACTGGACCCAAGCTCGCTTGGGTACCCAAATCAAAATGAGCATGGTTGCTTATTGGTGCAGGTCTGCATGAAGGCGAGAAAGAATAAATGGTACCTGGACAGCAGATGCTCCAGGCACATGACGGGGAATAAACAACTTTTTGTAGACCTTGTAGAGAAAAATGGTGGTACAGTAATTTTTGGTGGACAGGACAAAGGTAAGATAATCAGAATTGGGAGAATTGGTAAGGATCTCAACCATTGCATTGAAGATGTTTCACTCGTTAGAGGTCTTCGCCATAACTTGCTTAGTATTAGTCAACTCTATGACAAGGGTCACAAGGTTATTTTTGAGTCTTCTCACTGCACCATTGTTGATGCTAACTCACAAGAAATCAAATTCATAGGAGTGAGGAGTAACAATACTTACCAGGTTGACTTTGATGAAATTGCTTCTGAAAAATTATATTTAGTTGCTAACAAAGCTGAAGATGTCTGGTTGTGGCATCGTCGTCTTGGGCATGCCAATCTTAATGTCATTAGGAAGCTGAATCGTCGTGGTTTAGTTAGAGGTCTTCCTAGTTTAAATTTTGAATCATCAAAAATTTGTGAAGCATGTAATAAAGGAAAACAAACCACAACTTTTTTTAAATGCAAAAACATTATTTCAACAGAAAAACCCCTTCAATTGTTGCATCTGGATTTGTTTGGTCCCACCAGGACTCAGAGTCTTGGAGGGAAACTTTATGGTTTCGTGATTGTCGATGATTTCTCGCGATATGCATGGGTTTTGTTTCTAGCCAACAAGAGTGATGCTTGTAATGAATTCATTGATTTTTGTGCTAGAGTTCAGAATGAAAAAAGGTTATTCAATTCAAAATTTTCAAAGCGACCACGGAAGAGAATTTGAAAATCATGAGTTTGATGAATTTTGTAGAAAGCAGGGGTACAAACATCAATTCTCATTACCTAGGACCCCGCAACAGAACGATATGGTCGAGAGGAAAAATAGGACGCTCGTGGAGATGGCGCGTGCCATGCTTCCGGAGAACGGTCTTCCACGGTACTTATGGGCAGAGGCAGTGAACATTGCCTGCTACATTACAAATCGAGCAATGGTAAGACCGATCCTTAAGAAAACTCCTTACGAGCTATACAAAGGTAAGAAACCCAACATATCACATTTTAAGCCATTTGGATCTATTTGTTACATTTTGAACAATGGTAAAGACAATCTTGAAAATTTTGATGCAAAGAGTGATAAAAGGATTTTCCTCGGGTATTCTCTATCCTCTAGTACTTACCGTGTTTATAACACTAGAACACTTGTTGTCGAGGAGAGTCCACATGTTGTTGTTGATGAATATACTATGAGAAAGTCAAATGATAATGATCATTTTATTGTTACAGGTGAGAATGAAATTAAAAAGGGAGAGTCGAGTAAACAAGGTGAGGCAGCAAATCAAAATGAAGAAAATGAGCAAGAGGAGGAAGCACAACAAGAAGAACAAGTGCATCCGACCCTTCCATACCAATGGACCACACACAAGGACCATCCGTTAGAGAATGTGATCGGCGGTGTGGATGAAGGAATTCGAACGGGAGCTTCAATGAGGGAAGTTGAAATTCATGATAACTTAGCTTTACTTTCTAGCATTAAGCCTAAGTCTTTAGATGATGCTTTGAATGACAATTCTTGGGTTCTCGTCATGCAAGAAGAACTACACCAATTCCAAACGAATCGAATGTGGTTCCTCATGCCCCGGCCTGATAACCATCCTATAATTAGAACTAAGTGGGTTTTTCGAAACAAACTTAGTGAGGATGGGGTGGTTGTGAGGAATAAGGCAAGGTTAGTAGCCAAGGGCTACTCTCAAGAATTCGGTATTGATTTTGATGAATCTTTCACTCCTGTGGCTAGATTAGAAGCCGTTAGAATCTTACTTGCTTATGCTTGTCACAGGAACATCAAGCTATATCAAATGGACGTGAAGAGTGCCTTCTTCAACGGGATTATCAAGGAAGAAGTGTACGTGGAACAACCACCGGCTTCGAGGATGAAACATTTCCGGACCACGTGTACAGATTGGATAAGGCAATGTATGGTTTAAAACAGGCTCCCCGTTCATGGTATGATCGTTTAAGTTCATTTCTTATTGATAATGGCTTCAAACGAGGTAATATAGATCAGACGTTGTTTACAAAAAATTGTGATGAACATTCTTTAATTGTTCAAGTTTATGTAGACGACATAATTTTTGGAGCCTCTAATTTGAATATGAATGATGAATTTACTCAACTCATGTAAGGAGAGTTCGAGATGAGCTTGATGGGCGAGCTGAACTTCTTCTTGGGATTGTAAATAAAACAACTCGACGATGGCATTTTCATCAACCAGAAGAAGTATACACAAGAAATCGTGAAGAAATTCCAACTTGAGACTGCTAAACCATTTGCTACACCCATGTCCACCTCACAGAAAATGGAAGAAGAAAAAGGTAACAAAATTGATCAAAAACTTTTTAGGGGTATGATTGGTTCACTGCTATACTTGACTACTAGTAGGCCTGACATCCATTTTAGTGTCTGTCTCTGTGCAAGATATCAATCTTGTCCCAGTGATTCTCATTTGTCGACTGTGAAAAGGATTTTCAGGTATTTGAACGGTACACCTGACCTTGGTTTGTGGTATCCAAAGAATAACTCATTCGATTTATATACTTTCACCGATTCTGATTATGCTGGATGTAAACTGGATCGTAAAAGCACAAGCGGTCACTGTCAGTTTCTAGCGGGCTGCATGGTTTCATGGGCCTCAAAGAAATAACATTGTGTGGCTTTATCAACCGTCGAAGCCGAATATGTGGCTGCCAGTAGTTGTGCGGCTCAAGTGCTTTGGATCTAACATCAATTGTTTGATTTTGGTTTTTGTTTGAAAAACACTCCCATTATGTGTGATAACACGTCTGCAATCAATATGTCCAAAAATCATGTCCATCATTCTCGTACTAAACACATAGAAGTTAGGCATCATTTCATACGAGATCATATAAATAAAGGTGATTTTGAGCTTGTTTTTGTTGACACAAAACACCAACTTGCAGATATTTTTACTAAACCTCTAAATTCTGATCAGTTTTATTTTCTTAGAAGAGAATTAGGAGTGTGCAGGTTAGAGAGTTAAATACTTTTGAGTTGGTTTATACATACACACTTTACACCTTTTCATAAAGAAACTGTTCATATTGCTTTATCTTTTGCACATAAGAAGTTCTTTAATTACTTTTCAAACTTTGCTTTTTGTGCATATCACAGTGAATAACAATTTGGTTCTAAAACATGCTTTTATCTTTTCGCATCCGCATGTACATAAATGTATATACTTCATATTCGTGTGCATGAATGCCATGATTCACCGGTATATAAAATGACATCAGTGGAAGGTGGATTAAGTCCACCTTGAAGCTTTCATTATGCGTGAGTATGGTCTTCGGACCTATGTTCTCCGCCACGTACTGGTAATCAACTTGCTTGAAAATACCATTTTGACATCTTGCTTGAGTGTATATAGATTACACACCTTTCAGTATTGATATCTCTTATGACCTTACTCCCTTGCTAAATAAAAATGCTTTAATGTAGACATATTGTTACATGGCACATATTAAGAGGGAGGTTTTTGTTATAACAGTGCATACACTTAGGGGGAGACATCACAATGAATAGGCTAATTCATCTCTTACATTATATGCAATCTCTCACACAATTTGCACGTTTGAGTTAATGATTCTAACTAATAAGGATTTCACTTATTCCACTCAACACATTTAAGGGTTCTAGATCCCCTACATAGAAATCACGTGACTTGTGAAGAAAAAAGCTATCAGCCCCGTCAAAAATTTCAATAAGTGTGATTTGACATCAAGTAAATCGAGAATCCCCCCTAAAACAAAGGAGGAAACTCGCTTTGAAAAGTGTCTCATCCACATTCTCATATGTGACGATACCGAGTAACCAGAAAATGCCCCTGAAACAAAGGGCATGACTCGTGTCAAAAGGTTAGTCATCTTGTCATTTAAAAATGTAAATAATCTAGGGGTTGTGCGAAGCTACCAAAAGTCGAGCACGGTGTATGGAAGTGTAGGGAGGAAAAGTTCATACTTGTGTTCTTTAGAAAATATGAAAATCCATTCTATCTAGATTTCATTGCTCATACTTTACATATACATCTAGGCAGTGATTGTACGAATGTACATCTTGAATCAGTCATATTTCATGAGTCTTGTAGTATCACTTCTTGTAAGGACTACCCTTTTACTATTGCTCATGAAACTCATGTTCTCGGTCTATAGCATATTTCTTAACCTGTTCATAGAGAACATGCTTGCTATCTTATAGAATAATGAATGCATATGTGCTTGCCTGCTCATTCCATGCTTTCCATATGCATCTCATAGAGTTAAATGTGCATATCCGATTTTGCTTCCGTCTTTCTCATAATCTCCTATTTGACTCTGACAAAAAGGGGGAGAAATAAGTTTTGCATGATGATGATGTTTTGCATGTTGTTCTGCCTTGTCCTGACAAAAAGGGAAAATACATGATGCGTGTCTTGCAGCTGAACTATTGAAAGGGTGAGTTTTAAAAAGGTTTAAAAAGGTTGCATGTTGCTTCTGCAATTTTGAATGGAATTCATGCATCTTGCTTGTGCGAGAAAATGCTTGTTTTGACTCAAAGGATGCTATCTTTCATGCAAATCTTAGTGATTTTTCAATGGTTTTATCTTCGTCAAAAAGGGGGAGATTATTGTGCCCTGGACTGTTTTGACGAAGATCATGTGTGAAAAAGTCATGTATCAATTAATATGTTTTGCATTGATATATATATATTTGATGATTGTGGGCTTTGAAGGATAAACTGAATGTTCAATCAATTTGAGTCTTGTTAAGAGAAAAATTGAATGTGAATGTTAATTCAAGTGCATTTTGTTGGATGAGAAGACTTCATATTGAAATGTAGCTTTTACACTTGTGCATCTCGCTTACAAATGGGATGAGTGATTCACATGATATGGATTGCGTTGGAAATTTTAATTGCAACTTGAGGTTTTGAGTTGAATGACAATTTGAAAATGCAGGTTATTTGTGGAGTTTTTCACTCAATTACTCAAGGCCATGGTATGAATAAATGTCTAATGGGATTTCAATGTGGATGGATTGATTTGGGTTGAAATCAAGTTTTGTAATGTCTATCTGAGTTACAAGTCCATATATGATTGATCTTGTTACTTGGTTCATGAAATGTGGAGTTTCAATTGGTTTAATTGAAGTTTTTCTACTGTCAAGAAAAGTGTCGACCTCAGGGGTCGACACTTATTTTCACGCTCTCTATAATATCTCGATTTATTAACAAATAAAATTTTCTAGAAAATTTATAAGAAATTAATTAGAAAATCCTTAATAAATAGAATAAGTTAAATTTTGACTATTTCATACAAACTTGGAAATTTTAGAATCTTGTAGAGGATAAAATGTTTAATAATAGTATCTTCTGTGACCGACCCAAATAAAATCCGTAATTAGGTCAAATCAACTGATTAAGGCCCAAATCCACACTTAATCTAATTGGACCTTAAAACGCGAAATTTGAGCCCAATACCTGATCATTTAGGCTGAGACCGGATCCAAATGGAAGGCTAGGATGAGAAGATAGTTTCCCCTCTTAGTTCTCCCCGAAACCCTAACCCTAGAAAGCAAATTTTGGATGAGAAGGCGGCGGCTAACCCTATCCGCGCGATTCGCGCACGTCCAACTTGATTGGACTCTATCTCCTCGAATAGAAGACTCTAGACCTTGTGTGACCTATAAAAATGACCCTCAGGAACCCTATTTTCATTTGGGTGCTGTGGCGGCCGACGAGGATCGTGGATGAGGGCGGATTCCGACGATCACCGGTGAGGTGTTCTTAGCGTGTCATCGTCCCTCTTCTTCCTTCTTCCTCCGTTTAAGGTAGGTTATAGCAAGCCAAACCTTAAGTATTATATATGATTAGAACCAGCATCGAGTGCCCTTTCTATTGAATGCAAAAGCCCTAAAAGTTACTTAGTATCATGCAAAAATTTTAGGGTTTAGTAGAGCATGTCATATCTAGGGCTATACTTGTTCCATCTCGTTTAAGTAGGGATTGCAGGCACTAAAGATTAAATTGAGCATGCTTTATTGTAAAACTTTTCGTGCTCTTTTTTTTTAATCCAAAAGCCCTATTTATTATGCTCTGTGCTATGCGTGTTTAGCAATTCTTTGTAACCCTAGCCAACTCGCCGAAGGAGGGCAGGGTGAAATGGGGACGTGAGCGTTTTTGACATGTACGGTCTCGCGATAGACCGCCTAACCTAGTTAGACGGCATGTTACTGACCGTTTATGTTCTCTGGTTCGTGTTATGTTTCTGGGAAGAGCGGCTTCACCTAGACCGCCCTTCTGTCAGGCGGCCAGTTATTGACCGTTCGTCTTCTCCAGCAGCTCATTACAGACCGCTCATCTCCAGAAGGTCTTCTGACCTGAGGGGGATAAACGGCCTGTCGTGCAACCGCTGAGGAGGATGAAAGGTCCATACTGGACCGTCCATCTTTACAGAATTTATTAAGTTATCTTTTTCGCATGATTTATGATGGTAGATTAATGGTTAAATGTAAGTTAGCAACATGCATAAAAATTCTGGAAAATTATAACAGTAATGATTATAAATCTTGCTGATTTATTAATCTTGACCTTGGATCATCTTTTTCAATGTTAATATTAATCGTGATTCTTTTTTTAAATTGAAAATTTTATTAGGGTTGTATGACAGTCGTTCTACTCCGGTAGGATTGACTGACCGTCTCACTGGTTTCCGATGTTTTGTTAACCCTATTTCCTTGTAATGTTTGGGACTCTCCGCTGGCTATTCCTTCCGTCGGACTAGGACCTTCATTACGGGACCTCCATAAGCCCCCGCGAGCCTGGGATTCCCACTAGGACGCCGGGCAGGTTGTACCATCAAGACCTGAACCTGTGTACGTGATCGAATCAATTGAACTACCGTATTGTAAGTCACGGCTCGACTTGGACCCTCTGAGAGTTGCGCGGCCCGAAAGGGACCGTTCATCTTATTGGGCGGCCCATAATGAACCGTACATCCCTGGCCAAGTGCCACTTACATTAGTCGTTTAACCTTGATCTACCTTCGACCAATTTGTGTTTGGATCGACCCAATAAGCCCTAGGTTGACTAGTGGAGAGTGGGCTGGACCATGGTTCAGTTCTGCCCCACTTATGGAAGCCCGGAGCCCGTTTGGGTACACTTCTAGTTGTTTAAGTGGAACGGACCTACTAGAACCGCCCATGTTATAGCGCGGATCTTATTGGACCGTCTGTCTGTTGGACGGCCCTATATGGACCGTTTATCTTGTTCTTGGGCTTCCAGCTCTACTAGTCTTGAGCGGCCCATTTTCAACCGTTCAATTACTCGAGTGGCCCTATATGGACCGTATATCCTTGACTTCGGTATGGCTAGTCCTAAGCCATCTCTATCCTGAACGGTCCAGTTTAGACCGTGCATTTGCTTGAGCGGCCCTGTCATGACCACTTATCATCCAGAAGTGATTTCCGTCATTTTTCGTGTTGAATGCAAGGACCTGATTGGTACTTGATAACTTGAACTTTCCAGACATGATGTCTACTTCAACTTACCCTTGAAACTTTGGTAAGTTCCATATCTTGGAGTTTTGGCCATTTAACTTGATTAATGTCTAGACATAACTTGGGATCTTGGATCCAACAAATCAATGCCAACGCATCATAAGGGCCCGGTCTGGTCCTGGGAGGAGCGCCCGAAAAGTACTTGTGCCCCGGGGAGTTTGAATGACATGGTGAGGCATTGCACCGAGTGCATGACTAGTGTGATGTCTAAGACAATAATCTCTTACTTGAATTCTCTTGACTTTGTTAAATCTTGCTTGTTGGCCAAATTCTCGGTTATCTCATGATCTTGCTTTCTTTTCATTATTTTGTTGCATAGTTATTTCCTTTCGTTCTTTATTTACGCGCTCAAACATGCAATTCAATTGGTTAATTACTTAAACTTGCCTGTTATTACCTACTGAGCGTTCGCTCACCTAGTTTTTCACCCTTTTTCAGGTAGCTCAGGTGAGGACTCGCAATCTGATGGGAACGGGCAAGAGTGACGACCGTGGAGTGAACCTGATAGAAGCCTGTGAAACTAGTTCTAGTTGTGAAGTCTATTTGCATTTAAGAGTATTTTGGAAGAGTTGTAATTTGAAGTTAGCCAATGTAATAGTGTTGAGTGGATGTTGTCAAAGATTATGTTAAGTGAGATCTTTGTAGTTTGGGACATGGTATAGTTATGTGCTATTTAATGAATGGAGCAGTTTCTATTTATGGTGATGTGCGATATTTTAGCTTTAACATATCATGTCTAGGAATAAACATATTATTATTATAATTACTTGTTTCTATTGCTAGTCCCGATATTACGCATCGGGGCGTGACAGTTAGGTGGTATCAGAGCCTAGGTTTCTAATATTCCTAGGTTATTTAGGTTCTAGGATTCTAAGTGTTGTCGTAGAACCTATACCCTTGTTATGAGTCAAAGGACCAAACCTAGTGAGAATTTGGGTAGAGACTTGGATTGAGTTAATAATCAACTCTAAACTCTTTCTCATAAATGAACTTAAGATAAATTATTTTTGTGCAGGACATTCCGATAGCAGCTGAGCGTGCGCAGTGGCGGGACATGCAGCGGACGGTCCAAGGACTTACGCGGGCTTTACAACAAGTGGCCCAAGGTGGAGCGGCAAATCATGGTGCTGGAGATCTACATCGGAATTTTCGTGGGATGAATCCCCCACGTTTTAGAGGTTCAACTGATCCCGATGAAGCCGAACACTGGCTTAAGGAGATGGAGAGAATTTTTGAAGTTATGCAATGCAGCGACCAGGAGCGTGTGCTTTTAACAACCTTCTAGTTGGAACAGGATGCTAGGACTTGGTGGGAGTCAGTAAAGGCGACCCTCGGTGATAGACAAATTTCATGGAAGGAATTTGAAGAATTCTTCAATAGCAAGTACTTTTCCGACAGAATCTATGAGAAGAAAGCCGCTGAGTTTGCTACTCTAAAGCAGCAGAGTTTATCTGTGGTGGAATATGAAGCTCAATTTTCTAGACTCTCTCGTTATGCTACACATTTGATTTCTACAGAGAAGATGAAGGCGAAACGTTTTCTAAATGGGCTGAAGTTACATTGTATTAACCAGTTGGCGCCGATGGAGATTCAAACCTATGCAGAGATGGTAAGAAAAGCCCAAGTTTTAGAAGATACCTTGGAAATGACAGAGAAAATCCATGGGAAGAATGTTAAAAAGGAGCAACCTACTGGTTTCGGGAGTGCTAAACCCGGGAATAACAAGAAGAGGACCAATGGCGGGTCTGGTTCATGGAAGGGGAAAATGCCAAAGAATGAAGACAAGAAGCCTGGCTCGATTGTTCCATTTAAGGGCATATGCAAGTACTGTGACCGCCCCAGTCACAAGATGGAAGAGTGCTGGCGCAAGTTGGGCGCCTGTTTGCGTTGCGGGAGTAGGGATCACCGCATTCCAGAATGTCCTCTCTTATCCGAGCAAGCTACCCCGACTAAACCTCAAGGCGGCAAGAAACAACAGGGCAAGCTCCAGGCCCTACAAGAGGAGGATGCAGGCACCACCGAGGAGGGTGGACTTGTGGAAGGTACTCTCATTGTTCATGGAAAGCCAACTTTTGTTCTTTTCGATACCGGTGCTACTCATTCATTTGTTTCTCGGAGTTTTGCTAAAACATTAGCTGTGAAGCCAATTTTGATGAATTCCCCCTTAGAGATATCAACTCCTATTGGTTCTAGATCAGCGATTAAATATTTTTATCAAGATTATGGTTAATGAACAGAATTTGCCGGCTGATTTAGTATGCATGGATATGAAAGATTATGATGTAATTCTAGGAGCGGATTGGTTGGCTAAGCATGAGGCCAATGTTCATTGTAGTTCCAGCTCTGTGTCTTTTTCTAGACACCATGGACTTTCCTTTATAGGGGTTAGGCACCATAGATCTGTGCCACTTATCTCGACCATCCGAGCCGATAAGTTGATGAGGAGAGGATGTCAGGCATTTTTAGCCTTTGTTTATGTGACCCCTGAGAAGAAGATCGACATTAAGAACATTCCTGTTGTCCGAGATTTTTCGGATGTTTTTCCTGAGGAATTGCCAGGTCTTCCACCAGAGAGGGAAGTTGTATTTTCTATTGATCTAATTCCTGGCGCGACCCCTGTTTCTAAGGCTCCTTATCGTATGTCTCCTGCGGAGCTGAGGGAATTAAAGCAGCAGTTAATGGAATTACTTGAGAAGGGGTTTATTCGTCCAAGTACATCCCCGTGGGGGGCTCCAGTGTTATTTGTAAGGAAGAAGGATGGCTCGATGAGGTTGTGTATTGATTATCGGCAACTAAACCAGTTGACTATAAAAAATAAATATCCATTGCCGAGGATTGATGAGTTATTTGATCAGATAGCAGGAGCTCAGTATTTCTCTAAGATTGATCTTCGATCAGGCTATCATCAGTTGTGGATTGAGGAGGAGGATATTTATAAGATAGCTTTTCGTAGCAGGTATGGGCACTTTGAATATATTGTAATGCCTTTTGGACTAACGAATGCACCTGCAGCTTTCATGCAGTTGATGAATGATGTATTCTGGCCCTATCTAGATCAATGGGTCGTAGTGTTTATTGATGACATTCTGATTTATTCCAAGAGTAACGAAGAACATGTTGAACATTTGAGGATGGCGTTACAATTATTGAGAGACCATCAGTTATACGCCAAGTTTAGCAAGTGTGAATTTTGGCTACAAGAGGTGTCCTTTCTAGGGCATATCATTACGAAAGAAGGTATTTCTGTTGATCCGTCGAAGGTAGAGGCAATTAAAGATTGGGACAGGCCTACTAGTGTAACAGAAGTTAGAAGCTTCCTAGGCTTGGCATGATATTATCGGAGGTTTATTAAAGATTTCTCCAAGATTGCAGTACCCTTAACAAGATTAACCCGCAAGGAGAATAAGTTTGATTGGACGGAAGATTGTGAGAAAAGCTTCCATACTTTGAAGGAATGTTTAACTACCACCCCTGTTTTAGCTTTACCATCAGGAGAAGGAGGCTTCATGGTGTATACCGATGCTTCGGGAATTGGGTTAGGTTACGTACTGATGCAGCACGGGAAAGTGATAGCCTATTCTTCCAGGCAGTTGAGAAAGCATGAGGAGAATTATCCTGTCCATGACTTGGAGCTAGCAACCGTAGTTTTTGCCTTGAAGATATGAGGGCATTACTTATATGGAGAGACATTCACAGTATTTTCAGATCACAAGAGTTTGAAGTATTTATTTTCTCAGAAAGAGCTCAATATGAGGCAGAGGAGATGGTTGGAGTATCTAAAGGATTTTGACTTCTCCATAGAATATCATCCCAGGAAGGGTAATGTGGTGGCGGATGCCCTAAGCCGCAAGCCAATGGCTGAATTGTCAAGTCTCATGATGCAAGAATGGAAGCTGTTGGAGCAATTAGCCGGGTTGGATATTAATGTTGACAAGGATCGAGTCATGATTGCTCAGATTCAGCTTAAACCAGAATTATTGACAGAAATCAATTCCTTGCAAGACAATGACCCAGAGTTGGTAGAAATCAAGGAGAGCTTAAGTAGCAGACCGAAATTCATGATAGCTGACGATGGCAGACTGTTATTTCAGGGAAGGACTTGTGTACCTGATGTGGCCGACGCTAAGAACAAGATCCTCGAGGAAGTTCATAGATCCCGATATACCATTCATCCTGGAGGTACGAAGATGTTTAAGGACTTGAAGAGATCTTTCTAGTGGCCAAATATGAAAAGGGAAATTGCAGAATTTGTGAGCAGATGCTTGGTCTGTCAGCAAGTTAAGGCCGAGCATTTCAGACCTGCAGGGAAGTTGAAACCACTAGACATACCTCAATGGAAGTGGGAGAGTATTGGCATGGATTTCATTATGGGTCTCCCTAGGACTCGTAGCGGATTTGATGCAATTTGGGTGATCATCAACAGATTGACAAAGTCCGCTCATTTCCTGTCCATTAAATCTAAGTGGACTGTTGATGTTCTAGCAGCTTTATATATGAAGGAAGTGGTGCGACTCCATAGTATTCCGGTCAGTATTGTGTCTGATAGAGACCCCAGATTCACTTCACATTTTTGGAAGGGATTGTAAGAATCTTTGGGAACCCGTCTGAATTTTAGTACTACTTTTCATCCACAAACAAACAGACAGACGGAAAGAACCAACCAGATAGTGAGAGATATGTTGAGAGCCTGCATGATTGATTTCAGAGGTAGTTGGAGTGATCACTTGGCCTTGATTGAATTTGCTTATAACAATAGTTATCAGTCCAGCATTCATATGGCTCCGTTTGAAGCTCTGTATGGAAGAAGTTGTCGATCTCCATTATGGTGGAACGAGGTTGGTGAGAAGCAATGGCTGGGGCCAGATCTTATTTCGGAATCATCAAAGAATATTCATATTATTAGAGACCGATTGCAAGTAGCACAATCGAGACAGAAGAGTTATGCAGACCACAGAAGGAGGGACTTGGAATTTCAAGTTGGTGAACATGTTTTTTTGAAAGTTTCTCCTACAAGAGGAATCCGAAGATTTTGCATTCAAGGCAAGCTAAGTCCCAGATATGTCGGTCCATTCGAGATTTTGGAAAGAGTGGGGGAGGTTGCGTACCGTCTGGCACTACCACCTCAGTTATCTGGAGTACATAATGTCTTCCATGTGTCGATGTTGAGAAAGTACGTATATGACCCAACTCATGTCATTCAGCATGTGGATCTTGAGTTAAAGGAAGATTTGCCTTATGAAGAGAGACATGTTAAGATTATGGATCGTAAGCAGCAATAGCTCAGGAACCGGTCTATACCTATGGTCAAGGTGCAATGGAGTCGGCGTGGAACTGAAGAAGCTACTTGGGAGTCAGAAGATACCATGCGAAAGCAGTATCCCGACTTGTTCTAGGTGAGTTGTTCCACTCCCTATCGTGTTGAAGTGCAGTGAATTTGGAGGACCAAATTCTTTGAAGTGGGGGAGGGTGTAATATCCCGATTTATTAACAAATAAAATTTTCTAGAAAATTTATAAGAAATTAATTAGAAAATCCTTAATAAATATAATAAGTTAAATTTCGACTATTTCGTAAAAATCTAAAAATTTTAGAATCTTGTAGAGGATAAAATGTTTAATAATAGTATCTTCTGTGACCGACCCAAAAAAAATCCGTAATTAGGCCAAATCAACTGATTAAGGCCCAAATCCACACTTAATCTAATTGGACCTTAAAACACGAAATTTGAGCCCAATACCTGATCATTTAGGCTGAGACCGGATCCAAATGGAAGGCTAGGATGAGAAGATAGTTTCCCCTCTTAGTTCTCCCCGAAACCCTAACCATAGAAAGTGAATTTTGGATGAGAAGGCAGCGACTAACCCTATCCGCGCGGTTCGCGCACGTCCAACTTGATTGGACTCTATCTCCTCGAATAGAAGACTCTAGACCTTGTGTGACCTATAAAAATGACCCTCAGGAACCCTATTTTCGTTTGGGTGCTGTGGCGGCCGACGAGGATCATGGACGAGGGCGGATTCCGGCGATCACCGGCGAGGTGTTCTTAGCGTGTCGTCGTCCCACTTTTTCTTTCTTCCTCCGTTTAAGGTAGGTTATAGCAAGCCAAACCTTAAGTATTATATATGATTAGAACCAGCATCGAGTGCCCTTTCTATTGAATGCAAAAGCCCTAAAAGTTACTTAGTATCATGCGAGAATTTTAGGGTTTACTAGAGCATGTCATATCTAGGGTTATACTTGTTCCATCTCATTTAAGTAGGGATTGCAGGCACTAAAGATTAAATTGAGCATGCTTTATTGCAAAACTTTTTCTGCTCTTTTTTTTGAATCCAAAAGCCATAATTATTATGCTCTGTGCTATGCGTATTTAGCAATTCTTTGTAACCCTAGCCAACTCGCCGAAGGCGGGCATGGCGAAAGGGGGACGTGAGCGTTTTTGACTTGTACGGTCTCGCGATAGGCCGCCCAACCTAGTTAGACGGCATGTTACTGACCGTTTATGTTCTCTGGTTCGTGTTATGTTTCTGGGAAGAGCGGCTTCATCTAGACCACCCTTCTGTCAGGCGGCCAATTATTGACCGTTCGTCTTCTCCAACGGCTCATTACAGACCGCTCATCTCCAGAAGGTCTTCTGACCTGAGGGGGATAAACGGCCTGTCGTGCGACCGTTGAGGAGGATGAAAGGCCCATACTGGACCGTCCATCTTTACAGAATTTATTAAGTTATCTTTTTCGCATGATTTATGATGGTAGATTAATGGTTAAATGTAAGTTAGCAACATGCATAAAAACTCTGGAAAATTATAACAGTAATGATTATAAATCTTGCTGATTTATTAATCTTGACCTTGGATCATCTTTTTCAATGTTAATATTAATCGTGATTCTTTTTTTAAATTGAAAATTTTATTAGGGTTGTATGACAGTCGTTCTACTCCGGTAGGATTGACTGACCGTCTCACTGGTTTCCGATGTTTTGTTAACCCTATTTCCTTGTAATGTTTGAGACTCTCCGCCGGATATTCCTTCCGTCGGACTAGGACCTTCATTACGGGACCTCCGTAAGCCCCCGCGAACCTGGGATTCCCACTAGGACGCCGGGCAGGTTGTACCATCAAGACCTGAACCTGTGTACGTGATCGAATCAATTAAACTACTGTATTGTAAGTCACGGCTCGACTTGGACCCTCTGAGAGTTGCGCGGCCCGAAAGGGACTGTTCATCTTATTGGGTGGCCCATAACGAACCGTACATCCCTGGCCAAGTGCCACTTACATTGGTTGTTTAACCTTGATCTATCTTCGACCAATTTGTGTTTGGATCGACCCAATAAGCCCTAGGTTGACTAGTGGAGAGTGGGCTGGACTCTGGTTCAGTTCTGTCCCACTTATGGCAGCCCGGAGCCCGTTTGGGTACACTTCTAGTTGTTTAAGTGGAACGGACCTACTGGAACCGCCCATGTTATAGCGCGGATCTTATTGGACCGTCTGTCTGTTGGACGGCCCTATATGGGCCGTTTATCTTGTTCTTGGGCTTCCAGCTCTACTAGTCTTGAGCGGCCCATTTTCAACCGTTCAATTACTCGAGCAGCCCTATATGGACCGTATATCCTTGACTTTGGTATGGCTAGTCCTAAGCCATCTCTATCCTGAACGGTCCAGTTTAGACCGTGCATTTGCTTGAGCGACCCTGTTATGACCGCTTATCATCCAGAAGTGATTTCTGTCATTTTTCGTGTTGAATGCAAGCACCTGATTGGTTCTTGATAACTTGAACTTTCCAGACATGATGTCTACTTCAACTTACCCTTGAAACTTTGGTAAGTTCCATATCTTGGAGTTTTGGCCATTTAACTTGATTAATGTCTAGACATAACTTGGGATCTCGGATCCAACAAATCAATGCCAACGCATCATAAGGGCCCGGTCTGGTCCTGGGAGGAGCGCCCGAAAAGTACTTGTGCCCCGGGGAGTTTGAATGACATGGTGAGGCATTGCACCGAGTGCATGACTAGTGTGATGTCTAAGACAATAATCTCTTACTTGAATTCTCTTGACTTAGTTAAATCTTGCTTGTTGGCCAAATTCTCGGTTATCTCATGATCTTGCTTTCTTTTCATTATTTTGTTGCATAGTTATTTCCTTTCGTTCTTTATTTACGTGCTCAAACATGCAATTCAATTGGTTAATTACTTAAACTTGCCTGTTATTACCTACTGAGTGTTCGCTCACCTAATTTTTCCCCCTTTTTCAGTTAGCTCTGGTGAGGACTCGCAATCTGATGGGAACGGGCAAGAGTGACGACCGTGGAGTGAACCTGATAGAAGCCTGTGAAACTAGTTCTAGTTGTGGAGTCTATTTGCATTTAAGAGTATTTTGGAAGAGTTGTAATTTGAAGTTAGCCAATGTAATAGTGTTGAGTGGATGTTGTCAAAGATTATGTTAAGTGAGATCTTTGTAGTTTGGGACATGGTATGGTTATGTTCTATTTAATGAATGAAGCAGTTTCTATTTATGGTGATGTGCGATCTTTTAGCTTTAACATATCATGTCTAGGAATAAACATATTATTATTATAATTACTCGTTTCTACTGCCAGTCCCGATATTCCGCATCGGGGCGTGACACTCTCTGCCTTGCGTTAAGTCTTAATAACACTGGCAGAAAGTGTCGACCCCCATGAAGTCGACACTTTCACCAGGGTTCAGTTAACTTAGCAAAGTCAGAAGCGTCTGGAAAAAGTGTCGACCTCTGAAGTCGACACTTTCAGGTAACTTCATTCAATTCTGTGAAAACAGAACCTTCGTGAAAAAGTGTCGACCTCAAGAGTCGACACTTTTCACCACGAATGTGTTTTGTTCACAGGCCAGAACACTTGGGAAAAAGTGTCGACTCAATGAGTCGACACTTATTTCACGTGTGTTGTTTTTATGTGTTCTGGCAGAACACTCGTGAAAAAGAGTCGACTCTATGAGTCAACACTTTTTCGAGCATCTCGATCGGGTTTCGGATCTGTTTCGAACCCACTTATTTGAGATCCGAATGTCTTGCTTGTTTACCATATTACCCTTAGGGCATCCACCATCTATTGTATGTGTTGAGAAGAGGCTTTGGCAAGGGGTTTAATGTCTTATTGTCTTGCATAGTGCCTTGTATATATCGCCGCCCTTGTTCCGATCGGGAGAACAATGAAGAGAGATTCTAACGTGCTATCTGTTCTTGCAGGTTGAAGAGGAGAGAAAGGGGGCTTTTGCACTCTGCTGGAGGAGAAGGAAGGGAACGCCGAGATCATCCCTCATGATCCCGAGCCAAGATCTGGAGGCCGCGTTCGTCGTCCTCTACATCCACTGCTTCGGGCGCCATTATCTTCAACACCAGCTTCTTCCATCTCTCGGTTCTATTGTTCTAGTGCTACCTTCTCGAATCTCCTTATTTGTTTAAGGATTTATGGGGAATATCATGTTTGTTATGACATCTTGTGCTTAGATTTCTATTCTCAGACTGGGCTTTGTATTTCCATCTTATTTTCATCTTTAGACGATTTCGGAGCTTACTCCGAGTGTGTGTAGGGTTTCTCGTCGTCGAGCGAGAACCCACGTGTGTGGGCCGTCGTGCCCGTGTGTGATGGTTGCTGCCGTCGTGCAGGGTGTTTTAGTGAAATCCTCTCGAGGTGAGAGGGGTGGACGTAGGACGGCACAAGGTGCGTCCAAACCACCTAAAAATCACTATGCTGTGGTTTGCTCTTTATGTGGTTGAATGATATTTTCTATCCGTTCATATTACGAGTGTGAGTCGGTGAGACGAGAGTTTGCTTAACTGTCCGCTCATACATTGTTATCCGAGTGATTATATTTTTGCGCTGGGAAGTTGTGAGGGCTTGCTTGCTTATTGTAATGTCCCGGATTTTTCAGATCTGGATCCGTGGGTTTCGGATCATTTTTCCGTGTGTTTCGGATCGAGTCCGATTAGGCTTCGGACTATTTTTATTGGATTGTCGGACCCGTTGGTGGTGTGCCCGTGTGTTTCCTTGGGTCCGTGGTGTTGTGAGGAGCACACCGGTAATTTTCTGTAATTTTCGGAGCGCCTTTGTGGGTCCCGGGTTGCGTTTTGGGTTTTACGCGTGTTTTCCGTCTGTAGGACCTTCGGAACCCCGTACAGGGTGAACCGTTGCGTTCTCTGATGCTGGATCAGCGTGTTCCGAGGATCGCGGAAGCATGATTTTCTATTTTTCTGTATTTTTCAAAAATTTTGAATTTTCCTATATATTAACCTTTCTCTCTCTCCCCTCTCATTTCTCTCTTCTCTCCCTCTCTCTTCTCACACTCTCTCCTCTCTCCCTCTCTCTCCGGTGGCCGACGGGGAGGAGCGCGGGCGAGGTGGGGACGGTGCGGGCGAGGATGGATGAGGATCGAGGCGGTGGAGGTGCGGTGAAGCTCGGCCACGAGATCGTGTCCCGGCGAGGCTTCAACGGCATTTTCTTCGCGGATCGGCGAGCTCGGAGCGCGAAATCTTCGATGGAGGTAGGGACATGGACCCTCAACCTGCGTACTTCATTTCCCGTGAGTTTTGTAGGCCGTGGTGAGCAGAGCGGGCTTATTCGAGGGATTAGGGGAAAATGCATGTTTTTGGGTGTGTGAGCCGAATCTTGTGTTTTGATCGTGTTTTTGGGGTTTAAATGGGTCTTCTCGGTGCTAGAGAGGTTGGAAAATATTTTCCCCTTTTGTTTCCCCTTCACCTGGGGGTGGATGGGGCGTGGAATGGATTTTCCGCCATTTTCCCGTTCTTCCGATTTCAGACTGAGAATGCGCTAGTCTCAGATAGCGCATTCTTGAAGGTCACGCCGCCCCGATAGGGCTGTTGTGCCCCTGTGTGATTTTGATGATAGCAGACATTATGAATTACACTGATGAATTTAAGTAAGAATGTGACATTACACTGTGACATTGTGATGTGCCCTTTGTCTCAACTGCATTGATTGTATTACTGTTTGAATGAACTGCTTGCTTAGCTGCTTTGAGTGTGTGAGTATTGCACGGCTGCTTGACTTCATGATTTCCTGCTTAGTAAGTCTTGTTCATCTCTGCACATTGTTAGCATGAATTCTGCTTACTGCCTTCATGAAATGGTTGCACTGTGTTGACGCAGCGAGCCACTACGTTGACGCATCCTTCATGAATTGGTTGCACAGCGTTGACGCAGTTATGTACTGCGTTGACGCAGTGGTAAAATAGGATCCTATTTTTGTCTGCTTATTTGGTTATATACATTGCATTGCTCATAATTTCAGGAACTCGTGGTTATTCTGTTTGTCTATGCTCGAATGATTACTTCAATATCGGGTCATTGACTGTGCTTGGAATTTGCCTGGTTGAATGACCTGGTTATATTAGGATTCACTCATTTATGAGCCACTGCAGTGGGTTGATGCAGTGGTAGAATGGGTTAACGTCATGGAGTGTTTTCTGAGCTGTCATCCTCTGTTTGTCCATCCACTGCGTTAACGCTACAGGATCTACGTTAACGCATTGGTGTGATTCTGCATTATTAACCTGCCTTGCCTTTGTGCAGAAATGGATTGAGGATCCTGCTCTCCACAGCAAATGTGACGCACTTCAACGCGTCAACGCTATCCACAGCAGGGTCGACGCAATGGAGCAAATTCAAATGTGTACAAGCAAAGGTGGACACAGTTGCACAATGCGTCAACGCACTCCACACGAAACGTGAGAGGGCTGAAGCCATCTAAGTTCAGACGCTGCAGCTCCATGCGTCAACGCAGCACAATGAGAGCATCAACGCAGCACGTCTATCTGCTGAATACCTAATCACTGGATCACCGATGCGTCAACGCAGCAGTGGAGCAGCGTCGACGCAACGGTCAATAGGGCTAGGCTGGTTGCTCACTGGAACGCATCAATGCGTCAACGCCATGGGTTGGAAGAGTCAACGCAGCGGACTTGAACTTTGCTGGTAGAATGTCTTTGAAGGCTGCGTCAACTCCTTGAAGCAAGTGCGTTAACGCCACCTCACTCCAGTTGCTGAGCGTACTGATGAGGGGGCACGTGATCCGATGGGAAAAAGGGGCAGGATGCTGACACGTGTTAGATAAGGGGTGCTACCCTGCCAAGTGGACCAATCAGTGGTCACTAGGGCATTTTCTACTCAACCTTCGGAGGCTCTGTTTCTGATATAAAAGCATCCCATCATCCTCTCGAAAAGGGTTAACTCTCCACAGAAGAAGAGGAAGCTCTCCAGCGAAGAAATCTGAGAGTGTGAGCAAAAGAAGAGAAGAGAAGCAGCAGAGCGAAGAAGAAAAAGGAAGAAGAAGAAAAGTTCAGAGAAGAAGAAATAGAGAGACCTTGTGAGAGATTGAGTAGTAGAGAAGATCTGGTCTCGTGGATCAAATCCAGAGCCAGTCTGCTTCTTGCATTTCATTCCATATGCGGTTCAGTTTGATTTGTATTTTTTTCGATCATTGTTCTTATGTTTACCTAGTTGGGCATTTGTTCTCTCCTGGTTGATCAGGAGAAGGGAGATCGTGGGATCTCCGGTTTACTTGCAACAGGGCGCCGCGAGTGGGTTCCCTCCGGCTGAGGATGAAGAGAGGCTAGGCATCTGGTCTGCCAGCAACTGGGTGCTGCTAGGTGTTTCCCTCCGGGATTGGAGGAAGGGAGGTTGATTCCTCCGGTTGCAAGTGGCTGATGCCATTTGTGGGTTCCCTCCGGCTGAGGAGGAAGAGAGGCTAGGCCTCTGGTTTGCCAGTAGCTGGGTGCTGCTAGGTGTTTCCCTCCGAGTTTGGAGGAAGGGAGGTTGATTCCTCCGGTTGAAAGTGGCTGGTGCCATTTGTGGGTTCCCTCCGGTGTGGAGGAAGAGGGGAGGTTGTTCTCCTAGTCAAGCTGTGAGGCAGCGTCTGTTGCAGACTGAGTCTGCTTGTCTAGCACCTGGCTAGTGGAAGCCACACTCGGGTTGAGTGTGTGGTGGACGTAGGCAGACGGGTGTCTGGCCGAACCACCTAAAAATTCCCTTGCAATGTGTGGTTTGCCTGTCTAATATCTGATTCACTAGATGCATGCGTAGGCCGTTCACTGTTCTTATTATCTAGAGTTTGATTGTTATACACGGGGGTTGTTTGATTTAGTACTCCATTGAGGTTCTCATTTGTGAGAACTCAATCAGAAGTTTAATTCCGCTTTCAGTTTTATATCAGTTCTTAAATTGGTCAAAGACTGCAATAAGGAATCACTATTCTCTCTATTCAGCTTTCCGATTGAAGTGTACATCCGTGAGACTAGGTTGCTGTTAGAAGAAAGCTTACATGCTTTCCTTTGCACCTGTTGTCTTAGTTTGCATAATTTGATTAACTGAAGGATAATCGGGACAAGATTTTTAGAGGGAATTCATTCACCCCCCCCCCCTCTGAATTGTCAACAATTGGTATCAGAGCGGTTCCCTATCTCAACAGATTCAACGATCTGAAGGGGATCCTGCTATTCTGATCAAGTGCTTTTCTGCTAGTGTTTGCCGTTTGCTTGGATTTCTCATTGATTCATTCATTGCTTTAGAACTGTTTGATTGAATGGCTTCTTCAGTGATATTTGATGGTTCTAACTATAGTCATTGGATAGGCGGCCTAGTTGTTTACATAAATTCCATTGACTCCAATCTATGGAATCTTGTCTCGACAGGCCCACATAAATTACCTAAGAATCAAGCCAGATGGCGTGAAGAGGACATGATCAAGCATAGACAGAATGCTAGGGTCCTTAATATTCTGAGAGACTCAGTAAATGCTAATATGTTTCCTCATATTGCATATTGCAGTTCTGGAAAGGAAATTTTGGACACAATTGCTGCAGCACATATGAACCAAAAAGAAGAGTGTCAGATGGAAAGGAGAAGTGATCATTCGAATAACTCACCATCCCAAGTAAGCTCCAAATCTGAAGATATCTCTTATGATGAGTTGATAGATTTGTATGATGAGCTGCTAGATAAATACAGAAGAGTGAAATCTGAACAGAATAATTCTGAATTCATGTGTGAGAACTGTCATGCCTTGAAACATTCCTATGATATCTGCATGCTAGATGTTCACAATCTTAAAGAACAAAATGTTTCTTTAAAAATTGAGAACCAAACATGCCTAAATAGGATTGTTGAATTGGAAGATAAACTGAATGAGAAAAATAAGGTACATCTCAAGAACATGCAAGATTTGGCTGAGGTTAAGTCCATGGTGGATAACCTGAAACATGACAATGTTGAATTTCAAAAGGAAAATGAAAGGCTAAAAGATCAAAATAAAAAACTGATGGTCTTGAACACTGTGATGGGAAAGCAATGGTTAATCATTGAAAAAGGAAAAAGTGTTCAAAAAGAAGATTCATGCAAGCAACGCACTGTCTTAGAGGATTTGATTAAAGAAATTAAGTTTGATGATAACTTCCAAAAGAATTCAATCAAATCCTTAAGAGAAAAGAATGAGTCATTGAAAAACATGAATGTTGCCTTGCAGAGACAGATTGTCGTTTGTGAGGGAGAGTTAACAAAATCTGAATTGAAAATATCCTCCATGCAATCTGAACTTGCCTCCCTATCAAAAACAATCAAAGGGAAAGAGAAAATGACTGACACCCTGAGTGACAAAAATCCAGATCTGAATAAAAGGAAAATTAGAAACTCAAATCAGAATTCAGTGGGGTCATGCTCAACTTCATCAGCTTCTAAATCCATTGCTCAAGGAATTGAAGTTCAAAGTCAACTTCTAAAAAAGGGTGAAAATTGAAAAAGGATAAAACTCCCTCATCCATGAATAACTCTGCTAAAATTGTGCATGACAATCGCACCTCTCATTTACACTTGCATGCTCATGTCTTGAAAGTTTTGCATGCTGAAAAATCTCAGGCCAAAAGTGTTTCTGTTAAAAGGAAAGCTGTTAAATGTTTTTATTGTCAGATAAATGGTCATGTTATGCATGAATGTGATTTAATGAAACAAGATGATATGAAAGCTAAGAATTCTCATGATAAGAAGCATGCCCATCTGAAGAAAAAGAGTCATTGTTTCAACTGTGGTAAAATAGGACATACTGCTTCACAATGTTGGTGTGCTAAGAACAAGAAAATATTACAGTCATATCATGTTGATTCACATACTAAAATGAGAAATTCGATTGTTTGCTCTCACTGCTTGAGGCATGGCCATACAGTTGGAAACTGTTGGCATGTAAATAGAAAATTTCATGAACAGGCACATAGGTTCCATGTTAATAATGATGTGCATAGGAAGTGTCCTCAAATAGCTGCATCATGTTATTACTGTGGTGAGTATGGGCATTCTATGTCCAACTGCAAATTAATGAGAATTGATGACCTTCGTGCACAAAATCTGCCTAGAACTTTTGTTAAGGATAACACAGGACCCAAGACTGTTTGGGTTCCTGTAAGAACAAAATAACTGTTTTGCGGCAGGTGTGCCTTGGAAGGAAAGATAAAGGGGTTGAACAAACCAAGGCACCGAAGGAAGAAAACCCCAATTGTGAACTTTCAGGTCAGTTCTGAAAAACTGTGATCAAATCGTATTTTATGATTCTCTCTACTGTTGATGATTGAATATCATGTTAATCTGATCATTTAGGACTCTCATGCATACACTCTCAAGTGCTCTGACATTTGCGCGGCTTTACATATTTCTGAACTATCACTTGCTAAGTGTACATAGAACTGATTAAGGGGGACAACTCGTCTGAAGCTCTAGGAATTATGTTACTGAATTGCTTATTCAGTACTAATAAGCTTGTTGGGGCTGTTTTTTTAAAAAAAAAACTTGAACATTCATGTCTGATCTGTTAGTTTAAATTCTCATGTATGTAGATTTGCATTTGCATTTGCATTTAATTTGTTACTTCGTTGTGTTTATGCATATGCATTTTACCAGGGAGTAATTGATGATAACTCATGACATTCAATTACCATGCTGAACTTTTGTTGAGACCGGGTCTTGCTTCATATGGAAATATGTTCTGTCTCTAACAAATGTCGACATCTCATGTCGACTCCTATGAGAACATTTCTGCTTGTGTCTACTCTATATATATCTGCATAGTTCTCAGCTTTGGCATCATCTGCTTCCTTTCCTATGCTTAAATTCCATAATCTGAAATTGTTTGCCTAAGATGGATGAGCACACTGTTAAATCTGATATCCATGATAGTCTCTTGATTTGATTGAAAAACATGAACTCTCCTTGATCATAACCCTTAATATCCTGTCCTGTGCCTTTACTGCATATGTGCTTCAAGAGCATTCTTCAAATTTTCTTCACTACATGATGTGTGGGTTTGTAGATCTTAAATCATTGTCTCAGAATGCATGTAGTCAGGGGGAGTTAGTTGAAGCTTCTCTTGTGTCTCATCTCATGCAATTCATGCACGTAGTCAAGAGGAACTTGTCAAAGCATCAGTTCAAAATTCCCTACATTATTCTAATTTTTTTTTACTTACATGCATATAGGTGAAAAGTTGCATCTAGATAGGGGGAGCTGATTAGACTGTTCAGTCTCTAATTCAGAGAAGTAGAGAAATTTCAGTTGTGTGTATCCTCTTCAAATCTGAAATCATCCTCAAAGAAGAATCCACTATTATACAGGCTTAAGAAAGCTCCTTGATATGAATTGTTTTAAATCTTTTGTATGCCTAAGTTTGAACATGGAGATTCTAAAAATATCTGAATAGGTCTTTAATAAACCTAAACTGATTGTTACATGTAATTCATGTAAGATTCTCCATCAACTGAAAAATTTGAAACCATGGTTTACTTTGGTTGAATTGCATGAGAACTGTATTGTCTTTAAACATGCCTTCCTGAAATGTTTTAATGGTAGCAACAAATAAATTTTTTAAAAAAATTTGAAATTGACAGAGCAATGACTGAATTGCACTGAGAAACTGAACCCTCCACCAATGAAATGGAGAGGATCTCAAGTCATGAAGTGTTTCAGTTAATCTCTGTTCAGATGGACAGATAAACATAGGGACAGTTTCACTGAGTAACTAGGGGTACGGGCCTCTGATCAAGGTGTACTCTTAACGTCAAAGGTAAAAACCATCCCTGTGTAGTTGTTTTGATCTGAAATAGACATGGTAGTTTATGCTTAGTAACTGGGGGTTCTGGCGTCTAACCCACGTGTGCCCTTAATGCCAAAGGCATAAATGTCACCTGCCTATTCACTAGGATATTTGTTAAAAGCTCAAATTGAAAAAGATTATTGTTACCTATGTTATTCAATTTTTCAAAGCATGCGCTTGTTTATCCTCAATACCTTCGATTGCTTTATCTAGAGAAACCATTGGTTTTAATTGAGAAGGTTGAAAGGAGATTATACTAGAATGTGGTATGTGCAAATGGTTTTCCTTTATTAAAAGACTGCTTCAGAAATGAGTAATTTGTCCTCATTGTCAAATCTGGTATACATTACTTTTAATCCATGATTATCAACTAGAGTAATGTCATAAGCTTTTATAATGGTAGATTCTGAAACAAAAACGCATGGATATATGATTTGGGTATCACACTGTATAACTGAGGTTCTCATTCTCCCTGATTTAGTGTTCTGCCCACAATTGCATTCATATGCTGGTCAAGGTCTAAGAGGGAGGGAGTCATAAATTGCATTTCATGTCTATCTGGTTAAAGTCCTCTGCATAAGGTTCATCTCACACTTAATTAGATCATGCATCTGCACTCATGTAGCTAAATGCATCTCATTATGGAAAAATACCAAAAAGATGTGCTGAGCACTCACCTCTTCATATGTTTAATCTCACATTGTTTAAGAGAGCCCTGCGTGATTGATGATATAATGATTGCATTTGAATGACCTTGAGTGAGTATGTTTTGCTGATGAGATGTTCTACTTCTGAAGGGACAATACTCGTAAGAGTACCTCTTGCATTTCTCTGCCTGAATGCAGTGTTTTTGATGAAGTCAAAGGGGGAGAAGAATCTGACATGAGTTAGTGTGAGTCAGTGTAATTCATAGTGTTGCCATGATCAAAAAGGGGGAGATTGTTGTGCCCCTGTGTGATTTTGATGATAGCAGACATTATGAATTACACTGATGAATTTAAGTAAGAATGTGACATTACACTGTGACATTGTGATGTGCCCTTTGTCTCAACTGCATTGATTGTATTACTGTTTGAATGAACTGCTTGCTTAGCTGCTTTGAGTGTGTGAGTATTGCACGGCTGCTTGACTTCATGATTTCCTGCTTAGTAAGTCTTGTTCATCTCTGCACATTGTTAGCATGAATTCTGCTTACTGCCTTCATGAAATGGTTGCACTGTGTTGACGCAGCGAGCCACTATGTTGACGCATCCTTCATGAATTGGTTGCACAGCGTTGACGCAGTTATGTACTGCATTGACGTAGTGGTAAAATAGGATCCTATTTTTGTCTGCTTATTTGGTTATATACATTGCATTGCTCATAATTTCAGGAACTCGTGGTTATTCTGTTTGTCTATGCTCGAATGATTACTTCAATATCGGGCCATTGACTGTGCTTGGAATTTGCCTGGTTGAATGACCTGGTTATATTAGGATTCACTCATTTATGAGCCACTGTAGTGGGTTGACGCAGTGGTAGAATGGGTTAACGCCATGGAGTGTTTTCTGAGCTCTCATCCTTTGTTTGTCCATCCACTGCGTTAACGCTACAGGATCTGTGTTAACGCATTGGTGTGATTCTGCATTATTAACCTGCCTTGCCTTTGTGCAGAAATGGATTGAGGATCCTTCTATCCACAGCAAATGTGACGCACTTCAACGCATCAACGCTATCCACAGCAGGGTCGACGCAGTGGAGCAAATTCAAATGTGTACAAGCAAAGGTGGACGCAGTTGCACAATGCGTCAACGCACTCCACACGAAACGTGAGAGGGCTGAAGCCATCTAAGTTCAGATGCTGCAGCTCCATGCGTCAACGCAGCACAATGAGAGCGTCAATGCAGCACGTCTATCTGCTGAATACCTAATCACTGGATCACCGATGCGTCAACGCAGCAGTGGAGCAGCGTCGACGTAACTGTCAATAGGGCTAGGCTGGTTGCTCACTGGAACGCATCAATGTGCCAACGCCATGGGTTGGAAGCGTCAACGCAGCAGACTTGAACTTTGCTGGTAGAATGTCTTTGAAGGCTGCGTCAACTCCTTGAAGCAAGTGCGTTAACGCCACCTCACTCCAGTTGCTGAGCGTACTGATGAGGGGGCACGTGATCCGATGGGAAAAAGGGGCAGGATGCTGACACGTGTTAGATAAGGGGTGCTACCCTGCCAAGTGGACCAATCAGTGGTCACTAGGGCATTTTCTACTCAACCTTCGGAGGCTCTGTTTCTGATATAAAAGCATCCCATCATCCTCTCGAAAAGGGTTAACTCTCCACAGAAGAAGAGGAAGCTCTCTAGCGAAGAAATCTGAGAGTGTGAGCAAAAGAAGAGAAGAGAAGCAGTAGAGCGAAGAAGAAAAAGGAAGAAGAAGAAAAGTTCAGAGAAGAAGAAATAGAGAGAGCTTGTGAGAGATTGAGCAGTAGAGAAGATCTGGTCTCGTGGATCAAATCCAGAGCCAGTCTGCTTCTTGCATTTCATTCCATATCCGGTTCAGTTTGATTTGTATTTTTTTTTCAATCATTGTTCTTCCGTTTACCCAGTTGGGCATTTGTTCTCTCCTGGTTGATCAGGAGAAGGGAGATCGTGGGATCTCCGGTTTACTTGCAGCAGGGCACCGCGAGTGGGTTCCCTCCGGCTGAGGAGGAAGAGAGGCTAGGCCTCTGGTCTGCCAGCAGCTGGGTGCTGCTAGGTGTTTCCCTCCAGGATTGGAGGAAGGGAGGTTGATTCCTCCGGTTGCAAGTGGCTGATGCCATTTATGGGTTCCCTCCGGCTGAGGAGGAAGAGAGGCTAGGCCTCTGGTCTGCCAGCAGCTGGGTGCTGCTAGGTGTTTCCCTCCGAGTTTGGAGGAAGGGAGGTTGATTCCTCCGGTTGCAAGTGGCTGGTGCCATTTGTGGGTTCCCTCCGGCGTGGAGGAAGAGGGGAGGTTGTTCCCCTAGTCAAGCTGTGAGGCAGCGTCTGTTGCAGACTGAGTCTGCTTGTCTAGCACCTGGCTAGTGGAAGCCACACTCGGGTTGAGTGTGGGGTGGACGTAGGCAGACGGGTGTCTGGCCGAACCACCTAAAAATTCCCTTGCAATGTGTGGTTTGCCTGTCTAATATCTGATTCGCTAGATGCATGCGTAGGCCGTTCACTGTTCTTATTATCTAGCGTTTGATTGTTATACACGGGGGTTGTTTGATTTAGTACTCCATTGAGGTTCTCATTTGTAAGAACTCAATCAGAAGTTTAATTCCGCTTTCAGTTTTATATCAGTTTTTAAATTGGTCAAAGACTGCTATAAGGAATCACTATTCTCTCTATTCAGCTTTCCGATTGAAGTGCACATCCGTGAGACTAGGTTGCTGTTAGAAGAAAGCTTCCATGCTTTCCTTTGCACCTGTTGTCTTAGTTTGCATAATTTGATTAACTGAAGGATAATCGGGACAAGATTTTTAGAGGGAATTCATTCACCCCCCCCCTCTCTGAATTGTCAACAAGGGCGTGTTCATCGAGGAAGATGAACAGTTAGGCGATTCCTGTCGCGCTATAAGGTCCTAGCACGTTCTATCTTGTCACGCTAGGGGCTCCTACTGCGTTCAGTCTTGTCGCGCTAGGGGATCCTAGCGCGTTCTATCTTGTTGCGCTAGGGGGTCCTAGCGAGTTCTGTTTTGTCGCGCTATGGGGTCATAGCGCGATCTGTCTCATCACGCTACCGGGGTGTAGCGCGTTCTGTTCTGAACGTGCTATACGAGGGTAGCGCGATCTTGAGGTGACCAGTCGGGCGGCCCAGGGTGGGTAGTCTATGGCTGATCATGCCTTCCTTGGCCGTGAGTGTCTCGGGCACCCCGTGAGTATCGCGACCGTGTCTTTGGGTGTCCGGAGGTTCCATTTACCTCGATTAGCATGCCCATGGGTTTAAGGGTCCGGGTGACCTTCTAGCGTTTCGATTATGTTGTGTTGGTCTCCGGTCGACCAGATTGTGACCCAGTGGTTGACCTTTGGCCTCGTGAGTGTCCCTGAGACCCCGTGGGTTTCGTTAGCGTGTTTTACTGGGTGTCTGGAGGTACCGTGTTACCTCGATAAGTGTGCCCATGGGCTTGGCGGGTCCGGGTGACCCCAGGTGTTCCGAGCTTCTATGTTCTTGCTAGATCGAGTCACCGTGTATCAGTGTGGGTGCGGTGAGGTTTCCCCGCACGTCGTTGTTTCTCCGGAAGGTGGCTTCCGAGTGGGCCAAACGTGTGGCCTTGCACGGTGAGTCTAGTCTCCCAGCCTGGGGCTGGAGGTTTCTTAGTTTCCCACCTCGAGGGATGGGTCTCGGCTGTTGTGAACTGCCTCGTGAGTCTTCCCATCGTTGTTTTGGACCTAGAGATTAGGCCAGATTGACGGCTCAGTGCTGTCGTGTGCAACGGTCTTGACCCCGAGTCTTGTGACTCAAAGGCCGTTGGGTTTAGTAGGTCTAGTGGACCATCTAGAGTCTGGTGGCGTCGTGCCACCTGTTACATCGCATTACTCGCGATGGGTGCGTGCGTGGTTTTTAGTGTCCACGTTCTGTGACACGTCAACTAGTCGTAGTCTTCTTGCGGCACGTGTGTGCTGACCCACCTGGGAGTGGTGGAGCGGCTGACCCGAGAGAGATGGTGAATAGGCTGGTTACCGTAGGGCCCCCACGTACAGCCGAGTCCGGGTTTAGGGGGAATTACCAGCTAGAGGACAGGCCTAGGGCGTATGGTCTGAGTGTGCACACGAGGTTGGGGGCGTCGGACGGCGCCGACAAGCGCGACCCCAACTAGTCCTTATTCTGTGGTACTGGTTACTGAGTGTGTCTGAGTCTCCGCCTGGGGCGTTGTAGCTAGACACTTGTGACGTGGTGTAAGACGTCTGAGGACGCATCCGGTCGTTCTTCTAGTGGGTGGTGCTCCTATCACGTGACGTGTGTTGTCGTGTACAGGGTTCTATTTCCATCCGCAAGACGGGACTTCGTGAGTGGTTTCGAGAGTGTTCCCGGAGTCGAGGTCTGGGGTTTCCGGTGAGCGTCACCGAGGGCCTTTCCCCAGACAGTGTTGTGTTCACGACGGTGAGGTCGTGACCGTGTTCCGTGACCGTGTTGTTTTGGCTCGGGCCCTTTTGTGAGGGAAGGCCTCCGCTACGGTGGTATCGTGGCGTTTTCCTAGTAGCGTGGCTAGGGCGGTTCGTGTCTGGTGGTCCCCGATCATGGAATCGGGTGGTCGGGTGCGTGGATTGGTTGTCCCCCGACGGGAGACCGTGTCGTGTTTTTTGGTACAGTAGGAGTAGCTGTAGAGCCGAGGTTTTACCGACCACCATAGTTACTTTCCTGCTTTCGTAGTTACTTCTTTCCGTGCCGCCGTTGTTTCTCAGTTGGGGTTCCGCGAGATCCTTACTGGGCCAGTGACAGGAGGCTCACCCCTGCTTTTCAGGTGCGGTGGTTCCTTCTCGAGGTTCGAGGGCGTTGCGTCGAGGTTCTTAGTCGCCAACTCGCCGGGCCAAGTGTTCACTCGGTGTTGGGTATGTTCTCTGTCTTAGACTGTACTTTCTGTTGGACTGGACTCTGGTGTAGTTGTTTATTTGTTTCTATTAATTGTTGAATTGTCCTACTTTATTTCCTATTTCTTTGTACCTCCACACTCCTTTTTAGCCCTTCCGAGCCCTCCCGGCTCGTGGGTGGCAGTTCGAGTCTCGGGTTACCGGGCCTTTCCGATATTCAAATTCTCGGGTTGTCACAGTTGGTATCAGAGCCAGGTTGTGGACGTACATGGGAATTCAAGATATTACAGTGATCAGAGTCCCTAAGGTCCAGTACAGTCGGCAGCTGGCTTAGGGTTTTACGCTCGCTTTTTGCCTAGTTTCTCGCTTGAGAGCTTGAGTGCGTTGTGTGGCGCTGAGAAGGTGGTTGCTGATTCACGGCTTTCGTGCTGACGTGGGGTCTGCGGATCGAGGTCGAGAGTTTTCTCCCTTGGGTGGTGGCCCTGGTCATGTTGCGTTGGGCAGAGGTTGCCGACAGGCGTGCTGTTGTGGTGCTGCGTTCGAGGAGTCTGCAGCTAGGTCAGGTGGCTGGTGAGGATTGTTCATCGTTAAGTGGCTGTGAGTGTGCTCTGAGGGAGCTGTTATTGAGTTTGGCCACTCCAGTCTGAGGATTGTCCAGCCCCTGAGGTGCTGAGGTTATGGTTTGAGGTGTTGGAGCGGGTGCTCTGGTTGAGAATTGTGCTCGAGTGAGCGGAAGGTTTTCTGTTGAGCTGTTGATTTGTCGATCCCGATGTCCGTGTCATGCTCTGTGGCATCAGAAGTGACGTGTCGATCCTGATTATCCTTACGAATTTCAAGGCAGGATGGGCTGTGGTGTCCCAGTCAGTCTTGCTTCTGCGCTCTTGTGTGCGAATGGGTTGTGTTCGCCCAGGATTTGGCTCGAGATGTGAAGATTCTGTGACGAGTTCGGGGCTTAAAGATGAGCATTGACGGTTGCCAGTATGGCTCGTGTTGCAGCTCTTGGCGTGACGTGTTGCAGTTTGGGGAATTGCAACGGTGGTGCATCGAGAGATGGCGTGATCGTGGTCCGACGGGACACTTGGTAAGTGTTGTCGGAGGAGATAACCTGACGGAAGGGATGGTTTCTTGGTGCTGGAAGGTGCTGTTCCCAGCATGCGCGAGGCTTCAGGTCAGGTCGAGTGTGGAGTTTTCCTTTCGTTAGTCGGAAGTGTGTTGAGTTCTTCCCTTGGTTGGAGGAGATCGTGGTTGGTTAAGGTGGTTGCCTATGAGAAGCTTTGCCCGTTCCCTGATGTGTAAGGGTGTTGGCGCTGTTTCGGAAGGACGAGTGCCGGCTGGGCGGTGTTCGTGAGAATTGCGATTGGCGTTGCGGTTCCCGATGTGCGAAGGATCGGAGTCTGTGGGGTTGCAGATGGTTGTCGAGTTGGTGGATCTCGAGTTGTCGATGTGGTGGTTGTGCGTGTGGATCAGACTGCGCGGATCGTAGAGTTGGTTGCTGCATGTGGATTTCTGAGGAAGGGTAGAGCAGCGGAGGGTTGGTTCATCGGTGTGTGTTGTCTCCGGCGGCGTGAGACGTGTTGTTGCCGTGCTGTTGCTTGAGATATTGTGATTCATGGCACTGGCAGGTGGAGAGTTGGGGAAGTATGCTGGCGAGGTTGCCGCATGAGTACCCTGTTCTTGCGTTGGAGGTTGCGTTCGTTGATGAGATCATGTTTTGGAGAAGTGTGTCGTAGATTGTAAGAAGTTGTGTGTCCCGTGGCTCTGTGATAAGAGCGGGAGTCGGGATTGGCAGGCGTCCTCTTGGATTAATTGAGATGGAGGTTTCGATGAGATAGGATTCGATGAGATAGGACGATGGTCGATGCCTGTGTGTGGAGGTCTCTGATGAGACATTGTCATTGGATATTGATCCTCAGTCTGCGGCCAGCAAGGGAGGATTCCCCGTAAGTCTGAGTCTAGTGACGTGAAGACCGAGGGGAGATGGAGTCATTGGGTCCCGCCGAGCTCCCCTGAAGGGTAGAGTTGGCGCGGGGATCCATCTGGATGTGGTGGTGGTCTGTACGAGAGTCACCGGATGGCCTACCGTGAGTCAGATCGTGCCTGCTGGGTCGGTGGAGGTTTCCCGTTGGTGAATGTCTGGTGAGCAGAGGATGGTCTTTCATGGACAGAAGATGCTGGTTGTAGGGGCTCGAGAATGGAGAGAGCCGCGTGCCAGCGAGGCCTTTTGGTGGCGTTTCTGAGGTGTTTTCCCAGATGGGATCTGAACTTGTCAAAGTTTGAGTTCTGACAGAGTTGGTCCCGTGCTGTTGTGGCGTTTGGCTTGCTGAGTGTGGAGTGGTCCTCGACATGGAGCCGACAAATTTGTGGTGGTCAGCTGGCAGAGAAGCTGGTGTTTGGTTGGTCCGCCGAGCATGGGCGTTGACCGGTGGATTGGTTCTTGTGGTGAGGATTGCGTTCCCTCGATGAGCGAGAGGGTGGCAGCGATGCCGTGAGTGGTTTCCATTGAGTCTGAGGTGATACTAGACTTGTGCCTTTGTGCTATGCATGCTCTGGTGACAGATGTGTGTGCGGTGTGCGGAGTGTGGCGTCGTCCGTGATTATGGTCTGGCCGTATCCCTCATGATCGGTACTTTTGCGAGAATCGAGGTTTTTTCTGTGCTGGGGCCTTCACAGCGTTGTCAGTTGGTCGAGGCGTTCTTCCCCTGTGACTTGGTGACTAATCCTGAATTTCGAGGATGAAATTTCTTTAAGGGGGGAGGGCTGTAATGCCCCAGATTTTTCGGATCTGGATCCGTGGGTTTCGGATCTGGATCCGTGGGTTTCGGATCGAGTCCGATTGGGCTTCGGACTATTTTTACCAGATTATCGGACCCATTGGTGGTGTGCCCGTGTGTTTCCTTGGGTCCGTGGTGTTGTGAGGAGCACGTCAGTAATTTTATATAATGTTCGGAGCGCCTTTGTGGGTCCCGGGTTGCGTTTTGGGTTTTACGCGTATTTTCCATCTGTAGGACCTTCGGAACCCCGTACAGGGTGAACCGTTGCGATCTCCGACGCTGGGACGTTACCAAAGCAATCAGCGTGTTTCGGGGATCGCGGAAGCGTGATTTTCTATTTTTTGGTATTTTTTGAAATTTTTGGATTTTCCTATATATTAACCTTTCTCTCTCTCCCCTCTCATTTCTCTCTTCTCTCCCTCTCTCTTCTCACGCTCTCTCCTCTCTCCCTCTCTCTTCGGCGGCCGACGGGGAGGAGCGCGGGCGAGGTGGGGACGGTGCGGGCGAGGCACGGGCGAGGATGGATGAGGATCGAGGTGGTGGAGGTGCGGTGAAGCTCGGCCGCGAGATCGTGTCCCGGCGAGGCTTCAACGGCGTTTTCTTCGCGGATCGGCGAGCTCGGAGCGCGAAATCTTCGGTGGAGGTAGGGAGATGGACCCTCAACCCGCGTACTTCATTTCTCGTGAGTTTTGTAGGCCGTGGTGAGCCGAGCGGGCTTATTCGAGGGATTTGGGGAAAATGCATGTTTTTGGGTGTGTGAGCCGAATCTTGTGTTTTGATCGTGTTTTTGGGGTTTAAATGGGTCTTCTCGATGCTAGAGAGGTTGGGGAATGTTTTCCACTTTTGTTTCCCCTTCACCTGGGGGTGGATGGGGCGTGGAATGGATTTCTCACCATTTTCCCGTTCTTCCGGTTTCGGACTGAGAACGCGCTAGTCTCAGATAGCGCGTTCTTGAAGGTCGCGCCTCCCCGATAGGGCGTGTTCATCGAGGAAGATGAACAGTTAGGCGGTTCCTGTCTAGCGCATTCTGTCTTGTCACGTTAGGGGCTCCTACCGCGTTCGGTCTTGTCGCGCTAGGGGATTGTTGACACCTTAAAAATGAACAAGGGTGGAAACATATCATACCCGCAGTGAAGGGCCAATGATGAAGCTCATCAACTGTTTACCCGGCTAAAGCCTTTGTCGGCCAAGCTGATGACCGGTGCCGATGTCACTCAGACAGCAGCACTAATAAAGCAGCAGTCACTCGACTGAAGAGACCTTCCAGCTCATTTCAATGAGAGCTGTACTACTGCCTCATCCGGGAGTCCACAAATGACATGTCAGGACAAGTCAGATGTCGGCTTGTTGACAGATGTGATATGAGATAAAGATGAAGCCGGTACCGGCAGATGAAGATCCAAGGAACTCCTGCAAAGCCAGGATTACAGAAAGTCCATTTCTGAAGCTGTCACCCGGCAGAAGCCCTCCCCGGCCAAGCTGATGTCCGGTATTGTCGTCGCTCAGACGGCATTACTGATGAAGAACTGCGGTCCACTGACCGATGAAAACCTCCAGAAATACTCTGATGAAACCATGTTAGCTCACCAATTAATGGGCTTTAATAGCTATTAAGATAGGAAGAATGAAATACTAAAAGACCTAAATGGGCCCATCCGTGTGTGGTGCCGAGAAGCCAACAACCATGCCGAGAGGTGATGCGCCGAGAGCCACTTGCTGAAGCCCAAAAGGTGATGCCGAGAGCCACTTGCTGAAGCCCAAAGGGTGGCGCCGAGAAGTTGAAGGCAGGCGCGCCGGGAAGCCCGTTTGAGGCGCGCCGAGATGGTGTCTGCCGAGAAGGAAAAGGCTTGATGAAGCCTGCCGAGGAGGGGGGAAACGCTTATAAAAACCCCTCCCTTCGAACAAGGAAAAGGGGGATCGGCGGCCAAAAAAAAAGAGAAAGGGGAAGAGACCAACATAGAGAGAGAGAGCCTCCTCCTCCGCTGAGAAAAGAAAGAAGAAGAGAAAGAAGGAGAGGAAGTCCAGGTGGGCAGCCGGGGAGGGAGAGGAGTCAATGCTCCGCCCTCCCCCATGGTTTTGTTTTCTTCTTCATGTAATCTTGCCGAGTTTATCTTGATTTTCTTTTGGATGTAACCGGGATATCCCGATGTATATTCATTTCCCTCTCCCTCATTCCCTCCGTGTGATTGGTGTGAGTTCTGGGGTGATCCAACGAAATGACATGCTCTAGTGGCCCGTTTGGGCGCTGGGTGATTGAAGTATCTGCCGGCTATCTCTCTGTCTGCTGCTATGCTTTTCCTCCATATGTTTTCATCTTTAGCTCAACTGAAGCGCACCTAATTCTCTGATGGGTCTTCGGGTTCAATTTTCTTCAGTAGAATAAATGTAGCTCTAGATATATCGATGTCGTGCGCCATTCGTTGTCATTCGCATGGGATTTTCTGGACTTGCTCAGGGCCAGAGACAGACCATCTCTTGGCCCCTGAGGTGGTCTGCTATCAATATGTGCAGTGGCTTCGACAGCCTATATGAATTCCTCTTCCCGTGGAAATGCTTAAACCGCATCGATGTAATCATGTTAAAGGTTTATGACGTGATCCCGCCATGAATAGCTTCGTCCAGGTTGTCCCTGAGGCCAGAGACAGCCATCTCTTGGCTCTCAGGGCGATCAAAGATAATATTAAATGGTCCTCGGCGGTTGATGGTATGTGACGACTCAAAGCCCATCCGGCTACTCGATTCTCCGATCCTCTTCCATTCAACCCCTCCTTGATGAGATTGAACCCTTGCCTAATCAAACCCCAGCAGTCAGTAAGCCCACAATCTCCCAGATCCCTCCAATCTGACTGAAAATCCAAGAAAAACTCAAAACAGAGTACCGTAAACCTCTGTTCGTATCCCGGCGCCCTCACAGCTCTCGGCCCCGCAAATAGTGAAGCTGATGAACAGCCCTCGGCGCAAGCCTTCTTGCGCCGAGATCCCATCTCCCGGGCGCGCCGGGAGCCACCCGTTTCATTTCCCCTCATCGCGCCGGGGCCTACTCGTCTTCGTGCCGGGAACTCTTTGGCATCCTTGCCATTGGCGCCGAGAAGCCCTCCTCTTGGCCAATCTGTAAACCCATGCCGGATAACCCCTCACATAACCTTACGAGGCAACGGAGCTCTGCCACTGCATAAGCTTCGTTGACCTCTAAAGGGACATCAAAACGGTGCTGCAGGCACGTACACGGTCAGGGGTCCAATACCCCTCTATTTGGCTTTCACCCCGGCACTCCGTGGGCGATCGTCTATCATCCCCTTTGGCAAATGCTAATCGCAGGGGGAAGTGCTGCCAAAATTCTCCCAGGAGGATGGAAGACAAGATTGAGGCCGTCCCTGGGACTTTGCATGACAGTGGTGAAAGGAGTTCCCTGTGTCGGATGATTCCTCTGCCAATCCCTCCAGGCACCTGGCCTTCTTCAAAACCCAAATCAAAGTCATTAAAACCTGATGTTTGGTTTCCTTCCAGAGCCTGTCTGCCTTGATCTGCATCTCTGAAACCTAAAAAAACCCAAAAAAAACAGAGTACCGTAAGCTCTGTTTCTTGTCCCGGTGCCCTCACACCTCTCGGCCCAGCCCACAGTGAACCGGGTGAACAGCTCCCGGCGCCACTTCTTCAGGCGCCGGGAACCGCTCCGGCATCTTCACCCTCCGCGCCGAGACCCAACCTCAGCGCGCCGGGAGGTCCGGGCCGAGAGCCTCCATGGCCTTCTCAACCCTCTGCGCCGAGACCCCCCTTGCAGCCTCGTCGCGCCGGGAGGCCCAGGCCGAGAGCCTCCATTGCCTGCTCAAGCACTCCGCGCCGAGAAGCCCCATTGGCCTTCTCCCTTGCGCGCCGGGAAACCCCCCTTGGCCCCCCTGCGCGCCGAGGAGCCCACACCTATGGCCATTTGGCCCTTGCGCCGAGAAGCCTACGCCGGGAACCTCTCGACCTCCTTGCCTTCACGCCGGGAACCTATGCACGCTGGAACTGCACCGATAATCTAACCAAATTTTACTACTGAGTCTTCAATCCAAATTTTTGTTCCGGGGGCGCTGCCCCCGAAAACCCCCGCAAGGGGCGCTGCCCCCTTGACCCCCGCGACCTGACCGGGCAGGTCGATCCCCGCGACCTGACCGCGCAGGTCGATCCGCGTGCGAGGGCGCAACGTTGAGCGTTCACTTACATTCCGTCGTCCCGCATCGGATTTATGAGTAACCCCTTTAGCTCGGGAGGGCTATGCCACTGCATGAGTTCCGTCGGCTTCCCTAAGGGAAAATCAAACATTGCCCCATGGCATTTATATATGGGTAGGGAGGTTCAGCCTCTCTCTTTCTCTCGGCTTTCATCCCGACACTCCGTGGGTGATAGCCTATTTCCCCCTGGGCATAATCCAGATAAAGGGGAAATGCTGTCGAAATGTTGATCGATGCCGTGAACCTCCATCACGGTCATGGCTCAGCCTGTCCGTGATTGATATCCTCCATTTCCCCTTTTCCCCCGAGTCTAGTTGTTTCGAACCGCCGATTCAACGCTACAGTCTCTTTTTGTGGTTGATGTTATTCTCTTACCCGCCTTCCCGGCCCTGGTATGAAGTTTAAAGTTATGCACATGAATATCTGTTTGCCTTATGAGGCCTCCTGTTTTGGCGTTTAATCAAGGGTTGTCCTTCCTTGGAAGGACGTAATTAACGTCATAGCCTTTATGGTATGACGGACTTCTGGTCCAGACACGATCACTCACAATCGACTGACCAAGTCAGATCGAGCGCACAATGAAATCGTCACACATGTGACTGGCACGCCAATAAATCAATAAATAAATAAATAAACTAATAAATAATAAACAAAAATAAATAATTATAAAATTATGCGTCCACAAGTCTGGCACGCCCGGTGGGACCGAGTCTCCCTTCATCTCTACGCCAAAATAGGAGGCCTCGAGAGGCCCCTCTTAAATTCTAACTGTGCGCTAATCCTATTACCAGGAATTAAAATGATGAGTGGACTCGCCTCCCTCCGCTGCGGCCGGCTGGTCGTTGATGCTCATGTTCGCGAAGGCTACTTCGCGGTACCCACGGTGTTCGGGTCTATGCCCCCTGCTGACGGATTGCCCAACTGCTTGGGCCTCGTCTTCACCGACCTACTGGAGGTTGCTGAAAAGGAACAAGGCACTGCTACAGGTGCCCCGATGAAGACTGCTGATGAGAAGGGAGGCTCACCAGAAAAGACGGCATCGATAGTCGTCGCCTGCCTTGCCCACCATATCCAAAGGAGGGACACGGTCCCTGCTGCTGCCCACAAGGGAAGAAGAACTAACCGGAGGAGCCGGTGTGTTGCTGCAAGCCGTCGTCTTTCAAATTCTGGAAAGACGATGACGATCGGAGATGTTAGGGTGAACCTCAAGGGTCGCCCCAAAGACGTCCGGTCGGACAGGGTTGTCCTAACCATCCAGACCAACAATAAGTTCCAAATTCTGGCCACTAAGATGGCCAACTGAGAAATTGATGAGAGGAAGCCGCTGGCTCCCAAGCCAGCAAGATATAAACAGATATGGAGGCCGAAGAAGATACAGAGCTGGATTCCAGTTCAAGAGCAAGGTGCCGCTGCTATCCACCCTGAAGCCAGAGTCAGGAGAGATAAAAAAAAAGGGAGAAACTATTTCCATTCCCTCCAGAGCAGGGGGCAGAAGATGAGAAAGAAAAGAAGAAAACACCACTGCCATCCGCCCCAAAGCTGGGGCCAGGAGATGCCAGAAGAAAGAAGAATATGCCGCTATTATCCGCTCCAGGATTGGGAGTAGGAGATGGAAAAAAGAAAAGAAGATGTTGCTGTCATCCACCCCGGAACTGGGGGCAGAGCGGAAGAAGATGTTGCTGTCTTTCACTCTGGAACTGGGGCCAGAAGATGTCAGAAGAAAGAAGAAAATGCTATTGTCATTCACCCCAGGGCTGGGGGCAGAAGAAAGAAGAAAATGCTACTGTCATTCACCCCAGGGCTGGGGGCAGAAAGAGAAAAGATGCCATCGCCACTCACCATGAAGGGGGGGGGACAATATATACTGCCAAAGAGAAAAAAAAAACAAAGAAGAATAGGAGATCCAGCCTATGCTGCTATTTCAAAGAGACCAAAGGCCTGCGTTAGACAGGCCGATATCTTCAAATATTCCAAGACGGAGCATTTGGCTGCCCAAAATTTCAAGGCTGGCTTATCAGCCAAAGATCAAAGAGAGGCTGCTGCCCCGATCAAATCTACAAAGGGATAGCCAAGAAGAAATGAACCAGGTGGTTCAAGGCTACTTCCACTGTCTAGGGGATTCCTCCCTAGGGCAGCAAAGATTGTCTCGTGCCTTGGGCACCCTACATGAAAAAGAAGAAGAAGCTTTGCAAGAAGCAATGTTCGGGGTCTCCTCTTCTGGCTCCGATGATTATGAAGAAAGGTCACAAGGCCATATACAAGAGAAACAGCCCCAAGAGGGAAGAAGCAAAAGAAAGGATTTCAGTCTTCGACCGCCTCTCATAATCCGAGTCAGGTCAGGAGGAAAGTCCACAGCCAGAAAGGAAAGATACAGGTTTTTACCTACAATATGGCCAGTGTCGCCAAGAAATATAACACATTGCCAGACCAGCCTGAAGAGCTGATTGAATTGGCACACCGGTTGGGTGCTGTCACAAGAAGAAGCCGAGCAGCAAAAGAAAAGATAATGGCTGCCGATGAAGCCCGAAGAGTCACGATAATGACAGTCAATGTAGTGACTGAAGAAAAAGAAGACAACCCTCTGGGTGTTTCCACTGAAGGAATGTCGGGAGAGATACAGATCCCGACAACCCTGGATCCCATGATCCAGATGACATTCAAAAGATATCAGCAGGAGATTGACTCCCTCAGAAAACAGCTGAATGAAAGAAATAAGCAAATGACAGTCTCCAAGCATGCTGAGCCAGCTGGACAGACTTCCAGCTCGATAGGGGTGGCCTCTCCGGTCCATCCTACTCAAACTGACAAAGGCAAGGAACCAAATCAACCTTCTCTACAACAAATGGCAGCTCAGCCCTCTGTGTCTCAAACGCAGCCTGCCATGCCTGCTCTGCATGCAACAAATATGATAACCCCCTTCAGCCGACAGCGGGCACACTTCTTCCTGGAGCCTATACATCCGGATGTGGCTGGCAAGCTGATGATAAAAAATTATTGAAATGAAGCTATCCGAAAGGACCAGGGATTCCAGTACCTATGATGTTTATAAGGTACCATATCCTGCGCCCTATGCTGCTAAGAAACTACAACCAGGCGTCAGCAAGCCGCCGAAATTTGAAAATGCAATGGCCGGACTCTCAAGAAGATGATGAAGAGATATGCTTCATACCAGTAAGGTCAGAGCAAGCCAAAGCTTTGGTCTCCCGTCATGATGATAAAACCAGGGAGAAGTATGGGCGCCTCCCACCACCAAAAGAAGAAGCATGCTACCCCACTCCTCCTCCATATGGAGGCATAAGGGCAAAGATGTCAAGCTCTGAAAACCAAGGCGCATCTAGCGTCTTTAATAGAACACTGCCAGTCCCTCCTGAGGTCAGGATAGGGGGCAACATTATTGGCCTTGCCATGATGACAGAATTATATGAAAAATTGCATGAAGTTGAATTGCTGCAGAGTAAGCTGAATGAAATGGGTTTTCATATACCCGGTCTGCACTCAAACCCACCAATTCTGGCGGTGACGGGTGGTCCCAAAATAGAACAGATGAGAGAAATGAAACCTGCCGAGGAAGAAATTACTAAGGCAGAACTGTATGAGACTAAACAAGGGTTGATGAACCTACTCTGGATTATATCCGCAGATGAAAGGACCTTTCTGCCAGATGTCAACACCCGCCAAACCAAGAGGGGGCTGTCCAGATATGCAAGCGCAACCTGAAGATAGAAATCTTAACAAGGTTGATTGGCATCGAAGTCAAGTCCTTCGATCTCCTGAATGAGATTATGGCTGATATTAAGGCCTTTTTGGCGAAATACTGCCCGACCGCTACCTCCCTAAGTCAAAAGAACAAGCCTGCCAGTGAACAACTGATGCATAAATATACTCACATTGCCAATTTTCAAAGCTTTCGAGAAACGAAGGAAGAAAGCAAAGAAGGCAGCTATCTCTTCGTCGGCAAAGACTGGCGAGCTAGGCCATTCCCTAAGAAGCAAAATGACTAAACCCTACTCCTTTCCTGAGGAAAAGACTCGGGTCCTGTTCGAGTGGGTTACCCACTACAACAAGGATACATTCCCGGCCCCAAAGAAGCCTGGTGATGCTACAAGAAAAGATGACACCCCACTCTGGGGCAGATGTATACCAAAAAAAAAAGAAGGGGGGGGGAAAGAAAAAATGATGATGGTGAAGGATGCCAATGATACCCCTTCCTAGGGGCAGATGTACACATAAAAGATTAAAAAAAAATGAATAATGAGGGACGCAGATGGTGCCTCGTTCTGGGGGCAGATGTATTAACACAAAAAAAAAAGAAAAGAGAAGAAAGGATGATGAAATGATGCAAGATACAGATGATACCCCATTCCGAGGAGGGGGATGCATATCAAAAAATAATAATAATAATAAAAAAGGAATGAAAAATGATGATGATTATGAGATGATGGAAGTTCCAAATGGCGCCTCATCCCCGGGGCAGATGCATGCCAAACAATGAGAAATATTGATGGTACCCCGTTCTTGGGACGAATGTATGCCAAAAGAATGATGTAAGACACACATATGGCTCCCCATTCTAGGGATAAATGTATGGAATATCAACGGCAGCGTGCATGGCCGTTGCTGGATGTGCTCACCCCTTTTAAAGGGGAAATAATCATCTATGGCAATGATGAATAAAATTGGAGCATTGACCTTTCAAGGGCCATCCTGTCGCAGACTCTTACACTGCATGTCGGCTACTGACGTTAGGGACTATCCAAATGATGGAATTCCAGATGGTAATGAACAATAAATGATGGATCAATGAAGAATGATGGAAGTTCGCCTAACCACTGGCGTTCAGGCCGATAGATGCCCGATGAGCCTCCAGAGTGCCAGAGATGTCTAACCTTCGACATTCGAGAGGATAGATGTTCCCAGACATCAATCGCCAGCATGCCAACCAAAAGAAGTCAAAACTCTAGCTGTCGGCACCCAAGCAGACAGGCGTCAGATGTTCAGCTGAGCGGAGCTCAAGCCAACAGATGTTCTGCTAACCAAGGCTCAGGCCAACAGATGTCAAGTACTCAGGCGACGATGTTCGTGCTGACAAATGATTCAACAAGTATTCAAAAGGGGGCAGATATCCCACCATCGGCATCTTAGCCGACATATGTCAAGCATTCAGCCATTGGCACCCTGGCCGATAGATGCCCGATGATCCTCTAGAGTGCCAGAGATGTCTAACCATCAGCGTTCGAGATGACAGATGCTCATAAATATGGATTGCCAGTATGGCCAGCTAAGAGAAATCAAAATTCTAGCTATCGGCGCTCAGGCAAACAGATATTCTACCGTTAGCACTCAAGCCGACCAATGTGCATAGATTGCCAAAGAAAGTCAACATAATCAGTGATATGCAAAGATGTAGATGTCCAGCTGATCAGAGCCACATTAAACGATGAGACTCACATTCCCAGCAAACGGCTTCAGGCCTGAGCTGCTATCCATAAATCAATTCAGACCTTTCGTCTGGATAGATTATGAAACCCTATTCCTTTGCGTTAATGTTAAACCCCACATTAACGATGAAACTCACATTTCCAGCAAACGGCTTTGGGCCCGAGCTGCCATTCATAAATCAATTCAGACCTTTCATCTGGATAGATCATGAAATCCTATTCCTTTGCGTTTATGCCAAACCCCAACATTAACGATGAAGCATACATTCCCAGCAAACACCCTTTCTTGGTTTAGCGGCACCCCGCCCTAACCAAGCTACCTCTTCCTTGGTCTAGTGGCACTCCGCCCTAGCCAAGCTACCTTTTCCTTGGTCTAGCGGCACCCCGCCCTAGCCGAGCTATCTCCTCCTTGGTCTAGCGGCGCTCCGCCCTAACCAAGCTACCCTTCTCCTTGGTCCAGTGGCGCTCCGCCCTAACCAAGCTACCCTTTTCCTTGGTCTAGCGGCACACCGCCCTAACCAAGCTACCTCTTCCTTGGTCTAGTGGCGCTCCGTCCTAGCCAAGCTATCCCTTATCTTGGCCTGAGGCACTCCACCCTCGTCGAGCTACGAGACTCTGCCCATCAAGCCTCGCCAGGCTAGGCCCATAAACCTTTGCCCTCTTGCTCAAGGCACCCCGCCTTGGCCGAGCTCTCAAATGTTAATCCCAAGCCCCACCGGCACTATAACAGCATAGTCAAATCCATCAATAGTCCCGCCGGACAACACAGTCGGCTATCCTGGCTCTTACAGCCTGCTATTCTGGCTCTTGCAGCTTGCTATTCTGGCTCTCGCAGCCGGCTATCCTGGCTCCTATAGCCTGCTACCTCTGGCTCCTGTAGCCTGCTATCCTGGCTCTTATAGCCTGCTACCTCTGGCTTATTTAACCTGCTACCCTGGCCCCCACGGCCTGCTATCATCACTTTCCTGGATCCTGTTACCTCGGCCTTTATGGCTTGCTACCCTGCTATACCGACTTTTACGGTCCATTAACCTGCTACCTTGGCTTGCGCAGCCTGCTATCTCACCATCTCCGAGTCCTTGCGACCTGCTATTCTATTATCTTTCATTATCCATGAAATTCTCGGCCTTGACATGCCGTCAAAAGCCCGCTGTCTCGCTACCCTTGTGGCTTAAGCCTACTTCAACAATGACCATCATGTCCCACCGGGATGATGGCTACAATTCAATGACTTGGGCTCCCCTTGAAGCATGCTTCCCTCCTACCGCTAGATGATAAAACTCTATTCTTCTTTACATTGGTGTCAACCCCACATCAATGATAAAATCCACATTTTCGGCGAACGGCTTCAGGCCTATACCGCTATACACCAACATCGGTTCAGACCTTCCGTCTGGATCAGATGATGAAACCTTATTCTGCCTTGCATTGATGTTTGCCCTCACATCAATGATAAAATCCACCTTTTCGGCGAACGGTTTCAAGCCTAAGCCGCTATACACCAACATCGATCCAGGTCTTCCATCCGGATTAGATGATGAAATCATATCCTTCTTTGCATTGGTGTTTACCTCACACCAATGATAAAACCCGCTCACCTTTTCGGTGAATGGCTTTAGGCCCGAGCTGCTACATACCAACATCAGTCCAGACCTCCCGTCTAGGTCAGGTGCATGCATGGGTTGTCTTCGAGAGTCCGTCGAGGCAACATCAATTATGGATTGCTTCCAAGTCTGACATCCTACCAGGATCCGATATCCTATCTTCTGGCCTCTGACGTCCAGTCAAAGCCAGCTATCCTTGTTTGCGAGCGCAACGCCCTATCATATATTTCAAGTATCTCAGTTTTCGGCTCGGCCGTCTCGGCCAAAGCCGCTATTACAATTCTTCGGCTATCTCTGCTTTCGATTTAGCCGTTCTGGCCAAAGCCACCATCGCAACTTGTCAGTCATCTAGTCTTTCGGCTTCGCCATTTCGGCCGAAGCTGCTATCATGATTTTCAAACTACTCTATCTGTCGGCTTAGCCATTCCGGCCAAAGCTGCTATCATAATTTTTGACCATTCTATCTTTCGGCATAGCCATTCTAGCTAAGGCTGCTATTACAACTTCCAACTGCTTCATCCCTCGGCTTAGCCATTTTAGGCCAAAGCCTGCTGTCTCTAGCTCTCGGGGCCTGCTATCCCTTGCTTCTACAGCCTGCTATCTCTGACCCTCGTAGCCTGCTATTCCTGGCTCTTATAGCCTGCTGTCTCTGGCTCTTGTAGTCTGCTATTCCTGGCTTCTACAGCCTACTATTCTGGCTCTTGTAGCCTGCTATCTCTGGCTCTCGTAGCCTGTCATTCCTGGCTTCCACAGCCTGCTGTCCTGGCTTTTGTAGCCGGCTATCTCTGGTTCTCGTAGCCTGCTACTCTTGGCTCCTACAGTCTACTGTCTTGGCTTTTGTAGCCTGCTGTCTCTGGCTCTCGTAGTCTGCTATTCCTGGCTTCTACGGCTTTCTATCCTAGCTCTTATAGCTTGCTGTCTCTGGCCCTCGTAGTCTGCTATCATCTCATCCACACCCTTTCTTGGTTTAGCGGCACCCCGCCCTAGCCGAGCTACCCTATCTCTTGGTTTAGTGGCACTCCGCTCTAACCGAGCTACCCCATCTCTTGGTCTAGCGGCACTCTGCCCTAGCCGAGCTACCCTCTTCTTTGGCTTAGCGGCACTCCGCCCTAGCCGAGCTACCTATTTCTTGGTTTAGCGGCACTCCGCCCTAACCGAGCTACCCTATCTCTTGGTTTAGCGGCACTCCGCCCTAACCGAGCTACCCTATTTCTTGGTCTAGCGGCACTCCGCCCTAGCCGAGCTACCCTCTTCCTTGGCTTAGCGGCACTCCGCCCTAGCCGAGCTACCTATTTCTTGGTCTAGCGGCACTCCGCCCTAACCGAGCTACCCTCTTCCTTGGCTTAGGGGCACTCCGCCCTAGCCGAGCTACCTATTTCTTGGTCTAGCGGCACTCCGCCCTAGCCGAGCTACCCTCTTCCTTGGCTTAGCGGCACTCCGCCCTAGCCGAGCTACCTATTTCTTGGTTTAGCGGCACTCCGCCCTAACCGAGCTACCCTATTTCTTGGTCTAGCGGCACTCCGCCCTAACCGAGCTACCCCATCTCTTGGTCTAGCGGCACTCTGCCCTAACCGAGCTACCCCATCTCTTGGTCTAGCGGCACTCCGCCCCAACCGAGCTACCCCTCCTCTTGGTCTAGCGGCACTCCGCCCTAGCCAAGCTGTCCTATTGCCTGGTTTAGCGGCACTCCGCCCTGGCCGAGCTACCCCATTTCTTGGTTTAGCGGCACTCCGCCCTAGCCGAGCTACCCATTCCTCGGTTAGCGGCACTCCGCCCTAATCAGGCCACTTCATCTTGGTCAATGGCACTCCGCCCTGATCGAGCTACCCTCTCCTTGGTCCAGTGGCATCTCGCCCTGCCCAAGCTGGTCTCTCTCTCAGCTCGCATATCAAATAAAAGAAAAGAAGAAAAGAAAAGAAAAATGGGGTTAAAAATAGTGATACCCTGACGGTCTTGTTCAGGTTTTCTGAGCAAGGGCAAAAATGGCTAAAACCCAGCTGTGGTGAAAACCCGAAAGGGCACTGCAGGCAAAATCGGGTACCCCGCCACGTGAAAACCCGGAAGGGCGCGTGGGCAAAAGCAAGAGGGGGCTGGCTCCGGTGAAAACCCGAAAGGGCGCTTGGGCCAGTAATATGGTGATCCTAAAGAAACCTCACCTCCCGTCATAAACTTCTCGTCGATCGGCCGGCACCCCATCCAATCAACGATCAAACCCACCCAGTTCAGACCCTACGTCTGTCCTGATAAAACCCTCATACCTTGCCAAAATCCCACCATGGTGAAACCTGCTTTGATCGATTGGCGCACTGCCCGGTCAATGATGAAACCTATCCGGCTTAGACCTTACGTCTATCCCGATGAAACCTATGAAATCCCTGCATTGGTATAAACCCAATACCGATGATGAAACCTGCTTTGATCGATTGGCACATTGCCCGATCAGCGATGAAACCTATCCAGCTTAGACCTTACGTCTATCCTGATGAAATCCATGATATCCTTGCATTGGTATAAACCCAATACCGATGATGAAACCCATCTTTGGTAGGCAGGGCACCCTGCCCGATCGGCGAAGAAGCCTATTCGGTCTAGACCTTACATCTGTTCCGACTAGAGCTGCGTGTCTCGCTATGTCCCACCGTGATGAAATCTGCTGCTGATTAATGGGCACACTTACCCGAGCAGCAATAAAACCTATCCGGCTTAGACCTTACGTCTATCCCGATGAAACCCATGAAACCTTTGCATTGGTATAAACCCAATACTGATGATGAAACCTGCTGTTGATCGATTGGCACCCTGCCCGATCAGCAACAAAACCAGCCCAGGGTAGACCTTACGTCTATTCTGATGAAGATTCATAAGATCCTTGCATTGGTATAAACTCAATACCAATGATGAAACTCACCTTTGGTCAATGGGCACCCTGCCCGATCAACAAAAAAACCCGTCCTATCAAATTTGCATATCCCTTTACGTCCCGCCGTGATGAAACCTACCTTTGATCGATTGGCGCACTGCCCGGTCAATGATAAAACCTATCCGGCTTAGACCTTACGTCTATCCCGATGAAACCTATGAAATCTTTGCATTGGTATAAATCCAATACCGATGATGAAACCTGCTTTGATCGATTGGCACCCTGCCCGATCAATGATAAAACCTATCCGGCTTAGACCTTACGTCTATCCCGATGAAACCTATGAAATCTTTGCATTGGTATAAATCCAATACCGATGATGAAACCTGCTTTGATCGATTGGCGCACGGCCCGATCAATGATGAAACCTATCCGACTTAGACCTTACGTCTATCCCGATGAAACCTATGAAATCTTTGCATTGGTATAAATCCAATACCGATGATGAAACCTGCTTTGATCGATTGGCACCCTGCCCGATCAATGATAAAACCTATCCGGCTTAGACCTTAGGTCTATCCCGATGAAACCTATGAAATCTTTGCATTGGTATAAACCCAATACCGATGATGAAACTTGCTGTTGATTGATTGGCACACTGCTCGATCAGCGATGAAACCTATCCAGTTTAGACCCTACGTCTATCCTGATGAAACCCATGAAATCCTTGCATTGGTATAAACCCAATACCGATGATGAAACTTGCTGTTGATCGATTGGCATACTGCCCGATCAGCGATGAAACCTATCCAGTTTAGACCTTATGTCTATCCTGATGAAACCTATAAAATCCTTGCGTTGGTATAGACCCAATACCAATGATAAAAGTAGCTACTAATGGGGTGGCCCGCCGCCTGAGCAATGCCGAAGCCCGTCCGGGGCAGATCTCCGTCTGCTCTGATGAAAATGCTACACCCATTCTCAAATCAACCCGGACCTTCCGTCCGGATAGATGATAAAACCTCATCCCCTTGCGTTAATGTTAAACCCCACATTAACGATGAAACCTACGTCTCCAGCGAATGGTTTCGTTCTTAAGCTGCTACACACATCCTTGAACCGATCCGGACCTTCTGTCTGGATGGATGATGAAATCCCATTCCCTTGCGTTGATGGTAATCCCCACATCAACGATATAGCCATGCTCCCGGCGAACGGCTTCACGCCTAAGCCACAAAACACACTCAAGTCGACCCAGGCCTTCCGCCTAGGTAGACGATGAAAACCTTATGTCCCTTGCATTGGTGTCAGCACCCACATCAATGATGATACATACACAAGTTGAGCACATGGCTTAACAATTTACGAAGCTAAAGTCCCAATAAAAAAAAAGGAAAAGAAGAAATAAAATGGGGTTAAAAATAGAGATACCCCGCCAGTCTTGTTCAGATACTCTGAACAAGGGCAAAAATGGCCAAAACCCAGCTGCGGTGAAAACCCGAAAGGGCACTGCAGGCAAAATCGGGTACCCCGCCACGTGAAAACCCGAAAGGGCGCGTGGGCAAAAGCAAGAGGGGGCTGGCTCCGGTGAAATCCGAAAGGGCGCTTGGGTCAGTAATGTGGTAATTCGAAGTTCCATGCCAACCGGCACGCTGCCTTTACCTCCCCTTCACTGATGAAGCCTTCCGTCGGTCATCTGGCTCTATGCCCCACCGATGATAAAGCCTTCCCGGGGTGGACCTTACGTCTACCCTGATGAAACCTACATACCCTCTTTCAAACGTCCCACCGACAATGAAACACATCACCATTCTGCTAAAGCCTGCCCAGCTCAGACCTCACGTCTGTCCTGATGAAACCTACACATTTCTTGGCAAAGTTCCACCCGTCATAAAACCTGCTGGAATAGACCTTACGTCTGTCCTGACGAGACCTACACCTTTACATATGTTCAACTGTTGATCGACCGGCACCTCGCCCGATCAATGACGAAATCCTCTGTCCGGTTTAGACCTTACGTCTACCCCGATGAAACTTATGAAACTCTTCTTGCGTCGATATAAACCCAATATCGATGATGAAACCAACTGTTGATCGACCGGCACCTCGCCCGATCAATGATGAAACCCTGCCAGTTTAGACCTTTCATCTATTCTGATGAAACTTATGAAACTCTCCTTGCGTCGATATAAACCCAATATCGATGATGAAACCAACCATTGATCGATTGGCACCTCGCCCGATCAATGATGAAACCCTGCCAGTGTAGACCTTTCGTCTATTCTGATGAAATTTATAACACCTTCTTTGCATCGATATAAACCCAATATCGATGATGAAACCAACTATTGATCGATTGGCACCTCGCCCGATCAACGATGAAACCCTACCGGGATAGACCTTCCGTCTGTCCTGATGAAAACTACGCACCCTTTAATGTCCCACCTGCTATAACCTCTACCCAGTTTAGACCTTTCGTCTATTCTGATGAAACTTAAACTCCTCCTTGCGTCGATATAAACCCAATATCGATGATGAAACCAGCTGTTGATCGACCGGCACCTCGCCCGATCAATGATGAAACCCTGCCAGTTTAGACCTTTCGTCTATTCTGATGAAACTCATGAAACTCTTTTTGCATCGATATAAACCCAACATCGATGATGAAACCAATTGTTGATCGACCGGCACCTCGCCCGATCAATGATGAAACCCTACTGGGATAGACCTCTCATCTACACTCTCCTGCTAAACACGGGTCATCCGCATAAAGGCTGCTGAGACCACTACCCTTCCATAAGAAGGAAATAACAACACATGAAGAAGATGTTCAGCCACCCGGAGCTGCAAGCCGGCAGATATTCAGCCACCCGGAGCTTCAATTCGGCAGATGTTCAGCCACCCGGAGCTTCAATCCGGCAGATGTTCAGCCACCCGGAGCTTCAGTCCGGCAGATGTTCAGCCACCCGGAGCTTCAATCCGGCAGATGTTCAGCCACCCGGAGCTTCAATCCGGCAGATATTCAGCCACCCGGAGCTTCAATCCGGCAGATGTTCAGCTAGCTAGAGCTTCAATCCGGCAGATGTTCAGCTAGCCAGAGCTTCAATCCGGCAGATGTCCAGCCAGCCAGAGCTACAATCCGGCAGATGTTCAGCCAATCAGGGCTTAAAATTGACAGATGCAAGATGTACAGTCGATCGGGGCTCAAAACCGATAGGTGCAAGATATACAGCCGATCGGGGCTCAAAACCGATAGATGCAAGATGTACAGCCGATCGGGGCTCAAAACCGACAGATGCCAGATGGTCAGCCAATCAGGGTTTAAAGCTGATAGAAGTCAAAAGTGCTGTTGATCGGGGCCTAAAACCGACGGATGTCAGATGTGCCAGTTGATCACGGTCCAAGCCAATAGATGTTCAACTGATCGAGGCTCAAGCCAAGAAGATCATGCCAGGATGAAATCCCAATATGGGGATACTGCCAAGCTATAACTGAAAGAATGAGTCGATAGCATTGACCTAAAGATGCACCTGCAGACACCGTGCCGCACCTCCTACGCTTACGCCATCTGCAGGTGGGGGGCATTTGTTGACACCTTAAAAATGAACAAGGGTGGAAACATATCATACCCGCAGTGAAGGGCCAATGATGAAGCTCATCAACTGTTTACCCGGCTAAAGCCTTTGTCGGCCAAGCTGATGACCGGTGCCGATGTCACTCAGACAGCAGCACTAATAAAGCAGCAGTCACTCGACTGATGAGACCTTCCAGCTCATTTCAATGAGAGCTGTACTACTGCCTCATCCGGGAGTCCACAAATGACATGTCAGGACAAGTCAGATGTCGGCTTGTTGACAGATGTGATATGAGATAAAGATGAAGCCGGTACCGGCAGATGAAGATCCAAGGAACTCCTGCAAAGCCAGGATTACAGAAAGTCCATTTCTGAAGCTGTCACCCGGCAGAAGCCCTCCCCGGCCAAGCTGATGTCCGGTATTGTCGTCGCTCAGACGGCATTACTGATGAAGAACTGCGGTCCACTGACCGATGAAAACCTCCAGAAATACTCTGATGAAACCATGTTAGCTCACCAATTAATGGGCTTTAATAGCTATTAAGATAGGAAGAATGAAATACTAAAAGACCTAAATGGGCCCATCCGTGTGTGGTGCCGAGAAGCCAACAACCATGCCGAGAGGTGATGCGCCGAGAGCCACTTGCTGAAGCCCAAAAGGTGATGCCGAGAGCCACTTGCTGAAGCCCAAAGGGTGGCGCCGAGAAGTTGAAGGCAGGCGCGCCGGGAAGCCCGTTTGAGGCGCGCCGAGATGGTGTCTGCCGAGAAGGAAAAGGCTTGATGAAGCCTGCCGAGGAGGGGGGAAACGCTTATAAAAACCCCTCCCTTCGAACAAGGAAAAGGGGGATCGGCGGCCAAAAAAAAAGAGAAAGGGGAAGAGACCAACATAGAGAGAGAGAGCCTCCTCCTCCGCTGAGAAAAGAAAGAAGAAGAGAAAGAAGGAGAGGAAGTCCAGGTGGGCAGCCGGGGAGGGAGAGGAGTCAATGCTCCGCCCTCCCCCATGGTTTTGTTTTCTTCTTCATGTAATCTTGCCGAGTTTATCTTGATTTTCTTTTGGATGTAACCGGGATATCCCGATGTATATTCATTTCCCTCTCCCTCATTCCCTCCGTGTGATTGGTGTGAGTTCTGGGGTGATCCAACGAAATGACATGCTCTAGTGGCCCGTTTGGGCGCTGGGTGATTGAAGTATCTGCCGGCTATCTCTCTGTCTGCTGCTATGCTTTTCCTCCATATGTTTTCATCTTTAGCTCAACTGAAGCGCACCTAATTCTCTGATGGGTCTTCGGGTTCAATTTTCTTCAGTAGAATAAATGTAGCTCTAGATATATCGATGTCGTGCGCCATTCGTTGTCATTCGCATGGGATTTTCTGGACTTGCTCAGGGCCAGAGACAGACCATCTCTTGGCCCCTGAGGTGGTCTGCTATCAATATGTGCAGTGGCTTCGACAGCCTATATGAATTCCTCTTCCCGTGGAAATGCTTAAACCGCATCGATGTAATCATGTTAAAGGTTTATGACGTGATCCCGCCATGAATAGCTTCGTCCAGGTTGTCCCTGAGGCCAGAGACAGCCATCTCTTGGCTCTCAGGGCGATCAAAGATAATATTAAATGGTCCTCGGCGGTTGATGGTATGTGACGACTCAAAGCCCATCCGGCTACTCGATTCTCCGATCCTCTTCCATTCAACCCCTCCTTGATGAGATTGAACCCTTGCCTAATCAAACCCCAGCAGTCAGTAAGCCCACAATCTCCCAGATCCCTCCAATCTGACTGAAAATCCAAGAAAAACTCAAAACAGAGTACCGTAAACCTCTGTTCGTATCCCGGCGCCCTCACAGCTCTCGGCCCCGCAAATAGTGAAGCTGATGAACAGCCCTCGGCGCAAGCCTTCTTGCGCCGAGATCCCATCTCCCGGGCGCGCCGGGAGCCACCCGTTTCATTTCCCCTCATCGCGCCGGGGCCTACTCGTCTTCGTGCCGGGAACTCTTTGGCATCCTTGCCATTGGCGCCGAGAAGCCCTCCTCTTGGCCAATCTGTAAACCCATGCCGGATAACCCCTCACATAACCTTACGAGGCAACGGAGCTCTGCCACTGCATAAGCTTCGTTGACCTCTAAAGGGACATCAAAACGGTGCTGCAGGCACGTACACGGTCAGGGGTCCAATACCCCTCTATTTGGCTTTCACCCCGGCACTCCGTGGGCGATCGTCTATCATCCCCTTTGGCAAATGCTAATCGCAGGGGGAAGTGCTGCCAAAATTCTCCCAGGAGGATGGAAGACAAGATTGAGGCCGTCCCTGGGACTTTGCATGACAGTGGTGAAAGGAGTTCCCTGTGTCGGATGATTCCTCTGCCAATCCCTCCAGGCACCTGGCCTTCTTCAAAACCCAAATCAAAGTCATTAAAACCTGATGTTTGGTTTCCTTCCAGAGCCTGTCTGCCTTGATCTGCATCTCTGAAACCTAAAAAAACCCAAAAAAAAACAGAGTACCGTAAGCTCTGTTTCTTGTCCCGGTGCCCTCACACCTCTCGGCCCAGCCCACAGTGAACCGGGTGAACAGCTCCCGGCGCCACTTCTTCAGGCGCCGGGAACCGCTCCGGCATCTTCACCCTCCGCGCCGAGACCCAACCTCAGCGCGCCGGGAGGTCCGGGCCGAGAGCCTCCATGGCCTTCTCAACCCTCTGCGCCGAGACCCCCCTTGCAGCCTCGTCGCGCCGGGAGGCCCAGGCCGAGAGCCTCCATTGCCTGCTCAAGCACTCCGCGCCGAGAAGCCCCATTGGCCTTCTCCCTTGCGCGCCGGGAAACCCCCCTTGGCCCCCCTGCGCGCCGAGGAGCCCACACCTATGGCCATTTGGCCCTTGCGCCGAGAAGCCTACGCCGGGAACCTCTCGACCTCCTTGCCTTCACGCCGGGAACCTATGCACGCTGGAACTGCACCGATAATCTAACCAAATTTTACTACTGAGTCTTCAATCCAAATTTTTGTTCCGGGGGCGCTGCCCCCGAAAACCCCCGCAAGGGGCGCTGCCCCCTTGACCCCCGCGACCTGACCGGGCAGGTCGATCCCCGCGACCTGACCGCGCAGGTCGATCCGCGTGCGAGGGCGCAACGTTGAGCGTTCACTTACATTCCGTCGTCCCGCATCGGATTTATGAGTAACCCCTTTAGCTCGGGAGGGCTATGCCACTGCATGAGTTCCGTCGGCTTCCCTAAGGGAAAATCAAACATTGCCCCATGGCATTTATATATGGGTAGGGAGGTTCAGCCTCTCTCTTTCTCTCGGCTTTCATCCCGACACTCCGTGGGTGATAGCCTATTTCCCCCTGGGCATAATCCAGATAAAGGGGAAATGCTGTCGAAATGTTGATCGATGCCGTGAACCTCCATCACGGTCATGGCTCAGCCTGTCCGTGATTGATATCCTCCATTTCCCCTTTTCCCCCGAGTCTAGTTGTTTCGAACCGCCGATTCAACGCTACAGTCTCTTTTTGTGGTTGATGTTATTCTCTTACCCGCCTTCCCGGCCCTGGTATGAAGTTTAAAGTTATGCACATGAATATCTGTTTGCCTTATGAGGCCTCCTGTTTTGGCGTTTAATCAAGGGTTGTCCTTCCTTGGAAGGACGTAATTAACGTCATAGCCTTTATGGTATGACGGACTTCTGGTCCAGACACGATCACTCACAATCGACTGACCAAGTCAGATCGAGCGCACAATGAAATCGTCACACATGTGACTGGCACGCCAATAAATCAATAAATAAATAAATAAATTAATAAATAATAAACAAAAATAAATAATTATAAAATTATGCGTCCACAAGTCTGGCACGCCCGGTGGGACCGAGTCTCCCTTCATCTCTACGCCAAAATAGGAGGCCTCGAGAGGCCCCTCTTAAATTCTAACTGTGCGCTAATCCTATTACCAGGAATTAAAATGATGAGTGGACTCGCCTCCCTCTGCTGCGGCCGGCTGGTCGTTGATGCTCATGTTCGCGAAGGCTACTTCGCGGTACCCACGGTGTTCGGGTCTATGCCCCCTGCTGACGGATTGCCCAACTGCTTGGGCCTCGTCTTCACCGACCTACTGGAGGTTGCTGAAAAGGAACAAGGCACTGCTACAGGTGCCCCGATGAAGACTGCTGATGAGAAGGGAGGCTCACCAGAAAAGACGGCATCGATAGTCGTCGCCTGCCTTGCCCACCATATCCAAAGGAGGGACACGGTCCCTGCTGCGGCCCACAAGGGAAGAAGAACTAACCGGAGGAGCCGGTGTGTTGCTGCAAGCCGTCGTCTTTCAAATTCTGGAAAGACGATGACGATCGGAGATGTTAGGGTGAACCTCAAGGGTCGCCCCAAAGACGTCCGGTCGGACAGGGTTGTCCTAACCATCCAGACCAACAATAAGTTCCAAATTCTGGCCACTAAGATGGCCAACTGAGAAATTGATGAGAGGAAGCCGCTGGCTCCCAAGCCAGCAAGATATAAACAGATATGGAGGCCGAAGAAGATACAGAGCTGGATTCCAGTTCAAGAGCAAGGTGCCGCTGCTATCCACCCTGAAGCCAGAGTCAGGAGAGATAAAAAAAAAGGGAGAAACTATTTCCATTCCCTCCAGAGCAGGGGGCAGAAGATGAGAAAGAAAAGAAGAAAACACCACTGCCATCCGCCCCAAAGCTGGGGCCAGGAGATGCCAGAAGAAAGAAGAATATGCCGCTATTATCCGCTCCAGGATTGGGAGTAGGAGATGGAAAAAAGAAAAGAAGATGTTGCTGTCATCCACCCCGGAACTGGGGGCAGAGCGGAAGAAGATGTTGCTGTCTTTCACTCTGGAACTGGGGCCAGAAGATGTCAGAAGAAAGAAGAAAATGCTATTGTCATTCACCCCAGGGCTGGGGGCAGAAGAAAGAAGAAAATGCTACTGTCATTCACCCCAGGGCTGGGGGCAGAAAGAGAAAAGATGCCATCGCCACTCACCATGAAGGGGGGGGGACAATATATACTGCCAAAGAGAAAAAAAAAACAAAGAAGAATAGGAGATCCAGCCTATGCTGCTATTTCAAAGAGACCAAAGGCCTGCGTTAGACAGGCCGATATCTTCAAATATTCCAAGACGGAGCATTTGGCTGCCCAAAATTTCAAGGCTGGCTTATCAGCCAAAGATCAAAGAGAGGCTGCTGCCCCGATCAAATCTACAAAGGGATAGCCAAGAAGAAATGAACCAGGTGGTTCAAGGCTACTTCCACTGTCTAGGGGATTCCTCCCTAGGGCAGCAAAGATTGTCTCGTGCCTTGGGCACCCTACATGAAAAAGAAGAAGAAGCTTTGCAAGAAGCAATGTTCGGGGTCTCCTCTTCTGGCTCCGATGATTATGAAGAAAGGTCACAAGGCCATATACAAGAGAAACAGCCCCAAGAGGGAAGAAGCAAAAGAAAGGATTTCAGTCTTCGACCGCCTCTCATAATCCGAGTCAGGTCAGGAGGAAAGTCCACAGCCAGAAAGGAAAGATACAGGTTTTTACCTACAATATGGCCAGTGTCGCCAAGAAATATAACACATTGCCAGACCAGCCTGAAGAGCTGATTGAATTGGCACACCGGTTGGGTGCTGTCACAAGAAGAAGCCGAGCAGCAAAAGAAAAGATAATGGCTGCCGATGAAGCCCGAAGAGTCACGATAATGACAGTCAATGTAGTGACTGAAGAAAAAGAAGACAACCCTCTGGGTGTTTCCACTGAAGGAATGTCGGGAGAGATACAGATCCCGACAACCCTGGATCCCATGATCCAGATGACATTCAAAAGATATCAGCAGGAGATTGACTCCCTCAGAAAACAGCTGAATGAAAGAAATAAGCAAATGACAGTCTCCAAGCATGCTGAGCCAGCTGGACAGACTTCCAGCTCGATAGGGGTGGCCTCTCCGGTCCATCCTACTCAAACTGACAAAGGCAAGGAACCAAATCAACCTTCTCTACAACAAATGGCAGCTCAGCCCTCTGTGTCTCAAACGCAGCCTGCCATGCCTGCTCTGCATGCAACAAATATGATAACCCCCTTCAGCCGACAGCGGGCACACTTCTTCCTGGAGCCTATACATCCGGATGTGGCTGGCAAGCTGATGATAAAAAATTATTGAAATGAAGCTATCCGAAAGGACCAGGGATTCCAGTACCTATGATGTTTATAAGGTACCATATCCTGCGCCCTATGCTGCTAAGAAACTACAACCAGGCGTCAGCAAGCCGCCGAAATTTGAAAATGCAATGGCCGGACTCTCAAGAAGATGATGAAGAGATATGCTTCATACCAGTAAGGTCAGAGCAAGCCAAAGCTTTGGTCTCCCGTCATGATGATAAAACCAGGGAGAAGTATGGGCGCCTCCCACCACCAAAAGAAGAAGCATGCTACCCCACTCCTCCTCCATATGGAGGCATAAGGGCAAAGATGTCAAGCTCTGAAAACCAAGGCGCATCTAGCGTCTTTAATAGAACACTGCCAGTCCCTCCTGAGGTCAGGATAGGGGGCAACATTATTGGCCTTGCCATGATGACAGAATTATATGAAAAATTGCATGAAGTTGAATTGCTGCAGAGTAAGCTGAATGAAATGGGTTTTCATATACCCGGTCTGCACTCAAACCCACCAATTCTGGCGGTGACGGGTGGTCCCAAAATAGAACAGATGAGAGAAATGAAACCTGCCGAGGAAGAAATTACTAAGGCAGAACTGTATGAGACTAAACAAGGGTTGATGAACCTACTCTGGATTATATCCGCAGATGAAAGGACCTTTCTGCCAGATGTCAACACCCGCCAAACCAAGAGGGGGCTGTCCAGATATGCAAGCGCAACCTGAAGATAGAAATCTTAACAAGGTTGATTGGCATCGAAGTCAAGTCCTTCGATCTCCTGAATGAGATTATGGCTGATATTAAGGCCTTTTTGGCGAAATACTGCCCGACCGCTACCTCCCTAAGTCAAAAGAACAAGCCTGCCAGTGAACAACTGATGCATAAATATACTCACATTGCCAATTTTCAAAGCTTTCGAGAAACGAAGGAAGAAAGCAAAGAAGGCAGCTATCTCTTCGTCGGCAAAGACTGGCGAGCTAGGCCATTCCCTAAGAAGCAAAATGACTAAACCCTACTCCTTTCCTGAGGAAAAGACTCGGGTCCTGTTCGAGTGGGTTACCCACTACAACAAGGATACATTCCCGGCCCCAAAGAAGCCTGGTGATGCTACAAGAAAAGATGACACCCCACTCTGGGGCAGATGTATACCAAAAAAAAAGAAGGGGGGGGGGAAAGAAAAAATGATGATGGTGAAGGATGCCAATGATACCCCTTCCTAGGGGCAGATGTACACATAAAAGATTAAAAAAAAATGAATAATGAGGGACGCAGATGGTGCCTCGTTCTGGGGGCAGATGTATTAACACAAAAAAAAAAAAAAAGAGAAGAAAGGATGATGAAATGATGCAAGATACAGATGATACCCCATTCCGAGGAGGGGGATGCATATCAAAAAAAAATAATAATAATAAAAAAGGAATGAAAAATGATGATGATTATGAGATGATGGAAGTTCCAAATGGCGCCTCATCCCCGGGGCAGATGCATGCCAAACAATGAGAAATATTGATGGTACCCCGTTCTTGGGACGAATGTATGCCAAAAGAATGATGTAAGACACACATATGGCTCCCCATTCTAGGGATAAATGTATGGAATATCAACGGCAGCGTGCATGGCCGTTGCTGGATGTGCTCACCCCTTTTAAAGGGGAAATAATCATCTATGGCAATGATGAATAAAATTGGAGCATTGACCTTTCAAGGGCCATCCTGTCGCAGACTCTTACACTGCATGTCGGCTACTGACGTTAGGGACTATCCAAATGATGGAATTCCAGATGGTAATGAACAATAAATGATGGATCAATGAAGAATGATGGAAGTTCGCCTAACCACTGGCGTTCAGGCCGATAGATGCCCGATGAGCCTCCAGAGTGCCAGAGATGTCTAACCTTCGACATTCGAGAGGATAGATGTTCCCAGACATCAATCGCCAGCATGCCAACCAAAAGAAGTCAAAACTCTAGCTGTCGGCACCCAAGCAGACAGGCGTCAGATGTTCAGCTGAGCGGAGCTCAAGCCAACAGATGTTCTGCTAACCAAGGCTCAGGCCAACAGATGTCAAGTACTCAGGCGACGATGTTCGTGCTGACAAATGATTCAACAAGTATTCAAAAGGGGGCAGATATCCCACCATCGGCATCTTAGCCGACATATGTCAAGCATTCAGCCATTGGCACCCTGGCCGATAGATGCCCGATGATCCTCTAGAGTGCCAGAGATGTCTAACCATCAGCGTTCGAGATGACAGATGCTCATAAATATGGATTGCCAGTATGGCCAGCTAAGAGAAATCAAAATTCTAGCTATCGGCGCTCAGGCAAACAGATATTCTACCGTTAGCACTCAAGCCGACCAATGTGCATAGATTGCCAAAGAAAGTCAACATAATCAGTGATATGCAAAGATGTAGATGTCCAGCTGATCAGAGCCACATTAAACGATGAGACTCACATTCCCAGCAAACGGCTTCAGGCCTGAGCTGCTATCCATAAATCAATTCAGACCTTTCGTCTGGATAGATTATGAAACCCTATTCCTTTGCGTTAATGTTAAACCCCACATTAACGATGAAACTCACATTTCCAGCAAACGGCTTTGGGCCCGAGCTGCCATTCATAAATCAATTCAGACCTTTCATCTGGATAGATCATGAAATCCTATTCCTTTGCGTTTATGCCAAACCCCAACATTAACGATGAAGCATACATTCCCAGCAAACACCCTTTCTTGGTTTAGCGGCACCCCGCCCTAACCAAGCTACCTCTTCCTTGGTCTAGTGGCACTCCGCCCTAGCCAAGCTACCTTTTCCTTGGTCTAGCGGCACCCCGCCCTAGCCGAGCTATCTCCTCCTTGGTCTAGCGGCGCTCCGCCCTAACCAAGCTACCCTTCTCCTTGGTCCAGTGGCGCTCCGCCCTAACCAAGCTACCCTTTTCCTTGGTCTAGCGGCACACCGCCCTAACCAAGCTACCTCTTCCTTGGTCTAGTGGCGCTCCGTCCTAGCCAAGCTATCCCTTATCTTGGCCTGAGGCACTCCACCCTCGTCGAGCTACGAGACTCTGCCCATCAAGCCTCGCCAGGCTAGGCCCATAAACCTTTGCCCTCTTGCTCAAGGCACCCCGCCTTGGCCGAGCTCTCAAATGTTAATCCCAAGCCCCACCGGCACTATAACAGCATAGTCAAATCCATCAATAGTCCCGCCGGACAACACAGTCGGCTATCCTGGCTCTTACAGCTTGCTATTCTGGCTCTTGCAGCTTGCTATTCTGGCTCTCGCAGCCGGCTATCCTGGCTCCTATAGCCTGCTACCTCTGGCTCCTGTAGCCTGCTATCCTGGCTCTTATAGCCTGCTACCTCTGGCTTATTTAACCTGCTACCCTGGCCCCCACGGCCTGCTATCATCACTTTCCTGGATCCTGTTACCTCGGCCTTTATGGCTTGCTACCCTGCTATACCGACTTTTACGGTCCATTAACCTGCTACCTTGGCTTGCGCAGCCTGCTATCTCACCATCTCCGAGTCCTTGCGACCTGCTATTCTATTATCTTTCATTATCCATGAAATTCTCGGCCTTGACATGCCGTCAAAAGCCCGCTGTCTCGCTACCCTTGTGGCTTAAGCCTACTTCAACAATGACCATCATGTCCCACCGGGATGATGGCTACAATTCAATGACTTGGGCTCCCCTTGAAGCATGCTTCCCTCCTACCGCTAGATGATAAAACTCTATTCTTCTTTACATTGGTGTCAACCCCACATCAATGATAAAATCCACATTTTCGGCGAACGGCTTCAGGCCTATACCGCTATACACCAACATCGGTTCAGACCTTCCGTCTGGATCAGATGATGAAACCTTATTCTGCCTTGCATTGATGTTTGCCCTCACATCAATGATAAAATCCACCTTTTCGGCGAACGGTTTCAAGCCTAAGCCGCTATACACCAACATCGATCCAGGTCTTCCATCCGGATTAGATGATGAAATCATATCCTTCTTTGCATTGGTGTTTACCTCACACCAATGATAAAACCCGCTCACCTTTTCGGTGAATGGCTTTAGGCCCGAGCTGCTACATACCAACATCAGTCCAGACCTCCCGTCTAGGTCAGGTGCATGCATGGGTTGTCTTCGAGAGTCCGTCGAGGCAACATCAATTATGGATTGCTTCCAAGTCTGACATCCTACCAGGATCCGATATCCTATCTTCTGGCCTCTGACGTCCAGTCAAAGCCAGCTATCCTTGTTTGCGAGCGCAACGCCCTATCATATATTTCAAGTATCTCAGTTTTCGGCTCGGCCGTCTCGGCCAAAGCCGCTATTACAATTCTTCGGCTATCTCTGCTTTCGATTTAGCCGTTCTGGCCAAAGCCACCATCGCAACTTGTCAGTCATCTAGTCTTTCGGCTTCGCCATTTCGGCCGAAGCTGCTATCATGATTTTCAAACTACTCTATCTGTCGGCTTAGCCATTCCGGCCAAAGCTGCTATCATAATTTTTGACCATTCTATCTTTCGGCATAGCCATTCTAGCTAAGGCTGCTATTACAACTTCCAACTGCTTCATCCCTCGGCTTAGCCATTTTAGGCCAAAGCCTGCTGTCTCTAGCTCTCGGGGCCTGCTATCCCTTGCTTCTACAGCCTGCTATCTCTGACCCTCGTAGCCTGCTATTCTTGGCTCTTATAGCCTGCTGTCTCTGGCTCTTGTAGTCTGCTATTCCTGGCTTCTACAGCCTACTATTCTGGCTCTTGTAGCCTGCTATCTCTGGCTCTCGTAGCCTGTCATTCCTGGCTTCCACAGCCTGCTGTCCTGGCTTTTGTAGCCGGCTATCTCTGGTTCTCGTAGCCTGCTACTCTTGGCTCCTACAGTCTACTGTCTTGGCTTTTGTAGCCTGCTGTCTCTGGCTCTCGTAGTCTGCTATTCCTGGCTTCTACGGCTTTCTATCCTAGCTCTTATAGCTTGCTGTCTCTGGCCCTCGTAGTCTGCTATCATCTCATCCACACCCTTTCTTGGTTTAGCGGCACCCCGCCCTAGCCGAGCTACCCTATCTCTTGGTTTAGTGGCACTCCGCTCTAACCGAGCTACCCCATCTCTTGGTCTAGCGGCACTCTGCCCTAGCCGAGCTACCCTCTTCTTTGGCTTAGCGGCACTCCGCCCTAGCCGAGCTACCTATTTCTTGGTTTAGCGGCACTCCGCCCTAACCGAGCTACCCTATCTCTTGGTTTAGCGGCACTCCGCCCTAACCGAGCTACCCTATTTCTTGGTCTAGCGGCACTCCGCCCTAGCCGAGCTACCCTCTTCCTTGGCTTAGCGGCACTCCGCCCTAGCCGAGCTACCTATTTCTTGGTCTAGCGGCACTCCGCCCTAACCGAGCTACCCTCTTCCTTGGCTTAGGGGCACTCCGCCCTAGCCGAGCTACCTATTTCTTGGTCTAGCGGCACTCCGCCCTAGCCGAGCTACCCTCTTCCTTGGCTTAGCGGCACTCCGCCCTAGCCGAGCTACCTATTTCTTGGTTTAGCGGCACTCCGCCCTAACCGAGCTACCCTATTTCTTGGTCTAGCGGCACTCCGCCCTAACCGAGCTACCCCATCTCTTGGTCTAGCGGCACTCTGCCCTAACCGAGCTACCCCATCTCTTGGTCTAGCGGCACTCCGCCCCAACCGAGCTACCCCTCCTCTTGGTCTAGCGGCACTCCGCCCTAGCCAAGCTGTCCTATTGCCTGGTTTAGCGGCACTCCGCCCTGGCCGAGCTACCCCATTTCTTGGTTTAGCGGCACTCCGCCCTAGCCGAGCTACCCATTCCTCGGTTAGCGGCACTCCACCCTAATCAGGCCACTTCATCTTGGTCAATGGCACTCCGCCCTGATCGAGCTACCCTCTCCTTGGTCCAGTGGCATCTCGCCCTGCCCAAGCTGGTCTCTCTCTCAGCTCGCATATCAAATAAAAGAAAAGAAGAAAAGAAAAGAAAAATGGGGTTAAAAATAGTGATACCCTGACGGTCTTGTTCAGGTTTTCTGAGCAAGGGCAAAAATGGCTAAAACCCAGCTGTGGTGAAAACCCGAAAGGGCACTGCAGGCAAAATCGGGTACCCCGCCACGTGAAAACCCGGAAGGGCGCGTGGGCAAAAGCAAGAGGGGGCTGGCTCCGGTGAAAACCCGAAAGGGCGCTTGGGCCAGTAATATGGTGATCCTAAAGAAACCTCACCTCCCGTCATAAACTTCTCGTCGATCGGCCGGCACCCCATCCAATCAACGATCAAACCCACCCAGTTCAGACCCTACGTCTGTCCTGATAAAACCCTCATACCTTGCCAAAATCCCACCATGGTGAAACCTGCTTTGATCGATTGGCGCACTGCCCGGTCAATGATGAAACCTATCCGGCTTAGACCTTACGTCTATCCCGATGAAACCTATGAAATCCCTGCATTGGTATAAACCCAATACCGATGATGAAACCTGCTTTGATCGATTGGCACATTGCCCGATCAGCGATGAAACCTATCCAGCTTAGACCTTACGTCTATCCTGATGAAATCCATGATATCCTTGCATTGGTATAAACCCAATACCGATGATGAAACCCATCTTTGGTAGGCAGGGCACCCTGCCCGATCGGCGAAGAAGCCTATTCGGTCTAGACCTTACATCTGTTCCGACTAGAGCTGCGTGTCTCGCTATGTCCCACCGTGATGAAATCTGCTGCTGATTAATGGGCACACTTACCCGAGCAGCAATAAAACCTATCCGGCTTAGACCTTACGTCTATCCCGATGAAACCCATGAAACCTTTGCATTGGTATAAACCCAATACTGATGATGAAACCTGCTGTTGATCGATTGGCACCCTGCCCGATCAGCAACAAAACCAGCCCAGGGTAGACCTTACGTCTATTCTGATGAAGATTCATAAGATCCTTGCATTGGTATAAACTCAATACCAATGATGAAACTCACCTTTGGTCAATGGGCACCCTGCCCGATCAACAAAAAAACCCGTCCTATCAAATTTGCATATCCCTTTACGTCCCGCCGTGATGAAACCTACCTTTGATCGATTGGCGCACTGCCCGGTCAATGATAAAACCTATCCGACTTAGACCTTACGTCTATCCCGATGAAACCTATGAAATCTTTGCATTGGTATAAATCCAATACCGATGATGAAACCTGCTTTGATCGATTGGCACCCTGCCCGATCAATGATAAAACCTATCCGGCTTAGACCTTACGTCTATCCCGATGAAACCTATGAAATCTTTGCATTGGTATAAATCCAATACCGATGATGAAACCTGCTTTGATCGATTGGCACCCTGCCCGATCAATGATAAAACCTATCCGGCTTAGACCTTAGGTCTATCCCGATGAAACCTATGAAATCTTTGCATTGGTATAAACCCAATACCGATGATGAAACTTGCTGTTGATTGATTGGCACACTGCTCGATCAGCGATGAAACCTATCCAGTTTAGACCCTACGTCTATCCTGATGAAACCCATGAAATCCTTGCATTGGTATAAACCCAATACCGATGATGAAACTTGCTGTTGATCGATTGGCATACTGCCCGATCAGCGATGAAACCTATCCAGTTTAGACCTTATGTCTATCCTGATGAAACCTATAAAATCCTTGCGTTGGTATAGACCCAATACCAATGATAAAAGTAGCTACTAATGGGGTGGCCCGCCGCCTGAGCAATGCCGAAGCCCGTCCGGGGCAGATCTCCGTCTGCTCTGATGAAAATGCTACACCCATTCTCAAATCAACCCGGACCTTCCGTCCGGATAGATGATAAAACCTCATCCCCTTGCGTTAATGTTAAACCCCACATTAACGATGAAACCTACGTCTCCAGCGAATGGTTTCGTTCTTAAGCTGCTACACACATCCTTGAACCGATCCGGACCTTCTGTCTGGATGGATGATGAAATCCCATTCCCTTGCGTTGATGGTAATCCCCACATCAACGATATAGCCATGCTCCCGGCGAACGGCTTCACGCCTAAGCCACAAAACACACTCAAGTCGACCCAGGCCTTCCGCCTAGGTAGACGATGAAAACCTTATGTCCCTTGCATTGGTGTCAGCACCCACATCAATGATGATACATACACAAGTTGAGCACATGGCTTAACAATTTACGAAGCTAAAGTCCCAATAAAAAAAAAGGAAAAGAAGAAATAAAATGGGGTTAAAAATAGAGATACCCCGCCAGTCTTGTTCAGATACTCTGAACAAGGGCAAAAATGGCCAAAACCCAGCTGCGGTGAAAACCCGAAAGGGCACTGCAGGCAAAATCGGGTACCCCGCCACGTGAAAACCCGAAAGGGCGCGTGGGCAAAAGCAAGAGGGGGCTGGCTCCGGTGAAATCCGAAAGGGCGCTTGGGTCAGTAATGTGGTAATTCGAAGTTCCATGCCAACCGGCACGCTGCCTTTACCTCCCCTTCACTGATGAAGCCTTCCGTCGGTCATCTGGCTCTATGCCCCACCGATGATAAAGCCTTCCCGGGGTGGACCTTACGTCTACCCTGATGAAACCTACATACCCTCTTTCAAACGTCCCACCGACAATGAAACACATCACCATTCTGCTAAAGCCTGCCCAGCTCAGACCTCACGTCTGTCCTGATGAAACCTACACATTTCTTGGCAAAGTTCCACCCGTCATAAAACCTGCTGGAATAGACCTTACGTCTGTCCTGACGAGACCTACACCTTTACATATGTTCAACTGTTGATCGACCGGCACCTCGCCCGATCAATGACGAAATCCTCTGTCCGGTTTAGACCTTACGTCTACCCCGATGAAACTTATGAAACTCTTCTTGCGTCGATATAAACCCAATATCGATGATGAAACCAACTGTTGATCGACCGGCACCTCGCCCGATCAATGATGAAACCCTGCCAGTTTAGACCTTTCATCTATTCTGATGAAACTTATGAAACTCTCCTTGCGTCGATATAAACCCAATATCGATGATGAAACCAACCATTGATCGATTGGCACCTCGCCCGATCAATGATGAAACCCTGCCAGTGTAGACCTTTCGTCTATTCTGATGAAATTTATAACACCTTCTTTGCATCGATATAAACCCAATATCGATGATGAAACCAACTATTGATCGATTGGCACCTCGCCCGATCAACGATGAAACCCTACCGGGATAGACCTTCCGTCTGTCCTGATGAAAACTACGCACCCTTTAATGTCCCACCTGCTATAACCTCTACCCAGTTTAGACCTTTCGTCTATTCTGATGAAACTTAAACTCCTCCTTGCGTCGATATAAACCCAATATCGATGATGAAACCAGCTGTTGATCGACCGGCACCTCGCCCGATCAATGATGAAACCCTGCCAGTTTAGACCTTTCGTCTATTCTGATGAAACTCATGAAACTCTTTTTGCATCGATATAAACCCAACATCGATGATGAAACCAATTGTTGATCGACCGGCACCTCGCCCGATCAATGATGAAACCCTACTGGGATAGACCTCTCATCTACACTCTCCTGCTAAACACGGGTCATCCGCATAAAGGCTGCTGAGACCACTACCCTTCCATAAGAAGGAAATAACAACACATGAAGAAGATGTTCAGCCACCCGGAGCTGCAAGCCGGCAGATATTCAGCCACCCGGAGCTTCAATTCGGCAGATGTTCAGCCACCCGGAGCTTCAATCCGGCAGATGTTCAGCCACCCGGAGCTTCAGTCCGGCAGATGTTCAGCCACCCGGAGCTTCAATCCGGCAGATGTTCAGCCACCCGGAGCTTCAATCCGGCAGATATTCAGCCACCCGGAGCTTCAATCCGGCAGATGTTCAGCTAGCTAGAGCTTCAATCCGGCAGATGTTCAGCTAGCCAGAGCTTCAATCCGGCAGATGTCCAGCCAGCCAGAGCTACAATCCGGCAGATGTTCAGCCAATCAGGGCTTAAAATTGACAGATGCAAGATGTACAGTCGATCGGGGCTCAAAACCGATAGGTGCAAGATATACAGCCGATCGGGGCTCAAAACCGATAGATGCAAGATGTACAGCCGATCGGGGCTCAAAACCGACAGATGCCAGATGGTCAGCCAATCAGGGTTTAAAGCTGATAGAAGTCAAAAGTGCTGTTGATCGGGGCCTAAAACCGACGGATGTCAGATGTGCCAGTTGATCACGGTCCAAGCCAATAGATGTTCAACTGATCGAGGCTCAAGCCAAGAAGATCATGCCAGGATGAAATCCCAATATGGGGATACTGCCAAGCTATAACTGAAAGAATGAGTCGATAGCATTGACCTAAAGATGCACCTGCAGACACCGTGCCGCACCTCCTGCGCTTACGCCATCTGCAGGTGGGGGGCATTTGTTGACACCTTAAAAATGAACAAGGGTGGAAACATATCATACCCGCAGTGAAGGGCCAATGATGAAGCTCATCAACTGTTTACCCGGCTAAAGCCTTTGTCGGCCAAGCTGATGACCGGTGCCGATGTCACTCAGACAGCAGCACTAATAAAGCAGCAGTCACTCGACTGATGAGACCTTCCAGCTCATTTCAATGAGAGCTGTACTACTGCCTCATCCGGGAGTCCACAAATGACATGTCAGGACAAGTCAGATGTCGGCTTGTTGACAGATGTGATATGAGATAAAGATGAAGCCGGTACCGGCAGATGAAGATCCAAGGAACTCCTGCAAAGCCAGGATTACAGAAAGTCCATTTCTGAAGCTGTCACCCGGCAGAAGCCCTCCCCGGCCAAGCTGATGTCCGGTATTGTCGTCGCTCAGACGGCATTACTGATGAAGAACTGCGGTCCACTGACCGATGAAAACCTCCAGAAATACTCTGATGAAACCATGTTAGCTCACCAATTAATGGGCTTTAATAGCTATTAAGATAGGAAGAATGAAATACTAAAAGACCTAAATGGGCCCATCCGTGTGTGGTGCCGAGAAGCCAACAACCATGCCGAGAGGTGATGCGCCGAGAGCCACTTGCTGAAGCCCAAAAGGTGATGCCGAGAGCCACTTGCTGAAGCCCAAAGGGTGGCGCCGAGAAGTTGAAGGCAGGCGCGCCGGGAAGCCCGTTTGAGGCGCGCCGAGATGGTGTCTGCCGAGAAGGAAAAGGCTTGATGAAGCCTGCCGAGGAGGGGGGAAACGCTTATAAAAACCCCTCCCTTCGAACAAGGAAAAGGGGGATCGGCGGCCAAAAAAAAAGAGAAAGGGGAAGAGACCAACATAGAGAGAGAGAGCCTCCTCCTCCGCTGAGAAAAGAAAGAAGAAGAGAAAGAAGGAGAGGAAGTCCAGGTGGGCAGCCGGGGAGGGAGAGGAGTCAATGCTCCGCCCTCCCCCATGGGAACCTCTCGACCTCCTTGCGCCGAGAAGCCTACGTCGGGAACCTCTCGACCTCCTTGCCTTCACGCCGGGAACCTATGCACGCTGGAACTGCACCGATAATCTAACCAAATTTTACTACTGAGTCTTCAATCCAAATTTTTGTTCCGGGGGCGCTGCCCCCGAAAACCCCCGCAAGGGGCGCTGCCCCCTTGACCCCCGCGACCTGACCGGGCAGGTTGATCCCCGCGACCTGACCGCGCAGGTCGATCCGCGTGCGAGGGCGCAACGTTGAGCGTTCACTTACATTCCGTCGTCCCGCATCGGATTTATGAGTAACCCCTTTAGCTCGGGAGGGCTATGCCACTGCATGAGTTCCGTCGGCTTCCCTAAGGGAAAATCAAACATTGCCCCATGGCATTTATATATGGGTAGGGAGGTTCAGCCTCTCTCTTTCTCTCGGCTTTCATCCCGACACTCCGTGGGTGATAGCCTATTTCCCCCTGGGCATAATCCAGATAAAGGGGAAATGCTGTCGAAATGTTGATCGATGCCGTGAACCTCCATCACGGTCATGGCTCAGCCTGTCCGTGATTGATATCCTCCATTTCCCCTTTTCCCCCGAGTCTAGTTGTTTCGAACCGCCGATTCAACGCTACAGTCTCTTTTTGTGGTTGATGTTATTCTCTTACCCGCCTTCCCGGCCCTGGTATGAAGTTTAAAGTTATGCACATGAATATCTGTTTGCCTTATGAGGCCTCCTGTTTTGGCGTTTAATCAAGGGTTGTCCTTCCTTGGAAGGACGTAATTAACGTCATAGCCTTTATGGTATGACGGACTTCTGGTCCAGACACGATCACTCACAATCGACTGACCAAGTCAGATCGAGCGCACAATGAAATCGTCACACATGTGACTGGCACGCCAATAAATCAATAAATAAATAAATAAACTAATAAATAATAAACAAAAATAAATAATTATAAAATTATGCGTCCACAGGGATCCTAGCACGTTCTATCTTGTTGCGCTAGGGGGTCCTATCGCATTCTGTTTTGTCGCGCTATGGGGTCATAGCGCGATCTATCTCGTCGCGCTACCGGGGTATAGCGTGTTCTGTTCTGAACGTGCTATACGAGGGTAGCGCGATCTTGAGGTGACCAGTCGGGCGGCCCAGGGTGGGTAGTCTATGGCTGATCATGCCTTCCTTGGCCGTGAGTGTCTCGGGCACCCCGTGAGTACCGCGACCGTGTCTTTGGGTGTCCGGAGGTTCCATTTACCTCGATTAGCATGCCCGTGGGTTTAAGGGTCCGGGTGACCTTCTAGCGTTTTGATTGTGTTGTGTTGGTCTCCGGTCGACCCGGTTGTGACCCAGTGGTTGACCTTTAGCCTCGTGAGTGTCCCGGACACCCCGTGGGTTTCGTTAGCGTGTTTTACTGGGTGTCTGGAGGTACTGTGTTACCTCGATAAGCGTGCCCATGGGATTGGTGGGTCCGGGTGACCCCAGGTGTTCTGGGCTTCTGTGTTCTTGCTAGATCGAGTCACCGTGTATTAATGTGGGTGCGGTGAGGTTTCCCCGCACGTCGTTGTTTCTCCGGAAGGTGGCTTCCGAGTGGGCCAAACGTGTGGCCTTGGACGATGAGTCCAGTCTCCCAGCCTGGGGCTGGAGGTTTCTTAGTTTCCCTCCTCGAGGGATGGGTCTCGGTGGTTGTGAACTACCTCGTGAGTCTTCCCATCGTTGTTTTGGACCTAGAGATTAGGCCAGATTGACGGCTCAGTGCTGTCGTGTGTAACGGTCTTGACCCCGAGTCTTGTGACTCAAAGGCCGTTGGGTTTAGTAGGTCTAGTGGACCATCTAGAGTCTGGTGGCGTCGTGCCACCTGTTACTTCGCGTTACTCGCGATGGGTGCGTGCGTGGTTTTCAGTGTTCACGTTCTGTGACACGTCCACTAGTCATAGCCTTCTTACGGCACGCGTGTGCTGACCCACCTGGGAGTGGTGGAGCGGCTGACCCGAGAGAGACGGTGAATAGGCTGGTTACCGTAGGGCCCCCACGTACAGCCGAGTCTGGGCTTAGGGGGAATTACCAGCTAGAGGACAGGCCTAGGGCGTATGGTCTGAGTGTGCACACGAGGTTGGGGGGCGGACGGCGCCGACAGGCGCTACCCCAACTAGTCCTTGTTCTGTGGTACTGGTTACTGAGTGTGTCTGAGTCTCCGCCTGGGGCGTTGTAGCTAGACACTTGTGACGCGGTGTAAGACGTCAGGGGATGCATCCGGTCGTTCTTCTAGTGGGTGGTGCTCCTGTCACGTGACGTGTGTTGTCATGTACCGGGTTCTGTTTCCGTCCGCGAGACGGGACTTCGTGAGTGGTTTCGGGAGTGTTCCCGGAGTCGAGGTCTGGGGTTTTCGGTGAGCGTCACCGAGGGCCTTTCCCCAGACAGCGTTCAGTTCACGACGGTGACGTCGTGACCATGTGGTTTTGGCTCGGGCCCTTTTGTGAGGGAAGGCCTCCGCTACGGAGGTATCGTGGCGTTTTCCTAGTAGCGTGGCTAGGGCGGTTCGTGTCTGGTGGTCCCCGATCGTGGAATCGGGTGGTCGGGTGCGTGGCTTGGTTGTCCCCCGACGGGAGACCGGGTCGTATTTTCTGGTACAGTAGGAGTAGCTGTAGAGCCGAGGTTTTGCCAGCCACCATAGTTACTTTCCTACTTTCATAGTTACTTCTTTCCGTGCCTCCGTTGTTTCTCAGTTGGGGCTCCGCGGGATCCCTACTGGGCCAGTGACAGGAGGCTCACCCCTGCTTTTCAGGTGCGGCGGTTCCTTCTCGAGGTTCGAGGGCGTTGCATCGAGGTTCTTAGTCGCCAGCTCGCCGGGCCAAGTGTTCACTCAGTGTTGGGTACGTTCTCTACCTTAGACTGTACTTTCTGTTGGACTAGACTCCGTTGTAGTTGTTTATTTGTTTCTATTAATTGTTAAATTGTCCTACTTTATTTCCTATTTCTTTGTACCTCCACACTCCTTTTTTGCCCTTCCGAGCCCTCCCGGCTCGTGGGTGGCGGTTCGAGTCTCGGGTTAACGGGCCTTTCCGGTAATCGGATTCTCAGGTCGTCACACTTATCATTCATACGTTTTAATCAAGCTTGATCTAGGGTTTATTTACCATCTCTGTGGTTTAATTTAATTAAGTCTAAAATTTTGTAAAAAGGGTGGGCAATTGTTGTACCCGGACTATTTCCCCGGTAAAATACCCAGAAGTAAGGGTTCGGGAATTTCCTCGAACACCTTCAAGGCATGGGCTACCCGGCCCCTCCGACAACCCAGTGGGCCCGACACCAACGGCCCTAACCCGCTAGCCGAAGTGTACGGCGGCACTAGCAATCGATCAGGACCGCTCCCGACTCATAAGTTGCGGACTTTCTCTGCACTCTACACAACCACCCGGGCCACCCTGGGGACACTCTAACTACAAGCCGCGCCACATGGAACTTAGTGAAAAGGTCGGGGGGCTACCCCGGGACGCCTTCCTTCAACCCTCCAAGGTCAAAGGGAGACCCAAATAGGTCAACCATAGGCTCAGGAGGCCCGTAGTACGCAGGTACAGCTCACACACGCGTGTTCGGCATTCTGCCGAACACCTTGTGGGCGCATGTGTTTCAACCCTTCTACACCAAACCACGGGCCACCCTGTGGTTCTAGTACACCAATTGGGTCCTACGACGACCCCCCAGCAAGTCGGGGCCACCCCCGACCCTCAGACACGTGGCAACAAGCCACTGAACTTTGCTCTCGGGCCAACCCGAGGCTACTCTGCCAACCCGCCGTACAACGCGGCATGCAGCACGAGGCAAGGCCCATCAGCCCAAGGTGCCTCCTCCCAGCCCCTACGGACTTCTACCCTTGGCCCTAGGCCAAATTCAAGGCCTGTCGGCCACCTACGCAGCTCGTTCGGCGACCCGGGGTATGTCGGGCATTCGCCCGAACACCTTGCGAGCGGCCACTACGACTCGAAGAACAATGGTTCTACGACTCGAAGAACAATGGTTCTCATGGGCCGTTTCAACATCCTGGAACTCTGTATCCTTCAAAGGATACCCCCAGATGACGAAAGAAGACCCCTAGGGGCCATCCCTCGGGGTTGCGACGTGCCCGGGGCCAATTCTCCCCGGGGCGCGGCCGCGCGCCCCTAGGGAGGGTGACCTCCCCCGGGGGCCGCGCCCTCTCTCTCCAGCCTGATGTCCCCACGGCCCCGCTCAGTTCCAGTTCGTCCGATTCTCAGCCTCCGTTCGTCTGACTCCCTAATCCGGGGGAAGGGTTCGCACCGCTCATACGCACCAGTTCGTGGGAGCAACGTGTGGAAGCACGAAGCAACAACACGGGGGAGTGGTCCTCGACTGTCAACGCACTCACAAGTCTCCACGTATCCTCCCAGCACTTTTCCTTTCCTTCTTAGTTTAATTTAGGAAGAAAAATACACAAAAAATTGGGTTTTATAGAGGTGGGACCACTCCCCCTCTCTCTCTTCTACCTGGTCTGCCCAAACCCCCCCTGGGGAGGGGTTTAGGCGGACCAGCTTGGGCCTCCAAGCTGGTCCACCAAAACCCCCCCAGGGGGGGGGTTAGGCAGACCAGCCTGGACCCCCAGGCTGGTCCGCCTAAACCCCTGGATAATAAAAAAAAAATTTTAATTAAAAAAAGGGACCACTTTGGTCCGCCCAAACCCCCCCTGGGGAGGGGTTTAGGCGGACCAGCTTGGACCCCCAAGCTAGTCTGCCTAAACTCCTCCAAAATAAAACAAAAAGGAATTCCACCCTCCGAAGAGGGGTTTAGGCGGACCAGACCAGCCCCTTGGGCTGGTCCGCCTAAACCCCATCCCTTCCACACCGACACACACACACACAAAGCACATAAAAAATACAAATAAAATAATAATAATAATAATACTATTTTGGGGGTTTACCTGGACCAAGTTGGACCCTCAACTTGGTCCGCCTAAACACCACCCCCCACCCCTTCAACTTCTATAAATTGCCCCCCTTGCAAGCTTAGAACAAAACACACAGGACAAGAAACGTAGGAAGCAACGCACGAACACACAGTCGGACGAGCGATCTTCCCCGGCCTAATTGTCCCACCCTCGGACTCCTGAGACTTTCGGCAAGGGTCGGGAACGTGAGAAGACAAGTGCGCGCGCGGTTAGCTTGCTAGTCGGCTCACACACGTCGAGGGTATGTCTCACATACTCCCCTCACGCGGTGTCTAGCCATCTCACACCAAGTCCGTTCCCGCCACATGTAAGATGACCGTACCAATGGCAAATACGCCCGCATCTCGGGTCCGCCCGTGTACATCAACTTACGACACTTACGACGGTGACGAAGGGCACTTCATAATGCCTCGTCGGCCCCTGACACGGAACCACGTGCCCATCGTTCACCTCCCAGCCAGTCGTCGGCCCCTCATATTGACAAATCAAGTCTAGTCAGACCTCTAGCCCGGGACTCATAGTCCCGGGGCCGACCTCGACTCTCCAACATGACAACACTCATCGCCCGAGACCCGGACCCGAACGCTCACCTCGAGCCGCCTCCGATCTCTTCCAGACGCTAGTCCGCGTCCGCTCTGGCCACCAAGGCAGTCGGACCCACACCAACTCCTCTGTAAAGAGTCCCTATAGAACATGCGGATACCCGCTTTATCACGTAATGACCCGGGAACCAACCCACGTGTCAGAATTGTCCCGCGGCTTGCTCCAGTTGTACTTTGGCCCACTAGGGCCCGCTTGTAAAGCCCATGTGGCTCATCATAAAGCCAGTAAAAATACATGCGCCCGCATTCGGGCCCCCAACTTCCTACCCACTCCACTCGGCATCCGTGCCCAACACCCTGACCCCAGTTAACACCCCTCGGTCTTACGCTTACCCCTAGCTACTGAACGCCCCCAGCCCTCTACCCATGGCTTCAAACACATATACAGACTTTTCTTCAGCATGGAACGAAGGTATTCGGATTCAGTCCGATGTAAATAAACATCAGTTGCTTGTGGCCGGTGGGAAAAGATGTCCTGTACACGATTCCTGCAATCGCCTACGCACTCGCACCCATGGAACCTCTTCTCTCCACGTGTCTCCCGATCGCCCAAGCCCACGTGCCGCGCCCTGGTGGCGCTTCCCCGGTCAAACCTTGGTTCCATTAGTGATTGTCGAGAGATCGACTGGCATGCCCGCATCTTGTCCGGTGAACCTTTATCCCAACACTTCTGTGCCATTCGACCCTTTCCAACTTTCCGTGAAAGGAGAGTGCCCGATACCACCATGAGAGGTATGCACCCATAAGGAGGATACCCGAGATATATCAAACTCCTGTATTTTTATTCCCCACTATATCCCTTCCTTCACCCTAGTAATCGGCATAAAAACCCGCACAACAGAGAGGATGGCACGCCCGGTGGGACGTCTCCCGCCTTCCTTCTTTTTGCTGAAGAAAAGTCTGTGCCAGCCCTGAAGCCCGGTGCCCTTTCCCTATCCTTGCAAGAGAGGCAGAGGAGGGTACTCGTGCGCGCTTCCGCTAGCAGCTTCTGGTTTGCGTTCTGATCGTCGGACCGCTCTCGGCGACTGTCATCTACCATCGCCTCCGTAGCACTCAGCACTCCAGCAAGCATGCCCGGGTGGGCTACTTGGCGACACCGATCGCTTTCGGCAGCTTCACCCCGATCATCGGATCACCCTACTTCTAGGGCGTGATCCTTGTGGCTGCTCCTCAGCCGACTCCAGTTTCTCCATTGGCTCCCGTGGCCAATGCGCTACATGCACTTCCAGCGCCGGTGTCCAGCCTAAGTGCCGGGCACAAGACTGTCACCACTGGCCCCTACAGGGCCCCCAGATCAACGCCGGCCCGGGTGAGCGTTAGCTCCCGAGGCCAGCCTCGTCTGAGCTCCAACACGGGCCCCACGCCCCCGGACTTCGGTCACCATCACAGCACCTTCCTTGGGTCCTCAACCTCGAGCCGCAGCCAAGCCGACACCCAACACGAGCTCCCTGCCCCGGGTCCACGGCTTCCCAGCCTCTTCCTCGGGTCCTCAATCCCGAGCCGCAGCCAAGCCGGCACCCAACACGGGCTCCCTGCCCCAGGTCCACGGCTTCCCAACCTCTTCCTTGGGTCCCCAACCCCGAGCAGCAGCCAAGCCGGCACCCAACACGGGCTCCCTGCCCCGGGTCCACGGCTTCCCAACCTCTTCCTCGGGTCCTCAACCCCGAGCCGCAGCCAAGCCATCACCGAACACGGGCTCCCTACCCCGGGTCCACGGCTTCCCAGCATCTTCTTCGGGTCCTCAACCCCGAGCTCCAGCCAAGCCAGCACCTGACACGGGATCCCAGCCCCGGGTCCACGGCTCCTCAGCATCTGCATCGGGTTTCCAACCCCGAATCCCGGCAAGGTCGACACTCGACATGGGCTCACAGCCCCGAGTTCACGGCTTCCCGGTAGTGCACTCGGGACCCCGGTCCTGAGCTCCAGTTGGACCTGCTCTCCCCATGGGTCTTCTACCCAGGGGGCAACGTTCCTCAGCACCTCCCTCAGGCATCCCGACCCGAGCCTGGACTACGCCGGCACCTACCGCGAGTCCTCGACCTAGGGGCGTCGGCACCTCAGCACTTCCAACGGCATCGCTTTCCGGTGCAAGAGTGTCATCTCGAGCATCGGCAACACTCCTATCAGCGCGGGCGAAGGCTTACACTCGAGTCGCCCAACCATCGACTCCCGACGCGGGTTACTTACCCCGGGGGCCGATCCTAGCACTTCTGACCGACCGCCTCATGCTGCCGGTCGCCCCAGGCCATGTCTTCTTGGTCTACCATCTTGGTGCAGAGTCTTTTTTTAACTAAAGTTGATACATGCGAGGAGAGACCAGGGAGGAAAACACCCCTACTTACCTGCATGAAACTTTTATATATAAGAAGAGATAGTAGGGGGGAGTACAAGGGACAGGCACGGTCCCCAGGGGGAGGGGCAGTAGGACAGGCCCAACAAGCCCAAGACACCATGGGGCAAGGCCCAAAAAACCCAAGGGGGCGAACCGAACAACAACCCAAAAAGGACCCTGGTGGTCCACGAATCAGAAGAACAGCTGCATACACCGAGTAGAGACACCCGTGGGAGAACGCTGGAAGTGCAAAGAGAACCTTGAGCTGGGGTCGACGGCCGATGGAGGGACAGTGCTCCCAGCAAAACTAGCCGTAACGAGGATAGCCGGAAGAGCGTTGCCAGGCACGCAGCCGGCGTTTCCAGCTAGGTAGGTCGTCGCCGGGGGCTTCGTTTCAGATTCTGAATCATAGTCCGATGACGAGGCATCCCGAGGCGACGGAGGAGCGCAGGAGTGCCTTTGAGCAGGCAGGGCAGGCACAGGCAGCCTGGTGGCTGTGTAAGAAGGACCACCTTGAGCAGAACTGGCGCATGGCAAGCCGAACGAGGCAACCGCAGGCGGGGCGAGAACAGCACCACTGGCCGGAAACTCCAGAGGGGCCACCACGGCCGAGGCCCAGCCAACAACAACAGGAATAGGAGCAGGCGGGGGGCATCCCTCGTCACGAGGATCAGGTCGGAGTGCGAGAATGACGTGTTGGCGAGCGAGGGGTGCCAGGGCACAAGGCGGGGCAGCAGGTCCACTGACGGAGGGGATAGTAGAAGCGCTCGAATAGGAGATGACGGTAGAGGTGGTGGCAGCAACGATAGGCGGAGGGGCGGCGACGTGGTCCAGCGGCGTGGCAGAAGCGGGCACCTCGAACGGGCTACCAACCGCAGGGCTATCCGAGGTAGGCACAACCACCGTGTTAGCAGCGGCAGGGCGGAGCACAGCAAGCCCTCCAACAGACGCAGGCACCAGGACAGTAGGCAGTTCCGTGGGATTAGAGGGAGCGACCAAAGAAGGGGCGGGCCCCTCGATGAAAGATGGAGCGGAACTAGGCGTTGCAGCAGGAGGAGTCATCACGATGGCCGGGACGTCCACACCGCCAGGCAAAGGGGCCAGGCCCACAGCAGGGGGGGCAGACGGGCGGACAGGGGCGCCCACACCCAGGATGGCAGCCGGTGAGGAGAGGGAAGAGCAAGGCGAAGGACCAGGGGCTGAGGGCACCTGGCCCGCAGCCACAGCCAAGGGACCTACAGGACGCGACAGGCAAATAGGCGGTGGGCATGCAGCTGCAGAACCAATAGCGCCAGAGGAAATGGCATCCGGAGCAGGTAGACAAGCAGGGGCCGACGAAGGCGCAACCAAAGCTGAAGGTGCTGGCTGAGGGGGATGGATCTCAGCCACGGACGTAGGGTAGTGGTGGCGAGCAGATGCAAGAGCAACATCCACAGGAGGCCCAGTCATAGACTTCTGACAGTTGGGAAGGACCGGCCTCCAAGCTTTAGCAGGTACCGGCGGAGTCGCAGGCGCAGCACCAACCATGGAAGAAGACAAGCCAGCAGGGCCAGGACAAGCAGGTGCCATAGGGGGAATGGACTTGGATTTGCACTGAACCACAGTGTGCCCAAGGTGGAAGCAGGCATGGCAGAACGATGGGGGGTCAGGGTAGACGATAGGTTGCCAAGAACCCCCACCTCCATAGCCAACCCACACTCGACCAGGTAGTGATTTGGAGACGTCCAGTTGGAAGCAAACTCTAGCTGCATGAGCTTGAAGTAGAGAGGTGGTGTTCCGATCGATCTTGAGCACCGGCCCAATGCTTCCAACAATGGAGCGAAGCATCAACTCGTTGAAGAAATTAGCAGGGAGGCCAGGGAGTTCCAGCCAGACGGGCACTATAGGGGAATCGAACCGAGGGCAAAAGTCCAAGGACCACTTAGAGAACCTGAAAAGCTTGCCGTGGACATATAGGGAGCCCTTGAGAAGGACCTGGAGGTAGTCCTCAGAGTTCTGGAATTTTATAAGAAGATGCCGTCCATCAAGAGCGCTGAGGAGGAAGTCCTCCGAGAATGAGAACCATTGCATCAGGTGCGCGCGGATGTCTTGGAATGGCGGCCGACCTCGTGGAGTTTTGGCAATGATAGCGAACAGGAGGGGCTTGCAAGATTCTTTGATTTCGTCGAGGGTGAAGAAGCATGTCGGCTCTCCTGAATCAGACAGCGCCGGAGAATGGATGGCCAGGGAGAGCGCCGGAGAGGATTGAGCTTGGCGGATGATCTGAGCGAACGAAGGGCCAGAGGCCGAACCCGGCTGACCCACGGCAGGCCAAGAGGAAGCCTTGGGAGCAAGGCCAGTGAAACCGAGCGGCGTCTTGAAGTGGGGACACGGCGGAGGGGCCAAGCAGGCAGCAGAGCCGGGGCTGGGCGATGGTAGAACTGAAGAAGCTGTCGGAGGTGCATGGACCGCCACCAGTGCTGGAGGGGAGGCCGGAGTCGCGGAAGCAGTGGCGAGGGCCACAACCGCCTGCAGGGGGGCGCACGACGGGGGGCAAGTGCTGGAGGGCAGAGCAACCGGAGGACAGCGTCCGCTTACCACCGAAAACAGAGTATCGTTTCTGCCAGGGGTCCCGTCAAGTGCGGTAGAGAGAGATAGCGAGGGGGCTGAAAGTGTGGGGAAGGTAAAAGCAACGTGGCACCCATTGGTTGGGCGAGGCGCGGGGTTGACCACAGTTAGGTCAACAGAATCGGGTGAAACGTCAGAAGTGGGTGATAGCGTAAGGGGCGAAAGGGCGGCCAACGAAGGAGATGAGGCCACGAAAGATGGCGTGATGACTTGGGGAAATACGTGGCACCCAGGGATAGGTGAATGGGTAGCCTGGAAACCACGAACGACGCCGTCGGGGTAGGAAGAGAAGGCCGGAGGCAAGCTGGTGGCTGACGGGCCAGAGGCAACAAGCGGAACACCACCGCGATGGCCGTCGATGAGGACTGCAAGGAGACCACCAGACGATGGTGCAGGGGCAAGGGCAAGCCCAACCCCGTCCACTGCAGGCGCGATAGAACAGCCCCCCATGAACGAACCATCAGGGAGGAACAAAGGAGGACCACCTGGGAACACAGGAGCTCCACCGAGGGCAACGGGCAGCGTCGGAGGGGACGCCGGAGGGGGAGGGGGAGGCACGTGGCCTCCCCCCCTCCAGACATGGCCGGAGGAGGGTCACCGATAGAAGCAGCCACCGGGGAGGGCAGGGCAGGGGGGGATACGCGAGGGCGAAAGGAGAAAGACGTGAGGAGAGAGAAATGCATGCAAGGAGATTGGTGCGGAGTCTTCCTCGGCTCCTCAGAAGAAGCGTCGCCATGGCCGCAGAACTAGGCGACTCGCTGCTGCAACCAGCAACTCCGGCAAGATGGTCCTTATCGGCGACTTGCGGATCCGTCTCTACGGGGGTGAACCAATCATACCCCAGGAACGGACCGTCCCCACCATCCCCACTTCTAATCGTTTTGACCTCTTGCGTCAAACACGAGAGGACGGGGCGAAGCTCAAAGGAGCGGGTTCCTCGACGGCAGCCCAGGGGCACCCACTGCAGCTAGGCACACAGCCTCCCAAGACAACTCGTCGGAAAAATGACGACAAGGGAGATCAACAATCTGACCTGAGAAGAATCTGGGTCACCCCAGAAGAAGCTCAAGCCGTTCGGAGGGCGTGTATCACAAACCCCCTGTGAGCGCTCAGACGCGGCATCAGATGAGATGCGGCTGGCTTTACAGTAGCATTGTCGTATGATGCCCAGTCATCCAATGTCCCCCGCACAAGCAGGCGGAGGCAAAGGCGAGCCCGTCCCCGGGCCCTCTAGCAACCTGTCCAGGGTTCTCCTCCGCCAGACATCGGGAGTGAGGCCCCTCCGCAACACATCTCGGTCTTCGAAAAACTAGGGACGCCTGTCCGCCCCGAGCGACACCCGCGGAGGAAGCAAACGGCCCGGTTCATCAATGATGCAGTTCGAGTGTTCGCGAGCTACACCACCGGGCACCAGCCGGACACCCAGTCTGACGACTTGAACCAGCCTCTGTCCCACTTCAGGAGGCCACGCCACCAGGCTCCGCCGCCTCCTCCAATAGGTCACATCGGCACTTCTACCAGACCACAGGCGTCGGAACGCGCAGAAGAGGTCCCGATAGAAGACCGTGACCCTCCCATCAACGCAGAGCCGGTCAACAATGACCCTCCTACGAACGAGGTTCAAGAAGTGACCCTCGACACTCTTATGAAGGAGAACCAGCATCTGAAGGCCCTCCTGCAGGACCTCCTCCAGGAACGAGACATTCATCCTCAGCAACCTGCTAGGCCTCAGGCCGAGGCACCGGTACCCCCGGCGGCTCGCGACGCTGCCAACACCTCAGCGGCAATTACCCGAACCCCACTGGCAACTGGGTTCGGCACGCCCCCGGTTGAGGCTCAACCACGAGCCTCCAACACGCCAGTGCTAGAGAATCTCTTGGCGTAGCGCCAGATGATGGAGCGCATTGTCGAGACGAAGCTCACCCAGTATGGTGAAGGGGATGTCACGGTAGATCTCTACAGTGTACCTTACCTGCTCCACCACCAGCTGAAAAAGCTTCCCCCAGAGTACTCCAAGCCCCCGAAGCTGTAAAAGTTTGATGGGCAGGGGTCGCCGCACGAACACTTGGCCTACTATGTTATGGCCATGGGCGAGCTCGCGTTGGATGAATCATATCTCCTCCGCTACTTCGCCACTTCGCTCACAGGAACGGCCTTCCAATGGTATTCCCGCCTGAAGCCTAACTCAGTCATCGACTGGGCGGATCTCCAGAAGAAATTCCTCGATCGATTTCAAACGGCTGAGACGAAGGTCTCTCTAGCCGAACTCTATTCTCTTCGGCAGAAAAAGGGCGAGGGCTCCCTCGACTTCATAAAAAAATGGCGAGACCTTAGCATGAGGTGTGTCAATCAACCCACTCAAGAGGACGCCATTACTATATGTCGTCGAGGTCTGGCAGCCGAGGTTAGCGAAAAGCTTCTCGGCACCAATATCAAAGGCTTCGACCAACTTAATTCAGCAGTTGTCGAAATAGAGATGTTCTTCGCCGATAACCTGAACTATGCTGCAGCAAAGGGTAAACAAGCGTGAGAACGCCAGTCCGGTAAGGAGGTGAATATCATAGAGTTCACCCCTACCGCCAAAGCCCATAAAAGGGCCGAGTCTAGTGGCTCTGACAAAAAGCCAGAGGATAAGCCGGCTGCTCCTTCCTTCTCGGAGCGTATGAAGACACCCTTCTCCTTCAAGAAGGAACACACGAAGATGCTCTTCGACCTCTGCATGGCCCAGAAGATCATCGAACTGCCAGAAATCCGCAAGCCGGACGAGGCCCTGAAGACCGATGATCCCAATTATTGCCTATACTATCGCATGCTGGGTCATTCAATTGAACATTGTTACGTCTTCAAGACTCAGGCACAGAAGCTAATCCGAGACGGTCTTGTTAAAATGAAGAGCGACCTTGTCGATCCTCCGCAACCACATACATGGGCCAGGCCTGCTAAGGCCGCACGCGTGGCTCACCCCTCGGCCAATGTCATCCACATGATGGCCGCATTCTCTCTCTCTGACGATGAGTCAGAGGAGCATAGGGCTAATCGAAGGGAACGTTCGATCTGGTACCAAGGGTGGAGGCCCTGGCATGATCGGAGACCTCTCTCCTTCCCCAGGGAGAGAACCCGGCGTCTCTTCGATATCCTCGTCGAGAGGGGGCAAATCATGTCCTGCGACTCGCCTGCCAACTACACCCATTGGGATCGTAGTCACCCCCAGTACCGCCCCCTCCACGCCACAATCTGCCACCCGATCGAGTCCTGTGAGGAAGTTCAACACCTCATCTAGGAACACATCCGATGGGAGCAGATCGATGCGGAAGGAAACTCCATGTCGCTCGTCAGGCTTTGACAAGCTGTCGAAGAGACCCTGAGCATCGCCAGGGATGCGCTAGAGTGGCCAGACTCTCCTCAAGGAAACGGGCACGGGCTGCCTTACCAGCATCCTCCAAAATGGCTCGAGTTTTGGAATGACAATCAAGAAGCGCTCGAGCGATTGTGAAAACGTAGAGAGCAGGATGCCAGTCAAGAGACGGAGACGACTAACTTCTCGGTCAATGTCATCCATTCTCCGGCTCCTCCGGCCCTTGAGGGCTCTCTGGTGTCTACAGCTAGCCAGCCAACCCCAGCTACCTCGGTTGTGCGGTGGCGATCCTAGCGGGAGCTAAAGTCTCTCCCTTTCCCTGAAGAAGACACCGCTAGGCTCCTCCGGGTCCTTCTCGGCCGAGAGGACATTTTGGTGGGCGAGCCGACGACAAGCTCTTCAGCTCTCTCTCATCCTCTCCACGTCCTATCTCCGTCACCAATAGCCACGGATAGAAAGGGAAAACAAAAGCAAGGTGAGGCCCCGCCTCAACCTCGTTACACCTCCTCAGCGGAGGGGCCGTCGAGTCCTCCCCACCTACCTGTTGACACAATCCAAAGTACGAAGAAGGCATCTTCGGAGTCTTCAGCGGCTTCGATTCAAGTGGCGGGCCCACCGCCACAAGGCTCCGCCATTCCGTAGAGTCGGGATAACTGTGCAGAGCGACAACGTCTTGCAATGCCGTCAGTTGCCGCTGGGCCCAGCTCTCAGCATGCTTACAAAGGCAAGGCTAAGAAGCAGGATGACAAGTACACTTCTCTGTCCGCTTCTCAACAGAAGCCGCCGCCATCGCGGGTAAGGCATCAAACCGCGCATATGTTCTCCAACACCGGTCTCAACATATCGGCTCAGTAGAAGACATCTTTATCGCCACCACGGTTAAGGCATCAAACCGTGCACACGTCTTCGGACGCCGGCACCAGCCTACCAGTTCCTCAAAAGCCATCGCCATCGCGGCTAAGGCATCAAACCGCGCACACATCTTCGGATGCCAGCACCAACCTACCGACTCCTCGTAGGCTCCCGTCGCCACCGCGGGTAAGGCATCAAACCATGCATACGTCTCCGGACGTCAGTCCTAGCATTCCGACATGCTAGGAATTGCCGCTCGAGGTGATCGAGCAGGCGATTAATGTCACCTTCTATATACAACAAGCGAAAGGCGCCTGGATCAAAATCCGGGCGAGGAAGAGTCATCGACCTCGCCCTGCAAAGACATCAGCTCGGAGATATCCTCATTAAGATTTGTCAACTCCGGCTCCAGCACCTCTCCCTCCTGTGGACGCACTAAAATTCAGAATGAATCGTTTTGTTTGTTGATCGGGGTTCATTCGTTTATTTAGTGCGAGGGCGTGCCAGTCACAAAGTGACGATTTATTCGGGCTTCATGGAAGCCCATGGTGCGCGCGATCTGACTAATCAGCCAATTGTGTAGTTCGTGTCGGGACCAATACCCGCCGTGCCGTAAAGGCCACGGCGTTATTTACATCCCCCATACAGGGGAACACCCTTGATTGATTGTCGAAAATAAGGGCCCTACGGTCTGAAATTCATGGTAATAAAGCGAGAACAAAGATCCCGGATCACGTCTAAACAAACCCGCGTTTGGGCGTAAAGTGTTCATAGGCACGTATATGTTGGTCACTCACGGACCATTTCGTGTTCGGACGGAAGTCCGAATTTGTAGCGTCGAAGACGATGATAAAACCGTACGGATGTCTACCGTAGGTACGGCAAGTTTAATGCGGATGCGGGATCGGATCCCGGAAGAAGTGGGTCAAGCTGATGGACTATCGGCCCAAGAGGTGCACGGATCATGACCATGTCGGGGATTTCGAGTTCCACGTCCGATACCACGGGGCATCATTACTTTTCTCTTCACGCACAGTCCGGGGAAGCGAGTTGTTAAATGTGAAACCCGAACTCGCCAACGTGCGCCCTCGCACGCGGATCGACCTGTGCGGTCAGGTCACGGGGTTCGACCTGCGGGGGGTCAAGGGGGCAGCGCCCCGTTGCGAGGGTTTCTGGGGGCAGCGCCCCCGGAACAAAATTTTGATTATAGAGAGGGTTACATTGTTTGTTCTCGTGAGAGTGGTTCATAGTCTTTTATTTCATTCATTTGTTTGGGTCCTTTCTTTTAATTTATTTATGAGTTTTAAGCTTTTCTTCCATTTAGTTAATTGTGTTTTTTTTATAGGAGGCATGCCGGATTAGAATGGCAAGGGAGCGCGCCGGGTATGGAACCTCAAGGAGGGCGCCGTATTAAGAATGGGCAAGGGGCGCGCCGTGTTAAGAAGACTGTAGGGGCCACGCCGTTTTAATGCAACAAGATGGAGATGGGCGGGCCGGGTAGATGCCAAGGAGGAGGAGCGTGCCGGATTAGGATCTTCAAGGGAGCGCGCCGGATTAGGGGGGGTCACAAGAGGCGCGCCGGATTAGTATGCTTGCAAGGGAGCGCGCGGAATTGGGAAGTGAGCAGGGGCGCGCCGGATTTGGGTTCAAAGAGGGAGGAGAGTGTTTTAAGAGGAGGGTTAAACCGGCGCGGGGGAATAGTCACCACACCGTATTAAACTCTGCCGAGGGTTTAATGCTTTGACTGTGTGTTTCTTTTCTTTTCTTTCACCCGTAGGTGGGTTTTATGATCCGTTTGTTCATCCATTTGGTAGATTAAGTATGTAATGAGGTGGGGTTTAAGTGATTTGTTCGGAGGAGTTTATTGTGTAAGATTTTAGGGGTTAGTTCACAGAGGGTTCACTGTGTGTTCTTCAAAGGGTGTCTTGTTCGTTTGTTCTTGAGCGTTCTTGGCCCTGGCAAAAATTGGGCAGCACCTCCCCCGGACCCCGACTTGCCAGAGAGAAGCGAAAGCCACCACACGGATTACTCCCGGGTAAACTCTCAAAATGCGGAACGGCCTCACGGTGGTCCGTTAGCCCAAGTGTGAGTGTGGAACGCTCGAGGGCCAGCCTGCGAGAGTGACCACGACTCACGGGTGATGATCTTCGGGGCGGGGTGAATGTTTGCCACAAGGGCAATGAATGTTCATCCGTCGGAGGGCTCCTTTGAGGGTCATGGCACGGAGAGGCAGACCTCAAAGGCCCGGGATGATCGGAGAGTGAAGAAAGGAAGCGGAGGTTACACGAGGAAGATTAGGCTTGCAAAAAGAAAACTCTTCTCTTTTATTCATCCACACAAACGGGGAAGGCTTAGACACAGGGAGGCCCATTCCGAAGGAAAGGGGAAATACATCGGAGGGGGATGAAGGAGATGCACCGGTGGGGGAGAGGGGATGGAGCTCAAGCTCCTCCCCCCTCCGGACTCACCTTCCCTCTCTCATACACTATCTCTTTCTTTCTCTTCACCTTACCGGCGTGGGTGGACAGAGCTCCTTCTCTCTTTTTCTTCTTCCCTTTACTGCACACAGCCGAGCGCCTTTTCCTCCAAAAATGCCCAGCCGAGAGAGGAGTCTCCAGGCTGGTTGAAATCGAGCCTGCAGAGTATATATATAGTGGGTTGCCTTCTCTTTTCTCGAACGGAAGAAAGCTCATGCCACTGCGTTTGTCTGCCAGATGAACAGGGTTGGCATGTCGCTGGCATCCGACGATTCGTGTCGTACAATGTCGTTCGTCCGAGGACCGCACGGTTACGGATTTGCTGGGATATCTTATGCTGCTGCTGCCACCGTCGATGCATGCTACTGCTATCACTGCCGCTTTGCTGTCGAGCGGAGGAGGAGACACGGCTCGTGGCATGGAATGTTCTCTGTGTGCTCAGACTGGCGCGAAACAGAGTGTCGGAGTGTAGATGGGATGGCATGGGGTTAAACCGGCGAGGCGGGGAGCGCGCCGGATTAAAGCTTTGCAAGGGGGCCACGCCGTGTAAGCATCGCAAGGGGGCCACGTCGTGTAAGCATCGCAAGGGGGTGGCATTTGAGGTTAAACCGGCACGGTGTTGTGCGCGCCGGATTAACAACATACAAAGGTGCCACGCCATTTTAACCGAAGCAAAGGGAGCGCGCCGTTTTAACGAAAGCAAGGGTGCAAATGGGAGATGAGGCGCGCCGATTTTAGGGGCGCCGTATTAAGGCAATGAAGAGGGGCGCGCCGATTTAGACCGCGCCCTTTTAAGCACCAAATGGATTCTTCTTGGAGTCACGACCATTTATATGAATGTTGGCGTTCCCGGAATGCTCTAGTTGCAATGTATGGCCTCCATAATATTCTGTTTGCAGCCTTTAGGGCTCGGTCCCAGACTTTGTGTGACTTTCGGTGCATGCCGAGACTGTGTTGGAGTTCCTGACTTTTCTTTGATTCAGCTCTTGACATGGTCGATCGGAGAGTTGTAGCAGTATCTTCCGCCTGGGGGGGCTTCCTTAACGGGTAGCGGACCACTAAGCGAGTTCTCATCCTGATCGGGCGAGGCATGAGGTTTATTTGATGTTTCCATCTTCGGCTTGCTCTCGAGTGTCGAGACGTGCATGCCTTATGATCCTCATCGACATTTTTCGACGTCCACACCTCCTACTCCGTTGGAGACGGCTATCGCCAAGAGACAAGAGAAAAATAGGAGGAAGAACCTCAGAAGGCAGCTCAAGAAACAGGCTGAACAAGCAGCCGCCCTGCAATTTCCAGCCGAGCAAATGCCTCTTCAAAGGCTCCAGCGGCTCATTGATGACTTGGAGGAATACGTTCCCCCTCGTCCTACAGGCGCTCTCCCACTCGACAGCTATATCCTGTGGGAAGAAATGCAGAAGCGAGCCCGCCTCAGAAATTGTGTCCAAGAGATGATCCAAAAGCTCAGGGACGGCGAGAGACTCGTGATCCCGGACGAGCTCTCCTTGTGCTATAAAGACAAGGAGATCACTACAGAGCAGCTGGAAGAAATGCTTCGGCGCTGCACCTGCAACATGGTGGCTATCCCACCTCCCGACAATATCAACGCTTCTCGGCAGGGCGAGTCAGTAGCCTCCCGGACAAGACAAAGGGCTACCCCTCCTCTGGGGCTACAGCCAGCTCCAGAGCACACCGGTTGCGGCCGAGGTCATGGCCGGGGACGTGGTAGAGGCCATGGGAGAACTCCCGAGTTACCCCTCTCTCCGTCCACTTTCGACCCGGAGCGAATCATCCTCTTTCGAGGAGAGGAACCGGCTCCTATTCTGAAAGTAGAAATTCGGGGCGAACCCGGTGTCTTCGATCCTTCCGACATTGGCAAGACTATTACCAGTCTCCCAGCCCCTGCGCCAGTACCGGCTTCTGCGGCAGAACAAGCGGGACCATCCGGCAAGGATGAGCCAGCCCGCTAATCACCCCTAGAAGAGCCATCATTGGCATCCCTTTTCCAAGAGCCCGCTGGCGACCGAGGTCAATCCAATCCCGGTGGTAAGGGCAAGGCAGTGCAACTCCCCGATAGGGAACAGCACGGCAGCTCGTAGAAGGTTCAACCTGACATACTACCCTCTCTGGAGGACGCTCGAGCCCGAGCTGATCGGAAGGTCCTCCACCAGATGAAATGCTTCCCTGCCAGCATTTCAATTTGGGAAGCCATCGCTTGGAGTAAAGACCTAAGGGAAGCCCTTATCAAAATACTCCAAGAGCCGGAAGTGTATGAAGCGCATGCCGCGGAAATGAAGGCGGCTGCCTATGGAGCCTTCGTAGCCACTATCACATTCACGGAGAAAGATATGTTACTTTCCCCTCCGTGCCATAATCGTCCTCACTACATGAAGGGGAAGATCAACAGGCATGATGTGAACCGGATCCTAGTGGACGCTGGTGCCGCAGTCAACATCATGCCGCTCAAGACCTTCAAGTCTCTATATCTGACCCCATACCTCCAGAAGGTTCAAGCGGTCAAGACATCCGGCTTCAACCAGAATACCGAGGACGTCCTCGGCCGAGTGGACGTCTATCTGGTGCTCGATGATTTCACCTCAAAGGTGACATTCTACATCATCGACTCCAACACATCTTATAAGATGCTATTGGGTAGACCCTGGCTCCATGAAAATTGGGTCATCCCGTCAACTCTCCACCAATGCATCAAGTATGCCAAGGACAGAGAGCAACATAAAGTATTTGCAGACATGTCGTCGTTCACACTGGCAGAATGCAACCTAGCCGACGTTGCGCTCTACTTCAAGGGGATTAGTCCATACCCCGTGATCAAGAGCAAAAGCAACGGTTGGCTCTCAGAGGAAGACGATGATGATCTCTTCTCTGTTGACAAGGAAAAGGCCTAGCTTCACTGGCTGCGCCTCGATTCCAAGTCAACCCAGGATCGCCCTGAGAGGTGCCAGATCGACTTCGAGGCTAATCTCATTAGCCGAGCTATCGGCAAGAGTATATGCTTGCCACCAGACTGCATCCAGCTCCCATGTGCATCCGAGGAGCACAGCGTCGAGTCGCTGACGACCTTCATTGTCACCTTCAAGCGACAACGTCGGAACAAGAAGAAGGCTAACAGGGACAAACCCATTGTCTTCTACAAAGGAGACATGGTCCCTCAGGTCCCGCCAGATGATGACTTTGACTGGTCTAGACAAGCCGATGATACCCCTGAAGCGGTTCAGGTGTGGGGCGATTTGTCACCGCATATTCAAGAAATGTGTTTGAAGCAACACATTCCCCTGTGGCAAACTCCTGCCCAACAAAGATACTTCCGTCGATTGTGGGACCCTTCCAAGGGCCGGGGGCAACCCCCGTCCTTCCATAAGGATACCAGGGGGCTTGGTTATGACCAGGACCCGGACTTCTGCGTCCACTACGTAGTTAACGTCATAGGCTTGGCGCTACCAGCCGACGACCAAACAAGAGTCGAAACCAAATTCGATAGCTCCGAGGATGAGGGAGAGGAAATTCTGATCCCGAACTTTGCCAAAGCCAGAACCCTGGCTCAAGCCGTCGGGGAACCTTCTTCGCCTCCCTGCCAAGACAAAGGGGCGGGAGAAGCTTCTCCGGTCTCTCAGCCAATCGAGGGACCCAGTACAATAAACCCTCCTAAAGGGGGGAATCTTGCTGGTCTTAGCTGCGAAAGATTGCCAGCTCAGCCAGGCAACCTCGGAGAAACCTCAGCAACTCTAGTTGATGACTGCTGGCCAAAAGCCGGCGGCCCAGATCGATCCCTAGCGGATCCCAGCAATAACGGCCCTCCAGTCCCATCGGCGTCAACTGGTGGCTTCGAGAACCAAGAGCTACCTGAAGCTGACACTGATGATGAGGATTTCATCGACTTCCGACCCGCTCCTCCCGAGCTGGAGGACGACGGCCAGGCGACCGTGAATGAGCTCATTGAAATCAATCTGGGCAAAGATGACCCCCACAGCCTACATTCGTCAGCGCTCTCCTCACCGAGGTAGAGAAGTGGGATTACAAGCAACTCCTGCTTGAATACAAGGACTGCTTCTCCTGGACATACAAGGAGATGCCAGGGCTAGATCCCTCCATAGTGGAGCACGATCTAGCTATTTCTCCTTCGATCGCTCTGGTCAAGAAACCTCAGCGGCGCATGCGCCACGAGCTGGAGCTCTAGGTTTCGACCAAAGTTCATAAAATGGCCGAGCCGTGCATCTACCCGATCTGGCTCGCCAATATAGTTCCAGTCAAGAAGAAGAATGGTCAAGTCCGCATCTACGTCGACTTTCGGGACCTCAACAAAGCCTGTCCAAAGGATGACTTCCCAGTTCCAATCACAGAAACAATGGTCGATATGACCACCGGCCATGAAGCCTTGTCTTTCATGGACGGGTCGTCTGGTTATAATCAAATCCAGATGTCCCTTAAAGACAAGAACCATACAGCCTTCAGATCCCCCAAGGGGATTTTCAACACAAGCGCATGCCCTTCGGTTTGAAGAATGCCAGTGCTACTTACCAAAGGGCCATGACTAAAATATTCGATGAAATGCTTCATAACATCGTCGAATGCTATGTCGACGACCTCGTCGTCAAGACTAAAAGGTGAGAAGACCATTTGTGCGACCTTTGCCAAGTCTTCGAGCGTCTCCGACAATATGGGCTCAAGATGAACCCCATGAAATGCGCCTTTGGCGTATCCAGCAGCAAATTTCTCGGCTTCGTCGTCAGGTACCGAGGAATCGAGGTGGATCCCAGCAAGATCAAAGCGATCCGAGAACTCCCACCACCCAGCAACATCACTGAGCTCAGGTCCTTCCAAGGGAGGCTGACCTATATTCGGAGGTTTATCTCTAACCTCTCCGACAGATGCGTGCCTTTCAGCAAGCTGATGAAGAAAGACGCCCCGTTCACATGGGACTCGGAATGCCAGGCGGCTTTCGAGCAAATTAAGGAGTACCTCCTTACTCCCCTAGTCCTGTGTTGCATCCCTACTATTTTGATGATGTCTCACACTACAAATCAATCTGTTTTTATCTCTAGATCAATTCATGCTTGATCATTTAGGACAGTGCTGTTCATGCATATGTGCAAGTCTACACATTGCTTATAGACTGCACAAAGTCGGCACATGGTTAGTTTGATGCTGCGTCAAGTCTATACATTGTTGCATCATGTGCTTCATGCATTAGCCAAGTCTGTACATCCGACTGTCTCATTCAGCGTCTCATGCATTGCAAGTCTATACACTGTCTGCCCTGCACGATCTGCAAATTTGTACATTGTCTAGGTTGCAAGTCTATACATTGTCTACCCTGCACACACAAGTCCATACATTGCATTTGGGCATCAAAGTCTATACATCGTCTCTCAAAGTCTGTACAGCGTTTGCCTAGAATGCATTCACTAAAGTCTATACATCCATCTCACTCAGCGTCTTTGTGCATGGAGCATTCAAGTCTGTACATTATTTTTCCATGCACGCATTCAAGTTTGTACATCATTAACGCTGCATACATCAAGTCTATACATTCGTCTCACTTAGTGTCTTCTCGCATTCACGCTAAGTCCATACACTGCATTTGGGCATTGTTCATTACAGCAAGTCTATACACTGCTTTCTCATGCACGCAATCAAAGTGTGTACAGCCTGTGTTCGCATCGGTCAAGTCTGTACATTATTTTGTCATGCTCATAAATGTCCAAGTCTATACAATCTCTACTGATATCTTTGTGCATCAGCTCACAAGTCTGAACATTGTCTAGTTGCACGCCACACGGCATAGCAAGTCCATACATTCTCCATGCATATGCAAGTCTATACTGCCAGTGTCTATACGTTGCCTTGCAGCATGCTCGCACACAAAAGTCTGCACATTCCTTCTGTTATGTTCATGCATCATTTGTCAAGTCTGTACATCGTCTTATTGACGGCATCTAAGTGCATCCATTTACAATGTGCATACTTCACTATATGCATACTACATTGCATCCCGCAAGTCTGTACATTGAGGTCGCATGCAGGCATTCAAGTCTACACATTCTCACATTGTACATACTTGCCTAAATGCTGCATCTAAAGTCTGTACACGCCTAGTTCAAAACCTGAACTAACTAATTGCATCCCTTTCTTCTCTTCCTGCAGATGATTCAGGCTAATGATTGGACACGTGATCCGAGGTTGATGCCTGGCACGTGTTCTGAGGTTTCTCTGGAAAAGGAGGGCACGAGCCCCACTCACGCCACACGAGTGAAGTCATGGAATTTAGGTCGGAAGCCATATAAAAGGATGTCCTCTGTGATCAGAAGAACAATAACTGGAGAAAAGCTGAGAAGAATTAGTGCCTGAGCAGAAGAAGAATAGAGAGAGCCTCCACGTTCCAGAGAGAAGACAGAGAGAAGAATTTGAGAGAATTGATCTGAGAGAAAAGTATTTGAGAGAGAGAGAAGAGTCTGTGACTGTGAAGATCTGCTTCTTTGGAAGCTACATTGTTCTTGGTTTTCAGAAACAATTGTCTTCATCGATTGTCTTGTTTTTCTATTTTTCACTTCATCTCTCTTATTCCATCTTGTTACCCTCCAGTGTTCGGAGGAAGGGAGAGATTCTCCGGTTTCCCTCTGGGCTTTAGAGGAAGAGAGATATGTGATCTCTGGTTTGCCAGTGACGGGCTGTCACTAGCAGGTTCCCTCCGGTTTGGAGGAAGGGAGATTCGTCTCCGGTTCTGGTCTTGCGGGAAGCAGGTCCAGGTGTCAAGCTTCTATGGGTTGCAGAGCTTGGGTTGAGGGATTTGTTTCCCTTGGTTTGTCAAGTTGTTCGGCAGCATATGTTTGCAGACTAAGTCTGCTGTTCTAGCCTTCGCTAGTGGAAGCCTCACTCTGGTTTGGAGTGAGGGGTGGATGTAGATTGTGGACTACAATTGAACCACCTTAAAAACTCCCTGCCTCTTCTGTGGTTTGCCTATTATCGTTGTGTTGCTCTCCTTCTATTTGGCATTTTGTTTCACTGTGAACAACTCTCTCGATCTCACTTCTTTCTTCTGTCTTGGTTATTGTCTGCCTTAGCTATTGCTTTCGCTGTATCTGAAGGGTTGAGAAATGTAAGTTGTGATTTACCGCTGAGAATTTAATTTTAGAGAGTGATCTATTGATCCCCCCCCCTTCTATATCACTCTATGCTGTGCATATCAATTGGTATCAGAGCAGGTTTGCATCATGTGGGCCAACGGTCAGGGTAATCCTACTGGTCCTCGAAGTTTCATGCCTGAGGGACAATCCATTAGTCACCCTCCATTCTTTGATGGTAATAATTATCTCTTCTGGAAAAACAGGATGGAGGTGTTCATCAGGGCACAGAGCCACAAGCTGTGGAGGGTAATCACTACAGGGCCGTATGATCTGCCACCGAACGAGGACGCATGGACAGATGATCATGTCAAGTTGTCTTCACTTAACTGGACGGCCCTGAACATCATCCAGTGTGCTGTTCACCCAGACGAATACGCCCGCATATCAGCCTATAGGACGGCCAAGCGAATGTGGGATGAGCTGGAACTAATCTACGAAGGTACAGCTCAAGTGACAGCCACGAAGGTAAATCTCTTCACCTCTGAGTATGAATTGTTTAAGATGAAACCAGAGGAGACCATCACTGAAATGTATGCCATGTTGTCCTTGATCACGAACACTCTTAAGGGGCTAGGGAAAGAGATAGCTGAGGCAGATGTAGTCAGGAAGATTCTTTGATCTCTAACCTCAGCATGGCACACTAAGGCCATCGTGGTAGAAGAGTCAAAGGATCTGACGACTTTGACAGTGAATGGACTCATAGGATCCCTCATGACCTATGAGATGAACTTTAAAAGAGGTGGTGAAGGAAGTGACAGGAAGGGCAAGAATGTTGCTCTCAAGGCATCCCGCAGCAAGGGTAGCAGCAGCGGGAGCAGTAGCTCTGAGCCCGATGGTTTTTCTGATCTCGATCAGGAGGAGCAGGCAATGCTCACTCGACAGTTCAGAAAATTTTTAAAGACTAAGGGGAAGACCTTTAGGAGGAAGAAGCCATACTCATTTAGTAAGAACGTTGAATCTAGCAATAATAAGGATAGAAATATTAAGAGAATGACTTATTTTCATTGCAACAAACAGGGACACATGAAAGGGGAATGCCCAGATCTCCAGAAGAAGGGTCCCCACTTTCAGAAGAAGAGCTCAAAGGTGCAGAAAAAGAAGAAGCCACAGGCAATGGTCTGCACGTGGAGCGATGAGGAAGAAGATCCGGAAAGCACTTCCTCGGAGGAAGATGAAGAAGGAATTTGCCTAATGGCAAACAGCGAAGAGGAGGTAACAAATGTCTTTGAAAATTTTTCTATTGATGACTGGGAAGACGCCTATGCTGAACTATTAGATAAGTTCAATTCACTTAGTAAAGAGCATAGGATTCTGAAGAGAAAATTCAATACCAATGTTGAAGAACAAACCCAAGTCTGTGAGAAAAATCAGAAACTAAAAGAAGAACTAGAAGAAATGACTTCCCTAAGAAAAGAAAATGAAAAGCTCAAGGGAGAAAACCAGGAGAGTCACACCCAGCTCAACGAACTGAAAATCAAAATTGAAGAAAGCCTGAATGAAAATAGAGTGAACTCAGAGAAATATGAAGCCGTTAAGAAAGTGAACGTTGAACTTCTAAAAAATTCTGAGTCTCTTCAAAAAGAGCTGGAAGATAAACAGAAGGTTTTGGAAAATTTTGTTCAAGGAAAAACAAGTATGGATGCTATACTAGGGACAAGTGTTAACTTCAATAGGGAGGGTCTAGGCTATGACCCAACTAACAAGAGACCCTTTCAATTCAAAACCACCACCTTCTGCCCAGAGAAGGGAAAAGAGAAGCTGGACACACCATCCAGCTCAAATAGCAGTCAAGGAGCTCAACGCCTGAAAGAAAATTTAACAAACAGTGCTGGTCGACCACTTAAAATGGAATGAATTTTGTGAATAACTTCACTAAGCCCACTCACTAGAACATAAATGGAAGATGGACCAAGCAAATGGATCAGGATAAAAGCTGGAATTAATACAAACAGATGGGTCCAAACAGGACCTACTGGAGAAATAACTATCATCCTCAAAAATCTGTTAATCAACAAGCTCACAGGAGATATCCCAGGAATGAGAAGCCCAATGACTGGAATAGAGCTTCCTTCTCCAGGCCAGCTGGACATAACCCCGGTCATAATTTCAATAGACCCGAAGTAAAGGTGCCAGGGAAAACCATGTTGAAGCAAATCTGGATTCCTAAACATCTGATTAGAGATTTGAATAATGTCTTTGGACCCAACTCATCTTGGGTTCCAAATCATTTTGCTTGATTTTGTTTGTGTAGGTCTGCATGGCAGTTGAGAACAACAAGTGGTACCTCGACAGTGGCTGCTGCAGGCACATGATAGGAGACCGATCCAAGTTCAGCAAGATAGAGATGAAGGTAGGGGGTCTGGTCAAATTTGGAGGAAAGAACAGAGGTAAGATCATTGGAGTTGGCACAGTAGGTAAGTCTTCCACAAACTCCATTGAAAAAGTTCTACTTGTGGAAGGTCTTCAACACAACCTGATTAGCATTAGTCAATTATGTGACAAAGGTCACAGGGTTGTGTTTGATGATGACTCATGCAAAATTTTTGAAATAAATTCTGATGTGGTTAAATTTGTAGCCAACAGGACTAATAATGTCTACATGATAGACTTGGATGCTGAATCTGAACCTAATCTTTGTTTATCTACTAATTCTAAAAGTGATGCTTTTGAATGGCATAGACGTCTAGGTCATGCTAGTTTCTCTACTTTAAATAAATTGGTCAAGCATGATTTAGTTAGAGGCATGCCTAGAATTAAGTTCAATTCTATTTCAAAATCTTGTGATGCCTGTGCTCTAGGCAAACAGACCAGGAATTCTTTCAAGCTAAGATCTGAGCCATTGTCCTCTAGACCAATGGAACTTCTCCATATGGACCTCTTTGGTCCTACTAGGACTCAGAGTCTTAATGGGAATAGGTTTGGCTATGTGATCATTGATGACCACTCTAGATTTTCATGGATCTTTTTCTTAGCCAATAAAAGTGATGCTTTTCAAAAGTTTAACCAGTTTTTCAATAAGGTCAAACAAGAAGGAAAATACAAGATTTGTACAATTCAATCTGACCATGGAGGTGAATTTGAAAATTCCATGTTTTCTGATCTTTGTGAAAGAGAGGGACTAACACACAGGTTTTCTTCTCCTAGGACATCTAAACAGAATGGAATTGTGGAGAGAAGAAATAGAACTATTGTGGAGATGGCCCGAACCATGCTGATTGAGAGTCAATTACCAAGGAAATTCTAGGCAGAGGCGGCCAATACAGCAACTTATATAATCAACAGGGCCATGGTAAGACCTATTCACAAGAAAACACCCTATGAGCTACTAAAAGGTAAGAAACCAAACTTGGTCCATTTCAGAATTTTTGGAGCTAAATGCTTTATTCATAATAATGACAAGAAAGACTTAGATAAGTTTGAAGCTAAAAGCTCCCCTGGAATATTTTTAGGATACTCTTAAGTGTCAAGGGCATATAGGGTCTTTAACATAACAGACCAGAAAGTTGAAGAGTCTCCACACATCATTTTTAGTGAAAAGAAAGGTGTTACTAACATTGAAAATATTGACAGGGATTCCAATCACGATGGGGAATTCCTAGAATACCAAGAAGAAGAGAAGACTCAGCCGAGTGGAACATCAAATCCTCCCAACCAGGAAGGGCCAGAAGAAACATGTGAGTCTTCAATAAATGTTAGATTTCTTAAAGATCATCCGATAGATAATGTCATAGGCAACCCTGAAGATCCTCTTCGGACTAGGTCTCATTTTAGGAATGTTAATAATCAAGACCTAATTGCTTTGGTCTCACAAATTGAACCCAAATCAGTAGAAGAGGCCTTGGCTGATCAGTCTTGGATCAATGCTATGTGTGAGGAATTAGGTCAGTTCGAAAGAAATAATGTCTGGGAGCTTGTTCCAAGACCAGAAAGTGTTAATATCATAGGAACTAAGTGGGTGTTTAAAAATAAAATGAATGAAGATGGAATCATTTCTAAGAATAAGGCCAGACTAGTAGCCAAGGGCTACTCTCAGGAATTTGGTGTTGATTTCGATGAATCCTATGCACCTGTTGCTAGGATGGAAGCAATAAGAATATTGCTAGCTTTTGCATGTTCCAAGAATATAAAACTCCAACAAATGGATGTTAAAAGTGCCTTCTTAAATGGAGTCATTAAGGAAGAGGTTTTTGTTGAACAACCCCCTGGATTTCAATTCTCTCCTCAACCTAACCAAGTTTTCAGGTTAAACAAAGCCCTGTATGATCTAAAGCAAGCTCCTCGAGCATGGTATGAAAGACTGACTGCATTTCTGATCAGCAAGGGCTACAACAGAGGTAAAGTTGATCAAACTTTATTTACCAAGGGTACAAATAAAGATCTCATCATAGTTCAGGTATATGTAGATGACATTGTGTTTGGATCAACTAGCTATGAACTATGTGATGAATTCTCTAAAATGATGTCTGCTGAATTTGAGATGAGTTTGGTCGGTGAACTAAAGTACTTTCTTGGCTTACAGGTACAACAGTTAGAGGATGGATGCTTCATCAACCAGACCAAATACACAATGGAACTATTCAAGAGGTTTGGTATGAATAACCTGAAGCACATTACAACACCCATGGGTACCAATACCTCACTGGATGCAGATGAGACAGGTAAAGAGGTAGATGCCAAGCTCTATCGAGGTATGATTGGATCTCTACTTTACTTGACAGCCTCTAGACCTGATATACAGTTCAGTGTAGGAATGTGTGCAAGGTATCAGTCTAGACCCACTGAATTACATTTAGCTGCAGTGAAAAGAATTTTCAGATATTTGTCAGCTACACACTCTCTTGGTTTATGGTTTCCTGCATCACACACACTTGATTTAGTTGCATACACAGATGCAGATTATGCAGGGTGTAAACTAGACAAGAAAAGCACTAGTGGTCACTGTGAATTTTTGGGTGAGTGTTTAGTGTCTTGGGGCTCCAAGAAATAACATTCTGTGGCCCTCTCCACTGCAGAGGCTGAATATGTAGCTGCAGGGAGTTGTGGTACACAAGTCATCTGGATTAAACATCAGCTTCAGGACTACCAAGTAGACCTGGGGTGCACACCTATCTATTGTGATAATACCAGTGCCATTAATCTAGCCAAGAACCCTGTTTTGCATTATCGCACCAAACACATAGAGATAAGGCATCATTTCATAAGAGATGAGGTTTCTAAGAACAACTTTGAACTGATTCATGTAAGCACTGCTAATCAGATTGCTGACATCTTCACTAAACCTCTGGACAATGAAAAATTCACTTCACTGAGAAGAGAATTAGGCTTATTCAAGTTGTCTTAATTGTGAAGTCTGTTCCTTTTGTGAGGGGGAGTTATGTGTGTCTGATGGTTAGCTTTTTGTATTGCTATGGTTAAGGGGGAGCTGGTTGAGCTGTGAGAGGGGGAGTTCTTTGACTGATTCAAAAAGACTGACCAGATGTGTGTCATTGCTGGTTCTCATGATTGAACAAGTGTGGTTCTCTCAGACAGTAGAATCTCACTCATCTCTTAAGTCTATAAGTCTGTGATACTAAAGTCCAGCTAGAATCTTTCCTCTGGTAGTCTATCAGAGATCTGGATTAATTGTATAAAGTATATCATCCTACATTGTCAGTGATTCCGGTTCAGGCCAAAACCTGTATGTCTTGATATCTGACCAAAACAACTTGAAATCTAGACTTCAAGATTCACTTCAAGAAATAGTCCTTCTGGTATTGTTTTCAATCATTCCATCTCCTCAACACAAGGGATAAATCGAATGAACAAAGGTCCTGATTTGGTCACTGAGAAACTGGGAGCTTCATCAATGAAATGAAGTTTTCTCCTATGTCATGAGGTGTCAAATGCTTAACAAAAAAAAATGAAAAGAAATGACATTAATATTCTGACCATCACAGAGCAATGGTGGCTAGCTGGTGAGTAACTGGGGACTCTGGCCTCTAATCAAGGTGTTTCCTCATGTCAAAAGCCACAGTTACTAACTTTGTTCCTTCTTTTAAAAAAAAAAAAGAGAGGAGGTAATGAGGTACTCACACTGAGTAACTGGGGATTCAGGCCTCTAATCAAGGTGTCTCCCTAATGTCAAAAGAGTGAATTACCAACTTACTCACTGGTCTTCTTGAAAATCACCTCAAAATCCCGTGTCGTTATACACTTAAATGGATTACTTGTCCTCAATACCTTGAGAACACCTTCTCTGACTTTGTCTCTTGTTGTCTTCTGGGATAGTTACTTGTTCAGCTATGTCATGCCCTACTTGTTCACCCATGTTCTAAATCATACACTATGTATGTTGATAAACTTTTCTCTCATTCTAGCTCTCTATTGTTTACTAGAGTTCAAGAATCTTCACTTGAGTTTAGCACCTCACTTATTCTCTTAAGACTTACTCGTGTCTTTCTACACTAAGATGTTACTGTACTTCTTCCTCCTGTCTCCAGTACTTTCATATATCCTTCATTTCCTTTTGATGATGTCAAAGGGGGAGAGAGGTTTTGGAATATCAGTAGGTCATGAGTTGTCATGAGTTTTGGGGGAGAATTGTTCATGAGCTGTGGGGGAGAATAGTTTGTCATGACAATATCTGAGAGTGAGTTGTGGGGGAGCTGAGAGTGTGTTGTGGGGGAGTGGTTTTGGAGAAAGAAGAGTTTCAGCAGTAGTGTTTAATTTGTCTGCATGCGCATGCTTTGAATTTGCTTTGATTGTTAAAGCTGCTGTTATTTCTTTTTAAGCCTTGATATTGCTTGATTCATAGTGTTGCCATCATCAAAAAGGGGGAGATTGTTGCATCCCTACGGTTTTGATGATGTCTCACACTATAAATCAATCTATTTTTATCTCTAGATCAATTCATGCTTGATCATTTAGGACAGTGATGTTCATGCATATGTGCAAGTCTACACATTGCTTGTAGACTGCACAAAGTCTGCACATGGTTACTTTGATGCTGCGTCAAGTCTATACATTGTTGCATCATGTGCTTCATGCATTAGCCAAGTCTGTACATCCGATTGTCTCATTCAGCGTCTCACGCATTGCAAGTCTATACACTGTCTGCCCTGCCACACTGCAAGTCTGTACATTGTCTAGGTTGCAAGTCTATACATTGTCTACCCTACACACACAAGTCCATACATTGTATTTGGGCATCAAAGTCTATACATCGTCTCTCAAAGTCTGTATAGCGTTCGCCTAGAATGCATTCACTAAAGTCCATACATCCGTCTCACTCAACGTCTTTGTGCATGGAGCATTCAAGTCTGTACATTGTTTTCCCATGCACGCATTCAAGTCTGTACATCATTAACGCTGCATACATCAAGTCTATACATTCATCTCACTTAGTGTCTTCTCGCATTCATGCTAAGTCCATACTCTGCATTTGGGCATTGTTCATTACAGCAAGTCTGTACACTGCTTTCTCATGCACGCAATCAAAGTGTGTACAGCCTGTGTTCGCATCGGTCAAGTCTGTACATTGTTTTGTCATGCTCATAAACGTCCAAGTCTATACAATCTCTGCTGATATCTTTGTGCATCAGCTCACAAGTCTGAACATTGTCTAGTTGCACGCCACACGACATAGCAAGTCCATACATTCCTCCATGCATATGCAAGTCTATACAGCCAGTGTCTATACGTTGCCTTGCAGCATGCTCGCACACAAAAGTCTGCACATTCCTTCTGTTATGTTCATGCATCATTTGTCAAGTCTGTACATCATCTTATTGACGGCATCTAAGTGCATCCATTTACAATGTGCATACTACATTGCATCCCACAAGTCTGTACATTGAGGTCGCATGTAGGCATTCAAGTCTACAAATTCTCACATTGTACATACTTGCCTAAATGTTGCATCTAAAGTCTGTACACGCCTAGTTTAAAACCTGAACTAACTAATTGCATCCCTTTCTTCTCTTCCTACAGATGATTCAGGCTGATGATTGGACACGTGATTCGAGGTTGATGCCTGGCAAGTGATCCGAGGTTTCTCTGGAAAAGGAGGGCACGAGCCCCACTCACGCCACACGAGTGAAGTCATGGAATTCAGGTCGGAAGCCATATAAAAGGATGTCCTCTGCGATCAGAAGAACAATAACTGGAGAAAAGCTGAGAAGAATTAGTGCCTGAGCAGACGAAGAATAGAGAGAGCCTCCACGTTCCAGAGAGAAGACAGAGAGAAGAATTTGAGAGAATTGATCTGAGAGAAAAGTATTTGAGAGAGAGAGAGAAGAGTCTGTGACTGTGAAGATCTGCTTCTTTGGAAGCTACATTGTTCTTGGTTTTCAGAAACGATTATCTTTATCGATTGTCTTTTGTTCTATTTTTCACTTCATCTCTCTTATTCCATCTTGTTACCCTCCAGTGTTCGGAGGAAGGGAGATATTCTCCGGTTTCCCTCTAGGCTTCAGAGGAAGAGAGATCTGTGATCTCTGGTTTGCCAGTGACGGGCTGTCACTAGCAGGTTCCCTCCGGTTTGGAGGAAGGGAGATTCATCTCCGGTTCTGGTCTTACGGGAAGCAGGTCCAGGTGTCAAGCTTCTGTGGGTTGCAGAGCTTGGGTTGAGGGATTTGTTTCTCTTGGTTTGTCAAGCTGTTCGGCAGCATATGTTGGCATACTGAGTCTGTTGTTCCAGCCTTCGCTAGTGGAAGCCTCACTCTGGTTTGGAGTGAGGGGTGGATGTAGATTGTGGACTGCAATCGAACCACCTTAAAAACTCCCTGCCTCTTCTGTGGTTTGCCTGTTATCATTATGTTGCTCTCCTTCTGTTTGGCATTTTGTTTCACTGTGAACAGCTCTCTCGATCTCACTTCTTTCTTCTGTCTTGGTTATTGTCTGCCTTAGCTATTGCTTTCGCTGTATCTGAAGGGTTGAGAAACGGAAGTTGTGATTTACCGCTGAGAATTTAATTTTAAAGAGTGATCTATTCATCCCCCCTTCTATATCACTCTACGCTGCGCATATCATCCTGGGGGCACCAATCAAAGGTAAACCCCTCATCCTTTACATTGCGGCCATGGACCCTTCGCTAGGAGCTCTGTTGGGGCAAATCAATGAAGAAGTTAAAGAGCAGCCCCTCTATTACCTCAGCCAGAAGTTAATCGGTGCCGAGTACCGCTACTCCCCTATGGAGAAGGTCTGCTTGGCATTAGTGTTCGCAGTTAAGAAGCTGCAACATTACCTCTTGTCCCATCAAGTCGAGCTTATATCCAAGCACGACCCCCTGAAGTACCTCCTTCGACTACCTGTCCTCTCAGGTAGACTGGGAAGGTGGGCTCTCCTACTGATGGAGTATGACATTACTTATATCCCCAAAAAAGCAATCAAGGGACAGGGCATGGCTGAATTCTTGGCAGCCCATCCAGTGCCAGACGACTCACCCTTCAACTCGGAGCTCCCGGACGAGGAGTCCCTTGCTGCTCAATCGCAACAACTGGTTGAACAGAGTGGAGATGTCTTGCATTACTGGCAGCAAAGCGCTCTCACGACCACTGTTGCTCAATCACAACAACTAGTTGAACAGAGCGGAGATGTCTTGCATTATTGGCAACAAAGCGCTCTCACAACTAGCGTGCCTTGCTGGGAGCTCTACTTCGACGGTGCTTCCCGAGGGATCACCCGGAGCAACCAGGATCTAGCCACCACGGCAGGTGCCGACATAGTCTTCCTGACTCCACAGGGCGGAGTTTTGTACAACTCTTGCACCCTCATGAAGTCCCTGACCAACAATGAAGCCGAGTATGAAGCTCTACTCATTGGGCTCCAGATGGCTCTCCATATGGGCATTAAATGTCTCAAAGCCTACGGGGACTCCCAGCTGATAGTCCGGCAGGTCCTCGGCATTTACGATGTGTGGAAGCCAGAGTTGGTTCCATACCATACCGCCGTCACCAAACTAACCCAGAAGTTCTATTTCTTTGAAATAGATCACATTCCCAGGAGTAGCAACGCTCAGGCGGATGCCTTAGCAAAATTGGCCGCGGCCATCAAGCTCCCGCCCGAGGGCGAGGTCGATATCGTCATCAAGCACAGAAGGCTGATGCCGAGCTCACTCGAAGGCAACGCCGGTCTCACCATCAACGAGGTCCATGACCTTGACCAGAGCACACCTCCAGAAGAAAAGGATGATTGGCGTGCGCCCATCATCAAATTCAAGAAAGGGTGGCTTCCCCCTGATCGAGCTCAAAGGGTTCAGCTACTCCGCCGAGCAACCTCTTATGAGTTGATTGGCGACTCCCTGTATCGGCTTGTCCATGAGAAGGACAAGTCAATTCTCCTGAGATGTGTCTCCCTCACCGAGGCTCGAGACATTATGCAGGAGGTCCACTCCGGATTGTGCGGTGCACACCAGGCCGGAGATCGGATGAAGCACAATATCAAGCTCAAAGGCTAATTGTGCGGTGACCTTGACCAGAGCACACCTCCAGAAGAAAAGGATGATTGGCGTGCGCCCATCATCAAATTCAAGAAAGGGTGGCTTCCCCCTGACCGAGCTCAAAGGGTTCAGCTACTCCGCCGAGCAACCTCTTATGAGTTGATTGGTGACTCCCTGTATCGGCTTGTCCACGAGAAGGACAAGTCAATTCTCCTGAGATGTGTCTCCCTCACCGAGGCTCGAGACATTATGCAGGAGGTCCACTCCGGATTGTGCGGTGCACACCAGGCCGGAGATCGGATGAAGCATAATATCAAGCTCAAAGGCTTCTACTAGCCAACCATGTACGCGAACTGCATCCAGTATGCCCGTACATGCCATCAATGCCAAGCCTTTGGCCCAGTACCCAGAAGACCTCCTAACCCACTGCGTCCTACGGCCCCCACCTGGCCATTCGCTGAGTGGGGCATGGACATTGCGGGGCCTTTCCAGCCATCTTCCAAGGGCCATAAATACATCTTGGCCGCCACTGACTACTTCTATCGTTGGGCGGAGGCTCTACCCTTGCGAGAGGTCACCGGAAAAATCATTGCTAGATTCGTCCGGCACAACATCATATACCGATTCGGTAGTCCCAGTCGCATAGTGTCCGACAATGGGACACCTTTCAAGAATAATGTCGTATACTAGTTAGCGGCCAAATTCCACATCGACTGGAGAACCTCTTCGGTCTACAACCCCCAGGCTAACGGCTTGGCTGAAGCCTTCAACAAAACCCTCTGTAAGCTCCTGGCTAAGATGGTTAGCCACCGGAAACGCGACTGGGGTGAAAAGGTCTTCGAAACATTATGGGCCTATCGGACGGTCTACAAAACTCCCACGGGATGCTCACCGTTCTCCCTCACTTACGGGGCAGAAGCAGTTGTCCCCATCGAAGTCCAGTTAGCCTCTTACCGGGTGGCCATCCACACCGGCCTTGCCGGTCCTGATGAAGACGAGTACATGTGAAGACTAGAAGAGCTCGCCGATCTAGAAGGCAAGCGGCTCGAAGCCTACAAACACTTGCAAATATACCAGGCTCGTATGGCTCGGGCCTACGATAAGCTCGTCAAACAGCGAGCTTTCAAGCAAGGCGACCTTGTCATGATCAAGGAAAAAGAGGTCATGGCAGGGTGCTCCAGTGGAAAGCTACAGCCAAATTGGCGAGGTCCATACATCATCCAGAATGTCTATGAGGGTGGGGCATACACGGTTGTTGATCACAAAGGTCACAGACCATTTTTGCCTCTCAACGATAAACACATGAAGCTGTATTATGCACCAGAGCACAAGTTCGCGCGCCAGCCAGACTAAGGCGCACGTCCCAGCTACTATCAATAAGGCCGGTCCTTCCCCGTGAAGGATTCAACCGGCTAGTCTTCCCAGTCTACAATTCCCAGTCAACCAGCCAGCTCAGCTCCTCAGAACCGCCGCCAGGCATCTGCGGGGACTGATCTCCTGCCCTCATTCCCGTCACCACGGGGGCACGGGCACTTCTGCACCAGCACCAGCCTAGCCGCCAGGTTCACAGGTATGTCAAATATATATATATATATATAATGGGGTTAAAAATGGAGATGCCCCGACAGACCCAGTCATCCCCACCACAATAGGGTGGCTGGGGGAAAAAAGGCCAATAACCCGACTGAGGTGAAAACCCGAAAGAGCACCTCAGGCAAAATTGGGAAACCCCTCGACGTGAAAACCCGCAAGGGCGTGTCGGAAAAAGCTAAAGGGGGTCGGCTCTAGCGAAAACCCGAAAGGGCGGTAGAGCTGATAACGAGAAAATCTTCTTCTCCCCACCAGTCAGAATGGCCTTCCACCTATTCCTTGGTGGGCCGTTAGCCTCATCCAGAGCTAGTCTTCAATCCACTTGCACTGCTACGACGTAAACTCTCCAATCCCCGGTTACCCCGGCACTATTCCCGCTCAGTTTGGCCAACCTTTGGCCCTTGCTTCGGCAGCACAGATCAACCAGTCCCTGTAACAATCAATCTCCCAGTCACCATACCAGCAGACTTGCATCCCGACATACTACCAGACATTCATCATTCTCTGCCCCTACATCCTACATACCCTGCAAATCCAGAACCTTCCAGTTCCTCCATCCAATCCCTGATCCACTAGCCATAACTCTAGTCATATCTTGCCATGACAAAGTGGCCCTTCGCCACCATGGCGTGAGAATTTCTAAAAGTCATTATGAGTGGCCGAGCAATATCCAGCCACCCACACCTTCCAATCTCAGGTTACGTCCCCTGACAGCAACACGCTATGGACGGCAGTCTCAAAAAAAAATATAAAAAAAATGGGGTTAAAAAAAGAGATACCCCGGCGGCCTCAGTCAACTCTTTCCACGAGGCGACTGGGGGCAAAAATTGCCACCAACCCAGCAAAGGTAAAAACCCAAGAGGGGGCCTTAGGCAAAATCGGGTAACCCCTCGGTGTGAAAACCCGCAAGGGCACACCGGAAAAGGCTAAAGGGGGCCAGCTCTGGCGAAAACCCGCAAGGGCGGTAGAGCTGGTAAAGAGAAAAAAAAGGAAAACTCTCTCCCACTACTCTTCACTTACAAAGCCGTCGACTATCATACGCTCCGACGGCAAGCTCGACATCCCTCCACAATAACGATGGCCATTGCAGCCCCAAGGGATAGTCATCGGCAACTCCAGTTCCAGCTCCGGCTATAGCACCTTCACAGGCCAGCTGTCGGCCTCCAACCCCAGTCACGGCTACAACACCTTCACAGGCCAGCCGCCAGCTTCCAGTTTCAGCTATAACGCCTTCGCAGGCCAGCCGCCAGCTTCCTGTCTTCGGCTACAGCGCCTTTGTAGCCCAGCTGCATAGCCTCCGGTTCCAGCCTCGGCTACAACGCCTTCACAGTCCAGCCGCCAGTCTTCAACTCCAGACTTTGGCTATAGCGCCATTGCAGGCCAGCCGCCAGCTTCCAGTTTCGGCTATAACGCCTTCGCAGGCCAACCGCCAGCTTCCAGTCTTCGGCTACAACGCCTTTACAGGCCAGCCACCCAGCCTCCAGTCCCAGCCTCAGCTACAACGCCTTCACAGGCCTAGCCACCAGTTTTCAACTCCAGCCTCAGCTACAACACCTTCACAGGCCAGCCGCCAACTCCCAATCCCAGTCACGGCTACAACGCCTTCACAGGCCAGCCTCCAACCTCCAGTCCCAGTTACGGCTAGAACGCCTTCACAGGCCAGCCGCCCAGCCCCCAGTCCCAGCTTCGATTACAACGTCTTTATAGGCTAGTCGCTCATTTTCCAACCCCAGTCTCGGCTACAGCGCTTCCCAGACTAGCCGTTTGACCCAGCTCCCAGCTATCGTACCTTTCCAGGTCACCCAGCTGGCTTCGACTCCAGTCCCCATTTCCAGTCACATTCCCAGCTTCAATTTCTAGTCCCTCTCCCAGTCCCGGTCTTGGTTGCCATGTCCTCCTAGGCCGCCTAACCAGTTCAATCCCAATTTCCCACACGCGTACAAATCCCATTCTTCGGCTAACAGCCTAATGCTAGCCAATGCTCCACCATCCAGTTTAGAGTCAATACACCTTCCAGAATCACCTCTTCAACCCTAAGCCACGTAAACCACCCTGTTCTTACGGGCCTACGTTGGTCCCCTGGTATCCAGGCTTTCATCCTCCAAGAGGATTGGCCCCCACATATAGCCCTTTCCTTTCCCCCTGCTATCCAGTGCTCAGCCTCTAATCTCTAACATCGGGTTCTCTGAACCCGGTCCCAGTTGTCCCCTATCACTCATACCAGTACATCGTAGAACAAACAAGCACAGCTAACAATAAGTGGTTGTCAGTTCACACGCATCATTTCATTCCATCGAAGAAGGGAGGGAACAACCCAGTAAACAAAGAATCTGGAGTTTGTCATTAATACTCTGTAAAAGGAGCCCAAGACATGTCCTTGGGGTAACAAAATCCATACACTCCAGACATCAAAAAAAGAAGAGAAGAAAAGGGGGGGGGGGAAGATACAATCAGGGCTCCGGCTCAGTCCCCTCTAGCGCTGCAAGGTGAGAGTCCGCTGCTGCAAGCTCTGCCTCCAAGGTGGACAAGAGCTGGGCACTGGCTCTGACGGTGGTCTCAACCTCCTGCCACTCGGCTCAGATGCGCTCGACGACTGCCTATCGCTCCTCCCAAGTCTTGCTCAAGGCCTCAGCCTGACTCTCTACCTCCCTCAACTGTGCGGCTCGCCCCTGAGATGCGAACGCGGTCGCTTCGGTGTGACTCCTCTGCTCAGCTATGGCTGACACAGGCTGAGCCCGCTGCTCCTGCGCCTCCCGGATCGTCGCTAGCCTTTGAGCCCTCTACAGGTACTCGGCCCAGATCCCATCCAACCAGGACATGCAGAGCTCGCGTGGAAATTCGAGCGCGTGGTAGCCCTGGGTGCACTCCCGCAGCCGCTGCCTCAGGTCCTCCGGAGAAGAAAGGGGCTCGCTCTGTGAGTAGCCTCGCGCCCGCTGGAGCAGGGTGGCACCTGCACTCGCCTCCAGCAATGGCTCCGGAGGGGAGGTGAATGGAGGCCACTCGACCCCCAAATCTAGGGAGAGGTCTCCGAATGCAGCCAGCACTCCAGTGAAACCTACATAGTTCCAACAAACACCAAAGGGAGTCAGTAACACATAAAAGGCTTCCTTCGACAAACAAGGTGAAAAACCTAACAAAAAGAAAGGAGACAAGCCTTGGCTCCTTACCTGCAGCAAGTCCATCGGTCCCTGTGGCATCATCTGTCGGGGTCGGAGAAGGCAACTGCACCTCTGCCTTAACCGCATCACCTGTCGGGGTCGGAGAAGGCAATGATTCCTCCACCGCCCGGTCATCTCCAGCAAGCACAGGTGAGACAGGGGGCTCCTCCTGCCTGCCCTCATCAGGAGCCGACGCGCGCTCCTCCTCAGACTCTGACACTATAAGTTGTTAGACTTTTGTGACTTCCCTAGTGTTTTAATGATGAGCATCACTATGTTAAATATTGTTATTTTAATCAGATATCTTGAGTAATGTTATGCATTTGAAATTTCTCTGATTATCAGGAAAACTGCCATGAGATAATACCCTGCATGTCCGTATTGTTCCTTTCATACTTCGTGTTGGTTGTGTTCACTTCACTTCGTGTTGTCTTTTTGAACATCGTGTTGTTCCAACTATGTTTGTTGGTTGTCTTCGTGTCGTGTTTTGTTCCAGCGCGTGCTGAACACTGCAGCACCTCATGCTGCTTTCTGTACCACCTCGTGTCGCTCCATCTGTGTCACCCCTTTGTCTTCGAGACTTATGTTCGTTCCTAGTCTATACAGCCTCATCTTTTCCTTCGTCCCAAGCCAAAGTCTACACATTGTCTTAGCGTCATGCATCAGTCTTCAAAGTCCATACAATGCACTGTAGCATGTTCGAAGCTAAGTCCATACATTGGTTTAAGCTTCCAAGTCTGTACATTGGCTTTCAAGCTTTCCAAGTCTATTCATTGGCAGCTGAACTTTGAAGTCTATACATTGGTCTTCACTTCAAGTATGTACAGCCTTTGTCTTGCCAAAGTATATACGTTGTGAACCCTCAAGTCTGTACAGACTTTGCCTTGCTCAAGTCTATACCTTGTGAAAGTCCATGTTGTTTTCGTGTTGTTTTCATCTTCGAGTTGGTTTCAGTCCATGTTGTTTTTGTGTCGTCCTCGTCTTCGAGTCGTTCGTACGTTCGAACAACTTAGTACTCTAGCTATTTTCGTGTGTATTCAAGTCTTTTTAGTAAAGTGCCGTTTCACCTCGTGCCGTTCTCTTTGATGTTTGTTATGTCGTGTTGTTTTTTGTATTCGTGTCTTCGTGTTGCTTTTGTATTCGTGTCTTCATGTTATTCTTGTGTTTATGTCCTCGTGTTGTTTCTTTCTATCTTCGTCCAGGTTCCCTCTGATCGCGTGTTTGTCTACCTTTTCACTCCGTGAGACTTCCTTCTCACCTCGTGCTATTCTCTTCTGACTTCGTGTCATTTTCTTTGTAGTGTTAGCTTTATTATTGTGTATCTCGTGTCGTTCTCTTCGTAGTGTTTGTTTTGTTACAGTGATACTTCGTGTCGTTCTCTTTGTAGTGTTAGCCTTATTAGTATGTATCTCGTGTCGTCTCTTTTTTACCTCGTGCTGTTTTAATATGACCTCGTGTCATTCTCTCTTTATTTCATACTGTAGTAATCTTGTGTATCTCGTGTCATTCTCAGTACAGTGCATCTCGTATTGCTATCACATACCTCATGCAGTTTTAGTTGTTGTGGCCCTGAGTTTTAATCATTTTATTTCTTTGCAGGAGAAGAAGAAAAACAAAAAGAAGAAGGTGGTCCGAGGAAGAATATTCCCAGGGACTGGGCTGCACGTGATCCAATGCTAAAGGAACCAATGCTATAAAGGCACGTGGCAAGAAGGTTCTGGATGAAGTGTGGGAGGCACACGCATTCTGCACCTTACCCACCTGCTGCTGCTGCTATATATTGAAGCCTTCGTCCACAGATGAAGGTTGATCGAAAGGGAAAAGCAAAAAGCAGAAGTGCAGAGAGTTCGATCCAGAAGAAAAGAAAGAGAAGAAGAGCAGAAGGAAAAGAAGAGAAAGAGAGAGTTAGAGAGCTCGTGAGGGTTAAGAGAAAAAGAAAGTGAGAGAGAAGAGAAGAGGAAGAGAAGCTTACCTGAAGATCTGTCTACTGGACCGTGAATCAGATCCAGGCCAGTCAGCTCCGTTGAGAGCCACATTGTGCATTTCATTTTTTCAGCGTTTTGTTTGCTGAAGTTATTTTCATTTCATGTTTCTGTTTTTCCCCTTCTTATTTGGTTATCCTTGTTCTTCCGATTCTCAGTAGTGAGGTCGGGTTCCTCCTGTGGATCAGGAGAAGGGAGATCTGATCTCCGGTTGCAAGTAGCTGGGAGCTACTTGTGGGTTCCCTCCGGTTGGAGGAAGGGAGACTTGTCTCCGGTTCTGGGCTTGCGGGTTGCAAGTCCAGGGGTCCCTCTGGTTGGGAGGAAGAGGGGAGGCTGTTCCCCTAGTCAAGCTATGTGGCAGTACCTGTTTGCAGACTGAGTCTGCTTGTCTAGCATTAGCTAGTGAAGCCTCACTCCGGTTGGGAGTGAGGGGTGGATGTAGGTCTGGAGGACCGAACCACCTAAAAAGTCTATTGAGCAATGGTTTGCTTTGTGTGCTTGCTTCCGCTAGATGCTTGGATAGGCGCGCCCTATGTGTTTGCTCATAAGTTTATTTGAATTCGTTTCATTCTGTGATTGCGTCTAGCATCTGAGTTTTTAATTGGCCATTATTCATAGAAGGATACATTCACCCCCCTCTGTATCCGGGCCTAGCACCTTAACACTTGGTATCAGAGCAGGTATTTCCCAATATGTGGTCCAACGGCCAGGGAAACGGATCCGCTGGTCCTCGCAGCTACATTGCTGAAGGGCAGTCAATCACCCGTCCCCCTTTCTTCGATGGTAATAACTATTTCTTTTGGAAGAACAGGATGGAAGTCTTCATCAGGGCTCAAAGCCACAAGCTCTGGAGAGTAATTACAGATGGTCCATACCAACTTCCACCGAACGAAGACATATGGACAGAGGAACAGGTAAAACTCTCTGCACTAAATTGGACAGCTCTTAGCATCATACAGTGCGCCGTCCACCCTGAAGAGTACTTGAGGATTTCAGCGTGCAAGACTGCAAAGAAAATGTGGGATGAATTACAGTTAATTTATGAGGGCACATCTCAAGTGAAAGCTACCAAGATCAATATGCTTACAACTCAGTATGAGTTGTTTAAGATGAAGCCAGAGGAGTCGATCACAGAAATGTATGCTAGATTGTCTGTGATCATCAATAGTCTGAGAGGATTTGGAAAGGAGATTCAGCAAGAAGACATTGTCAGGAAGATCCTTAGGTCCCTAACTCCCATCTGGGATACTAAGGTGACCGTCATAGAGGAATCAAGAGATTTATCCACCATGTCAGTAACCCAGCTGATTGGGTCTCTCATGACCCACGAAATGAACTTCAGACAAGGGAATGATGGACATGACAGAAAGGGAAAGAATGTTGCTCTGAAAGTCTCACGACATACTAAGAAGAGCAGCAGCAGCAGCAACAGTGGTGGTAGCAGCGAAGACTCTGACGGATTCTCAGACCTGGACAAGGGCGAGCAGGCCATGCTCACCAGGCAATTCAGAAAGTTCTTGAGAACTAAAGGGAAATTCTACAGGAGAAAGAGATTTAATGCTGCAAGGAAGTCTCCTGAATGAGAACTTGAGAAGAACCGGTTTGTTAAGAAAGTTACATGCTACCATTGTCAGAAACCTGGTCACATGAAAAGTGAATGTCCAGAGCTGCAAGCTAAGGCTCCCGGATACCAGAAGAAGATGGTGCACAAGAAGAAGAAAGCCATGTTGTGCACATGGAGCGACGAGGAGGAGGATCCAGAAGCCACCTCGTCCAGTGAAGGTGAAGAAAAGACTTGCCTCATGGCCAACCATGAGGAAGAGTGTCACGCCCCGAGCGCGGAAGATACTCGGATATGCGCGACGAGTTTATATCAATCATGTCAATCAGAGTAGTAGTGTATTCGACACCAAAACAGAGATGCGCAAAATAGAAAGATAACCCAATCTTTTATTTCATAATGGATAGACTATTACAAATCTAATACTCTATTCAATTAAAAAGGAAAAGTACATAGTTGACTCAAGAAAATAGGAAAAAGACTAGATGACACTTGGAAAAGCTCTAGCTCTTTCACTCTTGACCATTCCCATCCGATTGACTTCCCTCGTCGTCGGAATTACCTGAAAAGTAAGGGACAAACATGGAGTGAGCGAACGCTCAGTAGGAAATTATATCTCAGGAACCAACAAGGGGTTTAAGTAATTACATTTTTCATGAATGTACTATAGCTATGCATGCTCGCATAAAACGACAAGATAGAGAGAGAATTTATCAATAAGACAGCAAGATGAACTAGTCACGAGCTTTCAGGAAAAGATAACAAAATATTCAAGCAAGTACTCTTTAGCAAGTCATGTCAAGGACTTTGGCTATCATGTATCAAGCAAGCAAGTAATTACCCTTTCTCGGGTCACGCAATTCATGTCAAGTCAAGTATGAGTCAAGTACAAGATTTGTGTGGAACGTCCAATCAAGCTAGTCATGCACTCGGTATAATGCCAGATACCTTATCATTCAACTCCCATGGGCACAAGTACTTTCGGTGCTCCTCCCAGGACCAGATCGGGCCCTATATGCGCAGGCATTTATCATGTATATTTGACATCCACTCTTGTATATATATATAGCCAATAGGGAATTTCAACAATTTAAGCTTGTAGACACGTAGGATAACTTTGAGAGAATGGAGTCCAAAAATACGATATTGGGCATAGATAGGCGATAACAACGGTACAATCACGATGAACGATGAAACTAGGTGGAATTAGGTTCCCTTAACTCGGGTACCATGACAAACAAGTATGGATATTCTTTATATAGAATTGAGGTCCACATGAACAGTCTATCAAAGGCAAGATACCCTCATTCTTATTATAGAATTGAGGTCCACAAGAACATCAACAAATGGCATGATATCGTCATCCCATTTAGAATTCTCATGATATACTCTTTGCATATCATAAGGGCCGGTATACCATGTTTCTTTAGAGTGACATGGCATTCAATAGTGTAATGGGTTTTTAGGGTACAACCAGCTCAGTCGACCTTGAGGGAATCCAAGGTACGAGGAGTCTTACGGAGGTCTCTATGACTAACTCGCTAGTCCAAAGGAACGGAATGTCCAATGGAGAGCTTGTATGTCAATGAGAGTTTAAGGGTGATCGATAAAACATCATGAAACGTGGGACTATACTCACGGAGTGGAGTAATAGTGCCTACATATATATATATACATATAGTGAAACCCTCGGATAACAGCAATCGGGAAAAATCAGTAATGCAGAAAGTAGCGACTCTGGTAAAGTCATTTTTCGTAAAATTAACGCCTTAATCAGGGGTGTTTATATTAAATTTGACGACATATAAAGAGGTCGTCCTTTCCAATATTGCTATTTTACAGGATATTAAAAATCTGTAATTTTGTTGAAAACGCGCCTTGGGTAGGGGCGTTACCAGGAAAAAGGCGCCCTAGTCTGGGGCGTTAGTTAAACAAGAGACGACCGGGTCAAGGTCGTGAATTCACAATTTTACAAATTTCGAGGTAATGAATATTTCAGGAACATGGTATATAGTCAGGACCAGAAAAATAGCAGGATTACAAGAAATTGACCATGCATTAATTTAGAATCATGTTTGCATTGATAATTACTTTTTAAACATGATATTTATTAATTAACAGGAATTAACGTCCATGTGCAGGGCGTCAAATCTGGAATTGACGACATGGGCATGGTCGTGTCTTTTAAATTAACGCCCTTGTTAGGGTCGTTTCTTTCAAACATTCCGTAGAAAATAACCAGAACGCATGAAAACTATATGCATGAACTACCGATGATAATTATCTATAGTTATATGGTAGTTTGGGCTACGTTCCATGAGAAAATCCTACCTTATGATGATTAACTGGAGAACTGATGAAGACACGGTACTCTGCTATCAACAGAGTTGGATGAAAGGGGCAGAAGTCTTGGTGTAGATGTATCGACATGTTCTCTTTTTTGGCACGATCAGAAGCAGACGTTCGTCGATGAAGAACCCACGTTCTTCAGTAGGTTAAGATGACTTCTCTACAGAGAAATAAGATGAAGAAACATCAGTTTTTCTTCATAATACTTAACTGAAGGTGGAGGAAAGAAAAACTTACCCGTTAATCTTCTTAACCTGTAAGAAGAGAAGAAGAATAAGAATATTTAGTATTCTTTCATGAAATCGATAATCGGACGAACAGAGATACAAGAAGAACCTGCTGTTCTTCACATACCTTAGAATACTCCGAACGACAAATAGCGTTCTCGGTTCAAGCAGTAGGTTATTTATAGGATTTCTAGAATCCTAATAGAGTTAGTGTTTGATTGGAAGTAATACTTCCATATTAGAGTTATTACTACATTCGAACTCTTCCTCGTAGTTATCACCTTACCCTGGATAGACTCCTGGGTCGAACGAAACTCAAACTGAATTAGCGACCTAGGTCAGGGCGTCGAATTTAAATTGACGTCTTGTCAAGCGTCGTTACTTGTTAAAACGCGTCCACAAAAGGGATGTGACGCTAACTTGTCCTTTTTATTTATTTTGGTCGTTTGAAATTTGACGCCTTAACGTGTGGGCGTCCTTTCTTCAAAACACGCCTTAGGTAAGGGCGTTTTCTTGTAAAGTAGCGCCTTTATCTGAGGCGTTATTTCCATCAGGGTTTTAATTATTTTTATTCCAAGCTCTTTCATTTATTTATTAAATCTTTTAATCTATTTTGATTTATTTATTCCTTTTAAATTTATCAGGGTTGCTACACCCTCCCCCACTTAAAAAGAATTTGGTCCCCAAATTCCATATCATATATTTGCATTTGGAGAGTATAGAGTACGTACCTTCTAAAATAAATCTGGAAATTGTTTCCTCATAGATTCCTCGGTCTCCCATGTAGCTTCATGTTCTGAATTCTTATTCCATTGTACTTTTAGCATGGGAATAACCTTATTTCTTAGGACACGTACTTCTCGATCTAAGATCTTCATAGGCTTCTGTTCATACGTGAAATCTTTCTAGATCACTAGGTCTCCATATTCAATAATATGTGATGGGTCATGTACATACTTCTTCAACATAGATATGTGGAACACATCATGTACTTCGGACTGTTGAGGTGGCAATGCGATGCGATAAGCAACCTCGCCAACTCTTTCTAGTATCTCAAAAGGTCCGATAAATCTCGGTGTAAGCTTGCCTTTAACACCAAATCTTCGTATTCCACGTCCAGGCGATATCTTGAGAAATACATGATCTCCAATTTGGAATTCGAGATCTCTTCTTCTTGTGTCGGCATAAGCCTTTTGCCTTGTCTGAGCTACTTGCAATCTTTCCCTGATTACTCGTATCTTCTCAGTTGTATCCCTTACCATGTCTGGACCTAACAGTTGTTTCTCTCCAACTTCATTCCAGCACAAGGGTGATCGGCAACTCCTTCCGTATAAAGCTTCGAAAGGTGCCATTTGTATACTAGCTTGGTAGCTATTATTGTATGCAAATTCGACCAGAGGTAAGTGATCATGCCAGTTTCCATCAAAATCAGTGATGCATGCTCTAAGCATATCTTCAACTACTTGATTTGTTCTCTCGGTCTGACCATCCGTTTGAGGATGAAAGGCTGTACTAAAATTAAGTCTCGTCCCCAACGAATGTTGTAGTCCTTTCCAAAAATGAGAAGTAAAACGGGGATCTCTGTCAGACACGATTGAAACAGGAATACCATGTAATCTGACTATTTCCTTGATGTATAGTGCAGCTAAGACATCAACTGACCATCGACTCTTGATTGGCAAGAAATGCGCGGATTTGGTCAATCGGTCAATGATAACCCATATTCCATCATGTCCTCTTTTTGATTTAGATAAACCCATGATGAAATCCATACCAATATCCTCCCACTTCCATTTAGGGATATCTAGAGGATGTAGCTTTCCAGCAGGCTTTTGGTGTTCCGCCTTGACTTGTTGGCATGTGAGACAGCGTGATACATAGTCCGCTATTTCTCTTTTCATGTTGGGCCACCAAAAATTTCTTTTCACATCTTGGTAGATCCAGGATGAATCGTATACCTTGATCTGTGAGCTTCATCTAAGATATTCTTTTTCAATTCTGGGTAGTCCGGTATACCAGTTCTATTCTTGAACATTAATCTTCCATCAGAAGCTAGTTGGAAGTCCGATTGTCCTTTTAATCTGCCCTTGATTTCTACTAATGCAGGATCATCATCCTGAAGTGCTTGTATCTCAGATAATAAATCTGACTGTATGCTTACATGAGATAATGTGACACATCTAGGGTCCGTGTCCATGCTTATATTGAGTTCAGAGAATTGTTCTAGCAATTTCCATTCTTGAATCAGACAATTGGCTAACAGTGCTCTCGGCTTTCGACTAAGGGCATCTGCTACATGATTACCCTTTCCGGGGTGATATTGTATATTGAAGTCGAAGTCCTTGAGATATTCCAGCCATCGTCTTTGCCTCATATTTAGTTCCTTCTGTGAGAAAAGATATTTGAGACTCTTGTGATCGGAGTATACAGTAAACTGTACTCCATAAAGATAATGTCTCCATATTTTTAGTGCAAATACTACCGCGGCCAATTCTAAGTCATGGACGGGGTAGTTCTCTTCATGCTTCTTTAATTGACGAGAAGAGTAGGCTATAACCTTCCCTTGTTGCATTAGAACACACCCGAGGCCAATGCCAGAAGCATCAGTGTATACCTCGAACTTTTCTCCTTCAATTGGCAATGCTAAGATAGGAGCTGTAGTAAGATGATCCTTGAGAGTTTGGAAGCTTCTCTCACATTCCTCATCCCATTCATAACGGATCTCCTTGCGAGTTAACCTTGTAAGTGGCACGGCGATTTTAGAGAAATCCTTGATGAATCGCCTGTAATAGCCGGCAAGACCTAAGAAACTTCGGATCTCGCTAGCATTGGTCGGTCTTTCCCAGTTCCTTACAGCTTCAACCTTTGATGGGTCTACAGACAAACCATCCTTTGATATAACATGTCCGAGAAAAGTCACTTCTTCAAGCCAGAATTCACACTTGCTAAGTTTTGCATATAATTGGTTTGTCCTCAATATTTGTAATGCAATCCTCAAATGTTCCTCATGCTCTTCCTTGGTCTTTGAATAAATCAATATATCATCAATAAAGACCACCACGAATTGATCTAAATAAGGCCTGAATATACTATTCATTAACTGCATAAAGGCAGCAGGGGCATTCGTTAGTCCGAAAGGCATAACAATAAATTCATAATGGCCATACCTGCTTCTGAATGCGGTTTTATGAATATCCTCGTCCTTGATTCTTAGTTGATGATATCCGGACCTAAGATCAATTTTGGAAAAGTACATGGATCCTGAAATTTGATCAAACAATTCATCGATTCTCGGCAGTGGATACTTGTTCTTGACAGTGAGATGATTCAATTGTCGATAGTCGACGCATAACCTCATGGATCCGTCTTTCTTCTTTACAAATAATACAGGCGCTCCCCACGGGGAAGTACTTGGTCTAATGAATCCTTTCTTAATGAGTTCCATCAATTGCTCCTTTAATTCCTTGAGTTCAGCAGGTGACATCCTATAGGGTGCCTTTGAAATCGGACCAGCACCAGGGATTAAGTCGATGGTGAAGGCCACTTCTCTTTGCGGGGGTAATCCAGGCAAATCTTCCGGAAATACGTCCGGAAATTCTTGTACTACTGGAATGTCTTCTAGCTTAGCTTCCTTAGCTTCTTTAACTGTGACAAAGGCAAGGAAAGATGTACATCCTTTCCTGATGAGCTTGCTAGCTTGGAGAGCTGAAATAAGAGGGGATTTGCTCCGACTCTTGGGGCTAGTAAATATTAGTTCTGGGAATTCCTTGAATGTAACCTTACTATTGTGGCAATCAACCGTTGTCTGATACTTGGATAACCAATCTGCCCCTAGTATAACATCATACTCTTTCAGATCTAAACATATGAGATCAATAGGGAGATTTTGACCATGAATCAATACCTCGCAGTTTTGGTAATGATGTGTAATATCAGTCTCATCATCCAGAAGAGTAGACAAAACTAACTTTATCCATTCCGGTTCTAGGGGTAATGGGTCAGCAAACTTCTTAGAAACAATAGAATGCGATGCACCAGTATCAATTAAGACATATGCATTCCTGGAATAAACTTTCAATGTACCTTCCACTAAGCCGCCTCCTTCTACTTGCTCGGTCTCCTTGATTGCATGAAGACGAGCATTCTTGGTTACTGGGCGCTTTCCGTTAACGGCTTGGTCGTTAAGTAATGGGCAATCAGGAATCCGATGCTCACGACTCCCACAACGGAGACATGCTCCTAGTTTCCTCCAGCATTCTTCTGCTCTATGACCCGCTTTATCACAATGTTTGCACACTGTATTTGGAGAGGTAGTGGTGATAGAGAAGGGCTTGGTCTTCTTGAATTTTTGGCCTTGTGAGGATGCTCCTCCATTGCTAGGCCTTTTCTTGAAGTTGGGTTTAAAGGAACCCGAACCTGTAACTTGTTCCTTCTTATCCTTACCACGAATCCTATCAGACAGTTCCGTGGCGTCTTCTAATAGTTGAGCTCGGCGTACTATCTCTGAGTAGACTTGAATGTCCATCGGCGCCAGTTGAGTAATAGCTTGGGGCCTGAGCCCATTAAGAAACCTTCTAGTTTTCATTTTCTCGGTGCTAACTAGATGCTTAGCGTATCGAGACAATCTAGAGAATTGGGTCTCGTACTCGGCCACTGTCAAAGATCGTTGCTTTAATGCAGCAAATTCTGCAGCCTTCTTTTCCTGAACTCGGTCCGAGAAATATTTCACGTTGAAGTGTTCAACGAATTCTTCCCACGAAACCTGATCTTGATTTATAGTAGCCTCTATTGATTCCCACCAGCATCTAGCATCCCTTTCTAACTGAAAAGTAGCTAATAAAACTTTATCCTGATCCGTGCATTGCATAACACGGAATATACGTTCTATCTCCCTAATCCAGTGTTCAGCGTCATCTGGATCAGTAGAACCCGTGAACTTGGGTGGGTTCATGTTCTTGAAAGTCTGGTGGAGACTTCCTGCTCGTTGTCCACCTCCTTGTGCTACTTGTTGCAGCACTTGAGTCATGCCTTGAAGGGTACGCTGCATGTTGCGCCATTGAGCACGTTCGGCAGCCATTATCCTACAATTACAATAACTAGGTTAATATGTGATTGTATTTAAAGACTCATATACTATGTTAACTTTAACCCTTGGTTCTACCCAATCTCACTGGTTAAAGGTTTGAACATATCCTTGGACTTGGGTTTTTCCTAGGAATTGAATAACCTAGGCTCTGATACCACAAAAACTGTCACGCCCCGAGCGCGGAAGATACTCGGATATGCGCGACGAGTTTATATCAATCATGTCAATCAGAGTAGTAGTGTATTCGACACCAAAACAGATATGCGCAAAATAGAAAGATAACCCAATCCTTTATTTCATAATGGATAGACTATTACAAATCCAATACTCTATTCAATTAAAAAGGAAAAGTACATAGTTGACTCAAGAAAATAGGAAAAAGACTAGATGACACTTGGAAAAGCTCTAGCTCTTTCACTCTTGACCATTCCCATCCGATTGACTTCCCTTGTCGTCAGAATTACCTGAAAAGTAAGGGACAAACACGGAGTGAGCGAACGCTCAGTAGGAAATTATATCTCAGGAACCAGCAAGGGGTTTAAGTAATTACATTTTTCATGAATGTACTATAGCTATGCATGCTCGCATAAAACGACAAGATAGAGAGAGAATTTATCAATAAGACAGCAAGATGAACTAGTCACGAGCTTTCAGGAAAAGATAACAAGATATTCAAGCAAGTACTCTTTAGCAAGTCATGTCAAGGACTTTGGCTATCATGTATCAAGCAAGCAAGTAATTACCCTTTCTCGGGTCACGCAATTCATGTCAAGTCAAGTATGAGTCAAGTACAAGATTTGTGTGGAACGTCCAATCAAGCTAGTCATGCACTCGGTATAATGCAAGATACCTTATCATTCAACTCCCATGGGCACAAGTACTTTCGGGTGCTCCTCCCAGGACCAGATCGGGCCCTATATGCGCAGGCATTTATCATGTATATTTGACATCCACTCTTGTATATATATATAGCCAATAGGGAATTTCAACAATTTAAGCTTGTAGACACATAGGATAACTTTGAGAGAATGGAGTCCAAAAATACGATATTGGACATAGATAGGCGATAACAACGGTACAATCACGATGAACGATGAAACTAGGTGGAATTGGATTCCCTTAACTCGGGTACCATGACAAACAAGTATGGACATTCTTTATATAGAATTGAGGTCCACATGAACAGTCTATCAAAGGCAAGATACCCTCATTCTTATTATAGAATTGAGGTCCACAAGAACATCAACAAATGGCATGATATCGTCATCCCATTTAGAATTCTCATGATATACTCTTTGCATATCATAAGGGCCAGTATACCATGTTTCTTTAGAGTGACATGGCATTCAATAGTGTAATGGGTTTTTAGGGTACAACCAGCTCAGTCGACCTTGAGGGAATCCAAGGTACGAGGAGTCTTACGGAGGTCTCTATGACTAACTCGCTAGTCCAAAGGAACGGAATGTCCAATGGAGAGCTTGTATGTCAATGAGAGTTTAAGGGTGATCGATAAAACATCATGAAATGTGGGACTATACTCACGGAGTGGAGTAATAGTGCCTGCATATATATATATACATATAGTGAAACCCTCGGATAACAGCAATCGGGAAAAATCAGTAATGCAGAAAGTAGCGACTCTGGTAAAGTCATTTTTCGTAAAATTAACGCCTTAATCAGGGGCGTTTATATTAAATTTGACGACATATAAAGAGGTCGTCCTTTCCAATATTGCTATTTTACAGGATATTAAAAATCTATAATTTTGTTGAAAATGCGCCTTGGGTAGGGGCGTTACCAGGAAAAAGGCGCCCTAGTCTGGGGCGTTAGTTAAACAAGAGACGACCTGGTCAAGGTCGTGAATTCACAATTTTACAAATTTCGAGGTAATGAATATTTCAGGAACATGGTATATAGTCAGGACCAGAAAAATAGCAGGATTACAAGAAATTGACCATGCATTAATTTAGAATCATGTTTGCATTGATAATTACTTTTTAAACATGATATTTATTAATTAACAGGAATTAACGTCCATGTGCAGGGCGTCAAATCTGGAATTGACGACTTGGGCATGGTCGTGTCTTTTAAATTAACGCCCTTGTTAGGGTCGTTTCTTTCAAACATTCCATAGAAAATAACCAGAACGCATGAAAACTATATGCATGAACTACCGATGATAATTATCTATAGTTATATGGTAGTTTGGGCTACGTTCCATGAGAAAATCCTACCTTATGATGATTAACTGGAGAACTGATGAAGACACGGTACTCTGCTATCAACAGAGTTGGATGAAAGGGGCAGAAGTCTTGGTGTAGATGTATCGACAGGTTCTCTTTTTTGGCACGATCAGAAGCAGACGTTCGTCGATGAAGAACCCACGTTCTTCAATAGGTTAAGATGACTTCTCTACAGAGAAATAAGATGAAGAAACATCAGTTTTTCTTCATAATACTTAACTGAAGGTGGAGGAAAGAAAAACTTACCCGTTAATCTTCTTAACCTGTAAGAAGAGAAGAAGAATAAGAATATTTAGTATTCTTTCATGAAATCGATAATCGGACGAACAGAGATACAAGAAGAACCTGATGTTCTTCACATACCTTAGAATACTCCGAACGCCAAATAGCGTTCTCGGTTCAAGCAGTAGGTTATTTATAGGATTTCTAGAATCCTAATAGAGTTAGTGTTTGATTGGAAGTAATACTTCCATATTAGAGTTATTACTACATTCGAACTCTTCCTCGTAGTTATCACCTTACCCTGGATAGACTCCTGGGTCGAACGAAACTCAAACTGAATTAGCGACCTAGGTCAGGGCGTCGAATTTAAATTGACGCCTTGTCAAGCGTCGTTACTTGTTAAAACGCGTCCACGAAAGGGACGTTACACTAACTTGTCCTTTTTATTTATTTTGGTCGTTTGAAATTTGACGCCTTAACGTGTGGGCGTCCTTTCTTCAAAACACGCCTTAGGTAAGGGCATTTTCTTGTAAAGTTGCGCCTTTATCTGAGGCGTTATTTCCATCAGGGTTTTAATTATTTTTATTCCAAGCTCTTTCGTTTATTTATTAAATCTTTTAATCTATTTTGATTTATTTATTCCTTTTAAATTTATCAGGGTTGCTACAAAGAGGTAACGAACTTATTTGAGAATTTCAATTTGGATGATTGGGAGGACGCCTATGGCGACCTGTTAGCTAAATATAATTTTCTAACCAAGGAGCACATAATGCTTAAACGAAAGTTTCACTCAGTTTCTAAGGAACACTCTATTGCTGTTACGGACAACATGAAAAACAGGGAGATGGCCATTGAGCTAGATCAGGCTAGAAGTGAGATCGAGAAGTTTAGAATGGAAAGAGAGGAAAATCCTACCTTATGATGATTAACTGGAGAACTGATGAAGACACGGTACTCTACTATCAATAGAGTTGGATGAAAGGGGCAGAAGTCTTGGTGTAGATGTATCGACAGGTTCTCTTTTTTGGCACGATCAGAAGCAGACGTTCGTCGATGAAGAACCCACGTTCTTCAATAGGTTAAGATGACTTCTCTACAGAGAAATAAGATGAAGAAACATCAGTTTTTCTTCATAATACTTAACTGAAGGTGGAGGAAAGAAAAACTTACCCGTTAATCTTCTTAACCTGTAAGAAGAGAAGAAGAATAAGAATATTTAGTATTCTTTCATGAAATCGATAATCGGACGAACAGAGATACAAGAAGAACCTGATGTTCTTCACATACCTTAGAATACTCCGAACGCCAAATAGCGTTCTCGGTTCAAGCAGTAGGTTATTTATAGGATTTCTAGAATCCTAATAGAGTTAGTGTTTGATTGGAAGTAATACTTCCATATTAGAGTTATTACTACATTCGAACTCTTCCTCGTAGTTATCACCTTACCCTGGATAGACTCCTGGGTCGAACGAAACTCAAACTGAATTAGCGACCTAGGTCAGGGCGTCGAATTTAAATTGACGCCTTGTCAAGCGTCGTTACTTGTTAAAACGCGTCCACGAAAGGGACGTTACACTAACTTGTCCTTTTTATTTATTTTGGTCGTTTGAAATTTGACGCCTTAACGTGTGGGCGTCCTTTCTTCAAAACACGCCTTAGGTAAGGGCGTTTTCTTGTAAAGTAGCGCCTTTATCTGAGGCGTTATTTCCATCAGGGTTTTAATTATTTTTATTCCAAGCTCTTTCGTTTATTTATTAAATCTTTTAATCTATTTTGATTTATTTATTCCTTTTAAATTTATCAGGGTTGCTACAAAGAGGTAACGAACTTATTTGAGAATTTCAATTTGGATGATTGGGAGGACGCCTATGGCGACCTGTTAGCTAAATATAATTTTCTAACCAAGGAGCACATAATGCTTAAATGAAAGTTTCACTCAGTTTCTAAGGAACACTCTATTGCTGTTACGGACAACATGAAAAACAGGGAGATGGCCATTGAGCTAGATCAGGCTAGAAGTGAGATCGAGAAGTTTAGAATGGAAAGAGAGGAAAATCTAGCTAGGATGAATGAGCTGAAGAGTAAAAATGAAGAGAGTAAAAAGGAGTTTAGACTGATTGCAGAAAAATATGAGGCGGTTAGAAAAGTTAATCAGGAACTCCAGGACCAATGTAATGAACTTCAGAAGGAGATTGAGGACAAAGGAAAAATGCTAGAAAAATTTACAGAGGGGAGAAACAATCTGGATGCCCTTCTGGGGTCGAGGGTAAACTTCAATAGGGAGGGATTAGGATACAATCCCACAAGTAAAAAATCCTTTGAATTCAAAACTGTCACGTTCTGCCCCGCCAAGGGCAAAGAAAAACTAGAAACCCCATCCAGCTCCAAATCTGTCTCCACATTGAAGGTTTCGACCAGCAAATCTATTCAATCCACTGGTCAGCAGACTAAGTCAGGAAATCCTGAGACTAGAACTGTTCCTGTGCAACAGGTGTGGAACAAGGGTTTTCACACGACCATTCCTATTGATGTCACTAGAAAGGTGAACAGTTTCGCTAAGAAAATTCAGCATGATAGTTATCAAGGAAAGCATGCGAACATGCATCACCTTCAGCACAATTTTCATTTGAATAAAAATGGCTACATGAATTATGCTCAGCACACACGTGTTTCCTCTAAGAGGCCAAACAACAATTTCTCTGCTCGGAAATAGCATAATTTTAATAGGAATAGGCTCATTCAACACCCACTGAGAAATGCCAAGAAGGAAGAATCAATCTACATGAAATCTCTGAAAAGAACAGTAAAACAAATGTGGGTTCCTAAGTGTGATTTGGATAAATTGAAAACTGTCTTTGGACCCAATTTGAATTGGGTCCCACATCACTTTGTCTGAACTTTCGCAGGTTAGCCTGGCAGCCGAGCATAACAAGTGGTATCTTGACAGCGGCTGTAGCAGGCACATGACAGGAGACCGGTCCAAATTTAGCAAACTGAAAATGAAGTTTGGGGGCTTGGTCAAATTCGGTGGAAATAACAGAGGAAGAATAATTGGAATTGGTACAATTGGTAAGTCCTCTACTAACTCCATTGAAGATGTGTATCTTGTAGAAGGACTTCAGCACAACTTGATAAGTATAAGTCAACTCTGCGACACAGGACACAAGATACTCTTTGACCACAATTCCTGTACTGTTTTTGAGCTGAATTCTGATAACGTCATGTTCAAAGGTCATAGAGTAAATAATGTATACATCGTAGACCTGGATGATAATCCTGAAACTCACTTGTGTATGTCTGCTAATTCAGAACAGGTTGCGTTTGACTGGCATAGGCGTCTAGGCCATGCTAGTTTGTCTACAATGAATAAACTGTCTAAGCATAACCTAGTTAGAAGTTTGCCTCGAATAAGATTTCAGTTAGGGTCCAAGCTATGTGATGCTTGTGCACTAGGTAAACAGACTCGTGCAGTTTTTAAGTTGAGAACTGAGAATCTTTCATCTAAACTGCTGCAGCACTTGCACATGGATCTCTTTGGTCCTACCCGCATACAAAGTTTGTCAGGTAAGAGATATGGATTAGTCATAGTTGATGACTTCACTAGATTTTCTTGGTTGTTTTGTTTAGCAAATAAAAATGATGCCTTTGTTCACTTTGAAGAACTTTTCAATAAAATCAAAATGCAAGGTGAACATAACATCATTACAATTCAGTCTGACCATGGAGGAGAGTTTGAGAACTCTTCATTTTCTGAATTTTGCTCAAGAGAGGGAGTGACTCACAAATTCTCTTCTCCCAGGACACCGGAGCAGAACGGAATTGTTGAGAGAAGAAACAGATCAATAATTGAAATGGCCAGGACTATGCTGATTGAGAGTGGACTTCCAAGGAGATTTTGGGCTGAAGCTGCAAATACTGCATGCTACATTCTAAACCGAGCCTTGGTAAGACCTACTCATAGGAAAACTCCGTATGAACTTCTCAAGGGTAAGCAGCCAAACATTTCTTACTTTAAAGTTTTTGGCTCCAAATGTTTTATCCACAATAATGGCAAGAATAGTTTGGACAAATTTGAAGCTAGGAGCTCTCCTGGAATTTTTCTCGGATATTCAGAAACTTCAAGGGCTTACAGAGTTTTCAATAAAGCTGACCAAACTATTGAAGAAACACCGCATGTAGTGTTTGATGAAAATGATTTCTCTAACAAAGTAATGGATGATGACAGGGAGCCATCTAATGAGGGAGATTTCTTGGAGAGAATTGAAGAAGAAGAAATGCAGCCAGCTGCTCAACCAGAAAACTCACAGCAAGAAGGAGCAGCTGAGGTAGGTGAACCCTCAGGTGAGATAATATTTCACAAAGACCACCCTAGTGAAAATGTCATAGGCAATTTGCATGATCCTCCTAGGACTAGGTCTCATTTTAGAATTGTCCAAGAACAGGACTTAGCTGCATTGGTATCTCAGGTGGAACCCAAATCTGTGGAAGAAGCCTTAAAACATGATTCTTGGGTATCCGCCATGTGTGAGGAATTAAATCAATTTGAGAAAAATATTGTATGGGAACTAGTTCCCAGACCTGATAACACTCATGTCATTGGCACTAAATGGATTTTCAATAATAAAGTTGATGAGAATGGAGCTATCTCTAGAAACAAAGCAAGACTTGTAGCTCAAGGCTACAGTCAGGAATTTGGTGTGGATTTTGATGAATCCTATGCCCCAGTGGCTAGGATGGAAGCTATACGAATTCTGCTTGCATTTGCATGCTCTAGGAACATTCGGCTGCAGCAGATGGATGTCAAAAGCGCATTCTTAAATGGGGTATTGAAGGAAGAGGTATATGTTGAACAACCTCCAGGTTTTAATTTCTCTGTTCAGCCTAACATAGTTTTTAGGTTGAATAAAGCCCTCTATGGATTGAAATAGGCTCCCCGAGCCTGGTATGAGAGACTTTCTGAATTCCTCTTGAGCAAGGGCTACACTCGAGGTAAGGTTGACCAAACCCTCTTCACCAAAAATCTCAGAAAAGATTTAATAGTGGTCCAGGTATATGTTGATGACATCATCTTCGGATCTAACAATTTAAAATTGTGTAAAGAATTTTCTGAATCTATGTCTCATGAATTTGAAATGAGTTTAGTTGGCGAACTAAAGTATTTTCTTGGGCTGCAGGTCAAACAAATGGAGGATGGTTGTTTCATAAATCAAACCAAGTATACTCTGGAGATGCTGAAAAGGTTTGGAATGACCAACCTCAAGACTATCTCAACACCCATGGGCACCAACTCCTCACTGGATTCAGACGAAAAAGGTAAAGAGGTGGATGCTAAATTATATAAAGGTATGATCGGTTCACTTTTCTACTTAACAGCATCCAGCCTGACATTCAATTTAGTGTAGGGATGTGTGCCAGATACCAGTCTAGGCCTACTGAATTGCATTTGACAGTTGTAAAAAGAATCTTTAGATACTTATCTGCTACCCATGATCTAGGTCTTTGGTATCCTGCATCATGTAGTTTAGATCCCATTGCATATACAGATGCAGATTATGCAGGATGTAAATTAGACAGGAAAAGTACTAGTGGTCACTGCGAATTTTTAGGAGGGTGCCTAGTCTCTTGGGGATCCAAGAAGCAACACTCTGTGGCTCTTTCTACTGCTGAAGCTGAGTATGTGGCAGCATGGAGCTGTGGCACACATGTTATATGGATAAAACACCAGCTTCTGGATTACTCAGTTGAGCTAGGTTGCACTTCCATCTTTTGTGACAATACTAGTGCAATAAACATTGCAAAGAATCTTGTACTTCATTCTCGAACTAAACACATCAAAATCAGGCATCATTTTATTCGTGATGAAGTAGCTAGGAAGACCTTTGAATTGATCCATGTTGGCACTAACTCACAAATTGCAGATATTTTCACTAAGCCACTGGATACTGAAAAATTTAGCACATTGCACAGAGAATTAGGTATTTACAGAATTTCATGATTGAATAATTGATCTCTAAATAATCTGTCATGTGCTCTTATGCTTATCTTTGCTCATTATCTGTTGCTAAAAATAACCTCATTATGGGTGTTTGCTGATTCACTCGTACTGATTAATACCACTTTGTTTTCTTTGAGGTGTTTTGAGGTTTGTCTTGGTTAAGTCTGAGTTGGAGTCAAGGTCTCAGGGGGAGCTAGATTAATAATTGGTGTCATGCTCTTTTGGCTAAATCTGAACATACTTTGAATGGACTTTTGCTGACCTTATAAGAGAATCAGTTTGAGTAGGTGGATAAAAGAATTTTTTGAATGTTTTATCCGTTAAGACTGTTCATCAAATTTCTTGTTGGAATTTCGGTTGTTAGTCCCACTGAGATCAAAATCTGAATTCAAGACTATCTTCCTACACTGTAACTGACTTCTGATCTAGCCAGTACAGCATACCTACTTAGTCTAAGTTGAGTCCGAAATGAGGTATATAGTGTTTTTGTCTGAAAAACTTTGGAGCTTGTGTATTGTTCTCAAACTGAATCAAGACTAATTTACAAGGCCTCAAGTGCAGTTTAATGAAAAATTCATGAAAGAAGTTTTACAAATCTTGTTATCTGTTCATTGAGAAACTGGGACTTTCATCAATGAAGTGAAAGAATTCCATGTCATGAGATGGCAGTAAATCAGGCTTAATTAGCTGTCTTGATCATACAGAGCTATGGTATATATCTGGTTAGTAACTGGGGTGTCTAGCCTCTGGTAAAGGTGTCACCTTAATGTCAACACCAGTTAGAATACTATCTCTGTCCTCTTGTCAGAAGGGATAATGTGGTCTTGCCACCAAGTAACTGGGGATTCCTGCCTCTAAACAAGGTGTCTCCCTAATGTCAAAGGTGTACTTGACAGATTTACCTTTGATCTTGACCATCTTTGAAATATTTTCTCCCTCTTGGTATCAAGATCCTGCTCACTTAGCATTTCGGTCTTGGTTTGTTTGTTCTCAATACCACAGGTCTTTGTTTTCCTGACTTCCTTGCTTTATACACTCTGAGTAAAGACTTACTCTGACCATACTGGTATCTTGTACCTTACTTGCTTAGAATCTGGTTCTGTGTATGGAGCGGATCTTCTTTCACCATTTTGCACACAGTCTGACTAACTGATCCTCAAAATCCTCACATAAAATTAATGGCTTTCTTAATTGCTTAAACATCTCAATAACTCTCCTTTATCAACCATACTCTCTATTGTTTTCTCTCCACTGTCAGCAATTTTCTTTTCGTGATATCTTCAGACCTGCCCCTAGTTTTTGATGATGTCAAGGGGGGAGAGTGTCTTGCTAGTGTCTTGCTTGTGCTTTTATGCTTTGCTGAGGGGGAGCGAAAGATAAGTGCCCTGAGTTATCTAGTCAGAGGAAAATAGATGTTGTGTTCAGGGGGAGCTCTTGGGAGTCGTCAGAGGAGGCGAGTGTGTTGTGTGTCTGCATTGCTTATTTTCACAGCTTATCTTCATGCACTTCATCTCTGTTATTTAATATAGTGTTGCCATCATCAAAAGGGGGGAGATTGTTGGACTTTTGTGACTTCCCTAGTGTTTTGATGATGAGCATCACTATGTTAAATATTGTTATTTTAATCAGATATCTTGAGTAATGTTATGCATTTGAAATTTCTCTGATTATCAGGAAAACTGCCATGAGATAATACCCTGCATGTCCGTACTGTTCCTTTCATACTTCGTGTTGGTTGTGTTCACTTCACTTTGTGTTGTCTTTTTGAACATCGTGTTGTTCCAACTATGTTTGTTGGTTGTCTTCGTGTCGTGTTTTGTTCCAGCGCGTGTTGAACACTGCAGCACCTCGTGCTGCTTTCTGTACCACCTCGTGTCGCTCCATCTGTGTCACCCCTTTGTCTTCGAGACTTATGTTCGTTCCTAGTCTATACAGCCTCATCTTTTCCTTCGTCCCAAGCCAAAGTCTACACATTGTCTTAGCGTCATGCATCAGTCTTCAAAGTCCATACAATGCACTGTAGCATGTTCGAAGCTAAGTCCATACATTGGTTTAAGCTTCCAAGTCTGTACATTGGCTTTCAAGCTTTCCAAGTCTATTCATTGGCAGCTGAACTTTGAAGTCTATACATTGGTCTTCACTTCAAGTATGTACAGCCTTTGTCTTGCCAAAGTATTTACGTTGTGAACCCTCAAGTATGTACAGACTTTGCCTTGCTCAAGTCTATACCTTGTGAAAGTCCATGTTGTTTTCGTGTTATTTTCGTCTTCGAGTTGGTTTCAGTCCATGTTGTTTTCGTGTCGTCCTCGTCTTCGAGTCGTTCGTACGTTCGAGCAACTTAGTACTCGAGTTGTTTTCATGTGTATTCAAGTCTTTTTAGTAAAGTGCCGTTTCACCTCGTGCCGTTCTCTTTAATGTTTGTTATGTCGTGTTCTTTTTTTGTATTCGTGTCTTCGTGTTGCTTTTGTATTCGTGTCTTCGTGTTATTCTTGTGTTTATGTCCTCGTGTTGTTTCTTTCTATCTTCGTCCAGGTTCCCTCTGATCGCATGTTTGTCTACCTTTTCACTCCGTGAGACTTCCTTCTCACCTCGTGCTGTTCTCTTCTGACTTCGTGTCGTTTTCTTTGTAGTGTTAGCTTTATTATTGTGTATCTCGTGTCGTTCTCTTCGTAGTGTTTGTTTTGTTACAGTGATACTTCGTGTCGTTCTCTTTGTAGTGTTAGCCTTATTAGTATGTATCTCGTGTCGTCTCTTTTTTACCTCGTGCTGTTTTAATATGACCTCGTGTCATTCTCTCTTTATTTCGTACTGTAGTAATCTTGTGTATCTCGTGTCGTTCTCAGTACAGTGCATCTCGTATTGCTATCACATACCTCATGCAGTTTTAGTTTTTGTGGCCCTGAGTTTTAATCGTTTTATTTCTTTGCAAGAGAAGAAGAAAAACAAAAAGAAGAAGGTGGTCCGAGGAAGAATATTCCCAGGGACTGGGCTACACGTGATCCAATGCTAAAGGAACCAATGCTATAAAGGCACGTGGCAAGAAGGTTCTGGATGAAGTGTGGGAGGCACACGCATTCTGCACCTTACCCACCTGCTGCTGCTGCTATATATTGAAGCCTTCGTCCACAGATGAAGGTTGATCGAAAGGGAAAAGCAAAAAGCAGAAGTGCAGAGAGTTCGATCCAGAAGAAAAGAAAGAGAAGAAGAGCAGAAGGAAAAGAAGAGAAAGAGAGAGTTAGAGAGCTCGTGAGGGTTAAGAGAAAAAGAAAGTGAGAGAGAAGAGAAGAGGAAGAGAAGCTTACCTGAAGATCTGTCTACTGGACCGTGGATCAGATCCAGGCCAGTCAGCTCCGTTGAGAGCCACATTGTGCATTTCATTTTTTCAGCGTTCTGTTTGCTGAAGTTATTTTCATTTCATGTTTCTGTTTTTCCCCTTCTTATTTGGTTATCCTTGTTCTTCCGATTCTCAGTAGTGAGGTCGGGTTCCTCCTGTGGATCAGGAGAAGGGAGATCTGATCTCCGGTTGTAAGTACCTGGGAGCTACTTGTGGGTTCCCTCCGGTTGGAGGAAGGGAGACTTGTCTCCGGTTCTGGGCTTGCGGGTTGCAAGTCCAGGGGTCCCTCCGATTGGGAGGAAGAGGGGAGGCTGTTCCCCTAGTCAAGCTGTGTGGCAGCAACTGTTTGCAGACTGAGTCTGCTTGTCTAGCATTGGCTAGTGAAGCCTCACTCCGGTTGGGAGTGAGGGGTGGATGTAGGTCTGGAGGACCGAACCACCTAAAAAGTCTATTGAGCAATGGTTTGCTTTGTGTGCTTGCTTCCGCTAGATGCTTGGATAGGCGCGCTCTATGTTTTTGCTCATAAGTTTATTTGAATTCGTTTCATTCTGTGATTGCGTCTAGCATCTGAGTTTTTAATTGGCCATTATTCATAGAAGGATACATTCACCCCCCTCTGTATCCGGGCCTAGCACCTTAACATAAGTAACCCAAGAACGTCAGCACTCTGCCTTATAGAGCTAACAAGGACCAAATAAGGACGGAAAGGACCACCGCATACCTCCAGAAGTGGTCCTCGTCGGAACCTCCCTACCAGCAGAGGCCCCGGAGGACGAAGAGCACGAGCTCGAACTCTCCTCTGTCTCCATCTCTGAGCCGCCGTCGTCTGAAGAGCTCGATGAGGTCCCCGAGGGACTCCCAGAGGTGGCCGAACCTGAAGCTCTTGCAAGCCAATGCAGCAATCAAGGTCATCACCAGACCCAGCTCCATATAAGGATGCCTCCCCAGCTAAGAGTTGCAAACGAAAAACTCACTCGCCGGAGCACTCCCCTCCGAAACCTCCTCAATATCGACGATCTCCTCGTCGCCCTCAGCAGGAGCCACTTTCGTGGGCCCCTCTTCTACCACCTCAGCCCCGTCACGGCGTAGCTCACCTTCTTCTAGAGGCGAAGGTATACCTGTAAATAATACCAACAGGACCTCAGCACTAGAAGACAATCAACAACAAGTGGCTTAATAGAAATGATTAAGTCCCCAGCTACGTACCTGAGGGTCCCATGCTCGAAGACCCAACTAGCCCCACAGTGCAGGCCGACACTACAGCTGGCAGGGAAGCTCGCTCCACCCCTACCAACAGCTGCGACAATAGGCTAGACACTTCTTCAGTCGCGGGCGGCATTGAAGCACTTCTCCCCTCAGGCTCCCCCTCAAAGGAGGGAAGGGACACTGAAGGGCCGGTACGAACCAGCTCCTGAATCATCTCCAGAGTGGCAGCTGGATCCTCACCTGGCGAATGACATCATAAAGTCAGTCAGTATCGGCATCCCCACGACTATACAATGGAAGGGCAATGCCCTCCATAACAGTTCAATACTTACCCAAGCCATCCTGGGTCGCAGCGGGCCCCTGCCCGTCAACCGATGGGGGCACCTCGCCTCGCGTCTCTAAAGAAGATGTGGTCTCTGATGCCCCGGCCACCTCTGCATGACACCAGTAGTTATATCAACTACCAGAATCAAATACAGTCATAAATATGACACGCTCGGTTCCAAAATTATTTACCTGGCTGGGGATCCTTTGAAGCCTTCCATGGCTCGAAGTCGGGGAAGGTCCCAATATTGGGGACAGTTTCATCCATCAGACGAAAAAGCCCCTCCATATCTATCTCGTGATCGACCCCGTCGTCAGGAAGTGGGTCGACCTCCTGAGATGGCGAGAAGGCCACGTCAGCCCCGGTCTCCAGTGGCACTGTGAAAAGTAAATCCAATCGCACAAGGTTAGCCGATCGTTAAGGCTGAATCAATATAAAGCAAGTGGGCAGATATGGCACTTACTCATAGCCGGCTCCGCCTCGATATGCTCCCTGGCAGCGGGTCCCCGAGAGGACTCACCAACCTCCCTTACTCTAGCCTCCACCCGGGGGCGCTTCCTCCGGGGCTGAAGGGCCCCCTCACCATCCCCAGAAGACTTCCCTATGGAGGGGTGATCCATGTCCGCCGCAGAACCTGCCAAACACAACCACACAAGATCTCTCAGCCATATGCCCTAGAAAACAACAAAGCAGGGCCAGCAGGCTAACGAAGAGGTCTTACCTGAAGTCACGAAGGGAGTCAGCGGCAGAGGAAATAACTACTCCGGCTTCAAGCCCACGACCCGTACAGCCTTCATGATCGCCTCCTTCACGTCCCTCAGGGTGTAGGCGCACTCGATGAAGGACACGAGCTCTACGGGGCCAGCTGACCCGATCGTGTGAGTAATATGACGCCTCCAATCGTCGGCAGCCGTATCGGCAAAGCTCCCCTCAGGGAGCACTCGGTCCAGTGAAGCCCTCTGCTCGAACCCACAGTCAGCTAGAAATTGGGTCCACCAAGTCCTTGACGTCCCGGGTCGAGGTGTCCTGAATCCAGTACCTCCAGGCGCCGCCCGCGCCTGCCTGAGGGGCTTCAGTGCCCCGTTGCCGCTCCGCCCCGTCGACAAAGAGCCTCAGCTCCCCCGGGGCGCCTGCTGCGCCAGCCTCTCTACCTCCCGACAGATCCGGGAGAAGCGAGTCCGCATGTACCCATCATCTAGCGCAATGAGGGGCAGGTCCTCCCCGGGAGACGGGTCTCCTCTACTTTCCGGATCACCGAGGCCTTCTGTCGGTACTGATGACTATGCTTGAACCACCACCTGGCATAGTAGACGTCGAACCGTCCCCTGCGTCCCGACCCAAGCGTCGGCAGTCGCTCCGGCTCTCGGCAACAGTAGAAGTCCCACCACGCTACGGCTAGCAAATGTGTGTCCCGGCCTCTGTACTGGCAACCCGCCAAAGGGAACTCCTGGTTCGGCGGGATCCCCTGGTCGTACCCGAAGTTCAGAGCGAACCTGTGCGGGTAGTACGGCTCTAAGAAGCTCGTCACGGACCGGTATAAAGGTAGCACCGCTGGCCGGGTGCTCATCACACGCTCTGTGTATAATGACGCATCCGACTCCTGCTGGTAAGGTAGGGCACAGGACGCCCCACCATTCGAAGGCACCACGATCAGGTGGGAGTCCCTGGTGGCACCGTCAAAGGGAATACCCTCCTCGCCCCTGCCGGGCAAGTAACATAAAACTCTCCTGGCTTCCTCCAAATGTACAACTGTGTCCCCATCTGGCTGTCCGGTGAAGTTAAACAACAAAGGTGCCACTTGGTTCGCTACGGACCCACGAGACACCAACCCTGGGAACAGCAGCCCAGCCCATGCACTGAGGTAGTGAGTCGGCAGAAGCAGGCTCCTCTCACGTGGCGTTGGGTGCGCCGCCAGTACCCCCAATACCTCATAAATATTAGCCAAATCCGCTGGGGCTAAGGCCAGTGTTGGGTCCCGTAGTGCAGGAACACGGATCTAGAGGGGGGTGAATAGATCATTCTACTAAAAACTATGTCCAATTAAAAACACAAACTAGCGCACATCGGAATTAACAAGATTGATATGATAGAGGAATTTAATGCTACACAAGTTAACTAGATTCTCTCACTCTCTCCGTTCACACATGATCACATAAATAAGTATAACAAGATAACCATACAATCACACAATTCAAACCATAGGAGACGAGGATTTTTAAGGTGGTTCGGGACCACGACGGGCTCCCTACGTCCACCCCTTACCAAACCGATAAGGCTTTCTCCACACGCTGCAAATGCAGCAAACACGGGGATTTCTCCCCACACACACGGGATAAAACCCCAACAAAAACACACTACAAAAGTAGCACACACACATGGGGATTTCTCCCCACACGCACGAGGCAAAAACCCCAACACACACGCGGATATGCTCGCACCAAACGACGCACAAGCGTCAACTCAAACCACTCGGAGAACCCGTTCTCCGAAACAGAAAATCGTTTATAGGTTTGTAACAAGCTAACAAATGAATGCTCTAAGCCCAAAACATGTGCTAAAGATTAAAACAAGAAAGATTCAACAAGCACAAGGCTCCCCCTTCAATTGAATCTCTGGCTCTTCTTGGTTTGATGTCGGATGATGGCGATTTCGGCGTCCTCGCGTTCCTCTCTTTAAGATGCTTCTTTTTTTCTTCTACCACGAGCTCCAAATCTCCATGGAAGTAGATGAAAACCACCTTGCAAGAGCACCACCACGTTTTCCCCCTTTTCTTCACCTACAAGAATGAACGAATGAACATTAGGGTTAATCCTCTCACAAAATCGTAATTCTTATAAATGCAACTCAAGGGGTGGGGAAAAGACTCATAAAACCTTCCCAATACATGTTAGAAACACCTTAATAACAATGGGAACTAATGGGGGGTAGTATGGTAATGTTTAGAGAGGTTTTCATAAGGTTTTAAACTCTCCCGGAAATCCCGTTCTGGAAGGGTCGACCATCGGGCTACAGAGGGCTGGCAGACTGAAATAAAAACCCCAACTCACAGGGGTCGACCCTTCGGGTTGACCCATGCAGGGGGGTCGACCCCAGGGGTCGACCCATGCAGGCATGGTTCACAGAAAGGCTTCAGTCCGAGGGGAAACCACCGGGGGTCGACCCTATGGGTTGACCCATGCCAGAAAGGGTTAGAAAAACCCATCAAACCTCCATGAATTCAAGGGAAAATAAATGATTAAATATTACCATAATCCCATGAAGATCAACCATGAATTTTTCTCCTGAAAAATATGATAAAGCAAGAGGTTAGTTGAGAATCAAAATCCTTGCATCAAGCATTAACACTATGGACATGTTCACAATAAAATACATCATTGAACCTATTCAAATATGCATTTTACTTCTCATATCAATTGACAAAAATATATTTGACCAAATTACAAGGTTTTGAACTGATAAGTATGAATCTATCATTCAATCAAATATATTGACATGGGAGCTCAAACATTCAACTAGCATTCTTGTATCTACCAAATGCTCAACATCAAATAGCGTCAAATGAGGGATATTCATTTACACATGTAAGAAACAAATATATAGCTCAAGACCAATGACATGATCAGACGATGTGCAACCACACATGTATGAGGAACTATACGATATCGCAAATGCATCCACACATTGAAACCACAATGACCTCATGAATGATATCATTCTAATATAAAGGTGTGTTCAATGAACACAATCTCATTGATTGAGACCTAATTGAAGTCATCTTCATAAGAGCCAAGTTCATGCAGTTCTTTCACACATCAGGTCAATAAATCAAGTTTTTAGTGCATAGTTCACAAGACCAAGCATTCATGCAATGCATGAGCAATATAGAACCAAATCTCATGAAGTCTTGTATGAATATTTCAAGCACAACACAAGCTTAAAAGCTTCAAGTAGAAAATGCATGAACCACATTCATGTCATTAGCAACTTAGAAGATTTTGCATGAAAGCCCAAGGCATCTCAACCAAAAGTCAACAACATAATACTTCATCACACAAGTGTTAACAATTATGCCAAATGCAAAGCATGCATAATATCATGGAACCACATTCATTCAAATGGCATTCTTGTTGATTAAAAGCTAACATTCATGAAGCATTATCTCAAGAGCAGCATTGATATAAACTTCCCAAATTAAATTACCATGAGTCCAAGAAACAAGCAAGCATCATTAAAATCACATCCATCAAATTTCAAGTTACAAGGTTGAGGATATTTCAAACCCAAAAATCTTATGAGGAAAACGCATGAAAATACCCAACCAAGACTTTGAAAAGCTATTTGATGAAATGCATGAAACATAGAAGAGTCAACGCAATGCAATGAGTGAGTCAACTCCCTTTTTCAATAAGATCTTCATTGATGCACTCCTTTGAGTTACAAACATGAATCATGGATTTTTATCCTGCAAAGCAAAATATTCAAAGCATGAGATCTTTAAATACAAATCATTCATATGACTTTCAAATATGAACAAAGTTAACTCCCTTTTAGAAGAAGAGCTTCATTGATGGACTCATTTAGATTCCAAGTATGAGCCATGAATTTATGTTCCTACAAACCAACATAAATATAACATTAGTTCCTTAAATACCAAGGGTTCACATGACTTTCAAGAGTGAACATTGACTCCATCTTTCAACTCATCAAATCAAGATATAAAACATGTTGCTCAATGAAACACGTACACACACAAACACAATCGTTTTGATATCATTGAAACCAAACACGAATTAGGGGATGCAATAATCTCCCCCTTTTTGATGATGATAAAACGATGTGTGGGATAGTACAGATTTTGTAAACATTTACAAACATTGAGCATACACCAATTCTCCCATTCTCCCCAAGACAACATCATTCATAAGGCATTGAGCACACATACACCAAACATTCTCCCCCTTTTTGTCATCTACAAAAAGACAGGGGGTTATGGGACATGAAAGGAACATGTTAGGCCAGAAAGATATGCCAATTGATGCTAAGTAGGGGCTCAAAGATATGATACCAAATGTTGAGCAAGATAGAGGCACAAACATATGCAATTTCAATTCTCGAAGAGAGAGCCTCGAAGATATGATACCATTTGTTGGAAGAACTCATGTTGGTATTCATGCAACGTGAAGTGTTCAGAATATGCATTTCAAAATGAACTATGCCAATTGTTGGAAAGTGTGGATTTGTTCAAGATGATATCATGAATGAACTATATGCAAGCTGAAAATGTCAAATATGCACACGATGATCGTCATCTTTCAAATGCAATGAATATGCACTATGTGAACGCGAATCATGCAAGATATGAAGCTATGCACATGATGACTTCTATCCTTCAAAAGTAAGATTTATGTTCAGAATTAGACTCAAGGAGAATGCATGAACATGCAAGCACACAGGCACAATCATCATGCACACATATAGTACATATAGTAACTCCCCCTATATGAGGCACGGGTTAACAAAAGAGCATGTGATTCAAATTCAAGAATGTAAGTCATGAAGCATAACTAAGAGATTTGTGCATACACAACTAAGAGTACTACATAAACCATGAATGTAAGCAAATTCATAAAATACATACATCACAAAAATGCCCATGTGAAATGTGAGGCAATGACTAATGAGCTTCAAAATATATGGATTTTCAGATTTTCTGAAGAACACTAGAAGGTAATCTCCTCTCTACACTTTCACTTTAGATTCTCAACTATCGGTAGCTTCGCACAACCCCTATTTTGTTTCTTTTAAAAGACTTCACCTTTCGGCGCGAGTTTCCTCATATGTCTCAATGGGGATTCCCGACTACTTGGATTCGTCACACATATGGATTTTTGTTTCTCCTTTTGTCACGAGTTTCCTCCTTTATTTTAGGGGGGATTGCCGGTTACTCGGATCCACATACCACTTATTGAATTTTTGTGGGGTAGGCAACTTTTTCCTCACGATTACTCTTTAATGTCCATGTAGAGATTCAAGTTCCCTTTAAAGTGTTGAAAGGAATTTCTTAAATCTTATCAAGTAAAGTCATTAAATTCATTGTGTGCAAGAGTGTGGGGATAAATTTTTATTTTACATGTATAAAATGAATTCGACAAGACACGGCTATGACTCCCCCTAAATGTATGTACGGTCGGAGTCAAATCCTCCCCCTTAATATATGACATGTATCACATATGAATAAAGTCACTGCATTGCTGTTTAGCAAGGAGGTAAGGTCTTAAAAAGATCAAGAAATAGTTTCATAGTGTAAATACTTATAAGCATGTAAGGATTCATGAAACATTCATACAAGCATTCATGAGTCAAGATATGCGATTATCATGAAATATATGCATATGCTCTATATGCATGAATATGTAATATGCATCTTTTTATCATTTTATATGCATAGTATGTGAATGATATGCAAAGATGCCAATGCGATGCAGAATGTCAGATTTTTATTTAAAAACTCTAAATGCATGTAACTTATAAAAGCATGAGAATGCAATGTAGGATGTAATTTTTTTTTTAGAACATCATGACAGATTGCACAAGAAGACATACATATTCAATTAATGAGCAGCAACTATTTTCCAAGACTTGCCCTTTTTAAACAAGGGTACACAAATGATCAAAATCAAGCAGTGAACCCAAATTATTTTCAAAAATATTCAAAAATAGATTTTTAATAACATTTCAAAAGCTTAGAGTATCATCCACAAACTAAACAGATTTTACAGGTTCTGGTACGAGGTGGTGGTGAAGGTTCGAAAACCCAACTCACACATAGTGAGAGCTTCTAGGTGGACATAATCCACCCTTCCACTTCACACCATTTGATATACCAGATACTCAATTACACTCAGATGCTCATGTATTTCAGATTGAAAAGTATTCAATAGGCAAAGACATCATGCTTATACCTCAAAATTTTTAAATTCATTCAACCAATGAGACATGTTCATCATAGCAGAGTACAAGAATAACAGATCAAGTTCAAGATCAATATCTGTCAAATGAACAATTCTGCATTACAGAAATTTTACCTTCTTGAAGCAAGAATGAATTTCATAATCAATTTGAACGCACATGGTATTTCAGAATTTCAAGGTAAATTGATTTCCTTCAAAAGACATATTTCCACATTTCAATACCAATTGTTGCATATGATTGAAGAATTTCACAGTTCAAAAATTTTATCTTTTTGAAACAAGAGAATTTTTCAGATTCAGTTTAAAAGATATTACAGCTCAAAGGTAAATTCAATTCATTCAAAGCACATGATTCCTCATGAGCCAAACTATTCAATTTCAGAATTTTGGTACAAGGCGGAGAGCATTGATCCTGAGATCACCTCACGCATAGTGATGGCTTCCTAACGGGCTTAACCTGTCATTTCACACATCACCATTTGATATACCAAATATTCATTCAATAAGGACATGTATGGCTTGTGAAGAATTTAGAGCATAACATGAGAACATACCAAAATCTCATTCCAAAATATCAAAACCATCAAGTTTGACAATGAAGGAGTAAAGTTGGGGTTTTACCATATGAGTGTGTCTTGTTCCATTTTACTGGAACCCCTTTTATTCTTTATTTATCTCAAGGCACACCTTCATCACAACCGACTCATTTATCGAATTTTGGCACCCAAGCCTTCTTAGGTCCTTGGATGTTAGAAACATTTCTTCCAAAAGTTTTCTTTGACATTTTCATTGCCACCTTGTCATCACTTTCCATGATCCTGCAGTCCTCAATAACATGTCCATGGATTTCACAATAAAGGCATTGAGGAGAAGTAATTTTACTAAAAGACTTCCTTTTAGGAGTAAAGGAATTTTCAAATCCATTCCATCTTCTATTTTTAAAAGGTCTAGATTTAACAAAATTAGACCTAGCATGTATTCTAGAAGCATGAAAATTTTCTATTTTCAAAAACCAACACTCTTTCATAACATGCCCGTACTTGCCACAATGAAAATAACATGGAGATTCGGTTCTATGGAATGACCTTCCATTGTTTGCATGAGTGTTCGTGAATGAATTTTTCTTATGGGATACAAACCTTTTAGCATGGGAAGCATGTTCATTTCTAAATTTTCTTTGAAAGTTAAACTTAGCATTCATGGCACGATAATTATCATTTTATTTCACAAAGTAATCATCCATGACATGGCCAAGTTTGTGACAATAAAAGCATGATACATTTTTCTTTATTTTGAAGGAAGATTTATCTTTGCATGCATTTTGATCATCCATTTTCAAGACAACACAATCACTCATTTCATGACCAAACATGCCACAATAGAAGCATTCAACATTCAACTTTGATTTTTGAGATCTATTTGACATGGAAGTCTTTTGTTGAGATTTTTCTTTTTATCAAAACCATTTTCAGAGATTTTCACTTGAGCAACGGGAGGAGGTGTTTTGGAGGTGCTAGGAATGTCGGAGGCATGAACAAAAGAGGTTTTCATTTTTGATTCAAAATATTTTTTGTTGATCGGGATGTAACCAAGACCCTCTTTTTGAAAGTTCACTTTAACACCTAGCAATGTGTCTAAGTTCTCCTTCCCTTTCACAAATCTAGACAAATCAAGCTTCAAGTTGTTGATCTCTTTTTCACATGCAAGGATTTCATCGTCAAGCAAATAATTCTTTGATGTGAGTTTTTCATTTTTCTTGCATGAGGTTTTTATTTTCCAGATTTGTGCAGTGAAGTTTTTCAGCAAGCTTTTCAAGAACCTTTTCAGTTTCAACATGCTTTGAGATCTTAGCAAGCAAGTGTTCATTCTCATGTTTCAACAATGAGATTTCTTTTTCAAGCTTATCAAAGCATCTCAATCTTCCCTCTAGCAAGGAATTCTGAATTAACATAGCATCATTTTTCTTTTTAAGATCTTCATTTTCATCCATGATGCTCTTGTTATCAACTTCAGAATCAAGCAATTTCTCAAACAACTTATCATCATCAGACAAAGAAGCTAACTTGTTTCTAAGATATTTTTCTATTTCTTCAAGTAATGAAATCTTAGACAACAAGTGTTTGTTTTGATCAAGCAAATCATGGGAATCATTATCAATTTCAAGAGCAGTCTTAGATTTTCTAAACATCTCAAGCTCTTCATTCATACAAGACATCTCATCTGAAAATAATTCAACTTTGGATTCTAGAAGTTCTTTTTCATATTATAGGTTCTCAATCTTTGAATCCAAAGTTTTACAATTTTCACAGGAAGAATTATCATGCACATTCTCATTAATCTTCTTTTTCAAGGTTTTATTTTCAGATTTAAGTTTCTTGCATTTATCATACAGTTCAGCATATGTCATTTGTCATTCCTCAATAGAGAGTTCATCGGATTCAGAATTTACCTCATCATAATTTTCTTCATTGAGTTGATCATCATTGTCGGCCATGAGATAATTTTGTTCTTCCATCTCTTGAGCTTTGATCAACTGATCCATAATCTCCTTTGCCGTTCTACAAGAAGAAACAAATGGAAACATATGAGTATCAATGGCACTTTTCAATAAACTTAAGACAATGACATTTTCATGGTTCTTCAATTTATCTTGACTAGACCACTTGGTCTCATCTAGAGGCAATATGTAAGGACCATCATAAATCAACTTTAAAAATTAGGATTAACTGAATTGATCAATCCACACATTTTACCTATCAATGAAGTAAAATCAGAACCATTAAGAATAGGAAGGCAATTCATCGACATGTGCTCAACAGAAAAATTCATGATTGTAGAATGCACTATGATCACTCTGTAGATCGTGAGATCAAGGGACAGCAGAGCCTCGCTCTGATACCAATTGTTGGGTCCCGTAGTGCAGGAACACGGATCTAGAGGGAGGGTAAATAGATCATTCTACTAAAACTATGTCCAGTTAAAAACATAAACTAGCGCACAGCGGAATTAACAAGATTGATAAGATAGAAGAATTTAATATTACACAAGTTAACTAGATTCTCTCACTCTCTCTGTTCACACATGATCACACAAATAAGTAAAACAAGCTAACCATACAATCATACAATTCAAACCACAAGAGACGAGGATTTTTAAGGTAGTTCGAGACCACGACGGGCTCCCTACGTCCACCCCTTACCAAACTGGTAAGGCTTTCTCCACACGCTACAAATGCAGCGAACACGGGGATTTCTCCCCACACACACGGGATAAAAATCCCAACACAAACATGCTACAAAAGTAGCACACACACACGGGGATTTCTCCCCACATGCACGAGGCAAAAACCACAACACACACGCGGATATGCTCTGCACCAAACGACGCACAAGCATCAACTCAAACCACTCGGAGAACCCATTCTCCGAACCCACACACAGAAAATCATTTATAGGTTTGTAACAAGCTAACAAATGAATGCTCTAAGCCCAAAACATGTGCTAAAGATTAAACCAAGAAAGATTCAACAAGCACAAGGCTCCCCCTTCAATTGAATCTCCGGTTCTTCTTGGTTTGATGTCAGATGATGTCGATTTTGGCGTCCTCGCGTTCCTCTCTTTGAGATGCTTCTTTTCTTCTTCTACCACGAGCTCCAAATCGCCATGGAAGTAGATGAAAACCACCTTGCAAGAGCACCACCACGTTTTCCCCCTTTTCTTCACCTACAAGAATGAACGAATGAACATTAGGGTTGATTCTCTCATAAAATCGTAACTCTTATAAATGCAACTCAAGGGGTGGGGAAAAGACTCATAAAACCTTCCCAATACATGTTAGAAACACCTTAATAACAATGGGAACTAATGGGGGGTAGTATGGTAATGTTTAGAGAGATTTTCATAAGGTTTTAAACTCTCCCGGAAATCTCGTTCTGGAAGGGTCGACCCTTGGGGTCGACCCTCGGGCTACAGAGGGCTAGCAGACCGAAATAAAAACCCCAACTTACACGGGTCGACCCTTGAGGTCGACCCATGCAGGGGGGTCGACCCCAGGGGTCGACCCATGCAGGCAGGGTTCACAGAAAGGCTTCAGTCCGAGGGGAAACCACCGGGGGTCGACCCTATGGGTTGACCCATGCCAGAAAGGGTTAGAAAAACCCATCAAACCTCCATGAATTCAAGAGAAAATAAATGATTAAATATTACCATAATCCCATGAAGATCAACCAAGAATTTTTCTCCTGAAAAATATGATAAAGCAAGAGGTTAGTTGAGAATCAAAATCCTTGCATCAAGCATTAACACTATGAACATGTTCACAATAAAATACATCATTGAACATATTCAAACATGCATTTTGCTTCTCATATCAATTGACAAAAATACATTTGACCAAATGACAAGGTTTTGAAATGATAAGCATGAATCAATCATTCAATCAAATATATTGACATGGGAGCTCAAACATTCAACTAACATTCTTGTATCTACCAAATGCTCAACATCAAATAGCGTCAAATGAGGGATATTCATTTACACATGTAAGAAGTAAATATATAGCTCAAGACCAATGACATGATCAGACGATGTGCAACCACACATGTATGAGGAACCATACGATATCGCAATTGCATCCACACATTGAAACCACGATGACCTCGTGAATGATATCATTCTAATATAAAGGTGTGTTCAATGAACACAATCTCATTGATTGAGACCTAATTGAAGTCATCTTCATAAGAGCCAAGTTCATGCAGTTCTTTCACACATCAGGTCAATAAATCAAGCTTTTAGTGCATAGTTCACAAGACCAAGCATTCATGCAATGCATGAGCAATATAGAACCAAATCTCATGAAGTCTTGTATGAATATTTCAAACACAACACAAGCTTAAAAGCTTCAAGTAGAAAATGCATGAACCACATTCATGTCATTAGCAACTTAGAAGATTATGCATGAAAGCCTAAGGCATCTCAACCAAAAGTCAACAACATAATGCTTCATCACACAAGTGTTAACAATTATGCCAAATGCAAAGCATGCATAATATCATGGAACCACATTCATTCAAATGGCATTCTTGTTGATTAAAAGCTAACATTCATGAAACATTATCTCAAGAGTAGCATTGATATAAACTTCCCAAATTAAATTACCATGAGTCCAAGAAACGAGCAAGCATCATTAAAATCACATCCATCAAATTTCAAGTTACAAGGTTGAGGATATTTCAAGCCCAAAAATCTTATGAGGAAAACGTATGAAAATACCCAACCAAGACTTTGAAAAGCTGTTTGATGAAATGCATGAAACATAGAAGAGTCAACACAATGCAATGAGTGAGTCAACTCCCTTTTTCAATAAGATCTTCATTGATGCACTCCTTTGAGTTACAAACATGAATCATTGATTTTTATCCTGCAAAGTAAAATATTCAAAATATGAGATTCTTAAATACAAATCATTCATATGACTTTCAAATATGAACAGAGTTAACTCCCTTTTAGAAGAAGAGCTTCATTGATGGACTCCTTTAGATTCCAAGTATGAGCCATGAATTTGTGTTCCTACAAATCAACATAAATATAACATTAGTTCCTTAAACACTAAGAGTTCACATGACTTTCAAGAGTGAACATTGACTCCATCTTTCAACTCATCAAATCAAGATATAAAAATGTTGCTCAATGAAACACATACACACACAAACACAATCGTTTTGATATCATTGAAACCAAACACGAATTAGGGGATGCAACAGCCAGCCTCCGTCCCTCTGCCAGTTGGCACGCAGGCCACAACAGCTCTACTCTAAGCTGGCCATCCTCCCCGTGGGGGACCACAAATGTCGCCAACCAGTATGCCAAGTACGCGGCCAAGTGGGTCACGTCCGGCAGCCTCTGGGGGTTCCACCCCTTTTGTGGTGCGTAGATATACCCCGTGTATGTCTGGAAGCGCAGCTCCACCTCTGTGTATTCACAAGGGGTCTGGTTCCTCGCGAACTCCTGGTGAAAGCAAAAGGGTCCGTCATAAAAGTGGCGAATCCATGCGTTCAGCGGCACCCTGGGAGTCTGCGCCGCTCTTTCTTTCCCAACCAAGGCTAAGTCCCTCCAGGTCTTCAGCAAATACCGGTAACTATAAGAGACCCAGTATCATCCATGTCTGTCAATGTGGCTACGATGGAGGTCATCCAGCACTACCCCGTCGTATCCCTTGCCACTGATCGGCAACCCAGAGATCTTGTACAGGGACCACAGGTCTAACGAGGTCTCTCCCTCAACCGTTGCCACGGTGTTCCACCTGCGGTTGAAGCGTTCTGCCAGTGCCTGTAGAAGTCCTGTGTAGCAAAAATACCCATACAGAGCTGCAGTCACATCATATCTGATATCGGTATGGTCTAGCAGCACCCGATAGTGGTGTACTATGCCCATCAACCACTCGGTAGCTCCCTGGCAGTATCTGTGTGATGAAATCACCCCCCAGCGGCCATACCAACTGACGGCGGTCTATCACAGAACCCCGGACATAAGGTTGTGGTCGTCATAGCCCTCCCCGACGTACTCCAGCCCTGATGGCTCCAGTGCTAATCCCAGACTGCCCTCTGTCTCTGCTCGATGGTGTCTATGCAAATCCCAGAAAGCGGGACCCATCACTCTGGCGCGGACTCCGAACTGGTCTGCTCTGCTAAAGAAGCCCAAGTATTCAGCACTAGGGAATTGACTCTGCCTCCAGTAATCTACAGAGAAACTCGGGAAGCCGCAAAGGACAATTCTGTGTAAGCTGTCTCGACCCACCAAGATCGCCCGCTCCAGTCGACTACGGGCTCCCACAACCTGAGAGTCACTCTCCTCCAGGCCTGGCGAGATGAAGTGCCTGATAAACTCAAATAAGTGTCGGTCCAGAGGGAACTCCACTGGATAGCCACCGCTGCGGTCATAAGTGTAGAGCCCGCCCGCCTCCGATGCACGGGCCAGCTCCACAACCCCAACCCCGTTGCCGCGCTCGCCCACGGGGCCCTCTGCCACAGCTGCATGTCCACCATCGAGCTGCTCCACGTTGGCCACAGTGATGACTGGCAGGCCCAAAGGGGGCATGGGCCGCTCGGTCCTCCTCACCCAGTAGTCCTCCTCCCAGACCACACGCCCCGGGACCCTCTCGTCCCTGCGAAATCGGGCCATAGCTGCAAGACATAGCATAAAAATGGTCAGTATGCCAGAAACTCAACACATACAATACAATAGATCACAAATATATGAAGTGTAAAAATGCAACTACAACAACTCAGAAGGAGAGGTTCACGGGCCGTACGCCCTCGTCTCCACCTCCGGCGTACGACCCGTGGGGGGCATTTGTTGTACCCGGACTATTTCCCCGGCAAAATACCCAGAAGTAAGGGTTCGGGAATTTCCTCGAACACCTTCAAGGCATGGGCTACCCGGCCCCTCCGACAACCCAGTGGGCCCGACCAACGGCCCCAACCCGCTAGCCGAAGTGTACGGCGGCACTACCAATCAATCGGGACCGCTCCCGACTCATAAGTTGTGGACTTTCTCCGCACTCTACACAACCACCCGGGCCACCCTGGGGACACTCTAACTAAAAGCCGCGCCACATGGCACTCAGTGAAAAGGTCGGGGGGCTACCCCGGGACGCCTTCCTTCAACCCTCCAAGGTCAAAGGGAGACCCAAATAGGTCAACCACAGGCTCAGAAGGCCTATAGTACGCGGGTACAGCTCACACACGCGTGTTCGGCATTCTGCCAAACACCTTGTGGGCGCACGTGTTTCAACCCTTCTACACCAACCCACGGGCCACCCCGTGGTTCCAGTACACCAATTGGGTCCTATGACGACCCCCCAACAAGTCGAGGCCACCCCCGACCCTTAGACACGTGGCAACAAGCCACTGAACTTAGATCTCGGGCCAACCCGAGGCTACTCTGCCAACCCGCCGTACAACGCGGCATGCAGCACGAGGCAAGGCCCATCGGCCCAAGGTGCCTCCTCCCAGCCCCTAAAGACTTCTACCCTTGGCCCTAGGCCAAATCCAAGGCCCGTCGGCCACCTACGCGGCTCGTTCGGCGACCCGGGGTGTGTCGGGCATTCGCCCGAACACCTTGCGAGCGGCCACTACGACTCGAAGAACAATGGCTCTCATGGGCCATTTCAACATCCCGAAACTATGTATCCTTCAAAGGATATCCCCAGACGACGAAAGAAGACCCCTGGGGGCCATCCCTAGGGGTTGCGACGTGCCCGGGGCCAATTCGCCCCGGGGCGCGGCCGCGCGCCCCCAGGGAGGGCGACCTCCCCCGGGGGCCGCACCCTCTCTCTCCAGCCCGGTGGCCCCATGGCCCAGCTCAGTTCCCGTTCGTCCGATTCTCAGCCTCCGTTCGTTCGACTCCCTAATCCGGGAGAAGGGTTCGCACCGCTCATACGCACCAGTTCGTGGGAGCAACGCGTGGAAGCACGAAGCAACAGCACGGGGGAGCGGTCCTCGGCAGTCAATGCACTCACAAGTCTCCACGTATCCTCCCAGCACTTGTCCTTTTCTTCTTAGTTTAATCTAAGAAGAAAAATACACAAAAAATTAGGTTTTATAGAGGCGGGACCACTCCCCCTCTCTCTCTTCTACCTGGTCCGCCCAAACCCCCCCTGGGGAGGGGTTTTGGCGGACCAGCCTGGACCCCCAGGCTAGTCCGCCTAAACCCCTGGATAATAAAAAAAGATTTTTTAATTAAAAAAAGGGACCACTCTGGTCCGCTCAAACACCCCCTGGGGAGGGGTTTAGGCAGACCAGCTTGGACCCCCAAGCTGGTCCGCCTAAACCCCTCCAAAATAAAAAAAAAAGGAATTCCACCCTCCGAAGAGGGGTTTAGGCGGACCAGACCAGCCCATTGGGCTGGTCCGCCTAAACCCCATCCCTTCCACTCTGACACACACACACAAAACACATAAAAAATACAAATAAAATAATAATAATAATACTATTTGGGGGGTTTACCCGGACCAAGTTGGACCCTCAACTTGGTCTGCCTAAACCCCACCTCCACCCCTTCAACTTCTATAAATTGCCCCCCTTGCAAGCTTAGAACAAAACACACAGGACAAGAAATGCAGGAAGCAACGCACGAACACACAGTCGGACGAGCGATCTTCCACGGCCTAATTGTCGCACCCTCGGACTCCCGAGGCTTTCGGCAAGGGTCGGGAACGCGAGAAGACAAGTGCGCGCGCGGTTGGCTTGCTAGTCGGCTCACACACGCCGAGGGTATGTCTCACATACTCCCCTCACGCGGTGTCTAGCCGTCTCACACCAAGTCCGTCCCCGCCACATGTAAGATGACCGTACCTACGGCAAATACGCCCGCATCCCGAGTCCGCCCGTGTACGTCAACTTACGATAGTTACGACGGTGACGAATATCGCGTGCTCGCCGTTCACCTCCCAGTCAGCCGTCGGCCCCTCAGATTGACAAATCAAGTCTAGTCAGACCTCTGGCCCGGGACTCATAGTCCCGGGGCCGACCTCGACTCTCCAGCATGACAACACTCATCGCCCGAGACCCGGACCCGAACGCGCACCTCGAGCCGCCTCCGATCTCCGCCAGACGCCAGTCCGCGTCCGCTCTGGCCACCAAGGCAGTCGGACCCACACCAACTCCTCTGTAAAGAGTCCCTGTAGAACATGCGGATACCCGCTTTATCATGTAATGACCCGGGAACCGACCCACGTGTCAGAATTGTCCCGCGGCTTGCTCCAGTTGTACTTTGGCCCACTAGGGCCCGCTTGTAAAGCCCATGTGACTCATCATAAAGCCAGTAAAAATACATGCGCCCGCATTCGGGCCCCCAGCTTCCTATCCACTCCACTCGGCATCCGTGCCCAACACCCTGACCCCAGTTAACACCCCTCGGTCTTACGCTTACCCCTAGCTGTTGAACGCCCCCAGCCCTCTACCCATGGCTTTAGACACATATACAGACTTTTCTTCAGCATGGAATGAAGGTATTTGGATTCAATCCGATGTAAATAAACATCGGTTGCTTGCGGCCGGTGGGGAAAGACGTCTTGTACACGATTCCCGCAATCGTCTACGCACTCGCACCCATGGAACCTCTTCTCTCCACGTGTCGCCCGATCGCCCGAGCCCACATGCCGCGCCCTGGTGGCGCTTCCCCGGTCAAACCTTGGTTCCATGAGTGATTTTCAAGAGATCGACTGGCACGCCCGCATCTTGTCCGGTTAACCTTTATCCCGACACTTCTGTGCCATTCGACCCTTTCCGACTTTCCGTGAAAGGAGAGTGCCCGATACCGCCGTGAGAGGCATGCACCCGTAAGGAGGATACCCAAGATATATCAAACTCCCGTATTTTTCTTCCCCCCTGTATCCCTTCCTTCACCCCGATAATCGGCATAAAAACCCGCGCAACAGCAATCAATTCACCCCCCTCTCAATTGCCTCCTAACCGGGCCAACAGATTCAACGCCGATCCCCAAATCTCGGCCGACAAGAACACCGCTCCCCACGCCGCGAAGAGGGCACCGTCTCGATCACCTCACCGCCGTCGTCATCACCGCGCCGCCGCCTTGGCCCGCCACCCATCGCTGGAGGAGGAGGGAGCGTCACGAGCTCGAACGGGGAGAGAGAAAGCAACGGTCGGCCGCGGCTCAAGGGGGAGAAGAAAGAAAAAGGAAAAAAAGAAAAGGGTTATATATCAAAAATTCAAAAAATGCCAAAAATACAGAAAATTAGAAAAAATCATTTGCGCGATCCTCGGAACACGCTCAACGCACTGGTATAGTCCCGGAGGAGGAGAACGCAACGGTTCGCCCGCTATGGCGTTCCGCAGGTCCGTCAGAGAAAAACACATGTAAATCACAAAACAAGCTCCGAGACCCCCCAAAGTGATCTGAAACTCACGGATCCGGATCCAAAAAATATTCAAAAAACTCAAGACATTACAGACGTCCTTCCCTAGGAGGAGTTACGCCACCTCCCACACAGAACCTTCCCGCAGGAATACGCGAACGAACAAGTCATTTAAAGCGTGGAAAGATGAAAAGGCGCCAGTACAGCACCAACAACTTGGCCGATTAACATGCAACATTGATTTTTCGGCTACAAATAGTACAACATCTCTGATTTACTGGCAACCGCAGATATGATAATTATACTCGGCCAAAGGCGGTAAGAAGCAGTCAATTGCATTTTAAACACTATTGCCACTATATGGAAAGAAAAGCATTACACAGCCAAGTCTAGGTAGAAATTGTAGAAAGAGAAAGAGCCAACAAGGCAAGTACGGTCCTTCCTAATCTATAGGAATAGGGGAACTTGGAGAAGCCCGTGGTCCCTCTTGAAGCTTAGCAGGCGGAGGGCCCTTGGCGCTCGGAGATTTTCCCCCGGTTCCCTCGGCGACGGCCGGTCGGGGCACTGACCCCATTTATATGGGAATTTCCCCGACCGTGCGCCCTCCCGAGGCAGCCGGAGTTGGTGATCTCTCCTCCACTAAAGCAGAGGTATCTTCGCTCCCCCCTTCGTTGCTCGACGACGAGGAAGGAGAATTCGAGCCTTCCTCGTTTGAGTCATAGAGTTACCCGGGAACGAAGATGAGCTCATCAAGTACATGCTACCGGGCCTCAGTGACCGCCTACTGGAAGCCTTGGGTGAAACCCTACCGTAGCCCCCGCCGATAGCCCGGCTCATAACACGCGAAGGCGGCCTACTTTAGAGCTTCATGGTACTCCTCCGAGCTCCGATAGCGCTTGATCGCCTCTGCCACGGCTCCTGCGGCCTTCTCCTCAAGCTCGGCCACCTTTATTTTGGCCCCGGTCAACTTCGCTTCACCTTCGGACCGTGCCACTTCAGCCTCCCTCTTGGCCCGCTCGGCCTCCTAGAGTCGGCCCCCGAGCTCTTCTTGCTCGGCCGCCCATTGTCCCTAGCGCGCCACATGAGCCTGACGCTCCTCTTCTAGGAGCTTGCTTTTAAGGTCGGCCGTATACCGAGCTTGGGACAATTGCTCGGCTAGTGATCGAGCTTCCTCCTGGCTCGCCCGAGCCCGAGCCCGAGCCCGAAGCGAGGTCACCTCCCGCCGAAGAACTTCAAGCTCGGAGGTCAACCGCTCGATCCTCCAGTCGGACTCAGCGTGGACCCGGTTGTGAGCACTCTCCTCACTCTCAAGCCGCGTGAAGAAATCAGTTATCTCAGCCCCTAGCTGGGCCATGAACAAACCTCCCTCCATGACTCTTTCGAAGAGCATTGGGGGGGAGTAACATCAGAATTCCTCCCGAACCGACAAAGGCGCCAGAGCTCGGCACCTATTGTACAAAGATGCCCGAATGGTGAACCGCCCCTGCTGATGGGGAAGAGCCCTCTCTGGAAGGGTCAGGGCCGGAGCATTGTCTCCGGACATCCCCACGCTCGGGACGGCGAAGCTCAGCTCGGCCGGGACACTCGCCCCACCACGCGCCCCATCAACCTCGACCGGGACTTCAGAGCTAGCCTCTTCCCCTTGCGCTCCTGCATGCTCGGCGGAGGTCCTCTCGCCTGTCGCGGACACCTCTGGCTCGGTCGACTGGAGGCTCGGGTGGTGGATATCCTTGGCTGGGGGCTCCTCGGTCGGACGGGAAATTTTTGCCTTCTTCAACCGCTTCTTCTCGGCGGTCATAGCTTTCATCGAGGACAGCAACAGCCGATCCCTAGGGTCCTTGCGCTTAGACCCTCGTCGCTCTAGGGGATCCTCCCGGGCAATTTGCTTGCCCCTATCTTGGGCAGAAGAAGGATCCTCAGAGGCTCGAGGCACGCTCGGAGCAGTCGCCTCCTCCAGCTCGACGACCTATGCTCCGTCATGGAGGAACGAGAAGAGCAAGAAGAAGAGGAGGGAATAGCAGAGTCAGAAGACTCAGGGGGAGGAGGAAGCTGACGGATCGGCGCCTCCGTGATCTCTACCAACTCTGCAAAAGCTTCTGTGATTCTCTGCTCCCTCTGATCGCTCTCACGGCGCGTGGACTCTCTCAGAATGCGAATGCGATGAAGAGAAAATCCCTAAACGGAGGAGACGTGGAACGCAAGCATACACGATATTTATACACCCCAGCGATCCTGGCGGGAAGCGGCGCGACGTTCCGAACTCCAAGAAGGGCCTCCCAGCACCAACTCGAGGGAGCCATCATCATATGCACGCCACCAGGACAGTCACATTAAATGGCCCATGTCGGCAAAAGATATCCCCCAATCGAGCCACCAACGCTACCCCATTATGCTCTACTCTCCGAGGCCAAACTTTGGCTCGGGCATAGGGGGGGCAAGTGGAGAGGGATAAAATCTGCGGCCCAAAGACATGTGACCCGGAGCGGCCCAAATAGGTCCATTCTCAACCCAAACAGGCCGGACTCCCAAAGTGATAGCCCCACCCTTTTCGGGCCAACTTTATTTGAAGCCCAAAACATGCTCGGCCCAATACTTACTAGGCCGCCTTCGGGCCCGGAAGACCGAGTAACGGTCTCTGGGGAGAACCCCAATCAGGGACCGAGTATAAACCGTCCAACGATGCCTCCGTCACCCAGGAAGAGCCCTGAACGGGCGTCCCACGCTCGACCCAGCCGCCGAACGCCTATCCAAGGGAAGGTTATGCCATTACCCGAAGCAGGGAACTCGAAAGAGCAAGAGTCCTCAGGCCATAAAGAGCCCACGACAAGGACGTAACTCCCCTTAGTCCCCCAAGCTTCCAAGACTCCTATACGGGGCGAGCGACTATATAAACCCTAGGAAAATTCTCCAGAAAAGTAAGATGATCCTGAGTACTCAACACCACACTCACTGGCGGAGAGCGATCTCGCGCCCCTCACTTTTTCTCCTACATCCCTTCCACCTACGCTCTATCAGCTTGCTGACTTAAGCATCGGAGGGTTTTTCCCGAGGTCTCAATCTTGGGCTCCTCTGATCCGTTTCTTGCTTTGTAGAACCTCAATCGTGGTGACGATGACAAAGGCTCATCCAGGATCGTGCGGCTCAAGATCCAGTGCGAAATCACCCTCTTCAGAAATATTTGGCAAGAGGAATTATCTGGACTGTGAAGCGTAGGCCACATCACTCCTACAGCTGGAAAGGGAACTTGAAGGAGAGACAGGTTGGTAAATCATTGGGCAATGGGGAAAACACCACCATGTGGTTTTGACCCCATGGACACAAGGAAAAAGCATTTTTTAGTTATGATGTGATAAAGTGAGACAAGGCTTGGGTCTGGACAGATCTTTGAAGACAACATATCTCATTAGAGATGGCACGTGATCTCTCCACACCTACACCCCTGACATGATTTCCTTATTATCTTCTACAGTTGATATTCTAATTTCAGGAAATGGACATGATATTATGATTTATTTATTTTTTTGCCAAGTCACCTATTGGGACCCGGAAAACTCAGAGTCATGCACTCCAAGTAATGAGAGAGTCAAAGTTTGAACTAAGAACCACATGGTTCTCTATGAAGTGAAGAATTAACTGGGCTACCTAGTTGGTTCACATGATATTATGTTCTAGTTCCATGATTATGGACAATTCTCATTGAGATCAGTCTAGAATTACCATGAGACTCCACTTCTCCCATGATGGGAATATGATTATTGGACATGGGGTCAACCAACAGCACAACAATTTTCCCTATGTACCCCTTCTCCCTCGGCTCCCAACTGCTGACCATATGAAAAGAAAAGGGTTTCTACTGTATACAGGTGCATCCTTTGCAAATTAGTAGAGGATTCAGTAGATCACCTATACCTCTCACGCGCCTACTTCAAATGGGTGTGGAAGCAGATATTGATGAGATTCTCCTTTGGTAGTGACCCAACAAATTCTACTTACCCAAAAAAACTTGTAAAATACTGTGTGTGTGTGTATAGAGAGAGAGAGAGAAGGATTTTGAATGCCAAACATATCTGCAGGAAACGGTGTGTGTGTGTGTGTGCGTGTGAGAGAGAGAGAGAGAGACAGAGAAGGATTTTGAATGCCAAACGTATCTGCAGGAAACGATCCCCAGACCAATATCCAATCCCTTCAGGTCAACATTGTGGAGATTTTTCATAAGAACCCAGCTCACCCTCATACGAACGTTATGGTGTAATACTTTTTGTCACTCCATTTATCACACTTTCTTCCATTGTTCTATTTAAAAACCAGAGCGTGGAGAAAGTGAACTAAATAAAACCTGTACTCTCAACACCACTTTGTTTCAAATTTATCCCCGGTGATAAATTCACTTAACTCCAAACTTATCCTATTTTGACTTTGACGAGAGCAGATTTAAAAAAATTCAAGTTAATCCAAATTAATCATGATTAACTTATCTCTCCTCGACGAATGAGATAACTTAACCCACTTACTGACAAATTAAAATAAAATAAAAGTGAACTAAGTCAACCCACTCCCCTTTAATCTGAGATAAATCTCTGCCAAAAAAGGGCCGAGTTTGAGATTGACCTCGTCTTAATCACCTGAACTCGTGATTGGACGGCCAAGATGAGCGAGATAAATAAGGTGACAAAAAATGTGGCATCCCAACACTCACATATTTTTTTAACATAATTAATAAACTCAACGTCTGAAAGAAGTATCAAATTCAGAAAATATCTCAGATCACCTTATTTCATTCTTAGAATTGCCACCACAATCTGTTTAACCAATACAGCTATACTAAGGTAATTGAAAAGAATCTATCAAATTGTCCAGTTTTGAAATGCTCAGCTATAGATTAGAGAGAAATTCTTGGCAGGTGAAGGCGTGAAACTTGCTAAATCGGACATTCTCAAGGTTCATTTTCTGCAGGACTCGAGATCATCCATCACAATCAAATGTCGGGGAATTTTGTGGTTGGGAGGGGAATATAGGAAAAATGAGTATGCATTCGAGGGAGGGAGCACACCCGTCCAGTTGAAAAACTCGACTAAAATGTAAACAGTGATTTTGCAGTTTACAGAACCAACATATGCTATAACCATAACCACATTTCACCTTTACAGAGTGAATCAATCTTACCATAAAAGAAATTACATGGAAAGAAAAAACAGGAAGCTACAGAAATAGAAAAGAAGAGAAAGAAATAGGTAACACAGACACGTAACTCTTCTCTCAAAAACCTGAGCATTTAATTTGATTTCTGTGCAATCCAAGTTCAGTGAGAAATCTCGGCAATAAGGTGCTGTCAAAGGCAAAAGAACCGTCCCACTTGCACCTTATGGAGTAAAACCACATGTAAGCAGTCCAACATGATGATAGAAAAACGTGAGGAAAAGAAATGGATAAATCGATTTTGTTGGCAAGAAGATCAGACCATATATGTCATGCCAACCTGCATCAGGTTTGTATGGGGGACACTTAAATTTGCTATACCCCTCCGGCAGTTCTTTCTTAAGAATGCATAGAAATAGTTTATGACGAGCTTCTTAATGAACCAAGAGTCCTTCCTTGCCCTAATGTCACCATGCCCAAGGAGGTAAACCACCCCAGATTCTTTTGCCTTGTGTACGAACGAAAGTTGCCTTTCAAGACTCTGACAAGCATCAAGTGGTGTTTCGTCTATTTCTTGGCCTGAGGTGCTTGCTTCCGAGGTTGACTGCTCAAGGTTGTAATCAGACAGCAGGGGAACCCCCAGGGAATAGACACTACCATTTGGACCGACCATCAGTGTTGAAGATGGCTCCTCATCAGAATCTGTGTCCTCGTCTTCATCACTCTCCAAGGATCGCTCTTGGGCTTCTCGACGGATGAACTTCTCAAGGCTTTCAATTAATAACTGCTCAAATGCCTGGTGGTTTTCCTTCCGTACATCCTTGTAGCCATACCTATTTTTGTTCATGAATAAAAAATCTTATTGAAACATCATCAAAGTCAGATTCAACTAAAAGCTGGCTAAGTGCACACCATAAAATATATAGTCAGCACAACAGGAGAACAAGCTGTGGCTCAGAGAACAATGAATAAAAGAAATATTATGTTTTATGACCCATTATGTAATGCCCCATTGAACTGCACATACTACCAGGTTCTCATTAAAATCAACATTCTGGAGAAAACTGCAACTTTTGGCATGCATTAATTATTTCTTGTGAGACAAGCTCAGACAAAAACATAGAAGTACTAATCGAATTTGCTGAGAATGCAGGACAATTTACAGCAATTGGATTTTAGGGTTCATCTATATGCCTCAGAAAGAAGCTGGACTTCCAAATCATGCGAGGGCAGCAACCTGAAAATGTTGACTTTGAACGTCAGTACAAGTTGCAAATGACTTTCTATATTTATTCTCTTTCAGAGGCCCCTCTTGTCAAGAAACCCTTTAAAAGAACACTTACAAAATACAGGATCCTCTCAGTTAGTAGACATTCCAACTACAAAAGGCTCCCTGCATTGTTTCCGTATTCATCTCCATGACTGAACACATGTTCATACACCAACTTTAGTATTTTAGATTGATACAAGGTGTTTGATTGCAGTATTAAAGAGCTCTATTAATTTTAATATCGACTAATAGTGGGTGTCTGGTTGTACTCAATCAAATTTTGATACCATTAGTTTACTAAAGTAAATTATCATAACAAATTTAATACAAGTTTATGTATTAAAAATGATAGAAGGCAGTCTTTGAGAGTCTCAAGATTCTGTTTCTTTACATTTTCTCACCCCTAACTCTCTCTTTTCCCTTTGACCATCTTCATTCGCATTCCTTTAGTATCAATTTCAATTTATATACTTAAAAACATTCATATCAAAATTTGCCATATCAAAATGAATACTCCAATCAAACATGGCCTAAAGTTTTAGGGTTTTTTTGCAAATAAACTATTGTTAAAAGTGAATTGGCAAAAATATCAATCCTGGAAATACATTAGCAGACATATCATTACTTTTAACCAAATCTTGCAAAAATACCACCGCAGTTAATTGAAAGCAAATATTCCACAGAGATTTTAATATTCCCTCAATTAGTCGTTAAATGACAAAAATACCCCTCTCACATCCCCAAAAGAGAGATGAGAGAAACCTATTGAGAGGAGAAAAAGAGAGGAAGGTGTCGAAGGAGACTTCTCCCTCTAACCCGGCCCCTTCCCCGCCTTTGCATCCGCCGCACACCACATCACTCCCCCGGTCAAGCTGGCTAACCCCCGGCCCCCGTTCTCGCTGCTGCTGCTATTCGCGCCGGCTCTGGGCACCACTGCCCTCGGTGACTTGGCGGCAGTCCTGGTCGCGCTTGGTGGCGCCCTCAACTTGACATCCTTGGGTCAGGTGGCTTCAGGTTTTGCTAAGTCCCAAGGTCTTCAACTTCTTTTGCATGTTCCTCGTCCACAAAACAAGGAGGCGACGCCATATAACAAATGAACCTGTTTATCTGCATCTTGTTCTTGTTCATCTCTGAGAACTCTTCAAACAAGAATACAACCTTTCTGCCAAAACACTTGTTGATGTGGTCAATGTCGATGACAGAGTCATACTGGCAATCAAACTTGGGGCTCAGCAGGACCAGCATGTGATCCAAAAGCGCCGCAAAGAACATGTGCTTCTGCAGGCAGATCAGGTTGTTGGACATCTGCCCAAAGTGTAGCATGATTGGATAAGCACTTCGTGGGCAACTACAAGATCATGTTATTAAAATCCCATCAGTGGACATAAATGCAATGAGGGTACCAATCCAGGGTTCATGTGAGTTCCGAGCTCACGGACTTCACTAGGATGATGGGGGTACCATTATCCAAGAGATGTTTGGCCTGCCCACTGTTCAGGCAACTGGTGATTTGGGCTTCATCCTGCGTGGGTGGGTTTAATCTTGGTCTTCAGGGAAAAAAAAACTTCTATTGTAGCTGGAATATCCTATTCGAGTGTTTTGCTCGGACTAGATATTCCAATTTAACCTGGTATAACTTATTCCACCAAATACCCTATCCCAGCAACCAAAGCGACCTAACTCCAAATAACCCAGATTATTTATCATATCCTAGGCTCATTTGGTTCTCAAAGAGGCCCTAAGACTAAATCTGTCCGTGCGATAGACAATTTACCCTCTAGTGTCGTGCCTTGTTCCTCTCTCAGGTATGGCACTCGCAGCTGGAAAATTATCGAAGCAAAGAATTTGAGCTATCTACGAATTAAATAAACAAATTGCATGGTTAAGTCTATATGATTTTTCCACTGAGGGATGAACTTCAGCTCATACGTGAATATGGCCTGATCTATGCATGGACAGGGCTGCTACCATTACAGAGATCAAGTTATGGATCATACTGTACCTTACAAATTAGCATGAGGCCAGAAAGGCTCCAAAGTTGAAAGGGTCCTTGGGTTCAGTTGTAACAATTTGTAGCTTATGTAACAGTCTTCTATTTCTTGTATTTAAGCATTTCTCTTTCTTCTAATCAGGCAGATTTGTCAGCAAATTCTGCCATTTCCAAGACAAGACCCACTATTTATCAATTCACCTATTATCAGCCCCCAGAGCTCCATACTAGACACAAAATTAGCACACCCCCTCTACCATCCCACAGCCCCAAAGTCCCTGGATATTGGACACATAAGTGGATTTTGGATGTAAACCATTGTCAAAATAAAAATGTCAGATTTACCACCCCTGCATTCATGCTTGCACATACATCATTAAAAAATCAATGATGCACAGAAAAGACCAGAAAATGGTCTTCTTGCACCATTTTTATGTGCGAAAAGAGTACTTCAATATGTGCAAAAAAAAGCCATTCCGTGGTCTTTTTGCACACTATCTGCATTTTTAATCATATATATGCAAATACAAATGAACCGGTGAGTCTAAGAATTGCTTATATGCAAAAATTCAAAAATATAATAGGGTTTCTCATATTTTGATCCATGAAAATTTACATGTTTGAAATAAGTCCCCTATCTGGCATTATTTTATATCAATCATTGTAACTAAAACCTTTTATTTTTTAATCCCCACTGACCACTGTTTACTCTTGGTTTTGAGTAACTTAGCCAAGTTTAAATATAGGTTATAGGTAATTGACACTAGAAAATGATCTTATACCACTTGTTAATTAACACCAAGACGCCAAGATACTGGAAACTTATACTATTTGAAATAAGTCCTTGCATTTGGCTTTATTTTATATTAATCTCCATTAACCAAAGCCTTTTGTTCAATAATCCCCACCATTCACTTTCGTTAGCTTTGAGTAACTTAACAATGGTTAAAAACAGATTAAAGATGACCAATATACCCTTCATTAGGTGGTGCGGACACCAAAGCGAGCGAGAAGCACGAACAGGAGAGCCGTCGGTACCGTACGCGGAGCACCACTCGGGCTACATCGGCTTCCATCTGGCTCGGAGACAGTCTGGAGACTCCCCCTTGAGTCTTAGTATTTATCATATTTATGGGAATTTTATTTGTATGTAATGTGTGTTTATTTAGTTTTATTCAAATTGTAATTCGGATTGTAAGAAGGGTTTATTTGTAATTCGGGACCATCTGGATCCCGTAGACCCCCCCATCCCTTCTCCCATTGATCCACCTCAGCTCTTGGGCCCATGTGGGGTCAGTCAACCCTCCAAGGTGGGCTTCTAGAAGGGTTGGACCAAGGGGGGACAAAAGGTAACAAAATTCAAAATTTGAAACACATAAGTCAAGGGGGTGTCCCATGTATAATATAGTTTATTAGGATTGAAATCTTATTTTATTTGTTTCAAACCACATGGGAGAAATAAATTGTGGACTCCCTCTTTTACCCCCCACCAATCTTAGATCTAGGGATAGAACTAGTCTTTTTGTATTTTCTATAAGAACCTTATATTTTCATTTTGAGTGGAATTAATGCATATGAAAATCAGAATTTTGTTAGAGCTCCAAGCAAGGGCCGCCCCTCTCTCTCTCTCCTCTCTTCTTCTTGCAGCTGGGAAGACTGTGTTCTGAGGTGGGAAGCCTCATCTATCTGGTGTGGAGTTCGTCGTTGCCGCCGCCGTCGCTATGGAGCCGCCGTTGCACCGCCACCGCCTCCGTCGGTATTCTGCCAATCAGGTGACAGCAGGCCACTCTCGGATTTTTAACTCTCAGCCACGAGTTCATCTGGAGCCCAAACTTTCAGGGTGAGTTCAAGGGATCTTCACCACGTCCCAGAAAATTTGGTTGGGCTTCAAGCTTCCATTTTGCAATTTTTCATTTTCGTTCTTCCCCTCCACCCAGATCTGCCAGCTTTCAGTCCAAATTCACAGTAGCTCTGAGTTTCCCCTCTTCGGACCTCTTCTTGATTTTTGATTGAGCCTCCAATTTTACTGGAGGTTCTGTCCAACACCCCCTCCATCCACGAATTTTCGTGGAATTTCTAAAGGCCTTCACCTATTTTCTAAAAATCACTTTCAAATCCCACTTAGTTCTGTCTGTCTCTGTCCAGATCCGACCACCCACCAGTATAAAATAGCTTTCCCCATCCAAACCTCCACCAAATCGGTCATAAGAATTATTGTCGTTTTCCTCTCTCTCCCCTCTACAACTTTCATGAAGAGCTCGAGGTCTGAATCAGAGGTCTACCCTGCGGTCAACGCCAACTCTCAGGAAACTTCAGTTCTACCTGGCCAGATCTGAAACTGAGAACAGGCCGGTTCTAAAATCCCCCATCAGAAGCACGGCTCCGGTGAATTTTTTTGAGTCCCATAGGGTCGAAGGATTTCAAGTCAGCGTTCCAACGGCGCTGGTTTCGTGCCGATCCGACATCGGTGCTGATCGCAGTAGCCGATCTCGCCGGGTCACGCGTCAGAAAGCAGAGGTTGCAGATCCGTGGACAGCACTTCCGACAAGTGGTGATCGGAGCCGCCTGGCCTCCGACCGGCGTTCCAGCCCTGCCGCCGTCCAGGGAGGCGCGCCTCCAGGTGTCCCCACCACAGTGGGACCCACCCCGTCAGGTCCGGAGGGCTGAGCAACACGTGGGCCCCACGAACCCGCAGATCGCGCAGTCCGGACAGCACTAAACGCGGGTTTCGGCGTCGACGGACGACATCAAGATGCTGCCCGTCAACCCAATTCCCGCTACTCCCGGGCCCCACATGTGACCTATTATCTCCTTGTGTGGAGTGGGTCAAATTTTTGTACCGCAGTGTATTTGTTTAACCGGGAGTACAGGATTGGCCGGGGTTGTCTTCCCCACGCCGGGAGCGTGGAGGTAACGATCTCGACTTCTTGGCATTTACTTGCTTAGCTAGTATATGGTCGTGTGCCGCTGCTGAGTGCGATAGGAACCTAGCCCGTGAGTCCATGTCACCGCTGTGAGCGAGAGAGTGACCCGTCCCGTGGCTCGATCCGAGCACAGAATTGAGTCGACCACCCTTGACTCTGCCGGTTTCTCAACCGCGCGGATCCGCGTTTCCCCTCGCTTGGGACGACGAGTGAGCTTGCGTTTCTGTTAGCGACGTATAGCCCATAGGAACTCTTAGTGTCGGGCCAAAACGTCTCCATTGTTGTATGTTGCTGGTCGTGTCCGCATTTAGAGTCCGAGGTCCGCATCACTTAGAATCAGTTCCCGTGTCCGTCCCGCATCATTAGGTAAGCCCAAGAAGCCCAGGTCACTTTCTCGCTCAGCCCATTTCTTCCTCTGCCAACTCCCAGAACCATCTTCCTTGACAAAGAACCACAGCCTCCTTCCCTCAACTCAATTAGCTTGGAAAGCAATGCAATGCGAGAGAATGGAGTGCCTAGCGAGAGGGAGGAGGAAGGAGTGCCAGAGGGAGACGGCAAGGACCCGAAGTGCAACGGAAGTGGGCCTCGACATTCCGCGAGCTGAGGAAGGCAGGAGTGGTGGCCTGATCTGCATTCAAATCTCTGCTTTTGATGCCTAGGCAAAGAGCATGATGGGGGACAACTATCATAGGATGGGGGACAACTATCAAACTCCAAGATCAACAATAGAAGATAAGAGAAACAGAAAAGACACAGCACGCACAGTAGCACTGACAGGATAAACAACACCAAACAACAAGAAACTAGGCCAACAAAGTCATCCCTCGCAAAGAGGGAACGTGGGACTGGTGGTAGTTGAGAAACTACTACTAGTCTAGGGTGTCTTAGATCCACATTCAAGGTCTCGAAGGGGTCTTACACTCACAAACCGGCTGTGAATTGAACCACGGGCTAGGAATCCTCAAGCCAGCGGCAAAATATAAGCAAATACACGAAAAGCAGAAAATGCCAAGGTCAACGGGTGCAAACCAGAGCTCGCCAAAGGATGCGACATGCCAGCCGAGGCGAGTGAGGGTCCACAAGAATGGCAATCACGAAATTGGATGGTGCTGTTCAACCCGCTGCAGTAGTGACTTGCGGAGGCCACTGTTGATGATGGCAACGGCTGGCTTTGTTACTATGTAGCCACAGATAGTGGCAACGGCAGAAATGGCCTTATTGGGGGCGGCCACTACTGGCCGTGGTGGTGGTTGGGTCCATCGGTGGCAGCAGTAGGAGCAATGGTTTGCTATATCGGATCTCGGCTTTGTCTCAGGGGGTTGGAGAGAAGAGATCCCGGAGAGATCTCAAAAAAATCTCAGGAGATCGGGTTCGGGGATTCCGGAACATTTTTTCATATATATAGCCTATTTCTAAGAAAATCTTAATTCTTTTATACTAACCACTCAATTTCACAAACATGTTTTTGTAATTGACAACTCAATTTTATCAAATAAAGAGTAATGATAACAATAAGAAATCCATTCACATGGACTAATATCAATATGCATCAAAAGTTACACAAATCTAAAATTATACCTTATAAAATTAAAATAATTCTTCAAGAATTCACTATTTTCCCAAGACCGGAGATTGACGCAATCAGCGGGCGGGGAGAGGCACCAAGCGCGGCTCTGGCGACCTCGTGCGACTGTGCGAGAGTGTGTGCCAGAGTGTCGGGGAGAGAGAGTGCGTCGAGCGGTTGCGGTGAGACGTGACTCGTAAGGACTCGACGGGGGTCGGGGGGTGGGGGTTTAAGACTTTTAGGGTCGACCGGTTCGCCTAACAGGACCGGTTCACCCCGTTCGTGCTCGCCGGTCCCGCCCACACACGATATCTCCGAGATGCGCCGACTCGGGACGTTTTCGTGCCTCGCGGACGCGCCGAGACAGAGATCTCGGCGAGATCTTGCCGAGATCTCGCGAGAATGCATACCATGGTAGGAGCTACTGCTGCTGCATTGCAAGCGGGAAGGATGGACCGCAGTGGTCATGGCCGATGCCCCTGCAGTTGTGGCAGTTGCAGATGAGGGCAGGTGGCCTCGGAGGGTGGCGGCAGATGCTGCCACTGCACTGTTGTTGCTAATAGAGGGGGTGGCTATAGTGTACTACTGCTTGCCCTGGCTGTTGCTAATACAGCGGTGGTCGCGGCTGGGGCCACTGTTATTGGTGCGATTGTGGGGGGAGGGAGGGAGAGAGAGAGAAGGCAGGCAATGGCCAGTGGCGGCGGTGGCTAGTGATGGTGGGCTGGTGGTGGGCGTCCCAGCTGTTGTGTCTCTGGTTTTGATGATATATAACTATGACTCATTGATTTATTGAGTCATAGATGTGAAGAAATAATAGATATTATTTAAAGAATCAAATTCAGATTTAAGGCCCAAAATATGATCAACTTCATGACATTCTGTAGGCCTAATAGCCCAGATGATTGGGTGAGAGCCAAGAAAGAGCAAGCTAAACAGTTGGGTGAAAATAAAGGAAAAGTGAAGTAAACTCCTGCAAGCCAAAACAGAAACTGTGAAGGTGTGTCGACACATATGATAAGTGTGTCGACCTACATTGACAGAACTAAAGGTTCGGTCGACAGAGGTACAAGATCCGGTCGACCAAAGTGACTTCTAATATGAAGGATTCCAAGATGTACAAGTTCAAGTCGACAGACTCTTGAGGAGCAGCCAGCAAAGCAACAAAAGCAGATAGAGTGTGTCGACACACATCAGAAGTGTGTCGACCTACTTTGGTTCACAAGAACAAACCAAGCTATCAGAGGTCAGGGTGTGTCGACCTAACCTTCATGATAGGTCGACCCAACTGGTGATCCACCCGGCTGAATACTCCAGAGTCTCTACCTGTAAGTCTGCAAAAGAGATGTGGGACAGGTTAGAGTTGATCTATGAAGGAACATCTCAGGTAAGGGCCACTCAGGCCAATATGCTGATTTCTGATTATGAGATGCTTAAGATGAAACATGATGAAACTATCTCTGAGATGTATGCGAGATTTACTAAACTGACTAACAATCTTAAGGCTCTTGGTAAGGATTACTCTGACAATGAACTTGTGAGGAAAGTCCTCAGGTCACCCCCACCAGCGTGGCACACCAAAGCCACAGTGTTTGAAGATTCAAATGATCTGTCCACTATGATAGTGGACGAGCTGATTGGGCCATTGATGACCTACGAGCTTAATCTGAGAAGAAATGAGGACTACAAGAAAAAGAAACTAGTGGTTCTCAAGGTTTCAGGGAGCAGTGAAACAACCAGTGAGGACTCCGAGGATCTCTCAGATCTGGAAAATCCTTGTGATCAAGCTCCCCTAACTAAACAGTTTAAAAAGTTCCTAAAAAGGAAAGGTAAGAATCTAAAGAAGAAGAGATCCAAACAGGTAAATAGAATTTCAAATTTCAAATCTGACAAAAATAAGAAAACTGACAAGATTGTTTGTTTCTAGTGCAAGAAACCAGGGCATATGAGGGAAGACTGTCTTGAACTGATGAAGAAGATCACCAAAGCCAAAGGGAAGAAACCCCAGGCTTTGCTCTGCACATGGAGCGATGAGGAAGAGGATGATGAAGATACCTCAACTGAAGAAGAAGACAAAGTATGCCTCATGGCACAAGGTGATGATGAGGTAAACAATCTCTTTGAAAATTTTACAATCGATGATTGGGAAGATGTTTATGGTGAATTGCTTGATAAATTTAATGAGTTAAGAAAGGAACACACGTTGTTAAAAAAGAAAATAAATGGTATTGTACATGATCAATCTATAGTTGAACAAGTAAACTGTCTCAAGAAGGAAAAAGAAAAACTCAAAATACAAGTGGAAGAATACAATTCCTTGAAAGATGCATATGAAAATTTGAAAACAGAAAATGAACAGATCAGAAAACAATTTGATGAATTCAAACTGAAATTTCAGGAAACACAAAATGAGAATAAGTTAATCTTTGAAAAATATGAAGCTGTTAAGAATGTTAATTCTGAAATTCAGAAAAATTGTGAAAAACTTCAAAAAGAATTGCAGGATAGTCTAACCTTGAAAATTTTGTCAAGGGCAAATCCAACCTAGATGCAATGCTAGGTATGAAGGTTAATTTCAATAAAGAAGGATTGGGGTTTAATCCTTCTAACAAAAAGGAGTTTGAAATTAAAACAGTGCCGTTTTGCCCTGAGAAGAGAAAAGAAAAGCAAGTTTCATCAATCAACTCAAAGAGTAATAAAAATCAAGAAGGGGTGACATTAAAAAACACCACAAAAACAATAAAAAGGTCAAAAAATGCAATTCTGTGACTCGGGTTAACTGGAACACCAATTCAGGTCGACCGATCATACCACAGTTTGGTCTGGATAGACCAACATTTTGGTCAGGTCGACAGACCAAGAACGGGGCCATTCAAAAAAGAGATAACGCATGGTTCTATCGACATAATCAACATCTTATGTCGACATAACCAGTTCAGAACTGGAAAAGGCAGGTCAGTAAAAATCTTCACTCATATCCCTACCACCCACAGAACCATTACAATTTTTATGCCTTCCAAAATCAACAGAGGTTCAAAAGTCAGCCCAGAGATTACTTTGGAGGAAAATGGAATAGAAAATTCACCGTCAACGCGAAAGCTAAGTCAAACCAAACATTTGCTGGTAACTAGCTTGGTAAATTTGGCAATTTAAATTCTCCATCTTTATGGCCAGAAAAATTGTGTTAGACAGGTCTGGATCCCTAGAAATTTAGTACAGGAATTGAACAATGCCGGTGGACCCAAATTTGTTTGGGTTCCAAAATTGTTTGCATAACCTGTTTTGCAGGATTGCCGAGCAGCCATACACAACCGCTGGTAACTTGATAGCGGCTGGTCGAGACACATGACGGGAGACAAAACCAAGTTCAGCCAACTGGAGCTGAAAGGAGGAGGCTTGGTCAGATTTGGAGGGAAGAACAGAGGTAAAATCATTGGTTCAGGCACCGTTGGTAAGGACCCCTCCAACATCATTGAAAAGGTTCTCCTAGTTGATGGTTTAGAACACAATTTGCTTAGTATAGCTTTGTGACAAGAGTCACAAAGTCATGTTTGACAATAATGCATGCAAAATACTTGAAATTGATTCTGATTCAATAAAATTCATGCATCATAGAATCAATAATATCTACATGGTAGACCTAGATGATAATTTCTTAAGGAATATGTGCCTATCTGCAAATGTAGGTGATAATGCATTCATTCGGCGTCATAGATTAGATCACGTTAGTTACAATATTCTAAATGAACTTGCCGAGCATAATCTGGTTAAAGGTTTACCTGAAATTTCTTTAAACCAAACTCTAAGGTCTGTGATGCATGTGCCTTAGGAAAACAGAACAGAAAATCTTTTAAAACAAGGCATGAGCCCTTGTCCACTATGCCATTAGAATTCCTTCACATGGATCTGTTCGGTCCTACAAGAACTCAGTCTTAGTGGCAAAAAGTTTGGATACATGATTGTGGATGATCTTACCAGATTTGCTTGGATTTTCTTTTTAGCACATAAGAGTGATGCCTTCCTTGAATTTCAGAATTTCTTCGTAAGAATAAAACAGGAAGGTAAGCATAAAATTTGCACCATTTTATCTGATCAAGGGGGAGAATTTGAAAATTCCTTGTTTACTGATTTTTGTGAAAAAGATGGATTGACTCATAAATTTTCTTCACCCAGGACTCCAGAACAGAACCATTACGGAAATGGCTAGGACAATGTTGGTTGAAAGCCAACTTCCACGAAAATTTTGGACAGAGACAGCCAACACTGCTTGTTATATTATAAATAGGGCCATGGTAAGACCCGTTCACAAGAAAACCCCCTATGAGATGTTGAAGGGTAAGAACAAGCCCAACTTGGCCTACTTTAACATTTTTGGTTCAAAATATTTTATTCATAATAATGATAAAAATGACTTAGATAAATTTGAGGCCAAAAGCAATCTAGGCATATTTCTTGGTTATTCTGAATAGTCTAGAGCCTATAGGGTTTTTAACATCAATATCAAACTGTAGAGGAGGGCCAAAAGCAGTCTGGGCATATTTCTTGGTTATTTTGAACAGTCTAGAGCCTATAGGTTTTTAACATCAATCATCAAACTACAGAGGAGTCTCCTCACATAACTTTTTATGAGTTCAATGATCACATTGATAAATCTGATGATCACAGGAAAGAGAATGACAATAGGAAATTTCTGGAAGCCAAGGAGGATGCAGAACTGCCAGAACAATCAGAAGAATAGGAACTAGAACAAGGTCGGTCGACCGACCCAGCACCCAGGTCGGCTGAACAAGGTGAGTCATCAAATAATATTAGATTTTTAAAAGACCATCCTGTTGAAAATGTCATTGATAATTTGCATGACCCACTTAGAACCAGATCTTTTTACAAGGAAATAAATAATCAGGATTTAGTTGCGTTGGTATCACAAATTGAACCCAAAACTATAGATGAGACTTTAAAAGATGAATCATGGATAAATGCAATGCATGAAGAACTGGGTCAATTTGAAAGAAACCAGGTCTGGACCTTGGTCCCTAGACCAAATAATTGTTCTGTCATAGGAACAAGGTGGGTTTTCAGAAATAAAATGAATGGAGATGGAATAATCTCTAGAAACAAAGCGAGGTTAATAGTTAAGGGCTACAATCAGGAACTAGGGATATATTTTGATGAATCCTATGCACCTGTTGCTAGGATGGAAGCCATCAGAATTCTATTAGCTTTTGCTTGCTCATTTGGTATTAAACTTGAACGAATGGATGTGAAAAGTGCATTTTTAAATGGAATCATAAAAGAGGAAGTTTATGTTGAGCAGCCCCCTGATTTTGAATTCTCTGAGCTACCAAACCATGTTTTTAAGTTGAATATGACACTGTATGGACTGAAACAAGCTCCATGAGCTTGGTATGACAGGTTGACTGCTTTCCTACTCAACAATGGCTACAACAGAGGTAAGGCCGATCAAACTCTATTCACAAAAAATTCCAATGATCAAATCATCATAGTTTAGGTTGATGTCGATGATATTGTTTTGGGATCAACAAACTCTGAACTATGTGAGGATTTTACAAAATTGATAATGAGCTTAGTTGGTGAACTGCAATATTTTCTTGAATTGCAGATCAAACAGTCAAAAGGAGGATGCTTCATCAACCAAACAAAATACACATTGGAGATCTTGAAAAAAAATTGGCATGGAAAAGGTGAAGCACATTTCCACACCAATGGGTACAAATGCATCCTCCCTAGATGCAGATGAGAAAGGTAAATCAGTGGATCCAATAATCTATCGAGATATGATCGGATCCTTACTTTACCTCACTGCTTTTAGGTCAGATATACAATTTAGTGTATGTTTATGTGCTAGATTTCAAGTTAGTCCAAAAGAATCTCACTTAACTATCGTGAAAAGAATTTTTAGATATCTTGCTGGCACATACAACTTAGGACTATGGTACCCTGCATCATGTCAACTAAATTTAATTTCATATACAGATAGATGTAGATTATGCCGGATGTAAATTGGATAGAAAGAGTACTAGTGGATATTGCCAATTTTTGGGTGTGCTTAGTTTCTTAGGCTTCCAAGAACCAACATTCTGTTGGACTCTCCACTGCAAAAGCTGAATATGTTGTTGTAGGGAGCTGTGGAACCCAAGTTTTATGGATAAAGCACCAACTCCAAGACTACAATATAGATCTTGGTTGTACACCCATATTGTGTGATAACACTAGTGCAATTAATCTCACTAAAAACTCAATCCAGCATTCAAGAACAAAGCACATTGAAATAAGACATCATTTTTTAAGAGATGAAATATCCAAGAAAAATTTGGAATTGCATCATGTTGATACATTGAATCAAATTGCTGATATATTTACAAAGCCATTGAACAATGAAAGTTTTTCCACTTTGAGAAGAGAACTAGGACTTTGTAGACCTTCATGAGTCTAAGTCAATAAATTCCTTTGCATGTTCCTTGTGTTTGGTTCAGTCCTCTAGTGCACTTAGTAAGGGGAAATCTGTTTGTTGGTTCTTATCCTTATCAGTTGTCAAGCTCTTCCACTCTCTACTGCCTGTGCACAACTATCTATTTGGTATATCAAATCATGACTATTAGAAGGACAGATCAAGTCTGTCTGGAAGCTTTCATCATGCGTGAGATCTAACTCCGCCTCGTACCAGAAGATAGTCAACTCATGCAGTCAGGGGGAGTTGATGCTTCCAGTCTTGTCTAACTTTTCTCAGGTTCATAACTTGTTTTAGATAGGGGGAGTCGGGTTGGTTCATTGGTTTCTCTATGAAAATAAGTCTTGAGTCGGTCAATAGACCTATCCAGTCTGTCGACAGAATTTGATATTTGTTTTGTTATTGTTTGTCTGTCAGTTTTTCTCTGTATTCAAATTCTTTTTTCTCAATCAATTTCCTTGATTATTCTTGGCCCAATCTTAAGGTGAGACGTCTCTTTCTAACAATAGTTCTCACAGACGTTAGAATTTTAAAATAAGGACCTTCCTTTATGGAAACTCACAATATTTTTTGATCACACCAAATAATCTGGTGATTTAAGGTTAATAACCCTGTGAGACTGAGACCAAAAAGTACTTTGAAAACGTCTATATACAAACTTAATGAACTAAGAACAATATTGAAATGTTGTCCTAAAATCCTCTTAGGCTTGAAAATTAAGAGTAAAGAGGCAACTTTGGCTGAGAAACTTCGTGTTTAGTGTTGTTTTCGAACATCGAACAATCAGAACATCTTCTAAAATGGCCATAAGTTGCAAAGCAATGGCTTTGGTTAACTGAGTAACCAAATATCCTTCACCAAGAAGTGAAGTGGATTGTGTCAGGAAATGAAAAACCAAGCTAACTCTGTTTAAAAATTCTTGAATCAGATATGAAAAAAAATGGCAGAGCAATGACATGGCATGCTGAGTAACTGGGTCATTTCACCTAAGACGTGTTTTGCCTCACGTAAAAAGGCATTGCCATTGTTAGCTATGTTCTTATGAGAAGTAAAAAGGTTAACACACTGAGTAACTGGGGATTCCTGCATCTAAACAATGTGTTTCCTCACGTCAAAAAGTGTGGACTAAACAAGATTGCTCAATGAGAAAAGGTTCTGCAAAGAAATTTTGAAAAATTGTTGACAGAGAAAAGCATCACAATTGTGCCCAAAAGGAAACAGAATCTAGCTTGTTTAAGGCGTTTGTCCCCAACACTTGTTGAAGTTTGTCCTAGAGAAGTCCCTGGAAATTCATGAGTAAAGCTGAATGTTGGACTGTAAGGACATTAATGTGACAAATTATTTTTTCTTCCATTAATTTTGTATGCATAATTTTTTTAAGGTCTTTTATTATCATGCCTTTAAGGTTTATTAGTCTTAAACCACTCAGAACAATGTGGTCCAATAACTTGTTTCCTTAAAGGAGGGCTCCCAAAATAAACTCATTCTAGCTCTCTGAGAACATTGGTATAAGACAGAGAATGCCTCTACTTCTATCTCGTTTACAAATCCTCCCAATGAATGTTCTTTTGATGATGTCAAAGGGGGAGAGGATTTTGTTGAGTCATACTGTTTATCCTTTCCTTTCTGTTTATCCCTTCTCATTTCATTTTGCCAATTGCTCAAGGGGGAAATGATGGTTGTTGTTCAGTTGTCTACTCAAAGGGGAGATGTTAGTTGTTCTCAAGTTAGTTTTTTGTTACAACCTTAGATTTTGTCATGCTTATGCCTGCTTCAACCTTCATAAACATAAGCATAATGACACATGGTTGTCATCATCAAAAACGGGGAGAATATTGTGTGCATTGTGTTTTGATGATGTCTAACTATGAGTCATTAGCAAGTCAAATTGAGAACACATGAAACAACTCCTTTTATGATTGGCTATATGTGAAGAAATTGACTAAGTGTTCATTTCAGGTCGACACAACTTAAGTCAGTCGACAGATGTGCCAAGAGGTCGACAGATATTCACGAAGCCAGGTAGCGTGAGTCGACAGAAGAAGAAAGTTAGTCGACAGATGATCAGAAGAGTCGACTCAGGCAGAAAGCAAGACGACTCAATGCCTCTTCTAGAACCAGAACAGTAACAACAAACAGTAAGTGAGTCGACCTACTACATCAGTGTGTCGACCTACTTGGTCACACAGGAGCAATACAGCAACGACGGACAAGTCGACTTGACCTTACTATCAAGTCGACTCAAATTCTCCATTCAGGGCAGAGACTTCCGACGATACACTAAGCAAGTCGACTCAAGCTCAATACTAAGTCGAGTTACAGTCTTCCAGAAGCTTGTATCTTACCCAGTTCAAAGAACAAGTCAACTCAGGCAGAAAGCAAGTCGACTCAAAAAGATATCCAGTTCCATGCTTCGAACTCTGAAATGAACAAGTCAACTCAAGTTCAATACCAGGTCGACTCACAGTATTCCAGAAACTTGGATCCTGCAAAGCTCAAAGAACAAGTCGACTTGATATCTACACCAAGTCGACTCATCACGGCAGTAGAGGTTTGCGAATTTAAAGTGGGTCATCCTTGGGCGCATGGTCCAAGGACCAATCATTGGCACACGCCTCTACGTCACGTGCCTCGGTTTCAAGAAACGTCCTAGGATAGAATATTCTACCTATTGACGTGGACTAATCAGAAATAGCCTGGAAATGAAAAATTAGCCATTATCTTTCTGCTATAAATACAATCATTCGCCCTGAGATGAAGAAGAGGCTGCTATCGAAAGAGGGAAGCTACCCAGAGAGCAATCTGCATAGAGCCACCTCGAGATCAGAGAGAAGAAAAAGAAAGAGAGAAAGAAGAAGAGAGCAAGAAAGAGAGAAAAAGATCTGAGCGCTGTCAGTTAGAATTCTATTGAGAAAGAGAGAAAAAGGCTGAGGAGCAGCTACATTGCTTATTGAGGCTCTTGGAATTGTTTCCAGAGCTACATTGTTTTTCAATTCTTGTTTATGTTTTTCTGATTCCTATTTTCCTTCCATTTCTTCTATATTCTATGTCTGATCGTGCTCTGTTGCACGAATCAGAGGTGTGAGCAGCAGGAAGCTGTTCACGGTCTTGCTCTGGCTGACCAGGCGTGAGGAGTGTGCTTCTCGTGTGCTGTTGTAAGCAATGTTTCTGATCGTGTTGGATTGCGCTATCAGGGCTATGTACAGCGCATTGCTGTGCACGGTTGCACTCTAATTGGTCAGAGTGTGTGAGGAGATTTCCTCGGTCATCTCCGCGGTTTCTTGTGCAAGGGAAGCCTCACCCTGATGAGGTGGGGGGTGGACGTAGGTTGCTGGGTAGCAACCGAACCACCTTAAAAAGTTCTGCGCATTGTGGTTTGTGCTATGTTTGATCCATTTCTTCTACCTCCATTCTCCTAATATCTCTTGAAATCTGCCCGTCTAGTCTATTATTCAATACACAAGCTCACTGGGCAAGTGTTTGTGAAGTGTTTTCTATTAATCCAATTACTTTCTCAGTTCATAGCCTGCTCAGTTTAACCTTCCGCCAAGTGTTCGCTGGAATTTCAAATTTAATAGGTTAATTAGAGGGACTGATCAATTCACCCCCCCCTCTAGATCCGCCTCGCTCTACTTAACACTAGAGGCCCAGTGCAGTGGTTTCATCTGTCTAGTATCCCCCTGCCTCTATGAAGCGTGGTGGTTTTGCAAGTCTGGCATCCTCGTTTGGGAATTTAGTGGGTGTAGATGACCAAACCAGAATGTGGCAGAATCTACAATATATCAAATTACAGATAGAACTACAACAATTGGGTGAGGTTCTGCAGTTTCTGAAGCTCCAATGGCGAAATAGATATTTTTCGGGTGACCGTTGTTGCACCCGTAATTTATCATCTTAAATTTCGGGATATTGATTTCGCACGTGACAAGGTTTTGGTATGATGTATCACCATCCGATGGGATATTCCTACACGGGGTCCTCTATTCGGCGTATCGCTGTCCCGTCGGATATTCCTAAGTCTAAGGCTTTATAGCCTACATGTGGTTACAATTTAAACCCCTCGAGGGGGTGGCCACAAGTCAAGTTCAAGCTACAACGATTGTCGGGATCGTGTAGTTTCATGAAAATCCCTACGGGATTAAGTTTACATCCTTTGAACGTGTAACTACGAGCAAGGGGAAACTTCAACAACAACGAAGGAGATGTTAGAGAAGATCTACGTACCAAGCACAACGTCCCTCGCGCGTGTATCACAAAGCACGGACAACAACTCGTCCTCCCGCAGCGGCCTACGGCACGAGGAAGACGACAAACGAACAAGGAGGCGCTCCCTCTCGCTATTCTCCACGAGGCACGGCGAGAACTCGAAGCTTCAAATCCCCGGAGACTTCCTTTTATTGAATCCACGCGAGGAAACGACCCGTCTGGGGCCGAAGGGACCATTCCGGGGTCACCCTTACCCGGACGGGTCCGCCCGGAAAAGGAGTCCCGCGCGGGACCTCCCCCTGGGCGGGCAGACCCGCCCGGGGTCGTCCGGACCCGGGTAGGACCCACCCGGGGTTCGCGACCCCGGGGAGCCCCCCTCGAGGTGCGTGCGGCCCGGGTGGGGACCACCCGGGGTCCGCGACACCGGGCAGGCCCTGCCCGGGGGGCCGCGACCCCGGGCAGGCCCTGCCCGGGGGGCCGCGACCCCGGGCAGGTCTCCCCCAGGGGTCGCGACCTCGAGCAGGCCCCCCTCGGGGGTCCGCGACCCCGAGCAGGTCCTGGACCGTCCCGGGGACCTCCCACCCTGGGGAGGTCCCATTCCCGCGCACGGACTTAAAAAATTTTGAAAATAGAACCTCCCCGGGGTCATTTTCATCCTGTTGGACCCGTACGGGGTCGAAGACTCCCGGGGAGGTTCCCCACTTCTATAAATAGACCCCCGGAGGTCCAAAAAAAGGGAGCGACGATCTACACACAAGCTACAACCTACGAAGCATCCAGCATTCAGAGCTCTTTTGTTCGTTTGTTTCGGCCCGCGTGGGGTAAGTCCCCGGGTCTTGTGTACGTGCCCCAATGAGGGTATATTTGTAATTTTGCCCCTCAGTGGGCCGTGTTGTTGTTTCTAAGTCCTGGGACGACTATGTCATATGCTTCTGCCCTAATAATGGGAGAATTGCATAAATGTCCTCCCCGGGGTCCGAGAAACATAAAAGTCATGTTGTTTGCAGTTTTACCCTGCAACTTTTTGTAATTGAGGCTACGTCCCTACTTCCCGCGTTAAGGCGGACTTTTGTACAGTCGACAAACTCGCCGACAACCCTTGTACTCATTTGAACCATAGAAGTACTCAGCATGTTTTATGTATATCCTCGGGTTGAAAAATTATAAGAAAACTCCCGACTTCTGAAAATTACATATATACCCCTCCTTCGATCAAATTGACAGATGTGTGCCTTCCATGAAGCCCCTTGTCACTACTTCGGTCCGAGAGTGTTGTCAGCTCAGTCCGACACTCGGTTTTCACTTTAAACCTAGGCCTAGGGTATGGTAAAATTACCAAAATATCCCTACGACCTAAAAATGGCCTAGCAGTCTCCTAAAACCCTCTAGAAAGAACCTCAGCGCCTTGGGGAGTGAGGGATCCAGTCTTACTTCCATTCCAGCCCAGAAATTTCAGCAATGCCCCTGGCCTGAGAGAATTACTAAAATACCCCTGGGTAGGTAAAATTACCAAAATACCCTCGGGGTCCAGAAAATCTTTCCCTACTTCAAAAAACGCCTACGGCTTCCCCCAAATCATCTTCATATTCCCAAATTGTAGGGTTTTACCCAAACATGGCCTCAGTTAAAACCCTAACCTAGTCTTTGTTGTTGGTCGGTGGTAAATGAGTGGTCATGGAGAGTCTCTCGAGTGAGCCTGCCCTCCACATCAGAACCTCTATAGAAGACTTTGGGATTCCTTTGACATTTAAACAAAGGTGTTCGGACGTTAAGCCGATGTAAATCAACACTGACTACAGTCAGTAGAGAGAGGTCCAGCACTCGAACCCAAATCGTCTGATATTATGCGCACCCACGGAATAAACCTCTCTATGCAGAGGAATGTCTCTTTTCAAAAAGAACATTTATTTTTCCCACGTGAAAATATTCCGTGTCCCACAGACTGGCACGCCCGGTGAGACTTTTCCCGCCTTTCTTCTTTCTGTCAAAGAAAGTCCTCTAAACCTTCTTCAAGGTTCTAATTGCCCCTCTTCCTCTTATAGGACAGGAAGAGGAGGGCACACCTCTCTATTCATTTGAGAGTTCTTCGTGCATCTGCACGCCACTCCTTTTGTGCTACGCCCCACCACCACCAACACCAACACCAACAGCAGCGATGACAACCGTCACCTACGGCCCCCAAGTCGTTGCCGACCATGCCAGGTTCGAATACCTGGCAACTCCGATCGTCTTTGGCGACTTCCCAGCGGTCGTCGTGTTGAAATTAGATGGAAGGCTCTTTCACCACAGAATGTGGATCTAGAGGGGGGGGTGAATAGATCAGCTGGCCAATAAAAAATTATGCCTAGATTCAGATGCGGAATTAAAAGAACACTAATCAAACATAGTCAATGCACCGGATAATAGAGATAAAATCTGCTAGACAGACAATCAACCAGACGAGAGGCACAAAGAATTTTAGGTGGTTCAGTCAATCCGACCTACGTCCACCCCACATTCAACTCGAATGTGGATTACTGCTGATACACAGCTTCAATCTGCTGGGCACTACAGCTTGCCAACAACTGCTGGGGCTTACAGCTTATCCCGACCAGAGGAACCTCCTCTGCAACAGCTGAGCTTCACAGCTTGCTCTGCTGGGCTCTACAGCTTAGCCGACCAGAGGTAACACCTCTGCACACCGCTGCCTCACAGCTTGACACCACTGACTAACAGCTTGATCGAACAAGAGTTTTCAAAAGAAAAATAACAAAGACTGAAAATCAAGAAACGCATAATCGAATGGAATGAAAACCAAAACGACTGTAGCTCAAATTGAGCAGTATCAGCTCTGGTATCTGAACCAAGAGACTGATTCACAAGCTCTCATATAACTCTCTCAACTCATCTCTCTCACTTTCTTCTTCTCTCCTTTTCTTCTCTTTGGATCTCGGTGGCTCTCTGCTGCCTCAGGTTTGTCTCACTGTATAGACTTGCCACTGGTCGATCAGCCTTCAACAGAAGATGAAGACTTCTATATATACCAGCAGCAGATTGGATAAGGGCGCGTGGCTTCCACGTTTTCCCGCCCAAGGAATTCGCCAGATCCGAGGTGCTTTCATCCACGTGGCAGCATCTGGTCACCTCGTCCTCCTAGGATCACGAGCCATGTCAGCAATCTCAGTAACAAATCCCTGTCAGACAGAGTATCGGATTATCAGGTTAAGTGAAGACCTCTGTACAGACTTTGTAAGATGAAATGCCTTGTGTAGACTTCATGATGTATAGACTTTGTGAAACGTGAATGCAATGTACAGACTTCAGTGTATAGACTTTGTGAAACGTGAATGTAATGTATAGACTTCAGTGTATAGACTATGTGAAGGCGAGTGCAATGTACAGACTCCATGAGACTCTAATGAAGAAAGACGATGTATAGACTTCAGGACTGATGCACGATGTACAGACTTCATGAGACTCTAATGAAGACAAACGATGTATAGAGTTCAGGACTGATGCACGATGTACAGACTTCATGAGACTCTAATGAAGATAGACGATGTATAGACTTCAGGACTGATGCACGATGCAGACTCGTCCAATGTATACACTTGCTTGTTGTTCAGTCTTCACGAATGATGTACAGACATGCCAGTGGAGACTCTGTACAGACTTACTGAACTGAGCGTAGGTAAAAGATATGAGGAACGTATAGACTTACTCGGTTCAGTTCAGAACGTAGGTAATAATCAATGTATAGACTTAACAGTCGCCTTGGCTGTACAGACTTGGTCACAAACTGAACAGTCGGTTGTATAGACTTGCACAAACCAAAGTCTGTACAGACTTGAAATGAAAACCAATGTATAAACTTCGTGAGCGCCTAGAGGATGTACAGACTTAGTGACTGTACAGACTTGGAAGGCTCAGCGAAGGATGTACAGACTTGGTAAGCCCCAAGCGATGTACAGACTTGGTGAACGATGTGAAGACTTGACAGTGCAGTGTATAGACTTCATATGAAGGAATGCACATGACTCTGTACAGACTTGGATGCTCGACCAGTGTACAGACTTGCCACCGACCAATGTATAGACTTGGTAGGTTCAACTGGTGGATGTACAGACTTGACACCGACCAATGTATAGACTTGACAATGCTGAATGAACGAATGAGCAATGTATAGACATTGGGTGCCACAATGTGCAGACTTCACGATGTATGGACTTGAGTGTTCGTGTGAGCTGCACTGTATAGACTTTAACAAAATGCCTAAGACGCTGCATGAGACACAAGACAGACAGACAGTGTATAGACTTGCACTCTGGGGGTGTCGACCCATCTGAGAAGGGGGTCGACCCACTACTGTCCAGACTACACAATGAAATGTATAGGCTGTATGTTCATGCTGCAATGCACTGTGTAGACCTGTGAGTATGTGCATAACAATATATAGACTCTGACTGCATTAGATACACAGACAACCTGATAAAAACAATTTCATCTAAATAAGAACAGTTGCCAATCAATCAAAACAAGCTGTTGCCAATGAAGTGAAACTTATTGTCAACATCATCAACACTGAGGGGTCACAACAATCTCCCCCTTTTTGATGATGGCAACACCCTATTATATAGAATAGCAACAACCTGTTATGCAGATGCATTTTTGATGAAGGACATGATTTGTTATTCAGATTTGTCATGCAGATGCTATGAATGACATGCTGAGACATGAACACAACTCTCTGCTCACAAGATCTCCCCCTTTGCCATAGACATGATGCATACACTTCCCTGGAATGAATTCATCAAATAGACAATATATTCTCCCCCTTTGCCATCAACAAAGAGGAGGGAAAGAAGATGCAAGGGAAGGAGCAAGAAGAATCAGCTGACTGGCATTCTTAGAAGGTAGTTCAGAAATTAAGCAGCTAAAGCACAGAACCTTCAGTCATATGAATTGAGAAACTACTTAGAAAGTGAAGTTCTGGTTTAAAGGTTATACAAATGAGAGTTCATGCACTACATTCATTGGATAAGGTAGCTGTGCATGATAAAACAATAAACCAGAATCATATTTACATGAGAGATTCAGTTTCAGAATATCTTACTTTCATAGACTCAGTAGAATGTGCTAAGAGATACCAGGTCATGTATTGAAATTAAACAAATTGACATCCATGAAAATTCTTTTGAAGGAACAGCATTTTCAATATTATTTCATTTAGGGCATTCAGGTACCATAAGTCTTTTTGCGTAAGGGTATACGTTTATCAGACGCCAATACCCCTAGATACTCAACATGATGGACCATTTTGCCTATGATCAAACTCAATAGAACTGATTTACACCTTTTTGTGTGAGGGTACACGTTTATCAGACGCTAGTTACCCCCAGGTACTCAGTGAAACCAACCTACTGTTTTGATCATTTTATACAGAGATAGCTGATACACCTCATGACATGAGTGTTGTCCACTTCTTTGATGGATCACTCAGTTTCTCAGTGATTTACCAGTCATTGCTCTGCCAATGCTATTTTTCAATTAATTTTCAATGTTTTTCAATATCTTTCTTAGCTGTCCTTTATTTGTTTCACAATGACTTGTTTAAGGACAATACACATACTTAGTTTTTCTAACATGATTTCAGATGAGTTTTCAGATTTCAGATATAATTAGCTTTGTCTGACATGAAATAAGATGAGGGTTGAGTGCTTTATCAATTTTCAGCATCCTTATTTACTGATTGTAGTCTTTCAACTCTAAAGATTATAAAATTTAAACCATTAAGTCAGTCTTTAAGCAATTAAAGTTCTTATGAGGGAAGAAGTCTGTTTTCTATTGCTTAATATTAGAACTGACTAAAAGATTGCCATACTGTTAGACTCAATCATTCAGAGTCAAAGGATGAATGAACAGAGTCGACGCTGGGAGTTCAAGGCGTCCACGCATCAGTTGAAGAGGCAACAATATAAAACACTGAGATAATATCAGTGCGTCGACTCCACGCTATTGCAGCGTCAACTCATCAGAATAAGAAGTAGAGGCATTCACATATCTAGTTCACTGCGTCAACGCCACAGTAGAGCAACGTCGACGCAGCAGTTCACCCTGAATTTCTGACAAGACTCCCCCTGTCTATATGCATGCAGTTTTGCAAATGAATGGCAAGAATTAAATGAGAGAAAGCTTCGACATAGGTCATGGATGAATGATATGCAATGAAAACTATGTCATAAAAAAAAATTATGAATGATATGCATGTGGTTTTAGACACGTTCATGACTAAATGTTATGCAGTGATGATCATGAGTGTAAAAGAAATATGAGTGACATGCATGATCATGAGTCTGTTGCTACATTCAACATTCACATATTTTATTCAAGCCATCAGAGAATTTATTCATTATGCTGAAATTTACACAAACCAAGTTCTCTTCTAAGAAATTTAAACCTTTCATTCCCAAGAGGCTTAGTAAAGATATCAGTAATTTATTTTTCAGTTTCAATGAAGTTCATTTCAATTTCCTTTTTATTTACAACATCTCTAAGAAAATGGTATTTTATCTCTATATGCTTAGTCCTAGAATGATGAACAGGATTTTTAGCAAGGCATATAGCACTAGTATTATCACACAAGATTGGAATACATTCCAATTTTATCTGATAATCATCTAGTTGGTGCTTGATCCAAAGTACTTGGGCAGCACAATTACCTGCTGCAACATATTCAGCCTCAGCTGTAGACAAGGCTACAGTGTGTTGCTTCTTAGATGCCCAAGATACTAGACAGCCACCAAGGAATTGGCAATAGCCACTAGTACTTTTTCTATCTACTCGACACCCAGCATAATCAGCATCAGTGTAAGCTAGAAGCTCTAACTCACACCTAGCAGGATACCATAATCCTAGCTCTTGGGTGCCTAGCAGATATCTAAAAATCCTTTTTACTGCTTTAAGATGAGTTTCTTTAGGACTGGCCTGAAACCTAGCACATAATCCTACAGCAAATTGAATATCAAGCCTAGATGCTGTTAAGTAGAGAAGGGATCCGATCATACCTCTGTATAGCTTTTGATCAACAGGTTTACCTTTAGTGTCTTCATCCAAGCTTGTAGAGGTACCCATTGGAGCAGCTATCTCATTGAGGTTGTCCATCTTGTATTTCTTGAGTAGATCCCTTGTGTACTTGGACTGAGTGATAAACATTCCATCCTTTGTTTGTGTAACCTGCAGTCCAAGAAACAATTTGAGCTCACCCATTGAGCTCATTTCAAACTCATTAGTCATTGTTTTAGAAAATTCCTCACACAATTTGGGGTTAGTTGACCCAAAAATAATGTCATCCACATAAATTTGTACAATAAGAATGTCAGAATGACTCACCTTTGTAAACAAGGTCTGATCAACTACTCCTCTAGTGAAATTTTGATCAGTAAGGAACTTGCTCAACCTGTCATACCAAGTTCTGGGAGCTTGCTTAAGATCATAGAGAGCTTTATTTAATTTGTAAACATGATTAGGGAAATCTAGACATTCAAACCCAGGGGGCTGTCTTACATAGACATCCTCACTAATTTCCCCATTCAAGAATGCAGATTTTACATCCATCTGCTGGAGGATTATTCCTAGGGAGCATGCATAAGCCAATAAAATCCTAACAGCTTCTAATCTGGCTACAGGGGCAAATGACTCTTCAAAGTCAATACCAAACTCCTAGTTATACCCCTGAGCAACAAGTCTGGCTTTATTTTTAACAATATTCCCTAATTCATCAGATTTATTCTAGAATACCCACTTAGTCCCCATGACTGTTCCATGATCAGGAGGTGGGACCAAGTGCCACACCTTGTTCCTGTCGAACTGATTAAGCTCCTCATGCATGGCATTAATCCAATGCACATCCTTGAGGGCACAGTCAATGGACTTGGGTTCAATTTGAGAGACGAGCATATGTATTCAATTCATCCTGAATTCTAAAGTGACCTCTAGTCCTAGGGGGATCATTCAGATTGCCAATGACATTATTCACAGGGTGATCTTTAAGATATCTGATATTAACAATCTGAGTTTCAAGAAAATCCCTTACCTCCCCCTGAACTTCAGGTTCTTTTTCATTCTGCTCCTCTTTTTCTTCCTCACCATCAGACTGGTCTGCAGAGTTATCATCTTTTAAAATGTTCCCATCTTCATTCCTGCAATGACCATGGTTAGTTTCCATCAAGGATTCATCAAAGATAATGTGTGGAGATTCTTCAACAATTTTTGTGTTTAAGTTGAACACTCTATAAGCTCGGGTGTTTTCAGAATAACCAAGAAAAATTCCTGGTTCACCTTTTGGCTCAAATTTATCAAGGTCCCTCTTATCATTTATACGTATAAAACATTTACAACCAAAGACCTTGAATGGGCAATTGAAGGTTTCTTACCTTTCAAAATCTCATAGGGGGTTTTCTGGGTGGAAGGTCTTACCATTGCCCTGTTAATTACCTAACAGGCTGTGTTGACTGCTTCAGCCCAGAATTTTCTTGGCAGTTCACCTTCAACTAGAAGTGTTCGGCCCATCTCCACTAGAGTTCTGTTCCTCCTCTCGACAACACCATTCTGCTCAGGTGTCCTGGGTGAGGAGAACTTATGATGAATCCCACTAGACCTGCAAAATTCTTCAAAGTGTGAGTTTTCAAACTCACCTCCATGATCAGTCAAAATATTTTCAATTTTATGATTTTTTCTAATACAGAACTCCTGAAATTCTGAAAATGCATCATTCTTGTGTGACAGAAAATATACCCAAGTATACCTAGAAAAATCATCTACTAAGACAAACCCATACCTCTTCCCTGATAAACTGACAGACCTGGTTGGCCCAAATAGGTCCATGTGTATCAGTTCATAAGGTTTAGTGGATAGGTTTTCTGTCCTAGATTTGAATGATTTTCTAGTCAACTTGGACTGAATGCATGCATTACAAAATTTATTGTCCTTTTTAAAAGAGACTTCAGGGAGTCCTCTAACCATGCTATGCTTGTTTAGTTTATGCAAAACAGTATAACTCGCATGGTCTAACCTACGATGCCATAAAAATGCTAAATCTTCTTTACTGGCAGTAAGACATAGGTTAGAATGCTGAATCTCATCTAAATCTATCATGTATGTGTTATTTATTCTTTTTCCAGAGAATTTGACAATTTCAGAATCAGGTTCAAAAACCTTGCAGCATTGAGAATCAAATAAGACTTTATGTCCTTTATCACACAACTGGCTGATACTGAGTAAATTATAAGCTAACCCTTCAACCAGCATAACATCATCAATGCAGCACGTAGAACACTTACCTACCTTACCTGATCCAATGATCCTACCCTTTGTGTTGCTTCCAAATGTGACAAGGCCTCCTAGCTTCTCAGTCAGCATACAGAACTTGGCCTTATCTCCTGTCATATGCCTGGAGCAGCCACTATCCAAGTACCACAAGTTGCTCTTGGCTGCCAGGCATACCTGCACACACAATTAGGGCAAAAAGTTGGGAACCCAAGTCTGTTTGGGCTCCAATGCAGATGAAGTGCAAGTAAAGGAAGAAAGCATGGCTTTGAGAATCCACATTTGTTTAAAAAAACTTTGTTCAGTGAATTTTGCAGATTTCCTTCTGTTATTCTTTCTCTTATTTTTGTTGTTTTTCTTTTTATTTGCACCAACAGAGTTATTCACAGAATTGTTGTTGTTGCGCCAATGCTTCGGCCAGGTTGCATTCATAAAGTTTTGGTCAAGGTGATATTTGGGCTGGCTGAAAGATTGGAAGTTTCTAGTTGTTCGACTACCATACCCATTACCCCAATTTCTGACATAGGGTCTGTAAAATTGTGTAGGTTGATGAACGTACCCTGTATGCATCCTTTGAGTTCTAGTCCACCCAAACCCATTAGGATAGATTGACTGTGTGGGGTAGTAGGACTGGACTCTAGGTGGATTGAATTTGTTGTGCTGACTCCTGAAAACATTTTGTCTTCCCTGCACCCTTGACCCTGCTGACCTGTTCATAGGTTTTTGTTGGGTCTTTTTCTGTGATGGTGGTGGTGAAGACTTTTTGGCATTGACATGGGGTTTGTTTACCTGAGCAGTCTGACCCCTAGCCTTGGATTGAGCACTAGAGCTAGGTTTGGAAGTGCCAATTCTACTAGGCTCACCAACTTTCTGTTTGCCCTTCTCCTCTGCATTGGGCCTTTTCAGATTCACATTTGTTTTCACAGCATTATTAGAATTCATATTAATCAGAGGTCCTTTCTCCTTTTGTGCAACAAAGGAAATAGTTTTCATTCCAAAGCTCTTAGTTGCACTAGAGTTGAATCCTAGGCCCTCTCTCATGAAATTAACCTTTGACCCCAATAATGCATCTAAATTTTCAGATCCTTGGGTCATTTTCTCAATGGTTTTCAGCTTATCCTCATTGTCTTTCTGAATTTCATCAATAGACTTTTTCAATTCATTATTTACATTGAGGACAGCTTCATATTTTTCAGAAGTAATTTTTATCTCACTTTCATAATTCTGATTTTTCAATTTCCATGCATCAATTTCATTGTCTAATCTCACATTTTCTTCCTTAGAGATTTTCAGTTCTTTCTTGATTTCTTCAAATTCAGAACATGTGAGTTTCAGCTTACTGTTCTCATTCTCTAAGCATGCAATTTTATCAGACAATGAAGTATCATTTTACATGATGTTAATTTTTCTTCGTAGATGCCTATTTTCTTTTCTGACATCATCTACTCTATCAGCAAGTTCATTATAAGCATCCATCCAATCAGCAATAGTAAAGTTTTCAAAACGAGAGGATACCTCATCAGATTCTTCCTCTCTATCTTCTGAGCTGGTTGCCATGAGACAGATTGGCTTCTCAGCTTCAACTTCACTGTCCGAAGTGTTGCTCAAGGATCCCTCGTCCTCATCACTCCAGGTACTCACCATAGCTTTCCCTCTTGTGTTCTTTTTCTTGGACTTGTCCTTGAGGTTCTGATTTGTCGGACATTCAGCTTTAAAGTGACCAGCCTTCCTGCATTCATAGCAAACGTCAGTCTCAGCTTTCTTTACAGGGTTTGATTTGTACCTTGTGTCTCGGCGGCCACCACTGGGATTTCTTCGGCTGAATCTTCTTCCTTCTTTCTTGAGAAAACGCCGGAATTCCCTAATAATCATAGCAATATCATCATTTGCCATTTCTTCTTCAGACAAGCTCTCTTCAATTGATGATTCGTTGGGGCTGGATCGACTGGATTTGCTAGCACCAGCCTTCAGAGCTATTGGCTTCCTCTTTCTATCAGCCTCCTCTATCTTCGGCAGATTCATCTCATATGCCATTAGAGATCCGATAAGCTCATCTGCCCTTGTATTGTGCAGATCTCTTGACTCTTCCATAACAGTGGCCTTGGTGTGCCAAATTGGAGTCAAGGATCGCAAGATCTTTCAGACTATATCATACTCAGAATACTTCTTCCCAAAACCTCTGAGACTATTTGTGATAATAGTCAATCGAGCATACATTTCTTTGATTGTCTCGTTTGGCTTCATCTTGAAGGCCTCGTATTCTAAAACCAGTAGATTAGTCTTGGTCTCTCTAACTTGTGAAGTCTCCTCGTAGATAACTTCAAGTGCATCCCACATTTCCTTCGCTGAAGAGCAGGCAGATACTCGTGAGAACTCGGTGGGATGCAGAGAACACTGGATTGCATTGATTGCACTCCAGTTGAGCGTGGACCTTCTAATTTCCTCCTTGGTCCATACATCTTCATTAGGGGACAGCTCGAAAGGTCCCTTGCTAACTACCTTCCAGATCTCATAATCTTTAGCCCTCAAAAAAACCTGCATACGGTTCTTCCAGTATGCGTAGTTGGATCCATCGAAGTAAGGGGGCTTGGATGTGGAGTGTCCTTCAGCTATCATCCCTCTTCCGTCCATCTGTACCTTCCTCTTCGGGCTGTAAGTCCCGGCAGAAGAGTTAGGCTCTGATACCAAATGTTGAAATTAGATGGAAGGCTCTTTCACCACAGAATGTGGATCTAGAGGGGGGGGTGAATAGATCAACTGGCCAATAAAAAATTATGCCTAGATTCAGATGCGGAATTAAAAGAACACTAATCAAACACAGTCAATGCACCGGATAATAGAGATAAAATCTGCTAGACAGACAATCAACCAGACGAGAGGCACAAAGAATTTTAGGTGGTTCAGTCAATCCGACCTACGTCCACCCCACATTCAACTCGAATGTGGATTACTGCTGATACACAGTTTCAATCTGCTGGGCACTACAGCTTGCCAACAACTGCTGGGGCTTACAGCTTATCCCGACCAGAGGAACCTCCTCTGCAACAGCTGAGCTTCACAGCTTGCTCTGCTGGGCTCTACAGCTTAGCCGACCAGAGGTAACACCTCTGCACACCGCTGCCTCACAACTTGACACCACTGACTAACAGCTTGATCGAACAAGAGTTTTCAAAAGAAAAATAACAAAGACTGAAAATCAAGAAACGCATAATCGAATGGAATGAAAACCAAAACGACTGTAGCTCAAATTGAGCAGTATCAGCTCTGGTATCTGAACCAAGAGACTGATTCACAAGCTCTCATATAACTCTCTCAACTCATCTCTCTCACTTTCTTCTTCTCTCCTTTTCTTCTTCTCTGCTTTTCTTCTCTTTGGATCTCGGTGGCTCTCTGCTGCCTCAGGTTTGTCTCACTGTATAGACTTGCCACTGGTCGATCAGCCTTCAACAGAAGATGAAGACTTCTATATATACCAGCAGCAGATTGGATAAGGGCGCGTGGCTTCCACGTTTTCCCGCCCAAGGAATTCGCCAGATCCGAGGTGCTTTCATCCACGTGGCAGCATCTGGTCACCTCGTCCTCCTGGGATCACGAGCCATGTCAGCAATCTCAGTAACAAATCCCTGTCAGACAGAGTATCGGATTATCAGGTTAAGTGAAGACCTCTGTACAGACTTTGTAAGATGAAATGCCTTGTGTAGACTTCATGATGTATAGACTTTGTGAAACGTGAATGCAATGTACAGACTTCAGTGTATAGACTTTGTGAAACGTGAATGCAATGTATAGACTTCAGTGTATAGACTATGTGAAGGCGAGTGCAATGTACAGACTCCATGAGACTCTAATGAAGAAAGACGATGTATAGACTTCAGGACTGATGCACGATGTACAGACTTCACGAGACTCTAATGAAGACAGACGATGTATAGACTTCAGGATTGATGCACGATGTACAGACTTCATGAGACTCTAATGAAGACAAACGATGTATAGACTTCAGGACTGATGCACGATGTACAGACTTCATGAGACTCTAATGAAGATAGACGATGTATAGACTTCAGGACTGATGCACGATGCAGACTCGTCCAATGTATACACTTGCTTGTTGTTCAGTCTTCACGAATGATGTACAGACATGCCAGTGGAGACTCTGTACAGACTTACTGAACTGAGCGTAGGTAAAAGATATGAGGAACGTATAGACTTACTCGGTTCAGTTCAGAACGTAGGTAATAATCAATGTATAGACTTAACAGTCGCCTTGGCTGTACAGACTTGGTCACAAACTGAACAGTCGGTTGTATAGACTTGCACAAACCAAAGTCTGTACAGACTTGAAATGAAAACCAATGTATAGACTTCGTGAGTGCCTAGAGGATGTACAGACTTAGTGACTGTACAGACTTGGAAGGCTCAGCGAAGGATGTACAGACTTGGTAAGCCCCAAGCGATGTACAGACTTGGCACCGACCAATGTATAGACTTAACAATGCTGAATGAACGAATGAGCAATGTATAGACATTGGGTGCCACAATGTGCAGACTTCACAATGTATGGACTTGAGTGTTCGTGTGAGCTGCACTGTATAGACTTTAACAAAATGCCTAAGACGCTGCATGAGACACAAGACAGACAGACAGTGTATAGACTTGCACTCTGGGGGTGTCGACGCATCTAAGAAGTGGAACAGTGTACATACTTAGCTAATGCAATGTACACACTTACTGCATTGACGCTGCATGAGACACTAGACAGACAGACAGTGTATAGACTTGCACTCTGGGGGTGTCGACCCATCTGAGAAGGGGGTCGACCCACTACTGTCCAGACTACACAATGAAATGTATAGGCTGTATGTTCATGCTGCAATGTACTGTGTAGACCTGAGAGTATGTGCATAACAATATATAGACTCTGACTGCATTAGATACACAGACAACCTGACAAAAATAATTTCATCTAAATAAGAACAGTTGCCAATCAATCAAAACAAGCTGTTGCCAATGAAGTGAAACTTATTGTCAACATCATCAACACAGAGGGGTCACAACACGTCGGCTCGCCCTTCTTCTTGGGCGTGGTGCCAGTGGCTGAAGTCAGTTCAGCCGCTCCTGCAGTACCAACAGTCGCTGAGGGCGTCAGGCCCCTACTGCAGCAACCGGCCGGGTCCGCCCAGTCAAGAAGACAATTGTCGAGGGCGTCAGGCCCTCGGCCCCATCAACTGGCCGGGTCCACCCGGTCGAGAAGACAATAGTCGGGGGTGTTAGGCCCCCGGCCCCAGCAACTGGCCGGGTCAGTCCGGTCAACAAGACCACCATTGGCGGTGTCAGGCCCTCTACTCCAACAACTGGCCGGGTCCGCACGGTCGACAAGGCAACTATCGAAGGTGTCAGGCCCTCAACCTCAATTGCTGGTCGAGTCCGCTCGACTAAGAAGACAATTGTCGAGGGTGTCAGGCCCTCGGTCTCAACAACTGGCCGAATTCACCCGGTCAACAATACAACCGTCGGGGGTGTTAGTCTCTCGGCCCCAGCCACTGGCCGGGTTAGTCCGGTCGACAAGGTCGTCTCTGAGGGTGTCAGGCCTTCGGCTTCGTCGATTGGTCGGGTTCACTTGGCCAAGAAACCAATCACTGAGGGTGTCAGACCCTCTACTTCATCAACCGGCCGGGCTCGCCCGGTCAAGGAGACCGTCCTCAAGGGTGTCAGACCCTCTGCTGCAGCATCTGGCCGGGTCCATCCGGTCAACTCTCCAATTGTTAAGGGTGTCAAGCCCTTCATCCCGACAACCAACCGAGCTCCCTTGACTACTACGTCAATGGCCGAAGGTGTCAGGCCTTCTGCCCCGGCTATTGGCCGAGTCTTCTCGGTCAATCAAATCACTGCCGACGCCGCCCCTGCTCAACAGAGGCAACGCCGCCGCCGCAACGGCGCCAAACCTACTGCGGCCACCCTCAGAGGTGCTGCCCCTGCTCAACGAGGGCAACGCCGCCGCCGTCAGGATGACGCCATGCCTATGGCGGGCGCCACCACCGTCGCCCCTGCCCAATGGGGGCAACGCCGTAGCCGCAAGGGTGCAAAGCCCGAAGTGGCTGTCTCTCGCTCTGGCAAGACTATAATCGTTGGAGATATTCGCATCCAGCTCGATGGAGGCGAGCCGATCCTACCACGGGATCGTCATGTCCCGACTATTTCTACTTCCAACCGCTCCGAGGCAAGTCCGGGAGGAAGGAGCGAAGAAGAAGAAGTCTGCCGTACCGGCGGCAACCCAGGGCCTTCTGCAACGGCCCAAGCCACGAGCTCCCCGTCCAAGGACAGGGGGCAACCAAGTGGAGGAGCGCCAGCTCCACTTGAAGAAGATCTGGGTCACCAAGGAGGAGGCCAGGATTATAAGGCGCGCGAGGGCGGAGGAGCCTTTCCGCATGTCGGATCTGCGACGAATGCGGAGTCCGACAAGCACTGAGGCCTCAGTCTCTCCGAGATCTACAAATCAACCCCTACGGGGGCAGAAGCGCCGTGGAGCTGGCAAGAAGGTGCGGTCGACTTCCCCATGGGCCAGTTCCACGCGCACGGAGGAGGATCGCTCCCCTCAAGCATCTACATCCCGAGTGCCGGTCTTTGACAGACTTGGGAGGCCGCCCAAGCCGGAGCGACAACCGCCCAAGAAAAAGCGGGTGGTCCAGGTGACTGATGACACCGTCAAAGTGTTCACCTGTTACGCCACCTCCGGCGACAAACAGCCCGAGAACACCCCGGGAGAGCTTGACCAACCCATCCAATATTTAAGGAGGTCAAGGCCGGTCTCCCGAATTCTAGAGCAGACGCAGCAGGCGCCGGTACATCTCAGCCCGAGCAGGCACGGCAAGAAGAGCGCCAGGAAGACGTCCACAGTGTTGATGAGGACAGTCACTCCCGGCATAAAGAAGAGTTGAGGGAAGAGCCACGGGCTCCCACAGCGGAAGAGCTTCGACGGGAGAACCAAGAGCTCAAGAAATTGCTACAGTCGCTCTTGCGCGAAAAGGAGGCTCCTGCCCCGCCTCAGGCGGCACCGGCTGGAGCGGATCAGCAGCCTTCCCCCACTCCAGTCGCGGCCAATGCCTCTGTCACCGCTGCAAGACTTCCATTGGCGCTGGACTTCGAAGTCCCGCCGCATGAAGCTAACTCGCGGTCATCTGCTACTCCTACTGCAGAAAACCTTATGGCACAGAAACAGATGATCGAGCGCATTGTAGAGGCAAAGTTTGCTCAACATGGGGAGGGGGTGGTCACCGTCGATTTGTACAGTGTGCCTTATCCCCTCCGCCATCAATTCAAGAAGCTTCCGCCTGATTGTCCGAAGGTCCCGAAACTCCAGAAGTTCAACGGGCAGGGCTCTCCGCATGAACACCTGGCCTATTACATGACGGCCATGGGTGAATTAGCCCTGGAAGAGGCATATTTGCTGCGGTATTTTGCCACGTCCTTGACTGGCACCGCCTTCCAATGGTATTCAAGGTTAAAGCCCAATTCAGTATCTGATTGGGCTGATATGCAGAAGAAGTTTGTCGACCACTTTCAAATGGTCGAGCGCAAAGTCTCCTTAGCAGAGCTTTGTTCCCTTCGACAGAAGAAGGGTGAAACAGCGTTAAACTTCATCAAGCGACGGAGGGACGTCAGCATGCGCTGCAATAATCCTCCGACGCCTGAAGATGTGATCACCATCTGCCGCAGGGGCCTCTCGGCAGAAGTCAGTGAGAAGCTTCTGGGTTCCAATATCAGAGGCTTCGACCAGCTCAACACGGTGGTGGCGGAGATTGAGATGTTCTTCACTGATCACCCTGCACAAGCCTCTACAAAAGGTAAACCCGCCAAAGACCGTCTGGCTAGCGGTAAGGAGGTGAATGCCGTGGACTTCTCCCCGACGAATGGAGATAAAGGGGAAGGAAAGTCCAAAGGAAAAGGCAAGAAGTCTGATGATAAGACAAATGCGTCTTTCTTAGCGGAGCGCATGAAGACGTCTTATTCCTTCAGAAAGGAGCATACCAAGATGCTCTTTGATCTATGTATGAAGGAGCAGCTCGTCACTCTGCCAGATCCGCGGAAGCCCGCAGAGGTGGATAAGACAGAGGATCCTACCTATTGTGTGTATCACCGAAGGTTGGGTCACACCATTGGGGAATGCTATGTTTTCAAAAATATAGCAGAAGAGCTCATTCAAAAGGACTTGGTAAATATGCTGGGCCATACAGTCGACCCACCCCAGCCTCATCCCTGGAGCCGATCGAACCGGTCAGCTAACGTGGTCCATATGGTGGCGATGGCTTCAAGCTCCAATGCCTCCGAAGCCGGGCCCTCAAGTCGACAGCCCAATGGTGGTCCCAGAGCCACTCCTCCTCCATTCCCAGAATGTTTAGCGCTGCGGAGGACCATCCGGAAGATCCGAGGGGAAGTCCGGCAGCTGCAACTAGAACAGAGGCGCCTGCTGCAGTTCCTAGAAAGTATTGATCAGCAGTTGTCCACCTTCCCCTTTGGCCCATTTGCCAGGGGGTTAGCTCCAGTCTACATACGGGAAGCGGGTGTATCACCCGCGGGTTGGGCTCCGCTCAGGGGCTGGCTCTCTGAAGAATCCTCAGATTCATCCGAAGATGAGGAGGACTCACCGGAAGGCGAGGAAGCTCCACTTCAAGTTGAGCTCCCAGAGAAGTTATATTCATTCCCTTGCGAGAAGACTCCAAACATCTTCTTCGCATGCCAGCGAGCAGGGCTGATAAGCCCGTCACCCTTGGTGCAGACACCAGGTGTTGCTTTTCATCAGGGCTATTGCCCATATCATGAAGTTGTTGGCCATATTATCCACAATTGTAAGCTGTTCAAGGACCTCGCCGAAGACTTAATCAGGCGAGAAAAGGTTGATATGGACGAATTTCTAGTCGACCCACCGCAGCCGCATGCACGAAGGAGTCTTCACTTCTCCGTCAACGTCATACATGCCTCAGCAGCTTTTCAATTCCCAGAGCCACAGGAGGAGGGAGTCAGTTCCCAGGGAGTCAATTCTCAGCCACCTAAATCCACATTGTGGTACCCAGGGTGGCAACTCTCTCATCAGTGTTCTTTTCCTAAGGAAGACACTGAGAAGATTTTTGACAAACTTCTGGAGGATGGATGGGTGCTGACACATGACCCGCCGTCTTATTACAATGAGACGGCCAAGAGTCACCCCCGCTATTGCAAGTATCATGCAAGGATGTCTCACCCCACTCGGCAATGCCCAGAGGTTCAAGACTTCATTGAAGCCCTCATCCAGAGAGGGGTTGTCGATACTCAGGGGAACTCCATGACGAGGTTGCGTCTTGCAGAGGCCGCCAGGGAGACTATCCAACAGGTTCGGTGAGAAACTGAGGCTTTCTCCCGATTAGCCCGACCAAGTGAGCCCACGGAAAATGATGAATTTCCATTACTCACTAGAGGCAAGGCCACCTATAAAGGGCCTAAGGTCCAGAACCCAGGAAGCCAAGCCGCGGGAGAGAGTTCCAAGGTCCGTCCCAGGTCCAATCAGCCTGGCATCATCATAAGAGAGAACTTTCGGCCAGACAACAAAGGCAAAGCCAAGGCGTCAGAGCCTTTATCCAAAGCTCCTGCCCAGTCAGCAAGGCCATTAGTCGTAGAGAGGACTCGACTTCTTGAGCCCGCGAAGACCCCAATTAAGGCCTCTGTCAGCCCAGCGAGGCCGCCAATTGTAGAAAGGCCTCAGCAGCTCAAGCAAGCCAACCCACCAGCCCAAGCAAAGTCGGTGGAGCCACAAAGCTCCCAGAAGCCCTACTGTGGACTGGCAGAGTTCCAGGAGTTGCCTCCTGAAATAATTGCTCAGGCAATCAATGCCACCTTCCAGCCTCAGCCGGAGGAGGCTAATTGGACCAAGGTTGTCCCCAGAAAAAGCCGCGGCAGTAAGGCCCCCAAGGAGCCAGCCCGGAGCAAAAAACAGAATTCTGGGGGCAAGCGAGTCCCACCGCCGAAGCAAGCTCCTCTCTCTTCTCAAGAGGCGGCACGCCAAAAGAAACAAGAGAAGAACCGCATGAAGAATTTGAAGAGGAGGTTGAAGTAAGCCGAGCAAGCCGCTGCTATGGAGGCTCCTAAGGAGCCAACTCCTCTACAAAGACTTCAAAAGCTCATAGATGAGTTGGAGGAGTACACTCCCCCTCGCCCCACCAGGGTCATCACTCTAGACGAATATATTCCCTGGGACAAGCTTGGGCGCAAAGCCCGTCTTCTGCAATGGCTCCGGGAAATGGCCCACCGCCTTGAAGAGGGTGAAGACTTCCCAATCCCAGAGGAGCTCTCATTATTCTACAAAGATGAGGAGCTCACTGTGGAAATGCTCGAGGAAATGTTGCAAGAGCTCTCCTGCAACATAGTGGCGATCCCGCCGCCCGACAACATTTACTGTCCCACGGCTGATAGCACTAGAGGCAAGGCTCCTATGGCGACATATCAACGCCGCTCGGCGAGAAATGGCCGAGGACGTGGCCGAGGTCGTGGCCGAGGTCGTGGCCGAGGACGTGAGGGTCCCTTAGCTCTCGACCGTGTCATAATATTCAGAGGGGAGAAGCCGGGTCCTGTCCCAGAAACCCAAGTTCGGGGAATCCCCTTCATCCTCAACTCCTCAGAGAGTCCAAACCCCGCCTCAATGGCTAAGCCGGGTGGAGTCCCTTTTACAATCACATCCTCCGATGAAGAAGAGGAGCCAGCCAAGTCGCCAGTGTGCGAGAAGGTGTCAGAGCAGGCCGGCCCCTCCAACAGGGCTGAGCCCGCAAGCCCAGCAGGTCCTTCCAATGAAGACCAGCATGATGAGCCTTTGCCTCCTCCGAAGGAGTCTTTGGCTCCGCTATTCCAGGAAGATGCGGAAGGCCAACATGACGAGCAGCGCCCTTCTAAACGGGAGAAGCCTCGCCAGGCGCCGAAGACTCTGGCAGAGATCATACCGCCATTTGACAAGACCCGTGCTCGGGCGGACCGCAAAATCATTCATCATATGAAGCGGTTCCCAACCAATGTCACCATTTGGGAAGCCATCGCCTAGAGGAAAGACCTCAGAGAGGCTCTTGTCAAGATACTTCAAGACCCAGAGGCATATGAAGCCCATGTGGCAGAGTTGCAGGCCCAGGCATACGAGGCACTCACAGCCAACATCTCCTTCACGGATGAAGACATGTTGCTGTCCTCTCCATGCCACAATCGCCCCTTATATATGAGGGGGACGATTAATGGGCATGACGTGAATCGCATCCTGGTTGACGCTGGAGCGGCTGTCAACATCATGCCTTTGAAGACTTTCAAGTCTTTATACTTGGCACCCTATTTACAAAAGGTGACCGATGTCAAGATCTCGGGATTCAATCAGGGTTCCGAGGAGGCGCTTGGTCGGGTTGTGGTCAAACTAGCCTTGGGCGATTTTGTCACCCAAGCGACATTTTATATCAACTCCGACACATCTAATAAGATGCTGCTTGGAAGACCCTGGCTGCATGAAAACTGGGTTGTTCCCTCAACTCTGCACCAGTGCATTAAATATGCTAAGGAAGGGGAACAACATACGGTCTTCGTAGACCAGGCCCCGTTCCACCCCAATGAATGCCATCTGGTCAATGCTTCGCTATATCTCGGGAAGCCCACTTTAGCAATCCCTGAACCTGTAAAGGATAAAGGGAAACAAAAGGTGGACCATGAAGTTGAGGAAGGGAAGCTCTTCACTGTTAACCAAGACATGGTAAAGTTGCACAGGCTGAGCCTCAGTGCCGCCTCCAAGCCGACTCAACCAGAAAGGCGGAGTGTTGACTTTGAAGCCAACCTCATCAGCCGGGCCATTGATGGGAGTATCTCCTTACCACCCAAGTGCCTTCAACTCTCGTCCCAACGAGAAGAGTATGAGGTGGAGCAGTTGAAGACCTTCACAATCTCCTATCAACGGAGAAGGAGACGTAAGGGCAAGGGGGTCAAGCCGATCATCTTTTACAAAGGTGATTTAGTCCCACCGTGTCCTCCTGAAGATGGCTTCGGCTGGGATATTCCCACCGATGTGGTGCCAGAGCCAGTCCGGGAGATGGATGAAATGCCCAGCTACATCAAGGAGATGTGTAAAAAGCAGCACATTCCGATAACTATGGACCCTACGCGGGCAGCGTATTTCCACCAGTTATGGAATCATCCGCAAGTCCGCAGGCAGCCTCCCTTCTCCCGCAAAGATACGCGAGGACTCGACTATGACCAGGAGACGGACTTCGAGGTCCATTTTGCAGTTAATGTCATAGGGCTACTGCCTCTCCCTAACGGGCAAGCTAAAGTTGAGCCCGAGATTGATGACTCTGTAAGGGAGTCCGGTGATGGGTCTATGACACCCTCACCTTCATCAGGAGTCGACAATGATCACCCTTCAGAGGGTAGAGCAGCTCAGCCTGCTAACCATCAACATGATGAAACCAGTCCTTCGACTTCAAGCCACGAGCAAGAGCGCTTCGAAGAAATTGAAGTCTATGAAGCCAGCACTGATGATGAGGGAGACTTCGTCGACCTCCAACCAACTCCACCGGAGCTCGAAGACGGGGTCAAGCAACTGTGGACGAGTTGATTGAGATCAATCTCGGAAGCAAAAGCGACCATCGTCCCACCTTCATAAGTGCTCTCCTCAGCGAGGAAGAAAGGCAGTCGTATCGACAGCTTTTAGAAGAGTTCAGGGATTGTTTGGCCTGGACTTATAAAGAAATGCCCGAGCTCGACCCTTCTGTGGCTGAACATGAACTGGCAATACTTTCAACAGTCAAGCAAGCTCAAAGGCGTATGCGCCACGAGCTGGAGCTGAAGGTCAACGCTGAGGTTGACAGAATGCTCACCGTGGACTTTATAGAGCCTTGCATGTATCCTGTGTGGCTCGCCAATATCGTCCCCGTCAAGAAGAAGAATGGCCAAGTCCGAGTCTGCATCGACTTCAGGGATTTGAACAAAGCATGCCCGAAGGACGACTTCCCTGTCCCAATCACTGAGACAATAGTTGATATGACCACCGGTCATGAAGCCTTGTCTTTTATGGACAGGTCGTCGAGCTATAATCAAATCCGCATGGCCGTCAAAGACAAAGACCATACGGCTTTCCGGTCTCCTAAGGGGATCTTCAACTACAAAAGGATGCCGTTCGGTCTGAAGAATGCCGGCGCAACCTACCAAAGGGCAATGACCAAGATCTTTGACGAGATGCTACATGACCTTGTCGAATGCTATGTCGATGATCTGATCGTCAAGACGAAGAAGCGGGAGGATCACTTGACTGACTTGTATCGAGTCTTTGAAAGGCTTCGGCAATATCAGCTCAAGATGAACCCGATGAAGTGCGCCTTCGGCGTCTCCAGCGGCAAGTTCCTTGACTTCATCGTCAGGTACCGGGGCATAGAAATCGACCCTGACAAAATCAAGGCTATAAGAGGACTACCTCCGCCCAAGAACTTGACAGAGCTCAGATCTCTTCAGGGAAGGCTCGCCTATATTAGGCGGTTTATTTCTAACCTCTCAGGAAGATGCTTACCTTTCGGCAGACTGATGAAGAAAGGGGCACCCTTCATATGGGACAAAGACTATCAGAAGGCCTTCGAGCAAATCAAGGAGTATCTGCTGACTCCTCCTGTCAGAGGGAAGCCCCTTATCTTATATATTGCTGCCATGGATGCCTCTTTGGGGGCTCTCCTAGCCCAGATTAATGAAGAGGGCAAGGAGCAGCCGCTGTACTACCTCAGCCAAAAGCTGATTGGGCCTGAGCATCGGTACGCTCCCATGGAAAAGGTGTGCCAAGCTCTGGTGTTTGCTGTCAAGAAGCTAAGGCACTATCTCCTAGCCCATCGGGTGGAGCTCATCTCAAAATGTGACCCACTCAAGTTTCTGCTCAACCAGTCTGTCCTCTCAGGTAGACTTGGTAAGTGGGCACTTATCCTCATGGAGTTCGACATCACCTTCGTCCCACGCAAAGCGATCAAAGGACAAGGAATGGCGGAGTTCTTAGCAGCGCACCCCGTGCCAGAAGATTCGCCGCTCAACTTCGAGCTACCCGATGAGGAGGTGTTAGTGCCTTCTCAAGAAATTGGGGAGCATTCTGAAGAAGTCCCGCTACAGATGGAGCCGGGTGTCCTCACTCTTGACCTCCCATACTGGGAGTTATATTTTGATGGTGCCTCTCGGACAATCAAAAGGGCCGGTGGCCTTACAGACTATGTCTCAGGCGCGGGGGTAGTCTTTGTATCTCCACAAGGCAGCATCCTCCACAACTCTTGCGCTCTCATGAAGTCGCTGACTAATAATGAGGCAGAGTATGAAGCGCTAATTATCGGGCTTCAGTTGGCACTAGAGATGGACATCAAGTGCATCAAAGTGTACGGGGATTCTCAGCTCGTCATCCGACAAGTACTAGGCGTCTATGATGTCCGGAAGAAGGAGCTCGTCCCCTACCATGCAGCCGTCACGAGGCTCAAGGAAAAATTCTACCTATTTGAAATAGGCCATGTCCCCAAAGGCAGCAACCCCCAGGCTGATGCTCTTGCAAAATTGGCAGCAGCCCTAAAACTCCCGCCTGAGGGAGAATTAAATATTACTGTCAGACATTGAAGGCTCATGCCAAGTGTGCTCGACGAAGAATCCGGCCTCACTGTTTACGAGGTCGACAATATTCAAGAGGAAAATGTTCCCGAAGAAGAAGATTGGCGTGAGCCGATCATAAAGATAAAGAACGGCTGGCTCCCTCCTGATCGGGCTCAGAGTGTGCAACTGCTACGCAGGGCGACATCCTACCAGCTGATTGACGGTCTGCTCTTCAGACTCGTCCATGAAAAAGACCGATCGATCCTCCTACGGTGCCTTTCGTCCAAGGAAGCAAAGACCGTCATGCACGAGGTCCACTCCGGGTTGTGCGGAGCTCACCAAGCAGGAGCCAAGATGAAGAATAGCATTAAACTCAAAGGGTTTTATTGGCCCACCATGTACGAAGATTGCAACCAATATGCTCGTACATGTCATCAATGCCAAGCATTCGGTCCAGTCCCTCGGCGGCCACCTAACCCGCTCCATCCAACAGCGCCTACTTGGCCATTTGCAGAGTGGGGTATGGATATTGTGGGACCATTCCCACCATCGTCCCAAGGGCGCAAGTTCATACTGGCGGCCACTGATTACTTCTCCAGATGGGCAGAAGCTGTCCCACTACGGGAAGTTACAGGAGAGAGAGTTGCCCGTTTTGTGAGGCACTACATTATATACAGATTCGGCACCCCTAGTCGGATTATTTTCGATAATGGCAGTCCATTCAGGAACAAGACTGTTTATGCTTTGGCAGCCAAATTCCATATCGATTGGAGGACGTCATCAGTCTACAATCCCCAAGCCAACGGATTGGCCGAAGCTTTCAACAAGACCCTCTGCAAGCTGCTGTCCAAGATAGTAGGTGGCCGCAAGCGGGATTGGGGCGAGAAGGTCCACGAAGCCCTATGGGCCTACCGGACTATTTACAAAACCCCTACGGGATGTTCCCCATTCTCTTTGGTCTACGAAGCCGAGGCGGTGGTCCCTGTGGAGATCGAGCTAGCATCTTACCGCGTTGCTGTGCATGCCGAATTGCCAGGCCAAGACCAGTCCGAGATAGAAAGGAGGCTTGAAGAGTTGTCCAACCTTGAAGGTGAAAGACTCAAAGCCTACAAGCACTTACAAGTGTATCAAGCCCGTATGACACGTGCGTATGATAAGCTGGTCAAGCAAAGGGCGTTCAAGAAAGGTGACCTCGTCATGATTAAGGAAAAGGAGGTTCTCGCGGGAAGATCCAGCGGCAAACTCCAGCCTAATTGGCGTGGGCCTTACGTCATCCAGAAGGTCTACGAAGGAGGGGCCTATACGGTCCTTGATCACAAGGGAGATAATCCCTTCCCTCCTCTCAACGGCAAGCATATGAAGCTCTACCATGCGCCACCGCAGGAGTTTCCACAGCAGTCCTCACAGGACAATACCTCTCCTCAGTGAAGGTTCAAAAAAAAAATGGGGTTAAAAATACTGATACCCCGGCGGACTCAGTCAGCCTTCAACGGTTGGTTGAGGGCAAAAAAGCCACAGACCCGGTCGAGGTGAAAACCCGAAAGGGCGCCTCGGGTAAAAATGGGCAACCCCTCGATGTGAAAACCCGCAAGGGCGCACCGGAAAAAGCTAAAGGGGGCCAGCCTCGACGAAAACCCGAAAGGGCGGTGAGGTTGGTAATGTGAAAAAAAAATCCTCTCCCTATCTATTTTAAGGGTGGCTCTAAGCCAATGACTCCACCCCATCTCGGCCAAAACATCATATCGATACTATGGCTACACCTTACATGTCATCCCATGACACCTAGTCCCACCGACGTTCTCACGTTGTCATACTCTGTCCTATCGAGCTCGGCCTACGCATGCCCCTTTCGGGTTGTCGACCCATTCTGCCTACCGGCTTCGAGGTTCAGCTCAGGTGTCTATTCTGAGCAGTTAAACCCGCTTACTCTCTTGTCCCACTGGGACTGGCCTCAGTATGCTCTCTCGGGCTGCCAACCCTTCATGCCTTTCGGCACCTTCTATCTCGGGTTTGGTCTCAGTATGCCCTCTCGGGCTGCCAACCCATCATGCCTTTCAGCTCACTTTACCCACTGGGATTGGCCTCAGTATGCTCTCTCGGGCTGCCAACTCATTATGCCTTTCGGCTCATCTTACCCTTTTGGGTTTGGCCTCAGTACGCCATCTCGGGCTGCCAACCCATCATACCTTTCGGCTCATTTTACCTTCTAGGACTGGCCTCAGCATGCCCTCTCGGGCTGCCAACCCATCCTGCCTTTTGGCTCATTTCACCTTCTAGTGATTGGCCTCAGTACGCCCTCTCGGGCTGCCAACCTACCTCGCCCTTCGGCTCATCTTACCTTCTTGGGATTGGTCTCAATATGCCTTCTCGGACTGCCAACCCATCATGCCCTTCGGCTCATCTTACCTTCTTGGGATTGGTCTCAGTATGCCTTCCCGGGTTGCCAACCCATCATGCCTTTCGGCTCATCTTACCTTTCAGGGATCTGGCCTCAGTACGCCCTCTCGGGCTGCCAACCCATCATGCCTTTTGATAGATGTCCCACCGGGTCTGGCCTCAGCATGTCCTCTCGGGCTGCCAACCCACTTCTTCGCCTATTGGCTTTAGGATTTCACTCTCACGTCCCACTAGGACTGTCAAATCCACCCTTTTTCTTCTTCTGGGTCTGGCCTCTGCATGCCCCTTTCGGGCTGTCAACTCATCCCGCCTCTTGGCTTCAGACTTGACTCATATATCCCACCGGGATCGCCAAGTCTATTCCTTTGTCCCCACGGGCTTGGCCTCTGCATGCCCTTGTCGGGCTGCCAACCCTATTTGCCTATCGGCTCACGGATTTGACTCGTACGTCCCACCCGGGCTGTCAAATCCCCTCCTTTCATCGCTTCGGGTTTGACCTATGTATGCTCTCTCTGGCTGCCAACCCATTCCGCCTATCGGCCTCCAGGTTTAACTCGCATGTCCCTCTCGGACTGTTAAATCTTCTCCTTTGTTATCCCAACCAGACTTGGCACATACACACCTCTCTTGGGTTGCCAACCCGTTCCACTAGGGCAGTCGAATCCACCCATTTGTCCCACCTCTGCGGCACACACGTCCCTACGGGAGTGCCACCTACTCCTTGCCTTTTGGCATTATAGGTTCAAAAAAAAAACGGGGTTAAAAATATCGAGACCCCAGCGGACTTGGTTGTTTCTGTTAGAAAAGCAATCAAGGGTAAAAAGACTTTAACCCGGCTAAGGTGAAAACCCGAAAGGGCGCCTTAGGCAAAAATGGGTACCCCTCAGTGTGAAAACCCGAAAGGGCGCACTGGAAAAAGTTAAAGGGGGCCAGTCCTGGCGAAAACCTGAAAGGGCGGTAGGGCTGGTAAAGTGATAAAAAAAAAAAATATATATATATATATATACAAAAAAAAAGAGACGTGCAAGAGGATGGAAGAAAAAAACAGCTATGCTAAGCTCTGTCCTTTATTCACTAATGTCATCAAGGGCGCCCAAGACAAGCCCTCGGGGATAACTCAAACAAAAAACGGGGCGCAAGGGCCCTATGTACAAGAAAGTGCCAGAGCTCGTCAACCACGGCGCTCGTCCCCTCGCAACTCTGCAAGGCGAGTCTCCCTCTGGAAGATCTCACCCCGAAGCTCATCAGATCGGCGACGGCAGGTCTCCACCTCAGCCTGGACACTACGACGCTCCTCAGCAGCCTCCTGAAGCTCTCTCTGTAGCTCCTCCACTCGGAGAGAAACCCTCCGGCTACATCCCTCGATGCTCTCGAGGTGGAGGTCAGTCTCCGCCTGGGCCACTCGAAGCTCACGCAGCTGCTCCTCCTGCTCTTGGATCTATAGCTGGGCTCTCTGTCTCTGCTCCTGTGCAAGATGGAGGCGAGCAAACTCGCTCCATAAGCCCTCCAGTTTCGCGGCCCACGCATCCCGGGGAAGACTCAGTCCGTGGTAGCTCCTGGTGAACACCTCCAGATCGGCCCTCAAAGCCTCCACGGAGGGCAGTGGATCAGCCCGGATCAACTGATCAAGACCCTGCAGGAGCTGGTCAGCTATGGCTACATGTAATGCCGTCCCAAGTGCAGGAGCGTCTAGCCACTCAACTCCAAGGGCAGGGAAATCCATGGGTGCCACGCCTGCCCCTTCTATGGACCCTGTTTTAAAAAAAAGGGGGGGGAATTGTGAGTGTATCACCACAATAACATCACCAGGGTAAGACTCCAAGAGTGCAAACTTCAAGGACTCTTACCTGAAGCAGTCTCACTCGCCGGGTTGGGCCCACGAGGAGATCCCTCCCTAGGAACTGGGGGGCAACCATCAACAAGTGCTGGTCCCCGCTCTGTGGATGGTATAGGCGTCGCCGACCTCTCTGCAAAGAAGGCAAGGAATGGAAAGTCTTAGTACTCCGGCCATACCAAAAACCAGAATGAGCACTTCATATTTAATGAAGACATACCAGCCTGCATAGGTGCCTCCTCTTCAATTACAGCGGGGTCAACCTTTGTCGTTGGCTCCATGGAAGGAGAGACAACTGAAAGAAGGCATCCACATGTCAAATGATGATCAATATCATAAATGAAAGGAGTCTTGTTGGATGAATGACAAAATTCCTTAATTTGACAACAATATAACTTTCGCTGCCGAATCAGTGAAGGCCGCGGCCTCGTCGGCGGTGCCTTGCTCTTCAGATGGCATATGAAATGAGCCTGGTGTCTGGTCTATCTCTGCGGACCGAGGGAGGCTGCCCTCCTCTTGATGATCGCCAGCTGTTTCAAAACAGAAGCATCTCAAGATGTTAATATGCAGCAGCATGTGTGGCTGGAATGATGTACAGAGTATCTTTGTGCATACCTAAAGTCCGCACCCGGCTAGACTCTGCAACATCGGTAGTACCTGCCGATGGTCCCATGCCTAGGGACGATGCCTCCTTGCCAGGGATTGCAACCTCTGTAGTCGGAATCCCAACCCTTTCATCAAAAGCTGGCAAGTCAGCAGAAGAGCCGACCTATATGAGCTTAGAAAGCTCGTCCAAACAGGGGGTCGTCTGAGTAGCTGCATGACAATGAGCAAAACAAGTTAGATAAGCTCATTATTACACGTACAGAAAGAAAAGCGGGGATCTTAAGTCACCTGGGCTCATCCTGATTTCGCCTTCTTCAGAAGAACTTGAAGAAGAAGAAGAAGAAGAAGAAGAACTCCCGCTGGAGGAGGTGCTGGAAGTCCCTGTCCTTGATGAGGTGCTAGAGCCTCTCCCTCCGGAAGAAGCGGACGGCGAAGAAGTCTCCTCGACGCCAGAAGACCTCTCCCCCCCTCCAACGACAGGGAGAGAGGTCTGAGCTCGAGAAGTCCCTGCAACGTGCAATGCTATATTAGCTGAAGCACATACTTCATCTATTCGAAGGGGGAACAAGGAAAGGTTAAACATGCAAGACACTAACTTGCCTCCGGAGCAACAGAGCTCCCGCCTGTATCAAGTGCGGGGGAGTCGCTGGTCACAGGCATGTAGTCATCTGCGAAGAAGTCCAACCCGTCAATATCCACGCTGATGTCGGGAATGGACTCGTCCACCTCCAACCCCGCCTCTGTGAACATATTTTCGGGGCGAGGAGAAAAGCTCGTGGTAGGCATAGCCTCAGGAGGAGCTGCAGCAACAAAGGGAAATAACAGTCAGATTACAACATTTTCAAAATATGTTGCAATACTGATTGGAAACAAACATTCCCCATCCTTACTTGTGATCTCAGCCGGAGTAGGAGACCCCTCCTCAGGACGCGGGCGAATGGTAGGCCGCGGATCACCCTCCTGGATATCAGTCCGTGGCCTCTTCCCACGGCCACGAGCCTCTGAGCCAGTAACATGTCCTGCAAGTAAAAAAAGATTGCATGAAATCAGCATCTTAAATTGCAGAGCAAAAGGAGACAGGGTTAAATAAGTCAGCGTATACCTGGGTCCCCAATAAGCCTCTCAGGCTTCAAGATGATCTGCTCGGTCTTCAAGCCAAGGACCCGAGCAACCTTACTCACAATGGTCCAGATGGCATTGGGGGTGGTAGCCACCTCCAAATCTGAGATGTACTCCAGGAGACCCGCGCAACCCACGGCGTTCATGATGTGGATCCTCCAAGCTGTAAGGGCACTGCCCCCTAATGCCCCCTCTGTAACAGTTTCTGATAGTTGGGACTGGGTCTTCAGACCACAACAGGTCTTCAGATCCTCTCACCAGGAGTAGAGGGCCAGAGGGTCGGGGTCTACCCTCCGACGGGCAGACCTAGAAGAAGAAGCCGCAGCTGGTGCACTCCGCAAGGGCTTCAAAGCCCCGGTGTACTGACTCCTGTCAACAGGAATCGAGAGTCCGCCCTCCCTCCAACGGGTCTCAATCTCATGAATGACCTTGGCGGCCCCAGAAAAGTGAGATCTGATGAACTCCGAATCCAGAAACATGGGAGGCAGATCCTCCTTCTTCGGGCGCCGTTCCTCCGCAGCTCGAATAACATCAGCTCGCTGCCTAAAAACATTGCTGAGTTTAAACCACCAGCGCGCATAGTGTATATCAAAGAAACCTCTGCGTGTCTGCTCTGGAATGGGGTACTCCACCTTCACCTCTCGAGAGAGGAAGTCATGACATGAAGCCGCCACCAGGTGGATGTCCCTCTGCCGATACTGCCGAACTGCAAAGGGAAAATCTGCATGCGGAGGTATCGCCTGGTCGTACCCAAAATTCCTGGCGAATCTATGCGGGTAATATGGCTCAAGCACTGCCATACTGGAGCGGCGGTAAACCAGAACGCTCGGCCGAATACAAATAACCCAATCGACCAATGCATGGCCGGAAGGTAGAGCCCAGAAGGATAGCCTGCAAACAACGGTGTCACCCTGCCGCTCTGTGTATGGACGGAACGAGCGAGAGCTGTGGTCAAACTCTAGACTCTCATCCCTCCTAGTATGGAGGAAGGACAAGGTACGGCGAGCGCTGGCAAGCTGCAAAACTGAGTCCTGGTCCGGATGACCAGCAAAAGCAAAAAGCAGGGGCGCAGCTAGATTATCCATCGGTGTCCTCTGTGACAACTCTGGCAACAACAGGCCGGCACATGCACTCAGATAGTGGGTGGGCATCAAGATATGCTTATCTCTAGGAGATGAGTGCGAAGTCAAGGCCCCAAGGCTATGAAAGATATTCGCCAGCGCGGCTGGAGCAATGGCGAGCCTGCGCCTGCATGCCAGTAAACAAGCTGGGTAGATCACCTCTGCCCGCAAAATCCCCTCCTCTCCATGAGGGATCACAAAGCTGGCCAACCAGTAGGCCAGGTAGGCTGCCAGGTAAGTCAACGGCGACAATCCCCTCGAATTCCACCCCCGTGTCGGGGCGGGTAAGTGACGAGGGTGTGAAGCAAAGCGGAGCTCGACCTCGCGACACTGCTCCCAAGACATCCCCGATGTAGCAAACTCCTCGTAGAAACAATAAGGATCGCCGTAGAAATGTGTGACCCATGCATTCAGAGTCACCCTCGATGTCCGTGCAGCTTTCTCCTTGCCCACGAGGGCCAAGTCCCTCCAAGTCTTCATCAGGTACCTGAAACAGTATGGCATGAAGTATCGGCCTGCTCCATCAGAAGCACTCAGATGCAGATCATCCAGGCATATCTCCTCATATGGCTGTCCGCAAACTGGGAGGCCAGAAATCCTGTGAAAAGCCCACAGGTCTAGTGAAGTCTCCCCCTCAGCAGTCATGAAAGTGTTCCAGCGCCTGTTAAATCTCTCAGCTAGAGCCTGGACCAGTCCGGTGTGGCAGGGATAAGAATACAAAGCTGCTGTCACTGCATGACATATGCCTGCCCTATCAAGTGTTGTCCTGTAAACTAGCAACACACCCCACAGCCACTCTGTGGCGCCGCGACGATAACAGTGGGAAGGAACAACGGCCCATTTCCCGTACCAGCTCGGGGTCCTCTGTGCCAAGATCCTCTCTAGCATGCAATCAGCATCGTAATCATCATGCGCACAGGCTGCGCCGGAGGGAGTCAGAAACATCCCATCAAGAACAACATCCGCAGCCCTGTGGTGCCCGGCCAGATGCCAAGTTGCTGGTGAAGACGGTGCCGCTCTCACAGTAAAACTGTCGAACTCCCTGTAGAAGCCAAGACTCCTCTGGTTAGGGTACTGTCGCTGACGCGCAAAACCCTCTGGGAAGCTCGGATAAGAAAAACTGCAGGTGTCATGCATACTATCCGGTCCAAGCAATATGGCCCGCTCCAGGCGGCGCCTCTCCTCTGGAAGCCGGGGATCGTCAGTCTCTGCTCCAGGTGGTATGAAACTCTGGATGAAAGGGAAAAGGTGACGGTCCAGTGGAAAGTGAGGCGGGTAGCCGCCCGACCGATCATAAGTGTAGCATCCCAGCCTCCGCGTGATCCTGGAGACGTCAACAACGCCCTCAGTGGTAGTAGTCTCCCCAATTGGGCCCTTAGCGACCCAAGTAAATCTGCGGTCCACCGCGTCAAAATCCTCGGGAGTGATGCTGCGAGGAGGGAATGGTGGCATAGGCATGTCCGTCCTCCGTACATAATGATCATTACCACCGCTGGTCCTGGACCTCTGAAAAGTCCCTCCGCTCCGTCTGGAACGAGCCATGTCTGCAAGAGCTGCAAAGCCAAGAGCAGAGAAAGCGCTGTCAGTTAAACCAGCATATGGGCAACAACAAGACTACGGAAAGTCACACAAAACTCCGACGTGCCTAGCAGCCCGGCCCGGAGAATGACAAAAAAAAAAAGTCGTGGAACGCACGGGCCATCCACCCCCGCCTCCGACTTGGACGTATGTCCTGTGGGGGACATTTGTTGCACCCATAATTTATCATCTTAAATTTCGGGATATTGATTTCGCACGTGACAAGGTTTCGGTACGGTGTATCACCATCCGATGGGATATTCCTACACGGGATCCTATATTCGGCGTATCGCCGTCCCGTCGGATATTCCTAAGTCTAAGGCTTTATAGCCTACATGTGGTTACAATCTAAGCCCCTCGGGGGGATGGCCACAAGTCAAGTTCAAGCTACAACGGTTGTCGGAATCGTGTAGTTTTATGAAAATTCCTACGGGATTAAGTCTACATCCTTTGAACGTGTAACTACGAGCAAGGGGAAACTTCTACAACAACGAAGCAGATGTTGGAGAAGGTCTACGTACCAAGCACAACGTCCCTCGCGCGTGTATCACGAAGCACGGACAACAACTCGTCCTCCCGCAACGGCCTACGACACGAGGAAGACGACAAACGAACAAGGAGGCGCTCTCTCTCGCTATTCTCCACGAGGCACGGCGAGAACTCGAAGCTTCAAAGCCCCGGAGACTTCCTTTTATTGAATCCACGCGAGGAAAAGACCCGTCCGGGGCCGAAGGGACCCGTCCGGGGTCACCCTTACCCGGACGGGTCTGCCTGGAGGAGGAGGAGTCCCGTGCGGGACCCCCCTGGGCGGGCGGACCCGGGTGGGACCCACCTAGGGTCCACGACCCCGGGGAGCCCCCCTCGGGGTGCGTGCGCCCCGGGTGGGGACCACACGGGGTCCGCCACCCCGGGGAGGTCCCCCCGGGGGGTCCGCGACCCCGGGGAGGTCCTGGACCGTCCCGGGGACCTCCCACCCCGGGGAGGTCCCATTCCCGCGCACGGACTTAAAAAATTTTGAAAATAGAACCTCCCCGGGGTCATTTTCATCCTGTTGGACCCGTACGGGGTCGAACACTCCCGGGGAGGTTCCCCACTTCTATAAATAGACCCCCGGAGGTCCAAAAATCCTCCCTGGGGCGTGCGACCCCGGGCGGGACCCACCCGGGGGGCCGCAACCCCGAGGAGGTCCCCCGGGGGGTCCGCGACCTCGGGGAGGTCCCCCCCGGGGGGGCGCGGCCCGGACCGTCTCGGGGACCTCCCACCCCGGGGAGGTCCCATTCCCACGCACGGACTTAAAAATTTTTGAAAATAGAACCTCCCCGGGGTCATTTTAATCCTGTTGCACCCGTACGGGGTCGAACACTCCCGGGGAGGTTCCCCACTTCTATAAATAGACCCCCGGAGGTCCAAAAAAAGGGAGCGACAATCTACACACAAGCTACAACCTACGGAGCATCCAGCATTCAGAGCTCTTTTGTTCGTTTGTTTTGGCCCGCGTGGGGTAAGTCCCCGGGTCTTGTGTATGTGCCCCTATGAGGGTATATTTGTAATTTTGCCCCTCAGTGGGCCGTGTTGTTGTTTCTAAGTCCTGGGACGACTATGTCATATGCTTCTGCCCTAATAATGGGAGAATTGCATAAATGTCCTCCCCGGGGTCCGAGAAACATAAAAGTCCTGTTGTTTGCAGTTTTACCCTACAACTTTTTGTAATTGGGGCTACGCCCTACTTCCCGCGTTAGGACGGACTTTTGTACAGTCGACAAACTCGCCGACAACCCTTGTACTCATTTGAACTATAGAAGCACTCAGCATGTTTTATGTATATCCTCGGGTGGGAAAATTATAAGAAAACCCCCGACTTCTGGAAATTGCATATATACCCCTCCTTCGGTCAAATTGACAGATGTGTGCCTTCCATGAAGTCCCTTGTCACTACTTCGGTCCGGGAGTGTTGTCAGCTCAGTCCGACACTCGGGTATCACTTTAAACCTAGGCCTAGGGTATGATAAAATTACCAAAATACCCCTACGACTTCAAAATGGCCTAGCAGCCTCCCAAAACCCTCTAGAAAGAGCCTCAGCGCCTTGGGGAGTCAGGGATCTAGTCTTACTTCCATTCCAGCACAGAAATTTCAGCAATGCCCCTGACCCGGGAAAATTACTAAAATACCCCTGGGTTGGTAAAATTACCAAAATGCCCTCGGGGTCCAGAAAATCTCTCTACTTCAAAAAACGCTTACGGTTTCCCCCAAATCATCTTCATATTCTCAAATTCTAGGATTTTGCCCAAACATGGCCTCAGTTAAAACCCTAACCTAGTCTTTGTTGTTGGTCGGTGGTAAATGAGTGGTCATGGAGAGTCTCTCGAGTGAGCCTGCCCTCCACATCAGAATCTCTATAGAAGACTTTGGGATTCCTTTGACAGTTAAACAAAGATATTTGGACGTTAGGCCGATGTAAATCAACACTGACTACAGTCAATGGAGAGAGGTCTAGCAGTCGAACCCAAATCGTCTGATACTATGCGCACCCACGGAATAAACCTCTCTATGCAGAGGAATGTCTTTTCAAAAAGAACATTTATTTTTCCCACGTGAAAATATTCCGTGTCTCACAACCGTATAAGTTGATTCTCAAGCGCCAGACACTATCGTAGCCTGATGGGCAAACAAATCTTACAAAGATGCAGTTACAGTAGCAGAGCAGTAGAGGTTAGAAATAATGCATCAAGTCACTTGACGTTCCAACGTTGAAGATGACCAAGTTAATGGGTTTACGTCATAGCTCGCCTAACTCAATGGTCCAACTGTCTACTCAGCCTGGCCTTTCAAAAAAAAGAAGAATTCAAATGGAAAGCCACCTAGCCAAGCATCTAATAAATGTGTGGGAATGAACCACAGCTGCCACTTACCCTTGACAGACACGTACATATCCAATTCAAGCAAAAAACAGCATATACAAACCTCAAATGTGGGTACAGAGAAGGAGGCTGCTAAGAAAATTCCCAGTATCCATGCAATGCGAGTACTCTGAATGGCAGGCAGTGATCACCCAAGGGTGGCTGCGATTGTAGGTCTTCGGAAGGAGGTTAGGCTAAGCAAAAAAAAAAGGGAGAGGGGGGAAGCCTGCAAGTTTATTGTTGGTGGGGGTCTTTTTAAGTCTTCCACGATATCCCCTGTTAGTGGCCTTGTAGCTGGATTACCCGGAATGGGAAGAGTTTGGGTTCAGGATTCTGTTGTCAGTCCGCCAATCACGGAAGGCACTGCTGTCGACATGGGGTTAGACGTGAGTTCTCCGATGCAGTTACCCAGTCTTCCTCACCGGAAAGAGAGAACGCTCATATCAGCGGCTATGGGATCTATCTCTCAACATGGAGCACAGCCTGCAGTGGTGGAGGAAGAGCAAGAAGTAGATAAGTCTTTGACATTGAAGGAGAACACGACATGTGAAGAGTCTTTTTCATCCTAGAGTAATGATGAATTCGTTGAGTTTACAAATAAACTCCAATCCAGGTCAGTTCAGAAAATTATTGAAGGATCTCATGCATGATGAACACACTATGCAGAAGCCTGTTCACGGTCGAAGGGTGATGGTATCTCTTATGAAGGATTCCCAGAGCGCAGGTGTAATTACCTGGCAGCGAGCAAGTGCTTCATCACAATGGCTGAGATCTGCATCCCTATGAGTTTTCTTTTGTGGTACCTTCTGTTTTATGCTGGTTTGTTTTCCTTTGTAGGAATCTCTCCTCCAGACCCGATTGTGCTACCTGTGTTTATTCTGAATAAAACTGGCGGTGTAGTCCACATTATTTCAAGAAAAATTACTGCTCTATTGGTTGAGTTCACACCATTGCAATTGAGGGAGGAAACCTCCAAGCAAAGATTGGGTCTCTCTCTCTCTCTCATGTTGGCAACCCTTTCCAAGAAAAGGATTAAGCAGCACTTAATTTTCTTCTCCAAGAAGTGTCTTGTTTGTCTCTTCAATGTAGTGTCTTTTTATATTCTCTATGCATATTAATGAGGGAGAGGAATCTAAGGATCACATACATGAATTTTGGGTGTCCTTCCCCTTTTCTAGGAGTGCTTGGTCATTAGTGTGTTAATGGGGTGACTCTTGGGATGTATGTGTTGTTTTCTCTATTTCCTCAAACTCCCTATTATGCACTCTTAAGATGATGTTTTCTCCACTCCAATATAAGCCCCTTATGGGACACAAATTGGGTAATGAAAATTTGAGTTTATTCTCTCATTATCAGTCTTAAGAGCTATCTCTTCTATTTGATGCGAGAGAGTGCTCTACTCTTGTCCCTTTCCCAACTCTAGCTGAAACCGGCACTCACACTATCCGTGATCAGTTGGTATCAGAGCCAAGGTTCTACCATGTAGATTGGTGAACTCACCGACCTCATGGCCAACCAATGTTGTCATGGGCTCGTGAGCACAACATCCGTGACATAGAGCTTGACAATTTGAGTCAAGTCCAATAGCTCCAAGATCATCTTGCTCGCTATGAATCTTTGTTTCATAGGAACTCATCTCATGAATCGAAGCACGAGGATGACATTAATCCTTTCCACTCGACTGCTCAGAGAGAGTCAAAGGAGGATGTGTCATCAAGGCAAGATCCTAGGAGAAATTTCCTCGGCCCAACCAAGATTTTGATCTTAAAGTAGACATCCCCAACTTTGAAGGCCAAATGCGACTAGAAGAATTCAATGATTGACTCGACACCATTGAGTGACTCCTTGAATACATAGAGTTTCCTGAAAACCGAAAGGTGAATTTGGCAGCCATCAAGTTGAAGAAACATGCTTCAATTTGGTGGGAACAACTCAAGGGTCGACAAGTGAAAGAGAGCAAGTCAAAGATCGAGTCTTGGGTAAAGATGAAGAGAGAGAGAAAACGTAAGTTTCTTCTTGAAAATTACCCCCAATGTAATTTTCTCAAATTACATTATTGCACGCAAGATGCTCCCTCTGTAGAGGAGTACACAAAAGAATTTGATCAACTCATGGTTCGTTGTGGAGTGGCGAAATCGAAAGAAAAAACTATTGCTCAATTTCTTGGTGGTCTTCACAAAGAGATTAGTGATGTTGTCCAACTCCAGCCTTATTGAACTTGTCACGATGTCCCTAAACTAGTTGTCTGTGTAGAGTATCAACTTCAACAACAGAATGAGTTGAAGTCAACAAGTCAGACATCCAAACATGGGCAATCTTCTAACCGGTGGAGTGGAGCCCAAGGTAAACCTTTTATTACTCTCTCAGTGGGTCCTCCTACTGCAAGAAGGCCAACTTCTCAAACTTCCAACTACCCCAGCTCTTCAGGGGTCGCTTGCTGTAAGTGTTCAAGAATCAGTTGCATTGCCTCTAAGTGCCCAAACCGCAAAATTGTGTCTCTCGTTGAAGAGGCACCTTTAGAGCAATATGAACTTAAATCCACGCCACAAGAAGATGAAGATGAACAAGGAATTACCTACAACGATCATGGAGAGTCTTGTGATCCATCAAGTCATTAATGCCATTGTACTTGATGACAACACTTGGCTACGCAACAACATTTTTCACACCAAATGCACAACCTATAGCAAGATATGCAATGTCATCATTGATGGTGGAAGTTGCAAGAATATTGTCTCAACGACGATGGTGGAAAAACTAGCACTTCCTACGGTACCTCATCCTTAACCTTACTCCTTATCTTGGTTCTGAAAGAAAAGTGAGGTAAATGTTTCTAAACAATGTCTTGTCAAATTCTCTATAGGAAAGCATTATAAAGATGAAATATGGTGTAATGTAATTCCCATATATGCATGTCATCTCCTTTTAAGGAGATCAAGACAATATGATGGGAAGACTGTCCACGACGGCTTCCATAACCTTATCCCTTTGTGAAGGATGATGTGAAAGTGATTTTAAATCCTTCCAAGATGCTGAATATTCCCAAGCCCGACCTAGGGGAGAAGAAAACCTTTCTTGGCAAAGTTTGAGCATGAAATCGAGAAGCAAGGGGTGACTTATGCATTAGTGAAGGAGACCAATGAAGGTGGCAACATTCCCCTACAATTAGAATCTCTTCTCTATGAATATCAAGATGTCATGCTGAAGCAGATACCACCCGAGCTACCATCAATGTGGGAGATTGAACATTGTATAGACCTCATCAAGGGGCCCACTCTTCCAAACTGCATATTGGATGAGCCCCAAAGAACATGAAGAGCTCCAACGCCAGATGAATGAATTCCTTTCCAAAGAAATAGCAATAAAAGCATGAGTCCTTGTGTTGTACCCACCCTCCTTGTGCCTAATAAAGATGGTTCCTGGCGTATGTGTGTGGATAGTAGAGCAATAAACAAGATCACTATCAAGCATCACTTTCTTATTTCACAGCTCGATGATATGCTAGATCAATTAGGAGGTTCTCAAAATCTTCTCCAAGTTAGATATAAGGAGCAGATACCACCAAATTTGTATCCCGGCCGGAGACAACATGCAAGACATGTGAGGGCCTTTACAACTGGCAAGTGATGCTATTCGGGCTGTCAAATGCTCCTAGCACATTCATGCACCTCATGAATCAAGTTTTCAAAGTCTTCATAGGTAGATTTGTGGTGATTTATTTTGATGATATCCTTGTTTACCGCCGAGACCAAGAAGAGCATATCCACCATCTTTAGAAAATCCTTGCTACTCTTAAGAAAGAGAAACTCTATCTCAACCTTGAGAAGTGCATCTTTATGGCAAATAACTTCATCTTCTCGGGCTATTTTGTCTCAAACGAAATAATCAAGGTAGACTCGAAAAAGGTTGAAGTTATTTCCTCATGGCCAGCCCCTCAAAATATTCATGAACCCAAGAGTTTTCATGGTCTAACAACTTTCTATCGATGTTTCATTAGAAACTTCAGTTCTATTGTTGCACCTATCACTGATTCTCTTAAAAGGGCAGTCTTTAGGTGGACCAAGGAGGCCAAATCAAGCTTTGAACTTATCAAGAAGAAGATGACTGACGCTCCTATTCTTGCCTACCCCGATTTTGAGAAGTGTTTAAAGTTTGATTGTAATGCCTCCAATGTGAGGGTTAGTGCTGTCCTAAGCCAAAAGGGGCATCCCATTGCTTTCTATAGCAAGTAGTTGGGAGATGGAAGGAAGCAATATTCAACTTATGACAAGAAATCCTATGCTATTGTGTAGGCACTACATCATTGGAGATATCACCTCATCTATATGGAGTTTATTCTCTACTCCGATCATGAAACTTTGAGATACATCAATGCAGCATAAACCCAATGTTAGAGATGCCATGTGAGTGGAGTACCTCCAATCTTTCACATTTTCCATTCAACGCAAGGATAGACATCTCAATCAAGTGGTGGATGCCCTCCAATTCAAGGTAATTGATTTCGATTTTATCAAAGAGTTTTACTCAAATGATACTTGTTTTGGTGATATTTGGGCCAAATGTCCAGATGCTCCCTATGAGAATTACATGATTCTTGATGATTTTCTATTTCGAGATAATCTTCTTTGCATTCCCGAATGCTCTCTTCAGGAGGCAATCATCAAAGAAGTACATGACGGAGGTTTGGGATGTCATTTTGGGCGTGACAAGATCCTTTCTCGCATTCGAGAAAGTTATTTTTGACCTAAGATGATTAAGGATGCAAAAAGACACATTAAGCATTGTCGGATTTGTCATATTGCTAGGAGTCATGCTCAAAATACCAGCTTATATACTCCACTTTCTATAACAAATTCTCCAAAGGCCTGTTTGATTATAGAATAGGTTAAGCGGATAAGCAAAATCGCAGGTAGTGTATTTCAAAAAATACACTAAAATGATTTGATTGGGAGATAAGATAACTCGGGATATCTTCTCTAGAAAGGTGAAAAAGTTTAACCTCCTTATTCTATCTTTTTGGTAGAATAACTTATTCCGGAATAAATCCGGATAAGAGTCTATATATCCTAACTCAACTGGAATACCTTATATGAGTAACCAAAGCAAACATGACAATTTTTGATGAGATATCCAAATTTATCCTGCAAACAAAGAGGGCTCAAGGGAAGAAGTGGGTATAAACTTTGTTTTAGGTCTTCCTCATACTCAACGTGGGAAAGACTCAGTCATGGTGGTGGTAGACATCTTCTCCAAAATTGCTCATTTTGTGGCATGTGAAAAGACTGATGATGCTTCTAAGGTGGCAGATCTATATTTTAAAGAGATTGTTCGACTTTATGGTATACACAAAACTTTTGTTTCAGATCGAGACACAATTTGTGGGACATTTTTTTAGGACACTATGGAACAAGATGGGCACCAAGATAAATTCAATTCTTCTCATCATCCTCAAATTAATGGCCAAACCGAATTGGTTAATAAAAGGTTGGGAAATTTGTTGCGGAGTTTTGTTGGCTACAACTTGAAACAATGGAACTTAGTGCTACCCTAAGCTGAATTTGCATATAATCGGTCTACAAATCACACCACCGAAGCTAGTCCATTTGAGATAGTGCATGGAGCAAATCCCCTAAGGCCATTAGATTTGGCACCATTAAGGCATTAACTACTCTAAAGAAATTTAGTGGTGATGTAGAGGAAAGGGCTAAGCAAATCATAAAAACACATGAACAAGTTCAAGCCAAAATTGAGAAGAACACTCGGAAATATACAGAACAGGGTGATAAACTTTGGCGTACATAATCCTTCAAAGAAGGAGATCTTGTATGGGTACACATTCGAAAGGAATGACTACCTCATGGTCGTTTTGGCATACTTCAGGCCCGTGGTGATGGATCGTTCAGGGTACTAAAGAATATTGGGGGAAATGAATATAATATTGATCTACCATCATATAATATAATATATCTAATACCTTTAACGTCTCAGGCTTGTCAAACACTTTGAAGAACTGAACTTGAGGGCGAGCTCCCTCCAACCGGGGGAGTTGATGCCGACAACCCTTTCCAAGAAAAGGATGAAGCAACACTTAATTTTCTTCTCCAAGAAGTGTCTCTTTTTTTGTTTCTTCAATGTAGTGTCTCTTTATATTCACTATGCATATTCATGAGGGAGGGAACCTAAGGCATGGATGGCAATATCGGCTGAAACCGATACATTTCGGCCGAAACGTATCGATTTCGGCCTTAACCGATCCGAAACCGGACCTGCTCACTGTAGCAGGTCCGAAACTTAAAAAAAATAGGGTTTCGGGCGAAACCGGTATCGGTTTCGGGCGAAACCGGTATCGATTTCGCCCAAAACTAACATATTTCGATCCGAAACCCACGTGAACTCCCCTTCACTTCGTTTCTCCCTCAGATCTGAGAGAGAAAACATGTTCCGCCCCTGCTGCTGCCTGCCTTGCTGCCTCCAGCGGCTGGACTGTTGCTGCCCTGCTGCTGCTACCAGCCAGCAGCCAGCCCTGCTGCTGCTCCGCCCCAGCCCTGCTACTGCTCCGCCCCTGCCCTGCTGCCTGCCGGCCAGCAGCAGGCCACCTGCTCCGACCCTGCTGCTGCTCCGACTCTGCTGCAGCTCCGACCCTGCTCCGACTTGTGCTGCTGGCTAGCCGCAGCTGGGCTGCTGCTGTGCGGCTGTGTGCTACGAAGAAGCAACTGCTGTGCTGCTACTGTGTGTGTTGTGTAGCCTGTGCTGGGCTGCTGCCATCCTTAGGTAAAATGGCAACTTTTTTTGTTGTAGGTTAATTTTTTCAGTCTTTAAAATTAGGTTAATTGATATTGAAAGCCTAATTAGTTCATAAAAATTGGGACTTTGTCTAATTCGATTTGCTTAGGCTCAATTGAAGCTCAATTAAGCTTCATTGAAGAATTTGGGGTGGGATAATGTTGGTAATTAACTTTTTTCAAAGGTGATGAAGGGTTAATTGACAATTAAGGGTTAATTAGTTCATAAAAATTGGGACTTTATCTAATTCGATTTGCTTAGGCTCAATTGAAGCTCAATTAAACTTCATTGAAGATTTTGGGGTGGGAGTATGCGGGTAATTAAATTTTTCCAAGGGTGATTAAGTGTTACTTACTAATTAAGCCCTAATTACTCCATGAAAATTGGGACTTTTGTCTAATTCGGTTTGCTTAGGCTTAATTGAAGCTCAATTAAGCTTCATTAAAGATTTTAGGGTGGGAGCATACGGGTAATTAAATTTTTCTAAGGGTGATTAAGGGTTAATTACTAATTAAGCCATAATTTTTTCATTGTACTTACAACTATTTCTCTTTGCCTGTCTTCATGCAGCATCATGCCTAGACGTGAACAAAGTCAGAAGCAGCAAGGACAGGAGGATCCGGGGTGGGCCCACCTCTCCTTAGTTGATGCTAAGAGAAGAAAAATTAAATGCAATTATTGTGGCAGGGAGTTACATGGCGGAATTATTAGAGGAAAGCAAGATTTGGCAGGGGTAAGAGGAGAGGTGAAACAATGTGACAGATGTCCCCGAGAGGTCCGAGAAGAAATGCGCAAGTGCCTTCTGGGCAAAAAGGAGAGGATGCAACAAAGGGCTAAAGATGAGGATGAAATTGCTGAGGAGATTTCAGGGAGAAGGGTTGGGAGGGATGATGATGAGGAAGGCACTGAGGATTCTGATCCGGAACTGACTGAAGCAAGGGAGCGTGAACAAGCCACTCGAAGGAAAGGAAAGGAAAGGCACCCATGGGTTCAGGGACCTACTCCAGTCCAGCTGCACGACGTCCTGACATCGGTGCTGCCCCGCAAAGAGCAGGCCCCATGGACAACTATTTGCACAGAAGGCCCAGGGTTACACAACCAAAAATCAAACAAGCATTGAGAGGGGTCAAAAAATCAGCAGAAGTTGCAGGGCATGCATTTAAAAGTATCTGCAAATTATTTTTTCATGCAGGTGTCCCTGCACATGCAGCTTCAAGTGAATAGTTCCAACCTATGCTAGATGCCATAGCAGATGTTGGCCCTGGCTTGAAGGCCCCATCACGTCGAGACATATACGGGCGTGGCCTTGAGGGAGATGTTGAGAAGCTCCATGATTGGGTTGAAAGCAAGGTACGCCGAATCGGGGATCAAGATCGGATCGGCAGATCCAAAACCGATCCGGCTCAGTGGGATCGGCCGATCCTGGCCGATCCCGAACCGATCCCGGCCGAGTCAGGCCGGCTGACTCGGCTAGGGATATAAGTGTGTAAAAAATTGGAATTGAATTTAGATAAAATCTGAAAAAATATAAAAAGCATTCTAACATAGATATATATCATAATTAATGTGAAATAGTTGACATTTGCTAATCCTTTTGTGAAATAAGTGGCATACTGACATACTCAAATAATACAATGAATTCATGAGAGAGTTATGATACCTTGGATACTTGCAGCTGTATCATCATTTTCATCTGTTTCCTTCTTGTTTCTCTATTGTAGGATAGTTATTTTCTTGACCTGTCATTGTATTTTAAATGCCTTTGTTGGAATCATGAGTTTGTAGTAGGCTTCAGCCATGATAGTGGCACTTTAGGAGTCTTGGGTTTGATCTAGGTCTACTCTGCTGATCCAATTATACAACACTCTCTGAGTGCAAACTTTATTTCTATATTTTGTATATAAATGTAATGGCCTTTGGCTTGTGTTGTCATGTTTCAGAGCTTGGTAAAAATTTGTATATGGCTATATGCTAACTAGAATTGGCACTAGATGTAGGCCTGAGATGTGAATCGGGCATAAGAATTGCATTAATTGTAACAAGGGGTGATTTTTGTAATAGGCCTGTATATGCTAATAGATCTATGTTAGAATGCTTTTTATATTTTTTCAGATTTTATCATAAAAAACCCAACTTGGCTTTCCCCCCAAACCACTTTAATTTGAATTTCAAATGGCTCCAACCGGCCGATCCAACCCAGAATCGCCTGGAATCGGCCGATTCGGCCCGATCCGGGCGATCCGACCGATCCCGGGTTGGATCGGTGCACAAGGGATCGGGATCGGGTCAGACCGCCCGAAATCCGATCGGATCGGGCGATCCGATCCGATCCCGGGCGATTCTGCATACCATGGTTGAAAGCTTCAAACATATATGGATGGAGAGAAGATGCACCATCATGTGTAATGGCTGGACTGGTATCACGAAGAAGTCCATGATTAACTTTTTGGTCTATTGCATCGAAGGTACAGTATTTGTTAAATCTGTAGATACATCAAATTATGAAAAAAAAATGTCAATTATTTGTTTCATTTGATGGATAAGATGGTAGACCAAATTGGAGATGACAATGTTGTCCAAGTAGTGACTGATAATGAAGCTAGTTATAAGGCTGCGGGGAAGAAATTGATGCAGAAGCGTAGTCACTTATATTGGCTCCCATGTGCTGCACATTGTCTGGATTTGATTCTGGAAGACATTGGGAAGGGCAATCATGTGAAGAAGACAGTTGAAAGGGCACAAATGATTACCCAGTATATTTATGGCCATCCTAAGATATTGAACATGTTCAGGGAGCATGCAAGTGGGAGGAGAGATATCATCCGTACAGGGCCAACCATATTTGCTTCAAATTTTATTTCTTTGGAGTCTTTACACAGGTACAAGATTGAACTAAATTCTTGATACTTGATCCTTATAGATATGTAATAGTATTTGATTCAAATTTCATTTATTTGCACAGGTATAAGAATGAGCTGAAAGCTTTCATGTACCACAATGCCCTGCAGGAATACATCGACAAGGGCAATGTTGATGCTCAGATGGAATATTTGGATGTCTGCCAGATCGTGGAAGACAACAAATTCTGGGGCAGGGTCTCACGATACATGAAAGTAGTCACACCCCTCGTGAAGGTCCTAAGAATGGTGGATGGCGATGAGAAGAATGATATGGGCTATCTGTACGAGACCATGGACCGTGCCAAATTAGAGTTGCAGAATTCCCTTCCCAGACATTATGCAAAATGGTGGAAAATGATTGACCAGAGATAGGACAACACATTAGACCACAACTTGCATGCAGCCGGTGAGTGATTAATTGTACTGAAACATTGTTCTTTAGATTAGAGTAACACGATTAGGATAAACACATTAGATTTGACTACGCTGGTGGGCCACCGTCCCAGGGGAATGGGATTGGGAATGAGGGATTGGGCGGCCCTAAGGGCCAGGGCTGCTGGGAACCTGGGCAGGTTGACCTGGTCAGGTTCCAGGTCGACCTGGTCAAGTTCCCACAGCCTGTCGTCGAGACCTCATGGGGGCAGGGGGGTAATGCCTATAGGTTTGGGTCGAGTGAGCCATTCCGTCTCTTAATTTGAGCAAGTCACCCGCCTAGGGGGGTAATGCCTATATATTATTTTATATCTAACATTTAGTTAATTATACACAAATACAGGTTATTTTCTCAACCCTCGATTTATGTACGATGTCGATGCACATGTTGATGACTAAGTGCTCTAAGGGACTTTAAAAGTCATTGGTCGTTTATCGAGGACACCAGAAAAGAGACTTCAGGCCGAAGTAGAGGTTGGTCTTTATTGATTTTATCAATAAGAGGTATAGAATTTACTTAAGTAGTTATGTTAATATATTACTTTATCTTTGTAGATGAACAATTATAGAATGAGGACTGGGACATATTCTGACTCCCAATTGTAATACGCTGTGGGAAGAGTGAGCCCAGGTATATTTTATTTTTTGGATTTCTTAACCTCAATATGTATTTCTACACCTTACATTTATTTATTTATGGTTGGTGGAACAGCTGACTGGTGGATAATGGTGAACAACCGAGATGTGGACAGTAATGCATTGGCGTTCATTGCAATTAGGGTGCTCAGTCAAATAACATCGGCAAGCCAATGTGAAAGAAATTGGAGCACGTTCAACCTTATACACTCAAAGGTTCGCAATCGACTAAAGGTTGAACGGTTAGAAAAATTGATTTGCTGTCACTACAATATGAGACTGAGAACAAAGGACATGAAGATAAGACAACAGCTGAGGGACAAACGCGTCGCAGAGGATGCAATGCCAGAAATTGATGTGGACGCTTTATTTGATGATGAGAATCCCTTGCAGTCTTGGGTGGAGACACGAAAGCAGATTGATGAGCCCGTTTTTTATGATGATGATAGAAGATGGGCAGAGGGCATACTAGATGAAGATGAGCCAAAAGATCCCGAAATCAAAAGAGCAACAAAGAGGGCCAGAGAGACTCAAGCACACCAGAGAAGGGACCCAGCTTTGTTTGTTGATGACACTGAGCAACAGCCTGATTTTCAGCCAGCTAGACACTCAGACTCAGATAGCAAGCCAGTCACTCCTAGAATGGGCAAACCACTTGCACCCTTAAGAAGAAGTACATCAGTGCATGGGCTAACTGAGAGGACAAGTGCTGCTGCTCGAGCGGAACCGGCAATTATGCAGTTGAAGCAGATTTATCTGAGGCACACGCCGCGGGGAAAAGGATTCATGTCAAGGGTGACTGAAGAAATCACACCAAAAAAGAAAAAAGCATCCCCAAAGGCTAAAAGGCGGCTGGTTTCTGATGGTGATGATGATGATGATGATCCCAGTGCAGCTGCAGGTGCTACAACTGGAGGTGGCATTGATGGTGGTCATTCCTCCTTCCACGCAGACACAGGCAGAGGATACAGTCAGGGTGAGCGAGGACATGATTCACAGAGTCAATATGGGTATCCATCAGGTTATGAAGGTGGCCAACAGGAGGCAGCCATTTATGGGTGGGGTCATGAACCAGCATTCCAGTTCCATTCACATCCGTCCGGTTCCTCTTCTCTTCCTTAAGATTCTTACGTTGATTCTGGATTCGAATCAAGCCGACAACCTTACACTCCAAGAGGGATCCAAAGAGGGATGCAAGACTTGCCTATCTCATTGTTTGGTTATAGTGAATATACACAATACATGCACCCTTCTTATGAGTATCAACATCAAAATCCAGACGATGAGGGAGAAGGTTCTAGTTATTACCCATATTAGTGCTTCTTCATTTAGGTAAAGATCATTTAATTTTTGTAACATTTACTGTGTCTAATTAGGTTTATTCCCGTGTGCTTGAACCTAATTCATGTTTAGTATGTACTCAAGAATATTAGTTTAACATGTTCAATGTTTGAACTACAATGCCTACTTCATGTTTATTGCACTTAATCTAAGTTATTTACAATCAAATGCATGTCCAATGAATTTTATGATTTTTATGTGATTATTTATTTATTTTCCTATTTGTTTATGATTTTTTAGATTTATTTTTATTTTTTTGAAGCTTTTCACTGGGTTTCGGCCGGTTTCGGCCAAAATCGAAATCGAGTCGTATCGGTTTCGAACTCGGCCGAAACCGAGTCCGAAATCGACACTGCCATCCTTGACCTAAGGGCTACAAACATGTGTTCTTTTCTCTTTTCTAGGAGTGCTTGGTCATTAGTGTGTTAATGGGTGACTTTTGGGATGAGGTGTTGTCATTAAGAGGATGTTTTCTCTACTCTTATGTAAGCCTCATAGTGCGACGCAAATTGGGCAATGAAAATTTGAGTTTATTCCCTCTTTTTTTGGTTGAAAGTGGAGTTTATTCCCTCATTATCAGTCTTGAGAGTTATCTCTTCTATTTGGTGCGAGAGAGTGCTCTACACTTGTCCCTTGCCCAACTCCAGCTGAAGCCGACACTCAGCTATCCGTGATCACCCTCACTCTATCACCATTTGAGGCAAGCAGCAAGGGTGACGGATGAAGCCAGAAGGGGCGGTGGTGGGTGACTGATAGATGCTTTCGAAGATGTGAATACTCTGCATTTTCCTTTACCACAAGCATTCTATTCTTGGAATGTTTGGAGAAGAATAAGCAAACAATGAGCTAGAATCTTGCAAAATATATTGATTAAGAAACCTTATCATTTTTTTGTGACATTTCTATGAATAATTAATAATTTGCTGGCAAAAGGGGAAAGCATAGCTATTCAGTCATGGGGTCAAGGGAGTAGAAGACAATGAGCATGGGGAGGTCAAGTGCCAGGGGAGAGAGAGGGTCTAGAGATGCATTATGAAGTATATAGACCATTTTATAGCAAAAAAAGCTTAATGTTCATCTTTCTGACTGTTGGAGCATCAGGAACCTTTTCATAATTTAGAGTGTTTTTAGTGATTTTTTAGTATAAACGTTTGTAATGGTTGCAAAGAACAAATATATCTCCTACTCAAATGTTTGATAATGTCTAACAAAACAGACCCAATCTTTGGCCCCACACTTTGGAAAACTGTTAAACTCATTTGGTACCATTCACAACCTACTCAGAGGGGACCTCCCAGCTCCTACATAAAAATACCTGGAAGACATACCCCAACTCCTAATAGGAGTCTCCAGCTCTCAAGAAGTAAACTTGCTACTCATGAACCAGTTAACTGCGTTTTATCTCTGAAGACCAATGAGGAATGAAACACCCAAGATAAGCCTATAGATGCAAGGATGGCAAACTCGGTTTCGGACTCGGTTTCGGCCGGGTCCGAAACCGATACGACTCGGTATCGGTTTCGATTTTGGCCGAAACCGGCCGAAACCCAGATAAAAGGTTAAAAAAATCATATTAATTCTAAAAAATCTGAAAAAAAAATCATAAAAAATATAAATAATCACTTAAAATCACAAAAATTATTACACATGCATTTGACTGTATAAGTTAGTGCAATAACCTTGAAGTAGACAACTACAAAAATTGAACTTCAAAGTTCAAACATTGAACATGTAAAAGTTAAAGTAATATTCCATTGTACATTAATACAAGCAGTACAATAAACCAAATTAGACAAAATAAATGCTACAAAAATTCATTGATTCTTACCTAATATGGATAATTATTACTAGAAGAACCTTCTCCCTCATCGTCTGGCCCTTGATGTTGATACCCATAGGTTGCATGTATGGTCTATATTCACTATAACCAAACAATGAGGTAACCAAGTCCTGCATCCCTCTTTAGATCCCTCTTGGAGTGTTTGGTTGGCTTAAGTCGAATCCAGTATCAGCATAAGAATCTTGAGGAAGAGAAGAGGAACTGGCCGGATGGAAGTTGAATGATGGTTCATAACCCCACGACCCATAAATCACTGCCTCCTGTTGGCCACCTCCATAACCTGATGGATGCCCATATTGACTCTGTGACTCATGTCCTCCCTCACCCTGACTGTATCCTCTGCCTGTGTCTGCGTGGAAGGAGGAAGGACCACCAGCATCCCCATCGCCAGTAGTAGCACCTGTAGCACCTGACACATACGAAAATATAGAATTTATCTCCTACCAAAACCTTTTCTGATTCGAACTGATAATAAGAATTTAAGTTACTTTCAAAAACAAAAAATCAAAGGATCACGAAACATGCAGTCTCCAGTCGCCTTTTGACCTTTGGGGATGCTTTTTCCTCTGCCGGTGTGCTTTCTTCTTGCACCCTTGACATGAATCTCGTTCCCCTTGGCGTGTGCCTCAAATAAATCTGCTTCAACTGCTCAATTGACGGGTCCTCTCGAGCGGCAACATTTGTTCTCTCAGTTTGCCCATGCACTGATGTACTTCTTCTTAAGGATGTAGGTGCCTTACCCATTCTAGGAGTGACTGGCCTGCTATCTGAGTCGGAGTGTCTAGCTGGCTGAAAATCATGCTGCTGCTCAGTGTCCTCAACAACCCTAGACATGTGGGCATGAGTATCTCTGGCCCTCTTTGATTTTCTTCTTAATTCGGGATCTCTTGGCTCATCTTCATCTAGTATGCCCTCTGCCCATCTTCTATCATCATCATCAAAAACAGGCTCATCAACCTGCTCTCGTGTCTCCACCCAAGACTGCAACGGATTCTCATCATCAAATAAGGCATCCACATCAATTTCTGCAGCGGCATCCCCGACGGCGCGTTTGTCTCGCAGCTCTTGTCTCAACCTCATATTCTTTATTCTCAACCTCATATTGTAGTGACAGTACACTAATTTCTCTAACCGTTCAGCCTTTAGCCGATTGCGAACCTTCGAGTGTATAAGGCTGAACGTGCTCCAATTTCTTTCACATTGGCTTGCCGATGTTGTTTGACTGAGCACCCTAACTGCAATGAAAGCAAATGCATTACTGCCCACATCTCGGTTGTTCACCATTATCCACCAGTCAACTGTTCCACCAACCACAAACAAATGCATTTTAGTTGTAGAAATATATATTCATCAGGTTAAGAAATCCAAAAAATAAAATATACATGGGCTCACTCTTCCCACATCGTATTGCAATTGGGAGTCAGCATATGTCCCAGTCCTCATTCTGTAATGGTTCATCTACAAACATAAAGTAATACATTAACATAACTACTTAAATAAATTCTATACATGTTATTGAAAGTATCAAAAAAAGGCGAACCTCTACTTCAGCCTCTAGTCTCTTTTCTGGATTCCTCGATAAACGACCAATGACTTTTAAAGTCCCTTGAAGCACCTCGCCATCAACATGTGCATCGGCACCGTACATAAATCAAGGGTTGAGGAAATAACCTGCATTTGTGTATAATTAACTAAATAAAATTTATAAAATAACATAAAGGCATTACCCCAATTTCAGTACAATTAATCACTCACCAGCTGCATGCAAGTCGTGGTGTAATGTGTTGTCCCATCTCTGGTCAATAATTTTCCACCATTTTGCATAATGTCTGGGAAGGGAATGCTGCAACTCCAATTTAGCACGGTCCATGGCCTCGTACAGATAGCCCATATCATTCTTCTCATCACCATCCACCATTCTTAGGACCTTCACGAGGGGTGTGACTACTTTCAAGTACCGTGACACCCTGTCCCAGAATTTGTTGTCGTCCACGACGTGGCAGACATCCAGATAATCCATCTGTGCATCAACATTGCCATTGTCGATGTATTCCCGCGGGACATTGTGGTACATGAAAGCTTTCAGCTCATTCTTGTACCTGTTGAGATAAATGAAAATTGAAGTTGCATCAACTGCTACATATCAGTAAGGATAAAGTATCAAGAATTGAGATCAATCTTATACCTGTGCAAAGACTCCAAAGAAATAAAATTGGAAGCAAATCTGGTTGGGCCTGCACGGATGATATCTCGCCCTCCACTGGCATGCGCCCTGAACATATTTAGTATCCTAGGATCGCCATAGATATATTGTGAGACTTTTTGTGCCTTGTCAATTGTCTTCTTCACATGCTTTTCTTTCCCTATGTCTTCAAGCATCAGATCCAGACAATGTGCTGCACATGAGAGCCAATATAAATGACTGCACTTCTGCATCAATTTCTTCCCTGCAGCCTTGTAACTGGCTTCATTATCAGTCACCACCTGCACAATATTCTCCTCTCCAATTTGTTCTACCATGCCATCCATCAAATGAAACAAATAATTTACATTCTTTTCATAATCTGATGCATCAACTGATTTCACAAACACTGTACCTTCGATGCAATAGACCAAAAAGTTTATCATGGACTTCTTCGTGGTGCCAGTCCAACCATCACACATGATGGTGCATCCTCTCTCCACCCATATATGCTTGAAGATTTCAACCCAATCATGGAGCTCCTCAACCTCTCCCTCAAGGCCACGCCCGTATATGTCTCGAAATGAGGGGGCCTTCAAGCCAGGGCCAGCATCTGCTATGGCATCCAACATAGGTTGAAAATATTCACTTGAAGCTGCATGTGCAGGGACACCTGCATGAAAAAATCATTTGCAGATAGATTTAAATGCATGCCCTGCAACTTCTGCTGATTTTTTGACCCCTCTCAATGCTTGCTTGATTTTAGGTTGTGTAACTTGGGGCCTTCTGTGCAGATAGCTGTCCATGGGACCTGTTCCCTGCGTATGTGGGGCAGCACCAATGTCAGGACAACGTGCAGCTGTACTCTCGTACGTCCCTGAACCCATGGCTCCCTTCCCTTTCCTTCGAGTGGCTTGTTCACGCTCCCTTGCTTCAGTCAGCTCTGGATCAGAATCCTCAGTGCCTTCCTCATCATCATCCCTCCTAACCCTTCTTCCAGAAATCTCCTCAGCAATTTCAGCCTCATCCTCAGCCCTTTGTTGCACCCTCTCCCTTTTCCCCAGAAGGCACTGGCGCATCTCTTCTCGCACCTCTCGGGGACAGCTGTCACATTGTCTCACCTCTCCTCTTACCCCTGCCAAATGTTACTTTCCTCTGGTAATTCCGTCATACATCTCCTTACCACAGTAATTGCATTTCACCTTTCTTCTCTTAGCATCAATTAAGGACATGTGGGCCCACCCCGGATCCTCCTGCCCTTGCTGCTCCTGTGTTTGCTGACGTCTAGGCATGATGCTGCATTAAGACAGTCAAAGAAAAATAGAATAGTTGTAAGTACATTGGAAAAATTACGGCTTAATTATCAATCACCCTTGGAAAAAAAAAATTTACCCGCATGCTCCCACCCCAAAATGTTCAATGAAGCTTAATGTAACTTCAATTGAGCCTAAGCAAATCAAAATAGACAGAAGCCCCAATTCTATGACCTAATTAAGGCTTAATGTACAAGTAACCCTTAATCACCCTTGGGAAAAAATAATTACCCGCATGCTCCCACCCCAAAATGTTCAATAAAGCTTAATTTAACTTCAATTGAGCCTAAACAAATCAAAATAGACAAAAGCCCCAATTTCTATGACCTAATTAGGGCTTAATTAGCAATTAACCCTTAATCACCCTTGGGAAAAAATAATTACCCGCATGCTCCCACCCCAAAATGTTCAATGAAGCTTAATTTAACTTAAATTGAGCCTAAGCAAATCAAAATAGACAAAAACCCCAATTTCTATGACCTAATTATGGCTTAATTAGCAATTAACCCTTAATCACCCTTGGGAAAAAATAATTACCCGCATGCTCCCACCCCAAAATGTTCAATGAAGCTTAATTTAACTTCAATTGAGCCTAAGCAAATCAAAATGGACAAAAGCCCCAATTTCTATGACCTAATTAGGATTTAATTTATAATTTTAGCCTAATCACCCTTGAAAAAAATTAACTACCAACATGATAGAGGTCCAAATTAATTAATGAAGCTTACTTGAGCTTCAATTGACCCTTACTAAACCTAATTAGAGGAAAGCCCCAAATTTAATAGTCTAATTAAGATTTAATTTATAATTTTAGCCTAATCACCCTTGACAAAAATTAATTACCAACATGATAGAGGTTAAAATTAGTCAATGGAACTTAATTGAACTTTAATTGACCCTTACAAAACCTAATTAGATGAAAGCCCTAAATTTCATAGTCTAATTAAGACTAAACTAACATTTTTAGTCTAATCACTAAATTAAAAGAATTATTTAACAAAATAATCATCTAAGAAATCTTACCTAGCCCTAATTAGAGCTAATTAGGGTGGTATGGGGCTAGGCTGGGTGCTGGCGGGTTGCCGATAGCAGGGGCACGGCGGGCGGGAGCGCGGGCTGGGGCGGCCTCTGGCCTGGGCTGGCCGCTGGCCGGCTGGCGGGCGTGCGCAGGCAGCACACGCACGCGCAGGCGGCAGGCGTGCGGACCGGCGGAGGGTGCAGGGGGGGCTGGGGCCGACTGGGCGGGCCTGTTGGCCTGCAGCTGCTGCTGCCGCACGGGCGGCCGCACCCGCAGGCGTCGGCGACTGTGCGCGGCTGCTGCTGCTGCTGCTGCTGCTGCTGGTGTTTCCGCGGCGAGGCGGGGCGGGGCGGCTGCTGCTACTGCTCCTGGTGTTTCCGCGGCGGGAGGGGAGGGGTTTCGGGGTCGGGAGGGCTGAGGGTAGGGGTTTCACGTGAAGAGTTCACGTGTTTCGCCCGAAACCGAATGGTTTCGGGCCCGAAACCATTCGGTTTCGGGCGAAACAGGTATCGGTTTCTCCCGAAACCGTTTTAGCTACAGTGAAAGAGGCTAAAACGGTTTCGGCCGAAACTGACAACTATGCATAGATGGGCAAACTTGTTTGAAGGTTATTCTTTCATCTGATGATATGCCACCCAGTGGACAAACTTCTCAAGAGATAATACTCAAGATCATGGTATGCAGAATCGCCCGGGATCGGATCGGATCGCCCGATCCGATCGGATTTCGGGCGGTCCGACCCGATCCCTTGTGCACCGATCCAACCCGGGATCGGTCGGATCGCCCCAGAATCGCCCGGATCGGGCCGAATCGGCCGATTCCAGGCGATTCTGGGTTGGATCGGCCGAACCCGGGTTGGAGCCATTTGAAATTCAAATTAAAGTGGTTTGGGGGGAAAGCCAAGTTGGGTTTTTTATGATAAAATCTGAAAATATATAAAAAGCATTCTAACATAGATCTATTAGCATATACAGGCCTATTACAAAAATCACCCTTGTTACAATTAATGCAATTATTATGCCCAATTCACATCTCAGGCCTACATCCAGTGCCAATTCTAGTTAGCATATAGCCATATACAAATTTTTACCAAGCTCTGAAACATGACAACACAAGCCAAAGGCCATTACATTTATATACAAAATATAGAAATAAAGTTTGCATTCAGAGAGTGTTGTATAATTGGATCAGCAGAGTAGACCTAGATCAAACCCAAGACTCCTAAAGTGCCACTATCATGGCTGAAGCCTACTACAAACTCATGATTCCAACAAAGGCATTTGAAATACAATGACAGGTCAAGAAAATAACTATCCTACAATAGAGAAACAAGAAGGAAACAGATGAAAATGATGATACAGCTACAAGTATCCAAGGTATCATAACTCTCTCATGAATTCATTGTATTGTTTGAGTATGTCAGTATGCCACTTATTTCACAAAAGGATTAGCAAATGTCAACTATTTCACATTAATTATGATATATATCTATGTTAGAATGCTTTTTATATTTTTTTAGATTTTATCTAAATTCAATTCCAATTTTTTACACACTTATATCCCTAGCCGAGTCAGCCGGCCTGACTCGGCCGGGATCGGTTCGGGATCGGCCCGGATCGGCCGATCCCACCGAGCCGGATCGGTTTTGGATCTGCCGATCCGATCCCGATCCCCGATTCGGCGTACCTTGCTCAAGATTATCACTTTCCTGTCTTTTCTTAAAAGAAAAACTGTCAGTCATCCACCGAGACACAATCCGTTATCATCCATTGAACAATTCATGAGTGATGAATGATTGCGATTATGCATTATATGATCAGCAACCATATGAAAGAAAATGTTTATGACTAGTTTGACGGGAATCAGGTTTGAGGCAGCAAAGTTATCTGGCACCCATCAATGTGTATTTTTGTGTATATCTAGACATTGAGTGGAAAAGTTAACGTACCTAGCAATGCATCGGAACATGTGATAACTCTTGGGGCAGACTCGCCGAAATAGAAACCTTTCATTTTGTGGCACAACAGGGACAGGAACATACTTTATGCAAACAAATATAATCATTGAGTGAATTGCGGGGAGAGTGGTTAGGAAGTGACCAAAAATTGCAGGAATTCCTTTCACCAGTTCATTGTAAACCAAGCCAATACCAGGAGCTCTGATAGTACCAAGACTGGAACCCAATTTCATCAATAAATCCATTGAAAGCTTCTGTCTAACTTCGCTTTCATACTTGAGTTTGCTGCCATAATTCCAGATATACATGACCATAAATAATACTGCAGCAAAAACCAATAAGACCCAGCTTCCGTCTCCCACACTTCCCAAAACTGAAGAGAAGAACATCAACTCCAACCCCAGAAAGAAAGCAAGAAAGCTCAGCACCATGATGATGTTGATTTGCCATATCAGGAGCATAATGATGGTCAGTAGGATTGTTGTCATCATCATTACTCCAAGCTCAGCGATTCCTGAGGAACCAATTTTATATTACAATAAAAATTGAGATGGGCATATATCAATAATCAATAATTAGACATAAACGTGATAATCTTGAGAGAAACAAGATCAAAAAAGAAATCTTTTGAAATAATGAGCCATAAGAGTGACAATTTTTGAGAAACAAAGAATCCATCATGAAATCTTTTGAACATCTCTTCAAGAAAACAGAATTCATAGTTTCATGAAAACCTATTGTACATTGTTAAAAATATTCACTCTCCCATTTAAAGTGAATTTCTTGAAGTACCCGAGACTTACATATAAATGCATGGTTCAAGCACGTATAAACCTTCATTAGGAATGCAAATTTAATTAGTAGTGTCGGTTTTGAATATAAGAATTCTTTTATAATCAATGTATGGTGCCCATATTCATGCAGATTGTTTACTCTCCACCACTTTCATAGTTTTTAGTACAAATCTAGAAACACAGCATAAAGAGATAGTCAAGCCGTAAATGATGATATTTTGATGCAAAACCCCAAGTTGGAATAGAAGGGTATAGTCAAGCCATAAGTGAAGATATTTTTGATGCAAAACGTCAAGTTGGAATAGAAAGGTCACATGCACAAAAGAGAACATAGGCCTGAATATTATAGGAAACAGTAAACTGAACTACTGTAAAGAACACAGATTACCACTGAAGAATTATGAATGAAGCAATTAAGCAGTTTAAAAGAAAAAACAAGAAGGCCAACAACAAAGTTTTGAAATTAGAGAACAAGATGATAGGCCATGGAGTCTACAATCATATGACCTTGTGATCCATATGTCTGACAAAATTTGCATGCCTTTTTATCTCTTTTCAAGATCAAAATGTAACAATACATTAGAAGACAAGGGCAACAAAGAGATGGCTGAAAGACTAAATGAACAAGAAAGCGTAGAAGTTACAACAAAAAGAAGAATCCTTTGATAAACCCGTACATATCCACAGTGACCGAATGAGAAAAGAGCAGCAACTGATAAACAAATAATATTGTCTCAGATTAGGACTATGGGCTAAAAGTTGATCATGTTTTCTTCCCTTCGACAGACAGTGAGTGAGCAGCAAAAGTAGACAGACCAATAACACATCATCAACTTTGTGCACAGTTTCTTATGTTTTTTAAAGGAGAATGTAGCAGGCCCTGGTGCATCATTGGCAGGATGATCCACGTTTTACATGATGGGAGAACAGCAGCATATTCTTTCTGCTAAACTAGAAGGAAAAAGGTTTTACATGAATGGAGAAAGAAAGCAAGACTTCAGTGGAGAACTCTCTTTTTCAATTTGGACCAAAAGTTAAAATAGTAAAAACATGCAGTTTTCCAAGAAGTTGAATCTCTTACATGGACTCTTTGCCACATTGGAGATTCTTTACTTGCAAATAAACTGTAACAACATGGTCCATCCCCTGATGGCATCCCCTAACGAGCTGCTCCTCCATCCCATCTCATATCTGTGCCTGCTATCCCTTCTCTTTCTCGTCAAGATCTGGTTGCTTCTCATCCGGGAAAGAGGAGACGTTCCAGATCCTGAGGTCATTTGAGATCGCATTCAAGGCTGCCGATGGGAGCTTCTTCCACCCCAAAGGCCTGGACGGATCTGCTTAATCCCCAGGATCATCATTGGATCTCAAGCTGCATCACTTTCAACCCCAGATTTCTGATGACATGAAGCATGCAGTATATGATGCTGAAGATTCGAAAGAGCTGGAAGTAGTTTGGTCGCAGGCTTCGATGGGTTATGTGGTAGGTTTACAAACCTCCTATCTCCCATTATTGGCCTTCATCAAATCTCGGTGGGTATCTCATGGTTTTGAATTACATATGTTGGACAATGGGTTCTTCTTGTGTAAGTTCGATCTGGAGGACTTGCAGAAGGTTCTTGAAGGGTTTTGGACAATTAGAGGCCATCCGATGATCCTCCGCAGATGATCTCTGGACCTAAGATTGGAGATGGAAAGTTTGAAAAATATTCCCTTATGGGTTTTATTCCACACGTTGCCTCTGCCCTGTGAACAAGAAGGTTCATAGGGAAGCTTTGTAGACTGCTGGGTGAACCTCTATGCAGAAAGGATGACGGCAGAGGGGAAGCATCCCTTGTTGGTTGAGGTGTGTGCCTTGGTATCTCTGCTGAGGTGGAGCTTCCAGAGCAGGTACATTTTCAGGCCCATGATGGAGTCATGTAGAAAATCTCTGTTAGTTACCCATGGTGGCCCAAGAAGTGCTCCAGGTGCAGTTTATTTGGCCACTATGAAGGGCAGTGCCAAGAACAATCTAAGAAGGGTCCCAGGGCTCTTTACAAGAAGAAATCTCATGCTATTCAAGATGAACAGCGTCTAGTTAATGTTCCGAGTTCTTTTTCAGCACTGCAAAAAGGTCTCAAGGGAGATGCACAGGTCCATGCAGAGAAGATGATTCGAGTCCAGCACCAGGTGTAGTGAGTCATGACTCGTCAGACTCAATGACTAGGAGTTCTGATCCTTCTCTGCAGATCACGGACTCTCATGCACAGTAGGTCACCCAGACTATGTTTCCTACTTCAGAGAAGGAATTAGCAGGGAGAATAATTCCATTCAGTGGAAGGCTTCGGAGCATAAAGGTCCTATTATCTCGGGAGGCAATGCACGGGTGTGTGCGGATCTCCCTGAGAGCCCTCAAACTATGGACTCTCACGCAGATATTGCACAGCATTCCAAGGTCTCACGTATGACACTTGATGCCTGCACGCCATTGGAGTCAGGTACCCCCGATATCAATTTGAATTTTAAAAGTTTGCAGGCGGTGGATGAGAGATGGATAGAGGAAGAGGAAAAATTGGAGCCACTTATACTTTATCTTTTAATAAAGGTAAGGATAAAGATGCAGTCTCCAAGAAGGATAGAAAAAAATAAGAATAAGGATACTGGTGGATCCTTGAGGAATAAGGGCTCTTCTCAGGCTTAATCTATTTGCACATTATCATTTTTCTTATCCTTGTTCTTATCATTATGAAGTTACTATGCTGGAATATTAGAGGAACAAATAGTTTAGACAGATGTAAAGCGTTCAGGTCTCATATCCTATCCTATGCCAATAATATTGTCATGTGGAAACTAAAGTGAAGCCTCAGCATACTCACTCACAACAATCAGATTTGGTCAGATGCTGCTCTCATTGATAATAATGCACGTAGTTCTAATGGCCAAACTTGGATTCTTGGGGACTCAGCTGTTGTTAGTCCACAGATGATCCATGAATCAGATCAATTTATCTATGTTCAGGGTATTTACCAACCTACTCAGTCAGCATTCTTCGTGACAGCAGTGCATACCTCCAATTTTCTCAATGAAAGAATGGTCCTATGGCATGACAAAACTCTCAGTATTGTTCCAATTTAGATTTTTTCATATGTGGGTGCGACACTGTTGAACCCTGAAATTTATTAAAAGATGGGGGAGTCAAAGAGTCAAGAAATCTCCTCTTGAAAGATGATTTTTTTTAAGCTGTATGGGAGCATTTTATAGTAGAAAAAGGCCAAAAGAAGGTCTCTCCGGACCTGCCAGGCCGGAGGGACCGCCTCTTCGCCCTGTGCAGGCCGGAGGAGGACTCCTCCGCCCTGTGCAGGCCAGAGGGAGGTCCTCCGCCCTGCTGGCAGGCCGGAGGAGGCCCTCCTCCGCCCATGGCCCCTGCGGCTGTTAAAAAAAAGGGGGGGAGAAGAGAAAAAAAAAATTGAATAAAGGAAGGAGAATAGACAGGGAGGAGGAAGACCAAGAGTCACCTTTTCAAATCCCACCGGAGAAGAGTCTAGGAGGAGGTCCTCCGCCCTACCTCTTATCACCTATAAGAAGGGGGCTTCAACTAGAAGGAAGGAGAGAACAGCAAGAGCAGGAGTCGAAGGCTTGGAGAGCTCCCAAAAAGGGCCCAAGCAGCAGCAGCGCACAGCAACGGGAGGGACCAGCAAGCAGCAGCAGGTCCGGCAATTGGAGAAGAGCAGCACAGGGAGCAGCTTGTTCGTTTATTGGATGGAAAGTCCAATATAGATGCAAATCATTATTTAACTACTGAAACTCAGCAGCCTGTCCATATCAGATCTACTGATTCCACCATTGAATATGATGATGATGATTTACATGTACAGCTGAAGAAGACATGCCGAGAGTTAGATGACTGCAGGAATAAACTAAAAAGTTGCCTAGAATTAAATGCAAAACTCACTCGAGAAACAGCCTCAATTCTATATGCAAGGCTGATACTGAACCCGATGACATGGAACTGTCTTCATGGTCTTCTTCAATGGAGCACCATGTCTATGAAAACAAGGTGGAAAGCATGTGTGATGCTACCATAAATCATGCTGAACAAATTGTCCATTTACAGCAAGAGTTGGACATACTGAAATAATTCTTGGAGAGGAGAGAGCATCTCATACTGAGACGAAGAAAGAACACGATAGCAGCAGAAGAGAGTTCTTGGTGAGCTTCTGAGAGGCCCAAGTAAAGAAAAAGACAAGAGTTTGAAGAAGAGGAATGAGGACGTCTGCGCCCTCTTGCTGCCTCTCCCGGTCTCCCCTCTGGAGTTCGAAACAGCAGCAGCAGCAACATAACTAGAGACTGCCCCAGCAACAGAACTCAGTGGAGGCACCATAAGAGGGAGAAGAACAGTAGCAATAGATGGGGAAAAGACGGAAGAGGCAGTAGGGCCGCAGGTAGCCCAGTCTGCCATGTGCAAGGAGGGGTATAGTCACCAAAAAAAGCTCTTTCCTCCTTTGAGAGTGGTGAGCCTAAGAGATGTGCCACCTCCTAAGCCATAAAAAGGCTCCTTGTGCACTGCTGTACACCGACATCAATGTGAAAAGGCCCCTTGTGCAGAGCTGTACACTGTCAGGGATGTGAAAGGCCCCTTGTGTAAATCGTAGTTGTACATGGGAAGGGACAATGTTGTACTACTGTACATGGAAAGGAAATGCAAACAAGGAAAATCAAATGTATATGAAAGGGAAAGGAAAAATAAAATGAAGATACATCTAAGGAAAAATCAAAATGACCGAAGGGAAAATCAAAATGGTGTTATTTTCATGATAAGAAATTGAAGATAAGCTCTTGGTTGATCGGCAAATTGTAGGAAAGTCCTCTACGGTCAGAACATTACAAAAATACCCCCAGAGTCAGAAAATTACAGAAATACCTCCGGTGGGTAGAAAATTACAGAAATATCCCCGGTGGACAGAAAATTGTAGAAATACCCCGAGGGTCAGAAAATTGCAGAAATACCCCCCAGTGGGCAGAAAATTATAGAAATACCCTCAGTGGGTAGAAAATTATAAAAATACCCCCGATGACGAGAAAATTACATAAATATCTGCGATAATAGGAAAATTACAGAAATACCCCTGATTTTGGGAAAGTTGCAGAAATACCCCTATTTGTGGGGTCTCAAAATTACCAACATATCTTCGTTTTGGTTTACGCCGTTTACACGACTCCGTGGAGCGAGACCACGCCCCTTCCATGAAGCGATGTGCGCTCTCCTGAGTTCGACTTATGGCTAACCATCCAAATCTATGTATCTTTTTCATGGCCAAGGGCTATCATGTCCGGAAACTTAGAAATTGATGAAATTGCAAATAAACCCTGAAAGGTCAAGAAAATTCATACTCGGAATGCCCAAGAAGTCAAATGACGGGGTTATTTCTAGGAAGTCACCCAAGAAGTCAAATGACGGGGTTATTTCTGATAAGTCATGAAATGAAGACGAGGGATACCCAAAAAGTCAAATGATAAGGTTATTCCCGAGAAATCAAGAAATGTAGACGAGGAATGCCCAAGAAGTCAAATGACGGGGCTATTTCCAAGAAGTCAAGAAAGCAAGTCAGCAGCGCCCATGGTTGGCGGTTTCGGCCGAAACCGATACGTTTCGGCCGAAACGTATCGGTTTCGGCCAAAACCGATACAAAAAGGGCCTAATAACTGTAGCAACCCGAAACGTAAGTGAGATATCGGTTTCGGGCGAAACCGATACTGGTTTCGCCCGAGCCCGGTCGGTTTCGGCCCGAAACCTGTTAGTTTCGGCCGAAACTTGTGATATTCCTTTCGCCTCCCTCCCGAAACCCCACTTCCGCAGAAGTTCCGCCGCTGCTGCAACGGTTTCGGCCGAAACCCTCCCCCCCGCCGTGCTGTGCTGCTGCCGGGTGCTGCTGCTACCGGGTGCTGCTGCTGCCGCCGCTCTGCTGCTGCTGCCGTGCTGCACTGCTGCGGCTGCTGCTGTGCTGCAGCTGCTGCCTCCTGCCTGCTGCGGCTGCGGCTGGCCGGCTGCGGCCCGTGCGAGCCTGCTGCCTGCGAGGTGGGCCTGCGACCAAGGCACCAAGCTGCTGCGGTGCTGCTGCTGCCTCCCTGCCTGCTGAAGCTGCTGGCTGTTGCTGCTGCTGCCGGGCCTCCCTGCCTGTGGAGTGTGGAGCTGCTGTGCGCTGCCGGCTACTGCTGCTGTGCTTGTTTAGGCCTTTAGGGGGCAGGGGGCTGTCCACACTCCACAAGTCCACATCGACCGTCCGACTGCTACTGCGGAGGTAAATTTTGTGGAGGTAAATTTAGGGTTTTTTATGTTTTGTGTTTTTTTGGTTGAGTTGTTGAATTTTTTTTTGTTGTAGGTTAAATGTTGTATTGTAGGTTAATTTAAAACCATGATTAGATTTTTAACACTTCTAATTAAACCCTAATTAGAAGTTTATATTTGGGACTTTTCTTTAATTAGGTTTAGTAAGGGTCAATTAGGGCGCAATTAAGTTTCATTGACTAATTTGAAGCGGGAGCATGCTGGTAGTTAATTAATTCGAAGGGTGATTAAGGGTTAATTGCTAATTAAGGGTTAATTAGTTCATAAAAATTGGGGCTTTTGTCTAAATCGGTTTGTTTAGGCTAAATTGAAGTTCAATTAAGCTTCATTGAAGATTTTGGGGTGGGATCATGCTGCCAATTGATTTTTTCAAAAGGTGATTAAGGGGTAAATGATAATTAACGGTTAATTAGTATATAAAATTTGGGGCTTTTGTCTAAGTCAGTTTGCTTAGGCTAAATTGAAGCTCAATTAAACTACATTGAAGATTTTGGGGTGGGATCATACTGGTAATTGATTTTTTGCAAGGGTGATTAAGGGTTACTTGCTAATTAAGGGTTAAGTTTTTAATTGTACTTATACCTTTTTGTGTGTCACTGTCTTAATGCAGCATCATGCCTAGACGTCAGCAAACACAGAGCAGCAAGGGCAGGAGGATCCGGGGTGGGCCCACATGTCTTTAATAGATGCTAAGAGAAGAAAGGTGAAATGCAATTACTGTGGTAAGGAAATGTATGGCGGAATTACCAGAGGAAAACAACATTTGGCAGGGGTAAGAGGAGAGGTCAGACAATGTGACAACTGTCCCCGAGAGGTGCGAGAAGAGATGCGCCAATGCCTTCTGGGGAAAAGGGAGAGGGTGCAACAAAGGGCTGAGGATGAGGCTGAAATTGCTGAGGAGATTTCTGGCAGAAGGGTTAGAAGGGATGATGATGAGGAAGGCACTGAGGATTCTGATCCAGAGCTGACTGAAGCAAGGGAGCGTGAACAAGCCGCTCGAAGGAAAGGGAAGGGAGCCATGGGATCAGGGACCTATGAGAGTACAGCTGCACGACGTCCTGACGTTGGTGCTGCCCCACATACGCAGGGAACAGGTCCCATGGACAGCTATCTGCACAGAAGGCCCCAAGCTACACAACCTAAAATCAAGCAAGCAATGAGAGGGGTCAAAAAATCAGCAGAAGTTGCAGGGCATGCATTTAAATCTATTTGCAAATGGTTTTTTCATGCAGGTGTCCCTGCACATGCAGCTTCAAGTGAATATTTCCAACCTATGATAGATGCCATAGCAGATGCTGGCCCTGGCTTGCAAGCCCCCTCACGTCGAGACATATACGGGAGTGGCCTTGAGGGAGAGGTTGAGGAGCTCCATGATTGGGTTGAAAGCTTCAAGCATATATGGGTGGAGAGAGGATGCACCATCATGTGTGATGGTTGGACTGGTACCACGAAAAAGTCCATGATAAACTTTTTGGTGTATTGCATCAGCGGTACAGTGTTTGTAAAATCAGTTGATGCATCAGATTATGAAAAGAATGCAAATTATTTGTTTCATTTGATGGATGGCATGGTAGAACAAATTGGAGAGGAGAATGTTGTGCAGGTGGTGACTGATAATGAAGCCAGTTACAAGGCTGCAGGGAAGAAATTGATGCAAAAGCGCAGTCATTTATATTGGCTCCCATGTGCAGCACATTGTCTTGATCTGATGCTTGAAGACATAGGGAAGGAAAAGCATGTGAAGAAGACAATTGACAAGGCACAAAAAGTCACACAGTATATCTATGGCCATCCTAGGATACTAAATATGTTCAGGGCGCATGCCAGTGGAGGGTGAGATATCATCCGTGCAGGCCCAACCAGATTTGCTTCCAATTTTATTTCTTTGGAGTCTTTGCACAGGTATAAGATTGATCTCAATTCTTGATACTTTATCCTTACTGATATGTAGCAGTTGATGCAGCTTCAATTTTCATTTATCTACACAGGTACAAGAATGAGCTGAAAGCTTTCATGTACCACAATGCCCTGCGGGAATACATCGACAAGGGCAATGTTGATACACAGATGGATTATCTGGATGTCTGCCACGTCGTGGACGACAACAAATTCTGGGACAGGGTGTCACGGTACTTGAAAGTAGTCACACCTCTCGTGAAGGTCCTAAGAATGGTGGATGGCGATGAGAAGAATGATATGGGCTATCTATACGAGGCCATGGACCGTGCCAAATTGGAGTTGCAGCATTCCCTTCCCAAGCATTATGCAAAATGGTGGAAAATTATTGACCAGAGATGGGACAACACATTACACCATGACTTGCATGCAGCTGGTGAGTGATTAATTGTACTGAAATTGAGGTAATGCCTTTATGTTATTTTATAAATTTTATTTAGTTAATTATACACAAATGCAGGTTATTTCTTCAACCCTCGATTTATGTACGGTGCCGATGCACATGTTGATGGCGAGGTGCTTCAAGGGACTTTAAAAGTCATTGGTCGTTTATCGAGGAATCCAGAAAAGAGACTAGAGGCCGAAGTAGAGGTTCGCCTTTATTTGATACTGTCAATAACATGTATAGAATTTATTTAAGTAGTTATGTTAATCTATTACTTTATGTTTGTAGATGAACCATTACAGAATGAGGACTGAGACATATGCTGACTCCCAATTGCAATACGCTGTGGGAAGAGTGAGCCCAGGTATATTTTATTTTTTGGATTTCTTAACCTGATGAATATATATTTTTACAACTAAAATGCATTTTTTTATGGTTGGTGGAACAGCTGACTGGTGGATAATGGTTAACAACCGAGATATGGGTAACAATGCATTGGCTTTCATTGCAATTAGGGTGCTCAGTCAAACAACATCAGCAAGTCAATGTGAAAGAAATTGGAGCACGTTTAGCCTTATACACTCAAAGGTTCGCAATCGGCTAAAGGCTGAACGGTTAGAGAAATTAGTGTACTGCCACTACAATATGAGGTTGAGAATAAAGAATATGAGGTTGAGACAACAGCTGCGAGACAAACGCGCCGCCGGGGATGCCGCCGCAGAAATTGATGTGGATGCCTTATTTGATGATGAGAATCCGTTGCAGTCTTGGGTGGAGACACGAGAGCAGGTTGATGAGCCCGTTTTTGATGATGATGATAGAAGATGGGCAGAGGGCATACTAGATGAAGATGAGCAAAGGGATCCCGAATTAAGAAGAAAATCAAAGAGGGCCAGAGATACTCATGCCCACATGTCTAGGGTTGTTGAGGACACTGAGGAGCAACATGATTTTCAGCCAGCTAGACACTCCGACTCAGATAGCAGGCCAGTCACTCCTAGAATGGGCAAGGCACCTACATCCTTAAGAAGAAGTACATCAGTGCATGGGCAAACTGAGAGAACAAATATTGCTGCTCGAGAGGACCCGGCAATTGAACAGTTAAAGCAGATTTATTTGAGGCACACGCCAAGGGGAACAGGATTCATGTCAAGGGTGCAAGAAGAAAGCACACCGGCACAGGAAAAAGCATCCCCAAAGGCCAAAAGGCGACTGGAGACTGCAGGTTTCGTGATCCTTTGATTTTTTATTTTGGAAAGTAACTTAAATTCTTATTATCAGTTCGAATCAGAAAAGGTTTTGGTAGGAGATAAATTATATATTTTCGTATGTGCCAGGTGCTACAGGTGCTACTACTGGCGGTGGGGATGCTGGTGGTCCTTCCTCCTTCCACGCAGACACAGGCAGAGGATACAGTCAGGGTGAGGGAGGACATGAGTCACAGAGTCAATATGGGCATCCATCAGGTTATGGAGGTGGCCAACAGGAGGCAGCGATTTATCGGTCGTGGGGTTATGAACCATCATTCAACTTCCATCCGGCCAGTTCCTCTTCTCTTCCTCAAGATTCTTATGCTGATACTGGATTCGGCTCAAGCCAACCAAACACTCCAAGAGGGATCCAAAGAGGGATGCAGGACTTGGCTACCTCATTGTTTGGTTATAGTGAATATAGACCATACATGCAACATGGTTATGGGTATCAACATCAAGGGCCAGACGATGAGGGAGAAGGTTCTTCTAATAATTATTATCCATATTAGGTAAGAATCAATGAATTTTTGTAATAATTATTTTATCTATTTTGTCTAATTTTGTACTGCTTGTATTAATGTACAATGGAATATTACTTTAACTTTCACATGTTCAATGTTTGAAGTTCAATTTTTGTAGTTGTCTACTTCAAAGTTATTGCACTAACTTATTCAGTCAAATGCATGTGTAATGATTTTTGTGATTTTAAGTGATTATTAATATTTTTTATGATTTTTTATCATATTTTTTAGAATTAATTTAATTTTTTTGACCTTTAATATGGGTTTCGGCCGGTTTCGGCCGAAACCGAGTCAACTCGGTTTCGGACCCGGGCGAAACCGAGACCGAAACCGAGTTTGCCATCCTTGGCAGCGCCCAGGAAGTCAAATGACGGACCGATCTTCAAAAAGTCAAGCAATGGCAGTTATGCCCAGGAAGTCAAAAAGTGACGGGACTGTCTCCAAAAAGTCAAGAAATGGCAGATATGCCCAGGAAGTCAAGACATGACGGGACTATCTCTGAGTATGTCAAGAAATGTCAAATATATGTCGAAAACTTGGGAATGTCCTTTATGGACACCAAGTCAACTTAAGGGTCCGATCATGATAAGAAATGGGTGATTATGACCACGAAGCAATTCCGACGGACCGACAGTGATCATCTTGGCGATCCAACGGCCCTCGTGATGGAATTCAAGTTCAACCGTCTGATCAGGGGACAAAAGTAAATGACCTGATCATGACGAAGTCAAATTCAAATATCCAAATGCAGACTGAAGCAAATTTAAAGGCTCTAGTTGCAACTGGATATAATTCTGAAGACCCGATTATACAATTGGGATCATATGTAAAGGTATTGCAGAACCGATTGTAATTCCAATTACATAGGTTCAAGAAATGAAGTCTCCAAGTTTCTTTGCAAGAGAATGTACCCGTAATGGGCGATTATCAAGATCATTTATGTCACAACGTATAGAGGCAAAAGGCGTTCTTCGACAGTTAATCAAAGGTGTTCGGACTTGTCCGATGTAAATTAACACCGATTCCGGTCGGTGGGGAAAAGTCATGTACACGAATCCTAAATCGTCTGATAAACTCAAAAAGCGCAGAATTAACAAATATGTCAAAATATCCACATATTCATCCAACGAAAATGGATGTCCAAAAATTCCGCGTGTAAACAGACTGGCACGCTCGGTGGGACTTTTCTTGCCTTTCATTCCTCTATCGAAGAATAGCCTTGCCTCGACAACAGTTGTGACTCCTTCACACTCTTGCATAAAAGTTCAAAGGATTCCTACCGTTGAAGCTGCCGCCGGGGGCATCAAAGTTAAAGCTACTGGGGGCATCAAGGTTAAGGCTGCCCGGGGCGTCATGGTTAAGCGGTCCCTTTTAAAGGCCAAATGTCAACATGTATCTAAAGCTGCTCCTACTAATAAGGGGCAATGCCATGCCGATCGTCATTGCTGCTGCCAGGGGCATCAAGGTCAAGCGCTTCCTTTTGAAGCCCAAATGTCAACATAGCACATGTCCAAAGCTACTATTACCTACATGGGACAACATCGCCCCATCCATGACTGTTGTTGCTCGGGACATCAAAGTGAAGGTTCTTTATGAAGACTAAGTGACAACATAGTGCATATGTTGTTCCTGCTAGCCAGGGGCAATGTCGCCGCCCTGGAAGAAAATCTGTTGTGACTGTATCTAAGTCTGGCAAGATTAGTCCTTGACGAAAAGCAAACAAAACAAAAAAGAAGAAGAGCAACGCAACTGCCTAGATAGAGGCGAGCCGCTCTCACAACAATACTTTGCCAAATACATCATGCTGAGGCAGAGATGAAAGGAGCCAACGCCTAAGCTTCGTTCTGAAACCAAGACACCGGTGGAAAGTCAAAGCATCTATGTCTGGGCAAGGGGGCAATCCTATTGCCGTCTACATCAAGTGAAAGGTGAAAATGAAAGAAGTTGACAACCAAGTCTCACGCAAAAAAGTCAAAGCCCTTAAGCCCGGGCGAGGGGACGATTCCGTAAAATAGCTTCTTATCAAATAAATATGAGTCACCAAGGAGGAGGCCTCGAACAATCTAAGCCTTCTAAGGCAACAACTTGAGGCAGGAATTTCAACCCTGGGGGCATGTTTATCTTGGGGGCATGTTCCAATCAGCCCCAAAATAGATTTTCCTCTCCCTCAAGACATGACATGAGGCAGAAAAGGAAGAAGAATAGATAAGAAAAGGGAAGAAGGAAGAGAAAATTGGTCAAGCATCAGGCTGCCACCTTAGAAAGTCAAGAGGGCGTATCTGGCAAAGAAAACTCAAAGAAGAGGTAGGGGCAAAGCACTAAATAATGCTTCGAGTAAAATCTCAGGCGAAAGCTCAAGCAAGGTAACTCTGGAAAGCAACAGCCCGATCAGAAGTCCAAAGCAGAAGGCTCCAAGTCAAGCCACAGGACAGAAAGGCCAGTCCGGGAAGAAAGCTCCAAGCAAAGCTCTAAGTGAAGACAGAAATACAAGCCTGAAGAAAAAAATGAGATGAAGTAAAACCACTGGTAGAGCCAAGAAGGCAGATTCAAGGGAGACCTATGTCTTTTCCCTTTCCAATTTCAACATTCTGTTAGTGGAGTCTGTCCCAAAACTGTCAGTGTTCAAACCTCCCAAGGCTCCAAACATGTCTGCCTGACATCAAGCCATCTATGCATGGGATCCAACCCCTGCTTTGGTACCAAATCGATCTTGAACACCAACTCATTTCTTGATCCGCCAATTTTGGGTATTGTTCCACTTCGGGCTCTAAACCACCGTTGGCAATTAAGCTCATTTTCTGATGACATAAAGCTAGCTTCAGGCCTAAACACGTGCTTGTGACACCAAACCAATTTAGGTGTCAACTTCTCTCCCTACTGTCATAGGGAAGTTGTAAAATTCCCTACCAAATTTTATCCCAAAGAAAAGAAAGAAAAAAAGAAAAGAGAAAGAGAGAAAGAAAGAGAGGAGCACTCCTGGCCCAGGCCCTTCAAGGCAAAAGCTCAAAACGAAAATTTCATCTCGGGAAGGACAAATTCCACCCAACTCGGTGGTCAAACAGTCAGTCCTCTTGAAATGAAGTGCAAGCTGAGGAGGAGAAAAATAAGAAAGAGGCGTTTGAAGAGAAAACTTAAAGAAGTAGAGTTGAATAGGCAGTTGTCATGGAAATCCCCAGAAAAGAAAATCCCTCTGCGAAGGATTGCAGAAGAGGGAGCAGTCCTTCTTTTCACTTAATGAGAAGTATGTGAAGCTGATGTTGCGTCTCTTATATGATCCACCTCAGTTGGATCATTTCTTTGTCAAAGCTCAAATCCGGAGTTTCAAAAAAAAAGGGGGGGCTTAAAATAGAGGTGCCTCGGCGGACTTAGCCATTCCCGTCACAGGGATGGTTGAGGGTAAAAAGGCCAAAGAAACCCGGCTGAGGTGAAAACCCGAAAGGGCGTCTCAGGTAAAATTGGGTAACCCCTCAGCATGAAAATCCGAAAGGGCGCGCTGGAAAAAACTAAAGGGGGCCAGCTTCGGCGAAAACCCGAAAGGACGCTGGGGTTGGTAAGGTGAAAAAAAGAAGAAGAAGAAGAAAATATATTTTCAGCAATCATCATGAACCAACATCGTGGTTATCCTCCACTTGAAAATCATGTCCTATCAAGGGGAACAAATGCATCAAAATCCAAACTCTTGGTTTGAAACCCCTTTCGGGTCGATAACCATCCAAAACGAAACCAAAATCCTTGGTTCAAACCCCTTCGGGTCAGCCACCATTAAAACCAACTCTTTGGTTACCCAAGCCTTCCTTGGATCACCACAAAAAAGAGACACAAAACCCAAATCATTGGTTCAAAACCCCTTCTGAGTCAGCAACCACAAAATAAAACCAAATTTTTGTTGCCCAAACCTTTCGAGTCAACAAAAAAAAAGAGAGAAACCCAAAGTCATGGTGCCCAAACCCCTTCTGGGTCAGTTACCATTCCAAAACCCAAAAACTTCATCGTCAAGCCCCTTTCAAGCTAAAAGGCTGCGGGCTTATAAGTCATTAGCCCCACATCTTCCTTATGGTGGAGGATCAATGAAATTCAGACACTTTGTCCCAACGACAACGTCAAGCAACAACACCACCAGAAGCAACTACAACAACAACGTCAAGCAACAACGCCACCAGAAGCAATAACAACAACAATAAAAAAAAGAAAAACAAGAAAAAAAGAAAAAAAATGGGGCTTAAAATTGAGGTGTCCCGACGGACTTGGGCATCCAACTTGTTGGTTGCCTAAGGGCAAAAAAGTCAAAAAACCCGGCTGGAGTGAAAACCCGAAAGGGCGCTTCAGGCAAAAATGGGTAACCCCTCAGTGTGAAAACCCGAAAGGACGCACTGGAAAAAGCTAAAGGGGGCCAGCTTCGGCGAAAATCCGAAAGGGCGGTGAAGTTGGTAATGTGAAAAAAAAAAAGAAAAAAAAAGGAAGAAGAAAAGAGGAACACATAATCATTATGGACTACCATCGCAAACATCCTTTGTTCAATGGCTTTATCCCACCGTGGCGAGTACATTATCAAAATCATCAAATCACAAGTCCTAGAAAAACTCACCCAAATTTCAACTTTTGGCTTCCAAATCACAAAAGTGAGCCAAACCGTCAGTGCAATCCTCAGCTTCCAAACCACGAAGGTTAGCCAACTCTAACTCCAACTCCATTTCTCGGTCTCCAAACCGCACAGGCCAGTCAAGTTTCAAAACCCAAAGGTCAACCAAAATCCAAACTCAAATCCCAAATTCTGTTTGCCCTCAAACCATCAAGGTCACCCACGGTAAATTCGAAACCACAATTCCAATCTTTGGCTTCCAAACCACAAGGTTAGTCAACCCCAATTCTAGTCTTTAACCCCACCTTAACTCCTAATGCTTGACTTCTACGCCACAGAGGTCGGTATGAGAAAAAAAAGAGATGAAAAAAAAAGAGAGGAGAAAAAAAAAGGAAAAGAAGAGAAAAGAAAAAATAAGAAAATAACAAAAAATGAAGAAAAAAAAGAGAGCTATTGTTATTCATCAGCATGAGCTGTCACTATCGACGCCTCTTTTTATCCCCATTCAGGGCAAGCATATCTCAATACTAAATTTCTATGGCAATGTTGGCATTCATGTCTGTTTGGGCCGTCAACCCTACTTAAGTCACAATTTTTGATTTTGACCCGCAAGTCCTTTTGGACTGTCAATTCGACTAAATTTCTACGGTAGTGTTGGCATTCATGTCCGTTTGGGCTGTCAACCCTACTTAAATCACAATTTTTGATTTTGACCTGCAAGTCCTTTTGGACCATCAAGTCTACTAATTTCTATGGTAGTGTTGGCATTCATGTCTGTTTGGGCCGTTAACCCTACTTAAGTCACAATTTTCAGTTTTGACCCGCAAGTCCTTTTGGACCGTCAATTCCACTAAATTTCTATGATAGTGTTGGCACTCATGTCCGTTTGGGCCGTCAACCATACTTAAGTCACAATTTTTGGTTTTGGCCCGCAAGTCTTTTCGAACCGTCAATTTCACTAAATTTCTATGGTAGTGTTGGCATTCATGTCTGTTTGGGCCGTCAAACCCTACTTAAGTCACAATTTCCGACTTTGACCCGCAAGTCCTTTTGGACCATCAATTCTACTAAATTTCTATGGTAGTGTTGGCGTACATGTCTGTTAGGCCGTTAACCCTACTTAAGTCACAATTTTCAATTTTGACCCGCAAGTCTTTTTGGACCGTCAATTCCACTAAATTTCTATGGTAGTGTTGGCATTCATGTTCGTTTGAGCCGTCAACCCTACTTAAGTCACAATTTTTGATTTTGGCCCACAAGTCCTTTCAGACCGTCAATTCCACTAAATTTCTATGGTAGTGTTAGCATTCATGTCCGTTTGGGCCGTCAACCCTACTTAAGTCACAATTTTTGGTTTTGACCCGCAAGTCCTTTTGGACCGTCAATTCCACTAAATTTCTATAGTAGTGTTGGCATTCATGTCCGTTTTGAGCCATCAACCCTACTTAAACTCCAAATTCTTGGTTTTGACCTGCAAGTCCTTTTTGGACGGTCAATTCCACCAAATTTTAATTTTTGATCTTGACCTACAAGTCCTTATTGGGCCGTCAAAGCCAAAAATTCTCAAGTTTTTGATGTTTATTCACAGATGTCCTTTCGGGACTGTCAACGCAAAAGACCACCCCAAATTCTCAAATTTTCAAATGATGAAGAAGCCGACCCTATCACCTTCGAGGTCAACACAATTGAAGAAGACGGTCTCACTGAGAAAGAGGAATAAGATTAGCGTGAGCCGATAAAATAAAGAATAGTTGCCTCTCTTCAGATCGGGCTCAAAGGGATCAGCCGCTGCGAAGGGTAACATCATATTAGTTGGTAGGAAATCAATTATATAGGCTGGTGCATGAAAAGGACAAGCATGTCCTCTTACGTTGCCTCTCGCCGAAGGAAGCCAAGATGGTCATGCACGAGGTCCACCTAGAGCTTTGCAGTGCCCGTCAAGTCGGGGACAAAATGAAGAACAATATAAAACTTAAGGGTTTCTACTAACTCACCATGTATGCAGATTGCAACCGATATGCCCGCACATGTCATCAGTGCCAAGCTTTCGGCTAAGTGCCAAGAAGACTCCCAAGCTCATTGCACACCATGGCTCCTAAATGGCCCTTTACAGAATGGGGAATGGATATCGTGAGACCCTTTTCACGATCCACAAGAGGCTACAAATTCATCCTAGCCATTACAAATTACTTCTCCAGGTGGGCCGAAGCTATCCCTCTGCAGGAGGTCACAAGAGAGGCAGTCGCCCAATTTGTCAAGCACCATATTATACATATCGATTCGGCACCCCCTGTCGAATCATGTCAAATAATGGCACTCCATTCAAAAACAAGACCATTTACCAGTTGGCAGCAAAGTTTCATATCGACCAGAGAACGTCAACGGTCTACAATCCCCAAGCCAATGGATTGGCCGAAGCCTTTCAACAAGACCCTCTGCAAGCTCTTAGCCAAAATAGCAGGTAGTCGCAAAAGGGACTGGGGAGAGAAAAATACACGAAGCTCTCTAGGCATACCAAACTGTCTACAAGGCTCCCACCGGCTGTTCCCCCTTCTCTCTGGTGTGTAGGGCAAAGGCTGTAGTATCAAGTGAAATTGAAATGTCATTTTACCGGGTACCCTGCATACCGGCTTGCAAGCCCACGAACAAGATAAAATAGAAAGGAGGCTCGAAAAACTGTCTAACCTTGAAAGCAAATTAGAAGCCTTCAAACATCTTCGGCCATATCAAGTCCGAATGACTCGAGCCTATGATAAGTTGGTAAAGCAAAGGGCGTTCAAAAGAGGTGACCTCGCCATGGTCAAAAGAAAGGAAAGTTATGGCCGACAAATCCAACGGCAAACTATAACCCAACTGGCGTGAGCCCTATGTCGTCATAAGGATCTATGAAGGTGGCGCATATACAGTCGTCGATCACAAAGAAGAAATGCCATTCCCACCACAGAATGGGAACCATTTAAAGCTATACTATGCTCCCGAGCATGAGTTCCAGCAACAATCTATACAAGACTTGCCCTCCTCCGCAGGGGAGTAAGGAAGGGTAGGGGAGTTACCCCCCCCCCCCAAAGAAAACCCAAAAGTCACAGTTGCTTTGAACAGTTCTTGTTTACGTCCAACCATGCTAAATCCTAAAGTTTGGCTTTCTAACTTCCTCGGTTAGCCCCAAATTCCTAAATCTTTGGCCTCTCAACCTAGTTGGTCGGCCCCAAATCTAAAATTTTTCGGCTTTTCAATTTCATTAGTTAGCCCCAAATCCCAAAGTTTGGCTTTCCAACTTCCTTGGTCAGCCCCAAATTCTTAAATCTTCTGCCTCCCACCTAGTTGGTCGGCCCCAAATCTAAAATTTTTCGGCTTTCCAATTTCATTGGTTAGTCCCAAATCCCAAAGTTTGGCTTTCCAAATTCCTTGGTTAGCCCCAAAATCGTAAATCTTCGGCCTCCCAACCTAGTTGGTCGGCCCCAAATCTAATATTTTTCGGCTCTCCAATTTCATTGGTTAGCCCCAAATCCCAAAGTTTGGCTTTCCAACTTCCTTGGTTAGCCCCAAAATCCTAAATCTTCGGCCTCCCAACCTAGTTGGTCGGCCCCAAATCTAAAAATTTTCGGCTTTCCAATTTCATTGGTTAGCCCCAAATCCCAAAGTTTGGCTTTCCAACTTCCTTGGTCAGCCCCAAAATCCTAAATCTTCGGTCGGCCCCAAATCTAAATTTTTTCGAAATTGACTTTCCAACTTCCTTGGTCAGCCCAAATCCCAAATTGGCTTTCCAATTTCATTGGTTAGCCCCAAATCCAAAGTTCGACTTTCCAATTTCCTTGGTCAGCCCCAAATATAAAGTTCGGCTTTCCAATTTTCTTGGTCAGCCTCAAATCCAAAGTTCGGCTTTCTAACTTCCTTGGTCAGCCCCAAATCCAAAGTTTTTCGGCTTTCCAACTTTATTTGGTCAGTCTCAAATCCCCAAGTTTCGGCTTTCCAACATCGTTGGTAAGCCTCAAATCCTCAAGTTTTCGGCCTCCCAATATCCTTGGTTAGCCCCAAATCCCAAATTGACTTTCCAATTTTCTTGGTCAGCCCCAAATCCCAAAGTTCAGCTTTCCAATCTTTTTGGTCAGCCCCAAATGCAAGTTCTGGCTCTCCAAACCTTGTTTGGTCAGCCCCAAATCTAAACTTCCGGCTCCTAAACCATTTATGGTCAGCCCCAAATGAAAGTTTTGGCTCTCCAAACTTCGTTTGGTCAGCCCAAATCCAAACTTTCGACTCCTGAACCGTTTTTGGTGAGCCTTAAAATCCGATACCCAAGTTTCCGAACTCTACTTTTGGCCCTTAAACCGTTAAAGGTCGGCCAAGTCATCACCTCATAGTTACTCTCTTGCAAAGTGCAAACCTCTAATTTCAAGCTCCGAGGGGGTTAACTACCCTTGCTCAAAAAAAAAGGAGGAAGAGAAAAGAAAGAAAAGGAAAGGAAAAAAAGAAGAGATCAAAAAAAAGAAGAAAAAAGAAGAAAAGAAGGAGAAGGAAGAAAGGAAAAGAAAGAGAGAAAGAAAAGAAGAAAAAAGAGAGACTGTAAATCCAATGAAGGAAGCAAATTCTATTGTATTTGTGAAATCATGTCAAGTGCCTGAGACAAGCCTTCAGGGTGACTCCAAAATGAAAGAATGCACAACAGGAGTCCCGAGACAAGCCCTCAGGATAACTGCAACTAAACGAAAGAATGTGCATCAAAGTGCGAAACTTAACGCCTCCTAAGTACATCTTGTTCCAACTTTGCCTTGCAAAGTCGCCATGCACGACTCCAATGGAAGGAAGACACTCTTAACGGGGCAAAGGCTACAAATCAAAGGACTACGTCTGTGGCAACATTAGGTCACTCAAATTTGAAGCTGTGGAAGCTCTAAAATTCTCCCAATACATGGACCTGTTGTGGCAGCTCGGAAGGAACCTGCAAAGCAAAAAGGGAAAATCATCGGTATACAAGAAATCTCAAGTTTTACCAACAAAGTTGATATGGAAATTAAAGATTGGAATATTGATTTCCATACCCTGACATGATAGTTCTAGAAGGATCCCTTCAATTGAACCTGTAAAGAAAGACATTTGTATACAAGAAAGTTCAAATCATACAGGCAATATTGACATGAAAGATATAACTCAAGCAACAGTAAATGCTTACCCAATAAGTCCTCAGACTCAAGAGAAGCACGCAAGGCCAGGCTTCGGGTAAAGTCAGAAAGGCAGGACCCAACCAAAGAACTCCAAATCAAGCCCTGGACAAGCTCCAAAAGGTGACATTAAGCGGGAGCAATCCAAGTCCAACTCTAGGCAAAGCCAAAAAAGGGCGAGACCAAGGCGGAATCCCCCAAGTTGAGTCCAGACAAACTAAGGAACAAGCAAACAAGAAGCCCGAAGCAGTATCAACATCTCAAAACTCTGGTCCTTATATGACCGAGTTCCAAGAACCGCCGCCCGAAATAACCAAGCAAGCATTCAATATCACCCGCCAAATATACAAAGAAGAGGATGACTAGGTCAAGGTGGTCCCAAAGAAGCATGGTCACCCTAAACCCCCTAAAAGAAAAGCCTAATTCAACAACTCCAAATCTGGAGGCATCTCCCAGCCACCGGCAAAGGAAGAAACTCCTCCGATTGAACTGGCGTAAGCTAGAAGGCACGATAACAAGAAGAAAAAAGATTTTAAAAAAAAAGAAGACTGAGGAAGTAAGCATCCTTTTAGTGTGACCATCATGCTAGGGTGTCTCACCCTACCGAGGAATACCAAGAAATCCAAGACTACATTGAAATCATTATGCAAAAGGAAGAGATCGATGCCCAAAGAAGCTGCGTGAAACAGAGAAACCGAAGATAAGCAATCGAAAAGTTGCTAAGCCAAAGTCGTCCCGTAAAGAAAGGAAAGAAAGACGAGAGAAGAAACCCTTCTACTTCTGTTGGCGCATTTTGCGATTCTTCAATGAAACTCAGTCTCAGGTCGACTTGGTGGAGCGGGTCCATGGCACTTCTCTGAAGTGGTGTGCGCTCTCCTGAGTTCCCTCCTAGAGATTACTGAGTCAAAAAGTATCTAATTCAACCAAGCTGAAGGAAGAAGCCAGATGGCCCGGTATAAAGTATGTGATAGCACTAAACGTCGGTCCGAGGCCAAATGTCAAACTTTGCATAGAATTGATGACAGCACCGCACAAAACTGAAGTGTTGTGGCAACACATAATCCCTTTCCATCTCATTTCAAGATGTCAGCATACGTTGGAGGATGTCCATTTAAGGGGGAATTGGGATTAAATTCTTCGTCGGTCATTAAAGACTAGAGGGAAAAAATTGTGAAATACACGGGCCGTCTGCCATCATCTTCTCTCTGACAAACATCCCGTGGGGTTCATTTGTTGAACCCTGAAATTTATTAAAAGATGAGGGAGCCAAAGAGTCAAGAAATCTCCTCTTGAAAGATGAATTTTTTTAAGCTGTATGGGAGCATTTTATAGTAGAAAAAGGCCAAAAGAAGGCCTCTCCGGACCTGCCAGGCCGGAGGGAAATCTCCTCCGCCCTGCACCCAAGCCGGAGGGACCCCCTCCGCCCTGTGCAGGCCGGAGGGACCTCCTCTTCGCCATGTGCAGGCCGGAGGAGGACGACTCCGCCCTGTGCAGGTCAGAGGGAGGTCCTCCGCCCTGCTGGCAGGCCGGAGGAGGCCCTCCTCCGCCCATGGCCCCTGCGGCTGTTAAAAAAAAGGGGGGGAGAAGAGAAAAAAAAAATTGAATAAAGGAAGGAGAATAGACAGGGAGGAGGAAGACCAAGAGTCACCTTTTCAAATCCCACCGGAGAAGAGTCTAGGAGGAGGTCCTCCGCCCTACCTCTTATCACCTATAAGAAGGGGGCTTCAACTAGAAGGAAGGAGAGAACAGCAAGAGCAGGAGTCGAAGGCTTGGAGAGCTCCCAAAAAGGGCCCAAGCAGCAGCAGCGCACAGCAACGGGAGGGACCAGCAAGCAGCAGCAGGTCCGGCAATTGGAGAAGAGCAGCACAGGGAGCAGCTTGTTCGTTTATTGGATGGAAAGTCCAATATAGATGCAAATCATTATTTAACTACTGAAACTCAGCAGCCTGTCCATATCAGATCTACTGATTCCACCATTGAATATGATGATGATGATTTACATGTACAGCTGAAGAAGACATGCCGAGAGTTAGATGACTGCAGGAATAAACTAAAAAGTTGCCTAGAATTAAATGCAAAACTCACTCGAGAAACAGCCTCAATTCTATATGCAAGGCTGATACTGAACCCGATGACATGGAACTGTCTTCATGGTCTTCTTCAATGGAGCACCATGTCTATGAAAACAAGGTGGAAAGCATGTGTGATGCTACCATAAATCATGCTGAACAAATTGTCCATTTACAGCAAGAGTTGGACATACTGAAATAATTCTTGGAGAGGAGAGAGCATCTCATACTGAGACGAAGAAAGAACACGATAGCAGCAGAAGAGAGTTCTTGGTGAGCTTCTGAGAGGCCCAAGTAAAGAAAAAGACAAGAGTTTGAAGAAGAGGAATGAGGATGTCTGCGCCCTCTTGCTGCCTCTCCCGGTCTCCCCTCTGGAGTTCGAAACAGCAGCAGCAGCAACATAACTAGAGACTGCCCCAGCAACAGAACTCAGTGGAGGCACCATAAGAGGGAGAAGAACAGTAGCAATAGATGGGGAAAAGACGGAAGAGGCAGTAGGGCCGCAGGTAGCCCAGTCTGCCATGTGCAAGGAGGGGTATAGTCACCAAAAAAAGCTCTTTCCTCCTTTGAGAGTGGTGAGCCTAAGAGATGTGCCACCTCCTAAGCCATAAAAAGGCTCCTTGTGCACTGCTGTACACCGACATCAATGTGAAAAGGCCCCTTGTGCAGAGCTGTACACTGTCAGGGATGTGAAAGGCCCCTTGTGTAAATCGTAGTTGTACATGGGAAGGGACAATGTTGTACTGCTGTACATGGAAAGGAAATGCAAACAAGGAAAATCAAATGTATATGAAAGGGAAAGGAAAAATAAAATGAAGATACATCTAAGGAAAAATCAAAATGACCGAAGGGAAAATCAAAATGGTGTTATTTTCATGATAAGAAATTGAAGATAAGCTCTTGGTTGATCGGCAAATTGTAGGAAAGTCCTCTACGGTCAGAACATTACAAAAATACCCCCAGAGTCAGAAAATTACAGAAATACCTCCGGTGGGTAGAAAATTACAGAAATACCCCTGGTGGACAGAAAATTGTAGAAATACCCCGAGGGTCAGAAAATTGCAGAAATACCCCCAATGGGCAGAAAATTATAGAAATACCCTCAGTGGATAGAAAATTATAGAAATACCCCCGATGACGAGAAAATTACAGAAATATCTGCGATAATAGGAAAATTACAGAAATACCCCTGATTGTGAGAAAGTTGTAGAAATACCCCTATTTGTGGGGTCTCAAAATTACCAACATATCTTCGTTTTGGTTTACGCCGTTTACACGACTCCGTGGAGCGAGACCACGCCCCTTCCATGAAGCGATGTGCGCTCTCCTGAGTTCGACTTATGGCTAACCATCCAAATCTATGTATCTTTTTCATGGCCAAGGGCTATCATGTCCGGAAACTCAGAAATTGATAAAATTACAAATAAACCCTGAAAGGTCAAGAAAATTCATACTCGGAACGTCCAAGAAGTCAAATGACGGGGTTATTTCTAGGAAGTCACCCAAGAAGTCAAATGACGGGGTTATTTCCGATAAGTCATGAAATGAAGACGAGGGATACCCAAAAAGTCAAATGATAAGGTTATTCCTGAGAAATCAAGAAATGTAGACGAGGAATGCCCAAGAAGTCAAATGACGGGGCTATTTCCAAGAAGTCAAGAAAGCAAGTCAGCAGCGCCCAGGAAGTCAAACGACGGACCGATCTTCACAAAGTCAAGCAATGGCAGTTATGCCCAGGAAGTCAAAAGGTGACGAGACTGTCTCCAAAAAGTCAAGAAACGGCAGATATGCCCAGGAAGTCAAGACATGACGGGACTATCTCTGAGAAGTCAAGAAATGTCAAATATATGTCGAAAACTTGGGAATGTCCTTTATGGACACCAAGCCAACTTAAGGGTCCGATCACGATAAGAAATGGGTGATTATGACCACGAAGCAATTCCGACGGACCGACAGTGATCATCTTGGCGATCCAACGGTCCTCGTGATGGAATTCAAGTTCAACCGTCTGATCAAGGGACAAAAGTAAATGACCTGATCATGACGAAGTCAAATTCAAATATCCAAATGCAGACTGAAGCAAATTCAAAGGCTCTGGTTGCAATTGGATATAATTCTGAAGACCCGATTACACAATTGAGATCATATGTAAAGGTCTTGCAGAACCGATTGTAATTCCAATTACATAGGTTCAAGAAATGAAGTCTCCAAGTTTCTTTGCAAGAGAATGTACCAGTAATGGGCGATCATCAAGATCATTTATGTCACGACGTATAGAGGCAAAAGGCGTTATTCGACAGTTAATCAAAGGTGTTCGAACTTGTCCGATGTAAATAAACACCGATTCCGGTCGGTGGGGAAAAGTCTTGTACACGAACTCTAAATCGTCTGATAAACCCAAAAAGCGCGGAATTAACAAATATGTCAAAATATCCACATATTCATCCAACGAAAATGGATGTCCGAAATTCCGCGTGTAAACAAACACCCTCAGTTTTCGCAGGTTGTACAGCAGGTCTGGGCATTGATATACATGGCTCTCCACCCTGCGTTATGCCATAGCTCAATTTTACTTTCATCTCACCGATCCCAAAAAGTGAGAGTAGGCTCATTGGATCAATACAGGCCAATCTCCTTCTGCAACATCATCTACAAGTTAATATCAAAAGCATTGAATAATAAGCTCCACGGCCATGCACAAACTTATCAGCAATAATCAATCTGCATTTAGTAAGGGTAGAAGTATCCACCATAATGTCTTGCAGGTCAATGACATACTGAAGAACCTCCACTCTAATATCAGCTTAAAGGCAGACTTGAAGAAAGCATTTGATTCAGTTAATAGAAAATTTATATAGTGGATTAGTAGTTGCTTGGAAACACCCACAGTCTCGGTCCTTTCTAACGGATCACCAGCTGGCTTCTTCAAAAGTTCAAACGCAATTAGGCAAGTGGATCCTCTCCCCCCTTACCTTTTTAGTATTGCAATGAAGGGCTTTAAATGTGCGATGGATACTGCAATCAGTAGGTGAGGGATAAAAGTACTACTATGGGGATTTCCATGACTCAATCATCACTTTTGCAAATGACTGTTGCACCCGTAATTATCTCGAAATATTTCGAGAAATTTGTCGCATGACAACCGACGGAAAATACGGCGTAGCGCCGACGTCGTCGGACCTCGAAGTATCTCCGCAATTTAGGGTCTATCGACCCGATCATGCAATCACGAACGGCGTCGCAGCCATAGTTGTTAAGGGGCCCGCCTAGGCGCCGCTTAAGCGGCGCCTAGGCGGGCAGGCGGTTTTTTAGAAGCAAGGCTCCCCCACGCCTTGTTGCCCCTAAAAAAGGCGCGGCCTAGGCACCGCTTGGGCAGCCTAGGCGCCCCCCTGCTACCTTCGTCTCCCTCTTCTCCCCTGTTATAAATAGAAATTTTCTTCGGGGGGCTCCGTCCCGCGACCTGACCGCACAGGTCGATCCGCGTGCGAGGGCGCACGATGACGAGTTCGGACTTCACACTCTAACACTCTCTTTATTTCTCTCTCACACTCATAGTGAGACCCACCCTCTCTCTCTCCTACCCCCTCTCTCTGTCTGTCTATCTCTTCTCTCCCCTTGCCCCCTTCTCTCTCTTTCCTCCACCCTTCCTCCTCTCTCTCTCTCACACACACAGTTCGCAACTATCTCTCTCAGTCCCTCTCTCTCTCTATCCTGCCTTCCCCCCTTTCAATTAATAATGGGGTTAATTTGTTAATAAAATATTTTAAATTTTAATTAGAATTTTGTATGTCTTAATTGTTAATTTTATCTCAAAATAAATTTTGATATTTTATTGCAATGTCATTTCCATTAATTTTTATTTCTATATTCATACTAGTGTTGTTTCCCATATTTGTAATAATCATGATTAATTTATATAAAAAACTATGTGCATATTAATGATAATATTTTTTATGAACTTGACGCCTAAGCGCCACTTAGGCAGGCGCCTAAGCGCTTAGGCACTCGAGGACCCCAAGCTACCCTTGGTCGCCTTGTCGCCTTGACCACTATGGTCGCAGCAAAGAAAATTAGGAGGAAGACATGCATGTACACCTGTCAAAGTAGCCGAGCAAGTATATCACACGGCACGAACGGATGCAAAGATTCCTCTCCACACGGCGACGCGCAACCAAACGACAAACAAACAAGCCTTCGCTCCTGCGCGAGTCTCCACCAACGTATTGCAGCCACGTGGCGAAGAATGGACCTTGGGGGACAATAAATGCAGAGCTGGGGTTTCTCCTTGACCCAGGGTGGCAGAAAAAAGGAGAAAAAACCACGGAGAGGGGTCAAAAGGGGCGCCACGTAGTCATTTGACCCCACTGGCCTACGCGCAAGGGCGGCCGACCCCGAGGGTGTCGAGCCCACCCCACTGGACCCCAGCGGGGTCGAACTGACCACCGCGGGGTCAGCCCACCCCGCTGGTAGCCAGCAGGGTCAATTTGACCCCCCGGGTCCCCCGTGTTCCAAAACCAAAAAAAAAAAGTAAAGGACAAAGAGGGGTGAAAAAAGATTTTTGCCACCCCACCTTGACAAAAAAAGGGGATTGTGAACCCTACCCTATAAGAATTTGGGCAAAATCCCACATTTCTGTCAGAACCGGAGCCTTCTATAAATAGACCCCCAAGAGTCCAAGTGGAGAACGGACTGAAAATACAGAGAGAATCTACGAAACACCAAGCAACCAACGCAAGGACTTTGTTTGTTTGTTTGTCTTGGCCTGTGAGGGGTAAGTCCCCGAGTCTTGCGTATGTGCCCCTAAGGGGTATTTTTGTAATTATGTCCCTCAGTGGGCCGTGTTTGTAAGCTTCTACGTCCCGGGGTGACCGAATTATGTGGTTCTGCCCCTATGACGGGGGAATTACAAAAATGTCTCCCTGGGATCGCGAGAAACAAAATGCCCTGTTGTTTGCAGTTATACCTGCAATTTCTTGTAATTGAGGCTACGCCCCTACTTCCCGCGTTAGTACGGATCTTTGTACAGTCGACAACTCGCCGACAACTCTTGCACCCATTAGGGTCGTAAACGTGTCTGATGTATCCCACAAATCCTTTTTGTACACCAATCGGGAAAATTATAAGAAAACCCCTGACTTGTGGGAATTGCATATATACCCCTCCTACGGCCAAGTTGACATGTGTGAGCCTTCTACGAAGCCCCTCGTCATTCCTTTGGTCCGAGGACATTGTCAGCTCAGTCCGACACTTGGGTGTGGCACCTCAACTTGGATCCACGTAGGGTTTGGTAAAATTATCGAAATACCCCTGTGACTTAGAAAAGGCCTAGTAGCCCTTGAAACCCTCCGGAAACGGCCTCAATGCCTTGGAAAGCCAGGAACCTTATCTGACTTTCTTTCCAACCCGGAAATTTCGGGAATACCCAAGGCCTGGTAAAATTACCAAGATACCCTTGGAAGTGTAAAATTACCAAAATACCCCCAGGGTCCAGGAAACCTCCCGTGACTTCAAATATGTCTACAATCTCCACTAAATCATTTTCCTACTCCTAAATTCTAGGATTTTGCCTAAATATGAGGGGCCTCAGTTGAAACCCTAACTCAGTCATTCTGTTGGTCGGTGGTAAATGAGTGGACATTGTGAGCCCTCCAAATGAGCTTGCCCTCAACATCAAACCCCCATAGAAGACTTTGGAATTTCTTTTAACAGTTAAACAAAGGTGTTCGGACGTTAGGGCGATATAAATCAACACAGACTGCGGTCAGTGGGGAGAGGTCCAGCACCCGAACCTAAATCGTCTAATATTATGCGCACCCACAGAATAAACCCTCTACATATAGTGAGGAATGTTTCTTTTCAAAAAGAACATATTAATTTTTATCTACGATAAAATTCCGTGACGGACAGACTGGCACGCCAGGTGGGACCTTTCCGCCTTTCTTCTTTCTGTCAAGAAAAATCCCCAAACTTTCTTCAAGGTTCTAATCGCCCCTCTTCCTCTTATAAGACGGGAAGAGAGGGGCACATTCCTTTGCTTGTTTGAGAGCTCACTGTGCATTTGCACGCCACTGCATTCGTGCTACGCACCACCAACAACAGCAACAACAGCGATGGCCGCCGTTACCTACGGCCCTCAAGTCGTCGCCAACCACGCCAGGTTTGGATACCTGGCTACCCCCATCGTATCCGGCGACTTCCCAGCAGTCGTCGGCTCGCCTTTCTTCCTAGGCGTCATACCTGTGGCTGAAGCAAGTTCAGCCACGCCTGCAACAACCATCGGGGGTGTTAGGCCCTGGCCCCAGCAGCTGGCCGAGTCTGCCCGGTCAAGAAGACAGCCGTCAGAGGTGTCAGGCCCTCGGCTTCAACAATCGGCCGAGTCCGCTCGACCAACGGGTCAGCTCTCGAGGGTGTCAGGCCCTCTACTGCAGCAGTCGGTCGGGTTCGTCCGGTCAACTCCTCAACTGTTAAGGGTGTCAAGCCCTTCATCCCGATAACTAGCCGAGTTTGCTCGACTGTCATCACAACGGTTGAAGGTGTCAGGCCTTCTGCCTCAGCAAATGGCCGGGTTTTCTCGGTCAATTGCATTACCATCGGCACTGCCCTTGCTCAACGGGGGCAACGACGTCGCCATCACGGCCCCAACTCCACCGCGGCCACCCTCAGAGGGGCTGCCCTTGCTAAACGGGGGCAGCGTCGCCGCTGCCACGACGCCGTGCCTACGGTAGGCGTCACCCACGTCGCTCCTGCTCAATGGGGGCAACGTCATAGCCGCAAGGGCACAGAGCCTACAGTGGCAACATCCCGCTCTGGCAAGACTATACTTGTCGGAGATCTTCGCATCCGGCTCGAAGGAGGCAAGCCAATTTTGCCTCGGGACTGACACGTCCCAACCATCTCTATATCCAACTGCTTCGAGCTCCTCCGACAAGTGCGGGAGGACGGAGCGAAATTGAAAAAGCCCGCCGTACCAGCGGCAAATCAGGGCCCCATACAGCGACCCAATTCATTCGCTCCCCGAACAAGGTCAGGGGGCAACCCAGTTGAGGAGCGCCAGCTCCAACTAAAGAAAATATGGGTCACCAAGGAGAAGGCCCGAATTATAAAGCGAGCAAGGGCGAAAGCGCCTTTCCGCATGTCGGATCTTCAACGGATGCGGAGTCCGACAACCACTGAAGCCTCGACCTCTCTGAGGTCCACAACCCAGCCCCCACGCGGGCAGAAGCGCAGGGGAGCCGGCAAGAAGGTGCGGCCGACCTCTCCGTGGGCCAGTTCAACGCACACGGATGAGGATTGCTCTGCCCAGCCCTCCACATCCCGAGTATCTATTTTTGACAGACTAGGGATAGCACCCAAGCTGAGCAGGCAACCGCCCAGGAAAAAGCGGGTGATTCAGGTGACCAATGACTCTGTCAAAGTGCTCACCTGCTATACTACCTCCGCCGATAAGTAGCCGGAGGACACTTCGGGGGAGCTGAACCAGCCTCTTCAGTATCTGAGGAGGTCAAGGCCCGTCTCCCGGGTTCTCGCACAAGTGCAGCAGATGCCGGCTACTGGAGCATCTCAACCCGAGCCGGCGCGCCAGAAAGAACACCAAGAAGACGTCCATAGTGTCGACGGGGACAGCAACCCCGGACACGAGTAAGACCTTGGCAAAGAGGCGCAGGCTCTCACATTGGAGGAGCTCCGACGGGAGAACCAAGAACTAAAGAACCTCTTGCAATCGCTTTTGCGTGAAAAGGAGATTCATGTTCAACCTCAAGCGGCACCCACCGGGATGGAACAACAACCTCCTCCCATTCCAGTCACGGCGAACGCTTCTGTTACTGCTGCAAAATTACCATTGGCGGTGGAATTTGAAATCCCGCAGCATGAAGCCAACGCACGGTCCTCTGCCACTCCTGCTGCGGAAGGCCTCATGGCGCAAATGTAGATGATTGAGCGGATCGTAGAGGCAAAGTTCGCTCCACATGGTGAGGGTGTGGCTACCGTTGATTTGTACAGCGTGCCCTATCCCCTACACCATCAATTCAAGAAACTTCCCCCTGACTGCCCAAAGGCCCTGAAACTCTAGAAGTTCAACAGGCAAGGATCGCCACATGAACACCTGGCCTATTATATGACGGCCATAGGTGAATTGGTGTTGGAAGAGGCATATCTACTGCGGTACTTCGCCACGTCCCTGACAGGCACCGCCTTCCAGTGGTACTCCAGGCTAAAGCCCGATTCAATGCCTGATTGGGATGATATGCAGAAGAAATTCATCGACCATTTCCAAACGGACGAACCTAAAGTCTCTCTGGCAGAACTTTGCGCCCTCCGGCAAAGGAAAGGTGAAACCGCGTTGAACTTCGTCAAGCGGTGGAGGGACGTCAGCATGCGCTGCGATAATCCCCCAACGCCTGAAGACGTGATCACCATCTGCCGCAGGGCTCTGTCGGCAGAAGTCAGTGAAAAGCTTCTTGGCTCAAACATCAGAAGCTTCGACCAGCTAAATACGGTGGTGGTGGAGATTGAGATGTTCTTCGCTGATCACCCGACACAGGCTTCTGTCAAAGGTGAATCCTCCAAAGACCGTCTGGCTAGCGGCAAGGAGGTAAATGTTGTAGACTTCTCCCCGACGAATGGAGACAAAGGGGAAGGAAAATCCAAAGGCAATGGTAAAAAGCCCGATGCCAAGGCAAGTGCTTCTCTCTTAGCAGAGCGCATAAAGACGCCTTATTCCTTCAGAAAATAGCATACCAAAATACTCTTTGATCTGTGTATGAAAGAAAAGCTCATCACCCTACTGGATCCACGGAAGCCCTCAGAGGTGGATAAAACAGATGATCCTATCTATTGCGTGTATCACCGAAGGTTGGGTCACACCGTTGGGACTGCAATGTTTTCAAGAACATAGCAGAAGAGCTCATTCAAAAGGGCTTGATAAATATGTTGGGCCATGCGGTCAACCCACCACAACCTCTTGCTTGAAGTCGATCGAACCGGTCGACTAATGCGGTCTACATGGTGACGACGGCTTCGAGCTCCAATGGCTCCGAGGCCGTGCCTTCAAATCAACAGTCCAATACTGGCCACGGAGCCACCCCTTCCTCACTCCCAGAATGCTTGGCATTACGGAGGACTATCCGGAAGATCCGAGAGGAGATCTGGCAATTGCAACTGGAACAAAGACGCCTGCTGCAGTTCTTAGAGAGCATTGATGAGCAGTTGGCCACTTTCCCCTTTGGCCCATTTGCCAGGGGGCTAGCGCCAACCCACATACGAGAGGCAGAGATGCCATCCACTGCCCAGGCTCCGCTCAGGGGTTGGCTCTCCGAGGAATCCTCGGATTCATCTGAAGGCGAGAAGGATTCGTCTGAAGGCGAGGAGGATTCACCTAAAGGCAAGTAGCCAGAGAAGTTATACTCCTTCCCACGCGAGAAGACCCTGAATATCTTCTTCGCGTGCCAGCGAGCGGGACTGATCAGCCCATCACCCATTGAGCAGGCGCTAGGTGCCGCATTACATCAGGACTATTGCCCATACCATGAGGTGATAGGCCACATCATCCACAACTGCCAGCCGTTCAAGGACCTCGTTGAGGACTTAATAAGGCGAGGGAAGGTCAATATGGGTGAATTCCTGGTCGATCCGCCACAGCCACATGTACAGGAGAGATTTCATTTCTCCGTTAATGTCATACATGCTTCAGCCGCTTTCCAACTCCCGGAGCCGAAGGAGGAGGGAGTTGGTTCCCAATCGCCCAAATTCACACTGTGGTATCCAGGGTGGTGACCCTCTCATCAGTGTTCTTTTCCCAAGGCGGACACTGAGAAGATTTTTGACAAACTCCTAGAAGATGGTCGGGTACTGACACATGATCCGCCTTCCTACTACAATGAGACGGTCAAGAGTCACCCCCGCTACTACAAATATCATGCCAGGGTGTCACACCCTACCCGGGAATGCCCGAAGTCCAAGATTGCATTGAAATCCTCATCCAGAGAGGGGCGATCGGTGCACAGGGGAACTCTATGGCGAGGCGGCGTCTTAAAGAGCCTGCTAAGAAGATTCTCCGACAGGCTCAACAAGGGCAGATCGAGCCACAAGAGCCCAAGCCCACCTCTCAACAAGTCCAACCGGGCAAGTCTACAGGCAGCGGCACTCCTCAGTCAAACCCCAAAGGCAAGGCTAGGGGCCTAAGGCCCAGAGCCCAAAATACCAAGCCGAAGGAGAAGGCTCCAAACCCCTTTCCAGGCAAAGTCAACCCGGCATCGTCATAAGGGGAAACCCTCCGTCAGACAATAAAGGCAAAGCTAAGGCAAGGGAGACAGGAGCAAATCCTCGTGTCGAGCCAATAAAGTCGTCAGTTGTAGAAAGACCTCGACAGCTCGAACTCGCGAAGGCGCCAGTCAAAGCAAAATCGGTGGAATTGCAAAGCCCCCAAGGGCCCCACTGTGGACTGGCAGAGTTCCAGGAGTTGCCGCCTGAGGTAATTGCTCAGGCGATCAATGCCACCTTCCAGGTGCAACCGGAGGAGGCCAACTGGACTAAGGTCACTCCCAGAAAGAGCCGCGGAATCAAGGCTCCTAAGGAGCCGGCCCGGAGCAGAAAGCAAAATTCTGGGGGCAAACCAATCCCACCTCCGAAGCCAAGCCTAGTTTCTTCTCAAGAGACGGCACGCCAAAAGAAGCAAGAGAAGAATCGTAGGAAGAACTTGAAAAGGAGGTTGAACAAGCAAGCTGAACAAGCAGCTGCTATGGAGGCCCCTAAGGAGCAAACCCCCTTGCAGCGACTTCAAAAGCTCATAGATGAGCTGGAGGAGTACACTCCCCCTCATCCCACCAGGGTCGTCACTTTGGACAAATACATTCCCTGGGATAATCTCGGGCGAAAAGCCCGCCTTCTTCAGTGGCTCCGGGAGATGGTTCACCGTCTCAAAGAAGGTGAGGAGTTTCCAATCCTGGAGGAGCTCTCCTTATTCTACAAAGATGAGGAGTTCACCGTCAGAATGCTCGAAGAAATGCTGCAAGAGCTCTCCTGCAATATGGTGGCGATCCCGCCGCCCGACAACATTAACTCCCCTACGGCTAATAACACCCGGGGCAAAACTCCCATTGCGACATATCAACGTCGCTCGGCAAAGAATAGCCGAGGTCGTGGCCGAGGACGAGGACGTGGGCGTCAAGGTCCCCTAACTCTTGACCGGGTCATATTATTCAGAGGGGAGGAACCGGGGCCTATCCCGGAAACCCAAGTTCATGAGATCCCTTTTATCCTCAACTCCTCAGAGGGTTCGAGCTCCAGCTCAAAAGCTAAATCGTGTGGCGTCCCTTTTATAATCACCTCTTCTGATGAAGAAGAGGAGCCAGCCAAGCCGCTAGTGTGCGAGGAGGCGTCAGAGCAAGCTGGTCCCTCTAGCAGGGTCGAGCCTATAAGCCAGGCAGGTCCTTCTAATGAGAGCCAACATGATGAGCCTTTGCCACCTTTGGAGGAGTCTCTGGCACCGCTGTTCCAAGAAAATGCGGAGGGCCAGAATGGGGAGGAGCGTCCCCCTAAGCAAGAGAAGCCTCGCCAGGCACCGAAGACTCGGGCGGAGATCATCCCGCCATTTGACAAGACCCGTGCTCGGGCGGAACGCAAAATCATTCATCATATGAAGCGGTTCCCAACAAATGTCACCATTTGGGAAGCCATCGCTTGGAGCAAGGATCTCAGGGAGGCTCTTGTCAAGATACTCTCAGACCCAGAGGCCTATGAAGCCCAGGTTGCAGAGTTGCGATCCCAGACATATGAGGCATTTGCAGCCAACATCTCCTTCATGGACAAAGACATGTTGTTGTCATCTCCGTGTCACAATCGTTGGGGGACGATTAATGGGCATGATGTGAATCGCATTTTGGTCAACGCCGGAGCGGCCATCAACATCATGCCTTTGAAGACTTTTAAGTCTCTATACTTGGCCCCTTATTTGCAAAAGGTGAACGCGGTCAAGATCTCGGGGTTCAACCAGGATTCCGAGGAGGCGCTTGGTCGGGTTGAAGTCAAGCTAGCCTTGGGCGATTTTGTCACCCAAGTGACATTCTACATTATCAACGCCGACAAATCTTATAAGGTGCTGCTTGGGAGGCCCTGGCTCCACGAGACTTGGGTCGTCCCTTCAACTCTGCACCAATGCATCAGATATACCAAGAAAGGGGAGCAACATACTGTCTTCGCAGATCAAGCTCCATTCCACCCAAATGAGTGCCACCTGGCCGATACTTCCCTCTAGCAATCCCCAAGCCTATAAAAGACAAAGGGAAGTAAAAAGTGGACGTCGAAACTGAGGAAGGGCAGGTGTTCACTGTCAACCAAGACTTGACAAGACTGGACAGGCTAAGCCTCAAGGCCGCCTCCAAGCTGACTCAGCCGGAAAGGCGAAACGTCGACTTCGAAGCCAACCTCATTAGCCTGGTCATTGACCAGAGCATCTCCTTACCGCCCAACTATCTTCAACTCTTGTCCCAACGGGAAGAGTACGAGGTGGAGCAGCTGAAGACTTTCACAGTCTCCTATCAGCGGAGAAGGAGCAACAAGAGCGAGAGGGACAAGACGATCATCTTTTACAAAGGTGATTTAGTCCCACCGGGCCCTCCTGAGGATGATTTCGGCTGGGATACTCCCACCGATGCTGCACCAGAGCTAGTCCAGGAGATGGACGATATGCCAAAACACATCAGGGAAATGTGCAAAAAGCAACATATCCCACAAGTTCAAGACCCCGCACGAGCGGCATATTTCCACCAGCTGTGGAATCCTCTACAAGTCCGTGGACAACCTCTCTTCTCCTGCAAAGATACGAGGGGACTCGGCTACGACCAAGAAAGGGATTTCGAGGTCCACTACGCAGTCAATACCATAGGACTGCTACCTCCCCCTTATGGGCAAGCAGAAGTTGAGCCCAGGATCGACGACTCTATAAGGGAGTCTGGTAAGACGTCAATGACACTGTCACCCTCGACAGAAGTCAACAATGACCACCTCCCTGAGAAAAAGACAGCTCAGCCTATTAATCATCAACAAGACGAAACAAGTCCTTCAACTTCAAGCCACGAGCAAGATAGCTCCGAAGAATTTGAGGTCTATGAGACAAACACTGATGACGAGGGAGACTTTGTCGACCTCCAACCAGCTCCACCAGAACTTGAAGATGGCAGCCAAGCAACTGTGGATGAGTTGATTGAGATCAACCTCGGAAGCAAAGAAGATCGTCGGCCAACCTTCATAAGTGCTCTCCTCAGTGAGAAAGAAATGCAGTCGTATCGATAGCTTTTAGAAGAGTTCAGGGATTGTTTCGTCTGAACTTATAAAGAAATGCCCGAGCTCGACCCTTCTGTGGTTGAACACGAGTTGGCAATACTTCCAACAGTCAAGCAAGCCCAAAGACGTATGCGCCCTGAGCTAGAGCTAAAGGTCAACGCTGAGGTGGACAAGATGCTCAATGTGGACTTCATAGAGCCTTGCATATACCCTGTGTGGCTCGCTAATATAGTCCCTGTCAAGAAGAAGAATGGCCAAGTCCGAGTCTACATAGACTTCAGGGATTTGAACAAGGCATGCCCAAACGACGACTTCCCCGTCCCGATTACCGAGACAATGGTTGATATGGCCATCGGTCACGAAGCCTTGTCCTTCATAGACGGGTCGTCGGAATATAATCAGATCCGCATGGCCACCAAAGACAGAGACCATACGGCCTTCCGATCTCCTAAGGGGATCTTCAACTACAAAAGGATGACGTTTGGCCTGAAGAATGTTGGATGAATGCTACATGACCTCGTTGAATGCTATGTCGATGATCTGGTCGTCAAGACAAAAAGACGAGAGGATCATTTAGCTGACCTGCGTCGAGTCTTTGAAAGGGTTCGACAATATCAGCTCAAGATGAACCCAATGAAGTGTGCCTTTGGCGTCTCCAGCGGCAAGTTCCATGGCTTTATCGTCAGGTATCGAGGCATAGAGATCGACCCTGACAAAATCAAGGCCATAAGAGGACTACCTCCGCCTAGAAATTTGACAGAGCTCAGATCTCTGCAAGGAAGACTGGCCTATATTAGGCGTTTCATTTCTAATCTCTCTGAAAGATGCCTGCCTTTCGGCAAATTGATGAAGAAAGGAGCACCCTTCATATGGGACGAAGGTTGTCAGAAGGCCTTCGAGTAAATCAAGGAGTACATGTTGACTCCCCCAGTCTTAGGGGCACCCGTAAGAGGGAAACCCCTTATTCTCTATATTGCTGCCATGGATGTCTCTTTGGAGGCTCTATTAGCCCAGATCAATGAAGAAGGCAAGGAGCAGCCGTTGTACTACCTCAGTCGGAAGCTGATCGGGCCTGAGCACCAGTATGCTCCTATGGAAAAGGTGTGCTTGGCCCTGGTATTTGCTGCCAAGAAGCTAAGGCACTACCTTCTAGCCCACAGGGTGGAACTCATCTCAAAATGTGATCCACTCAAATTTCTGCTCAGTCAGTCCGTCCTCTCTAGTAGGCTCGACAAGTGGGCACTTATTCTTATAGAGTTTGACATCACCTTCGTGCCACGCAAGGCGATCAAGGGACAAGGAATGGCAGAGTTCTTAGCTACGCACCCCGTGCCAGAAGATTCGCCACTCAACTTCGAGTTGCCCGATGAAGAGGTGTTAGTGCATTCTCAAGAAACTGGGGAGCATTATGAAAAAGTCCCACCACAGATGGAGTCGGGCATCCTTACCCTCGGCCTCCCACATTGGGAGTTGTATTTTGATGGTGCATCTCGGACAATCAAGAGGGCCGGCGGCCATACAGACTTCGTCTCGGGCGCGGGGATAGTCCTCGTATCTCCGCAAGGCGGCATTCTCCACAATTCTTGTGCCCTCATGAAGTCGCTGACCAATAATGAGGCAGAGTATGAAGCGCTGATTATCGGGCTTCAACAGGCACTAGAGATGGACATCAAGTGCATCAGAGTGTATGGGGATTCTAAGCTCGTCATCCGACAAGTATTGGGCGTCTATGACGTCCGAAAAAAGGAGCTTATTCCCTACCATGCAGTCGTCACGAGGCTCAAGGAGAAATTCTACCTATTTGAAATAGGCCATGTCCCAAGGGACAGTAACTCCCAAGCTGACACTCTGGCAAAGTTGGCAGCAACTTTGAAACTCCCACCCGAGGGAGAATTGAATATTACTGTCAGACACCGAAGGCTCATGCCAAGTGTGCTCAACGAAGAGTCTGGGCTCACTATCTACGAGGTCGACAACATTCAAGAGGAGAATGCTCCCGGAGAAGAAGATTGGCGTGAGCCGATTATAAAGATAAAGCACGGCTGGTTTCCTCCTGATCGGGCTCAGAGGGTGCAACTACTACACAGGACGACATCCTACCAGCTAATTGACAGCTTACTTTTCAGGCTCGTCCATGAAAAAGACCGATCGGTCCTCCTACGGTGCCTTTCACCCAAGGAAGCAAAGACCGTGATGCACGAGGTCCACTGCGGATTGTGCGGAGCTCATCAAGCAGAAGCCAAGATGAAAAATAGCATCAAGCTCAAGGGATTTTATTGGCCCACCATGTACGAAGATTGCAACCAATATGCTCGTACATGTCACCAATGCCAAGTATTCGGGCCAGTGCCTCGGAGGCCACCTAACCCGCTTCATCCAACAGTGCCTACTTGGCCATTCGTGGAGTGGGGCATGGACATTGTGGGACCATTCCCGCCATCATCTCAGGGCCACAAGTTCATACTGGCCGCCACTGATTACTTCTCCAGATGGACAGAAGTCGTTCCGCTACGGGAAGTCACAGGGGAAATAGTTGCCCGCTTTGTGAGGCACTACATCATATACAGGTTCAGCACTCCCAGCCGGATTATATATGACAATGGCACGCCATTCAGAAACAAGACTGTTTATGCGTTGGCGTCCAAGTTCCATATTGATTGGAGGACGTCGTCGGTCTACAATCCCCAAGCCAACGGGTTGGCCGAAGCCTTCAACAAAACCCTTTGTAAGCTGTTGTCCAAAATAACAGGCAGGCAGCCGCAAACGAGATTGGGGCGAGAAGGTCCACGAAGCCCAATGGGCATATCGGACTATTTACAAAACCCCTACGGGTTGTTCCCCTTTCTCTTTTGTCTATGGAGCCGAGGCGGTGGTCCCTATGGAAATCGAGCTGGCATCCTACCGCGTTGTTGTTCACGCCGGACTGCCCGGCCAGGACCAATCTGAAATAGAAAGAAGGCTTGAGGAGTTGTCCAACCTTAAAGGTGAAAGACTCAAAGCCTACAAACACTTACAAGTGTACCAAGCCCGTATGACACACGCTTATGATAAGCTCGTCAAACAAAGGGCGTTCAAGAAAGACGACCTCGTCATTGTCAAAGAAAAGGAGGTCCTAGCGGGAAAATCTAGCGGTAAACTCCAGCCCAATTGGCGTGGACCTTACATCATCCAGAAGGTCTATGAAGGAGGGGCCTATATGGTCGTCGACCACAAGGGAAACAACCCTTTCCCTCCTCTCAATGGCAAGCACATGAAGCTCTACCATGCACCACCGCAAGAGTTTCTACAGCAGTCCTCACAGGATATACCTCTCCCCAGTGAAGGTTCAAGTTAAAAAAAAAAGGGAGGTTAAAAATATTGATACCCCGGCGGACTTAGTCGCCCTCCAAAGGTTGGCTAAGGGCAAAAAGGACACAGACCTAGCTGAGGTGAAAACCCGAAAGGGCGCCTCGGGCAAAAATGGGCAACCCCTCGGTGTGAAAACCCGCAAGGGCGCACCGGAAAAAGCTAAAGGGGGCCAGCCTCGGCAAAAACCCGAAAGGGCGATGAGGTTGGTAATGTGAAAAAAAAATCCTCTTTCAACATGCTTTACGGGTGGTTCTAAGTCAGCAACTCCACCCTATAATGGCAAGGGGATTATACTGATGCTTTGGCCATATCTCCCACGCCGTCCTGCGACACCCAGTCCCACTAGGGCGTCCCGACATTGTCATACTCTGTCCCATCGGGATCGCCCATATTTTGGACTTCCCGGGTTTAGATCCCGTGTCTCTATGGGCTACCCAATCCGTCCTTCCAGTCCCATCGGGCTCGGCCTATGCATGCCCCTTCCGGGCAACCGACCCACCTCGCCCGGCTTCCGGGTTCAATCATACGTCGCTTTCAGACTATTAAATCCACTGACTTTTTGTCCCACCGGGTCTGGCCTATGCATGTCCCTTTTGGACTGCCAACCCACCTTGCCTATCGGCTTTCGGGTTTGACTCTCACGTCCCACTAGGGCTGTCAAATCCGTCCTTTCCTTCTTTTGGGTTTGGCCTGTGCATGTCCTTTTCGGGCTGCCAACCCATCTCGCCTCTTAGCTTCAGACTTGACTCATGCATCCCACCAGGATTGTCAAGTCCATTCTTTTGTCCCCACAGGCTTGGCCTATGCATGCCTCTTCAGGCTACCAACCCTATTTGCCTATCGGCTTACGGATTTGATTCATACGTCCCACTTGGGCTGTCAAATCCACTTCATCCTACCGAGCTTGGTCTACGTATGCCCCTTTCGGGCTGCCAACCCATCTCGCCCATCGGCTTCCAGGTTTAGCCCGCATGTCCCTTTCGGACCGTTAAACCTACTTATTTGTTGTCCCAACCGGGCTTGGCCTATGCACGCCCTTCTCGGGTTGCCAGCCCATTCAGCCTATCGATTTTTGGATTTGACTAAGCGCGTCCCACCAGCGCGGTCAAATCCACCCACTTGTCCCACCGGTACGGCACATATGTCCCTCCGAGAATGCCACACCCCCTCTGCCTTTTGGCATTGTAGGTATTAAAAAAAAGGGATTTTTACATATTAGTCCCTACAAACTTATCAAATTGCCGATTAGTCCCTCAAATCTGACTATTATCTTAAAAGTGCCTACAATCATCAATATGTTATAAATAAATCCATGTAGACTATTTCCGTTAAAAAAAGAATATTCCATAGAATATTCCATCAAGTGTATGGGAAAAGACTAAAACACCCATGTTGACTGTGGACTCTCTCTCTCTCTCTCTCTGTGGAATGTGAGAAGGAGGATGGGTCACCGGCTCTAATGGTTGGAGGGGGACCGGGGGAGGGGGACACGGGAAGGGGAGGGGGACGCGAAGGGGACGGGGACGCGAAGGGGACATGGGAAGGGGAGGGAGGACACCGCCGGAGGCGGAGTGAGACGGGACTGGGAGGAGGAGGGGGACCGGGGGAGGGGGTGGCGAAGGGGACATGGGAAGGGGAGGTAGCAGGGGAGGGGGAGGGAGGCAGAGAGACCGTGAGGGGGGGTGGCTTGATGTTGCCGGAGGGTGGCCGGCCGGGTGACAGTGGGGTCGCGGTTGGGAAGGTACAGGGAGAGAGAGGGAGGCGGGGGTGGCTTGGTCTTGGGAGGTTGCTGGCGCCGAGAGAGGGTGAGGTGGTGCGGACGGGAGGTGGTGTGAGGGAGAGGGAGGTAGAGGTGGTGCGGCCAGCTCAGGCGGTGGTTGCGCAGGGAGAGAGGGAGACCGCAGAGGCTGTATGTGATCGAGGGATAGAGCAGAGAGACAAACGACAGAGAGAGTAAGAGAGGGGAGGTCGGGTTGGTTCACGGAGGAGATGAGAGAGAAAAGTGGAGCAGGCGGTGGTCACCGGCGGCGACGTGGGTGACGGTCGCGACGGTGCCGGTGTGGGGAGTGGGCTCGTGAGGCGTGGGCGTCGTCTGGCGCGGAGGGGAGGCAGGCAGAGGCGTGGGGATTCGACGGTGGGGTCGCAACGGGCTTACGGAGGTGGAGTGCAGAGAGGTGAGAGGGAGAGCTAGCCGTGGGAGGGGTGGTCGCGGGGAAGATGGTGGTAGCCGGCGGAGGGGAGGCTGGCCAGAGTGGATGACGGGTGTGGGTGTGCAGGGAGAGGGGGAGGTCGCATGGAGGTGGGCGTGGTCGCGGGGACGGTTAGGGAGGTGGCTGTGGTGAGGGGCGCGTTTGAGGTGTCGCCGCGCGGTCGGTTAGGGAGGTGGTGAGGAGCTCAGGAGAGGGAGGCAGAGGGCCGGGGAGGGGGGAGGGAGGCCGGAGGGGGAGGGGATGGGAGGTCATAGGGGGAGGGGGGAGGGCGGCCGGAGGGGGAGAAAAGGGGTCGTGTTGTGCCCCCAGGTTTTGGTGATAACACACCATGACTTATTGTTACAATTGTGATATCTAATCAAGCTTTTCTAGTGTGTAAGACAGGTAAACCTCCTTCAATCAACACAAGATTAAATACCTTGGAAGGGACAGAAGTGTCAACACTTCTAACATGAAGCCTTGAGCTCCGCTTTGTTTGGGGCTTAACACAGGAATAAGCCCATTTTAGATGCAACTTATCCCTTTTTGCTTTGGCGGGAGCAAATTTAGATGATCTACTTAAAAGTAACTTAAATTGACTTAAGTCATGTTCACCTATCCCACCTCCACAGGTGGGATACTTTAACCCAATACCACACCAAAGCAAAAAAGCATAATCCAGGAACATGTAAACTCACTTATATTTAACCGGGACATCTTTAATCTCATACCAAAGCGGTGCTGAAGGAATTGGAAGGAAGTGTCGACACTTCTGATGGAAGTGTCGACACTTCTAACATGAAGCCTTGAAGGAATTGGTTCTGGAAGCCCAGAAGTGTCGACACTTCTGATGAAAGTGTCGACCTCTCTCAAAGCTTCTTCTTCAGCACGATGGATCCTTCTGGTTTCAGCTCTAATGGGTCTTGGATCTCGTCTTTATGGACCCAGCGGCGCTAGATCCGAGGTAGCAGTGATTGGGACAAGTGCCCTATGATTGGTCGCAGGGGAGGGGGGAGGGGGGCCGGAGGGCCGAGGAGGGGGGAGGTAGCAGGGGGGAGGGAGGCCGGAGGGGGAGGGGAAGGTAGGTCGCAGGGGGAGGGGGGAAGGTGGCCGAAGGGGGAGGAGGGGGCCGGAGGGCCGGGGAGGGGGGAGGTAGCAGGGGGAGCGCTGCCTTCCTTGTTCGCCGTCTTCGCCACCGCCGGCCGACTTCCCTACGTCTGCACCGCCTCCTGCTGGCCTCTCTCTCTCTCTCTCTCTCTCTCTCTCTCAGACACACACACACGTCTGCACCACCTCCGGCTAGCCTCTCTCTCTCTCTCTCACACACACACACACACGCATGACTAAGGGCTAGTTAATCTTTTCCTAATATTGAGTCAACTTAACCCTGGTTTATTTAATTTTTATGGATTTAAAATAACGGCAGGGACTTATTTGAACAGCGGAGATAATTATAGGGGCTATTCAAATAATAGTCATATTTGAGGGACTAATCGGCAATTCGATAAATTTGTAGGGACTAATATGTAAAAATCCCTAAAAAAATGGGGTTAAAATATTGATGCCCCAACGGACTTGGTTGTTTCTTTAGGGGAGCAATCAAGGACAAAAAGGCTTTAACCCGACTAAGGTGAAAACCCGAAAAGACGTCTTAGGCAAAAATGGGCACCCCTCAGTGTAAAAACCTGCAAGGGCGCACTGGAAAAAGTTAAAGGGGGCCAGTCCTGACGAAAACCCAAAAGGGCGGTAGGGCTGGTAAAGTAAAAATAAAAATAAAAAAAGAGCATGCATGCAAGAGGATAGAAGCAAAAACTGCTAAGCTCTGTCCTTTATTCATCAATGTCATCAAAGAAGGGAGCCCTAGACAAGCCCTCGGGCTAACTCAGGCAAGAATGGGCAAAATATAAAAGCCCTGGGTACAAGAATGTACCAAAGCCCATCAAGCACCAGACTCGCTCCTCCTCATGTCAGCAAGGCGAGTCTCACTCTGAAGAGCTTCCTCCTGGAGCCCCTCAAGCCTACGGCGGAGAGTCTACATCGGCAAGCGCAAGACTGCGCTCCTCGGTCTCTCAGACCTCTCGCACGCGCAAGACTGCGCTCCTCCTCGGTCTCCCGGACCTCTTGCGAAGGTCCATCCACTCTTCGGGGGGCCATCTACCCGCGCTCGTAAGGGGCCTCGACCTGGGCACCCACCTCAGCCTAGGCTCTCCGAAGTCTGCAAAGCTGCTCCTCCTCCTGCTGAATCATCAGCTGAGTCCTCCGCCTCTGCTCCTGAATAGCGTGAAGGCGGGCGAACTCCTCCCATAAAGACGCAAGCTCAGTCATCCAGGCATCCCGAGGAAGACCAAATGCATGCATCTGGCAATGCTACACCAAGTTGAGGACCATTCGGCCACTCCATTGCAAGGGCTGAGAAACTCTGAGGCATCTATGAAGCCTCACCAACTAAAGCGAAAACTAAGAAAGGAGACATAATCCAATGAGTGCCCTTTTGAAGCAAAATGAAATGTACAGAATTTTGATGTACAAGTTACGACGCCCTTGCCCAGAGTAGTGCTATGTTCAAGTCTGCGCTTGATGGTATTTGCCTCAGCCCGTGTACAGCCGACATCAACCCAGACCAACATGCCCTAAGGGCTGGTCTACGTCAACTCTGGCTATCACAAGTCAACGATTAGCCAGCTCTAACCTTCGGCTACACACCTCAACTGTTAGCCGACACATCTTCATGTTCGGCTACACACCTCAGTGGTCAGCCGACACATCTTCAATGATACCTCAGCGGTCAGCCAACACGACGACTTTTGGCCAACGCACCCTCAAGGGTTAGCTAATGTCAATCTCTGGCTATCACAACTTAACAGTCAATCGATGACAACTCAAACGGATGAGCCTCACCGAGGCAGGCCTACATCAACTCCGGGCCAACAAGCCTCGCCAAGGTAGGTCCGCAGCAACTCTGGGCCAACAAGCCTCAACGAGACAGGCCTACATCGACTCTGGGCCAACAAGCCTCGCCGAGGCAGGTCCGCAGCAACTCTGGGCCAACAAGCCTCAACGAGGCAGGCCTATATCAACTCTGTATACATCAACTCTGGGCCAACAAGCCTCGCCGAGGCAGGTCCGCAGCAACTCTAGGCCAACAAGCCTCACCGAGGCAGGCCTACATCAACTCCAAGCCAACAAGCCTCGCCGAGGCAAGTCTACATCAACTACAGGCCAACAAGCCTCTCTGAGACAGGCCTACATCAACTTCGGATCAATATGCCCTAAGGGCCGGTCCATATCAACTTTGACTAGTGCACCCCCAAAGATTGGCCAGCATCCAATTTCAGGCCAATACGTCCTAGGGGACGGTATACATTAGCTTTGGCAAGTATAACCCTAAGGATGGGTCGACATCAACTTCAAGTCAAAGTGCCTCACCGAGGTACGCCTACATTACTTCTAGACTGGGGGGTCTCCCTGAGACAAGCCTGCATCAACTCTCAGCTATTTGGAAAGCAACGAAGCAGTGAGGTGCAATCCTACAATGATCTCCCCATGTCACGAAGACTCAGGAGAAATCAAAAATGACAAAGGGCACGGGCCGTCCGCCCCCGCCTCCGACCGTGACGGATGTCCCGTGGGGGGCATTTGTTGCACCCGTAATTATCTCAAAATATTTTGAGAAATTTGTCTCATCACAACCGACGGAAAATACGGCGTAGCGCCGACGTCGTCGGACCGCGGAGTACCTCGGCAATTTAGGGTCTATCGACCCGATCATGCAATCACGAACGGCGTCGCAGCAAAGAAAATTAAGAGGAAGACATGCATATACACCTGTCAAAGTAGCCAAGCAAGTGTATCACACGGCACGGACGGATGCAAAGATTCCTCTCCACACGGCGACGCGCAACCAAACGACAAACAAACAAGCCTTCGCTCCTGCGCAAGTCTCCACCAACGTATTACCGCCACGCGGCGAAGAATGGACCTTGGGGGACAATAAATGCAGAGCTGGGGTTTCTCCTTGACCCAGGGTGGCAGAAAAAGGGAGAAAAAACCACGGAGAGGGGTCAAAAGGGGCGCAACGGGGTCATTTGACCCCGCTGGCCTACGCGCAAGGGCGGCCGACCCCAGGGGGTCGAGCCCACCCCACTGGACCCCAGCGGGGTCGAACTGACCCCCGCGGGGTCAGCCCACCCCGCTGGTAGCCAGCGGGGTCAATTTGACCCCCTGGGTCCCCCGTGTTCCAAAACAAAAAAAAGTAAAGGAAGAAGAGGGGTGAAAAAAGGTTTTTGCCACCCCACCTTGACAAAAAAGGGGATTTTGAACCCCACCCTATCAGAATTTGGGCAAAATCTCACATTTCTGTCAGAACCGGAGCATTTCTCCACATTTATGTCAACCTGGATCCTCCCGCCTTCTATAAATAGACCCCCAAGGGTCCAAGTGGAGAACGGACTGAAAACACAGAGAAAGAATCTACGAAGCACCAAGTAACCAGTGCAAGGACTTTGTTTGTTTGTTTGTCTTGGCCTGTGAGGGGTAAGTCCCCGGGTCTTGCGTATGTGCCCCTAAGGGGTATTTTTGTAATTATGCCCCTCAGTGGGCCGTGTTTGTAAGCTTCTACGTCCCGGAGTGACCGAATTATGTGGTTCTGCCCCTATGACGGAGGAGTTACAAAAATGTCCTCCCTGGGATCGCGAGAAACAAAATGCCCTGTTGTTTGCAGTTATACCTTGCAATTTCTTGTAATTGAGGCTACGCCCCTGCTTCCCGCGTTAGTACAGATCTTTATACAGTCGACAACTCGCCGACAACTCTTGCACCCATTAGAGTCATAAATGTGTCTGATGTATCCCACAAATCCTTTTTGTACACCGATCGGGAAAATTATAAGAAAACCCTCGACTTGTGAGAATTGCATATATACCCCTCCTGCGGCCAAGTTGACATGTGTGAGCCTTCTACGAAGCCCCTCGTCATTCCTTTGGTCCAAGGACATTGTCAGCTCAGTCCGACACTTAGGTGCCACCTCAACTTGGATCCACGTAGGATTTGGTAAAATTACCGAAATACCCCTGTGACTTAGAAAGGGCCTAGTAGCCCTTGAAACCCTCCGAAAATGGCCTCAATACCTTGTAAAGCCAGGAATCTTATCCAACTTTCTTTCCAACCAGGAAATTTCGGGAATACCCCTGGCCTGGTAAAATTACCAAGATACCCCTGGAAGTGTAAAATTACCAAAATACCCCCAGGGTCAAGGAAACCTCCCGTGACTTCAAATATGTCTACGGCCTCCACTAAATCATTTTCCTACTCCTAAATTCTATGGTTTTGCCTAAATATGAGGGGCCTCAGTTGAAACCCTAACTCAATCATTCTGTTGGTCGGTGGTAAGTGACTGGACATTGTGAGCCCTCTAAATGAGCTTGCCCTCAACATCAGAACCCCCATAGAAGAATTTGAAATTTCTTTGACAGTTAAACAAAGGTGTTCGGACGTTAAGCCGATGTAAATCAGCACTAACTGCGGTCAGTGGGGAGAGGTCCAGCACCCGAACCTAAATCGTCTGATATTATGCGCACCCACTGAATAAACCCTCTACATATAGTGGGGAATGTTTCTTTTCAAAAAGAACATATTAATTTTTATCTACGATAAAATTCCGTGGCCGACAATGACTTAGTGAATTTCCTGTGGGATCATCTTCCTTCGACACAAAGGTTGCCATCTTGCCTAAAGCAATTCACTTCTTATCAGGCCTGCAGTTGAACAATGTAAAGAGTAAAGGCTACATAGGGAATTATGTTGCTTCCAAGGATGAAGTTATAACCTGTTTGGGAGTCAATGAAGGAACCCTTCCTACACCATACGTGGGATTACCACTTATATCTAGAGAGCTCATTGCTTGCCTATTGTTAAGATAAAGATAAGGCTACATTCATGGAAGAACAAACTACTATCTAGAGCTGGCAGATTAAAACTCATTTTTTTCGGGCAAGTAATGTATGATTTTATATTATAATCAAAACATTACAATGCAATATCATGTCCACAGCATGTGGACAACGATCAAGTGTAGAAAATGATCATGCTCATACAGGGTATCAACCATGATCGATAAACAAAAGAAATGACCAAGACCACACACTTTGTGGACTACGGTCTAGAAACACACATGAAAAGGCAAAACAACTAGTTTGATGTTAAATCTGTAAAACAGGCTTTTTCCCCTCCTTGGCAGCTGCTTGTGTATGGGAAAAGCATCCATGCAGTCTCACAAGTCAAACAATATGAGAAGCAGTAGTTGGACACTAGTCTTAATTGAGTCTTTAAATGTTCATGTGCATCTTTCTCTCCATATCCACCAAGTTGCTGTGCACGCGGCCGACTGGACCAGCTGCGATGCAGGTCGTCAGACTGGAAAGCTTTGAGACAAGGCTGCCAACTCCTACCTGATACTTATGGATTTCTAGTGAAATCAAATCAAAGTAAATTTTGTTTCCACACCCACCGGGCAAAAGCATGGATGGCAATTTCGGCCGAAACCATATTGGTTTCGGACCTGGACGATTCGAAACCGGACCTGCTCACTGTAGCAAGTTCGAAACTTTTAAAAAAAGTATTTTATTATGTTTCGGGTGAAACCGGAATCGGTTTCGAGCGTTTCGGCCTGATACGTTTTGGTTTCGGACCTGCTATCCTAACGAAAAATATTATTTTATTATGTTTCGGGCGAAACCGAAACTGCCATCCTTGGGCGAAAGGACATGCAAAGTACAAGTGATTTGTAGACACTCTTGTAGAGAATACATCGGTTAACAAAATTGAAGTCCCATCCTTCTCATGTTATCCATGGTTGGTAGACAACTATGTAATGCCTGCCATGTACATAGAGAAAACCTGTGTGTAGTAGATTTACTCTAGATCTAGCCATGGAATTCCACCCGTGCATGCCTCCCTGATAATATTCTAGGCTGAACTAGCACTAAACTTACCATTATCATAGTTTCAAAGAATCTGATCTAACTCATGATTAGAGAGGGAGATGTTCTAAATGATAGGTGTAAGGGATATCATATCTAGGGAAGTTGGTGGCAGCCAACGGCAAGCACCAAATGTGATAAAGAGAGAAATTGTGAGTGATTTAGGACACCCAAGATCTTGCCAAACTCTGTTACCATACATATGAAATACGCCCCTCCCGTTGATCTAGAGATCATACCACATACTTGCGTCAGATCCATTGGATAGTAAGATCTATGATCAACAACCTAAGATCTTTCCTTCAATATCCCTTCCCAGGCATTTAAATGTTTTCACTGTCCAAATGATGTCCTAAGAGAGATACCTTTCTTTCACTCAATGGTTCATATGAGTCTTGTCCCTACAAGATATCCCATAGTTGCCTTACCATGCATGTTTTGTTCCAATCTCTTAACCTTGAGCCCAAGGCCTCCTTCCTGCTTACAAAATCCCAATTACCATGTGCATAATCTGCTTATCCTTCATCCCATCCCAAAAGAATTTATTGAACCGTTTATCAACTTCTCGATTAAACATATAGGGAGAGCACATGCTGCAGACCAATAGATGGTGTAGCAGTATGGAATAGATCTAATAAGCTCCAATCGACCAGCCCTTCATAATAGTCTATCCTTCTATGAAGAGAATCTTTCCTTTATTTTCTCAATGATAGTAGGACAGTGACTTGCCTTTAGTGGTGTAGATATTAGACACAATCCCAAGTACAGAACAAGCAAAGATCCTTCATTGCCCCCCCAAAATTCTTGTGACTCTTAAACTAAATCCAATATACACCTTACTCTTTGCAGTATTATGTTTTAAACCCGAATGGAGGGCAAATTGCTAGAGCAAAAGGGATACCGTTTGTACTAAAGGGAAATGATCTTCAATGAAAATTATCAGATCATTTGCAAATGTAACATGAGACACTTGCACCCGTGCAGCTGAAGGCACTTTGATGTCTCCTCTTCCTAACCTATCATGCATGTAAAAACCCTCCATTGCAATTGTAGAGAGAGAGGGAGATAGAGGGTCTCCCTGTCTAACCCTATTAGAGCTATTGAAAAATTACAGTAGTGACCCATTAAAGAGATAAAAAAAACATTGGAATCTCAAGACAACATCTGATCCAGTCAATCCACATGGAAGGAAAGCCCATTCTCTGCATTATATAGTAATTTCCAGATAACAGAGTCAGGCTTTTCTCAAATCCGCCTTGATGTTTATCTTCCTACCCCTTAAAGTAGAATTTAGATCCTTCACATTATCATTAGCCAAGAGCACATTATGATGGATGTTGCGCCCCTTAACGAATGCTGCTTGATTATGGCTGATCAACTTAGAGATAAACTTCTGCAGTCTATTCATTAGAATCTTCAAAATAATTTTATATATGAAGTTACATAATAAGATAGGGCAATATTGGTCAAGTGAATCTGCACATTCAGTCTTAGGAATTGGAGAAGTAAATGTGCAATTGATCTGCTTGAACACCTTTCTGGAACTGAAAAAAAATGATAGCTTTAAATATTTCCTCCAACTATCAACCAAGCAATCTGAAAAAGCTTTGTTTTTCTTTTTTGAATGTGGGTAGTACCGCAATTGTATTAACACAAAAAGAGTAAGGGATGTACAAATATGGTCAAGTAGCTCCCAAAAAATCTCTATACAAATAGGTCACACTAAGATGGTGCGGACCTCCCTAGCCCCCCCAACAAAACAAAAGGAGAGGAGTTGAGGGAATTCACATTACACATCAACTCCACCCATTCCCTCACTCTAGCACAAATAAAAGAAACAAGAGACTACTTAGCTCTAGCCTCCCTTCTAAAAATCCTAATGTCCCGTTCACCCCACAAAGACCAAAAAGTGCAATGAAGAATCAGCCACCACATAACTGCATCTCCTCTGAAGGACCAAGACCTACCCCAAGTTCCAATGAGATGACAAACCTCCATATGGCGAGCAATGCAGCATGGTGAGCAGTGCGGCATCGGGTCCTCGAGGTCAACACATCCCACACTTCCCACGAGTACAAGCAACCTACAAACAAGTGATCCAGTTTCTCATCATCCTGCCCACACAAGCAACAAGTCGACTAGATGCTGGGGAGGAAACGAGCCAGCCGATCACGAGTAGGGAGCCTTCCTTGAGAAATCCTCCAAATGAGGATCTTCACGTTAAGCGGGCTCCTAGGGATCCAAATCTGCGAGGCAAGACTATGACGCAACCCTCCGTCCGAGATAAAGGTGCAGACAGATCGAACCGAGAAAGGCTCCTCCGTACTCCACCTCCAAGAACACGCATCCTCCGTAAGAGAATGTGGGGCAAAGTCAAGGAGGCGAAGAAGGAGGTCTTGAAACTCCTCCATCTTTGCCGACTTGAGATCCCTCCTGAAAGTCGGCGCCCAAGTGCCCCAGAAAGCTGAGCGTCAAAGACACCACCATTCCCAAAGGGTCAGCAGCGACATCAAAGAAGTTGGGGAAAGACACCTCCAAAGAAAGCTCACCGCACTATCTGTCCTTCCAAAAAAAGCACATGTTGCTTTTCCCTAGTCGGACCCAAACACTAGAGGAAATGATGTCCCTGCAAGTCAAAATGTCAGGCCAAATGGGGGAGGTTTAGGATGTGGGTGGAGTGTCCAAGTCCTAAACCCTCACCCTACTATAGTACCTCTGCCTGACAAGGTTCGCCCACAGCCCATCATCCCTTATCCACAATATCCATAGCCACTTGCACAAGAGGGCTAAGTTAAAAGCACCAACATCCTTGATCCTCACCCCCCCTTGTGCCCTGCTAGCAGCCACCCTCCTCCACGTAATGTCATGCTAGCCCCTGCAACTCCTCCCACTCCCATGCCAGAAGAATCTCCGCTGAATGGACTCAATTCTCTACAGCACCGTCCTCAGGATCCAGATCACTGAAAGAAAGTAGGTAGGTAGTGGAGAGATGAAGATTCGCGGCCCAATATTCTTACGGCCCAACGGCCCATCAAGGTCTACGCAACCCAGTAAGTGACAACCCAATTAGAGCCCACTTACTACGGGACCTCAGTAAAGCGGACCGAGAATAGTCCACCAAGCTTTGGCTCAGACGCCTGATTGAAGGCCCCCCGACGCTCAAAAAAAGCCTAGCCGGCGACCGATCGAGCCATCACAAGGTGGATGAACACTCCCTCAAGGGGGTGCCCCCGCCCTAGACTCTATGCGTGGGCAGAAGATATCCCTTATCTCCAGTGGATTAGCCTGTCATCGAGACTCCCTAGTGAGCCAGGACGAATTCCTCGCAACTGGACACTTATCCCTCATCATCTCAGCAGATACTACGATATCCTTAGAGAGTGGGAAGCCTAAGAGGATAGGGGGAGGGCAAGAGTTCCTGAACAGTGAGAGTTCTTATTAAGCACGTAACCCCCCCCCCCAAATTCTCACGCTTCCTCTACTCAAGAAAGGGAGCCGCTAGCTATTTAAACCCAAGGAACCCCTCCAAAAAAATAAGTCAATTCTAGCCACTTCAACTGGTGAAGAGTGGTCTCGTGCCCTACACCTCCCTTGCCTCCCTTCTGCACCTTACTCATACTGTTTGCTGACTTAAGCATCAGAGCGTTTGTCCAGGGATCACAACCCCAAGCCCCCTGATCGCTTTCTCTCCTTTTGCAGAACTGTGTCCTGAGGTGGCTACCTCCTACGATCGCCCTAGATCCGATGATCCACGGCTTCACACAAGTTCTCGTCTTTTCATATGGCGCCGTCTGTGGGAAACGAGCAGGAAGTCAATATGGTGCGAGGGAGCAGCAGCAAGAGGGCCACTGGCGATAATGGGAAGGCACCGACGATCGCAAACGAGGGGCTTGTGTCGTCACATTCGTTGATTGGCCCTCTCCCCAACGATCAGGCCAACGCCCCACCTCCATCGCCACCTCAGGGGCGACAGCCTACTATGGTTGATCCAGAGGCCTTCTGATCCCTTAACGTTAAGCTGGATACCCTCGTCGATTTAATGAGGGCCTAAGTAGCCAGGGAGGAACGGTCCCAACATTCGCGGTCACCCCCCCACCCCCCCCCCCCGCGTTGAGGCCTCCCGGCGGACAACCGGAGACCGTTTTATTCTTCAAGATGGCCACATCAGGCGAACCTTCTCACCCCCGCCTCCCGCTGCAGAACAGGAGGCCTCCTCCAACCCTCAAAGGAGGAGGATCGAGGCACGGCCGCCCATCCCGACGATAGACACCGCCGCCCATGCCACGCGGCGACAGGGAGAAAGTGAAGAGCGCGCTAGGAACCCCCTAGTGCCGTCCCACGCTCACCCGGAACTCTCTCTTCAACTCTGGGACTTCAAACGGCGATTCGCCGGGCAAGAGCGGGCACTTCGAGCTCTGCAGCAGAGCTCTACAAGTAAGGAGGACGAGGAGCAATCCCCGTTCTCCCCAGAGATTCTGGAGGCCCGGTTATCCCCTAGGATTTCCCTCCCGACCTTCAAGTCCTATGATGGCCTGGGCGACCCAGCCGACCACTTTGACAGCTTCGATGCCCTGATTACTCTGCAGGGGACATCAGACGCCATTAAGTGACAAGCCTTTGTCACCACCTTGGTGCAAGGGGCTCAGGCCTGGTTCCGAGCTCTCACCCCCGGAAGCATCACCAGCTTCTGGTAGTTTGGGCGATTATTCAAGGACAGCTTCACCGGGAACGGACCCCCAAGGACTTCTGGCGCTCAAGTAGACCCCGGGGGAAAAGCTGCGGGCCTATGTTAACCGTTTCAAAGCGGAGGCCCTGCGCATCCCTCGCCTTGACGTCACATCTGCCATCACCGCGCTGACTGGGGGAACCCGTGTTGAAGGGCTCCGACGAGAGTTGGTGCTCCATCCCCCTGCCACCCTTGCCGACATTGCGACCTTGGCTCTGCGCCATGCAGAGTGCGAGGAGGTTCTCACTGCCTGTCGGGATCCTCCCAGCCAAGGGAAGGAGAGGGAGAGGAAGCGCCCGTCCGAGCAATCCTCCGGCCAGGGAAAGCGGAGGAAACAAGAGGGGGACCGAAAGGAGCCTCCCAAGAAGTTTGAGCGGTACACTCCGCTCACTACTCCCGTTTATGAGATTTACCGGGAGATTAGAGACTCGGGTTTGCTTCGTCGGCCCGAGCCGATGAAGACCGACCCGCGTCGTCGCAACCGCCGAAAGCACTGCCAGTTCCACGACGACCACGGTCACCACACTGGCGACTACCAGTAGCTCAAGGACGAAATCAAAAGTCTCATCTGTCGTGGGCACTTGGCCTAGTACGTGGCCGAGCGTCGAGACACCCCGCCGACCCCTCAAAAGAGATCGACAACCGCCCCCGAGGGATCCACATCAATGTCATATTAGGGGAATCGGCCTCCAGGAAAGATACTAGCCGGGGGAGAAAGCGCCATGCCGAGCGAGCTAGCCAGGCTGCCGAGCTTGCCAAGCCCGCGACTTCAGCGAACGAGCAACAAACTTTGGTGTTCTTCCACTAGGATTTAGAAGGGGTCGTTACCCCGCATGACAATGCTCTTGTAATCTCAGAACTATCAATCATTGTAACGAAGATAGGGTGTTGGTCAATAATGACAGTGCGCCGAATGTTTTGTCGTATGACTGTTTTCTGAAGATGGGTGAGAACCCGTCAAAACTGCGTCCAGTCCGAACCCCTCTTTGTGGGTTCAATGGTCAAGTGACTTACCCCGAGGGAGCCCTAAGCCTGCCTGTTACTCTCGGGACTCCCCCCAAAGCCATAACCTTTGTGGCGAATTTCATTGTGGTAAAAGAAATAACGGCCTACAATGCCATCTTCGGCCGAGGCATCATTGGCCGAATACAGGCAGTGCCTTCTACCTACCACCAAAAAATGAAGTTCCCCACCAAATTTGGGGTGGAAGAGGTCCGACGTAGTCAGGCAACAGCTAGAAGATACTATGTAATCTTGGTGGAAGTCCTGAGGATGTGAACCGAGACAAGGGAATCATCGAAGAAAAGGCAGCAATAAGCAAGCCCGGTGGGGAACTGTTGCCAATTTGCCTTAAAGATGACCCGACCGTCGAAGTCACAATTGAGGTGGATTTACCACCCGAGGTGCAAGCTCAATACAAGGAGTTCCTTATGGAGTATGTCTACGTCTTTGCATGGTCTGATGACGATCATCCCAGGATTCCCGAGGAAACCATGATGCCACAATTCCAAGGGATATCCATCCTTGGGCCTCAACCAGCTCACAGTCATCTCAACTGACTGCCACAATTCCATCGGCTTCCACGTTACGAACACTATCAGATCCGACAACCGAACACCAATAACACCACCGGACCAACTCCGATCGCAGCATAAACCTCTTACTACCCCAGATCCAATCCAGGGAAAAGGGTATATCATAATCGGCCACCTAAGGTCCCGCCTGTACACGGCTCTCGCCATTCTCGATTCACCTCAATTGGCACCTTTTGCTGTGAAAATCCATCCGCCAGCCACCAACTATTCGTCAACAGAAAATTTTTACTCGCTCGCCTTTCCTCCTGGGATCTCCGTACTCAGGCATTGCCCATTACATAGTCACATCAAAGCCTACATCTCCATCATTCCAAATGGACACCTGTCAACCCTGGCTTCGCTCTCGCCACAGAGTCACAGCACATAACCTTAACAATCCACGGCACATATCTCCGAGACAGACAAGTGCCGCCTTTCTACCATAGAAGTCTGGTCAACGACGTGCCGATCCACACGAATCTCCAAATATCGCAGATCCTTGTCACAACTGAGTCCTCCTTGCATCATTCCGAAGCTCTCGAACTCAACTGGGCCTCTTTCAAGGTGATCTCATAGCCGACCACTCGGCTAGCCTCACCAACCGCTCATAGCTACCAACTGGGATTCACAAATCCCCTCTTTGTATTCACTCTTCTGGATCCCAATTTTGTCTCGAGGACACAAGTTCTAACACAAGTCGAGCATCCAGCTTACCGACTCCGACTATCGCGTCTTCGTCCTCTATCAGGCTATTTTCTTTGCGATTCCCAACTGGGTCCACCACCGAATACCTGACATCGCTTCCATCGAATTGATAGGGTACTGATCCGGCACACTTGCTGTCATGTTTCCCCAATTCTCTGTCCCGCCGGTGCCATAAACTACAATGTCTCGAGCAATGGCACGGCAATCGACATGGCTCACACAGTCAAAAGCAATCTTATATCGAGGAAGTGACCCTCTCTATTAGTCAAAACCTCCGGCACTCTACCAATTCTCTAGAATCCTCCCAATTCCTGCCATCAGTACGATCCTGGACCCGTGGGTCATGGGCCCACCACGCTTCCGCTGCACACTCTGCACAACGCGCACAATCATCACAGGCAACTCAGCATCCGCATTCTAAAACACTCTCAACACGAGTGGCTAACTCCAGACAACAGGGTGAGGAAAGCTCAAATACCTCGAACCCAGAGCACAAACTCTGATTCCTGATCTGGCAATCCTCCTGCAACTCCGCAAGCTCCGATCCACAACGAATCGAAAATCACAACACCAGCCGCGAATTCTCGCACACATCGCCCAATTGGCACTCATCCTTCCATAATAGCGCCAACAAACCCTTACGCATCAAGGGGATGGGCATGAATTCTCACGGGCAATCGCACTGCCAAAACTAGAACACTTCTCGCACAGACTCCTTGGCATACTCAAGGAGACCAACCAATCCATACACACGATGCAAGACCGCGGAACTCAACTAAAACGAAATTCTCTTCGACCAAGGAGACGCCAATTATGCCTTCCACGAAGCAGAAGATTTCCAGGCTTGACCCGACCTTGAATCTTACGCATGTTGGGAACCTCGCCTTCCAACACCAGGAAAACCATTGCCACATCAGGTCAGCTTTTCCAACATCACTTGCCGAGTGTCCAACCGGACCACCTGGTAACATCTCCCGACACCATCATTGCAACTCGCCAGACAGTGACTCACCACGCCTCGAGCATTGACTCTGCTAATCACCAACCACATTCTGCCACAGCGGTTGAGCTAGCCGCTGCCACACGCTCCCTACTTATACCTATCTCTGATCCCGGTGTCATTAACACGTCAAAACACTTACCGAGGGGTGAAGAAATCACTAAAGACACCAGACTCGAAGGCTGCTACACTAACAACCTCAGGATATTATTTCCTCGAAACTGTCCTTGCTGACACTGACCCATTCTCAATTCTCGGGTCCTCAAAATATCCATCTCCTGAGCTGCTGCCGCACGGACCACCACGCCAAGAACCACGACACAAATCATGATCGGCATCTGCCAAAGCTTATCCTCAGATCTCAAATCTGCAGCGGAACCTTCACATTTCATCTACCGCCTCGCTCAGTGCATCTAGTACGGTGCATAATGGCCCCCAATTCCACAACTTGGGCCCTGAGCTAAGCCATCGCCATACTAGCTCGAACCAAATCCAGAGCTAACGCAACACATTCACGCGTAGATGCGCTGGACTTAAAACTTACTCGGACATCTCTATCCATTCCTACCTCAAAATCCGCGAATAATCGGGACTGACACGTCATCTTCGACACCACAGAGCATGACAAGAATGTCGGGCTCGACAGCCAATAGCTCACCAGAAAGATCCTCCACTCATCCGAGCACCCTCTCGATCAAAACATCCGCTCCACCATCTCAAACCACGGCCTTAACGCCTCAGGGGCTAGCTAAGCCACGAACTATCCTCGCCAGCCACCTAGCCTCGTCACTAGTATCTCTGACGCTGCACCACAAACTCGCACCTGCCGGTAAAACTCCGCCCAACTCAGCACATCCGAGCCACCACCACTGGGGTAGGTAGATCTCTATCTAACACCTCAGGACCCCCTGCCCGCACCCCGACAATAACCGAATCCACCTTCACAGCGCTAACACCGCGCACTCTAGCTCTCACGTGAGAAACAATGTGATAAATAAACACAAAACCCTATGCCAACTGCCGACTGTACTGGATCTCATGGACTCTGGAACACTACAATTATCTCAAATTCCCATGTACGTCCACAACCACGCTCTGATACCATCTGTAACGACCTAAGATCCGGATACCGAAATTATCCGATACCATTCGAATCCTGGCCCGCCACCCACGAGCCGGAGGGCTCGGAAAGGTTAATTGATATGTGGAGGTACATTGAAATTTAAAATAATGTAGGAAATAACTACAGAATTAACTGTTTAAATAACAGGAAATAAATTACATTTTCAATTAATAAATTAAATACATAGTCCAGTCCAACAAAGTACAGTATATAGGGAAGGAAAGAAACGTACTCTATCGTCGGGCACGCCCCCGACTCTGGCAAGCTGACAACTACGAAGCTCAACGTTGCACCTCCGAACCACGAGGAAGAACCACTACACCTGAAAAGAAAGGGGTGAGCCTCATCTCATTGGCTCAGTAGGGGTCCCGCAAATCCCCACCACGAAACAACGGCGGTAAACAGTAGTGATAACGGAAACAACAATAACAACGGTAACAGGAGTAGCAACAGTAACAATAACAGCGGAAGTAACAGCCGTAGCACGAACAGTAAAAACGGCAGTCGATGGAACCACGGCTCTCTAAGCTACTCCTAACGGGAACGAAAGCAAACCCCGATCTCACAGTCGGGGACCGCCGAACCAACGAGAAACCCTAGCTACACTACTAGGAAGGGGAAATCCACGACAACTCTGTCATGAAGGCCCGTCCTCGCTGACGAAGGCCCAACCCAAGACCGCGCAGTCCAAAGGTACAGTCACGACCTCACTGTCGTGAACCTTACACTGTCTACGGGTGAAACATCGGTAACTCTACCGGAACCCTAGACCTCAACGTCGAGAAACGTAAGCAGAAACCACCCAAAGAACCACGTCTCGACTACGTGTAACAAGGACACCGAGCCGCAAAAACACTGAACCTCGTCAGAAAGAAACCTGAGTCGCTACCTCTCGAGTGACATGAGCACTACCCACTAGAAGTAAGGCCGGATGCGTCCACTGACGTCTTAATCCGCGCCCCAGGTGTCTCCCTACTCGTCTCAAGCGGAAACTAAGACACACTAACTGCGTAACCAAAGTACAAGGACTAGTTGGGGTCGCACTCGTCAGCGCGGGCCCGTCGCCCACAACCACGTGTGCACACACAGACTATACGCTCTAAGTCGGGTCGTCTAACTGGTTTTCTCCCTAGCCTGGACTCAGGCTACAAAGACAAGGGGCCCTACGGTAACCAGCCTAAAAATCGTCTCATCAGGAAAGCTCTCCACCACTCCCGAGTAGGTCCGCACATGCGTGCGCAAAAAAGCTATGACAAGTGGGGAAGGTCATTGAAGGTGAGAACTCGCTGAAGAAGCAAAAATCACCGGAGTATTGACAGGCTACACACAGGCTCGTCGCAAGTAACTCGGAACACGGGGTGGCACGATGCCACCAGACTCCGGACGACTAGCTAGACTCGCTAATCCAACGGCCATAGAGTCACGCGACTCATCCCAAGGCAATCGTACCATACGGCACCATGCGTCAAATCACCCTAGTCCAAGAGTCTAAAACCATGGTAAAAGGGACTCTTAAGGCGACTCGCAACCGTCGGGTCCATTCCCTCTCTAAAGGAGACTAAGAAGCCCCCAGCCCCTAGCTGGGTCAAAGGACTCACGGTCAATGGCCATACTCATGGCCCACACAGAAACTGCTTTCCGGAGAAGCTAACATTGTACGGGGACAACCCTCCGCACGTACGCAAGTACACGGTGACTCGATCTAGCATAACGAGGAAGCCTGGAATACACGGAGTCACCCATACCCTCAAAACCACACGGGCACACTAATCGAGGTAACATGATTCCCTCGGACACCCAAAAAATACGAATCCGATCCCCACGAGGTGTCCGGGACATCCACGGGGCCAAAGGTCGACCAAAGGGTCTCAATCGAATCGACCAGAGGCCAAACCGGGCGAGAAGGGTTCAAACCGGTCAACCTAGACATCGTGGCGAAGGCCTGATCCGGTCGACCAAATCCGGCGATGCACCTACGAAACATCGTCCGAGGGGGCACATTCCACTCCGCAATCACCCCAGGTGATGGGGAAAACACGGGGGAACCATTCCCCACCCTCTAAACTACCGAAAGGGTCCAAACAAACCACAAAACGCGATCGATTCGATAAATCCATCGCTCACCCCAAAATCATGCTTTTTAACCCCGACGTGAAAGAAAACCATCCTCGGCCTCACCTCGGCCTACAAAACGCGGGGAAATGAAATGCACGAGCTAAGGATCCATCCCCCTACCTCTCACGACGAGATCCTGCGTCGAGGACGTCGTTTCCACGCGAGAACGCGCCTCGAACCAACGTCGGCTTCACGAACGAGCCTCACCGCACCACCGCCCCGTTCCTCGCTCCATCATCGCCGCTCGCCGCCCCACGTGGCCTCCACCTCGCCCGCCTCTAGCTCTGTTGGCGGCCCGGAGAAGAGAGGGAGAGAAGGAGAGAAACGAGAGGAGAGAGGGAGAGAAATGAAAGAATGAGGGGAGAGGGGATGAAGGGTTGTTTATATAGGAAATTATCTGGGGTTTTAAAAATTCAGAAAGTAGAAAAATGGGAAAAAATCATCTCCACGATCCTCGAAAAACGCACAACGCGCCTGCAACGTCGCGGAGCCCGAATTCACAACGGTTCACCTTACACAGGGGTCTGAAGGCCCGGTGACCAAAAATCCGATTTAATCGTAAAACACGATCCGGGACCCACAGAAATGCTCTGAAACCCACCGACTCCTAATCACAAATTCCTATGTCTGAAACCCACCGACTCCTAATCACAAATTCCTATGTCGTTACAAACCCCCTCAGGACTTCTCGAGCCGGAGGCAGCTACGCCCGACTCGGTCGGTGGAGCCGGATTAACGTCCTCACCGTGCGGCTCCGCGACGGCCCCCGCGGCCAAGGTTTGTTCAGCCGAAGAGTCAGCGGCTGGGGTTTCGACGCGGGCATGAGTGGCCGGAGCACCATGCGTTGGCGCCTCGGGCGGAACAAGGATGGCTGTGCCGGTATCGGTTTCAGTTTCGGCCGGGTCCGAAACCGAAACCGGCCGAAACCAATTTAATACTATTTTTTTAAAGGATTGCATTTGGTTTCGGCCGAAACCCACTCTCTGGTGTCGTTTCGGACCGGTCCGAAACCGAAACGTTTCGATTTCGGCCGAAACTGCCTTCCCTGGGGCGGAAGGACCGAAGGCGTTGAAAGACGAGCAGACTCGCTCGGAGGGGCCCCCACCGAGCGAGGGGCCTTTGCCTTCTTCCGCCTACTTTGCTCGGTGGCCATGGCCTTCATGGAGGCCAGCATCAATCTTTGCTCGGGGTCTTTCCGCTTAGACCCTAGTCACTCCAACTCTTCCCCGATGAGATTCCCCGATGAGGTCCCGCTTGCCCTTGTCTCGGGCAACCGGGGGGCCCTCGATCTCCCGTACCTCAGGAGGGGCCCCCGAGCAACGTCAGTCGTCCCACCACGATCTCCTCCCCCTCAGCGGCTGCCTCGGTCAGGGCGGTTGGTCGACCTTCTCCGACGCTACGAGGAATCTCTGCGAGCCAAAGTGAAACCGTCAAAGGAAAGCCAAAGGAAGCAGTGGACGAAGCCAGGTTGCTTGAAGTCTTACCCCCCGGATTCAATGGGGCGCGAGCATAGTGATGGATGTTGGCCTCGGACAGAAGCTCCACGGTGGATCGCTTATTGTTTTGGAGAATTCTAATACCGTCCTTGACCTCTTGGGAAAACGCCGGAGGCCTTTCGGGAAGCATCGGCTGGAAGTTTGGCGGGACCGGGAAAAGCCAGGGGGAACCCTTGGAATAGTCTACCGAGAAATACTGGGTCTTCCACCCCTTGTGCGAGGAATCCCGGGGGGGAGAGGGTAACACGGTTCATCCCTCTCCTGGCCTGGAGAAAGAAGAAACATTTCTCGACCTGGACGTGCTCTTTCAGCTCGTAGAAGGCGTGAAAGATGTCAAGGGATTCGGGGACACCACATTTTCGACAGAGGACGATAAAGGAGAAGATGAAGGTGTACAAGTTGGAGGCCAACTGGACGGGAGCCAGCTGGTAGGAATTCAACAACTTGACGACAAAAATGTGGAGGGGGAGACGGAAGCCACACTTCCAAGCCAATAGATAACTACAGAAAGCACCTGGGCGAGTGCTCAGGCTCGACTCATGAGGTTTGGGGACGGAAAATGAATACCGCCAGGGTAGCTGGTACCGGAATTCGAGCTCTTTCACCTCCTCTGCCGTGAGCTCACTACGGAGATGGCGGCAAGACGCCGGAGCCGAACTTCCCGCTCCCTACTCAGCCTCCTTGTCGAGGGCGTCTTCGTTTCGCTCCGCCGTAGAGGATGTCAAGGATGGTGAAATACTAGAGTCTGATGAACTCACAGGAGGAGGAAGCTGATGGATCGCCTCCGCGGTGGTCTCTGCAAGCTCGGCGAAAGATCTGGCGATCTCTTACTCCCTTCGGTTACCCTCCAGGGACATGAATCTCCCTAAGAACTCGCATAAGCGGGGGGAGACGAAGAAACCCCAACGATGAAGGCGGGGAGGACAGGTGTGTGGGGCACTTATAGCCCTAAACGGCCTCGGGAGAACCGTCACAACGTCTCGAAAGGGTACGAGCCCCGAGACAATGCATTCGAACCGGCGCAAAAAGATGTGATCATTGCGCTCGAGCCCCCACACACTAGGGCAACTACATTGATGGACCCGAGAATCGAAGTGGGGACAGCTCATGATGGCCAATTCCCGCCCTCGCCGAAAACCCCAATAGATATTATTTACTCTCCGAGCCTATTCTTGGCTCAGGAGTAGGGGGCAAGTGGAGAGAGGAAGATTTGCGGCCCAATATTCTTACGGCCCAACGGCCCATCAAGGTCTATGCAGCCCAGTAAGTGACAGTCCCAGCAGGGCCCACTTACCACGGGACCTCGGTAAAGCGGATCGATAATAGTCCACCAAGCTTTGGCTCAGACACCCGATCGAAGGTCCCCGACGCTCGGAAAAAGCCTAACCGACGACCGATCGAGCCATCACAAGGTGGATGAACGCCCTCAAGGGGGTGCCCCCGCCCCAGACTCTATGCGTGGGCAGGAGATATCCCTTATCTCCTGTGGATTAGCCCATCATCGAGACTCCCTAGTGAGCCAAGGCGAATTCCTCACAGTTGGGCACTTATCCCTCATCATCTCAACGGATACTACGATGTCCTTACAGAGTGGGAAGCTTAAGAGGATAAGAGGAGGGCAAGAGTCCCGGAACGGTGAGAGTTCTTATTAAGGACGTAACCCCCCCCCCCTAAACTCTCACGCTTCCTCTACTCAAGAAAGGGAGCCGCTAACTATATAAACCCAGGGAACCCCTCCAGAAAGTTAAGCCAATTCTCGCCACTTCAACTAGTGAAGAGCGGTCCCGTGCCCTACACCTCCCTTGCCTCCCTTCTGCACCTTGCTCATATCGTTTGCTGACTTAAGCATCGGAGGGTTTTCCCCGGTATCACAACCTCGGGCCCCCTGATCGCTTTCTCTCCTTTTGCAGAACTCTGTTCTGAGATGGCTACCTCCTACAATCGCCCTAGATCCGACGGTCCACGGCTTCACACAAGTTCTCACCTCTTCAGGTAAGTTGTCCAGTACTGATCTGCATAAGACTAATCTGCCCCCGTAAGAGAACAGTCTAGCCTTCCAAGTCGCCAATCTAGGCTCATAGCTCTGTATAATAGGGAATCAATCAGCACGGCGCAAGGCACCTGGGGATAAAGGAAGGCCCAGGTACGAGATGGAGAATGTACCAATCCGGCAACCCAAGATGCGCATCACTCACAGAAGAGACATATCCCCCAACAAGCAAGCTCTTATTGAAGTTAACTTTCAAGCCAGTGGTCTCCTCCAACAACTCCAAGAGAAGTCTAGCCACATACAGGTGATGCTCACATTTTGCCAGGAAAAAAATAGTATCATCGGCATACTGTAGGTGGGTGACCGCGGGACCCCCCTGGCCACCTGGAATCCTCTAATGAAACGAGCAGCCTCTGCCCTCTGCCACACTCTACTAAGTACATGAGCCACCGGAACAAAGAAGAGGGGAGACATAGGATCTCCCTACCGGAGCCCTCTGCCACTATAAAATTAAGTAAATGGCTTCTCATTGACTAGCACAACAAAGGAAGCAAATGAAATACAACTTCGAATCCAAACAATCCACTTATCCCCAAATCCCATCTTCTTCAGCACTCGAGCAAACATAGTCAATTGACTCTGTCATAGGCCTTCCCAAAATCTAACTTCAGGACCAGGCATTTACTCTTCTGAGTCTTCATGGCATGCAAGCACTCATGGGCCACTAAAAAATTATCCTATATATGCCTCCCCCTGATGAAGGTTCTCTGATAGCAACTGACTAGCCTGTCCATAACTCTATCCAATCTCCCTCCTAGCAATTTGGTGATTGTCTTATATGTATTGTTCAACAAGTTGATAGGCTTGAAGTCCTTGAAATCCTAAGCTCCCCATTTCTTAGGGATAAGGACAAGGAAGATTTTATTAATACCCCCAAAGTGTGCCCTCGCTTCCTGAAACTCCCTAACAACTGCCACCAAGTCATGACTGATGACATCCCAACAGTGCTAGAAGAAGGTCAATGGGAAGCCGTCTGGTCCTGGAACTCTATCCCCTACAAGAGAGAAAATAACTTGACAAACCTCCTCCTATGTAAAGCTCTGAGAAAGATCCTCCCTCTCCTCAGGAGAAAGGCACGATAGAAGATCATCTGCTAATGAGGGTCTGAAGTGATCCTCCTTAGAAAATAGTCTGGAGAAGTAGTCCCTAGCCAAACCCCTGATGTGCTCATCTGAGGAGATAGCAAGCTCCCCCACTCTAATACAAGTAATGTTATTGACTCTCCTCCCTGAAGCGACGCGCTAGAAGTAACCAGTGCTCATGTCCCCCTCTCTTATCCATCTATCCCTAGATCTCTTCCTCCAATAGATTTCCTCCCTCGAGAGGATCTCCTCAAACTGACCCCTCAATGAGTCACGAGGGGACCTATCCTCTGCATCTAGCAAACTTGCTCCTCCAAATTGTCTAGTCCCTCAATCTGCAGAAGTATTCTATCCTTGGCTGCCCTTCCTGGGAGAGTGTTGTCCACCCCCCAGGTCATGAGAATCTGCACAATATGCTTCAACCTCAGCACCAAAGTGGCCATGGTAGATCGGCTAGCAACCTGAGAATACCAAGCTCCCCTGACAGTGTCTATGAAGTCCGCCTCCGTGAATCAAAAACGCTCAAGTCTGAATGAGAACCGCCTATCTTGTATCCGACTGGTCTTCAATAAGATGCGTTTGTGGTCAGACATCACTCTAGGCAACGGAAGCACCTGCACATGAAGGATAGTGATCCTCCCAATCCACAGAGACCAAGAACATGTCCAATCTCGAGCAAAATGCATCTGCTCACATGTTGGACCAGGTGAAGAAACCATGGGATGCCGAAATCCACCAGAGACGCCTCATCAACGAAAGCTGAGAAATCCTCCATCTCCCCAACACTGCCAAACTCTCTCGATCACTCCCACAACGTAGCCACCGCATTGAAATCACCCCCCACGCACCACGGCCTCCCAGAAGTATGGTGGAGACTAATCAACTCTTCCCAAAATGACCGCTTCTCCTCCTTCTTTGAGGACCATACACACCAGTGAAATCCGAAGAGAAGCCATCCTTCACATTAATGAAATGAAGGGACATAGCCCACCTACTCACATGCCTACCACCACCACCTCATCCACCTCAAAGGGGTTCCAAAGAACCATATCCCTCCAAACCTACCAACCGCCGGTGCTACAACACCCTTAGAATGTCTCGTCCCCCCACACTCCCTCATAAGAGACTCACCCTCTCCTTCTCACTTAGTCTCCTGGATGCAAAGAATGTCAATCTTACACCTCCTAACCAACTCCTTCACCGCCCTCTTCTTCTCTGTCCCCTAGAACCCTAACGTTCCATGAGACAGTCCTCATAAGACAGAATGTTTCTCACCTCCACCCCCTCGCTTCCCCCTTCCTTCTGTTTTCTCTGCTATGCCCTCCCTTCCTGTAGAATAGTGGTGCACCACCTCTTACAGATTTTGAAGAATGCCCCTTTGACATCCTAATCTGCCCCAGCTTCAAAGGAAAAGCTCGTCTTCTCAGCCCACTCCCTTACCTTATCCTCCATTAATTTTTCCACCTCTCCCACCATCCCCCTTAACTCCTCCCTGCTCAGTCGATGCCTCCAACTCGGCTCCTCACCCGCTGTGAGCAGGGCCACTAGCCCTCCCGGCAATGTCTGCGACACAACTAGCTCCCCGGCCACTGTCTCATCCTCAACCTCCTAAAGCTCGTCCCCCTGAAGAAGGCCCGTTGTGCCCGTCGTAGCCAGCTACACGACATCTGCCTTCAACTTGGGGCAGACCTACACCGATAAATCCGCCGTTGTGGCCTCGACAAACAGTCAAGGGTCAAAAGACGGCCGACACAAAGGAACCTGCTGACACTACCACATTGACAGGCCAAACCAGGAGTCGTTGTCGCTCCTTCCTACCTCAAACACGGCCGATGGCACCTCCCCGATCTGTCGTTTCCCTTTCCAGTCGTACGTTGAAGGAGATGGCGTCACAGATGTGGGCTTCCCTCCTACCCCCTGTCGCGCCTAGACAGGGGAGGTCGATGGACATAACCGGTAGCGGCTAGCCAACAACGAGGGAGGACGATCGGTGGTGGGCAAAGCTTCACCGGCCGGGCCTGCTGTGGCTGATGGCAACATGCAGCAAGCAAAATCGGGTGAGGGATATGACCCAAAATAGGTCCAGGCAAACCGGTAAGGACCGGTCTTGCAGGTAAGTCACCGGTAATGAGCCCAGGACCCAAACCCTCCAAGCCGCAACCCAAAACCCCGTCCACAGTCGCTGAGGAAAGGCCGGCCCGATCCGCTCCGGCTTGACCCGATTTGCCAACACTATGCGAAGTCGATTCGAATTCAAATCGACCGCCAAGACTTCATCCCTACCTCTCATCGGGACCTCTGCAACCCTAGAGCCGGTGGAGTGACCCGGAGCTCCTCCTAGATCCAAAGACGCACAGCAGTGATCACCCCGACGAGGTTGACGAAGACGACCGCCGGAATAACCGCCGCACTAGGCACTACCACCGTGGCCACTACACAAGTGCGAGAGCAGCATAAGGAAAAGCCCAAGCTTCCGCATTCCAGCCACCCGAAGCCCTCGCCGTCACAGAGGTGCAAGGGCACCCCTTCAAAGACCACTCGGACAAGCGAACCCATGGCATCGAGGAAGGTTCCCCTGCCCTCCAACCACCTATGGAGACGGAGTAAGGCTCCTCCGACAACCAAGCACCCCACGGCGACCATCTTGGACATAGACTCCCCATCTTGTCCTAGAACCATGAAGGTGGACAAAGCCACCCTCACCAGTTCCCAGTAGCCACCCGCCACCTCCACGAGCCGGCTTCTAATCACCTCAGCTTCCACGTGCACATCCATAAGAGACACACCGAGACACCACCGGAGCCAGGCGAGCCTGGCTTGGAGGGGCTCCACCGAGATCTCCCCCACGTCAAGCCACCGCTTGCTCACTGACGACCTCCGCGGCGGGTTGTTCACAACCACGTTGGGATAGGAATGTCGACCACTGGTCGTATCATCTCGGACAGCCCCATTCCTAGTGCAGAAGTGGTGGATATTCCCACAACGGCCGCAGTTGAAGCAAGTGGGTGGGAAGCCTGAGGCCCGAGCCCCTTGCGGCGTGTCCCACACCACCTGAGCCGCCGGAACTAAGTTCGGCGAGAACATGACCCCACTCAGAGCTTCTCTCTCTATAAAAGTCTAGAGAGAGAGAGAGTCATGAAAACCATCTGATAAAGCTTTGTTGGGAATCCATCCAATTCCAACTTCCTATTTTTGGAAGATTGGAAAACAACTCCTTTGATCTCATCATTATCAATTGGCTCGCAAAGTTTCTAAACACATTCAGGTAATAGATATAACTTTCATTTTACTTCAACGTTGCAATTCACTTGCCCCTGAATCAAGAGTGATGAAAAGAACTGCACTGCATGAGATTTTACAGCTTCTAAATCATAAATAATGGATCCATCTTCTGTTCTGCATTTTTTTTTTACTATGCTCATGACCCTTCTAGCTGTAGAAGTATTTAGTGTTAGTCTCCTAAAGATAACCAGCTCTGCCTTGATTTCTTCCTAATGTAAGATGACTCCATCTCCATGGCCCGAAAGTATGCCAATCTGCCCTCATTTTCACTGCTAATTAGACCCGCATCTATGGGCTCTATAGTAATTCAATTGGAAATTTCACTAGATTAGACTTGGCTTTAGAGTTCTTTGCAGGCACATCATCAAAATCTATTATGTTCCAGTTCTTTGAGAGTATTTTTTACTGACTTCAACTTTATGCACAGTATACATGATGAGGGGAGCCCACAACATTAATGTTTCATGCCTCCTGGACAACCTGCAAAAATTGAAGATGTGCACTCCGCACATGAAAAACATTGAATGGTTCCTTCCTTTGTCAATATCCTTTGAGCAGATGCTTAGCACAGAGTAATCAGAAAAATATGGAGCACCATAGTCTGCATAACTTTAAGGATAAACAGTTAACTGCTCATCATTAATCAAGCATTTATCTAATTGAACTACAATCCTCTTGGTATCTGAAGCTCAATTACTCTATGAGAAAATATTTCCAATTGACTTCATGTCCAGCAGATTAAAAGCAAGGATAACATCATTAAACTCCTGAAGAGAAGATTGGGGCATTTTCCCATCAGGAAATCAAATAGAATTAAAGTCCCCCATTAGAATCCACAGGACTCTACCAACACTAGCACCCAATGTAGTTATATCATGCCATAGCTACCTACATTTTGACATCATAATAGAAACATATATTGTTGCAAGGAGAAAAGAAGTGTTGGTGGCTAAATCAATCCCCTAAAAATTGAACATACTAGTCCGAATCACCAAGTTTCTGGATTTGAACAGACCTGGAATTCACAATAACCGAACTCTACCCCCCAAGGAGTGTGACTCATTAGAAATGAAGTCTGAACCAGCCCAAATCTGATTTTTTCGAAGGATGATATGTTGTGATTTCAAATTAGTTTCCACAAGAATCACTTAGTTTCATCATATTTATTACAGATAATAAAAATAAAATATCGGAGCTCCTTATGGCAATGTGCTTTATTCATTCACCCAACATTTCAACTTAGTATCATCATATTTAATACAGATAATAAAAATAGAATGTAACTAGAAAAAACTCAATTTCGCAAGTGGGACCTGTTTTTATTTGATATCGAATATTCCTTATTCTTATAACCCCTTGCAGCCTTTTCCTTTACTTTGTGTTCAGCAAGACAAGAGCAGAGGCGGGCCCCACCTTCCCTTTTCTCTTATCAACATCATCGACAGCATGAAGTTCAAAAAAAATCATCAAGGAGACAGAAGTACCAGGAGAGGGAGAGTCCAAGCCATCGTGAATAGATCCCTGAACACCTGGGCCTCCCATAACCTCTTTAGAAATCCTCCTCATCACCTAGGTATCAGAGTTAGAGATAATCACCGTACGAGATGCATCAACAATGACTCGAAATTTTAGAACCCAGAGTAGAAGCCACCACTGGTCGAGATCGGTCATGAGAACTCAAAATACAGTAGAAACACAAATGACTCATTGACTCAACTTGTTCCAATGTCCCTCCCTCCACCGCGTGCAAAATGCGTGTTCCGCCTGCAATGCCAAGAACTGATTAGAAAGAGGAATAGTAGATTCCGTCACAGAAGCACTTGCACTTCTTTTCTCACGAAACTCCTTCCTCAAATTCTTCTTCATGCGATATTGGCACTGTCCTTCAAGATGACCAAAGGAAGAACATCTAGAACACTTCTATCGCTTCTAGGGATAGGTGACAACAATCCTACACAATTGACCATCATGATCACTGTAGAAAACCTACTCCGACAACTCCTGCTCTGCCTAGACTAAGACACAAGCTCAAGCAACAACCTTTTCTTCTCTGTCGTGAGTATATTGAGATAAAGCACCTCCCCCAACACACTTCACAACTTTGCAATAAACCTTTTAGTCCATATGTGCAAAGGCAAGCCATAGAACGACACTGTTGGTCACGGAATATTTTCAAGAACTGGGTCTATAAGTTTCTCACTAAGCCTCTTGAAGAAAAAAGGGAAATTTATAATGATGCACATATAAGGGCAGTATAAATAGCTTGTGCAGGGTTTATTCCGTAGATGTGCTTCGTATCAAATAATTTGGGTTCGAGTGTTGGACCTTTCCCCACATACCGCAGTCAGTGTTGATTTATATCGGCATAACATCCGAACACCCTTGATTGACAGTCAAAGAAATCCTAAGGTCCCTTACATAGGTTCTGACACTAAGGACAAGCTCACTTGCACGACTCATAGTTAACTCTCATTCACCACCGAAAGATTGATAGAACTAGGGTTTTATCAAAGACCTCATTAAGTTTAGACAAAAACCCTATAATTTGGGAGCATGAATGTTACTTCTGTAGAAGCCGTAGGCGCTATTAAGGTGTCAGGAGGTTATCTGGACTCCAAAGATATTTTGGTAATTTTACCCTGCCAGGGGCTTTTCTATAATTTCTAGGGTGGAGGAAGACTATAGTGTAATCTCTAACTTCCAGAGGCACTGAGGCATTTCCAGAAGGTGTTGAGGACTGTTAGGTCGTTTCTGAATCACATGAGTATTTTGATAATTTTATCAGACCCAGGGCAGACTTATGTTGAGATGACACTTAGGTGCCAGATTGAGTTGACAAGATCTCTAAGTGAAAGAACAACAATGGACTTCATAAAAGACGCGTGTGCGTTGATTCTTAAAAGAGAGGGGCATATACGTAATTTCCTGAAAGTCAGGGCCTATCCGCAATTTTCCTTGGTGCACATATGAGAGGAGGTAACTAAGTGCACTTGTGTATAAGCATAAGGGTTGTCGGCAAATTGTCGACTATACATAAGAGGTCTCCACACTGACACGGGGCATGATGGCATAGCCACAATTACGAAAAGTCGTAGGATAGAACTACAGTTTACAGGACTTGAGTTTTCTTGCAATTCTCGTAGGGACATTTCTGTAATTCCCAATTATCTGGAGAAATTACGTAGCTTGGCCATCCATAATGCATAAAAAATTACAAACATAACCTCTAGGAGCATAAATGTAAGACTCGGGCCTATAAATTTCTCACTGAGTCTTTTGAAGAAAAAAGAAAAATTTATAAGGATGCACATATAGGGGCAGTATAAATAGCCTATGCAGGGTTTATTCTGTGGATGCACTTCGTATCAGACGGTTTGGATTCGAGTGTTAGATCTTTCCCCACTGACCGCAATCAGTGTTGATTTATATCAGCATAACGTCCGAACACCCTGATTGACTGTCAAAGAAATCCTAAGGTCCCTTACATAGGTTCTAACACTGAGGACAGACTCATTTGCAGGACTCATAGTTAACTCTCATTCACCACTGAAAGATTGATAGAACTAGGGTTTTATCAAAGGCCTCATTAGGTTTAGGCAAAAACCCTATAATTTGAGAGCATGAATGTAATTCCGCAAAAGTCGTAGGCGATGTTAAGGTGTCAGGAGGTTGTCTAGACTCCAGGCCAAGGTGGAGGGAGACTATAGTGTAATCTCTAACTTCCAAGGGCACTGAGACAGTTTCCGGAAGGTTTTGAGGGCTATTAGGCCGTTTCTGGACCACGGGGCTATTTTGGTAATTGCATAAGATCCAGGGCAAATTTAGGTTTGAGATGACACTTAGGTGCCAGATTGAGCTGACGAGATCCCTAAGTGAAAGAACAACAATGGGCTTCATAAAAGACGCATGTGTGTTGATTCTTAAAAGAGAGGGGCATATACGCAATTTCTCAAAAGTCGAGGTCTATCCACAATTTTCCTTGGCACACACATGAGAGGAGGCAACTAAGTGCACTCGTGTATAAGTACAAGGGTTGTCGACAATTGTTGACTGTACATAAGAGGTCTCCGCACTGACGCAGGAGATGAGGGCATAACCACAATTATGGAAAGCCGTAGGATAGAACTACAGTTTACAGGACTTTGATTTTCTTGCAATTCTCAGAGAGGCATTTCTATAATTCCCAGTTATCTGGAGGAATTACATAGTTTGGCCATCCAGAATGCGTAGAAAATTACAAACAGTCTCAAGAGGCATAAATGTAAGACCCGGGGGTATTTATAAAACATACCCTTAATGGGCCTTTACAAATAAACACGCAAACGATCTATCTCCTTCGTGTCTTGGTTCTCTAGTTGCTTCATCTCCCCTCCTTTTTTCCTGTCAGTCTTCCTCCTTGGACCCAGGGGGTATTTATAGAAGGTGGGGGACCCACCCTGACAAAAAAGGGGTTTTTGAACCCCCCCCCCCCCCTTTTGACAGAAAAGGTATTTTTTGGACCCCACCTTGATAGAAAATGTCAATTTTGGACCTTAGGTTATCAAGGTGGGGTCCTATACCCTTTTTTGTTTGTTGTGCTTTTTTTTTGAAAACCTAGGGAGAGTGGGCCCGAGCGTGGTGAACATACCCTAGTGGGGTATGTTTAACCCCGCTGGGCCCTGCGGGGGTCAAGTGGACCCCGATTTGGACCCAAGCGGGGTCAACAGACCCCGATGGGGTTCGATTTGACCCTGCTGGGGCCGACGGGGTCCACTGAACCCGCGCGCCACCCCAGGCGGGGGCAATCAGACTCGTCGGGGTCTGATTGACCCCCTGGGTCCCAACGGAGTCAACGGGACCCCGCGTGGGTCCCATAGGGGCCAAAAACCCTGGGCGGTCCTTTTTTCTACCACGGTGGAGTTCCCCGACCGGTTCCTCCTCTTGAACCCTGCTTTGGCCTCCTTTTTTGCCCTTTGCTCGCAGTACGATGTGTGAAGAGGACGACGGGAGGTTTTCGGCGTTTGTTTGTGTTTGTTTGTGCCGCCGGCGAGGAGGAAGGAGCGTGCCTCGGTCTAGACCGCGTGATATACGGTGTTTGCTCTCTTCGACAAGTGTACGTAAGAATTTTTCTTCATCCCCCCTTTTTTCTGCTTCAACACATTTCATGACTGAGCATGGTCGGGTCAATGGACCCCGGTATCGTGGAGATACTCCATGGTATGATGGTGTCGGCTTGAAGCTACGCTGCGCCCGTTAATTAATCATGAGGGCAATTTCTCGAAAATATTTCGAGAAAATTTGGGGTACAACAGACACCAACAAAGGAATGGATCTCAAGCTATCCAGTTGCATGCACAGATTTAGATATCATTGTCGAAGTATCAAAGGGTGTCCTCGAACAATGTAGAACCCTTCCAACATCCATTGAAGAACTTCCAACAAGTTAGACTTACATATTAAAAAAAAACATTCACTAACATGTGCAGCTCATGGCCATGAGAATTCCATGTTGATTTAATGAGCGCAAACAACGGGAGATAAGATGTTTAGCAGCCTACCACGTATCCCACTAGTGCATATAACCAAATCTTTTCAAGTTCTCTTGAATCTCCTTCTTCATACACTGCTACTTTCTTCCCATCTAAAACTTAAGGTTCGAAGAAATCAAGCTTGAGAAACAACAAAGAATCAGAGGTCTTGAACAAGGTCATCCAAGGTTAGGGTGTCAAAGATACTCCAACTGGTGCCCTCGAATGTGACCGTGAATGCTCCTTGACTATGCTCTCTCCCTTCTCTCCGAGGGAAAGGATGGTAACGAACCTATGGAAGGGATGTGAGATGCAGATTGCAGGACAACGGAGAGAGGGATAGCTTGTGAGGGGATGACCGCAGAGGCCTCAACCTTTGCGCTACCCACCTCTAGCGAAGGCATCCCCCCCATAATGTCCTTTTCTTGTCAAGGTTCTCTTGTAGTCGCCAGAGCTTCTCTCTTCTCCCATCGTCCGTAGCGAGCTCCTCCTATGACATGTAGGTTGCAGCCCAAGGCCTCCTTCCCTTTTAAGTATGCAGATATGCTCCCAACTAATCATATGAAGTGCTTTAGTTTCCTTAGACCCATCCCAAAAGAAAATGTTCAGGAGTTTCTCTACTTCATTAATCAATCCTGCAGGCAAAGCAAATGAGGCTAACCAATAAATAGAATAAGAACATAACATTGGACGAATGAGTTCTAATATGTCATGGCAGGATGGGAGGATAGACAAGCTCTGGCGACCGCTAGAGAATCTCGATCGGGAAAGGGCATCTCCTACCCATGGGGGCGATGCCCTCACTGACGGTGGCAGCACAAGGGTCAAGACCTTTTCAGGGGTCATCCCCTCACAAGTTGTCCCTCGCTCCACCATCCTTCAATCCGCATCTCACATCCTTTCTTCCGCAGGTCTGAGATCATACGTTCCCTCAAGGAGAAGGGAGAGAGCACGGTCAAGGGGACGTTCATGGTCACGTTCGAGAGCACTAGATGGAGTAGCTTAGACACCCCAACCTTGGACGAGCCTGTTCAAAATCGTTGACTCTTCATCGGATCTTAAGCTTGACTTCTTCAAAGCCTTAGATTTCAAATTGTTAGAAAGTAGCAATCTATGAAGAAGAAGATTCAAGGCAACTTGAAGGGAAATGGTCGCAAGCACTGTTGTGATACGTGATAGGCCTCCGAACATCTTATCTCCCATTATTTGCATTTATCAAATCAAGATAAAACCCTAATGGCCATGAACTGCACATGTTAGAGAATAGTTTTCTTATACGTAAGTTTAACTTGTTGGAAGATCTTCAATGAGTGTTAGAAGGGTTCTAGACTATTCAAGGACACCCTATGATAATCCGACAATGGCCTCTAGATTTGTGCATGAAGCTAGACAGTATGAGCTCCATTCCTTTGTGGGTGTTGCTCTATGGCTTGCCTCTACACCTTTGGAGACACTCGATGGAGGAAGTGTTCTGGGATAGGATCATGATGGATAGTTGCGCATGATTGTTGTCACTTATCTCCGCAAACCACGGAAGTGTTCTACGTGTTTTTCTTTTGGTCATCTTAAAAGATAGTGCCAAGATTGAATGATAAAGATTGTGAAGGAGTTTCGTGAGAAAAGAAGTGCAAGTGCTTCTGGGATGGGATCTATTCCTATTCCCAATCATTTCTCGACGTTGTACGAGGAACATGCCAACACGACGCACCACTGGTGTCATACGGCGGCATCCAACACACGGTAGAGGGAACGACATCGGAACCATGTAACTCAACACCAAGATTCATCCCACTGTAGGGCAATACGATCCAAGATTAAAAGGCACGTCCTATCACGAGATTCGTAAGACTATTTTGCATAAAGAGATAAAAACAACTCAAGAGTTGGTGGATGCCCAAAAAGAAAATTGGATGAAATATGGTTGTAGCATTATGTCTGATGCATGGACAAATGTGAAGGGGTGAACACTGATCAACTTTCTTGTGAACTCTCCACGTGGGATTGTTTTCTTGAAATCAGTGGATGCTTTCAATATGTTTTCTTTCTTTGTCTCACTATCATTCTGTCTTATTATCTCTCTCTCTCTCTCTCTAGGTAGGACTATTTTCTTGAAATCCATTGCTTCTTCACATGTGAAAGATACTAAATTGTTGGCAGATTTATTGGACAAGGTTATTAAAGAAGTTAATGTTGAGCATGTCATCCAGATTGTGACAGATAATGAGTTTAGTTATGTGACAACTGGGAAAATGCTGATATCAGCCTATCCTCATTTATTCTAGACACCATATACTGCCCATTGCTTAGACTTAATGTTGGAGGACATGTCCAAATTGCCCCCAATGAAAGAAACCATTTGTAGGGATAAATGGTTACTACATTTATTTATGGACACAAGAATACTTGCTATAATGAGAAAGTACACAAATGACGAGAACCTGGTACGTGCAACTATCACTCACTTTGCCACCAACTACCAAAACTTGTAAAGTTTGCTTGATTGCAATGATAACTTGAGAAGAATGTTATTAGCTTGCTAGTAACAATAGGTGGGTCAAAAAAACTGAAGGGAAGAAGAAAGAGGGCATCCTTTTGAAGACTTCTTTTTGGAATGATGTGGCATATTCATTGCAAATATTCAAGGCCCTTGTTATAGTTCTACAATTGGTTGATGGAGAAAAGCCAGCTATGGGATATACTTATGAAGCCACGGATCGTGCAAAGGAGAGCATTAAAAGTGCACTGAATGGAAAGCTTGACAAATATGATCCAATTTGGGATATCATCGATAGACGGTGAGACTTTCAATCGCATCGTCCCTTACATGCAATTGACCTTTATCTCAATCCGGCGCTTTATTTCTATAATTCAAAAATTGAATATGATCAAGAAGTTAAACAAGGGCTATATGATTGCATTGAAAAGCTATCTCCAGATATCTTGGTCCAAGATGCAATTTTCAAGGAGATTGCAGCTAATCAGTATGCCCAAGGGTTATTTGGGAGAGAAATGGCCAATGTGCTACTATGGTTCCAAGTATGGATGCTTTTCTTGTCTAATTTTCTTTTCATTCATAAAGTAAGAATTATTCTGAATTATGATTCGTTTATGGTGTGTAGCTACTTGGTTGTTGAACTTTCAAGTACATAAAAGATGTTCCCTTAGTGTCCTTTTTTTTGTTTAATTGATTGCGAATAATATATGTGTAGGTGCACACAAGGAAAATGAATAGGTTAGAGCAAAAGAGGCTGAACGGTCTCATTTTTTAGCAATATAATCAACGCCTCCGTGCTCGTCATTTGCATCTTAGCAAAGTGACTATGATCCTATTTCTTTGGATGGCATTGATGATTGCAATGAGTGGATAACTCATCCTCCAGAAAAGAATGATTTTGTGGATGAAGGGGAGGACCTCACATGGCTAGATGTTGAAATTACTGCCAATGTTAATGAAGAGGAAGGACCAACCACAAGGGCGGCAACCAACAAGCATCGGCTAGGAAGGGAAAAAGCATTGCCACGTCACACTCCATAGACGAGATTGATGTTGACTCCGAGGAGACATCGCAATTGGAGAATGAGCTCCCAAGTGATAGGGACTCCTCTTTTATGAGTGATAAGGAGTGTTTAACTCACGAAAATTTAACGGATAATTAATTTACGGGGGGGAGGAAATAAAAGAGAAAAATATTCGAGACATGCACGTTGGTTTATTGGCATGCATATAAGAGCCGGTTACGGCATATAAGTTCAACATTCCGTGAATTGAGTTTATCAGATGATTAGGGTTCGGGTACTGGACAATTCCCCACCGACCACAGTCGGTGTTTATTTACATCGGTACGAGTCCGAATACTCTTGATTAACTGCCAAAGAAAATCCATCATTTACATAAAGTTAGCTGTGATGCTGAAGGCATTGCCCTGAGCGCTAAGTCGTGTGAGGCGATGCCTAGTATTGAGAATATTTTAGGAAGGACTATGGGCTTAACCGACGTAGTTACGAGGATCGAGGTAGATCCCCAAATTTGAGACCTCATGGCTCGAGGCCACTGTGTTGGCCATTCGACCTTTATGAGGTTAACTGAGCCTCGAAACTCCATAATTATCTTTGCAGGATGCAAAGCATGGTATTTCGCGACTCAAGCGTTCACAAGATTCTGTAAAATCATGCTCACATGGCCACTAGTATATTTCATAAAATATTATAAAGTGCACAAGACATTGCAGGTACATTTCACGAGTACAGAATTGTCGACAAGTTTTTCCGATTACACATGACCCTTCGTTCATAGGCAATCAAGATTTTGGTTATACATGACCCTTTGCTCACAGGCAATCAGGGCAATTTCGGACCTATCATGGGTATCTCTGCAATTCTCCACTTTTGGTGGTATTTCTGTAGTTTTTCCCCCTTTCAGGGCATTTCTGTAATTGTCCCGTCATTGGGGGTATTTATGCAATTTGTCCCGACCAAGGATATTTCGGTAACATCTGGACTGAACGGGAGTTTTTGTATAATCTTGGCAATAGGCACAAGTCCCTCATTGGGGAAGACCCGTTGACCACAGACTCTCGGGAGATTGCTTCCCTTTCTTAAGCTCTCATGAGTTGGGGCCCAGCTTCGAGCGTCCATCAGCACAACGTCGGAGATCGACCTGGAGTTTGTAGCATACCCTCACAACACAACCATAGCCACCACACAAGCACAAAACCCAGGGAGATGGACCTTCAAAAGAAACACAAGCACCCAACACTCTCTCTCGTCTGCGTTCTTCTATGTCTTTCTGTTCTTTTCTCAAATGGACTCCACTGGGGGTATTTATAGAGTCTCGAAGGACTCTAACGGTTACACCTCTACCCGGGCCAAAACAAGGGAATTTGGGAGTGGATCTGGGGCAAAACAAGGGAAATTGGGAGTGGATCCGGGGCAAAACCAGGGATGAGGGGTGGACCCGGTCCAAATCCCCATGTGGGGGGTGGAACCGAGGCAAAACCCCATGTGAGGGGGTGGACACGGTCCAAACCCCCCATATGGGGGTGGAGCCGGGGCAAAACCCACATGTGGGGGTTGGACCCGGGGCAAAACCCCCATATGGGGGTGGACCCGGTCCAAACCCCCCATATGAGGGTGGAACCGGTCCAAACCCCCCACACGGGTAAATCCAAGCAGCTGCTCCCCTTTTTCTTCAGATTTGATTATTTTTTTTCCAAGAGCTGCCGTTATTGTCGTTGCGGTAGGGGTGTAACTGCTGCAATATTATCAGCCGCAGATACCACTTTGAGTTTATTCTTCAACCTCTTCCTTAATGCTGCCTTTTCAGCAACACACAAGGCCAATTTATCAACCCAGTTTCTGAGCTCATGGCTGACAGTTTCCTAGCACACTGGCACCAGGATCCTTTACAGTCAAAATGGAATTTAGAACCAAGAAGTCTCAGCAAAATAGTTGATGACAAGTTTGATGGTAGTCCAACATACAGGCCAACACATAGAATGGATGCAATAACCATCTGAGTCATGGTTGTTGCCTTATTGGTCTCATATTGTGACATCAACATGAGTCTGGTAAACCATACCAGGACAACTCAGGCTTCTTCTTTTGGGGAAATGCAACTTTTGTTGCACACAGCTGCCAACTTAGTTGTTGTTGCTGCTGCTATTAGTCTTGTATTGCTACTGCTGCCATTGAGCTGTTGCTGCCACCCTTGGGCTGCTGCTGCTGCCACTGGGTTGCTGCTGCTACTACCTTTGAGCTGCTGTTACTGCCCTTAAGCTGCTGCCATTATATTGCTGTTGCTGTCACTTGGTTGCTGCTGCTGCCATCGAGCTGCTGCTGCCGCCCTTGAGTGCTGCTGCTGCAACTGAGCTGCTGCTGCTGTTGCAGAGCTGCTGTCATTGGTATTATGTTGATGCTGCTGCTATGTTGCCACTGCTGCAACTACTTTAACACTTAGGCTGCTGCTGAAACCATTTTGTTAGCTGCTAATTCTGTTAGCTGTGGTTGCTAACTTATTTGCTGTGATGTTGCAGCTATTTTGGTTAGGTAGGGTAGAATTTAATCAACCCAAAAAACCTTTGATCCTGTGTACAGGGTGGACCCGGGGCAGAAAAACCCCCCTAGGGGTTAGAACCGGGGCAAACCCCCTTGGAGAGGGGTTGACCCAGGGCAAATCGCCCAAAGGGGGAGTGGACCCAGGGCAAAACCCCCCCTTGAGGGTGGGACCCGGGACAAACCCCCAAGGAGGGGGTGGACCCGGGACAAAACCCCAAGGAGGGGGTGGACCCGGGGTAAACCCCCCCCCCCCATTTTGGGGGTGGACCCGGGGCAAACCCCCCAAAAAGGGGTGGACCCGGTCCTAAACCCCAAAAATAGGTGGAAAAAGGGTGGCTGCCCCCTATAAATGCTCCCCCACTGTTCATTTTTCACATGAAGAGAGGGAAATTGACGTTTCCCACGTGTGTGGTGACTTGGTGATTTTGTGCTAGGTGGGGGGGTTTCATATCAATGACTTCCCCTTCCTAACCCATTTCACTCACCATATATATTGTGGAATTTAACCACTTGTGGATGTCTTTTCCCCCAACTACTTTGAGGGGCAAATTGGTTCAACAAGGAGGCTTGAGAGTTGAGAGAAATTTTACGGCACATGATTGTAGACTATTTGAAACACTTTGTGTTATGGGATTATGTAATTGACTTTGTTTGGTTGTTTACTTGTTTTAATTTTGTTATAATATTGCACTTGTTATTCTTGTTTAGTGTATTTGCATGTATGAAAATATGTGTTACTCTTGTTTTGGAATGAATGGATTTAGAAAATTTATTGACTTTATATATGTGCTTTTTGATATTTACTTTTCAAAAAATACATTTTTGTGATATTTAGACATGTAGTTTAATTTCTGATTTATATATTTAATAAAATCTCACTTCAAACACTTTAAATGCCTAGGCGAAGCCATCACCTAGGCGTTTGAGGCGTGAGGCGACCCCCTGGTCGCCTCACGCCTCTGATTACATGGCATCTGAGTGACAGTGTTAAAGTTCCGTAGTGCCAGCTAACAGAGCAATGACCTCCCTAACTCCAAGGCTGATTGGACAGGTAACCATCAGATGATCTACAATTTCCACATCGTTACCACAAAAGATACAAGTAATGTCATTATCAAGCACCCATTTTTGCTTATGTATAATTTTGTGACTATGCATTTCTGATGGAGAAGCTACATAAACGTTTGCACTTTTAGAGGGGATTTCACCCTCCAAACTGCCCCAAAAGGAGTAATGGTGAACAAGAACCCTAACAAAACTCATAGAAAGCCTTAACAGAGAACTGTGCATCATTCTCCCCCGAGATGAAGCAATCCTTTTCATTGATTATGACTATAACACTCCATTAATTGATTAGATTCCAACTCATCATCATCCATAAACACACTCCGAACCTGAACATAACAATTAGTGGTGGTGGAGTCCTCCTGATAGCATTGCTTACTGTGCTTCATTTGTTAGATGGAAGGTGATAGACTTTTGTAAACATGTTCGTTAGATACCTATCACCACACAGTGGTCCTTCCAGAATAGTCTTATTTCCAGTACCCACAACAGAGATTCCTTTTTTTCCAGAGAAACTGCAGTTTACAAAATCCTTTGCTGCACAGGAGACAGAAGAGCACTGTTATCAGTTCAAGATAAAATCTGTGAAGCAAATGGTAGTCAGTGCAATTTCCGAAGGAAAATTGTCCCTGCCAGTAAATCCCAAAGCCACTTGCCTAGAAGGGCCAAATTCATTGGAGATGTCACCTCCGAACCACCTAGTTTTTGCAACCTGCAAACTTTATCCCACTTAACTAATGGGATAAAATATCTTTGCAACCACCCCACACAAAATGCCTTCAAATACATCTAACAGCAGAAATGAAATGGAAAACAGATAAATAGTGCAAGGGAATAGACAATAACACTTTACCAAAGTTAATCTTCCCCCAAATGACAGATGTTTGGCCTTTCCCCATGCAAGTCTCTTCTGCAATCTAAAGATAAGTTGGTCCCATTCTGAAATTCTAGTTTCTCTGTGTACTCTACATACCCAAATACAGAATAGGTAACCAGTCCACCTGACAACCAACAAACTGGACACATTCATGAACCCCATTTTTAGCCACATTAATACCAATCAGAGCTGCTTTTTCAAAATTAATCATCAAACCAATATAGGCCTGAAACATTTAAGTGTGAACACCAGGATCTCAGCTGGTCAAAATTCTCCTTGATCAACAAGGCACAATCAGCATACCGTAAATGTGACGCAGAAAAAGGAGCTCTGCAGAGTTGAATAGTCTGAAACCAACCTTGGAATTCTGCCTTGACCATAATTCTACTCAACACATTGGTTACCAGAACATAAACAAGGAGATAATGAATCACCTTGGCAGGTACCCCTTGAACTAGTAAAGATACCAAAGACATTACATTGAAGATAATAGAGAAATGAGCTGTGGTCACACAGGACTGCACCATACCAATCAGATTTTCAGGGGAACTGTGAATACCCACCATGGATTGTAATCACGCAAGATTCTTGGTCTCAATGACGTTCCGAGAAATGAGGCGGCCAAAACCAACCACCAAAATAGTCATGTAGAGCTCAAAATCCTCTAAAAGGTGCTGAGCCACGACTTTTGACTGGACTGGGCAGTCCCCATGGAAGCGCCTTTGGCACAGATTTATTGCAGTCCCCTGCACCCCCTTCCCCCTCACCCCAATCCCATGCCACCATCAGCCCATTACTGTCAACTGTCAACTTTAAGGCACAGCGACCACACTGTGAACTTCACTGCTGAGCTAGCACCACCACATCATGCCGCAGCACCCTCCTGAACCCCATGCCGCCACAGTTCCCCCCAACCCACCCCGAGCCATGACACCTCATCTGCTGTCTACTGCCACTGTCAAGGGGGGTCCAGCAAACATGTCGCAAGCCATCATCCCAAGCTGCCACCGCCACATGCCGCTGCAGCCCTCCCCTCCCAAGGTGCCCCACACCCACCAGGGCCACCAGCCTGTCTGCCATCAACCGCAACTGGCGAGCCGCCACCGCCATGAGGTCCCCACTGCAGAATCTGCTCTCGCCTCAAGTTGCTGCTACAATCTCCTCAAAGTCTTTGAAAGAGGAAGAGGGGATGAGGGAGGGTGCACTCACAAGCTGACTGTGGCAGTATCCTGCTTTACTTCCGGCAAAGAAGAATAAGGAAGAAGAAGGGCACTGAGTCCCTGTTTTGTATGTTTTTCCAGGTTAGTGGGGAAGGAACCTCTCCTCCCTCACCTTCATTGTACCCCCTCTAAATTTATCTTCAATAAATTTCTTGTATATCAAGTAGTACTGAATTGAAACATGATGTCAAAGGCTGATTGATCTTATTAACAAAAGGCACTCCTAAATGACATGCATGGTGGAATAGGACAAAATTTCCCAGGCTTTAATCTTTCTAAAGAAGAATGAACCCATATATTCACTGATCACTCTATAATACAAGACCCTCTTTGCAGTGATTATAGGTTCATCCTTCAAAAAGTAAAAAGGAACTTCAGTTCAATATGCTTGATAAGCAAGCATTGTCCTTCTATTCAGGCATGAAGGTGTACCACCACCACCAAGAAAGAGTCCCATAAATGACCCTAGAAAATTCCTAGTTAAAGGCAAAATTGATAGTTTCTCAACTTAACAGAAAGAGAGAAATGGAACCATACTCTAGCATTAAAACAGAGAAAAGATGGAAAAACCCCTCATAGGCATCATGTGAAACATATATGGACACAGCAGCATCACCAAGCAAAACACAGATTTTGGATATGTGACTTTGTAACTGTGCAAACACAGATATACATGGACACACAGAGATACATTATGTCTCATTGAACAAGAACATAAAATATGATATATAAGAAATGGCAAGGAAAAGAGACAGCAGAAGGAATATGTCATACCATATGCATTCCCTATTTCATTTATGCTTCCAAACATGGCAACAAAGGCAACACAGCCAACAAGCAGAAACCAATTTATAACTGGTATATATATCTGGCCCATGAACTTTCGGGATGTGTGAATGATTTTCAGACGGGGGAAGCAACCAAGAGCCATCGATTGTTTTATACATGAAAATGTTGCTGTTGTCATTGCTCGACTGGCAATCAGCGCAGCAATATTTGCTATAAAAAAGACTGGCCAGAAAGCTCCACCTGCCAAACATGCTCTGGTTGTAGTTAAAACAAGGATAAAAGGAGAACAGAAATAGAAACCATCATATGAAGAGGTGAATCAGCTGGTTTATCAATAGTGAAGAACTTTCTGCTTCAACTAAGAATAAGAATGCCCCATGTAGCTTACTTGGGATAGATGAAAAGAAAACTTGCTCAGTCTCAGATTGATTTGCCATAAGGAATGCAGCTTGACCAAGGTATCCCAGAAGTAGGCAAGGGAGAACCAGAAAAATGAAAGTCAGCTGCCCAAATAATTCATCAATAAAACATGAGAAAGGTTCAAATCAATGAGTAGGGAAAAAAACAGGAATGTAATTATGCACAGAACCTCAATTTAGAAGGTACATATACCTGAACTGATCTAACAGAGAAATAGCAAAGATCTGCAAACATTGCCTCAGATCCTACAAAATGGTAACCCTGAAGTACTTATTCATGATAATGTGTGATGAACAAGAAGACATTTGATTATGAATAAAATTCAAGAATGAAAGTAAAAATCTAGCAACAATCCATGTTAGGATAAGGTGATATAATTAATGCTCACATGAAGAATTAATAGAAGCAGATGACAACCATGATATCCATCGCTTATGAGCTTATCCAGGAAAAATATAAAATAGTGTAAACCAGATGCTTACACTCATGAATGGAGAATCACATTTGGTTTCATTGCATATACATCAGTGCTATGATTTTAAATTGCACAAATCAAATTGCAAGGAATGCATTGGCATGTATAATTTGTTGCACATTACACGCAAATGTGCTACTACCATCACCTCACCTAACCTACTCGATCACACTTTGGTGTAAACCATAAGAAAATGAGGAAGTCGCCAAAATGCCCCCCAATCTTCTCAGCCAACACCCAGCACTCTTCCCTCACCACAAAACTAATGGTGGGTGGGAGAAAACTCCATATGCAGCAGGGGTGGGGTCAGGGTGTTCACTTCATCAACAACATGGAACCTGTACACTGCATAGAGAGACAAACACACAAAGGGGACAAACACACAAAGGGGATGACCCTACAGAACACACACACACACACACACACACACACACACACACACACACACACACACACACACACACACACAAACCTGTATGCTACATAGAGAGACAAAACACACAAAGGGGATGACCCGATCAACTAGAGCTGCTCCTCCGCCACATTACCGACAAGGGGCGCCTATAGGTTGGAGGGATGTCCTAGGCTCCTAGCATTGAATGACCCATTCACTTCAAATCCCTCCCAGTGCCAGAATGCAAACTGCAAGTCAAGTGGAGCACAACCTTCTACCACCAGAAGAGAACCCCATTCTTTACAACACCATCAAGGGGGATCTCTTGATGCTAGGGCTGTGTATAGTCTGCTCACACTGAAAAACCAAGCCAAAGCGACTGATTCTGTTTGAAAATGTTTGCAGTTCATTTCTGTAAAGATTTGGTAAAAATAGAGAGTAATTGTCGCAATTACATAAAGTACAGCTTAAATTTTAAAATCAAAAACTAAGAGATTTATTCACAATTTTCCCTAAGTTCAATTGTGCTTAATAGGCCAGAGCTATTGAGCCTAAATATGAGAACTATAGGATTAGAAATCAGCCCACAAAAGGTGTTAATGGGTTTTAAACTAATTCTTAACAGGTTGCTTAGAACAGATCCTCAGTGGGCTAGTTAAGTGGGCCTGCTAGGTTTTAAAAGAGAGGCCCCTCCCTCTTCCAACCACCATACCCACCCTCCCCCTTCCCACTGCCAAAGCCTCCTTAAAAGGAGGAGGCAGCTGCTGGCCCCCTCTCATCCCAAAGCAGCCAGCGAGAGAGGGGGAAGGTGGTAGGAGAGAGGGAAACAGGGGAGGGGGGAGAGCAGCAGCAGCAGCTGCTTGCTGCAGGAGGAAGAAGAATAGGAAAAAGAGGAGAGAGGGAGAGAGGGTGCAGGTGCAGCAATAGCAGGAAGGCAGGAGCAGCAATTGCAGGAAGGCAGGAGAAGAGGGAGAGAGCAGCACGGCAACCACAGCAGCAAGAAGAGGGGAAAAGGAGCCAACTGGACAGCATGCCAACAGCAATTATGATGAAAACGTGATGATAATTACTGCCTAAAGATATGTGCATACCAAATATTAATGTTATGAAAGCATAGTAGTTGACAAAATCTAAAGACTTAGATATGCTTCTCATGTGAAGTATGATACTAAATCATAATTATGGATGAAGAATGAGCTAAAGATGAGACCAATAATTAAAGGGTTGATTAAGAACTATTTGTTATCTCTTGTTTTAAAGATTATGAATGTCATATGACGTCAAAGATTTATCGAGATTCAGAATTCTCAAATTATGATTCATTTTAAGATTATAAAGTGACATTATTTGATTGGCGAGATGCGCCCACATCATTTGTTCCTTCGGGGGAAAGAATATCGAGTTAGCTCCTTACGACTTGTACCACAGTCGGGGAACAAAGCATCCCTTTTTAGGCAAGCTCTAGAGTCCAAACTCAGAACATGACTGACTAAGGGGTAAGGCATGAGCTAACAATCGTAGAGGCAACGACTATGAAAGATTGTCAATTTAAAAAAAAGGATAGGGTTAGGGTGGGGTACTGACCCACAGCTAATCTCTTACACACTAAGATGATTTCAGATTTATAATAATTGTGTGAATTGTAATTATACTTTAAGAAACTTATGGATTATAAAGGAGCCTACACTACATGTCAAGCTACATTCTTTCTGAGATTCTTCTTGACTACCTGTATAACCTTAAGACAAGTGAGGATAAGCAAACATAGGTGATGTGGGCTAGGGAAGGCTAGGGGAGATCTAGGAGTAAATGATCCCCATTGAGCCTACAACTCAGAGATGTTATTTACATGTTTTTCAGGTGAAGATCAAAAGAGGTAGGAAGGCAGTCACCACTTTTGGGTCAGTGACCCGCAATAATAATTGCTTAGTGTTGTGCATTGGTTTATCTAAATTCATGCTTATATTATTCTACAATATTCTTTTCGACGCATCACAAAAAGGGGGAGTAGAAAGTTAGGTGAAAGAAATGACAAACTTAGGAGAAGTTTAAAGAAGTTTCAAAATTTTAAATTACATGGTCAAAATCTTTCAACTTAAGGTTTGCTATTTTGCCGTCATCAAAAAGGGAGAGAATGTTGAACTCCATGTGTTTTACTAGTTTTAATGATGTCAAAAAGAGGCATTAAAGGTTGAATTAAAGAAAAATTGACAAAATGGACAGTCACTCTAACCACTAGAAATTAAGATAAATCGTATCAGCCGCTAAGCCCTGAGGAATATAGTCCAACCACCGAACACACAAGTGCAGTGCCTTCAACCACCGTCGAAATGTCTTAGATTTGGGGACAATAGTTATCAGTGTGCTATACCCAGAGCGAATCTAGATAAGGCCACAATCCATCAGCCATCATTTTTGAAAAATGGTTCAAGTCCGAGCTTTTTAAGAATCTTAGTGGTCAATCGACTTGTAATGATCGACAACCAGTACACCCAATTGGTAGATGAACCAAGTAAATAGAAATGGTGGGTTGATGTCTCGGCAAACACACTACCGGTTGATACATAGTGCATAAGAGAGTTAGTAGACACTGCGCTAGTGGTCGATGTCTCGCCCCACTCAGTTGGTCGATATTGTGTGCATATAAGAGTCAGTGGCTGATGCACAATGGCTGATGATAAGAACCCCCCCCCACTCACCCACACACCAGTGGTTGATGCGATGTAGACTTATGTGACCATGGTTGCTGCATAGTGGACGATGCATCGATGGATGGTTGATGTCTTGAACCATTTAGAGCTAGTGGTCGATTCACTATATAAGCGTAGTGGTTGATCAGCCTAGATCAACTAATGTTTGTTCTAACAGTCAAAGACACGAGTGGTCAAAGTAAATTGAATCTTTCTCGGTGGTTGAAATAATATGTTTCCTCTGGGCTGATTAACTCTTCATGTCAGTGACCATTGCCCATTTTGTGACTTAGTGGTTGATGTAACCAATAGCCACTTCAATCTGTAATAACCCACTACAAACCAAAAACCTGACTTGTCTTGAATCTTAGAGTATATGTACTGCACAGTCCTAAACATGCGAATGTATCTGCCTGTCTAATACCTCATAGGCAGAACAATGAACGGTTGCTCGTCATATGTGCCAGGTACTCAACTTAAGAAAAAAGGATATTAAATGTACATTGTCCATTCAGATTCTAGTTTCCCATCAGTACAAGAAAACTTCTCTTAGTACAAAATATCCTTTTTTCATGAAGTGACACTTTTTGCTTAGCTATTTTTGAAATTTGTTGACTCACCTACCATGGAACGGAGCTCTACAAACATGCAGGTAAAAGTTTTTTTGTCCAATGGTCAACTAGCATGCGACCTGGTATGAGGTATGGTGCAAAAAAGGTGGGGAATCACAAAGCTCAGGGTGAGACAACATTTTCTGACATGAAGAAGCTTCAGGTCACAACAGATCATACTACCAGAGATCCCTATATAAACTCTTGCTCCGCTGAAGAATGTGTGAAAAAAAAGAGAGAAAATATGTCCATCCACACAAAACGAGAGCTGAGAGCCACCATCTCTGGGAAGAGAAGAAGGTACCGTTGAGGAAGAATGTGCATTTGCTTGATATCTCTTTGTTCTTCATTTTTATCCTCTCCTGCCTAGGCCGTTATTGTCTTACTGAATTTTCAAAACCCTCACACATTCTCTGGCAATAAGAATGTCTTTCATTGGCACATATCACTCTAGAACTAGTAGTCTTTATGCATCTGCGTTAAATCCACTTCTCTTTCCAGTGAGCTGCCCCTGTATCAAGTAGCAGATGTAATGGTGAGCTGGCACTGTATCAAACGCAGAGTCTTTGATGAGCTAACACCGTATCTACAGTTGTGTTTAGTGAGCTGCCACTGTATCAGCAACAAATGGTGAGCTGGTGCCAGTATAACTAGTTGTAACTTGATTTTATCAAATTAGTGGATACCTGTGTGAGAGTGGATGTAGGTCTTATTCTCAAGACCGAACACAATAAAATCATGTGTGGTGATGTGATTCTACATTGAGCGATTTGAGACTGAATGATAACGAAATTTGAGTGAGCAAGTAAACTGCATTCAAATATTCATAAAGGGTAACAAGCTAGTTGTAGAACATCATAAATTTTGCTTCTTGACAAAAAATTTCAAAATATTGTACTCAAACTCCCTCTAGGATACGCCATCAACTATTTTCAGTTGGTAGCATAGTAAGTTCATATGACAAAAAACTCAACCACCTGAAGAGATTCTGATGATTTAGTTATGGCAAACACTGAGGGTCAGTCCATTTCTTGACCTCCATTTTTCAGTGGCACAATTTATGCATATTGGAAGGTTAAGATGAGAATTTTCTTGAGGTCTTTAAATATTGAAATGTAGAGAGTTGTAGAACGTGATCCTCATATTCCTCAAGTACGTAAGGACAAGTGGATAGAGGCTGATAAGAAAGGAATCGAATATAATGACACTGCCATGAATGCCTTATATTGTGCTTTAGATCCTAACAAGTTTAATCGAATCTGTATGAGTCAGCCAAGGAAATCTAGGATACACTGGAAGTAACTTATGAAGGCTTGTATTAGGTGAAAGAATCCAAAGACAAAGTGCTAGTCCACAAGTATGAACTGTTCAATATGAAGCCGAAAATGAGCATCACAAATATGTTCACTAGGTTAAACAACATTGTTAATGGCCCAAAAGCCTTGGGAGAGAAACATGAAAGAGGAGAGTTGGTATTAAAATACTTCGATTGCTCCCTTTAACTTGGAGTCCCAAGGTAACTGTTGTCAAAGAAGCAAAAGATCTCAACATACTAACACTAGGTAAGTCGATGGGATCACTACTCATGAGATAAACTTGAGTTCATTCCTAGTGAACCTACAAACAAAAAGAAATCTTTAGCTCTGAAGGTTGAATCGTTTGAAGAATCTGAAAAGGTGGCATCCACGGCCATCTCTGACTGTGACGAAGTAGCTATGCTATCAACAGGATTACAGAGGCTGGCTACTAAAGAAAAAGAAGAATTAGGGAACTTCCAAATGAAGGTGCAAAAAGAAGAACTTCATCCGAAAGGATCAACCAGAAAAGGTTGAAGTCATATGCTTTGAATGTTGGAAGCCTAAACATGCAAGACAGGACTACCGTCACTTAAAAGCAAGAAAGTCAAAAAAGAAAAGCAAAGGGAACGAAAAGGCCAAAGAAAACATGGATGGCAGTATCGGCCGAAACCGATACGTTTCGGCCGAAATGTATCGGTTTCGGCCTATACCGAAACCGAAACGGGCCTTGTCACTGTAGCAAGTCCGATACCAAAAAAAATGATTTTTTAATGGTTTCGGACCGAAACCGTCCGGTTTCGGCCGAAACCGTCCCTACTCAATACAATTTGTGCCTTTTCTGACTGTTTTGAACTGGTTTCAGCCGAAACCGATACCGAAACCGATACTGCCATCCTTGAAAGAAAAGAGATGGAAGAAGAAAAGAAAAGCCATGGCCACATGGAACAATGGGGATGGCTCCACAACTCAGGAAGAGATTGACCGAGAAGAGGACTGTGCAAATCTCTGTCTAACGTTGACAAACCAACAAATGCTGAGGTAAAATCTAATTCAGAATCTATTCACAGTAGTGACGATTATGATGATGATGTACAATCAACATTTGACGAACTGTATGAAAAATATAAGCTCTTTGTTAAAAAATGCAAAGAAATAGAAACACAACTCCATGCAATCCACGTTGAATATAATGAGCTGTTGAAAAATCATTGATGCTGAACAATGGCGTTGGCTTCAAACTCCAAAGAAAATACCTGATGTGACAATGTCAAAATGTCTAACAAATCTGACATGAGCTGAGCTGGGACCCTCTTGGTGCTTTTGAGTCTACTACCGGGCTAGGGCGAGGCTGTGCCTTCTTGGGGTCTGGCCAAATGGCTGCGTGTAGTGGGACTGAGTGGGCGGTGAGAACTCTTGCCGCCGCTGCTGGAGTTAATGTAAGGAGAGTGTACCAGGGGAGGACAGTAGTAAGAGGGCTGTGTGAGATAGAGAGAAAAAGCTTTGGCATTAAATGCCAAGTGTATAAGATGAATAAAATAAAAGGAAAAGAGGTGTGAGAGAAAGGTGGTGGCAATTATGGAGTCGAATGGGCATTAAATGTAATTCATATGAAGTGAAATAAATAAAAGGGAAAGGACAAGTGAGAGAGATAGAAAAGATGGGGCCTTTAATGCCGAAAGACGGTGCCTCGGAGTGGGAACTGTTACAGTTCTCTTGGTGATCATTTTAAGGGGAAAAACAGAAAGAGAGCATTTAATGCTTGGGATTCCAAGTTGAATAAAATAAAAAAGGAAACAAATGAGAGGGGTATGTGGGGATGGAAGCAGAAAGTGGAGCTTTTAATGCTCAGAGTGGATATGGGTCACAAGCTGGAGAATGAAGAATAAAATAGAAAAAGGGTGGAGGGAGGGTTTGGGTGAGGATTTAAAGTGGGTGAACGATGGGACTATTTTTTTTAAGTGGGTAGTACCACGATGAGTCATACTCTGCCAAGTAACTCTACCATGGCCGGTCCCAAGCCCGGATGAGAAAAGAGGACGGTTAGTGTTAGGTTGACAGTCAGTAGTAAAATTTTGTCACATCTCCCACATGAATTTTGATCTAAATATATTTTGTGCTAATAAATTAGGAATCTGAGAGGGTGAAAAGTACATATTTAAACTTGCTAAATTAAGAGAAACAAAAGCTAGATATTTAGATCATGTTCGTTGCATTAAAGGTGAAGATCAAAGAGCTTTAACTAAGGATCTTGAGATTAAAGAGAGGTGACATAGTTATTTTCAAAAGTTACTTAATGGAGATTGCGTCAAGCATTTCTCTTTAGAAGGTGCCCAAGAGTCAACAAGATTTGATAAATATCAGTATTTCAGGCATATTAAGAGGTCAGAAGTGGATGATGCTTTAAGAAAAATGAAAGTGGGCAAGACCTTAGGACCATATGGCATATCTATTGAAATATGAAAAGGCCTAGGAGACATTGGTATTCAGTGGCTAACATAAAATTTTAAAGGAACGGAGAATGCCAGAAGTTTGGAGAAAAAGTGTTGTAGTTCCTTTTTATAAAAATAAAGAGATATTCAAAGCTGCAATAATTATCGTGGAATTAAGCTTATGAGTCATACTATGAAACTTTAGGAAAGAGTAATCGAAAAACACCTCCGATGTATGACTACTGTATCAGAAAATCAGTTCGATTTTATGCCGGATAGATCTACTACAGAAGTTATTTTCTTACTATGGCAGCTAATGGAGAAGTATAGAGAGATGAGAAAAGATTTGTATATGACTTTTCTTGATTTAGAGAAGACGTATGATCGAGTACCGAGAGAATTGATTTGGTGGACATTAAGAAAGAAAGAAGTCTCTCGAGGATATATTGATTTGGTTAAGGATATGGACGAAAGTGTTATTACCAGTGTTCGAACTATTGCTGGAGAGACTTGTGAATTTTCAGTTTCTATAGGTTTGCATCAAGATTCTGCATTAAATCCGTATCTCTTTGCCTTAGTTATGGATGAAATAACAAACCAATTGCACGAGGATATCCCTTGGTGTATGTTATTTGCAGATGATATTGTCTTAATTGATGAGAGTATTGATACTTTAAATGCTAAGTTAGAGCATTGGAGACATGTTTTGGAGTCTAAAGGTTTTAAAATTAGTAGGAGCAAGTCAAAGTTTATGTATTGTAATTTTAGTAATGGGAGAGTGGTATAAGAAGACATGGTTCTAATTGATGAACATAACATTTCGAAGAGTAGTAGCTTTCGATACTTAAGAGTCCATCATACAAGAGAATGGAGAGATTTATGACGATGTTGTACATAGGATTAAGGCAGATTTGTTAAAATGGAGAAGCGCATCAAGAGTCTTTTGTGATCATCGTATGCCTGTGAAACTCAAAGGAAGATTTTATAGAACGGCTGTGAGACCTATTTTGTTATATGATACCGAGTGTTGGGCAGTACGAAAGAAACACATTCACAAAATATGTGTAGCAGAGATGAGGATGCTGAGATGGATATGTGGCAAGACTAAGAAAGACAAGATTAGGAATGAGCTCATCCGTAAGGACTTGGGAATAGCCCCAACTGATAGTAAAATAAGAGAAAATAGACTCAGGTGGTTTGGACATGTGCTTCGTCGTCCTAACTCAGCGCCGGTTAAAAGATGTGTTTGAATCTTAGTGGATGCTAGTAAAAGAGTTCGAGGAAGGCCTAAAATGAGATGGTGTGATGTTATTAGGAAGGACATTAGTTTCTTGGGTTTAAATATGAATATAGCACTTGATAGAAATCATTGGCACAGCAGGATTCATGTAACAGACCCCAAATAATTGGGATAAGACTCTGATGATGATGTAGTACCACGATTGTATTAAAATAAAAGGAGAAAGAGATGTACAAGTATGGTCAAGTAGCTCCCAAAAAATCCCTATACAAAGTGATCACACCAAGACGGTGCAGACCTTACTAACCCCCAACCGAACAAAAAGAGGGGAGTTGAGGGAATTCACATGACACAATAACTCCGCCCATTCCCTCACTCTAACACAAATAAAAGAAACAAGACTCCTCAGCTCTAACTTCCCTTCTAAAAGTCCTATTATTCCTTTCACCCCACAAGGATCAAAGGGTGGCGTGTAGAACCAACCACCACAAAACCGCATCCCCTTTGAGGGGCCAAGACCTGCCCCAAGAATCGATGAAATGCTGCACCTCCGACTGACGGGCAATGAAGCAGTCGGACCTTGACACCAACGCATCCCACACCTCCCTCGAGTACGAGCAACCAACGAACAGGTGATCCAGGCTCTCATCGTCCTGTCCACATAAGCGACAAGTCGACTGGATGCCGAAGATGAAGCGAGCCAAGCGACCATGGGTGAGAAGCCTCCCATGTGAAATCCTCCAAGTGAGGATCTTCACCTACAACGGGCTCCTCGGCCTCCAAATCTGCGAAGCAAGACTATGGCGTACCCCTCCGTCTGAAATGAAGGTGTAAGTAGATCGAACCGAAAACGTCCCCTCCCTACTCCACCTCCATGTCCACGCATCCCCCCGGAGGGGATTCAGGAAGAAGCCATGGAGGTGAAGAAGGAGGTCCTGGAACTCCTCCATATCGAAAGCCTGAGATCCCTCCTGAAGGTTGGCGACCAAGTGCCCCCTGAAAGGTGAGGATCAAAAGCTCGATCAACCATCCCCAAAGGGTCAACAGCGATAGCAAAGAGGCTAGGAAAAGATGCCTCCAGCGGAAGCTCACCGCATCATCTATCCTTCTAGAACAAGCACAAGTTGCCTGTCCCTAGACGGACACAAACACCGACAACAAGAATATCCATGCAAGTCAAGATGGCACGCCATATGGGAGAAATTTGGGACCTGGGTGGAGCATTCAAATCCCAAACCCTCCTCGTACTATAGTAACTCTGCCTGATCAGGTTCGCCCAAAGCCCTTCATCCCCTGACCCCAATCTCCAAAGTCATTTGCACAAAAGAGCCAAATTAAATTCTCCTACATCCTTAATCCCTAGCCCCCCTTGCTCCTTAGAAGCAGCCACCCTCCACCACCTGATATCATGCAAACCCCTGCATCTCCCCCCACTCCCATGTCAGAAGAATCTCCCCTGGATGGACTCAATCCTCTACATCACCGTCCTCGGAATCCAAAACACTAAGAGAAAGTAGATGGGTAAGCTGTCCTAAACAGATCTGCACAAAACTAATCTACCCCCATAAGACAACAGTCTAGCCTTCCACCCAGTCAATCTCGCCTCAAACCTCTGAATAATGGGGAGCCAGTCAACACACTGCAGAATACCTGGAGACAGAGGGAGACCCAAATAGGACAAGGGGAAGACACCTATTTGGCACCCCAATATGTGTGCCGCCCTCAGGAGAGGCAAATCCTCTATATTAACCCCAACAAGTAAGCTCTTGTCAAAGTTAACCTTTAGACCGGAAGTCTCCTCCAGCAACTCCAGAAGCAGTCTAGCCACATAAAGGTACCGCTCGCCTTCTACCAAGAACAGAATAGTATGATCAGCATACCGTAAGCGGGTGACTGCGAAGCCCCCTCTCACCACCAGGAAGCCTCTAATTAGATGTGCAGCCTCTGTTCTCTACCACACCTTGCTAAGGACATGAGCCACAAGAACAAAGAGGATGGGAGACATAGGGCCTCCCTGCTTGAGCCCTCTGCCACTGAGGAAGTAGGAAGACGGCTTCCCATTGACAAGCATGGCAAAGGAAGCAGATGTGATACAAGAACAGACCCAGCCAATCCACTTATCTCTAAAGCCCATCTTCTCCAACACATCAAACAAGCAGCACCAATTGACTTTGTCATAAGCCTTCTCAAAATCTAACTTCAAGACCACTCCCCTTCTTTATGAATCTTCATGGCATGCAAACACTCATAGACCACCAGAAAATTATCCTAAATATGTCTCCTAAAAGCGCCGTGATAGCAGCTGACCAGTCTATCCATGACTCTATCCAATCTCCCCGCCAGCAACTTAGTAATGATCTTATAAGTGCCATTCAGCAGACTAGTAGGCCTGAAGTCCTTGAATTCATGTGCTCCTACCTTTTAGGGATGAGGAGCAGGAGGGTTTTGTTAAACCCCCCAAGTGGGCCCTCCCCTCCTGAAACTCCCTAATTGCAATCAGAAGGTTGGAGTTGATGATATCCCAACAGTGCTGGTAGAAAGTCCAAGGGAAGTCATCCAGACCTGGTGCTCTGTCCCCCGCAAGAGAGAATACTACTTGTCGAACCTCCTCCTTAGTAAAGCTCTGGGTGATATCCTCCCTCTCCTCAGCAGAGAGGCAAGGAAGGAGATCATCAGCTATCGTGGGCCTGAACTGATCCTCCTCATAAAATAGCTCGAAGTGGCAATCCCTAGCCAACCCCCTGATGTGCTCATCTGAAGAAATGTTAAGCTCCCCCACCCTAATACAAGTAATAGAATTAACTCTCCTCCTCCCTGAAGCAATGCGCTGGAAATAAGCAATGTTCCTATCCCCTTCTCGAATCCATCTGTCTGTGGATCTCTGCCTCTAGTAGATTTCCTCCCTAGACAGGATCTCCTCAAACTGACACCTCAAGGCATCCCGAAAGCTCCTATCCTTTGCATCCAGCAATCCTGTCTCCTCCAAGCTGTCCAGGCCCTCAATCTACTGCAGAATTCTATCCTTGGCTGCCCTCCCCGGGAGGATTTTGCCCCCCCCCCCATCTTGAGAATATGTGCAATATGTTTCAACCTCAACACCAAAGTCGCCATAGCAGAATGCCCAGCAACCTGAGAATGCCAAGCTCCTTGACTGTGTCCATGAAGTTTGTCTCCCCGAACCAAAATCTCGCAAGCCTGAAGAAGAACCGCATGTCCACTAGCCGACTGGTCTTCAAGAGAATGGGTTAGTGGTCAGACACCACTCTAGCCAAAGGAAGCACCTACACATGAGGATAGTGATCCTCCCAATCCACAAATATTAAGAACATGTCGAACCTCAAGCAAGAAGCATTTGCTCGCATGTTGGACCAAGTGAAAAGACTATGAGACATGCTGATATACACCAGAGCCGCCGCCTCAATAGAAGTTGAGAAGTCCTCCATTTCCCCTATATGGCCCACCTCCCTCGACCGCTCTTAAGGCGCAGCCACAGCATTGAAGTCACCAGCAACACACCACGGCCTCCCAGAAGAAAGATGGGAGATGATCAACTCCTCCCAAAGCAGCCGCTTCTCCTCCCTTCCTTGTGGGCCATACACTCCAGTGAAGTCCCACGAAAAACTATCCCTCACATTGATGAAATGAAGGGAGATAGCCCACCGACTCACTTGCCTATCTACCTCCACCTCAAAGGAGTTCCACATAACCATAATCCCCCCAGACCTACCAAATGTCGGTGAAACAATACCCTTACAAATTCTAGACCCCCCTAGTTCCCTCATAAAAGACTCACCCTCCCCTTCACACTTGGACTCCTGAATACAAAGGGTGTCGATCTTACACCTCCTGACCATCTCCTTCACCGCTCTCTTCTTCTCCATTCCCCCCAGACCCCTAACATTCCATGAGACAATCCTCATGATAGCAATAAGATGTTCTCCTCCTCCCCCACACCTCCCCCTTCCTTATATCTCCTTTGTTGCGCCCTCTCCTTCTGCATGATTGTGGCACACCACCTCTTGCTGATTTTGGAGAACATCCCCTTAACGTCCTTGTCTGCCCCGACTACAAAGGAAAATCTCGTCTTCACAGCCAACTCCCTCACCTTCTCCTCCATAACTTTTTCCACCTCCCCCACAATCTCTCTTAACTCCTCCCTGCTAAGCCGGCCCCTCCCCTTTGACCTCTCCTTCTCCGGCGAATCCTACCCCAAAATACCCCGCACACCATAAACGCCCGCCTCTGACAACCCTCCTACAGCCCTGCCACCCATCTAAGGTGTCTCAGGAATGGCATCAACCTCCCCGTACCAACTAGGGGTCTACCTCTCCACAGTCAACACCGTCCCCTTCCTCTGACTCTAAGAACAAAGGCAGAGCAGCAGGATCAGCCATCGGCGGCAGCTACACAGGCGACCCCACCAAACACGTCGAGAGCAAGCACAGCGGCTCAAGCGTACCGCCTTCAAAAGAAGGGGGGCTTGGTAGGGGGCGCCACTGTCTTCAACTGCCCCGGCAAGGTCGCACGAACAAGCCCGGACAGATTGACTTCCACTGGCGAGCCGATAGGGACGAGCTGGAGGCACCTTGCCTCTGCAGAACTAGGTCCGGCTGAGGATTTGACCTTCACCGATGGCACGACGGAGCAGGCCGACCGACTCCCCCTTCCGACGATCAACACAGTGAGATGGACAGTGGGCCACCAACGCCGGCGCGCTAGGGCACCCCTGTTGGGAGAGCACAATCGGGTGGGAGGAATGAGCCATTGCAGGTCTAAGGGACCCAGTCACCCCGTGCAGCTCGGACTCGAGTAAATCGCGAGTTACCGGGTTCCCATCCAGGTCCCTCAAAGGCGAGCTCCATGTCCGGTCCACCCCGGTTGGAACTGTGCCATTAGCACCTGAGCTCACACCAGCCGGCCCACGGCCCATGGGCCCTGACCTGGACGCGGACGGTCCAACGGAAGGCGGAGGCCGATTTGAATTCAAACCGCCCGCCCCGAGGTCGTCTTCAACCTCCGGACAGGGCAAAGGTCGCCCTAGGTCCTAACTGCCGCCGTCGTTCCTCCTCCGCCACCGGGTCTCCAGCTGACACCCTAACAACGAAATCACGCCCACCAAAGGAGAAAATGATCGTCGGTGGGCCCAGAAGAGGCGTCGGAGCTGAAATGATGGCTTACACAGTGATTACTCTGTAATCAGGCACGAAGCGCATGGTGTCCGACTCCACTTCTCCAAAGCCTCTGGCTAAAAAATGAATGTCAATGTCATCACAAAGAGACAGAGAAACCCCAGCGAATTTGACCCAGCAAGAGCTCACCGGGGTGACAAAGGTTCTATGATCTAGGGTCCAACGTTGAATACGCAGGATCGAGCCTTCTACGACAAGCATGCCAACTTCCGCTGCCTCCCGAGCACCTTTAACTCCGGCCGCAATGGCTAGGAGGCCACCTCTGTGGGCCGTCCTAACATCCCAGGGTCCACTGGTCCCCCACTGGCAACCCAACCAAGCTTTCTTCCTATCCACGACCAACCCGCCTTGAATTTGGGATAGCCAAATGTAGCGGGCGAGCCAATCCATGTGCTCCGACATGCTGTCCGATGAGAGAACACCTAGGCACAGTGGCTCACACTTAATCGAACGAGACTGGGACGATGGTCCCTACTTTACCACGTCTGCGAAGGACCTAACACCCCTGCTCCCTCCAACTGCCATCCCAGCACCGCCCATGAGAGACCTACAAAACCTCTGAAGGTGCTCCCTCTTCCAGCAATGAAAACATATGAGACCAGGACCCTCTCCCCAACCTACTACACTTCCCCATCGAGGACCACCGCCCCCCACAAGGAAGCGGCTCGCCCCTGACCCTCTGTCCATCGCTCCCCAACAAACGCCCGCAGAGGGGCGGGCCAGGTTCGCCAGTGCTCTAGAAGGCTAGAGAGAGAAGAATATTAAGAGCACGGACGATGGGACTATTGAGGTCTGTGAAGAGTCGGGGGTAGTAGAAATCGGAAAGAGGGAGAGAAAATGGATGAATAGTGGGTGGACTCGGACGGGCCCAAGAATTCTTAACGCGACTGCGGCTATCCACTTCGAGTTACCATAGGCAGTGACGAGAGGAAAGAGAAGAAAGAACAGTGATACTGCACCAATGAAGATGACGGGCTCTAACTGTGCAAGATAAGACAATAAAGAGATAGAGGGGAGGGAAGAAGGAAGGAATGGCATGGATACCGGAGTAGCAGAAGCACGGCGAAACAGTCGACGTGACAGGCTGTACGAGGCAAAGAATAGAACAGTGTAGTTCGAGCAGGATCTCAGTAACAGGTCACGCGGGCTGCAAACGGCGGAGCAGGACGGCCGCGATCGGGAAGGAAGAAGAAAAAGAGGACGGGGGGATGGAGGTAGGATGTGGGCCTCACGTTCTCCCTCTCGCAGGGACACCTTGAACTCTCTCTTACAGAGGTGGCTGAGGTTTCTCAAACCAAATTCTTCATTTCTTCTTCATTCATTTGAAAAGAGGGTAACAAGACTATATTTATAGGGATTAGGCTAACCCTAACTCTAACATGACTCTTTTGGACCAAAGTGTCCCTGGACTCAAAAAAATAGTGTGAAAATCGCACCAAAAATTACAGAAAAATAAAAGACACGAAATTAGCTCCAAATGAGCCCAATAAAACTACAAAATTAGAAACTTAATCCTACCAACTTGAGACTACTAGACTAGACTCAAACAAAGACATAATACATAATTAAAATAAAAATGACCCTGTTACAACTCCAATCGGCGTCCGTGCAAATAATGTCACCGTGCAAAATGCTAATTCCATCCATTTTCCAACGTCACAAGTCTTGCTCTGCACTAATCATGAATTTCCTTTTTTTGGTGGTAGACAATACCAGAGTTTATATATTAATCAATCAAATGTTGCACAATGCTCTCCCATGTCCACACAGGTTGTGGACTACGGGGTCAATTGATGAAAAGGTTTTACATTGAATCTTGAAAAGAACATGCAAGATCTGCTATCTGGGGCCTTAGGGAGGCAAAAACTAATCTATCCAGTCTCGAATGTCTGCAAGAATGCTTAGAAGTAGCTGAATTGCTGATGTAAACTGTTCATGAAAGGTTCTTCTGCATCTCTCTTTCCAAAGCACCAGATGGTGCTGCAGAGAGCATATTTAACTAGATATGTGACTGGGCTCCTTGGGTGGAAGAGTGACAGTAAACTACATAGTTCTTCATTTAATGAACCTTCCTGGTTGGTGAAAAATGTCCACCCTCTTCAAGATTTGAGACTACACTTGCTGGGAGTAGGAGCAAAAGGAAAAAAAGGTGGTCAGTAGTTTCTTCACACTGTCTACAGAGAATGCAGCAATTGGCCAGTTGGGTTCCTTTCTTCTTCACATTGTCAAATGTGGGGAGACGATGCAGAATTGCTTGCCAAGTGCAAAGGGAAAATCTTGCAGTTGTTGGATGACGCCACACCCATGAATGCCACTGAAATGGAGGATCTACAGTCCTAAGAACATCCCATGGCCCCTTGGCAGAAAATTTCCCATTATCGTGCTTCCATATAATGGCATCTAAACCAGAACCTGAGATGGGTTGGGGATTTGAGAAATAATAGGCCACAAGTCATAAAAAATGGTTGTTTGGGTCCAACAACTGAGTATCTAAAATAGCTATTCGAACTCACCCCATTGAGATACTAGTCGAGCCCAAGCACAGCTTGTGAATCAGCAACCCCGTGAGACTCTAACTCAACAAATTTTCAGTTTTGAAATTAAACACGCACCAAATGCGACTGTTGTAGCTCAGTCCCAAAATACTGGTAACCAGAACCCACTCACAAAAGACCAAGAGGGCTGGCATGCAGGGTGCTCATATCTAAAAGCACTGCTGTATGCAGACCTCTTAAAAATCCTATAAGAGATAAATGTAGTGCACGAGTTCATTGCCGGACCCAATCAGCAGGATCCTGTTAACTTAAGTCTAGCCTAGTTATTTATATAGATACTCCTGATTAATCAACTTTGTAACAGATATTTCAGTCATTATTATGTATTAGGTTTTACATAATAAAGGTTTCGAAGGGTGCAGCCAGATTGAACAGCCACACACCTTCTTGTGCATTCTCTCTTCCTCTTTCTCCTCTCTTCTCTCTCTTCTCTCTCTCCTTTCTCTTCTCTACCCATGATTATGATCCGAGCCCTGCATCCGTGTTTGCCACGTTACCAAAGGACTCCAAGTGGTACCATGCAATGTAGGAGGAGATAAGGGCTCTACAATGAGACATGAGAACTTGTTGATCCACCCAAAGGGAAGAAGTTGGTTGGCTCCAAGTGGGTGTTTAATATTAAATGCAAGCTTGATAGCAAGAGACGAAGAATCGTTGATCGGCCTCAAAACATTGTTTTCAAGACGTCATCTAGGCGACAAGGCACTCTAAGGCACCCAAGGCGACCAGGTGCCTAGATGAGCAGCCCATTAAGGCACTCACCTAGCTACCTTGGTGCACATAGGCCACCTTGAGCCTGCCTAGCCTGCTTTGACATGACATCCACTCCTTGTTTTGAAGTCTGTTTTAATATTTAGGCAAAAGTTCAGGGATAATTTTGAAAAGTTGACAAATGATATGTCAAAATTAAAAAGAGAAGATAAGACTACTATTTCCCTTTCCCCTTTCTCTCGGATTATTCAACCTGTGGGTTCCTCTTCCCTCCTCGTAAGGACATTGATTCATATTTGCATGGTGCAATTTTTGAAACTAGTATCATTTTTGTCTCTTTTTGATAATTTACAAGTAAAAAATTATGAAATTATTATGTTGATGTGCTTATAATTTACCGAAAAATATGTCATATTTATGCTTCTTTTTAATATAAAGAATAACTATTTAAATACCAAATTTTAAATTAAAACTTTTATATTAATTGACAAATATTTGCAAATTTAAGATAAGGAAGGAAGAATCATATCGGATCAGTCGGGATCGGCCGATCAGATCAATTTTAGGCCCAACCGACCCGATCTCGAGCCCTCCGATACCAATTCTTCCTTGGGAGTCGACGGGAGTGGAGGGATTGGACAGAGATCGAACTGGATCGGCCGATCCCCATGCATGATCGGCAGATCTCGACTGATCTGGATTGATCCCAGGGTTTTTAAAAAGAAAAAAAATAGAGGGGAGAAGAAGAACAAGCAGATCGGAGGAGGAAGAGGAGGAAGAAGAGAGAAAAAACCCAAAAAAAAGTACTTACCTGCTAATGACATCGGCGGTGCCTCCACTAGCCGCTGTCGTCGACCTCCTCCTCCTCCGTTGTCCCCCTGCCACCGTTGACGCCCTGCTGCCACTGCCGCTGAAGCTCCGGAAGAAGGGAGGCTTTTTTAGACTCCGCCGCCACTACTGCTCCGGACGGAGAGAGGAGCTCCGCCATCGATGCCGCCATCGCGACCACCTGCCGCCGTCGACCTCCTTCTCCTCCTCCTCCCCCGCCTCCTCCGCCTTCTATGCCTTTGTTCTCCTCAAAAAGGTGAAGTGCAGAAGGGGCTCTCGAGTCTATGGAGTGGAGAGAAAAAGGTAAACAGGTAAGAGAGTAAAGTGAAATACATTTATATAAAACCCCTTGTAAAATTGTGAACATACAATTAACCTCAACATATGTCACGTTTCGGGATCGTTTCGGGATCGGGTGGGATCGACCAACTCCACCGATCCAGACGGGGCCTTCCTTGATTCTTATTAATTTTATCCTTATAAATTTGTTATTATTTGCCGTTTATTCTGCTTTTACTTTTTAAAATATAGGCATAGGTTGAAGATTTGAGGATATCAAATTTTCTATTAAACTAAAGATAGAACTTATAGGTAGAAATGTAGAATAGTAGTTCTCTTGCAATGTACTTAGTTATATAAACTAGGTTTCGCCTAGGCGCCTCGCCTTGTCACCTAAGCAATAAGGCGGTGGGTCACCACCTTGGTCGCCTTAGACGCATCACAACTATGCCTCAGATCGACTGTTCCAGAACTGATCGGATCATTAGATCGCCCAATCCCAACCTGATCCTAGCCAAGTCAGGCCAACAACCGAATTTAATTTCCAAAAAATATAAAAATATCAAAAAATTCTGAAAAATAGGGAAAGTGTGTTAATATATGTAAAACACAATTCTACATAAAAAACTTGACAAATTCATATATTACCTTTCATTTATTAAAGGCATACATTGAAAGAGTTCTCTACATATTATACAGTCTTTCCATGACATGTGTGGCACACATAAGTTGATAATCCATGAGATACTGGTTGTATAGATTATCATAATATGTGTTTATCCTGGTATCTCAAGGACTTGGTAGGTGCCTCCAGATGATTACTGCAATGATGTGTCTAAGTTTTGATATTCAACATAACTGTAGTATACTCCTGAATAAGAAGACACATTAAAGTGAGGATGACGACAGAATCCTGAAGGGCAAGCATAATCCCCTGAAGACTGAGATAAGGCTGAAGAGTACTCTGACTGGCTATAACGTTCATTTGTCTCCCTTGTCTTTTGCAAGAACTCTTCCTTGATTGCTTTCTTCTTTCTCAACAAATCCCGCCGATAAGGCTTGAAGTTTAGACCATAGCATGTCTTCAATGTGTACCATTTTGAGCATTATTCTTGGCAGATACATAGACTTTTGCTTCTCCTTTCATTTCGCCTTATCTCTAGTTGATTTGCGTGAGATATGTTTTGCTCTCCGGCTCGTATGTTCTTCATCTTGTGTAGCATGGTTGAAGTATTGCTCCTCCGGAAATTGCCTTGGAGGATTTACCTTGAGCCATGTGAATAAAGGTTGCACCTCCTTGACTTGAATCATCATCATCCAATGTTGGCAGTATCGGCCGAAACCGATACGTTTCGACCGAAACGTATCGGTTTCGGCCGGGACCAAAACGAGTTCGGGCCAGCTCACTGTAACAGGTCCGAAACTAAAAAAAAATTCATCTTCTCCCTCAGAATCACAGATCTGAGGGAGAAAGAGTCCAGGTAGCTGCTGACTGCTACTGCAGGGTGAGGGAGAAGAGAGGGTTTGCTGCCGCCGCCGTTTCTTCGAGTTTGCATCGTGTAGCTGCGTTTTCTTGGCTCTCATTCCTAATAGATCTTGTAAGTTTTTGTATTTTTGGTTGGTTTGATAGTTTTTTTTGTTGTAGATAAGCTTCTCTTAAATATATTAATTTTCAACTATGAAATATGTTGGTTTGATAGTTTTTTTTTTGTTGTAAGTAAGGTTCTCTTAAATATATTAATTTTCAACTATGAAATATGTTAAGACTCCAAAAAAAACCCTAATTAACTATTTAAATTTGGGACTTTAGTCTAATTAGGTTTAGTTAGGGTGAATTGAAGCTCAATTAAACTTCATTGAAGAATTTAGGGTGGGAGCATGATGCTAATTAAATTGAGTAATACTTTGTGCACCGAATCCGATGCATAAAGCCAGCTCAAATTGCAACCACCCCTCTCATTGGCCCCCCAACAAGTTAAAATGACCGTTTTCTGTCAACAAAGTACGTCCCGCGTCAGTCCCGTGCCAGACCCGGTCGGCCCGCTTTTTTGTTCGGCGGGAAAACACGGGAGTGAAATTTTTGTAAGACTGAAATATTTTGTTACAGGAATGAAACGTTTTGTTATAAGAATGAAACATTTTGTTTGACTACAGAAATGAATGAATAAAATATTTTGTAGAAATGAAACATTTTGTTTGACTACATTTAAAATCTTCACGTATGTACAAAATGTTTCACTTATACACAATATTTCATTCGTTCATTTCTGTAGTCAAACAAAATGTTTCATTCCTGTAACAAAATATTTCACTCCCGTGTTTTTCCACCGAACAAAAAAGCGGGCCGACCGGGTCTGACACGGGGCCGTTCGTATCTGACGCGAGGTGTTCTTTTTGCAGCGAAAATGGTCATTTCAACATTTTGGGGGGCCAATGAGAGGGGAGGTTGCAATTTGAGCTAGCTTTGTGCACCGGATTCGGTGCACAAAGCATTACTCAATTAAATTTTATGAAGGGTGATTAGGGTAAAATTAATAATTAGGCCCTAATTAGCTATTTAAATTTGGGACTTTTGTCTAATTAGGTTTAGTTATGGTCAATTGAAGCTCAATTAAGCTTCATTGAATAATTTAGGGTGGGAGCATGCTGTTAATTACATTTTATGAAGGGGGATAAGGGTAAAATTAATAATTAAACCCTAATTAACTATTTAAATTTGGAGCTTTTGTCTAATTAAGTTTAGTTATGGTCAATTGAAATTCAATTACGCTTCATTGAATAATTTAGGGTGAGAGCATACTGCTAATTACATTTTATGAAGGGTGATTAGGGTAAAATTGATAATTATGCCCTAATTAACTATTTAAATTTGGGACATTTGTCTAATTAGGTTTAGTTAGGGTCAATTGAAATCAATTAAGCTTCATTGAATAATTTAGGGTGAGAGCATGCTACTAATTATATTTTATGAAGGGTGATTAAGATAAAATTGATAATTAAGCCCTTATTAGATGTTTAAATTTGGGGCTTTTGTCTAATTATCTCAATTCAGCATAATTTGAAGCTCAATTATACTAAATTGTATTTATTTCATTGTACTTGCGACTGTTTGTTTTTGATTATGCAGCATCATGCCTAGACGTGAACAAGGTTAGGAGCAACCAGGGCAGGAGGATTCAGGGTGGGCCCACCTCTCCTTAGTTGATGCTGGGAGAAGAAAAGTGAAATGCAATTATTATGGTAAAGAGATACATGGCGGAATTACTAGAGGAAAGTAACATTTGGCAGGGATAAGAGAAGAGGTGAAACAATGTGACAGATGTCCACGTAAGGTCTGAGAAGAAATGCGCCAGTGTCTTCTGGGTAAAAAAGAGAGGATGCAACAAAGGGCTGAAGATGAGGCTGAAATTGCTGAGGAGATTTCGGGCAGAAGGGGAAGGAGGGATGATGATGAGGAAGGCACTGAGGATTCAGATCCAGAGCGGACTGAAGCAATAGAGCGTGAACGACCCGCTCGAAGGAAAGGAAAAGCACTGATAGGTTCAAGGACATACTCCAGTACAGATGGTGTAGCACGAGCCGCACGACGTCCTGACATTGGTGCAGTCCCGCAGAGAGGAGGCCCCATGGACAGCTATCTGCACAAAAGACAAAGTGCTACACAACCTAAAATCAAGCAAGCATTGAGAGGGGTAAAAAAATCAGTAGAAGTTACAGGGCATGCATTTAAAAGTATCTGCAAATGATTTTTTCATGCAGGTGTCTCTACACATGCAGCTGAAAGCGAATATTTCCAACCTATACTAGATGCCATAGCAGATGTTGGCCCTGGCTTGAAGGCCCCGTCACGTCGAGACATATACGGGCGTGGTCTTGAGAGAGAGGTTGAGGAGCTCCATCAGTGAGTTGAAAGCTTCAAGCATATATGGATGGAGAGAGGATGCACCATCATGTGTGATGGCTGGACTGGTACCACGAAGAAGTCCATGATTAACTTTTTGGTCTATTACATCGAAGATACAGTATTTGTTAAATTTGTAGACGCATCAAATTATGAAAAAAATGTCAATTATTTATTTCATTTGATGGATAAGATGGTAGACCAAATTAGAGAGAACAATGTTGTGCAAGTAGTGACCGATAATGAAGCCAGTTATAAGGCTACGGGGAAGAAATTGATGCAGAAGCGCAGGTATTTATATTGGCTCCCATGTGCAGCACATTGTCTGGATCTGATACTTGAAGACGTAGGGAAGGAAAAGCATGTGAAGAAGACAATTGACAGGGCATAAAAAATCACCCAGTCTATTTATGGCCATATTAGGATATTGAATATGTTCAGGGAGCATGCAAGTGGGAGGAGAGATATCATCCGTGCAGGGCCAACCAGATTTGCTTCGAATTTCATTTCTTTGGAATCTTTGCACAGATATAAGATTGAGCTCAATTCTTTCTACTTTATCCTTATAAATATGATCCGTATTTGATTCAAATTTCATTTCTTTAGAGTCTCTGCACAGGTATAAGAATGAGCTGAAAGTTTTCATGTACCACAATGCCATGCGGGAATACATAGACAAGTCTAATGTTGATGCTCAGATGGATTATTTGGATGTCTGCCACATCGTGGAAGACAACAAATTCTGGGGCAGGGCCTCACAGTACATGAAAGTAGTCACACCCCTCGTAAAGGTCCTAAGAATGGTGGATGGGAATGAGAAGAATAATATGGGATATCTGTATTAGACCATGGACCGTGCCAAATTAGAATTGCAGGATTCTCTTCCCAGAGAATATGCAAAGTGGTGGAAAATTATTGACTATAATTATTACACCACGACTTGCATGCAGCTGGTGAGTGATTAATTGTATTGAAACATTGTTCTTTAGGTTATTTTATATTTAACATTTAGTTAACTATACACAAATGCAGGTTATTTCCTCAACCCTCGATTTATGTACAATGCCAATGCACATGTTGATAGCGAGGTGCTTCAAGGCACTTTAAAAGTCATTGGTTGTTTATCGGGGACACCAGAAAAGAGACTTCAGCCGAAGTAGAGGTTGACATTTATTGATTTTATCAATAAAACGTATAGAATTTACTTAAGTAGTTATGTTAATCTATTACTTTATCTTTGTAGATGAACTAGTATAGAATGAGGATTGGAGCGTATTCTGACTCCCAATTGCAATACGCTGTGAGACGAGTGAGCCCAGGTATACTTTATCTTTGTGCTTTCTTAACCTCAATATGTATTAGTACATCATGGAGAATTGATCTTTATTTACATCTTATATTTATTTGTTTATAGTTAGTGGAACAGCTGACTGGTGGATAATGGTGAACAACCGAGATGTGGGCAGTAATGCATTGGCTTTCATTGCAATTAGGGTGCTCAGTCAAACAACATCAGCAAGCCAATGTGAAAGAAATTGGAGCACGTTCAGCCTTATACACTCAAAGGTTCGCAATAGGCTAAAGGCTGAACGGTTAGAAAAATTAGTTAAGACAACAGCTGAGGGACAAACGCGTCGCAGAGGATGCAACTCCAGAAATTGATGTGGACGCTTTATTTGATGATGACAATCCCTTGCAGTCTTGGGTGAAGATACGAGAGCAGGTTGATGAGCCCGTTTTTGATGTTGATGATAGAACATGGGCAGAGGGCATACTAGATGAAGATGAGCCAAGAGATCCAGAATTCAGAAGACCAACAAAGAGGGCCAGAGAGACTCATGCGCACCAGAGAAGGGACCCAGCTTTGTTTGTTCATGACACTGAGCAGTAGCCTGAGTTTGAGCCAACTAGACGGTCAGAATCAGATAACAGGCCAGTCACTCCTAGAATGGTCAAGCCACCTCCATCCTTAAGAAGAAGTACATCAGTGCATGAGCTAACTGAGAGGACTAGTACTGCTGCTCGAGAGGACCCGGCAATTGAGCAGTTGAAGCAGATTTATGTGAGGCACACGCCAAGGGGAAAAGGACTCATGTCAAAGATGAATGAAATGATCACACCAAAAGAGAAAAAAACGTCTCCAAAGGCTAAAAGGCGACTGGTTCCTTATGGTTCTGATAATGATGATCCAAGTAGAGCTGTAGGTGCTACTACTGGCGGTGGCACATATGCACCTACTACCTCCTTCCATGCAGACACAGGCAGAGGATACAGTCATAGTGAAGGAGGATATGATTCACATAGCCAATATAGGCATCCATCCGGTTATGGAGGTGGCCAACAGGAAGCAGACATTTATGGGTGGGGTCATCAACCAAAATTTCAATTTCATCCAGTTCCACCCAATAGCAGTTATGGGTCAGCATCCTCTTCTCATCTTCAAAGTTCTTATGCTGATTCTGGATTCCAATCAAGCCAACAACCTCACACTCCAAGAGAGATCCAGAGAGGGATGCAGGACTTGACTACCTCATTATTTGGTTATAGTAAATATACAGAATACCTGCAACATTTTTATACGTATCAACATCAGAAGTCAGACGATGAGGGAGAAGGTTCTTTTAGTTATTATCCATATTAGTGTATCATCATTTAAGTAAGGATCATTTAATTTCTGTAACATTTATTGTGTCTAATTAGGTTTATTGTACTGCTTGAACCTACTTCATGCTTAATATGTACTCAAGAATATTAGTTTAACATGTCCAATGCCTACTTCATGTTTATTGCACTTAATCCAATTTCTTTACAGTCAAATGCATGTCTAATGAATTCTTTGATTTTTTATGTAATTATTTATAGTTTTTTGGATTTATTTCAGATTTTTTGGATTTATTTTGACTTTTTTTAATGTTTTGACTGGGTTTCGGCCTATTTCGACAGAAACCAACCTGAAACCGACACCGCCATCCCTGTCATCATCACCATGGCTACTAGCCAAAGTGGAATCCTCCAAGGTTTAATAGACGACCTTGTCACTTGGCTCCGGTGTTTTATTATCTTCTTGTATAGTATCCAAATCTACAACTACCATAGGAGTCCTGATCGATCCTCTACCTGTAGAGGTAGTCTTCTTCTTCGAGATCTTTTCTTGTCTTTTCGGAGGGGGAAGTTTAAGTTCTGCTAATAATGGAGTATCATCCAACACCCTGTTGGCCCAAGCTCGATCATTTGGATCAAATTCTGATTCACCAAAAGTGATCCTTGCATCTACCCATGAATGGATAAGATTTTCTTCACCGAATACTTCATCCAAGTCAACGGGTTCTTCTATTGATATAGTCTATGTGATAGGTCATCCCATGAGTCCATCCCTCCATCTTGTTCCTTTTGTACCTCTTGGATAGTTTGGAAGTTCTTAAACTTCAAATACATGCTATAATGGCAAAAAACAAGTTACTCAAGTCTTGAGGATGTAAGCCTATTCCTCCACTTTGCATTAATGAGAGAAAATGTTGACCACTTCCTCTTACACCCAAAAGCACAGGTTGTTTGGCTTAATACCCAAATAACAACATAGATCCTCATATCCAAGAGCTTTGTCATAATCCATTCGCCAATCAACTATGCAAATTACAAATTTGGTGGCAATAAAAAAATTATATCACATAGAACAAAGTTTAAAAGATGAGTAATGCACATTAGTCCATTCGCTTACTGAGACTAAGCAATATTATTGCCATTTGTACTCAATGACTTCTAAAATACATTGATTTAAACCTGCAATCATACATCTTATTGCACGCTATAATGCCCCAATCATCATCTACTAGCATGCACCAAATGACATTCTTTGTTCTATTCAATACTTCATCATCATTCCTTACAATTCAGCTATATTGATAGCATAGAATGAAAAAAGAAAAAAGGAATCTACACATTGAAAGATTTATGTCAAGTGTCAACAATGGCTTCAAAATGAAAAATATGCATGGTAGAATTGTGGATTACAAAGACCTACTACATGAAGATTATGGTGGAGAGCCTACCCCACCTTCCATCAATAATGTCCCACCATTTTGTTTATGTCCTAGGGTTACCCTTTTGAATTTCCTCTGCCCGACTATGACCTCATATAAATAACCCATGTCAACCTTCTTATCACCATCCATAATCCTCAAAACTTTGACAATTGATTCCACCACATTAAGAAATATCTTAATGCCTTTCCATAGATCCCTATTTTCAATCAGTTCCTCCACTTTCCTTCTCTTGGTTCGGGCATCTTGCTCTGCGATCCTCGCAATCCACTCTTTCCAACCGTTTGAAGCAACCATATATAATAGGGAATAGGGAACACAACACCTCTAAGAGTGCAGACTCTCCAAAGAACTATATGTAGAGGCAAAGAAAGTTGCCCCTGGGTGTAGGAGCTCCCTCTATCTAGTGTGCTCGTGCATCACTTTGAGGACATAGTTGTGTTTGTACACATAGGTAGTGATGTACTAAGCAGAAGCCACAGTATTTGCTATCTTCTCATCCTTGCACATATCATCCAACATCTCTAATGTGTGCAGAACAAGGTACCCAAAATAGGTGTTCACATATGGCCATCAACATATGCCTAGCCGCTTGATATGATGTTGCACTATCTGTGACAATTTGCACCATCCTATGCTCTCCAACTAGTTCAACTATCCCATCCATCACTTTGAACAAGTGGTCAGCATTTTTAACATGCCTATTAGCATCAACTGACTTCTAGAAGATTGTCTTCACTTGACAATATACAAGAAAGTTGGTCATTGTCCTTATAATGCCTATACAATTCAACAATATGGTTGATAATCAAACATTTAAATATGAACACCTTAGAAAAGATAGGTATATACCTGTCCATCCACTTGTCATAATTGTGCAACCTCTTTCGTCCCATATCTATTCAAAGAACTTGATGTATTCCTTCAAATCACTCACCGCTTGAGGTAGGTAAGTGTTGTAGATCTCCTTTGGAGTTGGACCCAACACTCCTTTTTCCACTTCTACAATTGTCTCAACCATAGCCTCATGGTACGGGCCTTTGACAGCATTTGCCAACACACTGTTGAAGAACCACTAAGAGTGTACCTATCTAATTTTCTCCTCACAAATCTTCAAATTCTTAAAGGCAGCAGTGATACCATAGTTTTAAAGGTCTTGAGGTAGTTGAGGCATTTTTTGTAAGCCTCATAATACTTGAGCCTTAATGCACAATGAGATATAAGCCTTATTAGTCTAAGAAAAAAATCATCAAAAAAACTAAAAACAATATTGATTTTCATGTGTTAATGCTATCTCAACCCAATGATAAATCCATGTATCTCGAAAGCATTGAATCATGTTTTAAAGACAATAAAAGACGTATAAGTCTTAGATCTATCCTACAACACCTCATTATATCACCTTCTCAATTGATACACAAGTCTTAAATAAATGTCTTGAGGCGATGAATGAGTTGAGACGTACCACCTCAGTCAATAAAAGGCGTAAGCCTTAAGTAAAAAGACCGAGGCGCATGCCTCAAGGCGTTTTTCTAATTCCTCGTCTTGAGGCTTAAGTGTTAGTGTCTTCAGACACCGCCTTTTTAAACAATGAGTGATACTTGATTGCTTCTTCCTTGCCTTTGTAAGATAAGGGTCTATAAGATCCTATCTAGGGTCATCATCCCTAGTTAAGTCACAGATCTCTTCTTCATGTAATTCTTGTCCAAATCCACTACCTTAGCCCACAAAGCCTGTTTCCTTGTAGTATCTTTTTTCGACAAAAGATTTCCTACTTGCCTCCGTTGCATGACAAAATTTACCTTAAGAAATAAAAAAGATATTATCAATAATTATAAGTTAAGCAACACTTAAAAAAAATAACATGCAAATAATCCTTACCTAGATCATAACCCTCAAATGCAGTTGATGTTCTTCTTTCATCTTGTTGAGGTTCATGTCCAATCCCATATATATGACTATCGGGTCCGCCAGATGCCCATGTTAACTCTTCTCAAATTGACTCATTCCTCTTGGCCTTTCTCAAATTCTCAGCCCACATATTGTCAAAGTAGGTCTTGAATTGTGTTCTCACCTCCAAAGGAACAAGCTCACAACCCTTGACATCACTTCTATACGTCCAACGTATTACTTTAATGATATACACTACCGAACATTTCCCTTCCATAATAACGACATTTCACCTTCCTCATGGCCATATCTATCGACATGCAATGGTTCCATGATAGGTCAATAGGAAAGACGGAGAAAGACTCACCTTCGTGGTACTCCAAAGGTGATGCTGTCTTCCGCTATGTAAAGTCAAATAAAGAGAGACAACTAAGCGTTAGAGAAAGTTAGAGAGATGCAAAAAATAAAAGAAAAAACTCCTAGAGTCAAAAATCTGAGAGAAAGTGGTCCTAATGAGAGACTCCTAGAGAGAGAGGGAGCATGGTAAGTCAGAGTTAGAGAGATGTAAAAAAATTAAAACAGCAAAAAAAACTCCTAGAGTCAAAAGTCTGAAAGAGAAAGGGTCCTAACGAGAAGACTCCTATAGGGGGCATGGTAGGATGTTAGAGTTAGAGAGATGTAAAAAAATTAGAACAAGGAAAAACTCCTCTTAGAGTCACAAATCTGAGGAGAGAGAGAGAGTAGTCTTAGATAGAGACTCCCAGAGAGAGGGGACATGGTAGAATGCATAGAGAGAGTTAGAGAGATGTAAAAAAAATTAAAGCAGCAAAACAAAACTCCTAGAGTCACAGATCTAAGGAGAAAGTGGTCCTAGAGAGAGACTCCTGTATGGAGGGGGCATGATGTGGCGTTAGAGAGAGTTAGAAAAATGAAAAAAAATAAAACAGCAAATAAAAGCTCCTTTTAGACTCACAAATCTGAGAGAGAGAAAGTGATCCTCGAGAGACTTCTAGGGAGAGGGGGCATGGTAGAGTGTTAGAGAGAGTTAAAGAGGGATGAAAAATTTTAGAAACAGCAAAAAAACTCCTAGAGTCAAAAATCTATGGGGAGAAAAAATGGCCTTAGAGAGAGAAAGACTCCTACAGAAAGGGGGCATGGTAGAGTGAAAAAGTCAGAGATGTAAAAAATTTAAAACAGTAAAAAATAAACTCCTAGAGTCACAAATCTGAGAGAAAGTGGTCCTAGAGAGAGATTCCTAGAGAGAAGGGGCATGATAAGGTGTGGAGAGTAAAAGAGATGGAAAAAAAATAAAACAGCAAAGAAAAAGTACTCAGAGAGTCAGAAATCTGAAGAGATACAGAAATCTGAAGATATACAGTGATCCTAGAGAGAGAAAAGTGCATACCCTTTTAGAAGACCGTGCAAGAGATTCTCTTTAAGATAAGGCCGATCCGACTGCCGTAGGAGAGGCCCGATGAATAGAGTCCAACCACCAAAGCACACAAGAGTGAGAGAGAGGAGAGAGAAATGGGATCTTAGATAGAGAGAGGGGGTGCAAGAAAGAATGAGAGTGAAAATGGAGAGTTTGTGAAAAGAGTAAATGAATGAGTGGAAAATCCCCAAATACTTCCCAAAAGGCCAAAATCCCAGATTGCCTGAACAGCCCCACCCCAACGGTTTGAATTTTGAAAATTCATTTGAGCGTGATTAGCTACGATCACCCGATTCTATATAGGATCGCCCGATCCAAGATCCAGCCCAAAAGTCGGGGCCGGATGGATCGGACTTGGATCTGCAAGTCCCAAAACCAATTGGATTGATCCTTCCTTCCGAGCTTGATAGATCCACTGATAGGTATAAAGTACAGCTGGTTGCAAAATGCTTCACTCAAATGTATGGTGCGGATTATGAGACTTTGCTTCTGTGGCCAAGCTGAAATCCGTTTGTCATTATTTCCCTTCCCGTCCAATATTCTTGGAAGTTATTCAACTTAATGTAAAAAATGCATTTCTCAATGGAGATCAGCAGGAGGTTTATATGCAGCCACCGCCTGGTTACCCCATAGATGGGAAAGTGTGCAAGCTGAAAAGGCTTTGTATGCTCTGAAACAGTCTTCCCAGGCATGGCTTGATCGGTTTAGGCTTACCATGATATACTTTGGTTATGCATAGAGCAATGCTGATCACACTTTATCTGTAAAGTAGAAAGATGGCATGGTGGCCCTTCTCATTTTCTATGTAGATGACATGGTAATCACCGGTGATCATGTGGAGAAAATACACACTTTAAAGGAGGCCTGGCCAGAGAATTTGATATCAACGATTTGGGTTTATGCTGGTACTTCCCGGGTCTTGAGGTTGCTGAGTAAGTGCAAGTATGCTTACTCAAGTGAGAGGATTTACATTTGCCAGTGGGAATATGCCCTAGATTTGCAAACAGCTACTAGCAAGTTGGGTTGCAAGCCAATAGCCACTCTTATTGAAGTCAACCATCATCTGACTAATAGAGGGGGGGAAGCCACCTTCTGAAGCTAAGAAAGGGTGATATCAGCATCTGGTTGGAAAGATGTTGTACTTGACTCTTGCTGGACCAGGCATCCCCTGAGCAGTGAGTGTTGTCATTAGTTCATGTATGCACCTAGATCTTCTCACATGCAGGCAATGGATCGCATTCTCTGTAATGTAAAAACCTATCCTGGCGAAGGGTTAATGAAGGCTATACAAATGCTGATTGGATGGGTTCAAAGGAGGACAGGAATTCTACTACCAAGTATTGTGTTCATCTTGGGAAGAATTTGGTCACATGGAGAAGTAGAAAAACAGACTATATGTGCTTGGTCTAGTGCAAAGCTGAATATCGTACTATGGCTTGGTCCTGTTGAATTGTTGTAATTGAAGCTCTTGTTACAAGACATTGAAGTGTTCGTTGTTCTTATTTTGCAGTTGTATTGTGACAATAAAGCTACCATTAACATTACCAATAATCCTACACAACACAACAAAACCAAGCACATTGAAATTGATTGGCACTTTATTCAGGAGAGACTTGACAATGGTGAATTGCATCTACCCTATAGTCGGTTTGCTGATCAAGTTGTAGATGTGTTCACAAAAGGGCTTACAAGGATCACCTTTCTTCTGTTTTGGACAAGATGTGAATACGAGACATGCTCAGGTTAAGGGTGAGTGTAGGAGATACGTCTAGTGCACTGATTCTGGACCCATTAACCAGGATCCAGTTAACTTAAGCCAAGCCTAGCTGTTTACAGAGATACCCCTAATTAGTCAGCTTTGTAACAGGGGTATTTCAATCATCTCTCATGCATTAGGTTTTAGATAATAAAGGTTTTGAAGGGTGCGGACAGATTGAACAGCCGCACACCTGCTTGTGCATCTGTCTTCCTCTTTCTCCTTTCTCCTTCCTCTTCTCTACCATGTGGCCATAAAAATGTTTAAGTCCCAGGTGAGACTAAACGAAAGCACAGCTGCAAACTGATACGAACTGAGCAAAGCTAAAAAGTAACAGCGAAAGGAACGGTTCAAGGGAGTTGCGGTGGTTGGAACCGGTTCATTGGTCACTAACAGTTGTGATATTAAACTGGTGGAAAATAAAATTGTAATTCCCAGAAAATTGTGGGAGTGGTGAGCGGGAATAGCTTTGAGAGAAGGATCCCTATAAATAAAGATCCTCTGTAATTGAGGAGGATAAGAAAAATATACGAATTCTGATTCCCTCTCTTCCCGGGCTATGTCCTCTCCCCCCTCTTCTTCTGCTCTTCCCCCTTCTTCTTATGCTTCTGTCGTTGCTCTCAACTCTTCTTCTACCTCTGGATTTGATCCCCACTCATCGGGAGTTCTAGGTGCCTTCCCTCCTCTGCAGAAAGCTCCCAGCCGGAAGAAGATTGCAGCGGTGGCCCTGGCCTCAGATCGCTTCGCCATTTTGGAAGAGGTTCCAAGGTCGAAATCCGAGGGAGATCATAACACAAACCCATTTAACCCCATCATGGCTTCATGTCCAGTTTTCAAAGGGTCCAAAAAAAGCCAAAAACATATTTAAACAATTTAAATTTTTATTTATAATTTTAGATGATAAACAGCTAAACAAGTTTGCTCACAAGCTTAAACAAGTTTAGGTCTACATTCAAACTTGGCTCATTTACGAAGTGGGCTTAAAATCTTGTTTGAACATGTCTCGTTTAGCTTAATAAATGAGTCAAGATCGAGTAGTAGCCAATCCGAGTTCAAGCTACTTGTCAAGTGTACTAGTTTATTTACAACCCTATTTGTGGCTAGGTTTTAGTTAAGGATCTAGTCCTTGCATTTTTATAACAGCCCACTATCTAATTATATATATACTACTGCACTTTTGTTATTCTCATTAGGTGGGTTTCAGTCTATGAACTAAGAATCTTTTAATACTCTATAATCACAATACAATCTGCTTCAAACCACACCTGCCCTGATCCATGAAAAAGTGGATCACATGTGGACTAGTGGACCCTCCATTCCAATCTGAGTCACCTCTAGATTGAGAAGGGAAAAAATATCTAATCTGATCCAATCTAAGCAAGTGTTTTGATCAAAACTTTGACCCCAAGGTCCACAATGGATCGCATGAGGATGAGGCCATCCCCTGATCCACTCCAACCCAGATGCAGCCCTATCCAGTATCAATCCCCGACATCATAGCAGTACTTGCTTTCCCCCCTTCTACCCTATTTGGTCATTTCTATTCCCTACATCTCCAACTTCTGACACTTCTTCCCCCCTACACTCACTAGATGACTAATCCCTTTTCTACTCTAACATCTGTGAGCATCCCTGGTACTAGAGCAGCAGCAAGAATGGCATCTGCAAGCATGTCCAGCACCAGAACAAAGACCACCAGAGCACACACCATTGAGGGTGGGCCACTGTTGCATCACTGAACCAATCGTGGCCATCCAGCAACAGCTTGACCACCATGGTGGAACCCTGTTCGCATTTCTGGATAGGAACTAAAAACAGCTAACCTGAATTTTTACACCAAACCATGCAAAAACGATAATGCACCTCTCCCATTGGTTACATTATAACAAAGCATAACATTGGCATATATGCAGATAGCCTTCATATTTTCATAAGAGCTAAATTGCATAGATAATAAACAAGTAGTGAAATCAATAACCGTTAACAAAAAGGTGTCTTACAAACATTGCCAGATCAACAAAAATGTGCGGAAAGAAAGGCTTTGTTTAGAAGCATTAATCAAATGATACAATAAGTAATGAGTTGCTCAGTCACCTGTTGCACAAAGAAGACAGCCCCCAAGAGATACCCAGGCTTGAACAGAATTTCTACAGAAGAAATAGTAAATATGTACAGGATTAAATGCTCTCAAAACACACGTTTCATATTTTATGAGGTTATAGATTCCAGTAACTCCAAGGGAGCAAAACCATATAAACAAAGCAGGGCCAACAGCAAGTCCCACTTTGCTTGTTCCAAATCTCTGTACACTGAACAAGACCACCAGACATGCAACTGAAATCATCACCACTTTCTCTGCACAGATTTGTGAAAACAAAATTTTATAAATTTGGACATTCAAACAGCTGTCTGTTAGTGTCAGGAGATAAAATAAAGCAGCAGAGCCATGCAGACATCTAAGAATTAAACCTGGTTAACAAAATCAAACTCAACCTATTTTGACTCCAAACTTCAATCTTTGCTTTTTGATATAACTCTCTTTTCGGACTTAAAAACACAACTTAGTCAACAACTATGCAAACAGTTACAAATGGATATTTGCATAATTTTCTGCCTTTATCATGAGGATTAGTCTGCAACACAGATTAGTTTGGAGCTACTCAGCTTCAACATTGTGACAAGTTCTGGACGGTTGGAAGTCCCCCTATGTAACAATGTAGATGGGTTGACTTTGCCACATTGTGGAGGTAGCAGAGGAACATTGCATGCAATGACATGGGTGGTTTGAATGGAATGAATTAGTGCACTATCTGAGGGAAGATGAGGGATACTGACCAAGAAGAGTATCTATATAGTTCCGTCTACTAAATTGTCAGTATGCAAGCAAACGACGAGAAGCAATTTTATGGAGGCAAGATGAAAACAAAACCTGGTCAATAATCCCATCATGATCTGCTCGGACCCTGGCTGATCATGAGTTCATGAGTTTTAAAAGTTCTTTTATTATTTTTATTAACACTTCTGTAAATGCACGCAAATTGTGGCAATGGCAACACTGACGAGATATACACTGCCGAAAAAAAGAACACTGACAAGAGGCATGTTTTTTTCTTTACTTTTCCTCAGTCCTCTCCTCCAGGGCTGTGACCCTTGGGTTTCCACACCATCGTAGGTACATCACCTGTCATTTTCACAGTTAACATTCCCCTGTGATCCCTCCTTTTCTTCCTCTTTCTTCTTATATCTTCTCCTTTCCCCATGTCGAGGGTTTCTTTTGCCACCAGACACCCCCCATCTCAATGTGACCCCTTGCCTTCTTCTTCCTCCACGTCTTGGCAAGTCAAAACACCACGAACCTCTGTCTAAGTTGCTCTGTCTTCCCTAGGACGCCTGCCTAGATCTTATGATGTTGCAAAGCATGAACAGTTGATTACATAATATAAAAAATGATAATATATACCTAAATAATAATTAGAAACATTAAAAACACTTCTCCTAACTCCTAAGCTGTAGACATACCTTCTTGTGCCTTATTTTTCCATCTTAACTCATAGTTCCAATATAACCAGCCAACATAGAAGACCAACGGTCGGGATCGCCATGTCATAATAAAATGTTCCTTACGCAAGCAATCTAAATTACTCTTGAATGTGACCATGCTAGTCAGTTCACATATTCAGCCAATCCTGATAAAGCAAGGAAGGCTAACTCAGGAATTGGGCTTGGATCAATGGCCCAAAATCCGATCTGGATTGACCAATCTAGGCCCAATCTCCAATCGATCCAGCCCAATCCAAGTTCTTTTTATTTTATTTTTTATGTTTAAATGATTACAAGTAATGAGCAGGGGATTTCATGTAATTTTCACACAACCCTACTTTACCTTCTCCCGATAGAAACCCTTCTGCAGGAAGAGGAAAGGAGGAAGTGGTGGTGGCAGCAGCAGCAACATTGACAGAAGTGGTATGTGACAACCTCATGTTCTATGGCAGCAGCATCAGACAACCCCAGCGCCATGGAATGACATCGCAGTGGGTGGCGACACCAAGAACACAAGCAGCAGGTAAATATGATGTGGCCTCCCTGGCCTCTTCGTCGTCTTCTTCATCTTTTTCTTGTTTTGTTGTTTTGTGATGACTTCTTCTTCTTCTTCTTCTTTGTCGTGGGATGGGACCTTGCTAGGATCGAGTCGTATTGAGCAATCCAAGCTGATCCCACCGATCTCCAATATGAGTATCATGGGGTCAGGATCAGGGTCAAGGTCAGGGGTCGGTTTGGCCAAAAACCGATCAAATCAGCCAATCCTGGTCGATCCAATCCAATTTATACAACGCTGTGACAAAATCAACAATTTTGATGGGCCACAACCAGGGTCAGGGTCAGGTAGGTTTGGCCAAAAACCGATCGTATCAGGCAATCCTAGCCGATCTAATCCGATTTAGCCAACCCTGTGATAAAGTCAACAATTTCAATGGGTCACAACCAGAGTTTGGGGTGAATATGTAGTGACCCAATCACGAACCATAAACGAAGAAAAGACTGCCCAGACGTAGCAGTGTAAGACACACTGACGTGGAGCTATCACTATGTATGGGGGATGGGGCAGGAATGAAAAAGATTAGTCTCATATAGGAAAGTAGGAAAAGTTACTAGGCTATATATATAAGACTTGGATACATAACTTGTGAGACATCTTTTGAGGACAAGACCTTACAAACTTGACCCAAAGCGGATAATACCTCACAAGGGTTGGATTAGGTCAAAATCATAACCCACACGTCCCAGGATCGAAACTTGGCTCTCACTTTGTCACACCCACATCCCGGTTCGCCCTCCAACTCAGCTTACTTCAACTGCGGGGATGGACCAAATGCAAAAATTTTGAACGTTGGAAGCAAAACACTCACTTAAAATTTCCACTTAACAAGAGCAATAACTACGAATTTTACAAAACTTGCATACAACTTAGAGATTACATTGCTCATGACCATCTTTTCAGACTTGACAACAATAACTATTTCAAAACTAACCACTTGGATTACATAACTTCTCTCTCTCTCTCTCAGACTTGACACAGCATTTAAAAGCCAAAAGCAAAAGCTACTATCTAAAGTCCGCAGCTCCTCTAGCCTGAAATCATCAAAATCTTCTACCTCTTGAGCCTCGTCTAATTCTTCTGACTCTCCTGAAAATGTTAACGTACAGATTGATGAGTACACAACTTAATAGGCAACAATTTCCCCTTGACATGCTATCATATAGTAATTCCTTGCGAAACTCAGGTTAGATTTAAGCATATAATACATAAGGTAAAAATATTCTACTTTATACATATAAGCAAAGAGCACTAGAGAACAAGTTCCAATTTCTTGACTTCAAAGAGAGGGAACTTAAATCTTATTTCAGAAACATGTTCTTACTTATCATGTTCACAGAAAAATCATAACAAAAGGAAAATCAATATCAAGAATCATGGCTCATTCTACTAAATTCAGAGAAATACTAGAAAAGGGCTATCAAAGGATAGAAGTTCTATCTGCTCTAGGTTCAATGGTTTAGAAGGAAACGCTTATCAGATCATAAACATATTCGTATCTCAGTTTATGCCAAAATCACGCATTCATATGAACATGTATCCAGCCTCAATGTAAGGAACTAAGCATACAAACATATGCCAAAGCACTTTATCAAGAGGTCTTGACAACTATAACCATAGTTGTCAAGGCAACAAAGCAACCAAGGCGAGCTTGGGGTCCTTGGGCACCTAAGCGCTTAGGCGCCCGCCTAAGTGGCGCTTAGGTGTCAAGTTCATAAAAAATTGTGATCATTAATATATAGGTAATTTCCTATATCAAAATTAATCATGATCATTAAAAATATGGGAAACGTGTTAGTATAGACATAGAAATAAAAACTAATAGAAACGACATTGCTATAAAATACCCAAATTAATTTTCAAATAAAATTAACAACAAATATTAGAATTTTAGAATTAAAAAAATACTAACATGGTGTTTGCCAAATTCTTCCAAAAATCTACAAGCCATTCTTGGACAACATACATATAATATAATGCATATACCAAAAGAAAAAGGCATCACCAATTATCATATACAACTACAAGCAATAAAATAGGAAACAAACACATAACTAGGGAAGTATCAAAGACAATAGTCGCCATAAAAGTCATACAATGTGCAACAACAAAAAATGAAAAACATCTAAACTTTGAAACCAAGCATTGCATTCTTAAGAGCTAAAATTTATTCACCATCCTCATCTCCATCTTTCTTACCATCTTTGCCATTTGAATCCCATGGTGCATCATCATCATCCGTCTCTTCTTCCTCATTCTCCCATTCATCTTCTTCATCATCTCCCTCTTCCATAGAATGTGAAGTACTTCCTCTAGAAAATGTGCCTCTTCTAGCCTTTGTTCTGATGTGCCCATTGCTAAATCCACCATTTCCCATGTAAGGTCATCTCCCTCATGAACTAAATCATCGCCATCTTCAGTCATCTACTCCCTTGACGCGGCGGCGACGTGAAAAATAGATCGACGGCAGCTCCGAGGGGACGAGATAACTTGCTGTCTCGCACAGCTCGGCCTCACGCCGGACGGTCTCACACCGGGCGACACACTCTTCTCACAAGGGAGTCAGAGGGAAGGAAAGGAACAAGTGAGAATGGCTCTCACGTAAGACACTCTTTCATTCAATTTCATCATATGAAAACATACACCCTTAGCCCCCTTTATATAGGAGGAGGCTATAGCATCCACACCTTTAGACTTTTACTAATTGTACTTATGTCCTAGCCTAATAAAACAAACTCACCTACCCACATTTGACTTGTGGGTTTAATAAAAATAAAATACAATAACTTTTGACTTATAACTAGCCTAATAAGACAAAAGTAAATATACATGTACTAATATATGTATTTTACACACAATACACACGCAATACATAAATACGTGACGTCGAGTCTTCAGGCAGCCGAATCTCCGAGCCACAAGCTCGGTGCGGGGGTGCGACGTCCGGTAGTGGGCCCGGTGTCCCCACCATCCCTTCCCCAACCTAACTCTATTAAGCATATAGGATCATGCTTCTTCTTCCTTTGTAGGAATCCTTCATGAAGATGTCGATTGTATTGAGCATACACTAAATCATCAAATCTTTTATGCTCCAATCTATTCCTCTTCTTTGTATGAATTTAGAAAAACAAATGACACAAGTATAAGATTAATGAGTTTAACACAAATAGACCTCTTAAAGAATTCTTTTAAATACATATTTATGAATTCAAATATGCTCCAATTGCGTTCACAACCAGAGGAACTACAACAAAGTCCTAAAATCCTTAAAGCAACATTCATCAGTACCGATGTGCTTCCTCCACCAGTCCACCGTATTGCCAATCAATTACAGTAACATTTAAGGAAGAAATATAGTTGACCAAACAAAAAGTAAAAATCATAAAAATTATCCAAATTAGTCACTTGGCAACCTCCTATCACGAGCTCTAATTGCCATTGGGTTTGCAAATGCACCTCTTTCATTCATATACATCATCATCTGATCATTGATCTTATCTTGTATATCTCTAACTCAATCCTTTCAATACACGTTAGAAAAGAATTTGAAAAGTTTACAACTAATGTGGGACCATCCTTCACGAGCTTCAAAATACAATTTGGTATTCAAAAAAAAATCCGCTTCATGTAGAGGAGATTCATTTGATTCTTCCAACGTCACTCCACAATTTTCAAGGTAGATTGGTAGTCAGCTTCCTTTCCACCAAAATTCTCAACTATGTGGCTATAGCTCTCTCAAGTATCTTTTTTTCTTATTTTTCAATCTAGACTTCATGGTACTTTGCACTTTCTTTGCACTCTTTGCATCACCAAAAGCTTCAGCACTCATTTTTGCAAAAACATTCATTTACAATTGTACTCTCACAACATGGCATCTTTCTTTTCTTATTTTTGTTCAACCAACTCAACATTTCCTCAGCAATCTTCTTTGTAGTTTTGGGACATTTTTTCACATCACTATACCCTCCTATTAAATGCTCCTTCTATCTTTTGATTCCTCTATTTGCCATCAAACCGCAAAGTGTTTATTTTATTTGCCATGCTTTTCCGGCCAATATGCATACTTTCACCCAGGATCATTAGACTTGACCTTCCACTTCACTCTTGTACCGAGCGTGAAACTAGATTCTTCGATGATGACCGCTGCAAATAAAAAAATCAGCATACAAAATTCAAATTAAAACTTAAAAGGGGGACAAGGGAGAGAGAGAGACAAAGGCGAAGAGAGGGGGCATGAGAGAGAGAGACTAAGAGAGAGGCGGCAGCCTCTATCTCATTGAAACATACACACACAGATGGTACGAGAGAGAGAGAAAGTGAAAGGGGGCGGGGGAGAGACAAGACAGACATACAGAGAGAGTGGGCAAGAAAGAGACAGATAGACAGAGAGAGAGATGGGTATCTATCTCACTGTGAGGCAGAGGAGGAAGGAGGGACGACTGGACGATGGAGAGAGAAGAGAGAGGAGGGCAGAAGAGAGACAGAGAGAGAGAGGGGGAGTCGGATCTCTATCTCAGACAGAGAGAGATAGAAAGAGAGAATCGGCTCTCTATCTCACATAGAGAGACAGGGGAGAGAGATAGAAGGGGGCGGGGGAGAGAGGAGAGAGACACAAAAAGGGGGTAGGAGAGAGAGAGAGGAGGAGCGAGGGAAAGAGGAGATATATGGGGGCAGGGGAGAGAGAAGATAGCGAGAGAGACAAAGACAGCAGCCAGTCTACAACGGTGGAGGGGAGAGAGAGAGAGAGAGAGGATACCTCACAGCGGTGGACGGCGATCGTTGGAGACGATGGACGACAACGAGGACAGCAGTGGATGACCGCGACGATGGCTACAACGGCACGATGATGGGGATGGCGGCGATAACTGCAGACAACAATGACGGCATGTGGCGATCTTCCTAAAAGCCTCAAACCCTAGAGAGAGGCAGGGGGAAGGGGTGGGGGTGGGGGTTAAAAATCAAATCCGGTACCCTGGTTTCGGTCAGGTGACTGAACCCAGGCAGGAAGGCAGCCGCTTTGGGCCACTTAAGTGGTGGCTGGGCCCGCCTTTTGGTGGCACAATAAGATGCGCCATCGCCTGGCCAGGCAGAAACCACCTTCCCGCCTAGGCCCTAGAGAGAGCCTTCATAACTATGACTGTAACTACCAGGTAGTCTATGTCCCACCATCCAATAAAAATAACATAGTTTGGTTTCCAGACTTTCTCATTGCCGACGGGATCTAACCTTCCCCATGGATACGTATAGGGTTGGCCCAAAATCCCTTACAATGGCATTGTCCTTGCATAAATCATATAACAATTGGTGGCACACTTATAGTTATCATGTGTTTTATAATCCACTAATCTTTTAAAAGAAGTAACAAATCAAAGGAATTGAATCAACTATACAAAAAGGTCTGAAAATCATGATGCTCGTATACATAAATATATAAGTACAAAAATCAAGCAGGAAACTGAATTCTAAAAACCATGATAGAAAGAACCTAACCGCCAAGGAGAATTCTCTACGGTTTGAATGTACAGACCTTGAGGCCATAGCGTACGAAAAATCTTAAAATAATAAAGAACAAATATATAGAGAATACTCATTCAAAGGGGCATCATCTACCTACCTTCTTGACAAAAACACCTAGAATACTCACGAATGACTCCTATACTCCAGAATCCCCTCGAGAAGCACCAACCAGCAGCCTGTACTCGCAACTGGGCCCCTTATATAGGGACTCCCCTTCTCAAAACTGACCCCAGTTACCCCCCAGAACTGAAATTCCTAACAGAAACCTCCCTTATCTGGAAAAGTTCTAACTTAAGTTCAACTCACCTCCTATAAAGAGAATCCATTGAAAGCCTAAAATTTTATAGTTAAACTCTTTCATCAAATTAAGAGAAATTGTGCCCTAGTTCTCTTAATTGGAATTAGCCTGGTTTATTCATATTCAAAGGTATTTAAGCAAACATAGAACACTTAGTTCTCCTACTCGGAATTAACCTTACTTTTAAAAAGATATTTAGGCAAATATAAAACACTTAATTTAATTCAGAAACAAAGTCTTCCACCTACCCTTACGACCAAAAACCCTTCCAATTGATAGCTAACGTTCCGCTTATTCTTCTATCAGCTATTAAACATCACCGACTAGCTACCAATTGTCAACTCAGCCCACTGGCTATCAGTTATTAACTCTGGCTACTAACTCCACCTATTGGTTGTTGATTGCTAACTCCGACTGTTGACTCCGCCTATTAGCTATCAACTGCTTACTCCACCCATCAACTACTAGCCATCACTGGCACTCAACCACTATTACTATCAATTGCTAAAGCATCCACTGGTTTAATAGGCGAAAGGATACAGACTAGCTGATCAGAAAGAAGGGTACCAACTGACTAACAAGCAGAAGGGCTATCAACTGGCCTAATAGCAAAAGGAATAGACTGAATGATTAGATAGGGGCGGATATCAATTGAATGATTAGGCAGGAAGGGTATCAACTGACTAACAGGCGAAAGGGATATCAATTAGCTTAACAGGTGAAAGGGATATTGACTGACTTTAGGCAAAAGGGATATCAATTAAATTAACAAGCAAAAGGGAAGATGTGCTCCCCTCCCGAAGGAGGCCCTGCCATGCCCACAAGGTCTCTTGTGAATGGTGCAGGTGAGTCTCCTTCTATGAAGACGTCCCCAAAAGCTGCTCCGGCTCCATCATATCACCCTGCATCCAATCCATCTTCTCTTCCTGTTCAGGTGTTCCAAGAGCTCCTCGTCTCTTGGAAGGAAAAGGCTTGTCTCGTTATAGAGGCAGTGTGTGTTCAAGGTCTCAAGCACTCTCCTTGCGCATTTCTGCTCACCCTCGAACATGGAAGGATCCCTCCAAGATGCCTTCACCTACATTGGATCTGCAGCTCAAGTTCTTCTTCCCCAAGGGCATCAGCAATACCAAACATGCTGTTTATGAGGAGGACTTGAAAGAACTTGAGGTATGGTCACAGTCCCTCAGTGGTTTAGTAGTTGGTCTGCAAACATCATACTTTCCTCTCTCCTGCTACATTAAGACTCGATGGAACCCCCAGACTCTTGAGTTTTTCAAGCTGGACAATGGGTTCTTTGTCTGCAAGTTTGATAATCGAGATAACTTGCAACAAGTGCTAGAGGGGCTTTGGTCCATCAAAGGGCATCCAAATATCCTTTGGAAGTGGTCCAAAGAAGTCTGTTTGGAAGCTGATGGCCTCGAGAACATTCCTTTGTGGGTCGCATTCCATGACCTGCCCTTGCATCCGTGGTGTAAACGATTCATAAGCAAGCTGTACAAAGTCTTGGGTGAGCCCCTATACCTCAACAAACTCACTGCCTCACGCAAGAGACTATTCGCTCATGCATGTCTTCAAATAGATGCAGAGCAAGAGCTGCCTGATGAGATCTTATATTTAGACTCTAATCAAAAGATGAATGAAGTCATTGTGAGCTATCCATGATAGCCTAAGAGGTGGGCAGCCTAAGCATCATTTGGTGATCATGATGGGCAATGTCAACAGAACGGGGAAAAAGTTGCCAATTGGCTACAGATGCAAGGTTTGGACGGAGCATCATTCTCCAGAGGAAACTATTGAATCCCTTAACATGTTTGCTACACTGCAAATTGATCAGGAGCAGGTGCGTATGGGCACTCGGGGGGTGCTAGGCAATGTGGCGAAGACGATGAGTCACATTCCTGACAACTGGGGGAATGACACAGTAAGTGGAGACGCGGAACAGGTTCAAGAGTCCCACACAAAAAAGGTTTCCGTCCTGGAGGATTCTCGGATCTCACGCGGTGCCAGGAAATGATTCCCCTATTTCTTCGGCCCCTAATGCTAGAGGAGATAATTTTGGCAATGATAAAAAGCTAGTGTGAAGGGAGGAATCGCGAGCTCCTATGATGCTGGCGCCTACCCGATCCTCGCAGGATGTGGCACTTATTTCCTCCTCGTGCAAAGGCCAGTTCAAAATTCAAAATAATTTGCCTCTCGGGAAAGAAGGTAGGGCACACCAAAAATTAAGTTATCAAGATAATAATCCAACTAAGTCGAATCCCATGCTTATGACTGCTTCAATGGAGGAAAGAAGGACAGATTCCTAAGAGATTCAAAATTTGATAACACCGACCGTCAGAAGGTACGTCCTATCATCATAATCATCAGAGCCTTATCGTCGGCTACATGAATCATGTTCCGTCAAAGATTTCTATCAAGTGCTATATTCATATTTAAACCCAAGAAGCTAATGTCCTTCCTAATAACATCGCACCATCTCATTTTAGGCCTTCCCCGAGCTCTTTTACTAGCATCCACTAAGATTCAATCACATCTTTTAACCGGCGCTGAGTTAGGACGACAAAGCACATGACCAAACCACATGAGTCTATTCTCTCATTTTACTATAAATTGGGGCTATCCCTAAGTCCTTACGGATGTGCTCATTCCTAATCTTGTCTTTCTTAGTCTTGCCACACATCCATCTCAACATCCTCATCTCTACTACACACATTTTGTGAATGTGTTCCTTTCGTACTGCCCAACACTCGGTACCACATAACAAAGCAGGTCTCGCAACCGTTCTATTAAACCTCCCTTTGAGTTTCACAGGCATACGACGATCACAGAGGACTCCTGATGCGCTTCTCCATCTTAATCAGTCTGCCTTAATCCTATATGTAACATCGTCATAAATCTCCCCATTCTCTTGTATGATAGACCCTAAGTATCGAAAGTTACTACTCTTCGGAATGTTATACCCATCAATTAGAACCATGTCTTCCTGTATCACTCTCCCATTACTAAAATTACAATGCATAAACTCTGACTTATTCCTACTAATTTTAAATCCTTTAGACTCCAAGACAAGTCTCCAACGCTCTAACTTAGCATTTAAAGCATCAATACTCATCAATTAAGACAATATCATCTACAAATAACATACACCAAGGGACATCCTCATACAATTGTTTTGTTACTTCATCCATAAGGCAAAGAGATACGGACTTAGTGCAGAACCTTGATACAAACTTATAAAAATTAGAAATTCACCGGTCTCTCCAGTAATAGTTCAAACACTAGTAATAGCACCGTCGTACATATCCTTAATCAAATCAACATATCCTTAAGAGATTCCTTTCTTTCTTAATGTCCACCAAATCAATTCTCTCGGTACTCGATCATACGTCTTCTCTAAATCAAAAAAAAACCATATACAAATCTTTTCTCATCTCTCTATACTTCTCCATTAGTTGTCGTAGTAAGAAAATAACTTTTGTAGTAGATCTATTCGGCATAAAACCAAACTGATTTTTCGATACAGCAGTCATATATCGGAGGCATTTTTCGATTACTCTTTTCCAAAGTTTCATAGTATGACTCGTAAACTTAATTCCACGATAATTATTGCAACTTTGAATATCTCATTTATTTTTATAGAAAGGAACTATAACACTTTTCCTCCAAACTTCTGGCATTCTCCGTTCCTTTAAAATTTTATTAAAAAGTTTAGTTAGCCACTGAATACCAATGTCTCCTAGGCCTTTCCATACTTCAATAGGTATGCCATCTGGTCCTAAGGTCTTGCCCACTTTCATTTTCTTTAAAATATCCTCCACTTCTGACATCTTAATACGCCTGAAATATTGATATTTATCAAATATTGTGGACTCTTGGATACCTTCTAAAGAAGAATCCTCGACGCAATCTCCATTAAGTAACTTCTGAAAATAACTATACCACCTCTCTTTAATCTCAAGATCCTTAGTTAAAACCCTTTGATCTTCACCTTTAATGCAACGAACATGATCTAAATCTCTAGTTTTCCTTCTCTGAATTTAACAAGTTTAAATATGTCCTTTTCACCCTCTCGAGTTCCTAATTTATTATATAAATCTTCAAATGCCTTTGATTTAGCTTCGCTAACTATTTTCTTTGCCCTCTTTTTAGCAATTTTATAAGCTTCTAGGGTTTGATTATTTTTGTTAGTTTACCAAACTTTAAAGCACTCCTTTTTTACTCTAATGGTATTTTGGATTTCCTCACTCCACCACCAAGTCTCTTTTTCTAAAATCTTTTTACCTTTAGATTCGCCTAAGAGATATTTTGCTACAGTCGTTATACAATTTGTAACATTATTCCACATTACATTAGTTTCTAGTTCTAAATTCTAAATATTTTCCTTTAATAGATGATTTTTAAATGTTTCTAAACTTTTACTTTTAAAATTCCACCATTTAATCTTAGAACAATTATTTATAATGATCTTTCTTTTGAATTTAGGGATAAAGACATCCATTACTAACAACCTATGTTGAGAGGCTAGACTCTCACCAGGAATAACTTTGCAATCTTTGCATAAAACTCTATCGACCTTCCTAATAAGAAAATAGTCAATTTGACTTATATGTGTTCCACTCTTGTATGTTATTAAGTGTTTGTCCCTCTTCTTAAAGAAAGTATTAGTAATTGCTAGATCATAGGCCATAGCAAAATTAAGAATAGTATAATCCATATCATTTCTATTGCCAAAACTAAACCCTCCATGAATCCTCTCATAACCTCTATTATCTTTACCCACATGACTATTAAGATCCCCTCCAATAAAGATTCTCTCTTCACTAGGGATATTTTGGATCAAACTATCAATAGCCTCCCAAAATTACTTTTTAATACTCTCTTCTAATCCTACTTGAGGTGCATATGCACTAATTATATTCAAAATATTCTCACCTAAGATAAGTTTAATTGACATCAATCTATCCCTCAATCTATTAACTTCTACAACTCTATCTTTTAAGTTTTTATCTATTATTATAGCAACACCATTTCTAGAGTTATTATTACCCGTATACCAAATTTTATATCTATCAATATCTTTAGCTTTATGTCCTTTCCACCTAGTTTCTTGTAGGCAAGCTATGCTAACCCTCCTATCCTTCATTATCTTAACCAATTCTAAACCCTTACCCGTTAAAGTTCCTATATTCCAAGTAGCTAGACGGATCCTATGTTTTTGGACTAACTTCTTTACCCGTTAATGTCCTATATGCCTCCTAAATTTGAAATTTTGCGTGTCACCGTCCTATATGCCTCCTAAATTTGAAATTTTGCATGTTATTGATGAGGTAAATATTAAAAGAGGGAAACCAGGACCCAACTTCTCTCTCCCTCCTCCAAACCTTCAAAATCCTAAGGGAAAGGAAAAAGGATACCAGCAGGGCAAGGATATATATATATACAGCTAAGGATGATATGGCCTCATCGGTACACGAAGCTCCTTTGCAGGCCTAATTATTTATCCTCTCATTCTTCCATTCAATATTATGAAGATTTTTTTTGGAATGTGCATGGATTAAATAAAACAGAAAAAATAACTCTCAAGAGTCATTAGATATCTGCTCCTTGCCACATTGACTAGTAGAGACGAAAATAAGATCACACCATTCATCACAGTATAAGAACCACATTTGGCCGGGTGCAGCATTTCTTACCAATGATGATAGTGATTCCAGAGGTAAAATTTGGGTTCTGAGAAATGATGCTCAGATTACATTGCATTGCATAGATCAATTTGAGCAGTTCATCCACCAAAAAGGTGAAGATTCGGGCACCAAAGCTCAGTTCTTCTTGACTATAGCATATGCATCTAATTTCAGAGGAAGAATGAGACTCTGACAGGACATTTTGAGACTGTCGGTTGGGACATCTCAATCACCAAGGGTAGTCATAGGTGAATTCAACTGTATCAGATACAATAATGAGAAGATTGGTGATCAGAAAGTTAATCTATTTTGGATGAATTCAATGTGATGATACATGGATCTGGTCAACTTGATATTAAATCAGTGGGTTGTATCTACTCGTGGAGTCATTAATCAGTGGACCAGAGGCGCTTTCTAGCTAGAGGCCTAGTGAATGATCAGTGGCTTCATTCTTATCTGGACAGCTTTCTGGAGCACAGGAGTCAACTATTTTCTAATCATTCCATGCTGACACTAAGGCTGCACAGAGATGTTAATCATGGTAAGAAACCTTTCAGGTATTTTCATATGTGGAGTTTTCACCCTGACTTCTTGCAGAATGTAGAGAGTGCATGGTCAAATAATGTTCAAGGATCTCCTATGTATGTGCTATGAAAAAAATCAATGGCACTAAAGGAAGCTTTAAAAAAAAGGAACAGGGAATCCTTTTGGAATGTGCAGGACAGGGTTAAGCTTGTAAGGGTAACTCAGGAGAAGTTGTAAAAGGATCCTCTTAATCAACAGTTGACTCTGTAGGAACAGGAGGCATAATGGGAAAAAATATGCATAAGCTCTGAGTGAAGGAATCCTTCTACAGGCAGAAGTCAAGACAGACCTGGTTATCACTAAGGAACTCACATACAAGGTACTTTTATGCTTCTATACAAGCAAGGCATGCAATTAATTCCATTCGGAGGTGCAAGGATGCTAAGGTCCCACACTCCGAATTTTTTTACTGCACTATTGAATAGAACAATGCTAGTAAAAGGTACAGTGTTGCACCAAGGCAGGTTATGTCAGAGGAAGATGAAAAAAGGCTATGTTTACAAATTGAAGCTGAGAAGCTCAAGCAGGTCATTTCTTAATCCCCACTAAATGAAAGTCCAGGCCCTGACGGCTTCCACACCGCATTGTATAAGGTGTGCTGGCCTATGGTGGGCGATCAGTTTGTACAAGCAGTCCAGCACTTTTTCAGACTGACCGAATGCCAAAGCAGGTGAATGCACTTTTATTTCGCTGATACCTAAAACAGATAGTGCAGAGTGCAGACTCTTTAGACCAGTACCGACCCATTTCTCTTTGCAATTTTCTATATGAAATCATAGTTGAAGTGTTGGCGAATAGATTGCAGCAAGTCCTCTCTAGTCTGATCAGTCCCCACTGGTAGCATTTATCAAAGGGCGGAGAATTCAATGTAACATCGGCATTCCACTTCTAGAGGGAAAATAGTCTGTTTGAAGGCAGATCTTAAGAAAGCATTTGACTAAGTAAACAGAAAATTCATTTACTTTATGACAGACAGATGGGTTTCCCTCTTCTCTGGTTGACATGGATTGAAAGTTGTCTTGAGACTCCTACTTTCTCTGTTCCAATCAATGGATCACCTGTGAGATTCTTCACAAGCATAAATGGTATTAGAAATTATCTCCATGCCTATTCACTATTGTTATGGAACAATTATCATGTATCATGGAGAATGCAGAGCGGCAGAAGGATCTCAAAGTTCCAGCATATAGGGATGTGCAGGTATCACATATCATTTTTTCAGATGATCTGATTATATTTCTCAAGGATGATTTACCTTCCCTTCAGAAAGTGGCAGCAATCCTGCAGGAGTTTTCAGAGCATTTGGGGCTCAAGAGGAACACCATGAAGGACAAGCTTACATTGGGGCGCAATCTCAGTCTAGGGAACATATTCTTCGAATTGTAGGGATACAGGAAGGAACACCGCCAACTCCATATTTAGGACTGCCACTTATATCCACATCACTGAAGAAGTCTCATTGTCTCCCCATCATTGAGAAAACCAAGAAATGATTAGAGGCCTGGAAGAATCGCCTGCTCTCAAGGGCAGAAAAGCTAGAATTATTCAGATCAGTCTTATATTCATACTCAATCTATTGGTCTGCTTCATTCATTCTGCCTTCTACTCTGATTGATGAGGTTGAACAGTTCCTATGCAAGTTATACTGGGATGGTTCGGGGATTCGCGTGCTGAAATGGGATGCCATCTACCATCCAAAGAAAGAGCGATGACTTGGCATTCGAGGATACAAGATTGGAATAGAACCTCTATGATTAAACTACTACATAATTTCCTTCGTAGGAAAGAAGCACTATGGTTTAGCCTGGTTCACAAACAAATATCTTAAGGGAAATAGTATCTGAAGGGTACACAAGCATACCTATCATTTTAGTGGCTGGAAAGGTATCCTGAGTGAGAGGGAGTGGTTGTTCAACAATATTACCTACTCTCTAGCCAATGGGCATGACACAAGTATGTAGTGTGATCCCCGATGCAATGGCAATAGTATATTTAACCTATTTGGAGATAGGTGCGCCAAGATTTGGGACTGTAACAAGATGCTAAAGTTTTTGAATTCATTAGGAACAGGACTTGGCATCTACCACCTCCAATATCTCCTGGCATGCTCACTATTTGGCCAGTCATTATGCAAATTCCCATTTACGCTTAAGGTGAAGAACGAATAGTTTGGGGGCACAATAATGGAGCATTTACAGAAAAGTCTGCTTGGGAAGCTGTCAGAGTGAAGCATCCACTGTTTCCACAGCACTCTTGGATTTGGTACAATCCAACAGTGCAGAAGTTCTCACTATGTGCATGGCAAGCAACTCTCAAAAGATTGCCTACTATTGACAACTTGCAGAAGAAAGGTTATCATTGCCTCAATAGATGTACTCTGTGCAGAAATGATAAGGAAACCACAGACCATCGGTTCTTTGTGTGCCCCTATTCCACATGCATTTGGAAACAAATCCTTCAAAGATTGGAGATTGCAAGAGAACCAGGAAGAACACGAGAAGCAGACATGCAAATGTTACAACGAACTTTTCATGACACTGATGGAATTGCCACCAAGACTGCACGTCTGGCCTTCAGAGCTGCCATTTGGTAGATATGGAGAGAACGATTTAAAAGAATGTTTGAAGATAATAATACTACTGACATTCAGTTGTTGTTACTCATTCTTGCAGACATACAAGACTGCCGGGAAATGGAGACATTGAAGACAGTCCCCACAGGAAGAGTCAGGAGAATTCTGTCACTATTTAATGTGAAACCAAGAATACATTCTCCTTATATCCCTACTATTTGCTTGCATTAGCTTTGGCTAAGTTATAGCAATGGGCACAGCCAAACAAAGGGCTAGAAGAGGTACACTCTCGAGAGAAAGTACTCCACATTCTATAACTCTTGAGACTGCAATGTTTGGTTTCAAAATTTAGATGTCTTTAATTTCTTTGTTGGACATTGTATTGAATTTTATGGCTACTCTTGTCTTTCGCACTTTTCTAGTATTCAAAGTCTATCTATCTATCCATCTACCTATCTATTTAGTATTTCTTCATTATAAAAGTCTCATTTCCATTGTTATTTTAATGTCAAAATTCTATCTATCTATCTGTTTAGTATTTTCTTCATTCTAAAAGTCACATTTTCATTGTTATTTTAATCTCAACTTTTCTAGTATCTCAAAATTCTATCTATCTATCTATTTATTATTTTTTCATTCTAAAAAGTCTCATTTTCGTTGCTATTTAAATCTCAAAATTCTATCTATTTATCTATCTTCTTTAATTTCTTTGTTGGAAATCTATCTATCTATCTTCTTTAATTTCTTTGTTGGAAACTGTATTGACTTTTATGGCTACTCTTGTTTTCCGTACTTTTCTAGTATCTCAAAATTCCATTATTCTATCTATCTATCTACCTATCTATTATCTATTTAGTATTTTCTTCACTATAAAAGTCTCATTTTCATTGTTATTTTAATCTCAAAATTCTAGCTATTTATCTATCAACCTTCTTTAATTTCTTTGTTGGACATTGTATTGACTTTTATGGTTGCTCTTGACTTCTATCTATCTTCTTTAATTTTTTTTGTTGGACATTGCATTGACTTTTATGGCTAAGTCTTCTACCTACCTGCCTAATTTAATTTCTTTGTAGGACATTGTATTGACTTTTATGGCTACTCTTGGACATTATTAACTTTTATGGCTACTCGTCTTCTACGTACCTACTTACTTCAATTTCTTTGTTGGACATTGTATTGACTTTTATGGCTACTCGTCTTCTACCTAACTACCTATCTAAGAGAGGCATAGAGAGAGGAGGGTTCCATTGCCACCGGTGACAAAACAAGAATGACGCCACTTACTTAAAAACCACATGATTCAATCTACAATTTTCGATCAGCACTGTTATCTTCGCTATTACTACCTACCTATCTATCTATCTATCTAAGAGAGGCACAGAGAGAGGAGGATTCCAGAGAGAGGAGGGTCACATTGCCACCAGTGGCAAAACAAGAACGGTGCCTCTTGCTTCAAAATCATATGATTCAATATCCAATTTTCGATCTACACCGTTATCTTCTCTATTATTAGTAAACTACATCTATATATCTATCTACACACACACACACAAAAGCACAGAGAGAGGAGGGTTCCATTGCCACCAATCGCAAAACAACAACAGCGCCACTTCCTTCAAAACCATATGATTCAATCTCCAATTTTCGATCTACACCGTCATCTTCACTATTATCAGTAAATTATTCGTGGATTCATCATCATCATCATCATCATCAAAGCCTTATCCCATTATTCTCGCCGACCATATGAACCATGTACCGCCAAAAATTCTATCAAGTGTTGCATTCATATTTAAACCCAGGAAGCCAATGTCCCCTCTAATAATATCACACCATCTCATTTTAAATCTTCCATGAGCCATTTTACTAACATCCACTAAGATTTGGTCACATCTTTTAACTGATGCTGAAGTTAGGGTGACAATACACATGTCCAAACCATGGTTCGCCGGATCGGATCGGCCCGGATCGGCCGATCCGATCGGTTTCTAGGCGAACCGATCCGATCCCGATCCAAGATGAACCGATCCACCTGGCGATCGGGGCAGATCAGCCAGGGTTCGACCGGATCAGACAGGATCGGCCGATCCCAGGCGATCCCGCCCTTGTCCCATTTGAATTTCAAAAGAAAGGGGTTTTGGGGGGGAAGCCAACCAAAGGTCTTTGGTCCTTGGGACCTTTTGACCGGGATTTCACTCTCACACACACACCCTTTCACTTCTCTTCTCTTTCACTCTCCTAAACTTCTTCCTCTCCAAGTCTCTTTCACATCTCTCTCTCTCTCTCTCTCTCTCTCTCACACACACACACACACATACACACTCTCTCACTCCTCTCTCAATCTAGGCTCATTGTTGCAAGAAGATAATTGATGAAAAGTGATTGGTGTTAAAAGATTGCTTCTAAACTCAACTAGGACCATGTTCTCCAAGAGATTTTCGAAGGTAAGTCTCTTTCTCTCTCTAGAAATACTTTCTCTCTCCTCAGAATTAGACTTAGGAGATGATATTTTTTTCTGTTTTCATTATTTTGTGGTCCCCTAACATATGTTGAAAACTCTTTCAATGTTCGTCTTCAATGAATGAAAGGTAGCTATCTCATGAAATCATTGTATTATTTGAGTATGCCACCTATTTCATAAAATGAAGAGCAAATGTCAACTATTTCACATTAAATTTGATATAGATCTATGTTATAATATTTTTTCAGGTTTTTTCAGACTTTTTTAGATTTTTTTAGACATTTGTATCCCTAGCCGGATCAGTTGGCCTAACTCGGCCGGGATCGGTCCAGGATCGGCCGATCCCACCGACCCGGATCGGTTTGGGAGCGAGCGATCCGATCCCGATCCCCGATTCCGCCTTCCTTGGTCCAAACCATCTGAACCCATTTTCCCTCATTTTGCCATCAATTGGAGCTACATCTAATCCTTACAGATGTGTATATTCTTAATATTATCTTTCTTAGTTCTATCACAAATCTATCTCAACATCCTCATCTTTGCCACACACATCTTGTAAATATGTTCCTTTCTTACTACCCAACACTCGATACCATATAACAAAATAAGTCTCACGCTCGGTACCCTCTCTCAACATGTTGGCGTTTCTTATCATCCACCATGAATGGGGCTAGCTTGTCACAAGTCAAAAAACAGCCATGAGCAATTCTTCACATAACGAACTTGACCTTCAATGGGCTGCATGTGCCCCGAATATGATAATAAAACGGCATCCTCAAAACACCCACAATCCTTGTATAAGCAAATTTTACTGTCAAGCTACTATCTCTCCACCACACATATTTAGCAAACTATTTATGGATTAAAAATCATATAATTCAGACATTTATTTCTCATGTATCAAACGATCATAGTTTACGAATAATAAATTTAATAATAATAAATTTATGTAAGTTTTTGATAGTGCAATTCAAGGTATCATGTGATATGTAAGTTTTGATATCAAATTTCAATGATTTTTATTAGTAATTAAATTTATGAAATTGGAGAAAATTTAACAGTGTAGAGAAAATTGGAGATTGAATCATGCAATTCTGCAGTAGGTGCCACCATTCTTGTTTTGCCGGTGGTGGCAATATATATATATATAAAAACACATTCACACATTAAGTGTTGCCAGTGGCTGGCCTGGTAAGCAGTCAGCACCCGTTTTCCTCAAACCTTGCACCCTGTCTCTTCTCTCTTCCCTCTCTCAACATGTTGGTGTTTCTTATCATCCACCATGAATGGAGCCAACTTGTCACAAGTCAAAAAACTGCCATGAGCAATTCTTCACATAACAAACTTGACCTTCAATGGGCTGCATGTGCCCCGAATATGATAATAAAATAGCATCCTCAAAACACCCACCACAATCCTTGTGTAAGCAAATTTTACTGTCAAGCTACCATTTCTTTCACATTTCCACCTCCACCTCTCACTCCTTTACACTGGAGTGGCCTCGCAGCAAGCCAAGTCTTTAAGATGAACGATCTCCTCATCATGTAAGTTCCTTCTGAAAGCATATTTCAGTGTCTTGTTTGGCACCTTGGTCATCTTGAAAAGAAAAAAATAAGCACCTTTCTGAATGCTTACTTCACAATTCTTTTATTAAGGGCATTTTACATATTCTATCTTGCAATGCTTTTTGTAAGGAATGTTGTAAAAAATAAAGTAATTTTTTCCACAATTTTCAGTAGTTTAAGATTGAATTCAAAAGATAAAAAAGACAAGGTTTTATTTGAACTTTTTCAATTAGTCAATCAGGCCTAATGGGCCAATGCTATTGGGCTTGAAATTATAGTTTATTGAGCCAAAATCACCCCATAAATAATCATGTTTAATGGGTTTTAAATTAAGATTAATGGGTTGTTCATAATATGAGGTTTAAGTGGGCCCAATAAGTCCAATCTCCCAACTGTCTCTCACCTCTCTCCCCCCCACTGCCAAGTTAATGCGGAGCAAGACTTGTTACATCGAGCAAGGGCCCATATTTGTGCATCGTGTGATGGCACCGTTTTCACGGAAGATGATCAGAGTCACAATAGTCATCTTATTATGTATGTCTTTATTTGAGGTAATCTTGCAGTCTCAAGTGGACAAGGATTTTCTAAATTTCCAATTTTTATAGCCTTATTGGACCCATTTGGAGCCAGTTTAGTGTATTTCCAATTTTTCTATATTTTTGATGTAATTTTCAAACTATTTTTTTGAGTCCAAGGAATCTAGAGGAGTTAAGAGAGCCATGGTAAGATTAGGGTTAGCACAACCACTATAAAAGATGATGTAACCCTCTATTTCAATTAATGAAGAAAGAATTTTGAACTCAAATGTGAAGGATTTTTGTTGTCTTCTCTAAGAGATGAGAGTGCCCTGAGAGAGAGAGGCCGTGAGGGCCATGTCCGCGAAACCCTAACTGTCACCCCCCATCTTCCTCCTTCTTCCCCACCGCAAACCCCCTCCCCTACTTCAGCCGTGTCACCTGCACCAGCACTGGCCGCAGGCCCAGCCTCCCCTATTCTCTCTCTTTCTCTGCTTCCATAGCCGTGAGCGCCGGCTCACATGCACCCAACGCAATGCCGCCTTCGACACCAACAACAGCGGCCACACCGAGGCCTCCCCAGCCCTCCCCCACCTACGCGGCCTTAATGCCCACCCCAAAGAAGCATAATGCGCCCACCGCCCTGCTTGTTGTTGCTCTGTGTAGCCAACCACGGCCTGTGCTGGCCTGCCGTCAACACCAACTTTCTCTCCGGCCATTTCCGTCTGCTACGTCCTCCTCACCCCTCCCCCACCGCGACCCTATCGCCTAGCAAACTCGAGTCACTGCACCCCACTATCTGACCTCTGCCCCCCCCTCTCGACATGGCCCGTCGTAGCTGCAAGAACCGCCAAAGCCCTGCCTCCTCGACCCCAATCTGCCCAGTCACACCATCGCAACTCTCTATCTCTTCCTTCATAGCAGCCCTGACCGCCACCTGCAAGAGCAATCAGCCGCCTCCCAACCGATTCTAAGCGCGCCGACAAGCCTCCCTCCTCAACCGCAAGTGCCACCCAACCCACTCGCCACGTGTTCGATGTGCACCCGCCCTGAACAGAACATGTGAAGTTTCACTTGCACCTGCCCTTCAATAGCTCAATCAAGCATCAATCAACTAATCCTGACCTCATCCCGCATCAAATTTGGTATCAAAACACAGGGACCAATTTGTTCTATAAATTGAGGTCCTAGGCAATCTCCTGCAACATATTTCGAATGAATTTCAGCTTTAACGTATCTTTGCCAAACAAAGAACGAACAAGAATAATTATATTGCTATTGAAAACTAGTGAGATTATTGTTCAGGGTGAAAGAGCTTTTGTGGAGTTCTATCGGCAGGTTAAAGGTGTCACCGCATTGAAAGTTGTTACTTATATTGACGGAGAGTGGTGCAATATTGATTCACTGGATTCCTACGTCAGATTGGGATAAGACTAGATAGAAGAACAACATGCCACCATGGACCCAGAGCAATCTAGTTGCACTCTCCGGCCACCTCATTTGAAGAGTAAATTTCACTTTCCCAATTCATATTTTGGTTTTACTAGTGCTAAGCAAATGCTTCCCAAGCAGAAGATGACAAATGGTGAGCCAATACAATTGACAACCATTGCTCAAGGTGATCATGTATGTGCTGAACCGATGGTTAAGTATGCATGGAATGTTGCATTATTTGCCGAGTCGAGACTTCGCTTGATAACTGATGATGTGTTTGAGGCAAGTTTATTGTTGACAGTTGTCAGTGACCCTCTTGATATTGTTTCATGGGATCAGGCACTCATGATTGATGTGGGTTTGGACCTACAATCTGAGCACTTGTTTGAGGTCCAGAAGAATTAATGTTCTTGTCTTCTTGGTATAAATATAGATTTTAACATGGATCAGTGTGTCTTTGATATGATATGATATGATTTTGAGACACATTTTCCATGCCAACTCAAGCATCTCGGTTTGGGTATCTCTGCAAAGTTAGTAGTATTGCATGTGCCTGTCACTCTTATACTTGTGCGCAGACTCCCACATTTCAAAATTCAAGGACGATTTTTTCAAACCGGAGGCAATTGATATGAAGCATTAGCTTGACAATTATCCGATTAAAATTCGAACTGAATTCGAATCCATATTTGTTTGATCGGATAATTATTCGAACAAAATATCTGACAGATAATTTAATCAGATATCGGATAATCCGATTATTAATCGGATACAAATTCGGATATTGGGATATCTGTGTTGGATATTATCCGACCGAATATGAACCCTTAGATGAATATCCAAGGATACAAATATTCTATATATAATTAACTCATATCTTAATATGTTGTTTGGTTGATCTTTTTTACCTCTTTTTTACCTCTTTTTTATCTCAAAATATAATTTAGAAATAAGAACTTCACTTACACCCATTTGGTAAGTCCTCCCTTATTTTTTAGGATGAAGTCTAATCTTTTGATAACCTCTCCCAAAATAAAAATAACTTCTACCCTTTCTTTTTACGAGAAAACAACCTACAACGCTCTTGCACGACTCTCACGACTCAAATTCGTATTAATCGGATAATTATCCAAATAAAATATCCGACGGATAATTTAATCGGATATCGAATAATTCTATTATTAATCGGATACAAATTCGGATATCACACTATCCGCTCCGTATCTGATCCATTTACGGGTCTATGAAGCAAGAGTCGTTAAGTCAAGCATATTTGTGGATCACACGATGGCGTCATTTTCATGTAAGACGATCAAAGTAACAATAGAGTCATCTTACTATATATTTGTCTCTATTTGGGGTCTAATCTTGTAGTATCAAGTGGACTAGAGTTTCTAATTTTTATAGTTTTATTGGGCCCATTTGGAGCGAGTTTAGTGTCATTCAACTTTTTCTATATTTTTTGTGCGATTTTTGCACTATTTTCTTGAGCCCAAGGGTATTTTGGCCCAGAGGTGTTTAGGGAGTCATGACAGGGTTAGGGTTAGCTCGACCACTATAAAAGATGATGTAACCCACTTTTTCAATTAATGAAGAATTTTGAACCCGAATTTTGGTGGATTTTCTTGGTTTCTACGAGGGAGAGAGATAACAGTGCCTTGAGAGAGGGAGGCCATAAGGGCCATGTCCCCAAAACCCTAACCGCCAACCACCCCCCGCATCTTTCTTCTTCTTCCCCACCGCAAACCCCCTCTCGTGCTTCGGCTGCACCACTTGCCGTCGCCACCACCGGTCACCAGCCCACCCACCCCCCATTCTCCCTTTCTTCTTCCATGGTCGCAAGCTTCATCTCACCGGCGCCCAACGTCGCCAGGGTCCACAACAACCTCGCTGGCCACCCCACCCCTCTGCCCCGCCTCGACGTCCACCCCCACGACGCCCGACGCTCCCCCGCCATGCTGGTCGCTGCCTGCACAGCCAACTGCGGCCTACGTTGGCCCACTACCGACACCGACTTCCCCTCCCCCTTCTCCCTCTACTCCTTCCTCCTCACCTCTCCTTCCCCCTCTACTACTTCCTCCTTACCCCTCCTTCCCCCACCACAATCTTGTCCCCTGCTAAACTCGAGCCGTTGCACCCCGCCATCTAACCTTCGCCGCCCCATGTCGCTTGTCGCCGCTGCAGAAACCACCAGAGCCCTACCCCCTTGACCCCAGCCTGCCTAGTCACACCACCACTCCCTCTCTCTTCCTTTAAAGCCGCCCTCACTGCCGCGACCACCACCTGCAGGAGCTGCCGACCACCGACCACTTGGTTCTCAACGTGTAGGCAACCCTCCCTCTTCAACCCCGAGTGCCATCCAGCCCACTTGCCACGTGTTCAACGCATGCCCGCTTCGAAGAACGCATGAAGTTTGACTTGCACCCACCCTTCGACAGCTCAATGGGGCGTCGGTCAACTAATCCAGATCTCGTCACGCATCACAAGCCCCTTTATAAAAGAGGGGGTAGTAGCTGCCCTTTTCTCATTCTAGTGCGGCGCGAAGAGAGGAGGTGCAGGAGAGACCATGATTTTCATGAAAAGGATGGTTATCAAATGAAGTCCTACATCTACATAAGTAGTTGAATGAAATCCTCAACATGAAACGTGATTAGCATAATGAAATGATGAAGAATTATGGCACAAAGAACAAGATGACTAAGAAAGAACCCCTAACGATTTAAGGAATGATTAGGGAATATGATATGTACATAATCGTCTAAAGACAATGAGCTATGATGTGAACTATGAATTATGATATGAAATTGAGGTTTCTTTCGAGATTTGAGTTTCTCGAGATATGACTTATTTTAATATTATGAAATGACATCACTTCATTAGCGGGACGGGAACATACAAGTTGTTCTTTGAGGGATAGAGAACATCGAGTCAGCTCCTTACAACTTGTGCCAGAGTAGGGGAACGGAGTGTCCCTTTTTAGATGGGGTCTAAAGTCCAAACTCCACATGACTGACTAGGCCAGTGGGTGGAAACCCACTTGAGTCCACTCTTGCTTGGGACTAGGACCACGTACTTTGAGACTACGTATCCCAAGTTAACCTAACGACCAACCTCTCCATTTAGAGTGTGCGGAGACTCCTTAGGACTGTTAGGCAATAGCTGAGGGACTTAGCCAACGAGCGATCCACTCAGTTGACTTTTACAATCGCCAAGGAGTGGCTATCCTTATTACTTCAGGTTAAGGAATGAGCCGACAAGCAAAGGGCTACCGACTAGCAAAGACAGACCGATCGGATATGATTTAAAAGAAGAATAGGTCATAGTAGATTCACGGCCCACGAATCATCTCCTACACCCTAAGATAAATTAAAAATTATTTTGTGAATTATGAAAGAATTGTTATTATGAACTTTAAGTGAGTTTGTTTTAGAGAGTCTTCTCGCATATTTGAATATTATTATACATTGCTTAAAAAAGAATAAAGAAAAAGAAAAGAATAGCAAACATGAGTGAATATAGGTGGTGTGGATCAGAGGGGGATCTAGGAGGTGAATGGTCCCTACTGAGTCCTGTGACTTATCAAGTGTTTGATTTTTTCTTCCCCTAGAAGAAAGTTCAAATAAGTAGGAGCTGAACCGCCACCTTAGGACAATAGTCTTCAGTTGTGATGGTTAGTGCTGTACTTTCGATTTTGTTGTACTTTTCTTTTGGATTTGTACTTGTACTCAAAAATCAATGTACCAAAAGACATGTTGACGAGAAATAAAGGCTTTTATTTTGATAGTTTGTATATATTGGTGTGTTTGGATATTTCCTATTGTTGCAGGTTGTGCACTATCAGTCTAAGGTAAAGCGGACTTTGGTTTGGCGGCGGACTCCCATGAAGGTGGGGCCGTTCCACTTTTAGATGGAAGTGTAGGAACCCGAAAGTGAATCCATTGACTTGCTCACTCAAACCTGACAATTCAACATTAGTTCTATTTCTATAAGAAGAGCAGAGAAGGAGAGCAAGGGCAAGCAATTATTCTTTGTTTTAATCTCCCTTCCATTTTTTGATGAAGTTATTTCACATCAACTTTTAATTCCTTTGACCCTTTCATCATTATTTTTCTCAATTTCTTGCAAATGATTTAAAATTTAGATTTGTATGCCCCATATATTAATGTCACACAAAATTTAAGGGCAGGAATCAAGAGCACCTTTTTTCATGTTTTAAAATCATTTTAAAATCAAGATTTTAGTCCATCCAACAAACCTCTACTCTCCGCTAAATGCTCAGTGTACAAAAAAGTAAACCATTGTACAAATATACCAACCAACTAGCATGTCAAGGACTAAATATTGTTCAAATATAGTTTTTTGAAAGTCAGAGGTAGCACTGATTATATTAATGATAAAAGTAGGGAATTATAAATGTATATTGTCTGCTTACATAGCATCCCTATACAAAAGGCCACATCAAGAAGAAGTCTCACAAAACTATGTTCCCAATAAACCCGAAGAAAAAAGAAATTGTGTGTATCTGCATTATAGACTTTTTGCCAACTCCGTGACTCTTTCCGCAACAAACTCTATCCTCTCAAGAACCATGGCCACCTTTCTGAAAATTCTTCCATTTCTCTCTCCCCCCCAAGGGCTCACAATGTAGCATGAAGGATCAGCCACCAGACATACCTGTCTCCCTTACGGGCCCACACCCTCTACCACTCTCTTAGCAGCTCGTGGACCGTGTCTGCGGGTTGAAAGCCTTGCTGAACTTTGTTGAAAATATGGAGCCAACCCTCTTTAGCAAATTGATAGTCAGTGAGCAAGTGATCAATATTTTCCTCCTTCCCACAGAAGTAACAAAGGATTTGGATAGCCTCCAAAAAGGTGCTAAAATCTATCCTAGGGTAATAGTCTTCCATGAGAAATCATCCACATCAACACCTTAACCTTAGAAGGGCTCTTAGGTTCCCAAATTTGCTGGCCAAAGGATGCCGCATATCACCATCCGCAATGACATTAGAGGTCAATCTAACTGAAAAGCAGCCATCTTCACCCCATCTCCAGTTCCACTCATCTACCTTGTTTGGATCTATCTTATGGTCCAATAGTAGAGAGAGCAAATCCTCGAGCAGTTCAATTTCCTCATCTTGCAGGTGTCTTCTAAACTTGGGGCCAACTATCCCGATTTGGCTGATCCTCGAAACCTGAGCCACCACTGTCAAGGGCTCCGAAGAGAGTGCTTATATTATAGTTAAGGAAACATTTCTTTGAGCAAGTTGTCATCACACCATCTATCTTCCCGAAACAAGCATTTCTGACCATTACTTCACTCTAGTTCCAGACTTAATGATGTCTATGCTTTTCAAAATACCCCTCCGGACATGAAAAGTACGATGCTGAGAGAGGCCGGAGAAATCCCACTCTTGCTGTAATATCTCTAATGTATGACTGTGGCCCATAAGCCCTGTTCCTCTTTGCCAAGCCTCTAAAACCACATGCTCAGCAGTGTCAAATTGAAGTCCATGATGTTCTTGATATTCAATCCACCACCTTCCTAGCACTTGCAAATTCTGCCCCAAGCGATGTCGTGCCACCCTCTACAACGCTCTCCACGGCCATGCCAAAAGAATCTACCTTGGGTAGACTCAAGCTTCCTCGCAATAGACTAGGGGATCCAAAAAATGGATAGGAAGTAAGATGGCTATCCAAGACAAATTTGCAAAGCACCAGCCGCTCCCCATAAGAAAGTAGCTTCCCTTTCCATCTTGCTAGCCTGGAGTGAAAGCTCTATATTACACCATGTCAGTCCTTGCACCTTAGCGTGTCGAGAGTCAAAGGAAGTCCCAAGTAGGTGATAAGGAACTTCACAGCCCATAATAATAACTGCTCTAGACAGTTCTATGTTTCATGTTGACACCCAATACCTGACTCTTAGCCAAATTCACCTTAGGACCACTAACCTCTTGCACATGCTCAAACATGAGTCTAATGGTATATAACTGCTCCTCACCCTCTGTCACGAAGAGGATAGTGTTATCAGCATACTAAAGATGGGTGATGACCTATCCCTGTGGAGCAACCTAGAATCAACCAATCAAGCCATGGGCTTCTGCTCTCATCCACATCTTGCTCCACCAGAACAAAAAGAAGTGGAGACATTAGGTCGCCTTGCCTTAGTCCTCTACCACTATGAAAGTATGGTGATGATTTCCCATTAAGGAGGACCGTAATTGTGGATAACTAGAGACATGCCTTTATCCAGTTCACCCACCTATCATCAAAACCCATCTTGGTAAGAACATCAAGCAGAGACTGTTAGCTAACCCGATCATAGGCTTTTTCGAAGTCCAACTTGAGCATCAACCCTTTCTTTCTTTGTTCCTTCAAGGCAAATAAGCATTCATGTCCAACCAAAAAACCTCTTCTGGATGATGCACCCTTTGATGAAGGTTCCTTGATACCCGCTAATCACTTTATTCATGATATCCCAAGTCTCTTAGCCAAAAGCTTGGTGATTATCTCATAGGTCCCATTCAGTAGGCTAATCGGTCTCCTACCCTTGGGTACCCCAAACTCTACTAATAGTATCCATGAAGTCTTCTTCTTTAAATCAGTATCTTTCCAGTCTAAACTGTGGCTTCCTATTCAACTTGCTAATACTCCTGAGCAACATAGGCTTGTGGTTTACCATAGGTATGGCCTAGCCAAGAGCCTCCAGATGATTAAAAAGAAGTGGTCCTCCCAATCAACTGAAACAAGGAAATTGCCAATACTTGATTGAGCAATATCAGCTCTCAAGTTAGGCCAAGTGAACTGGGAGTTGGACGTGTAGACGTCATCCTTGAAATCCTCCATCTCACCAGAGGGATATGGGTCACCCAACCTCTCCTGCAAAAAGATCATTCTGTTAAAGTCCCCCGACAATGTGCGGCCAAAACTGTTGTAGAAGAGAAGTAGCTCCTCCCAGACTTTTTCATCCTCTTTGTTTTGTGGTCCATAAGCCCCAATGAAGTCCCATAAGAATCCACCCCTAATGCTGGGAAAAGATAGACATATTGCCCCATTACTAATGTATCTGGACTCCTCGACCTCCCCTACCATGAACCCATTCCACAACACCATAATACCCCGAGCTCTCCCCTCAGCTGGAGATGCAACCCCTCAATCCAATCTACCTAATGATGGCCTGCCCAGCTCCCTCACATTTGGATTCTTGTAAACACAAAATATGTATACCTTCTAACGACATCTTTTACAATCCTCCTCTTTTCCCTCCCAGAGAGGCAGAGATCCCCCTCACATTCCATGACACAATCCTCATTGTGAAGAGGACTTGTATCTACCCTCCATCTCCTCTGGAGCATACTCCTTCCCCATCTCACCCTTACTCTTTTATCACTCTTGAATTTAGATTTTCCCCCTAACCTCCCTTGCCATGAAGATGAGCCACCTTTTCTAGACCTTCCTAAACACACCTTTGATGTCCTTTTCGAGCCTAGAAGGCACCCCACCTTCTCTGTTAATTCTCTGACCTACATTTCAATCAGCTTCTCCACTATCCCGACAAGATCCTGGACCTCTGCCCTCCCCAACCCCTCGACCTCCTCATGACCACCTCCATCTCGCTGAGACATCTCGAAAGCAACCGCCTTACTGTGATCGGGACTCCCTGGGATATCCCTTGTTGGTCTACCTCAAGTAGGTCATCAAGGATGTCGTCCTCCTGGAAGTCTAACTGGGATAGAGGAGGCCTGTTGACAAACGCGGCAAGATCTGCAGTTAGAGAAAACTGAATCCTGGCTCCCTCATTTCGCATCCCCCGTAGGTGAGTCTTCCATTTGTAGCTAGGCTGCCTCATCGAGGCTTGACCAGAGTCCATCGAGGGCCCATCAGCCGCTTGTCCGTTAGTCCCATCATCCCCCGCTGCTTTAAAAAGACCACTCAATGACAGTAACCAGATGTCCTTGTTGGTACGGAGGCAAAAACATTGAAGCCCTCGAATTCCTATTTGCAACGTAATTGCAAAAGAATAGGGAGAAGCTCCACCGTCTCACCAATTCCCCCCCCCCCCCGCCTGGAGACATGCAAGGGAGAGGGCCGCTCGATCCACCAGCGTTGCAATAGTTGGAAAGCATGACGGAAAGGACCACAGAGGTTGACTCGATTGGCTGGAGGAGTTCAAGTAGAGAAGATGAGCAGTATCGGGTCTTCCCAACCGGATACGATCGTAACACCCAGATTCGGGTAAGTCACGGGTCGCTTCAGGAGCGGTTGGGAAGTCAGGTTCATCCGGGTCGAGTAGTTTCAAGTTCATTATAGCCGGGTTTGGGCAAGGCTCTTTGGACTTCGGGTTAACCAATCTAGCGCGAGCCTCGAGCATTTTACCAGCCTGCCCGATGTGATTTGAATTTGAATTTAAATTCAAAATCACAAGGCAATATCCGTCTTCTTTCTCCTGATCGACTCATCCCTGCACCTCCTACCGGAGGAGAACCTTTACCGTAAAGGGCTATCCGACAGCTTCCAATGTCAAGACAGTCAAGACCTCCTGTTAGCTACAGATCTGCACCACCATCTTAAGCACCGTCAAGCTTCCTTCCTCAACGAGCCGCACCATCCCAAACTCGAAGACCCTAAAGCAGTCCACCATAAGATAGGCTCTGACCTCATCACAGAAGATGAGGGAAACCCTTACTAGGCAAATTAACATCCGATGCACCCTGATATCAGGGAAGGTCCCCCTACCGAGTGCCCACCTAGCCACCCTAAGTAACGCACCCTCCACCAATAGGAATCCCACCGACACCACCTTCTCTACCGCATTTTCGCTCGGATCAACAGCCAGGAATCCGGCAGCACCCAGTTGGGTGACCTCCTAGGACACCTCTCCCCTGTCCAGCTAGGCATTGATCTTTGTCCTATCTATTTCCTCCTCCACGGGAGAAACCCACAAGCACGCTTGAGCCAGGTCATTCGATTGAGCATCAAGTCGGCCAGCATCCGAGTCCCCTCCAGACAACCTCATGCCACCTCCCCATCGTGGCTGCTTGCAAGGCCGCTCCAGAGGACATCAACGAATGACCATCGGACGACTCCCCCTGATCGGTTCCTCTCCAACCCACTTCCACCACCCCCGTCCAAGCCCTTCATCACCAAAGACACTGTTGCAGATCCACTACATGTGGCCCCTTCTTCTGCACCGATAGCAGATCGGTCCCAAAGAGCATATGCCCAGGTAGGTTGCCAAGTCACTCGGCTTCCAGAAACTCCTCAGCAAGCTCCACGCCTTCGGTAACCGGCCCCCCTGAGGGGCACTCTATCCCCGATAGCAAGCTCTGAAGGACTCATTCTTTTTGTTGATTTGTTATGCTACATATTGTTCAAATATATACTATTTATGAATATATAAGACTAAATTTTGCCTAGGTGTCTCACCTTGTTGCCTAAGTTGCAAGGTGATAGGCCAATGTCTAACTTGCCTTAACGACATGGCAAACAACGAGGGGAAAGCCAATGATGTTGCTAGCAGAATAGGCAAAAGTCAATCATAAAGGTGATGGAAGATGACACAAAAGAGTTCTTTCCAAGACATTGTGTGGCAAATATGACATCAGAAAGGATGATGCAACAGTGTTTCAAACATGATGGTGCCATTGTGGAATGAAGCACAGAAAATGACAATGCAGGGAGTTTCTTATGATGAAGTGGAGAGCATCATAGGGGAACTTGGCATTATAGACGATGATGACAACCACAATTTTAGTCATGTAAAAGGCATTTCAAGCATGATTGAGGGCAAGAAGCTTGGTTTTGCTATGAGAAGTGAGCATCCACTACCAAAGGAAAGAACAATAGCTAATGCAAAAGCAGTCTGAAGCAATGACAAAGGTTAGATGTTGCAGGAGATATTTGGCATATACTCTGGAACCAATGTCTATGAACCATATTAAGATACTTAGCAAACTTCTCTTGAGCAATAGGCCAATAAAACACATACAAGTGTATGCCATGATTCTTAAAGGTGTCCAAGATGACTCCCAATACAAGTGGAAAAAGGACTCTTCCCTAAAACAAATGAGACTTGGACACACGCAAAATTCAAGTAGAACTAGTATCTATAATCCAAATGAAAGTAGGACTCCATTAATCCTAATCTAAGTTGTAGTAGGATAGGACCATACAAGTCCTAATCTACGTAGGACTGGGATATTATGCACAACATGTATCACCTCTTTCTAACAGCCTGATAAACAACCAGTCACTGTCCCAACACCTAAGGGGCGGTAATTAATATTTGAAGGATAAACCATGCCTAATGAAGCTTCTTTCATTTCTCAATAGAAAGATGTCATGAATCACAATGAAAAGGATATAGTTAAGGTCAACAAAGCTCAAGGGAAAATCCAAAGAGAGTCATATGGCAGATTTAAAAACTCAAGGCATATTCACCTTGCTCAATAGCAGAAATTCCAACTTTCAGTCCACCAACAGCCGACATAACTGCAAATTCAGAAGAAGGGGCATATTGAGGCAATAAGAAAGCAAAATTTTACAAAGACTGGAAATCTCCGGCTGAAATACTAGTGTAGTTTCTAAATATTGGAGGAAAAAGAACATGCAACCTGACATGGCAGGGGTAACAACTCCATCAGCTATGACCATGGAAGTACCAAAAAGCACCAACATTAGAAGCAACTTCTTCAGTGCCAGTGATGATTCAAGATGTTCCTTAATCTTTAAGGACCTCTCAAGCTCAGGTGATGGCACCTTAAGCCTGAAACTTGAGATACGAGCATCTGAAGGCAATTGATTTGGGAGAAGACTAACCTTTGCATTCCTACAGATTAATGAATACAAAGCAAAAGTGCCTCCTGTGAGGAGGTTGTGACAAAATAAGTAGACATTTTAGTTGGCTTGCTGTAGATGTAACTTAAAATGTAGAAATTGCTCGGTTCAAACTCCACCATACCTTCTCCATCATCATTTGCCCACAGTACAACAAGGACATACTTGACAAGTGGTATCAATATCAAAGTGTACAAAACCAGAGATAGTGCTCCCAGAACATCTTCATCTCCACGGATGGGAGACTTGTTGAACATCACATCAAAAGTATACAATGGACTTGTCCCAACATCACCAAACACAACACCAAGTGTTTGAAGAGCAAGCACAATCTTTCTGCCCAAAGTAAACTCCTGCAATTAAACGACAAGCAATTCAAACAGAAGTTGGTTGCACTTTTTAACCATTTTCCAAATGCATTGATCCTGTTCACAAAAACACTATTAAATATACACAATTGCAACTTTAGAGAATAACCGCTGGGACATGAATTGTGCAGTAACAGTAAGAAAGGCCAGTTCCTCAGGTACAATGTCTACGTCATGATGTAAGCATCAGTGAGAGAGGTAGTGTGAAATATACAGAGTGAAACTTCAAAATAAATCAGCGAGAATTGATGATTTAAGAGACATTGTCAAACACTAAAGGCCACTGATTGGACATGTACTTTATGTGTCAAAACAAGGACTCGCAGGGCACTCCATTTTTAGTTTCCAAATTAGAACTCTAGATTCCCTACAAATTAATTGCCCATATAGGATTTCCTCGAAAGGTTCAGATAAAAGTCTTGCTCTCCAATTTAAAATTAGAAAAAGCCGGGGCATAACATAATTCACAGAGTCACATCACCAACAGTTCTTCACATGAACTATAATCTTACATAAAAGAGGTTTCCATAAAATGGCACAGAAAGCACCATGCTCACTCGTCCCCACCAACCTTGATTTCATGCAACACCGACATGAAAAGGTGCTTCAAGTGGTAAGGTATACACATACTAAATGCTCAGAGTTTAAAAATCAATCCAACGTTATTAGAAAGCGACATCATTTTCACAACTAAAGCTCAAAATCCCATCATCAGAAACCAAATATATCAGGCCCCACATTATCCCTAAATAGACTTTCCCCTTGAAATCAAGATACATTAAAAAAAAGGAAACTTTCGGACAGAATGTCGACGGGATCCCCAACCTCGAAATCGTTCCTCTGCGCGCCCGGCACCTCGAGAGCCTCCACGTCGAAGGAATCGATGTGCGGCCCCGTCCGAATCAACCGCTGCTCCCCCGCCTCGTCGTCCTCGGACTGGAGACCCGACGCCCCGCCGTCCCTGTGAGAGCTCCCAGCCGCCGCCTCCCCCTCCTCCTCCTCGTCGGCGTCCTGGGACACCCACCTCGACTCCGTGGAGTCCATCTTCACCAGGACGCCGTTCCACGAGGAGCACCCCTCCGCCATGGGATCCCCAACCGCCGCCTCCAGGGGACACCACCTTAGACCATCGTGGAGGAGAGAGCACGCCGCGGGATCGAAGCCCCGGATCGGAGACGCGCAGGATATTCCGACGACGGGATAACTGGAGAAGGCGATGATGGGTATCGAGTGGGAAATGATCTGGGCAGAAGAAGAACGAGAAGGACGAGGCCCGCCCAGCGATGTTTTATTCGTGCCCTACGAATTCCCGTCTGAAGTCTGAACCGTGTATGTACGGAAACGAGGGAGGGAGGGAGGGAGGAAGGAAGGAACAATGGGGGACAGGGGACGGCCACCCGGGTCCCCTAGGGCCTGTTCGTTTGGATTTAAATTGATTTAGATTAGATGATCGTACAAGATATTCTATTTAAGGTAAGGTATATAGATTTTTATTCATATTAAGAGTGGGATAAATTATTTAGGCCATATTTATTTACTGTATAAATTAAGATACCCCATTAAAATTTGTCTTATTGACTTTGATTGTTCGTATAAAATATTCTAAATTAAGTTAGAATAAATAGATTCTTATCCTGATTTATCTTGAGATAAGTTATTCTATCAAAAAGATAAAATAAGAAAGGTTAATTATTTTTACAATTTCTCGAGATGATATCCCGAGTTACTTTATCTCTCAATTGAAATATTTTAATATATTTTATAGAATACCCTATTCACGGTTTAACTTATCAACTTAACATATTCCACAATCAAATAGGGTCTCGAGAAAAAAGATAGAATAAGAAGGGTTAAAATTTTTTCACACTTCTCAAGGAAATAATCTTGGTTATCTTATCTCCCAATCAAAATAAAATGATGTACTCTGCATAATATCTTATCCGCAGTTAAGTTAATCTACTTAACCTGCAAACAAATAGGCCCATATTAAGTTAAATCAGATTAACCTATCTCACCTCCATAGGTGGAATAATTTAATCCAGTGTCATGCTAGAGCAAAAAAACATAAAAATAGATAAAGTAACTCCACTTAAATTTAATCGGACTATCTTTAATTTCAAAACAAAGCGGTGCATAAATGTTAACTGGTTCGAGTTAAGTTATTGTTATTAGGTCTCAATTTGGAATAATACTTTGTGCAATGCCATAGTTGCATGTGTAACACTTTCTCTCCTTGATTCAACAAGGTTTGACAAGTTTCATAGAGAAAATGACGTCTCACGATAGGCGCATTAAATTGTGATAGACACATTAAATATGTGAGAAAATACGTGAGATGCTCAGCAGGAAAAATGTGAGGAGTTCGACAAGAAAACACATAAATAAAATATTTTGTAGGAATAAATTTTTTTATAATATACATAAAATATTTCATTATATAATTAAAATATTTTATTAAATTTTATTTCTATAATAAAATATTTTATTGTTATAGTCAAAATAAAATATTACATTTCTATAACAAATATTCATTCGTATAACACAATGTTTCATTTTTGTAAAATATTTTATTTCTGTTTTCTTGTTGAATACCTAGTGTTTTTCCTACCGAGCGTCTCGTGTATTTAGTACACTATCGCGTATTTAATGCCCCTATCGCAAGATGTACTTTTCTTTACAAAACTCATCTTAGCATGTTTTGTTGGGCCAATGAGAGGGAGTGTTGCACGTTGACATGGCCTCCGTGCAATGATGGCTTTGCACAAATCATTACTCCTTAATGTGTGGTATATCCATCCAACCCATGACTCCGAATCATGTCTACACGGATTGGGGGCAGTCATGGTGAACAAGAAGGAATTAACTTAAGAGCTCAAGACCCGATTCAGAATTTGTGAACTCAAGAACTCTGCACCTTAGTGAGGGAGTTCTAACCCCCACCTCTCTTCCTTTTCTCCGTATTCGTCTGTGTTTGGTCTAGACACCACTCTCTCATGTTAAGCCACTTCCAATCCTTGCTCCCTATTCTTATCTGCCAAATGAGGATTGCAAATCCCATACTTATCAAAATCGCCACCAACAGCCGCTTCAACATGGTATGTTTGCGTAACAATGCATTATTATGATCTCATTATCTTCATTCGTTCTCCACGCACGGTTTTTAACAAAAAAACATGAAGTGTTTATTAACTTGATCAAGAGTGGTAGTCTAGGCCTTTATCCTAGGTCTTTGTTTAATTTAATGTCAAAATAGTCTTTAGGCTTACTTTTGTAGCACCCTTTGACTATAAGAACCCCGCGCTAGGAGTTCGGCATTCCCTCCCCGCTCATTAAGAGCAACCCTTAGCTGGACACTGCACACACTTCACGGTGTCCTTAGCCGTCTCCCTTGGTAAAATACTGTTGCTATTTGGGCTATGCTGAGGGCACGAGGTCTTTTTCTCTTCTTAAACTCGGCCAAAATATGAGGGCAGAGACATTCTGGGTAAAACAACCAACCTAAGCACATTCCGACAAGAGGAAGTCTCAAATAGGGGCAGTCTATTATGACCTTATTCTCAAAATTTCAAGTTTCAATTGTAATATCTGTCAAGTCCAAAGGACGAAAAGAAAAGAGCAAGTTGATGATCAAACAAATGAAAAAAATGAGCAAAAAAGGAAAATCTAAAAAGTTTGACATGGCAAGAGGGCAGTTCAGTTTCCCCATGGGACGTCATGAGCCTGGTCGTATGCATGCCTAAAAGAGAATTTAAGATTCGATGATAAGATAAAAAGCCCCGGCGTAATAGACTGAATCTTTAGGGGTTGTGCTATGGCCGGAGTCAAAACCCGATATCTTCTTAACTCACATCAGGCTTATCCCCAATTTTTCTTCTCTTCTCCCTCTAAGACCGAGTGTTTCTCAAGTATGGCCTTAATAGGGGTACCGTTAATCAAGGGCGGCTGACTATAGGGCGCCACCCTCAATGCACGCCCTGCTTTGGGCAGTTCTTAGCGAAAAGGGAAGGAACAAGGACTCATAGCCAGTGGTTTCAATATCCTTTGATGCTGAATTAGTAATGTATAAACTAACATTTCAAAAAAAAATGAATATTTCCCAACAAAAATCCAAAAAAAAAGTTGAATGCTTTCAAAAATCCAACCAAAACTTCAAATATCTTCCAAAAACTCATAAAATTTTGAATATTTTCAAAACCCATAAAAATTTACATATTTCAAAATCTAAAAAAAGTACACTATATTTTCTGATGGTGTTATTTTTACAGGGACAATATTTTAAAAGGACCAAGAACAAGGGATGAGTCATCTCCTTCCACTTTCATCAACCTTTTGATTCTTCCCTATGTTCTCAATATCAACATCTTCATGATTTGCCACTATGGGCATCAATTGGTTATCATTTCCAAATCTTTCTAAATAACTCCTGTTGACTTCTCTGATCATCTCCCGTCACTCTGGGCATCACTTTACTCTGATCATTCAACTTCAATCTAATGATTAGCCAAGTTGTCATCCTCATAGTTTATAACAACAAACAATGATCGACACTTGCATGAATGCTTTGCTTTGATAACTAAACATGCCTTACTCGCTATGATATGTTATGCTTCTCATGTGATGCTTTCCACACTATGCTTTCCACACTATGCTTCATGCTTGATGTTATAACTACCCATACTATTCATGCTATGCTATGCTTCTCATGCTATGCTCGAATGTTTTGATTCATTGCTTGTTATCCTTTATATCTTGGCTAAACGAATTTTGAGCGCAGGAAATAAGCTTTGGTCCCACCGCCCGGGCATCACTCAGGTCCCACGGTGTTTGCATCTCTCTTTCTCAGTTCCCCCCATGCTTATTGCTCCACCATCTTCCTTGTATGCATTTTTACTATATGTTATCTACGCTATTAGATTATATCAAGGATCTTGTAGCTTTGATAAATATGGAATTTGAGTTCCCCTTCATCAAAAACGATGATAATTTCAGAGGAATATTAGTCACACGGATAGGCCGTTGAGCCGTCCAAGACTGGGGACGATGGTTCCCTTGTGCAAGGTGGTGCAAGGATAAACGGATTTCGACTTAGTATTAGCTTACAAATCGGTATCTTGACTCAGTCTGGGCAGGTTAACAATATTATCATTGATTACATTCTATTTTATTTTTTTAATTGTTTCTTTAAACCTAGCATGCGTTCATATAGGACCTTTGAATTAACTTTGGGAAAATCACTTTTATAAACTCGATTTTGAGAGTCAATTGATTAACAATTTCCAAAGATATGAGATATTCCATGTCGAATTGTGTTCTCAATTCACCTTGTTTCCATTTTGGGCTGTTTCCTTGAAAACTCATTTGTTTGGATTCTATCACCTTATTTCAATTCATTTCCTTAGATCCACCTTGGATGCAGCACATCCACATTGGCTGGTAACCGCTCTCTAATGGTGAAACCTATATGTTTGTGACCTGGGGTACTTCCATCACGCTGGAAGTTGATCACCCTCTTTTATCTCCTTCGTGCCCGCGTGCACACTCCTCCCTTTATCCAAACAATCGTTGCTTTCATTGAATCTCCTCAAGATTACATCATCTCGAACTTTGAACCAATTCTTATCAAGTGGTGTTAATTGCGTGTCTCATCACACCTTGGCATCTACTTTTCAGTTCATTTTACTCCAGTTCACTTCACTTCACTTCATTCCATTTCATTCCGTGTAACTCCCTTGCAAAGCAGACGCCAAGGCGGGGCAGCGGTAGACACGCCAAAATTGACATCACCTTGAGTACATATCATATTACATTGTAATGCCCTAAATTGACCCTCAAATCGACTTATTTGAGTGGTTTTACTCTTTTTTCTTGAATATTCAGCTTTTCTAAACTTTCCCCTATTTTCCATATTCTTTCAAATTTTCTAAGGATTTTTCTCTAATTTTTCATGGCCTTTTTTAAATTGGTGGCTGCTTGGGCAGACGCCATTTAAAGATTTGGTGACTGCCTAGGAAGACACCATTTAAAGAATTGGTGGCCATCGAGATGGACGCTAATTCTTTATTTTTGATTTTTAAGCCCATTTTACGCCAAATTCATGAGATTTTGAATAAGCGTCACTTCGAAAGGTCATCAATTCTTTAAATGGCGTCCAGGAGATGGACGCCAATTCTTTTCTTCATATTTTCAGCCAGAATCGTATTATTTTTGAAATGCACGTCCGTCTGGAAGGTCGCTAATTCTTTAATTAGCATCCGACTATCATAATGCCATTTTCATTTCTATATTTTGAGCTTTTAACTCCGTCCAAAATTTGTATTAATTCATAATTGGCGTCCAGCCCCCAGACGTCAGTTCTTTTCTAATTTTAAAATTTTCTGAATCTTCTATATTTAACTTAGAATTGGCACCTTTTTGAACTGACGCTAATTAAATGGCGACTTCTGTATTGGCCGTCATTTCTTACAGAACTCCGAATCCCACAGAACCTCATTCTTTCCTCATTTTAAGCTCCTTTTCCACTTGAGAAAGGGTCCCTAAGTGTAACGACCCGAGATCCGAATACCGGGAATGCCCGATAATCCGAACCCCGAACTGCCACCCACGAGCCCCAAGACTCGGAAGGGTTAAAAAGGGATGGTGTGGAGATACACAAGAATCTAAAATAATTGCAGAATTACACAGTTAATATGATTAAGCAGGAAATAAATAAATTACATTAATTAAATTACATGGTCAACAAAATACCAACAGTCTAAAAAGACAGTAGTCCATAACTAGTACATTCCAAAGAGAAAAGTACAACTACACGGGGCATACCCCGGCCTGGCAACTGGCAACTAACCCTGGGCACCTGAACCACGTGGAGCCTCTGAAGCGCTCCCCTGAAGCCGCGTCTCACCTGAAACACGGAAAACACGCAGGGAATGAGCCTCAAAACACAAGGCTTAGTAGGGATCATCCGGTCCCCACCTCGCAAACCGAGAAACTGCGAGCTACGACTACGGCTAATACTGAACACATCGCACGAAAATCGAGACAACTCATCAGAAATTGAGAAAAACCCAAGAGTCGCTACCTGACAAAGACAGGAGTACCGTCCACCAGAAGCACAGTCGGATGCGTCCCCTGACGACTTATACCACGCCGCCGTGTCTCCCTACTCGCCCCAGGATGAAACTGAGACACTCACAAGTAACACTAACAAGGGTCTAGTCGGGGTCGTGCTCGTCAGCACGTGTCCGAAGTCCCCGACCGCGTGTGCACACACTGACTAACTGCGATACGTCATGCCCTCTAGCTGGTTCGTCCTCCCGGTCCGAACTCGAGCCGCCACAGCAGGAGGCCCTACGGTAACCAGCCTAAAACCGTCTCTCCCGGGTAGCCTTACCACCACTCCCTGGTAGACCAGCACACGCATATTGGCAGGCTACGACTAGTGGAGGGTCACTGAAGGAGTAGACTCTCTAGTCAACGGAAAGCAGCGTCGAAACCGGACAAAGTACAAGGGCAACTCCCCGTACCGACACCGACTCACGGTGACCTCGGCCAGATCCACCTCACTCCCTGGGGCTCCTCCGGCACCCACGTGCGGCCCCCACATGATGCCCATCATCAGTCAGACCACGGGTCAGCACAGGGACAGGAACTCACGCCCCTAGGGTTCGGATCAGCTGAACATAACTCCGGTGCAACAGAACACGGGCGGCGGTCCATCTTGGAGGTTGCCACGTGTGAAAATCCCCTAATCTGCCAGGAACCTTAACGCGCTATAGGCCAGGAGCGCGTTCATGAACGCGCTCCCTCTGCCTAGCGCGATCAAGGGAGAACGCGCTCGGGGTACATAGTGCGTTAATCATGAACGCGCTATGGATCCCTAGCGCAATAGACCAAGAACGCGCTGGGGGACCCTAGCGCGTTCACAAGTCGCGCCTGGTCGGGCAAGCGCGTTCCCTGTCGACAGGCCGACAGCCACTGTTCATCTTCCTTGATGAACGCGGCGACATTGGGTAGCGCGATCTCAAGATCACGCCCCTGAACTATAGTGCGACAACGGGCAGAGCCCGGTTCGTGAAGTAAGCTCGAAAAATCCAAAAACCACGCCCTTTCACCCCCGGGTGAAGGGAAAACAAAAGGGAAATCAACCCCTTAACTCCCAGCATGCTAGAAACCCCAAAAATCTAGCTAGAAACGCATTAAAATGATGAAATCCGGCTCACCCCTCAAACATAGAGTTGTCCCATCCCGGCATGAAATCACACCCCTCTCAGCTTTCCACGCCCTACAAATCACGAGAAGGGAAGGGATGAGTATGGGAATGTGTCCCCCTACCTCAAAGAGGCCCAAAAACGCCTAGATCATCTTCGTTCCTCAAAACCGTTCGTCCTTCCTCGAGCCTCCCACGAGCCACGCACGCCATCGTGGTCACCTCACCGCCACCGTCGTCGCCACGCCGTCACCCACTGCCGTCTGCAGCCGGAGGGGCACGTCGCGTCATCGTCAGAAGAGGAGAGAGAAAGAGGGGGCGTCGATTCTCCAACGGGAAGAAAAAGAAGGAGGAAGAAGAAAGAGAAAGGAGAAAGAAAAAGGAAAATGGTTAGGGATTTATAGAAAATTCAGATTTTCCAAAAAATACGAAAAAATAAAAAAGTATACCGCCGCGATCGTTGGAACGCACTGATCGACGTGGTACCACCCGTGCCTAGGTGAACGACCCGGTTCACCCGCTACGGGGTTCCGTAGGTCCTGCCGAAACACACACGTGGGAATTGGAAAACACGCGGAAAAAGCCGCGGAACACGTTCCGGGCCTCCGTCACGGACCTTGGCCTCCGCCACTGCATCACTGCTTCGACCTTGGCGGGATCCACGGAAATACCATCACCAGAAATCATGTGCCCCAAAAGGTGCACCTCATGAAGCTAAAACTAACACTTACTGAGCTTAGCATACAATTGGTGATCTCGTAAAGTCTGCAACACAACCCTCAACTGATACGCATGCTCATCTACAGACTGTGAATACACAAGGATGTCATCCACGAACACTACCACAAACTGGTCCAAGTTTGGACGGAACACCCTCTGCATCAAATCCATAAATGCTGTCGGGGCGTTGGTGAGCCCAAACGGCATCACCAAGAACTCATAATGCCCATATCTCGAGCTGAACGCAATCTTCTCCACATCAGACTCTCGAATCTGCAACTGATAATAACCGGACCGCAAATCAATCCGCGAGAACACTCGAGAGAACTGAAGCTGGTCGAACAAATCATCGATCTATGGCAACGGATACTTATTCTTAACGGTCACATCATTCAGCTGCCGATAGTAAATGCACAGCCTCAGACTACCATCCTTCTTCTTCACGAACAACACTGGCGCACCCCAAGGGGAAAAGCTAGGACGATGTACCCCTTAGCCAGCAACTCCTGCAATTGCGCCCTCAACTCTCTCAACTCAGCGGGAGCCATACGGTAAGGAGCCTTCGACAAAGGTCCCGTACCAGGCATAATCTCGATTATAAAATCAATCTCTCGCTGGGGAGGCAATCCAGGTAAGTCCTCCGAAAAAACATCGAGAAACTCGCACACCACCGTAATGTTCTCGACATCCGGCTCCATCCGGCCTGTCACGACCACAGAAGCGAGAAAACCCTGACAATCCGCATCAAGCAAACGACGAGCTCTAATAGCCGACATAAGAAAATGGGAAGAGGAAGACCTAATACCTTAGAAATAGAAGGTAGGTCCATGAAGCCGTCGGAAATAAACCCTCTTCGAGCCACAATCCACCAAAGCATGATGTGCCTCGAGCCAATCCATGTCCAAAATCACATCAAAATCATGAAGTGGCAATGCATAAAGCCTGGCCGGCAAACTCCGCCCTTCAACCCACACAGGAACCTCATCGAAACAATACAGAGTGATCATAAAATCACCCGAGGGCAACTCCACTGCCAAATCACAGGACAACTGGGTCACCGGCTCCTTGATACTCAGCGTGAAATCCTCCGAAATAAACGAATGAGACGTGCCAGAATCAAACAAAACTCGAGCCGCACAACCCAAAATCTGAATGGTACCTTCCACGAGCTATGACGCCACTGCCTCTGCCCGGGTCATGTGTGTAATCTGGCCTCGAGATCTCTGCTTGCCTCCCACACTCGCTGACCTGGGTAGCGGCGGATACTGCCCTTGCTGCTGCTGCTGCTGCTACTGTGGCCTCTGATCCTTACGCTTCTTCCCAAAGGTCTTCTTGAAGAACCTCTTAACCTTTGTGCCAAAAGTCACAGATCCTGTCGCTGACACTGCCGGCGTCGACACTACTGAACCACCCGACGCATGCTGAAAAGAGCCCTACTGCTGAGTAGCCGACTGCTGGCTGCACCCTGACTGGGACTGCCCCTGGCCTCCCAGTCCTCGGACCTTCTACATATCTAGCTCCCAAGATGCCGCCACACGAGACGCTGTCTCCAAATCAGTAGTAGCGTTCGCCATCAAGAGGTGCCTCAACTCTTGCCTCAAACCCTGGACAAACTGCTCCATCTTCACCCTCTCATGCTCCATGATATGGGGAGCATAACGGCCTAACTCCATAAACCGAGCCCTATACTGCAACACTGACATGTCACCCTGAACCACCTCCAAAAACTGACGCATCTTCTGCGTACCAACATAGGATGGGTAGAAAGTACGCTCGAAGACCGTAACGAAGTCCTTCCACACTATCTCTTGAAGGGAACGAGACCGAAAGGATGTCTTCCACTCCGAAGACCACCAATCACGAGCCGTACCCTGCAACTGGTTGCAGGCCAACATCACCATGTCCTCCTCAGCACAGCGCATGGAACTGAACACTCTCTCCATCTCATCAAGCCATCGCCTGGCCACATCGGGATCTGGCTGGCCCTCATAATAGGGTGGGTGAAACTGCAAGAAGTCCCTTATAGCACGGCTGGGTCCACCCCTGGACGACGAGCCCTCGCCAGCATCACCGCCAAACTGCTGAGTCATGGCCTGAAACATACTCCGAAAGAAATCCTCGGCCCCCGGAACTCTCGCTACATCCTCTGCCTAGGTGGTAACTGGTGGCACTCTGCTCTGCTCCTCCTGCTCTTCTGCCGACTGTCCCTGCTGAGAGCGAGTCCTCCGCTTCGACGACATACTCGCCTACTGCAAACAGATAGAAGACACATAAAATAACGGAATCGATAAAACACACGATGCCCTAAGCCAGTGTCGACTGTACATCATCATTGTGGACTAGTGGACCACTGCAACTATTTACAATTCTCATATATATCCACAACCGCGCTCTGATACCAGCTGTAACGACCCGAGATCCGAATATCGGGAAGGCCCAATAATCCGAACCCCGAACCGCCACCCACGAGCCCGAAGACTCGGGAGGGTTAAAAGGGGATGGTGTGGAGATACACAAGAATCTAAAATAATTACAGAATTACACATTTAATATGATTAAGCAGGAAATAAATAAATTGCATTAATTAAATAACATGGTCCACAAAATACCAATAGTCTAAAAAGACAGTAGTCCACAACTAGTACAGTCCAAAGAGAAAAGTACAACTACACGGGGCATACCCTGGCCTGGCAACTGGCAACTAACCCTGGGCACCTGAACCACTTGGAGCCTCTGAAGCGCTCCCTTGAAGCCACGTCTCACCTGAAACACGGAAAACACGCAGGGAATGAGCCTCGAAACACAAGGCTTAGTAGGGATCATCCGGTCCCCACCTCGTAAATCGAGAAACTACGCGGAAAGTAATTGCGAGCTACGACTACGGCTAATACTGAACACACAGCACGAAAATCAAGATAACTCATCAGAAACTAAGAAAAACCCAAGAGTCGCTACCTGACAAAGACAGGAGTACCGTCCACCAGAAGTACAGCCGGATGCGTCCCCTGACGACTTATACCGTGCCGTCGTGTCTCCCTACTCGCCCCAGGCGAAAACTGAGACACTCACAAGTAACACTAACAAGGGTCTAGTCGGGGTCGTGCTCGTCAGCACGTGTCCGAAGTCCCCGACCATGTGTGCACACACTGACTAACTACGATACGTCATGCCCTCTAGCTGGTTCGTCCTCCCGGCCCGGACTCGAGCCGCCATAGCAGGAGGCCCTACGGTAACCAGCCTAAAACCGTCTCTCCCGGGTAGCCTTACCACCACTCCCTGGTAGACCAGCACACGCATACTGGCAGGCTACGACTAGTGGAGGGTCACTGAAGGAGTAGACTCTCTAGTCAACGGAAAGCAGCATCGAAACCGGACAAAGTACAAGGGAAACTCCCCGTACCGACACCGACTCACGGTGACCTCGGCCAGATCCACCTCACTCCCTGGGGCTCCCCCGGCACCCACGTGCGGCCCCCACATGATGCTCAGCATCAGCCAGACCACGGGTCAGCACAGGGACATGAACTCACGCCCCTAGGGTTAGGATCAGCTGAACATAACTCCGGTGCAACAGAACACGGGCGGCGGTCCATCCTGGAGGCTGCCACGTGTGAAAATCGCGCTATAGGCCAGGAGCACGTTCATGAACGCGCTCCCTCTGCCTAGCGCGATCAAGGGAGAACGTGCTCGGGGTACATAGCACGTTAATCATGAACGCGCTTGGATCCCTAGCGCGATAGACCAAGAATGCGCTGGGGGACCCTAGCGCGTTCACAAGTCACGCCTGGTCGGGCAAGCGCGTTCCCTGTCGACAGGCCGACAGCCACTGTTCATCTTCCTCGATGAACGCGGCGACATTGGGTAGCACGATCTCAAGATCGCGCCCCTGAACTATAGCGCGACAACGGGCAGAGCCCGGTTCGCGAAGTAAGCTTGAAAAATCGAAAAACCACGCCCATTCACCCCATGGTGAAGGGAAAACAAAAGGGAAATCAATCCCTTAACTCCCAGCATGCTAGAAACCCCAAAAATCTAGCTAGAAACGCATTAAAACGATGAAATCCGGCTCACCCCTCAAACATAGAGTTGTCCCATCCCGGCATGAAATCACACCCCTCTCGGCTTTCCACGCCCTACAAATCACGGGAAGGGAAGGGATGAGTATGGGAATGCGTCCCCCTACCTCAAAGAGGCCCAAAAACGCCTAGATCATCTTCGTTCCTCAAAACCGTTCGTCCTTCCTCGAGCCTCCCACGAGCCACGCACGCCACCGTGATCACCTCACCGCCACCGTCGTCGCCACGCCGTCGCCCACCGCCGTCTGCAGCCGGAGGGGCACGTCGCGTCATCGTCAGAAGAGGAGAGAGAAAGAGGGGGCGTCGATTCTCCAACGAGAAGAAAAAGAAGGAGGAACAAGAAAGAGAAAGGAGAAAGAAAAAGGAAAATGGTTAGGGATTTATAGAAAATCCAGATTTTCCAAAAAATATGAAAAAATAAAAAAATATATCGTCGCGATCGTTGGAACGCACTGATGAACGTGGTACCACCCGTGCCTAGGTGAACGACCATGTTCACCCGCTACGGGGTTCCGTAGGTCCTGCCGAAACACACACGCGGGAATTGGAAAACACGTAGAAAAAGCCGCGGAACACGTTCCGGGCCTCCGTCATGGACCTTGGCCTCCGCCACTGCATCACTGCTTCGACCTTGGCGGGATCCACGGAAATACCATCACTAGAAATCATGTGCCCTAAAAAGTGCACCTCATGAAGCCAAAACTCACACTTACTGAGCTTAGCATACAACTGGTGATCTCGTAAAGTCTGCAACACAACCCTCAACTGATACGCATGCTCATCTACAGACTGTGAATACACAAGGATGTCATCCACGAACACGACCACAAACTGGTCCAAGTATGGATGGAACACCCTCTGCATTAAATCCATATATGCTACCGGGGTGTTGGTGAGCCCAAACGGCATCACCAAGAACTCATAATGCCCATATCTCGAGCTGAACGCAATCTTCTCCACATCAGACTCTCGAATCTGCAACTGATAATAATCGGACCGCAAATCAATCTGCGAGAACACTAGAGAGAACTGAAGCTGGTCGAACAAATCATCGATCTGTGGCAACAGATATTTATTCTTAACGGTCACATCATTCAGCTGCCTATAGTCAATGCACAGTCTCAGACTACCATCCTTCTTCTTCACGAACAACACTGGCGCACCCCAAGGGGAAAAGCTAGGACGAATGTACCCCTTAGCCAGCAACTCCTGCAATTGCGCCCTCAACTCTCTCAACTCAGCGGGAGCCATACGGTAAGGAGCCTTCGACAAAGATCCCGTACCAGGGATAATCTCGATTATAAAATCAATCTCCCGCTGGGGAGGCAATCCAGGTAAGTCCTCCGGAAAAACATCGAGAAACTCGCACACCACCGTAATGTTCTCGACATCCGGCTCCATCCGGTCTGCCACGACCACAGAAGCAAGAAAACCCTAACAATCCGCATCAAGCAAACGACGAGCCCTAATAGCCGACATAAGAAAGCGGGAAGAGGAAGACCTAATACCTTAGAAATAGAAGGTGGGTCCACAAAGCCGCCGGAAATAAACCCTCTTCGAGCCACAATCCACCAAAGCATGATGTGCCTCGAGCCAATCCATGCCCAAAATCACATCAAAATCCTGAAGTGACAACGTATAAAGTCTGGCTGGTAAACTCCACCCTTCAACCCACACATGAACCTCATCGAAATAATACGGAGTGATCATAAAATCACCCGAGGGCAACTCCACTGCCAAATCACAGGACAACTGGGTCACCGGCTCCTCGATACTCAGCGCGAAATCCTCCGAAATTAACGAATGAGACGTGCCAGAATCAAACAAAACTCGAGTCGCACAACCCAAAATCTGAACGGTACCTTCCACGAGCTGTGACGTCACTGCCTCTGCCTGGGTCATGTGTGTAATATGGCCCTGAGATCTCTGCTTGCCTCCCACACTCACTGACCTGGGTAGCGGCGGATACTGCCCTTGCTGCTGCTGCTGTGGCCACTGCTACTGGGGATACTACTGCTGTTGAGGAAACTACTGCTGCTGCAGTCTCTGAGGACAGTCATGTGCCATATGCCCTGGCTGGTCACGCCTGAAACAAATCACCGACGCCGTGCACTGCCTGCCTGGATGCGACTCGCCACACCGGGGACACCCTCCCTGCGAGCCACCCACTGATCCCTGACGCTGGAAAGGGACCGACTGCTGTACACTGCCCGATGACGCCTGCCTCTGATCCTTACGCTTCTTCCCAAAGTTCTTCTTGAAGAACCTCTTAACCTTTGTGCCAAAAGTCGCAGATTCTGTCGCTGACGCTGCCGGCGTCGACACTACTGAACCACCCGACGCATGCTGAAAAGAGCCCTACTACTGGGTAGCCGACTGTTGGCTGCACCCTGACTGGGACTGCCCCTGGCCTCCCAGTCCTCGGACCTTCTACATATCTTGCTCCAAAGATGCTGCCACACGAGACGCTGGCTCCAAATCAGTAGCAGCGTTCGCCATCAAGAGGTGCCTCAACTCTTGCCTCAAACCCTGGACAAACTGCTCCGTCTTCACCCCCTCATGCTCCATGATATGGGGAGCATAACGGCCTAACTCCATAAACAGAGCCCTATACTACAACACTGACATGTCGCCCTGAACCACCTCCAAAAACTGTCGCATCTTCTGCGTACCAACATAGGATGGGCAGAAAGTACGCTCGAAGACCGTAACGAAGTCCTTCCACACGATCTCTTGAAGGGAACGAGACCGAAAGGACGTCTTCCACTCCGAAGACCACCAATCACGAGCCGTACCCTGCAACTGGTTGCAGGCCAACATCACCATGTCCTCCTCAGCACAGCGCATGGAACTAAACACTCTCTCCATCTCATCAAGCCATCGCCTGGTCAACATGGTCTAGGGTTCTTAATAGACATACTAGGGTCATAAAACAAGAGTTTTGAAACACGAATTTCAACAGAAATCAAATGAATCACAACCTATTCTATGATGAACACATGAAGACCTAGTTCTTGACATGCTTCTACTAAATTGTATGGTTCTCTCAATATATACAACGAAATTTGGGGCTTCTTATATCAAAAGAAAGCTAACTTAATGCTGATTCTAACCATGTATGATATGCCATATGTGGATCTAGATATCCAACTCAAAAACAGCCCGAAAATCATGCTTCTACTTGAAGAACATACCATAAATCAAGCCTAAACATGCTCTTACTTCGATCCAAAATTCTCTAAACATGCTCAATGAAATTTGGCGCTTTCTACGCCAAATGAAAGCTAACAAGATGCTGATTACATTCATGTATATTAATTAGAGTTTGGATGTTAGATCCTACCTCAATCGAAGAGCAATCGAAGAGAGAACTTAAAGCCCTAGACTGAAGAACGAATTGGACAGCACCTTAAAAAACCCGTGATATGTCCTTGGATACCTAAAAAAAATTGGGGCTTTTACCACCATTGGAAAGATCTCGTCGAGAGGAACAATTTGATATATTCATAAGTTGATTTTGGTTAAGGAAACCCACCTCAATCAAAGGATCAAAGAGGAGAGGAAGGAGGACGACGGCAGCCGACCCACCTCCACTAAACGACCAAGAACTTCCTAGATCTGAATCCAGTGCGAACACCACAGCCACCAAATGAAAGTAGACTCTTAGAGCTTCATTTTGATAGCTCATAGTGCTTCTGGAGACTTCGGGGCTGGGAGGAATCGACCACGCAAGTTAGGTGTTGGAAAACGACGCCGCCAAGGTTGACCACTCCAAAACTCGGCCGCCACCATGTGTTAGGGTTAGGTTTAGGTTTGATTGATAGAGGGCTATTGATTCTTAGATCGTGGCCTTTCATTTGCCACCAAAATGAGCTCATTTGGTTGAGTATTAAGCTCTAATTTGATGTTTTAAGATGAGGTTTACTATTGCGTTCACTATTGGGTAGGTAAGTGTGGAAATCGGACTTAATCCACTGATTAGGCATAGTTAATGATTTTATTAGGCTTAGTCGAAGAAGACAAAATTGTTAAACAAAATGGATTACACAATAATATGATTTTTATGGATTTTTATAAAATAGTTGAAAAGTGACTTATACTATTTATTAAAGAATTAATCTAATTAATTACGAATAAATTCTTATTAATTCAAATAATTCTAAATAATTTCAAATAAATTCAAATAATTCTAATTAAATTTCTAAAATAATTTGGGGTATTACACCCTCCCCCACTTAAAGAATTTGGTCCTCCAAATTCACTGCACTAAATACGGAGGATATGGAAAGAGATTGCTCACCTAGAACAAGTCGGGATACCGCTTCCGCATAGTATCTTCAGATTCCCAAGTAGCTTTTTCGGTTCCACGCCGACTCCACTGAATCTTGACCATCGGTATAGACCAATTCCGGAGTTGCTGCTGTTTCCCGTCTAGAATCTTGATATGTCTTTCTTCATAGGTCAAATCTTCCTTTAACTCAAAATCCACATGCTGAATGATATGAGTGGGATCGTACATATATTTCCGTAACATAGACACATGGAAAATATTGTGTACGCCAGACAACTGCGGTGATAATGCCAGTTTGTAAGCAACTTCTCCCACTCTATCTAGGATCTCGAATGGACCGATATACCTCAGACTTAGCTTCCCATGAATGCCAAATCTTCGAATCCCTCTCGAAGGAGAAACCTTTAAGAATACATGCTCGTCAACTTGAAATTCTAATGCTCTTCTCCTTGTGTCGGCATAACTCTTCTGTCTTGATTGGGCTACCTTTAACCGGTCTCGGATGACACGGATGTTCTGTGATGATTCTGAAATAAGATCCGATCCAAGCCATTGCTTCTCACCTATCTCATCCCAACACAACAGGGAATGACAGCTTCGCCTGTACAATGCTTCAAAAGGAGCCATCTGGATGCTGGATTGATAACTGTTGTTGTAGGCGAATTCAATCAAAACCAAATGATCACTCCAACTGCCTCCGAAATCAATCATGCATGCTCTGAGCATATCTTCCACTATCTGGTTGGTTCTTTCAGTCTGTCCATCGGTCTGTGGATGAAAAGCAGTACTGAAATTCAGGTGAGTACCAAGAGACTCTTGCAGTCCCTTCCAGAAATGTGAAGTAAATCTGGGGTCTCGATCAGACACAATACTGACTGGTATGCCATGGAGCCTTACCACTTCCTTCAAATACAAAGCAGCCAATACATCAACTGTCCACTTGGACTTAATGGGTAAGAAATGAGCTGACTTCGTCAATCGGTCAACAATCACCCATATTGCATCAAATCCACCACGAGTCCTAGGTAGACCCATAATGAAATCCATGCCAATGCTTTCCCACTTCCATTGGGGTATGTCAAGTGGTTTCAACTTTCCTGTCGGTCTGAAATGTTCAGCCTTAACTTGCTGACAAACCAAGCATCTGCTCACGAAGTCTGCAACTTCTCTTTTCATGTTCGGCCACCAAAAAGATCTCTTCAAATCCTTGAACATTTTAGTGCCTCCAGGATGAATGGTATATCTGGATCTATGTGCTTCCTCCAGAATCTTGTTCTTTATTCCAGCTTCATCAGGTACACAAGTTCTACCCTGGAATAATAATCTTCCATCGTCAGCCATCATGAAGTCAGGTCTGCTGCTCAAGCTTCCCTTGATCTCTACCAACTCGGGATCATTATCTTGCAAGGATTTGATTTCCATCAATAATTCGGGCTTAAGTTGAATATGTGCAATCATAACCCGATCATTATCAACATTCAGATCCAGACTAGCTAATTGTCCCAATAGCTTCCACTCATGTAACATGAGACTTGATAATCTAGCCACAAGCTTCCTGCTTAATGCATGTGCCACAACATTGCCTTTGCCAGGATGATACGCAATCGAGAAGTCGAAGTCTTTCAAGTACTCCAACCATCTTCGCTGTCTCATATTAAGTTCCTTCTGAGAAAATAAATATTTCAGACTTTTGTGATCTGAAAATACTGTGAATGTTTCTCCATACAAGTAGTGCCTCCATATCTTCAAAGCAAACACGACTGCTGCTAGTTCCAAATCGTGAACAAGATAATTCTCTTCATGCTTCCTCAACTGCCTAGAAGAATAGGCAATCACCTTTCCCTGTTGCATGAGTACACAGCCTAAACCAATACCTGAAGCATCAGTGTATACCTCAAAACCTCCTTCACCAGAAGGTAAAGCCAATATAGGTGCAGTAGTCAAACACTCCTTCAAAGTCTGAAAGCTTTGTTGACAATCATCTGACCAATCAAACTTGTTCTCCTTGCGGGTTAATCTTGTCATAGGTACCGCAATCTTGGAGAAATCTTGGATAAATCTTCTGTAGTAGCCTGCCAGGCCTAGGAAACTTCTAACTTCGGTCACACTGGTAGGCTGATCCCAATTCTTCACTGCCTCTACCTTCGAAGGATCAATAGAAATACCGTCTTTCGTGATGATATGTCCTAGAAAGGACACCTCTTGCAGCCAGAATTCACACTTACTGAACTTGGCATATAGCTGATGATTTCTCAACAGTTGCAATGCCATCCTCAGATGCTCAGCATGCTCTTCCTCATTCTTGGAATAAATCAAGATATCGCCAATGAGTACCATGACCCATCGATCAAGATAGGGCCGAAATACATCGTTCATCAACTGCATGAAAGCTGTTGGAGCATTCGTTAGACCAAAAGGCATAACGACAAACTCAAAATGACCATGCCTGCTGCGGAAAGCTGTTTTATAGATATCTTCTTCCTTAATCCGCAACTGATGATATCCAGATCGAAGATCGATCTTAGAAAAATACCGAGCTCCCGCTATCTGGTCAAATAGTTCGTCAATACTCGGCAATGGATATTTGTTCTTGACAGTCTGCTGGTTCAATTGCCGATAATCGATGCACAACCTCATCGAACCATCTTTCTTCCTGACGAATAATACAGGGGCTCCCCAAGGAGAAGTACTAGGGCGAATGAAACCCTTCTCGAGCAATTCCATCAACTGCTGCTTTAACTCCCTCAGTTCCGCAGGAGACATACGATAAGGAGCCTTAGAAATAGGAGATGTGCCAGGAAAGAGATCAATAGAAAAGATAACTTCCCGCTCAGGCGGAAGTCCTGGTAGTTCCTCTGGAAAGACATCAGAAAAATCTTGGACAACAGAAATGTCCTTAATCTCAATCTGCTGTTCAGGGGTTGCACAGACAAAGGCCAGAAAAGCCTCGCATCCTCGTCTCATCAGCTTATCAGCTCGAAGAGCCGAGATAAGGGATACAGAGTTATGGTGCTTAACTCCCAGAAAAGAAAGTGTAGGGTATCTAGTAAAAGACACGGAGCTAGAACTGCAATGAACATTAGCCTCATATCTAGCCAACCAATCTGCTCCTAGGATTACATCATAATCCTTCATGTCCATGCAAATCAAATCAGTTGGAAAGTTCTGTTCACCAATCATAACCGTACTAGAAGGATAGAAATACTGGATTGCTGATCTAGTACCAATAGGTGTTGATATTTCTAACGGAGAATTCATCAAAACAGGTTCCATAGCTAAAGACTTAGCAAATCTTCGAGAAATAAAGGAATGTGTGGCACCAGTATCAAAAAGAACAAATGCTGGCTTGTCGAGTATAATAAGTGTACCTTCGACGAGCCCACCGTCCTCGGCGGTTCCTGCTTCATCTGCATGCAAAGCTTGAAGCTTGCCTTGTGGTTTCTTGAAGACTTGAGGTTTCGCCGGTGTAGCTTGCTCCGATATAAGAGGACAGTTAGGGATACGGTGCTCTTTACTTCCACAAGGCAAACAGGCGCCTAGCTTGCGCCAGCACTCCTCCATCTTGTGACCCGGACGGTCACAATAGTTGCACACGCCCTTGAATGGAACAACAGGGCCAGGCTTCTTGTCTTCCTGCCTCGGCATCTTGCCCTTCCACGATCCAGATCCAGTCCATGAACCAGGCCCACTAATAGGCCTCTTCTTGCTATACCCGGGTTTGACATTCCTGGAACCCGTAGGTAGTTCCTTCTTTGCACCTTTTCCACGGATTCTCTCCGTCATCTCAAGAGTATCTTCTAGAACTTGAGCTTTCCTCACCATTTCGGAATAAGTGGAGATTTCCATCGGTGCCAACTGATTGATATAATGTAGCTTCAGCCCATTGAGAAAACGCTTCACCTTCATCTTCTCGGTGGAAATAAGGTGCGTAGCATAACGAGAAAGCCGTGAAAATTGAGCCTCATACTCTGCCACGGACAGACCTCGCTGTTTCAAAGTTGCGAACTCCGCCGCTTTCTTCTCTTGTACTCGGTCAGAAAAATACTTGCTGTTAAAGAATTCCTCGACTCTTCCCACGTAACATGCTGATCACCGAGTGTCGCCTTGATAGAATCCCACCAAGTACGTGCATCGCATTCCAGTTGGAATGTAGACAAAAGGACACGCTCTTGGCTGGTGCATTGCATAACTTCAAAGATTATTCCCATTTCATCTAGCCAGTGCTCGGCTTCATCGGGATCAGTCGAGCCACCAAATCTAGGCAGATTCATCCCTTGGAGGTTCCGGTATAGATCACCAGTGCCATGATGTGCCGCTCCTGCTTGAGCCACTTGCTGTAAAGCCTGCGTAAGTCCTTGAACCGTACGTTGCAAGTTCCTCCATTCCGCACGATCAGCTGCCATTGCAATGGCCTACACGAGGAATAGATTACTAAGGTTCAATAAGATAGATAATAACACGATTAAGATACGAACTTAACCCAAGTTCTACCCAATCTCACCAGGTCGGGTTCTTAGACTTTAACAAGGTTAGGGGTTATCATAGGACCCTAAAACTTAGAAAACCTATAACTTAGGAAAACCTAGGAATGTGAAACCTGACTCTGATACCAACTAAACTGTCACGTCCCGACGCGGAATATCGGGACGTACAGTTAGAAACTAGCTAGAAAGCAAATAAATATTCTAAACTAAACAATTACACAATGCTAAGGAAAGATACAACTCTATTGATCAAGATGATTCCAAATCATTACAATAACCAACACTGCTAATACACGATCAAACATGACTTCCACTTTGAATTCTAATACAATAACTGACTCCAAGAGTAACAAGTGCTAACACAACTCTAAGGAAATAACTAGAGGTAACCAACCATGCCAACTCAGCATCTACTACAAGTACACTCAAGAGATATCACTCCTGCCCTTCCCCATCGGTATGCGCATCGTCACCTGAATAGCATGGAAAGGGGGGAAACAACAACTATGAGTTGACGCTCAGTAGGAAATAACATGCAAGTTTACGTGATTAACAAGTTAATTACATTTTCATATGCAATGCTAAGAAATGAAATAAATGACGATACAAATAAACAGTGAAATACAAAGATCTTGCAAGGTCAAGAAATATAATGATGACAAGAGATAACAAGATAACAAGTACAAGAATTTACAACAAGAGATAGTAATAAAGAATTGAGAATTGGCCAATCAAGCAAGTATTTTAAACATCATTTCAAGCACGATCAAGTAACAAGAGTAACAAGAGATTTTTCATGTCATAGATGTAACAAGCTAGTCAAGTACTCGGTGCAATGCCTCACCATGTCATTAACATCCCATGGGCTCACTAACTTTCGGGCGCTCTCCCCAGGACCAGCCCGGGCCCTTACGGTGCGTTGGCATCGATTTATTGGATACAAGATCCCACGATTGTCTAGACATTCAGTCAAGTTATATGGCCAATTTAATCAGAGGAATTACTGCCACAAGTATGAGATTTAAGGACTAACTTGTCCTTGGATTCACTAAAACAAAAACTCGGTTATACGGTCACTTTGGGCCGCATTACAAGAATTGGACCAAAACTTGGTCCACGGGGTCAAGAAAGAACGGCTGACAGTGTACCGTTCAAGTGTGTAAGCAATCCATTCTACTAGAGTAATAATGACTAAAACAGTAACTTAACAATCAATTTAATCCTAATTATCAAGTTAATATATCAAAGATTATCTATTATCATTTGCATTTAGCCCATTGCCAAAAAGCGGATTCAAGATGATGAGATAAGGAACAAGCTCGTACAGGAATGAAATAGCATGCATTAACAGAAATCTAGTTACACAATTAATCACTAATTATGTGGGTTTCTATTTAACCATTGTATACGTTGAAATGAAGATGATAAACATCATGTTTTTACACTATGTTTGCATGTAGGGACCAATGTTAATTGAAATCAAAGGGGTATATGAATAGGTCATTAGATCCTCAAAAATATAGTTTTCAATTGGGCTAAGTTGAATGGGTCGATCCCCTAATGATCTGGATCGATCCTCGGGTCAAAAATATCTTTTACCGGGTCTTACAGCACGTGGGTCGACCCATTGGGTCGACCCCTGGAAATTTCCAGGCATGGGTCGACCCATTGGGTCGACCCCTGGAGGTTCCAGGGAGCTGCCCTGGCATGGGTCGACCCCTGCAGTGTGGGTCGACCCACGCAAAGCAGAAATCTTCTGCTTGCTGGGTGGTATGGGTCGACCCATGGGGTCGACCCCTGGGTTTCCAAACAAGAACGGGCTTCCGGAAATCATGAAAAACTCCACGATTTGGGGTCTAAATGGGTTGGGATCTTAACCACATGGTCTAGGGTTCTTAATAGACATACTAGGGTCATAAAACAAGAGTTTTGAAACACGAATTTCAACAGAAATCAAATGAATCACAACCTATTCTATGATGAACACATGAAGACCTAGTTCTTGACATGCTTCTACTAAATCGTATGGTTCTCTCAATATATACAACGAAATTTGGGGCTTCTTATATCAAAAGAAAGCTAACTTAATGCTGATTCTAACCATGTACGATATGCCATATGTGGATCTAGATATCCAACTCAAAAACAGCCCGAAAATCATGCTTCTACTTGAAGAACATACCATAAATCAAGCCTAAACATGCTCTTACTTCAATCCAAAATTCTCTAAACATGCTCAATGAAATTTGGGGTTTTCTACGCCAAATGAAAGCTAACAAGATGCTGATTACATTCATGTATATTAATTAGAGTTTGGATGTTAGATCCTACCTCAATCGAAGAGCAATCGAAGAGAGAACTTAAAGCCCTAGACTGAAGAACGAATTGGACAGCACCTTAGAAAACCCGTGATATGTCCTTGGATACCTAATGAAAATTGGGGCTTTTTACCACCATTGGAAAGATATCGTCGAGAGGAACAATTTGATATATTCATAAGTTGATTTTGGTTAAGGAAACCCACCTCAATCAAAGGATCAAAGAGGAGAGGAAGGAGGACGACGGCAGCCGACCCACCTCCACTAAACGACCAAGAACTTCCTAGATCTGAATCCAATGCGAACACCACAGACACCAAATGAAAGTAGACTCTTGAGCTTCATTTTGATAGCTCATAGTGCTTCTGGAGACTTCGGGGCTGGGAGGAATCGACCACGCAAGTTAGGTGTTGGAAAACGGCGCCGCCAAGGTTGACCACTCCAAAACTCGGCCGCCACCATGTGTTAGGGTTAGGTTTAGGTTTGATTGATAGATGGCTATTGATCCTTAGATCGTGGCCTTTCATTTGCCACCGAAATGAGCTCATTTGGTTGAGTATTAAGCTCTAATTTGGTGTTTTAAGATGAGGTTTACTATTGCGTTCACTATTGGGTAGGTAAGTGTGGAAATCGGACTTACTCCACTGATTAGGCCTAGTTAATGATTTTATTAGGCTTAGTCGAAGAAGACAAAATTGTTAAACGAAATGGATTACACAATAATATGATTTTTATGGATTTTTATAAAATAGTTGAAAAGTGACTTATACTATTTATTAAAGAATTAATCTAATTAATTACGAATAAATTCTCATTAATTCAAATAATTCCAAATAATTTCAAATAAATTCAAATAATTCTAATTAAATTTCCAAAATAATTTGGGGTATTACACCCCCAATAAGCGAGCCATTCATCACGTTGCGGAGTGCTTCCCCATCATAGGCAGTCTCTTGCACCGAAGATCCCTTAGTGGAGTATACCTCTAATGTGTTGATGAGATCGAATCTCATGCAGTCGTTGAGGCTGCGCATTCCAGTGAATGTGGTGGCCATGTGAACGGCTGCATGCTACCTCAAAAGCTCCTCAGGCATTATTATTGGCCTATCATGGAGGAGGATTATTCTCGTTTTGTCCGCTATTGTACCAAATGTCAACTCCACGCGGACAAGGTTCATGCTCCTTCATTATCACTTCAACCCCTTATAGCTCCTTGGCCTTTCGCCATGTGGGCATTTGACGTAGTTGGTGTCGGGGAGGGGGAATTTGTTTATTTAATTTTGGTTTGTTGTTTGATTTATTCGTTTATTGCATGGGTGTGTCAGTCACTAAGTGACAAGTTTATTTATGCGCTCAATCTTACTTGGTCAGACGAGAGTGAAGTCCGTGTCGGGACCAGAAGTCCGTCATACCATAAAGGCCATGACGTTAATTATATCCTCCAAGAAGGAGGAAAACCCTTCATTAATTGTCAAGATAGTGGGCCCCCTGAGCTGAATGAATATAGACATAAGTAGGAGTGTCAAAAGTCTAAAAAGACGGATATGCAACATTGAGCAGACATTCATGTATATAAAGATGCATAGCAGAAACAAACCCAAAACAACTTACGGTCGGGAGCCATCAAATGATTCTTTTTGTTAATTAATTATGGGATATTCATGAATTAAGTGACATAGGGAAATGAGGGATAAATGGGTTGGTAGAAGTATTGAGTGGAGGATTAAAATGGCACGGGGTTTGGTATATACTAATCCGACGCGAAGAAGCATAGGAAAAGGGGGTTAAACGGCGCGGTCCCATTGAGGGTTTAAACGGCGCGGTCTCGATGAGGGTTTAAATGGCGCGGAGGAGAGAGGGGCACGCCGAATAAGGCTGCGTCGGTTTAGGGCCAATGGGGTTGAAATGGACTTTGAGTGTAGGGTTAAAATGGCGTGAAGGGGGTAGGCGCCGGATTAGGGCGTGTCGGATCTGGAGCGCGTTGGTTTGGAGCAGAATTCTGACCTTTTGAATTGTTAAGTTGTAATGTGATTCTGTTCATCCTTTTGGTGTTAATTAAGGTTGATTAACGAAGGAATTCAAGTTCTGACTGTCCTGCATGTTGCGCTCCCTCTTTGTCTTTGGTAATGATTTTGATGATAACAAGATATTGTGTGTAAGTTCTGTGGAATACTTCCTTTGGTTCTTGCATATCATAAATGATGGTTGTTTAATCATTTTGATCATATGGCTTCAATGCCTCAATATGTTGTTAATATTGAATGATTTTAATTGATTAATGGATGGTTACTTGATATGTAAAATTCTGTTATTGCTTACACAAGAATAGCATCCATATGTTACTACAAAGACTAATCTGGCTATGGATTATTGTGCAGGTCATAGTTGAGGGAGATGGTTCATAGATCAATTTCATTGGACTGCCCTTAACTATTCTTGAACTGAACTTGTATGTGTTCCATGATTTGATCATGGTGAAAGATGGATATCCGGTATACTCATTTGGTTATTGTGGATTTCATGTTAGTCTTCAATGAACTAAGTTTCTGACATTTGTTGAAGTAGGTTTTCATTTGACACTCTATAGATGACTGCATGAAAAATTGGATTCAGACTGCCTTTAACTAAGTTTGAAATGTTTGGACTATATTTGGAACTTTTGGACTGATCTTGGAAGGTTTGGACTGAACTTGATAGTTTTGGTCTGAACATGGGATTCATGTATGACTTGCTCGAATCACATCTGATATGTGAGTCTATGAAGAATTCGGTTTGAAAATCCATGAATCACTCATATGTGGTATTGCATTTCAATATAAAAGCATGCAGGTTGAACAAGCTTTGTCAATGTGATTGAGCATTCAGTTACATTGGTTTAATATTGACATGCTTCTGAATTTTCAGAAAGTGCAGGTTCATATTATCCACAATGTGATGGATCCAAGGTAAGAGTTTATATTGGATCTATGGTGATATTCTTCTAATCTTGAGTTGGGAAAAATTGGTTTTCAAGTGCCTTCATGCATATCCTTTATGGGATTTTTGCCTAACATGCTTTCTATAAATCTTGGTTATCCAAGTTTGTTTGGTGTTTTTAAGACCCTCTAACCATGCTATCTAACTTGGCTAAATCATGTTTTCAAATGGGGTTGATGGGCTTTCATGCATATACTTCATGCAACTCTAATATGAGTTCTCATGCATAACATTCATGTGTGATTAATGAGGCTTTCAATGAACTGAACATAAATGCTTGATATTTAAATTTTGCTGTCCATGGTTGTGAAGGTTCAGTTTGCTTTGGACTGCATTTATAATTCATGTGTGAATTGGCATGATATCTAGGATAGGTGGCCAAGGTATAATTAAATCATATTTGATGTGAAAGGCATGTGCAGAAAATGGATTGCTTGAATCTAATTGATATGTGAACTTATGAAGGTTTTGGTTTGAAAAGCCCTGAGTCACTCACATGAGTTATTACATTTCAATACATGAACTTGCAGGTTGAACAACTATACTAATGCACTTGAGTACTCACTTGCATTTCTTCAACATTGTCTCGAGTGTTTTGCTAACTCCAAGTGCAGGTTCTTTAAAGCCCATACATCCCTTGGTTTCATGGTAAGTATTCATGGTTGAATACACTTCATGTTGCCTAGATTGGGGCTGATTCATTTATAATATTTTTGGGCTTTATTTCAATGCTTTAGGCCATTTTCTGTTTTGGCTCTGCAAGTGTCGATGTTGACATTGAAAAAGTGTACGAATAAAAAGAACAAAAGATGCTATTAGTCATTAGCCGGAGCTCCGAAGATTGATGAAAATGCGGCTCTAATGATACTCCATGAAGTCCCAAAACTGCGATGGAAACTGAGATTTGTTGCAAATAATATCTTGTCCGGCTGAAGCCTTTCCGGTCAAGTTGCTGCCCAGCACGACTATCATTTCAGATGGTCGAGCTGATTAAAACTTTGTCAAGCTCCGGGCAATCATCTGCCTGCTGCAAAGGATCTTCAAAATGTCATGATATTTATAAAATGGGACCCACATCACCTGCCATGCAGTGGCGATGCAGAGCATCAAAAGACTACAAGAACAAATGCTATTATTCGACAAAATGAACAACTAAAAGGATTTGGGCCAAGCCCACGCGCAGCGCCGAAGGGGTATTGGGCCGAAATGGACCAAAGCCCAGCACCACGCGCCGATGATCAATGGTGCCGATGCCCAAGGTTCAGAGCGCGCCGAAAGATACACGCGCCGAGAAGGGCCTCTGCCCTATGCACGCCGAATGGTTTGCGCGCCGGGAGCGGCATGCACCGAGAAGAGCTTGTCCTTCTTATGCGTGCCGAATGGAGAAGAAGGAGCCCTATTATAAAAGGGCGCTAAGTGGTTTGAAGGGAGGCGGTTCTAGCCTTTCTGTCTTACTGCCGGCTGAGTGACTGAGAAAAGTAAAAAAAGATAAGGGGAGGAAGCAGAGAGAAGAAGAACCTGCTAAGAAGAGACAGAGAGTCCGCTGAAAAGAAAAGAAGAGGGAGAGGTTTGAGAGTAGCAACAAGAGGTCCCTGTCTGTAATCCCGCTCAAGGTGGGTGTGCGATGCCGTCGATCATTGCCCCACTGGGGCTATATTTCTCCCTCCCCCAATTCTATGTTTTCACTGCTCATGGAATCTCGATGCTCTTTTGAGATCCTTTGAATATAAATCTGTTCATTCTTCATGTAATGTGTGTCTCAGTTAGACGAATGCATGAATGGATATAATCTATGAAGTTGTTTCTTTCGTTCTTCCTCCACTCTGTAAACTCTCGTGTATGTTCATCGGTGGACAGACGATCTGTTGACCGATCAGTTTCTACTGTGCCGGATATAGTTTGATGTGTCGTGCTGTTCATCCCTGCCAGATTCGATATCATCTGAATTTCTTGTTTGCTGCTACGGAGCCGCATTGTCGACGTCCCCCCCCCCCCCCCCCCTTGTGGTTGCTGCTCTACTGCAGAGATGCTGGAAGCCTTTTGGCCCCAGTTGTCTATGATGCCCAGGGAATTGCTACACGTGGGATGTCGGTGTTCTGATGTGGTCTTCTTCAGCTGAATTGAATAATCTATTAACCACAGCTCGTGTGAGTTTTCTTCCCCTGTTATTTCCTCTGCTATTTTTCCCAACCTCACATTCATGACAAGGGCCCGAGACAGCCTATCTCGTGATTTCTCATTGATGAAATAGTGAGGGATATAATCAAATCACAGTTTATGTGATTCAACAAATAACCGACTCCGAGTGATACTTCTGTGTGAAGTCCCTTGCTTCCCCGGAATGATCTGTTTAAAACCAATTTTCAATACCCTCTCACCTTCTTAAAACCCCCAGATAAAGCTTCAAAGCCCCTTAAAATCCCTGGATAAAGCCTCAAAGCCCTCAAATCCTCAAGTCTTCCCCATCGGCGCCCCAATTAGGCTCTCGGCGCAGTGCTGTCTCGGCGGAGTTCCTGCGCTGATTGTCAGGCGCGCCGAAACCTGATCCAGGCCGATGCCACCCTTACCTTCGCGCCGAGTCCATCCCACACCGGCCGCCCAAAGGCTGCCGACCCCCCTCACTTGCCGAAGCCCAGGCGCGCCGAGTGGAGTCTGGGCGCGCTGACCACCCCTTGGTGCCGATCCCCATCTATGCCGTGTAATCCCTACGCCGACCACCCTCTGCGCCGAGTTCATTAACTCATTGCCCAGCCTTGCTACCCCTGAAGCTCATCCATGATACCTCAGTCTTAGCAACCCCATCTCCGGGAGAAATCATGGTCTTTCACTCAAATCCATGGGTGCTAAATTAACGGGGTATTACCCCTAAATTATTCCATTTAACCACAATATTTTCTTCTAACCCTGCTGACCCTTGGAGTTCTGCCACTGCATGTCCTCCAATGGTTTCCTAAGGGGATATCAATAAATACCATGATAATGAACCTTGTCCCGTCGTATCTAGATCCTTTTAGGTCTTGGGCTGCCTGTGCCCGTCTTTCTTTGGCTTCCTTCTCGGCACTCCGTGGATGGATGTCCTATATTTTTCGGGCATGATCCGAAATAGGGGGTGATTCTGTCCAAATGAATTCAGATCTCCACTATGTTGAACCTTCTTTCAAACCCCCTGGGATCTAAAGAGGTCTGCCTCTACATGTCCTCTATTGATTCCCTCTTGGGGAATAATAATGTTAAACTATCGTAGTGAGCGAAAACCGACTCGATTTAGTCCCACCTCGTGATATTCGGGCATTGATATGCTCCGATCTGTTGTGGATTCTGTCTCGGCTCTGCGTGGTCAGTTTCCTATTCCCACTTGGCATAGTCCAAGATAAGGGGATGTGCTGCCGGATTTGTTCTATATACTTTCATATAATGATGATTGATTACGTGAATGAAGCCAATAAATGAGCATGTAGTGCAGCAGTCAAATTAATGCTACGGGTTTTGATTATTCCATTCATATTAATCTAACTCTACGAAGAAGGATATTTCACTCTCTTGCAACCATCTGCATGATACTCAATAAGAATCTAATGCCCATTCCTACTCTCCGCCTCGTATTGGGAGTCAGGCTAATAAATCATAATAAACCACAAATCGCATGATCTTATGTACACACTCGTTATCCTGAATAAAAAATAATCACAACAGCCGTATCTTATTTTGCCCCTGGGCTCCTTCTACTTTGGTGATTAATTAAGGGTTATCCTTCTTTGGAAGGGCATAATTAACGTCATAGCCTTTATGGTATGACGGACTTCTAGTTCTGACACGAACTTTACAATTGACTGACCATGTAGCACCTCACCTTAGAATCCGGTTCAGTTCCCCACTCTCATCGGATTTAGGAGAGATGCCACAGTGGGAAAAAAACCCAACAGAACAGAAAACTGGTTGAAGAATTACACAAATAAAGAGAACACTAAGTAGCGGAAGAAATTTCAAGCCCATCAGTTAATTCCATTTCTCAAAATCACAATAGTCCAAAATTGATAAGCAGAAAGTTACTTACAATAGTCCAATATTACAAATTTCAAATGTTCTAACAACAAATCACCTCAAATGAGAAATAAAGATATCTAAAGACTACACCAAATTTTCACATTTGGATTCACTACGCGTTAACTCCTCGTCCTCGCCGAGGGAATCACCTGAAAATGGTTAGCAAGTATGAGTCTAGGAATTGACTCAGCAAGTCACTAACCTCCAATTTTCTCCTTTATCCATGCCTAACTTACTACGAGGATGGGATAAATTTACAGAAATTTATGAGACATTGAATATTTGAAATCAGGTTGATGAGGACAGAAAATAAATCTAATATAGAAACAAGTGTTTATGTGACGATAGTCTTATTTTTCAGAATTCTTATACATGCTCGGGTTTTAGATAACAGAAACAGAAATTTTAGAATTTACAGATGATTGAACAGATTTCAGAGAGCATAATTTCAGAATTTACACAGTTTTAGAAATCATATGCCTTTACAGGTTTCAGGTATAGAGACAGAATTTCATATATCATATGGCCAGACACAGTGCCCAAACCACCATTAGAAGGTCAGAACAGTCAGATACTCAGTCACCTAGGCAATGGAGACGAGTCTTGGTTACTGCATAGAACCGGGGAAAGCCCATCCCACCTTAACCAGTGGAATTTACCGACCTCCATGATTTCACCTCGTGCCCTCGAGGTCAGAACAGATTGAGCCTCCCAAAGGGGTATTTCTATAGTTTGGCTCCAGGCCCTTCTATGGCAGCAGTGTCTATATAGCCAATATAACATTTTAATTTTTTCCCACAGATTTTAGGAATACTATAGGTTTCTGAATAGAACAAGCTTATTTCCAAGCTACACATACGTATAAAATAGTTCATAATTATAAGCACAGAATTTTAACAAAAACAAAAATTTTACAGTAAGTTACCAACTTACTCATTTATCATTTCGTAATTTTTTAGATTTTTCTGAATCAAAAAGCCCTTTCAAAACACATCATTTACAGGTTTCTGGAATTTAGGAAACAGATTTATATTTTGGCCACACATGCATAGGAAGCCGTTCATAACTGTGAGTATAGATTTTATGTGGTCACAAAAATTTTACAGTATCTTACCAACTTGATATTCTATCATTTTCTAATTTTTCAGATTTTTTTGAATTAATTTGGCCCCTCAAAATACACTTTTTCATAGTCGCTGGAAACCGGGACAGAACATAGGATGCACCGACCTTAGTATGTACAAAACCAAGTATGCACCGACCTTAGTCTGTGCACAACCAAAGGTGCACCGACCTTAGTCTGTGCACAACCCATTTATGCACCGACCTTAGTCTGTGCAAAACCAAGTATGCACCGACCTTGGATTTAGCAAACCAAAATAGGCACAAACCTTAAATATGCACCGACCTTGGTCTAAGTCAATCAAAACATGCATAGACCTTGGTCTTAGCAAATCAAAACATGCACAGACCTTGAATATACACCGACCTTGGTCTAAGCCAACCAAAACATGCTGATGGGGGCATCTCTCGCCCTTCGCATTTTTCCACAGCTCCGATTGCTCACTGGCAGTACTCCATTGTGTCCGTCACATTTGCTGAGTCATGGTATGTAATTTTCATATTTTATTTGAGTCATATCATTGTAATTTTCTTTTTATTTGAGTCCAGTACCTAGGTTAGGTAGTCACTTACCTAAGTCTTGAGTCATAGGGTTAATTAAGTAGGCTAATGGGCCCAATTCAATGTGCTAGGCCCATGGGCGCTCCCCTCCCCTTGATCTCTTGTTATTAGTCCAAAAGTCAGGGACTTATGTTAAATTGTGAGATTCCTATAAATAGGACCCCATTCCCTCATTTGAGAACTAATGAATGAAGATCTATTATTGTGAGTCCAGAAAATTGAGTACATTTGGTGAGAAGCCATTAGAGAGGAGTGAGAAACTCCCCTCCCCTATCCCCTTTCTCTCTCCTCCCCCTCCCACCTACTTTCTCTCTCTCCTCCCCTCATTCAATAGTCACCACAACTTCTCACAACACCTCTTTACTCCACCCCTAGTCCCAAGGGAGAACCCACCAATCTCAAAGCCACCCTCCAACCCCCAACCCCCAACCACCCACTACCCTTTCCCAAGCACCCTTCCATCTCCCCAAGGCTGAAGGATCAAACCCTAGGCCAAATTTTGAATCTACCTCCCTTGTTGGCTGCCCTTCACTCCTCTCCAACACCCCCTTCCTACCATGGTCGCCCTCCCCATTTCCCCTTGCTTCCCTTGGCCATCCCACCCTCATACACACAACCCTACACCTTCATCCTATTCCCAACTCGCAGGCAGTAGAGTACCAGCGACTTTCCGAGACTGCCACGTCATCAATAAGAAGCTTCAGAAGGCGTACCATATACCGTTGGAAGCATCTCCCAGTCCTCTTCACAACGGTGGTGGTCTCGCCCCAGTATGAGTTCGTGGTTGCCCAGGAGAGCTGACATCACCGGACTGCGCATCATCCTCCTGACAGTCATCCAGAAGAGAATTGCAGAGGCTCCCACGGCCAACTCCCTAAAGTTCTTGAGGCGGGGCTTGGCTGAGAACTTCTAATACAAGTCTACTTCCAGTACAATGAAGCGGCTCTCCGTTTGGACCCCGGACCAGTCTCCGTTCGAAGAGGGTTTGACCACGAATCCAACGACTCTAGCCTCGCCTGAATTAGAGCTCGGGAGCATCCGTGGTGGCCTCGCCTTCCTGCTGCAGTGACCCAGACGCTATCAGAATCAGAAGCCTGCAACCCTGTTCTCGCCTCTGCCCCGACCGTTGTCGCCAACAAGAAAATCCCCAAAAATTCTGACGTCATCCCAGGTCAACCACGGAGGTTTTGCCACTGGTTTTGTCACGAACGGAATTCAGAGGAGTCCACAGTGGCCCCAACACCGACTGTCTGTCCGCTATTCCAGAGAGTGGGCAGAACCGACGATCTTCTTCCTCTTTGGCTTCTAGCGTAGTTTTCCCCACCTCGCTTGGCCGACTGACCGGCCCTCCCTGCGTGGAGGTACGTTTTGGTTGTAAAACTAATCCCCACCCCTAGTCCAACCCCCTTGCAATGGGGCGTAGTGCATGTTAATTAAAATTTCAGGTTGAAGCTTCATTGGCACGGCGTGCGGGTAAGCCCACGCTTCCTCGCTCGCCCTCGTCTCCGGCCGGAATCAGTGTCTTCACACCGATCAGGTGAGCTTCTAACCACACTCCTATGCTGGATTATTTGTGCTTGATTAGTATTGCTTCTAGTGTGCCGTCGGTCGGTGAGGAGTGCTCGAACTCAAATTGCTACTATGTGAGTGTCCACCGCGGGTGAGTTGTGAGCGAGACCAATTTACCCACGCCCTCGGCGTGCTGACCACCCGTGAATTTGGGCAACCCCATACCCTTAGGGGTCCTTCCCAAGCCATCCATACCCTTGGAAACCTCCGGGTCCAACCTCGGACCCTCACCCCATTGCCGGTCCACCTACAGACCCGAGTGTGCCAAATGCAAGTGAGTCCGCTTGTGTGACATTGTTGTGTCTGTTGCGTTGCTTGCAATCTAGGTCTTAGGTTGTGTCACATCAATTGGTATCAGAGCAAGTTCACAACTTGTCTCTATCAAGTTTGTCCTAGGGTGCATATGCATTTAGAGTCTCCGGTGCATCATCATGGCTATTCCTCTATGGTCAATTCCATACAATTCGACCCTCCACAAGGGTCCTAGCGGTCCACCCCTCTTGGGCATCATTCTAGATGAGGACCTTCGCTTTGACGGATCGAGCCCTAGTGCATATCTAAAGTGGGAGGCTACCATGGAAATGCACTTTGAAAGGATTATGGCATATGGACCTGCGAGAGTCCGCATTGTCAAGGGACGACTTCGGGGTCAAGCCAAGAGAAAGTGGGAGCACATAAAGGGATTAAGAAGGGTTAGGAGGCAAGAGCTCATTTCCTCATGGGAGGAGATGAAGATAGAACTTAGAAAGATCTACGCTCCCCAACGTCCCCCTCTCTACTTAGAGAGCCATATTCCGAGGAGCACTACCACTCCTCCCTTCTCTCCCGGCCAGTTTAAAGCCGCCATAAAGGCCCTTTACATCTCCCAACCCCCACAACACCCACCACCGCCAACCCCAATCAACACCTCTACACTTTGCTACCCAACCACCACCATTCAAACCAAATTGGCCCCCACTCCCACCCCTCCACAACCGGCCGATCCCAAGGGCAAGAGACCGTTAATCGACCCGGCTTCTCCCGTGATGACCACCACTCCCCCGTCCAAAGTCACTCACCCAACCTTCACCATTCAAACCCAAGTGGACCCTGTGTCCACCCCTCCACCTAGGCCCATGACGGCCACCACCCCCAAACCCACTATCCCCTATCCAATTCACACCCACACCCAATTGACCTCCGCCCCTCCACCTTCCCCCATAAGGGATACCCCCACCGAGGCCCACCCAACCCATCTTCCACTTCCAACTCCAATCTTACCCCAACCTAGGCCTCCACTACTTCCCCTACCAATCCCAAACCAAGTTTCCATTTACCCTCCACCCCGGGTGCGCCATACACCAACCCTCATCACCCCACCCTCAAAAGACCCTCTCACCTCCTTGGTAGAGAAACCCATACCCGACCCCATAGTGGTGAACACTCCGGACCCTATTCCCCCCATGGAGACCACCCATGTCCAAGTAGAAGAAGAAATCTCGCACGGTGGTCTTCACCTTACACCACTCTCTCTAGTTGGGGCCGAGCTCATCTTAGGAGAACCCCTTGATAATTGACTAAAGGAGAGCCCAATTAGAAAGATTATGGCCCATATTTTTCCTCCTATGGAGCAAAACCTCCCTATAGTGGCCCTCTCCTATCACACCACCATCCAATCATCTTACCAAGTGGGCACATTAGGGGATCTTCTCAAAGACTTAGCATGGCAAATGAAGTTGACCGACATGTTGACCACAGTGGCCAACCAACCTAGGAGCCTTGATCTCCTACACCTATGTGTCAGATCTATCACCTCGATTTACACCATTGGTTGCTACACTAGCGATCTCCTTCTATTCCTCCCCACACCCGATGAGCCCGACCTTATCCTCAAATTGGAGTCCCTCATATCGGGCAGAAAGCCAAGCCATCCTCTCATAGTCAACCCACCCACTAAGAACTTCGGCCCAATCGTTTCATTAGAGGAGGATGATCCACCACCATATTGTGAGGACCTGGAGGATGTTGAGATGAACTTAGAGCTCCTTTCCCCCGGGTATACTTATGTTGATCCTTTTGACCCCACCCAATGGGAACTCGAGAACCCATGTGATCCGCCCACATCACTTATCACCCACTCCTTCCTACCCTCACCCACCATGTTGGGCCAAGCCCACCTCTCCCAAGTCCCGGGCGACACAAGGGTAGCTATGACCAAGGAAAGTATACACCTAAGGAACAAGGAGGTGCCTCTCCCCATGATGTCCACCTTCCTTGACCCCTTCGACCCTTTTGAATGGAAACTCCAATGCCAAACCATACCCCAACACAGCAAAGTCATTTTTGGGTTAGGAAAACATATGTCTTGGCACCTCGAACCACTTGACATGATTCATAAGTCGGGTACATTCATTCATATCACCCACATGTGAAGTAGAAAACACGAGTGGTCCATATTCGGATGTAATGGTCCACCTTCATTCATCATGAGTCTTAAGCATGTTAGGAGCATTCATGGATGTTCGAGTCCTCCGGCACTCATCATACACACGCATGAGAGGGACACCTATGGATGCCCCGGCCCTCCCACACCCTTCAAAGTCTCCATGGCATCTCTGCATGATTGGTCTAAATATGGTTGTCCTGGCCCCCCTTTGCATATCATGCATCTCCCACTCACACCGCATCGTAGTACTTGGCATGAGCCTTTAAGCAAGCAACAAACAACGAGCGGTGAGAATCACAAGAAGCGGGCAAAACCTTGCGAACGCCACATTGAATTCCAAGTTGGCAAGTTGGCGATGGTGACTTTGGAGTGGCTCTACCCTAGGGTCACCTCCAACTTGAGGGCACGACGACTTGGACCTTGCCTAGTTCCGAGTGTCCTTGGCAAACCGGCTTATGGGTTGGGCTTTCTAATGGGTTTTGGGATTCACCCATTTCCCACGTGGCGGGTCCGGCACCCTATATGGGCACCGCGGTGGATCCTAGTGAGAGTTTCGGGCCCAACCCTACCCTTGTGAGAGACACACACGGAGAGCCACCACATATCAGCCTGAGAGCCTGACGTGTGCACACGGAGGTAATACTAGACAAGTATGGTTTCATCACCGGCAAGAGGGTGTGCCCGAGCCACCTTTAGAGGATGAAGGATCGTCCCCTGGTTGCGGACGCAGGGTTGAGTTTGGAGGTCGTGGCTCACTCGGAGCTGCTTTGGGGGACCACTTCCCCGACGGACCCATACTCGACGGAGTCTAGTTCTTCGCACCTCGGGGGTATGATGGGGGCATCTCTCGCCCTTCACATTTTTCCACAGCTCCGATTGCTCACTGGCAGTACTCCATTGTGTCCGTCACATTTTCTGAGTCATAGTATGTAATTTTCATATTTTTTTGAGTCATATCATTGTAATTTTCTTTTTATTTGAGTCCAGTACCTAGGTTAGGCAGTCATTTACCTAAGTCTTGAGTCATAGGGTTAATTAAGTAGGCTAATGGGCCCAATTCAATGGGCTAGGCCCATGGGCACCCCCCTTCCCCTTGGTCTCTTGTTATTAGTCCAAAAGTCAGGGACTTATATTAAATTGTGAGATTCCTAAAAATAGGACCCCATTCCCTCATTTGAGAACTAATGAATGAAGATCTATTATTGTGAGTCTAGAAAATAGAGTTCATTTGGTGAGAAGCCATTAGAGAGGAGTGAGAAACTCCCCTCCCCTATCCCCTTTCTCTCTCCTCCCCCTCCCACCTATTTTCTCTCTCTCCTCCCCTCATTCAATAGTCACCACAACTTCCCATAACACCTCTTTACTCCACCCCTAGTCTCAAGGGAGAACCCACCAATCTCAAAGCCACCCTCCAACCCCCAACCACCCATTACCCTTTCCCAAGCACCATTCCATCTCCCCAAGGCTGAAGGGGTTCAAACCCTAGGCCAAATTTGAATCTCCCTCCCATGCTGGCTGCCCTTCACCCCTCCCCAACACCCCCTTCCTACCCTGGTCACCCTCCCCATTTTCCCTTGCTTCCCTTGGCCATCCCACCCTCATTAACACAACCCTACACCTCCATCCTATTCCCAGCTCGCAGGCAGCAGAGTACCAGCGACTTTCTGAGGTTGCCATGTCATCACCAAGAAGCTTCAGAGGGCGTACCATATATCGTTGGAAGCATCTCCCAGTCCTCTTCGCAACGGTGGTGGTCTCGCCCCGGTCTGAGTTCGTGGCTGCCCAAGAGAGCTGACATCACCAGACTGCGCATCATCCTCCTGACAGTCATCCAGAAGCAGATTGCAGAGGCTCCCACAGCCAACTCCCTGAAGTTCTTGAGGCGGGGCTTGGCTGAGAACTTCTACTACAAGTCTCCTTCCAGTACCATGAAGCGGCTCTCTGTTTGGACCGTGGACCAGTCTCTGTTCGAAGAGGGTTCGACCACGAATCCAACGACTCCAGCCTCGCCTGAATCAGAGCTCGGGAGCATCCGTGGTGGCCTCGCCTTCCTGCTGTAGTGACCCAGACGCTATCAGAATCAGAAGCCTACAACCCTGTTCTCGCCTCTGCCCCGACCATCGTCGCCAACAAGAAAATCCCCAAAAATTTTGACATCATCCCAGGTCAACCACGGAGGTTTTGCCACTGGTTTCGTCATGAACGGAATTCGAAGGAGTCCACAATGGCGCCAACACCGACTATATGTCCGCTGTTCCAGAGAGTGGGCAGAACCGATGATCTTCTTCCGCTTCGGCTTATAGCGTAGTTTTCCCTACCTCGCCTGGCCGGCTGACCGCCCCTCCCTCTGTGGAGGTACATTTTGGTTGTAAAACTAATCCCCACCCCTAGTCCAACCCCCTTGCAATGGGGCGTAGTGCATGTTAATTAAAATTTCAAGTTGAAGCTTCATCGACGCGGCGTGCAGGTAAGATCACGCTTCCTCGCTCGCCCTCGTCTCCGGCCGGGATCGGTGTCTTCACACCGATCAGGTGAGCTCCTGACCACACTCCTATGCTGGATTATTTGTACTTGATTAGTATTGCTTCTAGTTTGCCATCGGTCGGTGAGGAGTGCTCGGACTCAAATTGCTACTATGTGAGTGTCCACCGCGGGTGAGTTGTGAGCGAGACCAATTTACCCACGCCCTCGGCGTGCTGACCGCCCATGAATTTGGGCAACCCCAGACCCTTAGGGGTCCTTCCCAAGCTAGCCATACCCTTGGAAACCTTCGGGTCCAACCTCAGACCCTCACCCCATCGTCGGTCCACCTACGGAACCGAGTGTGGCAAATGCAAGTGAGTCCGCTTGTGTGACATTGCCGTGTCCATTGCGTTGCTTGTAATCTAGGTCTTAGGTTGTGTCACATCACATGCACACACCATGGTCTTAGCAAATCAAAACATGCACAGACCTTGAATATGCACCGACCTTGTCTTAAGCAAACCAAAACATACACAGACCTTGAATATGCACCGACCTTGGTCTAAGCCAACCAAAACATGCACAGACCTTGGTCTTAGCAAATCAAAATATGCACCGACTTTGAATATGCACCGACCTTGGTCTAAGCCAACCAAAACATGCACAGACCTTGGTCTTAGCAAATCAAAACATGCACAGACCTTGAATATGCACCGACCTTGTCTTAAGCAAACCAAAACATGCACAAACCTTGAATATGCACCGACCTTGGTCTAAGCCAACCAAAACATGCACAGACCTTGGTCTTAGTAAATCAAAACATGCACCGACCTTGGTCTAATGTAAAACTTAATGTGCACCGACCTGGGTCTAAGCACATCAAATATGCACCGACCTTGCAGGGCAGAAGGTTTAAAAATCGGCCGATCATCACGTAAAATACATAAATAGATGGGAAACCCAGAATTTCCATAAAAGCCTTATTTCTTATGCTTTTCAAATTCTTTTTGACCCAAACACCTAAGAAAATCAAAAACCAAATAATGACATAAAAAAATCATTCAGGTTTGGGACTTGCATGATTACATTAACATACTGGGGTTTTTAAACAAAATAGAATCTTAATAAAACTAAAGCAGATATTTGGGGCTCGTATAAAACAACCTCCTGAGTAAATTAGAACATGCCAAGGGACATTTTAAAGTTTAGAACTTATCTTATCAATGAAAAATCATAATTTAAGAGACACCTCCCGATGAATCCCCTTACTCCCCGCAACGAGGGCACTTACAACCCCTTCTCCAAGCAAGGAGTGGCTTGCTACGGTTTGCAGAGAATAAAAAGAAGGAACAAAAAAAAAGATACAAGAGTTTACCCAATCCTCTGAGCACACCCTTATATAAAGCCAAAACCCTTTTTAGACTAGATCTAAATCCTAGCCATTGCTTCAGATCCACCCAAAACTAGTGTCAAGACATTGATCTGAAACAATCATGGCCTCCACAAGCCCTTATTGGCCATTCGAATGTCAACCACGTGAATGGTATAAGGAGGACACTATTCATGGTCCACTTTAAAAATTAATATCTCACAAGATAAAAATGATTAGAAAAATCTAATTGTTACCCATTAACCACCTCGATTTACTCTATCATGAAAAATTATCCAATAAATATTTGACCTTAAAAATGAAATTGAGTCAATAGTAAAAAGTGTGAAAATGAATAGTAATTACATTAGGTCACAATCTATCCTAAACTATAGGAATTTGTGTCTATGCCCTTAAATGTTCTACTAGTGAATGGATATAATATAAGAAGGGCTTATGTTAACAATTAGCTTATAAAATTTTAATTGTTCAAAATTTTAAATATATAATTATCAAAAAACTTATATTTAATGCATTATCTATTTTCTTTATTTAGTTACGAATTTAACAAGGCATGTACTAAACACCTATTTTACCTATTTAAATAGCAGAAATGCTTTATAATTTTTCGAGAAAATCCCGGGCACTACACCCTCTCCCCCTTAAGAGAAACTTCGTCCTCGAAGTTTGCGGTAAAGCACATACCGAACAGATGAGAATATTTTTTATTCATCTCGCCTTCAAGCTCCCATGATGCTTCCTCCTGAGAAAAATTTCTCCATAGAACCTTCACCAATGGGATAGTCTTCGATCTAAGAATCTGCTCCTTACGATCCAAGATCTTGACTGGTTGCTGCTCAAATGATAGATCCGGTTGGAACTCTAAATTTTCATAACTGATGATGTGTGACGAATCATGAGCATACTTCCTGAGCATAGATACGTGAAACACAGGATGGATAGCTACCATAGACGGAGGTAGTGCCAACCGATATGCCACGTTACCCACTCGATCCAAAATCTCGAAAGGTCCGATAAATCTCGGATGCAACTTCCATTGCTTGCCAAATCTAGCCACTCCCTTGGTAGGTGATACCTTGAGGAATACATGCTCACTAACCTCGAAAGCCAAGTCTTTTCTTCTGTCGTCCGCATAACTCTTCTGTCGATCTTGCGTTGCTTTCAGTCTCTGCTGGATCAGTTGAATTTTCTCGGACGTTTCTTGCACTACTTCAGGTCCGATCAACTGTCTATCACCAACCTCTTCCCAGCATAGAGGAGACCTGCACGGTCTTCCATATAAAGCTTCAAATGGAGCCATACCTATACTTGTGTGAAAGCTATTATTGTAAGCAAACTCCACTAAAGGTAGGTGGTGCTCCCAATCTCCCTTCCAATCCAGTATGCAAGTTCTTAACATATCTTCCAATGTCCGAATGGTTCTCTCGAACTGGCCATATGTCTGGGGATGATATGCCGAGCTAAGCTTCAATTGAGACCCAAGGGCATTCTACAATCCTTGCCAAAGCCTTACTGTGAAGCGAGGATCTCGGTCGGAAATGATGGACTTCGGAACTCCATGTAATCTGACAATATTTTCAACATACAAACGTGCCAGACTTTCCATGGATTGCTTCTTCTTCATGGCCAGAAAATGTGCGGTTTTTGAGAACCGATCCACAATTACCCAGATGGAATCATTGCCCTTGGAGGACCTAGGCAAACCTGTGACAAAATCCATGGTGATATTCTCCCACTTCCACTGAGGTATTTCAATTTTTTGCATCAGGCCAGAAGGTCTTTGATTCTCAGCCTTCACTTGTTGACAAATCAGACACTTGGACACAAACTCAGCCACATCCTTCTTCATACCTTGCCACCAAAATGTTCACTTGAAATCTTGGTGCATCTTGCTACTACTATGGTGAATGGAGAACTTTGACCTGTGAGCTTCCTCCAACACTTCAATTTTCAATTCAGCCACATCTGGCACACAGATCCTATGTTGAAATCTGATAACACCTTCTTCATCACGAGCAATACCTATCTTGCCAATCATTCCTTGCAACAGGGGATCATCTCGCTGAGCTTCTACTACGCGATCCATAACTGTTGACCTGAGGGATAACTGAGCAACAAAAGCTTTGCAAAGCTGAGGCTCAATCGATGTCATGAAATACACAGCATCCTCGAGCATCTTCCAATCTTGTAGTAATAAGATCCTCTTCCGACTAAGGGCATCGGCTACAACATTTACCTTTCCAGGGTGATATAGCAGCTCAAAATCATAATCCTTCAGAAATTCAACCCATCGTCTCTGGCGCAAGTTCAACTCCTTCTGAGAAAACAAGTACTTGAGACTCTGGTGGTCTGTGAAGACTTCAAACTTAACTCCATACAAGTAGTGTCTCCAGATCTTTAGTGCATGAACCACCGCGGCCAATTCCAAGTCTTGCGTAGGGTAGTTCTTCTCATGCTCCTTCAATTGCCTAGAAGCATATGCCACAACCATACCATTCTACATTAGGACACAACCAATTCCGATCCTTGAAGCATCTGTATAGAGGGTGAACTTGTCGATGCTATTTGGTAGGATCAAAAGTGGAGCTGATGTCAAACACTTCTTCAACTCTTGAAAGTCTTGCTCAAATTCTTCAGTCCAGACGAACTTCACTCCCTTCCTTGTTAACTTAGTTAAAGGCGCAGAAATCGAAGCAAAACCTTTAATGAACTTCCTGTAATAACAGGCCAATCCTAAGAAACTCCGAATTTCAGTAGGAGTCCTTGGAGCCTCCCATTCTAACACAGCTTGGACTTTTGTTGGGTCAACTGCTACGCCATTACCAGATATCATGTGGCCAAGAAATTGAACCTACTTGAGCCAGAAGTCGCACTTGCTTAACTTTGCATATAGCTTGTGCACTCGAAGAGTCTCCAAAGCAATCCTCAAGTGCTCCATGTGAGACGCTTCATCTGGAGAATAGATCAACACATCATCAATAAATACAACCACAAAGCTATCCAAATAGGGCATAAACAGCCGGTTCATTAGGTCCATAAATGCTGAAGGGGCATTCGTTAGACCAAAGGGTAAAACCCGGAATTCATAGTGCCCATATCTGGTTCGAAAAGCCGCCTTCGAAGTATCCTCCTCTTTGATCCGCAGCTGATGATATCCTGAACGCAAATCAATCTTCGAGAACACAGTAGCACCTTGCAATTGATCAAAGAGATCATCTATGCGAGGCAAAGGATAGCAGTTCTTCACAGTTACCTGGTTGAGCTTCCGATAGTCAATATAGAGTCGAAGTGACCCATCCTTCATCTTCACAAACAGGACTGGGGCTCCCCATGGCGAAACACTTGGTCTAATGAAACCCTTATCTAACAATTCTTGCAATTGCTTCCTCAACTCGACCATCTCTGCTGGTGCCATCCGATAAGGTGATTTAGATATCGGTGTCGTGCCGGGTAAAAGATCAATAGAGAATTCGATCACCCGGACTGGCGGCAATCCCGAAAAATCCTCCGAAAAAACATCGGAGAAGTCTCGAACCACTTCAATCTTCTCAATTGATGGTGCTTGGTTGGCTTCAGCTGAGGCCACTACACAAGCGAAGAATGCACTACAACCCTTGTGCAAAGATCTAACTGCCTTCATGGCTGAGATCACAAATTTTCCCAACCCAATCTTGGGCAAAGGGTGAAAAAAACTCCTTCTTACCGAGTAAGCGAAAAATAACATGCTTATTGCGGCAATCAATGAGAGCATAGTCCTTCTCAAGCCAATCAAGGCTGAGAATCGCATCATAGTCCTTCATCTTCAAAAGATAGAAGTGACCAGCTAATTCCTGCCCTTCAACAAGAACGGGTAAGGAGGGATAACTCCTTGTAGTGGATAATGTTCCGGCTAGGGTGTGCACTAGAAGAGGCACATCCAAGTCTATTGTTACTAGACCCAACTCATCATGCAACACCTTTGAAAACCTCTCGGACACAAACGAATGAGTAGCCCCAGTGTCAAACAAGATTTTTGCATGAAAACCAGATATTGAAAGTGTACCTTCAGTCACATGATCCGCTTGCTCCGCATCTTCCTTAGCCAATGCGAACACTCGTGCTGGTGCTCTGGATCTTCCAGCTGGCTTTGCTGTTGCTGGCGCTGCTGTAGCTGCTACAGGGGCTTTACTGGCTATATTTAACTGAGCCTTCAGACAATCCTTGATCTTGTGATCAGGGCTTCCACATCTAAGACACCTGCCAGTAATCATCCGGCACTCCTTACCTCCATGCCATTTCCCGCAATGCTTGCATTCTGTCTTGTCACCTGACGATCCTCCCGATCTACCGGCTTGTGGTGAAACTACCTTTGTCGGTGCATAATTTGACGGTCGAGAGAAAGGCTTCTGCTTCTTCATGCGGTCTTGATGTTGAAAACTCGACGACGACCTCTTCATCAATGCTTTCTTCTCTTCTTGATATAGGTCCATTTCACTTTCTTGACGACATGCCGCACTAAGAGCCTCTTCCATCGTCCGATGATTGAAGGCCACCAATCTCGTCCTCAATGACGGTCGGAGACCCATCATGAACTTCTTCACCTTCCTCCTCTCATCAGTCATAATATGAGGTGCGTATCTCGCTAGCTCCGCAAAACATGTCTCATATTCGAGCACCGTCATGGATCCTTGAGTCAGAGTAAGAAACTCCTGCTCCATTTTGTCTTGGATATGCTCGGAAATATACTTGGCCTTGAATAGACGAACAGATTCTTCCCATGTCGCTTCTACCAGTCTGTACTCAAATTGGTTTCGAAGAATAGGGGACCACCACACCTCAGCACGCTCCCGAAATCATATGATCCAATTTTGAATGAGCACAATGCTAACCAATCACTTTGCACCAAAATATGAAAAAAAAAGTTCTTTTACCTCCATCATAAATGTTGCCAGATTGACTTTCTCATTCTCCTCACATCGAATGGTCCGAAACACCTTCTCCATGGCCCGCAACCAATGCTCCGCAACTAGGGGTTGACTCTCCCCCTTAAAAGACGACGGGTTCATTCTTCGGAACCGCTCCATGATCGATGATCCGTCAATGCCCCTTTGGACTAACTCCGGTTGTGGCGGGGCCTAAACCATTCATAACATGGATAAGTCACAAAGTCCACTTAGCCTAAGGTGAAACTCCCATTGTTTACATCGTACCTGAGCTCGAGCTTGAACTTGGGCTTGTAATGCTGCATGTGCGTCCGCTTGAGTTTGCATCACTCACACTAATCCTTACATAAATGCGCCATAGTCAACCAATGGTGGTGCTGGCGGCACATGCAATCCTTGTTGACCTTCACCTCCATCTCCCCTTGGCTCCTCGCGAGCAGGGGCTGCAGCACCACCAGCTCTCCTCGACTCCTCCTCACGAGCAGGGGCAGCAGCTCGACGACCACGGATGCCATAATCCGATTAACATAGTGGATTAATGAGGTTGAGTTGCTTTATTATTACGCCATTTCTTTTAACTTGTGAAGCTATCTAGACTTTGGGATAGGAATTTGGCTGATGGATTGTTTACTTATGTAAATTCTCAACCCTTGGGCTCTGATACCACTTCCTGTAGCGCCCCACCTTAGAATCCGGTTCAGTTCCTCACTCTCATCGGATTTAGGAGAGATGCCACAGTGAGAAAAAAACCCAACAGAATAGAAAACTGGTTGAAGAATTACATAAATAAAGAGAACACTAAGCAGCGGAAGAAATTTCAAGCCCATCAGTTAATTCCATTTCTCAAAATCACAATAGTCCAAAACTGATAAGCAGAAAGTTACTTACAATAGTCCATTATTACAAATTTTAAATGTTCTAACAAAAATCACCTCAAATGGGAAATAAAGATATCTAAAGGCTACACCAAATTTTCATGTTTGGATTCACTACACGTTTACTCCTCGTCCTCGTCGAGGGAATCACCTGAAAATGGTTAGCAAGTATGAGTCTAGGAATTGACTTAGCAAGTCACTAACCTCCAATTTGCTCCTTTATCCATGCCTAACTTACTACGAGGATGGGATAAATTTATAGAAATTTATGAGACATGGAATATTTGAAATCAGGTTAATGAGAACAGAAAACAAATCTAATATAGAAACAAGTGTTTATGTGACGATAGTCTTATTTTTCAGAATTCTTATACATGCTCGGGTTTTAGATAACAGAAACAGAAATTTCAACATTTACAGATGATTGAACAGATTTCAGAGAGCAGAATTTCAGAATTTACACAGTTTCAGAAATCATATGCCTTTACAGGTTTTAGGTACAGAGACAGAATTTCATATATCATATGGCCAGACACAGTGCCCAAACCACAATTAGAAGGTCAGAACAGTCAGATACTCAGTCACCTAGGCAATGGAGACGAGTCTTGGTTACTGCATAGAACCGGGGAAAGCCCATCCCACCTTAACCAGTGGAATTTACCGACCTCCAGGATTTCACCTCGTGCCCTCGAGGTCAGAACAGATTGAGCCTCCCCAAAGGGGTATTTCTATAGTTTGGCTCCAGGCCCTTCTATGGCAACAGTGTCTATATAGCCAATATAACATTTTAATTTTTTTCCACAGATTTTAGGAATACTATAGGTTTCTGAATAGAACAAGCTTATTTCCAAGCTACACATACGTATAAAATAGTTTATAATTATAAGCACAGAATTTTAACAAAAACAAAAATTTTACAGTAAGTTACCAACTTACTCATTTATCATTTCGTAATTTTTCAGATTTTTCTGAATCAAAAAGCCCTTTCAAAACACTTCATTTGCAGGTTTCTGGAATTTAGGAAACAAATTTATATTTTGGCCACACATGCATAGAAAATCGTTCATAACTGTGAGTATAGATTTTATGTGGTCACAAAAAATTTACAGTATCTTACCAACTTGATATTCTATCATTTTCTAATTTTTTTAGATTTTTTTGAATTAATTTGGCCCCTCAAAATATACTTTTCATAGTCGCTGGAAACTGAGATAGAACACAGGATGCACCGACCTTAGTCTGTACAAAACCAAGTATGCACCGACCTTAGTCTGTGCACAACCAAAAGTGCACCGACCTTAGTCTGTGCACAACCCATTTATGCACCGACCTTAGTCTGTGCAAAACCAAGTATGCACCGACCTTGGTCTTGCCAAACCAAAACATGCACAGACCTTAAATATGCACCGACCTTGGTCTAAGCCAACCAAAACTTGCACAGACCTTGGTCTTAGCAAATTAAAATATGCATAGACCTTGAATATGCACCGACCTTGGTCTAAGCCAACCAAAACATGCACAGACCTTGGTCTTAGCAAATCAAAACATGCACAAACCTTGAATATGCACCGACCTTGTCTTAAGCAAACCAAAACATGCACAGACCTTGAATATGTACCGACCGTGGTCTAAGCCAACCAAAACATGCACAGACCTTGGTCTTAGCAAATCAAAACATGCACAGATCTTGAATATGCACCGACCTTGTCTTAAGCAAACCAAAACATGCACAAACCTTGAATATGCACCGACCTTGGTCTAATTCAACCAAAACATGCACAGACCTTGGTCTTAGCAAATCAAAACATGCACAGACCTTGAATATGCACTGACCTTGTCTTAAGCAAACCAAAACATGCACAGACCTTGAATATGCATCGACCTTGGTCTAAGCCAACCAAAACATGCACAGACCTTGGTCTTAGCAAATCAAAACATGCTCAGACATTGAATATGCACCGACCTTATCTTAAGCAAACCAAAACATGCACCGACCTTGAATATGCACCGACCTTGGTCTAAGCCAACCAAAACATGCACAGACCTTGGTCTTAGCAAATCAAAACATGCACCGACCTTGGTCTAATGCAAAATTTAATGTGCACCGACCTGGGTCTAAGCACATCAAATATGCACCGACCTTGCAGGGCAGAAGGTTTAAAAACCGACTGATCATCACGTAAAATACATAAATAGATGGGAAATCCAGAATTTCCATAAAAACCTTATTTCTTATGCTCTTCAAGTTCTTTTTGACCCAAACACCTAAGAAAATCAAAAACCAAATAATGACATAAAAAAACCATTCAGGTTTGGGACTTGCATGATTACATTAACATACTGGGGTTTTTAAACAAAATAGAATCTTAATAAAATCAAAGCAGATATTTGGGGCTCGTATAAAATAACCTCCTGAGTAAATTAGAACATGCCAAGGGACATTTTGAAGTTTAGAACTTGCCTTATCAATGAAAAATCATAATTTAAGAGACACCTCCTGATGAATCCCCTTACTCCCCGCAACGAGGGCACTTACAACCCCTTCTCCAAGCAAAGAGTGGCTTGCTACGGTTTGCAGAGAATAAAAAGAAGGAACAAAAAAAAAAGATACAAGAGTTTGCCCAATCCTCTGAGCACACCCTTATATAAAGCCAAAACCCTTTTTAGACTAGATCTAAATCCTAGCCATTGCTTCAGATCTACCCAAATAGATCTAAATCCTAGCCATTGCTTCAGATCTACCCAAATAGATCTCAGGACATTGATCTGAAACAATCATGGCCTCCACAAGCCCTTGTTGGCCATTCTAATGTCAAACACGTGAATGGTATACGGAGGACACTATTCATGGTCCACTTTAAAAATAAATATCTCACAAGGTAAAAATGATTAGAAAAATCTAATTGTTACCCATTAACCATCTCGATTTACTCTACCATGAAAAATTATCCACTAAATATTTAGCCTTAAAAATGAAATTGAGTGAATACTAAAAAGTGTGAAAATGAATAGTAAATACATTAGGTCATAGTCTATCCTAAACTATAGGAATTTGTGTCTATGCCCTTAAATGTTCTACTAGTGAATGATATAATATAAGAAGGACTTATGTTAACAATTAGCTTATAAAATTTTAATTGTTAAAAGTTCTAAATATATAATTCTCGAAAAACTTATATTTAATGCATTATCTATTTTCTTTATGTAGTTGCTAATTTAACAAGGCATGTACTAAACACCTATTTTACCCATTTAAATAGCAGAAATGCTTTATAATTTTTTGAGAAGATCCTGGGCACTACAGACCGGATCGATGCTAAAACCTATCAGGAATAGATCTTCCGTCTATTTTGATGAAACTTATCCATTTTTCTTGCATCGGCATAAACCCAATGCTGATGATGAAACTTTCCGTCGATCATAAGGCATCATCGCCTGGATCGATGCTAAAACCTATCCGGAATAGACCTTCCGTCTATTCTGATGAAACTTACCCATTTTTCTTGCATCAGCATAAACCCAATGTTGATGATGAAACTTTTCATCGATCATAAGGCATCATCGCCTGGATCGATGTTAAAACCTATCCGGAATAGACCTTCCGTCTATTCTGATGAAACTTATTCATTTTCTTGCATCGACATAAACCCAATGCTGATGACGAAACTTTTCGTCGATCATAAGGCATCATCGCCTGGATCGATGTTAAAACCTATCCGGAATAGACCTTCCATATATTCTGATGAAACTTATCCATTTTTCTTACATCGGCATAAACCCAATACTGATGATGAAACTTCCCATCGATCATAAGGCATCATCGCCTGGATCGATGCTAAAATCTATCCGGAAAAGACCTTCCGTCTATTTTGACGAAACTTATCCATTCCCTTGCGTCGGCATAAACCCAATGCCGATGATGAAACTTCCATTGATCATATGGCATATCGCCTAGATCGATGCCAAAAACCTATCCGAGATAGACCTTCAGTCTATTTCAATGAGACCTATGAACCCTTTATCCACACATCAGCAAACATTCCTACACTTGGCACCTTTGGCTGATGAAACATATACTTATGCCAACATTCCAGTTTGGGAACTCTCGAAATCCCGTCACGCGGTGGAGCGATTCCCCCATCCTTTCCTTGAAAGAGTGGGCGCTCTCCTGCGATACAGATACGCATGTATCTTCATGAGAGTTACCAAATTGCTGCAAACATTGCAAAATAAAGAAGTGTAGATGAACACCCAAGACATTAAAAGGAAGATAATTTTTCATTGCAAAAAGGGATGAATACAATCGGGCCCTCGGAAGGGACGCATTACAAAGCAAGGAACGACTAAGGTCGCCGGAAGATGTTCTCAAAATCAAGGAGTCCAACATTCAGAGCCGCTCCTAATTCCTGAAGATGAGCTTCTTCTCCTTGGAGGCGAGCTGCTTCATCCTGCAGTGATGCCACTTGTCCCCCTAGCAGGGCAATCTCTTCAGCACTCTGAGACCGTGCTGTCTCCACCAATGGCATTTCAGCCTCAATAGCATTCAATTCTGCCCGCAGCTCGTCCATCCGGCTGCACAAAAATTGTGCACGATTAGATGAAGTTTCCAGCTGGGTCCTGTGCCATTGAAGATTAGAATTCAACATCTATAGCCCTGATCGACAATCGGCTCTCTGCAATTTAAGGGCTGCCAGTCTATCACTCACAGTACGCCCCAGAAAATCACGGTGATTCACAAATTTCAGCAATAACAGCACCCCCTGAGTCCATATTTCTAAGGGACAACCTAGTGGTTGCAGACCAACTGTCAGCCGCTCAGCCACCTCCTTCAATTGAAGATAAGTCAGTGTCGGCTGAGATTCCACTACCCGGCGCAACATCTCCAAATTTTGCCAAATGAAATCCTCTGATGATGTGAAAACAAGAGAGGTCGCTGGAGTTATTTCAAAAGTAACTTCACTATCGATGGACGCCCATAAGCCAATATCCGGTATGGAAGAGGAAGATGGAATGGCCGCTGGGGTTGATGAACCAAGCACTTCGACAACTTGTTCTTGAGCTGTTGTCCCTTCTACTGCCGGACTTTCAGAAGTTGCTTCCTGCATGGATGCTGGATGTCACGCCCCGTACGGGACGTGACACCTGATTTGGCTCCCCTTTGAATGTATGTTGTTGATCTTGAATGTGGCTTCAATCTCCACTTGATCAGAGCTTTACTCCGGGCTTGCTTGGCTCTTCTTTTCCTTGAATAGCACTCTCTTTATCTCCCTTGAATCTTTCTTGACTCCCCTTAGATCGTTCTTGAAGGATGATGAAGGATTCTAGCACGAATGGATGTTGAAGCTTGATGTCCGATGCAGCTCTTCGATGTATATGATCTTGGGCTTTGATTCAAGCTCCTTCCTTTGGATTTCAGCTTCAGAGCAAGGTGGAATAGGGCTTGAAGGCTGTAACTCCGAACCTGCACACACAAAATAGAACTCCCTTTCTCTTCTGCGAATTTTATCAAACACTTGTGCAGCACGATGACCGTTCTTGACGATCTTGGCTCGGATGTGGATGAATCTCGATTTCGCTCGCAACCAGCAGCAGAGGCTTGATTGAAACTTTGATTTCTCCTTCTTCCCTTCACATTCACGCACACACCAAGGTGGAACAAGGGCTGGAGGTGGCTGCTGCGACCTGCACACACAAATGTTAGGAAGAAACCCAAAAATCAGAACATACGAATTTCTCTTTGGGTTTTCATCCTCTACAAGATGTTATATAGGCCAAGGGTGGTCAAGGGACAGCCATGGGACAAGATCCACTTATTATGGAGTGGATTAAGGACAGCCACACAAGTGTGGTTGGACCATTTGGTCGAAATGCCAAGAGTCCACAATCACGGCGCCGCCCAGACCCGAAAGGGTCGACCCTTGGGGTCGACCCTCGTGAGGGGCCAGATGGGCCAGACAGCATGGGTCGACCCTTCCAGGAATCAGTGCAGGTTTAAAAAATCTGCCAACATGGGTCGACCCTTCCAGGAATCAGTGCGGGTTTAAAAAATCTGCCAACAGGGGTCGACCCTTGGGGTCGACCCTCGAGTGAATGGGTCGACCCTTGCAGGTCTGGTGAAGGAGTCCGCCGGGTTCAAAAAAATAACCACCAGGGGTCGACCCTTGGGGTCGACCCTTGCAGCTGGGGGTCGACCCAATGGGTCGACCCTTTCAGCTGGAGATGAAAGACCCACGGTGGTCGACCCTCGCACTGGGGTTGAGAGTCCGATTGAAATGAAGGAATGGATAGACTTTGAAGAGTGTATAGACTTTGAAGAATGTGTGGAGTTTGAAGAGTGTATAGACTTTGAAGAATGTATGGAGTTTGAAGAGTGTATAGACTTTGAAGTATGGATTTTGAAGAGTGTATAGACTTTGAAGTATGGATTTTGAAGAGTCTTCTCTTTGCGGAGCTCGACGGCTCTCAGCTAGTTACCTCCCCTCGGGTGGGTGCTGGCCCCACTCCCACGCTGCCGGCGTCCCCTGTATTGGTGTCTGGCTCCCCTGCTGCCAGTCCAGTCGAGCCGTTGGTTACCACCGTTGGCACCACCTCGGGTGCACTTGCACCCCCTGCAGTCCTTCTCTCTGCTCCTGCCCCTGGCCTTGCTGGCCTGCCAGTGTGCGTGGACCGCGTTGCTGTTGCCTCCATGCCAACTCCTGTGTTTCTTTCGGAGGGGCAGCCTTCTGGATGCTCTCCTCCTGCTGCTACACCCTCTCCCTCTTGTGAGACCGCTGGCGCCCCAGTGCACAACGCTGCTCCTCCCTGTGCGACTCTAGCCCCGGCCCTTGCAGCTCGTCTGCCGATGTTGAATCGTGGCAAGGGCCATGCGCTTCCTGCTGATCCCGCTGCCCCTGCTCCTGCGTCTTAGGCGGCCGCGTGCCCTCCGCCATCGAAGCCCCTTCTATTGCCCCATGTTGCTGTCTTAGCCCTGGCTGCCGATCCCGTTGCCCCTGCCGTTGGGGCTCGTCCTGCGGCCTCGTCTGCCTCCACCGTCTTCAGGCCCCCTGCCGTCTCGGGCCGCTCTCAGGATGACCGCCCCATTATCCGTGAGGGCACCTGGCCTGGTTATGCTTGTGCTTATTCTTCTCCCCTTCAGGCTGTCGAGCGCCCCGGCTCCGACCTTCTCCAGCCAGCCTTTGCCGCTCCGTCTGGCGAGCTCGTGGCCTCTCCTTCCGTGGAGTCTGGCCCTTATGCGGACCCCGCTGATGAGCAGGCGTTCGACTTCTACGATTCTAATGGGAGGCCCGACCGCTTCAACTCTAGAAATTCTCGGCGCAGATCCAACCGTCCTCGCCATTAGTCCATGTCGCTCTTGTATCTTGCCCACCTCTATCGGCGTTGGTTTGTTGTGTCTTCCCGACACCTCCCTTTGGTTGTTGGTGGTTCTCCCCACCCTCCTGTTGAGGGCTGCCCCCCCCTGTCGTCTTTGGTTTTATTTGGGCCTTTGCCCTCGTTTTCGGTCGTTGTTCCCCTCCCCCCCCTTGTACCCCCTCTCCTTTAATGCTTTCCTTAATGAAAACGCTTGCCTGGCGGTTGGGGTAGAGTGTTCATCTTCTTCCGCAATGAAGTGATGAACCCCCTCCCCCATCTACCACCTTGCAAGTATTGACTTGAGTTAAAAAAAAAAAAAGAGTGTATAGACTTTGAAGTATGGAGTTTGAAGAGTGTATAGACTTTGAAGAATGTATGGAGTTGAAAGAGTGTATAGACTTTGAATTTGAGCTAGCAGCCAACGTACAGACTTTGAGTCTGTGCAATCAGCCAACGTACAGACTTCTTGTTGCAGGATGTATAGACTTGCTGATGTATAGACTTGCTGGCTGTATAGATTTGCTGATGTATGACTTGCTGGCTGTATAGACTTGCTGATGTATAGACTTGCTGCTGAAGGATGTACAGACTTGCTGCTATATAGACTTGCTGATGTATAGACTTGCTGGCTGTATAGACTTGCTGATGTATAGACTTGTTGCTGAAGGATGTACAGACTTCCTGCTGAAGAATGTACAGACTTGCTGTTGTATGGACTTGCTGCTGAAGGATGTACAGACTTCCTGCTGAAGAATGTACAGACTTGCTGCTGTATAGACTTGATGTGCCTGCAACCAATGTATAGACTTGTTAATGGATGTATAGACTTTGATGTGCCTGCAACCAATGTATAGACTTGTTAATGGATGTATAGACTTTGATGTGCCTGCAACCAATGTATAGACTTATTGTGTAGCAGCATAAGAGATGCATCGACTATATGAATGAACCAATGCAAGATATGAACAGCGGTATGCACTGATGCATTGCTCATGCACACAACCTATTCGATGAAATGACTAACTGCTTAAACAGATACACAATGACATCATATACAAGCACAGTGTGACTTATAGTAGTTGATATCATCAAAACCATAACAGTAATCATGGTGCACACGTATTCAACACTGCCTTTGTTCCGACGGCCATACTGACCACTGTGCCTGAGCTTACAACTCCATCCGTGCAAGTAGCAGAATCGGAGCCTCTGCCACCTCCAGTGTCATGCCCCGTACTCTATACCGTCGAGGTATTGTCCGCTTTGGCCTACCGACCTTACGGTTTTGTCCCTTTCTAACAGTGATCGGCTCCAGAATGGGGGACTTCCCGGGTAGGTCACCCATCCCAGTACTACTCCCCATTAAGCACGCTTAACTTCGGAGTTCTTTCCAAGAACTGAGCCGATACTTCAAAAGGCGCCTCGATGATATAGAGTACAACTTAGCTATATTTGAGGGTGTTACAATCTACCCCTCTTATATAGGCGACGTCCTCGTCGCTGGGCACATATAACACGCAATCACGCAATCAAGCCCACAGGCAGGTAGGACTCTAGAGGTGCCCCCTACAGGCTCAAGAGGTGGCTCCCACTATGTAACACTTTGCTCCATTACGGACTCAAGAGGTGGCTCCCATAGCGTAGCACTTTGCCCTGCATGACACTTAGTTCCTACACTTCCGGCTGGGGTATAGCTCTGATACCACAAAAACTGTCAGGCCCCGAGCGCGGAAGATACCCAGAGATGCGCGACGAGTTTATATCAATCATGTCAATCAGAGTGGTCGTGTATTCGACACAAAGACAGAGATGCGTGAAATAGCAAGACAACCAAATCCTTTATTTCATAATGGATAGACTATTACAAATCCAATACTCTGTTTAATCAAAAGGAAAAGAATACATATCTGACTCAAGAAACTATAGAAAAGACTAGATGACACATGAGCAGCTCTATCACTTTCACTCTTGACCATTCCCATCCGATTGACTTCCATCGTCGTCGGACTTACCTGAAAAGTAAAAAAGGACAAACGGAATGAGCGAACGCTCAGTAGAAATTATATCTTTCATGAATGCAATAAAGCTATGCATGCTCGCATAAAACGACAAGATAGAGAGAATGTAATATCAAAGAATAAGATGAACTTAATCATGAACTTTCAACAAGATAACAACTTTATTCAAGATATTCAAGTAAGTACGTTTAACAAGTCATGTCAAGAACTTTGGCTATCATGTATCAAGCAAGTAAATTACCCTTTTTCGGGCCACGCATTTCATGTCAAGTCAAGTACGATTCAAGTACAAGATGTGTGTGGAATGTCCAATCAAGCTAGTAATGCACTCGGTATAATGCCAGATACCTTATCATTTTAACTCCCATGGGCACAAGTACTTTCGGGTGCTCCTCCCAGGACCAGATCGGGCCCTATATGCGCAGGCATTTATCATGTGTTTTGACATCCACTCTTATATATATAGCCAATTTTTAAATTTCAATAATCAAGCTTGTAGACATGTAAGACAACTTTGACAGAATGGAGTCCAAAAATATGACAAAGGACATAGAATGGCGATAATAACGGTATAATCACGATATCGATAAAACTAGGTAGAATATGGTTCCCTTAACTTGGGTACCATGACAAATCAATATGGACATTCTTTATATAGAATTGAGGTCCACATGAACAGTATATCAAAGGTAAGATACCCTCGTTCTTATCATAGAATTGAGGTTTTTACAAGGACAACATGATATGGCATGATATCATCATTCCATTAAGAAATTCTCATGATATACTCTTTGTATAATCATAAGGGCCGGTATACCATGTTTCTTTAGATTGACATGGCATTAATTGTGTAATAGGTTTTTAGGGTACAACCAGCTCAGTCGACCTTGAGGGAATCCAATGTACGAGGAGTCTTACGGAGGTCTCTATGACTAACTCGCTAGTCCAAAGGAACGGAATGTCCAATGGAGAGCTTGTATGTCAATGAGAGTTGAGTGTGATCGATGAAACAACATGAAACGTGGGACTATACTCACGGAGTGGAGAATAGTGCCGATATATATATTATATAACATATGAAACCATCGGTTAACAGAAACAGTGGAAAATCAGTTTTACAGTAAAATAATGACTTAATCAGAGTCGTTTATCAAGTAATTAACGCCTAACAGAAGGGCGTTTACACATGTTTCCATTTTTCAGAATTTCAATATTTCATTAATTTATCTGAAACGCGCCCTGGACAGGGGCGTTTCTTTGCAATGAGACGACTACAGTAGCAGGCGTCTTTTTATTTATAATATTTTACAGAACATATTTATTTTCAGAAATTATCAAAAACGCGCCCTTGGCAGGGGCGTTAATCATTAAATTCTTATTTTTTACAGAATATATTGTTCGGGATTTTAACAGAAACGCGCCCTATGAAGGGGCGTTACTTTTCAATTCACGCCCTAGTATCGGGCGTTAGTCCAGTGAAAGACGACCTAGCCACGGTCGTGAATTCAAGAAATTCCATGAATTTTCATGGGCAGTAATAATTTCAGGATAATAGAATTCATGGAGAACGAATGTATGGTCATGACAATAAAATTAACAGGTTTGAAGACATATGATCATGCATTATTGTAGAATCATGATTTCATAGATAATCAACTCTTAACATGGGTGATTAATGATTAAATGAAATTAACGCCTGTGTACAGGGCGTCAAATCTAAAATTGACGACCTGATCAAGGTCGTTTCTTTACAAGTAGCGCCCTTGTTTGGGTCGCATATTTCAAAATCACGCCCTTGGTAAGGACGTTCCTTTCAAAAATTCAACAGAAACGTTTAAAACTTAGGAAAACTATATGCAGGTGTATGCTCATATGATTTCACTACGATTCTTATATACTTTGGGCTACATACTTGAGAAAATCCTACCTTTAATAGTTGATTTTAAGATGGACGGATGAATAATTTGGTGAGAAGCCAACAACTCTGAAGCTTTACTGCAACTCGATAATCAGCAGCAGCAAAGGTATGCAGATGAATAACCTTGGCTCAGTTGATTGTTTTCTTCAACAGTCAACCTGGAGGCAGAAGAACGAAGAGATCATGCTTCGTATTAACTGGAGAGGAGGTAAAGGAGGAGAAGGGAAGAAGAAAGAAGACTTACCCGTTAGTCTTCTTAACCTGCTAGAATAGAAGAAACGAAGAATATTAATTCTTCACATACTACGTTCATAAGGAAAAGAAACAGAAGAAGAAGAAGAACATATGTTCTTCACGTACCTGTGCAGTTCGATCGTCCAAATAGGTTTAGGGTTCGGCTGTCAAGAGTCTTTATAGGATTTTGGGAAATCCTATTAGGGTTAGTGATTGTGTGGAAGTAATACTTCCATGATAGAGTCATTACCACCTTTTAACTCTTTCTAATACTTATCCATTACCCTGGATAAGCTCCCGTGTCGAACGGAACTCGAATGGAATTAACGACCTAGGTCAGGGCGTCGATTCATGAATTGACGACCTGGTTCAGGTCGTTTCTTAAGAAGCGCCTGATATGAAGGCGTTCTTTGTTTTAAAACACGCCCAAGATAGGGGCGTTTCTTGGCCTTACCGTTTTTGGCGTTTAGAATTTGACGCCGTGTTGTCAGGGCGTCCCTTCTTGAATCACGCCTTTGCTAGAGGCGTTTATTATTAAATTAACGCCTTAATGAGAGGCGTTATTTGCATCTTGGGTTTTATTCCTCAATTTAACCCTCTTCTTATTATCTGTATTACTTCTGTAATATATATATTTTAATTCATTTAAAATATTCATTTATCAGGGTTGCTACATCAGGAGTTTTTCTCAACTGTGCCTTATTATGCTTTAAGTTTCAGATTTGTAATTCCTATAAACTGCATACTTGTGTGTGTGTGGATCGTTGTTAGATCCGTGGTTATTTGTGTGTGTCGTATTTGATTCATGTGTGTGCGTAGGTCTTCCTAGATCTACGTGTGTGTGAGGTTTGCTGCACTTGTTGCAGCGTGTGTGCGTTTTGTTGATCCGCTTGTTGGATCGTGTTGGAGACTTCGTCTCCGTGCGTGTGTGTACTGGGGCTCGTCCCCGTGTGTGTGTGCAGGCGTCATCCTGCATGTGTGGTTGGAGCGTCGTCTCCGTTTGGGGATTTATCCCCGAGTGAAGCCTCACCTAGTTTGGTGAGGGGTGGACGTAGGGAGCCCGTCGAGGTCCCGAACGACCTTAAAATCCTTGTGCATTGTGGTTTGCTTTGTGCGTTGGCTTGGTTTGATTGTTGAATCCTCTTATATGATCGTGTGGGAACGGTGAGATTGAGAGAATCTGTTTATTGGCATAATCAACTTCCTTAATCTTGTTGTAAGGAGTTTACTCCACCACGCAGCATTCGTCTTGTCGTCTAGTGTGGGGGTTAGTGTAGGCTGTAATCTTACTTGCATGTTCATCATATTTGATGTTTTAATTGTTGTTTCATTACACTTGTTAAAAAGGAAAGAGTTGCCTTAAAATTTGTAATCACCCAATTCACCCCCCTCTTGGGTGTCATTGATCATGGGACCCAACAATTGGTATCAGAGCTAAGGCTCTAATTTCATAGATCTAACGATCTAGAGTGATCCGGATCAATGACCACCATGATGTACACCTTGAACTCACCACCCATGTTTGATGGCTGTAATTTTGATTTGTGGTTAGGTAGAATGTTTAGTCTAGTCAATTCATATGAACCTAAGCTATGGAAGCTTATTTCACATGGTCCTCATGAATTGCCTAAAGATAAAAATATCTGGACTGAAAATCAAAAGCACAAACATGATCAAAATTGCTTGGTTTTGAAGTTGCTTATTGCTGCAGTTGATTCTAACTGTTTCCCCTTTGTCTCCCATTGCAGATCCGCGAAGGAAATACTGGATAGATTGGCAGACATCAAAGAAGAGCATAAAGACAGATGCCTTGTAGCGGGCACGAGTGATCAAGGGAGTGATCAGCAAAGTGGATCAAGCTCAAGGGTAAATTCTGACTCCGATTGTGAAGATAAATTTAGCTATGAAGAACTGTTGAATGCATATGATGAGCTTGCTGAAAAACACAAGAAGTTAAAATTAGAAAACAAAAAATTGAAAAAGAATGCTGGCCAAAATAAATGTGATTCTCCTTGTAAAGAATGCTCACACTTGAAGGAATTGATTGATGATCATGTGTTCGACATTGAAATTCACAAAGATCAAATCTCTTCTTTGAGAAATGAAAACAAAGAGCTGAGAAAGAGAGTTAGTTTTATGAACAATGGTCAAAATGAGGTTGCTCATGATAAAAATCTTGAAATGGAAAATGAGAAACTGAAGGAATTGAACAATACCATTTCTGAAAGATTGCTTGTTTTTGAAAAAGGAAAAAGTTTGCTTGTTGATCAATGTGAAGAAATGCATGTGATGAAACAAGAAATGGAAACCTACAAAATCATCAACACCCAATTACATGAACAAGTCAAGACTTGTGAAAATAAGATGGTTTCCTATGAATTGCACATTTCATCACTTGAAAAAGAAATTTCTGATTTGAATACTTCTTTATCTAGATTTGTCAATGGTCAAGAAAATTTAGATAAACTGTTGGGAATGAAAGTAAACTTTCAAAGAGAAGGGCTGGGGTTCAATCCTGTGAACAAAAAGAAATTTGAAAGTAAAATATATACTTCATTTGTTCATGACAATTGTGCGCCTACCACCTCTACATCTTACTCCCAACAACCCACTGTATCAAAATCCCAATCAAATCAGAAAAGTAATGTGAATGTCCAAAAGCTTCAAAAAGAAAACAAAAATCAGAAAATCAACATGCATCAAAAATCCAAAAATGCTGCTAGCATTTCCATGCATGTTGAACATACTTCTTCCACACACACACAACCACATAGAAAGAAATTCTCATGTTTCTTTTGTGGAAAACATGGACATGCCATGCATGATTATTTTATGAGAAAGAATGATGATTTAGAAGCATGTAGGAAAAGAATGAAATCTTTTGCAAATGGGAAATAAGAGTGGAACAAAAAATCACATGCTTCAAAGAATCCTCGTGCTTTTAAGAACTCAAAGTAATGTTGCAACTACTGTGGTAAATTTGGACATATGGTGCATGATTGTTTTCTGAAGAAAATTGATGATTTGAATGTTGTTATGAAGTGGAAGCCACGTGCCAAAGATGCTACTAACCCACAAGGACCCAAGATGGTTTGGGTACCTAAGAATGCCAAATGAGAAATTTATTTTGCAGGTGTGCCTTGGGAATATAAAGCATGCAATCTGTTTTTATCACGAAGGTAAGGCACACAAGTGGAATAAATCAGGTTAAAAGAAAAATTAAAACTAAAATTTAGAAATTCAGGTGATATCCCTCTCACTCTCTTCAATAATTATGTCATTGTTTGATTCATATTGTACTGAATTGTCTTGTGTTAATGCACATGTTTTTTCATGCATTCCATCCATAGATAGTTGCATACACTTGTGCATTTCATCCTCATATAGCATCCTGTTGAAGTGGTGCTTTGAAACCATCAATAAAATTCACTACATTTGTTGAGCTTGCATACACCCTCATGTTTGCATACACAATTTCACACTCTGTCATGCTATAGTTGAACATTGTGAATTCATGTCATAATGCACATCAATCCTCCTACCTTCATCATCCATGACTACATAGTATATCAAATGGTGACATGTGGAAGGGCATGTTATGCCTGTCTGAAAGCTATCACTACGCGTGAGGTGATCTTTGGATCTAAGTTCTCCACCTGGTACTATGAGTCGTTTACTCAAAAGGCTGCATATGGCATTGGATTATTACTGAACATCTTGTATTCTTGCACACACTAAGGGGGAGCAACCCCATTCATCATATGAGTTCAATGCTTAGGTTCACACATGAGTCATGCACTGCATCTTGAGCTATCTAGAGGAGTTTGGTTGTTAAAATAATTTATGATGCCAAAGTTAATAAATTTGAATCAAAATTGACAAATCAATTCTTGTTGTTCTTGGATGCAGATTACACCCCCAAAATCCAAATGCTGATGGGCTGGCCGTGACCAAGTTTGAATCAAATGAGAAATACCTTGCAAGGATGAAAATGATAAAAATTTTCTCAATTCACCACCGGGAGATAGGAAGTGATCTTGATAGTAGCCAAGATATGGTATGAAAAGTGCACATCTATGTTAATGAAGGATGGGTTCAATAGGTGAAAGACTTGGAAGAAAAAAGATTCTCAAGACAAAGGTAAGAAAGCAAAATCTGAAATATCAACCTCCGTGAGGTTGGTGATCTGAATGTTTGAAGGCTTCCATTCTTGTCTTCTGAAGCAAGGTAATTCATCCTTATCAACTCATACAATGGCCTTTTGTCACTCGGTGATACCTTTAGATGACAAGTGTTGATTCTAAAAACTTGAGTTGTCATTTACTAGCATGCTGTGACAAATTGGTTGAATCTAGTTTGATATGATGAACATACTCAATTGATTTAACAAAATGAATCCCTGAGATGAGTTATGTGAATTGAAAATATGTTTATGATTAAATGATCCATACATTTGACTTTTGGATGAACTCTCATTTCAAAACTTGTGAAAGACCTTTGAAAATCTATTTTTGAACAATTCTGAAATTTGGGTTGCATTGCTTACTTTTGATCATTTATGCACCCTTATTCATAAAGGTCTTGTCATAAACAATGTTTGCTGATTCATGGATTGAATGAGGATGAGCTCAATAAGATTTCTGTCACACTGGCTTGGAAATCAAAGCTCTCATCTTATTTTTGCATCATGTCTTTCATTCTCATACAGCTATAGGTTGCATACATCAGAATCCAATGCATTAGGTGCATTTAGTTCACTCAAATGAAAAACCAAAAACACACACTTTGCACCCATGTTAATTTATGCATTGCATTAGAACTCATGCATTAGTCGCACTTAGTTCATTCTTTTGGCATCCATTCAATTGGTATCAAATTGACATCACATTGCTCGCATGCATGTCATAGTGCATTTGCATAAACTCCCAATGTGTGCTTGTGTGTTAGTATATGCTATTCACCCCCATCCTTGAAATTTTTATGACCTTATGCTTTCTTGATAAATAATGTTGCATTTGAAGTCATTATCGGTGTGCTTCATGTTGTACACTTTGGGGGGAGAAAAAGTGCATCTATTTAGGGGGAGTTGTATTGTTATGTATTCATGATATTTTCGGTATACATGCTGAATCAAATTCGCACATTTCATGCACAAAATATGAAAATGAGTGTTAAAGATAAGGATATATGAATTTCTTTTCAACACTCCTGAGATGTTAAACTTGCTACATGTATGTTGAAGAGACAGTTGAGGAAAAAGCTACCTACCAATCCTTGTTGAAAAATCTGAAATGAAAGTGAACGTCAGAGCAATGCTTGGTCTCACTAAGTAAACTGGGCACATGTCACCTGAGACGTGATGTGGTTCATATCTGAAAAGTGTGGATTAGTACCTCTGTTCAAAATGAGGTGAAATGGTTCAGTATTCTGAGTAACCGGGGATTCTGGTATGAGCTCCATGCGTCTACTCGCGTAAAAAAGAATCATTTTGAACCTAATCACTCTTGAAAAATTCTGACTATCATGTGATACTGGTTGAGATGAAAAAATATTGGTGAAAACTCAATTGTGGTAGAGCGTAGCCTCCAATACGTTGTTCTCAAAATTAAAGTGCAGTCTGTAAAATGTCTCCCTGTGTTAATATGAAAATCTAAATATCCATATTGAAACCATCATTTTTCATGTTACTCACTTGCACATATGAGAATTTGATTTAATATGTATTCAGAAAGTTAATTGACTGCATTAGCAATTGCATTAATCTCCTATATGATTGGAAAATCTCCCATGTGCTACACATGTGTATTCCGATTATCATGACTCTCTTGCATCTTTCCTATACCCATCCCCTCTTAAATAAGTACGGGGGAGCTGTGTTGCATGTACATATATATATCTGTTTGTTTGCTTGTGTATGCATCTTACATGCCATCCTTTACATAAGTTGCATCTTATACATTTCAAACCATAAATCAAAAATTAAAAATATGGAAAATACTGAAAATCAAAAATTGAGTGGACTTCCCATGCTATTTACTTGCTCAATAAATTCTTGTGTTTGCTTGGCAAATGGGGAGAACAATTGGGCACATCCAAGTAATCAACATTTGGTATCCTCTCTAGCCAACAATTGGTGTTTCCCATACATTCCATGAACCCACTTATTTATAACTTACTCCTGCTTCATCAGAATTTCAAATATCGGTTACTGTTCCTTGCACATTTATCATGCTACAATGTGCCTCTCCTCTGTTTCGTCTTCATGAGGGAGTATGATTGGCATTACCTCGCTTTTTGATAATGTCAAAGGGGGAGAAATATTTCATGTGATTCATGTTTGCTGGTTTCATGTTTGGGGGAGAACAACATGTTGAATTCATGTTTGGGGATTCATGATTGGGAGAGAACCTTCATTTATGATGAGGGTTTATGCATAATATTCATACACTTTACTTCTCCATGCATACATATCTGCATTCACATGCTTCACTATCATGGATCTTGAGCTGCACATGTTACATATGTCATAAACTTTACCTTCTTAGCTATTCCTGCCATATAATGACTCACAGTGTTGCCACCATCAAAAATGGGGAGATTGTTGAATACGTGTGCACCATGATTACTGTTATGGTTTTGATGATAGCAACTACTATAAGTCACACTGTGCTTGCATATGATGTCATTGTGTATCTGTTTAAGTAGTTAGTCATTTCATCGAACAGGTTGTGTGCATGAGCAATGCATCAGTGCATACCACTGTTCATATCTTGCATTGGTTCATTCATATAGTCGATGCATCTCTTATGCTGCTACACAACAAGTCTATACATTGGTTGCAGGCACATCAAAGTCTATACATTGGTTGCAGGCACATCAAGTTTATACAGCAGCAAGTCTGTACATTCTTCAGCAGGAAGTCTGTACATCCTTCAGCAGCAAGTCCATACATCAGCAAGTCTGTACATTCTTCAGCAGGAAGTCTGTACATCCTTCAGCAGCAAGTCTATACATCAGCAAGTCTATATAGCCAGCAAGTCTATACATCAGCAAGTCTATACAGCAGCAAGTCTGTACATCCTTCAGTAGCAAGTCTATACATCAGCAAGTCTATACAGCCAACAAGTCTATACATCAGCAAGTCTATACATCCAGCAAGTCTATACATCAGCAAGTATATACATCCTGCAACAAGAAGTCTGTACGTTGGCTGATTGCACATACTCAAAGTCTGTACGTTGGCTGCTAGCTCAAATTCAAAGTCTATACACTCTTTCAACTCCATACATTCTTCAAAGTCTATACACTCTTCAAACTCCATACTTCAAAGTCTATACACTCTTCAAACTCCATACATTCTTCAAAGTCTATACACTCTTCAAACTCCACACATTCTTCAAAGTCTATACACTCTTCAAAGTCTATCCATTCCTTCATTTCAATCGGACTCTCAACCCCAGTGCGAGGGTCGACCCCTGGGGTCGACCCCCGTGGGTCTTTCATCTCAGCTGAAAGGGTCGACCCATTGGGTCGACCCCCAGCTGCAAGGGTCGACCCCAAGGGTCGACCCCTGGTGGTTATTTTTTTGAACCCGGCGGACTCCTTCACCAGACCTGCAAGGGTCGACCCATTCACTCGAGGGTCGACCCCAAGGGTCGACCCCTGTTGGCAGATTTTTTAAACCCGCACTGATTCTTGGAAGGGTCGACCCCAAGGGTCGACCCATGCTGTCTGGCCCATCTGGCCCCTCACGAGGGTCGACCCCAAGGGTCGACCCTTTCTGGTCTGGGCGGCGCCGTGATTGTGGACTCTTGGCATTTCGACCAAATGGTCCAACCACACTTGTGTGGCTGTCCTTAATCCACTCCATAATAAGTGGATCTTGTCCCATGGCTGTCCCTTGACCACCCTTGGCCTATATAGCATCTTGTAGAGGATGAAAACCCAAAGAGAAATTTGTATGTTCTGATTTTTGGGTTTCTTCCTAACATTTGTGTGTGCAGGTCGCAACAGCCACCTCCAGCCCTTGTTCCACCTTGGTGTGTGCGTGAATGTGAAGGGAAGAATGAGAAATCAAAGTTCCAATCAAGCCTCTGCTGCTGGCTGCGAGCGAAATCGAGATTCATCCACATCCGAGCCAAGATCGTCAAGAACGGTCATCATGCTGCACAAGTGTTTGATAAAATTCGCAGAAGAGAAAAGGAGTTCTATTTTGTGTGTGCAGGTTCGGAGTTGCAGCCTTCAAGCCCTATTCCACCTTGCTCTGAAGCTGAAATCCAAAGGAAGGAGCTTGAATCAAAGCCCAAGATCATATACATCGAAGAGCTGCATCGGACATCAAGCTTCAACATCCATTCGTGCTAGAATCCTTCATCATCCTTCAAGAACGATCTAAGGGGAGTCAAGAAAGATTCAAGGGAGATAAAGAGAGTGCTATTCAAGGAAAAGAAGAGCCAAGCAAGCCCGGAGTAAAGCTCTGATCAAGTGGAGATTAAAGCCACATTCAAGATCAACAACATACATTCAAAGGGGAGCCAAATCAGGAGTTTTTCTCAATTGTGTCTTATTGTGCTTTAAGTTTCAGATTTGTAATTCCTATAAACTGCATACTTGTGTGTGTGTGGATCGTTGTTAGATCCGTGGTTATTTGTGTGTGTCGTATTTGATTCATGTGTGTGCGTAGGTCTTCCTAGATCTACGTGTGTGTGAGGTTTGCTACACTTGTTATAGCGTGTGTGCGTTTTGTTGATCCGCTTGTTGGATCGTGTTGGAGACTTCGTCTCCGTGCGTGTGTGTGTGTGTACTGGGGCTCGTCCCCGTGTGTGTGTGCAGGCGTCGTCCTGCGTGTGTGGTTGGAGCGTCGTCTCCGTTTGGGGATTTATCCCCGAGTGAAGCCTCACCTAGTTTGGTGAGGGGTGGACGTAGGGAGCCCGTCGAGGTCCCGAACCACCTTAAAATCCTTGTGCATTGTGGTTTGCTTTGTGCGTTGGCTTGGTTTGATTGTTGAATCCTCTTATATGATCGTGTGGGAACAACGAGATTGAGAGATTCTGTTTATTGGCATAATCAACTTCCTTAATCTTGTTGTAAGGAGTTTACTCCACCACGCAACATTCGTCTTGTCGTCTAGTGTGGGGGTTAGTGTAGGTTGTAATCTTACTTGCATGTTCATCATATTTGATGTTTTAATTGTTGTTTCATTACACTTGTTAAAAAGGGAAGAGTTTCCTTAAAATTTATAATCACCCAATTCACCCCCCTCTTGGGTGTCATTGATCGTGGGACCCAACAGGCAGAACCTCTGGACGGATCCACTTCGGCTCTCAACTCTGTAGCAGACGCTAGAGCGGAACTCTCTCCCAACGAGCTCAGCTCTAGTGATGATATTTCAGCCGCCAGTTGTATCCTTACTAGCACGGGATGGAGTATAGTAACTGCCCTTGGAGAAGCTACGGTGACAAGAGGCAATATGTCTAAAGCCTCCGATGAAATGATGACATCTGAAGATGGTACCGAAAGGTGATCGGTTGCGCCAAGCTCCTGGAACAAAGTTTCAATAAGCACCAAGATGACAAAATAAATGGAAGACTATGCAGCTCGGCAAAAGGGCGGGCAGAATTTACCCTGGTCGCGGAGTCCATCTCCTCAAATGCCTGTATAGAGGACACTAATTCCGCAGATGAGGCAACGAAAGGAGGGGTTATCTCTTCTTCCATGTCGATTCCAACAAATTCCTCTTGCAATGTTCCCTCAGATGATGGTGCTAGCAGTCTTGGAGGACTGAATATTAAAGGACCACTCAGTAGCATAGGGGGTGTCACTGTCCCTTCGCTGACTGTCTCGTATGCTCTCTCATCGCCCTCTGAGGAACCATAGTCAACTTCTTTGTCAGAAAGGGTAGCAGAGCTGCTGGAAGAGATATCTACACTAGGCTCGAGTTGGCCCACCGCTTCTGTCGCCTTCCGAGTTGCTGAGCGGGTGATCACACGTTGCAAGGGGATAGTACCCTTATTCAATACAGTTTTATGCCCTTCCTGCTGCAAAGGTACGCCCACAGCAAGTGTCCTAGCCTCAGTACTGACTACTTCGGCCACTATAGCACAAAGATATGCATAGAGCAGGGTCAGAAGATCATCAAAAAGAAAAAAGAGAAGAAAGAGAAGAAAGAAGATCCAGAAAGATCAAAGTTACATGGCTCACCCTCGGCTTCACTAGCCGGTGTGGGAGAAGGAAGTCTGACGTCCTCCTGAGCAGTGGAGGGGTTTTCTCCTACGGCCTAAGCTGTCCCAGTTGTCTCCACCATGGCCGCGGCAGGTGGATCTACATCCTCCGCCGTCTTGGTGATCTCCTCGGTGTTCACAGCAGCATCAACTGCTTCTTGAGCTATTACCCAGTAAAGAAGATGATGAATTAAGAATGAAGGTGCCGTGAAAGGAATAATCTTGTATTCCGCAAAGAAAAGTAACACCACCTTCGGCTGCTTGCTAGGCAGCCTCCTGCTGAGCGACAAACTGTCCATATGATGGCACGAGATGCAAGGGAATCTCAATTACATCAGCTGCAGAAGATGGCTGCTTCAATGAGGCTTTCCGAGCCTTCGTCACCCGTCCCAAAGCAACCTTCATTAAAGAAGCCACCATCTTTCTGCCAGGAGGGAGTGGAGTAGTGGTTGACGCTGGTGCAGGAGTATCGAAATATTCAGGCTTCTGAGCATGGGAAATAATTTTCCTATAAAGCCCCTACTGTTTTATGTCTGGCCTATCTGCTAAAGAGAATGTATATCGTTATAAAAAGGGTCAAGGAATGAGACAAGCAACATGTCAACTGGAGAAAACCTTACCTGCCGGGCCATTGTAAAAAGATGAGAGGGGCCAATATTGATAGGCCACCTCCTTTCTTTGGGATGCCACCTCCCGAACAAGCCATCAAATGTCGCCAATTTTCTTGCACTTTTCGACTAGATCAGCCAGGTCTATATGGCCACGGGAAGCAAGACAATGATACAAGCCGAGGTGGTCAATACCCCAGCCGTCAGCATAATGAAAAGATACAAATAAGGGCTTGTCCAAAATATTTGCTATAGGGTCGGCAAGGGTCAGCCCATGGATATTCATCAAAACAAATAACCAAGACGTGTGCTGATAATACGTCAAGGTTCTATCTTCTTTCCTGATAAACGCCCGATATGGGCAGAAGCGGTCAATCTCACATTTCCAAGAAATGGCTTTGGGAAGTGGCTCCTCGATGGGAAAAGGATATTGCTGAAGTTCCAGGCGGGCGTCACCAAGGTGGCATAAATGCTCCAAATTCTTCATAAAAGTGTCGTCATTTATATCAGCAAGAACATGCGTCAACTGTTTGGCTGCGTCTTCTTTCAAGGCTTTCCTACGTGCTATGTATGTGTCTACCTCTTTTGGGTGCTAAGAAAATAGCCTCTTTAGGTAAGCCTTGTCAATGTCAAATACTGGCCCCGACTGCTGACTTAGAAAAGTACTCTCGGCCACATCCCAGCATGCTGTTCTGGCATTGCGATAGAAGCTTGTTCGGACATTCCACCATTTTATGTACTTTGGAGTGACTCGGGGAACACGGTTCGGCACCGGCACTCTGAAGGTATTGGCCTCCCGGCGATGGAAGTAGTCCCACCAGGTGCGACCTTCGCCAACAACAACTGAGCCATGCTTTGACCTGCTGTCCAACGGAAACTGAGTAGTTGAAAGAGGAATATGCTGATCATAGCCAAAATTCCATCCAAATCTGAATGGGTAATAAGGTTCTAAATGAACCATGCCTCCCTTTCTGAACACTAAAACACTGGGGCGAATTGACAAGGCCCAGTCAATCAGTTCAGGCTCCAAGACTGGCCGGGTCACTATGTCACCTGAAATGGGATGAACAAAGGGTTCCACTTCCTCCATTTTGCATTCACGATGGCGATTCACCAATGGAGCATAATGTGCTGTCAAATTCCAGAAATGAATAGTTCCTACTGAATCTACTGGAACCCTTGTTAACCGGCCTCTGATAGAGTAGAGCTGTTGTGACACTGGGCCAGGCTCGGCACTTGCAAACTCCAACATCCGAGGATACAGTGTGGTCAGCTGCAAAGTCCTAAGAGCAAGCTCGGGAAACAAACTGCACACCCAGGCATTGAAGAAATGGAACGGGCCTACTGTTCTGAAGGACCGAGGGACCCGATGCTTATATAGATCCCCCAGAGATTTGTAAACCAGGCAGAGCGCAGCCCATGCCCCAAGCCATCTGACATGTTGGGTACATTGCCTCTGGTCTGATAACTGTTTCATCTCCCTGCGGGAGAGCAAAAGTGCATAGCCAGAATGTGAGATAGGTAGCACAATGAGTAAGGGGATCCACTCCAGCAGGATTCGGTCCTCCTCGGCTAACCCGTCGAATAGAAGCAGGTAGCTCTGACTTGAACTTGGGGAGTCTACTTTGCTTGCCCGCAACAGGAGCCACAGAAGGAAACTCATTGTATTTCAAAGGGCCACCGAAGAAATACTGGATCCAATGTCCTACTCGGACTTTCATCGTACTGATCTTTTCCCGGGTATGATATCCCTTGGATGATCCCCTATAGTACGCCAGGCAGAGGGAGCGATATGCTTTCATCAAGTACCGGTATGAAAAGCCTAAGAAATACTGGCCCTCTCCGTCAGTCTCATCCTTGACAAAGTCATACAAGCAGACTTCTTCATATGGTTCTCCGTCAATCGGTAAACCTGAGAGCTGTGATAAACTCCAGAGGTCTAAAGAAGTTTCACCTTCTGTCGTGTAAAAAGTGTTAAATTGTGGGCAGAAGACTTCGAACATGCCACAGCACGAGCCTTTGGAGATGGGATACCAGAAGCGGGATGCATATACACTATGGTACACTTCGGCTCTGGTCAATAAAGAAGCATATTCCTTCAGCACAAATTCTGTAAATTCTACCGCTCCCACGCAGAAGAGATGAGCATCAGTCACTTTAGTGTCCGCAAATCAGCCGGCAGCCAGTTGAAATTTGAACTGGACAGCCAAGCGGTTTAGAACAAATGGCTCATCTCTGTAGCCCCACTTTATGGGCGCAAGGAACAATCCGTAGCCGGGTTTCTCTCTGTTAACCCGACCCGCAGCAGTATCCCACCTAGCCGGGGTGAACTCAGGAGCTCGTGTCAACATCTTCTGTTCCGGCTCCAGCCCAGTCACTCCCAAGACGGCATCCCACTTGCACTACTCTCCAGGAAGATATATGGATTCGCTACGATATATAGAGCCTTTCAAGCTATCCCTCTCCAGCAACATGGCCCGTTCCACCATCCGGGCTAGCATAATGTCCCTCTTACCGGCCACATTGAAGGTACGGATGAACGGTACTAGATGACGGTCCTTCAGAAAATCTGGGCGATAATCATTGTCGCGATTAAAGCTCAACCCGTCCTTAGTAGACAGAACACGGGATGCAGATATTGTGTCCATCTCTGAGTTAGAGGATTCATCAACTATGGCGACCTTCCTGAGTCCTCGATCAAGCTGACCGACATTTAGCCAGGTTACAGAAGGGCCGGGCACCCTACCCAGAGAAGAAGCACTGGCATCAGCAATTCCATGAGCAGCATGACTAGACGTGGCGGCCATTTCAGCAACTTCAATCAAGAAAATCAAAGAGGATGAGACAAGGCTGAGACAACAACAAAAGAAGAAATTCTGAGGAAATTTATGTAGCATCGCCCCTTGTCTGGGTATGCGAGAAAGTAATATGAAGAACATCCACCAAGAGGGGATGCCTCCTCAACAAAAAGGACATAGTCCCATTGTGAATAAGGAGAAAATCTCATGAAGGAGAAATCTCTTCTCGAAGACCCTCGCGCCGAGCACCTCCAGAAGAAGGGGAGCACGCCGAAGAGAGAGGAGGTGCGAGGGAGAATGAGCCCCTCGCTCACCCTCGGTGCCTTAGAAATCCTAAAACCCTAAGGCGCGCCGAGATGAATCTCCCGCGCCAAGAGGGTCACACGCCGAGGGAAGAAAGGCGCACCGACACTTTGCATTTGCCGCGTCGAAACCATGTCACGCCGAGGCCCTTATTCATGTGGCATCGAAATGCACACCGCACTGAGATAGGGCGTGCCGAGACTGCTGTCTGCGCCGATTTGAGCACACCGACAAAATGCTGCAAGATGAAATGCTGGCCAGTCATGACAGATTAAGACCCACTAGGGACACAGCAAGCTCATACCAGTCAAAATGATGACGATTACTTCAAGAATAGATGATGAGAGTGAATACAAAGAGAATGAAGACATCAAGCTATAAGTTTGCACAATGAGCAGGATAAGCTTGAAGACATATACAAAGCACATTAAAGGATGCACTCGCAGGCCCGTGCCGCTCATCCTTTGCTTACACCACCTACGAGTGGGGGGCATTTGTTGACATTGAAAAAGTGTACGAATAAAGAGAACAAAAGATGCTATGAGTCATTAGCTGGAGCTCCGATGATTGATGAAAGATGTGGCACTGATGATACTCCCTGAACTCCCAAAACTGCGATGGAAACTGAGATTTGTTGCAAATAATATCTTGTCCGGCTGAAGCCTTTTCGGTCAAGCTGCTGCCCAGCACGACTGTCATTTCAGATGGTCGAGCTGATTAAAACTTTGTCAAGCTCCGAGCAATCATCTGCCTACTGTAAAGGATCTTCAAAATGTCATGATATTTATAAAATGGGACCCACATCACCTGCCATGTAGTGGGGATGCAGAGCATCAAAAGACTACAAGAACAAATGCTATTATTCGACAAAATAAACAACTAAAAGGAATTGGGCCAAGCCCACGTGCAGCGCCGAAGGGGTATTGGGCCGAAATGGACCAAAGCCCAGCACCACGCGCCGATGATCAATGGCACCGATGCCCAAGGTTCAGAGCGCGCCAAAAGCTACACGCGCCGAGAAGGGCCTCTGCCCTATGCACGTTGAATGGTTTGCGCGCCGGGAGCGGCATGCACCGAGAAGAGCTTGTCCTTCTTATGCGCGCCGAATGGAAAAGAAGGAGCCCTATTATAAAGGGCGCTAAAGAAGAAGAACCTGCCAAGAAGAGACAGAGAGTCCGCTGAAAAGAAAAGAAGAGGGAGAGGTTCGAGAGTAGCAACAAGAGGTCCCTGTCTGTAATCCCGCTCAAGGTGGGTGTGCGCTGTCGTCGATCATTGCCCCACTGGGGCTATATTTCTCCCTCCCCCAATTCTATGTTTTCACTGCTCATGGAATCTCGACGCTCTTTTGAGATCCTTTGAATATAAATCTGTTCATTCTTCATGTAATGTGTGTCTCAGTTAGATGAATGCATGAATGGATATAATATGTGAAGTTGTTTCTTTCGTTCTTCCCCCACTTTGTAAACTCTCGTGTATGTTCATCGGTGGACAGACGATCTGTTGACCGGTCAGTTTCTATTGTGCCGGATACAGTTTGATGTGTCGTGCTGTTCATCCCCGCCAGATTCGATATCATCTGAATTTCTTGTTTGCTGCTACGGAGCCGCATTGTCGACATCCCCCCCCTTGTGGTTGCTGCTCTACTGTAGAGACGCTAGAAGCCTTTTGGCCCCAGTCGTCTATGATGCCCAGGCAATTGCTACACGGGGGATGTCGGTGTTCAGATGTGGTCTTCTTCAGCTGAATTGAATAATCGATTAACCACAACTCGTGTGAGTTTTCTTCCCCCGTTATTTCCTTTGCTGTTTTTCCCAACCTCACATTCATGACGAGGGCCCGAGATAGCCTATCTCATGGTTTCTCATCCATGAAATAGTGATGGATATATTCGAATCGCAGTTTATGTGATTCAACAAATAACCGGCTCCCAGTGATAATTCAGTGTGAAGTCCCTTTGTAATACCCTAGATTCTTATCGGATCTTTCGGATCCTTATCGGAGTGCTTTTGGATCGCTTTTGTGGGTCATGAATTGAGTTTTATGATCCACGCGGGTTTTTCTCTCGTACAAGTTACGGAACCCTGTGATGAGTTTATTCTTCAGTTCATCGACTCGAGGACGCTACAGTTGCGATGTACTCTTCGAGAGGATCGTTTCGGCTATTTTTGCCTATTTTTCTGAATTAGTGGATTTTCGACACAAAAATCAGAATTTTAGAAAATTAGGAAAATTCTGAATTTTCTTCTATTTTTAACCTTTTCACCCTCTCTCCTCCCTCTTTCTCACCCTCACTTTCTCTCTCTCATTCTCTCTCCTCTCTGGTCCTCTCGACGCGGGGCGGGCGACCGTGGCGAGCTGGCTGAGGCGGGAATGCGATGGAGTGAACCTGGAGCGTGATGGAGGAGCATATTGAGCGTGGCGCGACCCCTCGGTGGATTCAAAGCCGGCGTGGTTTGTTCGTTTGGCAGTTTTCGACGCGATTTAGTCACTTCGGAGCACGAAATTTTCGGTGGAGGTAGGGAGATGGAAGCCCTACTCCTGTTCTACGTTTCCTCGCAGTTTCACGCCGAACGATGCGAGAACGAGTGGATTTCATTCAAGTTCAGGAAAATCATGCTTTTGGGGTGTTCGTTGGGTTCGCTGGAAAATGGCGACGATTTTCAGATCAGTTGGTTCCATTGGAACCCCCAGCATGTTAGCATTCCATTCCCGCAAGTTTCATCGCGATCGGTGGTCATTTGGGGCCGGTAGAAGCCCGGGAACCCATGTGACTCCATTAGGGTCGATTCGTTTGAATTGCCCGATTCGTGTTGTTTGGGCGTCGATTTGACCCCTTCCGGTCTGTGGAAGGCTTGTATCATCATTAGGATTGTTTCCCCTTCATTTTAGAGTGAACGGGGGGTTGAAAGGCCGAGATCCGATCGATCCCCTATTTTTCCTGCCGTATCGTCTTCGCGGTCTTACAGAGACCGTTTTCAAGGTAGAGCGGTCGGGCGATAGACCGTTTATGTTGGGTAAGCGGCCCATTGGCGACCGCTTATTGTTTGCGTTGTTTTGGCTATGTCGGTTCGCTGGCCAAGCGGCCATGCGACCGTCCGCCCTGTGGTTTGCATGGCGCCGGGTCGTCCGCGTATGTTAAGTTGACTTTCGTCAACGTTTTAAGTCGGTTCGAGCTAGTGGTCTAGCTCCGACTGTGCCATGGTTTAGGCGGCCCTTTGGGTGACCGCCTGGCCTGGTGAAGTGGTTCAAAGTGGACCGTTCAGTGGTTTGACTGGTTAAGTCGGTTAGGGGTTGACTGGGTTGAGCGGCCAGGTTCTGACCGCTATAGTCTTTACACGACTTTGAGGAGACCGTGTTGTGCAAGTCACGGCCTCAACGAGACCATGTAACCCTATGCTGTTGCAGTTTTGGTCGTTGAGTCTCTGAGGGGAACGGCTCTTCCCTTGATCATTTAATAAGTGACACGGCCCATGAATAGACTGTTTGTATGTTGGCACGGCCCTTTGCTAACCGTCCAGTGTTTGTGTTTTCTATAGGTAGACGGCCCTTTTGTACACCGTTTATAGGTTTGAGCGACCATACCCTTGACCGTTCTATTCAGTGGGACGGCATGCTTTTGACCGTCTTTACCTTTGCACGGCTTCTTGGCGACCGTGATTTGCCTATGTTCTGGGTAATGGAACGGCCTCCTATCTGACCGTTTGACCTATTAAGTGGTCAGGTGTACGACCGTTTATTTCCCGGAGTGCTGTTTTGTGTTGTTTTTTCGATGGTTTGGCCTCCATTTGTCTTGGCTTAGCCTGGTGGTCTACCCGTCGTTCCATGGACGTCTTGGATGTCCTATGAGGGCTATGACCATGTTATAAGGTAGCCGGGAGTGCCATCACATCGTGTAGTGTTCCGTGACGCTTCAGAGTCATCTTTGCTTTCTGGTCCACCCGGTGTGATCCAGTGGTCGATAAGTGACCTTGGAAGTGTCTCATCCAATCAAGGCATAGTTCTGGACACCTAGAGGTGCTATCTTACCTCAGTTTGCGTGTCTAGGTGCTTTGAGGGTCTTAGTGTTCCCTCAGGTCTCCGTGTTTCATCTTATACGGATGTGTCGTTTTCCTATGGCTTAGGATTAGGCTGATTGGCGGCTTGTCACCGCCGTTGTGTGACGATCTTGACCCCGAGTCTTGTGACTCAAGGATCGTTGTGTCAGCAGGTCTAGTTGTCCTATCCTGAGTCTGTGGCAGTTGGTATACCGCCATGTGTCTAGGTGCTTCGTAGTGCGTATGACAGTGCATTCTTAGCCTGTCTGTACTTCAGCACTCGTGTTTCAGAGTCTTTGTGTCTAGTGAGCCTCCACTAGTCGTATCCCGATGACCTCGAGTGTCGACCCACCTGGGAGTGGTGGTGGGGCAGTTCCCGAGATACGGTTTGTAGGCTAGTTTCCGTGGGCTCCCTTGCCTTGCAGTAGCGTCCTGCTGGGGGAGAAAACTAGCTAGAGGCTTGGCTCAGGGCATTGAGCTTGTGTGTGCACACGTGGTCAGGGGAGTTTTGGATGAACGTCGATGGTCGTGACCCTGACTAGTCACTCGTTAATGTAGTTCATGGTTCAGTTCGGTGAGTATCTCAGTCTCTGTCATTCTCGGCGTCCCTAGCGAGATACCTGTGGCGCAGTGTAAGACATTAGTGGATGCATCTGGCTGTTCTTCTAGTGAGGAGGTGCTTCTGTCACTTGGCGCATGACTCTCGTGTTTCTCGGAGTATGTGTTCCCCTTCCGAGTTAGTCTGTTCTTGGCTTCGTCCAAGTTCAGCTTCCCCTTCCGAGTTGGTCTATTTTTGGCTTTGCCGAGGATAGCTCTGTGTCGCGTACACGACGCTCTAGTCGTGTGCGTCCACGTCTGTTGTCTGTCTAGGTCTTTTCTAGGGCTTTTGCCTGGTTTCGTGGGCTTTAGCCTTTGGGCTAATGGTTGGCTGACGGATCGGTATCTCCTGACTTTGTGAGATCAGGGTTCACCCTTTTGTCGCTGTTTGGAGTAGCTTAGGGAGCCGTGCTTTGCTCGGTAACCGTGTTCTCGTTTCTTACGGCTTTGCTTTTTCCTTTTCTTTTAGCCGTTCTACTCCTACTCTCCCAGCTTTCTTTTACAGCTTTCTAGTTGTAGTTTAGCTTTTCCTGCTTTACTACTACTACTGTTTTAGTTGTTGTTCCGTGTTACTGCGTTATTTTTTAGTGGGGATCCGCGTGACCCCTACTGAGCCAGTGACACGAGGCTCTCCCCTGCTTTTTAGGTGTGGTCGTCTCTGCTTCCTTCGCGATTCCTGGTGTGGCGTGCTCATAGTTACCAGCGGTACCTGCGTCGTGCTTCCCTCGACTTCAGTGTACGTTTTTCTTTCTGTTAGACTGTACTTGTCTTTCCTTTGGACTGGACTTTGGTATAATTGTTAATTTTAATTGTTAATTAAAAATTAATTTTATTTCTACTACTTTAGCAAACCTGATTAATGAAATTTAATTGCTTACTGTTATATCTGCGACTTCAATGTACTACACAACAATCCTTTTATCCCTTCGTAGCTTTACAGCTCTTGGGAGGCTTCACGGGTTCCAAGTGGTATCGGATCTACTCGGTAGTCCTATCGGGTATATCCGGTATCCGGAGTCCGGGTCGTCACAGTTGGTATTAGAGCGTTGTTGTGTGAAGTACATGGGAATCCGAGATATTACAGTATCCAGAGTCCTGAAAGTCCAGTACAGTCTTTCGCTGGCTTAGGTTTCGCAATTCCTTGTCGCTTTGTTTTTCCTAAGTGGTCTTGTGCGTGCTGTGTTGGCACTGTGTGAGATGGTTTTGCTCTCATCAGGATGCGACGAGATGTTACTTTTCGTCGTGGTGTTTGTCTCGATCGTGCTGTACTTGGCAGAGTTCGCCAGTAGGCTTGAATATGTAGTACATTGTTCGAGATCTTTCCGTGGCTTGTTCAGGTGGCTGGTGACTTTTCTGGTTGGTGTGATGGCCGTACACGTTCTTACGGTGTTTTGGTCATCCCAGCTTGAGTCTGTTCAGCTCCTAAGGTGTTTCGCTCCTATTTAAGTGGTTGCTTTATTTGCTCGATTAAGAAGATGCTCAAGCGAACCTAGGATTTTCCTTCCTAGTGAGCTACTGTTAGTGAGCTTTATGCTTCTCATCCTGTTTGGTGGAGTCTTTTTCGAGGTAAGCCTTGGAATTGCTATCTTAGTGAGACCTTTGTCCCGTGTCTGCTTAAGTGTGGACAATATTTATTCTGAGCCTGATCTGCTCCTTGTTTGGCAGTTGCTTGGCTTTGGACCTATTCTTGTGTTAAGAGCCGTCGTATACCGTGTTCGTCGTGTCGTGTCTGGCGGTTGACGTGTTGTGAAGGTTCAATAATTGTTTCAGGACGTAAGGGTAAGCTGAGATTAGCAGTTTTCTTTATGCTTTTTGTTGAAGCTGGTACTCTTCTTGATGTGCACTTAGGCGACTTGTGATCAGTTGCTCGCAGGATCAGTACTCGTGGCGTGTTATATTGCATTTCCGTGAATTGCGATGGCGCCGAGTGTGTGCTGAGATGCGGATGCCGAGGTATTTTCGATGCCTGTGTGCGTTGTATGAGTGCGCAGCGGGAGCGTGTGGGCTGATAACCCTCTGCTCCTCTGTATCTTTTTCTTGGGTGTTGTGTTCTCGGGACGTGATCGTGGTCCTTGAGATGCGTTTTCTCGAGATTGTTGTCCTTGTTATTGTGGGTCTTTCCTTGGTAAGCTGATCGTTGCATGACTAGTCCTTTGTAGTCGTGTGTTCAGCTGTTATTGTGCCTTGAAGTGACTCAGCTTGCAGTTGTGTTCCGTGGTTCTGTGTTCAGTACGGAGCCGGGATCCTGCAAGTGTTGTTGTTGTTGTTGTTGTTGTCGTTTTGTCATTGTTTCCCTGTGAATCTGTCTTGGCACTATTTGGACCGAAGGCTTGTCAGTTGGTTGTGCTGTACTCTTCTTTCCTGGTGGAGTTGGCTTGCGACTCGATCAGATATAATGTCTGAGTGAGGACTGACTTGATTGTGCTTGTGGTTAGTGCTATCATTGGCGTCTTGTGTGCCAGGCTTTCGTGGTTGCTTATGGCACTAGAGCCGATGATGTTGTCGAGCTGTCAGCTGAGAGGACTATGTTTCCTTGTTTACGCTGATGCTTGATGTGTTTGTCATTTTGTGTTATCGATTGCTGTTGTCGTGGCATGGGTCGTGTCTCCTTTCCTATGAGACGTAAGCGACGTTGCCTTGTTTCGGAGGTGTCAGACTTGTGTTCACTTGTGTGCCATGCTCGTTCTGTGGATCGATTTGCCCTGAGGTCCAGAGTGTGTGCTTGTGATGATGGTCTGGCGGTGTCCCTCTAAACTATGTTTTTCGAGATTTGTGTTGTTCCGAGTCCAGATGTTTGGGTTTGTTCTTCCCTGCTTCTCCTTGGTGGTTCCTTAAATTTCAAGGATGAAATTTCTTGAAGGAGGGGAGGCTATAATATCTTGGATTCTTATTGGATCTTTCGGATCCATATCGGAGTGCTTTCAGATCGCTTTTGTGGGTCCGGAGTTGAGTTTTATGATCCACGTGAGTTTTTCTCTCGTACAAGTTACGGAACCCTGTGGTGAGTTTATTCTTCAGTTCATCGACTTGAGGACACTACAGTTGCGATGTACTCTTCGAGAGGATCATTTCGACTATTTTTGCGTATTTTTCTGAATTAGTGGATTTTTGGCACAAAAATCAAAATTTTAGAAAATTAGGAAAATTCCTAATTTTTTTATATTTTAACCTTTTCACCCTCTCTCCTCCCTCTTTCTCACCCTCACTTTCTCTCTCTCGTTCTCTCTCCTCTCTGGTCCTCTCGACGCGGGGCGCGCGACCGTGGCGAGAACGCGATGGAGTGAACTTGGAGCGTGATGGAGTGGCGGATTGAGCGTGGCGCGGCACGATCCCTCGGTGGATTCAAAGCCGGCGTGGTTTGTTCATTTGGCAGTTTTTGGCGCAGTTTAGTCACTTTAGCGCATAGAATCTTCGGTGGAGGTCGGGAGATGGAAGCCCTACTCCTATTCTACGTTTCCTCACAGTTTCACGCCGAACGGTGCGAGAACAAGTGGGTTTCATTCGAGTTCGGGAAAATCATGCTTTTGGGGTGTTCGTTGGGTTCGTCGGAAAACGGCGACGATTTTCAGATCAGTTAGTTCCATTTGGAACCCCCAGCATGTTAGCATTCCGTTCCCGTAAGTCTCATCGCGATCGGTGGTCATTTGGGGCCGATAGAAGCTCGGGAACCCATGTGACTCCATTAGGGTTGATTCGTTTGAATTGCCCGATTCGTGTCATTTTGGCCTCGATTTGACCCCTTCCATTCTGTGGAAGGCTTGTATCGTCGTTAGGATTGTTTCCCCTTCGTTTTAGAGAGAACGGGGCGTGGAAATGCCGGGATCTGGCCGATCCCCTATTTTTCCCGTCGTATCATCTTCGCAGTCTTACAGAGACCGTTTGCAAGGTAGAGCGGTCGGGCGATAGACCGTTTATGTTGGGTAAGCGACCCATTGGCGACTGCTTATTCTTTGCGTTGTTTTGGCTATGTCGGTTCGCTGGCCAAGCGGCCATGCGACCGTCCACCCTGTGGTTTGCGCGCCGCCGGGTCGTCTGCGTATGTTAAGTTGACTTTTGTCAACGTTTTAAGTCGGTTCGAGCTAGTGGTCTAGCTCCGACCGTGCCATGGTTTAGGCGGCCCTTTGGGTGACCGCCTGGCCTGGTGAAGTGGTTCAAAGTGGACCGTTCAGTGGTTTGACCGGTTAAGTCAGTTAGGGGTTGACTGGGTTGAGCGGCCAGGCTCTGACCGCTATAGTCTTTACACGGCTTTGAGGAGACCGTGCTGTGCAAGTCACGGCCTCAACGAGACCGTGTGACCCAATGTTGTTGCAGTTTTGGTCGTTGAGTCTCTGAGGGGAACGACTCTTCCCTTGACCGTTTAATCAGTGACACGGCCCATGAATAGACCGTTTGTATGTTGGCACGGCCCTTTGTTAACCGTGTAGTGTTTGTGTTTTCTATAGGTAGACGGCCCTTTTGTACACCGTTTATAGGTTTAAGCGGCCATACCCTTGACCGTTCTATTCAGTAGGACGGCTTGCTTTTGACCGTCTTTGGCTTTGCACGGCTTCTTGACGACCGTGATTTGCCCGTGTGTTCTGGGTAATGGAATGGCCTCCTATCTGACCGTTTGACCTGTTAAGTGGTCAGGTGTACGACCGTTTATTTCCCGGAGTGCTGTTTTGTGTTGTTTTTCTGATGGTTTGGCCTCCATTTATCTTGGCTTAGCCTGGTGGTCTGCCCGTCGTTCCGTGGACGTCTTGGATGTCCTATGAGGGCTATGACCATGTTATAAGGTAGCCGAGAGTGCCATCACATCGAGTAGTGTTCCGTGACGCTTCAGAGTCATCTTCGGTTTCTGGTCGACCCGGTGTGATCCAGTGGTCGATAAGTGACCTTGGAAGTGTATCATCCAATTGAGGCATAGTTCTGGACGCCTAGAGGTGCTATCTTACCTCAGTTTGTGTGTCCAGGTGCTTTGAGGGTCTTAGTGTTCCCTCAGGTCTCTGTGTTCCATCTTATACGGATGTATCTTTTTCCTGTGGCTTAGGATTAGGCTGATTGGCGGCTTGTCACCGCCGTTGTGCGACGATCTTGACCCCGAGTCTTGTGACTCAAGGATCGTTGTGTCAGCAGGTCTAGTTGTCCTATCATGAGCCTGTGGCAGTTGGCATACCGCCATGTGTCTGGGTGCTTCGTAGTGCACGCGATAGTGCATTCTTAGCCTGTCTGTACTTCAGCACTCGTGTTTCAGAGTCTCTATGTCTAGTGAGCCTCCACTAGTCGTAGCCCGATGACCTCGAGTGTCGGCCCACCTGGGAGTGGTGGTGGGGAAGTTCTCGAGATATGGTTTGTAGGCTAGTTTCCGTGGGCTCCCTTGCCTTGCAGTAGCGTCCTGCTGGGGGAGAAAACTAGCTAGAGGCTTTGCTCAAGGGATTGAGCTTGTGTGTGCACACGTGGTCAGGGGTGTTTTGGACGAACGTCGACGGGCGTGACCCTGACTAGTCACTCGTTGCTGTAGTTCCTGGTTCAGTTCGGTGAGTATCTCAGTCTCCGTCGTTCTCGGCGTCCGTAGCGAGATACCTGTGGCGCAGTGTAAGACGTCAGTGGATGTATCTGGCTGTTCTTCTAGTGAGGAGGTGCTTCCGTCACTTGGCCCATGACTCTTGTGTTTCCCGGAGTCTGCGTTCCCCTTCCGAGTTAGTCTGTTCTTGGCTTCGTCCAAGTTCAGCTTCCCCTTCCGAGTTGGTCTATTCTCGGCTTTGCCGAGGATAGCTCTGTGTCGCGTGCACGATGCTCTAGTCATGTGCGTTAGCGTCTGTTGTCTGTCTTGGTCTTTTCTAAGGCTTTTGCCTGGTTTTGTGGGCTTTAGCCTTTGGGCTAATGGTTGGCTGACGGATCGGTAACTCTTGACTTTGTGAGATCAGGGTTCGCCCTTCTATCGCTATTTGGAGTAGCTTAGAGAGCCGTGCTTTGCTCGGTAGCTGTGTTCTCGTTCCTTACGGCTTTACTTTTCCCGTTGCTTTTAGCCGTTCTACTCCTGCTCTCCCAGTTTTCTTTTACAACTTTCAAGTTGTTTTAGCTGAGTAAATCTCATGTCACCATGTGATGCCCCAAAGTGGACTTCAATATTGGCTTAATACGGAGTTTTTCTACTTCCTTTAGAATTTTTCTATCATATTTGTAATTCACGACTAGCAGCGGGGCGTCATTTAATTGACGGCGATGTGGGTGGCGTTATTTCAATAGTTGATGACCGTACGTGCAGGCGTCATTTCTTGATTTTACAAAATTCCATTCAAAAATGAAATTCAAGTAATTGATGTTGGCTTCTAAGGCGCTGATTAATTAACGCCATTCAAGATGGCGTCATTTCTCATTTTTTTTAAATATGGAAAGTCGTTTATTTCTAAAATTGACCCAAGAATCAGCGGCTGCATGTCGGTCATCATTTCAATTAACGACCCCTCTGATGTCGTTATTTGAGCTTCCGTTTCTGTTTCGCCTGCAACCTTCCCCTGAAGCATCCTTCTTCATTTTAACACCATATTCGATTGAGGAAGGGAGATCCTTGCTGGAGGATTGCTATCCTTGTTTTAATCCTATTAGAGTAAGGATTTTTGGCCCTATAAATACCCCACAGCTTCCTTCGCGTGCGAGAGGTTACACATACACACAGAGAGATCCCTGCGATATAGAGAGAAGAGTCTTTTTCTAGTTGTTAACATGTTTTCTGCAGGTCCTTCTTCCTCCGACGTTTCCTCCTCCGACGGTGGAGATCTCCTTCCTTTTCCTTCGACGGTTCTCTGTTTGTTGCGGCTGAAGCACTACCTCCCTCTCCTTTACTGCTGCTAGCCACAGTAGAAGGGCGCACCTCCTCCTTTAGTTTCTTTCTTTCTTATTATTAATCTCATCTCACGCATCCCTCTCTCTAGCTCTTTTGCTAGAGATATTCTCTGCATATCATATTACTTTGCATCCATAGCATACATATCTCCCACCTTTTTTTACTCCTCTTAGGGGTTTAAACAAACACACAAGGTGTGTTCTTGCTTATGTTGCATAGTTCTATTTTCGTAGAGCATTGATACTACACTTTGGCTAATCCATATTTGCTTATTTTTGTTTGTCTTGCAAGGGTAATCAATATAAAAACCCCCTTCATCGGCCGGCCGGTAGAAGGAGGAAGGAAGAACTCACAATCTCACCCGCTTTCTCACAAGGTACACGCGATCATCCTTTTAATTTTTGAGGTAACCCCTCTGGCGATCACCCTCCTTAGAGCATCACATGCTCCTTTTGTTCTTTTCTTTATTATTTCCACATATCATGCTTAACTCCATCCATCTTTTTTTTCTTAATATCTCCCCCTTCTCTTAAAGAAATTTTAAATTTCCTTTCTTTTTAAAAATGTCTATGTGACACGTTCACAAATTGGCGATCACGGTGGGACCCTTGATGTTTTTATTTTGATTACCCCTCCATTGGCACCCACGTGTGCCCCTCCCCTTGGCACACGTGGGACCCTTGATCGGCCGGCCGGCCGGTAGAAGGAGGAAGGAAGAACTCACAATCTCACCCGCTTTCTCACAAGGTACACGCGATCATCCTTTTAATTTTTGAGGTAACCTCTCTGGCGATCACCCTCCTTAGAGCATCACATGCTCCTTTTGTTCTTTTCTTTATTATTTCCACATATCATGCTTAACTCCATCCATATTTTTTTTCTTAATATCTCCCCCTTCTCTTAAAGAAATTTTAAATTTCTTTTCTTTTTAAAAATGTCTATGTGACACGTTCACAAATTGGCGATCACGGTGGGACCCTTGATGTTTTTATTTTGATTACCCCTCCATTGGCACCCACGTGTGCCCCTCCCCTTGGCACCCTTGCGTGCCCCTCCTTTGGCACCCACGTATGCCCCTCCTTAGTGCTCCACGTAGCACACTCCCCTTGTGCACCACGTGCACATCTCCCACTGGATTAGCCAATTTTTGAATTGTCCATAACTTTTTTAAGAAAAGAAATTTGATTTCTATTAGTTTTCATCATTTTTTGTTCTCTGGAACTAATTAGCGTCTGCCCTGCAGCCGCTATTTTATCACTCAATGACCGCTCACAGAGGCGCTGTTTCCATTTATTTCCAGTATTTTCATCATTTTTATAATCAACGCCCCTCCACAGAGGCGTCATTCCCGCATTCAACGCCTCACATCAAGGCGTCAATTCTGCCGTTACTGTTGATTTTCTTACTCTGGTCACTGTTCACTCATATCTGACGCCCCTCCACAGAGGCGTTATTTTCATATTCAACGCCTCACACCAGGGGGCTATTTTACTTTCCTGTTCACTGTTTGCCACTGTTTACAGTGATTAGCGACTGACACCTAGTCACTGTTTATTGAGACCGCGACTTCTGTCAGGCCGTCATTTTGTTCTGTTTTCACAGAACCTTGGTTATTGCTGTTATCTTCACCTGTTGGTTGCATCATTGATTATCTGATTATTAATGCTTGATCTGCCCGCATTAGCTTGCATTCTAGGGCATTTGGTTGAGAGACCTCTTCTCTCTACACTTCTAGGATTCCACACCCTTTTCTTAGAATTGGAATGACACTCCATTGAGCATTCCGTCTCTTTGGACTGGAAATTCCTTTTCCAAGGCCTCCCTAAGTCCCCGCACCTGTGGATTCCCTCACGGACGTCGGGCCGGTTGTACCACTTGAAGTACCCGGAGTTTAGTTAACCCATACGTTGGTAAGGAGAGAGAAAGAACTTAGTTGACCCAGAGATTACACCCAAACTTGAAACTAAGACCCACATTGAAGAAGAGAGAATTGATCACACATTAAAAAAAATCCACTTTAATCTCAAAAGAGAAACTTAAAACTTTGGGTTCATTACAACTTGAGTGAAAAATTTGTTTGATTGGGTGATTATCTCTTACTTCTACTTATCGGTTTGAAATATTTTCCTCTCCTTAAACATGCAACTTCGTTCAGATAAAATCATTAACATGGCCAACTATGGATATTCCTATGATGGTTATGAGGAGGGTCAATTTGACCTATCCTATGAGGTCCCCCCTCAAGATTCCACTCATTATGAGGGAAATTATGCTCCCTCTCATGCTTATTATTCACAAGTTCATGTGGTTGATACCACTTCTCAAGAGGTTGAGCCTTCCTCTCAAGCTCAACCTACCACACAAAACACATCTGGGGATGTTGCCCCATCTTTCAATCTTAATGATTTGATCCATGCTTTGTCTCAATTGGATGATTCCCAACGTCAGGCGGTCCAGGCCGCCCTAAAAGGGAAATATGTCCCTTCATCTTCAAACCCCCCTCAGGCCGCGGGTGGCCATCCATCTCTTAATGACCAGGCGGTCTCACAGAAAATTCCTTCACGTCCACCAACTCCTATCATGGCTAGGCTGGCTCAACTGGCAAGCCACTCAGTGGTTAGGCCCCAATATCCTCCACCTCCCCAAATCTTAAGGAGGCCTATGCCAAATACGCTCCCTTCTAATCCGGCCCCAGTCGAGTCCGACACCAACACCATACTCCTCCAGAAGATAGCTAGTATGGAGGAGCAGCTTAAGAAAGTCACAGCACCGAAGAATGCTCCAGAGATTGCTCTCCCCACATTGCCAGTTTTCCATTTGCCTTCTTCCGAGATGCCAAATTTTCGGCGCTACAATGGAACGGGTAACCCGTTCATTCATTTGAAAGATTTTATGTACGAGACTTCATTCTGGCAGGACAATAAGATCTCTTTGGCCTATTTATTTAGAAGATCTCTAGATGGTCCGGCACTCGAATGGTTCTATTCTTTGGAGCCGGCCGAAGATGGTGATTTTGATATTGTTCAGTGGAAATTTTTACAGAAATATAAGGACTGTGTGGGTCCGTCTTTGTCAGTCACAGATCTGGTTGCTGAGAAGATGAAGCCCGAGGAGGACTTCATTCTGTTTGCCGATAGGTGGAGGGCTATGGCTGAGAAATTGAAAGACACACTTTCAGAAACGGAACAGGTTAAAATGATTATATCAAATTCTACTCCACATTTTCATCATATTCTGGCCATGAATAGGCTAAGCACTATGGAAGAGCTCTATGAGAGAGCTAGGTACATACATAACCAAATGAAAGACTCACCCATCATGGGCATGTTTGAACAGAAACCAAGGCTGGTCAGGAAGACCACTAATGTCAACAATAGTGGTGGCACAACCGAGAGTACTGTGACAAATGAGTAGGTGGGCGTGGCTGGCAACCCCGCACCTTTCCGCCACCCTAACCCAAGACCTCCACAACCCCCACAACAACTCACCTTCTTTAATCCCGCTCCCCAAGCAAATATTCCCCCTCGACCTTTTCATCCTCTTCCACAAAATCAAGCCGTCCATCCAAACCCACCAGTTCCCCAGCAATACCATCAAGTGCCACCACCCACCAATTATGGTCCCCAGTAGCCAAGAAGACCACTAGGCCCCAAAAGGGCCCAATACCCTCCGTTACCCGAGAGCCTTCCTGATATCTTTAATGCACTCATGGCCGCCAACCTTCTCACCTTGCCAAAGGAAAGAACGGCCTGACCCGCTAATGTGGACACCTCTCGGTATTGTGTCTTCCATCGACAGCCTGATCATAATATAGATCACTGCTTTCATTTTAAAGATTATATCTATGACTTGAATGATCAGGGTGGTATCAATTGGGATGAGATGAGGCAGTTCATTACAACCTTAAAGGCAAGAAGACCTCCTCGACAGCAATAGGCTCAGCAACCGCCTCAGCAGCAAGTTCAACCTCCTCCTCAACAGCAGCAAGCTTCCGCACCTCAACCGGACATGGGAATTGTCCATAATCCACTGTCGGAGCACCCTCCGAATCAGCAAGTAAACCATGTTACCTCCTTTTATGAAGTGGAAAGAGGACAAGGGTGGCATGAAGAGAACGCCTCTATCGGGGCTTTAAATCAAACTCCAACCCAACTACCCCGTCTCTTAAGAACACCTCTTCATCCAACACTTTCTCCCCAACCCTCGCGTCCCCTTTTACGCACCACTAACCAAATTCCCTCCACCACCACTAATCCCTTACCAACTAGGCCGCTCCTCATTCGCCCTCCACCATCTTCCACACCACAATAAACTTCCCCTCCCGTCACCAATTCCTCTCTCTTGCCATTTAGGTCACTCTTTATTCCCCCCTCGCCAACACCTAATCCCTCCGCTACCACCAATCCTCCGCCACCCACAAATCCTCCATTTTTTCCTAGACCCCTCCTCATTCGGCCTACACCTCCCTTAGCCGTCCAGGCACCTCCTATTACTCCCGTTACCGCTATCCCTCAACCAGCAAGATCCCTCATAAGGGATCCACCTTTGGTCACCCCTCCGGCATCCACTAACCCAAACATCCCATCTTCCTCTTCCATCAATCCTCAGCCACAACACAACCCGACAGAGGCGCGATCACCGCAAACCATGGTGCTCCGCAGTGGACGGATGTTCCATCGTGTATTTCCCCAAAGAGAACCGGAGCCCGCACAGGGGCAAGAAGAACAAGAGCAAGAATAGGAATCTATACCGGGCACACAATATGACTTGCTAAAGCACCTAGATAAGACCCCGGTAAGGATTTCCATTCTAGAGCTGATAAAGAGATCCACCATTCACCAGCAAGCTTTGAAAGAATATTTACAAAAGGTGATGATTAATGAGGACATTCCAGCTGAACAGATTATGTCAGTTTTGACACTGACATGTGGTCAGCCAGCTATTATTTTCCATGAGCATGAGTTAGCTCCGAAGCCAGCCAGGAAATATGCCCTATGTATCACAGTTGACATTAATAAAGTGGCAGTTAAACAATGTTTAGTTGATACTGGAGCATCCATTAATGTGCTGCAGTCAAGCACTTTGAAGATGTGTGGCACCCCAGACAGTCAGATTCGGCCATCTACCATTACAGTCACTGCTTATGATAACACTAAGAAGCCACCTTTGGGCATGATTACTTTAAAAGTTGGGCTGGGTCCAATCTCGATCACAGTAGACTTCCATATTCTGGACATGGATCCAACCTTCAATGGCATTTTAGGCCGCCCTTACATCCAAGAGCTTGATGCTGTGCCCTCCACTAATCACCAATGCATAAAGTTTCCTCATAAAGGGCGCATCATCAAAGTCACAAGCATGCCTATTCTGCCATCAGAGGATATACACTCAGCAACATCAGTACCTTCCATATGTCCTTCCAATAGGCCTTTGCTCTTAGTGTTAGATGTTGCCGACCCACGACAGGATTTGTTAAGGCCTCCAGTCACAACACTTGCATCAGTTTTAATGACACCCCTACCCTCCAAGGGGAAGAAGAAGAAGAATATGATGAATACCCCAGGATGGACTATTTTAATGAAAATGGGGTACAGAACCGGCAAAGGCCTAGGTGCTAACCTCCAGGGCAGAGTGAAGCCCATTAAAAATTACAAGCTCATTAAACGAGGTGGCTTAGGATACAAAGGACCAGGCAAGGAACATGGTAAACACGAAAGAGAGCCGTGGGCTGTTATGACTTCCACTCTCAAGACAGATAGACAACCCCTCACATGGACCCTGCAAACACACTTTGTAAAAGGGGGTACTCAATATGATGAGCAAACCACATTAGTTACTTCTATGCTGGACTATCAAGATGTGCATGCACGTCAGTTTGCTCGCCATATAGCTCCGCTGGTCACATACAAAGCTCTGGAGTCTTTGAGGCCCGACAAAAGAAGAAAGATGGATGACCCGGAATGTGAATGGTATAGATGATTTGATATGAATGACATCGCCATTGCTCTAAGCCGTCTATTCATGCCGACTGATCCGGAATGGCTGCCGCTTATTCATGAGTTAATAGAAACGCCGGCAGTGATTACAGATAAGAGGCAGCTCGATCTTAAGCAACTATACAGATACTGGAGAGCCAGATGTGCCGTATGAAGAAGGTTTCACGGTGGATAAGCTGTGGGCCGGCCTTTTTTCTCTTAATTCTGTGCATCCATCGCTTATCACTTTCTGGTGCTCCAAGATGTTGTTCCCCGATATTTCTAGACCACCCGCGGTCTTGATTACTCTTTCTCCGAATTTCTTTCAAGTTTCTTCAATTCCTCCTTTGCTCCTCGAGCAATTTTCTCAACTCTCCATTGTGCCCCCGCGTGGGCAACCTCTTCTCCAATCTTTCTCTAATCTTTCAATCTCAACACCACCCCCTATTCCTTCCATTGTTTTATTCTTTAAAACAAAAAAAAACGTCAAAATTCAAACTTTCCAATCTTCCATCTCTATTGAAGAGACCTCCTATCTTGCTCAAGAGTGTGCCCCAATCCAAGGGCCACTCTTTCAAGGTTCGTTGGCGGACCTCCTTTTCTCCTCTGATGAGGAGGCCTCTCTTGTACCTTCTCCTGTATCCACTGTTGAGGTACAAGGCACGGATTCAGAGGGGGGGGGGGTGAATGAATCCCCGATCAAAACTATTGTGGAATAAAACTTTTGCCTCCATGGGACTACAAGCTTTCTCACTCAGAAATCCGACAGCTTAACTCACAAGAGCACTTGCCACGAGAAACACTAAGAAGCAAATGCTTCTGCTAAACGTTCTATCATACACTTGTCAGTTGAAACGAATTCAAGCAGAAATCACATATACTGAAATGGAGTGCCCAAGCAACTTGAGAAGTGGGGAAAGAAGATATGGAAGATGTACGCAAAGCAACCAACAATGCAATATGATTTTTAGGTGGTTCGGTCCACAGACCTACGTCCACCCCACACTCTAACCAGAGTGTGGCTTACTGCTGCCAAACAGCTTGAAACCGATGGGTGTCACAACTTACCTACAAACGCTGCCTAACAGCTTGAACCAGAGGAACACACTACTCTCTTCTTCCTACCCGGAAGGAACCACTAGTGACACCCAGTCACTAGCAACCAGAGACCCAAGTCTCTCTTCCTCTAAACCAGAGGGAAATCACAAGCGACACCCAGTCACTTGCTAACCGGAGGACCAATCCTCCCTTCCTCCAACCCGGAGGGAACCTAGCGACACCAAGTCACTAGCAACCAGAGACCCAAGTCTCTCTTCTCCTGAGTCCACAGGAGGAACCCTGACCTCAAACCAGAGAATTGGAAAACACAGTTAAAAAAAAAACAAGTATGAGAAAATTCAGCCATGGAAAGTTGGAAATCAAGCATAAGAATGTAGCTCTCGCAGGAGCATGTTGGTCTGGATCTGATCTAGAAACCAACAGATAGCAGATCTTCAATTTGCTTCAGCAGCTTCACTATCTCTCTTCTTCCTCGAACTCTCTCTTTTTCAGCACTCTCACACTACTACATTCTATTCTTCTCTTTTCTGTTCGTCTCACACTTCTCTTCTATGCTACTGTTCTCAGACAATTCCTATTTTTCTATTCTTCTCTTTTTCTCCAGGTATTCTATCTTGCTCGTAGGAGGAAGGTCTTTTATATTCGTTTTGTCTGGGACCCACGAGCTCACGTACTCGGTGTGTGGAAGGCTCGTTCCCGCCAAGAAGCTTCAGTAAGCTTTCAGCCACGTGTCAGAATCTCAATGTTTAGCTATCCACGTGGCAGCTTCTTCGAATAATGATCAGCCTTGGATCACGTGCCAGTTGTTTGCTCTACTATCCTCACGAGCTCTTGTTCTTCTGCTCCTTGTGAGTTAAGTGCTCAGGTGCACATCAGATGCTCGAACCGTGGTTTTCCTCAATTGATCACTTGCGTGCTTAAGTTCCATATAAATGCATGCACCGACTTAGTTTGCTGTCCTGGCCGTGCTGGCGAAGGCATTGCACCGACTTGCTAGAGTAGTCGTGCTGGCAAGGAAGTTGCATTGACATGCTCGTGCAGAGAAGAGATGCTTCGACTTTGAAGCTCATCCATATGAAAATCTGTTAACACGGCAGTCAAATGCACAAACTTAATAAGGCGTACAAGCTAGCGTGCACGAGCTTAGTAGATGTGATTCAAGAGAGTATGCACAGACATAACCTGAATGCAGAGTTAAGAAATGCATAAACTGCGTGTGTGCAAGGCAAGGAATGCAGTGACTCTATGCATGCAGAGTACATGCTCTGCATAGACTGAAAATGCCATGAAAAGATGCACAGACCTTATATGGCTGTAGGGCTGAAAGATGCACAGACTTAGTGTGTGCATGATGCAAAGAATGCACTGACCCTATATGCCATAAGCCTAATGTCCATGGACCTTGCATTTGCAAGGAATAAGATTGCATCGACCTTTAAAGCTGTGCACAATGAGTTGCACGGACTTGGCCATGCAAAAGACAAAGTATGCTCAGACCTTCAGTGTGCATAGACTTTAAGTGCTTATGAAGAGATGTGCACAGACCAGCATGATGTAAATGTGCTCAGACCTAGTATGACCTTAAAGCAGAGCTTGCATAGATCTCAGTATGACTAAGGTGAATCGTGCACCGACTATGTACCAACTAGCATGAAAACGAGCACATCAGTAAGAATATGCACCGACCTAGTGCTAGCCCATAGCAGAAGTTGCACAGACCTTAGGTTCCGTCAAATCAAATGTGCACTGTGATAAACATGCAAGAAGATAAATGTGCACTAACGCAAATGCACAAACACAAGAGTTGCATGGACCTATCATCTACGTAGTCGAGGAGTGTAGTGAAACTGTGCAAACATGTACAGGCTTACCACAGGCTTACCTTATGCAAGGAAACCGACCTTCCATAGAAGGAGTAGGAAAGTGCACCGACCTTGAGATGCATCTTTGCGAGGTTTGCACCGGTGCTTCAGTGAAGTGCACCGACTAGAGAAAGCAAGGTGGCCGAATGTGCACGAACTTATGTATGCGAGATGCAACATGCACCGACTTGAAGGATGCACTGACTTGAATACACAAACCAAGATGCATGTGAAAGTTAACATGCACTGACTTTGATGTGCAGCCTAGCTAGGATATGCACTGTCCTGACTTGGCAAAAATTGCACCGACTGTATGCAAGTAACATGCAGACTTATACTGATGCACACGATGCCTAAGCAACAAACATTCAATATAGACATTCAATCTTGTATGCAAACACATGCTGACTTATAGTGTTTGCTATCATCAAAACCACAGGGGCACAATAATCTCCCCCTTTTTTATGATGGCAACACTATGAGTCAACATTGACTTGACTCTCATGGCATATTATTCTTCCCCTTTGACTTCAGCAAAAAAGAAATAGTTTGAAAGAGAAATATAAGCATGCATGAAATGATTGAAATAAAAACTCCCCCTTTGACTAAGACATGAAGGCATAGAAAAGCTATTCTCCCCCTTAATGACACAACATGAATGCAACAAGAGGATCATGGATGATCAGCAACCACAGGATCGGTGAGATTGAAAGTCTGATACCTGGTACATTGATATAGCAGTTCGGATCATGATCTCCAAACCAAAGTATTTGAGAAGAGAAGATTTTCAGTGAGGTTCCCAATCCATATATCCATGTTTAAAGTTTCAGAATCTTCTATTATAAAAGCTTATGAAATGGCTTTAATTGACAAGCATGGTTTAAGAATGATGTACACAAGGTTTGTCAATAAAATATAATACTCATATTTGAAGCAAATTTTTTTTTAATAAAAATGAACCAATATCTCATATAACATTCTACTTCAAACTCCTTTCATCTTACATAATTAATTCCATTGACTTCTTTAGGAAAAACAGTCAAGAGTATTGAGGTTAAACAAAATGACACTTAGTGAATTTTGAATTGCAAGGGTTACAACAAATCTTTTTCACTTTTGCTTTTAACATTGAGCTTAGTGACCAGACAAATGTCATTTATACCTTTGACATTAAGGGTACACGTGGGTTAGACGCCAGTACCCCCAGTTACTAAACATAAACTACCATATCTGTCTCTGATAAAAAATTACACAGATGATTTACACCTTTGACATTAAGGGTACACGTTTTTTAGACACCAGTACCCCCAGTTACTAAGTGAAACCATCCCTATAGATTTGACCATATGAACAGAGGTAACATGAAGCACTTCATGACATAAATTCCTCTCCATTTCTTTGATGGAGGGTTCAATTTCTCAGTGCAATTCAGTCATTACTCTGCCACAATATTCATTTCTTTTACAATGATTTTACTGTTGCTGCCCTTTTAACTTTCAAAGTGACTTGTTTAAAAATAATACAGGTTACATGCATTTCAACCAAAGTAAATCAAGGTTTCAATTTTCAGATGTCGGAAGATCTTACATGAACTTACATGAGACAGTCATTTAAGGTTTATTAAAAAAAACCGATTCAGATATTTTCATGTCCATCAAATTCAAACTTAGGAATACATAAGACTTAAACCAATTCAAATCAACAAACATTCTTAAACCTGTATAATAGAAGATTCTTCATTAAAGATGATTTCAGATTTGTGAAAAGGTACACAAACTGATATTACTTCACTTCTCTGTACGATTAACATAGACAAGGCATTCAGCAACAAGAGACATTTGACAAGCATGCATAGAGAGTAAGACAAATGGAACTCATGCTTGCAACAGGTATGATCAATATGCATTAGATAGATTTACAAGAAACCAATAGCTGAGTCTGAAATACAGACAGATCAGCTTGACATGTATTGACAATGAATGAAGGGCAAGGATTTTATCATCAAGAGAGAATATGAGATTTGGATAGCCAGATAGGAGGTGTTCAAAGTGTGAAGGACTGATGAAACTAAAATGCTCCCCCTGTCTAGATGCAATGAGATTCTTCTTATTGGATTTTTCACATATAATGGTATGCAATGCTCTACACCACATGTATGCACATTCAATGCATTTTCTAAAGATGTTTCCTAATTCTGAATGTCCTGACATTCATGCAAAAATAACTAAACTCCCCCTGACAGAATGCATATCATCCAATTGAAGCATTAAACATGATTTCATGATTCACACATATGAAACAGATATGCAGTGCAGCCAGAGAAAGAATACCATAAACTCCAAGTCCATTTCTGATTTTTGGAGTAATTTCAATTAAGCACAGACAGATTAGCATGATATGCGACTATCTAAAACACATAATTTCAGATGACATAATTTAAAACAGGTTTTCAGAACTGACCTGAAGAGTGCAATCCTAGGGTTCCCATTTTTTGAGTGCCTTGGTTTATTAACCCCTTTATTCCATTCCAAGACACACCTGCAAGTTAGCACACTATTTGGCATGGGCAGGTACCCAAACAGTCTTGGGTCTTGCATGGTTAATAGCACCTTTGGTGGATGCTTTCCACAGTCCTTGGGCTTTTGAGTCATCAAATATCATCAAACGACAGTCATTCATGGAGTGCCCAGATTGCCCACAATAGTGACAGAAAAATACATGCTTTGATTTCTTGTTATGTACATGAAATTTCTGTCATTAGCATGAACATATTGTTTTCCATAACCTGCCATCCAGCAGTCAGAGGCTCCGTGGCCTGACCTTCCACATTCAAAACATGCAAGAGATTTTTCCTTAAAAGCAAAATTATTTCTACCAAAAGCATTTTCTTTTGTAGAAAGGTTGACATGTTTAGAGTTGAATTTTCTGCCTTGAACGTGCCAACAGTCCTTGACTGTGTGGCCATGCTTTCCACAGTGAGAGCAAGCAGAAGAGTTTCTTCTATGAAAACCTGACTAGAATTCAGTAGCCATATGACCAGACTTGTCAGATAAATGGCAATGAGGTCTCCTTGGAACAGTGGTTCTCCTTGGAGCCTTGAACTCATTCTTCTTCAAGAACCAGCAATCATGCTTTGCATGACCAGATCGTCCACAATGGGAACATTTGAGTTTCCTCTTCTGGGCAAACTGATTCTTGGGTGAGCTTTTAATAAAATGCATATGTGTATTTCCTGAATTTTCAATTTTCTTTATTCTATTATGAGCATTCAATTCATCAGATTTCAAGATATAGCAGTTGTGCATCATATGACCGAATCTTCCATAATAATGACATGATCCCTTTTTAGTATGAGTGTGTGAGAGATCATGTGACTTCTGTGCAGCATTCTTTGTATCAACATGAGTGCTTTGTTCTTTTTCTGTATATTTTCATTCTTTTTCAGTTTCTGAATTTGTTCTGCTGATTTGGGACTGACTGTAGATTTTTGATTTTTCTGAGCATCGAATTCGAAGATAGGTACACTAGATGTGCTAGTTGGCTCAGAACTACACACAAATGAAGTGTGAATCTTACTGTTAAAGCCCTTTTTATTAGCTGGGTTAAAACCCAGACCCTCACGTTGGAAATTAATTTTGCTACCAAGGAGCTTATCCAAATTATCACTTCCACTCACAAATTTAGCCAAAGATTCATTCAAACTTGAAATCTCAGATTGTAGTTTGGAAACATGAAGCTCATAGTTAGCAATTTTATCTTCATAGCACACAGCCTTTTCGTTTAACACCTGATTGATGGTCCTTAGGCTAGCAATTTCTTGTTCAGCATTCAGCAACTCACTAGAGTTCACCAGGCTTACACTCTTCCCTTTTTCTAAAGTGATTAGCCTCTCAGACATAGCTAAGTTTAGGTGTTTCAGCTTGTTAATTTCCTCTTTCAATTTACTATTTTGCTCCTGGAGTTCATCACCAACCACCCAATCATCTAAAGAAAACTGACATCCATAAAACATTTCTTGTTATTTTTCAGATTGAAGTTTGTCGAGATTTTTCTAAAGCTCTAAATTTATTACTCTATCAGCCTCCAGTTTTTCAGAAATCAATCTATTTTCACTTTCAAGATTCATTGATTTGTGTTCAGATTCCTTAGACTATTTTTTGAGTTTTTCATTCTCAGATTTCAAATATTCCAATTCAGAACTAACACACTTTAAATCTTTTACCAGTTTTTTATTCTGAACTACATTATTGTTATGACCCTGATCATCATCAATCAAGCTAAGTCTTTCCTTTAGTTCAGAAATTTCACAAACAAAGCTCTTGATTTTCCTTTTTGTGTAAACTAATTTGTTTCATAAGCGTTTCTTTTTCAGATTTCAAATGATCTAAATCTGAGGTAACAGAATCAAACTCTTTTAGTTGTCTTCTAAATATGTCATTTTCTGTTTTCAGGATTTCCATGTCCTCACCTCCAGAATTAGCATTCGCATGATTATTTAACTTCTTTTTCAGAGATTTATTTCATTTTTTCAACTGTTCGCAAGAACCAAGCAAATCATTGTATGCTCCAATCCAATCATCCACATTATAATTATCAAATTCAGAAGGTACCTCATCTTCGTCTTCTTCTTCATTTTCTTCTTGCTGTCCATCATCGTCAACCATCAGATATGTGTTGCGATTCCTGGTAAGCTTCAGTTTCTCCAAAATCTCCTTGGCAGACCTACATGAAGAAACACATGAAATTAGAGCTCTATCAAGTGATGCTTTCATTAAATCTAATGCTCTAGAGTTGACAGAGTCTTTCAATCTATCCTTATCAGTCCATTTAGATTTATCCCTCGATAATTTATGTGGACCGTGAGTTATCACCTTCCAAAGGTCAGGATCGGTTGATTTTACATACCGATGGAAGTTCTCTAACCAAGGATCAAAATCATTACCTCTAAATATTGGGGGATGAGCCATCGAGAGATGATAAATGCACCGTAATCAGTTGAGCAAAGCGAGGCACTAAATTAGTGAAACAAAACACTGAACATAAGAGACCCACTCTGAAATGCACCACAAAAGTTGCAGGATCTGCTGCGGATCGTTGGATCCAAAGCACAGCAACCCGCTCTGATACCACTTGATGGGGTGCAAGGCACGGATTCAGAGGGGGGGGGGGTGAATGAATCCCCGATCAAAACTATTGCGGAATAAAACTTTTGCCTCGATTCAATGTAGTCTCATGGGACTACAAGCTTTCTCACTCAGAAATCCGACAGCTTAACTCACAAGAGCACTTGCCACGAGAAACACTAAGAAGCAAATGCTTCTGCTAAACGTTCTATCATACACTTGTCAGTTGAAACGAATTCAAGTAGAAATCACATATACTGAAATGGAGTGCCCAAGCAACCTGAGAAGTGGGGAAAGAAGATATGGAAGATGTACGTAAAGCAACCCACAATGCAATAGGATTTTTAGGTGGTTCGGTCCACAGACCTACGTCCACCCCACACTCTAACCAGAGTGTGGCTTACTACTACCAAACAGCTTGAAACTGCTAGGCGTCACAGCTTGCCTACAAACGCTGCCTAACAGCTTGAACCAGAGGAACACACTCCTCTCTTCTTCCTACTCAGAAGGAACCACTAGTGACACCCGGTCACTAGCAACCAGAGACCCAAGTCTGTCTTCCTCTAAACCAGAGGGAAATCACAAGTGACACCCAGTCACTTGCTAACCGGAGGACCAATCCTCCCTTCCTCCAACCCGGAGGGAACCTAGTGACACCAAGTCACTAGCAACCAGAGACCCAAGTCTCTCTTCTCCTGAGTCCACAAGAGGAACCCCGACCTCAAACCAGAGAATCGGAAAACACAGTTAAAAAAAACAAGTATGAGAAAATTCAGCCACGGAAAGTTAGAAATCAAGCATAAGAATGTAGCTCTCGCTGGAGCATATTGGTCTGGATCTGATCCAGAAGCCAACAGATAGCAGATCTTCATATTGCTTCAACAGCTTCATTATCTCTCATCTTCCTTGAACTCTCTCTTTTTCAGCACTCTCACACTACTGCATTCTATTCTTCTCTTTTCTATTCGTCTCACACTTCTCTTCTCTGCTATTGTTCTCAGACTTATTTTTCTATTCTTCTCTTTTTCTCCAGGTATTCTATCTTGTTCGCAGGAGGAAGGTCTTTTATATTCATTTTGTCTGGGACCCACGAGCTCACGTACTCGGCGTGTGGAAGGCTCGTTCCCGCCAAGAAGCTTCAGGAAGCTTTCAGCCACGTGTCAGAATCTCAATATTTAGCTATCCACATGGCAGCTTCTTCGAATAATGATCAGCCTTGGATCACGTGCCAGTTGTTTGCTCTGCTGTCCTCACGAACTCTTGTTCTTCTGCTCCTCGTGAGTTAAGTGCTCAGGTGCACATCAGATGCTCGAACCATGGTTTTCCTCAATTGATCACTTGCGTGCTTAAGTTCCATATAAATGCATGCACCGACTTAGTTTGCTGTCCTGGTCGTGCTGGCGAAGGCATTGCACCGACTTGCTAGAGTAGTCATGCTGGCAAGGAAGTTGCATTGACTTGCTCGTGCAGAGAAGGGATGCTTCGACTTTGAAGCTCATCCATATGAAAATCTGTTCACACGACAGTCAAATGTACAGACTTAATAAGGCGTACAAGCTAGCGTACACGAGCTCAGTAGATGTGATTCAAGAGAGTATGCATAGAAATAACCTGAATGCAGAGTTAAGAAATGCACAAACTGCATGTGTGCAAGGCAAGGAATGCAGTGACTCTATGCATGCAGAGTACAAGCTCTGCACAGACTGAAAATGCCATGAAAAGATGCACATACCTTATATGGCTGTAGGGCTGAAAGATGCACAGACTTAGTGTGTGCATGATGCAAAGAATGCACTGACCCTATATGCCATAAGCCTAATGTCCATGGACCTTGCATTTGCAAGGAATAAGATTGCATCGACCTTCAAAGCTGTGCACAATGAGTTGCACGGACTTGGCCATGCAAAAGACAAAGTATGCTCAGACCTTCAGTGTGCATAGACTTTAAGTGCTTATGAAGAGATGTGCACAGACCAGCATGATGTAAATGTGCTCAGACCTAGTATGACCTTAAAGCAGAGCTTGCATGGATCTCAGTATGACTAAGGTGAATCGTGCACCGACTATGTACCAACTAGCATGAAAACGAGCACAATAGTAAGAATATGCACCGACCTAGTGCTAGCCCATAGCAGAAGTTGCACAGACCTTAGGTTCCGTCAAATCAAATGTGCACTGTGATAAACATGCAATAAGATAAGTGTGCACTGACGCAAATGCACAAACACAAGAGTTGCATGGACCTATCATGTACGCAGTCGAGGAGTGCAGCGAAACTGTGCAAACATGTACATGCTTACCACAGGCTTACCTTATGCAAGGAAACCCATTGCACCGACCTTCCATAGAAGGAGCAGGGAAGTGCACCGACCTTGAGATGCATCTTTGCGAGGTTTGCACAGGTGCTTCAGTGAAGTGCACCGACTAGAGAAAGCAAGGTGGCCGAATGTGCACGAACTTATGTATGCGAGATGCAACATGCACCGACTTGAAGGATGCACTAACTTGAATACACAGACCTAGATGCACGTGAAGGTTAACATGCACTGACTTTGATGTGCAGCCTAACTAGGATATGCACTGTCCTGACTTGGTAAAAATTGCACCGACTGTATGTAAGTAACATGCAGACTTATACCGATGCACACGATGCATAAACAACAAACATTCAATACAGACATTCAATCTTGTATGCTAACACATGTTGACTTATAGTGTTTGCTATCATCAAAATCACATGGGCACAACACCCATTGCGTCTTCCACTTCTTCTCTTCCTCCTCTAGGTCAGGGTAGTTCGTCTAGCTTGTCATCTTGCTCCTCTCCCTCTTCATCTAATAAAAATCTTGGGGTAGATGCTCATAAGAAAGCCAAGGGTAGGCAGATTCCTCGTAGGTTCTTGCTAGATCTAGTTAGAAGATGCCGGGCATGTTTAGCTCTTCCCGAGTTCCTAGAGGATCTGATTCTCCTGCCGGATTTAGAATGTGAGGATATAAGTTCTATATATGAAGGGTTTGGTATTTATGAAATCATGAATGATGAAGACCCTATTGAAGAGGGTGATGACGAATTCGAAGAATATGAGGACGAGGATGATACTTTTGCTAGTGGCATAAGGAGATTTGACGAACCATCAACCTCAGTAGAAGAACCCACCAAAGAGATCAATCCGGGTACTGAGGAAAACCCTAGGATCGTCTTCATCAGCAAAAACTTGCCGCCTTCGAAGAAGAGGCGCTCATTCAAGTTCTTCGAGAATATAAGGACGCGTTTGCATGGAGCTATGAAGATATGCCTGAAGTCCCGCAATCAATGGCACCCAAGAGGGGGGTGAATTGGGTGATCTCAAAATTTTAACAAAGCTAAACTCAATTTAAAGATTACGTGAGGACACTAAGGAACAAGAGCAGGATAAACTAGATCTATCAAAATCAATCACTACAATAACCCTTGGTACTAGGCGGAGTTAACAAATCCGTAGATTCACTCACACAAACTGCTATCTTTCCGGCAAGAGTAACCTTGTCAGTCCGAATTCAGCTTTTGATATACCGAGGATCTATTTGAAAGTTATCAGTTAATCTAGATCTAAAGGATGCAATAAATCTAATTCCACAAGCATGCGTAGAAGGGAGACAGGAGAAAAGGAACAAACCACAATGAGACAACAATTTTTAGGTGGTTCGGATGCCACAACGGCAACCTACGTCCACCCCTCACCGACGGTGAGGATCCACACACTATCTTGTAAAGTGTTACAAGATGAGCCGCACACACACATACATTGGGAAGGAGAGCTCCCAGGAAGGTGTAAGAACACCTTAACACACACAGAACTACAACAGATTAAACACACACACACACACACACACACACGGATCTAGGAAGATCCACACACACAGAAATGTTTGAAGATTACAGAAACCACAAATAAAGCTCAAGAGAAAATGTGAAAGTAGAACACAAGAAAAGAATCTTGATTTGCTCCCCCTTAGTGGATGACGAAGGCTTTGGATGCAGCTTGATCTCTTGGCTTGATCTTCACTTGAATGGATTGCAGATTTGCTTGAGAGCTTGAATGTTGGATGTAGAATCCCTTTGGACGAAACACTGTTCACGTAGCTACAGTAGCCTTCTCACCCCTTCAATAGCCTTCTTGATCTCTACAAGTGATTAGGGTTTTTTGATCCCTCAAAGAGATGTTTTATAGACCTAGGGTGGTCAATAGACAACCCATGAACCAGATCCATAAAACCTGGAAGGTTTGGTGGCTTTGGGATTAAACAATACCAAGAGAAGATGCTTCTTTCGAGATGGCCAAAAGTCAACTTTTATGGGCTTATCGGGGCTGGCGATCGACCTGTAGAGGCCAGCGGTCGACCGCTCTGAGCATTCATGTAGCCATTTGGTTGCTGGAAAAATAGGTCGACCGCTAGGGTTGTAGCAACCCTAATAAATGAATAATTGAAATGAATTAAAACATATATATTACAGAAGTAATATATATAAAAGGAATAGGGTTAATTGGACGAAATAAAACAAATTAAAAATAACGCCTCTTATTAAGGCGTTAATTTATAAAGAAACGCCTCTATCCATGGCGTGAATAAAGAAAGGACGCCCACACCTACGGTCGTCAGTTCTCACGCGACCAAATGGGTAAGTAAAAGAAACGCCCCTATCTTGGGCGTGTTTTAAAACACGAAACGCCCTTTTTCAAGGCGCTTTTTAAGAAACGCCCTTATGCAAGGCGTTAATTAAAGAATACACGCCCTGACCAAAGTCGTTAATTCCATTCGGGAACCGTTCGTCCCAGAGCTCATCCAGAGTAAGTGATAAGTATTAGAAAGAGTTATAACGTGGCAATAACTCTATCTTAGAAACATTACTTCTAATCAAACTCTAGCCCTAATAGGATTCCCAAAAAAATCCTATAAATAGTCTTGATCGAACAACCCTAAACCTATTTGATTCATTCGACTGCAGAGGTACGTGAAGAACAAACTGTTCTTCTAATTCCTTTTGTTCTCTGCTTTGCCTACGTGAAGAACTAATGATTCTTCACCCTCTTTCTTCTTACAGGTTGAAGAAGCCTAGACTTCGTGAAGAACAAGGGTAAGTTCTTCTATCTTCCATCTTCAGCCAAGCATTATGAAGAAATTACTAATATCTCTTCATATCCCTCTGTAGGAAAACTCTAGTGATCTATCAAAGAACAAAGGTTCTTTGCCTGCTGCTGGTTGCTGCTGTTAGAAGCTTCAGGGTGTTCTTATCAAGATCTTCACGTGTCTTTCATCTTCAAATCCATTATTAAGGTAGGACTTTCTCAAGTTATTGTAGCCCAAATAAGAATTAATGCAAGATATCTATACATAAGCATGGCATGCATACTGTTTATAAGGTTTTTATTTCGTTCTCTGCAATATTTTGAAAGAAACGCCCTTGACCAGGGCGCTAATTTAAAATACACGACCATGCAGTGGTCGTCAATTTAATATTTGACGACATGTACGCAGGCGTTAATTTCATAAGACTCACCTGAAAATTGATAATCGATCCTGTTTAAAATTCAATAAATTATGAAATATAGATTCTAATATCTTGCATACCCCTACCTGTGAATTCCTGTTATACTGCAACGACATGTCTCATGTCCCTTGAAATTTTATTTCCTGTAATATTGTAAAATTCTTGAAATTCACGACTTGGACAAAGTCGTTTTCCATATTTTAACGCCCCAGAACAAGACGTGAATCTGAAAAGTAACGCCCCTTCCTAAGGCGTGTATCTGTTAAAATCCTGAAATTTACATATTCTGTAAAATGGAATTAGAAAGTAACGCCCCTTCCAAGGGCGCGTTTTTGATCTCAACTTTGAATAAACGCCCCCAGGCAAGGCGTGTTTTTGATAAATTAATGAAATAATGAAAATTCTGCAAATTGGTAATATATGTAAACGCCCTCATGTTAGGCGTTAATTATTCAATACACGACTTTACTCAAGTCGTTATTTTACTGTAACCTAATTTCGTCTTGATTCTATTACCGATGGTTTCATATTATACATATATATATATATATCGGCACTATTCTCCATTCCGTGAGTATAGTCCCACTTTTTACGTTGATTTATCGATCACACTCAACTCTCATTGACATACAAGCTCTCCATTGGACATTCCGTTCCGTTGGACTAGCGAGTTAGTCACAGAGACCTCCGTAAGACTCCTCGTAGCCTTGGATTCCCTCAAGGCCGACTGAGCTGGTTGTACCCTAAAAACCCATTACACGATCCTTGCCATGTCAATCTAAAGAATCATGGTATACCGGCCCTTATGATTATACAAAGAGTATATCATAAGAAATTCTTAATGGGATGATGATATCATGCCATATCATGTAGTTCTTGTAAACCCCAATTCTATGATAAGAATGAGGGTATCTTGCTTGATCTTATGTTCATGTGGACCTCAGTTCTATATAAAGAATGTCCATATCGATTTATCATGGTACCTAAGTTAAGGGAACCATATTCTACCTAGTTTTATCGAACTCGTGATTATACCGTTATTATCGCCATTCTACGGCCTTTGTCATATTTTTGGACTCTATTCTATCAATGTTGTCATACGTATCTACAAGCTTGATTATTGAAATTCTATATTGGCTATATAAACAAGAGTGGATGTCAAAACACATGATAAATGCCTGCGCATATAGGGCCCGATCTGGTCCTGGGAGGAGCACCCGAAAGTACTTGTGCCCATAGGAGTTAAAATGATAAGGTATCTGGCATTATACCGAGTACTTGACTTGCTTGATTGGACATTCCACACACATCTTGTACTTGAATCGTAATTGACTTTACATGAAATGTGTGGCCCGAAAGAGGGTAATTTACTTGCTTGATACATGATAGCCAAAGTTCTTGACATGACTTGTTAAACGTACTTGCTTGAATACCTTGAATACACTTGTCATCTTGTTGGAAGTTCATGATTAAGTCCATCTTATTTCTTTGATATTACATTCTCTCTATCTTGTCGTTTTATGCGAGCATGCATAGCTTTATTGCATTCATGAAAGATGTAATTACTTAAACCCCTTGCTAGTACTTGAGATATAATTTCCTACTGAGCGTTCGCTCATTCCGTTTGTCCCTTTTTACTTTTCAGGTAAGTCCGACGACGATGGAAGTCAATCGGATGGGAATGATCAAGAGTGAAAGTGATAGAGCTTCTACAAGTGTCGCCTAGTCTTTTCTATAGTTTCTTGAGTCAAATATGTATTCTTTTCCTTTTTATTAAACAGAGTATTGGATTTGTAATAGTCTATCCATTATGAAATAAAGGATTGGGTTATCTTGCTATTTTGCGCATCTCTGTCTTTGTGTCGAATACACGACCACTCTGATTGACATGATTGATATAGACACGTCGCGCATCTCCGGGTATCTTCCGCGTTCGGGGCGTGACAGTCTTTGTGGTATCAGAGCCTAAGGTATTCAATTCCTAGGAAACCCAAGTCCAAGGATAGGTTTCAAAACCTTTAACCAAGTGAGAGTGGGTAGAACCAAGGGTTAAATGATCAATGAGTCCTTTATAAGATCATAAGTGATATAATACTAACATAGCTATTGTAATTGTAGGATAATGGCTGCCGAACGTGCTCAATGGCGCAACATGCAGCGTACCCTTCAAGGGATGACCCAAGTGCTACAACAGGTAGCACAGGGTGGTGCTCCACGAGCTGGAAGCTTACACCAAGCCTTTAAGAACATGAATCCCCCGAAGTTTATGGGATCGACCGATCCGGACGATGCCGAGCATTGGGTTCGGGAAACCGAACGCATATTCCGTGTCATGCAATGCACGGACCAGGACAAAGTTCTATTAGCTACATTCCAGTTAGAGAAAGATGCTAGATGCTGGTGGGAGTCTATTGAAGCAACCATAGATCCTACTCAAGTAACATGGGAAGAATTCGTGGAATACTTAAATGCTAAATATTTCTCGGACCGAGTCCAAGAAAAGAAGGCTGCCGAATTCGCTGCATTAAAGCAACGATCCTTATCATTAGCAGATTATGAAGCTCAGTTCTCCAGGTTGTCTAGATATGCTAAGCATCTTATTAGCACGGAGAAGATGAAAGCCCGTAGATTTCTTAATGGGCTTAGGCCCCACTATATTACTCAATTGGCGCCTATGGACATCCAAATTTATTCTGAAATAGTACGCCGAGCTCAATTACTTGAAGATGCCACGGAACTATCTGATAGGATCCGTGGAAAAGACAAGAAGGAACAAGTCACGGGTTCGGGTTCTTTCAAACCCAACTTTAAGAAGAGGCCCAATAATGGAGGCTCTTCCTCTCAAGATCAGAAATTCAAGAAGACCAAGCCTTTCTCTATCACCACTACCCCTTCGAATACATTCTGCAAGCATTGTGACAAGGCTGGTCACAAGACAGAAGAATGCTGGAGGAAATTAGGAGCTTGTCTCCGTTGTGGAAGCCGTGAGCATCGGATTCCCGAGTGTCCATTAATGAACGACCAAGCCGGCAATAGTAAACGCCCGGTGACAAAGAATGCTCGTCTTCATGCAATACAGGAGACCGAACCGGAAGAAGAAGGCGGATTAGTGGAAGGTACATTGAAAATTTGTTCCAAATATGCACATGTCTTATTTGATACGGGTGCATCGCATTCCATTATTTCCAAGAAGTTTGCTGACCCATTACCTCTAGAACCAGAATGGATGAAGTTAATATTGTCTACTCCTCTCGGAAACGAGACGGATATCACACATCATTATCAAAACTGTGAGGTATTGGTTCGAGGAAAGAATTTTCCTATTGATCTTATCTGCTTAGATCTAAAAGAGTATGATGTTATACTAGGAGCAGATTGGTTATCCAAATACCAGGCAACGGTTGATTGCCGTGATAGCAAGATTGTTTTCAAGGAATTTCCGGAACTGACTTATACTAGTCCTAAGAGTCGAAGCAAATCCCCTCTTATTTCGGCTCTTCGAGCAAGCAAGCTCGTCAAGAAAGGATGTGTATCCTTCCTTGCTTTTGTCACTATTAAAGAAGCTAAAGAAACCAAGATAGAAGACATTCAGGTAGTGCGAGAATTTCCAGACGTATTTCCGGAAGAATTGCCGGGATTACCCCCGCAAAGAGATGTGGCCTTAACCATCGACTTAGCCCCTGGTGCTGGTCCTGTTTCAAAGGCACCCTATAGAATGTCCCCTGCTGAACTCAAGGAGTTGAAGGAGCAGTTGATGGAGCTAATCCGAAAAGGGTTTATTAGACCAAGTACTTCCCCGTGGGGAGCACCAGTCTTATTTGTAAAGAAGAAGGATGGATCCATGAGATTGTGTATCGACTATCGACAGTTGAATCATCTTACTATCAAGAACAAGTATCCACTGCCGAGAATCGATGAGTTATTTGATCAGATTTCAGGATCCAAATATTTTTCCAAAATTGATCTCAGGTCGGGATATCATCAATTAAGAATCAAGGATGATGACATTTACAAGACCGCATTCAGAAGCAGGTATGGCCATTACGAATTTGTTGTTATGCCTTTTGGACTAACAAATGCCCCTGCTGCCTTTATGCAGTTAATGAATAGCATATTCATGCCTTACTTGGATCAATTCATAGTAGTCTTCATTGATGATATATTGATATATTCTAAGACTAAGGAAGAACATGAAGAGCATTTGAGGATTGCATTGCAAGTCTTGAGGACAAATCAATTATATGCTAAACTCAGCAAATGCGAGTTCTGGCTTGAAGAAGTGGCTTTTCTCGGACATGTCATATCCAAGGACGGTTTATCTGTAGATCCGTCAAAGGTTGAAGCTGTAAGAAACTGGGAAAGACCCACTAATGCAAGCGAGATCAGAAGTTTCTTAGGTCTTGCAGGCTATTATCGGCGATTCATCAAAGATTTCTCTAAGATCGCCGTGCCCCTTACAAGGTTAACTCGCAAGGAGATTCGATACGAATGGAGTGAGGAATGTGAAAGAAGTTTTCAAACTCTCAAGGATCATCTCACCACAGCTCCGGTCTTAGCTCTACCGATAGAAGGAGAGAAATTCGAGGTCTACACTGATGCTTCTGGCATTGGCCTCGGATGTGTCCTAATGCAACAAGGAAAGGTCATAGCATACTCTTCACGTCAGCTGAAGAAGCATGAGGAGAATTACCCCGTCCATGACTTAGAACTGGCCGCGGTAGTATTTGCCCTAAAGATATGGAGACACTACTTATATGGAGCACAGTTTACTGTATACTCCGATCACAAAAGTCTCAAATATCTATTTTCACAAAAGGAGCTAAACATGAGACAAAGACGCTGGCTAGAATATCTCAAGGACTTCGACTTCAATATACAATACCATCCCGGAAAGGGTAATTATGTTGCTGACGCCCTTAGTCGAAAGCCGAGAGCAATGATAGCAAATTGTATGATGCAAGAATGGAGGTTACTTGAACAATTCTCCGAGCTCAATATAAGCTTGGACACGGAATCCAAATTTGTCACACTATCTCATGTAAGCATACAGTCAGATTTGTTATCTGAGATACAAACACTTCAGGATGATGATCCTATATTAGTAGGAATCAAAGGCAGATTAGAAGGACAATCTGATTTTCAACTAACTTCTGATGGAAGATTATCGTTCAAAGATAGAACTTGTATACCCGATTGTCCGGAATTAAAGAAGAAGATCTTAGATGAAGCTCACCGATCAAGGTACACTATTCATCCAGGATCAACCAAAATGTACCAAGATGTAAAGAGGAACTTTTGGTGGCCTAATATGAAAAGAGAAATAGCGGACTATGTATCACGCTGTCTCACATGCCAACAGGTCAAGGCGGAACACCAAAAGCCTGCGGGAAAACTACATCCTCTAGATATTCCTAAGTGGAAATGGGAGGATATTGGTATGGACTTCATCATGGGTTTGTCTAAATCTAAAGGAGGACATGATGGAATCTGGGTTATCATTGACCGATTGACTAAATCGGCACATTTCTTGCCAATCAAAAGCCGATGGTCAATTGATGTGCTAGCTGCACTATACATCAAAGAAATAGTCAGGATACATGGAATTCCTGTCTCAATCGTGTCTGATAGAGATCCCCGTTTTACTTCTCATTTTTGGAAGGGATTACAACATTCGTTGGGAACAAGGCTCAACTTTAGTACTGCTTTTCACCCACAAACGGATGGTCAGACCGAGCGAACTAATCAAGTTGTTGAAGATATGCTGAGAGCATGCATTATTGACTTTGGAGGAACCTGGCATGACCACTTACCTTTAGTTGAATTTGCATATAATAATAGCTACCAAGCTAGTATCCAAATGGCACCTTTCGAAGCCTTATACGGAAGGAGTTACCGATCTCCCATATGTTGGAACGAAGTTGGAGAGAAACAACTATTAGGTCCAGACATGGTAAGGGATACAACTGAGAAGATACAGGTAATCAGAGAAAGATTACAAGTTGCTCAGACAAGGCAAAAGGCTTATGCTGATACCAGGAGAAGAGATCTTGAATTCCAGGATGGAGATCATGTATTTCTTAAAATATCCCCTGGACGTGGCATACGAAGATTTGGTGTTAAGGGCAAGCTTACGCCAAGATTCATCGGACCATTTGAGGTACTCGAAAGAGTTGGCGAGGTTGCTTATCGCATCGCGTTGCCTCCTCAGTTGTCCGAGGTACACAATGTATTTCACATATCTATGTTGAAGAAGTATGTGCACGATCCGTCACATATTATTGAGCATGGAGATCTGGTGATCCAGAAAGATCTCACATATGAACAGAGGCCTTTAAAGATATTAGATCGAGAAATACGAGCTCTAAGGAATAAGGTTATTCCCATGCTTAAGGTGCAATGGAATAAGAATCCTGAACACGAAGCGACATGGGAGACCGAGGAATCTATGAAGAAACGATTTCCCGAGTTATTCTAAGAGGTATATGTCCTACACTCTCCACGTGTATAATTATATATATATTGAATTTGGGGACCAAATTCTTTTTAAGTGGGGGAGGGTGTAGCAACCCTAATAAATGAATAATTGAAATGAATTAAAACATATATATTACAGAAGTAATATATATAAAAGGAATAGGGTTAATTGGATGAAATAAAACAAATTAAAAATAACGCCTCTTATTAAGGCGTTAATTTATAAAGAAACGCCTCTATCCATGGCGTGAATAAAGAAAGGACGCCCACACCTACGGTCGTCAGTTCTCACGCGACCAAATGGGTAAGTAAAAGAAACGCCCCTATCTTGGGCGTGTTTTAAAACACGAAACGCCCTTTTTCAAGGCGCTTTTTAAGAAACGCCCTTATGCAAGGCATTAATTAAAGAATACACGCCCTGACCAAAGTCGTTAATTCCATTCGGGAACCGTTCGTCCCAGAGCTCATCCAGAGTAAGTGATAAGTATTAGAAAGAGTTATAACGTGGCAATAACTCTATCTTAGAAACATTACTTCTAATCAAACTCTAGCCCTAATAGGATTCCCAAAAAAATCCTATAAATAGTCTTGATCGAACAACCCTAAACCTATTTGATTCATTCGACTGCAGAGGTACGTGAAGAACAAACTGTTCTTCTAATTCCTTTTGTTCTCTGCTTTGCCTACGTGAAGAACTAATGATTCTTCACCCTCTTTCTTCTTACAGGTTGAAGAAGCCTAGACTTCGTGAAGAACAAGGGTAAGTTCTTCTATCTTCCATCTTCAGCCAAGCATTATGAAGAAATTACTAATATCTCTTCATATCCCTCTGTAGGAAAACTCTAGTGATCTATCAAAGAACAAAGGTTCTTTGCCTGCTGCTGGTTGCTGCTGTTAGAAGCTTCAGGGTGTTCTTATCAAGATCTTCACGTGTCTTTCATCTTCAAATCCATTATTAAGGTAGGATTTTCTCAAGTTATTGTAGCCCAAATAAGAATTAATGCAAGATATCTATACATAAGCATGGCATGCATACTGTTTATAAGGTTTTTATTTCGTTCTCTGCAATATTTTGAAAGAAACACCCTTGACCAGGGCGCTAATTTAAAATACACGACCATGCAGTGGTCGTCAATTTAATATTTGACGCCATGTACGTAGGCGTTAATTTCATAAGACTCACCTGAAAATTGATAATCGATCCTGTTTAAAATTCAATAAATTATGAAATATAGATTCTAATATCTTGCATACCCCTACCTGTGAATTCCTGTTATACTGCAACGACATGTCTCATGTCCCTTGAAATTTTATTTCCTGTAATATTGTAAAATTCTTGAAATTCACGACTTGGACAAAGTCGTTTTCCATATTTTAACGCCCCAGAACAAGGCGTGAATCTGAAAAGTAACGCCCCTTCCTAAGGCGTGTATCTGTTAAAATCTTGAAATTTACATATTCTGTAAAATGGAATTAGAAAGTAACGCCCCTTCCAAGGGCGCGTTTTTGATCTCAACTTTGAATAAACGCCCCCAGGCAAGGCGTGTTTTTGATAAATTAATGAAATAATGAAAATTCTGCAAATTGGCAATATATGTAAACGCCCTCATGTTAGGCGTTAATTATTCAATACACGACTTTACTCAAGTCGTTATTTTACTGTAACCTGATTTCGTCTTGATTCTATTACCGATGGTTTCATATTATACATATATATATATATCGGCACTATTCTCCATTCCGTGAGTATAGTCCCACTTTTTACGTTGATTTATCGATCACACTCAACTCTCATTGACATACAAGCTCTCCATTGGACATTCCGTTCCGTTGGACTAGCGAGTTAGTCATAGAGACCTCCGTAAGACTCCTCGTAGCCTTGGATTCCCTTAAAGCCGACTGAGCTGGTTGTACCCTAAAAACCCATTACACGATCCTTGCCATGTCAATCTAAAGAATCATGGTATACCGGCCCTTATGATTATACAAAGAGTATATCATAAGAAATTCTTAATGGGATGATGATATCATGTCATATCATGTAGTTCTGGTAAACCCCAATTCTATGATAAGAATGAGGGTATCTTGCTTGATCTTATGTTCATGTGGACCTCAGTTCTATATAAAGAATGTCCATATCGATTTATCATGGTACCTAAGTTAAGGGAACCATATTCTACCTAGTTTTATCGAACTCGTGATTATACCGTTATTATCGCCATTCTACGGCCTTTGTCATATTTTTGGACTCTATTCTATCAATGTTGTCATACGTATCTACAAGCTTGATTATTGAAATTCTATATTGGCTATATAAACAAGAGTGGATGTCAAAACACATGATAAATGCCTGCGCATATAGGGCCCGATCTGGTCCTGGGAGGAGCACCCGAAAGTACTTGTGCCCATGGGAGTTAAAATGATAAGGTATCTGGCATTATACCGAGTACTTGACTTGCTTGATTGGACATTCCACACACATCTTGTACTTGAATCGTACTTGACTTTACATGAAATGCGTGGCCCGAAAGAGGGTAATTTACTTGCTTGATACATGATAGCCAAAGTTCTTGACATGACTTGTTAAACGTACTTGCTTGAATACCTTGAATACACTTGTCATCTTGTTGGAAGTTCATGATTAAGTCCATCTTATTTCTTTGATATTACATTATCTCTATCTTGTCGTTTTATGCGAGCATGCATAGCTTTATTGCATTCATGAAAGATGTAATTACTTAAACCCCTTGCTAGTACTTGAGATATAATTTCCTACTGAGCGTTCGCTCATTCCGTTTGTCCCTTTTTACTTTTCAGGTAAGTCCGACGACGATGGAAGTCAATCGGATGGGAATGATCAAGAGTGAAAGTGATAGAGCTTCTACAAGTGTCGCCTAGTCTTTTCTATAGTTTCTTGAGTCAAATATGTATTCTTTTCCTTTTTATTAAACATAGTATTGGATTTGTAATAGTCTATCTATTATGAAATAAAGGATTGGGTTATCTTGCTATTTTGCGCATCTCTATCTTTGTGTCGAATACACGACCACTCTGATTGACATGATTGATATAGACACGTCGCGCATCTCCGGGTATCTTCCGCGCTCGGGGCGTGACAAGGGTCCTGGCGGTCGACCGCCAGTTTTACAGGTTGCCTTCTGTCAATTCTATGATTTCAGGTCGACCGCCAAGGGTCCAGAGGTTGACCGAAAATCTCCAAACCTGCAAAATCCAAGTGTTAGCCCACTAAAAACTATCCATGAGTTCGATACTTGAAATGAGCTTGTGTTATGGTTGATTACAAGTTTGCTTAGGTTCGTTTTAACACAAGGGAGGATTCATGAACACTATGTTGAAGTGGGATGAAATTTGATGGTTTAACTCATAAAATGTTGTTCTAATACAAGGCACGTAGGAGATAAATGTCCTGGGTTTTGTTATCATCAAAATCACATGGATATGCTCAACAATCTCTCCCTTTTTGATGATGACAAAAAGTAGGCATTTAAATGCACGAGTTCAAACCATTGTGCCTTTGAGCATGTTTTCAAAACGAAGTCAATCACATTTTGAAATTCAGTTGAAATCCATCAATTTGAAACGTTGAACTCAAGATTTGAAAGCATTCAACACGTCCATTTGAGCACGACATATCACTTCCAACACAAACAATTCAACATATCCATACCAGCCATTCAATACTTATTTGCCAAATTGAAAAGAAGTGAGAGAGGAGATAGCCAATCTTGTAAGTGCAAAGAGTGCATTCGTCCATTCATTCTCATTAGGTCAATACAGGGTACACTGAATGCAAGAGGTGAAAAATGGACTCAACACACGAAGAAATGCAAACCACTAAATGCAATACAACCGAAATGCAACCAACATGCTCAAACTACAATGCAAGAGACAGACATACATGCGAGCAGGCAAACACACATAGCATATATATATATATATATAAGCCTAATAGCCTACTTCTCCCCCTTTGACATCAACAAAAAGGAGAGGGAAGGGATACAACAAGTTGACAAAAGTGACACGAGTGACCCAAGAGCAGCTACAAAGCAGGGTGATCCTCTGCTTCCTCGCCATGAACACCATCCGGGGCACCATCACCATGGGGGGAGCCAGCAGGAGGAGGAGGAGGAGGAGGAGGAAGACGATCCTCAATGCCATGGAGAATCTCATCATGATGAAGAAGCTGGCGACAGATGGTAACAAGGGAATGGTTGTTGAGCCGGAAGGCTTCACGGTTATCTTCATGGCTAGCATAGAGAGTGGCCATGTGGGTAGAAAGATCATCCAGAGCGTGGGTGAAGGAGTCCATTCGTCCCATCATGGTATCCATAAAAGTGTCCAAACGCCCAAGAGAGGAGTCAATTCGGGTTTCCATGCCTAAAAGACGCATATCTAGAGTCTCATAGTCCCCCCAAGTAGGATGCCCAGCACCCTGAGTAGAAGACTCCCCATGAAAGTACTGCGGTGGTGGAGGAAGATCCGCTGGGGGAGGCACATCCTCGGGCTGTACTGGTGCAGGTGCATCTTGGTGACCTTGTTGTGGTTCCGGTTCTTGCTCTTCTTCACTATCATTCTCTTCGACATAAACTGGCACAACACGGCAAAGCTCACCATTTGCAGCACGGTAATATCCCATGTCGGAGAAAATCTTGTGCTCATTATAAATGTCATCCTGTCGGACCAGAATAAACTACTCACCCTCTAAGGGGACCCCAACAAAAGTGAAGACTCCAGTGAGTTGAGAGGCATAAGGCAGGGACCTCCGTAAATGTGTACGGCATCATCCTATCAATTGAGTCATAAGCCATCCCATATCAACTAATTCGCCATTCATAACATGATAGAACAGGAATTGGTGCACCTCAGTGACTTCATCTCGGCTGTCACTCTTTGGATAAATGAGTGTAGTAAACATGTGATGGAGGACCCGTTGGAGTGCGAGAAAGTGGTTGGCATTAAGCTCAATTAGATCACTCACACCACGCACAAACTCACAGCTCGTCATGGCAATAAAACTTTCTTCAACTGCACCATGCCCAAAGCTCATGTCTGCACCATTGGAAGAGACCCTAGGGCACGATAAAATAATTCTGGAGTAATGTGGATCCCAATGCCCTGAACCATTGTGTACAACCTTCCATTTCTGTCAACCAAATTACCATAGAACTGTTGCACTAAATATGGATAGTAGCGGTTGTATCTAGTGACAAAATCAATCCATCCCGGTTGCATTGAGAAAACTGTATAAATGTCGGGCATGATTTCATTCATCTCCTCAAAATCGACAAGACGAGGGTCGATGATAGTTCTTGGAGGTAACCTGGGTGCCGGAGCTTGTGGTGGTGGTGCGGCCGGAGCTTCACGTCTCCGAGCACTAGGTTCCCCTTGGAGAAGACGCCGAGCACTCCTTCTAGGTGCCATTTTAGACTAAGAAACCCGGAGATGATCCTCTTGAAAGGTAGAACCTCTACCTTGGGATGGAGAGAGAGAGACACCGGGAAGGACTAAGAACACCTTCTTCACGCTCTGGAACTCAGGGAAGGGTGGCACGAGTGCACGAACGCCGGTGAGGTGTCGTTCCGAAATGGAGAACAATTGGCCGGATCGTGTGCGGAGAGAGGAGATGTGGGGTTTTTACAGCTTAGAAGATGGGAGTGAGGTGTGCTAGGGTTAGGAGGGAGTGAGGGAGAGAAAATGGATGCAATAGAATGTGGAAATAAGGGAGGAAACCCCCTTAAGTTGGGGTTCGGAAGAGGCTGAACCGGCCCTGTTCACTGCTGGCGGTCGACCGGCACGAAGCCAGCGGTCGACCGCTGGGGCAAAGAGACCCATTTTCAACCCCGAGAACGAAAGTGTCTAGCCAGTGACCTTCAGAGATAAAAGTGGGCTCCATGACCCTGTGGACTCCCCCGTTTTCACAAAATCACATTTTCCCTTTTTTTATATCCTTTTTTTGCTTTTTCTTTTGCTGAACCGAGAATGATATCAAGCATGAGTCGACTACGGAATCCCCTGTTTAGAGACTGCTTATAACACTAGATAACTAGTCCACATTTAATTATCAAGGAATATTCAGTCTTAGGACTGTGTCAAGGAAAAACGTGTGTAAATATATATAAGTACAAGCACACATGCTAGGTATCGTCATACACAATAGAAATAAAACACACACAATGCATGCATCTCACATAATCTACCCAAAAGAAATCAACATGGTGCAGACCTAAGTACGTATGCCCTCACCCCTGCACATGCCAAGTTCTCTCCTAATTTTATTGAATTGATCCTGATTTAGGGGTTTTGTGAAGATGTCAGCCAGTTGGTTGAGTGTATCAATAAACTTGAACTCAAAGACCCCTTTGCCTACATGATCTCTCAGAAAATGATCCCGAATGTCAATGTGTTTGGTTCTGGAGTGTTGAACATGATTTTTTGATAGATTAATTGCACTCGTATTATCACATAAGATTGGCACACAATCCACTTCAACATTCAAATCAAGCAATTGATTTTTGATCCAAAGTACTTAGGCTCCACAACTTCCAGCGGCTACATATTCAGCCTCGGCCGTTGAGAGAGCTACTGAATGTTGTTTCTTGGAGGCCCATGAGACTAGGCATCCACCAAGAAACTGACAGTACCCACTTGTACTTTTACGATCTATAATACACCTGGCATAATCCACATCGGTATAAGCAATTAAATCAAAAGAACTGTTGATGGGAAACCACAAGCCAAAATCTATTGTGCCAATTAGGTATCTAAGAATGCGTTTAACAGTTGATAAGTGAGATTCTTTAGGGCATGACTGGAAACGGGCACAAAGACATACACTAAATTGAATGTCAGGGCGGCAAGCTGTGAGGTACAGTAGTGATCCGATCATACCTCGAAATAGTGTAGAATCTACTATTTTACCATTTTCATCCTTATCCAGCTTTATTGTGGTGGCCATGGGAGTTGATATGGGTTTTGCTTCCGCCATCCCGTATTTCTTCAGCGGTTCCATAGTATATTTGGCTTGATTGATGAAGATTCCTTCTGAAGTTTGTTTCACTTGCAATCCAAGGAAGAAAGTCAGCTCCCCCATTAAGCTCATCTCGAATTCTCCTTGCATAATTTTTACAAATTCATCGCATAAAGTATTGTTAGTAGCTCCAAAAATAATGTCATCCACATACACTTAAACTACTAAAATGTCTTTACCTGATTTCCTTATGAAAAGTGTTTGATCAACCTTACCTCTCTTGAAGCCATTTTCAACCAGAAATGAGGTAAGCCGTTCATACCATGCCCTTGGTGCTTGTTTTAGTCCGTACAAGGCCTTTTGGAGCTTGTACACATGTCGTGGATGTTTGGAATCTTTAAAACCTGGAGGCTGCTCTACAAAAACATCCTCCTTGATATAGCCGTTAAGAAATGCAGATTTAACATCCATTTGAAATAATTTAAAGTTCAAAGAACAAGCATAGGACAGTAAGATCCGGACTGCTTCAAGTCTAGCAACAGGTGCAAAAGACTCATCAAAATCAATGCCCATCTCCTGGCTATACCCCTTGGCTATAAGCCGGGCCTTATTCCTAACAACCACTCCCACATCATTTAGCTTGTTTCTGAAAACCTAACGGGTTCCAATAGTGAGATGGTTCTTAGGACACGGCACAAGATTCCACACCTCGTTTCTTTCAAACTGGTGCAGCTCTTCATGCATAGCCTAAATCCAGGATTCATTTTGAAGAGCTTCATGAATGTCCTTGGGCTCTTCTTGTGAAAGTAAAGCCATCAAATCTTCCTCTTCTACTTGCCTTAGAGAGGACCTAGTTCTTACCCCATCCTCCAAATTACCTATGATGTTCACAGCTAGATGATCCTTTAGAAATGTGGAAGAACTGGGTAAGTCAGGATGCTGCACTTGTGGTTCTTGCAATGCCTCAATTGTAGGATCCTCATCTTCCTCATTTTCGCTTGATGTTGCCTTCAATGGTTCATCCTTAGCTCTGTCATTCGTTGAGTTATTAGGAGCTTCATCTGCATTCAAAGTAGAAGAAATTTGATTTGTCAGTTTTGATTCGGATTCATCAAAAATAACATGAGGGCTTTCTTCAACAACTAAAGTCTTTTTATTAAATAAACGGTAAGCTCTAGAATTGAGTACATAACCTAGAAAGATTCCTTTGTCATTCTTTTCATCAAACTTACCTAGGTTATACTTACCGTTGTTGAGAATATAGCAAGAGCATCCAAAGGGTTTAAGATATGAGATGTTTGGTTTCTTGTCCTTGTAGAGCTTATATGGAGTTTTCTTCAGAATGGGCCTTACCATTGCCCTGTTGATGATGTGGCATGCTGTACTTACCACCTCAGCCCAAAAGTACTTAGGTAGGGAGTTCTCACTGAGCATGGTCCGGGCCATGTCTATCAACGTTCTATTTTTCCTCTCCACTACTCCATTTTGCTGGGGCGTCCTTGGTGACGAAAAATTATGTGTGTACCCCTGCTCTTCATAGAAGATGCTGAATTCATGATTTTCAAATTCACCGCCATGATCACTCTAGATGGTGGTGATGAGGTAACCTCTTTCATTTTGGATTTTCCTACAAAACACTTGAAACTCCGTCAAGGCATCACTTTTATTGGCTAAAAATAACACCCATGTGAATCTGGAGTAATCACCAACAATTACAAATCCAAAGGATTTACCCCCTAGGCTGGATATCCTAGCGGGACCAAATAAATCAATATGCAGCAATTCTAGAGGCCAAGAGGTAGAGACAATGTTTTTATTTTTGAAAGAAGTACGTGTTTACTTGCCTTTTGTGCAAGCCTCACAGATTCTATCGCTTTCAAATTTTAATTTTGGCAAACCATTTACCAAATCATGTCTAGACAACTTGGAGATCACTCTAAAACTAGCATGACCTAGTCTACGGTGCCATAGCCATGCATTCTCATGGTTGTTAGCTACCAAACACACATCATCACATGAAACATCATCAAGATCAATAGTATACACATTGTTGTTCCTTTTACTGATAAAACTGATTTCATTTGAAATTTTATTCATGACAAGGCAGTGGGTTTCATCAAAAACTATCTTAAAACCCTTGTCACACAACTGACTTATGCTCAGCAGATTATAATTCAATCCTTTCACCAAAAGGACATTTTCAATCAAGGTTTCATAATTCTTACCTATGTTTCCAATTCCGATTATTTTACCTTTGTCCTTTCCACCAAAAGCAAATGAACCTCCTTCCTTTTCTTGCAGCTTGGAGAACACTTTCTTGTCCCATGTCATATGCCTTGAACAATAGCCCAAATACCATTTGCTCCCCCTGGCTTCAAGACATAGCTGCAAGAAACAAATTTCTCATGCAATTGTTTTTGGTACCCAAACAAGTTTGGGTCCATAGAAGTTAGTCCAACTTCTTGCATGTGTCCTTTTTATCCATGATGCTTTATAGACCTAGGGTGGTCAATAGACAACCCATGAACCAGATCCATAAAACCTGGAAGGTTTGGTGGCTTTGGGATTAAACAATACCAAGAGAAGATGCTTCTTTCGAGATGGCCAAAAGTCAACTTTTATGGGCTTATCGGGGCTGGCGGTTGACCTGCAGAGGCCAGCGATCGACCGCTCTGAGCATTCCTGTAGCCATTTGGCTGCTGGAAAAATAGGTCGACCGCTAGGGTCCTGGCGGTCGACCGCCAGTTTTACAGGTTGCCTTCTGTCAATTTTGTGATTTCAGGTCGACCGCCAAGGGTCCAGAGGTTGACCGAAAATCTCCAAACCTGCAAAATCCAAGTGTTAGCCCACTAAAAACTATCCATGAGTTCGATGCTTGAATTGAGCTTGTGTTATGGTTGATTACAAGTTTGCTTAGGCTCATTTTAACACAAAGGAGGATTCATGAGCACTAAGTTGAAGTGGGGTGAAATTTGATAGTTTAACGCATAAAACATTGTTCTAATACAAGGCACGTAGGAGATAAATGTCCTGGGTTTTGTTATTATCAAAATCACACGGATATGCTCAACAATGTCGGATCTGGACCCTGCGCATGTTGAACACCGTCTCACACTTAAGCCAGGATCCGTCCCGGTCTAATAGCGGTTAAGACATTTCCACCCGCACATGGCATTAAAGATGAAAGAAGAGGTCGATAAACTTCATAAGGCTAGATTTATTTGAGTCGTCCTCTACCCTAATTGGGTGGCTAACATCGTCCCGGTTATGAAGAAGGATGGAAGAGTCAGAATTTGCATAGACTTCCGGGACCTTAACCGCGCGTGTCCTCAAGATGATTTCCCCCTCCCTCACATAGATGTGCTAATTGACAACACGGCAGGGTACGAGACCCTCTCTTTTATGGATGGCTTCTCTGGTTACAATCAGATCTGCTTGGCTGAGGAGGATCAGGATAAAACCTCATTCACTATACCTTGGGGAACTTATTGTTATGTGATCATGCCGTTTGGGCTCAAGAATGTCGGAGCCACTTACCAAAGGGCCATGATGGCTATTTTTCATGACATGATCCATATTTTTATAGAGGTGTATGTTGATGACCTGGTAGTGAAATCAAGAACAAGGATTGAGCATCCTGGGGTTCTGACCAAAGTCTTGCAAAGAGCACGAGAGTATCAGTTGAAGATGAACCCCAAGAAGTGCATGTTTGGTGTTTCATCAGGAAAGTTGCTTGGATTCATAGTCAGCAAGAGGGGTATTGAGATTGATTTTAATAAGGCAAGGGCAATAAGAGATATGCCACCTCCCAGAAATTTGAAGAAGTTCGAGGATTGATCGGGAGGTTGCAGTTCATTCGTCGGTTTGTCTCCCAGCATTCACAAAGGTGTAGGCCGTTTTACGAGCTTACTAAGTCGAGAGTTAAATTTAATTGGAACGACAAGTGTCAGGCAGCCTTTGACGGATTAAAGGATTATTTGGCCAATCCCCCTGTCCTGAGGCCGCCAATTCCAGGCAAACCATTTGTTCTTTATGTTTCTATCCTGGATGACTCTATAGGTGCTGTCCTGGCGCAAGTTGATGAAGAAGGAAAAGAGATGGCAGCCTACTACTTGTCTAAGCTTCTTAACCCCTGTGAGCAGAAGTACTCAGCTATAGAGAAGACTTGTGCTGCTTTAGTCTGGGTAGTGCAGAAGTTGAAGCATTATTTCTTAGCTCACAAGGTCCATCTTATTGCTCGCATGAATCCTATCAAGTTTCTCCTTAAAAAATATGTCCTCATTGACCGATTGACATGATGGCAAAGCTTCCCCTCTCAGTTCGATATCATCTACATTCAGCAAAGTAGAGGTGCTGGTTTGAAGAGCTCGTGAGCAAGAAGCATTCAGAAGTCCAGATCTGAGGATCTTTTTGTTTTGTGTTCTTTGGATCAAATCCAAGACACAGTGCTCCTGTGTGAGCGTATTTGTTTCGGTTTTAATGTCAACTTTTCATTGCTGAGTTTTATCATCCTTGTTTTCCATTTTACATACCATTTCTTAAGCTGTGTATCAGTGGAGGCTAAGCTGTATTGCCCATCGGTCAAGTTGTTCGTTAGTGGTCGGCTAAGCTGTAAGGCTCAGTGCAAGCTGTTAGTCAGCGGTCTGTAGGCAAGCTGTGAGGCCCAGCGGTTTTCAAGCTGTTTGGCAGCGGAATCCACACTCAGGTTTGAGTGTGGGGTGGACGTAGGTCTGGAGGACCGAACCACCTAAAAATCATCTATGCAGTGGTTTGCTGTGTGTGATTGTTGTGCTTCAAATCTGTTGATAGATGTATGCATAAGATCGTCGAGATTGCATCCATCTAGCTTTTCAGATTACATTGTGAATAGAGATTTCATCTCTATTAGATCTCGTTGAGGTTCTTCTCTCAATAGATGAATGTTTAGGAACGCTGCTAGTGGGTTTCATTCTGAATTGATTAATCTCTTCAATTATCTGAGTAAATTGCATAAGTGTTTTCACAGTCACCTGAATTGTGATAGTTTATTAATCTGCCAAGATTTAGCTTAAGTTCTATTTCCGCGAGAATTTTTAAAAGGGGATTCATTCACCCCCCCTCTGAATCTTGGTGTGTACCACCATATCGTTCCAACAATTGGTATCAGAGCAGGTCTCTGATTGTCCAGATCCAACGATCTACAGAGGGTCCTGCCATCTTTTAGTGCAATTTTTGGGCCGTGGTTTATCGGTTTGAATTCATTGCTTTGAATTGTCTTTGATATGTGTTAATGGCTCATCCTCCAGTATTCTGTGGTTCACGTATTAAATTCTGGCTATGTCTAATGCGCAAACATGTTAACTCTGTTGATCCTCAACTGTGGAAGTTTATCTCACACGGTCCGCATAAAATCCCTAAGGATAAGTCCAAGTGGACTTATGGTCACAAGATGAGAAACAATGATAATGTGAGAGCACCAAATCTAATGAAGGCTACAATTAACCCTGATGATTTTCCTTGTATCTCAGGCTGTAGCACTGCAAAAGAAATATTGGATGAACTGCTTCGTATCCACAACGGAGAGGATGAAGAATGTCTCATGGCAAGAAGAAGCGATCATAGCAGTGATCAACAGGAGGAGACATCTTCACAGGTAAGCACTGAATCAGTAGAATTTTCTTTTGATGAATTGGTAGATATGTATGATGATTTGCTTGAGAAGTATGAGAAAATGAAATCATAAAATAAGAAATTAAAGAAAAAGATTAATCAAAATTGCTCCAATTCATCTTGTGAAAATTGTTCAAAACTGAAAATGTCTCATGATGCTTGTTTAATTGATATTCAAAATTATAAGAAACAATTATAAGGTTTTGAAAATACTGTTTCAAAAATGAATGAACTGAAGTCTGAGAATGAAATCTATAAAAGACAGATTGTAGAGAATAATAACAAGGCTAAAAGACTTCAAGAAGAAAATCAAGCTGAACTTGTCAAGCATAAAGAACAAATCTCCTTGCTGAAAAATGAAAACAATGAACTTGCTGTTAAGATTTCTGAACTAGAGAATAAACTGAAATCATTAGGAGATGATCAAATCCTACTCAATGAACTGGTTCAGAATGAACAAATTGTAAAAGAAAATGAATAACTGAGGTAATTGAACACTGCTATATCTGAAAGACTTCTTGCATTGGAAAAGCAAAAACTGCTTGCAAAGAAGAATCTGAAAAACTGAACAATCTGGAACAAGAACTTGAGAAATATAAAACTGCAAACAAAGTGCTAAGTGAATGTGTTAATTGTAGTGAACATGAGATTGCCAGTTATGAATTACAAATTGTTTCCCTAGAAAAAAAAATTCATGATCTGAAAAACTCACCATCCAAATCTGTTAAAACTAAAGGGAAAATAAAAGTTATCATGGAAGGTGAGGATGATAATTCAAGAAAGAGGATTAGTTGTAATTCTGAATTTAAGGGAGTGATTAGAAATCAACTATACACCACCTTTGTGCAAAGCTCTGATGTAGCTGGTACTTCAAGTCAATCCCCAAAACAACTTGCTGCTTAGAAAACAAAACAGAATAAAAATCAGAAAAATAAAAATTTAAAAAGGAAAGAAATAAATTGCATGCTGAAAAATCTCAGGCCAAGACACTCTATATTGAAGGAAAGTATGTTAAATGTTTTTATTGTGGACAAGTGGGTCATGAGATGGCTGATTATTTTGTGATGAAGAAGGATGATCTGAAAACTGATAGAATTCATGCTAGGAATGCTCAGGTTAAGAAATCCTCTTCTGTTCAGAATAAAAGGATTCAGTGTTTTTACTGTCACATAATTGGTCATCTTATGCATGATTGTAGACTAAAGAAACAGGATGATCTAAATGCTAAAAAGTTTCTTGCTAAAAATCATGCATACCTGAATGAGAATGCTCATTGTTTTAATTGTAGAAAATTAGGCCACATTGCTGCTCAATGTTGGTAGACTCAGGGAAAGCGATTCAATTCTAAATATGTCAACTATCCTGCTAAGAAAAGTGTTTTTAATGGAATCACTTCTGTCTCTAAGAGAAAGCATATTAGGTGCTTTGAATGTGGAAAGCCAGGCCACAGAGTTGCTAATTACTGGATGGTTGGTTTCAGTAAACATAATGCTCATTTTGTAAACAGAAATTTTCATGAAAATGCTCATAGATTCCATGATTACAGTAATGTGCATAGAGAAAATTTTAAAATTGCTGCATCATGCCATTATTGTGGTCAGTTTGGATATTTTATGTCTGACTGTTTCATGATGAAATTTGATGATTCTTATGCTTAAAAACTGTGGAGGGCACCATTCAGAGGTGCTACTGACCATGGAGGACCCAAGAATTCTTGGGTACCTCAATATACAAAATGAGGTTCTGTGTTTTGCAGGAGTGCTTGGAAGCTGATGAATAAAGGGGTAATAAACCAAGGCACCCAAGTTGGTAAAACCCCATTCTGGTACTTTTCAGGTAGTATATGCATTCTTCACATTTGTTCAGTTGAACTTCTTAGAAATCTACTTTAACTGCATATCATGTTAAAATTGTTCAGTCAAAAGTGTCATGCATGCAAGATCATTATATGTGTTGTCATTCGCATTAAGCTACATGAGCTCTGAGATGTGTGTGCACATATTCATTGAAGATATGCTGAATTCATTTTCAATCTACATGCATTTATGTTCTAACTGTGCTTCAACTAGTTGCATGTTTGAGAGGGAGATGAAATAAATTTTAATGCATGAAATTTCATGTCTACATACATTTTCACATATGCACATTCAATTGAATTGTCTTGCATATTCTGAAACTGTTATGTATTTTCATGCATGATTTCATGGTATATCAAATGGTTTGACACTGAAGGTTAGATTAAGTCTGTCTAGAAGTTCTAATCATGTGTGAGATGGTCTCTGGACTAAGTTCTCCACCTAGTACCATGATTCAAATGTGCACATAAAAAGTTTAGAAACTCATGAGCAAGAGTATGCATATTTGTGCATAGGTGAGAATGAAAAAGAATTGGATATCTTTCATTGAAAAATCAGAATTTTCTGAATGTGATGCATACAGTTGTCATTTGCATTTGTTTGATATTTGTCATCATGCAAAGACACTGAAAATAAATTACTATTCTCAATTGTATGTATACACATATGTTTGGCATAAGTCATTGAAAATCTATTAGGACAGCACTTGCATCACATTGACATGACTGACCCAAAGGTATATCAAATGGAAATTGCTAAAAGATAGATGCAATCTGTCTGGAAGCTCTGACCATGTGTGAGGTGATCTCTAGACCAAGTCCTCCGCCCAGTACCATGGGTAATTTTGTACATAGGGCAGTCCAGTCATAAGACCCCATGCTTAACCTTCATTGCACATATTGCATAAAGTCAGGGGGAGTCTGTCAAACAAAATTTTGCAATTCATGTATGGTGAATTAATGCATTCTGTGAAAAATAGTCAATGCATATGCATACATAGTTCATTGCATATTATCATTATTGAAAATACCAAAACGATAGAGTGATTGCTCAAATCCAATAGAACATTTTCATTCCATCTCTGTGGAGTTCGGTCGACCAACATTTCCCATTCTGGTCAATCGATGCTCAGAGGTCTCATCTGAATAACTGATGGTTTGTTTCTTAAGTTGAATTCACATTTACCGAACTCTGAATGATGACTCTCTCCAAACACTGCAAGCCTGAACAAATTGATTATCTGCTGATCTCTCTCATCATTCATAAATCTGCTTAGTTGTATTTGCTGAGGAGGAGCATCAAAAATTCCCAAACTGTTTGGCTATTCTTGGGCATATTGATTATCCTTGCTCTTCCAGCAATTTCTTTCAAACATTGGTATCAGTTAGTGTATCTTGCCTTCATCTGATCTCAAGTCCATTAAACTATTGACAATTCAACTGTAATTCTTTGAGAACACTGCTCCTGGACTTGCTGAAGTGCATTGCTCCCAAATCACTGATTCCATATGATTCTCAAAAACTTCTAAATCAATTGCTTTGTTGAATAATTGGTATCAAGTTTCATTGGCTGCTGCTGAATACTTATGAGTGCTTTCCTAAAATTTCCTGACATACTTGAAATTCAGTTTACTATTCTCCACACGAAATGTCTTGAAATCTCTGGTCATTGTGTTTGGAATCTTTATTATTCCTATTATTGTTTATGAACTCTCTGAACTTTAGGAAGACTTCAATCTATATACCGTACTCATAAATATGAAAAATCAATTCAATGAAGAATCTTCTATTATACAGATTCATGAATGTCTGAAAGATCAAATTGGTTTAAATTTAATGTATTCATTTAGGTTGGTTATAAATACCTTGAAAATATCTAAATCAACTTTAATAAACCTTAACCAACTGGTTCATGATTAAGTCTTGTCAAATCTTCTGAAATCTGAAAATGTTGAAATCATGACTTTATTTAGTTGAAATACATTAAATCTGTATTGTCTTTAAACATCTGAACTTTCTGAAAATGTCCAAGGGTCAAATATGGTAAATCTTGCAAGAGCAATGACTTTGGTCACTGAGAAACACATGTCCAAAGGACTGTGCCATGAGGTGTCTTAGTTAACTCTGCTTAAAATCATTGAAAAATAGGCAGAGCAATTGCTGATACACTGAGAAACATATCTCACTCATCAAAGAAATGAGAAAATGTATGTCATGAGATGAAAAGTTAACTCTGTTTAATTTTAAAGCATGACTATTAGTCACACTAAGTACTTAGGGATATTGGCGTCTAAACAACGTATATCATTTAGCTATAAGGTGTGTACTGAACTAGATTGTTTGTAAGATTTAATAGTAAAAAAGTTATCCGCTTAATAAAATGAAAAATCTGAAAAAGAATGCTAAGGATAAATTGCTATAACTCTTGATAAAATTAAATGGTTTCATGATTGTTTAACCTCAATACTTATGAGTGTAATTCCTAAAGAAGTCAATGAAATTGATTGAGTAAGATAAATGGAGGTTAATCAAGATGTCAATATGAATTTTTGGTTCATGTTTATTAAATCTTGATTTCAGATATGAGTACAGAACTTTATTGTCTAACCATGTATATATCATCTTTAAACCATGCAGTTAAATAAAGATCATTCATAAATCTATATAATGGGAGACTCTGAAAAATTTCCTATATCTGGATTTATGAAATTGGTAAACTCTTTGAAAATCTTGCTGAATGTGTTTAACTCTCACTGTTCTTAAGACCTTCAGAATGTGCTTAAATCTTATTGCTCTTATTTGATCTCACTGTTAAATCAATTTGTCTTAACTGTCCAACCTTTGTCCAATCATTGAAATCAATATGTCTTGACTGTCCACTCTAAATGTCCCTATGGTTCACTACTCATTCATTTAATTAGACTCCATCTGCTCTGAAGATACAAAGAAGCATCTGTTTAGGGGGTGTTTTCTTGTCAGTGAATCATATTGCATACTAATTTATAAAGGGGGAGATCATGTCAGCATCCTTAATGTTCCCTTCTTTTTGCTGTTGTCAAAGGGGGTCATTGTTGGTTGGTAATCATCTACTGATTATTCTGAGGATTTATTGCTGTAAGGGTGGCAAAAAGGGAGAGAAACAGTCTGATTTTAATGGTTTCTGATAATCTGGTTGATAACCATGTGACCCTTTCTCAACTTTCTGACATACTTTACTTCTTTAGGGGGAGTAGGGTTATTGCTTTTCAAAGGGGGAAGATATTCTGGAATTCATACTGGTCTGTATCTTACTTCATTCCTTCCCTTTTTGATGTTGTCAAAGGGGGAGAATACTTGTGAGTGTGAGTCATTAATTCTACTCTGGCTAAGTTGCATGATACACTCATATTGCAATGACTCCTCATAATATTGCCATCATCAAAAAGGGGGAGATTGTTGGGTCTCTGTGGTTTTGATGATGTCAAATATTATGTAAGAGATGTCAATGTTTTGCCTAAATGTCAATATTATGTTAGATATTATGACTCACTATGTTCAATCTTGATGAATGAATTAATGATCTCATCAAATGTATAAAAGTATGAAAAGTCATGAAAATACCAGGTCAACCAAAGTCAATGTATGCATTAGGGCATAAACGTGGTCAAATCATCATTTTGTATACATGTGTCAGTTTGCATACAGATGCATTAGTGATTGAGTCTAGTCTGTATTAAGTGCGTATGTCTTCATGTAAAGTCGGTGTTAGTATGCATGATCCTGCATTTAGGTTTGTGCTAGTCGATGTTAGTTTAGCACGGTATGCAGATAAGGTCTGTGCTAGTACGAGTAGTCTGCACGGAGGGTCTGCGTTAGTTCAGTGTTGTTCTGAACACAAGGTCTGTGCAAGTGTTGTTCGGCATATAACATGTGTTCACATGCATGAACATGTCCAAGCACATTTATAGCCAGGGTCCGTGCACTTCACTGTAGCAAAGTCAGTGCACACTCTGTTCAGGTCTGTGCATGTTCATATTAAGTTAGTGCATATTAGTTATGGCTTGCATCAACTAAGGTCGATGCTAGCTCTAGGTCGGTGCACGTTTCACTCCATGCACATGCATACATAGTTGATGCTATTCCCTATAGCACACTAGTCAAAGTCGGTGCTAGTTTTTGTCTAAGGCACATGGAGGTCGATGTTAGTTAAGGTCAGTGCATGTTTGAGGTCGATGCACATTTGCTTTAGACTGATCGGATCAGAGGTTGAGATAAGAAGAAGGAACAGACTACCAGTTCCGAGAACTTTAAACCCGGTAATGGTCAGAAGAGGCCCAATGGCGGGCCGAGTTTTTCTAAAAGCAAGAAACCCAGGGAAGGTAAGAAGAAAGTTGGACCAACTGTGCCGTCCAAGGCAGTTTGTAAGTATTGTGACCGTCCAGGTCACAAGATGGAAGAATGTTGGCGCAAGTTAGGCGCTTGTTTGAGGTGTGGTAGCAGGGACCACCGAATTCCAGAATGTCCCCTTATTAATGAACCAGCCGCATCTGATAAGTCGCAAGGAAGTTCCAAGCGGCGAGGCAGGCTCCAAGCTCTCCAGGAGGTAGAGACCGAGAACCAGACTACCGAGGAAGGAGGTATTGTCGAAGGTACTCTTACTATTCTTTCCAAGCCAGCATTCATACTTTTCGACACTGGGGCCACTCATTCTTTTATATCTCTGAAATTTGCTAAGTCTTTGTCGGTGGAACCGATGTTATTGGACTCTCATCTTATGATATCCACCCCTATTGGTTCGAGATCTGAGATTAAATATTATTATCCTTCTAGTGAAGTTTTGATCAATGGTTGTAATTTATCTGCCGATTTAGTATGCATGAAGATGGAAGATTATGACGTAATCTTAGGGGCTGATTGGTTATCTAAGCATGGTGCTAGTGTTCATTGTAAATCAGGAGTAGTGTCTTTCCCTGGACGTCCGGAGCTTTCTTTCTTTGGCTCTAGGCTATCCAAGTTCGTGCCACTCATTTCGACACTTCGGGCGGATAAGTTGTTAAGAAAGGGGTGTCCAACATTCTTGGCTTTGATTTCTTTAACTGATCAAAAGAAAGTGGAGTTGAAGGATATCCCTGTTATTCAAGATTTTTCGGAGGTATTTCCAGATGAATTGCCAGGTCTTCCCCCTGAAAGGGAGGTGGTTTTCTCTATCGATCTGATTCCTGGCGCCTCGCCTGTTTCGAGAGCCCCCTATCGTATGTCTCCTGCTGAGTTAAGAGAATTGAAGGTGCAGTTGTTAGACTTGCTAGAAAGAGGGTTCATTCGTCCGAGTACTTCCCCGTGGGGTGCTCCTGTTCTTTTTGTAAGGAAGAAAGATGGTTCCTTGAGGCTGTGTATCGATTATCGTCAGTTGAATCAACTCACCGTGAAGAACAAGTATCCATTACCAAGGATCGATGAGTTATTTGATCAGATATCTGGAGCCCAGTACTTCTCAAAGATCGATATTAGATCTGGGTATCATCAGTTGAGGATAAAAGATGAAGATATTTTTAAGACAACATTCCGTAGCAGGTATGGGCATTTTGAATTTGTGGTGATGCCATTTGGACTAACTAATGCCCCTGCAGCTTTTATGCAGCTAATGAATAGTGTGTTTCGGCCCTACTTGGATCAGTGGGTCGTGGTATTTATCGATGATATTCTGATATATTCAAGGAGCAAGGAGGAGCATGAAAGGCACTTGAGAATGGCATTGCAAATATTAAAAGAGCATCAGCTATACGCCAAGTTTAGTAAATGTGAGTTATGGTTGCAAGATGTATCTTTTCTGGGGCACATTATTTCTAAAGAGGGAATCGCAGTAGACCCTTCGAAAGTTGAGGCTGTACGTAATTGGGAAAGACCTGTGAATGTAACTGAGATCAGAAGTTTCTTAGGTTTAGCAGGCTATTATCGAAGGTTCATTAAGGATTTCTCCAAGATTGCAGTACCTTTGACAAGGTTAACTCGTAAGGAGAATTGTTTTGAGTGGACTGATGATTGTGAGAAGAGTTTTCAGACTTTGAAGGGGTGTTTGACCACTGCCCCAGTTTTGGCCTTACCCTTAGGTGAAGGAGGTTTTGAAGTTTATATCGATGATTTGGGGATCGATTTAGGTTGCATATTGATGTAGCGAGGGAAAGTGATAGCTTATTCCTCCAGGCAGTTGAGAAAACATGAAGAGAATTATCCTGTTCATGATTTGGAGTTAGCAGCTGTTGTGTTTGCTCTTAAGATATGGAGACATTATCTTTATGGAGAAACTTTCATAGTGTACTCAGACCATAAGAACTTGAAATATCTATTTTCTCAAAAGGAGTTGAATATGAGACAGAGAAGGTGGCTAGAGTACTTAAATGATTTCGACTTCTCCATTGAATATCATCCCGGAAGGGGGAATGTTGTGGCAGATGCTTTAAGCAGGAAGCCGACAGCTAGGCTAGCCAGTTTGATGATTCAAGAATGGAAGTTGTTAGAACAGTTTGCCAGTCTAGATATTACAGAAATGGAAGATCGAATCTTCGTGGCTCATGTCCAGCTTCGTTCAGAATTACTAGCAGAAATTAAGCAGTTGCAGGATAATGACCCAGTGCTCGTAGAAATTAAAGAACAGATGGATAGTCGACCAGATTTTATGTTAGCTGATGATGGGAGGTTGTTGTTTCGAGGGAGAACATGTGTCCCTGATTCCATGGAAATAAAGAAGAAGATTCTTGAAGAAGCACACATATCTAAGTATACTATACACTCAGGAGTTACAAAGATGTACAGAGATTTGAAGAGAACCTTTTGGTGGCCGAACATGAAAAGAGAAGTGGCCGATTTTGTGAGCAGGTGTTTAGTATGTCAACAAGTTAAAGCAGAGCATTTCAGACCTACTGGGAAGTTAAAGCCTCTTGAAATACCACAATGGAAGTGAGAAAGTGTCGGTATGGATTTTATTATGGGTTTACCCCGAACACGAGGAGGCCTTGATGGAATTTGGGTGATCATTGACCGACTGACAAAGTCCGTACACTTTTTGCCCATTACGTCAAAGTGGACCATGGATATTTTGGCTGCCCTGTATGTAAAGGAAATAATAAGATTACATGGAGTGCCTGTGTCCATTACATCTGACAGAGACCCCAGGTTTACATCTCACTTTTGGAAAGGACTGCAAGCATCATTAGGCACTCGTTTGAACTTCAGTACAACTTTTCACCCTCAGACTGACGGGCAGACTGAGAGAGCAAACCAGATTGTTGAAGACATGTTGAGGGCCTGCATAATTGATTTTGGAGGCAGTTGGCATGAACATTTACCTTTGATTGAGTTTGCTTACAATAATAGTTATCAATCCAGCATTCAGATGGCACCGTTTGAAGCTTTGTATGGCAGGAGTTGTAGATCCCCTCTTTATTGGGAAGAAATTGGCGAAAAGCAATGGCTCGGGCCAGATCTTATCTCAGAATCGTCAAAGAACATCCAAGTTATCAGAGATTGTTTGAAGGTCGCCCAGTTTAGACAAAAGAGCTATGCAGATAATAGAAGACGGGAGTTAGAATTTCAGATTGGGGATCATGTATTTCTAAAAGTATCACCATCAAGAGGAATTAGAAGATTTGGAATTCGAGGCAAGTTAAGCCCAAGGTTTGTTGGCTCATTTGATATTTTAGAAAGGGTAGGCGAAGTTGCCTATAGATTGGCCCTACCACCGCAGTTAGCTGGTATTCACGATGTGTTCCATGTATCAATGCTTCAGAAGTATGTCTATGACCCTTCGCACATAATCCAACATGCTGATTTGGAATTGAAGAAGGACTTATCTTATGAAGAGAAGCCTATCAAGATATTGGACTTCAAGCAGCAACAACTCAGGAATCGATCTATCCCGATGGTCAAGGTCCAGTGGAGTCGGCGTGGAGCAGAGGAGGCAACATGGGAGTCCGAGGATGCAATTAGGAAATTATATCTCAAATTGTTTTAAGGTTGGTTGTTAGCAGATTCGGTGAATTTGGGGACCAAATTCCTTAAAGAGGGGGAGGGTGTAGCATTCTGCATTTTTATTATAAAAATTCCATATAAGTTAATTATTGGCTCAACTTCTAATGAAATTATTAAAAATCTAGAAAAATATGTATCTAGTGTAAAATTGAAATTGTAATAACTTTGTCTTCAGGTAAGAGCCCAAAATAAAATCCGTGAAGGCCCAATTTCACGTTTTTAGCAGTTTTTCGTGGGTTAGAAGACCTAGTTTAACCATCACAAGTTGGGTCCAATTCAAGCCCATTTGCACGCTAATTCGAGCCAAACCCTAGCCCATTGATAGGACCTTGTTTTCTCTTCAAAAACCCTAAGTCTAGATGCTTCTACTGGCGGCGGCGGCGGCGGATTAGAACCTTATCAGAGTTTTTCGCCGGAGTTTCTTCTTTGGACTCTTCAACCTAATTCGATCGCTAGGAGTCCCTATAGGTTCTATTTATAGAGGGCTTTCGACACCCTAGAACCCTATTTGCACCAGCATCAGGCGGCGAGACCGATCGTGATAGGACGAGGGGGAAATTGGGCGTTCTAGGAGCGGTACCTAGGGTTCCGGCGACCCCTCTTCTTCATCCTTCTTTCCTTCAAGCAAAGGTAGGTGTCTCTCAGGCCAAACAGAAATCTAATAATACCTGCTTGTGCGTCTCCATGAGCTCTTTCTTTTGATACCTAATTGCCCAATTTTCGTTCATCTTGCTGTTTGAATTTTACGTTTTACTCCGAGGTGTATCAAAAGGACAACTTTCATGATTATTAGTTAAAGATTTAATCTTGTTGTGTTAGATCTAAATCAAAGCATACTATTTTATACGAAATTTTATGCTCTTTCGAATGGTAGTATTTTCTCTAATTCTTATTCATTCTATCATGAGCAATCGAAGTTTTAGTGTAACATGTCGAAGTTCATCGTTGGCGGGTTTTTCAAGTCATGTGACGCATCTTTCATAAGCCGTTACAGCCTGACGGCAGCTCGATAGACCGTCACCTGAGCTTGACAGCCCTACGACAGACCGTCACATGCCCCTATGTTTTTAAAATTTTAAAATTTTAATCTGATTGTTTTTCTGGTACGTAACACACCTACTATAGATGGTTACATGCTTGTAACGCCCCTTCATTAGACCATCACGTTCTCCTGACAGTGTTTTTAAACTTTGTTTATGCGTTCTTAAAACCAGAAACTTGCTATGTTAGTAAGATATCTTGATCTATAAACAAGGTAGAACGTGATGTTAATATTGTATTATGATCATAAACCTTAATTTTTCATTGTTCTACATGAAAGATGTTTAGAAAATCCTAAGTTGAATGATCATGAAGAATTTGATAAAAACCCTTAGTTAATACTTGTATAAATTCTGAATTATGTAAGATATATATTTGATCTTAGCATTATTGTTTGACAGTCATGCCACTCCGGTGGGATTGACTGACTGCACCGTCTTGGTTTCCGTGTTTATTAGTCTCAATGCTTGTAATAGATGGGACTCTCCGCCGGATACTCCTTCCGTCGGACTAGGACCACTATTATGAGACCTCCGTAAGACCCTGTAAGCCTGGGATTCCTACCAGGACGCCGGGCATGTTTTACCCTAAAGACCTGAACCTATGAACGTGGTTTGAATCGTGTTTTTGGGCCAGTTCAAGTTGGACTGATCTGTGTACTGTAACAACCCAAGATTGGACCGTCACATCATCTTAACGGCCCTGTGTACGACCATCACGTTCCTGTAACGGCCCAGTTATCGACCGTCACAGGTAAGATATTCTTGTATTCTCGACGATCTTATATTTCCCTTGTTTATTGTCATGAAGCAGTTATCAAGCTTGGCCTTGAACTGTGAGATCATGCGTGATCCTTGTTTACATCCTTGTTACCCAAAGACTCATAGTCTTTCTACTCGATGTCATTCCAATTTTGTTGGAATTTCTCTTAATCTTAGAAGTAAGTTCGTGAGCTTAACCTTGGAACTCTTGGCCATTAATGTGATGAATGTCTAGACTAGGATCTTTGATCCAAACCTTTCAATGCCAACGCATCATAAAGGGCCCGGTCTGGTCCTGGGAGGAGCGCCCGAAAGTACTTGTGCCTCGGGGAGTTTGTAATGACAAGGTGTGGCATTGCACTGAAGTGCATGACTAGCGTGATTGGTCTATGACATTTCCACTGTTACTCAATTACTTGGAAATTCCTGCGTGACGTGATATGCGTGCTTGATATGGCCAATTCCATTTATCATTTCATGACATGAAAAGTTCTTGTTATACTTGTGTTTACTCTTTACTTGAAGGCTCATGTTCTTTTTCCTATCTATCTCTTGTCATTTATTTATCATCGCTTTTGTTACAATGTTATTCATAAATGGTTAATCACTTTAATTATGCCTGATGATAGAGATATAAAATCCTACTGAGCTTTGCTCACCCCTACATTCCAATCCTTTTCAGGTAGTTCTGATGAGGACGTGCGTTCCAATGGGGACGGGAACGAGTGATGCCAGGAGCGAGCCATTTAGAGTTTATGTTCAAGTCAAGTTTTGATTAGTTGTTATCTAGAGTTGATGTATTTTTCATTAATGAGATAGAAGTCCACAAGGAGTCGGGTGTAATCGAATACTTTCTCTTATAATTATTATTATTATTATCAATAAAGTTGGGTTAATTATTTCTTTATTATTTGCTTAGTGGTTAGTCTCTTGTGACAACGTGTGCTCTGATTGACAAGATTGATTTAAACTGCTACGTTCCGATTTTCCGCGTCGGGGCGTGACATATATGCTCACGAAGTCGGTGCATGTTTATTGCAAGGGTCCGAGCACATTTGACTATGTAGGACTTAGGTCGGTGCTAGTTTCACCTTGTGCATGCTTGGGTCGGTGCTAGCTACATAATAGGTCTGTGCTAGTTGCACCATGTGCATGCTTTGCATTGCATTGCATAGAAGGTCAGTGCAATATATTGTAGCACACTCAATCTTCCATATTAGGGTTGGTGCATGTTTCATTTCATGCAGGTAAGTCGGTGCAACTTTTGTGTTGTGTATACCAAGTGGTGTAGGTTCTGTTTTGCACATACACAAGGTCAGTGCATGCACTGCCTACGCACACACAAGGTTGGTGCATTCTTGTTCATACCATCTAAAGTCTGTGCATGTTTCTCCTGAGATGAATTAGGAAGTCCGTGCACTTCATTGTTTAGGTCTGTGAACATTATCAATGCTTATTTTTCAAAGGGATAACACTTATGACTGTGTTTCTGCCAGATGAGTTACACGGTCGAACACAAACCGAGCAAACTGCACGCGTTACTTAAAGCACCAAGTCAATGGCTCATGATCCAAGGCAAGGTCCAGAACAGATGATCTTGCCATGTGGACTGCGACAGCACCTCGATTCTGACACGTGGAACCAAATTGGATAAGATCTGATTGAAAGTTGGGCGGGAAACGTGATACCCACGCGCCCATCGTCTGCCTATAAATGGGGATCTAAGACTGGAAGAGAAGGACGCTGAACATAAAAAAATTGAAGTAGAGAAGAAAGATGAGCATCCAGCAAAAAAATTGAAAGTAAGAATAGAGAGCAAAAGGAGAAAGAGGTAAGAAGAGAGCAGCAGAAGAGGAGATTCTGAAAGAAAAAGAGAAGAGAGAAGAAAAAGGGGGCTGTAGAGAGTTGAAAGAAGAAGTGGGTGATTGTGAGATAGAGAGAAGAGAGCAGCAGAGAAGAGTATAAAAGGGAGATTGAGAGAGCGGCAGAGAGCTAGCGAAAAAGAGAAAGAGAAAGAGGGAAAAAGGGAGATAGAAGCAGAGGTGTTGGTTTGAAGAGCTCGTGAGCAAGAAGCATTCAGAAGTCCAGATCTGAGGATCTTTCTATTTTGTGTTCTTTGGATCAAATCCAAGACACAGTGCTCCTTTGTGAGCTTATTTGTTTCTGTTTTAATGTCAGCTTTCTGTTGTTGAGTTTTATCATCATTGTTTTCCATTTTACATACTGATTCTTAAGCTGTGTATCAGCGGAGGCTAAGCTGTATTGCCCAACAGTCAAGCTGTTCGTCAGCGGTCGGCTAAGTTGTAAGGCTCAGTGCAAGTTGTTAGTCAGCGGTCTGTAGGTAAGCTGTGAGGCCCAGCGGTTTTCAAGCTATTTGGCAGCGGAATCCACACTCAGGTTTGAGTGTGGGGTGGACGCAGGTCTGGAGGACCGAACCACCTAAAAATCATCTGTGTAGTGGTTTGCTGTGTGTGATTGTTGTGCTTCCAATCTGTTGATAGATGTATGCATAGGATCGTCGAGATTGCATCCATCTAACTTTTCAGATTACATTGTGAATAGAGATTTCATCTCTATTAGATCTCGTTGAGGTTCTTCTCTCAATAGATGAATGTTTAGGAATGCTGCTAGTGGGTTTCAACTTGAATTGATTGATGTCTTCGATTATCTGAGTAAATTGCATAAGTGTTTTCACAGTCACCTGAACTGTGATAGTTTATTAATCTGCCAAGATTTAGCTTAAGTTCTATTTCCGCGAGAATTTTTAAAAGGGGATTCATTCACCCCCCCTATGAATCTTGGTGTGCACCACCATATCGTTCCAACAATAATCATAGATCCAAACATGCTGATAATCTTATAGCTTTAATCATGGTAAGAACTGCAGTTGATACTAATGTTCTTTCATCTATCTCAAACTGTAGTACAGCCAAAAGCATACTGGATGAACTGACTCGTATCTACAAAGAGCAGGTAGAACAATGCTTGATGGCAAATGGCAACGAATCAAGCAGCAATCAAAATGAAGAAGAGGACGATGAACAGGTAAATCCATTCGACAACTTCTCTCTAGATGATTGGTAGGAAGCATATGCTGATTTGTTAGAAGCACATGAAAAATTTAGAAAACAACATAAAAAGCCGAAAAAGAAAATTGATCAGAACAGTACCAACTCATCATGTGAAAATTGCTTGAATATGAAACAATCGTATGATGCTTGTCTATCTGATGTTCATTTGAATAAGAAACAAATCTGCTTATTGAAAAATAAAAATTAAGAATTTGCAGATAAGATTTCTGAACTAGAAGAAAAACTGAGCTCATTTAATGATGATCAGATTTGCATTAAAAATCAAGTTCAGAATGAAAAATTACTGAAAGATCTTGATTATGCTAACTTGGAATTGAATAAGTTGAAGTCTGAAAATGAAACTTACAGAAAGCAGATTGAAGATAATGAAGAAAAATTCAAAAGACTTCAGGAAGAAAACAAGTTAGTGTCTTAAAAATTGGCTAAAATTGAAAAGAAACAAACTATCAACTGTGATCAATTTTTAATTGAAGAGTTAATTCAGAATACTAATACGATAAAAGAAAATGAAGAACTGAAGCAGTTGAACACTGCTATATCTGAAAGGCTTTTGACCTTGGAAAAGGGAAAGTGCTCATTTGATGATGAGTCTGAGAGAGTGAGTGCATTAATGCAAGAAATTGATAGCTATAAAACCATCAATACTATATTGAATGATAAAGTAACAACTTCATAATCGCTCATTTCTTCACTCCAAAATAAAATTCATGATTTGAATATTTCAGTGTCTAAACTTGCTAAAGGCAAAGAAACATTGAAAGATGATGTGAGTGGTCAAAGAAAGCGGATAGGCAACATTTCTGAAATTAAACAAGTCATGAGGAACCAGCTGTACACCACTTTTATTCGAAGTTCAGAAGTGGCTGGAACCTCAAGATAATCCCCAAAATAGTCTACTACAACTAAAATTCAAAAGAAAAATAAAAATCAGAAAACACTAAAAAATAAAAGGAATAATCTGCTTGCTAAGAACTCATCTGATAAAAGCCATGCTATAAATAAATCTAATGGTTCTTGTCATTACTGTGGTAAGCATGGACATTTATGAGTGAGTGCTTTGTAATGAAGAATGATGATTTGAATGGTGGTAGAATTCATGTTAGGAATTCTCATGCTAAGAAACCTTCTTTTGTTCAAAAGAAAAGAATTCACTATTTTTACTGTCATAAGATAGGTCATCTCATGCATGAGTATAGACAAATGGAACAAGATGACCTGAATGCAAGTGCTATGCATGATAGAAACTTATCTGCTCAGGAGATGACTATTGCTCATAAGAGAAACATGAAGTGTTTTCAATGTGGTAAGTTTGGGCACTTTGCTGCACAATGCTGGCATGCATAGGGAAGTGACAGTCACCACAAATTTGTTAAAACCCCTGTGTATCAAAATATCTTTGGTAGAAATAAATCTGGTTTTAAAAGAAAAACTTCTGCATGTTTTGAATGTGGAAAACCTGGCCACCGAGCTTCTGAATGCTGGTTGGCAGGTTATTGAAAACAAAATATTCATGCAAATAACAGAACTCTTCATGTTAATGCACATAGATTTCATGTCTATAATAATGTGCACAAAAAGAACTTAAAGTCTGTCACTATCATTTCCTATCACTATTGTGGTCAGTTAGGACATTCTATGTCTAACTATTTTCTGATGAAGTTTGATGATTCACTAGCTCAAAAATTGTTGAGAGCACCATTCAAAGGTGCCACTATCATTTCAGGACTTGGGTACCTGCCTGTGCAAAATAAGAAGTTGTTTTGCAGGTGTGCCTTGGAGCTGAGAAATATAAGGGGTAAATAAACCAAGGCACCTGAATATGGTAAACCCCATTCGTGCACTATTTCAGGTTAGTCATTTGAATTCTCTTTAATTCTATCTTTATAGTTTCATGTCTTGATTGATCTGTAAGTTGTATTTTATGTCTCTCAATGCATATGTTGAGTAATCTGTGCATATATCCGTTTAAGATTGAATAGAATGTCATATTCTGAAAATCCGAATTGTATGTGTCTGATGTCTGCATATATCATTTGCATGATTATCGAGGAGCTTCTCGATGCATATGTCTATTAGGTCATGCATACATTTTCACATATGCATATCCAATTGCATTGTTTTGCATACTTTGAAATTTGGCACTGCATATAGGACTGCTTTTGCATTGCATTGTTTTGCATGACCATTATGGTATATCAAATGGTAAGTTACTTAAGGGCAGATGCAATCTATTTGGAAGTTCTTACTATGTGTGAGGTGGTCGTTAGACCAAGTCCTCAGCCTGGTACCATGGGTCATATTGCACATAAGGCAGTCTAAGACATAATTCATCGAACCCCCTTGCATAATGTTTCTTGCATATGTTGCACTTAGAATTCAGTCACATAGTGCATAAATTCAGGAGAAGTCAATCAGAATAAGTCTTGTGTCGTACATATGTGTTTAGATTAAGTCCATGCATGATTTTCATGTCATATATGATGGCTCAATGCATTCTGTGAAAAAGAGTCAATGCATATGCATACATATTTAATTACATATCATTCATACAGAAAATTCCAAAAAGATTGATTCACTGCATATAGACAGGGGGAGCATAAAACAAGTTTTGAACTGCATGGCTATTCAACTGTTCTATCACTGTTTCTTCAATGATTTAGCCATATCCTTGCTTATCCTGTTATCTCTGCTCTTTCAGTAACTTCTCTCTAATAATTGGTATCAATTGGACTCACTTGTCTTCACATGTTCTAAAATCATTTGAACTCATATCCTTCTCTTATCTGGAATCATTGCTTGTTGCTTTTGCTGAGGGAGAGCTTCTCTTGAAATAATTCTGTGCTATCTTGTAACAATTAAACAGTATATAAAAAGGCTCAACTGGAAAGATAGGTCTGGCCTATCTGGAAGGTTAACCCTTGCGTGAGTAGATCCTTGGATCCAACCTCCGCCAAGTGTTGTTCTTAGTTGTGATTCTGCTAACCAGCTCATCTTGCAATTCACATTATTGTCACTTCTGTATTCAACTGGTCTATCTGAATTCCTTTGAGCTAATCATTCCCATCAGTCTAAAATTTACTGCATTATATTTTCTGAGGGGGAGCTGATTGTCAGAAATTCTGTTTTGATTGTCATTCCTTGAAAATTTTTCTGGCTGATGTAATTCTTCTTTGACTAATATCAGATTTTATGAAAACTTCTCACAATGTGCATGCTTCTTGATGATCTTAATTCTGAGTCATTGACTTTTTCTGGATCAGTCCTGTTAGACATTCATGAAGATTTTAATGGACATATCTTGGTCATAAATCTGAAAATATTTGTACTAGGAATCTTCCATTATATGGAACTATGAATGTCTGAAATACTCAGCTAGTTTAAGTCTTATGTATTTATTGAGTTTTGATTTGAACATCCTGAAAATATCTTAATCAAATATGTTAATAAACTTTAACCAGGTAGTTCATGTTATATCATGTAAGATCTTCTGGAATCTGAAAATTCTGAGATCGTGGCTAACTCTGGTAGAGATACTTGTAGTAAGTATTGTCTTTAAACATCTGAAAATCTGAAAATGTCAAAAAGATAAGAGTTGGTCAGAGCAATGACTGTGGTTAATGAGAAACCATGTCCAAAGGACTGTGTCATGATGTACCATAGTTAACTATGCTAGAAAATTATTACAATATCTATAGAATTACGGCAGAGCAATGGCTAAGTTGCACTGAGAAACTGGGTCCTTCATCAAAGAAATGGAGTAAACCTATGTCATGAAGTGCCCTAGTTATCTCTGTTCAGGGTGAAGCATGACAGTTAGTCACACTAAGTGCTTAGGGATACTGGCGTCTAAACAACGTGTATCCTCTAGTTACAAGATGTGCACTAAAACTTGATTGCTCTTGAAAAATGTGACCAATAATTGGTATGAAAAGACATTCTACTATTAAAAATAATTGCTTCAGAAAAATATCAGAATTGATAGACAAAATCAGATGCATTTATGTTTGTTTAACCTCAATGCTACTGTTTGTACGTATCTCCTAGAGGGGTCATTGAAATTGATTGATTAAGATGAAGGGAGGTTTAAACTAGATGTTAATATGGAGGCTTGGTTTACTTTTATTAAAAGATTGATTCTCAGATATGAGTACAGAATTTATGAACAAACCTTGAATACATCATATTTAAACCAGGCTGTTCAATAAAGATTATGTCATAAGCCTTTATAGTGGAAGAATCTGAAATATCTTTAACTTTGGATTTATGACTTTGATCACTCATTGAAAATCCTCTCTAATTTTTTTTTTGGAAGCTCAGTGGAACTTCTTATGTTTCTGTTCTGGTTTTGTTGCATATCAAATTTTTAAATTCCTAATGTGCTCAGTCTTCAACCTTTTTGCACATTCAGCTTCATATCTAATACCATTTCAGATGACTGATCACTATAAGCGCTCAATCTACTATTTTGTGTTTTTGCTGAACTCCTGTATATTTACTTATGTATGCATGGTGATTTGATTTCATTCTAATACCTCTATTCTATCAAGGGCGAGATTATCTCATCAGCATCTTTCTGAGATAAAATTATTTTCTACATCCATATTCTATTCTGGCAGTCCCTGCAATTCTTGCTAAGATTGAATTTTTCCTGTGATTTCATTTCCTTTATTGTCAAAGGGGGAGCATCTGGATACTTTCTGAAATTCTCCATTCCTACTCTTGTGTTTTCACTGATCTTTATTTGCTACAAGGAGTAGGGTTGCATTTTATAAAGGGGGAGAATGTAACATGACATCACTGCATTAATCAAATTATTGTTTTCTTTTTGATGACGTCAAAGGGGGAGAATAATTTGATATGACTCATAGTGTTGCCATCATCAAAAAGGGGAAGATTGTTGTAATCATGTGGTTTTGATGATGTCAAACACTATGACTCATGTGCATGATGTCATATGTGTTTGTGTTGCTTTGATGCTGTGGTTGATGAGTGTTTGTGTTGCTTTGATGCCGTAGTTGATGAGAAGTGTATGGATGCCTTCCTTGTTGATCATAAGTCTGTGACTATAGTAAAGTCGATGCACATGCATATAAAGTCAATGCACTATTACACATGTCAAGTCAACGCAGGTCAACGCACATATACTTGTAGTGTCTATCGAGTCAATGCATGAGAGTCATTTTGTATAACAGGATGATGTGCACATGTAAATAAGTCAAAGCATATTCATACATTCATTTCATCGAATAGGTTGTACGCAGACTTATTCTGCAATACAGGTCAGTGCACATGCATCATGCAAGTCAGTGCATATTCACACAAGGTCTAAGCATATTCATGTCTTACGTACATAGGTATGTGCACATGCCATTTGAAGTCTATGCACATGCACACACAAGGTCTAAGCACATGTGTTCAAGACTGTACATATTCATGTCTTGTGCATATAGAAGGTCGGTGCATATCTGCCTTGTTCATATAGAAGGTCGGTGCACATTTACCCTGTGCATACATAAGGTCAGTGCACATGTCCATTTCATTACATGAACGTCGATGCACATCACTGTTCATATCAAATGAAGATCGATGCATATTCTGTTCACACCTTCACATAGGTCGGTGCACATTTTGACCTTTACTATAGTCAGTGCACATGAAGGTTTCTGGTCAGAGCATATGCATAAAAACTTAGTTATGTAGGTCGGAGCATCTTCATCCTAGGTCAAAGCACATGCATATGATTTGTTCATTAGAGTCAGTGCACATGCATACTCCATCCCTTCTCAAGTCTGTGCACCCTGTACAAGTCTGCATAGTCAGGTCGGTGCATGTCTTCACTAGCAGCATAATAGGTCGGTGCATGTCTTCACTAGCAGCATAACAGGTCGATGCATCTTCTCACCAATAGCATATCAAGTCCGAGCACATGCATAAAAGGCCTAGTTAAAGTCGAAGCACATGTTGCACTTGGTCTGAGCATATGGATAGATTCATGTCTACGCAAGTCGATGCACATAGCACTATCAAGTCAGAGCACATGTGCTAGCATGCATAATAAGGTCTGAGCATATATGCTGGCTTGCACCATTAGGTCTGAGCACATGTACTAACTTGCATGATAAGCTCTAAGCATATATGTTAGTGTGCATTACATGGTCGAAGCACATGTCTAAGCATATGCACTCAAGTCTGAGCACATGCACTGTTGGGTCTGAGCATACCAGTAATAGGTCAATGCTAGTGTGTCTAGGTTTCATATCATGTCAGTGCATCGTATTTGCATAATGCTTAATCAAGTCGTGCATCTTTCACACATGTTTGAAAATCATTGATGCATCTTTGTCTGACTAATACTATGATTAATTTTCTTATAAGTCAGAGCACATTGATTATGACTCATGATCACATAGTGTTTGACAAAATGCCTTATTCACAGGGACATAATTAGCAACCATGATCGAACACTTGAAGTGCTGGAGACAATCATGTGGTTCAAGTTTCTATCTTATAGGCACGTGATCCAAGGTGAAGTCACGACTGGAAATTTGCCATGTGGACAGCTTAAGGGACTTAAGTCACTGAAAGACCCAGAATCAAATATATGTAAGGCAGCATGCCTTATATTGAGTATGGTCACGTGGCTCGAGGTATTTATCCACAGGCACGTAATCCAAGGAAAGTCTCAACTGAAAAATCAGCCACGTGGACAGCTGTAGAAACCCGATAAATTAAAATGCCAAATAATTTTTCAATGAATTATATAATTAAAATCTTTATAAAATAATTAAATTATATTTTTACCATATGAAATAAACTAGATAAATGTATTTACTTGAATTTACTTAAGGTAAATAGAAATTAAATACTCTAACCCTTAGAAAAATCATAGTAAGCCCAATAAAAGTCCATATAATGGATTTGGATTACAATTGGCCCATTGGATAATCCATAATAGGCTGAATTAATGGTTAAAGGATTCAATAAAGGTTAAATTAACCTTAAATTCGTAACATGTGTTTAATATGGCATTTAAGGGATTAAAATAACTTCAATTCTAGAAGATTGACTCAAGAATCAACTCTTACCTACCAGCCACCTTAGACCAGCCATTTTTACATTGGTTTCACACCAAATTAAGGCTAGATTAAGAGGAGAAGTTGAAATTTTCTTCTAATTCGGAGTTAATGGGTTTGGTAAATTTAGGTAAAGATTCTTGACAAATTTGGCCAAATTTTGGCTATAAATAGAACCCCATTCGACCCTCAAATCATCCTTGGTGGCCTAGGCTATGCTGCTGCGGAGATTGGAGGGGATTTGAAGGGAAGATTCGGAGATCAAAGGGCTTTCTTATTATTGGGGTTATTTTTCTATCTCTTCCTTAGATCTGCTCAAAGGTAAGTGTCTCTCAGGCTAAACTTCAATGAAAGCATGCTATCTTGTCTATCTTTCAGTGCTCTTTCCATTGATACATGTTTCCCTAAATTTCATTAAGAAATGAGCAAGTTATAGTCATTTTATTGGAGGGGTATTCCCGTTTTTCGTCAGAATCAGAACGTGCTATACCTCAGGAGCGCGTCCATAATCGTGCTGCCCCGACATGGCTCATTCCTATACCCTATTTTCATCGTCTAGATTTCAAATATATATATATATATTAATGTTCTAGATCGCGCTAGCCAGGGCCAGCGCGTTCAAGAAAGTTTCTTGAAATGCCCGGGGTCAACTTATGAAGACCCTGATAAATATATTAATAGTTTCATATCTACACACAACTCGAGTCCACATCATATGCCCCTTGGGTCCTGACCCAAGGGTGAGCTCTCCAACATATAAAGCCAAGGAAGTTTTTCTAACTTCCAATGTTGGACTAAAGTTTAGTCACTATACAATAGGAATTATAGCATTTGGAATCCACATTAATTGTAAGCATTCAGTCACCAAAAGTAAGGAAAAGTAATATTAGCATGTTTAAATTTTTACAGTATGTTAAGAATTATTTTTGTAAAATAAAAATTATTTTTAGCTTGTAAAAATCTATTTTTACCATATTATTAGTAAACTAATACATGAAAAATATTTCCAGCATGTTAAAAATTACTTCCAGCATGATAAGATTATTTTATCCATACTTAGATATGAAAACTATTTTTCAGCATGTTAAACCCATTTAAAACTATTTTTTTTGCATGCTAAACTTAATTTCCTATTAAATAATTAGTAAATTGATGTATGAAAATTACTTTCATCATGTTAAAAATTACTTCCAGCATGATAAAATTATTTTCAGCATGGTAGAATTATTAGAACTATTGTCAGCATATTAAAGCTATTTAAAAACTATTTTTCAGCATGATAAATCTATTTTCCCATCAAATAATTAGTAATTAAATGTAAAAAAATTATTTTCAGCATGATAAAATTTATTTTGTTATCAGAGAATTTCTGTAATCAGCATGGTAAACTTTTTTTTATCATCTCATCAGTAAGTTAATGTATGAGAATTATTTTAACATCTTAAGTATAAATTTTAACATGTTAATTATTAATTTTCAGCATGATAAAATTACTCTCAGTATGATAAAATTATTTCTAGCATGTTAAAATTACTTTAACGTGTTAGAATTATTTTCAGCATGATGAAACTATTTTTAGCATAATGAATCTATTTTCTTAAGCATGAAAATCTATATTTATCATAATATCAATAAATAAATATATGAAAATTGTCTACAGCATGTAAAAATCTGGTTTATCATGTTATCAACAAATTGGTGTATAAAAATTACTTTTTTACATGTTAAATTATTTTCTGCATGATAAATCTATTATTCTATCTTATTATCATTTATTCTATCTTATTATCATTAAAAATATCAATAATATGTGAAATCACGATTTTAATTCAAACGTATATATATCTTATCTAAAACTTAATATTTCTGAATTTTAACAGAATTAAGAATGAATTCTCAAATGATTTCGTGAACATAGTACTTACCCACACTACGTTCATAACAGAATTCCGATTGGCTATAAAATTTGCGTTTTGGCTAAACTAAAATACCTCCGAGATATAAAAAAACTTCTTGAAAATAAGCCTAAACACTTGTTAAATCAATTGAACACAAGATTAAATTATGGAATTAAAATAATTCTATTATTTCTATTTACTTGAATTTTCTTCCTAGTTACCATTCGTTCTTGAATTCCACGACTTAATGTCGTTAAACATGACGCCTTAAAATTATTATGGGTTTTTTACATGAAAACCATTGTTAAAAGTGAATTTGTAAAAAAATCATTCCTAAAAATGCATTAGCAGATATATCACTGAGTTAATTCAAATAGTGCATAAATGTCATTTAAGCGTGATTTTCTTGCAAGTTGTTGGTAAAAAGAAGTGATATGTATGTAAATAAATATGTCATTTTTGCACAATTCAGATTACACAGTGATATACCTGCTAATACATTTTTAGGAATGATTTTTTTTGTAAATTCACTTTTAACAATGGTTTCCATGCAAAAAACCCAATTATTATTCACTTCTCTTGCAATTTCTGAGATTTTTGCCAGATCTGTACTTTTTACAAATGAGCTTATTCTTGAAATTCATTGGCCATAGTGTTAAGTGGATGTCTAAACATACTTGGGATCTTATGATCCACCGACCCAATGCCTAGCATCAATGGGACCCGGTCTGGTCCTAGGAGGAGCGCCCGAAAGTACTTGTGCCCATGGGAGTTGATTGACCACGGTGTGGCATTGCACCGAAGTGCATGACTTGTTAGATTTTTACGGCATTCCACCATTCGTACTTGTTACTTGTTTACATGATTACTTGAAAATTTCATGAATTACTTGACTTGCGTGAATGGTAAATTACATGAAATTCTTTACTTGTTCAAAGTTATTACTTGAAAATTTCTCTTGATATCTTGTTATCTCAATTACTTGGAAATTCCACTCATGTTATACACTTTTCGATGCAACTTGGAAAGATTACTTAAATTGTTAAACACTTAAAGATTGCCTGATTTTTAGAAATATAAAATCCTACTGAGCTTTTTGCTCACCCTACGTTTTGGTTAAATTGTTGCAGGAAATGCCATTGAACAAGGGAATGGACAAGAGTGAAAGAGTGATTTTCTTTTCCCTAGGATTTATGTAGATCATTAGTGTTTTACAAGAATCATGTACTTTGGGTTTAGAAGTTGTAATTCGCCTTTATGGCTTATGAATTAGCAATGTAAATCTCTATTTTGATGGAATAAAAGTATCATTTTCTCATCAATCTTTGTCTTAGAATTAAATTTGTACATGCTTTGATCGACACGCTTGATTACGACACGCTCACGCCCTCGATATTCCGCGTCGGGGCGTGACAACAACAAACCTTCAACGTCTGCCATATGGACATCCAGCAGCGCATTTGTTCAAATTTCCTTGGGCGGGAACGTGTTCTCCACGCGCCTAGTCTCTCACGAGCCTATAAATAAAGGCCTGATTGCTCAGCAGAGGAAGGTGGAAAATGAGAGAAGGGGATTAGGAAGCTTGAAGAGAGAGACATCAGAAGTAGTCTGAGAGGGCGAGAGAAGTAGATAGAAGAAGAGAATACAAGGAAGAAAAGAGTTCGTGAGAGGGCTTTGGGAAGAGAAAAACAGAGTACCGTAATTCAGAGAGAGATAGTGAGAAGAAGAAGAAGAGGAAGAGAGAATTCAGGAGATCGTGAGTTCGTAAGAAAGAAGAAAAGGAAGAATGGAAGATAGCTCGAGGAGAGCAAAGTGAAGCTGCCTGAAGATCTGTTCAACTGGCCTTTGGATCAGATCCAAGCTAGTCTGCTCCTGAGAGAGCTACATTTCTGTGTTTCATTTCTAGCTATTCTTTGTTTCATCGTTGTTTTCTTTTATTCAGACATCAAGCTGTGTGTCAGCGGAAACAAGCTGTAATGCTCAGCGGGTGAGGTGTGTACCTCGGACAGCAAGCTGTGAGGCTCAGCTGATAGCGAAGCTGTAAGGCTCAGCAGATAACAAGCTGTGATGCTCAGCAGTGTAAGCAAGCTGTAATGCTCAGCGGTTCAAGCTGTTAGGCAGTGACAAGCCTCACTCTGGTTTAAGTTAGGGATGGACGTAGATCTACGGGCAGCAGACTGAGCCATCTAAATCTCCTTGTCTTCGTGGTTTGACTGTAATTCTGACTCAAGGTAGATGTATGCTTAGGTACGAGTCTATTGCATAGATTTAGCCTAAGCACTTCGTAATTAACCGTACGTCTAATTTAACTCTGTCTAACTGCTGCTGAGTGTTCTAGATAATTTGCTGAGTGTGCTACCCAAGTATTCTTGTGAGAATCACATTAGAACATCTGAACAAGTGTTCGAGTGTGGGTCTCAATAGAATATCAGTTTAACTGAGCCTATCTGATTTTAATTCCACAAGATTTTATATCGAGTAAAAAATTCGGCAAAATTATTCAACGGGATTCATTCACCCCCCCTCTGAATCTCGGTTTGCACATCTCATAGACTCAACAAGCACATGAGCCCGGACTAAAGCAGTGGCATGTGTTCCCAAGTCAACTTATGATGGGCATGTGATCCCAAGAATGACGGGAAGCTGACACGTAGACCTAGGGAGCATATGATGAGCACGTGATCCAAGGCTCATCATTGGAGGACCTTTCTCATCCCTGCCACGTGGGCCAATGGAAGAGAAGCAATAAAATCACTTTATCCAAAAAGTTTTTCTTTTGGTGCCCCAGTTTTAGTATAAATGGAAACGATATTCTTCCATAGAAGAAAGAAGAGTGAGAAAGGGAAGAAGGAGCCGTCGGAGAGGAGCTGCGAAGAAGAAAATGAGAGAGGGCCTTCAGAAGAGAGAGGTAGAGAGTGAGAGCTAAGAAGTGAAGAGAGAAGAGAGAAGTGTGTCACGAAGAGAAGAAAAAGAGAGCCAGCATCTAAGAAGAATAAAAGAGAAGAAGAGAGAAACGAGTGAAGAGGAAGAAGAATAGAGAGGCAGCCATCCATATGGAAGATCTGTGATTCGTCTATTCTTGGATCAGATCTAGAACAGTCTTACTCCTGCGAGAGCTATATTTATTTTGGGTTTCCGTTAGTTCTATTTTTTCTTTGTTATTTTCATTTTCCATTTTACTCTTTCGATACTCTGTTTGGAGTTTGGATTCCTCCTGCGTGTTCTGGAGAAGGGAGACTGGTGTCTCTGGTTGTGAGTGACTGAGTGTCACTTACGGTTCCCTCTGTTGGTCAGAGGAAGAGAGGACATGTCCTCTGGGTTGTGAGCAATGGGGTGTTGCTTACGATTTCCTTTTGTTGTAGCAGAAGAGAGTGGGTCTCTCCGATCACTGCGGGTAGCAGTGGTGGTCAGATCCTGTGGGTTGCAGGATCGGTGTTGAGGGATTTGTCTCCCTCATGTCTTCAGGCTTTTTGGCAGCGTATTGTTGCAGACTGAGTCTGCGTCTTGCTTTGGCAAGGGAATCCTCACTCGGGTTTGAGTGAGGGGTGGATGTAGGCGGACTGGTGTCTGGCCGAACCACCTAAAAAATTCAGTGTGCCGTGGGTTGCCATGTGTGGTTGTCCATCTCTTCTACCTCCTTCACAGGGTCGATTTGTATGTTTGGATGAGTGTGTTTTGCTCAATATCTGGTTGTTTGATCCTTCGACATTGTGAAGTGTTTGTTTGTGAAAGTGAATGATCACTATCATTCACTAGCTTATTAGTTGGGGTTTCTACACTTCAAAGGTCTTCTCTGTGTTATCCTCTTGATGTCTACAATTGTAAAGTGTTGGTCTGTGAGCTTAGCAAAACTTCAGATTGTGTATGTGCTCAACCGTTTTTATTTCCTTGTCATAAAATCTGCTCTATAACTTGTCTGACTTCTTGGTGTCCACGTGCTTGACAGAGTGTCAAATAGAAGCATTTGCATTTGTGTATAGTGCAGCCCAAGTGTTTGATTTATTTCTGTGCAGAGTTTTTATGTGGCTAGTGTTTTAGAAAGGGATCTATTCAACCCCCCTTCTAGATCCCAACCTTGCACTTCTGTATTCTAACATGGGGTTGCTCCTAATCGAACAATTTCTCACCGGAAGAGGGTGTCGGTTCCTACGCGTCCTGTGTAGAAACTGCTACTTCCGAGCGCTCTAACTCCTTAGATGCTTGATCTCCTAACACGAAATTTGGCAGAGGGTTAGAAGACACTAAAGAGAATAAAGACTTCTAAAGGAAGAACTCGAAATAATGACACCATACCTTCGAACTACGCGATCCAAAATTAGGGTTCGCGTAGGACGAATCTGGGCCCTATTTATAGGGATTGGCCTAGGGTTTAGGGATTAGGTCAAATTTGGAGTCCTATGGGGTATCAATTCGATCCCCTAAGAGTCCTAGACAAGTCCCCATGCCAGATCACATCGATCCCTGGCGATTTAGGAGGATAAAAATCCAGACTTTCCTAGGTTTATCAACTTTCGTTTACGAAACTTGAACGCGGTCTTCCCTGGACCGCTATCAGCAGGTCACGGTCGCGCGACTGACCGCGACTTGTCTGGGTGCTAGAATTTGAATTTAATTCAAACTCCTTCCTAATTATCCTCTAATTTGCCTTATTTATCCATTTTAATTAGGGAATATTACCCTATTACATTTTTGGGGTTTGAGCTTGGGCCACAAGCTTAGGTTTGAGGGTTTATGGCCCATTTTAAGTGGGCTTAACCATTTGGTGATTTATTGGGCCAATTCCTCAAAGGCCCTAACCTATTAATTCTTCAATTAGCCTATTAGCCTATTAATTGCTTGATTAATTCATTTAATACCAGAAAATTCCAGATAATTCTAGATAATTACCAGGGGTGCTACAATGAGGGATCCCCACCAGGTTCCAAACTACATCCGTTGCTAAGCGGGGATGATGGACTTCTCGAACTCCTGACCGAACGATCCCGAGGGCAGGCAAATAAATCCTCTGGCTATGCATTAGATAGGTTTTTTATTTAAACCCAACATGCATCATATAGGTCCTTTTAGTAGCATTCAAAAGAAAAGAAAAGAAAAATTGCATGCATGCATGACACTCGGGTGTGATGTAAATGAAACCGAGGAGGCATCACGAACACTTTGACCTCCCCATGGTTTCTCTTCCTCGTGCCGATTGACCACGTTTCTCGATTTTGCCGAACTTGTATGAGCGAGTCTATGTGATTCCACTCCGATTCGACCAGTCGAAAGCGTGTTTGGTGTACGATCGTCATGAGCATTCTGAGATTTGAAGTTCATTTTCTCTATCCTGTTTTACTTACTTACTCCTATTTTGGGTGTCTTGTATCTCCTTGGGCCGGATTGCGATGCATCCCAGAGTGCGCTCAAGTCTCACGTGCGATATGCCGGGGGATCCCACGGACTGCTGATACAAGCCCTCTTAGATTAGATCTCTCTCTTCCCCTTTTGAATGACCTATCTTATCACTTTATGCTTATCCAATCTTATCCGAAGCTCAATTTCTACTCAAGAATCTCCTTGAGCGGGATGTCCCAATTAGGCTTGTTTCTTTACCGAAACACTCATTTATCAGTTCGTCGGGCTCCCTTGCAAAATGGGCATTCTGGAGGGGCATTTGTAGAGGCCTAATTTAGAACATCCTGCGGATCCCTAGTTAGACCTTCATATTGGTAACACTGTCATTTTACTCACGTTAATCGAAGTTTTGTGTTTCAAAGTCCAGCCCATCACACACTATTGGGCCTTAATCGAACCATTGAGTGATGAGGGGCCCATGGGCTGGGTGGCCAGGATGATGGCCACCCAGGTTGGCTGGGCGGCCACAAACCTGGCCGCCCAAGTCTGGTAAATATCCACAAGCCTGTCCACCTTCATCCTGTGAAAGGCCAATGGTTTGGCCACCTTCCTAGAACTGACGGTCAAAGGATCGTGCCCGCGTTTGCTCTCCGCACCTCGCACGAGCCCCGGCCTCATTGCCCACGTCTGAAGGCACGAAGCTGGAGGTTTCTAGAGGGAGGCCCCAGGAACAAACAATCGGGGGGGAGGAGAGAAGAGAAGGAGGAGAGAAGAGAGAGCGGGTTGGGGAGGAATTCGAAGTCGGACGGATGGAGAGTTCGAGCTCGGGAGGTCAGAAGTTCCGAGAGTTCAGAAGTTCGGGAGGCAACAAGTTCCCCTCGAGAAGGAGGAACTGAAGGAAATCGACCTCGGCTTCCTCGTGCTACTCAGTTTCATCCGCCTTCGGGTTCTAGGCGGCCAAGAGCTTGGCTGCCCCCTAGTTTGCTTCCTACATTTTCTGTTCCTCGTTCCTTGTTTCGTATTACACACCCCTCACATTTTGCATCATCACATCTTAGGCAATCCTTAGTCCCTGCTCATAGAGCTTTTACATTTAAACAATCGGGAAGGCGGGTGGTCGAAAGTCTCGACCATCCCCCCTTCCCAACCATCCCCAAGTAATCACACCACCATTATCTCTACGCTTCTGTATTGTTTAGGACATTTACTGTGTTTCATAGATCTAATTGGAATTTTTCCTTTTGTGTTCGTGGGCTTTGTTATTACTTGCATGACTTTTAGCATCCTCGAACTATGCAGGGCTCTCCGTTCTTGGCCGGCCGAGCATGGAGAAGTCGAGTTTCCACAAACTCCCCAGTTGAGGCACCCCAATGCGATCATCTATCCCTGTGAGGCTCAGGTACAAGCCTATGGCGATCACTATATTTCTTATTTTTTGATTCGTGCACTGTAAGCCCACACAAGAGAGCTGTAGCACCCGTTCAGGAGGGGTGAGGGGCCACACACACGTTCCCCGACGCCAACAAACACCTTCACGCAAAACCATATACAATCCATCACTAACCGCCGATCAATATATAGAGATAGGGAAATCATGCTATAGATGCATCATTTTTAAGTTTTGAGGTCTTTGCTACTCCTTTTAGAATAACATGGAGATAAGGAATTTCATTGAAATATAAGGAACCTAGAACATGATTCTAACTTTAAGAATTAACTTTGTTTCATGAGAGCCTAGATATTTAGTGCGTTCAGATGCTATCATCAGTAGAAACCACATGATATCAAACCTATACATGTCAGGAAATCAACTACAAAAACTAGGGTTTCCAAAAATGACTCGTTTATAGAACGCGGTCTATACTGGGGGCACGATCAGATTGCTGTCAATATGAAGGCCGTGTTAAATTAAAATAACTATTTTATAAAAATTTTCACAGAGAGAGAAAACCATGTTTAATAAAATAAACTTTACGGTCGCAGTCTAGGTGGAAGACGCGTTCAAAAAAATTAAATAGTTTTTATATTAAAAATAATACAAATAGAGAAGCATATTAAATTTAAAAATAGAAGGTCGCGATCTATCATAGGGCCGTGTTAAGAACGTGGTGTCTGTTTGTGCCGCGATCACGAACAGAACTCCGTTCTGGCACGGGACGAAGCAACAAGCCCTACATCAACAAATTCATGCAGTATACTTGATAAAAAATAGGTAATTAGCACTAGAAATCTTCTACACATGCGTATAAACATGTTTAAGATCATTACTTGGTTTGTACCTGAGAGGAAACCTACCTTAGACTCGATCTAACAAAGGGGACGATGAACTCCGGCTGCTCCTCGAATGCCTCCAATCTTCGCCTCCTTCTCCCAAATCCGATCCTTTCCTTCGCCTCCACGCCTTGGCACGAACTAAGGGGTCATCTAGGGTTTAATTGGATCCTATTTATAGGGGTTTCACATCCCAAACTCGATCAAATCAAGGGATAGAATCCCTCTCCGAAATACACCAAAAATCTCGGTTTCCTACCCTATCTAGCACCGCCAAAGCCAATCAAAATCCTAATTAGGTCAGGATTTTGAAGGATAAGGTTCATCTCTAAGTGGGTTAGGGTTTCCCTAAGGTTTAAGGCCCCATTAGCTAGGGTTTACCTATCAATTTAGGGTTTCCTCTAATTAGTCTGATTTTAGGGTTTTTGGCCCATTATTACTAATATTATTTATCCAATTAGGCCCTAATAAATTTCTCAATTAAGCCCAATTAGCTTATTCTTGATTTATCCAAATTTTATATTTATTTTGGTTAATTTATTTACACACTTATATAATTCCCTCTATTTTTTTGTGAGAATAACTAAGGAATAATTTCTTATATATAATATAATATGTACATATATTTTATTCAGGTTACTATATCCTCCCCCTCTAAAAAGAATTTAGTCCTCAAATTCATATGACATGAAATGATCGGGGTAACAAGACTTACCTGCAAATATTTTTGGGTACTTCTTCTTGATAGGTCCTTCTAATTCCCATGTCGCTTCTTTCTGATCACGACTACTCCACTAGATCTTGACCATAGGTATAGATCTATTTCTCAATTGCTGAAGCTTTCGATCCAGTACCTTTATAGGCTTCTCCTCATAAGATAGATCCTTCTGCAGTACCAAGTCATCATGACGAATCACATGAGAGGGGTCATACACATATTTTCTGAGCATAGATACATGAAACATATCATGCACTCCCGCCAACCACTTCTCCAACTCTCTCCAGAACTTCAAATCGACCAATAAATCTCAGACTCAATTTACCCTTTAGCCCAAACCTTTGAATACCTTTAGTCCACAAGACCTTTAACAAAATATGATCTCCTACCATAAACTCCAAGTCTCTCCTTCTATTATCTGCATAGCTCTTTTGTCTAGATTGTGCAATCTTTAACCGACCTCGGATATTCTTGGTGGTATCTTGAACAATATATGGACCAATCAACTATCTCTCTCCAATCTCCTTCTAACAAATAGGTGATTTACAATTCCAACTATACAAGGCTTCGAAAAGAGCCATCTAAATACTAGACTGATAGCTATTGTTGTAAGCAAATTCTATCAATGGTAAGTGCTCGTGTCAACAGCCACCAAAGTCTATTATACAAGCCCGAAGCATGTCTTCAATAATATGGATGGTTCTCTATGTCTGACCGTCCATCTGCGGATGAAAAGCTATGCTGAAATTTAACTTAGTTCCTAAATAAGCTTGCAAACTGTCTCCAGTTCACGTGCCTCGGTTTCTGGAAAGGTGCTAGGTTAGAATATTCTACTTTTGACGTGGACCAATCAGAAAATAGCTTGGAAATGGAGAATTATATGGTATTTTTTGCTATAAATATCATCACTCGCCCTGGCGAACTAGGGAGACGACTGAGAAATTCTAAGAGACGCCCTAAGCATATCAAAGAGCCTCTGAGCAGAAGAAAAGAGAGGAGTCCTGTCACCCCCTGAACCGATAGCAGGGGAACATGTCGTTTGCTCGGAGCGTGGCAGTTAAACAGTCGTGAATGATCAAGAGCAATCGCACGAGACCAAATAATTTGGAACAACAATAACAATTCTATTTCAAATATAAGTCTTACAATTTCAAAATCCAAAACTGGAAGACTCAACTACATCTTTTAAGAATAAAAAGGAGATGACGCACTAACGGACTTAGACAAGAGAACTAAATAAGAAACACCACGCTAGACTCAAGAAAGACAAAAGACTCGGGTTCACTAATTGCCAGAGTTTGCTTGCACACTTGTCCCTCCCATGTGAGTCTCAGTCTCGCTAGCCACCTAATTACCTGAAAAATGTTGTAATAAAACTGGGTGAGCGAACGCTCAGTAGGAATTATATCTCAAGAACAAGCTAGCTTTAAGTAATTATATGTTATATGAATGCAAGACTATGATTACAAAATAATATGAAAGTAAATCGATTAAACCAAGATATGGAAGTTCTAGTAAAACGGGGCAAGCAAGAGTTAAGGAGAATATAAAGCATGAAATATTGGCTATTTAAGAGTTCTAGCAAGTACCACGACGAGTCACGCACGCAAGTAATATCAAGTAATGTCACGAGAGTGAGTGAGTGGAATGTCTTATATCTAGAACGCAAGTACTTCGGTGTAATGTCACACCGCGATCAATAATAGCTCCCATGAGCATAAGTACTTTCGGGTGCTCCTCCTAGGACCAGATCGGGCCCTATATGCGCAGGCATTGGTCATGTATTTTTGACATCCATGATAGTTATAGCCAATGTAGAATTCCAAAGGAATGAAACTTGTAGAAATTTAAGGTAGATCTTGTGGAATACTTCGATTAAACATCATGACTCATATCGGAAAACTAGGTGGAATTGGCTCCCTAGTGGGTGCCATGAGTACTAGAATAAGCATTCATATACACATGAGCACTCGTTCTTTGTACATGATAAGGTAGAAGGAGTTTGTGCCCATAAAGGCCCATAATCCTTAATTGATGGCAATGGCATGGTTGCCCATTCCATTAGCTCATAGGAATATTATCATGGAGACTAAGATAGCATACCATGAGAGCCGGTATACCATGTTTCTTTAGAGTGACATGTCAAATAAATAGTATCATGGGTTTTAATGAAACAACCTGCTCAATCGACCTTGAGGAAATCCAAGGCTACGAGGAGACTTACGGAGGTCTCTATGATAAAATCACCAGTCCGAAGGAAGGAATATCCCGCGGAGGGTTCATCTATCACTGAGAAATAGTGGGGTAATCGATAAAACATCGAGAAACGTGAGACTATACTCATGGACTGGAATATAGTGCTATATATATAAACCCACGAAAAAGAGGTTACAGGAAAACTACGGAAATCAAAAGATAGAAAATGGCGCCTGGGGTTAAGTCTCTATTCATAAAATAGCGCCCAATCCCAAGTCTTCATTTTATCGTATAGTGACTTCTTATTGAGTCGTTATATCTTTTTCTTTATTTTATATTCATGTTTCTGGCAATAGGTGTACAGGTCAAATGGCAATCAGTATGCAGGTTAAAGGGTGCCCTGGGCAAAGCCCAGGTTTCAAGAAATAGCGCCCAAGTATAGGGTCTCTATTTCTTAAAATCTAGTTTGAGGTTTAAGGCATATAAATTCTAGTCTTTAGTGTAATTAGATAACCATTAGACTTATAATACAGGTTAACTTGAAGAATATAGGTCCAGGGTAAATGGCGCCCTGGACCCAGCCATCATTCAAGTATATAGTGCCCTAGACAGGGGCGTTATATCATGAACAGTGGCGGGTTGTATGTCGTGGTTCCAGGTTATGCAATTTGTACATGAATAGTGTCACTTTTAAAATAAAAAGAATTTTGCAATAAGGAATATATGGGCAAGTAGAGAAAAACAGCAGGAATCTAGCAGTATACTCATGCATTGGTTTTGATATCAGGTTTCATAGATATTTAATTTTTAACATGGGTAATTACTAAATCACATAATGAATTAACTACCGTGTATGGGGTCGTGAAACTAAATAGTGCCCAAGGGAGGGTCGCTATTCATTGTAGAATTAGCAAACTAAAATAGAAACCAGAGAAATCATCATGCTATGGACTATATGCATTATATTTCTTAATTTTATCATGTTAGGCTTCGTTACTTGAGAACACCTACCTTGATTGGGTTGATTTGGACTGACGAGAACGTGAAGAGAATGAAGAATAGCAACAATTAACTCCAGAACGATACTATGTTTGCAACCGTGGAACAGAGCAACTGGACGGCAGCAACTGCAGCTCTCTTAATAGGCAAAAGGAAGACGTTGCTCTTCCTTTATAGTAGAAGAAAGAAGATGTTGCAGCTTCTTCAGCGGTCGGGGAACAGAGGCCTTCCCTTCTCGGAAGAAACTTCAGGGATTAATGGTTTGCTGAACGGCAGACAGCGTAGCAATAGTTGAAGGAAGAAGAAGCAGTAGCAGAGAGGAAGAACAGCAATAGGTCGACGTCGACGAAGAGAACCCAGAGGCAGTAACCTCTGAAGGGTTCTGGAGGGTTATATTTATAGGGAAAAAGGGATCCCACAGTGTTTAAGTTCTAACGGGACTTATATTTCCCATGTAAGAATCCTAATAGGTATAATATTTCCATCGGATCAATCCTATTGGTATTTAAATTCCCTATATATTAAGCCTACTAGATGTTATCATTCCTGAATCGGCAACTACTTCCTAGTTCGAACAAGACACTGCAACGGGTTTCCGGTTTGCATATTTTGTTCAAGCAAAATATGTATATTTTATTTGGTAACAACTGTTACAACTTTTAAAATTTTATATCCAATGAACCATGTTAATAAAAATAGTAAAGTGCATGTTTTTATGATCCCTAGATTTTTTTGATAATTTTGATAATTTTATTTTATTAAAAATCTACTAGAATAAAATTGACCCCTGTTATTCGGTTAAAACTCCGCATTAACTTCAAAGATTTTTATCTTTAAAAATAGATGGAATAAAATTATGAAATTTCATGGTTAAGATCCTTACATTTTCTCTTATTTTTGATATATTTTATTTCAAAAAAAAATTTTAAATAAAAAGTGACACTGTTCACTTTTAAAGGAATAACGACATAATGCATGTTGTTATATTCATGAATAACGACATATGAAATAGTCGCTATATCATTTTGGAGTTTTTCCATCCACCCTATGAGAACCGAAATTATTTATATACCATATCTAACTTTCTCAATTTCGTTTATTCCTTAAAATCTTATCTATATATATATCCTTTCTCCTTCAAAATAAAGGTATAGTGTGAAAATCCACAGTCGTGGGTGATCTTGATGGGTATAAAAGGGTTGACTTTTATGTTTAACGTGAGTTGGCATACAGTGAGTGTATGTGTGGGTTTATATGTATATAATTTTATTTCATGGTTGCCATCCCTTTAACGTGTCCTGCTGTATGTGTATATGAGATTCTTTAAATTGGGTTTCCTTTAGGTGTGTTGGTTATCATGTGAGCTAGGGCTTCGTGTTTAAAGATATAGTCAATTGAAATGTTTTATTTAATATTCAAATATCTTGATATATATATATATATATATATATATATATATATATATATATATATAAATAAAACTAAACCCATTTGTTATTTATTAAACCCTTATACACGCGGCTTATATCTATTAATAGTTTGCATGTATATATATATATATATATATATATATATAAGGCCTATTATAGTCATAGATATATATATATATATATATATATATATTTATATATTTTCTCAAAGCCCATTATGTACTGATACTAACTCGTACGTGGGGTCCTAAGGGCCTACTAGTGTACATGAGTTGGCTTTGAATGCTAAGCCCATTTCCTATGGAGTTGTATTAAGCTTATATTGAAGGTGGGTCATGATATTGATTGAGAGTTTGATTGGGGTAGTACTTCATGTAGGGGTTTCATTTCTTATAATTTCCTTCACTTTATTTACCTTCTTAATCATGGTCTTGGGTATCAGAGGTAGGTTCGATCCTAGCAAGATATTAACTTCCATCCCAAAATAGAATATCACTTAGCCATTTATTTGTTCGAAGAACAATATTCCCAAATTAGTATTTATTTAACATTATAAACTTATTTGTAGGAATATGTAATTATCAGCATGTATAGATTTTTCCTTCTTTTCAAAACTTAAATATATTTATTCCTATTTCAAAATTGCCGGGCGTTACAAGTGCAGTCTACCAGTTGGCCTGTGCAATCATAGTACTGAGAGGGAAAAATCTGAGAGAAGCTTGAGAGAGTCTTCCTCCCCAAGTTATCATCTGGCCATTGAACAGAGAGGCAGAGTAGCTTATGATCTGAGTCCAGATCTGCATCTACAACTTCTAGATTTCGATCTGAAGCTACATTTGGTTTTCTTGTTTCGATTTGTGTTTTCTTTTGAAACTCTTCTTCTGTCTTCCATGTGTGGTCACTGAGATTTCAGTGGTTTTTTCGGTACCCTATTTTAGGGATCAGATTGTGTTTTGGTTGATGAACAGCTGTGTGCAATTGAGGAGAGTGTTCCTCGAGGTGAAGCTATGAATCAACGTCTGTGCTAGTTGTTGCGGTTCATCCCCGTGTGTTGCTGCATCTTAGCAGAGTGTTCTTCTTCTGGGGTTCATCCCCGTGTTATTACTGCGATTAGCAGCATGTGTGTGTGGTTTGGGATTCATCCCCATGTGTGACTGTGAAAACAGTGTGTGTGTATTCATCCCCGTTAAGTTGTGTATTAGTGTTTTGTTGGGGACTTGTCCCCGTGTGTGTTGCTACATTTGCAGCGTAGTAAGCCTCACTGGATTTTGGTGAGGGGTGGACGTAGGGATCCCGGCTGTGGTCCCTGTAAGGCCCGTGCCTTAATGGATCCTTAGTAGTATTTGTTCTGGAATTTCTGGCTATTTTCCTGGATTTTTAGAAATTTGTCTGGTATTTTTTCGGATTTATTTGGAGCTTTGAGGGTTATTAGAAATTAATAAGATTTTAATATATATAATAATTATATATTTTAATTTAATTTTTTTTCTTTTAATTCCCTCACCCTCTCTCTCTCTCTCCCTCCCTCGTCGATTTCACCCCACTCTCTCTCTCCTCTCGCCGATCGCCTCTCTCCCCTCCCCTTGGGAAGCAGGCTTTTTGGCGCCGGATTGAGGCGTGGGAGGTACCGGTGGATTCCTCGCGTCGCGTGGATCGCGTGGACGCCCACCTCGGCGTGTTTCGTGGCTCGTGGGAGCGAGGTGGAGCATGAAGGCCTCGTGGCTCTTCCTCCTTGCATGCGGTGTTATCGCCGATTTCGGCTCGCAAAAGGTAGGGGGATGGAATCCTGATCTCGCTAGGATCATTTCCTATAGCTCGTTCTTTCGATTAGAACCCCGTAGCATGCTTAATGTTCATATTTCATAATTTTGGGGTTTTAGCTTAATTCTTGAATTTGATGCATTGTGGGCTTTGCATGTGTGGTATTTGGGTGTTATTTTGTTGCTTGGGTTGTATGGTTTGACAGGTTACAGGTTTCTACGACGCTACCGGACGATTTTTATCGTCCAGGAGGGCCCCGGTTTTCAAATCGTACCCGCCCGTGTACCGTCACATGCCTGACGGTCCTGCCAGGAACCGTCACACGCCTGACGGTCCTTAGTGGACGTGTCATTTCCAAACAACGGCCCGATGAGGGTGCTTATTTGGAGAGTAACGGTGGGATCCCCATCCGTTACTCGTTCGGCGTTTTACGTTGACCGGGTGAGGCGGTTAGCCCGACGGCCAGTCGGCCAGCCGTCGCTTCCGTCCGATGCGCCTGGGCGAGCGCGTCGCTTCGCCTGCGTCTGATTTCGAACGCTGTACGTTGGTTTTTGGCCTCGGGTGGATGTAACGGCGGTGACCCAACGCGTTGCATCGATGTGACGCACAGGGCCCCTACCGTCACATTCCCTTTTGGGCCTTTTGAGTTGGAACTCAGGCGGAAGTGACGGACGGGGACAGACGCGTCGTTCTTGGTGTAACGCGCCAGCCTCCGACCGTTACTTTCATGTAGCGCGTGGGCATCTGACCGCCGCTTGCCTGTTGGGTTTAATAAGTTGCCAGCCCATTTGTTATGCGTTCCTTTACGTATCTGTGCCATGTTTATGTTGTTTCACTATTCGATGGCAGGTTTCTTATACCAATAAGAGTAGCTTTTCTTTCCTTGCAATGGAGCCACTGTTGTTGCCCTAGGTCCGTTGAGTACCGACCCGCTTGAGGATAGCGGAGGGGTGTTTCCCATACACGATTTGTAAGCTAGTTCTGTGGGCTCCCAGCCAATGGTAGCGTCCTACCAAGGGAGAAAACTAGCTAGAGGGCCTGGCTCAGGCTAGAGTCAGTGTGTGCACACGTGGTCGGAGACTGTGGACTGACACCGACGGGTGCTACTCCGACTGGTCACTTGGTTTGGTACTGTTTGCGCGCTCAGCTTGTCGCTTTGTCGACTACGAGTGCTTGAGACGCAGTGTAAGTCGTCAGTGGACGCATCTGGTTTCTGCTCCAGTGGTTGTCCTTCCTTATTGTTTGGATTAGTTAAGGCTTATTCTATTTTGGTAGATTTAGTTTTAGTCGCTTGCATTTATTTAGCTGTGGCATGTGTTAGCTGTTCTACTTACTTAGTTAGAGTTTACAGCTTTACTTGAGTAGTTTATTCATGCCATTGCCTGTTATTTTAATTAAATGCATGCTCTAATTGCTTTTATTTATGCATGAATGCTTGTTTAGTGCGAGGTAGGGATCCGCGTGACCCCTACTGAGTCTGGCTGTGACTCACCCTTCTCCTTTCAGGTGAGCCGCGCCCATCGTCTCCCGGTGCTTCGTGAGCTGTTTCGGAGACCGCGTCTAGCTGCCAGCTTTAGTCGAGCCGCCTTTTGAGGCTTTTGTGGTACCTTTGCCGGGGTATGCCCCGTGTAGTTGTACTCTTTTGGACTAGTACTTTTGTTTATCTGGACTAGTATATATATATCACTCTGGTTATTTTGAATTGCTTCCGCACTTGTGTTAATTTTATTACTTAATTGTAATCTACGCGTTCCAAATTGTAGTTCGTTATACATTCCCTCGACATAACCCTACTAACCCTTCAGGGGCCTCATCAGCCTCTTGGGTGGCTTCCCCAGTTCTTGGTATCGGTGTATCGATGTTATCGGTATATCGGTATCCTGAACTCTGGGTCGTTACAGTTGGTATCAGAGCAGTTGTATGAGGAATTGTATAAGGAATTGAAATTTGTGTTTGTCCAGAGCTAGTCTTGTGCCGTCTATTGCTGGCTTAGGGTGTTTTCTGTATGATTGATGGATTTTGTTGTTGTTTTATGATCTCGGCAGAGTAATTATGCCGCCTCGTCGAGGAAGACCTCCTCGAGTTCCTCGTGCTCCTCGAGATGCGCCCCGGGAAGATAGTGGTTCTGCACCTCCTCCTACAGTTCCTTCTGTTCCCGTTGCACCAGTTGTTCCTCCTCCAGCGCCGATTGTTGGTCCTCCGGTTGAAGTGCCTGGCAGTCGAGGCAAGGCTTTGAAAGAATTCCTGATATTCAATCCGCCTCCTTTCGATGGTCAAGCTGATCCAGAGGTTGCGAGGCAATGGCTGGATGCTATCGAGCGCGTTTTTGTTTCGATGGAATGTGCTGAAGATGAGAAAGTTATGCTTGCCGCTTTTCAACTCCAGGGTACGGCCATTACATGGTGGAAAGCCGAGTGGCAGATTGCTTTTCATTCAAGACCTCTTCGGCAGATCACATGGGCAGAGTTCGCAGCTGCTTTCGAGCGTGCCTACACTCCTGCCTGTTTGCAAATGGCAAAGATGTATCAATTCATGGAGCTGACTCAAGGCAGTATGACTGTGCTTCAGTATCGGAATAAGTTTATGGAATTGGGTCAGTATGCGTCCCATGTGCTGGCTAGTGAAGCTTTGAAGACACAGCAATTCTTGCGAGGTTTGAGGCCAGAATTGAAGATGCCCCTCATTGCAAGTCGTGTTGCAGATCTTGATAGTGCGTGCCAGATAGCTGTGGCACTTGAGTTGGAGATGACGAGACCGGGTGGATATCCTCAGGCAGGGTCAGTTCAGCCCGCAGTACAATCTCAGCAGGCGTACCGACCGCCAGTGCCAGGTGTTCCCTCAGTCCAGTCAGAGGTTAGCAGTGCTTCCTCTCCTTCCAAGTCCAAGTTCAAAAGGTTCAAGAAGAAGAAGAAGTTTTTCCAGCAGCCGTCCGGTACAGATGTAGTTCAGCAGCCGACAACACCTTCTACTCAGACTCGTCAGAGTTCAGCTGTCAGTCAGCCATGGACGTGTCGGAGATGCGGTGGTCATCACAAGGGCCAGCCGTGTTCTCTTCCCGTTGTTTGCTTTCGGTGCGACCAACCGGGTCATGTGGTTTGGGATTGCCCGCTGAGGCCGAAACAATTGCAAGCTCCTCAGTTTCCTCAACCTCAGCAGCCGCAATTCAGACCTCCTCCTGCACCGCAAGCTCAACAGTTCTTTTCTCAAGCGTCGGCGTCTTCTCAGCAATCTTCGGCCGGATCAAAGAAGCAGAAAGGCAAGGTTTCACATATGACTAGAGCTGATGCTGTTGCAGCCCATCTTGTGGAAGGTACGATTATGCTTTATGGTCATTCAGCTCGTGTCTTATTTGATTCTGGTGCTTCTCACTCTTTTATTTCTGAGGATTTCATGGCATGTATTGAGGAACCGACTTCAGAGATAACTTGTGAGATGTATGTTGATATGCCTTCGGGAGATTTCATGATTACACCTCTGTGTTTGGAAGAGTCTCCTGTTATGATCGATAATCACCAGTTGCCGGCGAGATTGTTTGCATTGCAACTGGCAGATTATGATGTTATTCTGGGAATGGATTGGTTGGAGCATTATGGAGCTGTGGTTGACTGCAGATCGAAGAAAGTCTATTTTCAGCCACAGGGGAAATCAGCTTTTTATTTCCAAGGTATTCGATCCCGTTCTTCTCGTATGATTATTTCTGCTATTCGAGCCTTCAGGTTGCTTAGTGCAGGTTGCCAGGGGTTTCTTGCTTCTGTGGTCACTGTTGAAAAACCACGACAGGAAGTTAGTGATATTCCTGTTGTTTGTGAGTTCCCTGATGTGTTTCCTGACGAGTTGCTAGGCTTACCCCCAGAGCGAGAGATAGAGATGGTGATTGAACTGATTCCAGGTACAGCTCCCTTAGCAAAGGCACCGTACCGAATGGCTCCAGCTGAATTGAAAGTACTGCGAGCACAGCTACTTGAGTTACTGGAAAAGGGTTATATTCGGCCCAATTTTTCTCCGTGGAGTGCTCCAGTGTTGTTTGTGAAGAAGAAAGATGGAAGCCTGAGGCTTTGTATAGATTATAGGCAATTGAATCAGGTGACTATCAAGAATAAATATCCGCTTCCCAGGATTGATGATTTGTTTGACCAGTTACAGTCTGCTACTGTCTTTTCACGGATTGATCTCCGGTCTGGCTACTTCCAATTGCGAATCCGGGAATCTGATGTGGAGAAGACGGCTTTCAGCACTCGTTATGGTCACTTTGAATTTCTGGTCATGCCGTTTGGTTTGACTAATGCCCCGGCAGCTTTTATGGACCTTATGCAGCGTATCTTTTGTCCATTTCTCGATCAGTTTGTGGTGATCTTTGTTGATGATATTTTGATCTATTCTGCCTCTGATGAAGATCATGTGCAGCATTTGAGGATCATTCTGCAGACTCTAAGAGATCACGAGCTTTATGCGAAGTTCAGTAAATGTGAATTCTGGCTTCGGGAGATTCATTTTCTTGGTCATGTGATTTCTGGTGACGGAATGGCAGTAGACCCTGCAAAGATTGATGCCGTGTTGAGCTGGAAGAGGCCTAGAATTGTGACAGAAATACCAAGCTTCCTAGGTTTGGCTGGGTATTACCGCAGATTCATCCAAGATTTTGTGAAGATTGCAGCCCCGATGACTAGACTGACTAGTAAAGATGTACCTTTCGTCTGGTCGGATCAGTGTGAGACTAGCTTTGTTGAATTGAAAAGGCTATTGACTTCTTCTCCTGTGTTGACCTTGCCTTCCGACTCGGGTGGTTTTCTGGTTTGTACTGATGCTTCTCGAGTAGGTTTGGGTGCAGTGCTGATGCAACATGGTAAAGTTATCGCATATGCATCTCGGCAATTGAAACGACATGAAGAGAATTATCCCACTCATGATCTGGAGCTAGCTGCAGTTATTTTTGCCTTAAAGATTTGGAGACATTATCTGTATGGTGAGAAATTTCAGATTCTTACTGATCACCAGAGTTTACAGTATATATTCTCCTAGAAAGATCTGAATCTCAGGCAGAGGCGATGGATGGAATTCATGAAAGATTTTGACTTTACACTCCCCTATCAGCCGGGTAAAATGAATGTTGTGGCTGATGCTCTGAGCAGAAAAGTGCAGGTCAGTCATTTGTTGCTTCATGAATGGAAATTGTGGAAATGGCTTACGAGCGAGGCATTCAGTGCAGAGTTTCCTACTGATCCGAAGATGGCGGTTTGTGCTAGTTTGATTTTGGGTTCAACTCTCTATCAGCAGATTAAAGAAGCTCAGCAAGCTGATTCTGATTTAGCCCATGTTATATCGAGATATGATGTGGAATTTGATGACGAGCTGGTTGTCAGTTTCCAGGGCAGATGGTATGTTCCCGCTGATGATGATTTGATGCTTGAGATTCTGAGTGAAGCCCATGGTTCCCGTTTTGCTATTCATCCAGGCGTCACCAAGATGTATCAGAATTTGAAAAAGCAATTCTGGTGGCCAGGTTTGAAGAAAGACGTGGCTATATTTGTTTCTAAGTGCTTGACTTGTCAGCAGGTTAAAGTCGAACATCAAAAGCCAGGTGGTTTGCTTCAGCCATTAGAGATTCCGATGTGGAAATGGGACCATGTTACTACAGATTTTGTGGTGGGTTTGCCTCGGACTTCTCAAGGTTTTGATGGTATCTGGTTGCTTATCGACAGATTGACTAAAACTGCCAGATTATTGCCGATTAAGATTGCCTGGAATATGCAGAGGTTGGCCGAGCTGTATGTGCAGAAGATCGTGCCACTGCATGGAGTTCCTGTTTCACTTGTATCAGATCGTGACCCACATTTTACCTCGGCTTCTGGCGTAGTTTCCAGAAAGCTTTGGGTACTGAGTTAGCTTTTAGTTCAGCGTATCACCCTCAGTCAGATGGACAGTCAGAGAGGACTATTCAGACCTTAGAGGACATGCTGAGATTGTGTTGCCTTGATTGGCAGGGTTCGTGGAGTCAGCATTTGCCACTTGTTGAATTTGCCTATAATAACAATCTTCACTCCAGTATTGGAATGGCTCCTTATGAAGCACTGTATGGTCGTCCTTGTCGTACTCCCTTGAAATGGTTTGATGTTGGGGACAGATTGTTGACCGGACCTGATATGGTGCAGCAGTGTTCTGATGTGGTTCGTCTGATCAGGCAGAGATTGTTGACGGCTCAGAGTCGACAGAAAAGTTATGCAGATCAGCGCAGACGTCCACTACAATTTGAGCCAGGAGATATGGTGTTTGTTAAAATATCTCCGATGAAAGGTGTTTCCAGGTTTGGGAAGCGTGGAAAGCTTAGTCCACGGTATGTTGGCCCTTTTCCGATCGTTGAAGCTATTGGTCCAGTGGCCTATCATCTACAGCTACCTGCGGCCATGCAAGCTATTCATGATGTGTTCCACGTATCTCAGTTGAGGAAATATGTGCCGGATGCTTCTCATGTTCTCGATGATTCAGTTTGGCCTGAGGTGACTGCTGATTTATCTGCACCAGAGTTCCCTATTAGAATTGAAGACCGTCGTGAGCAGCGGTTGAGAAATAAGGTTATTTCTCTGGTAAGAGTAGCTTGGCAGCATCACTATGGTAATGAGTCCACTTGGGAACGCGAAGATGAGATGCGTCAGCTTTTTCCCTTTTTATTTCAGTGAGGTATATGTTCCTTTCTCAGTTTCCTCCTTTTCTATTATTGTAAATTTCGAGGGCGAAATTTTTATTAGGAGGGAGGGACTGTAAGGCCCGTGCCTTAATGGATCCTTAGTAGTATTTATTCTGGAATTTCCGACTATTTTCCTGGATTTTTAGAAATTTGTCTGGTATTTTTCCGGATTTATTTGGAGCTTTGAGGGTTATTAGAAATTAATAAGATTTTAATATATATAATAATTATATTATATATATTTTAATTTTATTTTTTTTCTTTTAATTCCCTCACCCTCTCTCTCTCTCTCTCTCTCCCCCTCGTCGATTTCACCCTACTCTCTCTCTCCTCTCGCCGATCGCCTCTCTCCCCTCCCCTTGGGGAGCAGGCTTTTTGGCGCTGGATTGAGGTGTGGGAGGTACCGGTGGATTCCTCGTGTCGCGTGGATCGCGTGGACGCCCACCTCGGCCTGTTTCGTGGCTCGTGGGAGCGAGGTGGAGCGTGAAGGCCTCGTGGCTCTTCCTCCTTGCATGCGGTGTTATCGCCGGTTTCAGCTCGCAAAAGGTAGGGGGATGGAATCCTGATCTCGCTAGGATCATTTCCTATAGCTCGTTCTTTCGATTAGAACCCCGTAGCATGCTTAATGTTCATATTTCATAATTTTGGGGTTTTAGCTTAATTCTTGAATTTGATGCATTGTGGGCTTTGCATGTGTGGTATTTGGGTGTTATTTTGTTGCTTGGGTTGTATGGTTTGACAGGTTACAGGTTTCTACGACGCTACCCGATGATTTTTATCGTCCGGGAGGGCCCCAGTTTTCAAACTGTACCCGCCCGTGTTCCAGGTGGTGTGACGGTCCTGCCAGGAACCGTCACACGCCTGACGGTCCTTAGTGGACGCGTCATTTCCAAACAACGGCCCGATGAGGGTGCGTTATTTGGAGAGTAACGGTGGGATCCCCATCTGTTACTCATCCGGCGTTTTACGTTGACCGGGTGAGGCGGTTAGCCCGACGGCCAGTCGGCCAGCCGTCGCTTCCGTCCGACGCGCCTGGGTGAGCTCGTCGCTTCGCCTGCGTCTGATTTCGAACGCTGTACATTGGTTTTTGGCCTCGGGTGGATGTAACGGCGGTGACCCAACGCGTTGCATCGATGTGACGCACAGGGCCCCTACCGTCACATTCCCTTTTGGGCCTTTTGAGCTGGAACTCAGGCGGAAGTGACGGACGGGGACAGATGCGTCGTTCTTGGTGTAACGCGCCAGCCTCCGACCGTTACTTTCATGTAGCGCGTGGGCATCTGACCGCCGCTTGCCTGTTGGGTTTAATAAGTTGCCAGCCCATTTGTTATGCGTTCCTTTACGTATCTGTGCCATGTTTATGTTGTTTCACTGTTCGATGGCAGGTTTCTTATACCAATAAGAGTAGCTTTTCTTTCCATGCAATGGAGCCACTGTTGTTGCCCTAGGTCCGTTGAGTACCGACCCGCTTGAGGATAGCGGAGGGGTGTTTCCCATACACGGTTTGTAAGCTAGTTCCGTAGGCTCCCAGCCAATGGTAGCGTCCTACCAAGGGAGAAAACTAGCTAGAGGGCCTGGCTCAGGCTAGAGTCAGTGTGTGCACACGTGGTCGGAGACTGTGGACTGACACCGACGGGTGCCACTCCGACTGGTCACTTGGTTTGGTACTGTTTGCGCGCTCAGCTTGTCGCTTTGTCGACTGCGAGTGCTTGAGACGCAGTGTAAGTCGTCAGTGGACGCATCTGGTTTCTGCTCTAGTGGTTGTCCTTCCTTATTGTTTGGATTAGTTAAGGCTTATTCTATTTTGGTAGATTTAGTTTTAGTCGCTTGCATTTATTTAGCTGTGGCATGTGTTAGCTGTTCTACTTACTTAGTTAGAGTTTACAGCTTTACTTGAGTAGTTTATTCATGCCATTGCCTGTTATTTTAATTAAATGCATGCTCTAATTGCTTTTATTTATGCATGAATGCTTGTTTAGTGCGAGGTAGGGATCCGCGTGACCCCTACTGAGTTTGGCTGTGACTCACCCTTCTCCTTTCAGGTGAGCCGCGCCCATCGTCTCCCGGTGCTTCGTGAGCTGTTTCGGAGACCGCGTCTAGCTGCCAGCTTTAGTCGAGCCGCCTTTTGAGGCTTTTGTGGTACCTTTGCCGGGGTATGCCCCGTGTAGTTGTACTCTTTTGGACTAGTACTTTTGTTTATCTGGACTAGTATATATATATATCACTCTGGTTATTTTGAATTGCTTCCGCACTTGTGTTAATTGTATTACTTAATTGTAATCTACGCGTTCCAAATTACAGTTCGTTATACATTCCCTCGACATAACCCTACTAACCCTTCAGGGGCCTCATCAGCCTCTTGGGTGGCTTCCCCAGTTCTTGGTATCGGTGTATCGATGTTATCGGTATATCGGTATCCTGAACTGTGGGTCGTTACAGTCCCGAACCACCTTAAAATTTTATGTGTAGTGGGTTGAGAATTGTGTGACTGATCCATCTCTTCTATCCCCCTTCATAGGTTCTTGTGTTAACTTTAATCTCTGCATATCGAGTTGAATTCTACCACATTGCTCACGCACACCCACTAAGTGATCGATACATTTCTGTTCTGTGGTGCAGTAGATTCTACTGTCTGCCTGAATCATACACACCCAATATTTCTATTCTTTGGTGCAGTAGATCTTTTTCTCTGCTAGAATTTTATTTGAGCTAAGATTGATAGAGACACTATCACACACCTAAATTGATTACACTGCTACACGCATTCAACCTGTACACACAAATAACTTAGCTGAATTTGTTTCATCAAGCCACACACTCAGTACTTAACCACGACTATCTGATACATAAAGAATCTAAGTTTCGCTTAATTGCTTCTAAGTGCTGTTGTTGAATCCGCTATGTGATAAATAGAGTTTCATCTGATTAAAATTTTAAAATAGGGCGGCAATCAATTCGGGGGCTCTTGATTGCGTTTGCACTAAGGGACCCAACAATTGGTATCAGAGCCTGGCTCTGTTTCGCCTAGATCTAACGATCTATAGAGGAGATCGTAGTGCAATTTCAGTCATGAGTCCGTTGCTCGAGCCGTTTTCCATAGATTGTCCACCGATTTTTAGTGGTTCTGGTTACTCTCTTTGGATAGGAAGAATGTCTGTGCTCATCAATTCTCATGATCCTTCACTATAGAAACTTGTGTGTCACGGTCCTTACAAATTGCCTATTGAAAAATCAAAATGGTCTGTTGACCATAGGATGAAAAATTGTGATAATATTAAAGTTCTGAACATGATGAAAGTTGTTGTTGATCCTAACTTCTTTCCCTTTGTATCTGCCTATAGCATTGCCAAGGAGATTTGGGATGGCTTGATCAAGATCCATGAGAAGAAGACAGAGGATAACTGTCTTATGGCCAACAGCAGTGGTAAAGCGAGTGAGGAACTCGAAGAGGTAAACTCTGACTCTGGTGAGGTATCATTTGAGGAACTAATGGATGCTTATGATGAGTTGTTCGATAAGTACAAGAAAATGAAATCAAAAAATAAGAAATTGAAAATTAAAATTGAACTCTCCACTCATATCTCTCCTTGTGAAAAATGCTCCGGTCTTAAAGATATCAATGAATCCTTGTTGCATGACATTGATGTGCATAAAGAACTAATTGCTAGTTTGAGAAATAAAAATGAAACCCTGATCAGTAAAGTTAATGAACTTGAAGAGAATGAAAAAGAACTTATAAATAAGTTACACTCAATGTCTAATGATAAAAAATTTCTTGATGAATTGATTGAGAACAAGACACTCGTTGATGAGAATGAAAGATTGAAAGAACAAAATACAATGTTGATTGATAAACTAAGTGCATATGGAAAAGAAAAATGTATGGCTATTGATGAGTCTGAAAAATTGCATGTTTTAGAATAGGAGATCGAAAGCTATAAAATTGTTAATAGAATGTTAAATGACAGGCTTGCTGCTTGTAAGGAAGAGATAGTAGCTCTAAATTGCATATTTCAAATCTGGAAAATGAAATCAGAGATTTGAATGCTGCCCCGTCAAAATTTGTGAAAGGAAAAGAAAACTTAGAAAAAATCTTGGGAACGAAAGTCAACTTTCAAAGAGAAGGGCTAGGCTACACACCGGTCAACAAATAGTCATTTGAAAATAAATTGAAAACTTCATTTGTTCATAGTTCGAATGTAGCTAGCACCTCAGAATCACCCCCAAAGCATTCTGATAATCTGAAACCCCAAGAACAGTAGTTGAAAAGAACTAAACAGAATAATAAAGGCCAGGTCGACCGAACAGTCCAGTCCAGTTGACAGAACCATTATCCACATGCAACCAAAATCAAGAAAAGAAAATAAATCTGGTTCAAAAATAGAAAAATAAGTTTACTAATTTTGGTTTGCATATTGAACACTCATCTGTCAAAAACAAAAATGCGCCAGAGGAATGAAAGGCATCTATTTTTATTGTGGTAAGCTTGGTCATGCAATGCATAATTGCAATGTGATGAAGAATGATGATCTGAATGCATGCAGAAGTAGAAATGTTTTTAAAAAACCAAGAAAGTCCTCAAACAGGAAAAACATGTCCAGAGAACTTCATCGAAACAATGAAAATCTAGTCAAAAGGCACTCCTCTCAATACTGCTATCACCGTGGAATATCTGGTCACATCATGAAAAATTGCTTGGCAAGAAAGAGAAGAAATAAATTGCATACAGAAAATATCAGGCTTCTTATCCATAAACAAGACTTTTAATCTCATTCATAAGAAGAATGTGAAGCCCTTTGTGTGCTGTTTTTATTGTGGTGAATATGGGCATGGGATGCATGAGTATTTCTTAATGAGAAATGCTGACTTAAATACAACGAAGAAGAGGACCATGCCAGTCAGAACTGGAACTAACTCTCAAGGACCCAAGAAGGCTTGGGTGCCTAAAGATATCAAATAAGAAGTTTGCTTTGCAAGTGTGCCTTGGAAATTAGAAGCACAAAGTAAGTACTCAGTCAACTGTTGACAAGGCACACAGAAATTCCTAAAAACTATATGATGAAACTTGAAGATCTGATATGTTTGAAGCATAAAAGTTTTAATTCAAAAAAACTCAGGTAATCTCCATTTCTCAGCATATGATGAGCTTAAATGTGTCACACCATTTAGAATAACATGTTGATGAACATAGTCTTCAGATTGATATTTTTATGCTATTGTTTGAAATTTGCTCCATGAGAGTCATATAATTTGCTGTGAATTATAAACAGTTTTATGTCAGTGTGAATGTGATTTTCTAGCATATTAAATGGTGATTTATGGAAGGATGGATTAAGTCTGCCAAAAACTATCACTATGTGTGAGTCTATACTCTGCTCTGGACCAGAAATCAGAGGTTTCAAATGTTTGGTTCATGAAGAATGTTTTTATTCTAATGGAATTAATCTGATGATGAGTTCATTGCTAATGATTTGCAATGCTTATGGCTTAGCTTGATATTGTCTCTCTCATTGCCATATTAGCTTTTGGATTATTATTGTAAGTAATTGCTTGATGATGTCTATTGTGGCTATTTTGAGATTTAATTTCTTCAATCCTGTGGGCACCCGCTTAGTTCTAGGTTAGTTTCAGAGGCCCTAAGCTTTGCATTGATGAGGAGTTAAGACTATCTGAACTTCTGGTATATCAAATGTTGATTTATGGAAGAAAAAATAAGTCTGTCTGAAAATTATCACTATGTGAGAGATCATCCCCCGCCAAGTAACAGAACTCAGAGAAATCAATTAAAGATTTCATGAAGGAATTTCATGTGATATGAACTGCTATGGCTAAATGGTTGGTTTTGAAAATGTCTCATGATTGCTGGAATGTCACTGCTCATAGCTGTTCTTAATGATATCTACCTGAGCTGTATTGAAATTTTAATTCCATCCCCCATGTGAACATATGTTCTGCTGTAAGTATGGCCTAGAGTTCATAGGCATTGTATTAAGGGGGAGTTGATGTGTTGATGTGAGCTCTGTTCTGATTCTGTTTCTATCAGTTAGTCCAAGTGTTCCTAGGTCTTGTGCTCAGGGGGAGATGTCCTCTATTTAGACCAAGTCAAGGTTGTATGTGTGTGAGTCTTGATTAGAGGGAATCAAATTCCAATTGGATTCATGAATTCTGAACTCATTCTTCCTGATCTAGTTTAAAACTCAGTTTTGTTTCTTCTCAAAGCTTCTCATTCGGTCGAAAGGACCCTAAAATAAACTCTATTTTCTATTGATAGGCCTTTAATTAGCTTCTATTTGAGCCTTTTCTGAGTAGACCTGTCAACCTGATCTTAATAGCCTGTCAACCGAACTATCTCTAGTTCTTAATCTCTGTTGAACATTCCTAGCATTTCTGGTCCTATTTGATTCCATTTTATGATTCACCTCCTGCTCAACTCTGGAAGTTAATAGCTCATTCATTTGGGGAGGTTGCAATAAATTTTCTTGAGTTTTTACCTGTTCCAATAATTCTGTTAGACATTTGATCATATGCATTTAGGTGCATCTTGCATATTCATGCACATAGGGCATTTCATGTACAAAATGAAGCTTGTATCTCATATAATGCATTTCAGGGATAGAAGGGAGTTTGCATCTTGAAACCAAATTGCATGAACTACAAGGTATTGTGCGTGCATGTCTAGATGTATGCCCTGCATGTTACATTCTCCCATCGTGTGTTTGCATGATATTATATGTTATTCAACCCCCCATCTTTGAAATTTCTATAACCATTTACTCCCTTGAGAAATAATTTTGCGTTTGAGTCATAACTGGTGTGTCTCATGTCATACACATTTAGGGGGAGGAATCATTTGATAAGTGCATTCATTTAGGGGGAGCTATACAGACATGTTGTCAATTGAATTTTCACCATACATTTTCAATCAAGATCTGCACACTATCTTGCACTCAAATGTGAAAAATGGGTGTTAAATAAGATATAGGAATTTCCTATTAACACTCTAGAGAAACTAAACTGCTCATGGATTTTGAAGAGGAAAGTTGAGGAAAAGGCTGCCTGCCTCATAGAAAGAAAAAATTTCTGAAATGAAAAATGAAAAAAAACTAATGGCAGAGCAATGTTCAGTCTCACTAAGTAAATTGGATGCATGTCACCAAAGACGTGATATGGTTCATATTGAAAAGTGTTGTACTAAAGTATCTCTGTTCAGAATGAAGTGGAATGGTTAACATTCTGAGTAATCGGGGAGTCTAGCATGTGATCCATGTGTCTCCTCGTGTAAAAAGGAATGGATTGAACCTAACCAATCTTGTTAAGAAAAATTCAGAGAATAAACAAAATTTGTGGTAAGAACATAAAATGAGGCAGAGTGAAGTTTCTAATACACTAAAATCTAAGAATGATATGCAGTGTGGATAGTGTTCCTTTGTGTTGATCTGAAGATGCATACATCAATGTGTTTAAAATTCATTTTTCACATTCATTAACTTATAGAAATGGGAATCTGATTTGATGTCTTCTGAAAATTTGATTGGTTGCATGGGCTGCTGCATAATTTTCCTAAACAATTGCACACTCTCCTTGGTGTTAAATATGAGCATTCTGGTTAAATGACTCATGTGCATTTCCTTCATACACTCTCATATATAAATATAAAGATATGTGTGATGTTTCTTGACTGAGTGCATGAATGCATGATCCATAATGCATCATATCCAAATTGGTATTATACTAAATAATTGAATTTAGGCATTAGGGACCATTTGATCATAAAGTCATTCATTTGCATACATGTGCATCTAGGCATTCTTCAATGCAATAATTGGTATCAATCCACCAATTGGTATCAACCTTCATCATGCATGTAGTCAGATCACACATTTTAAATTTCATGCATTGCAAAGAAAAATTGAAAATCTGAAAAATGAGACTGATAAATGGCTAAATAAAGAGATTGCATGATGTATCTTTTTCTTGGCTAGGTACAGCCTTGATCTGAGTCTATCTTGTTCATGTCTATTATAGACACGCTAAAATCGATATTATATTGAGTAAATTTCATGTCATGACGTAATGCCCCAAAGTGGACATCATTATCGGCTTAATAAGAAGGTTTTTCTATTTTTTAAAATTTATTTGGATCGTGCGACCATCATCTGAACGCCATTTAAATGAACGCCCTTATGGAGTGTCGCTATTTCCTTTCCTATAAAGACTTTTCCAAATTTTTGGTGAATTATAAATAACGCCCTTTTGAGCAGGCGCTCATTAATGAACGCCCCCTCAGACGGTCGCTATTTGCTCATTTTTAATTATGGAAAGTCTGATATTTCTATATTTTATTCAGGAATGTGCGACATCTTCCTGGGTGCCATTTGAATGAACGACAACCACTCGGTCCTCATTTCCTTTCCGTGTCCAGTTCGTCTGCAACCTCCTCTGCATGGCGCCCTTGTCATTCTTTTTGGCTCCGTGTTCTTCTCTGGAAGGGAGATCCACATCCTAGAGATTGTTTTCCTTGTTTTAATCCCATTAGAACTGGGTTCTTTCATCTATAAATACCCTCCTTGAGGCCGGCGGGCGGTTCTTTAACAACAACATGAACAGAGAGGGAGATAGTCGCAGAAACAAACAAAGAGTCTTTGTTATTTTCTTAACGCTGCAGGTGTTCATCATGAAGGAGATTGTTTTCTTTCCCTCTTTCATGCCGTTGCTGTACTTCTGTAGATCGTTGTGGCTGAATTCTCAGGCTGCTCTCTCCTTCTCTCCATCGCCAAGGAGCCAAGTTCCTCTTCTACTATACTCACTACAATGAAGAAGGGCCACTTTCATCCATATTCTTCTTCCTCTATTTTAATTGTTATGGTCATTTTAGCTTGCATATCCACCTAGCATCTCTGCTAGATCATCCTTTAGCATATTATTTTTAACTTATTTGCATACATAATCTCCCTCCCTTTTGCTCCATAAGGCATTTTTTAAAAACAAACACACAAGGTGTGTTCATGCCCTTGTTGCATAGATCACTTTTCGTAAGAGCATTTATACTACACTTGTTTTTCTAATCCATATCTATTTGTTTGTCTTTGCTTGCCTTTCAAGGGTAATCAAGATAAAGACCCCCTTCATCGACCGGCCGGTTGGAGGAGGAAGTTGGATTCACAATCTCACCCGATTCACAAGGTATTCTTCATGATCACCTTTTTTCTTTTGAGATAACCCCTCTGGCGATCACACTCCTAGAGTAGCATCCCATGCTGCCTCCCCTTTTAGTCCTTTTATCATCTTTTAGTCATCTTCATGTTTAATAGAAATCAATTCTTTAATCCCTTAAATATCTTTTTTTTAATGTCTATGTGACACGTTCACAAATTGGCGATCACGGTGGGACACTTGCTGTTTTTATTTTGATTACCCCTCCTTCGGCACCCACGTGTGCCCCTCCCCTTTGGCACCCTCGCGTGCCCCTCCTTCATGCTCCACGTAGCACACTCCCTTTGTGCCCCACGGGCACACCTCTCACTTGATTTTCCAGTTTCTGGATTGTCCCATGACATTTATAAAAAAAAATTCTTTCTTTTCTGTTTGCATTCATTTCTGTTTTCCTGAAGAATCAATGACTACTCAGGCAGCCGCAATTTTTATAATCAGTGACCTCCCACAGAGGTGCTCATCGTATTATTTTCATTATTATTTTTTATTTTTTGCATTAAGCGCCCCTCCACAGATGCGCTATTCACATATTCAACGCCTAACCCTAAGGCGCCTATTCCTGGCGATTACTGTTCACTTCATTTTCTTAGTCATTTATTGTTTATTGCAATTAGCGCCCTCCATAGAGGCGCTAGTCCCTGACTTAGCACCTATCTCGTAGGCGTAGTTTCTTTTCAGAACTACTGTTCGTTGGATTCAACGCCTCTGTGAAGAGGCGCTAGTTGCATAATCAGCGGCTGTTATCCAGTCGTTATTCTCTGATTCAGCGACCATTGTGTGGCCGCCATTTCTTCCTATTCTTATAGAATTGCTTTCTTTACTTTTGCCTTGGCTTGTGTGGATTGATTATTGCTTATATTTATATTTCTGTTGATCCTACCTGCATTAGCCTGCATTCTAGGGCATTTGGTTGAGAGACCTCCTCTCTCTACACATTTAGGATCTCCTACACTCTCTTGGGAAAAGAAGGACACTCCATTGAGCATTCGTCTCTTTGGATTTGAAATTCCTTAACCAAGGCCTCCATAAGTCCTCGCACCCGTGGATTCCCTCACGGAAGCTAGGCTGGTTGTACCTTTGAAGCACCCCGGAGTTTAGCTAACCCATGCATTGGTGAAGAGAGAGAAAGAACCTAGTTGTCACGCCCCGAGCCTTTATGACAGCGGAAGACTCGCTCGAGAAACGTGAACAGCCGACATGGTAAGTCTCTTGCAAGCAAGAATGATCAGAGCGCAAGACAATCACACACATAAATGCAATTGCACAATATTTACTCAACTTCAACTTTATTTCATAATAATCAAGTATTCAAATACAACCACTAATTCAACTTATTTCAATCTATCAGACTCAAGAAATAGGAAAATTACAAAGACTCAATCTAAACAATATAGACTTTCCTAAGTCTTCACTCTCATCTTTGACAATACTTTCATTCGCTCTCGGACCCGCTACTTGTATAACCCGAATCCGAACTCGAATCACTTTCATTTCTTGAAAAAGAATGGAAATAGGTAATGAGCACACTTGCCCAGTAGGTATCTTCGCATCAACATGAAGGCATCATTAAAGTAATTAATATTTTTGCTCTAGAGGAATAAGGTAAAATCATGCGAATGCGATCAAACACGTGATTAAATCAAAGTAACATGATGATCATGAAGATAGAATGAGAACAAGTATGAACTAGTAAGAATGTTACTAGATGATCATGAAGGTGCAAGCCTTGAGAATTACAGTTCATATTCGGCAACCGTCATCATTCCTTGCCGAAGAGCGGCGAACTCCATAGCCTTTGTCACGTCCCAACGCAGAATATCGAGACTGGCAGTAGAAACAAGTAATAATAATAATAATATGCTGATTTCTAGACATGATATGTTAAAGCTAAAAGATCGCACATCACCATAAATAAAAACTGCTCCATTCATAAAATAACACATCACTAAACCATGTTCCAAACTACAATGATCTCACTTAACATAATCTTGACAACATCCACTTAACACTACTACATTGGCTAACCTCAAATTACAACTCTTCTAAAATACTCTTAAATACAAATAAACTCCACAACTAGAACTAGTTTCACAGGCTTCTATCAGTTTCACTCCACGGTCATCACTCTTGCTTGTCCCCATCAGTTTACGAGTCCTCACCTGAGCTACCTGAAAAGGGGAAAACCACTAGGTGAGCGAACGCTCAGTAGGTAATAACAGGCAAGTTTAAGTAATTAACTAATTAATTGCATTAAAAGCACGGAAAGAAATATTGATATAACGAAATGACATAAGTAGAAGAGGTACAAGATCAAGAATATAATGAAACTGGAAATTGGCCAACAAGCAGGATTTAACCAAGTCAAGATAATTTTCAAGCAAGCGATTATTGTCGTAGACATCACGCTAGTCATGCACTCGGTGCAATGTCTCACCATGTCATTCAAACTCCCCGGGGCACAAGTACTTTTCGGGCGCTCCTCCCAGGACCAGACCGGGCCCTTATGATACGTTGGCATTGATTTGTTGGATCCAAGATCCCAAGTTATGTCTAGACATTAATCGAGTTTAATGGCCAAGATTCAAGTTATGGAACTTACCTGAAATTTCAAGGGTAAGTTGAAGTAGACATCATGTCTGGAAAGTTCAAGTTATCAAGAACCAATCAGGTCCTTGGATTCAACACGAAAAATCACGGAAATCACTTCTGGATGATAAGCGGTCAGAACAGGGCCGCTCAAGCAACGCACGGTCTAATCTGGACCGTTCAGGATAGAGATGGCTCAGCATCAGCCACACCGAAGTCAAGGGCACACGGTCCATGTAGAGCCGCTCAAAGAGTTTGGACGGTTGAAAATGGGCCGCTCAAGACTAGTAGAGCTGGAAGCCCAAGAACAAGATAAACGGTCCTTACAGGGCCGTCCAACAGACAGACGGTCCAATAAGATCCACGCTATAACATGGGCGGCTCTAATAGGTCCGTTCAACTTGATCAACTAGAAATCTACCCAAACGGGCTCCGGGCTGCCATAAGTGGGGCAGAACTGAACCAGGGTCCAGCCCACTCTCCACTGGTCAACCTAGGGCTTATTGGGTCGATCCAAACATAAATTTGGTCGAAGATAGATCAAGGTTAATCGACCAATGTAAGTGGCACTTGGCTAGGGATGTACGGTTCATTATGGGCCGCCCAATAATATGAACGGTCCCTTTCGGGCCGCATAATTCTCAGGGGCTCCAAGTCGAGCCGTGACTTACAATACGATAGTCTAAGCGATTCAATCACGTACACAGGTTCAGGTCTTGATGGTACAACCTGCCCGGCGTCCTAGTGGGAATCCCAGGCTCGCTGGGGCTTACGGAGGTCCCGTAATGAAGGTCCTAGTCCGACGGAAGGAATATCCGGCGGAGAGTCCCAAACATTACAAGGAAATGGGGCTAATAAATCAACAGAAACCAGTAATGCGGTCAGTCAATTCTACCGGAGTAGAATGACTGTCAAACAATCCTAATAAAATTTCAATTAATAATGAATCATGATTAATATTAACATTGAAGAAGATGATCCAAGGTCAAGATGAATAAATCAGCAAGATTTATAATCATTTACTGTTATAATTTTCCAGAGTTTTTATGCATATTGCTAACTTACATTTAACCACTAATATACTATCATAAATCATGCGAAAAAGATAAGTTAATCAATTCTGTAAAGATGGATGGTCCAGTATGGACCTTTCATCCTCCTCGGCAGTCGCACGACAGGCCGTTTATCCCCCTCAGGTCAGAAGGCCTGCTGGAGATGAGCGGTCTGTAATGAGCCGTTGGGAGAGACGAACGGTCAATAACTGGCCGCCTGACAGAAGGGTGGTCTAAGTCCTGCCGCACTTCCCAGAAACATAACACGAATCATAAAACATAAACGGTCAGTAATATGCTGCCTAACCATGTTGGGCGGTCTATCGCGAGGCCGCGCAAGTCAGAAACAATCAAGCCCCCTTTCGCCCTGCCCGCCTCCGGCGAGTTGGCTAGGGTTACAATGAATTGCTAAATACGCATATCACAGAGCATAATAATTAGGGCTTTTGGATTCAAAAGAAAGAGCATGAAAAGTTTTACAATATAGCATGCTCGATTTAATCTTTAGTGCCTGCAATCCCTACTTAAACGAGATGAAACAAGTATAACCCTAGATATGACATGCTTCTACTAAACCCTAAAATTCTTGGAGGGTACTATGTAACTTTTAGGGCTTTTACATTCAATAGAAAGAGCACTCGATGCTGGTTCTAACCATATATAATACTTAAGGTTTGGCTTGCTATAACCTACCTTAAACGGAGGAAGAAGGAAGAAGAAGGGACGACGACACGCTAAGAACACCTCGCCGGTGATCGCCGGAATCCGCCCTTGTCCACGATCCTCGTCGGCCGCCACATCACCCAAACGAAAATAGGGTTCTTGAGGGTCATTTTTATAGGTCACACAAGATCTAGAGTCTTCTATTCGAGGAGATAGAGTCCAATCAAGTTGGACGTGCGCGAACTGCGCGAATAGGGTTAGCCGCCGCCTTCTCATCCAAAATTCACTTTCTAGGGTTAGGGTTTCGGGGAGAACTAAGGGGGGAAACGATCCTATCATCCTAACCTTTCATTTGGATCCGGTCTCAGCCCAAATGATCGGGTATTGGGCTAAATTTTGCGTTTTAAGGTCCAATTAGATTAAGTGTGGATTTGGGCCTTAATCAGTTAATTTGGCCTAATTATGGATTTTATTTGGGTCAGTCACAGAAGACACTATTATTAAACATTTTATCCTCTACAAGATTATGAATTTTCTAGATTTTTACGAAATGGTCAAAATTTAACTTATTCTATTTATTAAGGATTTTCTAATTAATTTCTTATAAATTTTATAGAAATTTTTATTTGTTAATAAATCGGGATATTACAGCCTTTCGTTCCTTTACGTGCTCAGAAAAGTACTTGGCATGGAATAGGGTAAGAAAACCATCCCATGTATGAGGTGCATCGGCCGGAGGTGCCGGAACCGACTTCCACCATGTGCGAGTATCTTTGTTAAGTTGAAAGGTTGCGAGACGCACCTTCTCCTGATCGGTGCATTGGATAACATCAAAGATACGGTTCATTTCGTGTATCCAGTTCTCTGCCTCGTCAGGATTAGAAGAACCACAGAAACTCGGAGGGTTTAAGCTCCGAAAGTTGCGATGCAAATCACCAGCCCTTGCTCCTGCGCCAGCTTGCGCCATGGTTTGTAATGCCTGAGTGAGGCCAACAATCGTTTGTTGCATGCCATCCCAATTTATGCGATGAGCCATGATAATAATAGGGTACCTGAGAGAAAATAACAACTTGTTATTTCTCGTGGAATTGGAAGGAAAATCAATCTTAAAACTAATTAACTATCTTATCCCGGGTTCTACCCAATTCTCACGTGGGTGTGAAAATTTCTCCCTTAGTTCATAGGTATGGGTCCTTAAACCTTGGACTTATCCTATGACACGACTCTTCTTCTTAAGTCTTGAGACTTAGGCTCTGATACCAACTTAACTGTCACGCCCCGAGCCTTTATGATAGCGGAAGACTCGCTCGAGAAACGCGAACAGCCGACATGGTAAGCCTCTTGCAAGCAAGAATGATCAGAGCGCAAGACAATCACACATATAAATGCAATTGCACAATATTTACTCAACTTCAACTTTATTTCATAATAATCAAGTATTTAAATACAACCACTAATTCAACTTATTCCAATCTATCAGACTCAAGAAATAGGAAAATTACATAGACTCAATCTAAACAATATAGACTTTCCTAAATCTTCTCTCTCATCTTTGACAATACTTTCATTCGCTCTCGGACCCGCTACTTGTATAACCCGAATTCGAACTCGAATCACTTTCATTTCCTGAAAAAGAATGGAAATAGGTAATGATCACACTTGCCCAGTAGGTATCTTCGCATCAACATGAAGGCATCATTAAAGTAATTAACGTTTTTGCTCTAGAGGAATAAGGTAAAATCATGCGAATGCGATCAAACACGCGATTAAATCAAAGTAACACGATGATCATGAAGATAGAATGAGAACAAGTATGAACTAGTAAGAATGTTATAAGAACATGATATGGCCGAGAATGTACTAGCAAGCCACATAATCATCACTCCAGTATCTTTTGCTTATGAGCAAGTACTTCATTAATTTCTGTGGAATATCAAGAAAGTCAAGTATCAATCATGCTGTATTGTGTTGTGGATTTTCACTTATTTATAAAGAAAGTACTCCCAACGTAATGCGACGCCAGTAGCATCATACCCCATGGTTTATAATAGTATGTTCCTGACAATCAGTCGAGGGGACTAGCATAGAGCCTTTGAACACAATCAGTGCTCGATCGCATCTTCAAGTATAAATCAAACTTTTTCCACGCATGTAACAATAAAGTATGGTCAAGAATGTACAATTCCAACAAGCTCTTGATAACAACAATTCAATAAATGAATGCTTTAATGAGAATCATGAGAAATCAAGAATGACTTATACTATGTTATGCTTATGGAAATAAATCGGCAGCATAACGGTACATTCTTTATCTTCCATTTATTATATTAGGTTTCTTGATCAATATGATAAGTTCTAGATCATCAAGAGTCCATCTAGAAACCTTGGAATATCAACCCTTGGTCAAACCTTGGTTAAAATATTCAAGCAGTGTGACGGTCGTGTACTGGGCCGTTACATGATGTGACGCTCCAGTATTGGGCCGTTACATTGATGTGACGGTCTAGAGTTGATGCGTTAGAACGACTAAATCCAGAAATAGTAATTGGACTCAGTTAACTGTGACGGTTGTATATTGGGCCGTTACATATTCCTGACGATCCAATATAGGTCCGTTACACTACTGATAACCAGAAATATCGATAGTGTCATCTAATCACTTGGGTTTTAATGGTACAACCAACTCGGCGTCCTAGTGGGAATCCCGGGCTCGCGGAGAATTACGGAGGCCTTGCAACAAGATTTTCTAGTCGATTGGAAGGAATATCTAATAGAGAGGTCCTCATGTCCAAGAATAGTGTTCCTATAGTGCAAAGTGTAACTAATGAACATATACCTGAATATACGCCATGTACTTAGAGAAATGACTCTATAGATAGAAAAGAATGTGTAACAATGTAAAACCAAGATAAAATCCCGTCAATACATCTTTGGAAAAATCATGATTTAGATACAAACTATAGAGTTTAGCCAATGAAATTAGCATAACCTAAAATAACTCAAAATGCTTTAATCATACAATTTCCTATCATGAATCAATTAAGAAACTCAAAGTCATAAAAATAAGGTTTAAAACTTAGATAACTAGGCTTATTCATAAGTAAGTTTGGCTGTCCTCAGCCCTATCTCGATTTGACAGTAAACCGCACTTTGACGGTCTAGTATGGGTGCGTCACAGGACTGTGACAGTTTATCGTAGGACCGTTACAATATTGTAACGCTCCTGTTATGGTGCGTCAGAGACAATTGAGAAACTTTAAATACAACAGGGGTTGTGACGGCTTATCGTAAGACCGTTACAGTCGTCTGACGGTCCTAGTATGATGCGTCAGAGTCCCTACTAACAATAAAAAGACTATGATTTGAAACCATGTTTTATTTTTGAAAAGATTTACTACCCTAATCATGACAAAATGAAGTACAGGTCATCTAGATGCATAGGTTGTAGTGAATTAACAAGATAACATCTTTGATCTTTGATTAGGGCTAAGAATATGTATGTATGCGTGAACCCACTAAAACATGAAATTCATAGTCTATAATGCATGAAATCAAACACAATCAGAGGGCTTTTATCCCTAACAAGACGTTTTTGCCAATCATGAGATAACCTACCGCTTAACTAGGCTTTAAACTTCTAATTTGAGCTTTCAAGGACCGCCCTAGTTCCTCTCTTTTTATGACTCTTCAGCAATTTCACGCTGCCCTAGCTCCTCAGCCTCTTGACCTAAGGACGTGAAATTTTGAGGGTAAGAAGATGAAACTAAGGTGAACAAAAGGTTCTAAATAACCGAACTCTAATTACTTTGTTTAGACGTCCTAATTCCCTGATCTTCAGTGGCCTTTAGCTCTGATTCCTGGGTTACTATGGTCGAACCAGCAACTTTGGAAGCTTCAATCTCCTTGGTTGCTTGATCTCCTAGCACGAAATTTGGAGAACTATTAGTCTAAAGTATACTAAACAAAATCTTTTAAAGAACTTACCTGAAATTATATCTCTCTACCTTGATTCTTCACGAGCCAAAAGTAAGGGTCGCTCAGTTCAGAACTAGGTCCTATTTATAGGGTTTTGAAGATTAGATTGATTCTAGAGTCCTTAATTTACCAGAATCTAATCCCTAAGAGTCCTTAGTAATGTTATAAGCTCTCCCAAGTCGATCTCTTGTAGAAAAGATCCCAAAGTTTTAATCTTTTTGCTCGTTCTTTCTTTCACGGAACTGTCAGAGTGTAACGCATCCAGACTGGTGCGTTACATGCTTGTAGCGGTCGCCCGATAGACCGTTACACCAAACGTATATAGAGTTTCAATTAAATACAACTCTCTTGTTCATTTATCCTTATAATTATCTATAAAAATAGTATTTATCTTTAAAATACGTGAATAAGTCAATTAACCTTCTAGAATATGGGCCAAACTTAATGGGCTTGGTCCATTAACCTTTTGGATTATCTTTAAATAGGCTAGGTTAATTATTTAACTTTATTGGGCCTTATAATGACTTATTGATCTAATATTCTATTTATTAATTTATTTAGGCCTTTATAAATTCCTGAAAATAATTAAATATTCTAAGAATAATTTATAAAAATTCTGGGGTCTTACACTAGTTGACCCGGAGATTACACTCAAATTGAAACTATGATTTACATTGAGGAAAGAGATAACTATTTCATTAAAACCCATCTTTGCCTAACCTCAAAGAACACTAAAACCTTGAGTAAGCATCATAACTTATTTGATAACCTGGTTGAGTGCTTGCTTTGCTAAGTCATACATGTTTCTTTATCATAATCATGAAACTCCGTTAAGGTAAAATTGTCAACATGGCCAACTATGGGTACTCTTATGATGATAGTGAGGATGGTCAATTTGACCAAACCTATGAGATTCTTCCAGGTTTCATTCAATACGAGGGAAACTATACCCCCTCTCACTCTCAAGTCTACATGGTGGACTCTACCACTCAAGCGGTTGATTCCTCACCTCAGGTTCAACCCGCCACCCAACATACATCTGGGGAACCTCCCCTAGCTCTTGATCTAAATGATCTCATTAATATCTTGTCCCAACTGGACGATACCCAACGTCAAGCGGCCCAATCCGCCCTTAAGGGTAAGTCCGTACTCTCTTCCTCCTCAAATCCCCCTCAGGCCGCAGGTGGCCTTCAAGTCAATATCACTAATGACCAGGTGGTCTCACCGAAGATTCCATCCCATCCACACACCCCCGTTATGGTCACGCCGGCCCAACCGGTAGGCCACTCCGTGGCTGGGCCACAATATCCTCCACCTCCTCAATTCTTGAGAAGGCCTATGCCAAACCCGTTCCCTATCAATCCGGCCCCGGCTGAGTCTGACACCAACACTCTTCTCCTCCAAAAGCTTGCAAGCATGGAGGAACAACTCAAGACACTCTGGAGGTCACTCTCCCTACTCTGTCGGTCTTTCATTTACCTCCGTCAGAGATTGTCACGCCCCATACTCTATATCGTCGAGGTATTGTCCGCTTTGGCCTGCCGGCCTCACGATTTTATCTCTTTCTAACAGTGATCGGCTCAAGAATGGGGGACTTCCCGGGCAGGTCACCCATCCCAGTACTACTCTCCATTAAGCACGCTTAACTTCGGAGTTCCTTACAAGAACTGAGCCGATACTTCAAAATACGTCTCGATAATATAGAATACAACTTAGCTATATTTGAGGGTGTTACAATCAACCCCTCTTATATAGGCGACGTCCTCGTCGCTGGGCACATATAGCACGCAATCAAACCCCCAGGCAGGTAGGATTCTAGAGGTGGCCCCTACAGACTCAAGAGGTGGCTCCCACTATGTAGCACTTTATCCCATTGCGAGTTTAAGAGGTTGCTCCCATAGTGTAGCACTTTACCCTGTATGGCACTTAGTTCCCACACTTCCGACTGGGGTATAGCTCTGATACCATTCTGTCACGCCCCGTACTCTATACCATCGAGGTATTGTCCGCTTTGGCCTGTCGGCCTCACGATTTTATCTTTTTCTAACAGTGATCGGCTCCAGAATGGGGGACTTCCCGGGCAGGTCACCCATCCAAGTACTACTCCCCATTAAGCACGCTTAACTTCGGAGTTCCTTACAAGAATTGAGCCGATACTTCAAAAGACGTCTCGATAATATAAAGTACAACTTAGCTATATTTGAGGGTGTTACAGAGATGCCTAACTTCAGGCGCTATAATGAAACGGGCAACCCGTTCATCCATTTGAAAGACTTCATGTATGAAGCGTCGTTCTGGCAGGATAATAAGGCATCTTTGGCCTATTTATTTAGAAGATCTCTCGATGGCCCGACCCTTGAATGGTTTTACTCTCTTGAATCGACTGAGGCCGGTGATTTTGATGTGGTGCAAAGAAAATTCTTGCAAAAGTATAGAGATCGTGTGGGTCCGTCTTTGTCTGTTACAGATTTAGTTGTCAAAAAGATGAAACCCGAGGAGGACTTCATTCAGTTCGCTGACAGATGGAGGTCAATGGCCGAAAAATTAAGAGATACACTCTCGGAACCGGAGCAGGTTAAAATGATAGTATCAAATACTACTCCGCAATTCCGTCATATTCTAGCCATGAATAAACTGAATACAATGGAGGAACTTTATGAAAGGGCTAGATATATTCAAACTCAAATGAAGGATTTGCCCATCATGGGCATGTTTGAACAAAAGCCGAGAATAATGAGGAAGTGCAATAATGTCAATACCAATGGTGGCACAACTGAGGGTACTGTTACTAACGAGCAAGTGGGCACGGTTGGCAATCCCGGACCTTTCCGCAATCCTTCCAACCCGAGACCCCTGCCACAACAACAACCACAACAACCCTCCTTCCTTAACCAAGTTCCCCACCAAGCAAACAACCCTCTCCAGACATTCCGGTCACCTCCACAAAACTAAGCTATGCCACAAAATCCACAAATCCCCCATCAATACCACCAAGTGCCACCTCCAGCCAATTATGACCCTCAAAAACCAAGAAGACCCATGGGCCCCAAAAGAGCCCAATACCCACCGTTACCCGAGAGCCTTCTCGATATATTCAACGCTCTTATGGCCACCAACGCACTCACATTGCCAAAGGAAAGGACGATCTGGCTACAAAATGTGGATACCTCTCGATAATGTGTCTTCCATTGATAGCCCGGTCACAATGTAGATCATTGCTTTCACTTCAAGGATTACATATATGATCTAAATGAAGACACGTCACCTCTTATGCAATCTCTCAATACAAAACGTGAGGTATTGACTGGGATGAGATAAGGCGGTTCATTGCAACTTTGAAAACACGAAGACCTCCTCGGCAGTAGCAGGCTCAACAGCCACCTCAACAGCAAGTTCAACAACCTTCTCTGCTGCAACAAGCTCCCGGGCCACAACCGGACATGGGGATTTTCCATAATCCGCTACCGGAGTATCCATCACCTAATCAACAGCTAAACCCTGTCACTTCATTCCATAAAGTGAAGAGAGGGCAAGGGTGGCATGAATAAAATGCTTCTGTCGGGGCTATAAACCAAAGTTCAAACCAACCCCCGCGCTTATTAAGAACAATCTCTCAACCAACACCTTTTCCTCAACCCTCACGTCCCCTCTTATGCACTACCAACCAAGTTCCCTCCACCATCTCCAACCCTCCATCTAGGCCACTTCTTATTCGCCCTCCACCTTCTCCCGCACCGCAACAAACCCCTCCTCCTTCCACAAAACCCTTGCCGTCTAAGCCACTCCTCATCCGCCCCTTACTGGCACCTGTTCCTCCTCCCGCTATCATTAACCCTCTGCCAACAAGGCCCCTTTTACGTCAACCTTCACCAACACCCAATATAGCTCCTACAAATCCGGCACCTCCACCTAGGCCCCTCCTCATTCGACCTATACTCACTCCAACCACCCAGGCGCCACCTGTCCCTTCCAGTCCCTCTCCCACTGGACCTTCATTACCCACCACCCTAGCTTCCACCAATCCCCAGCCGACAAGGCCCCTCATAAGAGTTCCCTCCTCGGTCACTCCACCTCAAACACCTATCAACCCTGACATCCATTCCACATCTACCAATCCTCCGTCTACCCATAACCCGACAGAGGCACGAAATTCTCAAACTATGGTGCTCCGTAGTGGACGGATATTCCACCGTGTGTTTCCACAACGGGAGCAAGAGCCCGCACAGGGGCAAGAGGAGCAAGAACAAGAATCATGACCCCGACTAGGATTTCTATTCTGGAATTACTTAAGAGATCCACCACTCATCAAATGGCCTTGAAGCAGTATCTACAGAAGGTGATGGTCAATGGGGACATTCCAGTTGAACAGATCACTTCGGTTTTAACTCCGGCAGGTGACCAACTGGCTATTATTTTCTATGAACATGAACTGGCTCCAGAGCCGGCCAAGAAATATGCCTTATGCATTACTGTTGATATTAATAAGGGCTGTCAGTCAATGTTTGGTGGATACTGGTGCATCCATCAATGTGTTGCCACCTAACACTTTGAAAATGTGTGGCATTCCGGACAGTGAGATACAGCCATCTACCATTACAGTTACTGCTCATGATAACACGAAGAAGCCGCCCATAGGTATGATCACTTTGAAAGTCAGGTTGGGTCCCGTGACAGTTACAACAGATTTTCACATTTTAGACATGGATCTAACTTTTAATGGTATTCTGGGCCGTCCATATATCCAAGTGCTTGATGCCGTACCCTCTACAAATCATCAATGTTTAAAGTTTCCACATAAAGGGCACGTCATCAAAGTCACTAGCATGCCCATCTTGCCATCAGTTGACATACACTCTGCCACATCATTGCCCTCCATATGGACATCCAACAGGCCCTTGTTATCTGTGTTAGATCTTGCCGACCCGCTGCATGACTTGTTAAGGCCACCAGTTTCAGCTTCTGCAGCAGCACCAACACCACCCCTACCTCAAAAGGGAAAGAAAAAGAAGAACATGATGAGTACCCCAATCTGGAATATTATGATGGGAATGGGGTACAGATCCGACAAAGGTCTGGGAGTGAACCTCCAAGGCAGAGTGAAGCCCATTAAGAATCACAAGCTAATCCCTCGAGATGGCATGGGATACAAGGGGCCGGGCAAAGAGAAATTTGATAAAGACGAAGAAGAGCCATGGGCTACTATGACTTCCACTCTCAAGACAGATAGATGGCCGCTCACATGGTCTTTATATACACATTTTGTGAAAGGGCCCACTGAACAGGCCGAAGAGTACTCTACAGTGATTACTTCATTACTAGATCATCAAGATGTGCATTCACGCCAATTTGCTCACCATTTAGCACCACTAGTCACTTACAAAGCCTTGGAGTCATTAAGGCCATTTAAAAGAAGAAAGATGGATGACCCGGAATGTGACTGGTATAGATGGTTCGATATGAATGACATCATAATTGCTTTGAGCCGACTGTTTATGCCAACTGATCCGGAATGGCCACCACTTATTCACGAGTTGATTGAGAAGCCAGCAATAATCACCGACAAGAGACAGCTTTTGAGCAATTATACTGATACGGGAGAGCCCGATGTGCTATTTGAACCAGGTTTCACTATAGACAGGCTGTGGGCCGGACTCTACCTTGTTAATTCTTTCCACCTGTCACTCATTATCTTTTGGTGCTCCAAACTTTTTACCTCGAACATCCCTAGACCACCCGCGGTCTTAATCTCTTTATCTCATGATTTTCTACGAACTCCACCAATTCCTCCTCTGCTCATTGAGCAATTCTCTCGGCTCTCCATTGCGCCCTCGCTCGGGCAACCTCTTATTCAACAATTTTCAAATCTCTCTATTTCAACACCATCTTCTACTCCCCCCTCTCATTACTTCGCCATTCATGAAAATGAAAAAAAATGCCAAAATTCAAGCTTTTCAATCCTCCATCTCTGTTGAAGAGACCACCTATCTTGTTCATGAGTGTGCCCTGACCCAAGGGCCGCTCATTCAAGGTCCGTTAGCGGACTTCTTTTACTCCTCTGATGAGGAGGCTTCTTTTGTACCTTCACCTGTACCCCATCTCCCTCCCTCTTCTTTAGGATCTAGTGATCAAGCTAGTTGTTCTTATTCTTCTAGTGATAAGAGTCTTGGGGTAGTCGCCACTAAGAAAGCCAAGGGTAAGCAGATTCCCCGTAGGTTCTTGATAGAGTTAGCCAGGAGGTGTCGAGCTTGTCTAGCAATTCCCCAATTCATAGAGGATCCGATCCTTCTGTCGGAACTAGAATGTGAGGAAGCTCTCGCTCTAGATGAGGGGTTTGGTGTTTATGATATCATGAATGATGAAGACCCTGTCGAAGAGGGGGAAGAAGAGTATGACGAATATGAGGACGAGGCCAATGCTTTTGCTAGTGGCATGAAGAGATTCGACGAACCGTCGGCCTCAGTAGAAGAACCTACCAAAGAGATCAACTTGGGAACCGAGGAAAACCCTAGGATTGTCCTCATCAGCAAGAATTTTCCACCTTCCGAAGAAGAGGCGCTTATGCAGGTTCTCCAAGAGTATAAGGACACATTTGTGTGGAGTTACGAGGATATGTCGGGTTTGGACCATGCGCTTGTTGAACACCGCTTAACCCTTAAGCCAGGGTCTATCCCGGTCAAACAACGGTTAAGGCGTTTCCACCCGAATATGGCATTAAAGATGAAAGAAGAGGTCGATAAGCTCCATAAGGCTAGATTCGTTAGAGTCATCCTCTACCCCAATTGGGTGGTTAACATCGTCCCGGTTATGAAGAAGGATGGAAGGTGTAAATTTGCATAGATTTTCGGGACCTTAACTGTGCGTGTCCTAAGGATGATTTCCCCCTTCCTCACATATATGTTCTAATTGACAACACGGCAGGGTTCGAGACCCTCTCTTTTATGGATGGCTTTTCCGGATATAACCAGATTCACTTGGCTGAAGAAGATCAAGAGAAGACTTCTTTCACTACACCTTGGGATACGTATTGCTATGTGGTCATGCCGTTTGGACTTAAGCATGCCGGAGCCACCTACCAAAGGGCCATGATGGCTATTTTTCATGATATGATCCACATTTATATCGAGGTGTATGTTGATGACTTGGTAGTGAAATCAAGGACAAGGATTGAGCATCCTGGGGTTCTTGACAAGGTCTTGCAAAGAGCCCGTAAATATCAACTGAAAATGAACCCCAAGAAGTGCATGTTTGATGTTTCGTCAGGAAAATTGCTTGGATTCATTGTTAGTAAGTGGGGTATTGAGATTGATCCCAACAAGGCAAAGGTCATAAGAGATATGCCTCGTCCTAGAAATTTGAAAGAAATTCGAGGACTAATTGGGAGGTTGCAGTTCATTCGCCGATTTGTCTCCCAACACTCACAAAGGTGTAGGCCATTCTACGAGCTTACCAAGCCGGGAGTTAAGTTCTATTGGGATGATAAGTGTCAGGCGGCTTTTGACGGATTGGAGGATTATCTATCAAATCCTCCTGTCCTGAGGCCTCCAGTTCCACGCAAACTGCTTGTTCTTTATGTTTTAGTCCTGGATGACTCGATAGGTGTTGTCCTGGCGCAAGCCGATGATGAAGGAAAGGAAAGGGTAGCCTACTACTTGTCGAAGCTTCTCAATCCCTGTGAGTAGAAATACACAGTTATGAAGAAGACCTGTGCAACTTTAGTCTGGGTAGTTCAGAAATTGAAGCATTATTTCCTAGCTCACGAGGTTCATCTCATCGCCCGTATGAATCCTATTAAATTCCTCCTCGAGAAATCTGTACTCACTGATCGACTGGCACGATGGCAAAGCTTCCTTTCCCAGTTCGACATCATCTACATTTAGCAAAAGGCGATTAAAGGCTATGCCATCGCAGAACATCTTGCTTATCATCCCCTCCCAAGATTCGATCCCGTTCGCTCAGAGTTTCCAGATGAGGAACTGATGTCCATTAAACAACCTACAGATCCCATGTGGACATTATGTAGCACCCCGAGAAAATTAATTGAGAAAATTAATTACTATTAAATTAGAAATTCCTTTAGGTGAAGTTTTAACTAATTTATAAAAATCTAAAAAATTCATAATCGTGTAGTCTAAGCTCCGCTTTGTTTGGAGATTACAGATGATCGGGTTAAATTTAAGTAGCTTAAATAATCTCAGACTTATTACTTTTTGCTTTGACATGGTATAGGATTAAACTATCCCACCTGAAGAGGTGGGATGAGTTAATATGACTTAAGTTATGTTAAGACATTTTAAAGTGGATTACTAAAATTTGCTCCCGCCAAATCAGAAGGACTTAAACTTGGACTAAAAAGTGAATAACTATGGGATAAGCGGCAAACAAAGCGGACCTAAAAGTTTAGGCAATTTGTCTTCTTGGTCGAACCCTAAATAAATTTTTTATCAAGTCGAATTAATGGAATTAGGGCTAAAATTGAGTTTAATCTAATCAGACCTTAGATCCCTTAATTCGACCCCAAATCTCGATCATTTGAGCCCAAACCAGGCCCTTTCGAATGGCCTTGATGGGTAGCCTTTTCCCCTCTCGTTGTGCATGAAAACCCTAACCCTAGGAGCTCAATTTGGAGCGAGATGGCGGCACGACTCGGTCAAGCGCGAGTTTCACGCACGATCGACTTTGAGGACTCTTCTTAGCCTTATCTCGCCCCCTAGATTGAATTGCCTCCTATAAAACTAACCCTAGCCCGACCTAGAACCCCCATTTGCTGAGGCGGCCGGCGAGGAGCACGTTCGAGGGAGGATTCATCAAGATTGTGGAGCGCGGAGTTCATGCGGTTCCGAGCGTTCGACGTCCTCTTTGATCTTCGATTTAGGTAGGTGATAAGGGACTAAACCCTAGTAAAGATATATCATTGGAAGCGTCTTCGAGTCCTCTTCCCTTTTGTATCAAAAGCCCCAATTTATATTGAGTGTTGAGATCGTAGTTCATGTTTTAGTAGGAACATGTTGATTAGGGCACCGAACTCATTAGTTCCATTTATCTTGATTAATGCTTGGCTATAGCAGGCTCAAATCCAAATTAATCATGCTATGTTGTGCGCCTTCTTGTCCTCTTTGTATTCATAGCATTTTGCCCAATTTTATGCACTGTATCACATGAATTTCATGTTGAAATCGAGGACTATCGGAGTTCGACGGAAGCCAGACGTGGCGTCCTGGCGGCGGTCACACCAGGAACCACCTCTGATCTTGGCGGCCTCGCGATAGGCCATTTTCACCCTTTCGAATTTTTTTGAAACTCATTAGATGTTAGAGGCCCCGCGATAGACCGCAAGGTCTTGGGTTGCGGCCAGTTCTTGACCGCTTCTGATCCTAGCGGCCCTGTCAAGACCACCTTTATACGCACAGATCTGCTTTCATTAATTATCTTTCATCCTGTTTATATAGCATGAGTAGGGTAGAAACCCACTAAATAAATGGATCATATGGAGCAATTTCAATAACTATTAAAACAATGATCATGGCTGCCAAGATCTTACTTTCACCCATAATTGTATCATCATATTTGTTCCCTTGAAAAGTATAATAAAAGACAAAATGGTGAATTGGTTAATTTAATGTTATTATCCATTGATTGCAATTGAGGAAAAATTATTAGGTTTGCTTGATAGTCACACCACTCCCGCGGTGCTGGCTGACCGCGATAATCTCATTTTTTGAGTTTTCGTAGCCCTCAATCTTGTAATAGTTGGGACTCTCCGCCGGATTTTCCTTCCGTCAGACTAGGACCTCTATTACGAGACCTCCGTAAGCTCCCGCGAGCCTGGGATTCCCACTAGGATGCCGAGCGGGTTGTACCCCTAAAACTTGAACTTATCGACTTGATCAAATCGCGTGTTTTCACAACCCAAATCGGGACTGTCCTGTTAATTGTGGCCCTTCTGGGACCGCTACCATCAGGTTGCGGCCCAGGTGTGACCGCCTGACCTTTGAAGTAGCTCTTTTGTGAGCGCATCTAACTAGCTAAGTGCCAGGTTCTGCTGGTCGATTTTTCCTTGAATTTCTGTCAACCTAGCCATGTTTGAGTCGACCTATAGCCTCTAACTCGACCTGAGAAGTGTGGGTTGGACCCTGGTTCGGTTCCACTATGTCTCAGGTGAGCTGGGAGCCCATTAAGTCGATTGCTTTAGTCTTATTGGGCCCATGTTAGCTGCGGTTAGCACTGGACTGTCCTTGTCTTCTTGCGGCCCAATACGGACCGTTTTCATCCTTTGACGTGAGGCTTTGCCCTCTGGCCCAGTATCGACTGCTGCGGTCCATGATAGACCATTTTTACCTTGTTGCGGCCCATGCATGACCGCAACTCATCTAGAAGCGTGTTTTCGCATGTTTCTTGTGTACCTCGGTAGCCGGGCCATGGATGGCTTGTACTGAAATCAAACCCTGATTTTTATTCCTATCTTTTGTAAGCCATAATCTTATGGCTTCTCATTCAATTATTGAAATTTCACTTGATCCTAGGAAATAAGCTGCATAGCTTGACCTTGAAAATTCCTCGCCGATTCCAATGAATGTCTAAGATGGTTACTTGGGATCTTGGATCCACTAAATCAATGCCAACGCATCATAAGGGCCCGGTCTGGTCCTGGGAGGAGCGCCCAAAAAGTACTAGTGCCCCAGGGTGTTGTAATGACATGGTGAGGCATTGCACCGAGTGCATGACTAGCATGTTGTCTATGACACTCATTTTCCTTATACATTTCTACATGTTATTAAATTCCCACATGGAATTTATCTCTGCACGACTTGCTTGTCTGCGTGCTTGATCGGCCAATTCCTGGAAATGATATATCTCTGTTCTACTTATTTTGAGTTGTTCTTTTTATTCCCATCATGACTGGTGAATGTTATTAACTCCGTTTTTATTTATTCGCATGACATTTAATTAAATTGATTAATTACTTAAACTTTGCCTGCTATTACCTACCGAGCATTCGCTCACCCAGTCCCCCCCCATTTCAGGTAGCTCCGATGATGAAACGTAAACGGATGGGGATGGGCAAGAGTGAAGACCGGAGTGGACCCGTTAGATGTGAACTAGACCGTTGTCTTAGTAGAATTGTGGAATGGTCAAATAGTGATTTTGATGAGTCGTTGTTTAGTAATGTCATTAAGAGTTGTCGTTAAGAGTTGTAATCTTTTCTTTATTTTCCTTTTCTTCGAGTCATGATGTAAGGTGTTATGAGGTTGTTGGAAATATTTTATTCTCACATTTATGAGTAAATTGGTATCTTTGGAGTAATTCTTTCTCTTTGTAATTATGTTCTTTTATTTCCGTTATTGCTCTATTTATCATGAATGTATATAACTGCCGCGTTCTGATATTCCGCGTCGGGGCGTGACACATTACATTTTGATGGAGCTCTGAATTCTCATGGTAGGAGGATCGTCATGGTTCTTTTAACACCTGAGGGTATCACCATTCCACTTGCCTCTCAGCTTGGATTTCCAGTTACAAATTGTAACGACCCGAGAATCCGATTACAGGGAAGGCCCGATAACCCGAGACTCGCACCGCCACCCACGAGTCCGAAGACTCGGAAGGGTTAAAATGATGGTGTGGAGACTACACAAGTATCATAAATAATTGCAGAAATTAAACAGTTATATAATTAAGCAGGAAATAAATTAACAGTTTACATGATACATGGTCCACAAGATATAATAAAATAAACAACAACAGTAGTAGTAGTCCACAACTAGTATAGAGACAAGAAAGAAAAGTACAGCTACACGAAGCATACCCCGGCTCGGACCTCTGGCACTAGCACTGGGCACCTGAACCATGCTGAGCCTCAGACGCGCTCCCCTGAGGCCGCGACTCACCTGAAACATGGTGAAAACACGCAGGGAATGAGTCTCAGAATAAGACTCAATAGGGATCACTCGAACCCTACCTCGCAAACGGAGAAACCGCTACGCTAGCAGTAAGCGAGTACCTCGGAAAGGGAAGCCCTGCAATCTATAAAACACCGATTTCACGGCATGAAAATCGACACACGTGCCACGGTGTAACGACCGAAACACCACGGTCAACACGACAAAACCTGAAGGTCGAAGTTGCACGACTGACAGTCTGCCACTTCCGACTCGACAGGAGTACCTACCACTAGAAGCACAGTCGGTAGCATCCCCTGACGTCTTACACCGCACCGCAGGTGAACTGCCTAACGTGGTAGCTCCGACCAGAGGCACGGACACCGAACAGGTAACCACGAAGCAAGCGACTAGCTGGGGTCACGCTCATCAGTGCGTGTCCACTGCCCCCAACCACGTGTGCACACACAAGACGCGCGTCCCTGGTCTGGCCCTCTGACCAATTTTTCCCTCAGCCGGACTCTGGCTGCAAGACGTGGGGCCCGACGGAAACTGGTAAACAAACCGTCTCTAAGGGTAGCCTCTCCACCACTCCCTGGTGGGACCACACGCGTGTAAGCAGGCTACGACTAGTGGAGGGTCACTACGGAGTAGACTCTCAAGTCAACGAAAATCAACGTCCGCATCCGACGACGTACGGGGACCGTCCCATGTACCAGCACCGTCACACGGTGACCACGGTCGAAAATGAAACGGGGTTGCAAACCACCCAGAGCAACCCTCAGCCTGACGGTCTACCCTAGACGCGTCACAGGCTCTGAAGGTCTAAGGCTGGACCGTCACAGCCATCTAATAGCCCAACGCAGGGGCGTTAGACCCTTGGTGAAACAACGACTGTGACGCACCTACCCTGGTGCGTCACAGACCCTGACGCACCCAACCTGGTGCGTCACAAGGCACGAAGGAACAAACTGTGACGCGTGCCACTCGGTGCGTCACAGACTGTAACGGACCAAGTCTGGTGTCTTACAGGGTGGGAATGCATCCACTCTAACGCACCCACACAGGGGCATCACAAGGCTGTGACACGCCAAGCCTGGTGCGTCACATGCCTTGACCCCCAACGGTCAAAAACCAACGGTCAAAAGCCAACGGTCGAACGTCCCTGACGGTTCAACCCAGGTGCGTCACAGCACCTGTGGCGGTCTATCGTGGGACCGTCACAGCCCACAGACTCCAGTTGGATGAAAACAGGACTGTGACGCACCCATCCAGGTGCGTCACATGGTGTGACGGTCACAGGAAGGACCATCACACCCGTCCGAGGGCGAAATGGCGTGAACCGCCCAAAAATTCCAACCACGCCCCCATGCCTCCATAGGAGAGGGGGAAATCAAAGGGGAAGACCTCTGGGGACCCCTAGCATGCTTCTAAGCCATCAAAATGCTGAATCGCGGCCTAGAAATATAGATCGGGCGAACTCTCCCAAAATCATGCTTTTGCCCAAACCCGCTCAAAGACACCCCTCTCGGCTCCCATTCGGCCTACAAAACGTGGGGGATGACGGGATGAGCATAGGGATTCGCCCCCCTACCTCAATAAAGCAAAAGCTTCGCCGAATCGAGCTCAAATCACGAAGAATGCTTTTGGAAACCCCGCTCCTTCACGCTTCCCACGAACACCGCACGCCCACGAGCTCGCCTCGCAGTCGCCCACGCAACCGCGCCATCGCCCCGCTGCCGTCTACAGCCGGAGAGGCCCACCGTGATCGAATGGGAGAGAGAGGGGGAGAGGGGGGCAGTTCTCACGGTGGGAGGAAGAAGAAGAAGAAGAAGAAGAAGAAGGGTGGGGGAGAGAGAAAAAGAGAGGGTATTTATAGAAAATTCAAAAATTCTGGAAAATATCAAAAAATCAAAAATTACATTTCTGCGATCCTCGGAACACGCCGATCGCAATGGTACCACTCTCGCCTAGGTGAAAGACCCGGTTCACCCGCAACGAGGTTCCGAAGGAATTACCGAAACACACACCGAAAATCAGAAAACACACGCGGAAAAGCCGCGGAACGCTTCCGGGCCTCCGAAACAACTCCGGATCGCGCCGATCCGAACATGAAAGATGTCCGAAATGGAATTTCGGACACAACGGAGCTAGACACTCTGGGAAATTAGATCTGGGACCCACGAAGAAGGATCTGAAAGGTCCGGGATATTACAGCCCTCCCCCCTTAAGGAATTTCATCCTCGAAATTGAGAGCAACCCAAGGGGAAGAAAGAGGAAAACTCACTCAAACAGGTAAGGGAACTGCTGACGCATCTCATCCTCAGGCTCCCAAGAAGCCTCACCACCAGAGTGCTGCTGCCACACCACCTTAACCAAGGGGATGACCTTGTTCCACAGGCACTGCTCTCGCCTATCCTCCACGCGGATTGGAAACTCTGGGAGAGAAAGATCTGGAGTCACCTCGGGCCAAGCAGAATCCTCAAGAACATGAGAGTCATCGGGCATATATTTTTGCAACATCGAGATGTGGAACACGTCATGCACCGACGCCAACTCAGGGGGTAACTGCAACCGATAAGCTACCTCACCGATGTGCTCCACGATGTGTAAAAGATGAATATAGCGGGGACTCAGCTTCCCACACCGTCCAAAATGCATCACCCTCTTTATCGGAGAAACTCTCAAGAACACGCGATCGCCCACGGAAAATGCGAGAGGCTGCCGCCTACGGTCAGCATAGCTCTTCTGCCGACTCTGGGCCGCCAACATGTTCTCACAAACCAGGTGCACAACATCCACACACTGCTGCACCAACTCCGGTCCCATCAAAACACGCTCACCAACCTCAAACCAATCAAGTGGAGTCTGACACGGACGCCCATACAACGCCTCATAAGGAGCCATGTCGATGTTCGAATGATAGCTGTTGTTGTAGGCAAACTCCACCAACGGTAGGTGGTGAATCCAACTCCCCTGCTACTCCAGGCAGCAGGATCTCAACATGTCCTCCAAAGTCTGGATGGTCCTCTCTGACTGACCATCTGACTGAGGATGATACGTCGAGGTAAATGCCAAATCCGTGCTAAGAGCTCGCTGGAAACTCCTCCAGAATCCAGAAGTGAAGCGCGGATTCTGATCCGACACGATGGAAATGGGAATCCCATGCAACGGAACGATCCGCTCCACATAAAGACGAGCCAACTTGGGCACGCTCCAACTGACTTTGACCGGTAATAACTGAGTCACCTTCGTCAGCCTATCCACCAGCAACCAAATACTATCCTGCCCACTCGGAGTCCTCGGCAATCCCACCATGAAATCCGTGGTCACGTGGTCCCACTTCCACGCGGGAACATGCAAGGGCTGGAGAGTACCTCCCGGTCGCTGATGTTCCACCTTCACCTGCTGACAGGTTAGTTACCTGGCCACAAATTTGGCAACATCTCTTTTCATGCCAGGCCACCAGAACTGCCTTCGCAAGTTCCGATACATCTTCATCGCACCCGGATGTACGGTGTACCTACTCCCACGAGCCTCGCACAACACTGCACGGTAAACCTGCTCCTCGGTTGAGACGTACAGCCTACCGTGGAACCTCACGGCACCGTCCTCGTCGAGCTCCACATCAGCCATAGCCAAAATCCGGGGCAACTCAGGGTCTGCATGTTGAGCCTCTATCACCTGACGACGGATAGAGGGCGTGACAGTCAGACTCGCAAGCACCACTAACCCTAGCTCCTGGGGAATCTTGAGCTTGAACGAAACTTCGGGCACTTGTTCCTAGAGCCTCCACTTCCTCAACATCAAGGCACTGACCATAACCTTCCGACTCAAAGCATCGGCAACGACATTCATCCTGCTCGGCTGATAAGACAGGGTGAAGTCATAATCCTTCATGAACTCCACCCAAAGCCTCTACCTGAGGTTAAGGTCCCTCTGCGTGAACACATATCTCAAATTCTGATGGTCAGTGAACACCTCGAACTTCTCACTGTACAGATAATGCCTCAAGATCTTTAGCGCGAAGATCACAGTCGCCAACTCCAGGTCATGGGTAGGGTAGTTCTCCTCATGGGGCTTCAGTTGCCGAGATGCATAGGCCACCACTCTACCATACTGCAACAACACAGCACCCAATCCGACCCCGGAAGCATCTGTACACACCACAAAACCTCCCGATCCAGAAGGCAAAACCAACACCGGAGCCGAGGTGAGCAATCTCTTCAGTTCCCTGAAACTCTGCTCACACTCCTCAGACCAGACGAAAGGCACATCCTTCCGCGTAAGTCTAGTCATCGGGGCTGTAATGCGAGAAAAATTCTGAATAAACCGTCGATAATAGCCCGCAAGCCCCAAGAAACTCCTGATCTCCGTCACAGACCTCGGCCTCGGCCACTGCATTACTGCCTCGACTTTGGCGGGGTCCACAGAAATACCATCACCAGAAATCACGTGCCCTAAAAAGTGTACCTCATGAAGCCAGAACTCGCACTTACTGAGCTTCGCATACAACTGGTGATCTCGCAACGTCTGTAGCACCACACCCAAATGGTACACGTGCTCCTCGGCAGACAATGAATAGACAAGGATGTCATCCACAAATATGACCATGAACTGGTCCAGATACAGACGAAACACCCTTTGCATCAAGTCCATGAAGGTTGCGGGGGCATTGGTGAGCCCGAACGGCATCACCAAGAACTCATAATGCCCGTACCTCGTACTAAACGTAGTCTTCTCCACATCGGACTCGCAAATCCTCAGTTGATAGTAACCGGATCGCAAATCAATCCGTGAGAACACTCGAGCAGACTGAAGCTGGTCGAACAAATCATCAATCCGCGGCAACTGATACTTATTCTTAATGGTAACCTCATTCAACTGCCGATAGTCAATGCACAACCGCACGCTACCGTCCTTCTTCTTCACGAACAACACGGACGCACCCCAAGGAGAAAAGCTGGGACGAATATACCCCTTGTCCAGTAGCAACTGCAACTGCGCCCGCAACTCCCTCAACTCAGCGGGGGCCATACAGTAGGGAACCTTCGCCAAAGGTCTCGTACCAGGCACAGCCTCGATAACGAAATCGATCTCCCGCTGGGGAGGCAATCCAGGTAAGTCCTCCGAAAAAACATCGGGGAACTCGCACACCACCGGGATGTCCTCGACATCTGGCTCCATCCGGTCTGCTACAACCACGGAGGCGAGAAAACCCTGACAACCGGCATCAAGCAAACGATGAGCTCAGATCGCAGAAATAAGAAAGCGGGAAGAGGAAGACCTAATACCTTGGAAATAGAAGGTGGGTCCGTGAAGTCGGCGAAAATAAACCCTCTTCGAGCCATAATCCACCAACGCATGATGTGCCTCGAGCCAATCCATGCCCAAAATCACATCAAAGTCCTGAAGCGGCAACGCATAGAGCCTAGCCGGCAAACTCCGCCCTTCCACCCACACAGGAACCTCATCGAAGCAATACGGAGTGATCATAAAATCACCCGAAGGCAACTCCACTACCAAATCACAGCACAACTGGGTCACCGACTCCTCAATACTCAGCGCAAAATCCTCTGAAACAAACGAATGAGACGCGCCAGAATCGAACAAAACTCGAGCCGCACAACCCAAAATCTGAACGATACCTTCCACGAGCTGCGACGCCACTGCCTCTGCCCTGGTCATTGTAGATATATTTTTCTCCTCTCACTTAATGGAAGATATGCTATGAGTAGATCAGCAATGCGATGAATAAGTAAATGAAGAACAGTAAGAGGAGAAAGGAAAATGAAAGTGACCGTGATCGCCACCAAAGCGCCGAACGTGATGAGCATGCCGTGCTTTGGAAAGGAAGGGGAGACACTTGCCTAGATGCAGCACTGGGTAGACGCGCGGTTGAGGAGGGACCGCCTAAAATGACACGCGGTCTTACGATAGACCGCGTAGGGGTGCTGCAGAACGTGCGGGAGGAAGCGCTCCTGGAGGATGGACGGCTTGAAGTAGACCGCAAGGAGAAGAAGGGCGGTGCAGTAAGAGCCGCTCGTCTTCTTGAACGGACAGTCAAGAACCGCTCAAATCCACCACGCCAAGAGTTGCAAAAGGAGCTCACCTCCACCCTCTCCAGCCGGCCAGAGGGGATGGGCCTCGTGCTGATGAAGTGCTAACCTGCAAAACAACGTAAAGACACAAGAATAACACCCAAATTAGAACTAAATGGTGTAGTAAATGTCCGTATATGAAGAAATAAACATAAACCAATGGAAAGGGGAATACCTGGGGGGTTTTAAACCCCTAGGGTGACAAAAACATAGGTGGAGGTGTGCATGATGATGAAAACGAAGGGGGACGTGGGAGAAAGCAATGTATGCAAGGGACACGACGAAAACTATAAGAAAACACAAATGACTCAAAACTTGGACTACTCCCTGGACCGAGGGCTCATAGGGACGTATAGAGCCACCCTCCTTGGTGCTAGATCGCTCAAGAGTGCGGCAGGGCTTCGCCGTCGATCAAGATCTCCCCCCTTTTCAAGTCCGGCCTTTAGGATCTATTTATAGAGCCTAGAAAGCCACCCCCGAAACTAGGGTTTTGAGCCATTTTCAGGACGAGATTATTGAAGATAAATCGTAGATAATATAATTATCTCTCATCCAGTCGAAATGGCAGCCAAAATGGTTGAGTATCCACAGAGATATTGATAAAAGAAGTTGGGGATAAAACCATGGATAAAAGGAATAAAATCCGTTAAAATTCAGCAGTCGACAGTATGAACGGTCTCACGATAGACCGCTCAACTAGGTGGGCGGTTATAAACTAACCGTCCATACCCGTCGGTGGAAATTCAAATAATCAGAAAATAATCCCAATTATCCGTCTAACTGACCGGAACGCCCGTCGTTGGACTCTCATAGATGAGCGGCTCTATGGAGACCGTTCAACCGTAGAGCGGACAAGGGCAAACCGTTCTAGCCTTGTCGATGATAATTCAATTAGTTGGATAATTATCTGAGAAAGTTGTCAAGCGTAGGACTCTGAGGTATAAGCGGTTGAAATAAGCCCGTTCATTGAGTTGAACGGCTATAAGATGACCACACAGAGCCCTGTCGGTGAAAATTCAAAAAATTCTCAGAAATCAATCATAAATGTATGAACGATCCATATATGACCGCGCCAGTGTGGAACGGCTGAGGTCGAACCGTACATGCTTTTGGACGCTTGATTTTTATAAACATGTTCAATCAACCAAAAACCAAGGCCCAACAAACCCCGAATCGATGCGGACTCTACCAAGGAGGAGATTACACATAAAACTGGCCCAAAATACGCCTGAAAATAGTCCCGACGAGTGACGGTCAACCCGAGGCATCAACAAAAGTGAAATAAGAGAAACGACTCAACTTATCGGTATAAAACGAGTGTCAACAGATGCCCCTCCTTAACGTCCTCTTTGCAGGGGAGCGAGCGGAGGTGAAGCGGAAGTGACATGGAACATGGAGGTGAAGCGGAAATTCACCAGAGTGGACTGAAAAAGCAGGCGTTAAGGCAAAACGACACCCGTTTTCACCAACAAGCAACATGAATCTTCAGGAAAACTTTGAATCAAACGTATGGAATGATTAAACCAAAAGCGACGCCCATCTGGAGGAACTAGACTAAATGACAAGACCAACCTCATGGGGGACACAATCCCACGATCCAATGAGGAGGCCACAAAAGAAAAATAGGCATCAAACTTAAAGGACACAGGCTAAAACTCAAGACGGGGACCTTTCAATCGACCAAACTAAATAATTTGACCAAAGGAAACCTTCCAACTCAAAGTGGAATTAGTTCCTCTTATTCAAGTATTTGAACGCACAGCTGACCACCACTGATGGGACATTCTTCAAGCAAACCATGGGGCATGAAAGCTCAAAAGATGCGTATGATGCATGCTGGGCTAAAAATAAAAGAAATCGTAAAAACGAATGCAAAGAAAGATTAAAATATAAAATACTCGAGAATAATATTGCTAAGCTAGGAACATCAGAGTCAAGATACCACCCGTAACCACGACGTGCGGGATAGAACCAGCCTCCCCGTGACATCCCAACTTAACGGTCTATCCGAGGATTAAGTACGTAAACCTGGATCATCATTGTTTTTGTTAAAGGGGAACATCAGATCCTGGAACACGTAGATAACCAACTGGTTCTCGAGACAATATATAATAGTACCATATAGTAATGCAATAAGGGATGTAGGGATAGAAAGCCATACCTGACTTACCTGTGCAGGCGAAACGGCGGGACAGAATGGAGTGACCCTGCATAAGATGGTCAGGCAATAATGTTCCCAAAAGATTGACATTCACGATTCAAGTTCATCACGGCCATATTTACACCGTGCACTGGTCATCGGTTAGCGGGACTACTTTTCCCGACTATCGGGGGATGGCTCGGGAGTTGCTGGGCCTAGAGCTACGGCGCCCCGAGAGGCAGTGGACCCTTCTTCCCCGGGCTGGTCTTCAGGATAGCCTGGGCTTGCGGCAAGCAGGAGTTGCGGTTGGGGAGCGACCGGAGGAGCACTTGCAGCGGCTGGTGGAGTTAGCGCGACCGCGGGTAGCTGCTGGGCCGGGAGCGAAGGCAGACCGAGTTCTACGGCGGTTCCTGATGCTATTGTTTGGGAGGCTTCTCTTCTCAATGCGAGTGGATGTGACGAGCTGCCGCTTCCTCCCCTTCCTTCAGGAGCTCAAGCACGTTGGGGACTACGCCTGGGGAGCGGCGGTCCTCGCCTTCCTCTTTGACACCCTGAGTTCGACGGCGTGTCAGACGATGCTTGGGGGCTTCTCCCCCTTACTCAAGGTACGACTCTCTATCATAGACTTAATTATGTGATTCTATATGCTTCTTAAATGCTGACACGACGTTGTGATGCAGGTGTGGGCCTACGTGCGCTTACGGGGGCTGGGCAGAGGCGAGGAGACCCGTGCTGGGCTCCTGCCGATTGCACGGAGGTGGACAGCACCTCGGGAGATGACCGCCCTGAGACGACAGGTCCGGGAGCTACAGGACGACCTAGACGCTCTACCGTACACCTCGGTACGCTTCTGAACTTAGACTTTTAATTTAAATGCAATTTCTATATGAGACTGATGTCGATGTGACTTCTTACTCCTTGCAGGTACGATGGATGCCTTATGCGGAGGAGGGCCGGGAGGGTCAGCCGTGGGTGTTCGACACCCTTGCCTTCTCTGGACGAGACTTGTGGCTTCACTGCATGAATGTGGTGGAGCCACTACACTTTAGATTGGTGATGAGGACCATCGGGGTCCATCAGCCCGCGGTGGAGTTCCCTGCGCCTGAGAAGGCGGGGGAACGAGTGACGAGGATGACGCGAGGACTCGGCGAGGCGTTCGACTGGACAGCGAGGAACGCCACACAGGTCACCGACTGGACCCCACAAGGGCGAGCAGTGATTGCCCGAGCAGAGAGTGACAGTGCGTACTACACTACGTACGCTCGGCACTACCGAGACCAGATGTTTCGGGGTGCTCACCGACCGGTGCGACTTCTAAACTTAAACTATGTCTATCATGCTTACAATTCCTATATGATGATGCACTGACACATGGACTTCTAAATGCAGATCGACCCTGCGGGACGACTGGCGGAGTTGCAGGGACTTCTGCACTCCACCATCCGGGAGCGAGACGAGGCCCGACAGGCCCTGGCCTTACTGGTGAGTCTTCTAAACCCTAAACTCTTTAAATTGTGCAATCTTATATGATTATGCATGTGACTGACCTGGAGTATTTGGATGCAGCGCGCCGAGGGAGCTCAGAGGGCGGGACTAGATGCTCCTTCCTCCTCCACGACCCGGACTCCAGCCGACCAAGCTGCGAGAGACGCTGACTTTGCCAGGATGGTGACGCGGGCCAAAGTGGCCGAGGTGGCGCTCACCGAGAGGGTACGCAACTCTACACTTCCATTTGCTTATTATGCTTAAAAAAATGAAATGTTTATGCAACTAACTAACAATGATATGCGGATGTAGACGTCGAGCTGACCCGCCTCCGGGCAGAGCTAGAGCAGAGCCGGGCAGCGGCTAGAGAGGAGGTGGCCCGCGTGCGGGAGGAGGCTGCGTGGAGTCAACCAGCGGACACGTTGGAGACGGCACTTCTCTAGGTCGAGCTAGAGCGACTCCGGGCTGGTGCGACCGAGGCGGATCGCCACCGGGCCGAGGCAGAGCGTTATCGGATCGAGGCGGAGCGGTGCTAGACTGAGGCGGTCGAGCTACGCGGGGAGCTACGAGCGTATAAGGACATTAGCCAGCGCTCACGCAGCGGGACTCCGAGCGTCAGCCATGGTACGCATGATTCCGTCAGGAGTTACTTCACGGGTTCCTCCGATCAGCGGAGGAACGAGGAGGACGAGCAGTGCCGGCGACGTCAGCGCGACGAGGCGACATCAGCGATGCCTCCCTCGAAGAGGCATGAGGGTGGTGGAGACAGCGACGGGGGCCAAGGAGAGGGAGAGGCATGACTTTGTACTGGGCCCGACTTTTGTACATATGATGTGATACGACATGATAGTGATATGCTTTTTATTTTGTTTTATGACTGAATGAATGAATGTATGAATGAATGCGACTCGACTACTAGCGAGAGTGAGATAGACGGGCGAGATTGAGAGACGCGCACGACTTGAGTGAGCGAGCGACGCACACGCCGACTTTGAGTGAGAGAGAGACGCACACGCTGACTTTGAGTGAGAGAGAGGCCCACGCCGACTTGAGTGAGATGAGTGTGCCAACCTGTACAACTTGAGTGAGATGAAGGACGCACGCGCCGACTTGAGTGAGATGAGGGACGCACACGCCAACTTGAGTGAGATGAGGGACGCACACACCGACTTGAGTGAGATGAGGGATGCACGCGCCGAGATGAGTGCGCCAAACTGAGTGAGATGAGCATGCCAAACCGAGTGAGATGAGTGCGCCAACCTGCATGACTGTTAATCAAACAGGCTGACAAAGGGCTGCGGATCAGATGAACGTCTCTCAGTAAGCCGCGCAGAGGTTAAAACGGTTAATAATAGACCGTGCCAAGGGGTTTTGAACGGTTGACTGATAACCGTGTTTAATAATGAACGGTTCATCATAAACCGCTAGTGAGTAAGAACGATCAATTTAAGTCCGCCTAAACTGGCCACCGTCGGATTCTTTGGAGGATGATGAACGGTCAGTTACAGACCGCACAAATGATGGGCGGTCTATCGTAAGACCGTCCAAGTGTTCACCCCTGCGAATTCAATGGGGACTCTCCTGGAGAGTCCATAACCCGAGGGCATGTAGCTTTGAACCCATCCAAACCTCATCTTAATCTACCCTAGACTTATCCAACCCAATCTCAAGGGGCCTAGGCTTCCTAACAAGCCTTATAAGTGGGGGAGGAAGCCTAAATTCGTATCTCTCACAATTTTCCCCTTCTAAGCCTCGAAACCCTTGCAATTCTCCATCAAACCATCATGAAGAGGGCCCTAGAGGGAAACTCCATGGAGTAAAGGTTTTTTGAAGGGCCGAGAGCGGCGAAGAAGGAGCGGGAAGCGCTCCAACGGCTAAGCTCAATTCCTCGACACCTCAGCACAACTCCTATGAGAGAAGTAAGCAAGAGTTCATTCAATTCCTTTTCTCTCAATTTCACTTATATGTCCTCCTTCTCTTATTCTTTCTTCTTTCTTCTTCTTAGCTCCTTCCGGGCCCGAGGCGCTATTCTGGCTTGAAATGGGTGGCTCCCATGATCCGTGCATTGCCCCTAGGGGTGACTTGTCTTCTTAAATCCTGGCACCTGCACTCCCTCCTAGTTCTTGGCCAGAACTACCCGAAGCTCTCTTTAGATTGGCACAGCATCTCAGCTCTGATAGAAACATGGCATCCTCAGACCCATACCTTCTTCTTCCCATCCTTCGAGGCCACTATCCTATTAGAGGAGGTAGAGACCTACTTCGAGTTCCTTAGGTCCAAGGTAGGGGAGGAAGACTTGATATGTCATACTGTTGCCCCTATAGACCCAAAACTCATCCTAGGAGGATTCATACCAGATAGCAGGGACGTTCATACCTTTGTAGGCCCTCGCCATATTCACCTTCTTCCTCTTAGTCAATGGGTAGTGGAGCATTGTAAGAATAAATGTGGGTGGACTGAGGCCATAGCCAAGGCTGCATCCATCTGCCTGTGCGGGGCCATCCTTTTCCCTTATGCTGATCATGTCTTGGAGATCCCTTTACTTAGCACGATTAGTGGCCTGTGGCAGGGACTTTACATCTCCCAAGCTGTCTTAGCCTACTTGTACGAGGGTCTTAGCTCTGCAGCCCTAGGAGGTCCTCTCTTTGGCTCGATGATTCTATTGGAGTGCTGGATGGGAGTCAGGATAAAGTTCATTCAGAGAGAGGACATTACTTCTGTTAGCAGGATCTTCGGGAGCCACCCCCTTTACTTCATAGGAGGCGCCTTCAGGTTCTCTCCATAGGTTGAGTGCAGGACGGCTGAGCTAAAGACCAGGGACGAGTGGCGCCCCTATATCAACAGGCTGCCCCTGGATAGATTCGTGATGCGCCCGGACTTCCTCCATGACACCACCATCAGGCTCCCTAGGAGAGCAGGCTTGGACTTGAAGGCTCGTGAGCGACACTGCCTTGGTGATGTACAGCCCACACCGGTGCTACCTACAGGTCGGACTACCCCGGACCGTGCTACCGACGCTACCCCACCTTCCCGTGCTACAGGCGAGGGGGATCGGGACAGAGGAGGATGAGCAGGCGGTCAGGAGCGCGCTGATTATGTGGGAGGTAAGCAGGGTGCGCACCCTACCGGCGGAGGTTGAGGAGGCTCCAGAGACACGACAGGCTTACCTTAGGGAGCTGAGAGAGATACGTCCCCGCGGGGATGCCTAGCGGCGGACTGAGTGATTGTTTTATCTTTCCATGATAATATTGATGTAGAGAGGGATGCTTAGAGTTTGATATGAGAATGAATAAGATTGATGATTGGATTGAGTCTGAGTTTTGGGCTTTCTCTGATATATTTGTATGTCTTTGGAATGTGCGCGTCCATGGCTTGACCATATCTTCAATCTTCTATCTGCCCCTGTGCTTACACAAATAAATAGGTCAAATCTATTTTAGGCTTAACCCCTTGCCTACAGCAAAAGAATGATCAATTCTTGATTTTGATCAAGGGGGTAAGCCTTATTAAATAGGCAAAAATATAATGGCAAAATGCAATGCATGCGATGACTGATGGAAGAATTCAAATCTTTTTGCGATTTTTGAAATATTCAATTTTTTTTATTATTTTAGGTTTTGAAATATCTGATTTTTGAGTTTTGAAATATTTAATTTTTTTTGGAGTTTTGAAATATTTGATTTTTTTGAGTTTTTAAATATTTGATTTTTTTTAGAGTTTTGAAATATTTGTTTTGATTTTTTTGAGTTTTGAAATATTTGATTTTTTTGAGTTTTGAAATATTTGATTTTTTTTTGAGTTTTTTTTTTGAAACCAGCTCAGGATTAACAACGGGGAACCTCCCGTTTCGCTATGGGTTTCCTAGATCCAGCGTGTGCGAAAAGGGGACTGCCTGTGGCCGGGGTCAACTTTGCTTAACGATGCCTCTGTCGAGGCCATACCCAGGGCGGGGTTCGTTCCTTGGAAAATTGAAAAAGATTTAGTAGTGAAGCTGGCGGTAAGTATAGAGGTTTTTAGGGCTTGAGTTCTTCCCAAGACACCCCCCCTTTTCAAAGAAACTGGTCTGTTGCGCCGGGGCTTTGTGTCCGTCATTGAACCTACATCTGCTCTAGGCATGCATACGACCGGGCTCATAACATCCCGCGGGGAAACTGTACTGCCACTCTTGTCATGCCTAGTTTTATTATTTGGGGGCTTTTAAATTTTGAGGGCTTCGAGCTTTGTGCTTTCAGCCTTGACTTTTGGTTTTGCCCCTTTTTCTTTCTTCGTCATCCTTCTTTTCCTTGCTTTTCTTTTCTTTGCTTTTTTTTATGGAATACGGTCTTAACGGACTGCCCCTATTTGAGACCTCTTTAGGAGGGGGATCCAGATTAGTTTTCGCCCCCTTATTCACCACTTGCCCCTATTTTTAGCCGAGAGAGAGGAAAGACAAGGACCTTCACCTTCCCCGAGCATGGCCAAGGGAGAAACGGTGTTGCGCGGTAGAAGGATACCGAACCACCGGCGGCCATGTGGTGTGTGAAATGCTGGACCGAGGTCTTCCTTTCGCGATCAGGTGGGGTGTACCCTGCCATCAAGCCGTTGCTGGTTCTGACTCTATGGATGGAAACGTTTTAAATATAGCCCATTCCACGGGTTTGGCAATTCCTCACCCTCCGCATTGATTAGACGATACGCGTTACCCGGATAGACTTCCTTGATTACGAATGGCCCTTCCCAGTTGGGTTGTAGCTTAGACCTGTGACCTGCTGATCTGATGAACTTGCGTTTCAAAACCATGTTACCCACTTGAAATTTTATTTCAATGACCTTCTTTTGAAAATACCGCGAGACACGCTTTTGATAAACTGACACATGATTGGCTGCGTTAAGCCTCTTCTCGTCTAAGAGTTCCAGTTGGACTAGCAACGCCTCTCGACGCTCGTCGAGATTAAGTTCTTTGTCCAGCTGCACCCTTAGGGAAGGGATCAGGATCTCATACGGGAGTACCGCCTCCATCCCATAGGTGAGAGCAAAAGGAGTTTGCCCTATAGGGGTGCGGACGGAGGTGCGATAAGCCCATAGAGCTTCTACTAGTTTGTCGGCCCAATCAGCAAATTTATGTGACTCCCATGTTTTCTTGATAATCTTAAGAAGGGTTTTATTCGTGGCCTCGGCCTGGCCATTACCTTGAGGGTAGTATGGTGATGAATGATACAAAGCTATATTGAATTTCTTACAGAGATCCCGGAGTTCTTGTGACACAAATTGAGGCCCATTGTCGGTGACGACATCACTTGGCACTCCAAACCGCGTAATGATATTCTTCATGATGAAGCGGCATACTGTGGTGGCTTTGATCTCTGCATAGGCTTCAGCTTCCGCCCACTTGGTGAAGTACTCCGTAGCCGTCAAAATGAAGGATTTCTGCTTGACTGTGGAATTTGGGTCACCGAGAGGTCCGATGATATCAAAGGCCCACATGGAAAATGGCCAAGGAGCAGAGAGAGGATGGAGAGAAGAAGCAGGAGCATGGATCTTGTCGGCATGAAGCTGGCATTGAAGACACCTACGGACATAGGAGGAGCAGTCTTCTTCTAGGGTCAGCCAGTAATAGCCCTGCCTAAGAATTTTCTTTGCCAACGCCTGTCCATTTACATGCCCTCCACATTCACTGGAATAAGCTGCTTCTACTACCTTCCAAGCCTCACCGTCATCTAGACACCTCATTAGAACTCCGTTTAGAGCCCGCCTATATAACTCACCAGCAACAATTGTGTATCTTGCGGTGACTCTTCTAATGGCCTTTCACTGCTCAGCATTTGCCGCCTCTGGAAACGCACCATCCCTGCAATATTGCTCGATCTCATAGTCCCACGGCAATTCTTCTTCTTCAATGATCTCCTCAAGCTCAGTTAACGATACTTCTTTCACCTCTTCCCTTTCTATCTTCTTCTCTACGGACATCCTAAGGTTGTCGAACCAGGGATCCTGAAGAGAAGGAACATCTAACCGCTGGACCACAATGGTCTCAGTGGCGCGACTGAGGGGGAACGATAGAGAAGAAGCGAGTGATGCAAGTGCATCAGCCAATATGTTCTGAGAGCGAGGAGTATGGATATAGATAAGCTTTCGGAATTGCCTAGCCAAGAGCGTGACCAAGTCTTGATAGGGCTTGAGCTTGGGGTCACGGGTGCGGTAAGTTGACAGAACTTGACGTAGCACCAATTGAGAGTCTCCTATGACGTTAAGATATCGCGCGCCCATGAGGTAGGCGTGCTTCAGACCGGCAAGGAGAGCCTCATACTCGACTATGTTGTTAGTGGCAGGAAATGAGAGTTGATAAGCAACAGGGATGGTTACTCCTTCCGGAGTAAGGAGGACGGCGCCGATTCCACTGCCCTGGGAATTGAGAGCACCGTCGAAATGAAGAGACCAAAAAGGAAGATGAGTGATTACCGCCAAGTGCTCGTTAGGGAACTCATCCTGGATCGAATCAGTATGAGGGATAGGAGAATGAGCGAGGTGCTCAGCAATAGCATATCCCTTGATTGCTTTCTGGACGATGAAGGTGATGTCGAACTGGGAAAGAAAGCTCTGCCAGCGAGCTAGCCGGCTCGAAAGGACATGCTTCTCTAAGAGATAACGAATGGGGTCCATTCTAGAGATCAGCCTAACCTCGTGGGCAAGAAAATAGTGTTTAAGCTTCTGAGCTACCCACACTAGCGCTGCACAGGTCTTCTCCATGGCAGTATACTTGGATTCAGCAGGATTGAATAACCTCGAAAGGTAGTATGCCGCCCTTTACCTTCCTTCATCATCCACCTGTGCCAAGACAGCTCCTAGGGAGTCCTCAATCACAGAAATGTACAAGATCAGGGGTTTCCCAGGGACGGGTGGTTGCAGAACCGGTGGATTAGAAAGATAAACCTTAAGCTCCTCATAGGCCTTCTAGCATTGTTCATTCCATTCAAATTTTGCTCCTGCCTTTAATAGCTCATAGAATGGACGGCATCTTTGCAAGTGCCGAGATATGAATCGCCTGATAAATTGTAAACGCCCAATCAAACCTCGAAGTTCAGTAATGTTCTTTGGCGGCGGCATTTCCATAACGGCCTTGGCTTTATTTGGGTCGATCTGAATCCCCCGCTTACTAACTATGAACCCTAGCAATTTCCCTGATGCAACTCCAAACACACATTTCTTTGGATTCATCTTTAACTTATACTCCCTAGCCCTTTGCAACACTTTGGCTAGAATGCCGGGGTGTTCTTCTTGAGACCTTGACTTGACCAAAATATCATCCACGTAAGCTTCCAAGTATACATGCATCATGTCGTGGAAGATCGCCATCATCGCCCTTTGATAAGTGGCACTTGCATTTTTCAGTCCAAATGGCATAACAACATAGCAGTACGTGTCCCAGGGCGTGGTGAATGAGGTCTTCTCTTGATCTTCCGGAGCTAGACGGATTTGGTTATATCTAGAATAACCATCCATGAACGAGAGAGCTTCATACCCAGCTGTATTGTCAACTAAGACGTCAATGTGAGGGAGTGGAAAATCGTCTTTCGAACATGCCTTATTCAAGTCCCTGAAGTCAATACAGATCCAAATTTTACCATCTTTCTTCATCACCGGGACTATGTTCGCCACCCATTGCGGATATAGTACAACCCTAATGAACCTGTCCTTATGCAATTTATCAACCTCTTCCTTAATTCTCAAGGCCATCTGCGGGTGGAATCTTCTCGCTTTTTGCTTAACGGGTGTTGCCCCTGGTTTAAGAATCAACCGATGTTCAACCAACGTGGACCCGGCATGTCCTCATAGGACCAGACAAAAGAATCGTTGTACTCCCTCAAAACCTTGATAAGCTCTTCTTCGACCCGAGGAGGGAGGTTGGCATAAATAAGTATGGGCCTGGGATCCTCTTCTGTTCCGAGATTGATTTCCTTAGTGGGTTCATCCACTGCCGAGGAAGGTTCGTCAAACTTCTTCAAGCCTTGTGCGTACAAGTCGGCAGTGTCGTCCACCTCACCTTCCTCATCATCAGCTGGATCCTTCTCATTCACAATTTCATACACCCCTAATCCATCATTGCTCCATACCCCTTCTAATTCCTCATCATCTTTTAATACGATTGCGGTCTCTACAAATTCAGGGCATTTCAGCAGGGCGTGGCATCTTTCAGCCAGATCTTGCAGAAACCTATCGGGGATGGACTTGGGATGGCGCATCACGGGGTGCGCCGCAGACGTGGATGGGCTAACTAGACTCGAACTAGATTCTACCCCGACTGACTCGCTAACCTAGGAGATTCTACACACTGTACATCTACCCTAGGAGAGAGGAAATCTACTGGAAAAGGAACAGGGGTCTCGTGCCCCTGGGAGTCTGAGCAGAACACAGCGTAATCTTCCATTGAGACCTCCGTTTTGAAATTGGCATTTTTTTTGGAGGCCGGAGGAGATCACGCAGCACGAGGAGGAAGAAGGCAGAGGAGGAGGTAATTGCATGGGAAATAGTTCAGGGAATATGCAATCGAAGAACGGATTGGAGGAGGAAAACCACATTTCATGGAGCTGAGCTCCGGGGGGAGGAGGAGTAAATAGTGTTGATAGATCAATAGGCGGGCAGCGCCCGCAAGCACAGGGAACGAACAAGATTTCAGGTCTCTCCGTGAAGTACGGGTCGAACAGGACTGGAGGGGAACGGGGAACAGACCCCAATTGCTGAAACCAAGAGGCGAGACGGGACGGGGATATAGAATAAGTAGTGATAGAGCTCCCCACTTCCCGTGGCCCCTGACGGACCAATGGCATCAGAGGACGCTTCACCAGCTGCGTTTCCTTCTTCTTTGACTAGCTTTCTTTTTCACGAAACAACTTTCCAATACAATCAAAAAAATCTTCTAAATCACCCGCCAGCCCCTGCAGCGGCGGCGGTGGGTCAACAACGACACAGGCATCACCTGCCTTCTCTTCAAGACTGGGCGGCGGCTTCTTCAGGGTACCAGGCTGTAACGGCCCCCTCACAAAGTGCTATCGATAGTCCCATGTCAATGGCCCGGAGTCTCCAAGTACTGACATTGCGGAGTCACGGTAGCCGAGGCCTCGGCGGCCCATTTTCCTGCCTTTAGGGACGGGATTGGTCCGACTCTGCAATTGTGCGCCAAGACCCAAGCCCAGCTGATAACCTAATTTTAAAATCATATGCCACCCTTTGGAATCTCTAATCTTGGACTTGACCTTGACATTTGTTGGCGCAGTGGCGGGCTTGCGTGACGCATATGCCCATGAATAATTCAAGTCCATAACTGATAGAACAGGCCTGTTACTCGGCCATAATGTAGGAAGAATCTTGGCTGCTATCGCATCAACATTTTGGACTGTGGAAATACTTTTTACCTTGACCACCCGCCCCTGGAATGAAAATTTCAAACACTGGTGGGCAGTTGAGGGTACGGCATTTAAACTGTTTAGCCATGGACGACCCAGGATAGCTTTAAACATCGGGTCTATGTCCAATACATAGAATTCCACGTCCATAACCAAAGGCCCTAGCTCGGCCTGTACAGTCACGACCCCGTGACAAGCACGTCTGGAATTGTCATATGCTGCTATTGTAGTCGGTGTCGGCTTGAGCATGTCTTCAGAGATGTTACATGCACGGAGAGTACTTAATGGACACACATTTATCGATGCTCCCGTGTCCACAAGGGCAGACTCCACGGCCACTTTATTCAAAGAGATGGTAATACATAGCGGCATCTGCCGTGCCTCGGGGGGTGCTAACTCTGACTCAGAAAATGAAATAGAAGGCCCCTTTGTAATTGTTGCCAAAATCGACGACAAGCTATCCACTACCACATCTTCGCTCACCATAACCTTCTGCAGAAAAGTCTTTAAGGCATCCTGGTGTAGTGGTGACCTTTTGATCAATTCCAAGACTGAGATCTTGGCCGGCATCCGGTCCAAGTGTTGCAATAAGTCATACTTCGTGCCTGGCACATGGTATACTTCTTCTATCTCAACTGTGGAGGAAGGAACTTGAAGGTTGGGTGCAGACGCACCGGAGGGAGGAAACATTCTCTGGAAGGGACGCCCGCTCTGAAGGGCGCAATGTGGTATTGGCATAGCCTGAGATGGACCCCCGCTTGGCCCGGTGGGGTAGGTGGAAGGTGTAGAGATGGGGGTGAGGATGGCGGAAGTGGGTCTAATAGGCCCTGGTGGAGGGGAAATGGGCGAGGGGTTGAGCGGAGGGGTGAGGATGGAGGGTACGGTGGGCGGTGGTGCAAGGACTGGCGGTGCCGGGGGAAATGCGACGGGCCTGATGGGTGATGCGGAGGGAATAACGAGTGGGGTAGTGGTCAGAATGGTGGGCCTGAGGATGGATGGGATAGCAGGTGCGGGGGAATGGTTGTGGTGGAAGGCCAGAAGGTGTGCAGGGGTTTCATCATCAAAAGTCCACCCAGCGTTGGGGGCTGGGTGTTGGACAATGTTCACTTGTGCTGGTGCCGGTGCCGGCGGCTGTTGTTGTTGCTGAGGAGCGGGTTGATGCATTGGCATGGGATTCTGATGGATCCCAAGGTCTTGTTGCTGCGGCTGGGGTTGCTGTTACTGTTGGGGTTGCTGTTGCTGCTGCTGCTGCTGCTGGGGCGCCGCCTGCTGCGGCCTGGCTTGTCTTTGCCTCTGCTTGATGTCTTCAATCAGCTGGTGCATCTGGGCCCAATCGATCCTCTGGCCCTCATGCAAATCATACACCATGTCCCTGAACTGGTAGCACCGCTCTATCGTGTGCCCAGGCTGCCGATGGAATATGCAATATCGAGACTGATCGGTGGCCGGATTCCAATTTGGGCGCTCAGGAGGTAATTGAAGATCACCAGTATACATCAAAGCAGAGAAAAAATCGGGCAAAGTCTCGGGAAGAGGAGGGTAATGGGCTCTTTTTGGACCCGGTCGAGCAGATCCATAAGCGGCGGGTGGAGGAACATTGTTATATTGTGGTGCCCGCTGAGGTTGTTGGGGTGGAGGTGGTTGTTGTTGCGGGTATTGTGGAACCTGGAAAGTGGGCTGGGGAACTTGCGAAGTGACGAACTGGGGGTTGCGTGGAGGCTGCGAGAAGCGAGGCGGTGTGGCTTGGTGGGGGAATTGAACAGCCTGGACCTGCTCGTTAATTTGGACTCCCTCAGTGACGGGGCCCTGGGATTTTCTGGAAGTTTTGGGTTTCTAGGTCTCAAACAAAGAATGGATAGGGGAGTCCTTAAACTGGGTTTGTATGAACCGAGCTCTGCTGTACGACTGGTGCATATTCGAGATGTCATTCATTGCCAATATGTTCCTGAATGTTGGCGTGGCATTGGAGATTAACAACTTCACCTTCTCTTCTTCCGGGATTTGCCCGGGCACACGTTAGGCCATCTGCCTCCATCGATCAGCGTAGGTTGCAAAATCTTCTTCCGGCTTCATCTTCTCGGCTACCAGGTCAGTGAAGGAGTATTCGGGTCCGACCCGGTCTTGAAATCTCTGAATAAACCTCTCTTTGACGGTCTTAAAATTCTCAGCCTCTTCCATGGGCAAAGTGTAGAACCATTCCAAGGCGACCCCTTCCAATGATCGGCGAAACAAATAAGCCATCAGGCGGTCATCTTGCTGGAACTGTGCTGACTCATATAGAAACTCCCGGACATGGATGAACGGGTTGCCATTCCCGTCATATTTGCGGTATACAGGGAGCTCGGACTGAGAAGGGAAACGAATGTCCCTGAAGTTAGGAATAGGGACGTCAGCCAATGATTGCAGGCCGACCCGCTTGTGGAGGAGATCAATTTGTTGCTACATAGCAGCCCATTTATCGAGAATCTCCCGTGTCACGCCCCGAGAGCGGAAGATACCCGGAGACGCGTGACGAGTTTATATCAATCATGTCAATCAGAGTATTAGTGTATTCGACACCAAAATCAGAGATGCGTAAAAGTGAAGATAACCCAATCCTTTATTCCTTCATAAGAATATGTCTATTACAAATCTTTGAAGTACTAACTAAAATAAAGGAAAAATACAAGGTTGACTCAAGAAATTATGAAAAAGACTAGATAACACGTAAGAAGCTCTATCTCTTTCACTCTTGATTTTCCCCATCCGTTTGAGTTCCCTCATCGTCGGACTTACCTGAAAAGTAGGGAAACACTAAGTGAGCGAACACTCAGTAGGAAATTATATCTCAAGAACTAGTAATGGGTTTAAGTAATTACATCTTTCATGAATGCACTATAGCTATGCATGCTCGCATAAAACGACCAGATAGAGAGAGTGTATAACAATACGATAGCAAGAAGAACTAGTCATGAACTTTCAAGAACTTATATCAAAAGATATCAAGATATTCAAGCAATCATGTCATGTTAGAATTTGGCTATTTTGTTTCAAGTCAAGCAAGTATACAATTACCCTTTCTCGGGCCACGCAAGTCATGTAATATCAAGTCAAGTACAAGTACAAGATTTGTGGAATGTTCAATCAAGCTAGTCATGCACTTCGGTATAATGCCAATACCGTGATCAATCAACTCCCATGGGCACAAGTACTTTCGGGTGCTCCTCCCAGGACCAGATCGGGCCCTATATGCGCAGGCATTAATCATGTATTTTAACATCCACTTTTGTGTATAGCCAATATGGAATTTCAAGAATAAAGCTTGTAGATACGTAGGATAACTTGGATAGAATAGAGTCCAAAAATATGACACTTGACATAGAGTGACAATAATAACGGTACAATCACGATTATTGATAAAACTAGGTGGAATTGATTCCCTAACTTGGGTACCATGACAAGCAAGTATGGACACTCTTTATATAGAATTGAGGTCCACATGAACAGCACATCAATGGCAAGGCGTCCTCATTCTTAATATAGAATTGAGGTCCACAAGAACATCATGTTGAATATAGAATTGGGGTTTACAAGAACAACATCAAATGGCATGATAACCTCATCCCATTAAGAGAATTCTCATGATACACACTTTGCATAACATGAGGGCCGGTATACCATGTTTCTATAGAGTGGCATGGCAAAATAGTGTAATGGGTTTTTATGGTACAACCAGCTCAGTCGGCCTTGAGGGAATCCAAGGCTGCGAGGAGACTTACAGAGGTCTCTATGACTAACTTGTTAGTCCAAAGGAACGGAATGTCCAACGGAGAGCTTGTATCTCAATGAGAATTGAGGGTAGTGCGATAAAAACATCATGAAACATGGGACTATATTCACGGACTGGAATATAGTGCCGATATATATATATATATATATAAAACCGTTCGGTGACAGTAATCAGTGTAAAACAGTAATACAGAAAATAGCGACTTAAGCTAAGTCATTAATTATCCAATTAACGCCTTACTCAGGGGCGTTTATTCACAATTTGACGACTTATACATTAGTCGTCCCTTCAATATTTCCATTCCACGGAAAATCAATATTCTGGAATTTTAACAAAAACGCGCCCTGGACAGGGGCGTTACTTTTCAATTAGCGCCCTGGTCTGGGGTGTCAGTTCAATAAGAGACGACCTTGTGCAGGTCGTTAATTCAACAATTTATCAATTTTCAGATAATAAAATTTCAGGAAAAAAAGGGTACATGATCATGACAGGAAAAATAGCAGGATTTCACAGGTATACTCATGCAATATATTAGATTCATGGTTACATAGATATTAAATTTTTAACGTGGTTATTTATTAATTACATGCAATTGACGACTTCTCGGCAGGGCGTCAAAACAATAATTAGCGCCCTAGTGTGGGTCGCTTCTTTAAATTAGCGTCCTTGTCAAGGGCGTTTCTTTTTAAAATTACATGGAAAACATCTGAAACCATAATAAAACTATATGCATGTATGACAGAAGGTATTACTAGCAACTGGAGTTAGTTTGGGCTACGTTCTTGAGAAAACATACCTGATGACTATCTGGGTGAAGATATGTGAAGAGAAACGATACTCTGTTTTGCAACAGAGTCTTCTGATCACCGGCAGAAGAAGAAGAAGAAGATGATGCTTGATGAAGAACCCCTCGTTCTTCAGCACGGCAAGCAACCTAAAGGAAAATAAGATGAAGAAAAATTAACATTCTTCATGAGTTGATCGAAAACAGAGGCAGGAAGAAGAACGTAAACCTGTTCTTCACGCACAGCAGCAGAGCGAAACCTCCTTCGACCAAATAGCTTTTAGGGTTCGATGGACAAGGTTATTTATAAGATTTTGGGGATCCTAATAGGGTTAGAGTTGTATTGGAAGTAATACTTCCATGATAGAGTCCTTACCATATTCCACCTTCGACGTAGTTATCCAGAACTTGCCCTGGATAGACTCCTGGGTCGAACGAAACTCGATCTGAATTAACGTCTTAAGCGAGGGCGTTAATTTAAATTGACGCCTTGTCAAGCGTCGTTTCTTGTATAAAACGCGCCCAGGTAGAGGGCGTTACACTTACTTCCCCTTTTGGCCGTTTGATAATTGACGCCTTGTTATATGGGCGTCCTTTTTAATTAACGCCTTCTTTAGAGGCGTTTCTTAATGAAGTAGCGCCTTGACCAAAGGCGTTATTTCCATTCTGTCTTATTTTTATGCGTTTAGGCTTTCATCATCTAATTATTTATCTTTTATTTTAATTTGATTTATTTAAAAATCTTATTTTTATCAGGGTTGCTACACCCTCCCCTACTTAAAAGAATTTGGTCCCCAAATTCAATAGTATATATATAAGTGGAGAGCGTAGAGTATATACCTTAAAATAATTCTGGAAATCGCTTCCTCATGGATTCCTTGGTCTCCCACGTAGCTTCATGTTCGGAGTTCTTATTCCATTGTACCTTAAGCATGGGAATAACCTTATTCCTTAGGGTACGTACTTCACGATCTAGTATCTTTATGGGCTTCTGTTCATATGTGAGATCCTTCTGGATAACTAGGTCTCCATGTTCAATAATATGTGATGGATCGTGTACATACTTCTTCAACATAGATATGTGGAATACATTATGTACATCAGACAATTGAGGAGGTAATGCGATGCGATAAGCAACCTCGCCAACTCTTTCCAATATCTCAAAAGGTCCGATGAATCTTGGTGTAAGCTTGCCTTTAACACCAAATCTCCGTATGCCACGTCCAGGCGATATCTTGAGAAATACATGATCTCCAACTTGGAATTCAAGATCTCTCCTTCTTGTATCGGCATAAGCCTTTTGCCTAGACTGAGCAACTTGCAGTCTTTCTCTAATCATTTGTATTCTTTCAGTGGTAACCCTTACCATGTCTGGACCTAGCAGTTGTTTCTCTCCAACTTCGTCCCAGCATAAGGGTGATCGGCAACTCCTTCCGTATAAAGCTTCGAAAGGTGCCATTTGTATACTTGCATGGTAGCTATTATTATATGCAAATTCCACCAACGGCAAGTGATCATGCCAGCTTCCATCGAAATCAATGATGCAAGCTCTGAGCATATCTTCAACCACCTGGTTAGTTCTCTCGGTCTGACCATCCGTTTGAGGATGAAAAGCTGTACTAAAGTTAAGCCTTGTTCCCAACGAATGTTGTAGTCCCTTCCAAAAATGAGAAGTAAAACGGGGATCTCTGTCAGACACGATTGAAACAGGAATACCATGTAATCTGACTATGTCCTTGATGTATAATGCAGCCAAAACATCAACTGACCATCGGCTCTTTATTGGCAAGAAATGCGCCGATTTAGTCAATCGGTCAATAATAACCCATATTCCATCATGTCCTCCTTTTGATTTAGATAAACCCATAATGAAATCCATGCTAATATTCTCCCACTTCCATTTGGGAATATCTAGAGGATGTAATTTTTCAGCAGGCTTTTGGTGTTCCGCCTTGACATGTTGGCAAGCGAGACAGCGTGATACATAATCTGCTATTTCCCTTTTCATGTTGGGCCACCAAAAATTCCTCTTCACATCTTGGTACATTTTGGTTGATCCTGGATGAATCGTGTACATTGATCTATGAGCTTCATCTAAGATCTTCTTCTTTACCTCGGGACAATCCGGTATGCAAGTTCTATTCCTGAATATTAATCTTCCTTCACAAGTTATTTGGAAATCAGATTGTCCTTCCAGTTTGCCTTTGATATCTACTAATATTGGGTCATTATCTTGAAGCGCTTGTATTTCAGATAATAGGTCTGGATGAATGCTCATATGAGATAATGTGGCACATTGAATGTCTGTGTCCATGCTTATATTGAGTTCAGAGAATTGCTCCAGCAATTTCCATTCTTGAATCATACAATTGGCTAACAGTGCTCTCGGCTTTCGAGTAAGGGCATCTGCTACATGGTTACCCTTTCCGGGATGATATTGTATATTGAAGTCGAAGTCCTTGAGATATTCTAGCCAACGTCTTTGCCTCATATTTAGTTCCTTTTGTGAAAAGAGATACTTGAGACTCTTGTGATCAGAGTATACAGTAAACTGTACTCCATAAAGATAATGTCTCCATATTTTGAGTGCAAATACCACCGCGGCCAATTCTAAGTCATGGACGGGGTAGTTCTCTTCATGCTTCTTCAATTGACGAGAAGAATAAGCTATAACCTTTCCTTGTTGCATTAGAACACATCCGAGGCCAATGCCAGAAGCATCAGTGTATACCTCGAATTTCTCTCCTTCCATTGGTAATGCTAAGATCGGAGCTGTAGTTAGATGATCCTTGAGATTTTGGAAGCTTCTTTCACATTCCTCACTCCATTCATAACGGATCTCCTTGCGAGTTAGCCTAGTGAGTGGTACGGCTATCTTGGAGAAATCCTTGATGAATCACCGATAGTAGCCCGCAAGACCTAAGAAACTTCGGATCTCGCTAGCATTGGTCGGTCTTTCCCAATTTCTTACAGCTTCAACCTTTGATGGATCTACAAATAATCCATCCTTTGATATCACGTGTCCGAGAAAAGTTACTTCTTCAAGCCAGAACTCACACTTGCTGAGCTTGGCATATAATCGGTTTGTCCTTAATATTTGTAATGCAATCCTCAAATGCTCCTCATGCTCTTCCTTAGTCTTGGAATATATTAATATATCATCAATAAAAACCACCACGAATTGATCTAAATAAGGTCTGAATATACTATTCATTAACTGCATAAAGGCAGCAGGGGCATTTGTTAGTCCAAAAGGCATAACAACAAACTCATAATGGCCATACCTGCTTCTGAATGCGGTCTTATGAATGTCATCATCCTTGATCCTTAGTTGGTGATATCCTGACCTGAGATCAATCTTTGAAAAATACTTGGATCCAGATATTTGATAAAATAACTCATCGATTCTCGGTAGTGGATACTTGTTCTTGATAGTGAGATGATTCAACTGTCGATAGTCGATGCATAGTCTCATGGATCCATCCTTCTTCTTTACAAATAGCACAGGCGCTCCCCACGGGGAAGTACTCGGTCTAATGAATCCTTTCTTAAGAAGTTCCATTAATTGCTCCTTTAACTCCTTGAGTTCAGCAGGGGACATTCTATAAGGTGTCTTAGAAACAGGTCCAGCACCAGGGACTAAGTCGATGGTGAAGGCCACTTCTCTTTGTGGGGGTAATCTAGGTAAATCTTCCGGAAACACATCCGGAAATTCTTGCACAACTGGGATATCTTCTATCTTAGTTTCCTGAGCCTCCTTAATCGTGACAAATGCAAGGAAAGATACACATCCTTTCCTTATTAGCTTGCTAGCTCGGAGAGCCGAAATAAGAGGTGACTCGCTCCGACTCTTAGGGCTAGAATAGACTAGTTCTGGAAAGTCCTTGAAAGTAACCTTGCTATTGCGGCAATCGACTGTTGCCTGGTATTTGGATAACCAATCCGCTCCCAGTATGACATCATACTCCTTTAGATCTAAACATATGAGATCGATAGGAAGATTTCTTCCTTTTACCAAGACTTCACAGTTTTGATAATGGTGAGTAATATCGGTTTCGTTTCCGAGAGGAGTAGATAAAATTATTTTCATCCATTCCGGTTCCATAGGTAGTGGGTTAGCAAACTTCTTGGAAATAAAAGAATGTGATGCACCCGTATCAAATAAGACATGTGCATACTTGGAACAAACTTTCAGTGTACCTTCTACTAGTCCGCCTTCTTCTTCTTCGGTCTCCTTAATTGCGTGAAGACGAGCGTTCTTGGTTACCGGGCGCTTTCCGTCACCGGTTTGATCATTAAGTAATGGGCAATCGGGAATCCGATGCTCACGGCTCCCGCAACGGAGACATGCTCCAAGTTTCCTCCAGCACTCTTCGGCTTTATGACCAGCCTTGTCACAATGCTTGCATATTATATTCGAAGGTGTAGTAGTGATAGAGAAGGGCTTGGTCTTCTTAAATTTTTGGTCCTGAGAAGAAGTACCTCCAGTGCTAGGCCTCTTCTTGAAGTTGGGTTTAAAGGAACCCGAACTTGTAACTTGTTCCTTCTTATCCTTCCCACGGATTCTATCTGATAGCTCCGTGGCATCTTCTAACGATTGAGCTCGGCGTACTATCTCTGAGTAGACCTGAATATCCATTGGTGCCAGCTGAGTAATATATTGGGGCCTGAGCCCGTTTAGGAACCTCCTAGCTTTCATCTTCTCGGTGCTAACTAAGTGCTTAGCATACCGAGACAATCTAGAGAATTGTGCCTCGTACTCCGCCACCGATAATGACCGTTGCTTGAGTGCGGCAAATTCGGTAGCTTTCTTTTATTGGACTCGGTCTGAAAAATATTTATTGTTGAAATGTTCAACAAATTCCTCCCAAGTAATTTGGTCTTGATTTAAAGTAGCTTCTATTGATTCCCACCAGCATCGGGCATCCCTTTCTAACTAAAAGGTAGCTAATAAGACTTTATCTTGATCCGTGCACTGCATAACACGGAATATACGCTCCGTCTCCCTGATCCAGTGCTCTGCGTCGTCCGGATCAGTAGAACCCATGAATTTGGGAGGGTTCATGTTCTTGAAGACTTGGTGGAGACTTCCGGCTCGTTGTGCACCTCCCTGTGCTACTTGTTGCAGCACCTGAGTCATGCCTTGAAGTGTACGCTGCATGTTGCGCCACTGGGCACGTTCGGCAGCCATCGTCCTACAATTACAATAACTAGATTAATACGTGATTTCCTTTGGAAGCTAGCATTTCTATGTTAACTTTATCCCTTGGTTCTACCCAATCTCACCGGTTAAAGGATTGTACCTATCCTTGGACTTGGGTTTCCTAGGAATTGAATACCCTAGGCTCTGATACCACAAAAACTGTCACGCCCCGAGAGCGGAAGATACCCGGAGACGCGTGACGAGTTTATATCAATCATGTCAATCAGAGTATTAGTGTATTCGACACCAAAATCAGAGATGCGCAAAAGTGAAGATAACCCAATCTTTTATTCCTTCATAAGAATATGTCTATTACAAACCTTTGAAGTACTAACTAAAATAAAGGAAAAATACAAGGTTGACTCAAGAAAATATGAAAAAGACTAGATAACACGTAAGAAGCTCTATCTCTTTCACTCTTGATTTTCCCCATCCGTTTGAGTTCCCTCATCGTCGGACTTACCTGAAAAGTTGGGAAACACTAAGTGAGCGAACGCTCAGTAGGAAATTATATCTCAAGAACTAGCATTGGGTTTAAGTAATTACATCTTTCATGAATGCACTATAGCTATGCATGCTCGCATAAAACGACCAGATAGAGAGAGTGTATAACAATACGATAGCAAGAAGAACTAGTCATGAACTTTCAAGAACTTATATCAAAAGATATCAAGATATTCAAGCAATCATGTCATGTTGGAATTTGGCTATTTTGTTTCAAGTCAAGCAAGTATACAATTAACCTTTCTCGGGCCACGCAAGTCATGTAATATCAAGTCAAGTACAAGTACAAGATTTGTGGAATGTTCAATCAAGCTAGTCATGCACTTCGGTATAATGCCAATACCGTGATCAATCAACTCCCATGGGCACAAGTACTTTCGGGTGCTCCTCCCAGGACCAGATCGGGCCCTATATGCGCAGGCATTAATCATGTATTTTAACATCCACTTTTGTGTATAGCCAATATGGAATTTCAAGAATAAAGCTTGTAGATACGTAGGATAACTTGGATAGAATAGAGTCCAAAAATATGACACTTGACATAGAGTGACAATAATAACGGTACAATCACGATTATTGATAAAACTAGATGGAATTGGTTCCCTAACTTGGGTACCATAACAAGCAAGTATGGACACTCTTTATATAGAATTGAGGTCCACATGAACAGCACATCAATGGCAAGGCGTCCTCATTCTTAATATAGAATTGAGGTCCACAAGAACATCATGTTGAATATAGAATTGGGGTTTACAAGAACATCATCAAATGGCTTGATAACCTCATCCCATTAAGAGAATTCTCATGATACACACTTTGCATAACATGAGGGCCGGTATACCATGTTTCTATAGAGTGGCATGGCAAAATAGTGTAATGGGTTTTTATGGTACAACCAGCTCGGTCAGCCTTGAGGGAATCCAAGGCTGCGAGGAGACTTACGGAGGTCTCTATGACTAACTTGCTAGTCCAAAGGAACGGAATGTCCAACGGAGAGCTTGTATGTCAATGAGAATTGAGGGTAGTGCGATAAAAACATCATGAAACATGGGACTATATTCACGGACTGGAATATAGTGCTGATATATATATATATATATATATATATATATATATATATATATAACCCTTCGATGACAGTAATCAGTGTAAAACAGTAATACAGAAAATAGCGACTTAAGCTAAGTCATTAATTATCCAATTAACGCCTTACTCAAGGGCGTTTATTCACAATTTGACGACTTATACATTAGTCGTACCTTCAATATTTCCATTCTACGAAAAATCAATATTCTGGAATTTTAACAAAAACGCGCCCTAGACAGGGACGTTACTTTTCAATTAGCGCCCTGGTCTGGGGCGTCAGTTCAATAAGAGACGACCTTGTGCAGGTCGTTAATTCAACAATTTATCAATTTTCAGATAATAAAATTTCAGGAAAAAAAGGGTACATGATCATGACAGGAAAAATAGCAGGATTTCACAGGTATACTCATGCAATATATTAGATTCATGGTTACATAGATATTAAATTTTTAACGTGGTTATTTATTAATTACATGCAATTGACGACTTCTCGGCAGGGCGTCAAAATAATAATTAGCGCCCTAGTGTGGGTCGCTTCTTTAAATTAGCGTCCTTGTCAAGGGCGTTTCTTTTTAAAATTACATGGAAAACATCTGAAACCATAATAAAACTATATGCATGTATGACAGAAGGTATTACTAGCAACTGGAGTTAGTTTGGGCTACGTTCTTGAGAAACCTACCTGATGACTATCTGGGTGAAGATATGTGAAGAGAAACGATACTCTATTTTGCAACAAAGTCTTCTGATCACCGGCAGAAGAAGAAGAAGAAGATGATGCTTGATGAAGAACCCCTCGTTCTTCAGCACGGCAGGCAACCTAAAGGAAAATAAGATGAAGAAAAATTAACATTCTTCATGAGTTGATCGAAAACAGAGGCAGGAAGAAGAACGTAAACCTGTTCTTCACGCACAGCAGCAGAGCGAAACCTCCTTCGACCAAATAGCTTTTAGGGTTCGATGGACAAGGTTATTTATAGGATTTTGGGGATCCTAATAGGGTTAGAGTTGTATTAGAAGTAATACTTCCATGATAGAGTCCTTACCATATTCCACCTTCGACGTAGTTATCCAGAACTTGCCCTGGATAGACTCCTGGGTCGAACGAAACTCGATCTGAATTAACGTCTTAAGCGAGGGCGTTAATTTAAATTGACGCCTTGTCAAGCGTCGTTTCTTGTATAAAACGCGCCCAGGTAGAGGGCGTTACACTTACTTCCCCTTTTGGCCGTTTGATAATTGACGCCTTGTTATATGGGCGTCCTTTTTAATTAACGCCTTTTCTAGAGGTGTTTCTTAATGAAGTAGCGCCTTGACCAAATGCGTTATTTCCATTCTGTCTTATTTTTATGCGTTTAGGCTTTCATCATCTAATTATTTATCTTTTATTTTAATTTGATTTATTTAAAAATCTTATTTTTATCAGGGTTGCTACATCCCATTCCCGGGAAGGAGGAGAAGGAGCAGAAGGAGTAGTGCCTGGATATGTAACCAGAGGATAAGTCGATTGAAGGGGCGGCCCGTAAAATGGATAATGGGCCAGGGGAGGTCCCACATCTGCCTGAGCCAGCTGGGCGGCCCCTGGTTGCAACCTGGCAAGATCAGCCGGGGCCAGAAGGGCCTGCGGCGACGGAGAGACAGTAGCATATGGATCAAGGTAAGGAACAAAGGGGATTTGAGACTTCCCCTTATCAAGCGGTTGATGGGCCGAGGTGGAAGCCTGGCCCGCCTCCATATTGGAGTACCGGAGAACCTGGGGACGAGTAGGAGTAATATCAATAGGGGCCACAGAGGTGGCCCCAGCAACAGCGGAGGTGGTGGCAGCAGTGGTCACACCACGGGAAGGAACTGAACTCGGGGCATCGGCCCCCTGCAAAGCTTGCCAAATAAGGTGGAACTGGGTGGGGTCCAGCTGAGCCATCATGTTAAGGATCTGACTAGCCGGATTCTGAACGGAAGGATTAGAGAGAGGGGGGTGAGATCCCTCACTGAGAATAGTCGGGAGGGGAGGGGCAGTCCTCTCTCCTTCCTGCATGGGGGTGACCTTGGGTGGGTCCTCCAGAAGTCCGCGAGGAAGAGAGTCCTCGTAAGACTGAGAGAAATCGTAGGATGACATGGAGGATGGTGAATCGAACAGGGGATTAAAGTAAGATCGGTAAGGAGAACTGACCCTAGGAGGTGATCCAAAGGGGGAAAAACAACTCCACATACACCAAATGTAGCAGAGTGGAGGGACAAGACCGCCCTAAACCAAACCACGCAAACAAACAAACACAGACATGCAATGAGAAAAGGAAATGAGAGAAGAATCACCCAATTTAAGCAATCAAGTTGTTAGATGGTGTGCATCAAATTCTTATAGTTTCCCCTTTGAACCTTAATGGATTAATCAAAGTGCAAGATTCACTCAATCAATAGGTGCCTAACCAGGGTATGGACAAGAGAACTGGGTGACTCTAAGGAACTCTCACTCACAGATGCAAACCCTAGACTGAGGTGTGGCAACAGTACGACCGGCCCGACGTCCGTGTGGGAATCCACGGCTCACGGGGACTTACGGAGGCCCTCAGCAAGGTCACCTAGTCGGCTCCAAGGAATATGGAGACGAGAGGAAACCCTACCTCGGTAGGAATGCAACTACAGATGAACAGAGATGGATGCTCCTATGCGCACCGGAGTGCATGCACGATCTAACCTAGCAACTATCAAACAATGATCAAGCAAATATATGAGCAATAAAAACAACGATGCAACAATGGTAGGGGGAGATCAACAACTAGCACCAAACTGACAAACCATGTGGAATATAGCCATCAAAATGAATAATGAGGGTGCTGTGGCACCAGAAGGACGGTCTAAATATGACCGTGCAAACGTCAGACGGTCTGTAAAGGATCGTGTAATCCAGGGAGTAATAGAACGACAACAGGATAGCAGTGATGAGGAAAGTACCAGAAGGACGGTCTATAATTGACCGCGCAAGCTCTGGGACGGACCTCCAGCAGCCGCATACCTGCAGCCAGGAAAGAAAGAGGCGTACCTGTGCCGAAGCGATGGACGGCTAGAAATGGACCGCTCAGAAAGATAGACGGTCAATGGTACACCGTTTGCAACAAGGCGCTGAAGGGAGACTGGCACTGGTAGCAAGAGACGCGCGGTGGATGAGCAACTGCGCCAGAGGATGAACAGCTATGGACGAACCGCTCACGTCCCAGAAAATAGAAAGTACGCCCAACCTGCAAATCACTTCAAGAGGCAAGCTAGACAACGAAAGGGGGTCAGCAATTCACAAGCACGATGGGCACTAGGGGTCCCACCGTGATTGCCACAAAAGAAGGGTGTAGATTTATTTTGCTCCTCTCACTTAATGGAAGATATGCTACTAGTAGATCAACAATGCGATGAATAAGTAAATGAAGAACAGTAAGAGAAGAAAGGAAAATGAAAGTGACCGTGATCGCCACCAAAGCGCCGGACGTGATGAGCACGCCGTGCTTTGGAAAGGAAGGGGAGACACTCGCCTAGATGCAGCACTGGGTAGACGTGCGGTTGAGGAGGGACCGCCTAAAATGACACGCGGTCTTACGATAGAACGCGTAGGGGTGCTGCTGAACGTGTGGGAGGAAGCGCTCCTGGAGGATGGACGGCTTGAAGTAGACCACAAGGAGAAGAAGGGCGGTGCAGTAAGAGCCGCTCATCTTCTTGAACGGGCAGTCAAGAACCGCTCAAATCCACCATGCCAAGAGTTGCAAAAGGGGCTCACCTCCACCCTCTCCAGCCGGCCAGAGGGGATGGGCCTCGTGCTGATGAAGTGCTGACCTGCAAAACAACGTAAAGACACAAGAATAACACCCAGATTAGAACTAAATGGTGTAGTAAATGTCCGTATATGAAGAAATAAACATAAACCAATGGAAGGGGGAATACCTGGGGGGTTTTAAACCCCTAGGGTGACAAAAACATAGGTGGAGGTGTGCATGATGATGAAAACGAAGGGGGACGTGGGGAGAAAGCAATGCATGCAAGGGACACGACGAAAACTATAAGAAAACACAAATGACTCAAAACTTGGACTACTCCCTGGACCGGGGGCTCATAGGGATGTATAGAGCCTCCCTCCTTGGTGCCAGATCGCTCAAGAGTGCGGCAGGGCTTCGCCGTCGATCAAGATCTCCCCCCTTTTCAAGTCCGGCCTTTAGGATCTATTTATAGAGCCTAGAAAGCCACCCCCGAAACTAGGGTTTTGAGCCATTTTCGGGACTAGATTATTGAAGATAAATCGTAGATAATATAATTATCTCTCATCCAGTTGAAACGGCAGCCAAAATGGTTGAGTATCCACAGAGATATTGATAAAAGAAGTTGGGGATAAAACTATGGATAAAAGGATTAAAATCCGTTAAAATTCAGCAGTCGATGGTATGAACGGTCTCACGATAGACCGCTCAACCAGGTGGGCGGTTATAAACTAACCGTCCATACCCGTCGGTGGAAATTCAAATAATCATAAAATAATCCCAATTATGCCTCGAACTGACCGGAACGCCCGCCGTTGGACTCTCATAGATGTGCGGCTCTATTAAGACCGTTCAACCGTAGAGCGGACAAGGGCAAACCGTTCTAGCCTTGTCGATGATAATTCAATTAGATGGATAATTATCTGAGAAAGTTGTCAAGCGTAGGACTCTGAGGTATAAGCGGTTGAAATAAGCCCGTTCATTAAGTTGAACGGCTATAAGATGACCGCACAGAGCCCTGTTGGTGAAAATTTAGAAAATTCTCAGAAATCAATCATAAATGTATGAACGATCCATATATAAGCGCGCCAGTGTGGAACGGCTGAGGTCAAACCGTACATGCTTTTGGACGCTTGATTTTTATAAACATGTTCAATCAACCAAAAACCAAGGCCCAACAAACCCCAAATCGATGCAGACTCCACCAAGGAGGGAGATTACACATAAAACTGGCCCAAAATACACATGAAAATAGTCCCGACGAGTGACGGTCAACCCGAGGCATCAACAAAAGTGAAATAAGAGAAACGACTCAACTTATCGGTATAAAACGAGTGTCAACAGTCATGTGTGTGATCTAGCCTCGAGCTCTCTGCCTGCCTCCCCTACTAGCTGACCTGGGTAGCGGCGGATACTGTCACTGCTGCTGCTGCTGCTGCCTCTACTGCGGGGGAACCTGCTGCTGCTGAGGAAACTGCTGCTGCTGCTGCCTCTGAGGACAGTCACGCGCCATATGCCCTGGCTGGTCACACCGAAAACAAACTATCGGCACTGTGCACTGCCTGCCTGGATGGAACTCACTATACCATGGACACGGTCCTCGCGATCCACCCACTGATCCCTGACGCTGAAACGGGACCGGCTGTTGTACACTGCCCGATGACACCTGCCTCTGGTCCTTGGGCTTCTTCTTACCGAACCCCTTCTTGAAAAACTTCTTGACCTTAGAGCCAAAAGACACGGATCCTGTCACCGACGCTGCCGGTGCCGGCGCTCCTGAACTACCCGACGCATGCTGAAAGGAACCCTGCTGCTGGGTAGCCGACTGCTGGCTGTGACTCGACAAAGACTGCCCTTGGCTAATCGGTCCCCGAGTCCTCTGCATATCCATCTCCAAAGAAGCCGCAACACGAGACGCTGTCTCTAGATCAGTGGCCATATTCACGATCAAATGGTGCCTCAGCTCCTGCCTCAAGCCCTGTACGAACTGTGCGGTCTTCACCCTCTCATGCTCCATGATATGAGGTGCATACTGACCCAGCTCAATAAATCGGGCCTTGTACTGCAACACAGACATGTCGCCCTGAACCAGCTCCAAAAACTCACGCATCCGCTGCGTAGAAATATACTCTGGGCAGTAGGTACGCTCGAAAGCACTAACAAAGTCACTCCACGCATTCTGCTCAAGTGGACGAAGCTGGAAGGACACTCGGAAGACCACCACTCCCGAGCCGTACCCTGCAACTGGTTGTAGGCCAACATGACTCTGTCCTCCGTAGTACACCGCATGGAACTGAACACCCGCTCCATCTCGTCAAGCCAACTCCGAGCCATATCAGAGTCTGGCTGACCGCCGTAGTAAGGTGGATAAAGCTGCATGAAATCCCTCACTGCTCGGCCTGGCCCACCTTTAGTCGATGAGCCCTCACCAGCCTCTCTGTCGAACTGCTGCGACATAAGCTGGTACATGCCACGGAAGAAATCCTCGGCCCCCGGAAACCTCGCAGCATCCGCTGCCTTGGTGGCCACAGGTGGCACTCTACTATGCTCCTCCTGCTTTCGCTGAACCTCTTGCTAGATCTCCTGACCTCCAGCCGACTGCCCTTGTCGAGAGCGAGTGCCCCGCCTCGACGCCATGCTCGCTCCTGAAGCAAAAGATAGGAAACACGGAAATAGCGAGGTTAAGCAAAACACACGATGCCCGATGCCAGCGTCACCTGTACATCATCGCTGTGGACTAGTGGACCACTACAATTACTTATGATTCTCGTATAATCCCACAACCGCTGCTCTGATACCAGCTGTAATGACCCGAGAATCTGATTACCGGGAAGGCCCGATAACCTGAGACTCGCACCGCCACCCACGAGTCCGAAGACTTGGAAGGGTTAAAAGGATGGTGTGAAGACTACACAAGTATCACAAATAATTGTAGAAATTAAACTGTTATATAATTAAGCAAGAAATAAATTAACAGTTTACATAATACATGGTCCACAAGATATAATAAAATAAACAACTGTAGTAGTAGTAGTCCACAACTAGTACAGAGACAAGAAAGAAAAGTACAGCTACACGGGACATACCCCGGCTCTGACCTCTGGCACTAACGCTGAGCACCTGAACCACGCTGAGCCTCAGACGTGCTCCCCTGAGGTCGCGACTCACCTGAAACACGGTGAAAACACACATGGAATGAGTCTCAGAACAAGACTCAGTAGGGATCACTCGAACCCTACCTCGCAAACGGAGAAACCGCTATGCTAGCAGTAAGCGAGTACCTCAGAAAGGGAAGCCCTGCAATCTACAAAACACCGATCTTACGGCACGAAAATTGACACACGTGCCACGGTGTAACGACCGGAACACCACGGTCAACAAGACAAAACCCGAAGGTCTAAGTCGCACGACTGACAGTCTGTCACTCCCAACTCGACAGGAGTACCTCCCACTAGAAGCACAGTCGGTAGCGTCCCCTGACGTCTTACACCACACCGCAGGTGAACTGCCTAACGTGGTAGCTCCTACCAGAGGCACGGACACCGAACAGGTAACCACGAAGTAAGCGACTAGCTGGGGTCACGCTCGTTAGAGCGTGTCCACTGCCCCCAACCACGTGTGCACACACAAGACGCGCGTCCCTGGTCTGGCCCTCTGACTGGTTTTCCCCTCAGCCGGACTCTGACTGCAAGACGTGGGGCCCGACGGAAATCGGTCCACAAACCGTCTCTAAGGGTAGCCTCTCCACCACTCTCTGGTGGGACCACACGCGTGTAAGCAGGCTACGACTAGTGAAGGGTCACTACAAAGTAGACTCTCAAGTCAACAGAAAACAACATCCACATCTGATGACATACGGGGACCGTCCCACGTACCAGCACCGTCACACGGTGACCACAGTCGGAAAAGAAATGGGGTTGCAAACCACCCAGGGTAACCCTGAGCCTGACGGTCTACCCTAGACGCGTCACAGGCTCTAACGGTCTAAGGCTGGACCGTCACAGCCATCTGAAAGCCCAACGTAGGGGCGTCAGACCCTTGGTGCAACAACGACAGTGACGCGCCTACCCTGGTGCGTCACAGACCCTGACGCACCCAACCTGGTGCGTCACAAGGCACGAAAGAACAAACTGTGACGCGTACCACTCGGTGCGTCACAGATTGTAACGACCAATTCTGGTGCGTTACAGGGTGGGAATTAGTCCACTCTAACGCACCCACACAGGGGCGTCACAAGGCTGTGACGCGCCAAGCCTGGTGCGTCACATGCCTTGACCGCCAACGGTCAAAAACCAACGGTCAAAAGCCAACGGTCGAACATTCTTGACGGTCCAACCCAGGTGCGTCACAGCACCTGTGGCGGTCTATCGTGGGACCGTCACAGCCCACAGACTCAAGTTGGATGAAAATAGGATTGTGACGTACCCATCTAGGTGCGTCACATGGTGTGACAGTCACTGGAAGGACCATCACACCCGTCCGAGGGCGAAACGGCGTGAACCCCCCAAAAATTCCAACCACGCCCCCATGCCTCCATAGGAGAGGGGGAAATCAAAGGGGAAGACCCCTAGGGACCCCTAGCATGCTTCTAAGCCATCAAAACGCCGAATCACGGCCTAAAAACATAGATCGGGTGAACTCTCCCAAAATCATACTTTTGCCCAAACCCGCTCAAAGACACCCCTCTCGGCTCCCATTCGGCCTACAAAACGCGGGGGATGACGGGATGAGCATAGGGATTCGTTCCCCTACCTTAATGGAGCAAAAGCCCCACCAAATCGAGCTCAAATCACAAAGAACACTTTTGGAAACTCCGCTCCTTCACGCTTCCCACGAACACCGCATGCCCAGGAGCTCGCCTCGCAGCCGCCCACGCAACTGCGTCGTCGCCCCGCCGCCGTCTGCAGCCGGAGAGAGGCCCGCCGTGATCGAATGGGAGAGAGAGGGGGAGAGGGGGGTGGTTCTCACGGTGGGAGGAAGAAGAAGAAGAACGGTGGGGGAGAGAAAAAAAGAGAGGGTATTTATAGAAAATCCAAATATTCCAGAAAATACTAAAAAATCAAAAATTACATTTTCGCGATCCTCGGAACTCATCGATCACAACGGTACCACTCTCACCTAGGTGAATGACCCGGGTCACCCGCAACGAGGTTCTGAAGGAATTCCCGAAACACATATCGAAAATTGAAAAACACACGCGAAAAAGTCGCGGAACGCTTCCGGGCCTCTGAAACAACTCCAGATCGCGCCAATCCGAACATGAAAGATGTCCGAAATGGAATTTCGGATACAACGGAGCCAAACACTCTGGGAAACCAGATCCGGGACCCACGAAGAAGGATCCGAAAGGTCTGGGATATTACACAATTAATATAGCCGAGTATGAGGCTCTTCTGGCTGGACTTGAAGCCGCTCATCGATTTGGTGTGACCCAGTTATGAATCGTCGGTGACAGTCAGCTTATTCTTCATCAAGTGCTCACCAAATGTCGCACACTCGATCCCAAGCTCAAACCCTACCAGGAACTTGCTTCTGCTTATGCCAAGCTCTTTACTAAGCTGATCTTTGTCCATGTTCCTCGCAGCCAGAACATCTTAGCTGACGCCCTTGCTTCACTTGCCTCCTCCTTAGTTTTTCTCCCCGAGTGGGACTTTCATTCTATTATCATTCAGAGATGTCTCACTCCCGCTATCAAGGATCCTGCATTCCTTAGTGTTAAGGAGAAAGTGCTTAAGAAGGCTAAGGAAGGAGAGATCATTGAAAATAAGGAGGTCATGCTATTGGATTTAGAAGAAGAATTGGATGACGAGGAAAAGCCATGGTTCTACGAGATCGCCAAATATTGTCGAGATCAGTCATATCTTGAAGAGGCCACGACGGAAGAAAAGAAAGCAATCAGGAGAGTCACCCAAAGATACACTCTGGTTGAAGGCGTGCTCTATAGAAGGGGTCTCACTGGTGTTCTTCTCAGGTGCCTTGACGATGATGAATCATGGAAGGTCGTGGAAGAGGCACATTCAGGAGTCTGTGGGGGTCATGTCAATAGCCAGATGTTAGCTAAGAAAATCCTTAGCCTAGGTTTCTATTGGCCCACTATAGAAGAGGACTGTTCTATCTATGTTCAAAGGTGTGTCAAGTGCCAACTGCATGTCGACAAAATTCATTCTCCTGCTTCTTCACTCCATTTTATGTCCTCCCCAATACCTTTCTCTATGTGGGCTTTCGATATTATCGGACCTCTTGGTGATTCAAACCTCCTCACAAAACCAAAATCATTCATACTCACGGCCATGGAGTACTTCACCAAGTAGGCATAAGTGGAAGCTTAAGCAAAAATTAAAGCGTCAACAGTATGCAAATTCATAATGAAGAACATCATCGCCAGATTCGGCATACCAAGTACCATCGTCACCGACAACGGACCACAATTTATCTCTCAAGAACTTCAAGACCTCTACAACAGGTATAATGTTGCATTGCATCATTTGTCTCCTTATTATCCACAGGGCAATGGCCAAACAGAGGCAATGAATAAAACTTTAATTAAAATCATTAATAAAATGTGTGAAGCTAATAAATTTACGGATTGGCCAGAAAAGCTGGTTGAAGCTCTATGGGCCTACCGTACTTCCATTCGTACACCTACCGGGCAAACCCCATTTGCCCTTACCTATGGAATGGAGGTGGTAGTTCTTTTTGAGATCCTTATTCCTTCTCTTATAGTACAATTGGACGAGGACCTCTCTATTGATGAACGCCGTTAATCTCTCCTTGTACAATTGGAACTCTTAGATGAAAGGCGTCTAGCCGCCACTGAACATGCGAGAGTTTATCAAAACATGCTTTCACGTTTCTATCAAAAGAAAGTAATTGAGAGAAAATTCAAAGTTGGTGAGATGGTAATTAAGAGAATCTTCGTAAAACCTGGTGGACCACGCTGAAAACTTCAACCAAACTGGGAAGGGCCTTATATAATAAAAGAAGTTTATCTTGGCAATGCTTATAAATTGATTAACGCTGAAGGGGAAGAATTAGCTCATCCATGGAACGGACTGTATCTTAAGAAATACTACCCCTAAGTCTAAAAAAAATAAAAATAAAAAAAATAAAAGTGGGCTGGCATGGTATGTGGGCCACAAAGCTCGAAAAAAATCAAAATCTCTAATTCATTCTTCAGTCTTGATGATTTAACCCTGGGTCAATACGCACACACAACATGCTTAGCTCGTAAACTCAAGCGGTCCAGAATCTGAGGAAAGTCAAAGCCAAACTAAGAGTGTAAAGACTTTACCCCTTCTCTTCTCTTCGGTTCACGAGGGGGGGAGTCAGACTCTGGGTAAGACCACCAAACCTACCCGCCTCCCTAGTAGGTGGAAGTTAGGGCCCAAAAGGAAACAATATGGCACAAAAGCCCAAGTATAATTAGGTCTTTTATTTTAAAAAAAAAGTGAAAAATCATACCATCAAGTCAAAGAAATGCATGTCAAGAGGGTAAAGTCCCCGTAGGGAAAACCCTGGTCGTAAGCGTGCATCTCAAAAGGACAAAAGGCAACAAAAAATTTCCTAAGCCAAAGACCGAACCCCAACAGGTAATAGGGTAGGGGAGGGAAGCTTCCTAGTCTTTTGAAATCCCTCGTGAACTTCCTCAACATCTTCTTCCATTCCCCCTCCGTGGTATGTCATAAGCTTGAAGAAGGGTAAAGACGGACATAGGAGGATGGGCCACACGAGGTCTCGAGTGAAAGCACAAACTTCAAGCACATTGACCCTTTGTTAAGTTGTTTAAGAATGGTTAATGAATTTAAGATGATGAATGTGTAAGGTTTTATGACCTGTGTACCATGTTAAGTCATTTAAGATCTAAAAAAAAGAACGGTTTTCAATTAGCACCCCCACAAGAGGGCACCATTTTCTTGAATAAAGACGCCATATGTCTAGTCATCATTTTAAAAAAAACATTAAAAAAACTATCTGAATAAGCACCCCCACAAGAGGGCGCCAGTTCTTTAATTAACATCATATGTCTGGTCGTCATTTAAAAAAAATAAAAAAAATATTTTCAATTAACACCCAATCAGAGGGCGCCATTTTCTTAAATAAAGGCATCTATCTGGTCGCCAATTCCCGTAGAATGCCCTGCTTCATCCATCGGCCATTATCATTTGCTTGCTTGCATTTCGTATGGGCATCTTTCAATTCCAGTTTGCATCTGCATGCTTGCGTGTTGCATTTTCCTTTATTCTTCGTTATTTGCCTTAGTTGATTAAAGGCTTGGCCCCTTGACCCTTTATCGAGGTCAACAACAATAACCCCTTGCTTATTAAGCAAGGGGTCAAGCCGGATAGATTAACTAATCTGTTTGCTTAAGTATGAAATATAGGGACAGAAAGAAGCAGATGGCACAAGTACACAAGCGCACAAAAGGACAAACTCAGGTAACAAACATGCTTTTCATTTCTATAAATATGATCATATATATGTGTGTGAACAAAAAAAGTAGGAGATGGTGTACAAAGGCAATCTCTCTCTAGCTCTCACCACCACCCTCCTCTCTCCTACTCTCTACCTCTCCTCTCTCATCCCTGTCTCGGGCTGGAGCTACTGGGGGCCTCATCAAACTCTGGGTAGCAGCCGACCTCTCGGCTCGCGCTCACTCATCTGCCTCGTTCCTCTACTGAGTAGAGGAACCCGCCAGATAACTCGTGCTAGAATAAGTGCTAGCTCACCTCTCGCGCTGTGCTCGCTCTCGGCCTCACCGGTAGCGCTCCTCGATAGCTCGCGCGCGCTCCTCAAGGGCACCAAGCCGGACCCTCATCCCTGCCAGCTCTCCCTCTCGCTGTGCTCGCTCCCTCGCCCATTCCTCTCTCTCCTGTGCTCGTTCCCTCATCCACTCCTCTCTCTCTCTGGCTCGCTCCTCTCTCTCTCTCTCGGGTACGCTCCATCCTCTCCACCTCGAGGAGGATCCGTAGCTCCACCACCTCTCGAGGGAGCACCTCTGCCTCTCGGTGCCTCCTCTTCTCCTCCAGCTCCGTGACCCACTAGTTACAGATCGCGAGCTCGGTCCCGGCTAGAGCAGCCTGAGTAAGCGCATCCTGTAACTCTGTAGCCTACATCATTCAACATGTTCATCAGCATAATGTTATATCTTGAAAAAAAATGCGCATGATCTTGGAAGGCTTACGTACTCGGATAGGTCGTGCTCCGCCACCTCAGCACGCACTACCGCTCCTGCAAATAGCTCCTGCAAAGAAGCAACCTCGACGCTCTGATCCCTCGTGCTCGAAGAGGCACCTCTTGTCTCTCCTGCTGCTGCTCCCTGTTGGGCACGCTGCATTTATTGAGATTTTCAGTGGCTGAACATCAATAATTCAAGAATAATTCATTGCATATAGCTAGTGCACTCACCAGGGCCTCTAAGTCCGCTCATGTAACTGCGAGCTGGGCCTTCACACTATGGAGATGGACTTGCATGTCCACCACCACTGCATCCCGCGCGTCCTGCATTTGTCACATATTAGTTGCATATCTTAATAAGCATCTAGTTTTTAGCATTAGAAAACATGCATTCATACGTACCCCTACTACCCTCATCTGGGGTCGTCCAGCGTACGTCTCCCAATAGCGCTGCAAATACACCAAACTATCCAATGCATGGGAGACGACTGGGGTCCCGCCTCTCTGCCAGTCTGCGAACTGCTCCGGGAACTGAAGCCGCCAGTCGGTCGCAATGGTATGCCCTCGGGTATTCCGCCCGATCCCGCATGGCTCTGCTACCTCGACCCACTCCTGGTGTAGACCGAGCGTCCTCATCGTCAGCCTTAGCCGCAACGGCTCGATCTCGTTCAGGCAGTGAACCCAGAGCTCATGCCCAAAACGAGGTCGACCCGCTACGACCCAAGGCTGATCCTCATTGGTCATCCCCTGGTACGGTCTCTACACCACCTGCATGCATATCATTATTCATCATATCTTTATAAAGCAGGAAATAAAAGCAAAATTGCATCGTATTCATGTACGTACCAGTGAAGTGGGGTAGTTGCGAAACTCCCGCCTGAGTACTCGTAGCTCGTAGGCGTGAGGCGCCCCAGTCAAGTATGGCAGCCACCATTGCGCCAGTGGGTAGGTGTCCGCATCTCTAGGTCGGGGGCTAACTCGGTCCATGGGCATGTAGAGGTGACTCCACACCTGCATTCATTTTTATCAGCATTAGCATGCATAAACATTCATCATAACCATTCAAATAAATTACATAATAAAAATAATAAATGCATACCTGAAGGAAAGGTGAGAAGCCGCTGATAGTCATCTCACGACCTATCCCCAAGGACAGGTCGGCTATCAAGTGCGCCAAGAGGGCGGCTCCCCAGGCGTATCGCCCCACTCCATCCAGGTCCTCCAGAATGCCTAGGAACCGACAGTTGATATCATCTCCCTTCGTCCCCAATAGTAGTCTCCCAAGCATCAGGAATAGAAACCTCCTAAGATCCCTGTCCACTCTCTCCCTCTGAGTCGGGTCCTGGCAGTAAGAAGCCCGAGCTCTCGTAGTCAGCCTCTATGCAAACTCCTCCAGCGACTCACCCAACCTCTGTCGAGAGTCTCCTAGCCCCAGGGCCCCTGTCAGCTTGGTCATGTAGATCATCCTACAATCCCTCGGGGTATCGGCTACTATCTCTAAGTCTAAAAGCCTCTGGGCTAGCTCACCGTAGTCCGGGAGGGTCACTCCACTCACCGCCTCGCCGTTTACTCTCAACCCGGTGATCCTAGCTATGTCCTCCAAGCTTGGCACCATCTGCCCCCAGGGCATTAGGAATGCCCGGCTAGGCCGATCCCATCTCTCCCTCAACACCTTAATAAGAACCATATCAGGGCGTACCGGCTCAATGTTGAGAAAGGGGCCGAACCCCATCGCCTTCACTCTCGCCCTCTCAAAGTCCGACAATCTGTGGAATGCTGCTAGCACCTGAACCCAAGAGATACGGGTCCGCATCAGCCCCTGCAACATAAAAATAAATAACAATAAACACATGTCAATCACCAACATACTAGTTAACTAATTAACTAAAAAAAGGGGGGCTATTTTGAATTGCCGACAATGCAGTGGCCATTATTTTCTGAATCAGCGCCCAGGGCTCGGTCGCCCATTCTTCAGGTTTTGAATGGACGCCCAGGGACAGGGCGCCAATTCTTTGGCAGTTTCAATTTATACCAAAGCATTAACAAACATAAATAAAAATAAAAGTTTTTTTAATTCATTTTCAAAAAAAAGAGGCATTTCAAAATTGCATCAAGCATGCTGTTGTCATTCTTTTAATTCGTTTTTGAAAAAAATGTTTATTTCTACGACTTATGTCCTGACGCTATTCCCAAATTTATTTTCTTAAAAATAATTTTTCAGGAATTGACGCCATCTGTTTGGTCGTCAATTTCTCCTGTAACCTCTCCCTCTCCCCGCCATGGTTTTGGTCTAAAGAAATATACAAAGAAAAACAAAAAAAAACATGCCACACTTACCTTGCTGGGTGCCGGCTCCATGAGCCCCCCCCGCAGTGGCCGACGGGGAGGAGGGGGTCGCTCGCCATTTCCTTCTTCTTCACGCTCGCCATCTCCTTCTTCTTCACGTTCGCCATCTCCTTCTTCTTCACGCTCGTCATCTCCTCCTTCATCTGTGGGTTCGTTCCTTTCTTCTTCGTTGCCTCGGTCGTCTCCATCATCCTCGTCTTCTTCTTCCACCCTGTCTTCTTCCCCGTCACCTGCAACTTCTTCTCCATGCTCTACCGCCGGAGCTTCAGTCAACGCAGGAGGAACCTCCTCCTCGCCGCCGTTGCCCTCGTCATCGATGAGGACGACAGCGGGTGCCATCACCCGCTGTCTCTTCTCGGCACTGGAACCCACCACATAGGTCATATGGGTAGAGGAGAGTATGAGAGGGAGAAGGTGGAAGAGTTTCCACGATGACCGTCGGTGGATAGTTGCAGAATAGGGAAGCAGAGAATCAGACAGATGGGGATTGAATGGGAATGAAAGGGGTTTTCAAAGCATGGAAAGAAGGCTTAACAGAAGGATTCTAGGAAGTGAATTCGAACGAATTAGCGCCCTATTCTCTGCCGTCGTTTAGTGATTGAACGACAGTGCGAGAAGGCGTCATTTCAGAAATTTTGAACTTTTAGACAATATTAAGAATAAGCGACTGCTAGACAGGCGCTATACCAAGATTAGACAGTTGCATAGGAAGGCACCATTTCTTGGGAGGTGTTGGAATTCGCAAAACTGTCAGACAATGATGAAATGCATTAACGCCTTTTTTTAGAATTTTCATAAATGAACGACCGCGTGAGAAGGCGCCATTTAAAGAATGAACGGCTGTGAGAGTGGGCTCTATTTAAAGAAAATTAAGGGATTATTTGAATTTTTTATGCTTTATCAGATAAGAAGGATATAGGAATAAGCGCCCACTTGGAGGGGCGTCCATTCATGAATGAGCAGCATTTCTAAAAGGCGCTATTTAATGGCTATTTTTGGATTTCGATATTGAATGCGTCAATCTTGGGATTTCCCATTTTTATAATAAAAAGGATATATGAATTGGCAACCGCTTCTGAGGCACAGATGTAGGAATTAACGCCCTCTGTGGCGGGCGCAGTTTCTTCAAGAGCCTGTGTTTTTGGACAGAATCAAAGGGGTTTTGGGAGATTTGATCATTCTTAGGCATTTTCCTAGCTCAATTAAAGAAGGATCTTTTATTCATTAAAAGAAATGACCATTACATGTCTAGTGAGCCACTTTGGGCCTCAAATTCCTAAGAGCTATTACATAAGTTTTTCATTGCTCTCTATCTTCCTCTACTCACTCCATGAGCTGGTGTAGCTTGCTGACCCGTCATAAAGCCTGTATGGTCTTGATCTCCTCTTTATCGCCGTTTGAGCCCAATTCTCTCTTCTTGATTTGTGGGAGATGAGAAGCCTCTTCAAATAGATGGCGGGGAAGGCCGAGTTGTAAGAGGCACCGGTGGGAGGAAATGTTGTTCTCAAATTGGACATGGCTAAGGCCTATGACCGTATTGAGTGGGATTTTCTGTATGCAGTTTTGTCCAAGTTTGGTTTCAATGTTGACTTTATAACTCTAATACAATCTATGATTGGAAATTGCTGGTTCTATGTCCTTCTAAATGGTGACTCAGCATGTTTCTTTAATTCTTCAAGGGGAGTTCATCAAGGAGATCCGATGGCGCCAGCTCTCTTCATTATTGCAGAGGAAGCACTCAGTAGAGCTATCCGTAAAGCCCAGATTGAGGGTCGGGTGGACTGGTATGCTGGCCCCCAGAGATGCCCTAATATATCCCACCTGTTATTTGCAGATGACACTTTGGTGTTCAGCAAGGCCACAACTGCTTCAATTAGAAACCTGATGGACATCCTGAAAACTTATGAGAGAGCATCCGGCCAGCTAGTTAATGTTGGAAAGAGTGGTTTCTTTACCCACCCAAAGGCTAAGGCTACAACTATTAAGAGGATACAGGATATTACTGGATTTACTCACCACTCTTTTCCTCACAAGTACCTGGGTTTCCCTTTAGTGTGTGGCAGATCCAAGAAAGTACACGTTGCTGGCATAATTTCCTCTATTCAGAAGCGTATTGAGGGATGGCATGCTAGTTATCTATCTCAGGGAGCCAGAGTTATTCTTCTCGAACACATCCTCACCTCTATTCTCATGTACTCATTAGCTTCATCTCCATTGCATGTTGGTATTAAAAAAATGTTAGACCGCTCATTTGCTAACTTTTTCTGGGGATCTTCCATCCAAGGAAATAAAAGGCAATGGAAATCTTGGGAGGCCATATGCAAACCAGTTAACTGGGGTGGTCTTGGTATTTTATCCCTGAGGCAGATGGAGCTGACTTTTAGAGTCAAAATGCTGTGGAAGGCTATTCACTCAATCTCTATATGGGTAGAATTCTTCAGAGCTAAATACATTAGAGGCAGACACATATCCGAGGTTGATTTCAAGGAGATGAAAGGGCATTCCAGGAGGAGCTGGACCAAGGCAAAAGAGTCGATTCTGCAATACAAAAGAGTCATTGTGGGGGATGACTGCTCTTCTAATTTCTGGCTGGACATTTGGATTGGCAACAAGCCTTTGGCTTCTTATATACCTAATATCAACATACCAAATCCGAAGTCGACAATTAGGGATGTGATCATGAATCCCTCTCTTGATGATATTTCTATAATTGATAGAATGCTCCCTCCTGCTCTCAAAACAGCAGCTTGGCATACCACGTTAAGTCAACACCAAGATAAGGAGGTATGGAGCCTTTCTTCTTCGGGTGAATGTTTGATCTCTTCCACTTATAAAGGTACCTGCAGTCATGCCTCTGCTCTGAATTCTTTGCATGTGATCGGTTGTGGTCAAAATGGATTCCTACTAAGATATCTGTTCACATTTGGAAAGTCCTTAATAACTGCATCTCAACTGATACTAGAGTTAAATCCCTGGGCATTCCCCTCCCATCCAAATGTCACTGCTGCAAACACCCACATGTGGAGGATATTAACCACCTATTTGTTCATAGTGAGTGGGCATCCTTTATTTGGTCTTCCTATCAAAGGAATGGTTGTTAGTTCAGAGGTAATTCTGTTAAATACCTGATACTCAATACTATCCAAGATATCAATGTTAAATCACTATTTGGTCTATTCAAACTATCTGCTCTCGGTTATGGGTTGTGGGAGACTTGGTTAGCAAGGAATGCTGCTTGGCATGAAGGAAAAGCCACATCTTCTCAAAGCCTCTTTCACAAGGTTCTTTTTCAAGTGAAGTAGGTCATCAACATTGCTCAGCTTTGGGAAGGACAATTAAGCAGACGCAATATACTGACTGGTTTTGGCATCAAAGTAGCAGCTCGGGGCTCTCCATTGGTGAACATTGTAAAATGGTCATGCCCTCCTTGGCCCCACCTCAAACTCAACACTGATGGAGCATACAAGAAGACCGGACATTCTGGTGGTGGTGAAGTCATCCGGGACTTCCAGGGGAATATTTTATTGGCCTTCTCTCACTGCTATGACCATTGTAATAGCCTTGTTGCTGAAGCAAGGGCTTTGATAGATGGAATCAAGTATCTTCACACTATTTCTTCTCAGCCGACAATGATTGAGAGTGACTCTCTTCTTCTTGTGCAAGTGCTTAACAGGAAGGCTGCATGTCCATGGGAGATCCTACCTTTTGTCAGAGAAATCTGGAGCAGCATTCCCCAATCCATGAACATTTCACACATCTTCAGAGAAGCCAACACAGTTGCTGATTCATTAGCTAATTTTGCTTGCTACTCAAATTGTAATTCTTTCTTCAATTCACAGCATGATCTTCCCAGCTCGGCAAAGGGTGCTGCTAGGTTAGATAAGCTAGGTATGCCTAGCATTCGATTGATGTAAAGATTTATTCATTTTAGTGATCATTAATATACCCCCCTAGGTGTGAGTTGGCATGTGCTTTCCAGATTGGAATCACAATCTCACTCACCACTAGGAAGGGCTTTATATATATAAAAAACTCGGTAGCGCCAATTAGCCGTAGCTCCACCCCGGAAGAGAGTCGAGCATGGAGGTCTTGAGTCTTGAGGAATCCCGGTGCACATGCGAAGGCATTTTGTGACATTATCTTGAAGTGTCTGCGCCAATCCGACCGCTTCTTGAGCTTGGGTACACAATTAGTAACCCTTTTATTCAATCCTAGTGTGCCCGTCATATAGTGGAGTGGGCTTTTAGAAAATATCCTAGAGACTTGTTGGGCTTCCTCACATGGATCAAATTTGAAGTGGAGGTCCACCCAACTATTAAATAGTAGCATTGACCCGTATAGGGGCCTCCCCATAGATGCCGAGGTAAGCCCACTATAGAGGTAAGCTAGGATCACCAGCCCAATCCTCTTTCCCTCCCAAATTCCACATATGGCGCTTAATTGCTCCTCTTCTAAGAAATCATCCGCCGAAGGGAAAAGCAATGCTCCCACAAGGCATATCACAAGAGCTTTCATGATCACCTCCATATCTTCCTCCTTGGCTTTTCCTAAAGCTTTGTACACCCACGCCGCAAGCTTCATCAAGTTGATTCCTTTTGTGGCCCGGATTTGATCTATCATATGTTGGCTTGGGATAAGACTTGCCAACATTTCTAGTGCACTTATTGGCTCACACATGTCCGCCATCTTTCCCTCATCTCCTTGCTTCAAAGTCTTCAATCCTAGTAGCATTTCCTCTTCTTCTAGGAGTATAGTGGCTTCGAAAGTGGGAAATTGGAAGGTATGGGTGTGAGGGTGCCATATCTCTATGAGAGCTCCCATGGCGGCCCAATCTAGGTGAATGAAATTGTAATGTTTGGGGTGGGTAATTAAGCCTAGGAGATGCCACTTGGAAAGATAGGATCTTATATCAAGAGTAATCTTGGAAAGAAGTAAGGGGAGCCATTGGATCTTGGTATATCTTCTAGCACCCGGGATGAGTGGATAATCCTGAAAATTTGAAAGGAATAGAAAAGAGAAGGGAAGGAAGAGCATTGCCAGAACTTGTAAAAGAAAGAGAGAGGTAATAGAAAACTAAGGTTGCTCTTAATACTTACATGATTGGCCACTATTCTCCCACTAATATGTCCTTCAATTTTAGTAATTCTTGCAAATCCCGCCTTCGTTCTCTTGAGTTGTCGTTGCATCAATTTCTCCATCCTTAGCTCTTTGAGGTTCTCTGTTGAAGTAAACGAGCTCCCTGTTTTAAACCCCTGTTCCTGTTGCTTCCTGCTGCAATCGGAGGATTACTTTTGGATTTATTAGTTTAATGTTTGGAGGCGCTCTGGAGACACCTTTTATAGACAAGAGGCTCTGGTTCATCGTTTAGTTGGAGTTAGATTTTGATTTGAGTAAAAAGTTTAGTTTTCGAAGAGGAAATGGGTTTCTGGAACCGTGAAGAATTGGCGACCGTAGCAGTATCTGGTAATTTTTTAAATAACGCCCATCGCAGAGTCGCCAATTCTTAATTGAGCGCCCCTTCAAGCGGTTGCCAATTCTTCTAATAGTGCTATCTCAGAATTTTATATGAATTACGATGGTTTGCTTTATATATGCAAGAATTATCATGAGCTTGTACTTGTTAAGCATTTCAATGGGCTTGATAGGTATGTTTAATGCATTTTGATAAGCATGCATGAATTGCATGAGTTAATGAGCTAATGAGCTTACCTTCACATGAATTTACCTCATCATACAATTTCTTGTTGTGCTAATGATCTTTGAGCGCAGGAAAGAACAAGCTATGTAGGTTACTAAGGTGACCGGAGTTCTTCTTTGGTGACATCTCTTTTCCCTGTATCTTCTCCTATATGCATTTTTACTATATACTATCTATGTTATTAGAGTATATCAAGGACCTTGTGGTTCTGAGGAATCTGGAATTTGAGTTCCCCATCATAAAAAATAGTGATAATTCTAGGGGAGTCTTGATCACACGGATAGGCCGTTGAGTCGTCTAAGGCCTGGAACGATGGTTCCACTTTCTGAGTTGGTGCGTGGATAAATGGGCTTCGGCTTAGTGTCAACTCAGAGAACTGGATTCCCGACCTAGTCTGGATAGCTTAGCAATATTATCCTTGATTATTTTCTATTTTAGTTTATTTTAAAATTTTCTTTTAGCCCAGCATGCGTCATGTAGGACTTTGAACTTTAATGTTGAAAAATCCTCATATCAAGTTAGTAATGATGGCCACTAGTTCTTAATTTGAGTTGACATGAGATATTCCATTTCAAATCGAGTACTATGTTCCCCTTGAAGCCACTTAGGCTGGTTCCTTGAAAGCATCCTTCGACTGGATTCATGTCTCAATTTCTTTATTTTTCCTACAAATCCACCTTGGTTGTAGCACGTCCACATTGGTTGGTAATCGCTCTCCAATGGCATTTCCCCTTTCGTGCCCGCGAGCATATTTTGTTAGCTTAGTTTTCATCGAGACAATTGTTGCTTTCTTGAGATCATCTGAGAGTTGTTTCATTCAGAACCGTGGAAAGATTTCCAACACTTAGTGTCAAGGCGTGTCACATCACACCTTGGCATCTACTTTTCAGTCCGTTCCAACTTCATTCTACTTCGTTACACTTACATCTTTATTCCGCTTTCACTACACTTCATTCGTCTCACTCCTCTGCAAAGTAGACGCCAAGGCGGGACAACTATAGACACGCCAAAATCGATATTATATTGAGTAAATTTCATGTCAGGGCGTAATGCCCCAAAGTGGACATCATTATTAGCTTAATAAGAAGGTTTTTCTATTTTTCCAAATTTATTTTGATTGTGCGACCATCATTTGGACACCATTTAAATGAACGCCCTTCTGGAGTGTCGCTATTTCCTTTCCTATAAAGACTTTTCCAAATTTTTGTTGAATTATAAATAACGCCCTTTTGAGCAGGCACTCATTAATGAACGCCCCCTCAGATGGTCTCTATTTCCTCATTTTTAATTATGGAAAGTCTGATATTTCTATATTTTATTCAGGAATATACGACATCTTCCTGGGCGCCATTTGAATGAACGATAGCCACTCGATCGTCATTTCCTTTCCGTGTCCAGTTCGTCTGCAACCTCCTCTGCATGGCACCCTTGTCATTTTTTTGGCTCCGTGTTCTTCTCTGGAAGGGAGATCCACATCCTGGAGATTGTTTTCCTTGTTTTAATCCCATTAGAACTGGGTTCTTTCATCTATAAATACCCTCCTTGAGGCCGGCGGGCAGTTCTTTAACAACAACATGAACAGAGAGGGAGATAGCCGCAGAAACAAACAAAGAGTCTTTGTTATTTTCTTAACGTTACAGGTGTTCATCACGAAGGAGATTATTTTCCTTCCCTCTTTCCTACCGTTGCTGTACTTCTGCAGATCACTGTGGCCGAATTCTGTAATACCCCGGTTTGGAAATTGAAATGAAATTGAAATGAATGAATTTCGGAATTTAATATTTAATTCCTTAGTGAATAGGACAAGTGGAATTTTTACTACCATATAAAATCCTAGAAAAATGGTAATTTGGTAAAGGACAATTTATTTAACAACTTTGTCTTCTGTGGTCAACCCAACAAAAATTCGCAACTAGGTCTAATCAATGGATTGAGCCCAAGTGCACACTTACCTAACCTTAACTCAAACCACAGAATTATGGCTTAATACCCCATCAAATGAGCCCAAATCGGTGGAAAATGAAAGGCCACGATCTATGGATCATTTCCCATCTACCAATTCACCAAAACCCTAACCCTAAAACTTGTGATCGACCAAGCTTGGGTGAGGTCAACAATTGCGGCGATGTTTTAATCACTCCACTTGCTCCGATGAATTCTCCCAGCACAGAAGGATCCAGAAGGTGTATGAGCTATAAAAATAAAGTTCTGCAACCCTAGAATCCTTTGGGAGCAGTGGCGGCCGCAGTGGAGATCGATCAAGGGAGATCTCTAGTGATTAGTGGAGACGTGTCGGCGTCCCTCATCTTCCTTCTTCACCCAATTGAGGTAGGTAATAACAAGCACAATATAAAGTGTTATATATGGATGGAATCAGCGTCTAATCCTCTTTCTTTTGAGCCAAAAGCCTTAAATTCCATTAGGTATCCTGCGTAAATTTAATGGTTTGGTAGAGGCATGTCAGAATTAGAGCAGAACTTGTTCCCCTTTGATTTCAGTAGCGATTTCAAGCTGTAAATCTAAAATTGATTCATGTATCTTGTAGAGTTTTTCATGCTCTTTCTATTGGTAGTAAAAGCCCCAAATTCCATGATGTATACCCTTCGAATTTTGTGTTTTAGTGCGACCCTAGAAACCTCGCCGAAGGCGGGCAAGGGTTGGTTTAATCATATTTTACCAGACTTCGGCGGTCTTGCGATAGACCACACATCCTGGGATGGGCAGCCATCTGCATGACCACATATCCTGGGATGGGCGGCCATCACCTAGACCACATGACCCCTGACAGGATGGGCGGCCATCTGCATGACCACATATCCTGGGATGGGTGGCCATCACCTAGACTACACAACCCCTTGGGCGGCCATGCCCTGGCCGCACAAGTACCCTTCAGTCCAGTAGATATAAGGTCCTGTAACGACCGAACATCTATGCAGAAATGACTTAGTGTGAGCTCTACATGATTCATATTAGTATCTTAATTGATAATTAGTAAATTAGAAACCCATATGATAAGTGGTAAATTATGTAAGTAAATTTCTGTAAAATGCATGCTATTTATTCCCACATGATCTTGTTCATTATCATTATCATCTTGATTCATCTTTTGACAATCAAATTAATGTAAATCATGATCCTCGATAAATTGACATGAAAATTAAGACTGAAATGAATACTAGGTTGCTCGACAGCCATTCTAGTCCAGTAGAACGGTTTGACCAATTTACCAACTTTTAACAAGTCATTAGCCCTATTAGTTGTGCTAGCCTTGAACTTACCCCCGGACACTCCATCCGGCGGACTTAACGTCATCTTGGGATCTCTGTATATCCCTGCTAAGAATCTAATGAACCACCAGAAACTCCGATTTACGTGACTGAACCGCTGGATTATGAGTCATGGATCGAATTGGGCTAAGAGAGGCATGTGCGGCCAGTAGTGGACCGCATATTCTTATAGGCGGCCCAATAACGACCGCATATTCCTGGCTTATGCCATTAAGTGTTGGTCGATTAACCTTGATCAATCTTCGACCAAACCATTAAGCCCTGGACTGACCAATAGACAGTAGACTAAGCCTTTGTTTAGTTTTACCCTGTCTTTGGCAGCCCGGAGTCCAATAGGGTGATTTCTTAGCCTTCTAGCCAAGCCCGGGTGGTGCGGCTGGAATATGACCGTTCAAACCTTATGCGGATTCTATTGGACCGCATATCCTTAATACGGCCCCGTATGGCCCGTACATCATGTTCATGGGTCTTAAGGTCTTCTGAACCTGTGCGGCCTAGAACTTACCGTTCATCCTTAGAGCGGCACACCGTCAGCCGTTCATTGTTGACCTCGTGGGCTGAGTTTCAGTCTAGTTCCTGTAAGTGCGGCCCAGTATTAGCCGCATATATCCTTTGAGCGGCCTCTGTATGACCTTATATCTCTCAGAGACGAGTTTTATCGTGTTTTGTGCTCTTGAATCCAAGGACAGATTAGTCCTTTAAATCTTGAACTTCTGGATAGTAATTCCTCTGATTATTTGGCCATAAACTTGACTAAATGTCTAGATGGAACTTGGGATCTTGGATCCGATAAATCAATGCCAACGCATCATAAGGGCCCAGTTTGGTCCTGGGGAGAGCTCCCGAAAAGTACTTGTGCCCATGGGAGTTTGTAATGACATGGTGAGGCATTGCACCGAGTGCATGACTAACGTGATGTCTACGACAGAAATCTCTTGTTATCTCTTGTTACTTGATCGTGCTTGACTTGTTTAAAATACTTGCTGGTGGCCATTTCCTCGTTACAATTTCCTGTTACACTTGTTACATGATATTCTTGTTGAAATCCAGGTATCTTATATTTCCTTGACCTTGCAAGATCTTTATATTACGTTGTTTTTCTTCTGTATCGTCATTTCTTTTCTTATCATTTCATATGAAAATGGAATAATTGGTTAATTACGTAAACTTGCCTGTTATTATCTACTGAGCGTTCGCTCATATAGTTGTCTCCCCCCTTTTTCCAGGCAGCTCAGGTGATGATGCGCTTACCGTTGGGGATGGGCAGGAGTGATGATTGGAGTGTACCAGTTCTAGATGTTGAGTTGGCATAGTTATCCTTCTCTTAGTTGTGCCTTAGAGGGTGTTTAGCTACAGTTATGATATTATTGTTAAGTTGATATTTCCTCAGTTTGTATTAAAGTTGGTTTAAGGATATTGTACTAGATTTGAAATGTTTCATGACCAATAAAGTTATCTCTTTTCATAGCACATGTGTTAATGCTTAGATTAGCTTATCACTATTTCTTGCTATTTCTGACTGTACGTTCTGATATTCTGCGTCGGGGCGTGACAATTTAGGTGGTATCAGAGCCCGGTTCCACATTCCTAGGTTTTCTAAGGTTCTAGGTTTTCTAAGTTCTAGGGGTCTAAGTGATGATATAGGACCCATAACCTTGTTGTAAGTCTAAAAACCCAACCTGGTGAGATTTGGGTAGAAACTTGGGTTAAGTTTTTTTTTTATAGAAACCCCTGCCTAGGTTTGAATGTGGGAGTACACCCCTGATCGGGAGTGGCTACTCCACCATCCACACCTAAGAGGTAAATTTTATTATAATGAAAGAATGAATAACATTACATCAGTCGGATGCTAGGAATTCCTAGCTTGTCCAAACGAGCTGCACCTTTAACATTAGAAGGAAGCTCCTGATAATCAAAAAAGGAATTACATTTGGTGCTACATGCTAAAGATGCAAGAGAATCGGCCACTGTGTTGGCTTCTCTGAAGACATGTGAGAAACAGTCCGCTGAAGGGAGCATACGCCATATATCTCTAATGTAAGTTAGAATAATCCATGGGCAAGGAATTTTCTGTTGGATTGCTTGAACTAAAATCTTGGAGTCACACTCAATGATGACATGTTGAGCATCGAAAGTGTGGAGGTATTGCAGACCTTCATGAAGTGCCCTTGCTTCTGCTATAAGGCTATTAGAGTTGCCATAATAATGAGAGTAAGCAAGAAGAACCTTTCCATCAGAGTTTCGAATAACACCACCACCACCTGATAAGCCATCTGATTTGCAAGCACCATCAGTATTTAATTTGATGAAAGGCCAAGGAGGATGTAACCACTTTATGGGCTTTGGGCGTGGACTATCTTTAGCAGCAACTTTGATGTCCATATCTGCCAAAATAATCCTGTTGTTGTGTGAGTTTTCCTTGAGTCCTGACAAGGCAATTGCCTCCGTTGCTTGGGCAATAATTCTGTACAGAATAGCATATTTCGAGGCTCTTTTCCCTTCATGTTTAGTCATGTTCCTTGATGTCCATATTTCCCACAGTGCATATCCAATAATAGCAATAGTGAAGCAGTCTAGCTTGGATTGTCGACTAAGCGGTAGACTTGTGTTAAGGATGATAGCTTTGACAGTTTGGCCATGGATCTGCAGGCCTTTGGATTGGAGGGCTGACCAGACGAAGGATGCAATATCACTAGATATAAACAAGTGATTGACAGTTTCCTCAGCTGGACTGTTACAACAATGACATTTAGAGCAGATAGGAATACCAATGGACTTTATTCTATCATCAGTTGGGATACAATGATGAATAATTTTCCATAAATGGATGGAAATTTTTGAGGGCAACCAGCTGAACCAGAGGTTAATCCATTTTGAGGTACACTGCTGATTGTGGGCAGAAAAGGCATTCTTGTAGACAGAGGAAACAGAACAGGCACCTGTGGATGACAAACTCCATATTTCAAGATCTCTGTCCTGTGAGAGAATGGTGTTCTGGATAGCAGAAAGACTGGCAGATGGGAGAAAATTGTTGAGTAATATTCTTATGTCATTGTTGGGCTGATGGTGGAATTCTTTGACTGTCAGCTTATTGTTTAGAATCAGATCAGCAGGAACATAAGAAGCAATAGTATGATTTCCAATCCAGATATCATGCCAAAAGTTTGTGTTGATTCCATCCCCCAGAATAATTCGCTTGTGCTTTGCAATAAGATCTTTAGCATATAGCCAAGATTTCCGAGAAATGCCCTTCATGTTCTTGAATTGAACAGCAGAAATATGAGTACCCTGGATATACTTTGCTCTGAAAAAGACTGCCCACAGAGAGTCAGAATGGATGGCTCTCCATAACATCTTGACTCTCAAAGCAATCTCCATCTGTCGTAGGGATATAACACCCAGCCCACCCTGGGATATAGGCTTGCAGATAGAGGTCCATGACTTCCAATGCCTTTTGTTTCCAAACTGTGATGACCCCCAGAAAAAGTTAGCAAAGCTTCTTTCCAGTGCAGAATGTGTGCCCACATGGAGGGATGAAGACGTCAAGGAATAAATAGGGATTGTGGTCAGGACATGCTTAATCAAGCACAACTTAGCTCCTTGAGATAAAAATTTGGCCGACCAGCCATGGAGTCTTTTCTTAATAGAAGATAACACACCTGCAAAGTGCACTTTTTTCTTCCTGCCAAGAATCAGAGGAAACCCTAAATATTTATGAGGGAATGTATGCTTATCGAATCCTGTTAGGTCATGTAGTTTCTTTACAGTGGAAGCTTTCACATTAGGGTGTAGAAAATAGCCACTTTTACCAATGCTGACTAGCTGACCAGAAGCCTGTTCATATAATTTTAGGATGTGAAGAAGATTCCTGACTGAGGTCGTGGTAGCTTTAGTGAAGATAAGAGTGTCATCTGCGAACAGCAAATGGGAGATGGTGGGACAACCTCTAGGACCCATAAAGCATTCTACCATACCTCTATTGAAAGCTGCATTCAAACATCTGCTAAGGGCTTCTTCTGCAATTATAAAAAGGGCAGGGGCGATGGGGTCCCCTTGTCGAATTCCTCTTGATGATTTGAAGAAACCTGCAGAATCTCCATTAAGAAGAACAGAAAACCAACAGTTACTGATCAAGCTGTGGATCATGGAGGTAAACTCTAAGCTGAACCCAAATTTCCTAAGCACTGCATAGAGGAAGTCCCATTCGAGTCGATCATAAGCTTTGGCCATGTCAAGCTTGAATATCACATTAGTACCTCTGGTTTTCCTTCCCAGTTCCTGCACAAGTTCTTGAGCCAATGCTATGTTCTCCACAATATTTCTCCCCTTTACAAAGGCTGACTGTTGACAGGATATAATTTTTGGAAGAATACCTGCTAATCTGTTGTTTAGAATGGTTGGAATAATCTTGTGGATGAAGTTGCAAAGGCTTATAGGTCTGAATTCAGAGATATCAGTGGCATTGCTTTTCTTGGGAATAAGAGCAATAAGAGCTGAAGTGATACTTCTAGGGAGAGAGGGTTTGGTGCTGAAAATAAACTGAATAGCAGTGACAATATCTCTAGCAATTATGGTCCAAGCACACTGATAAAATGCACCTGTAAAACCATCAGGCCCAGGTGCACTGTCGGCAGACATTTGGAAGACTGCATCTTTGATTTCTGATTCAGTTGGAATACAGCAGAGAAGCTCATTATCTGATGTAGTGATCAGAGAGGGAATGCAGTCAATGATGCTATTATCAATATTATGATCTTGAGAGGTGAAAGCATGTCTAAAATGCTCAGCAGCAATTGTTTTCATTTGGTCATGCTTCGATGTCAGGGTGCCCTGTGAATTCTTCAACTGAGAAATAATGTGCTTCCTTCTATTATTCATGGTAGTCAAACGAAAGAATTTGGTGTTCTTGTCACCTTCTTTAAGCCACTTGATTCTCGATTTCTGTCTCCAGTAAATTTCTTGTTGAAGCAGACAATTGGATTGTAGAGTCTTTGCTTTGTTCAGGAGTGCAAAGTTAACAGGAGTAGGGTCCAAGTCATACTGTAGTTCTGTTCTCAACACCTGGTCTTCAGCAGTAGCCAGGTTCAAATGCACATTACCATATACAGATTTGTTCCAACCCACAAGCATATTCCTCAGATATTTCAGTTTCAGATGTAAGGTGGTAAGTGGAGAAGTGGCCAGTGGACTGGTGGTCCAACATAGTTCAACATCTTTCAAGAATTTTTTATGCAAGGTCCACATTCTCTGAAAGATAAATCTACTCTTAAAAGTTCTGATGAATGGCGTCTTGATGAGGAGAGGAGCATGGTCAGAGGCTTCTCTGGATAGATGCTCCACAGTTATAGGAAATTCTTTAAGTCATTCAACATTGAATAAAGTTCTATCCAATCTAGCCCAAATTCCTTTATTGCCAGATTGGTTATTATGCCATGTATATTTTGACCCCATGAAACCAGCATCAATGAGTCCACATTCCTGGATGCAATCCTTGAAATCAGCTATAGAGCTAATGTTAGGTAGGTTGCCACCAAGTTTCTCATTAATGTCCAGGATACAGTTAAAATCACCAGCCACCAGCCAAGGTCCGGATATAATATTCTGACAATGAATTAAGGAAGACCAAAGAGAGTATCTTTCATTTCTTGAACATTTAGCATAGACAAAGGTAAGGTGAAATTTTGGCAGTGAAGCAGCAGTTTGAAGCAGAGTTATTTGCTGTTCATCTTTAAGGATATGACAGAAGTCCAAAGGTTCCTTCCACAAAATCCAAATGTGAGCATTATCATCACTGTTAGCAATTGCCTTATCCATTCCCAACTTTTTTGATATTTTGTCCAACATAGAGCTGTGTAGTTTGGGTTCCAATAAGACCAAACATTGAATATTATGAGATTTCAGTAGGAATTTCACCCTACCTTGAGAAATATCATTCCCTATACCACGAATATTCCAGACAAGAATGGACATAATTAATTTTGCAGGTTGTGGAGGGAACCCGTGGATCCAACCTTGTGCATGGATCTGGTAACTATCCCAGTAGATCCTTTTTGCATAACCCTGGCATTGTTGATTGAGGCAAGTTGAGCAATATTCTGTCTGGCAGCTTGAATTTTCTCGTGAGAATTAGTACTATTTACTTCAGAAACATGTCCATCCTGTACCATATGAGTATATTGTAATTCTGTTGGTGGAGCAGGCCTGGTATCCAAATCAGTAGAAGTGTCGGTAGCAAAATTGGTCCCTTGACTTCGATCATATATTCCATCTGCAATAATCTTTTCATTGCCTTTGGAATTCCCTAGTTTATCAACAATAGCCAAATTTGGTAATGTTGCAGTAGCTCCAATTAAATCGGACGTTTGGATTGAAGGGAACTCTGATGGGCCAGTGGCCCTCATATCCTGGCTAAGAGGGCCCGATTTAGATTTTTCCTCATGAGGAGGGGCAGTGCCTGAATCCACATCAATTTCTTGATCACCCACAATCACTGGATCAGACTCCATTGGCGAGTAATTAGACCCCAACACTGCATTGCCCTTAGCCATACTTGGAGCAGTAGGAAAAATAGGAAGAATGTCCAACTGAGTTTCCTCGATCGCTACCTTAGCAGCCAGGCTAATATTCAAGTTCTCAACATTATTCTGATTAGGCACATTGCTTTGGGTAACAAAGGTCCTTCTCATTGAGACAGGTTGCCAACATTGCTTTGAAACAGTGGGCTTCGGTCCATCATATGGTAAGCCATTTAGTTTGCAATCAGACAAGGCGTGGCCAAGTCTGGAACAGGAAGAGCAAAACAGAGGAATCTCCGGGTAGCATATTTCCTGCCAAGCCCCACCTCCTGGAAAACCAATCCAGATTCTATCGGGATGGGATTTGGACACATCAAGTTCTACACAAGCTTGAGCTGTAGCAGTGTTCGAGAGATTAAGGGAGGATTGGTCGATTTTCAGAACCCTGCCAATATTGCTAGCTATCGACCGAAGCATGTGTTCCAGGAAGAAATTAACAGGAAGGCCAGGGAAAGAAATCCATATAGGGAGAATGGGCGAATCTGAGTCCGGCGAGAATTCCATTGACCACTTGAAGAATCGAAAGAGCCTACCTTGGACATACATAGATTCCCTCAAAAGCAACTGCAGATAATCTTCATGGTTGCAAAACCGCAGAAGGAGATGGCGGGCATCCAAGGCGCTTATCATGAATTCTTCTGTGAACTTACATCGATTAGCCAGATGGCTTCTAATCTCAGGGAAAGCCGGCCTTCCTCGTGGAGTGCGAGCCACAATGGCGAAGTCGAATGGGATCAAGCTTTGAGCAATTTCTTCCTTGGAGAAAAAGACAGCAGGCTCCCCGCCATCCGTATAAGCACGGTCATGAATCGGGCCATGTACAGAGGGAGATGGCAGGGAAGAAGCCAAAACTTCAGCAAAAGAGTGCACGAGAGGCTTTGGCGCGGGAGGTGACGACGGTGGGGCAGAGGAGGAGAGCACGGGGGCGGGGGGGGGGGGGGGCAACGAAGGCCCCCCAAGGTCCACCATGACCGGCAAAGTCGCCGGCGCAGTCAACCTAGGGTTTCAACGCGACCAGAGTTACTTTTTCGTCTGACTCTCAAACTTGGGTTAAGTTAATACCTTAATTGTGATATTATCTATTTTTAATGAACCTAAATAATCTATTCGACGTGCAGGCCTTTGTAATGGCAGCTGATTGCGCGGAATGGAGGAACTTGCAGTGCACGGTTCAAGGCCTTACTCAGGTTTTGCAACAAGTGGCCCAAGCAGGAGCTGTAAACCATGGCACTGGTGATTTATATCGAAACTTTCGGGGGATGAATCCGCCGAGATTTGGTGGCTCGATTGACCCTGATGAAGCCGAGCACTGGCTAGAAGAAATGGGGAGGATATTCGAAGTAATGCAGTGCAGCAATCAAGAACGTGTCCTTCTATCAACCTTTCAACTTGAACGTGATGCAAGAACATGGTGGGATTCAGTGAAGGCTACCCTTGGTGATCAGCAAGTCACATAGGAGGAGTTCGAGGAATTCTTTAATAGCAAATACTTTTCTGATAGTGCAAGAGAATAAGGCAGCGAAGTTCGTGGCTTTGAAGCAACGAAATCTATCTGTGGCAGAATATGAAGCTAAATTTTCTCGGTTATCCCGATATGCTACTCACTTGATATCCACCGAGAAGATGAAGGCTAAGTGCTTTCTTAATGGACTGAAGCTACTATATATCAACCAATTAGCACCAATGGAAATCTCAACTTATTCTGAGATGGTGAGAAAAGCTCAAGTCCTAGAAGATACTCTAGAAATGACGGAGAGAATCCGTGGAAAAAGTGCAAGGAAGGAACAACCTACGGGTTCCGGGAATATCAAACCCGGGTATGGCAAGAAGAGACCCATTAGTGGGTCTGGTTCGTGGAGTGGGTCCGGATCGTAGAAGGGCAAGATGTCGAAACGTGAAGACAAGAAGCTTGGCCCTATTGTTCCATTCAAAGGAGTATGCAAGTATTGTGATCGTCCAGGTCACAAGATGGAGGAGTGCTGGCGCAAGTTGGGCGTCTGTTTACGATGTGGAAGTAGGAAGCACCGTATCCCTGACTGTCCTCTTTTATCTGAGCAAGCTATGCCGGCGAAACCACAAGGCATCAAGAAACAACAAGGCAAGCTCCAAGCTCTACAAGCAGATGAGGTAGGAACCACTGAGGGTGGTGGACTCGTCGAAGGTACTCTTATTATACTCGACAAGCCAGCATTTGTTCTTTTTGATACTTGTGCCACACATTCATTTATTTCTCGGAGATTTGCTAAGTCTTTAGCTGTGAAGCCTATTTTGATGGATTCTCTGTTAGAGATTTCAACCCCTATTGGTACTACTACTAGATCAGCAATTCAGTATTTCTATCCTTCTAGTAAGGTTATGATTGATGAATAGAATTTACCAGCTGATTTAGTTTGCATGGACATGAAGGGTTATGATGTAATCCTAGGAGCATATTGGTTGGATAAATATGAGACAAATGTTCACTGCAGTTCTAGCTCTGTGTCTTTTACTAGGCACCCAAGACTTTCTCTTGTGGGAGTTAAACACCATAACTCCGTATCACTTATCTCGGCTCTTCGAGCTGATAAGCTGATGAAGCAAGGATGTAAAGCTTTTCTAGTATTTGTCTATGCGACCCCTGAGCAGCAGATCAAGATTAAGGACATTTCTGTTGTCCGAGATTTTCCTGATGTCTTTCCAGAGGAACAGCCAAGACTTCCACCTGAGCGGGAAGTTATCTTTTCTATTGATCTCATTCCTGGCACATCTCCTATTTCCAAAGCTCCTTATCGTATGTCTCCTGCGGAACTGAGGGAATTAAAGCAGCAGTTGATGGAATTGCTCGAGAAGGGTTTCATTCGTCCAAGTACTTCCCCTTGGGGAGCCCCTGTATTATTCATCCGGAAGAAAGATGGTTCGATGAGATTGTGCATCGATTATCGGCAATTGAACCAGCTGACTGTCAAGAATAAATATCCATTGCCGAGGATTGATGAATTATTTGATCAGATAGCAGGAGCTCATTATTTTTCTAAGATCGATCTTCGATCTGTATATCATCAGTTGCGGATTAAGGAAGAGGATATCTATAGAACAGCTTTCCACAGCAGGTATGGTCATTTCAAATTTGTTGTTATGCCTTTTGGTCTTACGAATGCACCAGCATCTTTCATGCAGTTGATGAACAATGTATTTCGGCCCTATCTTGATCAATGGGTCGTGGTATTCATTGATGATATCCTGATTTATTCTAAGAATGAAGAGGAGCATGTTGAACATCTGAGGATGGCATTACAACTATTGAGAGATCATCAGCTATATGTCAAGTTCAGTAAGTGTGAATTCTGGCTGCAAGAGGTTTCCTTTCTCGGACATATCACAAAGGAAGGAATTTCTGTTGATCCTTCAAAGGTAGAGGCAGTGAAGAATTGGGATCAGCCTACCAGTGTGACTGAAGTTAGAAGTTTCTTAGGCCTAGCAGGCTACTACCGAAGATTTATCCAGGATTTCTCTAAGATTGCGCTACCTATGACAAGATTAACCCGCAAGGAGAAATAATTTGATTGGTCAGAAGATTGCTAGCGAAGCTTTCAGGCTTTGAAGGAATGTTTAAACTACTACACCTGTATTGGCTTTACCTTCTGGTGAAGGAGGTTTTGTCGTATACACTGATGCTTCAGGTATTGGTTTAGGCTATGTACTCATGCAGTATGGGAAAGTGATTGCCTATTCTTCTAGGCAGTTGAGGAAGCATGAAGAGAATTATCATGTTCATGATTTGGAACTAGCAGCGGTGGTATTCACCTTGAAGATATGGAGGCATTACTTGTATGGAGAAACATTCATAGTGTTTTCAGATCGTAAGAGTCTGAAATATTTATTTTATCAGAAGGAACTCAATATGAGGCAAAGAAGATGGTTGGAGTACTTGAAGGACTTTGACTTCTCGATTGAGTATCATCCTGGAAAAGGTAATGTTGTGGCAGATGCATTAAGCCAGAAGCCTGTAGCTAAATTGTCAAGTCTCATGTTACAAGAGTGGAGGCTACTGGAACAATTAGCTAGCCTGGACCTTAATGTTGACAATGATCGGGTTAGGATTGTACAGATTCTACTTAAGCCCGAATTGTTGATGGAAATCAAGTCTTTGCAAGATAATGATCCCGAGCTGGTAGAGATCAAGGGAAGCTTGAGTAGCAGACCTGACTTCATGATGGCTGACGATGGAAGATTGTTATTCCAGGGAAGAACTTGTGTACCTGATGAAGCTGAAATAAAGAACAAGATTCTTGAGGAAGCTCATAGATCTAGATACACCATTCATTTTGGAGGCACTAAAATGTTCAGAGATTTGAAAATATCATTTTGGTGGACGAATATGAAAAGGGAAGTTACAGACTTCGTGAGTAGATGCTTGGTTTGTCAACAAGTTAGGGCTAAACATTTCAGACCGACAGGAAAATTGAAACCACTCGACATACCCCAATGAAAGTGGGAAAGCATTGACAAGGACTTCATTATGGGTCTACCTAGGACTTGTGGTGGATTTGATGTAATATGGGTGATTGTCGATTGATTGACAAAGTCAGCTCATTTCTTACCCATTAAGTCTAAATAGACAGTTGATATATTGGCTGCTTTGTATTTGAAGGAAGTGGTAAGGCTCCATGGCATACCAGTCAGCATTGTGTCTGATAGAGACCCCAGATTTACTTCGCATTTCTGGAAGGGACTGCAAGAGTCTCTGGGTACTCGTCTGAATTTCAGTACTGCTTTTCATCCACAGACAGATGGACAGACTGAAAGAACCAACCAGATAGTGGAAGATATGCTTAGAGCATGCATGATTAATTTTGGAGGCAGTTGGAGTGATCACTTGGCATTAATAGAATTCACCTACAATAACAGTTATCAATCCAGCATACAGATGGCTCCTTTTGAAGCATTGTATGGAAGAAGCTGTCGTTCCCCGTTATGTTGGGATGAGGTAGGTGAGAAACAATCGCTTGGACCGGATCTTATTTCAGAATCATCACAGAACATCCGTATTATCTGAGACCGGTTACAAGTAGCCCAATCAAGATAGAAGAGTTATGCCGACAACAGAAGGAGAGCATTGGAGTTTGAGGTTGGCGAGCATGTATTTTTAAAGGTCTCTCCTACGAGAGGGATTCGAAGATTTGGCATTCAGGGCAAGCTAAGTCCAAGATATATTGGTCCATTCGAGATCCTGGATAGAGTGGGAGAGGTTGCTTACAGGCTGGCATTACCGCCTCAGTTGTCTGGCGTACATAATGTTTTCCATGTGTCTATGTTACGGAAATATGTGTATGACCCCACTCACATCTTTCAGCATGTGGATTTTGAATTGAAGGAAGATTTGACCTATGAAGAAAGACCTATCAAGATTCTGGACCGGAAACAACAGCAACTCCGGAATCGTTCCATACCGATGGTCAAAATTCAGTGGAGTCGGCGTAGGACCGAAGAAGCTACTTGGGAGTCTGAAGATACTATGCGGAAGCGGTATCCCAACTTATTCTAGGTGAGCTATCACATTCACTATTTTCTATATTTAGTGCAGTGAATTTGGAGGACCAAATTCCTTAAAGTAGGGGAGGGTGTAATACCCCGGTTTGGAAATTGAAATGAAATTGAAATGAATGAATTTCAGAATTTAATATTTAATTCCTTAGTGAATAAGACAATTAGAATTTTGACTACCTTATAAAAATCTAAAAAAATGATAATTTGGTAAAGGACAATTTATTTAACAACTTTGTCTTCTGTGGTCAACCCAACAAAAATCCGTAACTAGGTCTAATCAATGGATTGAGCCCAAAGTGCACACTTACCTAACCTTAACTCAAACCACGGAATTAGGGCTTAATACCCCATCAAATGAGCCAAAATCGGTAGAAAATGAAAGGCCACGATCTATGGATCGTTTCCCCTCTCCCAATTCACCGAAACCCTAACCCAAAAACTTGTGATCGACCAAGCTTGGGTGAGGTCAACAATTGCGGTAATGTTTCAATCACTCCACTTGCTCCGACGAATTCTCCCAGCACAGAAGGATCCAGAAGGTGTATGAGCTATAAAAATAAAGCTCTGCAACCCTAGAATCCTTTGAGAGCAGTGGCAGCCGCAGTGGAGATCGATCAAGGGAGATCTCTGGTGATTAGTGGAGACGTGTCGGCATCCCTCTTCTTCCTTTCTTCTTCCTTCTTCACCCAATTGAGGTAGGTAATAACGAGCCCAATATAAAGTGTTATATATGGATGGAATCAGCGCCTAGTCCTCTTTCTTTTGAGCCAAAAAGCCCTAAATTCCATTAGGTTTCCTGCGCAAATTTAATGGTTTGGTAGAGGCATGTCAGAATTAGGGCAGAACTTGTTCCCCTTTGATTTCAGTAGCGATTTCAGGCTGTAAATCTAAAATTGATTCATGCATCTTGTAGAGTTTTTCATGCTCTTTCTATTAGTAGTAAAAGCCCCAAATTCCATGATGTATACCCTTCGAATTTCGTGTTTTAGTGTGACCCTAGAAACCTCGCCGAAGGCGGGCAAGGGTTGGTTTAATCGGATTTTACCAGACTTGGGCGATCTTGCGATAGACCACACATCCTGGGATGGGCGGCTATCTGCATGACCACATATCCTGGGATGGGCGGCCATCACCTAGACCACATAACCCCTGACAGGATGGGCGGCCATCTGCATGACCACATATCCTGGGATGGGCGGCCATCACCTAGACCGCACAACCCCTTGGGCGGCCATGCCCTGGCCGCACAAGTACCCTTCAGTCCAGTAGATATAAGGTCCTGTAACGACCGCACATCTATGCAGAAATGACTTAGTGTGAGCTCTACATGATTCATATTAGTATCTTAATTGATAATTAGTAAATTAGAAACCCATATGATAAGTGGTAAATTATGCAAGTAAATTTCTGTAAAATGCATGCTATTTATTCCCACATGATCTTGTTCATTATCATTATCATCTTGATTCATCTTTTGGCAATCAAATTAATGTAAATCATGATCCTTGATAAATTGACATGAAAATTAAGACTGAAATGAATACTAGGTTGCTCGACAGCCATTCTACTCCAGTAGAACGGTTTGACCAATTTACCGACTTTTAACAAGTCATTACCCCTATTAGTTGTGCTAGCCTTGAACTTACCCCTGGACACTCCATCCGGCGGACTTAACATCATCTTGGGATCTCTGTATATCCCTGCTAAGAATCTAATGAACCACCATAAACTCCGATTTACGTGACTGAACCGCTGGATTATGAGTCATGGATCGAATTGGGCTAAGAGAGGCATGTGCGGCCAGTAGTGGACCGTATATCCTTATAGGCGGCCCAGTAATGACCTCATATACCTGGCTTATGCCATTAAGTGTTGTTCTATTAACCTTTATCAATCTTCGACCAAACCATTAAGCCCTGGACTGACTAATAGACAGTAGACTAGGCCCTGGTTTAGTTTTACCCTGTCTTTGGCAGCCCGGAGTCTAATAGGGTGATTTCTTAGCCTTCTAGCCAAGCCCGGGTGGTGCGGCTAGAATATGACCGTTCAAACCTTATGCAGATTCTATTGGACCGCATATCCTTAATATGGCCTCGTATGGCCCGTACATCATGTTCATGGGTCTTAAGGTCTTCTGGACCTGCGCGGCCCAGAACTTACCATTCATCCTTAGAGCGGCACACTGTCAGCCGTTCATTCTTGACCTCGTGGGCTGAGTTTCAGTCCAATTCCTGTAAGTGCGGCCCAGTATTAGCCGCATATATCCTTTGAGCGGCCTCTGTATGACCGTACATCTCTCAGAGACGAGTTTTATCATGTTTTGTGCTCTTGAATCCAAGGACAGATTAGTCCTTTAAATCTTGAACTTCTGGATAGTAATTCCTCTGATTATTTGGCCATAAACCTGACTAAATGTCTAGATGGAACTTGGGATCTTGGATCCGATAAATCAATGCCAACGCATCATAAGGGCCCAGTCTGGTCCCGGGGAGAGCGCCTGAATAGTACTTGTGCCCATGGGAGTTTGTAATGACAAGGTGAGGCATTGCACTGAGTGCATGACTAGCGTGATGTCTACGATAGAAATATCTTGTTATCTCTTGTTACTTGATCATGCTTGACTTGTTTAAAATACTTGCTGGTGGCCATTTCCTCGTTACAATTTCCTGTTACACTTGTTACATGATATTCTTGTTGAAATCCAGGTATCTTATATTTTCTTGACCTTGCAAGATCTTTATATTACGTTGTTTTTCTTCTGTATCGTCATTTCTTTTCTTATCATTTCATATGAAAATGGAATAATTGGTTAATTACGTAAACTTGCCTGTTATTATCTACTGGGCGTTCGCTCATATAGTTGTCTCCCCCCTTTTTCCAGGTAGCTCAGGTGATGATGCGCTTACCATTGGGGATGGGCAGGAGTGATGATTGGAGTGTACCAGTTCTAGATGTTGAGTTGGCATAGTTATCCTGCTCTTAGTTGTGCCTTAGAGGGTGTTTAGCTACAGTTATGATATTATTGTTAAGTTGATATTGCCTCAGTTTGTATTAAAGTAGGTTTAAGGATATTGTACTAGATTTGAAATGTTTCATGACCAATAAAGTTATCTCTTTTCATAGCACATGTGTTAATGCTTAGATTAGCTTATCATTATTTCTAGCTATTTCTGACAGTACGTTCCGATATTCCGCGTCGGGGCGTGACAAATTCTCAGGCTGCTCTCTCCTTCTCTCTGTCGCCATGGAGCCAAGTTCCTCTTCTGCTATACTCGCTACAGTGAAGAAGGGCCACTTTCATCCATATTCTCCTCCCTGTATTTTAATTATTATGGTCGTTTTAGCTTGCATATCCAGATAGCATCTCTGCTAGATCATCCTTTAGCATATTATTTTTAACTTATTTGCATACATAATCTCCCTCCCTTTTGCTCCATATGGGGTTTTTTAAAAATAAACACACAAGGTGTGTTCATGCCCTTGTTGCATAGATCACTTTTCATAAGAGCATTGATACTACACTTATTTTTCTAATCCATATCTATTTGTTTGTCTTTGCTTGTCTTTCAAGGGTAATCAAGTTAAAGACCCCCTTCATCGGTGGAAAATCAGGTGGAAAATCATATTTTCATTCGTCAAGAAACATTGGTAAGGTTTTAGTCTCTCAAATCCTTCAATTGACGACTTTTGGGTAAGATGGTGTGATAACCCATTTGTGTTTTATGCTTTCTCTTCATGGGTTTTTGAGGTTTCAAAATGTGTTGAAGAGTTCATGTTGATCATGGTGATATATGGAAAAATGACTTTCTCACATTGCTGGATACTTGATGATTCCATTCTAATCTTTAGATATGAAATTTGGAATCTTAGAAAGGGTCTAATGCTTTCCTTCAAAACCTTTTAGCATTGCTCTGCTGGAAAGGGTCGACCCCCTTACTACTTGGGTCGACCCCTTGTCCCTTGGTTTTTGATACACTTCTTGGAAGCATCTTCAAGTGGTTTTCTGTATGGTCTTTCAAGGTTCACATATGATTTAGCCATTTACATCAATTTTGATTAAAAATGGAATCATGATGATCTTTCATGTAAGTTGAATGCATGGGGTTATGATCTTGATCCTTGGTTAGAAAACTTTATGTTTTCATGCATGTTCTGCATGAGCTTTTGGGCATGCATTTTGGTTAATCTATTCACATCAAGCCTTGGTAGATTTCAATTGAATGGTATTCTCATATTGCATGGATGGATGACAAGTTTAACTAAACTTTTAATTGTGAAACTTAGGTTTCTTATGGCAGAAATTTGATCAACCTTGAATGTGAATCATGCATTCTTCTTCTTGAGTTTTTGAGATTGAAAATGGTTTGCATGATGATTTCAAATCCTTTTAATGCATGCCATTTGATTGACAAATGAATGGGGGTGAAAGTTTTTTCTTTGGTTTTAATCTTGCTTGGACTGCCTTGGACAGTTTGTCCAAGAACAGGCAAGAGTCGACTCTTGCTGTGCCCTGGAGTCTATCCAGAAGTGCAGCCAGCAAGAGTCGACTCTAGGAGTCGACTCTTGTCTGTCTGCTCCATTTGATTGGCTTGGGCAGAACCTAGTGAAAAAAGTGTCGACTCTAAGAGTCGACACTTCTTCTGGGAAGTCCAGAACGGTTTTTTCAGATGGGTTTCGAAACCTATGAAACCTATTCTATTTGCACCCATACTTGACCCCTTTGCCCTTAGGGTTCTCCTACATATCCTAGAGGGGTTTTGGAAGGGTTTTGGCATGGGCTTTGAAGTCTTTTGATCATCTTATTGTGTTGATATAACGGTGCTGCGATTTTAGATCTGTGGGAAGAAGAAAAAAGGGGTTGGCCACATGTGAGAAAGTAAGGGGGTTTTCCTTGTGCTTCACTATTGTTTTCATCTTGCAGGGACGTTCTGAAGTGAGAATCTTCAAGCTACATCCATTCCATCAAGCTTCTCAAGTCAATGAACCTGAATCTGCAGCGATCGATTCGAGTGGGTTTAGATATATTGAAGTTTCTCCCTCCCTCACCTTGAAAGCTTCAAAGAGGATCATCTTAAGGCCGTTCATATACCAAGGATACATTTCTCCATCCTTCCTCAGTTTATCTTGATGATTCTTCCTTAGTTTACTCTGAGCACAAACATGTATTGAATATTATCTCATTTTTTCTGAACTATGAATTTTTGTGTGTTGAACCGTATGCGTACGGTTGTAGATTTATTATGCTGCGGGTGTTGCAGCTCGTGTGTGTGTGTCTTGATCCGTGGTCAGATCGTGTTGGAGATGATGTCTCCGTGTGTTGGAGATTTTCTCCGTGTGCTTCGTTGTGAAGCGAGTGAAGCCTTACCGTTTTGGTGAGGGGTGGACATAGGGAGCCCGTCGTGGTCCCGAACCACCTTAAAATTCCTCGTGTACTGTGGTTGCATGTTTTGTTATATCTTGTTCCAACATGATCGAGTGAGCACGGTGAGATCGAGGGAACGTAAGTTTATTGATCAGCATATTTCTCATCAATCTCTTTAATTCCACTTGTTAATTTTAAAATCTGCTATATTGTTTGGGGGACAATTTAACCCCCACTTCTTGTCTGTGTGCATATCTGGGCCAACAATTGGTATCAGAGCGAGGCCTCTGAATTTTATTCAATCTCACGGTTCAAGAGGAAAGATCATTTGACGATGGAAAGTAGGGGAGTGCTCCCTGAGGGACATTCTATACATAGGCCACCTTTCTTTGATAGAGCGAACTATCCCTACTTGAAAAATAGAATGACTGTGTTCTTGGGAGCACAGGATTATGATAATTGGAAAGTCATAAGGAAAGGTCCTTATCAATTGCCGGATGATGCGGACAGTTGGACTGAAGAACACATTAGAAAATCATGTCCAAATTTTAGAGCTATGAATATTGTTCAATGTGTTGTACATGCTAATGAATAATTATTTCCATGTGTTTGTCTGCACAGGAAATGTGGAACAAGCTGCAGTTGATGTATGAAGGCACTTTAGAAGTCAAGGAAATAAAAGCAAATTTATTGGTCCGAGAATATGAGCTCTTCATGATGAAGCCGCATGAGACCATCTCGGAGATGTTTGCTAGGTTAAGTGAGATCACAAATGGTTTGAAAGTGCTGGGAAAGGAGTGCACAAATCAAGACCTTGTGAGGAAGGTCCTTCGATCTTTGTCATCTCAATGGCACACGAAGGCAACGGTAATTGAAGATTCAAAACATCTCAGTACTTTGACAATTGATGAGTTGATAGGTTCCTTGATGATCTATAAAATCAACATTAAAAAGACAGAGGAGGAGAAAAGTAAGATGAAATCAATTGCACTTAAAGCTAACCCAAAGCCTTCTGAAGAAAGTGATGAAGGGCCAAGTCTTGATAGTAGTGAGGAAGAACTTATGGACCTCATCACTAGAAAAGCTAAAAAAAAATTCAGGAAGGCTAGAAAGGATGGCACTTCTTTTAGAAAAGTTCAGAAAAAGCCATTGCAGAAGAAAGGAGAGATTAGATGCTATGAATGTAACAAGGTCAGACACATGAGAAATGAATGTCTAGATATTGAGAGGAAAGTGAAGAAAGGAAAAGCTAGCAAGCAAAAGGTGATGAAAGCTACTATGAGTGATGAGGACGAGAGCGAGTCAAAATCCGAGAAGGAGGATGAACTGGACGAGCTGGTCCAGAATCTATGTCTAATGGCTGATGAGGAAAATGACACCGAGGTAAACTCTGATAACTGAAACCTTACTTGTGAAGAATGGCAAATAACTTATGATGGAGTGTATGAAAAGTGCAAGAAGTTGAAATATGAAAATAAAAGCTTAAAAAAGTTTCATGATATTACGCATTCTAGTTCATCTTCATGCCTTAAATGTAGTTTGCTTGAGTTGGAACTTGAAAAAATGAAAGATGAAAATGAAATGTTGTTGTCCAAAATTTTTCTATTTGAGGATGAAATTTCATGCTTAGAAATTGAAAAACAACATGCTTATGAGAATGTGGAAAACCTAAAAACTGAAAATGAAGAATTGGTAAAGGAGTTGGATGGAATCAAAGTAAATTTGATTGAATGTGAGAAATCCAAAATAGAAATAAAAACTAACTTCAATACCATGCATAATGAATTAAAGAAATTGAAAGATGTTGTTCAAAAAGAACTGAAAGGAAAATAAAAAATTGGTGAAACTAGCAATGAAAATTCTAAGAATGAGAAGAGAGATGTGAGACACACCCACAAAGATAAATTTATTTGTGAGAAATTAATTTCAGAAATCCTTTGATTCATGTTGTTATTCCTACGTTGATTCTTGCATGAACTCATTTGTAAATCAGTCAAACATGCATAAGAGAAATAATTTCAGAAAGCCAGATGTCACTTGCTTTTACTGTGGTATGCTCGGCCATTCCATGTATGTGTGTGATTTAATGAGGGCCGATGATGAATGATATGAGAGGAAGAACAAACTTTTTTTTGTTCAAAATGGAACTAACTCTAAGGGACCCAAGAAAGTTTGGGTACCCAAATATCTAAAGTGAGAAATTTATTTTGCAGGGGTGTCTTGCGGCCGAGGAAATGTTGGTAAATAATGGTTTCTCAAGGTAAAGGTAAGAGAGCTCAAGTTCTGAAATCTTTTGTTAAATAATTCAGGCATACACTTGGTTGGATCTTGTTAATTCGACCTACTTCAATCTTGTAATTACCTCTTGTTGATTTTGGAAGTGAAAAAGAGATTTGCTGTTGAGAGGAGTAACTTGTATACACACTTTTGCTTCATTTTGCAAATAACTATTCAGTTTTGAATACATAGGAAACACATTCAATCTCAGGTTTTAGATTGCACATATGCTTCAATACTTATGTATAGAAATAACTTTTCATCATCCTTTCATTCAGATGCATATGTTTGTGCATACTTTCTATCTTTGCGTGCTTTAATGCCATGATCATCTGGTATATCAAATGGTATGTTGTGGAAAGGTGGATTACATCTACTGGGAAACACTCACCATGCGAGAGTCGAGTCTTCAGATCTACACCTTCGTCACGTACCGAAAATCATCTTGAATGAATTTAATTTTCAAATCCTTGCTTGACTGCATGTATATATTTCTATAAAACTTTTTCCTTGAAATCTTCTAAGACCTTACCTCTTTGATAGATAAAATGCAGTGATTTTGATCATTTGTGAATCATGACATATACAAAGGAGGAGGATTTGTTTCCATCTGTGCATACATTTAGGGGGAGTCATAGCTATGTTTTACCAAATTCATTTTCAACATACAAAGCAATTACCCACACACTTTGCACAAAATGACGCATATGACTTTGATCGATAAGGATTTCAGAAATTCTTCTCAACACTTTAAGGGGAACAAAATTTCTACATGGAAATGAAGAGTATTTGTAAGGAAAAAGCTGTCTACCCCGCAGCATTCAATAAGTGGAATGCAAAACTAAATAGTTGGGAATCCCCACTGAAATAAATGAGGAAACTCACGTCGAAAGGTAAAGCAAAAATCCACAAGAATCAAAATTGTGATGAATCCAAGTAGCCAAGAATCCCCATTGAGACACATGAGGTGACTCGCGCCGAACGGTGATGTCCAATAAAAAGAAACAAAAAGGGGTTGTGCAAAGCTACTGATTGTCGAGGATCTAAATGGAATTGTAGAAAGGAAATAACCCTCTAGTGTTCTTTAGAAATTCTGATTATATCCATATATTTTTGAAGTTCATTGCTCATTGCCTCACATTTCACTCTTGGGTAATATTGTGATGAATGTGTATCTTGAATTTGTTCTAATCATGGTTTATGTAGTGCCTCTAGCATATGCATGCACTACCTTTTTTGATTATACTTCATGTGACACAACTTGATTTTGAATCTACTGTTCAGTTGCTATCCTTTTTACCCCATTGAGGGGGAGTTATAGAATTACCTGCTTGATTGCAGTTCATGATTGCTTGTTTGTTTGCTTGCATCAATAATTTGGAACACGTCATACTTCATTTCACATAGATACATCTTTGGCTCAGACATGTTTATAACAGGCTTAATAACCCCATTGTTCGTCTGTTTTTGTAGATGATAAAAAGGGGGAGAATATTGTGCATTTCAGTCACATTCATAGTTTACACAGTTTAATAGTCACATACATAGTTTTCATATGTAGTTTTCATGCACACGTCACTTGTTTTGTCATCATCAAAAAGAGGGAGATTGTTGGATCCTGAGTTGATTTTGATGTTTATATTTTAATGATGACAAATCGTGTGTGCATGTGTTGTGAAAATTGTCAATTGATGCGTAAGAAGCTCATATCTTGTTAATCTTGCATTGCAGGAACAAATCTATGGTGGACAACTTGTGGGACACAAAATGTATGCTCGAATGAGTATTTTGGTGTTCTTGGTTCAATACAGGTGGAAAATCATATTTTCATTCCTCAAGAAATATTGGTAAGGTTTTAGTCTCTCAAATCCTTCAATTGATGGCTTTTGGGTAAGATGGTGTGATAACCCATTTGTGTTTTATGCTTTCTCTTCATGGGTTTTTGAGGTTTCAAAATGTGTTGAAGAGTTCATGTTGATCATGGTGATATATGGAAGAATGACTTTCTCACATTGCTGGATACTTGATGATTCCATTCTAATCTTTAGATATGAAATTTGGAATCTTAGAAAGGGTCTAATGCTTTCCTTCAAAACCCTTTAGCATTGCTCTACTGGAAAGGGTCGACCCCCTTACTGCTTGGGTCGACCCCTTGTCCCTTGGTTTTTGATACACTTCTTGGAAGCATCTCAAGTGGTTTTCTGTATGGTCTTTCAAGGTTCACATATGATTAAGCCATTTACATCAACTTTGATTAAAATGGAATCATGATGATCTTTCATGTAAGTTGAATGCATGGGGTTATGATCTTGATCCTTGGTTAGGAAACTTTATGTTTTCATGCATGTTCTGCATGAGCTTTTGGGCATGCATTTTGGTTAATCTATTCACATCAAGCATTGGTAGATTTCAATTGAATGGTATTCTCATATTGCATGGATGGATGGCAAGTTTAACTAAACTTTTAATTTTTGATACTTGGGTTTCTTAAGACAGAAATTTGATCAACCTTGAATGTGAATCATGCATTCTTCTTCTTGAGTTTTTGAGATTGAAAATGGTTTGTATGATGATTCCAAATCCTTTTAATGCATGCCATTTGATTGACAAATGAATGGGGTTGGAAGTTTTTTATTTGGTTTCAATCTTGCTTGGACTATCTTGGACAGTTTGTCCAGGAACAGACAATAGTCGACTCTTGCTGTGGCCTGGAGTCTGTCCAGAAGTGTAGCTAGCAGGAGTTGACTCTTGTCTGTCTGCTCCATTTGCTTGGCTTGGGCAGAACCCAGTGAAAAAAGTGTCGACTCTAAGAGTCGACACTTCTTCTGGGCAGTCCGGAACGAGTTTTTCATATGGGTTTCGAAACCTATTAAACCTAATCTATTTGCACCCATACTTGACCCCTTTGCCCTTAGGGTTCTCCTACATATCCTAGAAGCGTTTTGGAAGGGTTTTGGAATGGGCTTTGAAGTTTTTTTATCATCTTATTGTGTTGATATAAAGGTGCTGCGATTTCAGATCTGTGGGAAGAAGAAAAGAGGGGTCAGCCGCAGGTGAGAAAGGAAAGGGGTATTCCTAATGCTTCACTATTGTTTTCATCTTGTAGGGACGTTATGAAGTGAGGATCTTCAAGCCACATCCTTTCCATCGAGCTTCTCAAGTCAATGAACCTGAATCTACAGCGATCAATTCGAGTGGGTTCAGATATATTGAAGTTTCGCCCTCCCTCACCTTGAAAGCTTCAAAGAAGATCATCTTAAGGCTGTTCATATACCAAGGATACATTTCTCCATCCTTCCTCAGTTTATCTTGATGATTCTTCCTTAGTTTACTCTGAGAACAAGCATGTTTTGAATATTATCTCATTTTTTCTGAACTACGAATTTCTGTGTGTTGAACCGTCTACGTACGGTTGTGGGTTTATTGTGTTGCGGGTGTTGCGGCTCATTTGTGTGTCTTGATCCATGGTCGGATCGTGTTAGAGACGACGTCTCCATGTGTTGGAGATTTTCTCCGTGTGCTTCGTTGTGAAGCGAGTGAAGCCTCACCGTTTTGGTGAGGGGTGGACGTAAGGAGTCCGTTGTGGTCCTGAACCACCTTTAAAGTCCTTGTGTACTGTGGTTGCATGTTTTGTTATATCTTGTTCCAACACGATCCAGTGAGCACGGTGAGATCGAGAGAACGTAAGTTTATTGATCAACATATTTCTCATCAATCTCTTTAATTTCGCTTGTTAATTTTAAAATCTGATATATTGTTTGGGGGACAACTCAACCTCCCCTTCTTATATGTGTGCATATATGTGCCAACAAATACAATTTTAAGTCGACAAATACAAGTCTAAGTCGACAGACATCATCAGGAAGGCAATGGATGTCCAGTAGGGCATTCAGGTAATGCTGAAGAACACAGGTATCAACAAGCAACTGGGTAGAAGCAACTATAGATGGTTGAGGCAATCGGGTGAAAGCAAAAGAGACAGAAGAAAGAAGAAGCAACATCAAGTTCAACTGAGTCGACCTCGAGGAAAGGTGCAGTCAACAGAGGAAATTTTAGTCGACTAAGTCCCAACACAATCGACAGATGTGAAATTTAGTCGACAGATGAGAGAAAGAGTCGACAGACATCTTCAGGATTGTTCAGCTCATTGAAAGTAAGCTCGTGAACCATTGAGTTGACCTACTAGCCAACTAGGTCGACTGATATCATCTGAAGCTCACAACACTAAGATGACAGACCAGAGTCTCAGTAATGACAAGCTCAAGTTGACAAACATGAAGTTCAGTCGACAGATCTAAATACTCAGTCGACTGACCTAAGGCCAGCCGTACAAGCACGTGGACTTTTAAGTAGTCACGTAATTTCTCTCTCCAATCATTGGCATGATACGTGCGCAGCTAGGATCTAGAAGGGGGGTTGAATAGATCCCTTATAAAAATTATACTCAATTGAACACAACAATCACTTCGAATCAAGCTGAGATGGAATGGCAATAATGCATGCAACCAATGTTGGAAATATTTCACTCAACAAAAATAGATTAAAGCAACACTATAGATTCATTTGCAGTTGTGACGACCCAGGATCCGGATACCGGGTAAACCCGATAACACTTAGATCCTGCGAGGCCTCCCAAGAGCGGTAAAGCTCCGAAGGGATAAAAGGAGTGTGTGGAGTACATTGAAGTCCCAGATAAAGTAGTAAGCAATTAATATTTCATTGATCAGGTTTGCTAAAGTAGCAGAAATAAAATTACTTTTTCAATTAACAATTTAAATTAACAGAGTCCAGTCCAAATAAAGACAAATACAGTCCAACAGAAAAGAGAACGTACACTGAAGTCGGGGGAAGCCCGACGTAGGTAACGCTGGCAACGCTGGCAACAGCGATCTGATGCACCGCGCCATGAACCACGAGGAAGAAGAAGATCACACCTGAAAAGTAGGGGTGAGCCTCGTGTCACTGGCTCAATAGGGGTAACGCAGATCTCCACTGGAAACACCGCAGTAACACACTAAACAGTAAAGCAGGAAGAGCAGAATTAACATCAGTACTAACTACAAAAGTAAAGCTGTAAAAATAGGAGTAAGAATAACTAAAGGAAAGAGTAAAGCCATACTAACCAGAAACATAGCTGCCGAACGAACCACGGCTCCCTGAGCTACTCCAAACGGCAACAGAAAGGTGAACCCTGATCTCACGAAGTTAGGCGTTACCGATCTGTCGACAAAGCACTAGCTTCATAGCGGAAGCCTACCAAAACATGCAAAAGCCCTATAAAAGACCTATTCAGTCAAAGGCACGGACAAACATGAGCTCACGTCGTGTACGCCACATAAGACTAGACCTCGAGTGAAGCCACACACAGGCTACTCGGAAACCGGTCACGGAAACACAAGTTAAAAGAGTTATGCGTCAAGTGACAGGAGCACCTCCTCACTATAAGAACAGTCAGATGCGTCCATTGACGTCTTACACTGCACCACAAGTATCTCCCACACACCGGGAACGGTGGTAACTGAGATACTCACAAAACCAAGTACGAGGAACAACAATACCAAGTACAAGGAGCAACGGTACCACAACACAAGGAACAACGGTACCCCAGTAATGAGTGACTAGTCAGGGTCACGCCCATCGACGCTCGTCCAAACGTCCCTGATCACGTGTGCACACACAAGCTCAATGCCTTGAGCCAGGCCTCTAGCTAGTTTTCTCCCCCAGCAGGACGCTACCGCAAGGCAAGGGAGTCCACAGAAACTAGCCTAAAGACCGTATATCGGAAACTTGCCCCGCCACCACTCCCAAGTGGGCCGACATACAGGAAAGTGTCGTCAGGCTACGACTAGTGGAGGCTCACTAGACACACACAGACTCCAAAACATCAGTGCTGAAGTATGGATAGGCTAAGCACGCACTGTTACACGTACTGCGAAGCACAAACACAAGAAACATGGTAGCATACCAGACTGCCACCAGACTCAGGAAAGACAACTAGACCTGCTGACACAACGATCCTTGAGTCATAAGACTCGGGGTCAAGATCGTTGCACAAAAGCGGTAACACGCCGCCAATCAGCCTAATCCCAAGCCAATCACGGTAAACCACAATTAAAGGAAATGACACAAGACAGCCGGATCCATACATCAGCATAACACAACCCACGGAGACCTGAGAGATCACCAAGACCCTCAAAGCACATGGACACATAAATCGAGGTAAGACAATGCCTCAAGGCGTCCAAACCATGTCTTGATCCACACCGGATCACCGAGACATTCACGAGGTCACATGTCAACCGCTGGATCACACCGGGTTGACCAGAAACCAATCATGACTCTGAAACATCACGGAACACAACTCGATATAATGGCACTCCCGGCTACCTCACAACATGGTCATCGCCCTCATAGGACGTCCAAGACATCCACAGGACTACGGGCACGCCACAAGGTCAAGCCAAGATAAATGGAAGCCAAACATCAGGAAAATAGGACAATGGGACTAAACGGTCACATGTCTGACCGCCAGACAGGCCAAGTGGTCAGCCCAAGGGCCGCTAGCCAACCAACTACAGAAACACATGGGCATGCGGTCTATCGCAGGGCCGCAAGGAGACGGTAGCGGTCGTCCATATGACCGCTAGACTCGGTCAACTCCCGATCCGACTTAAAACAGTCAAACAGCTTAGTAGTCGCCCAATGGACCGCTAAAGATGCTAAGCGGTCAAGGCTATGACCGCTAGCCCAACCGGCTTAAAAGTATTGAACTGACATAAACAACGATTAGCAGTCGTCTCCCAGACCGCCAATCCCAGCTTAGCGGTGTTGACACCCATTTTTTGTCGATAAGTTGAGTCATTTCTCTTACTCTCATTTATTGATGCCTCTAGTTATCCGTTACTCATTGGGTTATTTTTCAGGCAACATCCCTGGGCTTACTTTATGGGTAGCCTCCCTTCCTGGCTAGGTCTCCTTCAATTCAGGGCTTAATGGGCCTTGATTTTGTGAAAATCAAATATCCAGGCACATGTACGGTTCACCACTGACCGCCCAACCATTTGAGCGGTCGCCTATGGGCCGTCCATATATTTATGGGATATTTTGGTTGATTTTTTGAATTTCCACCGACACGGTTTCATACGGTCCCATGTTAGCCGTTCAACCTGATGGGCGGGCTAATAGTAGCCATTCTACCTCCCAGAGTCCTAAGCTCGGTTGGTTCTTAGATAATTATCCAATTATCTATTTATCACCAACAAAGCACAAACGGTTGGTCCTCAGCCGCTCTTATTCATGGGCGGTCATCAATTGGCCGTTCATCTGTCAGAGTCCAACGGCGAGATTCTCGGTTGGTTCAATGGATAAATTGATTGATATTTCGTTTATATTCGAATTTCCACCGATAGGGATGGACGGCCTGGATGTAGCCGCTCAACCTGATGAGAGGTCTATCGTGTGACCGTTTAACTACCCGCATCCTGAAGATTTAAGAGATTTTCTCTCTCCGTTCGTGGATTTATCCCTAACTTCCTCCAACCATTTCTCCACGAATATGGAGTCGATTTTGGTGCCGTTTCTTTTGGTTGAAAGATAATTCAATTATCTTCAACTTTTCTTTTATTATCTCGACCTAAAAATGCATAGAAACCCTAATTTCGAGCTAAGACTCCGGGTGCTCTATAAATAGACCTTGAGGCCCAGCTTTGAAAATGGGGGGATTTTTGGTCGACGGCGAAGCCCTGCCGAATTTTTGAGCGACCTAGCACCAGGGAGGGAGGCCTTCTATGTCCACACAGGCCTCCGATTCAGGGAGTAGTTGTTCTTTGAGTCATTAGTACATTTAGTTCTGTCGTTCTCTCTTGTTTGCATGCATCACTTTCTCCATGTTTCCTCTACATTTTTTTCTCTCATTCTCATGCATCATTCACACACCCTCCTATGCTTTTTGACGCCCCCAGGGGTTTAAAAATCCCCAGGTATCCCCCATTTCATTTAGTCATGTTCATTTCTGTCCGCTTGAGCATTTACTACACTTTCTAGTTCTAACTTGGGTTTTCCTTTGTATTCTACACGTGGTTTTACAGGTCAGCAACACACTAACGCGAGGCCCATCCTTTCCGGCCGACCGAAAAGGGTGGAGGTTAGACCTTTGTAACTCACGGCGTGGCAGTCTTAGGTAGCTCCCAACTGTCCGTTCATGAAGATGGGCGGTGGCTTCTGGACCGTTCTTCGTCATCCTGCGGTTGTGTTGGAGCCGTTCATCTGCCAGTCGTTCTCCATCCCGCATTCCACCCCAGCATTGACGAGCGGTCTGTCCAGCGACCGCACATCTTTAAGACGGTTCTTCATGGGCCGCGCATCCCTGCAGTGCTTGTTAAAGGCGAGTGTCTCCCCTCTTTCCAAGGTACGGTGTGCCTATTCACATTCGGCACCTTGGTGGCGATCACACACACTCCACACCCTTCTCCTTGTTATTTACCTATTGCTTAGTTCTTCACATTACCCTAGTAAAAAAAGGGGGTTGGAAGGGTAATCAAAAGGGGAAGAGGAGGAAAAACATGTCAACACCCTTTTTTTGGCGATCATGTTGGGACATCTAGTGCCCATCGTGTTAGTGATTTACTGACCCGTCTGTTTGCATGGTTAGTGAGTTGTTTTAGGTTGTTGTCTGGTTTCCTAGTTTCAAGGTTTCTGGCGATTGTGCTGTTTCGACAGAGCCGTTCATCTTTATGAGCGGCGAGAAATCAGCCGTTCTTCTCTACTTACAGTGTTGATTATTCTGCGAGCCTGTTGCCTTCAGCGGTCTACCTTTGCTCGTCCAACTCTTCATACGGCTAGATCTCGACCGCCCATCCTGTTGGCTTAAGTATGTCTCTATTTTTGCACTGTTGGTTTTACTGGCATTATACGGTTGATACAGGTCCGTCTGAGATTGTGAACGGTCTGTCTGAGATTGTGAACGGTCTGTCGATAGACCGTTCATCGAGGTACGCCCCCATTTTAACATTCTATGTTTTTTGTGTTGTTACTCCCTGCTGTTGAACGTCCCTTTGAGGACCGTTTATCTCCCTGAACGGTCGCCCATAGACCGTCCTTGTCGTGCTACAGTGCACCCGAGCCTCATTTTGATTGCCATGCTATATTATCTTCGTGATATTTGGTGCTGATCATTGATCTTCCCCTGCTGTCATTATATGTGTGCATCATTGCTAGTCATCCTTGTTGTTTATATTTGTTCATTGAGTGTCAGTTTCTAGGCTAGACTCTTTGCATGCACTCCGGTGCGCATAGGATTCATGCATATATATCATCTGTAGTTGCATTCCTACCGAGGTAGGGTTTCCTCTCGTCTCCATACTTTTTGGAGCCGACTGGGTGACCTTACCGAGGACCCCCGTAAGCCCCCGTGAGCCGTGGATTCTCACACGGACGCCGGGCAGGTTGTACCATACCATCCCTCAGTCTAGGGTTTTGCATCCGTAAAAGGGAGAGTCCCTTAGAGTCACCCAGTTTCCAATTCTTACCCTTGTTGGGTACCTTGTGGTTGAGTGAATTCATATACTAATTAACCCACTAAGGTCCTAAAAAGGAACTTATAAAATTTTCGTGCATCATTCATAACTTGGGTGTTTAATTGGTTAATTCTTCTCTCATCGCTTCCCTCCATTGTGTGTTGCCTCCATATCATTTTGTTAATTAGGCCCATAGGCTAGTTCATCTTTGCGTCCCTCCATTTAGTTGTGTTTGTCCTAGGTTTGTTTCCATCCTTGTATTCCTTTGAAATTCACTGTATAAAGTCTCCATTTCCCCATGGAGCATTTTTCTCCTGTGTCTTATCCCTCATCTTTCCTATCTTCTTACCCCCGCGTGGATTCCTCTTCCCACGCGGGCCCATCACCTCATTCACCTAATGGGCCTTATTCACTTCACGGGCCTTCTTTGTTCAATGGGCCTACTCCTATTAACGGGCTTTCCTATCCCGCCCGTGATGTTGCTGGTCCAATCAATTCTCATCCCCACATACATGACCCTTCCAGGCCCATATATCCCTCTACTCCTTGAATGGGCTTTCCTTCTTCTCAGGCTGGGTCCCTTTATTCGGCCCATCATCATCCTGGTTTAAGCTCCCACTCTCTTGCTCAGGTTGGCCCACATTCTTCTCGGACTCTTCCCACCGAGGAGATGATCGCTCAAGCTCAGCGTCAGCTCGATGAACTGCAGCGCCGAATTAATCCCCAAACTTCTTTGGATGTCCCGTTTGCCTTTCAAGGTCTTCAGCTTCCACCACGTTCACAAATTTCGGCTTATCGTCGCTATGGTGGAGTCGGTGACCCCTACGTGCATTTGAAGGAGTTCCTTTATGAGTCGGCCCAATTCTGACATGACCAACGTTTAATGGCTTATCTGTTTGGTCTGTCGTTAGAAGGCCCGGCTCGAGATTGGTTCTTTTCATTGTCGCGAGAGCAAGTGGTGAATTTTCAAGCCGTCCAAGCAAGATTTATTCAGCAGTACCAGGACCAGGTTGGGCCCAAGTACTCCATGGTAGATCTGGCCCAAGAGAAGATGAAGCCCGACGAGGAATTCTCGACCTTTGCCGACTGCTGGCGTCACCTAGCAGCGCAAGTTCTGGGGCATATTCTGGAGGGCGAGCAAATTAAAATGGTTATTTCTAATACAACGCCCAAGCTTAGATGCATCTTAGCCCTGAATGATATCACTTCCTGGCAACAACTCTACAGTCGAGCTCGCTTCATTAGCCAACAACTCCTAGTTTCCCTTGACAATGAGTCTCCTCCACCTTCGCCTTCCATATGCACTTTCCCTCCGCCATCCCCCACAAGTCAGCACTGCACTACATATCCCTCCACGAGTCGGCCTTCCGCTCCCACTTACCCATATACCTCCACATGTCGCTCCACTACATCCTCCTTCACAAGTCAGCCCTCCGCTGTTTTATTTCCCCACACCTCTCCACTTCCGGTCAAGGAAACGTCACATCCCGAGAGGGTGGATGCCATCCATTATATTCCCGCTCCCTCCACGCCTCCACATCATTCACTTACTAGCCCTCCGCCTTTGCCTACACGATTCCCCTTACCTACGCAACCTCCACTACCATCCCCACTACCTTCTCATACCCCTCGGCACCCACCTTACCCGAAGCGGGCTCTTCACCCTCCGTTGCCAGAATCCTTTACAGACATTTTCAGGGCTTTGATGGCCACCCACGCATTGCAACTCCCTCCGGTCGCACCTCGCCGACCTGTGGTGGGGAATTTGCTCCATTTCTGTGAATTTCATCGTCAGCTGGGACATTGGGTTGAGGGCTGTCCCGAGTTTCGGGAGATTGTTTACATCTTGGAAGACAAGAGGATGATGGATTGGAATGTCATACATCAGGTTATTTTGGATCTTCGCAAACAGCAGCAGCAGCAGCAAGCGTCGCCCAGGCAGCCGTCTCTGTCTCAAGACCAGGGGCATCCCTATGATTCTTCAGTTGATGAAGCACCCGCTCCGTTATCTATCCCTTCTCCTATCCCATCTCTTTCACCTACCCAAGCCTCGGCTCAGGCAAATACCCCTCTTTCACCCTCTACTTCCATCGCCACTCTTGCTCCCAAGGCCGCTCGACGTGTCATGATGATACGCCGAAGAGCGCCGCCACCTGCCGCTCCCTCCATTTCACCCTCACCTTCACCTCCTTCTCCTTTGCCTTCACCCACTCCACCATTATTTTCACCCTCATAGCCACCTCCATTATCCCCATTGCCGTCATCATCGCCGTCATTACCTCCGTCACCTTCACAACCATCCCCGCTACCGATGCCACTCCATTCGCCGTCATCATCCGAACCTGAGCAAGCTACCCCTATGCCCACGCCTCTACCTTTGCCTTCATCTCTTCCCACACCTCCATCTTCACCTTTACCCACACCTCCACCTCCACCTTTGTCTTTGCCTCCACTAGAGCCCGTCATCGCCGTAATCCTTACACCACTCACATTGACCTTACCACCACTTACGCCTTCTAAACCTTCACCCCCACCTTCCAAGCCTTCTCCACCCCTTCCCCCACCTATTTCAACCCCACGGAGCGGGTGCGCGCTACCTTTGGCGCCTTTTGGGTCTAGTCCCCAGGGAGATAATGAGCCGAGCCAGGCTTTGGTTGTCTGTTACAAGCTTCAAGATTTCATTTTCCGCATGCCGATCCGAGTCCTGGTCCCTAGCTATTTTGGGGATGATCAATCTGCACTTCCCACGATGATTGCCAAGAATTCCCTTGCACTAGTGCCAGTTTCTTCTCGAGCAAGGCCGGTGGCAATCTCTATGCTCACCAGAGGATTCACTCTCAATGCTGTTTTCACAGCATGCTCGATTGCTGTTCAGTTCACTGGCCGAGAGGGGTTCTCTACTCGGATCATGCTAACCCATACGGCCGCAAGGAGCCTGATGAACTCTTTCTACAAGGGGCAATTGGCCCTATTTTCAAGGTCGGCTAGGGGCATTCTGCGCTTGTTAGTTAATCTCCCTCGATTTATCGGTGGACCGACCATGTCAACGCTGTGCATTACACTCCCTCAGTTTTGTCCTATACTTTTGGTAAGGGAGTTATGTTTCATGTCCAACGACCGAGTGAAGATGCTGTTGTGCCCCTGATTTTGATAATGACAACCATGAGATGTGAATGTAGTATTCAACCCAAGATGTTGAATTAATTCTTGATTTAGTAATGTTTCCACTTGATTTCATTCTTGTTGCAAGAAAGGAACAGGGTCGACGCTGGGAGCTTAAAGCGTCTACGCATCAGTTGAAGAAGCCTTCACTGATATCTCTCACAGCGTTAACTCCACGAAGCAAGCAGCGTCAACTCATCATATACTGAAGCAGAGACCTTCACAGGTTATTCTACTGCGTCAACGCCACAATAGTGCAGCGTCGACGCAGCAGTTAAAGAGGCAGAGCTAATGGCTTACTGGAATGCCTCAGTGCGTTAACGCTATTGCATGACAGCGTCGACGCAGCAAGTCAGATTGTTGTGATTTCAGCTCAGGGACAGGTGGAGAGGGGGATTTCTGTAGCCCACCCAAAGAGCAGCCCAACTAGACCCAACAGGGTCCAACGAGGCAAGCTCACCTGAGTGACAGCCCACAGGGCCCACTCAGGAAAGAAAAGCCCAATAAACAAACACTCGAGGAACCAACTTTCCCCGGTGGCCCCTAGGCTCAGAGGGCCCGAGTGATGGTCAGGTCATAAGGAAGGTCCGGCCCAAGCCGTTTTCCCCGCCCGGGAGAGACAGGCATTCGCCGACCTATCTGACCCCTCTTTCACCGAGTTATGCTCATCGCCCGGACAGGGCTGGCGTTTCAGAAGCTCGGCCAGACCAGATATCATCCGTTCGTGCTACCGTTAAGAGTCCCCAATGGATAGGGGAATCAAGAAGCCGTCGGACTTCAAGGCGATAACGTTCCCACGATAAGGCCATGAAAGCCCACGTTGAGGACGTAACTCCCGCCGGAGACCCCTCAGCTTGCAGGACTCCTGAAGGCGGCACACTATTTAAACCAGGGATACCCTCCGATGGAAAGAGAGAGCCATTAAGGTACTCATATACCCAAACTCCTGAGCAATCCGCTTCACCCTCTGGTGGAGAGGAATCTCGCGCACTAGCTTTTCTCCTCCCCATTATTGCTTCCACCACAGCTCTACTGACTTAGCCATCGGAGGGTTTTTCCCCAGGGAAATCCCCTGGGCCCTCTGATACGTTTCCCTGTCTTACAGTTCATCTTCTGGTGATCTATAGCCCGCTCAGGATACAGCGCGAGATTTCGCCTCTTCATCTGGCGCCGTCTGTGGGAAACGCACGAAGAGCCAAGATGGTGAGAAGAAGCTCAAGGAGGAGATCTGCCGTCGAGAAGGGTAAGGCCGTGGTGGCGGCAGGAGATGGCCCCTCTAGGGCCTCACAGAACCCTCCCTCCAACGCCAGCGTCCCCACCAACGAGCCGCCGCCCCCTCCGACGGCGACAGGGGCACCCCCCAACGGCGGTGACGAGGTCTTCCAGGCCCTCAATAAGAAGCTTGACGTCCTCGTGGAGCTCATGAGGGCCCAGGCGGCAAGGGATGCCAGGTCCCGCGCCCCGTCCGGGAGCCCCCCCCCCCCCGTCGAAGCGCGTCCCAGCATACTGCTGGGGGCCGCTTCACCCTCCGCGGTCAGCAGCTCATCCGCAACAACGTAGGAGGGCCCTCGCAAGCTCCGCCCCCGGAGCAAGAGGCTTCCTCCACGCCCAGAAAAGGGAGACAGGGGGCGAGGCCTCCATGCCCGAGCGCTGGCGTTCCTGAGGATCGCCACGACGCTCCCCCCAGTCCCACGGCACGACCGCAGCCGGAACTATCCCTCCGACTGAGGGATTTTGAAAGATGTTTTGCAGAGCAAGAGCGTGCCCTCCGTGCCCTGCAGAAAACCTCTTTCCCAGAGGATGAGGAGAAATCCCCTTTCTCCGAATACATCTTGAAGGTAGAGGTGTCTCCCAGAACCTCCATTCCGACCTTCAAGCTCTATGATGGCCAGGGCGACCCAGCCGACCAATACGACAGCTTCGACGCCCTGGTGACTCTGCATGGAACACCGGATCCTATTAAATGCCGAGCCTTTGCGGCCACCCTGGTCCAAGGTTCCGGGCCCTCGCCCCTGGGTCCATCCGGGACTTCAGGCAATTCGGGCGAGTCTTCAAGGAGAGCTTCGCCGGAAGCGCCCCCCCAAGGTCAGTAGCGGGGCTCCTGGCCCTCAAACAGGCACAAGGGGAAAGGCTCCGGGCTTATGTCCACCGATTTAAATTGGAAGCCCTCAGAATTCCCCGCCTGGATGTGGCCTCGGCCACGACCGCTCTGACCAGGGGCACCCGGGACGAGAATCTCCGCCGTGAACTGGTCCTCCACCCTCCCTCGACCCTTGCCGAGATAGTGACTTTGGCACTGTGCCACGCCGAGTGCGAAGAAGTACTCAGCGCCTGCCAAGACACAACCGGCTCGGGTCGGGAGGGGGACAAGAAGCGGGCCTCCGAGCCAAACCCTGGCTCGGGCAAGAAGCGCAATCGGGAAGGAGAGCGCAAACGGAAGTATGAGCGGTACACCCCGTTGACCACGCCAGTCTACGAGATCTATGAAGACATCAAAGACTCGGGACTCCTCCGCCGGCCCGAACCAATGAGATCGAAGAACCGCAAGCGCGACAGGCATTGCCTGTTCCACGGCGACCACGGGCACCACACCGGCGACTGCCACCAGCTCCAGGACGAGATCGAACGTCTCATCCGTCAGGGGCACCTGGCCCGGTTTGCAGCCGGGCGCAAAGAAGACCGAGACGCCACCGAGGAGATCGACAACGCCCCCCGAGGGGTCCACATCAACGTCATCTCCGGAGGAATGGCGTCGGGCGGTGACACCAGCCGAGGAAGGAAGCGTCATGCCGAGCGGGCCAGCCAGGTCTTAGAACCCTCCAGCGGCCCGCCGAGGGAGCCCCAGGTCATAGTCTTCTCCGACCAAGACCTGGAAGGGCTGAACACCCTGCATGATGATGCCCTCGTTATCTCGGCCACAATAAACCATTGTAACGTAGATAGAATTCTGGTTGACAATGGGAGCGCCCCCGATGTATTATCTTATGACTGTTTCCTCAAGATGGGGGAAGACCCATCCAAGCTCCGCCCGATCCGAACACCCCTTTGCGGGTTTAACGGCCTGGCCACCTACCCCGAGGGAGCCCTAAGCCTGCCGGTCACCATCGGCACCCCACCCAAAACCGTTACGGTCATGGCGGACTTCATAGTGATCAAGGGTATGATAGCGTACAACGCCATTTTTGGACGAAAAATTCTCAGCCGAATAAAGGCCGTACCATCTACCTATCACCAGAAAATGAAGTTTCCCACCAAAAATGGGTTGGGGGAAGTCCGAGGTAACCAGGCCACGGCTAGAAGGTGCTACAACATCTCGGTGGAAGCCTCAAGGCCGGACGGGGGGGATAAGGGCCCCAAGGGAATCGAAGGGAAGACCGTAACCGCCGAGCCCGGTGGCGAATTGCTAACGGTATTCCTAAACGATGACCCGGCCCTCGGAGTAAGGATCAGAGCCGACCTACCACCCAAGGAACAGTAGCAATACAAGAAGTTTCTTTCTGAGTACGTTCAGGTCTTTGCTTGGTCCGATGATCAACTCCCTGGCATACCAGAGAAGACCGTGATGCACAAGCTCAGCCTCGACCCCACCGTGAGGCCCGTACAACAACGAAGAAGGAAGCATGCGCCCGAGAAGTAGGCGATCATCAAGACGCAGGTCACCAAGGGACAAGAGACTGGCCTCTTCAGACCAGTCCTGTACCCTACGTGGCTAGCCAATGTCGTCCTGGTGCCAAAAACCATAGGCAAATGGCGAATGTGCGTGGACTTCACCGATCTGAATAAGGCTACCCCCAAGGACTGCTATCCGCTACCGAGCATCGACCAATTGGTTGATTCAACCTCGGGCAACGAGATACTCAGTTTCCTGGATGCCTATTCGGGTTATCACTAGATCAGAATGAATCCAGAAGACGTCGAGAAGATTGCCTTCATCACCGACTGTGGCGTGTACTGCTACACCCGGATGCCCTTCGGGTTGAAGAACGCCGGAGCCACCTATCAGCGACTGGTAAATCACATGTTCGAGGGACAGCTAGGTCGGAACATCGAGGCTTACATTGATGACATGCTCGTCAAGACCCCCAAGGCCCAAGACCACTTCACCGACCTTGCCGAAACCTTCGGCACCCTCCTGAAGTACAACATGAAGCTCAACCCCGCCAAGTGCGCCTTTGGAGTAAAATCCGGGAAGTTCCTGGGTTTCCTAGTCACTCAGCGCGGGATCGAAGCCAACCCTGACAAAGTCCAGGCCATCCTGGACATGCGCTCGCCCACGTGCGTGAAAGACGTCCAGCGTCTGACAGGACGTGTCGCCGCTCTCAGCCGCTTCCTGTCCCGTGTGGCCAAACGATGCTTGCCCTTCTTCAAACTGATGAGGGGACCCAAGCTAGCATCTGCTACGTTCGCATGGGATGAGGAGTGCCAGACGGCGTTCGCCGAGCTTAAGAAGTTCCTGGGTTCGCCACCGGTGCTCTCCAAGCCCGTCCCAGGTGAAGTCTTGCTACTCTACCTCTCGGCGACGCCATCCACGGTCAGCTCCGTCCTAGTCAGAAATGACTCGGGAATCGAGAGACCGGTCTACTACACCAGCAAGGTGCTCAATGAGGCCGAACAGAGGTACCCCGCAACCGAGAAACTCGTGCTAGCGTTGGTTACCTCCGCAAGGCGCCTCCGACCCTACTTCCAGGGGCACCCCATCACCGTGCTAACCGGTGAGCCATTGAAGAAGATTCTGGCCCACCCCGAGGCCTCAGGGCGACTCGTCAAATGGGCCATTATGCTCGGGGCCTATGACATCTCGTACCGGCCGCGATCAGCAATCAAAGGCCAAGCGCTCGCCGACTTCATTACCGGAAGCACCATCCCCGCCGAGGACAGGCCTCCGACCACGATCGGGCCAACCTGGGAACTGTTCGTCGACGGATCGTCCAATTCGGCGGGCAGCGGTGCGGGGATCCTCCTGAGGTCCCCCGGAGGGATAGAGCTACAGTACGCCTTGAAATTCAACTTTCAGGCATCCAACAATGCTTCCGAGTACGAGGCCCTTATCTCGGGAGCACGCATGGCCCGACGGCTGGGAGTCGAGCGAGTCAGGATCTACACCGACTCTCAACTAGTCGCAGGTCAGGTCAACGGTGAGTACGAGGCTCGGGAGGCACCTATGATCAAATACCTTCAGTTGGTCCGGAGCCTGGCCCAACAGTTCAAGGAATTTGGGGTAGTTCGGATAGCTCGGGAGCAAAACTCTCGGGCGGACGCCCTCTCTCGATTGGCCTCCTCCCTAGACCTAGAAGGTAAACGATCGGTCCTCCTAGAAGAGCTAGAGCGCCCGAGCATTGACACGGAGCTCCTCGCTGTTGACTCGGCCACTCCAAGTGACTGGCGCTTCCCCTACCTGTCCTGGCTACAAGACTCCCAAGAGCCCTCCGACCCTCGAGAGGCCCGCCGAATGAAGTATCAAGCTCGGCGCTTCGTCGTCCTCGACAACACTCTCTACCGAAGATTGTTCTCCGGTCCCCTCCTGAAGTGCCTCGATCCTGACGAAGCAAGCCGAGCCATCCAAGAGATTCATGAAGGCCTGTGCGGAGCGCACTCAGGGGCAAGGTCGCTGGCCAGAATCCTGTTACGACAGGGGTACTGGTGGCCCACCCTGCAGCGCGACTGCTCGGCCTATGTTCAACAATGCGACCGATGCCAGCGGTTCGACCACTTGGTCCATCGGCCGGCCACGGAACTTGTTACCCTAGCCGAGCCTTACCCTTTCGCTCAATGGGGAATCGATATCCTTGGGCCATTCCCGACGGCCCAGTCCCAGAAGAAGTTCATCATCATCGTCATCGACTACTTCACCAAGTGGATCGAGGCCGAGGCTATGGCAAGGATCACGGAGACAGTCGTTTGGGGCTTTGTGTGGAAATCGATCATTTGTCGCTTTGGCGTCCCCCGAGTGATAGTGAGCGATAACGTCCGGCAATTCGACTCTCGGTATTTCTGAGACAGATGCGCCGACCTAGATATCCGCAACCACTTCACTTCGGTCACCCACCCTCAGGCCAACGGGCTGGTTGAAAATGCCAACAAGACTATCTTGAAAGGCATAAAAACCAGACTCGGCAAGGCTAAGGGTAGCTAGCTCGAGGAATTGCCTAGCGTACTGTGGTCGCACCGAACAACCCACAGGATGGCAACCGGTGAAAGCCCTTTTCAGTTGGTATATGGCACCGAAGCCGTCGTTCCATTGGAGATCGCCAATCCGTCTCTCCGAGTGATCAGCTTCTCACTCGAGGCAAACGGGCAAAAATTGCTCGAGAACCTCGACCTGGCAGACGAACTCCGAGAGATCGTGAACGTCCGAGCAACGGAGTACCAGTGCCGCCTCACTCGATACTACAACGCCAAGGTCCGAGACAGACGTTTCCAACCGGGGGACTTCGTCCTCAGGAAGGCCGAAGCCTCTCGACCACTAGAGGCAGCGGGCAAGCTATCCCCCAACTGGGAAGGCCCCTACCGAGTGGTCGAGACGCTCGGAAAAGGTGCGTACAGGTTAGCGACAATGGAAGGGGAACCTATTCCTCGGACATGGAACGCAGCCGCACTACGCAAATTCTATTTTTGAAATTGTACAGCAAGATGGATGGAATAAATCCCTTTTCTTTCCATTCCAAACCATTGGTACATTAGATAGGCAAATGCCAGTACATCACATAGCAAAAAGCAAAAATCCGTCTAACACCGCTTCAAGGGGTCATCGCTCGACTGACTCGGTCTTGATCTCCTCGCGTCCAGCCACTGACTCTGCCTCATGTGGAAACTGGCTCGGACAAAAGGTGGTCGAGCCAGTTGGCTTGGGAGGCCCATGACAAAAGTGACAGAGGGACTGCAGAAGGGAGGCCACCTTTAAACGTTGAGGAAAGCTACCTCCCAAGTTGGCAACAACCAGGAAAAAGGAGCGCCGTGAAGGCCTCCCCTCTTCCAATTTGCCAACTCCTTGGAAGGAAGGAGAGAGCAAGCAGCCCCCGAAGAGTGAAAGAAATGAAGAGCAGAAGAGGGAGAAAGAGGCTGCAGACGGAGGAAGGCTTCGGTGAGGAGGGAGCTTGATGCGCCTCCTCCCCTCACATGGAGGGAAGTGACGGCGGGCTCCCCTGATGCCCCCATCCGTCCTCCGCCTCGGTGTCCGCCCGGAAGCCACGCCGGAACTGAGAAAGGGCAAGAACCGTGCCTTCACACGTCGAAGCCCTCTCCAGATCCGCGCGGCGACCGTCGGACCCGTCTCGTGCACGCGTGGCGACCGTGGGATCCGTTCAACATTACAGGACAGCAGGAGCCCTCCGCTCCCCGTCGGCGGTGGCGTCGCCCTCCGAAGGATCCTCCATGCTCCGAATGCAAGGGCACAACGTAGAGTGAAGAGGAAGGAGTGAGGAAAGACTGTTAGAGAAAATCCCAAGCAATAAAGAGGAAAGGGCGCCTTTCGGTCCTTCTTATAGGCCAAAGGAGGCTACATGCCTTAAATGACCCCCCCTCGAAAACACGCCAAAGGATTTCTCCCCTGAACAGTCACCTCCAACTCCTCGTTTCCCGCCCTAGCGGGATTCACGAAGCGGCCTGACATTCAAAGCATGAGGGAACGGAAGGACGCCCCGTCAGAAGCCTACCAAAATAGTGTGCAAAAACCACGCAGGACATATCAGCACCTCCCAACTACTCAAGATCCGCCAACCAAATCACGACAAGGATGGTACTCAAACAGAGCAAGTCATTTATTATCACACCAAAAGGAAACCCTCTAAAAAGAGGGAAGAGAGACAAAAAGGGAAAGAGGCAAAGTACATCAGGCCTCGGGCCCACTTTGACATTCGGGAACGGCGGAAGGAGACGCGTCACCCCCGGCACCTTCGGTGACGGCCGGCTCGGACACTGACCTCGCCTGTGCGAGAACTATCTCGGTCGTGAGCCCTCCCGAAACGCCTGGAGCCGGTGACCCCGATGGAGGCGACCCCTCCGAATCTCCCCTGACCGACGAGGAAGAGCTGGAAACCGACTAATCCGAGTCATAACACTGGCCGAAGGGGAACTCGATCGCGGAGTTTTACTCATCGGCGTAGTCTACCGCCCGGCGATAGCCCTGCTTGAACCCCTTTCGAGCACCCTGGCGTAGTGCTACCTTGAAATAGGGTAGGGCGGCTTCCACCAGGTCGGCCGAGTATGCATACGAGCTTCTGTAACACTCGATTGCCTCCACCTCGATCTGACCCGCCCTTCCGACGAGCTCGACCCGAGCCCGCTCCGCCTCGGCCGCACGCTCCTCTGCCCGGGCCCGGTCCACCTCAGCCTCAGCTCGGAGACGTTCTGCCACCTCCGCCTGATCTAGCAGCTCGGCGCGTTCGAGCTCCCAGCGATTGTCTAGCTCGAGGCGACGCAGACGCTCCACCTCCAGGGATCGGCTTGTCCTCTCGAGAGACTCTCGGGTCTTGGCGAGCTGTTCGGTCAGCACCCCGCCCTCCAGTCGGCTCACCCGCGCCACCTCCCGGAACGCGGAGAACTCCTGCCGGAGCCCCTCATGCTCCCCCTTGAGTCGGGCCAGTTTCCTCTCGCAGCCCCCAAGGGTCCAGGCAAGGTTCGACCGCTCCGCCTCCGTCCGGGCATGCGCCTCTGCCATCAAAGCCGCCGACCGAGCTATGACCAGGCCGCCCTCCATCAGGACATCAAGGATCCCGGGGGGGGGGGGGGGGTATTGCGCCTTTCTCCCCCCTTCGTCCTTGCGGCAATCGACTGGCAGACCCGATATCGGTCGCCCGTAATGCTGAGCCTTTCGAAGGGCTCCGGCAGAGGGGACCGCTCCGCCCGGAGCACCCCGCCAGAAGACTCTGCCCGAGCAACGGAACCAACCGCCTCGCGCGGCACGGTCGGTTGGGGTTGTGACGCCTCTTCGGGCGAACCCCTAACCTCGACCTGCGCCGCGGGACCGACTGCACGTGGAGCTCCAAGCACCTACGGCTGCAACGCCCTAGCGGGCGAACCCCCAGCCCTGCCTGTCTCGGCCCGCACCTCCCCGACCGGGACATCTCCGCCTCCGGCCGATCCCCCGGCCTCGGTGCCAGCTACTTCAACATCGGCCCCCTCTACCTCCGTGGGGGGGAGAGCCGACCTATCGCCGCCCTCTGAAGGGCCCCCGGTCTCCTCCGCCCCCTCTCGCCTGGCAGGTGGGGGAGCTGGCCCCGAGGGGTCGGCCCCATCTTGCCCCCGAGAGGGGAGCGCCGCCGAGTCGGAGTCGCCCCCGGCGGTAGGAGGAAGACCTGCCTTCTTGGCCCGTTTCTTGGCCTTCGCGGCCTCCCGCAACTTTCCCGCCGTGGGATCCTTGCGCTTCGTACCAGTTGGCCGTGAAGATCCCTCGGGAGCCACCCCCTTGCCCTTATCTCGGGCTTGGGCGTGACTCGCAGAAGCATCTGGTTCATCGGCCACCGAGTCATCTCCCAGATCAATGACCTCAGCAGCTTCCTCCAGAGGTTCCTGCCTAACGTCTGCCATAAAGGGAGAAGACCCGGTCAGGAGAAAGAAAGTAACTACCATCCCAGGAGAAGAGCCCCGAGAGCGGTACCTGTCGACGTCAACCACGTAAGCAAACATCGTTCGATGTTCTCCGGCGTCACCAGCTCCTCGGTCGACTGGTGGTTACCCAGAAGACGAGCGGCCTGCCGCTCCACGTGGGGAGGGAACTCCTCCTGGCGAGGGGGAAGGTTCGGATGAAAATTGGGCGAGATCGGACATCTCCAAAACTCTTCCGTCGCCTCCGCCTTCACCCAGAAGAATTGGGTCTTCCACCCCTTGTGCGAGGAGTCCTTCGCTGCGAGTGAGATGCAACTCCTGTTCCTGCTCGCCTGGATGAAGTTGAAGCCCTTCCCCGCCGACGGGTGCGCTTTCAACTCGAAAAAATAGTGAAAGAGGTCCAAGGAAGGAAAAATGTCGTGCTGACGACAAAGAACCCGAAAGGCGGAAAGAAGGAGATATGAGTTGGCCACCAACTGAATAGGCGCCAACCGGAAAAACTCGAGAAGCTTAAGTACAAAAGGCTCGAAGGGAAGGTGGAACCCACTCTTCCAAGCCAGGAGAAATGTGCAAATGTGCCCCGTACGGCTGTCCAGGCTCGTCTCATACGGGGCGGCGACGACAAAGCTGTAACTGAGAGGCAAGCGAAAGCGATGCTCCAGCTTCTTCACCTCGGCTTCCCTCAACTCACTACCGTTGGGGACGAGCTCCCGCCTCACCTGCTCGACTTCCAGAGGCAGATCAGCCATCGAGCCGGAAGATGATCCCTCGCACGAGCTCGAAGACTCCGGGGGGGAAGGAAGTTGCCGGACCGCCTCCGCGGTTATCCTCGCCAACTCCTTAAACGCCGCCGCAAGACTTTGCGTCTCCACTGTGCCCTCACGGCGCATCAAGGAGGCCCAGAAGCAAAGAAACTAAGGAAAGCCTAAAACCCTGAGAAGCCTAGAACGACGAACATCGCCCAACGCCTATAAAACCTTGGAGGAAGGCGGCGCGTCGTTCCGTGCTCCGAGAAAAGGGGGGCCCCTTCGTCTCAAATCCGCCAGGATCATCATTACGGGCCCAGGCGACCACTACACATGGCTCCATAACGCCAACAGAATTCCACCCACCTGAGCCACGCCGGTCCAAAGCCTCAAAAGCTACTCGACCGAGCCTTCATGGTTCGGGAGTAGGAGGGGACAAGTGGAGAGGGGGATTTCTATAGCCCACCCAAAGAGTAGCCCAACTAGACCCAACAGGGTCCAACGAGGCAAGCTCACCTGAGTGACAGCCCACAGGGCCCACTCAGGAAAGAAAAGCCCAATAAACAAACACTCGAGGAACCAACTCTCCCCGGCGGCCCCTAGGCTCGGAGGGCCCGAGTGATGGTCAGGTCATAAGGAAGGTCCGGCCCAAGCCGTTTCCCCGCCCGGGAGAGACAGGCATTCGCCGACCTATCCGACCCCTCTTTCGCCGAGTTATGCTCATCGCCCGGATAGGGCTGGCGTTTCAGAAGCTCGGCCAGACCAGATATCATCCGTTCGTGCTGCCGTTAAGAGTCCCTAACGGATAGGGGAATCAAGAAGCCGCCGGACTTCAAGGCGATAACGTTCCCACGATAAGGCCATGAAAGCCCACGTTGAGGACGTAACTCCCGTCGGAGACCCCTCAGCTTGCAGGACTCCTGAAGGTGGCACACTATTTAAACCAGGGATACCCTTCGATGGAAAGAGAGAGCCATTAAGGTACTCATATACCCAAACTTCTGAGCAATCCGCTTCACCCTATGGTGGAGAGGAATCTCGTGCACTAGCTTTTCTCCTCCCCATTATTGCTTCCACCACAGCTCTACTGACTTAGCCATCGGAGGGTTTTTCCCCAGGGAAACCCCCTGGGCCCTCTGATACGTTTCCCTGTCTTGCAGTTCATCTTCTGGTGATCTACAGCCCGCTCAGGATACAGCGCGAGATTTCGCCTCTTCACAGGGCTAACCAAAAAATCTGGTTGGGGCCCACTAGATGTATATATGCATGGATCTGGAAATGAGCGCGGGAATGCTTGCTGAATTGTAGAAGGAGTTGGAGCTTTTCGAAGTGTGCTGAAGACAGGGGCTGAGGAAAAGAACCACGAGAAAAATAGCGAGTTGATCTTCCTCCTGATGTCGATCTGCTGAAGACAGTTGGGAGATCCAGGAGCAGCGTTCCTTGTGAAGCTCATCTACATTTTGGAAGAAGAAGACCAGACGATCGTTGAAGCTTCTTCCTCCAGATTTCTGGATTCAAGGCCGAGCTTATGCTGCTTCATAGATCTGAGTTTATTCCTTCTTTTACTAAGTGATTTCATTTTGTTATTTGTCTTTCCATTTTGAACTCTATTATACTGTTTCTCCCTCGTACTGGTTTGAGTAGAGGGAGGGGTTGATCCAGCAGACTGTGCTTGGATCAAGGAAAATTGGGCGTGTTGCCTGCAAGATGTTTGTTAGCGGGTTAGAGAATTTGTTTCTCTGGTTAAGCCAAGCTGTAATGCTCAGCGGTGTATGTGAGGAAGTTTTTTCCTCGGTGTAGCTAAGCTGTAAAGCTCAGCAAGGATCCTCACTGGTTAAGTGAGGGGTGGACGTAGGCCTCCACAGGGAGACCGAACCACCATAAAAATCTGCGTACACTGTATGGTTTGATTTCTCTTATTATTCTCCCTTCGTTAGATGTTTGATTAGGCACGATTCTCATTGCTGTTTAGTTATTGATCTTATCTCTATCATTCTGCACCATAATTCGTGTGTGATCGTGCATAGAATATTTTAAAGGGTCAACCTATTCACCTCTCCCCTCTAGTTTGACATTCCACCTAATCCAACACGTTGTATCAGAGCTCGGATCTCTTGTCAAGGGTCTTACAACCCAGAGAGATTCTGTGGAATGGAAAACAAGGGACTCATGCCCGAAGGGTATGCTGTAAATAGGCCACCCTTCTTTGATGGCACTAACTATGCGTATTGGAAAAATCGGATGCAGGTATTTCTGAGAGCTCAGGACCATGAGATTTGGAAAGTCGTGAGCAAGGGACCATATCAGATAGAAGGGGATGAAGAATTGTGGGTGAAGGAGCAGATCCGGAAGTCCAATGTTAATTGGCAAGCCATGAACATCATGCAATGCTCACTGCACCCCATGGAGTTTTCACGAGTTTCCTCATGTGCCAGTGCCAAGGAAATGTGGGATAAACTCCAAGTCATCTACGAAGGTACGTCAGAGGTAAGAGAGACGAAAGCCAATATGTTAATTTCAGAATATGAAGCTTTTAGAATGAAACCAGAGGAAAACATTTCTGAAATGTATGCTAGATTAACCTTATTAGTGAATGGTCTGAGAGGTCTGGGAAAGGCCTACACTGACTATGAGTTGGTCAGGAAAATTCTTAGATCCCTAACTCCAGTTTGGCACACCAAGGCCACTGTTGTTGAGGAATCTAGGAACCTTCCTACCACTACTCCTGATGAACTTATCGGATCACTAATGGCTTATGAGCTGAATCTCAAAAGGGCAGATGAGGATGTGAAAAAGAAAAAACCTCTTGCATTGAAGGCAGGACCAAGCAGCAAGGAGAGTTCTGATGACAGTCACTCATCTACCTCAGAAAATGACTCAGGTGAGATAGCAATGCTTACCAGAAAATTCAGGAAGTTTCTAAGGAAGGAAGGTAAATTTCGAAGCTACTGACCAGAGGTAAGAAAAAGTTCAAAGTTCAAATCAGAAAACTATAGGAAATCTGACAAGGTTGTTTGTTATCAATGCAGGAAACAAGGTCACATCAAATCCGAATGTCCAGAGAATGTGAAGAAAGCCCAACCGAAATGGAAGAACAAGAAACCAAAGGCCATGATAAGCACATGGAGTGACGAGGAGAAAGATGAAGATGAAGAAGAAAGTACTTCTGAAGAAGAGAGTGATGCTAAGTTGTGCTTCATGGCTAAGGGAGATGATAATGATGAGGTAACTTCTTCTTCTGAAAATTTCTCTTGTAGTGATTGGGAAGAAGCATTTAATGAACTGCTAGACAAATATGATCATGTAAAGAAAGAGAATAAATCACTCAAGAAGAAGAAAAATCTGACTAGCCAAGAGAATTCATTAAATGATAAAATCAAGTGCCTAGAAGCTGAAAATGTCAGTTTAAGAAAATCTCTTTGTGAAAATGACGAATATAGAGATCAAGTAATAGAGATGAAAAGAGAAAATGAATTCTTGCTGAAAACTCAGGATGACCTAAAACTCAAAATGTAAAAATTGGAGAGTGATGCAAAAATTGCTAAAGAAAAATATGAAGTAGTTCAAGGAGTGAATCAGGAACTCCAAGAAAACTTGAAGAAAATAGAAGATGAAAATTCAAGTAAACAAGCCTCTCTTGAGAAATTAACTCAAGGTAAAAACAATCTTGAAGCTGTAATGGGAATGAGAAGTAATTTTGGAAAAGAAGGACTTGGTTATAATCCAACCAAGAAGAAGGAACTAGGAACTAGATTTATAACTTTTGTGTCTGAACAGGGTGTTTCTGAGCAGAGTCAAATGGATGAAAAGGAGTCTTGTGAGGAAAATCAGGGAGAAGGAAAACAAACAAATGAGATCAGAAAAGAAAAGGGCAAAGAGAAAATGCATGATACCCTTAATGCCAAGCATCATAAAAATGTGCCCAAGTTCAGAAGAAAATCCTCAGGTCAGCCCATAGACCCTAGCTCATCAACCCAGCATCAAGAACATAGAAATTCATGGAGTCATAGGACTGGTACCCAACAGATGCGTCAACACACTGAGCATCATGCGTCCACTCATCCCATGTACCAAGGGTTTTACAGAAACAACGCTAGATCAAATCCTTGGGGGCGTCAACGCAGTGTCCGCACTGCGTCAACGCATACACCCTTCCCCAGTGGGCAGTCCTTGAGAAACATGAGAATGAGTCGACGCAGCCACTTCAGTGCGTTAACGCACCCTATGTACCTGAACCCTTATGACAGAAAGACTTACTGGATGAATCAACGCTATCATGTTACACGGTCTATGCAGCGAACCTTCATGCCATCTAGAGCTCATTATTCCTACAGAACTTCACACCCTAAGTTCCCCAATGATTCTTGGAGTCATAATAACTATGGGAATAAAAATAAGAACAACACCTCATACTTCTCTAATAACAGAAATGGTTCAAAGAGGTCATTCCAAAAGGTACCTCAATCCAATCAATAGAATCTCAAATCTATGAACCCCACATCTCGAAAACCCTCAACACAACAGATCTGGATTCCCAAAAGCATGCTGTCTTACTTGACGCAATCATATGGTCTGATGGGACCCAAGTGTATTTGGGTTCCATAATCTCTTGGTTGATGTGACCTGCAAGAGTGCCTTGCAGCTGTACACAACAGATGGTATCTCGACAGCGGTTGCTCAAGGCACATGACGGGCGATAAGGCAAAATTCTGTCTCCTAGTTGAGAAAGAAGGAGGACATGTCACTTTTGGGGGAAACAATAAAGGTAAAATAATTGGAAAAGGTAAAGTTGGTAAAACTCTCCTGAACTCTATTGATGATGTGTCGCTGGTTGAAGGATTGGAATACAATCTTCTAAGCATAAGCCAACTGTGTGATAGGGGGCACAAAGTTGTGTTTGATTCCCATGCATGCACTATTATTGAAAAGCAGTCTGATAGTGTCAAATTCTCTGGAAAAAGAATAAATAACATGTACATGGTAGATCTAGATGATCCTGCACATGACAATCTTTATCTAGCTGTGAATAAAAGTGAACTGGCTTGGCTGTGGCATCGCAGATTAGGACATGCTAGCTATAGTGTCATGCATAAGTTAGCCAAATTCAACATGGTAAATGGTCTGCCAAATGTTTCATTTAAGAAAAATGACAAAATCTGTAATGCATGCACTCAAGGAAGCATACTAGGAAGTCATTTAAATCCAGAACTGAAAACCAATCTTCTAGACCTCTTGAACTTGTTTACATGGACTTGTTTGGACCCACAAGAACACAAGAACATCAAGTTTAAGTGGCAATAAATATGGATTCATTTTGGTAGATGATTTTTCCAGGTTTACTTGGGTATTCTTTTTAACACATAAGAATGATGCATTTGAAGAATTTCAGGTATTCTTCAGGAAAGTTCAGCAGGGTCTTTTTAACACAACTTGGGCTGTAAACAAGAAATAGAACTCTTGTTGAAATGGCTAGGACCATGCTGATTGAAGGACAACTCCCAAGGAAGCTATGGGCAGAGGCTGTAAACACAGCTTGCTACATTGTAAACCGGGCAATGGTAAGACCTATGTCCAAAAAGACTCCATATGAGCTGTTGAAAGGTAAGAAACCATCTGTTATCCACTTCAGAGTTTTTGGATCTAAATGCTTTGTTCAAAATAATAACAAATGGGACTTAGATAAATTTGAACCTAAGAGTGAACCAGCCATATTTCTAGGTTATTCAAATCACTCTAGGGCCTATAGAGTCCTGAACATTAAAACTCAATCTGTTGAAGAATCTCCTCATATCATCTTTGATGAAATGGATGTCAAATCTGAAAATGAACTATCTTGCAGGGACAAAGATGATGGTGAGTTTCTTGAAGAAAAGGAAGAACAACACACTCAAGAGGAAGAGCCAAGGTCAAATGAGGATCTAGCAGAATCAAGTACTAGAGGTAATGCAGATGTCAATGAAGGTAACTCCTTGACCAATGTTAGAGTGCTAAAAGACCATCCTCTATCAAGCATTATTGATAATCTGCACGATCCTACCAGAACTAGATCTCATTTTAGAATCATTGAAGAAATGGACAACTTAGCTCTTATATCTCAAATTGAACCAAAAAATATAACTGATGCCCTGAAAGATGATTGCTGGATAAATGCAATGCATGAGGAATTAAATCAATTCAAAAGAAATAAAGTGTGGCACCTTGTGCCAAGACCTAATGAACTTTCAGTAATTGGAACTAAATGGGTCTTTAGAAATAAGTAAAATGAAAATGGAATTGTGATAAGAAATAAAGCAAGACTGGTTGTACAAGGATATAACCAAGAATTTGGCATTGATTTTGAAGAATCCTTTGCACCTGTAGCTAGATTAGAAGCTATTAGATTATTACTTGCATATGCATGTTGTCATGGAATAAAACTTCATCAAATGGATGTAAAAAGTGCATTTCTCAATGGGTTAATAAAAGAAGAGGTGCATGTTGAACAACCCCCTGGTTTTGAATCTATAGATTGCCCTGACCATGTTTACAGATTAGACAAAGCTCTCTATGGGCTAAAACAGGCACCTCGAGCATGGTATGATAGACTCAGCTCATACCTCACTGAGAAAGGATATTCAAGAGGTAAAGTGGACCAAACTCTATTTACCAAGGTGAGAAACAATGACATTATTCTGGTTCAAATCTACGTTGATGATATAGTTTTTGGTTCCACTAAACCTAGCATGTGTGAGGATTTGGCAAATTTGATGACCACAGAATTTGAGATGAGTCTAATAGGTGAGCTTCAATTTTTTATAGGTCTACAAATCACCCAAAGCAAGGATGGATGCTTCATCAATCAGGCAAAGTATGTCTCCGAACTTTTGAAGAAATATCAGATGGAGAATCTTAAGGCAATCAGCACACCCATGAGCACCAATACAAGTTTGGATGCAGATATGAAAGGTACAAAAGTAGATGCAAAAACTTATCGAGATATGATTGGATCACTCCTTTATCTTACTGCATCAAGGCCAGACATCCAATTTTGTGTTTGTATGTGTGCTCGGTTTCAGTCTGATCCTAGAGAATCCAACTTGATTTCTGTCAAGCGTATTTTTCGATACCTTGTTGGAACTCGAGACTTAGGGATTTGGTATCCTGCATCTTGTACTTTTGATCTGGTATCATACTCAGATGCAGACTATGCTGGATGCAAACTTGACAGGAAAAGCACAAGTGGCTACTGCCAATTTTTGGGAGGGTGTTTGGTTTCTTGGGCATCCAAGAAACAACACTCAGTGGCACTATCCACTGCAGAGGCAGAATATGTCGCTGCAGGGAGTTGTGGCACTCAAGTGTTGTGGATTAAACACCAACTTCAGGATTATCAAACTAATCTTGGTTGTGTCCCAATATTGTGTGATAACACAAGTGCCATTAACCTGGCAAAGAATCCCATCCAACACTCTAAGACCAAACATATCGAAATAAGGCATCACTTCTTGCGAGATGAAGTAAATAAGAGTAGCTTTAAATTGATCTTTGTAGACTCTGAACATCAACTTGCTGATATTTTCACCAAGCCACTGAATAATGAAAGATTCTCTTGTCTTAGGAGAGAGCTTGGTTTGTGCAATCCTCATTTTGTTGCCTAAATTGATTGCTTGAATTCTTCCATGAAACTTGTCTGATTAACTTTGCCTAAAAATAAATTGATTGCACGTCCTGCTTGAGTTGCAAATTTCTATTTTCTAAATAAGTCACAGATTTAGGGGGAGTTTAGTTTTGAGCTTATCTGCTTAATAACTCATGTTGAATAAATACCCATCATTAATAAAAACCCATCATGTCAACAATTGCATTTTCATTCATACTATCTGTCATGAATAAATGGAGGATTAGTTTGCATCAGACTTTACACGCTAAGGAGTGCAATTCCGTTCTGTTAAAGTCAACACTGTCTGGGTATCTGAAGATTGGTTTATGAGACTGAGTCAACACTGAAAAACATCTTCTGGAAATAGACTGAAAATTGATCTGATTGGTTGAGTGAGTAAACGCAGTCATCAGGTTGAGTCAACACACTGATAGAAATTTTCTGAAAACTGTTGCTGGAATTGATTGGATGTATTCAGAAGAGTACTGCAGCTCTGAAGTTTGGATCTCACATATCCTTCTCTATATTGGCGCTGGGCATCCAAGTCTATACATCCACTGTCGAACCTCAAAGTCTGTACATCGCCTCATTTCTTCAGAGTCTAGACATTCCCCAAGTCTATACATCGTTCACATTGATTCAAGTCTATACATCCATTTCCAAGTATGTACATCGCTTGCATCTTCAAAGTCCATACATCCATAGCAAGTCTATGCATTGGCAGCACTGTACAAGTCTATACACTAGCAATGTGTCTGTGTTTCAAGCCACTCGTAAAGTCTATACATCGTTCACATTGATTCAAGTCAATACAGCCATTTCCAAGTCTGTACATTGGAGAACCTTCCAAGTCTATACACTGTCCTGTGGCCTTCAAGCGTTTCAAGTCTATTCATTGATGTTTTGGCCAAGTATGTACAGTCTTCTGATGAAATCTTCGAGTACCTCAGCTTGTCATCTCAACTTCTCATCAATCCTGTTGCTTCCACATTCAGTGTTTCAACTTGCAGTGAAGAACCACTCAATCTTGAGTATGAAGGAAGTTTCTTGAGCTCTGAAATGTGAATTGATGCCATAGATTCAGGGGGAGCTAAAATGATAATTCCCTTATAAGATGTGATGATTATTATTGACTGTCTCTAGGCTATATTAATGGTTGGAGTTTTATAAATCTTCTGTTCTTTGAACGATAAAAATTCGTGAACGATAAAGTGATGTGCATATGGAATAGGTTCAGAACCATTTAATAAAACTGAGAACTCCTCATTTCTTGAACTATTATGATCAATAGTAAAGAGACCTTTGTGTAAAATAAATTTAACATCTGCATTATTCTTAAACTCAGTTCAGGGTTAATAAAAGCTTAAGAAACATACCCTATATATACAATGATTCATATCATAAATTGTAGAGCAATGGCAAGCCTTCACTGAGAAACTGTCTCTATGCACCAATGAAGTGCAAATGAGCATGTCATGATGTAGGCTGTTACCTATATTTTAAAAGAAAAATAATTCAGTGCAGAGCAATGGTTACTTTCCACTGAGAAACTACCTTCATGCACCAATGAAGTGCTACAAGGCATGTCATGATGTGAGTTGCCAACTCTGTTTCAGGTATGCAGAATAGTAAGCTATGCTAAGTAGCCGGGGACTCTGGTGTCTGATAAACATGTGCACCTGTGTCAAAAGACTAGCTATACTTGACTGCAACTGTTGAAAAATAAAAATTATCAATGTTCATATGGGGTTGACCTGAAGCTCAAAAATAAAATCCTTTTGAGTTTATCCTCAATTCATGTTAAATTCACAACCATAAGGGTATCTTGAAATTGAACCTTCTAGGGATATGATTTGAGAAAGTTCCATGTGTGAAAATTGTTCAATCCTCATTCCATAATCATGCTCTTCTTATTCAAGGATTTTTCTCAAAGTCTTAAGATTATCTTACTCCACATCGTTATATGGATTTAGGGCCCTCATAATCTCTCATCATAATATCTTATAGGGGAACTTGAATTTTATCGATTAAAAATCCCTGAATGTCATTTCATCTCTTTACAACTTCTTTGTCTTAAGAATGCCTAAATACTGTGGGACTTCACTATCTACTGTCCACTTTACACTATTTTACTTTGGTGGCGTCAACGCTGTGCCTTACAGCGTCAACGCAGTCATTTACTTACTCCACTTACATCCCATTCCGGTTCAGCACAGTGAACCGGTGTACCCTTTTTTGAATCGAAAAGTGAATGGTCTTCTTATATAAAACCCCGCAGCGTCAACGCTGCAGTCACCTCCGCCTCTTCCAAAACCTAGTGGGTTTTTACCTTTCTGAATCTCTCCACCCTGCCTCTTCCGTTCTTTCTCTCAATCTTCACCCTTCCTGTTCCCATTTGTCTCTCGCTGCCATGGCGCCTCCGGAACAACAGAATAAGGGGAAGAACAAGAAGGCTCTACAGAAGAGAGATCCCATCTTTGCTACGGGCAGGTTTGAGCCTCGCACCAAATATACGATGAAGGAAACACCGTCTGTGTCAGCTCCACCACCACAACAAGGAAAAGAGAAAAGCCCGCCGGCAAAGACAAAGGCAGCAAGGAAAAAGGGCAAAGACAAGGGCTTGGCAGATCCCTAAACAGAGAAACCGTCTCCTTCAGCTCCAAGGAAACAGAAAGGCAAAGAGATAGCGTTACCTCTTCAGAAACACAGTCTTCATCCCAGCCCGCCAACCAAAAAGAGAAAGGTATCTAATGTCAGTACAGAAGAGCAGGTTCCATCTTCAGGTGCTGCGAAGGGGAAGAAAGGTGCGGACAACTCTCATGCAAGGTCTTCTGATCCCTCTCTTGCCGTCAACGTGGAAGAACCTCTGAAAGTTCTTATTTCACGGTATATTGTTGCTACCGACCATGAATTGCTTGACGTTTTTCCGCAACTATTTCCTACCATGGATTATCAGGGCTGGTGGTCTTTCGTTACAACTCATAAGGTCTATTACCCTACCCTGGTCCGAGAATTCTACCACAATTTGAAGTATGAACCTCATATTCCGAAACTTTCATCAACTGTCAGGAATGTTAGTTTCGAATTAACAAATAAATTGTTTGCCAGAGCTTGGAAAATTCCCATGAATGGGTTTCAGCTACATAGCTTTGAGTTTGATGAACATGAAGCCTTTGCTCTCCTGACTGAAAAGCTAGTGATCCTACAGCCATAAGGGAAACCTACTTATCAAGTCTTAAAGCAAATCAGTTCCCTCCTTTAAATAGACTACTCCACCATATGTGCACATCAATGATCACACCTCAGAGTAGTGGTAGGGAATGGGTCACTGAGATGCAAAGATTTTTACTCTACTGTATGCTGAAAAGGATACACATTTCACTGTCAGATGTAGTCATTCAGACTATGGGTTCTTGCTTGACCCAATCCAGAACACTCCCTTATGCTGCCCCATTGACTGCCATTTTTCGAAAAGTTGGAGTGGATTTTGGTTCTGAGAAGAAACGGATTATCCCTCAAGGAAATGTATACTCCCTTTCTTACATACAGAAGTTCATGGGATTTAAAATTATCAATGGACAACCAGTCAGGATCCTGCCAAGTCAAAAACCAATGCCCACCTCAGTGGAGACTGATCCTGAAGCAAGACCTGACAATCAATCTCAGCAAGAGGCCAGTCTAAATAGAATGGACAGAACAGAGGCTCGGGCAGATATACCTGAAGCTAGTTCAGCCAGAATGGATGACCAAGACTTCAGCACTTTTCCAGATAACTATAATGTCCAGGATGATACTCCTGTGGCTCCTGTTGCTTCAAGAGAGATTGTCATAGTCCAAGGTCCTCTTCCAGCACCCTCACCACCAAGGGGACATGGATCTACTTCTAAGGAGATTCCTGCCAACTTTCAGACTAATTTTTCAAACATCAATCCCACACTCATTCATTTTCTGGAAATGAAATTCAAGAGTATTGACTCCTCCATAATGCACCTAAGTTCCACAGTGGATTTGAGGTTGTCACACCTTGAGCAGAAGATAGACAGCAGATGGGAGAAATTTACTCATGACAAATACAAGTCCGACAAGAAGCTTCATGAATTTATGGAATCCCTTCTTCAAGCATGTCAGAAAGCTGGCACAGTCTTGCGTAATTTACAGAACGTGAATCAACAATGTTTGCACAGGATACAAAGTGTACATACATACAACTATGATGTCAGAGAAAATCAGTCCAAGCTGAACTTGAAATATTCCGCCCTGATTGACAAGAACAATGAATTCAGTGCACAAGTTCAAGCCTTGTTTGACAAGATTACCTCTTTTGGTCAGGACATCACTAGATTGTTTGAAAGAACCACCTTGGTCGGTGATGAAGTGGTGGATGTGCTGCACATTCTGAAAGAAATTTTCCCACCCACCATTGAAGATCAGCGTGATGTATACTGTCCTCCACCAACTGAAGCATCCTCCTCTGCACCTGAATTTGGTACTCAGCAGAAAGCCCAGGTGGACTATCTGTTTGAAATTCTACATAACTGGTTTGATGGTATGTCTACCAAGGTCAAAGAATATCACAAGCATATGGTGGATAGAGATCAGCTGCTCTCTGACAGGATGGACACTATGGCAAAATCGATTGCTTAGCTTCAACATCAGCTGGATGTTGTGTCTGCAACTGTTCTTCATTCTTCCTCATCTACTCCCCTTCCTGATGATGTCAAAGGGGGAGAGACATGAGAGCTCAAGCTCAAGTTAGAGTCTAGACTAGGGCTGCATTGCATCTGCATCAAATATGTTGATTGACTAAAAATTTCCTTCTTTTTTTGTCTTGATCTACGATGTAAATCCATGGACTTAAATGAATGGCAAAATTGATGTATGTTTCAGTCATTGAGTTGAATTCCTATTGATCAGAACCTTCTTGCTTAATCTGAATAAATACATGCTTGTTTAGATGCAATGGCATTCACATCATAGTTGCCATCATCAAAAAGGGGGAGATTGTTGTGCCCCTGATTTTGATAACGACAACCATGAGATGTGAATGTAGTATTCAACCCAAGATGTTGAATTAATTCTTGATTTAGTAATGTTTCCACTTGATTTCATTCTTGTTGCAAGAAAGGAACAGGGTCGACGCTGGGAGCTTAAAGCGTCTACGCATCAGTTGAAGAAGCCTTCACTGATATCTCTCACAGCGTTAACTCCACGAAGCAAGCAGCGTCAACTCATCATATTCTGAAGCAGAGACCTTCACAGGTTATTCTACTGCGTCAACGTCACAATAGAGCAGCGTCGACGCAGCAGTTAAAGAGGTAGAGCTAATGGCTTACTGGAATGCCTCAGTGTGTTAACGCTATTGCATGACAACGTCGATGCAGCAAGTCAGATTGTTGTGATTTCAGCTCAGGGATAGGTAAGTGGGTTGACGCAGCAACCCCATGCGTCAACGCATCCTGCTTTACTATCAAGACATATGATAGATCTCAAGGCTACGTCAACCCTGTGGACTCAATGGGTTGACGCCTACGGGAACTTCCGAGATCAGTTGGGTGGACCCCAGTCACAAGTGACGTCAAAGGCCACATCAGCCCAAAAGTGATTGCGATCTGCTTTTTCCCTCTCGACTCCAGAAGGCTCTACACAGAGCAATCACAGGGCTAACCAGAAAATCTGGTTGGGGCCCACTAGATGTATATATGCATGGATCTGGAAATGAGTGCGGGAATGCTTGCTGAATTGTAGAAGGAGTTGGAGCTTTTCGAAGTGTGCTGAAGACAGGGGCTGAGGAAAAGAACCACGAGAAAAACAGCGAGTTGATCTTCCTCCTGATGTCGATCTGCTGAAGACAGTTGGGAGATCCAAGAGCAGCGTTCCTTGTGAAGCTCGTCTACATTTTGGAAGAAGAAGACCAGACGATCATTGAAGCTTCTTCCTCCAGATTTCTGGATTCAAGGCCGAGCTTAGGCTGCTTCATAGATCTGAGTTTATTCCTTCTTTTACTAAGTGATTTCGTTTTGTTATTTGTCTTTCCATTTTGAACTCTATTATACTGTTTCTCCCTCGTACTGGTTTGAGTAGAGGGAGGGGTTGATCCAGCAGACTGTGCTTGGATCAAGGGAAATTGGGCGTGTTGCCTGCAAGCTGTTTGTCAGCGGGTTAGAGAATTTGTTTCTCTGGTTAAGCCAAGCTGTAATGCTCAGCGGTGTATGTGAGGAAGTTTTTTCCTCGGTGTAGCTAAGCTGTAAAGCTCAGCAGGGATCCTCACTGGTTAAGTGAGGGGTGGACGTAGGCCTCCACAGGGAGACCGAACCACCATAAAAATCTGCGTACACTGTGTGGTTTGATTTCTCTTATTATTCTCCCTTTGTTAAATGTTTGATTAGGCACGATTCTCATTGCTGTTTAGTTATTGATCTTATCTCTATCATTCTGCACCATAATTCGTGTGTGATCGTGCATAGAATATTTTAAAGGGTCAACCTATTCACCTCTCCCCTCTAGTTTGACATTCCACCTGATCCAACAGATGCCAAATCTCATGCTCCTGGTGCCAAGCAACAAAACTCCACTACTTTCTGATGTTCATCATAATGAGTTATCTATTCAAGAATGTCCATCTATGGTTAGCACTGCATGTCTAGGGGCCACCACCCCAATAAAGCAGCATGTTTATAGTCGGGCCAGGCCATCTGCCAGGTGGGCCCGTTATCTGAGAAGACACAGCAGATTGAGCAGGCCGAAAATCCGAATCCGCGCCAAGCAGGTCCGTTACCAGACAATTTCTACCAAGAAGAGGTTGCGACGTAAGTATAAGGGCCGATAGTTGTGTATTCGGGGGCTCACTCCACCTCCTTCTTCTGTCCATTCATCATTTCTTTTACTCAGTTCCTATCCTTGGGTGATGTATCTTCCACCATCTGACTATATTTCTACCATATTCTCCTATCCTCACCATTCGCGGTTCCGGCCTATGACCTCCTCTTCCCCTGATCCAGGGGCATCCTCTAGCTTTCATCTCCGGGCACGTCCGGACGCCACTTTTCATCCTTTTTCCCCGACTCGGTTGGGGGTTCCTTATGATCGTTCCCCGACCTTGTCGGGTGGTTTTTCTGATCTTTCCCCGACTTTGTCGGGCAACCGTCATTTTCCCTCCCCAACTTGGTTGGGTGGTTTCCATTTCTTTTCCCCGACTGCATAGGGCGATCATGTCACTTCTTCCCCGCCCCTGGCGGATGAGTTTCATTCTCCTTCTCTGATCTTGTCGGATGATTCTTATTCCCATCTCTCTATTCTTTTCTCCTCACCCTTTCGGGGTCATTACCCTTTTTCTTGCTATTTTTGAGACTTTAGTCCGCCTTGATCCCAGCTAATCTTTGCTTATTATGTATATGGTTCCTTGTTATCAGGGTCTCTGTGCCTCAACGAGGGAGTTCTAGCACTTGTCCCTCTTCCTTTTTATCCTTATTTCGTCTAGTTTGGTGTCCGCCGCTCCTCCGTGTAGAGGAATTTTCAAGCCTTGCTATCCTCTCCCTTTCGTCCTATCAAGCAAGGAATACAAAGCTCGTGCTGTACGAAGCTCGATGATCAAGATCGCGTCAGGATGCTGTTATCACACTGTGGATATGCAAGGTATCGTTATTTTTTGCAAGAAATATGCTGTCATTGCTAATATTTCTATTTATTCTTGCACGTGCTTATAATGCTATTCCTCAACATGGTTAAGTGACTTTTAGAAATTTTCTTTGTTAGCTTAGTCCAAAAAATAAAAAATGAGTTCGCTTTTGCAGCATCCCTTAGGCTGGTGATAACTCCGTGTTAGGAGTCTCGTTTCTTTTCCTGATTGTTGAGGGTGACCTTTGAGTATGGATTTTTCACATACTACACGGCGAGCCATAGCCGATTCCTCTTAGGCACACCGTTGCTGCTTTGGCCATACTTTGAGTATGCACGAAGGCCTTTTCTCTTCTCTGCTCGGCCAAGTGCAAGGGCAAGAGATTGATGGATAAGATGACTAACCTAGGTGCTCCCTAATACGAGAGAGGTCTCAAATAGGGGTAGTCTTGACCCTCAAAAGTGAGCTTTCATGCTATATCTGGCCAATAAGGGCTACCAAAATGAGAAAATAAATCAATGCAAAATTATGAATCAAAGGCATGGCAAGAGTGGCAGTACAGTTCTCCGCGGGACGTCATAAGCCCGGTCGCATACGTGCCTGATAAATTTGGGTCTAAAAATTAAAGACACAAAGCCCCGGCGCAACAGGCTATCTCTTTTAGGGGTAGTGTCTTGGAAGGAATTCGAGCCTTGATATCTCCCATCCTGCACGAAGTTTATCTCCAATTTTTCTTCTGCTTCTCCCTCTTAGGCTGGGTTGTATCCTGGGTATGGCCTTAGTAGGGGCACCGTTCTTTAGAAGCGGTTGGTTGTGGTAAGCCACCATCACATGCACACCCTGCTTAAGGGAAGTCTTTAATGAAAGGGGTAGGAAAGACGATGTCTGGCCAGTAGTTTGAGCCCGTCTTTAGGTGCTGCGGATTGCTATGTCAAAACAAAACAAAATCAAATATTACCAAAAGTCTAAAAAAATCGAATACTTCAAAAAAATCCCCAAAAAATATAATATTGTCAAAAATCCAAAAAATCAAATACTTTAAATTTTTTTAAAAAATCAAATATTTAAAAAAACATAAAAAATCAAATACTTCAAAAAATTCAGAAAAAATGAAATACTATTGAAAGTCTAAAAAAAATAAAAAAAAATCAAAAAAATTATTAATCCAAAAAATGTGCCTTTTTCATGCATTTGCATTTGTTTTAAGGACAGATACGTAATCCGTTTGTTAAGTGTGCATGTTGCAAGTACCCAGGCATTCCTTGCTATATCTTTGTGCTCTGTCTCCTGTCCGCATCTTTGATCTATTCTTTTCTTCTTTGATCCACTCTCTCGATCTGTTCTGAAACTCATGTCCTTCTCAGCTTTTGTTTGCAATGATCATATCTTTATGAGAGGGCTTTGTCTCACGATTATGAACCTGGCAGTTTTGCTTCATTCTGATCTTGGGTTTTGATTGAAGGGCGTATTTGTTTATGTCTTTTATTCTGCCGTGTCCTTGTCACGTGTTTATGTCCCACCGTGTTGTCCCACACATGTTGTGTTTGTCCCTCACCAAGTGTTGTTAGTTGTCTTGTATATGTTGTTAGTCGTCCATTTATCTCTCGTGTTCTTGTCCCAACCGTGCGTTGTCCCGCCGCGTGGGTATCTTGTCACACCATGTTCATGCATGCATGTTGTCTGTTCATGCCATTGTATATGTGCTCGTTTGCCGTGGTTATGTTACGTTGCATTTGTCTCCCATTTCATTTTGATTGTTATGTTATGTTATCTTTACTATGTTTATGCTCGCTTATTTGTCTTATACATGAAAGTTCATAAAAATCTGGAAATGAAAATCCAAAAAGCATGCCGTTTCGCCTGCACAGGTAAGTCAGGTATGGCCTTCTATCCCTATGTCCCTTATTGCATTATTATATAGTGTTATGCTATATTATCTTGAGAACCAGTTGGTTATCTACGTGTTCCAGGATCTGATGTTCCCCTTCAACAAAAACGATGATGATCCAGGTTCACGTGTTTAATCTCCGGATAGGCCGTTAGGTTGGGAAAATCTGGGGAGGATGGTTCTGTCCTGCATGCTGTGGTTGCGGATAGTGTCTTGACTCTGATTCGCCCAGCCTAGCAATATTATTCTCGAGTATTTTATATTTTATCCTTTCTTTGCATTTATTTTAATGATTTCATTTATTTCTAGCCCATCATGCATCATGCGCATCTCTTGAGCATTCATGACCCATGGTTTGTCTGCTAATGTCCCACCAGTGATAGATGACTGTACATTCAGTGCTTGAGTAAGAGGAACAATTCCACTCTGAGTTGGAAGGTTCACTTTGGTCGATTCGCTTGGTTTGGTTGATTAAGAGGTCCCCGTCTGGAGTTTTAGTCCGTTTCTTTACTTTTTCGCCGCTTATTCCGGTCTCCTCATTGGTCCGAGGGATTGTGTCCCCCATGGGGTTGATCGTGTGTTTCCTTTTACTTAGTTTAGTTCCTCCAGACTGGTGTCGCCTTTAGTCTAATCGTTCCTTGTGGATGGTTCAAAGTTTTCTGGAAGGTTGCTATCGCTTGTTGGTAAAACGGGTGTCATTTTACCTTAACGCCCGCTTTTCAGTCCACTCTGCTTCATTTCCGCTTCATCTCCATGTTCCATTTCACTTCCGTTTCACCTCCGCTCGCTCCCTTACAAAGCGAACGTTAAGGAGGGGCATCTATTGACACCTATTTTTTGCCGATAAGTTGAGTCATTTCTCTTACTCTCATTTATTGATGTCTCGAGTTATCCGTTACTCGTTGGGTTATTTTTCAGGCAACATCTCTGGGCTTACTTTATGGGTAGCCTCCCTTCCTGGCTAGGTCTCCTTCAATTCAGGGCTTAATGGGCCTCAATTTTGTGAAAATCAAATATCCAGGCACATGTACGATTCACCACTGACCGCCCAACAATTTGAGCAGTCGCCTATGGGCCATCCATATATTTATGGGATATTTTGGTTGATTTTATGAATTTTCACCGACACGGTTTCATACGGTCCCATGTTAGCCGTTCAACCTGATGGGCGGGCTAATAGTAGCCGTTCTACCTCCCAGAGTCCTAAGCTCGGTTGGTTCTCAGATAATTATCCAATTATCTATTTATCACCGACAAAGCACAAACGGTTGGTCCTCAGCTGCTCTTATTCATGGGCGGTCATCAATTGGCCGTTCATCTGTCAGAGTCCAACGGCGAGATTCTCGGTTGGTTTAATGGATAAATTGATTGATATTTCATTTATATTTGAATTTCCACCGACAGGGATGGACGGCCTGGATGTAGCCGCTCAACCTGATGAGAGGTCTATCGTGTGACCGTTTAACTACCCGCATCCTGAAGATTTAAGAGATTTTCTCTCTCCGTTCGTGGATTTATCCCCAACTTCCTCCAACCATTTCTCCGCGAATATGGAGTCGATTTTGGTGCTGTTTCTTCTGGTTGAAAGATAATTCAATTATCTTCAACTTTTCTTTCATTATCTCGACCTAAAAATGCATAGAAACCCTAATTTCGAGCTAAGACTCCGGGTGCTCTATAAATAGACCTTGAGGCCCAGCTTTGAAAATGGGGGGATTTTTGGTCGACGGCGAAGCCCTGCAGAATTTTTGAGCGACCTAGCACCAGGGAGGGAGGCCTTCTATGTCCACATAGGCCTCCGGTTCAGGGAGTAGTTGTTCTTTGAGTCATTAGTACATTTAGTTCCGTCGTTCTCTCTTGTTTGCATGCATCACTTTCTCCAAGTTTCCTCTACGTTTTTCTCTCTCATTCTCATGCATCATTCACACACCCTCCTATGCTTTTTGACGCCCCCAGGGGTTTAAAAATCCCCAGGTATCCCCCATTTCATTTAGTCATGTTCATTTCCATCCGCTTGAGCATTTACTACACTTTCTAGTTCTAACTTGGTTTTTCCTTTGTAATCTACACGTGGTTTTGCAGGTCAGCAACACACTAACGCGAGGCCCATCCTTTCCGGCCGGCCGGAAAAGGTGGAGGTTGGACCTTTGTAACTCACGGCGTGGTAGTCTTAAGCAGCTCCCAACTGTCCGTTCACGAAGATGGGCGGTGGCTTCTGGACCATTCTTCGTTGTCCTGCGGTTGTGTTGGAGCCGTTCATCTGCCAGTCATTCTCCATCCCGCATTCCACCCCAGCACTGACGAGCGGTTTGTCCAGCGGCCGCACATCCTTAAGACGGTTCTTCACGGGCCGCGCATCCCTGCAATGCTGGTTAAAGGTGAGTGTCTCCCCTCTTTCCAAGGTACGGTGTGCCTATTCACATTCGGCACCTTGGTGGCGATCACACACACTCCACACCCTTCTCCTTGTTATTTACCTATTGCTTAGTTCTTTACATTACCCTAAAAAAGGGGGTTGGAAGGGTAATCAAAAGGGGAAGAGGAGGAAAAACATGTCAACAAGTGGTCTATCGCACGATCGCGAAGTAGAACTAACATACACAACCCCCCTTAGCGGTCTATCGTGCGACCGCTATCATAAAGTAGCGGTCCTTCATTCGACCACGAGCTAGAAGAAATGATCTATCACACGACCACGAAGACCTGAACCGACCTACTGTTCAAAAAGTAGAAATGGTCACCCAAGGACCGCTAAATCCCTAAAAATAGTCTCTAGTAAGACCGCTAAATCGTTACGGCGAGAAAAACAGGGGAATGGCCAAATCCAGCCGTTCCACGCCCCGTTCACTCCTAAACGAAGGGGAAACAACCCTAAACGCAATAAAAGCCTTCCACAGACCGGAAGGGATCATTTTGACACCAAAAACATAAGAAATGGGTGATTCTACCGAAACGACCCAAAATGAGTCACATGGGTTCCCGGGCTCACATCGGTCCCAAATGACCACCAATTGCGATTAAACCAGCGGGAATGGAATGCTGACATGCCAGGGGTTCAAATGAAACTAATCTAGGAAGAAACCATCACCGAAAGAGGCGAACTTGTCTCACACCCCCCGAACATGCTTTCACCCAAAATGAGGTAAAACCCACTCGTTCTAGCACGGTTCCGCTCCAAATCGCGAGGAAATGCGGAATAGGAGTAGGGCGTCCATCTCCCTACCTCCACCGAAGTTCTAGCATGCCGAAGCGACTAAACCACATTGAAATCGATCAAACGAACCGAACACGTCGGCTTTGAATGCACCAAGGGATCACGCCAACGCCAGCTCCATTCGTCGCCCCATCACGTGCTAGACCAACTCCACGACGTCCCTACCTCGTCCACCTCGCCACGGTCACGGCCCCACGGAGAGAGGATAAGAGAGGAGAGAGAATGAGAGAGAGGAAGTGAGCGGCGGTGAGGAGAGAAGAAGGAGAAAGAAAGAAGAAAAAGAAAAGAAATTTGGAAATTTTGCAATTTTCGTAAAATCCGATTTTTGGCCCAAAAATGCACTAATTTAAAAAAATACGAAAAAATAGTCTAAACGATCCTCAGAAAGAATGCAACGCAATTGTAGCGTCCTCGAGTCGATGAACTCAATAATAAACTCACCACGGGGTTCTGTAACTAGTACGAGAGAAAAACCCATGTGGATCGTAAAACATAACTCAGGACCCACAAAAGCGATCTGAAACTCTCCAATAAAGATTCGAAAGACTCAAGGTCTTACAGTCCTCCCCATCTTACATAAATTTCATCCTCGAAATTAAAGGAACTAGCAAGAAGAAGCAGGGAAGAACAAACCCAAACGCTGGCAATGATCACCAAGCTCCAGCCAACACCAACACCTAGAACACGACAACACAAATCTCAAAAAAACACAATCAAGAGGAACACTACCAGACCACAATCACAGACACACGCTCTGGATCTCAAGGCAAGTCAATCCATAGAATGAGCATGGCACCCAAGTGAACCCAAGTCTGACACCTTCAAAACAAGGCAACATCACTTCCGTCTCACAGGGAAAAGAGACACGACCCATGCCACAAAAAAAGCTACCGATAAAACACACGGCAAACACAACAAGCATCAGCTTAAACAAGAAAACATAGTCCTCTCAGCTGACAGCTCGAACCATCGGCTTCTGCACCATGAACAACAAGACTGGCACGCAAAACGCCAACAATAGCACTAGACCACGAGCACAATCAAGTCATTCCTCACTCAGACATTACATCTGATTCGAGTCGCATGCTAACTCCATGACGACAGAAGAGTACATCAAAACCAACTGACAAGACCTCGGTCCACACAATGCCAAATCAGACTCACAGGGAATTTTTCCCAAGCTGAATACAACCACCAACGAACGACAACAACAACAGCAGCACCTGCAGAATCTTGGCTCCGTTCTCATCACAGAAACCACGGAATACAACTGCAAGTTGGGTCACATCAAGGCACAAAGCTCACCGATCAAGGTCCTACAACAACAACAACGACAATCTTGGGGAACGCATCTTGAGGACCACGATCACGTCCTGAGAGCACAACATCCAAGAAAAAGTATAAAGGAAGGAAAGGGTACTCGACCAATAAATATGCCGACAGATTCCCCTAATCCGAACACATGCCAGTGCCAACAACCATAATGCCTCCCGCAACGGCACGGGAACCAACAACATTAAGGCACACATAGCCAAGACGAAGTCACACCGAGGACATAAACCTCTCGGTCGGCCAGAATCTTCCAACCAAACGATCCTCGACCAGTGGGTTATCAGCCCACACACTTCCGCTGCATGCTCAACACACGCACACTGGCATCAATGACAACTCGGCATCCACATCTCAGTACACACTCGGCGCCATCGCAATACACGAAATTGCAATATACCACGCCTCGCGTACCGATCCTGCTAACAACCGATCACAAGTCGCCAAAGTGCAAACCAAGAAGAGTATAAGCTTCAGCACAAAGCATAAAGAACACCTGTCTCAACTTATCCTTACGTCCAGGAACGATTACTGAACCTTCGCAGCACAACAGCCGCCAAACACGGCACAACGAACACGGTGCACAATGGCTCCCAAACATAAAATCTGGGTCCAAAGCCAAGTAACCGTCGGACAAAGAGCAGATCAGGCTCAGAATTAATATTGTCCACACTTAAGTAGACACAGGACAAAGGCTTCACCAAGATAGCACTTCCAAAGCTTACCTCGAAAAGACGCCACCAAACAAGAGGAAAATAATCAAGCCCGACTAATAATAGCTCACCAGGAATGAAAATCCTAGGTTCACTCGAGCATTCTTCCAAACAAGGCATCCAATCAAGCACCTCAACACAAGCTTAACACCTCAGGGGCTGAACAAACTCAAGCTGGGATGACCAAAGAAAAGAAAAGCACTCCGTCACATCCTGACGAGAGCAAAACCATCTCACACAGTGCTAACATAGCACGCACAAGACCACACACGAAAATAAAGCGACAAACAATCACAAAACCGATGCCCTGTACTAGACCTTAAGGACTCTGAATACTGCGATATCTTGAATTCCCATGTACCTTACACACAACACAGCTCTGATACCACCTGTGACGACCCAGGGTCTGGATACCGGGTAAACCCGATAACACTTGGATCTTGCGAGGCCTCCCAAGAGCGGTAAAGCTCCGAAGAGATAAAAGGAGTGTGTGAAGTACATTGAAGTCCCAGATAAAGTAATAAGCAATTAATATTTCATTGATCAGGTTTGCTAAAGTAGCAGAAATAAAATTACTTTTTCAATTAATAATTTAAATTAACAGGGTCCAGTCCAAATAAAGACAAGTACAGTCCAACAGAAAAGAGAACGTACACTGAAGTCAGGGGAAGCCTGACGCAAGTAACGCTGGCAACACTGAACTGACGCACCGCACCATGAACCACGAGGAAGAAGAAGACCACAACTGAAAAGCAAGGGTGAGCCTCGTGTCACTGGCTCAGTAGGAGCCACGTAGATCCCCACTGGAAACAACTTAGTAACACACTAAACAGTGCTAAACAGTAAAGTAGGAAGAGCAGAAGTAACAGCAGTACTAACTACAAAAGTAAAGCTGTAAAAAGCAGGAGTAAGAACAACTAAAGGAAAGAGAAAGCCGTACTAACCAAAAACACGGCTGCCGAATGAACCACGGCTCCCTGAGCTACTCCAAACGGCAACAGAAAGGCAAACCCTAATCTCACAAAGTCAGACATTACCGATCCGTCGACAAAGCACTAGCTTCATAGATGAAGCCCACCAAAACATGCAAAAGCCCTATAAAAGACCTATTCAGTCAAAGGCACGGACAAACACGAGCTCACGTCGTGTACGCCACATAAGACTAGACCTCGAGTGAAGCCACGCACAGGCTGCTAAGAAACCGGTCATGGAAACCCAGGTCACAAGAGTTATGGGTCAAGTGACAGGAGCACCTCCTCACTAGAAGAACAGCCAGATGCGTCCACTGACGTCTTACATTGCACCACATGTATCTCCCACACACCAGGAACGGTGGTAACTGAGATACTCATAAAACAAAGTACAAGGAACAACAGTACCAAGTACAAGGAGCAACGGTACCACAACACAAGGAATAATAGTACCCCAGTAACGAGTGACTAGTCAGGGTCACGCCCGTCGGCGCTCGTCCAAACGCCCCTGACCACGTGTGCACACACAACCTCAATGCCTTGAGCCAGACCTCTAGCTAGTTTTCTCCCCCAGTAAGACGCTACCGCAAGGCAAGGGAGTCCACGGAAACTAGCCTAAAAGTCGTATATCGGAAACTTGCCCCGCCACCACTCCCAGGTGGGCCGACACACAGGAAAGTGTCGTCAGGCTACGACTAGTGGAGGCCCACTAGACACATACAGACTCCAAAAAATCAGTGATGAAGTACGAACAGGCTAAGCACGCACGGTTACACGTACTGCAAAGCACAAACACAAGAAACAAGGTAGCATACCAGACTGCCACCAGACTCAGGAAAGACAACTAGACCTGCTGACACAACGATCCTTGAGTCACAAGACTCGGGGTCAAGATCATCGCACAAAAGCTGTAACACACCTCCAATCAGCCTAATCCCTAAGCCAATCACGGTAAACCACAATTAAAGGAAATGGCACAAGATAGCCGGATCCATACATCAGCATAACACAACCCACGGAGACCTGAGAGATCACCAAGACCCGTAAATCACATGGACATGCAAATCAAGGTAAGACAATACCTCACGACGTCCAAACCATGTCTCGATCCACACCAGATCACCGAGACATTCACGAGGTCACATGTCAACTGCTGGATCACACCGGGTTGACCAGAAACCAATCATGACTCTGAAACATCATGGAACACAGCACGATATAATGGCACTCTCGACTTCCTCACAACATGGTCATCGCCCTCATAGGACGTCCAAGACATCCACGGGACGACTGGCACGCCACAAGGTCAAGCCAAGACAAATGGAGGCCAAACATTAGGAAAACATGACAATGGGACTAAATGGTCACTTGTCTGACCGCCAGGAAGACCAAGCAGTCAGCCCAAGGGCCGCTAGCCAACCAACTACAGAAACACAGGGGCATGCGGTCTATCGCAGGGCCGCAAGGAGACGATAGCGGTCATCCATATGACTGCTAGACCCAGTCAACTCCCGAACTGACTTAAAACAGTCAAATAGCTTAGCGGTCGCCCAATGGACTGCTAAGGACGCTAAGCGGTCAAGGCTAGGATCGCTAGCCCAACCGGCTTAAAACTATTGAACAGACATAAACAACGATTAGCGGTCATCTCTCAGACCACCAATCCCAGCTTAGCGGTCTATCGCACGACCGCGAAGCAGAACTGACATACACAACCCCTCTTAGCGGTCTATCGTGCGACCGCTGTCAGAGTGTAGCGGTCATTCATTCGACCGCGAGCTAGAAGAAACGGTCTACCACACGACCGCGAAGACCTGAACCGACCTACTGTTCAAAAAGTAGAAACGGTCACCCAAGGACCGCTAAATCCCTAAAAATGGTCTCTGGGAAGACCGCTAAATCGTTACGGCGGGAAAAATAGGGGAATGGCCGTGTCATGCCCCGAGAGCGGAAGATACCCGGAGACGCGTGACGAGTTTATATCAATCATGTCAATCAGAGTATTAGTGCATTCGACACCAAAATCAGAGATGCGCAAAAGTAAAGATAACCTAATCCTTTATTCCTTCATAAGAATATGTCTATTACAAACCTTTGAGGTACTAACTAAAATAAAGGAAAAATACAAGGTTGACTCAAGAAAATATGAAAAAGACTAGATAACACGGAAGAAGCTCTATCTCTTTCACTCTTGATTTTCCCCATCCGTTTGAGTTACCTCATCGTCGGACTTACCTGAAAAGTAGGGAAAACACTAAGTGAGCGAACGCTCAGTAGGAAATTATATCTCAAGAACTAGCAATGGGTTTAAGTAATTACATCTTTCATGAAGGCACTATAGCTATGCATGCTCGCATAAAACGACAAGATAGAGAGAGTGTATAACAATAAGATAGCGACGAGAACTAGTCATGAACTTTCAAGAACTTATATCAAAAGATATCAAGATATTCAAGCAAGTGTATTCATCATGTCATATGGAAATTTGGCTATCACGTTCAAGCACACAAGTATGCAATTTCCCTTTTTCGGGTCATGCAAGTCATGTAATATCAAGTCAAGTACAAGTACAAGATTTGTGGAATGTTCAATCAAGCTAGTCATGCACTTCGGTATAATGCCAATACCGTGATCAATCAACTCCCATGGGCACAAGTACTTTCGGGTGCTCCTCCCAGGATCAGATCGGGCCCTATATGCGCAGGCATTAATCATGTATTTTAACATCCACTTTTGTGTATAGCCAATATGGAATTTCAAGAATAAAGCTTGTAGGATAAACTTGGATAGAGTAGAGTCTAAAATATGACATTTGACATAGATAGGCGATAATAACGGTACAATCACGATTATCGATAAAACTAGGTGGAATTGATTCCCTAACTTGGGTACCATGACAAACAAGTATGGACATTCTTTATATAGAATTGAGGTCCACAAGAACATCAAGTTTAATATAGAATTGGGGTTTATAAGAACATCATAACAATGTTGATATAGAATTATGGTTTACAAGAACAGCATTAAATGGCATGATAACCTCATCCCATTAAGAGAATTCTCATGATACACACTTTGCATAACATGAGGGCCGGTATACCATGTTTCTATAGAGTGACATGGCAAAATAGTGTAATGGGTTTTTATGGTACAACCAGCTCAGTCGGCCTTGAGGGAATCCAAGGCTGCGAGAAGACTTACGGAGGTCTCTATGACTAACTCACTAGTCCAAAGGAACGGAATGTCCAATGGAGATCTTGTATGTCAATGAGAATTAGTGGGTAAACAATAAATCATCATGAAACGTGGGACTATATTCACGGAACGGAATATAGTGCCGATTACATATATATCTACATATATATCAAACCCTCGGTTAACAGAAACAAGAAAAAATTGTAATACAGAAAATAGCAACTTGACCAAAGTCATGAATCACGTAATTAACGCCTTACAGAGGGGCGTTTATTTACAGATTTGACGACTTATACGTTAGTCGTCCCTTCAATATTTCTATTCTACAGAAAATCAATATTCTGGAATTTTAACAAAAACGCGCCCTGGACAGGGGTGTTACTTTTCAATTAGCGCCCTGGTCTGGGGCGTCAGTTCAATAAGAGACGACCTTGTGCAGGTCGTTAATTCAAAAATTTACCAATTTTCAGATAATAAAATTTCAGGAACAATTTATATAGTCAGGACCAGAAAAATAGCAGAATTCATTCATGATGAACATGCATTAGATTAGGTTCATGGTTTCATAGATATAGAATTTTAAACATGGTTAATTATCAATTTATATGAAATTGACGACTCCTAGGTAGGGCGTCAAAACAAGAATTAGCGCCCTTGTCAGGGTCACTTATTTTAAAATTTTACAGAAAACACTTAAAACCATGATGAAACTATATGCATGGATAACATATGATTCTATTAAGGATCTTAAATTAATTGGGCTACGTTTCTTGAGAAAACCAACCTTTTGAAGTTTTTAACTGATGAACCGATGAAGGTTTGGAGAAGAAAACGATGCTCTGTTCTCGAACAGAGATAACTTGCAGGAGATGGACGAAGAATACCCGATCTTCAGTAAAAAGGGGTGATCGTCTTCTCAACACAGACAACCTGTATAGGAAGATGAGGAAGGAAAAGAACATCAACGTTCTTTCAACACACACAACCAAAAATAAAGAGGAAGAACATTACCTGTTCTTCACGTTGATGACAGCAGCAGCAGATCGCCAAATAGCGATCAAGGGTTGATTTAGGAGGATATTTATAGGATTTTAGGGATCCTAATAGGGTTAGAGTTGTATTGGAAGTAATACTTCCATGATAGAGTTCTTACCATATTCCACCTTCGACGTAGTTATCCAGAACTTGCCCTGGATAGACTCCTGGGTCGAACGAAACTCGATCTAAATTAACGTCTTAAGCGAGGGCGTTAATTTAAATTGACGCTTTGTCAAGAGTCGTGTCTTGTATAAAACGCGCCCAGGTAGAGGGCTTTACATTTACTTCCCCATTTGGCCGTTTGATAATTGACGCCTTGTTGTTTGGGCGTCCCTTTTTAATTAGCGCCTTACCTAGAGGCGTTTCTTAATGAAGTAGCGCCTTGACCAAAGGCGTTATTTCCATTCTGTCTTATTTTTATGCGTTTAGGCTTTCATCATCTAATTATTTATCTTTTATTTTAATTTGATTTATTTAAAATTCTTATTTTTATCAGGGTTGCTACACCGTCCCCTACTTAAAAGAATTTGGTCCCCAAATTCAATAGTATATATAAGTGGAGAGTGTAGAGTATATACCTTAAAATAATTCTGGAAATCGCTTCCTCATGGATTCCTCGGTCTCCCATGTAGCTTCATGTTCGGAGTTCTTATTCCATTGTACCTTAAGCATGGGAATAACCTTATTCCTTAGGGTACGTACATCTTTATGGGCTTCTGTTCATATGTGAGATCCTTCTGGATAACTAAGTCTCCATGTTCAATAATATGTGATGGATCGTGTACATACTTCTTCAACATAGATATGTGGAACACATTATGAACATCAGATAATTGAGGAGGTAATGCGATGCGATAAGCAACCTCGCCAACTCTTTCCAATATCTCAAAAGGTCCTACGAACCTTGGTGTAAGCTTGCCTTTAACACCAAATCTCTGTATGCCACGTCCAGGCGATATCTTGAGAAATACATGATCTCCAACTTGGAATTCAAGACCTCTCCTTCTTGTATCAGCATAAGCCTTTTGCCTAGACTGAGCAACTTGCAGTCTTTCTCTAATCATTTGTATTCTTTCAGTGGTAACCCTTACCATGTCTGGACCTAGCAGTTGTTTCTCTCCAACTTCGTCCCAGCATAAGGGTGATCGGCAACTCCTTCCGTATAAAGCTTCGAAAGGTGCCATTTGTATACTTGCCTGGTAGCTATTATTGTATGCAAATTCCACCAACGGCAAGTGATCATGCCAGCTTCCATCGAAATCAATGATGCAAGCTCTGAGCATATCTTCAACCACCTGATTAGTTCTCTCGGTCTGACCATCCGTTTGAGGATGAAAAGCTGTACTAAAGTTAAGCCTTGTTCCCAACAAATGTTGTAGTCCCTTCCAAAAATGAGAAGTAAAACGGGGATCTCTGTCAGACACGATTGAGATAGGAATACCGTGTAATCTGACTATGTCCTTGATGTATAATGCAGCCAACACATCGACTGACCATCGGCTCTTGATTGGCAAGAAATGTGCCGATTTAGTCAATCGGTCAATAATAACCCATATTCCATCATGTCCTCCTTTTGATTTAGATAAACCCATGATGAAATCCATACCAATATCCTCCCACTTCCATTTAGGGATATCTAGAGGATGTAATTTTCCAGCAGGCTTTTGGTGTTCCGCCTTGACCTGTTGGCATGTGAGACAGCGCGACACGTAGTCTGCTATTTCCCTTTTCATGTTGGGCCACCAAAAATTTCTTTTCACATCTTGGTACATTTTGGTAGATCCAGGATGAATCGTGTACCTTGATCTATGAGCTTCATCTAAGATCTTCTTCTTTAACTCGGGACAATCCGGTATACAAGTTCTGTTTTGAAATAACAACCTTCTATCTGACGCTAATTGGAAATCAGACTGTCCTTCTAATTTGCCTTTGATCTCTACTAATATTGGGTCATCATCCTGAAGTGCTTGTATTTTCGTTAATAGGTCTGGATGAATGCCCATATGAGACAATGTGACACATTTGAAGTTCGTGTCCATGCTTATATTGAGCTTAGAGAATTGCTCCAACAACTTCCATTCTTGAATCATACAATTGGCTAACAGTGCTCTCGGCTTTCGACTAAGGGCATCTGCTACATGATTACCCTTTCCGGGATGATATTGTATAGTAAAGTCGAAGTCCTTGAGGTATTCTAGCCAACGTCTTTGCCTCATATTTAGTTCCTTTTGAGAGAAAAGATACTTGAGACTCTTGTGATCGGAGTATACAGTAAACTGTACTCCATATAGATAATGTCTCCAGATTTTTAGTGCAAACACTACCGCGGCCAATTCTAAGTCATGGACGGGGTAGTTCTCTTCATGCTTCTTTAATTGACGAGAAGAATAAGCTATAACCTTTCCTTGTTGCATTAGAACACATCCGAGGCCAATGCCAGAAGCATCAGTGTATACCTCGAATTTCTCTCCTTCCATTGGTAAAGCTAAGACAGGAGCTGTAGTAAGATGATCCTTGAGAGTTTGGAAGCTTCTTTTACATTCCTCACTCCATTCGTAACGGATCTCCTTGCGAGTTAACCTCGTAAGTGGTACGGCGATCTTAGAGAAATCTTTGATGAATCGCCTGTAATAGCCGGCAAGACCTAAGAAACTTCGGATCTCGCTAGTATTGGTCGGTCTTTCCCAATTTCTTACAGCTTCAACTTTTGATATAACATGTCCGAGAAAAGTCACTTCCTCAAGCCAGAATTCACACTTGCTGAGTTTTGCATATAATTGGTTTGCCCTTAATATTTGTAATGCAATCCTTAAGTGCTCCTCATGCTCTTCCTTGGTCTTGGAATAAATCAATGTATCATCAATAAAGACCACCATGAATTGATCCAAATAAGGCCTGAATATACTATTCATTAACTGCATAAAGGCAGCAGGGGCATTCGTTAGTCCGAAAGGCATAACAACAAATTCATAATGGCCGTACCTGCTTCTGAATGCAGTCTTATGAATGTCCTCATCCTTGATTCTTAACTGATGATATCCCAACCTAAGATCAATTTTGGAAAAGTACTTGGATCCTGATATTTGATCAAACAACTCATCGATTCTCGGCAGTGGATACTTATTCTTCATAGTGAGATGATTCAATTGTCGATAGTCGATGCATAACCTCATGGATCCATCATTCTTCTTTACAAATAATACAAGCGCTCCCCACGGGGAAGTGCTTGGTCTAATGAATCCCTTCTTAATGAGTTCCATCAATTGCTCTTTTAACTCCTTGAGTTCGGCATGGGACATTCTATATGGTGCCTTCGAAACTGGACCAGCACCAGGGACTAAGTCGATGGTGAAGGCCACTTCTCTTTGCGGAGGTAATCCAGGCAAATCTTCCAGAAATACGTCCGGAAATTCTTGCACAACTGGGATATCTTCTATCTTAGTTTCCTTATTCTCCTTAATCGTGACAAACGCTAGGAAAGATGCACATCCTTTCCTTATTAGTTTGCTAGCTCGGAGAGCTGAGATAAGAGGGGACTTGCTCCGACTCTTAGGGCTAGTATAGACCAGCTCCGGAAATTCTTTGAAAGTAACCTTGCTATTGCGGCAATCCACAGTAGCCTGATACATGGATAACCAATCTGCTCCTAATATGACATCATATTCTTTTAGGTCTAAACATATGAGATTGATAGGGAGATTCTTACCATGAACCAATACTTCACAGTTCTGGTAATGGTGTGTAATATCAGTCTCGTTTCCTAGAGGAGTAGACAAGACTAATTTTATCCATTCCGGTTCTAGGGGTAACGGATCAGCGAACTTCTTGGAAACAATTGAATGTGAAGCACCAGTATCAAATAAGACATGTGCAGACTTGGAACAACTTTCAGTGTACCTTCTACTAGTCCGCCTTCTTCTTCTTGTTCGGTCTCCTTAATTGCGTGAAGACGAGCATTCTTGGTTACTGGGTGCTTCCCGTCCCCGGCTTGATCATTAAGTAATGGGCAATCAGGAATTCGATGATCGCGGCTCCCACAGCGGAGACATGCTCCTAGTTTCCTCCAGCATTCTTCTGCTCTATGGCCCGCCTTGTCACAGTGCTTGCACACTATATTTGGTGGGGTAGTGGTGATGGAGAAGGGCTTGGTCTTCTTAAACTTCTGATCTTGTGAGGAAGTACCTCCATTACTAGGCCTCTTCTTGAAGTTGGGTTTAAAGGAACCCGAACTTGTAACTTGTTCTTTCTTGTCCTTCCCACGGATTCTATCAGATAGTTCCGTGGCATCTTCTAATAGCTGAGCTCGGCGCACTATCTCCGAATAGACTTGAATATCCATCGGCGCCAGTTGGGTAATATATTGGGGCCTGAGCCCATTAAGGAACCTCCTAGCTTTCATCTTCTCGGTGTTAACTAAGTGCTTAGCATACCAAGATAATCTAGAGAATTGTGCCTCGTACTCCGCCACCGATAATGACTGTTGCTTGAGTGCGGCAAATTCGGTAGCTTTCTTTTCTTGGACTCGGTCCGAAAAATATTTAGCGTTGAAATGTTCAACGAATTCTTCCCAAGTAACTTGGTCTTGATTTAAAGTAGCTTCTATTGATTCCCACCAGCATCGGGCATCCCTTTCTAACTGAAAGGTAGCTAATAAGGCTTTATCTTGATCCGTGCACTGCATAACACGGAATATACGCTCCGTCTCCCTGATCCAGTGCTCTGCATCGTCCGGATCAGTAGAACCCATGAATTTGGGAGGGTTCATATTCTTGAAGACTTGGTGGAGACTTCCGGCTCGTTGTGCACCTCCCTGTGCTACTTGTTGCCGCACCTGAGTCATGCCTTGAAGTGTACGCTGCATGTTGCGCCACTGGGCACGTTCGGCAGCCATCGTCCTATAATTACAATAACTAGATTAATACGTGATTTCCTTTGGAAGCTAGCATTTCTATGTTAACTTTATCCCTTGGTTCTACCCAATCTTACCGGTTAAAGGATTGTACCTATCCTTGGACTTGGGTTTCCTAGGAATTGAATACCCTAGGCTCTAATACCACAAAAATTGTCACGCCCCGAGAGCGGAAGATACCCGGAGACGCGTGACGAGTTTATATCAATCATGTCAATCAGAGTATTAGTGCATTCGACACCAAAATCAGAGATGCGCAAAAGTAAAGATAACCCAATCCTTTATTCCTTCATAAGAATATGTCTATTACAAACCTTTGAGATACTAACTAAAATAAAGGAAAAATATAAGGTTGACTCAAGAAAATATGAAAAAGACTAGATAACACGGAAGAAGCTCTATCTCTTTCACTCTTGATTTTCCCCATCCGTTTGAGTTCCCTCATCGTCGGACTTACCTGAAAAGTAGGGAAAACACTAAGTGAGCGAACGCTCAGTAGGAAATTATATCTCAAGAACTAGCAATGGGTTTAAGTAATTACATCTTTCATGAAGGCACTATAGCTATGCATGCTCGCATAAAACGATAAGATAGAGAGAGTGTTTAACAATAAGATAGAGACGAGAACTAGTCATGAACTTTCAAGAACTTATATCAAAAGATATCAAGATAGTCAAGCAAGTGTATTCATCATGTCATGTGGAAATTTGGCTATCACGTTCAAGCACGCAAGTATGCAATTTCCCTTTTTCGGGTCACGCAAGTCATGTAATATCAAGTCAAGTACAAGTACAAGATTTGTGGAATGTTCAATCAAGCTTGTCATGCACTTCGGTATAATGCCAATACCGTGATCAATCAACTCCCATGGGCACAAGTACTTTCGGGTGCTCCTCCCAGGACCAGATCGGGCCCTATATGCGCAGGCATTAATCATGTATTTTAACATCCACTTTTGTGTATAGCCAATATGGAATTTCAAGAATAAAGCTTGTAGGATAAACTTGGATAGAGTAGAGTCTAAAATATGACATTTGACATAGATATGCGATAATAACGGTACAATCACGATTATCGATAAAACTAGGTGGAATTGGTTCCCTAACTTGGGTACCATGACAAACAAGTATGGACGTTCTTTATATAAAATTGAGGTCCACAAGAACATCAAGTTTAATATAGAATTGGGGTTTACAAGAACATCATAACAATGTTGATATAGAAATGGGGTTTACAAGAACAGCATCAAATGGCATGATAACCTCATCCCATTAAGAGAATTCTCATGATACACACTTTGCATAACATGAGGGCCGGTATACCATGTTTCTATAGAGTGACATGGCAAAATAGCGTAATGGGTTTTTAGGGTACAACCAACTCAGTCGGCCTTGAGGGAATCCAAGGCTGCGAGGAGACTTACGGAGGTCTCTATGACTAACTCACTAGTCCAAAGGAACGGAATGTCCAATGGAGAGCTTGTATGTCAATGAGAATTAGTGGGTAAATGATAAATCATCATGAAACGTGGGACTATATTCACGGAACGGAATATAGTGCCGATTACATATATATCTACATATATATCAAACCCTCGGTTAACAGAAACAAGGAAAAACCATAATACAGAAAATAGCGACTTGACCAAAGTCGTGAATCACGTAATTAACGCCTTACAGAGGGGCGTTTATTTACAGATTTGACGACTTATACGTTAGTCGTCCCTTCAATATTTCTATTCTACAGAAAATCAATATTCTGGAATTTTAACAAAAACGCGCCCTGGACAGGGGCGTTACTTTTCAATTAACGCCCTGGTCTGGGGCGTCAGTTCAATAAGAGACGACCTTATGCAGGTCGTTAATTCAAAAATTTACCAATTTTCAGATAATAAAATTTCAGGAATAATTTATATAGTCAGGACCAGAAAAATAGCAGAATTCATTCATGATGAACATGCATTAGATTAGGTTCATGGTTTCATAGATATAGAATTTTAAACATGGTTAATTATCAATTTATATGAAATTGACGACTCCTAGGTAGGGCGTCAAAATAAGAATTAGCGCCCTTGTCAGGGTCGCTTATTTCAATATTTTACAGAAAACACTTAAAACCATGATGAAACTATATGTATGGATAACATATGATTCTATTAAGGATCTTAAATTAATTTGGGCTACGTTTCTTGAGAAAACCTACCTTTTGAAGTTTTTAACTGATGAACGGATGAAGGTTTGGAGAAGAAAATGATGCTCTGTTCTCGAACAGAGATAACTTGCAGGAGATGGACGAAGAATACCCGATCTTCAGTAAAAAGGGGTGATCGTCTTCTCAACACAGACAACCTGTATAGGAAGATGAGGAAGGAAAAGAACATCAACGTTCTTTCAACACACACAACCAAAAATAAAGAGGAAGAACATTACCTGTTCTTCACGTTGATGACAGCAGCAGCAGATCGCCAAATAGCGATCAAGGGTTGATTTAGGAGGATATTTATAGGATTTTAGGGATCCTAATAGGGTTAGAGTTGTATTGGAAGTAATACTTCCATGATAGAGTTCTTACCATATTCCACCTTCGACGTAGTTATCCAGAACTTGCCCTGGATAGACTCCTGGGTCGAACGAAACTCGATCTAAATTAACGTCTTAAGCGAGGGCGTTAATTTAAATTGACGCTTTGTCAAGAGTCGTGTCTTGTATAAAACGCGCCCAGGTAGAGGGCTTTACATTTACTTCCCCATTTGGCCGTTTGATAATTGACGCCTTGTTGTTTGGGCGTCCCTTTTTAATTAGCGCCTTACCTAGAGGCGTTTCTTAATGAAGTAGCGCCTTGACCAAAGGCGTTATTTCCATTCTGTCTTATTTTTATGCGTTTAGGCTTTCATCATCTAATTATTTATCTTTTATTTTAATTTGATTTATTTAAAATTCTTATTTTTATCAGGGTTGCTACAGGCCGAATCCGGCCGTTCTACGCCCCGTTCACTCCAAAACGAAGGGGAAACAACCCTAAACATAATAAAAGCCTTCCACAGACCGGAAGGGATCATTTTGACGCCAAAAACACAAGAAACAGGCGATTCTATCGAATCGACCCAAAATGAGTCACATGGGTTGCCGGGCTCACACCGGTCCCAAATGACCACCAATTGCGATAAAACCAGCGAGAATGGAATGCTGACATGCCAGGGGTTCAAATAAAACTAATCTAGTAAGAAATCGTCGCCGAAAGAGGCAAACTCATCTCACACCTCCCGAACATGCTTTCACCCAAAACGAGGTAAAACCCACTCGTTCTCGCACGGTTCGGCTCCAAATCGCGAGGAAATGCAGAACAAGAGTAGGGCGTCCATCTCCCTACCTCCACCGAAGTTCTAGCGCGCCGAAATTACTAAACCACGCCGAAATCGATCAAACGAACCGAACACGTCGGCTTTGAATCCACCGAGGGATCGCGCCAATGCCACGCTCCATTCATCGCCCCATCACGCGCCAGACCAACTCCACGACGTCCCTGCCTCGTCCACCTCGCCATGGTTGCGCGCCCCGCAGAGAGAGGAGAAGGGAGGAGAGAGAATGAGAGAGAGGAAGTGAGCGACGGTGAGGAGAGAGGAAGGAGAAAGAAAGAAGAAATAGAAAATAAATTAGGAAATTTTGCAATTTCCGTAAAATCCAATTTTTGGCCCGAAAATGCACTAATTCAGAGAAATACGGAAAAATAGTCTAAACGATCTTCGAAAAGAATGCAACGCAACTGTAGCGTCCTCGAGTCGATGAACTTAATAATAAACTCACCACGGGATTCCGTTACTAGTATGAGAGAAAAACCCACGTGGATCGTAAAACACAACTCAGGACCCACAAAAGTGATCCGAAACTCTCCAATAAAGATCCGAAAGACTCAGGGTCTTACAGAAGTAATGACCTTGCTTAGTCAATTAAATTCATGGCTGTCACACACACATGTACATAGTAGTTCTATCAAGCAGAAATCCACAAGGCAGTTGATCATTTAAACATAGTCACAAGTTAGAATCCAATTCAACGATGATGCTTGATTGGTACTAATATCAATTACTCAGCAGCTCGCACTGAATATACATCTCACCCACTAAGCAAATACTCTAACTCTGCATACTTAACTCCGAGATAAGTAACAGTATAGACCAATTGTTGACACATAAAAAAATAAAAAAATAATATATAAATAATAACGATGATGAAAATGAGAGGAAAAAAAAGAAAGAAGAGAAGATATAACAATGATAATAAAATGATAAAATAATAACAATATATATATATATAATGTCAACATATTTTTCCTACTAAATCATCTTATATTCCTTGTTTTTCAGGGATGAAGGAAGAGACAGAGGAGCACAAAAGGGTCAAGAAGGACGAGGTGGGTTACAAGAGCATTCAACGAACAGATTTCGAGAAGAGCCGTTGAAGCCCTTTACCCTGTGAGTACAATGGTGATGGGGGCATCTCTCACCCTTCACATTTTCCCCCAACTTTGATTGCTCGTCGGCATAGCTCCATTGTGTCCGTCATATTTTTCTGAATCGAGTCATGTAATTTTCATATTTTATTTGAGTCATGTCATTGTAATTTTCCTTTTATTTGAGTCAAGTACCTAGGTCATTCAGTCATCTACCTAAGTTTGAGTGTCATTAGGATTGATTAGGTTGTTATTGGGCCCAATTCATTGGGATGGCCCATGGGCGCCCCCACCTTCCTCGGTTATTCGTCATTGAGTCAAATGTCAGGGACTTTTTGTAAAATGTGGGTTGCCTATATATAGGACCCCATTCCCCTCATTTTGGACTAATGAATCAATGAATGAATTTTGAAATCCACCACAATTGTGAGCTTCTCTCTCTCTCTCTCTCCTTCCCTAAGGGGTGCACCCCCTACTCTCTCTCCTCCCCTCCCAACCACCTCCAACCCCCATCTACCCCATTGAAAGCCTCTACAACTTCCCACACCCTCACATTAAGTATCTCCAAGTCCCAATAGGGAACCCCCCAATCCCCACCTCACCTCCCAACTCCCAACTACCCCTCCCTCTTTCCCAAACACTTTTCCTTCTTCCCCATGCAACCCTCCACCTCCCAAGACCATTTGAGCTTGAAAATTCCCTTCCCTCCATAGCCCTTGGTCGCCCAAACCACCTCTCCCCTAGGTCAGGTCGCCCCTCCCCTTCCCTCCACTCCCACTCCACACCATTTGCCACCACAAGGTTACAACTTCATTGCAGGTCGTAGGCAGCAACTTTGGTCCTAGAAGCTGCATCATCTCCGACATTTCCCTAAATCTTCTGGTGGCAAGGCATACATCTCTGGAAAGGTCGTCCAGAGAGCTTTCCAAGAAAGGTGGTTTCGTCCTCATCCGAGCACCGTGCTGATCGGGAGGCCCTTTCCTCCTCAACTGTACAAAGCTACTCTGGCAGGAGACCAGAGCCAGAGTGGAAGCTCGACTGCGACGAACCTGTTGGGAATCTGATCAAGAGTTATTCTACAAAAATCTTCTACTACGAGTTTTCTTTCATCCCTAAGAAGCAGAGCCCAGTTTGGAGACAGGACCTGAGAGTTATCATTTTTTCTTCCCCGGGTATGCGGTTCTGCTTCCACTCAGTCTGCACCGACCCTGCCACAGTGTTCAGAGTCTACCGGCCTGCTCCGACAACATTTGGCTTCTCCGTCAGTCTTGCTTCGAAGAGGACTCGTCCACGGTTCCAGAGACTTTGGAGGCACCTGATTCCAAGCTCGGGAGCGGTCGTGGCATCCTCTGCTTCCTGATGCTGAGATCCTGAGACAGTCAGAACTGTTAATCTGCTCCCATGTTCAAGCTCCTACTCCGACCAACACCGGTGCCCAAAGAAATTATCAAAATTCAGGCATCATCCCGGCCCAGCTACGAGAAATCTCCAAGTGGTTTCGTCATCGGAAACATTCTGGAGTGTCCACAGCGTCTAGAGGACCAACTATCTATCTTGAAGAGCAGAGGGTGGACAACATCGGCATCGGCTACCGTTCTTTACTTCTAGCTTGGTTTCTCCCCTCCCCGCTTGGCCGGCTGAAGGCCCCTCCCTGCGTGGAGGTAGTGTTTGAGTGTAGTCACTGGCTTCCCTTCCCCAAGATTCCCCCCCTTGCATGGGGTGTAGTGCATGTAATCTGAAATTTCAGGTTGAAGCTTCTCCGGCGCGGCGTGCAGGTAAGCCCACGCTTCCTCGCTCGCCCTCGTCTCCGGCCGGGATCGGTGTCTTCACACCGATCAGGTGAGCCACTAAACACTCCTCTTTGCTGGATTCCTTTGCTTAATTAGTATTGCATTTTGGTGCCGTCGGCGTTAAGAGAGTGCCCGAACCCGAATTATCGTTTAATTGTGTGGCTACCGCAGGTGAGTTGTGAGAGTGATCATTTAACCCAAGCCTTTGGCGTGCTGACCGCCCGTGAATTTGGGCAACCCCTGACCCATAGGGGTCCTTCCCAAGCCAGCCGTACCCTTGGAAACCTCCGGTCCAACCTCGGACCCTCACCCCATCGCCGGTCCACCTACGGACCCGAGTGTGCCAACGTGAGTGAGTCCGCTTGTGTGACATTGCCAAATTGTTGTGTTGCTTGCAATTTAGGTCCTAGGTTGTGTCACATCAAATTAGTATCAGAACAAGTTCACAACTTGTCTCTATCAAGTTGGTCCTAGGGCGTGTTTATGCATTTAGAGTCCTCGGTTGCATCTCTTTGGTCCACTAGCATGACCACCTCTTACCGACCTTACCCATCGGCCCTCTCCATAAGTCCAAAACCCCAAGGGATGCCTACCACTAACACACATGACCTCCCTGGCCATGTCAACTACCTCATGAAGGCCTTGACCCATGCCAATCAGCGGCTTGATAACCTATCAGGTCGACTCGACCAAATAGGAGAAAATGGGCCCACCCCATGGGCGGATGATAGTAGGGCTCCTCCCCCACCTCCCATCATTGATGGAACTCAACCTAGTGACTATTTAGATTGGGAAGTCTCGATGGACCATTACTTCACTTGGTATCCCATGACCGAGGATGAGAAAGTCCGATTTGTGAAATTGCAACTTACCAAACGGGCCCAAACTCATTGGTTGAAAATTGAAGGCTTAAGAATAATTAGAAGGGGAGCTCCCCTCACAACATGGGGGGACATGGAGGAAAAACTTAGGGCTAGATATATTTTCCCCTCCCATTCCGAACACCAAATCCCAAAGAGCATTTTAACTCCTTCATTTCCCCTTGGCCAACCCAAGACCCTAATCACGCATTCCCCACCATTTCCCACCTCTCCTACTCCAACCACAACATCTACATCCTACATCCAAGTCCTCACCACAACCATATGTCCACATACCCAATTGGACCCTATGTCCACCCCTCCATCGAAGCCCATGATGGCCACCACCCTCCAACCCAAAATCCCTCACCAAACCCATACCCCACAAAACCCCTTGGCCCCCACCACTACCCCTCCATCACCCCCTAAAAGGGACCCACCTCCCAAAACAAATCAAACCAAGCCTCTGCACCCACTCCACCTTCCTCTTCCAACCCCAATCTTACCCCAACCTAGGCCACCACTACTTCCACTTCCAACCTCAATCCAAGTCCGACCTCGTTCACCACCCCAGATGCACCATGTGCCGATCATCATCACCCCACCCACAAAGTACCTACCCACCTCCTTGGTAGAAGAACCCATAATCCTGGCACCCTACCCCATAGTGGTGAACACCCCGAATCCAACCCCCACTTTGAAAGACACACATGCCCAAGATGAGGACAAAACCTTGCATCTTCACTCTATGCCCTCTCCCCTAGTAGGGAGTGAACTCATCATAATTGGGTCCTTGGCTAAATGGTTAAAAGAGAGCCTAGCTCACCCGATCATGGCCTACCCTCCCTTGGAGCGACACCTCCCCATAGTGCCCTTCAACTCCTATCGCACCACCATCCAATCATCTTATCAAGTGGAGACACTAGGGGACCTTATCAAGGGCTTAGCTTGGCAATTTGAGTTGACCTGTTTGTTGACCCCCATGGCCCACCAATCTAGGAGCCTTGACCTCCTACACCTTTGTGTCGGGTCTATCACCTCGGTTTGCACCATTAGTTGCTACACTAGCGACCTCCTCCTATTCCTCCCTACACCCGATGAGCTCGACCTTCTCCTCAATTTGGAGTTTATTATATCAGGTAGAAAGCCAAAACCTCCCTTCATAGCCGATCCACCCACTAAGAACTTCGGCCCAATCATTTTATTAGAAGAGGATGATCCAACACCATATTGTGAGGACCTTGAGGATGTTGAGATGAACTTAGAGCTCCTTTCTCCCGGGTACACTTATGTTGATCCTTTTGACCCCTCCCAATGGGAACCCGGGAACCCATGTGATCCACCCACATCACTTATCACCCACTCCTTCCTACCCTCACCCACCATGTTGGGCCAAGCCCACCTCTCCCAAGTCCCAGGCGACACAAGGGTAGCTATGACTAAGGAAGATCTACACCTAAGGAACAAGGAGATGCCTCTCCCCATGATGTCCACCTTCCTTGACCCCTTTTTTGAATGGAAACTCCAATGCCAAACCATACCCCAACACATCAAAGTCATTTTCAGGTTAGGAAAACATGTGACTTGGCACCTCGAACCACTTGGCATGATTCATAAGTCGGGTACATTCATTCATATCACCCACATGTTAAGTCGGAAACATGAGTGGTCCATATTCGGATGTAATGGTCCGCCTTCATTCATCATGAGTCTTAAGCATGTTAGGATCATTCATGGATGTCCGGGTCCTCCGGCACTCATCACACCCACGCATGAGAGGGACACCTATGGATGCCCCGGCCCTCCCACACCCTTCAAAGTCTCCATGGCATCACTGCATGATTGGTCTACGTATGGTTGTCCTGGCCCCCCTTTGCATATCATTCATCTCCCACTCACACCGCATCATAGTACTTGGCATGAGCATTTAAGCAAGCAAACCACAACGAGCGGTGAGGTTCATAATGAGCGGTCAACAACTCACGAGTGCCACTTTGGATTCCAAGTAGGCAACCCTACGATGGTGGCTTTGGAATGGCTCTATCTTACGGTCACCTCCAAATCGAGGGCACGAGGACTTGGACCTTCCATGTTCCGAGTGGCTTTGGCAACCTGGCTTACGGGTTGGATTTACCGATGGGATCTTGGGATATACCTCACTTTTTACGTGGCAGATCTAGCCCCCCTAAGGGCACCGCGGTGGATCCCAGTGAGCACTTTGAGCCTACCCACACCTTTATGAGTGACACCCTCGGAGAGCCTCCTCATATCAGCTTGAGAGTCCGACGTGTGCACACGGAGGTAATACTAAGCAAGCAGGGTACCATCGCCAGCAAGAGGGTGTGCCCGAGCCACCTTGAGAGGATGAAGAGCAGTCCCCGGCTAAAGACGCGAGGTTGAGTTTGGAGGTTGTGGCTCACCCGGAGCTACATTGGAGGACCTCTTCCCCGGCGGACCTATACTCGACGGAGTCGAGTTCTTCGCACCCCGGGGGTATGATGGGGGCATCTCTCGCCCTTCACATTTTTTCCCAGCTTTGATTGCTCGTCGGCATAGCTCCATTGTGTCCATCATATTTTTCTGAATCGAGTCATGTAATTTTCATATTTTATTTGAGTCATGTCATTGTAATTTTCCTTTTATTTGAGTCAAGTACCTAGGTCATTCAGTCATCTACCTAAGTTTGAGTGTCATTAGGATTGATTAGGTTGTTATTGGGCCCAATTCATTGGGCTGGCCCATGGGCGCCCCCCACCTTCCTCGGTTATTCGTCATTGAGTCAAATGTCAGGGACTTTTTGTAAAATGTGGGTTGCCTATATATAGGACCCCATTCTCCTCATTTTGGACTAATGAATCAATGAATGAATTTTGAAATCCACCACAATTATGAGCTTCTCTCTCTCTCTCTCTCTCTCTCTCTCTCTCTCTCTCTCTCTCTCTCTCTCTCTCTCCTTCCCTAAGGGGTGCGCCCCCTACTCTCTCTCCTCCCCTCCCAACCACCTCCAACCCCCACCTACCCCATTGAAAGCCTCTACAACTTCCCACACCCTCACATTAAGTTTCCCCAAGTCCCAATAGGGAACCCCCCAATCCCCACCTCACCTCCCAACTCCCAACTACCCCTCCCTCTTTCCCAAACACTTTTCCTTCTTCCCCATGCAACCCTCCACCTCCCAAGACCATTTGAACTTGAAAATTCCCTTCCCTCCATAGCCCTTGGTCGCCCAAACCACCTCTCCCCTAGGTCAGGTCGCCCCTCCCCTTCCCTCCACTCCCACTCCACACCATTTGCCACCACAAGGTTACAACTTCATTGCAGGTCGTAGGCAGCAACTTTGGTCCTAGAAGCTGTGCATCTCCGGCATTTCCCTGAATCTTCTGGTGGCAAGGCATACATCTCTGGAAAGGTCGTCCAGAGAGCTTTCCAATAAAGGTGGTTTTGTCCTCATCCGAGCACCGTGCTAATCGGGAGGCCCTTTCCTCCTCAACTGTGCAAAGCTGCTCTAGCAGGAGACTAGAGCCGGAGTGGAAGCTCGACTGCGACGAACCTGTTGGGAATCTGATCAAGAGTTATTCTACAAAAATCTTCTACTACGAGTCTTCTTTCATCCCTAAGAAGCAGAGCCCAGTTTGGAGACCAGACCTGAGAGTTATCATTTTTTCTTCCCCGGGTATGCGGTTCTGCTTCCACTCAGTCTGCACCGACCCTGCCACAGTGTTCAGCGTCTACCGGCCTGCTCTGACAACATTTGCTTCCCCGTCAGTCTTGCTTCGAAGAGGACTCGTCCACGGTTCCAGAGACTCTGGAGGCACCTGATTCCGAGCTCGGGAGTGGTCGTGGCATCCTCTGCTTCCTGATGCTGAGATCCTGAGACAGTCAGAACTGTTAATCTGCTCCCCTGTTCAAGCTCTTACTCCGAGCAACACCGGTGCCCAAAGAAATTATCAAAATTCAGGCATCATCCCGGCCCAGCTACGAGAAATCTCCAAGTGGTTTCGTCATCGGAAAAATTCGGAAGTGTCCACAGCGTCCAGAGGACCAACTATCTATCTTGAAGCGCAGAGGGTGGACAGCATCGGCATCGGCTACCGTTCTTTACTTCTAGCTTGGTTTCTCCCCTCCCCGCTTGGCCGGCTGAAGACCCCTCCCTGCATGGAGGTAGTGTTTGAGTGTAGTCACTGGCTTCCCTTCCCCAAGATTCCCCCCCTTGCATGGGGTGTAGTGCATGTAATCTGAAATTTCAGGTTGAAGCTTCTCCGGCGCGGCGTGCGGGTAAGCCCACGCTTCCTCGCTCGCCCTCGTCTCCGGCCGGGATCGGTGTCTTCACACCAATCAGGTGAGCCACTAAACACTCCTCTTTGATCAATTTTTTTGCTTAATTAGTATTGCATTTTGGTGCCGTCGGCGTTAAGAGAGTGCCCGAACCCGAATTATTGTTTAATTGTGTGGCTACCGCGGGTGAGTTGTGAGAGTGATCATTTAACCCAAGCCTTCGGCGTGCTGACCGCCCATGAATTTGGGCAACCCCTGACCCATAGGGGTCCTCCCCAAGCCAGCCGTACCCTTGGAAACCTCCGGTCCAACCTCGGACCCTCACCCCATCGCCGGTCCACCTACGGACCCGAGTGTGCCAACGCGAGTGAGTCCGCTTGTGTGACATTGCCAAATTGTTATGTTGCTTGCAATTTAGGTCCTAGGTTGTGTCACATCAAATGGCCGCCGAGGCCCATAGTCATGCATATGGTGAATGGGCTGCCGAGGCCCACCAATTGCCCATCATCTAAGGACGGCGCCGAGGTCCATGGTCGAAGAGTAGCGCGCCGATGTCACTAGGCAGAAGGTGCCAATGAGCAAAAGTCACCCGGTTTGAGTAAGGCGTGCCGATGGGTTAAGGGCTTGAAACCTGTTATAAAAGGCCTTCATTCGAGGCAGTAGGGTCCCCAGGGGGCAGAGTTGGTGGCGGCCTACTGAGCGAGCGAAGAAAAGAGATTTGCGAGAGAAGAAAGAAAAGAAAAAGAAAGAGAGAGAGCCAGTCAGCAAAGAGGAAGAAGAGAAGGGGGAGCTATCTGTGAGCAGAGGAAGGGGGCGCCGTTGTTGCTGCCGTCCGACGTTGTTCCTTTATGGCTTATATTTGTATCTTGGCGATGCTTGATTTTGTATAAATGGAACATCTGTTGATGCATGAGATTTTCTTGTGTTGCTGTAACCAAATCCCTTTGATGTTCGCCTGTGTGCTCCCATCATTCTATCTCAAATTTCTATAGCTCCGGTTTACGTTTCTTTCGTTTAACCCTGGGCGATGGCCTCATGGCTACTATGACTTCGCAGAGATAGTGGGAGTATTATCCCATCTATCAATGACATTCGCGAAGGCATTGCTACACTCCGGGAATACTGAGTTCTGGTGCTTACTCCATGAGCTCTACTGTGAGTAGTCAAAGTCATTTACCTCTGATACGAGACGGGAGCCCGAGACAGCTTATCTCGTGGTTTTCCTGTCCCCCAAAGCATGAGGAAAAGTAATTTTGCCTGGCCCCATTCTGGTGTTTGTGTTCTCTTGATGATTTTCTGTTCACTCAGAGGAGCTCAAACCCAACCACTTCCATGAAATTCTAAACCCCAGAGCCCCCTTTCGGCTAGCCTCGGCGCACGCTGCTCTCGGCGCCAAACCCGCATCGATTACCAGACGCGCCGAGACTCTCCTTTTCATTTCCGCGCCGAGTGCTCACTGCCGCCGAGTAACAAGGCCGTCACTCCGCCACATGCATGCATAAAGCATTTAACTTCCGATATACGAGTTCCCTCGTTATCCAAACCCCCGTCCACTTCATACACATATTAGTAAAGGCTCATGGCCATCAAATAGAATAAGTATATATATATATATATGCAAACCCATCCCGTATGTGTGAATATATATATGGGCTCATTTATTAATCTCATGCATATAGCTCGGTTTACCTCATTCTAAAATACAACCTGCTGCCATATACATACATATGAGTATGTGAACCCTTGATGAATGCATAAAAATGTTCCCCAAGTTGCATGGGACCCATTACATGAAAGCCCCTCCTTGGTCGACCCATATTTAAATATGTACACTGAATGCATACCTTTGCTTATCCTTAAATGACCAACTAACCACCATTAGTCTTTGATACTCACATTGGCCATGCATACATGAATGTGTATACGTACACATATCTATAAGAATAAATGCATGCATTTTTATGGATCAATTCCGTTGGGCCATTTATGTCCAATTCTGTGGGAAGCGGGGGAGCTACACTAATGGGGTTTTATCCCTACATTTATTTCAATCTGGGTTTCCGATTTCCCTCTTTCATCCCGTCGGGCCACAGAGTTCTGCCACTGCATGTTCTCTGCTGGTTCCCTTAGGGGAATATTAATAAGGCGCCACGATTAGTGGACACTATCCCGCTGAATTCTGATCCTTTTGGATCTCGGGCTACGCCCATCTTTCCTTTGGCTTCCATCTCGGCACTCGTAGATGGATGTCCTATACTCCCCTTTGGCACAGTCCAAAATAAGGGGAGATGCTGCCGAAATTCATTCACGATCCTTGCTTTGTCATATCGTGAAATGTTTTTCGTTAAACTGATGAATCAACCCCTACTGTATGGCAGAGGCCTGAGACAGACTATCTCATGGCCCTTTGCCCACTGTACAAGGGGAACATAATCATTATGAGATTTCCCGTTGATTGTCACATGGTCTCCCTAGACCTTCTATGGATGAATTTATCCTCCCCTTTCAACTTACCTAAACATCATTGCCAGAGCCCATGAAGCCCTGATTAACCATGAGATTCCCCAAAATCCACAGCCTCAAAGCCCTCAAAATCCCTAAAGAATCCCTCTTATCGGCACCATATAGCCTCCCGGTGCAGCCCTCTCTCGGCGTGAGTTTCGCGTCGAGTGAGGGGCGCGCCGAGACACTAGTCGCGCCGACCTCACACCATGCCGATTCCCTCCTTTATGCTCACTGTCGTGCCGAATCTGTCGCGCCGAGGCTCCACCGCGCCAATTTTCCTTCGTGCCGATTCCTATCCGTGCCGGTTCATCTCAGCGCCGACGATTATGCAAACACTCAACTTCCCAGCAACCTTGATGAGCCCTAAACTAAGTCTAAACCCAATGTCCCAACCTCATTAGCCTTCATGCCAACCTTCATCATATCATGGGGAATCACGGTTCTTCATCCAAGTCTAAGGGAGCTAAATTAATGGGGTTTTACCCCCACATTATACCATTTGACCGCGATGTTTTCTTATAACCCTACTGACTCTTGGAGTTCTGCCACTGCATGTCCTCCAATAGTTTCTTAAGGGGATATCAATAAATACCATGATAATGGACATTGTCCCGTCGCATCTAGATCCTCTTGGATCTCGGGGTACGCCCACCTTTCTTTTGGCGTCCATCTCGGCACTCCGTGGATGGATGTCCTATATTCCCACTTGGCATAGACCAAGATAAGGGGATATGCTGTCGGATTTATTCCGTATATTATTATCATATCTTATTTTGCATAATCACATGCATCTCCTATCCTGCGAATGAATGAGCATACCTATCATATTGGTTTTGCCCCTGGGACTTTGGCGATTAATCAAGGGTTATCCTTCTTTGGAAGGACGTAATTAAAGTCATAGCCTTTATGGTATGACGGACTTCCGGTCCCGACTCAGACTTCACAATCGACTGACTGAGTCAGATCGAGCGCACGCCCGGTGGGACTGAGTCTCCCTTCATCTCTTCGCCAAAGTAGAAGGCCTAGAGGCCTTCCCCAAAATACTGATCGTTTGCTCATTCTGATTTGCAGTGATCTCAATGGCTGGCAGACTTACTGCGCTTGCATTCGGCCCTCAAGTGGTCGCTACCCACGCGAAGCACGGGTACCTGGCGGTGCCCACTACTTTCAAAACTCTGCCACCAGTGGTGGGGTTCCCTAACTTTCTCGGAGTCACCTTCACCGGCTTGCTTAGGATCGAATATGAGGAAGCTGACAAGATTGTTGCGGCCAAGGCCGTAGCCCCTGCAAAGGCGAGCTGTCCGCGAAGAACCACTCCGTCTCGCCATACTATCTCATGCTTTGTCCACCACATGGACCACCATGCTGTCCCCGCCAGTGACAAGGCATCCGGGCGCAAGAAGAAGAAGAACCAAAGAAGAAGAGTTGTTGCTGTTTCCCGAGGCCGACTCTCGGCTTCTGGGAAGTCTGTTCTAATTGGTGGCGTTCGTGTTTATCTGAACGGCCGCCGTGCTGAAGCTTTGCCGGATCATATCATCCCGGTAGTTCCCGTTCACAATGCCTTCCAGGCATTAGCAAGCCAGAAGGCCAATCTAGACATGGATGTTCGGGGGAAGCTAGCTCCCAAGCTACCAAAATTCAAGCAAATTTGGGTTCTCAAGAGGACCCGGGGCCCAGTTTCGACCCCGCAAGATTCAACATCAACTGTCAAGGACCCCATGAGTGGGGGCAATAAAGCTGCACCAAAGGAAGAAGAGGCCATGCCAGTAGCCTCTCTGCCCGCTCATAGGGTCTATGCCAGGCAGACCAATGTTCTCCGACGTTCGACAAGATCAAACGGAGCTACTAGACTATCGCGGCACTCCTACATGCCGTCGATGCAAGACCAACTGTTAATTTCTGCCCTCTCTCCAGGGCATAATCAAGAAGGAATGGCCCAGGTGGTCCGAAATAACTTCTATGGCTTGGAAAGTTCTTCCATAAGTCGGCAAAGGCTACTCCGCGCCATCAGCACCGAAAGAAAAGAAGAACTTTCCCTAGTCAAGTACTCTGAAGTTTCTCCACAGCATAAAGAGAATAAAAGGATATCAATGTTTGAAAAGTCAACCTTCCCTAGTCAAGTCAAGAAGATAGTCTGGGGGCAAAGAAAAAGAATCCAAGTCTTCACTTGCAACATGGCAGGGGTGGCTAGTAGATATGGGGCCCTACCCGAAGAGTCGGAAGAGTTGGCCAAGTTAGCTAAAAGGCCTGGGCTAATGACAAGAAGAGGCAAAGCTGCAAGAGAAATGCTTGAAGCAGCCAAAGAGAAGCAAACTATCACTACTTCGACTGCCGACATGGTGGCTTCTGAAGAAGAAGAGATTACTCTGCCAGCCTCGTTTGAAGATGTTTTGGGCGAAGCATTCAAAGGTACATCTTCTATGGCAGCGTAAGACCCAACTATCTTAATGATGCTACAAAATTACCAGCAAGAGATTGAAGCCTTGAAGAGGCAACTGAATGAAAGAAATGAACAAGCCCCTTTTCCCTGGCAACAGTGCATGCATACTGAATCATCCCGGGAAGTTCCTAACCCGGTCAATGCTACACCCCAAACTACTTCTCAAGCAACATGCTATGGCAAGGCCGCTCTTCCGCCACATTCCCTACAGCCACCCTTGGTGCAACCAGCTCTTCCACCAGTGCAACAGTTGCCACCAACGGAGCCGTCGGCACCTCATGTCGAAGCTCTACTCACTCCCTCTATAAAGCATCCTGCACATCGCCACCCGGCACCGGTGAACCCAACCGTGGTAAATAAATCAATGGTGGAACAACTAATTGAAATGAAGCTGGCCGAGAGGACAGATGGTGATATCAGCACTTTTGATGGTTACAAGGTACCATATCCGCCGCAGTATGCCGCAAAGAGGCTCCCGCCTGGCATCAACAAGCCGCCCAAGTTTGAAAAGTTCAACGGGCATGGCTCTCCTAAAGAGCATATTGCTTACTATATGACAGTAATGGGCGATCTGGCAACAGATGAAGCCTACCAGGTAAAATTCTTCGGGTCCTCACTGACAGGCCCGGCTTTTGAATGGTATTCTAATCTGCCGACCGGCTCTATAAGCGACTGGGCAGCTATGCAACGGAAGTTCTGAGAGCGGTTCCATGTTGCTGAAAGAGTGGTCACACTGGCCGAGCTGTATGCCTCCAGGCAAAGACATGACGAGTCAGCCCTAGAGTACATCAAAAAATGGTGGAATCTCAGTATGAGATGCAAGCGGTCGCCACATCCAGAAGATGCGGTGCACATATGCAAGCAGAGCCTGAGGCGAGAGATCCTCGGGAAGCTGATCGGAATTGAAATACGGTCTTTCGACCGGCTAAATAATATGGTCGCGGAGATTGAAGCCTTCATCTCCAACTCTCCATCTACTCCAACTGCTACAAGCCAAAAGGGCAAGTCTATTGACAAGTGGCCATCGCCCAAGGAAGTTCACACAATTGACTTCAAAGCATTCAACCAACAAGAAGAAAAAGAAGAAGGAGTGGCTAACCCTCCAACCGCTAAGCTAGCTGAGCAGCAAGAAGTCCCGTCCTTGCGGGCCAAGATGAAAAAATTCTACTCTTTCCCCAAGGAGAGGACTCGAGTCCTCTTCGAGTGGGCTGTCGCAAACAACAAGGTTACTCTACCAAAGCCGAAGAGGCCGGAAGATGCTAGAAAGAAAGACCATCCTCGCTACTGCCCATATCACCGAATGGTTGGGCACCATATTGAAGATTGTTACGTCTTTAAAGATGATATTGAAAAGCTAATCAGAAGAGGGGAGCTACAACAGGGCGACTATAAGGTTGATCCTCCTCGCCCGCATGAGCTACCTGCTATGGAAAGAGCAATCAATACAGTGTCTCTATGCCAGCTGTCGTCTCAAGAGACAACCAGAGTTCACTTCACACACCAGGTGCCAACTACAAAAAGGCAAGAGAAGAATAAGCCAAGAGACAGAGAGAGTGGCGTTGTCCTCTCCTGTAATACCCTATCGGCTTGGCCCAGTGCGAGCCGAGCTGCTGAAGAAGATGACGAAGAAATATGCTATACACCAGCAAGGGCAGGTCAAGCTGCAACATTTATTTCTCACCATCAACCTCATGAAGGGTAGGGGTATCCTCCACCGCCTGCTGAAGAAGCATGCTATTATACCCCTCCTCAACATGAGAGCATGGGGGCAAGAACATCAACTCATACAGGACCATACGTGTCCCGTGTCGACAATAAAATGTTGCCAGTCCCACCTGGAATCAGCATGGGAAACAGCACTCCCAGCTCCTACCAAGCTAACTCCGCTCTGATGATGGATCTCTATCAGAAAATACAAGAAGTAGAGACACTAAGAAAAAGATTGACTGAGATGGGCTTACTCCCAGTCACACTCGGGCAGGCAGGACCCTCATCCGAAGCCCTACAAGGTGGCGCTAAATCATTTGAAGCCTCACTGCAACTAGCTATGCCACAGTCAACACAAGGCCACGACGGGAAGACCCGCCCACGGCAGCTATACCACGCGGCCCCCGCGTACCGCTCAGCTCTCCAGGCACATCAGGGGGCAGCTTCCACGCCTCATGCAATGCCACCTCTACAATCAGCTGGCTTACGTCGGAATCCAGCAGTGACAGCCATAACAAACAAGCCAGTAATAGAACAAGCAACTGAGATAAAATCCGCTGAGGAAGAAGTCACCAAAGCATAGTTATATATGATCCAACAAAAAGATGATGAGTCTACTTCAGACTACATTCAACACTGGAAGAATCTCAGTGCGAGATGCAAACATCCGCCAAGCTACAATGTCACGCCCCGAACAAGGCGAAAATATCGGGACGTACAGTTAGAGACACGCTGGCAAGAGAGAGAACTAATCTAAAATAATACACAAGTGCTACAAGATGGAAATACTAAATGATCATTAACAAACCACAACTGATACAATAACCTCAAGTTCAACTTAATACAACTGGAATAATCAATCACTAAAGCTCAATAACATGACTGAGACTAAATGCTCTCCAAAACACAACTAAAAGTAAGATAACACACTACTAACACACTAGAACTGATACACTCAAGACATCACTCCTGCCCTTCCCCATCGGTAAGTGCGTCACCTGAACAGCCTGGAAAAGGGGGAAAACACAACTATGAGCTGACGCTCAGTAGGAAATAACAGACAGGTATAAGTGATTAACAGTTTAATTACATTTTAAAATGTCATGCTACAATTGATAAAACAATAAAAAGATAACGATGATATCACGAAACAAAATTCAAAGATCTTGCAAGGTCAAGAAATATAATGAATAGAATGGTAAGACAAGAATTTACTACAGGAGATAACGATAAAAAGTTGGCCATATCAAGATAATTCAAGTCATGTCAAGCACGTATGTAATTTCATTTCCACGTCCAAGTAATCAACAAGTAAAGTAACAACAAGTAGAGTATAGAACAGTGAAGAGTGGAAAGTGAAAAGTAGTAGAAAGTAATGTAGAGAGTAGTGGACAGTCCTAGATTTAACACATGTCAAGTACTGGTGCCAAATGCCACACCTAGTCATTCACCTCCCCGGGGGTACACGTAGTGTTCGGGCACTCTTCCCAGGACTTGACCGAGCCCTTAATTGTTTGCCAAGCATTGATTTCTTTGGATCAAAGATCCCACGAATCTAGACTTCCACAGTTTATGGCCAGAATTCCAAGGTTTAAACTAAGTAGCAATAACAACTTCAAGTAGGAAAGAGATTCATTTCCAGAATTTTAAGGTAAGTATAATCATCAAGGAGATCGAAACCAAGTCACAACAAGAGTTAATCGTGATGCGCTACTGTAAAACAGCAGCAATCAAACAAGCTAATCAACATATTAATCCTAATCACCAAGTTAAGATATCATGATTAACCATTATCATTTGTATTAGCCAAAGTGCCAACAAGCTAGAACAAGTTGTCGAGGTAAAGAACAAGCTCTCACAGCGGTGAAATAGAATGCATTATCAGGGGTTTTAGTTACACCATTAATCATTAATTATGTGAGTTTCTATTTAACCAATGTAAGTGTTGTAATGGAGATGGTAAACATCGTGTTTTGTACTATGTTTGCAAGAAAGGACCAATGCAAATTTGAAATCAAGGGGGGTACATGAATAGGTCAATTGTTCTTCAAAAATATAATTTTAGTGGGTCTAAGTTAAATGGGTTGATTCCCCACTGATTCGGATCCATCTTCGGGTCGCAAAATGATGAAAATCGGGTTTCTGGTGTACGGGTCGACCCCTGGGGTCGACCCCTGAAAAATTGGGGTCTGGAAGCTGAATGGGTCGACCCCTGGGGTCGACCCTAGCAATTTCTGAAGATGGGTCGACCCCTGGGGTCGACCCCCATGCAGGGAGCTGGATGGGTCGACCCTTGGGGTCGACCCCCATGCAGGAACAGGAGGGGACGACCCCTGGGGTCGACCCTCGGGCCTACAGGGTTGCCCAAAAAATGGGTCGACCCCTGGGGTCGACCCCTGCAAGAACAGCAACGTGAGTTGCCACCGAAAACCACATGAACTCATCCAAATGGGGTCCAATTGAGTTGAAATCAAAACCACATGATCTAGGAATATTAATAGACATTCTAGGGTCATAAAACTACAATTTTGAAACACGAATTGTTACAGAAATTGATTGAATCTCAACTTATATATGGTAATTTCATGAAAACCCTTGTTCTTGACCCACTTCTACTAAATCATGCAATTCTCTTAACATACACAACGGAATTTAGGGCTTTTGGTGTCAAAAGAAAGCTGACTCGATTATGAATCCAACCATGTATGGTATGCTACATGAAGATCAAGATACATGACTCAAAATTAGCCCGTAATCAAGCTCTGACTTAAAGGAACACTATATGAATTATGTTCTAGGTATGCTCTTACAAAATTTTGAAATTCACGAGGCATGCTCAATGGAATTTGGGGCTTTCTACGTTAAATGAAAGATAATAACATGCTGATTATATCATGTAAGTTAATTAGAGTTTGGTTGTTAGATCCTACCTCAAATCGGAGAGAGAAAACTCAAACCCTAGAATGAAGAACACTTGGACAGCACCTTAGAAAACCCGTGATAACTCACTCCACACCTGATGAAAATTGGGGCTTTCAGTCCCAATGGATAGATCTCGACGAGATGCACAACTTGCTATACTCATGATCAAAATTTGGTTGAGAATTCCTACCTCAATCGATGGATCAAAGAAGGATGAAGGGAAGCCAACGGCCTGCTGACCCACCTCCACAAATCGAGCTAGATCTCCCCAGATCTGAAACTTCAGTGAACCCCACAGCAGCCAAATGAAAGAAGACTCGTAGGGCTTCATTTTGATAGCTCATAGAGCTTCTGGAGCCTTCGGAGTTGGGAGTATTCACTGCTGCAAGCTACGTGTTTAGAGACGGCGCCGAAATCCTTGACTTGACCAAACTATGTCGGCAGCACGTTTTGGGGCTAGGTTTACCTCAAATTGATTGAGGGTAAATGTTCCTTACATTGTGGCCTTCCATTTGCCACTGATTTCAGTTCATTTGGTTGAGTATTCAAGTCGAATTTCGTGTTTTAATCTAAGGGTTAGGTATGGGTCAAAAGTGTGCACTTTTGGGTTTAAACTCTAAATAGATCTTACCACGGATTTACAATGGCTTAATGCCAGAAGGAAAAGTTGTTATCTACCTCGACCTTAACATATTTACTATTTTTACATATTTTTCTAAGGTAGTCGAATTTTCACTCATACTATTTCTAACGAATTAAATATTAATAAATCTGAAATTCAATTATTAATTCAATAAAATTCTATTCTCAATTAAGAAAAGCTAAATAAGAAATATTGGGCTCAATTAAATAATTTGGGGTCTTACACCCTCCCCTACTTAAAGGAATTTGGTCCTCCAAATTCACTACACTAAAACTGAGAGTAGAAAAAGATCGCTCACCTAGAATAGATCGGGATACCGCTTTCGCATAGTCTCTTCAGACTCCCATGTAGCTTCTTCGGTCCCACGCCGACTCCACTGAATCTTGACCATCGGTATCGAACGATTCCGGAGTTGCTGTTGCTTCCGGTCCAGAATCTTGACAGGTCTTTCCTCATAGGTCAAATCTTCCTTCAGTTCAAAATCCACCTGCTGAATGATATGAGTGGGATCGTACACATATTTCCGCAACATAGACACATGGAAAACATTGTGTACGCCAGACAAATGCGGTGGTAAATCCAGTCTATATGCCACCTCTCCCACTCTATCTAGAATCTCGAATGGACCAATGTACCTCGGACTCAGCTTGCCATGAATGCCAAATCTTCGGATCCCTCTCGTCGGAGAGACCTTTAAGAACATATGCTCGCCAACCTGAAATTCCAATGCTCTCCTTCTGTTGTCGGCATAACTCTTCTGTCTTGACTGGGCTACTTGTAACCGGTCTCGGATAACACGGATGTTCTGTGATGATTCCGAAACAAGATCTGGTCCAAGCCACTGTTTCTCGCCTACCTCGTCCCAACACAACGGGGAACGACAACTTCTACCATATAGTGCTTCAAAAGGAGCCATCTGAATACTAGACTGATAGCTGTTATTGTAGGCGAATTCAATTAATGCCAAATGCTCACTCCAATTACCACCGAAATCAATCATGCAAGCTCGCAACATATCTTCCACTATCTGATTGGTTCTTTCAGTCTGTCCATCTGTCTGTGGATGAAAAGCAGTACTAAAATTCAGACGAGTACCCAAAGACTCTTGCAGTCCCTTCCAGAAATGTGAAGTAAATCTGGGGTCTCTATCAGATGTTATATTCACTGGAATACCATGCAATCTCACCACTTCCTTTATATACAAAGCAGCCAATACATCAATCGTCCACTTGGACTTAATTGGTAAGAAATGAGCCAACTTTGTCAATCGATCGACAATCACCCATATCGCATCAAATCCACCACGAGTCCTAGGTAGACCCATAATGAAATCCATGCCAATGCTTTCCCACTTCCATTGGGGTATGTCGAGTGGTTTCAATTTCCCTGCTGGTCTGAAATGTTCGGCCTTAACTTGCTGACATACCAAACATCTACTCACAAAATCTACAACTTCTCTTTTCATATTCGGCCACCAAAAGGACCTTTTCAAATCTCGATACATCTTAGTGCCTCCAGGATGAATGGTATATCTGGATCTATGAGCTTCCTCAAGAATTTTGTTCTTTATTGTAGCCTCATCCGGAACACAAGTTCTGCCTTTAAATAATAATCTACCATCATCGGCCAACATAAAGTCAGGTCTGCTGCTCAAGCTTCCCTTGATCTCTACCAACTCGGGATCATTATCTTGCAAGGACTTGATCTCTATCAATAATTCAGGTTTAAGTTGAATCTGAGCAATCAAGACCCGATCATTGTCGATATTAAGATCCAGACTAGATAATTGTTCCAACAATCTCCATTCTTGTAACATGAGACTTGACAATCTAGCTACCGGCTTCCGACTTAATGCATCTGCCACAACATTACCTTTGCCAGGATGATACTCAATCGAGAAGTCGAAGTCTTTCAAGTACTCCAACCATCTCCGCTGCCTCATGTTGAGTTCCTTCTGAGAAAATAAATACTTCAAACTCTTATGATCCGAAAACACTGTGAAGGTTTCTCCATATAAGTAATGCCTCCATATCTTCAAAGCAAACACGACTGCAGCAAGTTCCAAATCATGAACAGGATAATTATCTTCGTGCTTCCTCAACTGCCTAGAGGAATAGGCAATCACCTTCCCATGCTGCATGAGTACACAGCCTAAGCCAATACCTGAAGCATCAGTATAAACAACAAATCCTCCTTCACCAGAAGGTAAAGCCAAAACAGGTGCAGTAGTCAAACACTCCTTCAGAGTTTGAAAGCTTCGTTGACAATCATCTGACCAATCAAACTTATTTTTCTTGCGGGTTAATCTTGTCATAGGTACCGCAATCTTAGAGAAATCTTGAATAAATCTTCGGTAATAGCCTGCCAGGCCTAGGAAACTTCTGATTTCCGTTGCACTAGTAGGTTGCTCCCAATTCTTCACTGCCTCAATCTTCGAAGGATCAACTGAAATACCTTCCTTGGTGATAATATGTCCGAGAAAGGACACTTTTTGTAGCCAGAACTCACACTTACTAATCTTGGCATAAAGTTGATGATCTCTCAACAGTTGCAATGCCATCCTCAGGTGTTCAGCATGCTCCAATTCACTCTTGGAATAGATCAAGATGTCATCAATAAATACCACGACCCACTGATCAAGATAGGGCCGAAATACATCGTTCATCAACTGCATGAAAGCTGCTGGTGCATTCGTTAGACCAAAAGGCATAACGACAAATTCAAAATGACCATACCTGCTGCGGAAAGCTGATTTATAGATATCCTCTTCCTTAATCCGCAACTGGTGATATCCAGATCGAAGATCGATCTTAGAAAAATATTGAGCTCCTGCTATCTGGTCAAATAACTCGTCAATCCTCGACAAGGGATATTTATTCTTGACAGTCTGCTGGTTTATTTGCCAATAATCAATGCACAACCTCATCGAACCATCTTTCTTCCTGACAAATAGTACATGGGCTCCCCAAGGAGAAGTACTAGGACGTATAAAACCCTTCTCAAGCAATTCCATCAGTTGCTGCTTCAGTTCCCTCAGTTCCGCAAAAGACATACGATAAGGAGCCTTGGAAATAGGAGATGTGCCAGGAATAAGATCAATAGAAAAGATAACTTCCCGCTCAGGCGGAAGTCCTGGTAGTTCTTTCGGAAAGACATCAGGAAAATCTCGGACAACAGGAATGTCCTTGATCTCAATCTGCTGCTCAGGAGTTGCACAAACAAAGGCTAGAAAAGCCTCACATCCACGTCTCATCAGCTTATCAGCTCGAAGAGCCGAAATAAGTGACACCGAGTTGTGATGCTTAACACTCACAAAAGAAAGTCTCGGGTGCCTAGTAAAAGACACGGAGCTAGAACTGCAGTGAACGCTAACCTCATATCGAGCCAACCAATCTGCTCCTAAGATTACATCATAATCCTTCATGTCCATGCAGACCAAATCTGCTGGTAAGTTCTGCTCACCAATCATCACCTTACTAGAAGGATAGAAATACTGGATTGTTGATCTAGTGCCAATAGGGGTTGAAATCTCTAATGGAGTATTCATCAAAATAGGTTCCACAGCTAATGACTTAGCAAATCTCCGTGAAATAAAAGAATGTGTTGCACCAGTATCAAAGAGAGCAAATGCGGGCTTATCGATTATAGTAAGGGTACCTTCGACGAGTCCGCCATCATCAGAAATCCCAGTTTCATCTGCATGTAAAGCTTGAAGCTTGCCTTGTGGTTTCTTGAAGACTAGAGGTTTTGCCGGTGTAGCTTGCTCCGATATGAGAGGACAATTGGGGATACGGTGCTCCTTGCTTCCACATCGCAAATAGGCGCCTAGCTTGCGCCAGCACTCCTCTATCTTGTGACCCGGACGATCACAATAGTTGCACACGCCCTTGAATGGAACAATAGGGCCAGGCTTCTTGTCTTCATGCCTCGGCATCTTGCCCTTCCACGAGCCGGACCCGCTCCATGAACCAGGTCCACTAACAGGCCTCTTCTTGGTATACCCGGGTTTGACACTCCCGGAACCCGTAGGTAATTCTTTCTTGGTGCCTTTCCCACGGATTCTCTCCGTCATTTCAAGAGTATCCTCCAGAACTTGCGCTTTCCTTACCACCTCAGAATACGTGGAAATCTCCATCGGTGCCAATTGGTTGATATAGTGAAGCTTCAATCCATTGAGAAAGCGCTTCGCCTTCATCTTCTCGGTGGAAATGAGATGTGTAGCATATTGAGAAAGCCGTGTAAATTGAGCCTCATACTCTGCCACGGACAAACCTCGCTGTTTCAGGGCCGCGAACTCCGTCGCTTTCTTCTCTTGCACTCTATCAGAAAAATACTTGCTGTTGAAGAATTCTTCGAATTCTTCCCACATAACTTGCCGATCACCGAGAGTTGCCTTGATAGAATCCCACCAAGTACGTGCATCATGTTCCAGTTGAAATGTGGACAAAAGGACACGCTCCTGGTTGGTGCATTGCATAACTTCAAAGATTCTCCCCATCTCATCTAGCCAGTGCTCGGCTTGGTCGGGGTCAGTCGAACCAGCGAATCTAGGCGGATTCATTCCGCGGAAGTTCCGGTATAGATCACCGGTGCCATGCTGTGCCGCTCCTGCCTGAGCTACTTGCTGAAGGGCCTGAGTAAGGCCTTGAACCGTACGCTGCAGGTTCCTCCATTCAGCACGATCAGCTGCCATCTACACGAGAAATAGGTTACTTAGGTCCAATAAGATAGATAAAGCACGATTAAGGAACGAACTTAACCCAAGTTCTACCCAATCTCACAGGTCAGGTCTTAAACTTTCACAAGGTTAGGGATCTAGTGCACCTAGACACGACCAAAACTCGGTACCTGGCGGAGGTAATCGGTCCGAAGACCACTCGCGCAAGTGTGCGACCTTTCCGATAGGCGTAGCCTAACGTTCGGACAACACCTTTTGATATACCGGTTATTGGGATGCAATGCAAGAAAACCTAAAACTTAGGGAACCTAGGAATGTGAAACCTAGGGCTCTGATACCAACTAAACTGTCACGCCCCGAACAAGGCGGAAATATCGGGACGTACAGTTAGAGACACGCTGGCAAGAGAGAGAACTAATCTAAAATAATACACAAGTGCTACAAGATGGAAATACTAAATGATCATTAACAAACCACAACTGATACAATAACCTCAAGTTCAACTTAATACAACTGGAATAATCAATCACTAAAGCTCAATAACATGACTGAGACTAAATGCTCTCCAAAACACAACTAAAAGTAAGATAACACACTACTAACACACTAGAACTGATACACTCAAGACATCACTCCTGCCCTTCCCCATCGGTAAGTGCGTCACCTGAACAGCCTGGAAAAGGGGGAAAACACAACTATGAGCTGACGCTCAGTAGGAAATAACAGACAGGTATAAGTGATTAACAGTTTAATTACATTTTAAAATGTCATGCTACAAATGATAAAACAATAAAAAGATAACGATGATATCACGAAACAAAATTCAAAGATCTTGCAAGGTCAAGAAATATAATGAATAGAATGGTAAGACAAGAATTTACTACAGGAGATAACGATAAAAAGTTGGCCATATCAAGATAATTCAAGTCATGTCAAGCACGTATGTAATTTCATTTCCACGTCCAAGTAATCAACAAGTAAAGTAACAACAAGTAGAGTATAGAACAGTGAAGAGTGGAAAGTGAAAAGTAGTAGAAAGTAATGTAGAGAGTAGTGGACAGTCCTAGATTTAACACATGTCAAGTACTGGTGCCAAATGCCACACCTAGTCATTCACCTCCCCGGGGGTACACGTAGTGTTCGGGCGCTCTTCCCAGGACTAGACCGAGCCCTTAATTGTTTGCCAGCATTGATTTCTTTGGATCAAAGATCCCACGAATCTAGACTTCCACAGTTTATGGCCAGAATTCCAAGGTTTAAACTAAGTAGCAATAACAACTTCAAGTAGGAAAGAGATTCATTTCAGAATTTCAAGGTAAGTATAATCATCAAGGAGATCGAAACCAAGTCACAACAAGAGTTAATCGTGCTGCGCTACTGTAAAACAGCAGCAATCAAACAAGCTAATCAACATATTAATCCTAATCACCAAGTTAAGATATCATGATTAACCATTATCATTTGTATTAGCCAAAGTGCCAACAAGCTAGAACAAGTTGTCGAGGTAAAGAACAAGCTCTCACAGCGGTGAAATAGAATGCATTATCAGGGGTTTTAGTTACACCATTAATCATTAATTATGTGAGTTTCTATTTAACCAATGTAAGTGTTGTAATGGAGATGGTAAACATCGTGTTTTGTACTATGTTTGCAAGAAAGGACCAATGCAAATTTGAAATCAAGGGGGGTACATGAATAGGTCAATTGTTCTTCAAAAATATAATTTCAGTGGGTCTAAGTTAAATGGGTTGATTCCCCACTGATTCGGATCCATCTTCGGGTCGCAAAATGATGAAAATCGGGTTTCTGGTGTACGGGTCGACCCCTGGGGTCGACCCCTGAAAAACTGGGGTCTGGAAGCTGAATGGGTCGACCCCTGGGGTCGACCCCAGCAATTTCTGAAGATGGGTCGACCCCTAGGGTCGACCCCCACCATTTCCTTCAGATGGGTCGACCCTTGGGGTCGACCCGTACATTCCTGTGCAATGGGTCGACCCCTAGGGTCGACCCCCATGCAGGGAGCTGGATGGGTCGACCCTTGGGGTTGACCCCCATGCAGGAACAGGAGGGGACGACCCCTGGGGTCGACCCTCGGGCCTGCAGGGTTGCCCAGAAAATGGGTCGACCCCTGGGGTCGACCCCTGCAAGAACAGCAACGTGAGTTGCCACCGAAAACCACATGAACTCATCCAAATGGGGTCCAATTGAGTTGAAATCAAAACCACATGATCTAGGAATATTAATAGACAGTCTAGGGTCATAAAACTACAATTTTGAAACACGAATTGTTACAGAAATTGATTGAATCTCAACTTATATATGGTAATTTCATGAAAACCCTAGTTCCTGACCCACTTCTACTAAATCATGCAATTCTCTTAACATACACAACGGAATTTAGGGCTTTTGGTGTCAAAAGAAAGCTGACTCGATTATGAATCCAACCATGTGTGGTATGCTACATGAAGATCAAGATACATGACTCAAAATTAGCCCATAATCAAGCTCTGACTTAAAGGAACACTATATGAATCATGTTCTAGGTATCCTCTTACAAAATTTCAAAATTCACGAGGCATGCTCAATGGAATTTGGGGCTTTCTACGTTAAATGAAAGATAATAACATGCTGATTATATCATGTAAGTTAATTAGAGTTTGGTTGTTAGATCCTCCCTCAAATCGGAGAGAGAAAACTCAAACCCTAGATGAAGAACACTTGGACAGCACCTTAGAAAACCCGTGATAACTCACTCCACACCTGATGAAAATTGGGGCTTTCAGTCCCAATGGATAGATCTCGACGAGATGCACAACTTGCTATACTCATGATCAAAATTTGGTTGAGAATTCCTACCTCAATCGATGGATCAAAGAAGGATGAAGGGAAGCCAACGGCCTGCTGACCCACCTCCACAAATCGAGCTAGATCTCCCCAGATCTGAAACTTCAGCGAACCCCACAGTAGCCAAATGAAAGAAGACTCGTAGGGCTTCATTTTGATAGCTCATAGAGCTTCTGGAGCCTTCGGAGTTGGGAGTATTCGCTGCTGCAAGCTACGTGTTTAGAGACGGCGCCGAAATCCTTGACTTGACCAAACTATGTCGGCAGCACGTTTTGGGGCTAGGTTTACCTCAAATTGATTGATGGTAAATGTTCCTTACATTGTGGCCTTCCATTTGCCACTGATTTCAGTTCATTTGGTTGAGTATTCAGGTCGAATTTCGTGTTTTAATCTAAGGGTTAGGTATGGGTCAAAAGTGTGTACTTTTGGGTTTAAACTCTAAATAGATCTTACCACGGATTTACAATGGCTTAATGCCAGAAGGAAAAGTTGTTATCTACCTCGACCTTAACATACTTACTATTTTTACAGATTTTTCTAAGGTAGTCGAATTTTCACTCATACTATTTCTAACGAATTAAATATTAATAAATCCGAAATTCAATTATTAATTCAATAAAATTCTATTCTCAATTAATAAAAGCTAAATAAGAAATATTGGGCTCAATTAAATAATTTGGGGTCTTACATACAAGGACGTTGTCCAGCTATGCAAACGTAATCTGAGGAAAGTGATCCTGCAACGGGTAATTGGCCTCGAAGTCAAATCCTTCGACCAATTAGAAGATGTGGCAATTGAAATTGAAGCCTTTCTGGCCAAATACTGCCAAGCTTTTACACCTCCAATTCAAGAGCACAAGCTAATTGAAGAACAGCCGGCACCAGAAGGAATTGAAGCAGTTGACTTTGTAGCCTTCGAGCGTCAGAGGTGAAGCACAAGAGGCAACTGGCTCTTCCTCTACCAAGGTTCCTAAACAAAAACCCCCTTCACTAAGGGCAAGAATGAAAAGACCATACTCATTCTCGTAAGACAAGACCCATCGTCTATTCGAGTGGGCCCTTGAGTACAACAAGGTCATCCTCCCGGAGCTCAAGAGACCAAATTACATCGAAAGAAAAGATGACCCTCGATTTCGCCCCTACCATCGGAAGAAGGGACATCTCATCGAGGACTACTATATGTTCAAAGACATCATGGAAGACTTAGTCCAAAGTGGTGAATTACAACTTGGAGAATATAGGGTGGACCCACCTCGCCCTCACTCGATGCCCATTTTCAAGATGACGGCTAACACAGTTTCCGTACATCAATCGGGACGGTACACCTTCTAAGATGCATCCCGAGGTCCCTCCGTTGTGGCAAAAGGCCGAACAAATGCAATTGTTGCACCGTCTCCGGGGCAACTGCTGAAGACTAAAATAGAAATAAACCCAAGAATAAAAGAAAAGATGATGCTTTACTGCTCGATGTGTTGCCCTCTTTATTCAAGCCATCAGCTCAAGAATGGAGTCCACTCATATCAGGGCCAGCTGCAAAATGATAAAGATGTAAGGAAGAATTTCCTTCCAAATGAAATGACCCGACACAACGTAGCCGCTACTCTATATGCTCCAGCACCCATGGAAGCATGCTCAACCCTTTGAGGGAGATGTACTCCCACCCTCCACCCGCACCTCACTCTGCATAAGAAGGGGCAGCTGAATAAACAACTGTCAAATGGGGCTAGTTCACCCGAGAGACACCTGACAGCATACTCCTTCTTGGAGCCAATAGAAATTCTATTTCAACACACACTTGACATGGGGGCAAGAATGAAAAGACGATCAACTACAATCAAGCTCTAAGGTGCCGCTGGGCACAACAAGACTCTATTCCCCGCTTGGGGGCTTTCAACAAAAGAGAAGAGGGTAGAGTCCAACGGCCGGGTTTCCCTGCTGCTTTCTACCTACACAACTGTTCGTGAAGCGAACAAGCTACTCAATGAAAAGACATGCTTCGAACAACTCACCTTCAGCTATCCACCCCAGCTTGGGGGCATTAAAAGGGAGAATGAACTCTCCAACTACCCACCCCAGCTTGGGGGCATCCAAAGCTAAAAGAAGAGAGAACGGAATTATTCAGGGCACACTGACATCCCACCGTGAACTGGACAACCCACTGCAGATGCTAATTGTTTGACAAGATCGACTGCTAAAGATTTTGAAATCCTCACTTAGAGGACCCATTTGCTGCATTTTATTCAATGTTAGAATGGGATTTCTCCTTCTCTGAGAAGCTACTCTATACAATTTAGCACCATGGAATCAGGGTATGCCCTGCAATCGCTTCTTCAATTGAAATCACTATAGGCAGTGCAAGGTGCACAGCTATATGAGCTTAAAGCCACCGACGCCATTTGTGGAGTAAAAAAGACCCTGCAACCACAACTGTTGAGGCAGGAATGTCAAGAGACCAGCATACGACGCAAGCCTTAGAAGCCTATCTTTGCAAGAGCTACAACATTTCGGGCATCCCTGCTGAAGACAATAATACAAGAAGCAACAAGGTGACTTGTCATGTGGCTACTGCCACCTGCCATTTGTCCCCTGGGGTGATGCCGACTCAGAGCAGCCATGCAACAACCTCCCCGCTATCAAAGTATCCCTGTTGATCCGGTCTAAACACTTGAGCTAACACACGTCCCGGACTGCAAAGCTTGTATCAACTGCCCACTCCTGTCTTTAGACTAGATCCACCAGCTAGGTCACCCAATAAACACTCATCGGCTTTGCCAACTCCTTAGCCTGCGAAATGCTTCCCATTAGTCCCACCGGGATTGACCCTCTACCCCCGATGTAAAACCCAATATCATAACCAATAATTCCTTCGGCATTCCACCGCAACAGCTACACAAACACGTTAAGAGATACCAAACTTGCCCCACTGGGCTCATGAAATCTTTCCCTTGGCTTGTGGCACTCCGCCCTTGTCAAGCTCTCATCACCTTAGTTCCACTAGACCGGGCTCATAAAATCTGTCCCTTGGCCTGTGGCACTCCACCCTTGCTAAGCTCTAGACGTTGCCCATCAGTTCCACTGGATCGGGCTCATAAAATCTGTCCCTTGGCCTGTGGCACTCCGCCCTTGCTAAGTTCTACCCACCTTGGTCTAGTGGCACTCCGCCCTGGCCGAGCTCTACCTGCCTTGGTCTAGTGGCATTCCGCCCTAGCCAAGTTGTACCTACCTTAGTCTAGTGGCACCCCGCCCTAGCTAAGTTCTACCTGCCCTTGGTCTAGTGACATTGCGCCCTGACCTAGCTCTACCTACCTTAGTCTGGTGGCACTCCACCCTAGCTAAGTCCCACCTACCTTGGTCTAGTGGCATTCCGACCTGACCAAGCTCTACCTACCTTAGTCTAGTGGCACTCCGCCCTAGCTAAGTCCCACCTGCCTTAGTCTAGTGTCACCCTGCCCTAGTTAAGTTTCATCTACCTTAGTTTAGTGGCACTCTACTTTAGGTAAGTTCTACCGGCCTTAGTCTAGTGGCACTCTGCCCTAGCTAAGTTCTACCTACCTTAGTCTAGTGGCACCCTGCCCCAGCTAAGCTCTACCTACCTTAGTTTAGTGGCACTCTGCCCTAGCTAAGTTTCACCTACCTTGGTCTAGTGGCATTCCGCCCTGGCCAAGCTCTACCCATCCTTGGTCTAGTGGCATTCCACCCTAACCAAGCTCTACCTACCTCAGTTTAGCGGCATTCTGCCCTAGCTAAGTTCTGCTTGCTCTAGGTCTAGTGGCATCCCGCCCCGACCGAGCTCTAGACCCATCCTTGGCCTAGTGGCACTCCGCCCTGACCAAGCTTTATCCACCTCAGCCTAGGGGCTATATCCACCCTGACTAGAGTCCCGCCTGCCTTAGTCTAGTGGCAATCTGCCCTAGCTAAGCTCTACCTACCCTTGGTCCAGTGACATTTCGCCCTGACCGAGCTCTATACTTACCCTTAGTCTAGTGGCACTCCGCCCTGGCTGAGCTCTATCCACCTTGGTCTAGTGGCACTCCGCCCAGACCGAGCTACCTTCCCCTTGGTCTAGTGGCACTCCGCCCGGATCGAGCTACCTCTACCTTGGTCTAGTGGCACTCCGCCCTGATCGAGCTACCCTTACGTTGGTCCAGTGGCACTTTGCCCTGATCGAGCTACCTTCACCTTGGTCTAGTGGCACTCCGCCCTGGCCGAGCTACCTTACCTTGGTCTAGTGGCACTCCGCCCTGGCCGAGCTACTTTACCTTGGTCTAGTGGCACTCCGCCCTGGCCGAGCTGCCCCCCCTTGGTCTAGTGGCACTCCACCCTAGCCGAGCTGCTTATATCTAGATCTAGAGGCACTCTGCTCTGACCAAGCTACTCTTATCTTGGTCTAGTGGCACTCTGCCCTGACCGAGCTCGCATATAATAAGTAACATCGCCAATGCGGGCCTTACGCCCGAACCGGCTCAAATTTATCCATTGCGTTAGCATTACCTTCTTGCTAACGAATAAACCCATTTTCTGGCGCAAGACTTCGTGTCCTAGCCAACCCTTATGCATCATTGGCATTGCGGGCCTTACGCCCGAATCGGTTTAAATCTGTCCTTTGCGCCAGCATTACCTTCTTGCTGATGAATAAACCCTTTTTTCTCGGCGCAAGACTTCGTGTCCTAGCCGACTCTTCAACAACATTGCCATTACAGGCCTTACGCCCGAATCGGCTCAACACTCTCCTTTGCGTTAGCATTGCTTTCTTGCTGACGAATAAGCCCCTCTTCTTGCGCAAGACTTCGTGTCCTTGCCAACCATTATACACCATTGCCATTACGGGCCTTACACCCGAATCGGCTCAAAATATGTCCTTTGTGTTAGCATTACCTTCTTGCTGACGAATAAGGCATGTCTCAGCGCAAGGCCTCGTATCCCAGCCGACCCTCTCAGCATCTTCTTGTTACTTGAGTTCAAAAAAAAAAATAAGAATAAAAAAATGATGATAAAAATGGGGCTTAAAATAGAGGTGCCCCGCCGGCCTTGTTCCAACATTAGGACAAGGGCAAAAATGGCCATAACCCGGCTGTGGCGAAAACCCGAAAGGGCGTCGCAGGCAAAATTGGGTACCCCGCCACGTGAAAACCCGAGAGGGCACGTGGGCAAAAGCAAAAGGGGGCTGACTCCGGCAAAAACCCGAAAGGGCGCTTGAGTCGGTAATGTGGTTAAAAAAAATGATGAAATGAATGAATAGAAAAAAAATGATGATAAAAAAATGATGATGAAATGAAAAGATGATGTAGTAACGGGGTTATCCTCGTTCGTCATTCCATCCCAACCTACCTTTTCGACCCTTGTCACCATTGGCAAGATCGGTCGCCACCCTTTGCGGTCCTTGTCACCATCGGTAAGACCATCTACCTTTTCGACCCTTGTCACCATTGGCAAGATCGGTCGCTACCCTTTCCGGTCCTTGTCACCATCGGCAGGACCGTCTACCCTTTTCGGTCCTTGTCATCATCGGCAAGATCTGTTAACCTACTCCTGACCCTTGTCACCATCGGCAAGATCGGTCAACCTCCTTGTGACCCTTGTCACCATCGGCAAGATCGGTCAACCTACTTCTGACCCTTGTCACCATCGGCAAGATCGGTCAGCCTCCTTGCGACCCTTGTCATCATCAGCTAGATCGGTCAACCTACTCTTGACCCTTGTCACCATCGGCAAGATCGGTCAACCTACTCCCGACCCTTGTCACCATCGGCAAGATCGGTCAGCCTCTTTACGACCCTTGTCATCATCGGCAAGATCGGTCAACCTACTTCTGACCCTTGTCACCATCGGCAAGATCGGTCAGCCTCCTTGCGACCCTTGTCATCATCGGCAAGATCGGTCAACCTACTCCTGACCCTTGTCACCATCGGCAAGATCGGTCAGCCTCCTTGTGACCCTTGTCATCATCGGCAAGATCGGTCAACCTACTTCTGACCCTTGTCACCATCGTCAAGATCGGTCAGCCTTCTTGCGACCCTTGACATCATCGGCAAGATCGGTCAACCTACTTCTGACCCTTGTCACCATCGGCAAGATCGGTCGCTACCCTTTCCGGTCCTTGTCACCATCGGCAAGATCGGTCAACCTACTTCTGACCCTTGTCACCATCGGCAAGATCGGTCAGCCTCCTTGCGACCCTTGTCATCATCGGCAAGATCGGTCAACCTACTTCTGACCCTTGTCACCATCGGCAAGATCGGTCAGCCTCCTTGTGACCCTTGTCATCATCGGCAAGATTGGTCAACCTACTTCTAACCTTTGTCATCATCGGCAAGATCGGTCAACCTACTCCTGACCCTTGTCCCAATCGGCAAGATCGGTCGGCCTCCTTGCGACCCTTGTCATCATCGGCAAGATCGGTCAACCTACTTCTGACCCTTGTCACCATCGGCAAGATCGGTCAACCTACTTCTGACCCTTGTCACCATCGGCAAGATCGGTCAGCCTCCTTGCGACCCTTGTCATCATCGGCAAGATCGGTCAACCTACTCCTGACCCTTGTCACCATCGGCAAGATCGGTCAACTTCCTTGCGACCCTTGTCATCATCGGCAAGATCGGTCGACCTACTCTTACCCTTGTCACCATCGGCAAGATCGGTCAACCTCCTTATGACCCTTGTCACCGTCGGCAAGATCAGTCAACCTCCTTGCGACCCTTGTCATCATCGGCAAGGTCGGTCAACTTCCTCATGGCCCTCGTCATCATCGGCAAGGTCAGCCAGCATCTCCTCAAGTCCGACTTTACCCCGAGAATTGAGTTCAAAAATGATAAAAAAAAGGGAAAAGAAAAAAAAAGAGAAAAAAAAAGAAGAAAAAATGATGAGGCTTAAAATAGAGGTGCCTCGCCAGTCTTGATCATACGGCACTTCGCCTGGGTCAATGCTGGGACTTGTCTGAGATGGACCTTCCGTCCATTTCAACAAGACATGTGGACCCTTCGTACACATATATCAGCCAACAGTCATACATCCGGCACTTCTGGCCAATGAGACTTACAGTTGTGCCAATTTGGCAACTCCTGGAATCCCGACACGCGGTGGAGCGAGGCCCCCGTCCTTTCTTTAAAAGGATGGACGCTCTCCTGTAGTACAGATTTGGGTATACTTCCATACAAATTGTCAAAAATGCTACAACTCAATGACTTGGGCTCCCCTTTGAGCCTGCTTTCTTGCTACCGCTTGGTCTGCATATCCTATTCTCCTATTATCTCCTGGCTTTTATAGCCTGCTTTCCATGTTACCTTTCGGCTATCATAGCCCGCTTCCCTTGCCAACCGCCGGCTTCTGTAGTCCACTTTCTATATTCGGGTTAGACTCCCTGTCAAATCCGCTGTCCGTTCTTGGCCAAGGCACCCTGTTGAGGCCTACCACTCCATTTTAATCCAAGTTCATCATCTGAATAAAACGACTCTCGTCAGCCAGTGCCACCCCCCTTCGTCCCGCCAGGACTTGCTACATAAAGACCTTTTCCATTATTTTGTTATCAATTCTATTTGCTTTTGAATAGCTAACCTGCAGGTATTCGCATCAGGCGCTTGAACAAATAAGTGGATAAATAGTGACTTATACATATATGTATACATATAAAATAAAAAAAAGAAAAAAAAGAAAAAAATTGCATGCTTTTAAATTTTGGATGTTTATTGGCCCTGCTTGCATGCTTGCTTATACTATAAAATAATACACCTCCTTCAATTTCCTAGGACCACATCTCCTTGCTAAATAAAGTTGCCCAATTCTAAACATGTATGCGTCACGGCACACACTAAGGGATGAAAAGCCAATATTGGCTGAGTGCATGCGTCCAGTGAAAAGTCACAGCTGTGTCGCTAACGCAACTCGTAAGATACACCCAAAGTAAAACTCTCACACTTTGCACCATAATGTGTTCAGCGGTCTCTTATCATAGGGATGCTAGAAGGTTCTTCCTAACACTATATGTGTGCTCGAACTTCTGCACCCACATGAGGGGTAATCGTGAGGAAAAAGTTGCCCTTCCCCCCCCAGTAAAAAAAAAGAAGAAAAAAGAAAAAAAAGAAGAATGTTAGATAGGATGAATCCTAGTAGCCGGGAATCCCCATTGAGACATATGAGGAGACTCGCGTCGAACGGTGAAGTCCGTAATAAAATTGCTATAAAGGATGAATCCTAGTAGCCGGGAATCCCCAGTGAGACATATGAGGAGACTCGCGTCGAATGGTGAAGTCCACAATAAAATTGCTATAAAGGATGAATCCTAGTAGCCAGGAATCCCCATTGAGACATATGAGGAGACTCGCGCCGAACGGTGAAGTCCGCAATAAAGTCACTATAAAGGATGAATCCTAGTAGCCGGGAATCCCCATTGAGACACATGAGGAGACTCGCGTCGAACGGTGACGTCCATAATAAAATTACTATAAAGGATGAATCTTAGTAGTCGGGAATCCCCATTGAGACACATGAGGAGACTCGCGCCGAACGGTGAAGTCTGGAGCTGGGAATAAGCTAAGGGGGTTGTGCGAAGCTACCGAAAATCGAGAACCCCAGCTGTGTGTAGACGCTAGAGCAATACTCTAGTGTTATTTTGAACGTCTACGTATCCCTACGTCGGAGATTCGCTGCTCGCATACTTGCACTTTCACACTATAAAGAAGTAGCCTCGGGTGTGGATCGTGGCTTACGCTGTGCACATATTCTATGCGACGTCCTCTCTACGCATGCACATCTCCCTTAATTGTGCCTTGTGAGCCGCACTCTATCTATGAGTCACAGGCGCTGTCCTTATCCTATCCCCGATATAGGGGAGCTATTCTATATATCTTGCTTATGCTTGCTGTTGAATGCCTGCATGCTCGCATGAACAAAAAGACACGCTTTCAAACGGGTTTCACCCGTAGGCCCCGCTCATCCGTCCCTCGTTTGCGCCACCTACGGGTGGGGGGCATTTGTTGACACATAAAAAAATAAATAAATAATATATAAATAATAATGATGATGAAAATGAGATGAAAAAAAAGAAAGAAGAGAAGATATAACAATGATAATAAAATGATAAAATAATAACAATATATATATATATATAAATAATGTCAACATATTTTTCCTACTAAATCATCTTATATTCCTTGTTTTTCAGGGATGAAGGAAGAGACAGAGGAACACAAAAGGGTCAAGATGGACGAGGTGGGTTACAAGAGCATTCAACGAAAAGATTTCGAGAAGAGCCGTTGAAGCCCTTTACCCTGTGAGTACAATGGCCGCCGAGGCCCATAGTCATGCATATGGTGAATGGGCTGCCGAGGCCCACCAATTGCCCATCATCTAAGGATGGCGCCGAGGTCCATGGTCAAAGAGTAGCGCGCCGATGTCACTAGGCAGGAGGTGCCAATGAGCAAAAGTCACCCAGTTTGAGTAAGGCGCGCCGATGGGTTAAGGGCTTGAAACCTGTTATAAAAGGCCTTCATTCGAGGCAGCAGGGTCCCCAGGGGGCAGAGTTGGTGGCGGCCTGCTGAGCGAGCGAAGAAAAGAGATTTGCGAGAGAAGAAAGAAAAGAAAAAGAAAGAGAGAGAGCCAGTCGGCAAAGAGGAAGAAGAGAAGGGAGAGCTATCTGCGAGCAGAGGTAGGGGGCGCCATTGTTGCTGCCATCCGACGCCCATCGGGGCTACAGTCCCCCTCCCCTATTCTTTCTTTCTTTTCTATTTTCCTTCTCTCCTTATGTAATAGCACAGCCCTTTATGGCTTATATTTGTATCTTGGCGATGCCTGATTTTGTATAAATGGAACATCTGTTGATGCATGAGATTTTCTTGTGTTGCTGTAACCAAATCCCTTTGATGTTCGCCCGTGTGCTCCCATCATTCTATCTCGAATTTCTATAGCTCCAGTTTATGTTTCTTTCGTTTAACCCTAGGCGATGGCCTCATGGCTACTATGACTTTGCAGAGACAGTGGGAGTATTATCCCATCTGTCAATGACATTCGCAAAGGCATTGCTACGCTCTGGGAATACTGAGTTCTGGTGCTTACTTCATGAGCTCTACTGTGAGTAGTCGAAGTCATTTACCTCTGATACGACACGGGAGCCTGAGACAGCTTATCTCGTGGTTTTCCTGTCCCCCAAATCATGAGGAAAAGTAATTTTGCATGGTCCCATTCTGGTGTTTGTGTTCTCCTGATGATTTTCTGTTCACTCAGAGGAGCTCAAACCCAGCCACTTCCATGAAATTCTAAACCCCAGAGCCCCCTTTCGGCTAGCCTCGGCGGGCGCTGCTCACGGCGCCAAACCTGCGCCGATTACCAGACGCGCCGAGACTCACCTTTTCATTTCCGCGCCGAGTGCTCACTGCCGCCGAGTAACAAGGCCGTCACTCCGCCACATGCATGCATAAAGCATTTAACTTCCGATATACGAGTTCCCTCGTTATCCAAACCCCCGTCCACTTCATACACATATGAGTAAAGGCTCATGGCCATCAAATAGAATAAGTTATATATATATATATATATATATATATATATATATGCAAACCCATCCCGTATGTGTGAATATATATATGGGCTCATTTATTAATCTCATGCATACAGCTCGGTTTACCTCATTCTAAAATACCACCTGCTGCCATATACATACGTATGAGTATGTGAACCCTTGATGAATGCATAAAACAATTCCCCAAGTTGCATGGGACCCATTACGTGAAAGCCCCTCCTTGGACCACCCATATTTAAATATGTACAGTGAATGCATACCTTTGCTTATCCTTAAATGACCAACTAACCACCATTAGTCTTTGATACTCACATTGGCCATGCATACATGAATGTGTATACATACACATATCTATAGGAATAAACGCATGCATTTTTATGGATCAATTCCGTTGGGCCATTTATGTCCAATTCTGTGGGAAGCGGGGGAGATACACTAATGGGGTTTTACCCCTACATTTATTTCAATCTGGGTTTCTGATTTCCCTCTTTCATCCCGTCGGGCCACAGAGTTCTGCCGCTGCATGTTCTCTCTGGTTCCCTAAGGGGAATATTAATAAGGCGCCACGATTAGTGGACACTGTCCCGCTGAATTCTGATCCTTTTGGATCTCGGGCTACGCCCATCTTTCCTTTGGCTTCCATCTCGGCAGTCGTAGATGGATGTCCTATACTCCCCTTTGGCACAGTCCAAAATAAGGGGAGATGCTACCAAAATTCATTCACGATCCTTACTTTGTCTTATCGTGTAATGTTTTTCGTTAAACTGATGAATCAACCCCTGCTGTATGGCAGAGGCCTGAGACAGACTATCTCATGGCCCTTTGCCCACTGTACAAGGGGAACATAATCATTATGAGATTTCCCGTTGATTATCACATGGTCTCCCTAGACCTTATGTGGATGAATTTATCCTCCCCTTTCAGCTTACCTAAACATCATTGCCAGAGCCCAAGAAGCCCTGATTAACCATGAGATTCCCCAAAATCCACAGCCTCAAAGCCCTCAAAATCCCTAAAGAATCCCTCTTATCGGCGCCATATAGCCTCCCGGCGTAGCCCTCTCTCGGCGTGAGTTTCGCGCCGAGTGAGGGGCGCGCTGAGACACTAGTCGCGCCGACCTCACACCATGCCGATTCCCTCCTTTATGCTCATTGTCGTGCCGAAGCTGTCGCGCCGAGGCTCCACCGCACCGATTTGCCTTCGCGCCGATTCCTATCCGTGCCGGTTCATCTCAGCGCTGATGATTATGCAAACACTCAACTTCCCAGCAACCTTGATGAGCCCTAAACTAAGTCTAAACCCAATGTCCCAACCTCATTAGCCTTCATGCCAACCTTCATCATATCATGGGGAATCACGGTTCTTCATCCAAGTCTAAGGGAGCTAAATTAATGGGGTTTTACCCCCACATTATACCGTTTGACCGCGATATTTTCTTATAACCCTGCTGACTCTTGAAGTTCTGCCACTGCATGTCCTCCAATAGTTTCTTAAGGGGATATCAATAAATACCATGATAATGGACATTGTCACGTCGCATCTAGATCCTCTTGGATCTCGGGCTACGCCCACCTTTCTTTTGGCGTCCATCTCGGCACTCTGTGGATGGATGTCCTATATTCCCACTTGGCATAGACCAAGATAAGGGGATATGCTGCCGGATTTATTCTGTATATTAATATCATATCTTATTTTGCATAATCACATGCATCTCCTATCCTGCGAATGAATGAGCATACCTATCATATTGGTTTTGCCCCTGGGACCCTTCTACTTTGGCGATTAATCAAGGGTTGTCCTTCTTTGGAAGGACGTAATTAACGTCATAGCCTTTATGGTATGACGGACTTCCGGTCCTGACTCGGACTTCACAATCGACTGACTGAGTCAGATCGAGCGCACAATAAAATTGTCACTCCGGTGACTGGCACGCCTAATAAACCAACCAATAAATCAATAAATAAATAAAATAAATAATTATTATAAAAAGATCATTCCACACCAATACGAAAAACTATGAAGCACTTAACAGATGATGGCTAAGCTAATCAGATGTTGAGCTAAATTCAAATGCCATTCATCAATATGATTCACACTGGTACTAGGCGGAGGGTTGAGTCCAGAAACTCTCCTCACGCAAGATGTGAGACCACATCTTTTGATATACCAGAAAAAAACTGATTAGATCATCCAGCGGTTCATTCAGAAATAGTTTCGAACACTTAATGCATGGGAAATGCAATATAGTATCAGCTCATACACTAACCTACGAATGGGAGGTATAAGATAAGGTGTGAATGCACAAGCCAAAGCACGGTAGACAGTGATTTTGTAGGTGGTTCGGTCTGCTACCCACAGACCTACGTCCACCCCTCTCTCTAACCCGAGTGAGGCTTCCCTTGCTCAATGCAAGACGCAGACTCAATCTGCAACAACTGCTGCCAAACAGCTTGAGATCGAGGGAGACAAATCCCTCTGACCTGATCTTGCAACCCACAAGACCAGAACTCCTCTACTTCAAGTAGAGACCGGAGGAACAACCTCCCTTCCTCTAAATCCTCAGAGGGAACCTGTGAGTAACACCAAGTCACTCACAATCGGAGACCCAAGTCTCCCTTCTTCTGATAGCACAGAGGGAACCCTGGAGAACAACTCTCCCTTCTTCAGAGTGCACTCAGAAGGAATGACTCAGCCGATCCCTGAATAGGGTATCGGTAGAACACTAATGAAATGGAAAACAACAAACGAAAAACACAGAGAGAAAAATAATAGAATGTTGCTCCAAGGAGCAATTTAGTTCTGGATTTGATCCACGAACTAATGATGGCTTCAGATCTTCAAATTTCTTTGGATGCTATTCTTCTTCTTCTTCTCACGATGCTCTCTCAGATTCATTTCTTCCTCTTTCTCTTTTCTTCTTCTCTTTCACTCCCGATATCACTCTTTCTTTTCTCTGATAAACTCCCTTCTTCTTTGATGGCCTCTCTCTCTCTCTCTTTCTGAATTCGCAATAGCAACACGGCGGCAGCTTCAGCCTTTTTCCTGTGATCGGAACGGCTGATATATATAGAGCCCTTTTTCAGAAAGAAGTTAATCCATAGCTAAAATAAATCATTGGTCCAGGTGGCGATGAGAATATTCTGATAGCAATCAGAATTTCCAGAAAGCAGCCACGTGTGCTGAAGATTTTCGCACCAAGTCTCTCACTGTACGGTCATCACGTGTTCCTTCATTGAGTGAGCACATGCCTGAAGCAAATTCCTCCTTGCAGTTCAGATTTTCCTTAATTGCCCTTCACTGATGCTCCAGATATCATATTTAACCTTTAGCTGGTTAAGTGATACTTTAATCACTCTAAAACTATCAGAAGACAAGCCTTTCCAGACTGATTCTGGAAAGCATATAACGTGATTCGTGGCACATGCCTGACAGGTCGAGGCATGGAGTATAGACATTGACTTGTATCCTGATGCGTCGGTGTATCACCTTGATGAATAGACTACGTATATAGTGTGGCAGTTGTTCGTCTTAGCGTGTCGAAGCAAGAGGCTCCAGCGACGTGCTGAATCTTTATGCAGCATTCTATTGCGTCGGCCTATCTAACGAACTACACACTCTGAAGTGTCGGTCCTTCATGTGGAATCTTGATGTGTCGAGGCATCTCTTTGATTCTAGCGAGGTAGCTCTGTAAACTCTCTTATGAGGTGTGACTGCATCGAGGCATCTGCTAGTTGCGTCGATGCATCTCTTCTATACTTGCTCTGCTAGTTTTGACTGCATCGAGGTATTGATGCGGGACGGACACGGGAGGTGACTCTACGTGGGGTGGACCTCAGACTCTAGATGTGGACGCGACCAGCAACACACACCCGGGAGACACTAAGCCCAACACTACGAGCTCCTAGTGGCGAAACGTCGCTAACAGAAGTGGAAGCTCACTCGTCGTCCCAAGCGAGGGAAAGCGCGGACCGTGCGCGGTTAAGGAACCGACGGAGGTCAAGGGTAGTCCGACTCAACTTCCGGACTCGGATCGAGTCGCGAGATGGGTCACTCTCACTCTCACAGCGGTGACATGGACACACGGGCTAGTACCTACATGCTCGGCAGCGGCCTAAGACCGTATACTAGCTAAGCAATGTAACGCCAAGGAGTTAAGACCTTTACCTCCACGCACCCGGTGTGGCGAAGACACCCCGGCTGACTTACGGGCCCCCGGTTAACATAATTCACAGCGGTACAAAGAGATTCGACCCACTCCACGCAGGGAGGTAAAAGGTCACATGTGGGCCCCGGGGATCACGCAAATCAGGTTGTCGGGCAGCATCTTGATGTCGTCTCGACGCGCCGAACTCCGCGTTCTCGTGCTTTCCAGACGGCGAAATCAATGGGCTGTGGGGCCCACACGCTGTCCTATCCTCCGGGTCTGGCGGGGTGGGTCCCACTGTAATGGGGACCCCTGGCAACGCGCTTCCTGGACGGCGGCCAACCGGCGACACTCACCGGAGGCCGGGTGCCTCCGGTTCCCAAGTGGAGAGGATGCTGTCCACGAGCTGATGTTGCTGTTTCAGCAGCGCGCGCCCCGGCGAAAACGGCCGCTGCGATCGGCCCCGTCGCTAGAATGCGACGAAACCAGCGCCGTTGGAAAGAGGATTCGAAATCCTTCAATTTAGGACCAGTGGACTCTTCTGAACCTGCGCGGACCTGGGCTTTAACTATTTTTCAATTCTCTGCTCCACAGCTCCCGAAATCTCAGATCAGCATACCAGTTTCCTATAAACGGCCATTACCCGCCTACGTACAGTTGGATTCAGACTTCGAGCTCATCTTAAAAGTTGTAGGTAATCAAACCACGGAATTGGGACTATTTTTTAGAATTTGATTTGGAGGTGGCTGAGATTTGTTATGATTTTTGGGGTGATTGGTGGTCGGATCTGGGAACAGGTGGATAGAACTATAGATGGGTTTGAGAACGATTTTTAGAAAATATGAAATGGGTGAATCAAAAATTGAGAAACATTGTGGATGAAGGGGTGGATGGATGAAACCACCAATAAAATTGGGCGAACTAACAAAAATCAAAAAGTGGATCTAAGACATGAAACTCAGGGCGGAGGTGAACCTGGACAGAACTCGGGCAGAACCAAAATGGAAGAGTGGATGAAAATCAAAAAATAGGAAACGTGATCTGAATGCTGGCCTGATTTTTGTGGGTGGAGAGGAACATCCCAGGAACAACTCCTCCAAATTTGGTAGCCAAATGAGCTCGGGGAAGACCTGTGAATTTCAAACAAGCTGCTGTGGTACTGCGCAGGCAGAACTCCGTTGATGGCGATGGCGGTGCGGTGGCGGCTCATGGCGGCGGCGGCGATCGTCGGAACCGATAAACGAGGCGTCACACCTCAGAATAGAAGCCTTTACAGCATCCAAGGGGGAGAGGGAGAGGAGAAGGGGGCGCACCAAGCTGGAGCTCCAAGATTTTCTTCCAATTCAAATGGCATTAATTCTCCAAAATGAGAAATTACAAGTATTTATGTGTTACATCTCACATCCATTGTCCACCGTTGGATCTAGGGGATGGGAATGGGTGGCATGGATTGAGTGTGACACACACACACAAAATACAATAAATAATTAAAGGGGGGGGGCAGCCCTTGGACCAAGGGGAGTGGGCTTGACTTGGTAGGTGGGGTGGGTGGCCAAAATGTGGACTTTCCAAGCCACTTGTCCCCCACTTGGCCCACCCTTCTAGAAACCTCCATGTGGAAGGTTGACTGACCCCACATGGGACCCTAGGCTGAGGTGGCTCAATGGGATGGGGCCTGGGGGGCCCGTGGGGCCCACGGGGTCCAAATTGCACATAAGCCCCTCTTACAATCAAAATAGCAAACCGAATACAACGAAATAAACATAAATTACACACACATAAAGTCTAACTAAATATGATAAATGGGGAGGCTCAAGGCGGAGTCTCCAGGCTGTCTCCGAGCTAAATGGAGGCTGAGGTGGCTCGAGTCGTGCTCCGTGTGCGGTACCGGTGGCTCGGCGTATCACGCCGCTCAACTGCTCGGGTGTCCGCACCAATTCTCCCCGGGTGGGAGAAACTCGACCCTGTCGAGTAAGGGTCTGCATCGCTCCTGTATCGCTCCAGAAGGTCCGGATGAATCTGTTGCAACTCGCCATGTGTGATCCATGTGTCCTCGGTAGCGGGCCGTCCTCTCCATCGCACTAGGTAGCGCGGGTAGGATCCACTCCTGGTAACTGTCACCTGCTCATCCAGTATATGATCTGTATGCTCACGCTGTCGTAACAACGGGGCTGGAGGTGGACACTCAAGTGTGGGGTCACTCACAAGGGGAGGAGATGGCTCGAAAGGCTCACTAGGAATCACCGCTGGGTCCCTATATGCAACTAGATCCGATACATTGAAAGTAGAGCTTATACCGTATTCCTCGGGCAAGTCCACAACGTACGCATTGGATCCAACGCGTTTCAACACTCTGAATGGACCGGCTCTGCGAGCTTGCAACTTCTTAACAGTTCCAGAGGGAAACCGTTCAGGTCTTACCTTGATCATGACATATTCGCCCTCTTGGAACTCTCGGTGGTGTTGGTGGGCATCGGCTAACTCCTTGTAACGTGCATTACTGGCCTCAATGTGACGACAGATGTCGTCATGCAAACTCCTAACATGCCTAGCAAACGACTCGGCCGACTCTGACACTCTAGCATGGATAGGAATGGGGACAAGGTCAACGGGTTTCCTAGGCCTACGACCTGTGACAATCTCAAATGGACTCATGCCAGTAGACCTATTCACCGAATCATTATATGCAAACTCGGCCATGGGTAGAATGAGATCCCAATCCCCAATGCGGTCCCTAACAAGACACCTCAAAAGGTCTCCCAGACTTCTATTGACCACCTCGGTCTGACCATCTGTCTGGGGATGATATGCAGTGGAAAACTTGAGGAGCGTACCCATCATATGCCATAGTGTCTTCCAAAAGTAGGAAGTGAATCTAACATCACGGTCAGACACTATAGTGCGAGGCAACCCGAACTTGCACACCACATGCGTAAGGAAAAGGTGGGCTACCCTCGAAGCATCCGAAGTCTTCGAGCAAGGAATAAAGAGGGCCATCTTCGAGAAACGGTCAACCACCACATAGACCGAATCATGCTTCCTGGAGGTACGTGGTAATCCCAAAACAAAGTCCATGCTAACATCCTGCCACGGGGCATCAGGCACGGGAAGAGGCGTATAAAGGCCGGAGCTTTGCTTCTTCATCTTGGCCGTAGCATAGGTACGGCACTGAGCCACGATGTTAGCAACATCGCGCTTCAAGCTCGGCCAATAAAATCGATGCTCCACTGCCTCAATAGTCTTGTTCCGACCAAAGTGGCCGGCTAGACCTCCCGCATGTAGTTCCCATACTAAGAAACCTCGAACCGAAGTTCGGGGAACACATAGCCTGCTACCTCGAAAGAGGTAACCCTCCTGAAGCACATACTCATCAAGGTCTCTCGAGGGTCCGGCCTGGAGAGTGGTAAAAATCTGACCGAAGTCAGGACAATCAACATAGGCCTCCTTCATCTTCTCTAACCCTATGACCTCGACACTCATGGTGGTAAGCAAACATGCTCGCCGACTCAAGGCATCAGCCACCTTGTTCTCCACTCCAGCCTTATGTTTAAGCACAAAGGTGAACTGCTGGAGATACTCGACCCAATGACTGTGACGCGAGTTAAGCTTCTTTTGGGAATGGAGGTACCTCAATGCCTCGTGATCGGAGTATAGGACAAACTCCTGATGTAAAAGATAGTGCCTCCAATGCCTAAGAGCCTGAACAACTGCGTAGAATTCTTTATCATATGTGGAATATCGCAGTTTCGCGTCATTCAGCTTCTCGCTGAAATATGCGATCGGGTGGGACTCCTGACTCAAAACTCCTCCTATCCCAACACCCGACGCATCACAAGAGACCTCAAACACCTTCGAGAAGTCAGGAAATCGAAGGATAGGCGTCTGGGTCATGCGCTCCTTGATGTCCTTGAAGGCGGCAGATGCGGCATTCATCCATACAAATGTGCCCTTTCGGATACAATCCGTGATCGGGGCGGTGACAGAGCTAAATCCGCGGATGAAGCGACGATAGAACGTCACAAGACCATGAAAGCTACGGACATCATGAACGGTACGGGGTTCCGGCCACTCAACAATGGCCCGGACCTTCTCCGGATCGGCGGAGACCCCCGTACTAGACATAATGAAACCCAAGAAGGTAAGCTGAGGTGTCATGAAGGCACACTTCTGTGGGTACGCAAACAGCTGCTCTCGCCGAAGAAGTAGACATACCTGCCGAAGGTGGTCTAAGTGGTCCCCTGTGGTGCGGCTATAGATAAGGATATCATCAAAATACACCACTACAAAGACTCCAATGAAAGGTCGAAGGACCTGAGTCATGAGCCGCATGAAAGTGCTAGGGGCATTGGTCAACCCAAAAGGCATGACCAACCACTCATATAGACCGTCCTTGGTCTTAAATGCGGTCTTCCACTCATCACCTGGCCTAATCCTCACCTGATGGTAGCCACTCTTAAGATCGATCTTCGAAAAGATAGTGGCACCTGCCATCATGTCCAGCATGTCATCAAGGCGGGGAATAGGGAACCTGTACTTTACGGTGATTTTTTTGATGGCACGACTATCAATGCATATTCTCCACGTGCCATCCTTCTTCGGGGCGAGTAATGCGGGTACAGCACATGGACTCGTGCTGTCCCGAACAGACCCTCTCTGCACTAATTCATCGACCTGCCGTTTAAGTTCGGCATGCTCCGTAGGACTCATGCGATAATGAGGAAGGTTGGGCAAAGAAGAGCCCGGAACAAGGTCGATGGCATGTTGAATATCCCGCATAGGTGGGAGTCCCTCGGGAAGCTCATCAAGAAAGACATCAGCATACTCCTGCAGAATGGGAACGACCTCAGGTGGGAGCTCACCCTCGGAGTCCCGCTCCACCTCTCGGACCATAATGGCAAACACCGGACAGCCCTGACTAAGCTCCTGCTCCATTTCCCGGGAGCTAATCATCATCAATCTCCTCGTCGAGGGCTCTCCTAGGCCAGAGGTAACAGTCATAGCCCGAGCTGGGGATGGGGTACTAGGCCCGGGAACGGAAGGCTTCGGAGTACTAGGGCCAGTAGGACCCCTGACTGATGGGCTCCTCGGTCGAACGGGTTGGAGGGTGACCTGCTGGCCAGCATGGTCGAAGGTACAGGTGTTCGACCGGCCATGGAGCGTGGCATCCCGGTCAAATAACCACGGCCTACCAAGAATGATACTGCCCACTTCCCTGGGGAGAACCTCACACCAGATCTTGTCACGGTAGGAGTGGAGCTGCAGCGGGACCAAGCACCGCAGCCTGACTGAAATGGAAGTGGTATCCACCCATGATACCTGATAGGGACAAGGATGGTCTACGGGTGTGAGACCAAGACGGGCAACAGCGTTCGTGGAGATTGCATTGATACAACTCCCGCTATCGATGACCACCTTGCAAATTTGCTTTCCCAGCCTACATAATACATGAAGAATAGTAGTCCGACGCCAGTCATCACTGACCTGCGGCTGGGTGAGGATACATCTGACGACCCCCACGTGGGTATCGTCCGAATGCTGGGCATCCTGGGCCTCACCTCCCATCTCATAGTACTCGTCAGCTAGCTCTTCATCTACCTCATAGCTGACTAACTTGAGGCCCGTAGGGGTGGTATCCTCGGCCTGTATGTCCCCAATGTGAAGAGATGGGCGGGTGGGACACTGGTTGGCGAAATGGCCAAACCCATTGCAGCGATAACACTGCTGCCGTGATCCACTAGGCTCCCCAATCATAGGTCCTTTACCTTTATCCACCCGACGGATAGGAGGTGTAGGCAACAAAGGACATGCAGGAGGTGCGGGTGCCGGTGGACGGGCTGTGGGTGGGGCCGTAAGATGCTGGGGACGAGGAAGGTCCCTCGGGGGTGAAGGACGAGGCCTAAGAGCAAAGGGCTCGGGGCGAGCGGGCTCCTGAGGTCGAGTCATGGGGGCCCTCGGATACGTGCCAGATGAGCCACGGGGCTCGACACTACGAAGGGGAAAGGAGCCCAACTGATGGGGTGACTCGAACTCGGCCTCGAACTGCTCCAATTTGAGAGCGATCTGATATGCCTGCTCCAAAGTGGTTGCATTGCGGTGAAAGAGTTCATATTGATAATTGGGCCGCAAACCTCTTCAAAAGCGGGATATAGTCATGGTGCTCTCCTCCGTGACCCCACACCGTAAGTAATACTCATCGAACTCGGCGGTGTACTCGGTCACGGATCGGTTCCCTTGGGAGATGCTTTGCCACTTGTCTATAAGACGTTGGCGATATGAGGCGGGAAGATATTTCTCCCTCAATTTGATTTTCATATCATCCCAAGTACCGATTTGGGGTTGACGTCGCTGATTGAGCAGGCTCTCCACATTGATCCAATAAGTTTGGGCCTTCCCTTGCAGCTTCATCTTCGCGTATCGGACTCTTCGGTGGTCCGTCATCTCAAACCACTCGAAGTACCGGTCCATGCCGGCCTCCCAATCTAGATACACCCTAGGGTCCAAGGACCCGCTAAAAGTGGGCGGGTCCGCACGCACACCCCTAAGAATGCGGTCGTCATCCTCGTCATCACGATTCCGTCGTTGATGACGACGACCGTTACCCCCCTGATCATTGTCGGAAGCATAATCATCCACTATAGGCGCATGTTGCCTCCCGACATCCTCCACCTGAGCCCTTGGCACAGCGGGTTGCTGCACCGGCTCTTGTTGGCCGTTCGTAGGCGCGGGTTGCGCCGCTACTGGGCCCCTCTCTAGGACAGAGATCCTCCCAACTAAGCCCTGGATGGATTGATCCGAACTCTCGGGCCGATCCTCGATGGCTTTCATCCGCCCTTCTAGACGCGTTCCTATGCCATCCATACGCGTACTAAGACCATCCATACGCATGTCAAGATGATCCATGATGGCTCGGAACATCTCGGCCGTCGAGGACTCATCGGAGCTACGGGCTCGGGAGTCCGCCATAGGTGGTGGTGGCGAGTATTGGGTACCTCGACGGGTGGGCATGCAAAGACACACGACCTAGAAGACACCGACTAATGCAAACACTCACTAGATGATGCACTTAGACCTAACCAATATCCGATACGTGGCGGAGTTAATCGATCCGAAGATCACTCCCGCAAGTGTGCGACCTCCCGATAGGCGTAGCCTAACGTTCGAACAACACCTTTTAAGATACCAAATTATCGGGATGAAATGCAATTTTAAAACACTCTTTTTTTTTGGTTTTGAAAGTAATGATGGTCCTAGACTCGACTTAGAGCATGATGCATGCAAGACATATGCAATGACTACCCTAGACTCAACCTGTCTCTGATACCAAACTGATGTGGGACGGACAGGGGAGGCGACTCTACGTGGGGTGGACCTCAGACTCTAGATGTGGACGCGACCAGCAACACACACCAGGGAGACACTAAGCCCGACACTACGAGCTACTAGTGGCAAAACGTCGCTAACAGAAGTGGAAGCTCACTCGTCGTCCCAAGCGAGGGAAAGCGCGGACCGTGCACGGTTAAGGAACCGGCAGAGGTCAAGGTAGTCCGACTCAACTTCCGAACTCGGATCGAGTCGCGGGATGGGTCACTCTCACTCTCACAGCGGTGACATGGACACACGGGCTAGTACCTACACGCTCGGCAGAGGCCTAAGACCGTATACTAGCTAAGCAATGTAACGCCAAGGAGTTAAGACCTTTACCTCCACGCACCCGGCGTGGCGAAGACACCCCGGCTGACTTACGGGCCCCCGGTTAACATAATTCACAGCGGTACAAAGAGATTCGACCCACTCCACGCAGGGAGGTAAAAGGTCACATGTGGGCCCGGGGATCACGCAAATCAGGTTGACGGGCAGCATCTTGATGTCGTCTCGACGCGCCGAACTCCGCGTTCTCGTGCTTTCCGGAGGGCGAAATCAATGGGCTGTGGGGCCCACACGCTGTCCTATCCTCCGGGTCTGGCGGGGTGGGTCCCACTGTAATGGGGACCCCTGGCAGCGAGCTTCCTGGACGGCGGCCAACCGGCGACACTCACCGGAGGTCGGGTGCCTCCGGTTCCCAAGTGGAGAGGATGTTGTCCACGAGCTGATGTTGCTGTTTTAGCAGAGCGCGCCCCGGCGAAAACAGCCGCTGCGATCGGCCCCGTCACTTGAATGCGACGAAACCAGCGCCGTTGGAAAGAGGATTCGAAATCCTTCAATCTAGGGCCAGTGGACTCTTCTGAACCTGCGCGGACCTGGGCTTTAACTATTTTTCAATTCTCTGCTCCACAGCTCCCAAAATCTCAGATCAGCATACCAGTTTCCTGTAAACGGCCGTTGACCGCCTACGTACAATTGTATTCAGACTTCGAGCTCATCTTAAAAGTTGTAGGTAATCAAACCACGGAACTGGGACTATTTTTTAGAATTTTATTTGGAGGTGGCTGCAATTTGTTATGATTTTTGGGGTGACTGGTGGTCGGATCTGGGAATAGGTGGACAGAACTGTAGATGGGTTTGAGAACGATTTTTAGAAAATGTGAAATGGGTGAATCAAAAAGTGAGAAAAATTTTGGATGACGGGGTGGATGGATGGAACCACCAGTAAAATTGGGCGAACTAACAAAAATCAAAAAGTGGATCTAAGACATGAAACGCAGGGCGGAGGTGAACCTGGACAGAACTCGGGCAGAACCGAAATGGAAGAGTGGAAGAAAATCAAAAAATAGGAAACGTGATCTGAATGCTGGCCTGATTTTTTTGGGTGGAGAAGAACATCCCAGGAACAACTCCTACAAATTTGGTAGCCAAATGAGCTCGGGGAGACCTGTGAATTTCGAACAAGTTGCTGTGGTACTGCGCAGGCAGAACTCCGTTGATGGCGATGGCGGTGCGGTGGCGGTGATCGTCGGAACCGATAAACGAGGCGTCACACCTCAGAATGGAAGCCTTCACAGCATCCAAGGGGGAGAGGGAGAGGAGAAGGGGGCGCACCAAGCTGGAGCTCCAAGATTTTCTTCCAATTGAAATGGCATTAATTCTCCAAAATGGGAAATTACAAGTATTTATGTGTTACATCTCACATCCATTGTCCACCGTTGGATCTAGGGGATGGGAATGGGTGGCCTGGATTGAGTGTGACACACACACACAAAATACAATAAATAATTAAAGGGGGGGGGGGGGGCGGCCCTTGGACCAAGGGGAGTGGGCTTGACTTGGTAGGTAGGGTGGGTGGCCAAAATGTGGACTTTCCAAGCCACTTGTCCCCCACTTGGCCCACCCTTCTAGAAACCTCCATGTGGAAGGTTGACTGACCCCACATGGGACCCTAGGCTGAGGTGGCTCAATGGGATGGGGCCTGGGGGGCCCGTGGGGCCCACGGGGTCCAAATTGCACATAAGCCCCTCTTACAATCAAAATAGCAAACCGAATACAACGCAATAAACACAAATTACACACACATAAAGTCTAACTAAATATGATAAATGGGGAGGCTCAAGGCGGAGTCTCCAGGCTATCTCCGAGCCAGATGGACGCTGAGGTGGCTCGAGTCGTGCTCCGTGTGCGGTACCGGTGGCTCGGCGTATCACGCCGCTCAACTGCTCGGGTGTCCGCACCAGGTATCTTCTTACTGCGTCGATGCAGCACTCCAATTTTGCACTGTAAACTCTCTTCTGAGGTGTGACTGCATCGAGGCATCTACTAGATGCGTCGATGCATCTCTTCTATACTTGCTCTGCTGGTTTTGACTGCATCGAGGTATCTTCTTACAGTGTCGATGCATCACTCTTACTCTCTTCAACATATTAAATAATTCATGCTTCTTAAGGTTCTTTTCTTGGATTGTTCCGACTCGGATTTTCAACATAGCAAATCAACGTAGTAATTCTCCCCCCCTTTGCAACAGTTCTCTCCCCAGACATATTCTCTTCTGAGCTGGAGTAGACTTCTAGTGTCGACTCTTTTTGAGCTTTGTTCTGTCACAGCTTTAGTTGACTCTACAGTCTTCTCAGGTAGACTTTCTCTTCATGAAGTTTTCTTCAATGGCTTCTGCTGATTTTTACGAACTGCTTTTACCACTTCATGTATTCCACTGAATGTATCACTACCATGGCTTCACATCTAGCTTGAAATCAGCTCAACTGACTTCTTGATGTATCTTCAGAACATGTTCTTACAGAATTCAACACACATATTTCTATATATAATGAAATCATGAGATCATGATGACTTCAACAAATGCATCATGACCAATGCAATATCAACACATATTACATCATTAAAAGCATATTTACACTCAGACTCATGATGAGTCATAGTGTTTGACATAATCAAAAGCACATTCACACTCAGACTCATGATGAGTCATAGTGTTTGACATCATCAAAAACACAGAGATACAACATGGCACATCACGTGTCTCGGTTTCTGGAAAGGTCCTAGGTTAGAATATTCTATTTTTGACGTGGACCAATCAGAAAATAGCTTGGAAATGGAGAATTATCTAGTATTTTCTACTATAAATATTATCACTCGCCCTGGAGAATTGGGGAGACGACTGAGAAATTCTAAGAGACGCCCTGAGCATATCGAAGAGACACTGAGCAGAAGAAAAAAGAGGAGTGTAGTCTACTAGTTGGCATGTGCAATCATAGCACTGAGAGGGAAAAATCTGAGAGAAGCTTGAGAGAGTCTTCCTCCCCAAGTTATCATCTGGCCACGGAACAGAAAGGTAGAGCAGCTTATGATCTGAGTCCAGATATGCAACTACAGCTTCTAGATTTTGATCTGAAGCTACATTTGGTTTTCTTATTTTGACTTGTGTTTTCTTTTGAAACTCTTCTTCTGTCTTCTGTGTGTGGTCGCTGAGATTTCAGCGATTTTTTCTGTACCATGTTTTAAGGATCGGACTGTGTTTTGGCTACTGAGCAGCTGTGTGCAATCGAGGAGAGTGTTCCTCGAGGTGAAGCTGTGAATCAATGTCTGTGCTTGTTGTTAGGGTTCATCCTTGTGTGTTGCTACATCTTAGCAGCGTGTTCTTCTTCTGGGGTCCGTCCCCGTGTGGTTGTTACGATTAACAGCGTGTGTGTGTGGTTTAGGGTTCGTCCCCGTGTGTGGCTGTGAAAATAGCGTGTGTGGGGGGGGGGGGGGTTCATCCCCGTTAAGCTGTGTATCAGTGTTTTGTTGGGGACTTGTCCCCGTGTGTATTGCTGCATTTACAGCGTCGTAAGCCTTATCGAGTTTTGGTGAGGGGTGGACGTATGGCGCCCGACTGTGGTCCCAAACCACCATAAAATTTTCTGTGCAGTGGGCTGAGAATCGTGTGACTGATCCATCTCTTCTATCCCCCTTCACAGGTTCTTGTGTTAAGTTTAATCTCTGCATTTCGAGTTGAATTCTACCACATTGCTCACACACACCCACTAAGTGTTCGATACATTTCTGTTCTATGGTGCAGTAGATTCTTCTATCTGCCTGAATCATACACACCCAATATTTCTATTTTGTGGTACCGCAGATCTTTCTATCTTCCAGAATTTTATTTGAGCTAAGATTGATTAACACCTAAATTCATTACACTGCTACACGCATTCAACCTGCACACACAAATAGCTTAGTTGAATTTGTTTCATCAAGACACACACTCAGTACTTAACCACGACAATCTGATACATAAAGAATCTAAGTTTCACTCAATTGCTTCTAAGTGCTGTTATTGAATCCGATGTGTGCTAAATAGAGTTTCATTTGATTAAAATTTTTAAATAGGGCGGCAATCAATTCAACCCCCCTCTTGATTGCATTTGCACTCAGGGGCCCAACACAAACAAGATAAGGAGCATACCTTGCCAACCTGGAAAACTGAGCTTCATACTCCGCTATACTGAGACTTTACTGCGTTAACGTTGCAAACTCAGCAGCCTTCTTCTCTCAGACTCTCTCGGAGAAATAGTTGTCATTAAAGAACTCCAAGAATTTGTCCCACGATATGGGCTCTTGCAAGCTAGTGGCCTCAATGGACCGCCACCTGGCTCTAGCATCCTTCATGAGTTGAAATGTTGCCAAGAGGACGTTTTCTTGATCTGTGCATTGCATCACATGGAAAATAGGCTCCAATTCCTCGATCTAGTGCTCGGCCTCGTCCGGATCTATTGACCAATGGAATCTAGGGGATTTAAATTGCAAAAACTCCGATATAGGTCTCATGCGCCATTGTGCACCGCTCCTTGCGCCATCTTTTGGAGAGCCTGAGTCATCCCTTGCATAGTGCGTTGCATCTCGTGCCACTAAGCTCTCTCGGTCGCCATTGGTATTAATCAACCTTTAAAATAAAAATAAAGTAAGTTAAATTATTTTAAGAACAAGTCTATTTAACTCTTTAAGCTTGTTTAACACTTAGCCCTTGGCTCTACCCATTCTCACGGATAAGTTATACATATCGACTTAAGTTATGGATCCTATAGACTAGGACTTCCTAACCTAGGGTCTTAAATAAACCCAGGCTCTGATACCACAAAGACTGTCACGCCCCGATGTGGAAACTCAGAGCACAGTAGTCATAATCATTCATTCAATCAGAGCAAAAAAAAATCAAAAATTCAAAGGGATAGGACACCAATATTCCACAAAAATAAACTTTATTAATAACCAAGAAAATTTTCAAGTTTACATACCAACTCCAACTGTTAAGACATGAAATTACAACTTCTTTCTTCAAATAACATACTCCAAACGTTCATATGACTAAGACTCATTACATTTGGACACTTTTTTTTAAACAGACTCTCATGTCACACAATCTTCTAGGAGGTCGCTCGGTGATCACTCAAAACCCAGCCTGTCCGATTGAGGTTCTTCATCATCAGAACTACCTGAAAAATATTGAAAAATACTATGTGAGTGAACGCTCAGTAAGGATTACTCCTCATTGACCAGGCAAGTATAAGTAATTAATTGCTTAATGCAATATGTCTATATGCATGGTATAAAAATCACATGTAAACTAAAGACAATGGAAGATACAATACGACATGATCAATAAGGAAAGAACTTGAGGTATGAGATAATATCAAGGAATAAGCTATGATAAGAGGAATAGATCATTTAAAGAATTCAATGATGAGTTAGCACAATTCATAAATGGACTTGACGTTAGGATGAACATAACACTAGAATTGGCCCATTAACATTGAAATTTCAATAACAATTTATCCTTTCGGGTCAAGGACAATAATTTATTCAAGTCGATCAATCATTCAATCATTTATTTATTTGGAAATGTCTAGCATTATTCTTGCATTGGGTAGGTGCAATGCCGACACCCATGAGTAATTTGGGTGCTCCTCCCAGGACCTGGCCGGGCCTTATCGCACTGGCATTAGAGTTGATTAGACTATTAGTCACCATCCAGTAGTTTCTAGACAATTCCATTCATTCATTAGTGGACAATGAATCCAAAGAAGTTATGTTCCTGTAACATGAAAGGAATCAATAACTATAGGTCATTACGATCTCATTTAAATATGAACTAAGTTAGAACTTAGATCAAATTCATGAAAATTCCTAATGAGGTCAAACAATAAGGTACAAGAATCTCAATAATTTCCCTTAATGGGTCAAGGGTGTAGGCACCAGAAAGGTGTGCCTCTCCCCAAAATGCTGCTACCTATAGTGCACGGCTTAGAAAAATAGAAATGGAGTGATCACCAGAGACTTATACTTGAGTCTCATAGGAGTGATGATCGCAATTGCCTTCGAAATGGGAGATGCAGGTTCTTCCTGTCCTCACTGTTGTGTCCTTGGTTTTGATGATGTCTGACTATGACTCATTGATGAGCCTAATATGGATTTGATGATGTCAACATTGTCTGGAGTTCGGGTCAAAGAATATCAACTTTAGCAGAAGCTTATCTAGGTGTCTGCATTTCCAGTACAAAGATAGGTTGACACACAGAGAAAGATGGGTTGACACATCAGACAGACACTACAAGTTCAGTTGAAGAGAAATGAACTTCAAGTTGACAGATGCTATTGTAGCCAGCAGAAGTGAAGTCAACACATGTCAACAGATACGCCATACAATCAGCATAAGAGAAGTAAAATCAGCCGACTTAGTCCAGAGTCAGCTGATCGATGTTGATTTAAGTCGACAAACTCAGTCGACATACCAATGAATCTAGGCAGCATGCGTCAAGCGTCAGGTCGACTGATTCAGGGAAAAAAGCAATAAAACTTCGTTGATGACTTAAACAATTGAGCATGATGTTCTCGACTAGTGACTTACACAAACTGAGCAGAAGATGCAACAACTATCAGTTGGGTTGACAGATATGATGAAGACAGTAGAGTGCAAGTCGACAGAGAAAAGCAAAACTCAGTCGACTAAGTAAAACTCAGTCGACAGATGTTAAAATCAGTGAAAAAGGTGAAATAAGAAGCAAGTCCACAAAGACTGAAGAAGTGATGAGTTGCGCAGGAGCATATGAAGAGGACACATTGAGTTGACCTACCAAGCCAACTGGGTCGACTCATATCATCTGAAGCTCACAACACAAGTCGACAGACCAGGCCAAGCACAAGTCAGCAGACATTGGAAATTCAGTCGACTGAACTACCAACTCAGTCGATTGACTTGAGCTCAACCGTACAAACACGTGAGCCTCTTAAGTAGTCACGTGGACTCTATCTCCAATCATTGGCGCACGATCCCAGGACACGTGCCTTGGGTTCTGGAAAGGTCCCAGGAGAGAATATTCCTCCTTTACACATGGACCAATAGGATATAGCTTGAAATTTTAGATTATCCAAAAATTATCTATTTCTACTCTATAAATACCGCCCAAGTTCCTTGCGAAAGGGACAACTGCTAAGGGCTGCGAGAGCTGCAAGAGAGAGCTGAGTAGAAGATTTTCGAAGAGATCAGAGAGAGAGTGAGAGCCTGATCGGAGAGAGAACCTAAGAGAAGAAAAGAGAGAAGAGAAGAGAAGATCGGAGAACCCCCTTCTAGAGAAGCACTAGAATTCCAGATCTGAGCTCGAGAGGAGAGAGAGAGTGAGAGCAACCAAGGAGGAATCAGTCCAGATCTGATTGGAGAATGGCTTGTGGATCAAGTCCAAAGCCACATTGCTCATTTGAGCTACATTTTCCTATTTTCCATCCTTTGTTTTATACATTCGCATCTTCATTTTTGTGTGTGTTTTCGATACCCTGTTTTAGGGATCGGGTTAAGCTGTGGGTCAACTATATCCGGGGTTGCATCCCCTTCAAGCTATGGGTTAGGATGTGTTCGAGGATTTGTTCCTTGAGTTCCAAGCTATGCGTCAGCGTGTGTGTGTGTTCGGGGTTCATCCCCTTAAGCTGTGGGTCAGCGGGTAGCCTCACCGTGTTCCAGTGAGGGGTGGACGTAGGTTGCAAGATTGCAACCGAACCACCTTAAAAATACTGTGCAGTGGTTTGTCCTTGAGGCCCATGCTTCTTATCATGTTGGGTTTCTAAGAGGCCTATATATATACGTATTTTTGGTTAAGGAAAAATGGTTGGGGGTTTCCTTCATGGATATGGGTTAAGTCTCATCTTATGTATATAGGTTGTATTAGGTCATGCTTTTCTTTTTATTTCCTCTTATTATATACTTATACGGGTTTTATTTATTTAGAGCACTTTATTCCTTATTATTTATCCGTGGTGCTACACTCTCCCCCACTTAAAAGAATTTGGTCCGCAAATTCAATTACATGCAAGGAGACATCGAGGGTGTAGAGCACTTATAATGTAGAATACCTTCGAAAATCTCTTTCGCATGGATTCTTCAGTTTCGCACGTGGCTTCTTGTTCTAGACACTTGTTCTATTGTACTTTTACCATGGGAATAGTCCTGTTCCTCATAACTCGTTCTTCTCGATCGAGGATCTTTATCAGCTTCTATTCATAGGTGAGGTCCTTTTATATCACCAAGTTATCATGGTTGATGACGTGGAAAGGATCGTGCACATATTTCTTCAACAATGAAACATGGAACACATTGTGTATTTCAGATAGTTGTGGAGGCAAGGCAATGCGATAGGCTACCTCGCCAACTCTTTACAGCACTTCGAACGGATCTATAAACCTTGGTGTAAGCTTACCCTTAACATCGAATCTTCTAATGTCTCGACCAGGAGAGACTCTAAGGAAAACATGATCTCCAACTTGGAACTCCAGATCTCTTCTTCTTTTGTCAGCATATGACTTCTGTCTGGACTGAGCTATCTTGAGTCTATCCCTAATGAGTTGGACCTTCTCAGTTGTGTCACTCACCATATCTAGGCCTAGTATTTGTCTTTCGCTGACTTCATCCCAACATATAGGAGATCGGCAACTCCTGCCATAAAGTGCTTCGAATGAAGCCATCTGAATATTGGCTTGATAGCTGTTATTATAAGCAAATTTGGCCAGGGGCAAGTGGTCATGCCAGCTTTCGCCGAAATCGATGACACATGCCCTTAACATATCTTCAACAACTTGATTAGTTCTCTCAGTCTGACCATCTATTTGGGGATGGAAGGTAGTGCTAAAGTTGAGTTTCATCCCCATGAATTTTTGTAGACCCTTCCAAAAATGGAAAGTGAAGCGCGGGTCTCAGTCAGACATGATCAACACAGGTACACCATGCAATCTTACAATCTCCTTGATGTATAATGCGGCTAGGACATTAACTGACCAACTACTTTTGATAGGTAAGAAATGAGCCGATTTATTTAGACAGTTGATGATTATCCAAATTCCATCATGTCCGCCCCTACACTTAGGGAAGCCCATGATGAAGTCCATGCCGATGTCTTCCCACTTCCACTTGGGAATATCTAGCGGATGCAGCTTTTCGATGGGTTTCTAGTGTTCCGCCTTCACTTGTTGGCATGTGAGATAGCAAGACACGAAATCCGCTACCTCCCTTTTCATATTGGGCCACCAAAAAGTTAGTTTCAAGTCTTGATAGATTTTAGTGGCTCCGGGGTTAATTGTGTACCTTGATCGGTGAGCTTCTTCTAGAATCTTCTTCTTCAACTCGGGACAGTTTGGTACACATGTCCTCTCATGGAATAGCAATCTGCCATCAGATGCCAACTTAAAGTCTAGTTGTTCTTCCAGCTTATCCTTTACTTCTACCAGCACAGGGTCTTCATCTTGTAACTTCATAATCTCGGACAGCAAGTCCGGATGTACACTCATGTGAGATAGAGTAATACACCCCTTCTTGTCCGTGCTTATGTCAAGCTCAGAGAATTTCTCCAATAACTTCCATTCTTGTATCATACAATTTGCTAAAATCCTTTAGATATTCAAAAGGGCATCCGCGTTGGAATTTCCTTTACCAGGGTGTATTGGATTGTGAAGTCAAAATCCTTTAGATATTCAAGCCAACGCCTTTGCCTCATATTCAGTTCCTTTTGGGAGAATAGATACTTGAGGCTTTTATGATCGGAGTACACAGTGAATTGTTCTCCGTAGAGATAGTGTCTCCAGATTTTTAAGGTGAACACTACCGCGGCCAGCTCTAAGTCGTGCACCGGGTAGTTTTCTTCCTGTTTCTTCAATTGCCGGGAAGTGTATGCAATGACTCTTCCTTGTTGCATCAAGACAAACCCGAGGCCAATACCATAAGCATCGGTATATACCTCGTACTTGTCTCCTTCAATTGGTAATGATAAGACTGGAGCAGTGGTCAAGAGATCCTTCAAGGCTTGGAAACTCTTCTCACAGTCTTCATTCCACTCATAAGGCACTTCCTTACGAGTCAACCTAGTGAGAGGAACATCAATTTTGGAAAAATCCTTGATGAAACACCGGTAGTAACCAGCTAGCCCCAAAGAACTCTGAATCTCCATTGCATTTGTTGGTCGTTCCCAATTCTTCACGGCCTCGACCTTTGATGGGTCAACGAAAATTCCATTCTTCGAGACTATATGGCCAAAGAAGGATACTTCCTCTAGCCAAAATTCACACTTGCTAAATTTGGCATACAATTTATTTCCCCTCAATATTTGCAATGCCTTCTTCAGATGTACTTCGTGATCTTCTTCGGTCTTTAAATAGATCAGAATATCATCAATAAAGACCACAATAAATTGGTCTAAGTGGGGCTTGAAGATGTTGTTCATTAACTGCATGAAAGTAGCAGGGGCATTTGTTAGTCCAAAAGGAATAATAGTGAATTCGTAATGCCCATACCTGCTTCGGAATGCAGTCTTGTGAATGTCCTCTTCTTTGATACTCTGTTGGTGATAACCCTATCGAAGATCAATCTTGAAAAAGTACTGGGCTCCAGATATGCAGGTACTTGTTCTTGACAGTGAGGTGATTCAGCTGCCGATAATCGAGGTAGAGTCTCATCGATTCGTCCTTTTTCATGACAAATAACACGGGTGCTCCCCACAGAGAGGTGCTTGGCCTGATGAAACTCTTCTTCAATAGCTCCATCAATTGCTCCTTCAGCTCTTTCAACTTAGCAGGGGACATTCTATAAGGTGCTTTAGAAACAGGACCAGCACCAGGGACAAGGTCGTGTTGGGACGGTGCGATGGATACAGAGGGGGGGTGAATGTATCCCTCTACAATATTGCCCCACTTAAAAACAATAAGCCTATAGCTAGACACAGTTGTGGAATAAAAACTATTGAGCTCTTCAAGAAGAAATTCAAACAAACATTTGATCAAACAATTGAACTGCTAACAATACTGGAGGTACCTGATGAAGTCTAATGCCGAAGACAGAACTATGCAAACTAGACTCACTTAGCAAAACATATATGCTCAAGGTCACTTCAGATAGAAATAAGAATGCTCAGACAACCTGTGAAAGAGGTAGAAGACAAGGGGCAAACGCACAAGGCAAATCACGGCACAGTAGATTTTTTAGGTGGTTCGGTCCACAGACCTACGTCCACCCCTCACTCCAAACCGGAGTGAGGCTTCCACTAGCACAAGCTAGAACCGCAGACTCAGTCTGCAAACAAGTGCTACCTAACAGCTTGACCAGGGGAACGACCTCCCCTCTTCCTCCAGACCGGAGGGAACCCACTAGTGACTACCCGTCACTAGCAACCAGAGACCGAAGTCTCTCTTCCTCCACCCAGGAGGGAAACCACTAGTGACTACCCGTCACTAGCAACCAGAGACCGAAGTCTCTCTTCCTCCACCCAGGAGGGAACCCATAAGCGACAGCAGCCACTTGCAACCGGAGACACCAAGTCTCCCTACCTCTGAAACCCAGAGGGAACACCGACCTCAAACCAGAGAATCAGAAAGTATAGCGATCAGATGAAAAGAACAAAGTAAAAAGAAAACAAGAAATGAAAATACAGCAATCAGAAAGCTAGAAATAAAATCCGTAAAGTGTAGCTTTCGCAGGAGCAAATCTGGTTTGGATCTGATCCAATTGCCAGACAGAGAAGTGTTCTGATGAAGCTTCAGTCTCTCTTCTTCCTCACGAGCTCTCTCCTTTCTCTTTCTTTCTTCCTCTTCTTTCTTCTTCTCTCTGCTTCTCTTTCTCTTTCTCTCGTTCTTTTTCTTCTTCTGCTTTCAGCCTCTCTGCTGCTCTCTCCTTTTTCTTCTTCTGCTTTTTCTGCTCTCTGCTGTTGACACCCCTTTTATACCCAATAAGTCGGGTCATCTCCTTATTTCATTCTATATGATGCTCCGAGTTGTTCACTCTTCATTGAGTCTCTTGATCAGTTGAGGCCTGTTTCTTGGGTCTTAATTCCTGGATTAAGAATTGGCTCCTGGTGGCATTTCGTTGGCAACAACTTAGCAACCCTTCCTTGCTATTCTTGAAACTCAATGGTAATAACGGTCCGAACCAGGCGCGTTGTTTCATTATAACGCATGGGGCCTGGACCGTTACTCTTTGAAGAGTCCTAAGGCTTAAGGCCTCATTTTCAGTGCTTATCCTTTGGCTTACACATTGGTAATAACGGTATGTCGAGAGGCCGTTGTTTCAGTATGACGCCCTATGTCTTGGCCGTCGCTTCTTTGCAGAGTCCAATTGATTAAGTCTTCTTCCTGTCGATCTTATCCTTTGGGATAAGGTTGAGAGTAACGGATGGTCCTTGATGCGTTGCTTCCAAGCGGCGGTCTGTCGTGCAGCCGTTACTTCATTCAGAGAGTCCTGACAGTTCAGGCCTTTTTCTCTGCTACTCCGTGATCGAGATAAGGGTTTGGATTGACGATATCTCTTTCAAATCTGATCCTCAGGACCTTCCGTTCGATTGTATGGACTCTTGGTGATATTATCTTCGAGGATTTACTAAAGAGTTATCTCTTTATCTTGCTTGATTATCCTCTGCTCGACCTGAGAGTTTGAGGGACTATAAATAGAACCCTTGACTTCATGGCCCGAAAGAGGGAAGATTTGAATTCACGACGAAGTGCTGCCAAACTCAGGAGCCATATTCATCCAAGAGGAACTGCTTCCCACGTCCATCCATCTCATAATCAAGGGAGTACTTTGGTTTTGGTCTTTCAAGTTCATCATTGCATGCTTGAGTTCTTCCCTGGTTTTTTTTCTCAATCAAAGCATTGTCCCTCCTCTTTCTCCACGTTTTTCATTGTCCTCTAAGCATATAAACATCTTCCCAAACTTTTAAAACACCCAGAGGGGTTAAAAAACCAAAAACTCCCCGGTAATCCACTCTCCTTTTGATGATGTTAGGTCCTTTGAGAATTGATGCTATGCTTGTGAAAAGGACTAATTGAGGGTATTGTGTTTGGTCTTTCTACATCTTTGGCAGGTTTACAAGTTCATTAACACGAGGCCCAGGTCTTCTAGCTGGCTGGAAGAGTTGGAGTTAAAAGAATTCAAGCTTTGTTACTGCAGGTTATCTGACGGCCTTGTGCAGGCGCGTCACTCTCTTCCGGCGGTCTATCGTGTGGCCGTCACTTCCAAGTAACGCACAGGGTTCTGGCCGTTACTTCTAAGTTGATCTGCAGGCTTTCTCTGGTTTTCTCTCCCATGGGCGGGTGTTTCATCCAACTATTTCCAAGGTATATTCAGGTCTTTGACTTATTTTTACTTTGGTGGCGATCACATCTTTCCTTGGTATTGGGCATTAACTGTCTTCTTCATCATATCTTTCTATTTTCCTCGCTTGTTCCACCTTCATGGTGTGTTTTTATTTACTCCTTACTCCACGCCCCGACGTGTGTTTTCCTTTTCCTTAGCGTAGTTTGATTGAGATAGCATGCCCATGCTAGAGCTAGCTATGATTGCCTAGGTTCATGATCACATGTTCATAGGTTTGAGTAGATCTTTGATTGCTTGTTTGTCATCTTACCATATCACTTTTTAAACCTCAAAAGAAAGATATAAGATAGACAAATAAATATCAACAGATAATTTTTTAGCGATCACGGTGGGACAACTTGTGCCAATCGTGCTTTTGATTCTTGTTTAAACCTGCCATCATCTGCTTGTTGAGTTGCCTTTTGTTTCCCCTTTGATTACTGCTCATTCTGGTTTTCTGAGTTCTCTGACGGCCCGGTGTCCCCACGTCACAGTCCTCTGACGCAGGGGCATTAGACCGCCACTTTGGTTCTGTTGTGTGAGCTTCCACGGGCTTTCCGGTTACTTCTGTCTGGTTTTGGTTCCCTGGCTCATCCGACGGTCTCATCCCCCTGCGTTATATATTATCTGGCGGTTTGGCCTTTGACCGTTATTGTGCTCTGACGCAGGGTCCTTCGACCGTTATTCTACTGGTAGGTACGCATCCGAAGTGCATTTATTTCCGCAATTTTTGCTATGACTTATTGCTTGGGTGATACTTCCCCTCCTTCTTGCTTTGCTCATATCTACATATCATTGTGTGCACCATTGATTGTTAGATTCTAGGCTAGACTTTGCATGCACTCCAGTGCACATAGGGTCATTCATCTTTTCATACGTTAGATTGCATTTTCCTACCTTGTTATGAGGACCTCTCGTCTTCATATTCCTTGGGGCCGACTAGGAAATCACAGCAGGGACCTCCGTAAGTCCCCGCGAGCCGTGGATTCCCACACGGACGCCAGGCTGGTTGTATCTCTCCCACCCCCTGTCTAGGACTGCATAAGTGAAGAGTGGTTACACTGAGAGTCAAATCAAGTCCCATATCCATCTCCTACTAGGAACCCATTGTTGAGAGCACATATCAATCAATTCACTAAAGTTCCAAAGGAGAAATCATAAGAACCTTGTTGCATCATCTTAAACAACTTGGTTGATTTTGGGTGTCTTCATCTTTTATCATTTACATCTTGTTAGAATCACCTAAGTTGGTTGCTTATTGTGTGTTTCTTTTTTTGTATTGGTTGCTTTGCATATTGTCAAGGTTGTCCGTTGCATGTGGAGTTGTTTTCATCCGTCTGAATCATCTTCTCGAGTCAGTTCCTTCTTCACGTTCTATTCTAATCCCCTCTTCGAGTCCACCATGGCATCCTTCAATCCTCCTCGCTCCCAAGAGGACTCTCTTCCTCAAGGGCTCCTTGAAAACCCCCCTAGGGTTATTACATTTTCCTCTGGAGATGGGACTGCCCCTCTCCCATCCTCCACTTCCATGGAAGGTGGTCAAGTTACCCCTTCTCTCTCTACTCCTTCCGCGGGCTCTGTCCTTCATATGATGGCCCAATTGGATCCGACGCAACTCCAAGTTCTATATCAAGCTATGCAAGGGTCCAATGCTTCTCCCTCTACCACTATCCAAGGTCAATCTAATCCTTCCATTATTGGGCCGTCCGTTCAGCCCACTCCGATTGATCTCACTCCGGTCCAACCCCGGACCATCACTTTCGCTGGCATGGAGATGGGCCAATCTTCTAATTCAGCCCATCAATCTTTCGATAAAGGGAAGTCACCTATCCCTTCCTTTGTCCAGGTGGATCATCACAACTCTGGTTTGGTAGCTCCGCAGCTCCTTATGAACCCTTCCGATTTCTTATGCCCTCAGCAAGGAGTGGCCCAAAATCATTCTAATCCGGGCCTATCTTAGGCCCAATATCCTTCTTACGGGCCTCCTATTTCCACTGTCTATCCTTCCACTCCTTCTTACGGGCTCCCACCTGTTGCTACAGCCATTCCATCTGCCCCTCAAATACAATCAGCATCCTTCACTACCCCTGCTCCCTCCCGAGAGCAGGACTTGCTTGACAAGTGGGCCACCATGCAGCAACAACTCGACTTTCCCCAGAAAAGGGTTGGCCCACAATCCTTGGCCGATATTCCTATTCCGAGCTTCCAGAACATCCGGTTCCCTCCGCAATCAGAGCTCCCCAACTATCGCAAGTACGATGGGAACATCAATCCCTTCATCCATGTGAGGGATTTTCTTTATGAATCGGCGTAGTTCCAATATGATGATCGCCTCATGGCGTACTTATTCCACCGATCTTTGGACAGTGTTGCTCTAGAATGGTTCTATTCTCTACCACTGGAAGAGGCCGAGAGTTTCAAGGTAGTAAAGGACAAATTCATCCAGCGGTTCCAAGACAGGGTCGGCCCTGAATATTCATTTACAGATCTAGTGGCCGAGAAGATGAAGCCGGATGAAGAGTTCGCCACCTATGCAGACAGGTGGAGACAAATGGCCGCTAGAGTACCGGGCCACATTCCGGAGGAAGAGAAGGTCAAACTGCTGATTTCCAATGCCACCCCGACCTTCCGCAACATCCTGGCAATGAATGACATAGCCAACATGCATCAACTCTATAGCCGGGCGCGCTTCATCCAGACTCAATTCAAGGACTCCCCTATCCATTCCCTCTTCAAAAACCAAAAGCCCAAGTACCACAAGAAACCACAAGGGCCGGTTACTGAGGGAGTCCAAACAAATGAGCAAGTACAAGCCGTTGCTTTTCCATATCAGGCCACACCTTTCCGCTACAACCAAAACCCCCGCAATCCACAAAACTCCGCTCCGCAAAACTTCCAAGCCACTCCACAAAACCCTCCCCCCGCCTTCACCATTCCACAAAACACCTTCACCATACCACAACAACCATCACCACCACCACAATACCATAACGTCCCTCCACCCAACGGCTACAACAACAACAATCCAAATAGCAAGCACCCGGATCCCAGGAGAGCCCAGTATCCTCCATTGCCAGAGACACTTACAGATATCTTCTCGGCACTCATGTCAGTAAATGCAATCCAACTTCCTCCGGAACGGCCTGTTTGGAACCTGACAGTCGATCAGACTAAGTATTGTATGTTCCACCGGCAGCCGGGCCATACCATAGAAGGATGTTTTCAGTTCCGAGATCTTGTGTATGACCTTCATGAAGGGCAGAGAATCGACTGGGCCGAAATGCATAGGGCCATTGTTGATATTAAAGGAAAAAGAAGGCAGCCGCAGGGGCAGCAAGTGCAGCAGCATCAAGCACCGCAGTCGCAGCAACCGCCACAACAGCAGCAACCACAGCAAGTACAAGACCTGGGCATCCATCAGAACTCGATGCCAAATCATCCACCCGCTCCTCAGCAGTAGCCGCCAGCACCAGCGCAAGTAAACATGGTCCAGCCACCGGCCCCCAACGCCGGATGGTCTTTCGATGATGATGGCGCCACACCGCAGGTCATGGCCCTCCACCATAACCACCGCAATCCTCCCTTCATCATCCCTGCACAGCCGACGCCCTCTCAACTCGTCCTCCCATTCACACCCGCTCCAGCAAATCCTCTACCACTCTCCATTCCATCGTACCCTCCATCACCTACTCCCATCACCGTCATCACTCCACCACCCAATCCTTCACCCATTCTTACCCAGCCGCTAGCCTTCCCTCCACCCGCATCAACATTCATCACCACCCTGCCTTCCACCCATCCTTCACCCACCATTCGCGCACCGCCCATTAACCTCACCAACCCTACGCTCCACCAAACCGCCTCCCCCGCACCACCTGTTCCATTCATCCATCCCGCAGGGCCCATCATACTATCTTCAGATGCCGCGGCAAATTGTGCTTTGAGGAGCGGGAAGATGTTCTATCGGAATTACGCTACTACTTCTAATCCCCAGTCCTCTCAGCCGGTGGCCGAGCAAGAAGAAACTGAACCTTTGCCGGGTACTCAATATGACTTGCTGCATCATCTGGATCGAGTACCCGCCAAAATATCTGTGCTGGAGCTGATCAAAAGGTCCACCCTTCATCAGGATGCGCTGAGGGACTTCTTACAGAAGGTAATGGTTAGCGAAGACATGGCAGTTGATAGCCTACCAACGGCACTGGCAACTATCTCCAAAGGGCCGGCAATCACATTCTCTGAAACTGAGCTTGCACCTCCGGGGGCTCGGCAAATGCCGCTCTGCATAACAATTACCCTGAACAAAGTTGACATTGAAGCAGCGCTGGTTGACACAGGGGCCTCAATTAATGTTTGCCCACTCAGCACCCTCCGAGCATGCAACATATCTGAAGAGTTACTACGGCCTACCCCCACCACTATAGCAGCATATGACAACTCAAGGCGAGCATGTCACGGGGTAGTCACCATTCAGGCAGAGCTCGGGCCCCTTACTATGGCCGTGGAATTCTATGTTCTTGATATCGACCCTATGTTTAAGGCTATCTTGGGCCGTCCCTGGATTGACACACTCGGCGCCGTGCCCTCCACGGCACATCAGTGCATTAAATTCCCCTTCCAAGGGAGGGTCGTCAAAGTTAAGAGCTTATCCATAGTACAGTCAGTAAAGGCTATTTCAGAGCAGGTTCTTCCCACACTCTGGCCAAGCAGCTGGCCCGTTCTGTCAGTGTTGGATTTGAACTTTCCTTGGGCTTACACATCCCCTAAGCCCGTCGCTACTCTAGTTAATGTCAAAGTGAAGCCGCAGATTCGAGATTCAAAGGGGTGGAACATTATATTGAAACTGGGCTATCAACCGGGGAGAGGCCTCGGTGCGCAACTGCAAGGGATGACTAAGCCTATACCTAAGGGAAGAAAAATGGGTAGGAGAGGTCTCGACTACAAAGAGACAGCATTATCTATGATGGGTGATTCTGGGCCGCTCACCTGGGATTATCGTCAGCATTTTGTCAAAGGGCCTCTCCAGCCTGGCACATTAGCTCCAAAGCCGGTTCAGCAAGAAAGGAATACAGTTTGTCCAATTGCCAGTCCGCCTCCCTTGCCAGGAGGGTCAGATGATGACATGCTCGACTATAGTCAGGCCTTGCAGGGGCTCTTTCATGAGGAAGAATGTCAGAAGAAGCAACAAGAAGTTCGGCTTATGCAGTGGAGGCCGAAGAAGCAGCCTATTGTTGATCTACAGGAAAGGGGGAGCTCTCCCGTTATCTTTTCTTGGTCTCCCTCACGCCTCCAATCTATTTTCCAGCATGGGGACTTCATACCCCGCCTTCCCCCCATCATAATAAATCCGTCTTTCATTGATCCACCCGAGATTCTATTTGTTCCTTGTGCTTGCAGGAAGTGCCCACCCCTCGATCTATCCACTCTCTTCACTCCTCCTCCTCCCAAAGCCCAACTCCACGAGATGTGGTTCTCTTCTTCCGATCCTTTCTTCGACTGCATTTTCCCCGAGCTGTTCCCTATGCAGCTCCCACCTCCTCCATCTTGCTGTGTAGTCTCCGCTGATCTCCAAAAAAAAACGTCAAATTTGAAACTGAGATTTCAGTGGAAGATTACGCTATCCTGTCGCCATCTTCCTCCTAGGGGCACGAGTCCCCTGCACCTTCCCTTCCACTAGGTCTTCTGTCCCCTAGGTTAGGATTAGGGTCCGTCGAGCCTAGGAAAGTAGAGTCAGTCAGGTCTAGAGAAGTAGGGTCTTGTTCCAGGTCGTCTAACCCTTCCTCTGCTGAGCCGCACTCGCTGGCGCATCCTTCCCGGTCTGTTCCTGATAGATTCTTGCAAGATTTAGCTCAGCGTTGCCATCCTCTTTTGAAGTGCCCGGAATTTGTTGCTACGGCAATCGTAATTGAAGACGACGAGGAAATAGAAGGGGTATTGAGCGATGACGGATTAGGCGTCTATGAGATTTTGGATGAGAAGGATCCAATTAATGAAGACAGCGATGTAGATGACACCGCCGACTTATACGCACAAGGATTGAAAAGATTCGACGAGCCGTCATCGTCGGTGGACGAACCTACAAAGGAAATCAATCTAGGAACCGAAGAAGACCCAATGCCCATCATGATTGCTGCTAATCTCCCTTCACAAGTAGAAGAGGAATTGATTAAGGTCCTAAGGGAGTATAGCGATTCCTTCGCCTGGTCTTACGAGGACATGCCAGGTCTTGACCCCTCTTTAGTGGAACATCGACTCGTGCTTAAACCAGGGGCAACACCTGTGAAACAAAGGTCAAGAAGATTTCACCCCCACATGGCCTTGAGGATCAAAGAAGAGGTCGACAAACTATACAAAGCCAGATTCATCAGAGTAGTTTTGTATCCTCAGTGGGTGGCAAACATAGTCCCTGTTCTCAAGAAGGATGGAAAAGTGCGCATATGCATTGATTTCAGGGATCTAAACAAAGGATGTCCCAAAGATGATTTCCCGCTACCTCATATAGATGTCCTAGTGGATAACACTGCCGGGTATGAAGCTCTGTCATTTATGGATGGGTACTCGGGCTATAATCAGATCCGTCTCGCTTCGGAAGACCAAGAGAAAACTTCCTTCACCACGCCCTGGGGCACGTATTATTATGTAGTTATGCCATTTGGTTTGAAAAATGTAGGTGCCACCTATCAAAGGGCGATGATGGCCATCTTCCACGACATGATACACATATATATGGAAGCTTACGTGGATGACATCTTGGTGAAGTCCAGAACAAAAGAAGAACACCCCTCTATCCTGGCTAAGGTGCTGCAGAGAGCCAGGGAGTACAAGCTTAAGATGAATCCGAAGAAGTGTGTATTCGGAGTCTCCTCAGGGAAGTTGTTAGGGTTCATAGTGAGCAAACGGGGGATCCAGATTGATCCTAATAAAGCACAGGCCGTCATGGACATGCCTCCGCCAAAGAACATTACAGAACTTTGAGGATTGATTGGTAGACTGCAATTCATTAGAAGATTTATATCTCAGCATTCTCAGAGGTGTCGTCCGTTTTATGAATTGCTTAAGGCGGGGGTCAAGTTCGAATGGAATCAAGATTGTTAGAAGGCCTATAAGGACCTCAAAGAGTATCTATCCAATCCCCCAGTTTTGCAACCTCCTGTCCCTGGGAAACCCCTAATCCTATACATCTCGGTTATTGAGGACTCCCTAGGGGCAGTCTTAGCACAAGTAGATGATAAAGGGAAAGAGCGGGCTGCGTACTACCTCTCTCGACTGTTTAATCCAGCTGAATCCAAGTACACCGCTATGGAGAAGACTTGTGCCGCCTTAGTGTGGGTAGCTCAGAAGCTTAAACATTACTTTCTCGCCCACCCAGTTAGGTTGATCTCTAGAATGGACCCGATCCGTTATCTCTTAGAAAAACCCGTCCTTTCTAGTAGGTTAGCTCGCTGGCAGAGCTTCCTCTCTCAGTTTGACATCACCTTTGTTGTTCAGAAGGCAGTCAAAGGATATGCCATTGCTGAGCATCTTGCACATCTCCCTATTCCTCACACCAATTCTATTCAGGATGATTTCCCTGATGAGCATCTCTCTGTCCTTTCTCATCATCCCTTTTGGTCTCTGCACTTCGATGGTGCACTCAACTCCCAAGGCCAAGGGATCGGTGCTGTCTTGCTTACTCCAGAGGGAGTAACCATCCCCTTCGCTTATCAACTTCGATTTCCTGCTACCAACAACATCGCTGAGTATGAGGCCCTCCTGGCCGGCTTGAAGCACGCCTATCTTCTAGGCGCGCGTTATTTGAACATCATAGGAGACTCTCAGCTCGTCCTACGGCAAGTTCTATCCACTTACCGTACTCGTGACCCCAAGCTCAAGCCTTATCAAGATTTGGTCACGCTCATTGCTAAGCGATTCCGTAAGCTGATCTATATCCATACTCCCCGTTCTTTGAACATTCTAGCTGATGCTTTGGCATCTCTTGCTTCCTCCTTATCTTTCCCTCTCAGTCGTAGCACTGAGACCATCGTCGTCCAGAGATTGGACGCACCCTCTCTTCAAGATCCTTGGTTCATCAACCTTAGGAAAGCTGTAGAGGCGAGAGCTGAGAAGGAAGATCTTAAGGAAGTTTCATTAACAGAGCTAGAGGAGATTCTGGACGAAGAAGAATTGCCTTGGTATCATGAAATCGAATTGTTTTGCAAGGAAGGGTCATTCCCAGAAGGGGCAAAAGCCGAGCAGCGTAAAGCAATAAGAAGAGCCGCCGCAAGGTACACTATCATTGTAGGAGAACTATATAGGCGCACTACTAATGGAATGCTCATGAGATGCTTGGATGATGTAGAAGCTTGGAAAGTGGCTGAAGTGGCCCATTCTAGTGAGTGTGGAGGTCATGTCAATGGCCAGGCTCTAGCGAAGAAGATCCTTAGGTAGGGCTACTATTGGCCCACTCTAGAGGAAGATTGCTCCCTCTATGTCCGGAGGTGTCTTAAATGCCAACTCCATGCGGATAAAATTCACTCTCCAGCTTCGTCTCTCCATCCTATGACTACTCCTTGGCCTTTCTCTATGTGGGCTTTCGACGTCGTCGGCCCGCTCGGTGATCCTAATTCTCAGATCAAGCAAAAATCCTTCATCCTCACCGCTACTGAGTACTTCACCAAATGGGCCGAAGCCGAGGCGTACGCAGAGATCAAAGCTACAATGGTGTGCCGCTTTATCGTGAAGAATATCATCTCGCGGTTCGGAGTGCCAAGCAGCATCATCACCAACAACGGACCCCAGTTCATCTCCCAAGAGCTTAAGGACCTATGTAAGAAGTTCAATATTGCACTACATCATTCATCTCCGTATTACCCTCAAGGCAACGGTCAAGCCGAGGCCACTAATAAAACCCTTCTTAAAATCATCAAGAAAACGTGCGAATCTCATAAATTTTCCGATTGGCCAGAAAGATTGGTAGAAGCTCTGTGGGCTTACCGCACCTCCGTCTGTACCCCTACGGGGCAAACTCCCTATTCCCTGACCTATGGGATGGAGGCGGTACTCCCATATGAGATCTTAATCCCTTCCCTTAGAGTGCAGCTCGATAAGGAACTTAATCTCTATGAACGTCGAGAGGCGTTGCTGGTCCAGTTGGAACTCTTAGATGAGAAGAGGATGAATGCGGCCGATCACGTTTCTGTTTATCAAAAGAGGGTTTCGCGTTATTTTCAAAAGAAGGTGATTGAACGTAAGTTTATGACGGGTGATATTGTTTTGAAACGTAAATTCATTCGGTCTGCAAGTCCTAGGTCTAAATTGCAACCTAACTGGGAAGGGCAGTTTGTAATAAAAGAGGCTTATCCAGGGAATACTTATCGTTTAATGAATGCGAAAGGTGAGGAGCTCCCTCACCCGTGGAATGGGTTGTATCTTAAGCGTTTCTTTCCTTAGAGTCTAAACCACGTGCTTTCCCGGCAGCAAGATCTTCCTTCCTATTTTCAAAAGAAGAGGTCCCGAGTAAGGCAATCACACAGCACACGACATCCATGGTCGGGCTCCTTGTTTAAAAGACACCGTTTCTCCTTGGCCATACTTTAGGGGAAAGTCGAAGTCCCTGTCCGCTTCATTCTTCGGCTGAATCCAGGGGCAAGGAGTGAATAAGGAGGCGACAACCAATCCAAACACCCTAATGAGAGGAGGTCTCAAACAGGGGCAAGTCCGTTATGACCTGACGCCACAACCAAGAAAGGAAAAGAAAAGAAAAGGAGTGCTCTTTACGACAAAATCAAAAGCGTTATCTCAAAGGTCTACAGATTCCGAATTTTCGAAAACTCCAAGGAGAAAAGAAAGCTAGGCATGACAAGAGTGGCAGTACAGTTCCCCGCGGGGCGTTATGAGCCCGGTCGCATGCATGCCTAGGGTGGACAAAGGTTCGATGACGGACGCAAAAGCCCCGGCGCAACAGACCAAATCTCTAATAGGGTTGTGCGGTGAGAAAATCAAGTCCTAAAAACTCCCATATCTATCCTAAGCTTACCCCCATGATCTTTTTTCCTTTTAGGACTAAGATTAGTACCCTGGGTATGGCATTGGTAGAAACACCGTCATGATGATTAGGTCTTGGCCAGGGGTTGTCACACTATTACACGCCAATCTCGGGACTCAATCTAAAACAAGGAAGGGTTCGCGTTGCTAGAGAGGCACTGGTTTTTCAAAATCCAAAAACATCAAATATTTTCAAAATCCAAAAAAAAAAAATCAAATATATTTTCAAAAATCCAAAACAAATCAAATATCTTTAAAAATCCAAAAACATTAAATATTTTCCAAAACTCCCAAAAATACCATCATGTGCATAGCATGCATTGCATTTTCATTATGTTTCCGCCTATTTAATAAAGGCTCCACCCCTTGACCGAATATCAAGAAACGGTCATTATCTAACTTGCTTCAAGGCAAGGGGTTGAGTCTAAGAACAGATCTAATTTGATTCATGTTTAAAGTGTGTGTGCAGAATGCAGGGACAAGATTCAAAGAAAAAAAGTTCACAACTATGCAGGTTCAAGGTATGTAACGCGCCAACATCAGACCGTTACAGTCACATAACGGCCCCCTCTTCGACCGTTATTTTCCTTCAGGCATGGGCCTTCTTTCTTTCACTAACCATCACTATAACGGTCTGGAGAATACCGTTACTTGCTTATAACGGCCCAAGGCCTATCCGTCATATCCTTCAGAGACAGGGTTCTATTGTTACTCTCATTCTGACGGACCGTTATTTCCTTGTGGCGAAACATTGCATATCCGTTGCTATCTCCAGAGGCTCTGCCTGTTCACATCATTCCAAGCCATTCAAAACACGAAACTCAAGCCCATTCAACTGAGGCAATTTCGTCTCATTCAAGCAAGCTTAATGAAATATAATTCATGATAAACCAAGCTCTGATGATCAAGTACACATAACATCTCTCATGAACAAAAAGAAAATCAAGATACATTCAATTTCTTATCCGCAAGAGGGCGGATTCTTCTCAACTCTTTCACATAATCTCGGCGTGCTTCGTCGTTCTCTTCAACTTCTGCTTGCCACGGGCGCACCTTGCTGATCTCCCACATGATCAGCGCGTTCCGGACTGCTCGTTCATCTTCCTCGGTCCCCATCTTCCTAGGTAGAAGGGGAGGGTAGTGTGATAGTGCAGAAACGCCGGTTCGAGGTAGTCCGATCTGAAGATGGCATCGGTGCGGGTTGTAGATCGCCATGGTAGTATTCCCCACTAGCTGGAGGACCAGGCCTTGACACCGCGGTATTTTGAGAAGAGTGCTTCGAAGGATTCTTGGTCGCATAATGAATTTGTCCATTGGCAAAGTGTTGAAAAAGAGGCGCCATTCATCCCGAGTTTTCTTATCCGCCGTCCTGCATTCCACCTGAGAAGAATATCCAAATGCCCCTCCAATGAAGAAGAGGGGGTGGCTCCCGAAGATCCGGCTTGCAGAAGTTATGTCTTCCTTAGGAAGGAATTTGACTCTCACTCCTGTCCAGCACTCAAGGAGTATCATGGAACCAAACAAAAGTCCTCATAGGCAAGCCGAGCTTAGTCCTTCATAGAGGTATGAGAGGACCGCCTGAGAGATAGACATTCCCCGCCACAGCCCGCTAATAATGCTAAGATTTTGGATGTCTAAGAGGTGGTCGGTCGTGGTAAAAAGGAAGACCCCGCACAAGCAAACCGCCACCGCCTTGGCTATTGCTTCATGTCTCTCCCACTTATTTTTACAATGAGACACTATCCATTGTGCCAAGGGTATCAAGTGAACATGATGTGGGCTGATCATGGTTCTCACGTCCTTTGGATTATGAATGAAGTCGCTCAAGATCAAGGACGGGTCAATGCGCTCTATTGTATAGCAAACCCGGTCTTCATCCCCCACCTTAGTCTTAGGAAGGGTTAGGTAGGTTTCTACCTCCTCTAATAGGACGGTCGCTTCGAAGGAAGGGAAGATAAAAGTATGAGTTTGTGGATGCCATAATTCCACAAGTGCTGAAATACTTGGCCAATCTAAGGATAATTTCTAGAAATTTTTGCCTAAAACCAAGAGTGGTTGAAGGTGCCAAGCTTTAAGGATGGATGTGACTTCTATAGGGAGGGCCTTTACCATGGGAGCCACCCACTTCAGATTAGAGTAGCATCTTGGGCCAGGAAGAGGCTTGAAGAAAGAAGGAGAAGAAGAAGTCATAAAACGAATTGAAGTGCAGAATTTTCTGGACTTGGATGTGTTGTTGAGGGACTTACCACCCTTTGAACATTGGAGCTTAAGTGCTTGGGAATTGATGTCAACCGTTGGAGCTCTCCATGTTCTTTTCTGGCAGCTTTAGGTCCGGTGTAGACCTTCTCCTCCGTAACCATCACCTCGAAGCTTCTCTTCATCTTGATTTCTGCCCTTAGGAGAGGTTCTTCAACCCTAAAGCAGAGGTTTGCAGCAAAGATACGATTTTTGGTTGAGTTTCCAAGTCTTAAAGGTTTAATGTTGGCTTTGAAAGGATAAGACTTGAGTTGGAAGGCTTTATCTTCAATCTAGATAAGTTCCAGTAAGGGATTAGATGGCTAAACCTCGGGTTTAAGTTCTCACGGCTCAATCCGTCTCGGATTACAACCCAGAATCTAACGGTCTATCGTACGGCCGTTATTTCACTCCGACGCGCCAACCTTAGGCCGTCGCATTTTCCTGTGGGTTTAATTCCCCGATCATGTTCTATGAAGATTAACGGTCTAAGGGCTGACCGTCGTTTCTTGTAACGCGCGAATCCTGAGCCGTTATACTCTCATCCACTAAGTCCTTTCTCTTCTAGGCTAAGCACTTCCTGACAGCCCTGGTTATGGCTGTTGCTTCACTCTGACGCGTCTCCCTCAGGCCATCGCATTTTCTACTAGTTGTCCTGACAACCATCGTTCTGCCATGATCAACGGTCTAGTTTTTGGCCGTTAGTTATCTTTGACGCACCTGCAGTTGGCCGTCGTTTCTCCTGAAGCCCTACTACCAGGATGGGCCCCTGTTATGATTAACGGCCTTTCACCGGCGCGTCATTTGATTAAGACGGTCTGAGCCTAGACCGTTACTTTCTCTGCTGCTGATTTCAGGCTATTCCTTCTGCCCTTGCCTAGACCTGGCGGTCTTTCACATTATACACCTCATTCTCTCCACAGTTTTCCCCACACGCATACGTTCCTGCATATGTCTCATACATTCATTCACATCTCATCTGCGCATGCATATTCAAATACACAAATCACTTGCCAAAGCCATTCATTTATTCATTTCATCCACCCTGCACATTCAAACCCATCTCCACCTGCCAAAAAATTCATGCACATTCTGGCATACATTTCATTCATTCACACTTGCACAAAATAAAATGGAAAACCAAAAGGAAAAAATCTCATTTCTTTTTTACCATAAGTTCTGTACAAAAGATAAGAAAAAACATAAAAAATACATCATTCGGTCGGCTTATCCGCCGGACCACCCTCATCCTCTCCATCCTCGGGTCTCCTCGTAGGTGGCGGCACTATAGAAGCACTCTCCTCCTGCCGTCCCCGCTCCGCCCTCTCATTCCTCCGTTGGCTGGAAGAGCTGACAAGAAAATCCCCTACCGAGCCGCTCGGGGCAGCACCCCTCCGTGCCCCACTCTGAGAAGCACTCCGCTCCGGTCCCCGGCCCATCATCCGAACCGTCCGCTCCAGCGTCCGCAGCTCGATCTTCAGCGTGAAGATCTGACGCCGCGTCTCCCGTGCCTCGGTCCGGTAGCGATCCAGGTCCGCCGTCCCGATATGGAGCTTCTCCACCTCAGCATAAGCCCGAGCTAACTCCGTCTGTAGTCGCTCACCCTCTGCTTCATCCAAGCGTCGCGGGGTCTCCGCTCTTAGTCGAGCCATCTCTGCCCGTACAAGCTCTGTCTCCGCTCGGGCTCGATCAGTCTCAGCCTGACTTCTTTCTGCCTCTATCCTCGCCTGCCTGGCCTCGGCCACTGCTGCTGCTAGCTCTCTCGCCTGTAGATTACATTTCATATAGTTAATCATAAAGCATTTAATGAGGCATAGATCATAAGCATGAGCATTTTTAGCATCTTACCCGCTCCGCGAGGGTGGCCTCCGCCTCCTCGGCCCGGGCAACCGCCCGAGCAAAATCAGCCTCCTGCTCAGCCCTGCCTCCCGCAGGCTGTGAGGAAGACGATGGGGCATCCGGTCCGGCTCGTTGGGCTCTCTCGGCCCGCTGCATTTAGAAATCATGGTTAATCAGCATGTGCATTATAAGCATCAATTGTCATAATCATAAGCATCAATTGTCATAATCATAAGCATTTTTTTATAATCTCACCAGGAGCTCTAGAGCGGTCCGGTACCCGTCCCACTGCTGGATGGTGGAATGGAGTAATCCCTCCAGCTCAGCGATCCGTCCCTCAGGTTCTAGCTGCATGTAGAGAGCATGAGTCAATACATCCATCACATGGCATTTTTGCATATAGAAAGGGTTCAGAATTGCATACCGGTCGTCGGGTACCTCGGTACACCCGGTCGCCGTAGAGTCGAGCAAAGGCCTTCAGATATGCCTTGTCGCTCTCGTCTCGTTCCTTCACCGCTCGGCCCCGCCTATTCCAGTCGTGGACGTACTTCGCCTTCCGGGCACACCAATCCACATTGCCACTGATGCCCCTTGCTGACTTGCCGGGGTGGTCATCGCTGTGGCGTGGAAAGGTCACCTCGGGCTGATGTAGTCCCTGGGTCCGCAGGATCAGCCTGTAGTGCAGAGGCTCGATGATATGGATGCAATGCAGCCATATGTCTCGTCCCCGGTACGACAAGGCCGCCTCTACCCATGGCTGTCCCGTGTAAACCTCGCCGCGGTATGGGGTCCATCTCACCTGAGAGCATTTAGTTCATTCATCAGCATTAGCATATAGAAGCATTAAAAGCATGAGCATTTAAAAAGCATTTAGAAGCATATAGAAGCATATGGAAATCATTTTGAGTTCTGGACTCACCGACGTATGTGGGAAGGAGTCTAGGTCATCCTGGATCGTCCGGGTCAGTCTGATGATCGACCCTGTGTCCCTCGCCACCGACCATCGCCTCGCGATCAGTATGCGGCCGAGATGGAGTAGTGCACCTCTCCCGATGCCCGGGAGATACATATAGCTCCAGATCTGCATTTAGAAATCAAGTCAGTCGCATGGCATAAATCATTGCATAAATCATGGCATAAATATTCATGGCATAACAGGAAGCATTTTAGTGCGTTTGCCTGTAGGAAAGGAGAGAAGCCACCCAGCATCGTCTGCCGGTTCGTGGTGCTGAGGGACTCGAACAAGAATGCGAGCACTGCCGCTCCCCAGGCGTACTTCCTGACTCTGCCCAAATCCTCTATCATCGGCAGTAGTCTGCAGCTGATGACATCTACCCAAGTCGCGAAGAGTAGCTTCCCGAATAGCAGCATCAGGAAGCGTCTGAGCACTCTATCTCCCTCTGGTCCTGCCTCTGCCGCCACGCGAGGGCGCACCTGGTCTATCACTCTGCCCAGATGCTCCTCAGGTAGATCTCCCACGGCGATCGCCGCTCATCTCAGTCCCAAGCTCTCCTGCAGCACTGATCTCGAAAGCTGAGAGGAGGACTGTCCCGGTCTGATCAAATCTAGCCCGAGCAGCTGTTGCGCCATCTCTCGGTAGTTGCCGTATGTCCACCCTGTCACCGCGGATCCGTGGACTCTCAATCCGGTAATCCTCGCTATGTCTTCTAGCGTGGGGATCATGTGGCCCCACGGGAAGATGAAAGCTCTGCTGATCGGGTCCCATCTCTCGTGCAAGGCGTACAGTAGCGGCGTGTCCATCCGGATCACCTCGATGCTGAGCACCTCGGTGAATCCCATGCCGGCTAATCTCTCTCTCTGGTAGTCGAGCAATGCCTGGTACACTGCCCGGATCTGTAGCCAGGAGATCCGCGATCGTCTCTTCCCCTGCATTGCATATTAGATCATTAATTAGAACAATTTGCATCATATAATCATTACAGAAACATTCATAATTGAAAACAAAACAAAAATTTGAAAACTAAAAACCCTAAAAAATAGCTTAAGTCCCTGGCATGAGTGACGGCCCTGGGATGGGGCATCGCTTGCTTGTGACGGCCTCGTCATGGTGCGTCAGACAAGTGACGGTCGCTGGCAGGACCGTCACATTGACTGCGTTTGGGAAATTTTTCCCTTGCATCCCCGTGGTCTCCCACTATGGCCAAATGGCCTACAATTGCTCCTAGGGGGTTCGTAGACCCATTTCTACCCTTATATCCCACATGCATTCATAAATAAAAACACAAAAAAATCAAAATTTGGAGTTAGGGCAAGGGGGCCTACCTCACGGTCCATGCCTCTCCTCCTCTTCTTCTCTGGTTCTTTGGGCTCCTCTGCACCCAATGAGGCTTCTCCTTGATCCTCCACAGCCGTGGGGACTTCTTCTTCTTCTATTGGGCTTCTCCTCGTCGGTTGTTCCTCTTCCACCGGCGGGATCACTTCCCGTTCGAGCCGGCGGTGGAACTGCCGTATGGCCATCTTCTTCCCTCTCCCCCTCTTCTGTGGTGGCGGCTGGGGTGCCTCGTCGCCGGCCATTGCGGTGGTGGGGGCTGGAATCGCCGGAGCTCTCTCGGTTTTGTTTTTTGGGGACGTTGGGTTTGGAATGAATGGGCCGTGACCGTTCGGTTGTTTTTTTTTGAAAACTCAGGAAATGCGACGGTCTATCGACAGACCGTTACATCCTTCTGACGTGCCTTGAGGTGACCGTTACATGTGTTGGACTATTTTATCGAAGAATGTGAACCGCCTGACTTATGACGGACCAGGGGTGATCCGTTGCTTGGTGTGACACCCTTTCATGAGACCGTTATATGCTTGCAAATTTCTTGATGAACTAAAAAGTCTAATTGATGTCAAAACAGTGCCATGTTCTGCATTAATGTTCCTTATTGATGTCCCTTGCACGTACAATGGTTATGCCTTGATTCCTTATCATATTTATTGTTGGCTAACCTATCTTTCATGAAGGAATTATGAGTGAAGTCATGCGTTGCCGATCATCAGGTAGGTAAGTCAGGTATTGTATCTCGTTCCCTCACTCCCTTAATGCATTACTATATGTTATCTATGACATATTATCTCGAGAACTGGCTAGTCATTCATGTGTCCTGGGATCTGATGTTCCCCTAAAATAAAAATGATGATGATCTAAGTTCACATGTTTAATCGTTGGATAGGTCGTTAGATTAGAAAATTTGGGGACGATGGTTCTATCTTGCACGCTGTGGTTGCAGATGGTGTCCTGACTCTGATTTCTCCGATCTAGCAATATTATTCTCGAGTATTTTATTTTTCTTCGCATTTGTTTTGAAGATTTTGTTTTCCTTTAGCCCAGCATGCATCATACGCATTCTTTGAGCATTCATGAAGCTTCATTTGTTCAAGGTCTCGATGATGGTGAACAGCTGTGTTCTTGATTCTGGATGAGGAGAATCATTCCACTATGAATTAGAAGGTTTCCTTTGCTCTCGTCGCTTGATCTGGTTGGCTGAAGATTCCTGTCTGGAGTTTAGTCAGTTCCTTTTCCTTTCCGTTGCCTCTGGCGGCTAGCCGTGTTTCCATTCCTTAGTTAATTAGTTCCTCCAGACTTGCGTCCTTTGGCTGGCTATTTCCTTGTGATCAATTCGAAGTTTTCTAGAAAATTCCTATCGCTTATCGGTAAAGAACGGGTGTCGTTTACCTTAACGCCCTCTTTTTGATACACTCCGCTTCATTTCCGCTTCATCTTCATGTTCCATTTCACTTTCGCTTCACCTCCGCTCGCTCCCCTGCAAAGAGGACGTTAAGGAGGGGCATCTGTTGACACCCGTTTTATACCCAATAAGTCGGGTCATCTCCTTATTTCATTCTATATGATGCTCCGAGTTGTTCACTCTTCATTGAGTCTCTTGATCAGTTGAGGCCTGTTTCTTGGGTCTTAATTCCTGGATTAAGAATTGGCTCCTGGTGGTGTTTCGTTGGCAACAGCTTAGCAACCCTTCCTTGCTATTCTTGAAACTCAATGGTAATAACGGTCCGAACCAGGCGCGTTGTTTCATTATAACGCATGGGGCCTGGACCGTTACTCTTTGAAGAGTCCTAAGGCTTAAGGCCTCGTTTTCAGTGCTTATCCTTTGGCTTACACATTGGTAATAACGGTCTGTCGAGAGGCCGTTGTTTCAGTATGACGCCCTATGTCTTGGCCGTCGCTTCTTTGCAGAGTCCAATTGATTAAGTCTTCTTCCCGTCGATCTTATCCTTTGGGATAAGGTTGAGAGTAACGGATGGTCCTTGATGCGTTGCTTCCAAGCGGCGGTCTGTCGTGCAGCCGTTACTTCCTTCAGAGAGTCCTGGCAGTTCAGGCCTTTTTCTCTGCTACTTCGTGGTCGAGATAAGGGTTTGGATTGACGATATCTCTTTCAAATCTGATCCTCAGGACCTTCCGTTCGATTCTATGGACTCTTGGTGATATTATCTTCGAGGATTTACTAAAGAGTTATCTCTTTATCTTGCTTGATTATCCTCTGCTCGACCTGAGAGTTTGAGGGTCTATAAATAGAACCCTTGACTTCATGGCCCGAAAGAGGGAAGATTTGAATTCACGACGAAGTGCTGCCAAACTCAGGAGCCATATTCATCCAAGAGGAACTGCTTCCCACGTCAATCCATCTCATAATCAAGGGAGTACTTTGGTTTTGGTCTTCCAAGTTCATCATTGCATGCTTGAGTTCTTCCCTGATTTTTTTTCTCAATCAAAGCATTGTCCCTCCTCTTTCTCCACGTTTTTCACTGTCTTCTAAGTATATAAACATCTTCCCAAACTTTTAAAACACCCAGAGGGGTTAAAAAACCAAAAACTCCCCGGTAATCCACTCTCCTTTTGATGATGTTAGGTCCTTTGAGAATTGATGCTATGCTTGTGAAAAGGACTAATTGAGGGTAATGTGTTTGGTCTTTCTACATCTTTGGCAGGTTTACAGGTTCATTAACACGAGGCCCAGGTCTTCTAGCCGGCTGGAAGAGTTGGGGTTAAAAGAATTCAAGCTTTGTTACTGCAGGTTATCTGACGGCCTTGTGCAGGCGCGTCACTCTCTTCCGGCGGTCTATCGTGTGGCCGTCACTTCCAAGTAACGCACAGGGTTCTGGCCGTTACTTCTAAGTTGATCTGCAGGCTTTCTCTGGTTTTCTCTCCTGTGGGCGGGTGTTTCATCCACCTATTTCCAAGGTATATTCAGGTCTTTGACTTGTTTTTACTTTGGTGGCGATCACATCTTTCCTTGGTATTGGGCATTAACTGTCTTCTTCATCATATCTTTCTATTTTCCTCGCTTGTTCCACCTTCACGGTGTGTTTTTGTTTACTCCTTGCTCCACGCCCCGGCGTGTGTTTTCCTTTTCCTTAGCGTAGTTTGATTGAGATAGCATGCCCATGCTAGAGCTAGCTATGATTGCCTAGGTTCATGATCACATGTTCATAGGTTTGAGTAGATCTTTGATTGCTTGTTTGTCATCTTACCATATCACTTTTCAAACCTCAAAAGAAAGATAGAAGATAGACAAATAAATATCAACATCTGCCTCTCTGCTTCGATCACTTTCTGCTTTCAGCACTATCTGCCTCTCTGTTTGTACAGAACTTATGCATGCACAAGCCAAAAATGTACAGACTTTGCCAATGAACAGACTTTGCCTGCATGCAATATATAGACTTGATAGATGATGCATGCACAAGCCACAACAATGTATAGACTTGATGAATGATGCAATAAGACTCTGTACAGACTTGGCCAATGTACATACTTAGCAGTATAGCATGAGACGCTAAGTGAGACGTGAAATGCATTGGCTTTGGCTGTATAGACTTGAAAATGCACTGATGTACAGACTCTTGATGAATGCATGTAATGCACTAAACGATGTGCAGACTTTGAATGAGTGACATGCAGTTTGCAACAGGAAAGTATGTACATTGAACATGCAATGCATGAGAGACAATATACAGACTTGTTAAATGATGCACAAAACAATTTATGCACATCAGCTAAAGTATCATCAAGGCATAAGGCACTACAATTACGTGATCTGACAGTGCACTGATCTTACCTGTCACTGGTTGACCTTTTCATGACCCGTAAGTCATTCTTAAAAGCTGTTCTGTCAGTTTATCATAAACATCAAGATTATATCATCAAGGATGTAAACATAATGAGGCATAATATTTGTCATCATCAAAACTCCAGAACCACAGGGGACACAACAATCTCCCCCTTTTTGATGATGGCAATTTTATGAGTCATTGCAATAGATTCATCATGATGTTCATGAAATACCATATGACAGTTCATGAACATGCACCACAGAATAGTTCAGTCAAAAATGAGCATGTAAAACACCATGTGATGCAAGTGCATGATTTGATGCAAATGATGACTCACAAAAGATCTCCCCCTTTGACAACATCAAAAAGAATGGAATGATCATGGACTGTTGAAGGAGATGATATAGGAGCTATTATGCAAACTGGGTTACTATCATCTAAAACTCCCCCTGACAAGATACTCTCCTGAATGAACATTGAACCACAGGGACATGCAAAAAATTCTCCCCCTTAGATGGACAGTGATTGGAATGAAGCACAGAACAAAAAGAAGTCAACAGGTAGGTCTGAAATAATTGAGTCCAATGTGAAAGTAAGCATTCAGAATGAATGAGAAATGTTTTCAATGGGATATCAATTTCATAAATCTGGTTAAACAGGTATTTCAGACTCTACTATTATAGAGGTTTATGAATGATCTTCATTGACAAGTCAGATCAGAATATGATGTATGCAAGGCTTGTTCATAAGCTTTTTGTACTCATATCTGAAATCAGTTTTAATAAAAGTGAACCTTGCTTTCATATTGAAAGTCTTGTTTAACCTTCTTCTTTCTTATTCACTCAATTTTAAAGATTCCTTTAAGAGATGCAATCAATAGTATTGAAGTTAAACACATAAGAAAACATTTGTTCTGTCAAGGGTTCCAATAGAATATTTATTTTGCACACATTTTTAAATGATACACTAGATCAGGAACAATTTTCATAACAATCTTCATGAGCACTTGAGTTTAGTACACCCTTGTAACTAGAGGATACATGTTGTTTAGACGCTAGTATCCCTAAGCACTTGGAAGGACTAATTGTCATGCTTCATAGGAACAGAGATAGCATTTACACTTCATGACACTCTACAAATCATTTCTTTGATGAGTGAGATGTATTTCTCAGTGTGCATGCCATTGCTCTGCCAGATTATCAATCATTCTTAAGCAGAGTTAATTATGGCACCTCATGACACAGTCCTTTGGACATGGTTTCTCAGTGACCAAAGTCATTGCTCTGACAAGATTTACCCTTAGACATGTTCCAGATTCTCAGATGTTTAAAAACAATACTAATTTCATACATATCAATCAAGGAATATCATGATTTCAGAATTTTCAGAATTCAGAAGAGTTTAAAAGACACAACATGAAAATGTTGGTTAAAGTTTATTAAGACTAACTCAGATATTTTCAAGATATGTTCATAAACAAACACACGACATACATAAAACTTCAACCGGCTGAAAGTATCAGACATTCATAGTCCTATAAAATAGAAGATTCCCTTTTAAGTTGTTTTCAGATTTATGATCAGGATATGCATAGAGAAGTCTTTCTAAATTTTCAGGGAAGGCAGAATCATTTTAAAGAACAGCCAATTCAACAGATACCAATGGATAGGATGAGTGAAAATGGCTGATAACAGTTGAAGCAGGAAGCTGAAATGTGTTGCATTTCACATTTATCATAGAGATTTAAGCAAGATAGCAGTTCAAACTGAAAATGGGAAGTTCAGTTGATAGAAATGAGCAAGATAGACAGTTATGTGATTTCAAGAATATGAATAATGCTCCCCCTAAATGTATGCATGAGCTAGCACTCAAGGTGTCGACGCTTCTAACCAGTAAATGCAAGTGCAGTGAGCTGACAGCATGTAATATATGCAATTGTGAATGCATGTGCATGTCAAATGTGCAGGTGAACATTTTTAAGCATGAGACATCGTCCAAGCAACCGATTTATTCAATTCAGCTTTTCAGTTTGATGATGTGTAATTCATTTTCAGTCACTTTCAATCAATTCAGAATTCAGTATTCAAGCACCAATTTCAGTTGAACTGTTGCGCAGATAACACATCATATTTATTGAGAGATTTTAATGCCAAGCATAGATGCAGTTGAGAAGCTATATGCATGAAATTTTGATTAACAAATCAAACATGATATGCAACTATCTAGACAACGTTATCAAAAACTCAAATGTCTACCAGCAGAGGTGGGGTTTTACCAAACTTTGGATGCCTTGGTTTATTTGACCCCCTTTTATTCCTCATCACCAAGGCATACCTGCAAAGCACAGATCTCATTTTGTGTTTCTAGGTACCCAAGATTTCTTGGGTCCTACATTGTTAGTAACACCTCTGATAGGTGCTTTCCACAATCTTTGGGCATGTAAGTCATCAGATTTCATTATATTACAATCACTCATGGAGTGCCCAAAGGCTCCACAGTAATGACATGAAATAGTAGATCTTGAATTTTTTTATGCACATCATTGTTAGCATGGAATCTGTGTGCATTATCATGAAAATTTCTGTTATTTGCATGAACATACTGTTTTCCATATCGTGCCAACTAGCATTCAGAAGCTCGGTGGCCAGGTTTTCCACATTCAAAACATCCAAGATTTTCTCTCTTAAGACTAGATTTATTTCCACCAAAAACATTTCTATTTGCAGGGAGTTTAGCGTGTTTGAAATTCACATTCCTACCCTGGATATGCGAACAGTCCTGGACTGTATGGCCATACTTTCTACAGTGAGAGCATTTGAGAGATGTTTTCTTACCACTTGCAAACCAGCATTGTATAATCGTGTGTCCTAATTTGCCACAGTGAAAATATTCAATTTTCTTTTTCTGAGATGAAGAATTTTTATCATGAAATTTCCTAGCATTCAAATCATCTAGTTCCATTAATCTACACTTATGCATCAGATGGCCAATCTTGTGACAGTAATGACAAATCATTTTCTTTTTAGATGCATGTGAGTGTGTGGGTGAAACATGGAAAGTGGGGAGAGGAACATGTTGGATCTTTTCTTTTTATTTTTCTGTTGTTTTCTTTTCAGCAGATGACTGATAACTAGGAAGGTTCTGAGGGCTGTGAGAAGTTGAGCTGGAAACAAAGGAAGTTTGAACTTTGTTTTTAAAACGCTTCTTGTTTGAAGGGCCCCTTCCTTCTGAAAATTAACCTTTGTTCCTAGAATCTTGTCCAGGTTATCTTTTCCGTCCATAAATTTTGACAAGAAATTATTCAAGTCCTTAATTTCATTTTCCAGAGAAACGATGTGTATTTCATAACTGGCAATCTCTTGTTCATTGCAATTTACACATTCGCTTAGCACCTTGTTTGCAGTTTTATATTCCTCAACTTCATGTTCCAGATTTCTCAATTTTTCAGATTCTTCAATGTAAAAAGATTTTCCTTTTTCTAAGAAAAGAAGTTTCTCTGACATAGTAGTGTTCACCTGCTTCAATCCTTCAACCTCTTTAGTTAATTTGTCATTTTTTGATTTCAGATTTTCAATTTCTTCAACAGAGCCTTTATCAATTTTCATTGAGCTCATTTTATCATTCAGCTCTTCCTCTATCTGTTCAAACTCCAAAATCTTGTTTAACAGATCTCTGTTTTCTTCCTTTAGGGAAACAATTAACTCCTTCTGCCATTCTAAATTTGAGTGAAGATTTTCATTTATTCCCTTGAGAAATGGACACTCATTGCATGCAGATTTACCAGAACATATTGTTTGAACCTGGAGTTTTTCACATTGTTTCCTAAGGCATTCATTTTCAGATTTTAGAACATCCAATTCAGATCTAACACATTCAAATTCTTTCAACAGTTTTTCATTCTGAACTAAATTACTAAACTGAACCTGATCATCATTAATCGAGCTAAGTTTTTCTTTTAGTTCAGAAATTTCACATACAAGTTCTTGATTTTCTTCTTTAAATAAGCCAATTTGTTTCTTAAGCACTTGGACTTCAGACAAGCATGCATCATAGGACTGTTTCCGTTTTAAGCAATTTTCACATGAGGACTCTGAACTATTCAGATCAATTTTCTTTTTCAACTTTTTATATTGTTTTCTTAACATCTCATGTGACTCAAGTAACTCACCATATGCACCCTGCCAATCATCTAAAGTATAATTCTCGAAGAGGTTTACCTCATCATCATCCTCTTCTTCATTTTGGCTGCCACTTTGATTATTTTTGTTAGCCATCATGCAGCTGTCCTCATTTATCCTGTGAGCTAGCTTCAGCTTATCCAGGATGTCTTTAGCGGACCTGCAATCATGAAGGTAAGAATGTAAGGCTTTGTCAGTAGCTACTTTCATCAGATTCAGAGCTTTCTGATTTTCTCCATCCTTTGATCTGTGGTTATCGGTCCATTTGGACACTTTCTTTGGTAATCTGTGAGGACCTTGTGAAATTAACTTCCACAGATCAGGATTAACTCATATAACATATTTACGCAGACTGACAAACCACACATCAAAATTAGAGCCGTTGAAAACTGGTGGATCACCCATGGAAATAGATCAGATTAATGCAACAGGAATAATGATGCACCAAAAGTGAGATAGCACCGAAGACTGCAGGATCGGATCTGCAGGTCGCTGGACCTTCTATGCAGACACCCGCTCTGATACAAATTGTTGGGACGGTGCGATGGATACAGAGGGGGGGTGAATGTATCCCTCTACAATATTGCCCCACTTAAAAACAATAAGCCTGTAGCTAGACACAGTTGCGGAATAAAAACTATTGAGCTCTTCAAGAAGAAATTCAAAGAAACATTTGATCAAACAATTGAACTGCTAACAATACTGGAGGTACCTGATCAAGTCTAATACCGAAGACAGAACTATGCAAACCAGACTCACTTAGCAAAACATATATGCTCAAGGTCACTTCAGATAGAAACAAGAATGCTCAGACAACCTGTGAAAGAGGTAGAAGACAAGGGGCAAACGCACAAGGCAAACCACGGCACAGTAGATTTTTTAGGTGGTTCGGTCCACAGACCTACGTCCACCCCTCACTCCAAACCAGAGTGAGGCTTCCACTAGCACAAGCTAGAACCGCAGACTCAGTCTGCAAACAAGTGTTGCCTAACAGCTTGACCAGGGGAACAACCTCCCCTCTTCCTCCAGACCGGAGGGAACCCACTAGTGACTACCCGTCACTAGCAACCAGAGACCGAAGTCTCTCTTCCTTCACCCAGGAGGGAACCCACAAGCGACAGCATCCACTTGCAACCGGAGACACCAAGTCTCCCTTCCTCTGAAACCCAGAGGGAACACCAACCTCAAACCAGAGAATCGGAAAGTATAGCGATCAGATGAAAAGAACAAAGTAAAAAGAAAACAAGAAATGAAAATACAACAATCAGAAAGCTGGAAATGAAATCCACAAAGTGTAGCTCTCGCAGGAGCAAATCTGGTTTGGATCTGATCCAATTGCCAGACAGACAAGTGTTCTGATGAAGCTTCAGTCTCTCTTCTTCCTCACGAGCTCTCTCCTTTCTCTTTCTTTCTTCCTCTTCTTTCTTCTTCTCTCTGCTTCTCTTTCTCTTTCTCTCGTTCTTTTTCTTCTTCTGCTTTCAGCCTCTCTGCTGCTCTCTCCTTTTTCTTCTTCTGCTTTTTCTGCTCTCTGCCTCTCTGCTTCGATCACTTTCTGCTCTCAGCACTATCTCGCTTCTTCTGATGGAGGAGTCTTCCATTTATAGCGGCTGTAGCTAGGGCATGTGCAGGGCTTGTGCCCCCTTTATCCAGAGAACACCTCGGATCACGTGCCAGGTGCTAACCTCGGATCACGTGCCACTCATCAGCTTGAATCATCCTGAACGAAGAGAAGAAAGGGATGCATTGAGTTAGTTCAGGATTTAAACTAAGCGTGTACAGACATGATGCAGCATATAGGCAAGTATGTACATTGACGATGAGTGTTCAGGCATGCTGTCAAGCAATGTACAGACTTGATGAGAAGGATGCATGAACAAGCCACAACGAATGTATAGACTTGATACCAAAGTATGCACGATGTAAAACGATGTACAGACTATGTGAATGCATGAAGAGCATTTGCTGTACATACTTAATAGCCTGCAGCTGTGTACAGACTTGACTGATGCATAGACAGCAGAGAATGTGCAGACTTTGACGTTTACGTGCGTGAGAAAACAATGTACAGACTTGCTGTAATGAACAATGCCCAAATGCAGTGTATGGACTTAGCGTGAATGCGAGAAGACGCTAAGTGAGACGGATGTATAGACTTTGATGTATGTAGCGATAATGATGTACAGACTTGAATGCGTGCATGAGAAAACAATGTACAGACTTGAATGCTCCATGCACAAAGACGCTGAGTGAGACGCTAAGTGAGACGGATGTATAGACTTTAGTGTATGCATTCTAGGCAAACGCTGTACAGACTTTGAGAGACGATGCATTCTAGGAATGTACAGACTTGGTCTTGCAATGTATAGACTTTGTGTGTGCATATGCCAAGACCATGTACAGACTTGAAGAAATGCATGCAGCGATGTATAGACTTGTCCGATGCAAAACATGCAGAACTCTGTACAGACTTTAAAAGTGTGTGCGAGACAATGTATAGACTTGATCTGAATGCATGGACTATGCCCTTGAAGAATGTACAGACTTTGAAAGCAAGAGGCAAGGCTGTCGGATGTATAGACTTGCTAAACGATGCACACACACAGCGGTAATGTGTAGACTTCAGCTCGTGCAATGCAGTGTACAGACTTTGCCAATGTACAGACTTTGACTGTAACGAACGATGCCCAAATGCATTGACTATGGCTAATATATGTATGGACTGTGCAGACATTGTATAGACTTGGAAAGCTTGAACACGAACAGGCTGCAATGTATAGACTTGTGAGTGCAGCAGCCAATGTATAGACTTGCGAGTGTGTGAGCATGCGTTGCAATGTACAGACTTTGGAAGACGATGCATGCACAAGCCAACAATGTACAGACTTTGCCAATGAACAGACTTTGCCTGCATGCAATGTATAGACTTGATAGATGATGCATGCACAAGCCACAACAATGTATAGACTTGATGAACGATGCAATAAGACTCTGTACAGACTTGGCCAATGTACAGACTTAGCAGTATAGCATGAGACGCTAAGTGAGACGTGAAATGCATTTGCTTTGGCTGTATAGACTTGAAAATGCACTGATGTACAGACTCTTGATGAATGCATGTAATGCACTAAACGATGTGCAGACTTTGAATGAGTGACATGCAGTTTGCAACAGGAAAGTATGTACATTGAACATGCAATGCATGAGAGATAATGTATAGAGTTGTTAAATGATGCATAAAACAATTTATGCACATCAGCTAAAGTATCATCAAGGCATAAGGCACTACAATTACCTGATCTGACAGTGCACTGATCTTACCTGTCACTAGTTGACCTTTTCATGACCCGTAAGTCATTCTTAAAAGCTGTTCTGTCAGTTTATCATAAACATCAAGATTATATCATCAAAGATGTAAACATAATGAGGCATAATATTTGTCATCATCAAAACTCCAGAACCACAAGGGACACAACAGGTCGATTGTGAACGACACTTCCCTCTCAGTGGGTAAGCCGGGTAATTCTTCAGGAAAGACGTCAGGAAAATCCTGAACTACACGGATGTCTTCAAGTTTAGACTCCTCTACTTCTGTGGTAGTCACAAATGCTATGAAAGCCACACATCCTTTACTTACAAGTTTGCTAGCCCGGAGAGCCGATATAAGAGGTGATCTATTTCGAGGGCTGATGTAAACCAATTTTGGGTAATCCACAAAAGTTATCTTGCCATTTCGGCAATCTACAGTTGCTTGGTGGGTGGATAACCAGTCGGCCCCAAGTATGACATCATACTCTTTCATATCTAGGCATACCGGATTGGCAGGTAGATTTTGGCCTTTAATCATAACCTTACAATTTGGGTAGTGATGTGTGATATCGGACTCGTTCCCGAGAGGAGTAGATATGACCAAGTCTAACCATTCGGGTTTCGTGAAAAAAGAAGCAGCAAATGTCTTGGACACAAATGAATGGGTTACGCCGGTATCAAATAGAACTCGTGCAGACTTAGAACAAATAGTTAATGTACCTTCCACAATTCCACCTTCTGCAGGTTCTGTCCCTGGAGTGCTTACAATTGCCCTTGCTTCTTAGCTAGACGCTTTTCATCTTTAGTGGTTTGTTCGTTCAACAACGAGCAATCAGGGATCCGATGTTCCAGACTCTCGCATCAGAGGCATGCTCCTAGTCTTCTCCAACATTCCTCGGCCTTATGTCCGACCTTGTCGCAGTGCTTATACACCTCCTTAGAAGGTGTGGTAATAGAGAAAGGCTTCTTAAACTTCTTTTCTTTGGAGGACACTCCTCCATTACTTGTCCACTTCTTGTTGTTTGATGGTTTGAAATTGTTGGGGCCTGTGACATTCTCTTTTTTGTCCCTTCCTCGAATCTTGTCAGATAATTCAGTGGTGTCCTCTAGCAACTGTGCACAATGGACCATTTCCGAGTAGACTTGGATGTCCATCGGTGCCAGTTGGGTTATGTATTGGGGCCGAAGCCCATTGAGGAACCTTCTAGCCTTCATCTTTTAAGTACAACCAAGTGGAGTGCATACCTGGACAGTCTTGAAAATTGGGCCTCATATTCAGCCGCTGTCAGGGTTCGTTGTTTCAACACGGCAAACGCCGCGGCCTTTTTCTCTTGGATGCGGTCGGAAAAGTATTTGTTGTTGTAGTGTTCAACAAATTCTGCCCATGTGACATAGTCTCCTGGCAATGTTGCTTCTACGGATTCCCATCAACATCGAGCGTCCCGCTCCAGTTGGAATGTAGCCAGCAAAACCTTTTCTTCATCAGTGCATTGCATAACACGGAAAGATCTGTCTATTTCTTTCATCCAGTTCTCACCATCGTTAGGGTCAGATGAGCCTGTGAACTTAGGTGGATTCATGTTACAAAAGTTTATGTGGAGATCACCTGCTCCACGATTAGATCCGCCTTGCGCGACCTATTGTAGTGCCTGAGTGAGGCCTTGGATGGTGCGTTGCATGTCACGCCACTGTGCTCTCTCAGTGGCCATTATCCTACAGGAGATATTAAGTTTTAATTAATTGCGTGTATGACTATAAGGTTGAATGACAATATAGGACTTAGCCCATGGCTCTACCCATCTCACCGGGGGTAAGGAGTAAACCTATCCTTGGACTTAGGTTTCGTAGGAATTTGAAATCCTAGGCTCTGATACAACAAAGACTGTCACGCCCCGAGCGCGGAAGGAACTCGGTACGCGTGACGAGTTTATATCGATCATGTCAATCAGAGCATGAGAAAATTCGACACAAAGATAGAGTGTGCAAAAGATAAGGTAATATAATAACAACCATAATTAAATTCCACAATTTAACCACTTAACCATGATAACGGTACTTCAAATTCATAATAGTAACCATCCAGAATTAAATCACCAGGCTACAAGCCTTACAAGTTTCCACAACTAGACTCAAAGAACAAAAAGGGGGTCTAATGACATAGGACTTAGTAAAAAGGACAAGACATGACAGGACACGACTCGGCAACGGTTCGATAATCGGAAGCTCTACACTCTTCGCTCGGTCTCGTTCCCATCTGTTTGGTTGTCGCTATCCAAGTTACCTGAAAAATGTTGGAATGAAACTAGGTGAGCAAACACTCAGTAGGAATTATATCTCAAGAACTAGCAATGCTTTAAGTAGTTACATGTTACGTGCAATGCAGGTAAGGCTATTGATACGGGATGGACAAACGACCTGGGACTCTAGCTCACGATCGTCCCTAAGCGAGGGAAATGTTGGACCGTGCACGGTTGAGAAATCGATAGTGAGTCTCGGGTATCGGCCTTTTCGCGTTAACTCGGGTCAAGTCACGGGACGGTCACTCACTCTCGCTCTCGCAGCGGTGATAAAATGATAACAAGCTAGATAATCTATCACTCATGCAGCGGCATATACAAAAATATATGAGTAAAGCAATACCTACGCGAGTGTACCTCCACGCTCCAGGCGTAGGGGAAGACGTTCCCGACCAAGTACGGTAACTCCCGGTAACAACGGTAAAAGTTAATTACAATAGTGAAATCTATTGCCCACTCCACGTAGGGAGGTAAAGGGCTACAAGTGGGGCCCGGGAGGACCGACCTTGGGTTGACGGGCAGCAATCTGGAGGTGCGTACGGCACGAACTCGGCCTGCTGGTCCGACTCGGCACTATTCCAACTCGATGCTGTGCCAACTCGGTTGCTGACTCGCTGGACAGCAAACAACGATTTCCAAAGGAGCGTCGCTTTCCTGAGATCTTCTGGAGGCGCCGCTTGGCTGGGACGATGGCAAGGCGTCCCTGAACGACTCCCTGAAGGGGCAGTCGCTGAAGTTGACCTTTGATATTTATTTCTGAATTTTCTCCCGGACTGAGTTGTGCTGGCTGAATTCGGATCTGCTCTGCACACCTTCACGAAAAGAATTCCTACGACCAGATCCGATGTCAGATTGATGCACAAGAGGTACCGATGGATAGAGGACTCAGAGATATAAAACATATAGTTTTGGTGGCTCCATCCACAGAACGGATTAAAAATAAAAACGACTGCAAACTGCCTTTTTTTTTCTGACCCGGACTGACAGACACACAGGGTAGAGATGAATCTGCCTGAAACAGACCTTTGACCGAGGGTTCAATGATTTTTTTTGACTCAAGGAAAATTATGGTGGAAGGGGGTATATGTGAGAAACACTAGAGAATTTTTTTGGATTATCTAAAATTTTATAAGTGGGTGGGGAAATTGCAACAAGGAGACTCTATCCCGTAGGTCTGTAAAAGGGCAAATTACTGAGAGGACAAACAAAAATAAGGGAAAAATATCAAATGGACTCTAAATGACACGAAATTTTAATTGGAGGTTAAGGGAGACGGACAGAACAAAACCTCAAAATTAGGGCTCAATCAGACAACAAGAACTAGAGATATAATTTCAGAGGAGAGGTTTTATCCTGATTTGGACAGAACTTCGGTGTAGCGGCGGCGGCGGCACGAACGGCAGCGGCGGTAGCAGAGGTGAACTCAGAGGGGCTAAGGAGAATGGGTATCACACACTAGAGGGCTGGAGGAAGAAGATTAACCAGGGGGAGAGAGGTAAGGGGCGCACCCTTCAAGAGAGCAAATGCCAATTTCTGAAATTTCATATGATTAATTCTAATAAATGTGAAATACATGGTATATATAAGAAATGTAAAAAGACCTAAACTAACCTCAGATCTAGGGTTAGAGGGGGTAAGCTAGGGATAGAACTAATTAGTTCTAATACAATTTTTACAAAAATTAAAAATAATCCAAAAGGGGGGGCCTTGACCATGAGGGCAAGGTAGGTAGCCTCCCTTTGACATTTTAACCCACTTGTCTCCCATGTGTCCCCATGTGTTCCATTGACCTTCTAGATGCCACCTAGGCTTTTGACCAGCCCCACATGGATGAGGTGGACCAATGGGGAAGGAGTGAGGGCCCCCTTGCTGGACCTACTGACAATTTGGACAAAAACCCAGAGAATCCAAGGGAATAACACATTGGCTTATAAAGCCTTACAATTGCACATATACTTTCCCAAGGATAAAAATAAACTAAAGGACACAAATGTAAAAAATAAAAGTCAGTGCTCGACGTCGATTCCCATCAGCTATGCATGATGAACGATCACGATGTCAAGAACTTTAAAGATGAATTTCTCATGATGTCAGGGTAATAATAAGGAACAATAAAGAGTTTGCACTAATTTTCAAGGGAAGATAGTATCAAGTATTTCAAGCATGTAAATAACAAGTCAGTATTTCAAGCATGTAAATAACAAGTCTTGTCATGAAAGTTTGGCTATTTTAAGCAAGCAAGTACTCGCCCATTCCGGGCCATGCAAGTCAAGTCAAGCACACAAGTAATAGCAAGTATTATCACGAGAGAGTGAGTGGAATGCCTTATATCTAGAACGACAAGTACTTCGGTGCAATGTCACACCGTGATCAATATAGCCCCTATGGGCACAAGTACTTTCGGGTGCTCCTCCCAGGACCAGATCGGGCCCTATATGTGTAGGTATTGAGTCATGTATATTTTAGACATCCACTATTGTATATAGCCAATGTAGAGTTCCAAGGAATAAACCATTGTAGGATGACAAGGTAGATTTTCGCGAATGAAGTAGTTCAAGGATTGAACTTGGAACAAGTGTGACTCCGCGTTAAACCACATGAAAACTAAGATAATGTCAAAAAATTGGGTAATTGGTGCCCACTCAGTCGCCATCAATTACGGAAATAGCATCCATCGTATGGTCGCTCATTCCTATGGACAACACAGGCACAAAGAATTAGCGACTTCTCAACCAGTCGCTCATTCATAAATAGAGTCCACGTCACGGTCGCTATAACAGTAAATTGCGCCCCCTGACTGGGCGTGAATTCCTTCTGGCGTCCAAGTCCATGTCGCAGATTCAGAACAGACAGCACACTTCTCAAAAGAGGCCAGAACAGCGCTCTTCGAGGGCCAAACATCACATTTCTTTAGAGTGACATGACAAAGAAAGGTTCCAGGGTTTTAGGGTACAACCTGCTTGGCGGCCTTGAGGGAATCCAAGGCTTCGCGTAGACTTACGGAGGTCCCAGTGATGAAATCACCAGTCCGAAGGAAGGAATATCCCGCGGAGGGCTCAATCATCACCGAGAGTTAGGGGCTATATGGAAAAACAACGTGAAATGTGGGACTTCATCTACGGACTAAGACACAGTGCCATAGACCCGTAGTGTGGGCCAAAAACTGATAAATCCGTGAGATAGGGAAACTGCGCCTGATCATGAGTCGCCATTTAATGAAATAGCGACTTTATGAGCAGTCGCTCAATCTTATTTATAACTAAAATTTTCACAAAATAATAACAATTAACGACACAGCACGCGGCACTAATTCTAATTATTTTCTTATTAACAATATAATTAATTACAATTAGCATCCGAGTAAACGGGTGCTCAATCTTTAATTGACGTCTACTGTCAGGTCGCAGAATATTAATTTACCATACATTTTGTTTTTTACTAATGTCTTTACAAATAATACCTCTGGATAGGGGCGTTCATTTTAAATCGCGACTACATGACTATCACTCTTTTTCTTTGTGATGCTACGCATCGGGCAGATACAATCATAGATACATGAAATTTTCAATTTATCAAAATAGGAAACTAACGATATGAATAGATGGAGGAACTTATATAGGTTCCAAAAACATGGTCATGAATCAATTTTTACATCAGGTTACATAGTTATTCAATTTCTAAGCATGTATATTTATTAAATCATGTTAAAAGATATGGCGACATGGCTAGGGTCGCAGGTTAATGGACGACCAAGGGTCTGTCACAAAAATTTTAATTCACGACTCCGTGCACGGTCGTTCATCAATTGACGCTTAGAGGCTGGTCGCTATTTTACAAAACTCACTAAAACAATGCTAAAACTCATGCAAAACATTACTACATGACCTATATGCATGTATTTTTACTTGATTAACATGTTGGGCTTCGTTTACTTGAGAACACCTACCTTGTGGGTTGAAAAATGACGATCTAGAAGCAGAGGTGAGAAGGAAAATGACAACTGCAACTCCTTTACGATGTAGGAGGAAGAAAATAGCGGAGGAAGATAGGAAGCAGTAGCAGCAACTGTGACACCGCAGGAAGGAGGATGCAAGAAGAAGATGCCCTTCACGTCTTCTTCATGTTCATAGGAGGAAGAAGAGATCCAAGGCATCTTCACGCCTGTAGAAGGGTGCAAGGGGGTTCTCTCCTCGTAGCAGCAGCGAACGGCACCTTCGAAATGTAGTAGCAAGCGTCTATTCGTTCGACGAGAGAGTCTATTTATAGAGAGGTAGTAACCCTGGAGGGGTCGAATGCTAGCAAGGTAAAGGGTTCTAAAAACTCTTCCGTGCGTTGCTCCATATATTAATCCCCCTTCCAATTTGCCAACCGCCTGCCAAGTTTTATTTGAAAAACCCTAAGATTCTACCCCATGCACATTCGATGCATGGCAACGTGGGTTTGGTTTGGGTGGGCTAATATTATTAGGGCCCATGCCTTATATAAGTGAGGCCCATGCTTCTTATCACATTGGGTTTCTAAGAGGCCTATATATATACGTATGTTTGGTTTAAGAAAAATGGTTGGGGGTTTCCTTCATGGATATGGGTTAAGACCCATCTTATGTATATAGGTTGTTATAGGTCATGATTTTCTTTTTATTTGGTCTTCTTATATACTTATACATGTTTTATTTATTTAGAGCACTTTATTCCTTATTATTTATCCGGGGTGCTACATCTTCTTCCTCTGGATTTTCTATTTTGTCACTCAGGGCATTGCGCCCCTCTATATCATATTCCTCTGGAATCTCCACACTTTCTACCTCTTCTCCTAGGGCATCGCATCCCTCGGCATTTTCCCCCTCCGGAACCTCCAAATTTATCTCTTCTCCTAGGACATCGCGTCCCCTTTCATTCCATTCCTCCGGAACCTCCAGACCCTCCTTCCTCGTTTCATCCATTTGTCCTAGGGCATCGCGCCCCTTCATACTCTCCGGAACGTCTGAATTGAAGTCCCGCGATCAATGACACCCAAGAGGGGGGGTGAATTGGGTGATGAAAAATTTTAAGAAAATTTTATCCGATTTGAAGTTTGTATGATGAAATAGAAATTATCAATTTAGATCTGATACAGAGCAAAATAGATCTTATCAAAATCACCACTACAATAGCTGTTGGTACTAGGCGGAGTTTACGAATCCGAAGATTCTCTCACGCAAGGTGTTATCTTCCCGACAAGGCTAACCCTGTCTGTCCGAACCCAACTTTTGATATACCAAAGATCTACTAGAGAATGATCAATCATTTTCGATCTAAACGATGAAATCAGCAGATGCGATATGCGAACATGCCAAAATAGAATTGGAGGTAGAAGATAAGGAATAAACCACACAAGAAACAATGATTTTTAGGTGGTTCGGATGCAACAACGGCAACCTACGTCCACCCCTCACAGACTGTGAGGATTTACACACTATCTTGTAAGGGATTACAAGATCTAAACACACACACACACACGTAGGGAGTTGGAAACTCCCACGAAGGTGTAAATACACCTAAACACACATGATTCTGAAGGAAATCAAACACACACACACGGATCTAGGAAGATCCACACACACTAGAATGTCTAAAGATTACAAAAAAACAACACTTGAAACTCAAGAGATTGGAGAAAAGAAACATGAAAGAAAAATTTTGATTTATGATCCCCCTTAATGGATGAAAATGATTTTTGATGAAGCTTGCTCTTCAGCTTGATATTCACTTGAATGGCTTCAGAATGATCTTCAAAAACTTGAAAATGGATGAAGAATGGCTGGACGAAGTACTATTCACGCAGCTCTTCTAGTTCTTGCAGTAGCTCACTTTCTCCCTTAGATGGCCTCCCTTGGATCTCCTTGAGTGATTAGGGTTATTTTTTTATAACTTTTGAATGGTCAAGGGACAAGCCAGGAACCAGATCCACAAATCCTGGCATGTCTGGAGGCTTTGAGATTTAAAAACCTTAGATAGATGCTCCATCCTCATGGAGAAAAGAAAGTCAACAATAGGGGCTGCGAAGCTGGCGGTCGATCGGGCAGGAGGGGGCGATCGATCGGAATTTTACAGTCATTGAACCTTTCAACGCTGGGAAAATCGATCGACCGGGCTCTGTCTGGCGGTCGACCGCTAGTCTAAAAAACCTGAACTTTTAGAGAGTTAGCTAATAAATCATAATCTGTGAACAAATTATCTTATGACCACATCCTGTTCCAATCACAATGGCTTGGTTGAACTTATCCTGGGCATTTCTTGTAACATGGTAGATTTAGGCATTTTCTTGATTAAGGATGGCTATGAGAGTGGTTTAAGCAAGTTATTACTTAGGTTGTAATATCGGGGTTTTGTTATCATCAAAATCATCTGGAGAGACTCAACAATCTCCCACTTTTTGATGATGACAAAACTCTAGATTACAAGCGCATCGGCATGCCTTTAAGCAAATTTAGAGATAAGCTAAGCTGATAATCCACAAGGTGAATAAAATAATAATTTGTTTCTTTAGGTGAGGCACCACAAATCATTCTTCACCTTATTTGCCAAATAGATAGGAAATGAGAAACAAGAGCCAAACAATTGAGATCAAATACCAATTGCATTCATTTCATCATTTCATTACAAGGTACATTGATGCTTGAGAGAATGCAAGACTCTAGACACATGCGATAAAGCAAATGCGGAACTGATGACACAAGGACCCCTCATAAATGATCATGCATACAGACATACGAACATGCATACATAGAATATATAAGACCTGCACTAACTACTTCTCCCCCTTTGACATCATTAAAAGAGGGGATAGGATAATCGAACAGGTGACCCAAAAGACAAATGACCCAAGGACACAGACTGGAGGTAGGAAACCAAAGAACAACCTCAGTTGCCATCTGCAGGTGGCTGGGTGTTTGGTGGAGGAAGAGGCTCATGGCCAAGGCGCTACAGAATATCTGCAAGTAGGTGGTCTTGATGCTGAAGGCAGTGCTGGATATGGGCAAGGGTTTGATCCCTATCATAGTAACGGCGCTGCATGTTTAGGAGAACACGGTTCATAGCATGAAAAGCCTCACATGAATCTTTATGGCTCTGGGTGAGGGTGGTCATGTTGGTGGAGAGAGTGTGCATCTGAGTGGATAAGGAGTCCAAAGCTGTGGAGAAAGAATCTGGCTGATGTGGCAAAGATTCCAGCATGGTGCCCATGGTTGCTATATTATCCCCAAAGGTAGAAAGTTGTTCCCCAAAGGCATCCACCCGAGTTTCTAGTCTAGTAAAATGCCTGTCAAAAGTTTCATAGTCTACCCAAGAGTGCTGTGCGGCCCACTGAGTAGAAGACTCTCCATGATACAACTATGGTGGAGGAGGCATCTCGGGATCCATGTAATGAGGTGAAGGTGGAGGAGGCTGATCCTCCGCCTGGACTGGAGGGGGTAGTTCCCCTTGATCCTCATGCTGCTCCTGTTCTTGCTCTTCTTCATTGACTGCATCTTCCCCATAAATGGGTACATCCCGGCGTAACTCACCATCGGGACCATAATAATATCCAAAATCTATGAAAATCTTATACTTATTATATATATCATCTTGTCGAACATAAATGAACTATTCATCTGCCAAATTGATCCCAACATGGATGAATATGCCAGTCAACTGTGAAGCATAGGGCAAGGATCTCCGCAAATTGGTTCGACAGGTTCCAATTAGAGTCATCATGAGGCGACCCATGTTGACTTGAATCCCATTCATAACATTGTAAAATAGGAACCTGTGAACGTCTGTCACTTCATTTCTACTGCCACTCTTTGGATAAATGAGGGAGGTAAACATATGGTGTAATATACGCTGCATGCATTCAATATGATTAAATTGCTGACACCATGCACATAATCACAACTGGTCATAGCAAGAAAAGTTTTTTCAACAGCACCATGACCAAAAACCATGTCGGCTCCTCTAGCCGCAACTCCTAAGCCACGCTCAAACAGATCCGGAGTAATATGAAGCTCAACACCTTGAACAACTGTAAATAATTCCTCATTTCTCTTGACCAAATTTTCATAAAACTGCTGCACTAGATTGGGGTAATATCGGGTATATCTAGTGACAAAATCAATCCAACCTGGTTGAATCTCAAAGACAGCACATAAATCAAGCAAAATATCATTCACCTCATTGAAGTCGACCAGTCGAGGGTCGATAATAGGATGGGGAGGCAACCGAGGTGCACGATGAGGTGCAGGTGCTTGCTGTGGCGGAGGATCCGGGGCCTCTCGTCTCTGACCACTAGCTTCCCCTTGGGCAGAATGCCGAGAGCTCCGTCTAGGCGGCATCCCGAACTAGAAAACCTGGTGGAAACCCTTGAAAAGAAGACTGCCATTTATCTTTTTAAGTTAGTTTAGGTAGGTTCCTAGCCGCAGTCTTGTGACTGACCGCCTTCTGAAGGTAACGGTTAGGTGAGGACCGCAACCAGGACGAGTTAATGAATGTTTTAGGGGCAGACTGCAGATGGCGATCTAGCCATGACCGCCACCTGCAAGAGGCAGCCCTATGAAGACCGCCTCTTACCTGTTCAGTTCTGCAAGTGGTGGCCGTACTGAGACTGCCACCTGGTAGGGCTGTCAGGTAGCGGCCATGTGATGACCACCACTTGTTCTGAGTGGTTCTTTTGGGTCGGTTTGGTTTTCGGTTGATTCGATTTTGACCCTTTTGTTAGCCCTTGGTCTCGTGGATGTCTTGGATGTCCCGTAAGGGCTATGACCGTGCTTTTGGGTGTTCGGAAGTGCTAGTACCATGAATAGTGTGATCGTGTTGTTTTGAGAGTCTTCTAAGAACTGTTGTGGTCTTCGGTCAACCCGATTGTGACTCAATGGTTGACTTTTGACTTGTGAGTGTCTCGATTGTCCCGTAAGGATCGAGATTGTGTTTTGGACGCTTGGAGGTATCATGTTACCTCGGTTTGTGTATCCTTGTGGTTTGAGGGCTCAGGTGGCCCCTCATGTTCTGTGCTTTCTCATTATGTGGAATTGTGAGTCCGATGAGTGGCTAAGGAGCCGAGGACTTTCAATTGATGAATGGATCCGGCTGTTATGTGCCATTTCCATATTGTTTTACCCTGGTTTTTTACCTAGGGACTAGGCTGATTTGTCATCATGTTGCCGCTTTGAGTAACAGTCTTGACCCGAGTCGTGTGACTCAAGGATCGTTATTTTAGCAGGTCTAGTTGACTGTCTAGTGTTGGGTGGCGCGGTGCTACCTTGTGTTTCGTGTTACTTGTGACAGGCATGTGTGTAGCCTATCCACACTTCGGTGTTTTGTTTTAGAGAGTCTCTATGTCTAGTGATCCTCCACTAGTCGTAGCCTGACGACACTTCGTGTCAGCCCACCTGGGAGTGGTGGCGGGTTAGTCCCGGTAGAGATGGTTTTTAGGCTGATTTTTGTGGGCCCCCTTGCCTTGCCGTTAGAGTCTGACAGGGGGGGACCAGCTAGAGGCCTGCCTTAAGACATTGAGCCTGTGTGTACATACATGGTCAGGGACGATGGACTTGCATTGATGAGCGTGACCCTGACTAGTCCTTATTATTGTTGTTCCTTGGTTACTTGTACGGTGTCTCTGTTACCACGTTCAAGGCGAGTGGGAGACACCCGAGACGTAGTGTAAGACGTCAGTGGATGCATCTGACATTGCTTCTAGTGAGGAGGTACTTCTGTTACATGACACATAATTCTCGTGGCTCGTGTGGTTCTCGTGCTCACGAGCCTTCGTGACTGGTGTATTTCTTGATATATAGTTTTTATCTTGTGACACTAGTGGTTTTGTGTCCATTCGACACTGAGGTCTAGGGTGTCGATAGATAGTTACCGTAGCTTCACCCGTAGTCAGTGTAGCATCGATGATAGTGAGGTCGTGTATGTGTTGGTGCTTTTAGACCGTGTGGTCTTGTGTTGGGCTTTGTCACTGAGGACGAGCCTACACGACTGAGATGTCGTGGCGTGTCTTGGCTGCATAGCCAAAGTTTCTTTGTGTTGTTTCGATTATTCCTCGACTGTGAGTATGGGAATTTATGTCCTTGCCGATAGGAGTAGCTTACGGCTTAGCCGTGGTGTCTTCGACTTTTATTGTTATGGCTGTTGCTTTTGTTGTTACTGTTACTCCTGTTACTATTGCGGTTGTTGTTGTTTAGCACTGCTGTTACCATTGCTGTTTCATAGTGGGGATCCGCGGGACCCCTACTGAGCCAATGAGATGAGGCTCACCCCTGTCTTTTCAGGTGTAGTAGTTCCTCCTCGTGGTTCGGAGACATAGTGCGGTGGTTCTTAGTGCCAGCTTTGCCAGTGTCGGGCTACCCCTAACATCAGAGTACGTTTCTCTTTCCTATGTACTTTATTTTGGACTGGACTCTGTAGTTGTTTGCTAGCTCTGTAGTTAATTTATTTAATTGAAAATGTAATTGTATTTCTATTAATTTAACAGTCCTGATCATAATTATATAGTTGTTTTCTGCTTTATTTGAAATTTCAATATACCTCCACACACCTTTCTAACCATTCGGAGCTTTACAGCTCTTGGGTGGCATCTCAAGATCCAAGTGGTATCGGGTTTACCTGGTATCTGGGTGCTGGGTCGTTACAGTTATTCTCTTTGGCCTAGTGTGGAATCCTCACCGAGTTGGTGAGGGGTGGACGTAGGTCTGCTAGATAGCAGCTGAACCACCTTAAAAGTTCATGTGTTGTGGCTTGCTGTGGCGTACTCCATCTCTGCTACCTCCTTCACAGGTGCTATGACTCAATCAGTGTGTTTCACGTCCTTATACTTCTATCAAGTCATGTGTTAGTCGGTAATCGAGTTGAGATTGTTCCTTTTGCTTCATAGTTTCCCTTGATTTTAAAAGTGGTTAAGAATCGCGTGTTGGGATCTATTCACCCCCCCCCCTCTAGATCCTCTCATACCACTCATCAATTGGTATCAGAGCAGGTTACCTAGAGATGTGATCCAATGACCAAGGAAGATCTGATGGGAACGTCCCTTGTAGCTTCATAGAGGGTCATTCTACCAATCGACCACCATTCTTTGATGAGGCAAATTACACATGTTGGAAAAACCGGATGGAAGTCTTTCTTCGTGCCCAGGATCATCTGATCTGGCGAGTAGTTAGTCGAGGTCCTTATGAACTTCTTGAAATTGAGGACACCTGGACTGCAGACCAGACCAAGAAGTCGACAGTTAACTAGAGCACGATGAATGTGATGGAATGCGCCATCCATCCTACAGAAAACTCCAAAGTGTCAACTTGCAAATCTGCTATGGAAATGTGGGATCGGCTACCGCTGATCTATGAAGGAACGTTTGAGGTAAGGGCCACAAAGGCAAATATGTTAATATCTGACTATGACATGTTTAAAATGAAACCAGACGAATCTATTTCTGAGATGTATGCTAGACTCACTCAATTAACAAACTATCTGAAATACTTGGGTAAAGAGTATTCTGACAGTGAGCTTGTGAGAAAGATCCTAAGATCTCTCACACCAACGTGGGACATAAAAGCCACGGTGATTAAAGACTCAAAAGGCCTGTCTGCAATGATAGTTGATGGATTAATAGGGTAGCTCATGATATACGAGCTTAATTTGAAAAGAAATGAATAACACAAGAAAAAGAAGGGAATAGCTCTCAGAGTTTCTGAAAGCACCGATGATCCGATGAGGAGGAAGAAGAAGATGATCTTCAAGAAAGCCTGGGTGATCAAGCTTTACTCACTAGGCAGTTTAACAAAAAATTGAGGAGTAGAGGTAAATTCCACAAGAAGAAACTGTCGCCATAGGTAAATAGACTTTCCAATCCTAAACCTGCTCAAATTAAAAAATCTGACAAGATCATATGTTATCAGTGTAGGAAACCAGGGCATATGAGTGGGGAATGCCCCGAGCTACTTAAGAAGACATCCAAGGCCAAGGGAAAGAAGCCCAAGGCAATGATCTGTACTTGGAACAACGACGAGGAGGAAAATGAGAGCTCCTCTACAAATGAAGATGAGGACAACCTCTGCCTGATGGCAAATGAGAATGAAGATCAGGTAAACACTCCCTTTGAGAACTTTTCAATTGAAGAATGGGAGGATGCTTATACTGATCTGTTTGAAAAATATGAATTCTACAAGAAAGAAAATAAGTAATTGAAGAAGAAAATCAATGCCTTGGCTCATGTCAATGAAAATCTGGAAATCCTAAAAGCTGAGAATGGAAAACTAAGAAAATAAATCGATGAACCTAGGTCTAACTGCTCAGAACAGGAAAACATAAAAGAGGAAAATGAGAATCTTAGAAAATAGTTAGATGAAGTTAAATTGAGATGCCAGGATTGTAAAAAAGAAAACTGACTCAGCCTTGAAAAATATGAAGCCATAAAAGCTATAAATGCTGAAATGCAGAGAAATCTTGAAAAGGCTGAAAGTGACTTGAAGGACAAACAATCTGTCCTAGAAAAAATGGTTCAAGGAAAGTCCAATTTGGACGCTGTCTTAGGAACCTGAGTGAATTTCATAAGAGAAGGGCTGGGGTTCTACCCCACTAAGAAAAAGGCACTTGAGCTGAAAACTGTTTCATTCTGCCCTGAAAAAAGGCAAAGGGAAGTTAATAACAGAAGAACCAATGAGGAAGGATGTCCCTGAGCCCAGAGTCATCAAATTTTAGAACATTCAAGACAAAGGACAGAACATCAAAAATCAAAGAAGCTAGACCTTGAGCAACCTGCAATCTACTCACTAAATATGGGCCGAGTCATCAGGTCGATGCACCTTTGCTCAACCAAGGCCGGATAGGCTGCTTTGGCCTACCGACCTCACAGTTTTGTCCATTTCTAACAATGATCGACTCCTGAATAGGGGACTTCCCAGGAGTTCACCCATCCCAGTACTACTCCCCATTAAGTATGCTTAACTTTAGAGTTCTTTTCAAGAATTGAGCTGATACTTTAAAAGCCACCTTGATGATATAGAGTACAACTTAGCAATATTTGAGGGTGTTACAATCTACCCCTCTTATATAGGCAACGTCCTCGTCGCTAGGCACATATAGCGCACAATCAAACCCCCTGGCAGATAGGACTCTAGAGGTGACCCAGGCAGGTAGGACTCTAGAGGTTACCCCTACAGGCTCAAGAGGTGGCTCCCACTATGTAGCACTTTGTCCCATTGCGGGTTCAAGAGGTGGCTCCCATAGCGTAGTACTTTGCCCTACATGGCACTTAGTTCCCGCACTACCGTCTGGGGTATGGCTCTGATGCCATTCTGCCACGTTTCATACTCTATGTCGTCGAGGTATTATCCGCTTTGGCCTATCGGCCTCACGGTTTTATCCGTTTCTAATAGTGATCTGCTCCAGAATGGGGGACTTCTTAGGAGGTCACCCATCCCAGTACTACTCGCCATTAAGAATACTTAACTACGTAGTTCTTTTTAAGAACTGAGTCAATACTTCAAAAGGCGGCTCGATGATATAGAGTACAACTTAACTATATTTGAGGGTGTACATCAGTTGAGTTGACGCAACTTAGCATTTGAATCCCTACACAATCCAAGCCGACCTGCCAACAGAAGACAAAGCAAAACAAGAAAAGATAAAAAATATGAATCAAACTTGGGCAAAAATGCTCAGTTTGCCTCTACCCATCGTAAGCCAAAATGGAACGAGTTTGAGCCAAAACTGAACATCAACCATAGTCTCCACTTGAATTGGAAAAAGAACAACTGGTTCAACATTCAGTCAAACATGGGTACCCACCATACGCAATTCAACAAATTCAAAAACCTAAAAACAAGATCACAATCTGATCCATACCTTATGAATTTTGCAAAGGCTGTCTACCACACATGTAATAGATTTGGACACACTAGCAGTCACTGCTCCTTGAATCAAAAGAAAAAATATGTTAAGCAAATTTGGACTCCAAAATCTCTGTTGCGTGCTTTCAATAATGTATGTGAACCCAGAACTGCTTGGGTTCCAAAACTCTTTGCTTGATCTGTCCTCTGTAGGAATGCCTGGCAACCCACCACAATCGATGGTACTTGGACAACGGCTGCTCAAGGCATCACAAGAAAAAGTTTAATAAACTGATCAAGAAAGAGGGAGGACATGTGAGATTCAGAGGCAAAGACATAGGCAAGATCATTGGCAGAGGAACAGTTGGTAAGAATTCTGCCAATATCATTGAGAATGTCATGCTAGTTTAAGGTCTTGAGCATAATCTACTCAGCATAAGTCAGCTGTGCAACAAAGGCCATAAGGTATTGTTCGATGCCAATGAATGTAAGATATTTGAACAAAATTTTCATTCTGTGAAGTTTGTAGGTCATAGGGATAAATAATGTCTACATGGTGGATCTTGATAGTTCATTTTCTAAAAACCTTTGCTTGTCTGCTAGTCAGCCCAATGATGCATGTCTGTGGCATAGAAGGTTGGGACATGTCAGTTACAGTGTTCTACATAAATTGGCTAAGCATGAAATGGTAAGGGGTCTACCTAACTTATCTTTCAAAAAGAACACTAAAGTTTGTGAAGCATGCTCCCTAGAAAAGCAAACCTGAAAATCCTTTAAACTTAGAAGTGAGCCACTGCCATCCATGCCACTTGAATATCTGCATATGCATTTGTTTGGGCCAACTAGAACCGCCAGCCTCAATGGAAAGAAATTTGGCTACGTTTTAGTTGATGACTTTACCGCTTCACATGGATCTTTTTCCTAACCCATAAAATGATGCTTCTCTGAATTTCAAAAGTTCTTCAGAAAAATAAAACAAGAAGGTAAGTTCAAAATTTCTACTATTTTATTTGATCATTGAGGAGAGTTTCAAAACTCTTCATTTTCAAAATTCTGCAATCAAGGACTAATCCACATATTTTCTTCTCCCAGGACCCCAGAACAAAATGGCGTTGTAGAAAGAAAGAACTGGACAATTGTGGAGATTGCCCGAACAATGCTGATTGAAAGTCAGCTACCAAGGAAATTCTGGGCTGAAGCAGCAAACATGACATGTTATATCATAAATAAGGCCATGGTAAGGCCAAAGAGTATGAAAATCCCTTATGAAATACTGAAAGGTAAAGAAACCCAACTTAACTTACTTCAAAGCGTTTGGGTCAAAATGTTATACACAACAATGATAAATCTGACCTTGACAAATTTGAGGCCAAGAGTGACATTGGAATATTTTTATGGTACTCTGAAACATCTAGGGCATATAGGGTTTTCAATGTAAAAAATCAGACTATGGAGGAAACTCCATATGTGGTGTTTGTTGAAATATCTGATAAATCTGACCAAGGTGTTGATGACAGGGAAATGGAGGATGATGCTGAAGAATTTCTGGAGTCCAAGGAGGAACCAGACCAAAGTTGCCAACTATAACCTAGAGAATATGAAATAGGTCAGTCGATCAAAAATCCAATCCAGTATACCTTGCCCGGTGAGTCTTCTATCAATATCAGAACCCTAAAAGACCATCCCATCCAAAACATAATTGGAAACCTCCATGACCCACCTAGGACCAGATCCTATCATAAAGATGTAAATAATGAAGACCTCATTGCATTGGTATCCCAAATTGAACCTAAAAGCATTGAAGAAGCCTTAAGGGATGAACACCGTATTAATGCCATGCATGAGGAACTTAGTCAGTTTGAAAGAAACAAGGTCTGGAATCTGGTTCTAAGACCCGCAGACCAGTCTGTCATTGGGACTAGATGGGTCTTTAGGAATAAATTGAATGAAGATGGGGTCATAACCAAAAATAAAGCAAGGTTGGTAGCTAAAGGGTACAATCAAGAGATTGAGTTTGATTTTGAAGAATCATATGCTCCTGTAGCCAGTTTAGAAGTCATCAGAATTTTATTGGCATTTGCATGCTCACTAGGCATAAAACTTCAACAAATGGATGTCAAGAGTGCTTTTCTGAATGGCTTAATAAAAGAATAAGTGTTTGTAGAACAACCTCCTGATTTTGAGCATGATGATTTTCCTAACCATGTCTATAAGTTGAACAAGGCACTGCATGGATTAAAGCAGGCCCCTAGAGCCTGGTATGAACGACTCAGTGCCCATATGACAAGTAGGAGCTACAGCAGAGGTAAAGTTGACCAAACTCTCTTTACAAAAGTTTTGAATGGTCATATCATTATAGTGCAGATATATGTAGATGACATAGTGTTTGGCTCGACTGATCCCAATCTATGTAAGCAGTTTGCTTCATTGATGACCAAGGAATTTGAAATGAGCCTCATGGGTGAACTCCAATTTTTTCTTGGACTGCAGGCCACACAGACTAACCATAATTTTTTCATAAACTACTCCAAATACACACTAGAGATTTTGAAGAAATTTGGGATGAAGGATGTCAAACACATATCCACGCCTATGGGAACAAGCACATCACTAGACGCAGATGAAACAGTAAACATATAGATCCTAAGACATACCGAGGTATGATTGGGTCTCTCTTATACCTCACTACATCTAGGCCTGACATACAATTCAGTGTGTGCTTGTGTGCAAGATTTCAAGTCAATCCTAAAGAATCTCATTTGATTGCTATAAAAAGAATCTTAAAATATGTTGCTAGCACACATGATCTAGGGCTGTGGTATCCATCATCCTGTTGCTTTGAATTAATTTCATATACTGATGCTGATTATGTTGGGTGTAAGCTTGATAGAAAAAGTACTAGTGGCTCTTGCTAATACTTGGGTGGGTGTTGACACACTAAAAATAAATTCACATCTCTCCAGACGTGTTAAAATCGACGCTAAAAGAATTTAAGCTTCTCCAAAGAGACGTTTGTTGATATGCATCCCGTTCTCCGATGCTAACTTATTTTTTTTTGCCGTTTTCTTATTTTTCAGGAATGGGCAAAGAAGAAAAAGAAGACAAGAAAAAATAAAAGAAGAAAAGGGGGCAGAACAAGGAAAAGAAGAAGAAACAAAAAAAGAGAAAAATAGGAAGGGGGGTTTGAACTGGCCCCCCCCCAACTCTCCTCTCATCCGACGATAAGTCAACCATTCATCTGGCGGCGCCCTCCCCCTTGAACTGGCGGGACTCCGTGCCTCCCTATCCGACGGCCCACTCCTTTCATCCGGCAGCGCCAAAAGCCTGATCCGTCGACAAGTCAACTCCTCATTCGGCCGCACCCCACTCACCCGACAGCTTTCCCTCTCGTCCGACAGAGCCTCCCCACGCCACCTCTACTCCCTCTGGAGCCCGCGACTCGAAGGGAAGGAACACGCCACCTCTGCTCGCTCAGCCTCATCCGTAGACCTGCGGCGCAAAAGGAACGAACATGCCACTGTCCATGCCTCCTACGGCATAGGAAACGCAAGGACCTCGACATGTCTTCGAGCCTCTGCTCCCCTGCGGTGCTGAGAAGGCGCACACGTCAACGGATGCGGCAGCTGCGTGCATTAAAGAAGAAGAAAATCGCCCAGGGGTGCTTCCGCGGACGGTCTGGCGAAGGAGGATCCCCACTACGAAGTCCCCCCAACCTCGAACGAAGTCTGCTGCTAGCCCGAATAGATCTACAGAGAGAGAGAGGGAGAGTGAGAGAGAAGAGAGAGGTGAGAGAGGGAGAACATGGAGCGATTGCTCCTGTCCCCCCCTTTTTGTATTCCTTCTCTATTTATCTCCTCTATAGCTTCATCTTTTTTTTGATGAGAAGCATAAAAATGAATGCTCCTTCTAGAGATTTGTTTGCTACAATATTTATGATGTCTGATCGTCTATGACCATGGTTTTCATTTTTTTCCCTGCACTTCGCGTTGCTTTCTCCATGCTCCTTATACAGTCGGTGAGTAGGCTTGGTAGGAAGGCCATGATCCTCTCAAAACTTCACGTTGGGAATCGACTAGTTCTATAGTCGTGTTTCCAGGAGGTGAGGGATATGGGATAGAATCCCAAAACGAATACCCCGGCAAATCAGGAACCCCCCTCCGTGCACCCTGCTTTGAAGCTTGAACGCTCATCGAATCCATTCTCTTTGGCCGCCGGATCAAAGGGGGCCTTTCCCTTTTGCTCCTCCGCCTCATCTAGGGGGCCTCCCCTTTTCCTTGGCCGCCGGATCAAGGGGGCCTCCCCTTTTTGCTCTGCCGTCGGATCAAAGGAGGGAAGTCTACTCCCCTTGTCTACTTGGCCGCCGGATCAAGGGGGTAAGCCCCATCTTGAAGCCGCCAAATCAAGGGGGGAGTCTACCCCATCGCCATAGTCGCCGTATCACCTTTAAACTCCCTTGCCTTTTCAGATTTCAGCTTCGCTTGGATTAATCCCAGTCTCGATAGGGGTTTGCTGAGTCCTCGCAGCATGATCCCTGATCGACAAGGGGGATATAAATATTCTAATTTATACCGCCCATTTCCTTGGACTTTATGAAGAGGCCGCTATGGATGTTTCCGCTTTCGTGCGCATCCTTATGATTACGGGATCGTCTCGGATTCTCCGTGGATGAGCACCCAATTTACACCCGCCAAACACTTCGGGTTTAGGGGTGGTGCTACCGAATTTTTGATAGAACACTCTGACTAATCGCAGGATCAGCAGCATAAGAAAATGATGAACCGAGCAAAAATGATCACAACAGATGTGCAACAGGACGATGAGGCTGATGACATAAAAGAAACAATACAACAATGATAATGATATAAAGGAATGTTAAAGAAGAAGATGAACAGAAGAAAGAAAGAGAAGATAAAAGGGAGAATTCTCGGATCAAACAAAAATTACTGAATGAGCGAATTGTATGCGTATATATATATATATATATATATGTATATATGGTGATATATATGATCTGTTTCTGAGACCCTTGCTGGGTCTAGCTGGGGACCTACATGTTGTGTGGTGATATATATGATCTGTTTCTGAGACCCTTGCTGGGTCTAGCTGGGGACCTACATGTTGTGGGGGCTAGCCCCCCCTTTTCTTTTGTTCTGTTTTGGGCTTCTTGTGCAGAAATCTGCACAGGAGTCAACTCCCAAGTCAACTTGCTTGGACTGTTGTCCAGGGTAGCTACGCTTGATAAAATGTCAAACACCTCATGTGCATGATAGATTTGCATAAGAATCCATTGGGTTTCATGAAAATGATCAAACTATATATATATATATATATATATATACATATATATATATATATGGTGATATATATGATCTATTTCTGAGACCCTTGTTGGGTCTAGCTGGGGACCTACATGTTGTGTGGTGATATATGATCTGTTTCTTAGACCCTTGCTGGGTCTAGCTGGGGACCTACATGTTGTGGGGGCTAGCCCCCCCTTTTCTTTTGTTCTGTTTTGGGCTTCTTGTGCAGAAATCTGCGCAGGAGTCAACTCCCAAGTCAACTTGCTTGGACTGTTGTCCAGGGTAGGTACGCTTGATAAAATGTCAAACACCTCATGTGCATGATAGATTTGCATAAGAATCCATTGGGTTTCATGAAAATGATCAAACTTGGCATTTGCATATTGGATCATACTAGATTTTCACTAAAATTGCATAAACTCGAGCATATCTGCCCCTTCACTCATATTTCAGTAATAAGCATATCACCTGCACCTTTGTGTATGCATTGATCCATACATGCATTATAAATGCAGATAGAGAACTTCATGTACGCTTTAATTCTTGAATGCTTGCCTGCCATAATTCCCTTGGTATATCAAATGGCGGACTGTGGAGGGCTGGATTACGTCGAGCAAGAAACTCCTACTATGCATGAGTGAAATACTCCGCCTTGTATTGAGGATTACCCTGCATGAATGTGTGATGAAACCCTTACATGATGTGCATAAAGAATTAGCAAAAATCATTTGCCTGCATTTTCCCAAGGGCATGGCTTCCTTGATAAATAAATCATGTGTCAATACATTTCATGACTGTTGCATGCCATCTTTAAGGGTAAACAACAGAAATCTATTCACTCGCATGGTGTAAGTCGACTTGCTCCAACCTCAAGTCGACTTACTGATGGATCCAATTGAAAAATTCAGAGCAGGCCTGGGGCAAGTCAACTTAGTCAGCCCTCAAGTCGGTTTACCTACTGGTTCGGTCAATCAAACTGCATTTTCGGACGACCGATCAGCGGGTGAGTTGACGCACCGTGCAGCTTGAGTCGACCGACAGCCAATAGGCTCCCTTCGCCCCTTCTCCTTATGCATGTGCATGCCTTGCCTATATGTCAAAAATAAAAAGAAGAAGAAGATAAAATAAATCAAACAAAGAAAAGAAGCAAATGAAAAGGGAAAAACAACCCACATCAAGAAAAAGGAAAAATTAAAGAGCAGAAGAAGAACTATTTCTGGAAATACTGGGTTCGGTTGACCGATGCCCATCGTCGGTCGACCGATGTCCATATGTTTCCTACTGAAAAGAAAAGAGAAGGAAGATGATGGAATGAAAGATAAAAGATAATAAATGTTGGTCTCGGGGTAGGCGAGCAGACAAGAAGGGGGGTTGAATTGTCCCCCACACTAGATGGCAAATTAAAACACTACGCAACGGAATTAACAAGATTAATGAGATTGAAGAAATTAACTAAACAAGATAACTAAATTCTCTCAATCTCTCCAATCTCACACGATCACACAAACGGATATATCATGCAAAGCACACAATCCCACAATGCAAATCACAAGACAAGGGGATTTTTAAGGTGGTTCAGAACCACGACGGGCTCCCTACGTCCACCCCTTACCAAACTGGTAAGACTTCACTCGAGGATAAATCCACAACACAGAGGCGACGCTCCAAACACACACGGGGACACGCCCCAACACACACACACACACACACGGAGATAGAGTCTCCCACACGATCCGACCACAGATCAAAACACTCACACACACGCTGCAATAACCGCAACACAATGAATCCAGAACCGTACGTAGACGGTCACACACACACTGTGTATTTTCAGGTTCAGAAAGTAAACATAAACATTCAACACATGCTTAACCCAAGATATAGATCATGAAGCAAATCAAGAACAACATAGAAAAGATATAGGAAGGATCCCCCTTGGTTTCCAAAGCCCGGTTGATGATGTTCTTTCAAGCACTGATCGAGATGAAGTCGGATAATGGCGATTCTTGCGTCCTCTTGTTCCTCTCGTCGATCTACTTCTTTTCTTCTTCTTCCACGAACCCCAGAGATGCCTTGATGGAGATCAAAACCTTCTCCCAAGATCTTATTTTCTCCTCCTTGGCCTTCTTCTCCTACAAGATAGAAAGATAAGCTCATATAATGGGATTCTCTTATCAAATTTGTAGGTCACATATGTATATATATAAGAGGCATGAAAAGACTCATAAACACTTCACAAAACTCTTGGAAAACCCCTCTAAGACATGTATCATAAACCTAGGGGCAAATGGGTAAGAGGGGAGCACAAATAGATAGGGTTTAATGGGTTTTTGGATTCATGTTTTTGGGTTTTCGCCGCAATCGGTCGATCGGACATAGGGGTCGGTCGACCTAACTTTTACAGGGCCAAAACCTGCCCACTCTGGTAATTTCGGTCGACCAAAATCCCAGGGTCGGTCGACCAAAATCTGCAGTTCTCCAAAAATGCAGAAGTTCAGTCTAAAAATAAAACCCCAATGAAAGATAGACATGGTTAGATGATAAAGGACTAACAACCAAGTGTTCCTTAGTATTAAACAATGTAGAAACACATACCAACCACATTCTATCAAGATCAAAAACTTCAAATGGAAACTTACCATTTTTCTCAAAAATACACATATGCAAAGTACCAAGTTCTCACCATGATCTTTGATATCTTTGCATATGGGATTGGCATTGCTTTCCAAACCTGCATAACAAGCCATTTCAGTTGTTTATCAAGGAAACAAATGAATGAGAAAAATGTTAGAACTTAAGCCCAATTGTTCTAACCGAGAAATGCATGAAGTACATATATGAAGCCCTATAAACAAGGTGCATGTACCATCTTGGCCAACTTCTATCAAGCTTCTCATGAAATGGGTAAACAACTTGCAAGCACAGTACTTCAAGAGAGTTATACATGAAGGATCATCAAGTTGTCAACAAGTATTGCATGATGAGTCTAAGTCACTTTGCTAGCTTGATTATCCCAAGTAGCATAAGCATGAACCACACACATGAAAACCTTATCATGCACAACTAAAGATGAAGATCACAAAGCTATGCATATGAACAAGGTTGAGCACCAATTAACCAATTAGTCAAGAGTTTTCATGCAAATCCTCCATACAAAGTCCAAGGCCAAATTGGCCATTCACTTAACCAAGATGTGAAAACCATGTAATAACCATTCAATTCACATTCACTCAAGTTTTGTATGAATAGATTGAACATGATGCCAGCCCACAAGCATAAACCAATTTCAAACACCAAGAGAATATCATTCAAGCTCATTCATTCTAAGGTTTGCATGAAGAAGCTAAATACCATCAAGTTTGATTGAATCACTTAAGCACATTTTGACCCTTAAAATCTAAGAAGAATATACATGAAAGCCCAAGCAAGAACTCTATTTTCTTTAACGAACACTTTAAGCATATAATCAAGTAAGCCCAAAAACCTCTTTGAAGAACATAGTTTGAGTATGTTCAAAACATTAAGAGCTCATGATAAAAATCCACAAAATCATGAATTTAAACATGTTTGAGTCTCAAAAATCATTTGTCAACTTAACCATATTTGAACATCAAGAGCATTATGAACACATCATGAAGCCATGTATCACCAAGGTTGTATAAAAGCCTTAAGCTCATTACCATCCCAAGAATTACAATCTCATATAGCATGAAGCAAATCATCTAGATTCTGAGACATATAAAACATGGCAATGATCATGAATGCACACTATCCTCAAAATCATATGCAAACATACATAAGATTTAGTTATCATCAAAAACATAAGCAAGTGCAAGGCACACAACAATCTCCCCCTTTTTTATGATGACAAACTTTATGACTTTATGGTTGATATGACAATATGATTTATGATGACACAAGTCACACAAAGATCCTTCTCTTCATTTGACACAAACATAAATCTTTCTCCCCCTTTGACATTATCAAAAAGTGGGAAGAAGGCATTGAAGATCAAATTTCAGCCTAACGGATTCATGAATCAATGAAAGCTCACATAAGAAGTTCAGATGATGCAATTGCAAAGCATAGATAAGTTGACACATCAATGTGTTTCTTTGTTTTTCAGATGTTCAGATTTTTTGTTTTCTATTGAAATGCATGAACCAAAATGCATCCAAATGATGACATAAGAGAGGCACATAATACAACCAAGCATATATATATATATATATACATGCAATGTCACGCCCCGAGCCTTTATTACAGCGGAAGACTAACTCGGGGAGCGCGAACAGCGGTCATGGTAAGTCTCTTGCGAGCAAGAACGATCAGAGCGCAAGACAATCGCACACATAAATGTAATTGCACAATATCACTCAAACTCCAACTTCATTTCAAAATAATCAAGTACAACCACTAATTCAATTTCCATTATATACTAGACTCAAGAAATAGGAAAATTACATAGACTCAATCTAAACAATTTAGACTTCCTAAGTCTTCACTCTCATCTTGACAATACTTTCATTCGCTCTCGGACCCGCTACTTGTATAACCCGAATCCGAATTCGAATCACTTCCATCTCCTGAAAAGATTAGAAATAGGTAATGAGCACACTTGCCCAGTAGGTATCTTCGCATCAACATGAAGGCACTATTAAAGTAATTAACAATTTAGCTCTAAAGAATGAGGTAAAAATCATGCGAATGCGATCAATCATGCGATTAAACCAAAGTAACAAGATGATCATGTAAGTTAGAATGAGAGTAAGTACGAACTAGCAAGAATCATGATATTGGCCTTTCATGAACAAGAATGTATCGAGAATGTACTAGCAAACCACATAATCATCACTCCAGTATCTTTTACTTATGAGCAAGTACTTCGTGAATTTCTGTGGAATATCAAGCAAGAAAGTCATGTACAAGAATGTCATGTCGTGCCGTGGATTTTCACTTATTTATAGAGAACGTACTCCCAGCGCAATGCGACGCCAATAGCATCATACCCCTTGGTTTATAAAATAGTATGTTTCCGACAATCAGCCGAGGGGACTAGCATAGAGCCCTTGAACACAATCAGTGCTCGATCGCATCTTCAAGTATAAATCAAGTTACTTCCACGCATGTTAACAATAAAATATGGCCAAGAATGTAATAAGTTCAATAAGCTCATGATAACAATAATTCAATGAATGAATGCTTCAATAAGAATCATGAGAAATCAAGAATGACTTAAGCAAGGTTATGCTTATGGAAATAAATTGGCAGCATAACGATACGTTCTTTATCTTCCATTCATTATATTAGGTTTCTTGATCAATATGATAAGTTCTAGATCATCAAGAGTCTATCTAGAACCTTGGAATATCAACCCTTGGTCAATCCTTGGGTTAAAATAGTCCAGTAGTGTGACGGTGGTGTACTGGGTCGTTACATGATGTGACGCTCCAGTATTGGGCCGTTACATTAGTCTGAATCCAGAACCAAGAAATCGGACTCAGTAATATGTGATGGTCGTATATTGGGCCGTTACTTGTGCTTGACGGTCCAACATAGAGCCGTTACAATACTGATAATCAAAAATATCGATAGTGTAATCTAATCAATGGGCTTTAGTGGTACAACCAACTCGGCGTCCTAGTGGGAATCTCAGGCTCGCGGAGAATTACGGAGGCCTTGAAACAAGATTTCCTAGTCCATAGGAAGGAATATTCAATAGAGAGATCCTCATGTCTAAGAATAAAGTTCCTATAGTGCAAAGTGAACTAATGGATAACATACCGGAATATGTGCCATATACTTAAAGAAATGACTCTATAGATAGGAAAGAATGTGTAACATTATGAAACCAAGATAAAACTCCGTCAATACAACTTTGGAAAATCATGATTTAGAATACAAAACTATAGAGTTTTAGCCAATGAAATTAGCATAACTTAAAATAACCTACGACACATTAATCATGCAATTTGATTATGAATTAGAAACTAAACTCAAAGTTATGATAATAGGTCAAAACTTAGCTATCTAAGCTTATTTATAAGTAAACTTAACTGGTTATTATTCTGCCTTGGGCTGACAGAACACAGGTGTCTGACGGTCTAGGATAGGTGCGTTACAGTGTGTGAAGGTTTATCGAGGGGCCGTTATAGTGGTGTAACGCTCCTGCTAGGGTGCGTCAGAGACAATAGAATAAATAAAAGCATAACAGGTTGTGACGGTCTATCGTAAGGCCGTTACATGCATGTGACGGTCTCACGTTAGTGCGTCAGAGAACCGGCTGGCAGTAAACTAAAGTGAAAGTTTATGAAAACATAACATGCCTGGAAATCAACATACTACCACTGTCCTAGTCATGAAAATGAAGTATAGGCCAACTATATGCATAGTTTTAGTGAATAGACATGATAATATCTTTTTAAATTTCCATTTAGGGCTAAGAAATGCATGAATGTATAGAACTAGGAAATCATGAAATTCTTAATCTATAATGCATGAAATCAAGTACAATCAGAGGGCTTTTATTCCTAACAAGTTATTTTTGCCAATCATGAGATAACCTACCTCTTCTAGAACCTTAAATCTTCGAATTTGATGCTAGGTGTTACCCTTAGTCCCTTGTACTTCTTGTGAAAAATCAGCAACGTCAATCTGCTCTATTTCCTCAGCCTCTTGACTTAAGGATGTGAAATTTTGAGGGTAAGAAGATGAAACTATTGGGAACAAAAAGTTCTAAAGGATCGTACTCTAATTATCTCGTTTAGTCGTTCTAATCTCTGGATCTTCAGGGGACTTGCATTCAGATTCCTGGGTTGCTAAGGTTGAATCAGCAACTTTGGAAGCTTCTATCTCCTTGGTTGCTTGATCTCCTAGCACGAAATTTGGAGAACCATTAGTCTAAAGTATACTAAACAAAAGCTTCCAAAGAACTTACCTGAATTTATGACTCCTTACCTTGATTCTTCACGAGCCAAAAGTAAGGGTCGCTCAGTTCAGAACTAGGTCCTATTTATAGGGTTTTGACTAGGGTTTGAAGATTAGATCGATTCTAGAGTCTTTAATTTACCAGAACCTAATCCCAAGAGTCCTTAGTAATGTTATAAGCTTCCCTAAGTCGATCTCTTGTAGATAGGATTTCAAAGTTCCAGTCTTTTTTGTAATTTCCTCACCTTACGGAATCTACAGGATGTAACGGTCGTGTCTAGGTGCGTTAAATGGTTGTGGCGGTCGCTCGATAGACCGTTACATTCAACGTATATAGAGTTTCAATTTGATAAAACTATTTTATTCGTTTATCCATATAATTATCTTATATTGAAGAGGCGGAATCTCGCGCTGTGTCCTGAGCGGGCTGTAGATCACCAGAAGATGTTTCTGCAAGAGAAGGGAAACGTATCAGAGGGCCCAGGGGATCTCCCTGGGGTAAAACCCTCCGATGGCTAAGTCAGTAGAGCGATGGTGGAAGCGATAACGGGGGGAGGAGAGAGCTGATGCGCGAGAATCCTCTCCACCAAGGGTGAAGCGAATCGTGCTCAGGAGCTTAGGGTATGTGAATGGCTAGTTCATCTTCTCGTTGAGGGCTTGGAAGGCGTTGGCGCCACCGTCGAGGGGTGCCCCTGTCTCCGTCGGGGGGGTGGTGGTCCGTTAGTGGGGACGCTGGCGTTGGAGGGGGGGCTCTGCGAGACCCTAGGGGGGACGCCTCCCGCCGCTGCCACAGCCTTACCTGCCCCGCCGGCGGATCTCCTCCCTGAGCTTTTTCTCACCATCTTGACTCTTCGTGCATGATAAACCTTTTTTGGTGCCCCCAAGAGGTATTGTCCCCGCCACACCAGAGGGCGGCTACGGTTTTGTCCTTGTAAAAGGGCCCTCTTGGGTTAAGAGGTGAAGACATTCTTTATAAGCACTTGGTTGCTTTCTCAACATCCGATGTGGGATTAATCCGGTGACCCTAGGTCCACTACACAAGCCCCCCCTTGAGAACGCAAGCGAGTGCGAGCTCAGGGTTCCCACAGACGGCGCCACTTTGTAGATGCGAGATGAACCTTTTTTGGTGCCCCCAAGAGGTATTGTCCCCGCCACACCGGAGGGCGGCTAGGGTTTTGTCCTTGTAAAAGGGCCCTCTTGGGTTAAGAGGTGAAGACATTCTTTATAAGCACTTGGTTGCTTTCTCAACATCCGATGTGGGATTAATCCGGTGACCCTAGGTCCACTACATATATAATTAGTATTTATCCTTAAAATACGTGAATAAGCCAATTACCCTTCTAGAATATGGGCCAAACTTAATGGGCTTAGTCCATTAACCTTTTGGATAATAATTAGATAGGCTAGGTTAACTAATTAGTCTAATTGAGCCTTATAATGACTTATTAATCCAATAATCCTTCATTAATTTATTTAGGCCTTTATAATTTCCAGAAAACTATTTTATAATTCAAATTATATATATATAAATTCTGGGGTACTACACCCTCCCCCACTTAGAAGAATTTGGTCCCCAAATTCAATATATGGATTTCGGAGAGTGTGCTTACAGTTAAATAAGTTTGGAAATCTTTTCCGCATGGCTGCTTCGGTTTCCCAAGTTGCTTCATATGGCCATGTTTTCTTCCATTGAATCTTGACCATAGGAATAACTTTATTTCGTAGTTGACGCACTTCTCGTTCCAGAATCTTTATTGGTGTTTGCTCGAACGTCATATCCTTCTGAATCTCCAGATTGTCATAAGTGATAATATGGTCAGGATCATATACATACTTCTTCAGTATAGAGACGTGAAATACGTCATGAACTCCTGCTAATTATGGAGGTAAAGCCAGTTTGTAAGCCACTTCACCAATCCGTTCAAGAATTTCAAATGGGTCAATGAATCTTGGAGTTAGCTTTCCTTTAATGCCAAATCTTCAAATACCATGACCTGGAGAAACCTTTAAATATACATGATCTCCTACCTGAAACTCCAAGTCACGTCTTCGATTGTCAGCATAAGACTTTTATCTATCTTGTGCCATTTTCATTCTTTCTTGAATGAGCTTGATCTTCTCGATAGTATCCCTTATAAGGTCGGGGCCTAGAAATTACTTTTCCCCTATTTCATTCCAGCATATTGGTGATCGACAGCTTTTTCCATATAAAGCTTCAAAAGGTGTCATTCGTATGCTAGCCTGATAGCTATTGTTATATACAAACTCTACTAGAGGCAAGTGATCATGCCAACTACCTCCAAAGTCGATAGCACAAGCCCTGAGCATATCTTCTACTACCTGATTCGTTCTTTCCGTTTGACCATCCATTTGTGGATGAAAAGCTGTGCTGAAATTCAATCTAGTCCCTAGTGAATGTTGTAGACCCTTCCAGAATTGTGATGTGAATCGAGGATCCCTATTAGATATAATAGTAACTGGGACACCATGTAGTTTGACAATCTCCTTTATGTACAATGCTACCAGGATATCCACAGACCATCGACTCTTTATTGGTATGAAGTGTACGAATTTAGTCAATCGGTCTATGATTACCCATATTCTATCGTGTCCACCTCTGGTCTTGGGTAAACCCATAATAAAGTCCATCCCTATACTCTCCCATTTCCATTCGGGAATACTCAAGGGGTGTAATTTACCTGAGAGTCTAAAATACTCTGCCTTTACTTGTTGGTAGGTGAGACAGCGAGATACGAAATCAGCTATTTCTCTCTTCATATTGGGCCACCAGAAATTTCTTTTGAGATCTTGATACATCTTTGTTCCTCCTGGATGAATTGTGTATTTGGAATTATGCGCTTCATCTAGGATTAGTTTCTTCGTAGCCTCATGATCTGGTACACATATTCGGCCCTTAAATAACAATCTTCTGTCATTGGAAATAGAAAAATTCGGCCTTTGTTCCATATTGGCTTTAATTTCCAGTAATATAGGATCGTCATTTTACAGCTTGACTAGATCTTCTATCAATGTAGGTTGAGCTCGGACATTGGCTATGAAACAATCTTCTTCATTTATGTCAATATCTAAGTTCAACTGAGCAAATTGAGGAACAAGGTTAGTTACACTTATCATAAGACTTGATAGCATACCTATTGGTTTTCTGCTGAGTGCATCTGCTATAGCATTAGCCTTGCCAGGATGATATTGAATAGCAAAATCAAAGTCTTTGAGATATTCTAACCACCTCCTCTGTCTCATGTTAAGCTGCTTTTGAGAGAATAAATATTTCAGGCTTTTGTGGTCCGAGTAGACCGTGAACTTTTCTCCATAAAGATAATGACGCCAAATTTTCAAGGAAAAAATAACCGCTGCTAATTCCAGATAATGTACGGGATAGTTTTCCTCGTGACGTTTCAATTGTCTTGAAGAATAACAGATTACTTTTCCATTCTGCATGAGAACGCATCCTAAGCCGATGCCAGACGCATCCGTATACACTTCGAATCCACCACCCTCCATTGGTAGTGATAAAATAGGGGCTGTCGTAAGATGATTCTTAAGAGTTTGAAAACTCTTCTCACATTCCTCTGATCAGACAAAAGGATTTTCTTTTCTTGTAAGTCTAGTTAAAGGAACCGCAATTTTTGAGAAGTCAAGCTTCTTACTTCAGATACAGTCGTTGGCCGACTCCAATTCTTGACAGCTTCTACCTTAGAAGGATCCACGACAATACCTTCTTTTGAAATAATGTGGCCTAGGAATGAGACTTCCTCGAGCCAGAATTCACACCTATTGATTTTGGCATAAAGCTTGTGCTCTCTAAGTGTTTGTAAAGCTATTTTCAAATGTTGTTCATGTTCCTCTTTCATCTTGGAATATATTAAGATGTCATCAATGAAGATGACGATGAATTGGTCCAGATATGGTTGGAAGACGTTGTTCATAAGTTGTATGAATGCTGCTAGGGCATTAGTTAACCCAAACGGCATCACTACGAATTCATAGTGGCCATAATGACTTCGAAAAGCCGATTTATAAATGTCCTCTTCTTTAATTCTAAGCTGATGATAACCTGATCTGAGGTCAATCTTAGAGAAATATTCTGCTCCTGAAAGCTGATCGAAGAGCTCATCAATACGCGGCAACGGATACTTATTTTTAATTGTGAGTTGATTCAGTCGCCGGTAATCGATGCATAGCCTGAGAGAACTATCCTTCTTTTTGACAAATAGAACCGGCGCACCCCAAGGGGATGTGCTAGGTCTGATGAAGCCCTTGTCTAGTAGTTCCTGCAATTGTCTTATCAATTCCTTAAGCTCTGTGGGGGACATCCTGTAAGGGGCTATAGAAACAGGTGCTGCTCCTGGAATGAGTTCAATGGTGAAGTTCACTTCCCTCTCGGGCGGTAAACTGGGTAGTTCTGATGGAAACACGTCTGGGAACTCATTTACAATAGAGATGTCTGCTATGCTAATTTCTTTGGATTCGGTGATAATGACAGAAGCAAGAAAAGCTTTACATCCTCGCGAGATAAGTTTGCAAGCGTGAAGTGAGGATATGATAGTGGGGTGTTTCTTGTACTTGATGCCAAGAAAAGAGAATCTTGGAAGACCGAGCTTTCGAAAGGATATAATTCTATTTCGGCAATTGATATAAGCATCATGATCTACAAGTCAATCTATCCCTAAAATGGCATCATAACCTTTCATGTCAAGGCATACTAGGTTTGCGGGGAGATTATGACCTTCTACTATCACTTCGCTATCAGGATAATAGTCGGTAAGCTTTGTTCCAGAACCTAAGGGTGTGGAAATAGCAAGATCTGAAGGTAAGGGAACTGATGCGATTGGTAATGTTTTAGTAAAAGTAGTGGAGATAAAAGAATGAGAGGCACCCGTATCAAATAGCACAAATGCAGGACGAGAACAAATTTGAAGAGTACCTTCCATAAGCCCATCATCCCTAGGCGCTTCCTCTCCTTCTAGAATAGCATTGAGGCGAGCCTGCCTCCTGCGTCCTCCACCAGATGACTGGTCCTTCATAAGGGGGAATTCCGGCATGCGATGCTCCCTGCTTCCACAACGTAAACAAGCACCGAGACGCTTCCAACACTCCTCAGCCGAATGGCCGAATTTTTCACAAAATGTGCAACCGTGGCGACCTGCTCCTCCTCCTTGATTTTCTTTTGCTTATGGGAACTTCCATCATTCCCATTCCTGGATCTCTTCTTACTATCACGGCTTTTATAAGGCTCCGTAATGATGAATTTCTCTTTCTTATAACGCCGATCTGAGCGTCGACTTGATTCTTCTCCTTTCCCTTTCAATTTTTTGACCTTCTCTAAGGTCCTTTCACATAGGTATGCATGCTGAACCATCTCTGCATAAGTATGGATGTTTTGGGTCCCGAGCTGCTGAATGAAACCGAGTCATAACCCGTCCATAAATCGATTTGCCTTGAGTAGATCGGTGCTGATAAGATGCGATGCGTAAGGTGCAAGCCTTGAGAATTGCAGTTCATATTTGGCAACCGTCATCATTCCTTGCCGAAGAGCGGCGAACTCCATAGTCTTTCGTTCCTTTACGTGCTCAGAAAAGTACTTAGCACGGAACAGGGTAAGAAAATCATCCCATGTATGAGGTGCATTGGCCGGAGGTGCCGGAACCGACTTCCACCATGTGCGAGCATCTTTGTTGAGTTTAAAGGTTGCAAGACGCACCTTCTCCTGATCGGTGTATTGGATGACATCAAATATACAATCCATTTCATCTATCCAGTTTTCTACCTCGTCGGGATTAGACGAACCATAGAATCGCGGAGGATTTAAACTCCGAAAATTGTGATGTAGGTCACCAGCCCTTGCCCCTGCGCCACCTTGCACTATGGTTTGCAATGCCTGAGTAAGGCCGGCTACTGTTTGTTGCATACCATCCCAATCTACACGATGAGCCATTTGTAAAATGAGGTACCTGAGAGAAAAATAACAACTTGTTATTTCTCATGAAATTAGGAGAAATAATCTTAAAGCTAATTAATTATCTTATCCCGGGCTCTACCCAATTCTCACATGGGTATGGAAATTTCTTCCTTAGTTTATAGGTAGGGGTGCTTAAACCTTGGACTTTTCTTATGACATGACTCTTCTTCCTAAGTCCAGAGACTTAGGCTCTGATACCAACTTAACTGTCACGTCCCGAGCCTTTATTACAGTGGAAGACTAACTCGGGGAGCACGAACAGCCGACATGGTAAGCCTCTTGCGAGCAAGAACGATCAGAGCGCAAGACAATCACACACATAAATGCAATTGCACAATATCACTCAAACTCCAACTTTATTTCAAAATAATCAAGTACAACCACTAATTCAATTTTCATTATGTACTAGACTCAAGAAATAGGAAAATTACATAGACTCAATCTAAATAATTTAGACTTCCTAAATCTTCACTCTCATCTTGACAATACTTTCATTCGCTCTCGGACCCGCTACTTGTATAACCTGAATCCGAATTCGAATCACTTCCATCTCCTGAAAAGATTGGAAATAGGTAATGAGCATACTTGCCCAGTAGGTATCTTCGCATCAACATGAAGGCACTATTAAAGTAATTAATAATTTAGCTCTAAAGAATGAGGTAAAAATCATGTGAATGCGATCAATCATGCGATTAAACCAAAGTAACAAGATGATCATGTAAGTTAGAATGAGAGTAAGTACGAACTAGCAAGAATCATGATATTGGCCTTTCATGAAAAAGAATGTATCGAGAATATACTAGCAACCCACATAATCATCACTCTAGTATCTTTTGCTTATAAGCAAGTACTTTGTGATTTTCTATGGAATATCAAGCAAGAAAGTCATGTACAAGAATGTCATGTCGTGCCGTGGATTTTCACTTATTTATAGAGAAAGTACTCCCAGCACAATGCGACGCCAGTAGCATCATACCCCATGATTTATAAAATAGTATGTTTCCGACAATCAGCCGAGGGGACTAGCATAGGGCCCTTGAACACAATCAGTGCTCGATTGCATCTTCAAGTATAAATCAAGTTACTTCCACGCATGTTAACAATAAAATATGGCCAAGAATGTAATAAGTTCAATAAGCTCATGATAACAATAATTCAATGAATGAATGCTTCAATAAGAATCATGAGAAATCAAGAATGACTTAAGCAAGGTTATGCTTATGGAAATAAATTGGCAGCATAACGATACGTTCTTTATCTTCCATTCATTATATTAGGTTTCTTGATCAATATGATAAGTTCTAGATCATCAAGAGTCTATCTAGAACCTTGGAATATCAACCCTTAGGTTAAAATACTCAAGTAGTGTGATGGTCGTGTACTGGGCCATTACATGATGTGACGCTCCAGTATTGGGCCGTTACATTAGTCTGAATCCAGAATCAAGAAATCGGACTCAGTGGAATGTGACGGTCGTATATTGGGCCGTTACTTGTGCCTGACGGTCCAACATAGAGCTATTACATTACTGATAACCAAAAATATCGATAGTGTAATCTAATCAATGGACTTTAGTGGTCCAACCAACTCGGCGTCCTAGTGGGAATCTCAGGCTCGCGGAGAATTACGGAGGTCTTGAAATAAGATTTCCTAGTCTATTGGAAGGAATATCCAATAGAGAGGTCCTCATGTCCAAGAATAATGTTCCTATAGTGCAAAGTGAACTAATGGATAACATACCGGAATATGTGCCATATACTTAAAGAAATGACTCTATAGATAGGAAAGAATGTGTAACATTATGAAATCTAGATAAAACTCTGTCAATACAACTTTGGAAAATCATGATTTAGAATACAAAACTATGGAGTTTTAGCAAATGAAATTAGCATAACCTAAAATAACCTAAGACACATTAATCATGCAATTTGATTATGAATCAGAAATTAAACTCAAAGTCATGATAATAGGTCCAAACTTAGCTATTTAAGCTTATTTATAAGTAAACTTCACTGGTTATTATTCTGCCTTGGGCTGACAGAACGCAGGTGTCTGACGGTCTAGGATAGGTGTGTTACAATGTGTGACGGTTTATCGAGGGGCCGTTACAATGGTGTAACGCTCCTGCTAGGGTGCGTTAGAGACAATAGAACAAATAAAAGCATAATAGGTTGTGACGGTCTATCGTAAGGCCGTTACATGCATATGACGGTCTCACGTTAGTGCGTCAGAGAACCTGCTGGCAGTAAACTAAAGTGAAAGTTTATGAAAACATAACATGCCTGGAAATCAACATACTACCACTGTCCTAGTCATGAAAATGAAGTATAGGCCAACTATATGCATAGGTTTAGTGAATAGACATGATAATATCTTTTTAAATTTCCATTTAGGGCTAAGAAATGCATGAATGTATAGAACTAGGAAATCATGAAATTCTTAGTCTATAATGCATGAAATCAAGTACAATCAGAGGACTTTTATTCCTAACAAGTTATTTTTGCCAATCATGAGATAACCTACCTCTTCTAGAACTTTAAAACTTCGAATTTGATGTTAGGTGCTACCCTTAGTCCCTTGTACTTCTTGTGAAAAATCAGCAACTTCAATCTGCTCTATTTCCTCAGCCTCTTGACCTAAGGATGTGAAATTTTGAGGGTAAGAAGATGAAACTATTGGGAACAAAAAGTTCTAAAGGATCATACTCTAATTATCTCGTTTAGTCATTCTAATCTCTGGATCTTCAGGGGACTTGCATTCAGATTCCTGGGTTGCTAAGGTTGAATCAGCAACTTTGGAAGCTTCTATCTCCTTGGTTGCTTGATCTCCTAGCACGAAATTTGGAGAACCATTAGTCTAAAGTATACTAAACAAAAGCTTCTAAAGAACTTACCTGAATTTATGACTCCTTACCTTGATTCTTCACGAGCCAAAAGTAAGGGTCACTCAGTTCAGAACTAGGTCCTATTTATACGGTTTTGACTAGGGTTTGAAGATTAGATTGATTCTAGAGTACTTAATTTGCCAGAACCTAATCCCAAGAGTCCTTAGTAATGTTATAAGCTTCCCTAAGTCGATCTCTTGTAGATAGGATTTCAAAGTTCTAATCTTTTTTGTAATTTCCTCACCTTACGGAATCTGCAGGATGTAACGGTCGTGTCTAGGTGCGTTAAATGGCTGTGGCGGTCGCTCGATAGACCGTTACATTCAACGTATATAGAGTTTCAATTTGATAAAACTCTTTTATTCGTTTATCCATATAATTATCTTATATAATTAGTATTTATCCCTAAAATACGTGAATAAGCTAATTGCCCTTCTAGAATATGGGCCAAACTTAATGGCCTTAGTCCATTAACCTTTTGGATAATAATTAGATAGGCTAGGTTAACTAATTAGCCTAATTGAGCTTTATAATGACTTATTAATCCAATAATCCTTCATTAATTTATTTAGGCCTTTATAATTTCTAGAAAACTATTTTATAATTCAAAATTTATATATATAAATTCTGGGGTACTACATGCAATATAGCTCCCCCTTACTTATTTAAGAAGGGATAGGTGTAGGAAAAATGCATGAGAGTTATGACGACCGGAATGTTCATATATAGCACCTAGGAGGTTGTGCAATCACATAGGAGAATTATGCAATAGTCAATGCAGTCAATCAATTTTCTGAATACATATTAAATCAAATTTTCATATGTGTAAGTAAATAACATGAAAATAGATTGTTGCAATATGGATATTCAGATTTTCAGATCAACACAGTGAGAGATTACACAGATTGAATTTCAATTTATGAGAATAATGTATTGGAGGCTACGCTCTACCTCAATAATTTTTCACACCAAAATTTTTCATTGATTTCACAAAGACAATCAGAATTTTTCTAAGAATGATCAAGTTCAAATAATTTCTTTTTACTCGAGGAGACACATGGAGCTTATGCCAGAATCCTAGGTTACTCAGAATACTGAACCATTTCACTTCATTTTGAACAGAGATACTTTAGTCAACACTTTTCAGAAATGAACCACATCACGTCTCAGGTAACGTGTATCCAGTTTACTCAGTGAGACTAAGCATTGTTCTGCCTTTCATTTCACATTCTTTCAACAAAGATAGGTAGGCCGCTTTTTCCTCAACTGCCTCTTCAACATACATGCAACAAGTTTAATATCTCTAGAGTGTTGAAAGAAAATTCTTATATCCTTATGTTTAACACTCATTTTCATATTTTGTGCAAGAAGTGTGCGAATTTGATTCAGCATGTATACCAAAAATTTATGAACACATAACAATGTAGCTCCCCCTAAATAGATGCACTTATCAAATATTCACTATCCCTGAGTGTATGACATGAAACACACCAATGATGACTCAATTGTAACATTATTTAGCAAGAAGTATGGGGTCTTAGATATTTCAAAGGATGGGGGTGAATAACATATATTTACATGCAAGCACACAATGAGAAAATATGCAAAGTGTAATGTAGAATGAAATATGGATGCAAAATTTTAGATTTCACTTGAATGTCCTAAATACATTGCAAAGTGCAAGACATATCATGGTGCAAGATGCAAGTTTTTAGTTTTTCAATTGAGTGATCTAAGTGCACATAATGCATTGAACTCTAATGCATGAAACCTATAAAAACATGAGAATGCAATGCATGATGCAAAAGTAAGATGCAAAAGTTTATTTTTCAGAACATCATGACAAAGTTCCACAAAAAAACATTTAGATTTAAATGATAGACAACTAGCATTTTTCTTCTCAAGACTTTTATAAACAAGGGTGCAGAAATGATCAGAAATGAGCAATGCAACCAAATTATTTTCAAAAAATGTTTAAAAATAGATTTTCAATCACATTTCAGAAGAAAATGAATCCAATCACAAGATAGCCATTTTATTTCTCTAAGTTCTGGTACAAGGCGGAGTTTGAGGTCCGAAGACCCGAGTCACACATGGTGAGAGCTTCCAAGTGGATGTAATCTACTCTTCCACAATCACACCATTTTATATATCAGAAACTCAGTTAATCTCAAAGGCTCATGCACAAACAATAGATGCATATTCAATCCATTCAAACATTTGGCAAGTTCATCACATCAGAATAGATGAGTAACAGTTCAAGTTTTTAGAGTCAATACCTGTCATGAGAACAAAATCACAAAGTGCCACAAGTTACTGCAGAGATTTCAGAAATTTCCTATCAAGTTCTTAGGCACAATGGTTGATCCAAAAATCACATAACAGTATCATGATCAATTCAGATATGGCAATTAGCATGAGATGCATTTCCACAGAAATGAGTTAGATTCACAATTCCAAATAATCCATTCAAAGATAAACTCCCCCTTTCTATGTGCATAAATTTCACAATTGACATTTTCTGAAAATCATGCAACCTAAGACCTATATGAGAAAGTGACTCATGGTACAAGGTGGAGGCACATTCTCACGCATGGTGATAGATTTCAGATAGAAATGACATGTCCTTCCTCAAGTCACCATTTGATATACCATGTAGTCATGCAATGATGCACATATAGATGTAATGCAAACTCATAAGAAAAATAAAAATTTCAAAATTTTCATGGATGAAAATTCACACAAAACAAATTTTAGATTTTCAAAGATAATTCAGAAATTTATTTTCAAAACTTGTGCCTTGAGCAACCATTATTTTTTAAGCCTTCCACACGGCCTCAAGGCATTCCTACAACAAAATTTTCATTTCATAGTTTTGGGTACCCAAACCTTCTTGGGTCCCGGATGGTTAACATGAGCATTGAGTTTCTTTAAAGCATTCAAATCATCAAGTTTCATCAATGAACAATCATGCATCGTATGCCCAAAATTTCCACAGTAGTGACAACTAACAAAAGACCTCCTTTCACTAGCAAAGGAACTTTCAACACCATTCCATCTCTTATTTGCAAAAGTTCTAGGTTTAGCAAAATTAAACCTCGTGTTCATCCTGGAAGCATGAAAGTTATCATTGTTCAAAAACCAACATTTTTTCATGGCATGACTATACTTCCCACAATGAAAATAAGAAGGAGATGTGGGTCTACAGAATGATTTTTCATTGTTGGCATAAGTTTTTCCATAAAACTTCTTAGAAGATGGAAACCTTTGAGCACGAAAAGCATGGTTATCACTAAATTTTCTTTGAAGATCAGATTTAACATTCATGGCTTGAATTTCATCATGTTACTTCACAAAGTAATTTCTCATCATGTGGCCAAGCTTACCATAATAAAAATAAGAAGCATTTCTTTGTTTCTTGAAAGTATATTTATTTTCACATGCAAAATTGTCATCCTTTTTCATAACAGCACAATCATCCATTACATGGCCAAACATATCACAGTAAAAGCATTCAACATTAGATTTCAATTTCTGAGATCTATTTGGCATGGAGGGCTTAGTGTGGACATTTTTCTTTTGATTCTTAACAAAAGAGACATTTGAAACATTTGAAGAGCAGGAGGCATGCACAAATGAGGTTTGAGTTTTCAGAACAAAGGTTTTCTTTTTATTAGGTTCATATCCTAGTCCTTCCCGTTGGAAATTTACCTTGGTTCCCAAGACTTTCTCTAAATTATCTTTCCCTTTGACAAACTTAGACAAAGATGCATTCAAGGTAATAATTTCTTTCTCAAGAGATGCAATGTGCAATTCATAGCTAGTTATCTCATGTTCACTACAAACAACACATTCATTCAATACTCTATTTGTAGTTTTATAACTTTCAAGTTCTTGTTCTAGCACATGCACTTTTTCACAATCATCAACATTGACAATTACATATTTTCCTTTTTCAAAAGCAAGCAACTTTTCAGACAATGTTGTATTCGAATGTTCCAGCTTTTCATTTTCTTCTCTCATACAAGGAATAATTTCTTCATACTTTTTGATATCAATCAAAAGAGATTCATTTTCAGTTTTGAGTTCTAAGTATTTATCTCATGAAGAATTTTAAAGATTTTTTAATCTACCTTCAAGCAAAGAAGTATGAATAAATAGAGCATTATTTTCCTTTTTAAGGTCTTCTTTTTAAGTTTTCAAACATGAAAGGGTTTCTTTAAGCATATCAACATCAGATATGAAAGATTCATTCAAACTTTCAAGTTCAGAACATTTAGCACAAGGAACGTTTTCATGCAAGGGGTTTTCAGTTTTCTTTTTAAGTTTTCTATTTTCAGATTTAACCACTTTATATTTTTCAAGCAATTCATCATACAAATCCATAAGTTCTTCAAAAGAAACTTCCTCATCTTCCGAGCTTTCCTTGCTTGTTGTATCATGCTTGTCAGCCATCAAGCACTCTCTATCCTTCTTTCCTTTGTAGTTCTCGATCAAGCATTTCAATATCTTCCTGGCCATCCTACATGAGAAAACAAATGAAAATTTGTGAAGATCAATTGAACTCCTAAGAATATGTAAAAGGTTAGAGTTGTCTTTGTATCTCTTCACATGTTCGATAGTCCACTTAGGCTCATCACTAGACATTCCATATGAATCATGCTTAACTAGATCCAAGAGTTTGGCATCAATGGTTTTAACATAACAACTCATGTCCCCAAGCCATTCATTAAAATTTGAACCATTAAAACAGGGAGGAGGAGAAGACAAACAAGTATTAGACATGATGCTAATAAAAAGCTCGCCAAGGGATCTCTCTGAAGATCTTTAGATCTTGAAATAGCAGAGCCTAGCTCTAAAACCAATTGTTGGTCCCGGGATAGGTGAGTGGACAAGAAGGGGGGTTGAATTATCCCCCACACTAGATGGTAAATTAAAACACTACGCAGCGGAATTAACAAGATTAATGAGATTGAAGAAATTAACTAAACAAGATAACTAAATTCTCTTAAGATTAGTCCGATCTTACACAATCACACAAACGGATATATCATGCAAGCCACAAGACAAGGGGATTTTTAAGGTGGTTCAGGACCACGACGGGCTCCCTACGTCCACCCCTTACCAAACCGGTAAGGCTTCACTGGGGGATAAATCCCCAACACGGAGGTGACACTCTAAACACACACGGGGACACACCCCAACACACACACACACACACGGCGACAGAGTCTCCCACACGATCCGACCACGGATCAAAACACACACACACACGCTGCAACAACCGCAGCACAATGAATCCATAACCGTACGCAGATGGTCACACATACACAGTGTATTTTCAGGTTTAGAAAATAAACACAAACATTCAACACATGCTTAACCCAAGATATAGATCATGAAGCACATCAAGAACAACATAGAAAAAATATAGGAAGGATCCCCCTTGGTTTCCAAAGCCCGGTTGATGATGTTCTTTCAAGCACTAATCAGGATGAAGTCGGATGATGGCGATTCTTGCATCCTCTTGTTCCTCTCGTCGACCCGCTTCTTTTCTTCTTCTTCCACGAACCCCGGAGATGCCTTGATGGAGATCAAAACCTTCTCCTAAGATCTTCTTTTCTCCTCCTTGGCCTTCTTCTCCTACAAGATAGAAAGATAAGCTAATGTAATGGGATTCTCTTATCAAATTCGTAGGTCACATATGTATATATATAAGAAGCCTGAAAAGACTCATAAACCCTTCACAAAACTCATGGAAAATCCCTTTAAGATATGTATCATTACCCTAGGGGCAAATGGGTAAGAGGGGAGCACAAATGGATATGGTTTAATGGGTTTTCAGATTCACATTTTTGGGTTTTCACCGCAATCGGTTGACCGGACATAGGGGTCGGCCGACCAAACTTTTACAGGGCCAAAACCTGCCCACTCTGGGAATTTCGGTTGACCGAAATCCCAGGGTCGATCGACCAAAATCTGTAGTTCTCCAAAAATGCAGAAGTTCAGTCTAAAAATAAAACCCCAATGAAAGATAGACATGGTTAGATGATAAATGACTAACAACCAAGTGTTCCTTAGTATTAAACAATGTAGAAACACATACCAAGCACATTCTATCAAGATCAAAAACTTGAAATGGAAACTTACCATTTTTCTCAAAAATACACACATGCAAAGTACCAAGTTCTCACCATGATCTTTGATACCTTTGCATATGGGATTGGCATTGCTTTCCAAACCTACATAACAAGCCATTTCAGTTGTTTATCAAGGAAACAAATGAATGAGAAAAATGTTAGAACTTAAGCCCAATTATTCTAACTGAGAAATGCATGAAGTACATATATGAAGCCCTATAAACAAGGTGCATGTACCATCTTGGCCAACTTCTATCAAGCTTCTCATGAAATGTGTAAACAACTTGCAAGCACAGTACTTCAAGAGAGTTATACATGAAGGATCATCAAGTTTTCAACAAGTATTGCATGATGAGTCTAAGTCACTTTGCTAGCTTGATTATCCCAAGTAGCATAAGCATGAACCACACACATGAAAACCTTATCATGCACAACTAAAGATGAAGATCACAAAGCTATGCATATGAACAAGGTTGAGCACCAATTAACCAATTAGTCAAGAGTTTTCATGCAAATCCTCCATACAAAGTCTAAGGCCAAATTGGCCATTCACTTAACCAAGATGTGAAAACCATGTAATAACCAATCAATTCACATTCACTCAAGTTTTGTATGAATAGATTGAACATGATGCTAGCCCACAAGCATAAACCAATTTCAAACACCAAGAGAATATCATTCAAGCTCATTCATTCCAAGGTTTGCATGAAGAAGCTAAATACCATCAAGTTTGATTGAATCGCTTAAGCACATTTTGACCCTTAAAATCCCTAAAGAATATAGATGAAAGCCCAAGCAAGAACTTCGTTTTCCTTAACGAACACTATAAGCATATAATAAAATAAGCTCAAAAAACTCTTTGAAGAACATAAATTGAGTATGTTCAAAACATTAAGAGCTCATCATAAAAATCCATGAAAATCATGAATTTAAACATGTTTGAGCCTCAAAAACCATTTGAAAACTTAACCATATTTGAACATCAAGAGCATTACCAACACATCATGAAGCCATATTGATATCACCAAGGTTGTATAAAAGCCTTAAGCTCATTACCATCTCAAGAATTACAATCTCATATAGCATGAAGCAAATCATCTAGATTCTGAGACATATAAAACATGGCAATGATCATGAATGCACACTATCATCAAAATCATATGCAAACATATGTAAGGTTTAGTTATCATTAAAAACATAAGCAAGTGCAAGGCACACAACAATAAATAATAATGATGATGAATAATAAAAACACCAGCAGGAAAACCAGCAAGCAAAACACATACAATCTGTCATCATGAATGAAGAAAGAAGCAAAAATTGAATGAAGAAAGAAGAAACAAAGAGAGAAAGGAAGAAGTGAAATGAAATGTACACTAAAGGATGGGAATTCAACACTCTCAATCTATCATCATCAGCCCATGACATGAACGCAAAAGAAATGAATGAATGAATCAAAGAGGAAAGAAGAATGAAAATGAAGGATCTCTACTCTCCAACGCAGAGCGAGTCGACACAGTGTGACCCTGCGTCGACACAGGGCAGCTCTGGGTTTGCTCCCAGTGTGCTGTGTCGATGCAACAAATACGCTGGGTCGACGCGGCGCACCCTTGGGCTAACTCCCAACGCTGCATTGACGCTACCAGCGTAGCGAGTCGACTCATCCTCATCGGGCAGTCACTAACTTAAAGAAAAATGACAAACCATGGATAATAATGCTAAAAAATGTTAATATAATGATAGAAATAGTGGCACGAAAACATAATAACAAAAAAAATCAATATAAATGCCATCCTTAAGGAACCAATGGCGTTTGATTCGGGGTTCTTCCCTCTTTGACCGTATGTAAAGGGGACATCAACGATGCCCTTGCAAGTCGTGCTTGGCCATTGGGAACCACCCTATTATGGCCATGGCCTGACTTTGCCGTGGGCCAATATCCCACTGAAGCTAATCAATTTTTACTGGGATCTAACCCACATTTCTTTATCTTCAAATATTAAAATTGCCGTGCCTCGGCATACATTTGCCCGAATGTTATCTACATACTTGTTATGCTTTCAACCCGGACGCCTGTCCGAACATGAAATGGTCAATAAATGATCGATATGATCTCGATGTTTTTACACCCTAATATGGGGCGTTCTCATGCAATTCAAGATATTCTTTATTTATTTCATCAACGCTAATTTTAGGCCATAGGGCCCCTTCTCCTGGCGACTAATCAAAGGTTTTTTTTTCTCCGAGGATATGTAATTAACACCGTGGCCTTTATGGCATGGGTTCTAGTCCCGACACAATATCCACTATCATTTGACAAGTCAGACGGTGCGCACCATTTGTTTTGGACCGTCCCGATTTGGAGCCCGAATAAATTATCACTTTGTGACTGGCACGCCCACGCACTAATAAAAGATGGCGGAATCTCAGTATATGAGATGCAGGCGCCCGCCCCATCAACCCTGGAGTATATATTAAAAGATGGTGGAATCTCAGTATGAGATGTAGGCGCCCGCCCCATCAAGAAGATGCAGTGCATATCTGCAAGTAAAATCTGAGGAGGGAGGTCCTTGAAAGGATGATTGGAATTGAAATTAGGTCCTTAGATCGGATAAATAATGTGGTGATAGAAATTGAGACCTTCCTCTCTAGATACTCCCCTATCCCTACTGTCTCAAGCTAGAAGGCTAGACTAGTTGATAAAAGGCTCGTGCCTAAGGAAGTCCATACAGTCGACTTCAAGGCGTTTGAGTAGCAAAAAGAAAAGGATAAAGGAGTTGCTAACCCTCCTCCTGCCAAGCCTACTGAGCGACGGGAAGGCTCCCCCTTACGAGCCAGGATGAAGAAACTCTATTTCTTCCTTATGGATAAGACTCGGGTCTTGTTTGAATGGGCCACAAGATATAACAAGGTCACCCTTCCGGAACCAAGGAGGCTGGGCGATGCCAAGAGGAAAGATGATCCTCACTTATGCCCATACTACCAGATGCTTGGGCACCCCATTGAAGACTGTTACATATTTAAAGATATCATTGAGGGTCTGATCAAGAAGGGGGAATTGCAAATGGGTGAATGCAAGGTTGATCCTCCACGCCCTCATGAAATGCCTGCTCTCGGGGCAGCAGTCAATATGGTATCTCTATACACTTAGTTGCCTAAAGATGTGTCAAAAGCTTGCACAAAGCCCACCTATGAGGCATTTATTTTGACCCCCGCAATGGACCAGGAGAACTGGCAAACAGTGCCGATGAAGGCAAGAAGAAGGCTGATATCCCGCTCGGCTCCGGGAGTCCAAGTTCATGCCGTCACGCCTCGTCTAGCTCTGCCTATTATAACCCCAGTCTGGCATGAAACAACCCCTCAAATGGTTGTCAAAAGACCAACTAATAATAAAAAGAAGCAAACCCCATTGCGGGTACACAAAGAAACTAGCCCAGCGGTTGAGCGGCTACCGGCGATTATAAATGGGTTGGATGAATATGAACAACCCAAAATTCAATCGGTGCAATTAAAAGAATATGTCCCTTGGGAGCATCTGGAATCCCTCGAGCTGACACAAGAAGCTGAAGCTGGAGCTGAAGAGTCAGTCACCCAGAAAGACCCTCCATGGGAGCAGACGTCAACTGCGAAAGGAAAGAAAAAGAAGAAATCGAAGAATAAAAGAAAGAGCAGCATTGTCTCCTACGATACACTGTCGGCCTTGTTCAACATGGCCCAAACCTCTGAGGAAGAGGATGAAGAGATATGCTTCACGCCGATAGAAGCAAGTCAGGCCAAAGCTTCCACCTCCTATCCTGCCACTAGGTCTGGGAGGACATGGGGATGCCTTTTCCCCAGCTAACCACAATATCATGTTTAGGGGTGAACAGCCATACCAGATCCCTGAACCTGAGGTAAAAGGCACAGAAGTCCTGCCTCCATCGGGCCTTTACCCTGAAAATACGAGCGGCCAAGGGGTTCCCTCGTTCACCGAATTTTTGCTATCGTAAAAAGGCAAGCAGCTGTGCCAGTAGGCTTACTCAAAAGCCAAGAATACCCTCGCCCTAGCCTCGATCGCTCTGCCTTTGGCAGATGAAGGCCATATTGGCACTGCCCCTATTGCTAAGTCCATACAAATAAAAGAACCTACTGATCAGATACACCACAATCAGATGACACCCAAAGAAGAAGATAAGCCACCATGTGAGTCGACTCTTCCGGTGCCAAATAACAGCAAACAAAGAAAAGTTGAAGAAATAAAGTTGGCTAATGTTAGAGCCGACATCAGAATAATGAATCAACTGAAGAGGATTCTGGCAAGATTCAGTGTTTAGGAGATACTCTTCCTAGATGAAGAAACCAGGCTGGCTGTCATAGCGGCCTTACAAACCCCGACAAGCTTTGAGAGCTGCTTTGCTGAGATGCGTTCGGCCACAACTACCACTTTGGTGAGGAAGACATGCTCCTGTCTTCTGTCAGCCATAATAGACCATTGTACATGAAGGGGCAGCTAAATGGACAGCCTATAAACATGATTCTAATTGACCCAGGAGTAGTAGTGAACATACTCCCCTAGCGGGTCTATCAGAAACACCACTTTAACGTGCACCTGATTAAGGTCAAGGATATGAGAATCACTGGGTTCAACCAAAAATTTGAATCCCCCATGGGCATGGTAGAGTTCGTTCTCTCGCTAGGGGACTTCACTACCAAGGTGCAATTTCATGTCATAAACTCTAACACCTCATACAAGGCGCTACTGGGCCAACCGTGGCTACATCAAAATCAGGTGGTACCTTCTACTCTTCACCAGTGTATCTGGAGAGGGGGAAAAATCTACTACTCGAGAGCACGGCCCAACTAGGTCCGATTCGACCAAACCAGGCCCAGCTCCCCCAAAGTGACAGCCCCATTTTTGGGCCCACTTACTTCAAGCCCAAAACTCACTCGGAGCATGCCAGGGCTTCCTGCCAATTTCTATAGCAAAGCCATTATACGTTCCATTGCTGGTAGCATCGGCCCAGTTCTTCAAGTCGACAGAAATACGCTGTGTTTGACACGCATACTTGCTGCTCATGTTTGTGTCCAACTGGACGTCTCCAAGAAGTTCCCGCATCGGGTCTGGATTGGCATTGGGTCTGGTGGTGCGTGGCATCCCCTTCATTATCCCGCCCTCCCATGTACTATTCCACGTACAATCGGCTTTGTCATCTGCCGTCCAAATGCAAAAAGAAGCCCGACGACTATGCTGGCCCTGCAAACAAATCTCTTGCTCAGGACATTGCTACTCAACCTGATGCTCAGGCCGGCCCTTCCCACTCTGCTGCTCCAGCAGGTCCTCAGTGTGTTTGGCCCCCAGCTAAGTCTCCTGGGAATGGCTTTGCCCCTTCCAATGCTCCACCTCCACTTGATCCGATTTCTGTATAGCAGCCACATGCTTGTGATGAAGCTCAGGCTAATGCTGGTTTGAAGGTTATTGGTGGTTCTGAGGTCCCCCTTGCTGCAGGTGACCACTTTGGTGTTTCTGGTGGAGGCCTGTCCAATTCTACAGGTGCGGGTCTGTTGCCCCTTGTGTTTGTGGCTGATGGCCCTGCTGAAGTTGGAGATCAACCCCTTGTGGATGAGCAATCCTCATCTTCAACTACGAGCTCTCAATCTATTCCTGTGATTTCTGAAGTGCTCACCGTGCCGGGCTTCGAACCAGCACCCCGGGCTTCTCCGGTTAAGGTGCTCAATGTTGTCACTTCATTGCCCGTGATTTCCCTTGCCAGGCTTGGTGCCCTCTGCCAGGATGGGGAGCCTGGGCACGTCTCTGCTAGTGAACCATTGATGCTGGCCGAGGTGGCTCCTGCCGTGATGCATGGTCCACTTGCAGCCTTCCCTCCCATTGCTCCTCGGCCCCCAGCTACTGCCCCTTCCACCGTTGTTGTCCCCTCGGTTACCGCTGTTGCTCTGGGCACCGTCGTCCTCCAAAAAGAGGTGGACCGTTTGGCTTGCTTCGCCGCTCTGCGCGTAATGAGTGATGAATTGAACACTCTGCCTGCCTTCTCCTAGCCTGGGGCTCCTAGCCGGGCTCGGCCCTCTGCTACTATTGTCGTCTTGGCTCCGTCTCCCCCAGTGTTGCAGCCCCATGATGTGATCTTGCCCCTGAGTGTTGAGCCCCGCGGTAAGGCTCCACCCCCCCTCCATGCCTCTTCCCTGGCTGGGGCTCGCTCTACTTGTGACGTGTCCAGCCAGCCATCCCTGGCTACTTCGCCGATCCCAGAGTTCTCTGATCCTACCATGGCTTGCCTTGCCCCCGGTGATGGTCCCGCTATTGTCCCTGGCGATTTTGATGGTTCAGCCGTTGAGCAGGACCTGGAGTTCGTTGATCCTCCCTTCCAGCTCGCTCGAAGGAGGAATAGAAGATCCGCGCGCAAGTACCACGGCCCCAAGTATTTCCTTTGACGGATCTTGTTGGCTGCTTATTTGGTTTGGTTTGGTCGGGCTTGATTCTGTCTTAGCCCATCTTCTATTTTTGGGGTTTCTCTCAGCGGCTATCTAGGGTTTTCTATTCTTATATTGGTGGCCCCTCTCGTCTCTATAAGTTTGGGTGCCTTGTGCTTTCCTCCCCTTCCCATCCTTTATCTGTCATTTCCTACTTTTATTAATGAAAACGCTTGCCTGGTGGCCGTGGTGGAGCGTCCATTCCCTTCCGCAATGAAGGGGTGAACGGGAATCCTCGCCTCACCTTGCAAGTATTACCTTTGAGTTACAAAAAAAAAAAAATCACTCGGAGCAGCACTTCCTAGGCGGCCCCTCAGGTCCAGAAGTCTGAGCGACAAATCAGTTTGGAGATCCCCCGCGGGGACCCGACATGGCCTACCTGAGCCATACATTCATCGCCCAGGATAAAATCCCGAGCGAATGCCCATTGCTCAGACTGACTGTCGGAAGCTCATCCCAGCATCCGTTACGCATCCAGCAGGAGCAAGGAACTCCAAAGGATAGGGGAGGGCAAGAGTCCTTACGCCATAATGAGCCCACTACAAGGACGTAACCCCCCCCCCCCCCCGAAGCCCCCTCAGCTCCCTGGACTGTTACGATAAACGGATTGCTATATGAACTCCAAGGGGACCCTCCGAGAAGGTAAGGACATTGGTCCTGAGAGAAAAAACACCACACCTATCGGTTGAGAACAATCTTGCGCCCTCTCCCTACTACCCTCTCTTTTCGCCCTCATGCTCTATTACACTTGTTGACTTAAGTATCGGAGGGTTTTTCCCCAAGGAATCCTCCCTGGGCACCTCTAATCTGTTTCCTATCTTACAGTTCATACAGACGTGGTGACCGTGACCAAGGATCCTCTCCGGATCTCACGGCTCAAGATCAGCGCAAGATTATGCCTCTTCAGTATCAAATACCCCCGACTGGTCGAAAATGCCAACAAAACTATACTAAAAGGCATTAAGGCCAGGCTCGGTAAAGCCAAGGGCAACTGGGTCGAGGAATTGCCAAGCGTACTATGGTTACACCGAACCACCGCAAGAATCGCCACCGGTGAGACTCCTTTCCAGTTGGTGTACTGCACGGACGCCATGATTCCTTTGGAAGTTAGTAGCACATCTCTCTGAGTCATCAACTTCTCGCCCGAGGCAAACGAGCAGAAACTGCTAGAGAACCTCGATATGGCAAGCGGGATAAGAGAGATCGCAAGCATCCGAGCCAAGGAATATCAGCAGCGCCTTACTCGATATTACAACACCAGAGTCCGGGACAGACTTTTCCATCCAGGAGACTTCGTCCTGAGAAAAGCTGAAGCCTCTCGACCACTGGAGGCGGCGGGGAAGCTGGCCCCTAATTGGGAAGGCCCCTACCAAGTGGTCAAGATGCTCGGAAAGGGGGCATATCGATTGTCCACCATCGAAGGAACACCTATCCCCTGGATGTGGAATGCAACAACATTACAAAAGTTCTACTTTTGAGCTTTTCACAGACATGTAAGCAACAAATGGCAATAATTTTCTTTTCATTAATGTTTCTTCATACATTAGATAGGCCACAGCCAATACAGTGCGTATCAAAAAGTAAAAATACTACATCCACTGATACTACAACACGGGCTGATAACTCGGCGCGAACATGGCTGGCACCCTCAGGCCGAGCCACTAACTCTACCCAGTGTAGAAACTGGCTCGGATAATGGGGCAACTGACCTCATTTGCTCGAGAAACTCAGAAATGAACAAAAAAAAGAGGTATCAGAGGAAGAAAAGGAAGGAAAATAAGAGAAGGCCTCCTCTGCCAACTCTTTGGAAGGAGAAAGCCGAACAGAATGCAAGCTCCTCCAAGTGGTGCAAGCAAGGATAAAGGCATCCTCCAAAGAGTGAAATAAGAGAGAAGAAGTTGGTTGAAGAGCAGAAGAGGGAGAAAGGGGGCGACGGGGATGGAAGAGGACAGAGAACCGGGCCATGGTGAGGAAGGAGCAGGGCGAGGCCGCCATGCCAGATGCCCTACTTCCTTGAACCTCCCTCTGCTTCTACCTTCCTCATAAGATGGTGGCAGTGGTCCGACGATCGGGAACAGGCGCGCGGCTACGCGTTGTCCCTTCTTGTACGTTGCCCGCCCGTCGTTGTCCCTTCTTCAACGCCGAAGTAGCATGAGCGCCTGCGGCGGCAGCCAGGATCATTGTCTTCCGTATCGCCTTCCATGTTTCGCTGATAACTCCCCAGCACGGAGACAAGCATCTCGCAAGAAGGGAGAAAGAGGAAGAACGGCAACAAAAAAAGCCTTAAGCGTTGAAGGGAGGAGGAGGAGGCGCCCCCCGGGACCCTACTTATAGGCTGGAGAAACGCTTGCCTAAATTACTCTCCCCTCAAAAAATTGCGAAGGACGGTAACCCTTCCCTAAGGGGCAGTTGCTCTCCCTCCAATGACCTCTCCCCTGGGACGCGCAAAATGGCAAGTCATTCAAGGCATGGAAAGTCAGAAAGACGCCAGTACTGCGACAGTCACCACACGCGAGATATCCGCAAATAAAGATCCCCACCTTTTTAGCAACTACAGATACGGTGGTCAAATCGTGCCAAAGATGGTAAGAAACAGTCAACTCTGTATTAAATACTACTGCCATTACATATCGCAAGAGCCAACCTTACAAAAAAGGGGGACAAAAGAGTTGGCGCGTCAAACTCGTTTTCCTCTTAGCCTATGGAACTAGGAGGACTCTGAGCGGCCCGCAACCTTTCTTGAGGTTTGGCAACTGGAGGATCCCCAATGCCAGGGGATCTACCCCCGGTATCCTCAGCGACGGCCGGTCCAGACACTGACCCCACTTATGTGGGAACTGCCTTGACCGCGTGCCCTCGAGAGGTAACCGGGGTTGGCGATCCCTCTGTCGATCTGCAGGCATCCCCACTGTCTCCTTCATTCGACGTCAAAGAGAAAGAATCCGTAGTATCCGCGTCCGAGTAATAGCGTTGCTCGAAAGGAAAGATAAGCTCGTCGGACAGCTGCTGCTAGGCCTCAACGACCGCTCAATGGTAACCCTGGGCAAATCCCTTTTACAGCCCCCGACGGTAGCCTAGCTCATAATATGAAAAGGCGGGCTTCTCGAGAGCTGTGGGACAGCCCTCCGAACCTCTATACCGCTCGATTGCCCCCGCCTCATCTCACTCAGCATCCTTCTCAAGCTTGGCTATTCTCTGTTCAGCCTTGAGCAACTTCCTCTCAGTCTCGAACAGCTTCGCCTCAACCTCAGTCCACGCGACCTCGACTTCCTCCCGCACTTGCTCGGCCCCCCGGACCTGGTTGCTAAGCTCCTCCCGCTCGGCCCTCCACTGCTCAGAGCGCTCGACATGAGACTGACACTCCTCTTCTAGGAGCTTGCCCTTCAGGTCGGCCATATAGCGAGCCTGGGTCAGCTGATCGACCAGTGTCCGAGCATCCTCTTGGCTCGACCGGAGCTGGGCCCAAAACGAGGTGGCCTCCCGCCGAGAGACTTCAAGCTCGGAAGTCAATTGACTGATCTTCCGGTCAGACTCAGCACGAACTCGAGAGAGGGACCTCTCTTCATTGTCCCGCCGAGCGAAGAAATCGGTTATCTCGGCCCCCAGTAGGGCCATGATCAAACGACCCTCCATAACCCTGTCGAAGAGCAAAGAGGGGGGACCACGCCTGATCTCTTCCCGATTCAACGAAGGCTCCAAGGATCGGCACCGTTGATATAGAGAAGCCCGGACGATAGGTGCACCCACCGTGGGAGGAGGAATCCCCTCTGGAAGAGCCGGGACTGAGTCACCCCCCCCTCGAGCGTCCCCACTTCCGGGACAATAACACTCGGCACGGATTGGGATGTGGCCTTGTTCGGTGCCCCACCGACTTCAGGGGGACCTCCGGAGGCCATCACATCGGTCTGCAGCCTGTCAGGTTCGGTGACACCTACCCCACCAGCGGTCCCTATCTCGGGCTCGACGGGTGGGAGATCCTGGCAGTGGACTTCCTCAGCTGGACGCTCCTCTATCGAGCGGGCACGCCCCTCAATCGGGCGAGCATGATCCTCGTCCAGATAGGAGACTCCCGCCTTCTTCAACCGCTTCTTCTTAGCGGTCTGGGCCTTGATCGAAGACAGGAGCATCCGCTCCCCTGGATCCTTGCGTTTGGCCTCGCGGCGCTCGGAAGCATCCCCCCGAGCAATCTGCTTCCCCCGGTCTCGGGTGCAGGAAGGGTCCTCGGACACTTGGGGTTCACTCGGAGCAGGCGTCTCCTCCAGATCGACGATCTTCTGCTCCGACGACTGTTCCCCTTCGTCATTCATCCGCCTAGAATCTGCGCAGCGGAGATTAGAACGTAAGAAGAAAGCCTACGTGCCCGGCCCGCAAGTAGCAACGTGGAACCTTGAGGTTTTTACCTAGAGACGACAACGCATGAGAAGGATAATCCTCGATATTGATCGTAGTCATCAACTCGGCAGTCATCCGATGATTCTCCTGGAGAACCCTAATCTCCTCCTCCAGTTTCGGAGAAATCGCCACTTGCTTTGGAGGAATAGACGGATGGAAATTAACAGCTGTCGAGAAATCCCAGGGGGCGTCATCCACGGATGAACCCACCCAAAAAAAATTGGGTCTTCCACCCCTTGTGAGAAGAATCCTTGGCAGAAAGGGACACGCAGCTCCTTCCCCTCCTCGCCTGAAGATAGAAGAAGCCCTTGCCCACATGGGTCTACTCCTTCAACTCAAAGAAGGAATTGAAAAGCTCCACAGAGGGGCAAGGCCCACAAGAGCGATAGAGAAAGATGAAAGAAAACATAAAAGTATAGGAGTTGGAGACCAACTGGATAGGAGCCAGTCGGTAAAATTGAAGCAACAGCATGACAAAAGGATGGAGAGGGAGGCGAAACCCACTCTTCCAAGCCAAAAGGAAAGTACAAAAGAGGCCTGGACGATAGGACAAGCTGGATTCATGTGGCTGCGGTGGAGAGAAGAAATACTTCCACGACAACCCATACCGCTTCTCCATCCTCTTCACCTCGGCCTCGCCCAGCTCGCTACGCATGGGGTGCTCAGGCTCCGGCACCGACACCAAACTTCCCGTGCCCGGCCTGGCTCCGCGTATCTCGGTCGAAAGACTTTGCTCCGCCATGGAAGAAAGAGAGGAACTGGAAGAAGAGGGAAAAAGCACCGAATCGGAGGATTCAGGAGGAGGTGGAAGTTGGCGAATCGCTGCCTCTGTAATCTCCGCTAGCTCTACAAAGGCCTCCGCAAGACGCTGCTCTTCTCGATCCCTCTCACGGCGCATGAGCCCTTCCGAAATACTGATGCAGTGGAAAAAGGAAACCCTGAATGAAGGTGGTTTGGAACGCAAACACACGTGATATTTATCTCCCCATGAACTTGGCGGGAAACGGTGTGACGTTCCGAAGCCCAAGGAGGAGGTTCCTTGCATCGACTCAAAAGAATCATCATTACAGGCATACACCCAGGACAGCCGCATTAAGTGGCCCCTGCAGGAGATGATTTCCCACCCAAACTGAGCCACCAACGTCATTCCCGCAGCTACTCATCCGAGCTCAATCTTGGCTCGGGAGTAGGAGGGGGACAAGTGGAGAGGGGGAAAAATCTACTGCCCGAGAGCACGGCCCAACTAGGTCCAATTCGACCAAACAAGGCCCAGCTCCCCCAAAGTGACAGCCCCATTTTTGGGCCCACTTACTTCAAGCCCAAAACTCACTCGGAGCAGCACTTCCTAGGCGGCCCCTCAAGTCCGGAAGTCTGAGCGACAAATCGGTCTGGAGATCCCCCGTGGGGACCCGACATGGCCTACCCGATCCATACATTCATCGCCCAGGATAAAATCCCAAGCGAACGCCTCTGGCTCGGACCGACTGTCAGAAGCTCATCCCGACGTCCGTTACGCATCCAGCAGGAGCAAGGAACTCCAAAGGATAGGGGAGGGCAAGAGTCCTTACGCCATAATGAGCCCACTACAAGGACGTAACCCCCCCAAGCCCCCTCAGCTCCCTGGACTGTTACGATAAACGGATTGCTATATGAACTCCTAGGGGACCCTCCGAGAAGGTAAGAGCATTGGTCCTGAGAGAAAAACCACCACACCTATCGGTGGAGAACAATCTTGCGCCCTCTCCCTCCTACACTCTCTTTTCACCCTCATGCTCTTTCGCATTTGCTGACTTAAGCATTGGAGGGTTTTTCCTCAGGGAATCCTCCCTGGGCACCTCTGATCTATTTCCTATCTTGTAGTTCATACAGACGTGGTGACCGTGACCAAGGATCCTCTTCGAATCTCACAGCTCAGGATCAATGCGAGATTATGCCTCTTCAGTATCAAATACCCCTGAGATGGAAAAGAAGAAAGAATATTTGCTGACTTACACCCTTTTGAGGTGTTTGAATGCCATCTTCTCGATGCATCACTCTATATGGACTAGCCAAATCCGGCCCTCTGGCCAGCTCAAGGCAAAGGCAGCAGAGGCTTGCTACTGGTTCCCCCATCGCCGCCGGGTTATACGGCTCGGCAGGAAGTATCGTAAATTTTTGAAGTAGGAGGGGTGTTCAGAGCAATCCCCTCCAATATCTACCCTGAGCCGAAGGTGCCAGAGCTTGAAGATTTGTTGGGATGCGTGAAAATCCCTCCAGGGATCACAAAGCCCATCAGAGATATGGGTTGTCAAACAGTAGAACTACTGAAGACCCTGGGGGTTCCTAATCATGAGGGTCATTCTACGATGTTCTGCACGGCCAATGAATAGCCAATGAAAGGGAATGATTATTGCAGATTCCCCGAAGAAATTTATGATCTAGTCATCCCAATCATGGGGCTTCCTCATATAACTGGCAATGTGGTTAAAATGGCATGGAAGCAACAAGTTCCTTTCTTCGAAGCTACAAGTCAAAACAAAATGTTCAAGAAGTTGTGGTATCCACTCAACATGGATAAAGAATTATTGTAGATCACCCAGCATCCAGGCTTGGGCTTTTTGCTAGAAGATTTTTATGAAGCAGACATGATATCCATCTCTATTTCTGCCAGCAAAAATCCTTCGGGGTTTCAAGAGACGCAGAAAGCTATAGATCAAGAGCAACACATGCCTCCAGATGGCGAAATGCAAAATGAGGAAATACATCTTTGGAGTCCATCTCCATGCAAGGGCATCGGGTTGGGCATGTCAATCTCTGAAGGGATGATCACGGCTAATGATGATGACGGGGTGCTACTCCTCCCACCTGATACTAGAACGGAGGGCAGTGATTCAAGCTATATTCTGGACTCCTCCCGATATGACCCTGCTCTACTGGCATTGCTATATGAGCAGTAATAGAAAATCAAAAGGATGAAGAGACAGCTAGCTGAAATGAGCATGTGCCCATCTGACCCGACAGGGGGCATCCTCCTTCAGCAACCCCGGCCTGCAGCTCTGAAATGTCCCCCTGTAACCAGGGCAGAGTTAAATACAAATAGTGTCACGTCCCGACGTGGAATATCAGAATGCGACAGTTATATACATTCATGATAAATAGAGCAATAACAGAAATAAAAGAACATAATTGCAAAGAGAGGGAATTACTCCCAAGATACCAATTTACTCATAAATGTGAGAATAAAATGTTTCCAACAACCTCATAACACCTTACATCATGACTCAAAGAAAAGAAAAATAAAGAAAAGATTACAACTCTTAACGATGACTCTTAATGACATTACTAAACAATGACTCATCAAAACCACTATGTGACCATTCCATAATTCTACTAAGACAACGGTCTAGTTCACATCTAACGGGTCCACTCCGGTCTTCACTCTTGCCCATCCCCATTGGAGAGGGGAAATCTAACCGCCCGAACGGAGAGGCCAAACGAGGTCCAATTTGACCCAACGAGGCCCAGCTCTTTGAAGTGGTAGCCCCCGGGCCCATTAAATATAAGCCTAATAATTCACTCGGATCAAGCACTTCCTAGGCGGCCTTTGGGTTAGGAAGTCCGAGCATCAGTTCGATCGGGAGAGCTCCTTCGGAGCCCCGTATTCTTTACCCAAACCACGCACTCATCGCTCAAGAGACCTTTTCGGGGCCAGTGCCTCTTACTCGGGCCAACTGATGGAAGCTTATCTGTATGGCCATTACGAGTCCCTTAAAAAGTTGGGAGCTCAAGGGGATAAGGAAGATCAAGAGTCCGCATGCTATAAAGAGCCCGCAAGGAGGACGTACCCCCCCCTAAAACCCCTCAGCTTACAGGGATCATTCACTCAACGAGCCACTATTTAAGCTGGAAGAGCCCTATTGTACAGAGGTAAGCCAAAAAACCTGAGCAGGAACCACTTCACCTTTTGGTGGAGAGGGATCTCGCACCCGTATCTTCCTCCTAACTCTTCCCTGCGCACTAGTGCTCTACTACGTTTGCTGACTTAAGCATCGGAGGGTATTCCTGGGGGATTCATCCCTGGGCACCTCTGACTCGTTTCCCTTCTTGCAGCTCATACTTCAAGGATACGTGGTCATCTTCCTCCCCGCTCAGGAGTAGCGCGAGATTGCCCTTCTTCATATGGCGCCGTCTGTGGGAAACGAAGAAAGAGTCATCATGGTGCGAAGAAGTTCTGGCAGGGGGGCTGTCGGCAACAAGGGAAAGGCCCTGGGCACGGAAGAAGGCGCACCTTCCCTCCCCACGGAGAATTCCCCGTCAGGCAACCACGCCAATGAGATACCTCTGTCAGTGGCGGGGGAGCAGCTTCTCTACGGGAGTACTGACGCCCTCCAAACCCTCAACGCAAAACTGGATGTCCTCGTGGATCTCATGAGGGCCCAGGCGGCCAGGGAGGAAAAGTCGCATCTCCCCAGGAAGAGCCCCCCCCCCCCCGTGGAGATGCCTCCCAGCAAATCGTTGGAGGCCGTTTTACCCTCCGGGGGCGGCGGTTCATCTGCAACCAGTCAGGAGGACCATGACATGCCCCTCCCCCAGAGTAGGAAGCCTCCTCCACCCCGAGGAGGGAGAAGTCCGGACCACACCGATAGTTCCCGGAGACCGAGGTCCCTGAGGAGCGCCGGGAAAGCATGCAAGTGCGTCCCCCCAGCCCCTCAGGAGAATGACAACTGGTGTTGTCCCTCCGACTGCGCAGCTTTGATAGGCGTTTCACAAAGCAAGAGCCTACCCTCTGCGCCTTGCAGAAGACCTCTCCTGTGGAGGACAAGGAGCGATCCCCGTTCTCTGATTATATCTTGAAGGCCGAGATCTCCCCCAGGATCTCGCTTCCGACCTTCAAGTCGTATGACGGCCAGGGAGACCCGGCCTATCACTACGACAGCTTCGACGCCCTATTGACCTTGCATGGGGCGTCAGACGTGATCAAGTGCCGAGCATTTGTGACCACTCTGGTCCAGGGCGCTCAGGCATGGTTCAGGGCCCTCGCCCCCGACGGCATTTACAACTTCAAGCAGTTCGGGCGAGTGTTCAAGGAAAGCTTCGCCGGCAGCGGTCCACCCCGGTCGGGAGTGGGATTACTGGCCCTCAAGCAGGAATAGGGGGAGAAGTTGTAGGCTTATATCAACCGATTCAAATCGGAAGCCATGCGCATCCCCCGCCTGGATGTTGCCTCGGCCATCACCGCACTGACCGGGGGGACCTGTGATGAGAACCTACGGCGTGAGCTAGTGCTTCATCCTCCCACCTCCCTCGCCGAGCTACTGACCTTGGCCCTACACCACACAGAGTGCGAGGAAGTCCTCAGCGCTTGCCGAGGCACGATAGGCTCGTTTTGGGGGGGGACAAGAAGCGACCGTCCGAGCAAAGGACGGGCCAAGGAAAAAGGCGGAACCAGGACGGAGACCACAAAGAGTCGTCCCGGAAGTATGAGCGATATACCCCCCTTACCGCTCTCGTCTACGAAATTTACGAAGACATCAAGGGCTCGGGTCTCCTCCACCAGCCCGAGCCTATGAAGGCCAAGCACCACAATCACCGTAAGCATTGCCTGTTCTACAGTGATCACGGGCATCACACCAGCGATTGCCATCAACTTCAAGATGAGATCGAGCGCCTCATCCGCCAGGGACACCTATCTCGATATGTGTCCGGGCAGAAGGAAGACCGAGGTGCCCCCGAGGAAATCGACGATGCCCCCCGTGGAGTCCACATCAATGTCATCACGGGCGGCATGACATCAGGAGGAGATAGCAGCTGAGGAAGAAAGCGTCACCCCGAGCGGGCGAGCCGAGCCTCTGTCGAGGCTGTTGGGTTCGGTGCTAGTATTCAGAGGGGGGGTGAATGAATATGGCCTATAAAAATTTCGCCCAATTAACATATTAGGCTCACTAACTATATAGAATGCTAACTAGACAGATTTATCAAATCTGGAAGACTAATTAGCAGATGTGGAATTAAACAAACAGATAGTGAGCACTCTAACAAGACACGTTAGACGAACTATAGCTCAATTTGAATTTCGATTACTTAACAGATTAAGACACTCTAAGAGAGCTAATCAACTTTTCTGCTCAACTAGAAAGCCAACACTTAGTGCGCCCCTAATCAATCATCTACCGGAAGCAAACCACAAATATATCAAACCACCGCACAATGGGTTTTTAGGTGGTTCGGTCCAGCAGACCTACATCCACCCCACACTCAAACCGAGTGTGGCTTCCGCTGACTCACAGCTTGAACAGCTGGGCATCACAGCTTGCCTTACAACCGCTGGGCAACACAGCTTGCCGTCCGAGGAATCCTCCTCGCCCCGCTGAGCAACACAACTTGCTGTCCAGTGGAATCCTGCACTGCAAATCGCTGGGCACCGTCCAGAGGCAGCACCTCTGCAATCCGCTGACTAACAGCTTGAACAAAGATGTAAAATAGAAAATAGAAAAGATGGAAACACAGCAACTAAAGGCTGAACAATGAAGCACGAAATATAGCTCTAACAATGAGCAACCTCAGATCTGGTTTTGAACCAAAGATCTGAGGAACGAACTCCTTCTCTTTCTCTCTCTCTCTCTCTTCTTCCCTCGATCTCACTCTCTTTCTTCACTCTCTCTCTTTCTCTTTCTTCTCTGCTCCACTTCTCTTCCTCTCTCGATCTCTGTTCTCCTTATCTCTCTCTTTCTCTTTTTCTTTTCTTCTACTGGATCGTGGAAGCTCTCTCTCCTTTTTCCCTTTTTCTTCTCTCAGCTTCTGCTTTCTGGCTTCTTCTTCGATCTTTCTTCTCTTCTGCTGGATCGTGGAAGCTCTCTCTTCTTTTTCCCTTTCTCTTCTCTCAGCTTCTGCTCTCTGGCTTCGATCACGATCAGCCTCCATCTGAAGACGAAGGCTCCATTATATACCAGCAGCAGCAGCAGCCAGGGCGCGTGTGGCTTCCACAGTTTCCGCCCTAAGAATTCGGACCACGTGACAGCATCCAGCAGGCTGTCAGTACACGTGTCATCATCTGGACACTGTTCTTATCCTCGGATCACGTGCCCAGCACCAGTACGCTCAGCAACTGGAGTTAGATGGCGTCAACCCACTTGCTCCAAGGAGTTGACGCAACCTTCAGAGATCTTCAACCTATGAAACTCAAGTCTGCTGCGTTGACTCCATCAGCTTGCTACGTTGACGCATCGGCATCGGCAGTCCAGTGATCAATGTATTTGGCGGATAGACATGCTGCGTTGATGCTGCTAGGCTAAAGCGTTGACGCAGTGGTGTGTTTCTGCAACTAATAGTTCGGCTTGTTTGCATGCTGCGTGGACGCTAAGAACTCGAGCGTTAACCTTCTAAACTGTCTCCGAGCTAGATGCCTATCAGGCTCAATGGCTGCGTCGACGCTGTCTAGCAGTGGCGTTGATGCATGGATACGTTCCAGTGAATAAACAGCCTAGCCTTTTTAACTGCTGCGTCGACGCTTCCAACCCGTGGCGTTGACGCATTGATGATCCAGTGATCAAGTCTTCAGCAGATGGGCGTGCTGCGTCGACGCTCTTATCATGCTGCGTTGACGCATTAGTGTTCCAGCATCTGAACTTAGATGGCTTCAGCCCTCTCACACTCTCTGGTCACCTTGTCGATCCATCAACCTGCTGCGTCGACGCCACTTGATGAATGCGTTGACACACCAGAGTAATCCAGTAAGCTTCTTTCTTGATTGTTTGAACTACTGCGTCCACGCCACTTGATCAAGGCGTTGACGCATTGGTGTGTTCCAGCAGCTGAAATTGGATGTCTTCAGCCCTCTTGCGTTAAGGGGTTCATTAGCCTCTTCAGTCTCTGTCAGACAGATGAAACAAAGTCATTAGTTCTAAGTATATGCATTGCATTGTATAGACTTTGCTGTGAAGGCGAAAGCAATGTAAAGTATGCACAACGCAATGTATAGACTTAATGTGTTCACTGGTGGATGTACACCCTTGCCCACTGTACAGACTTTGTAGCATAAAGGCAATGTACAACCTTAGAAGGATTTGAACGGGAGTGTATAGACTTGGCCTTAAAACGAATGTATAGTCTTAGAATCATGGAGGCCAATGTATAGACATCAACTCTGCATATCGAATGTATAGACTTCAAGTGTGAAGACCATTGTATAGACTTTGGATTCGAAGACCAATGTGCAGACTTTGGATTTGAAGACCAATGTGCAGAGTTTGGATTTCACTGTAGATGTACAGACTCTGAGGAAATGAAACGAGTCAGTGTACAGACTTCAAATTCCATTGTGGATGTACATACTTTAGGGACATGAAGCGAGTCAGTGTACAGACTTCAAATTGAAGACAGCCACTGTACACACTTACGCTGAAGTCTGTATAGACTTTCCAATGTCTAGGCATGCAGATGTGAACGACACAATGTATAGACTTCAGGTGTGAAGACATTGTGAATGCAAATGCAATGTTCAGACTTTAGAGGATGCACACTCTGAATAGACTTCAACTCAAACAATCAATGTTCTGATGGGTCGACGCATCAACAAGGGTGGGTCGACCCACTACTGTTCAGACTGTAGATACATGCAGAGACATGATATCTGACAGAATGCAATGCATATATATAAAGAACAAATACCATCAATGCTAAGCATCATCATTCATGTTGCTATCATATTGCAATCATCAAAACACAATAACATTGCTATCATCAAAATACAATATCAAATGCACTCAAATGCACTCACTGTCTTGCTATCATTAAAACAACATAGCACATGCTTGTGCCTAAGAGGCACAACATTCTCCCCCTTTTTGATGATGACAACACAATGTGACAGTGAGTCACACACAAGAGTTTCTCCCCCTTTGACATGATCAAAAAGAGAAAAATAGTAAAAATAAAGGTGCAAAGTGCATTATGCATGCAAATTCCTCTAGAACATTCTCCCCCTGAATGTAAGACTCCCCTGAATTTTTTCTCCCCCTAAATAATAGCTCCCCCTTTGAGAAGGAATATGAACAGATAAACAAGGAAGAGAATGTAGGAGGGTCACTTGACAACAGCTGAATCTTAGGTTCAGAAAGGAAGCATGATTATAAACAACTGTTAAAGTATAAGAATCAGCAACATACAAATTTGACAAAAATTCAGGTTTAACAGTGATAAATCTAGAGTAAGACATTTGACCCCTGAACAAGAGTTTATATATTCCATTTATAGCAATGAATCTAGGGCACATGGTATTAATAGATAAGTCAGAAATAATACCCTTTTGTGATTAAACAAGGAAATTCAAGAGAGGCAACTTGAACATGTATTGATAAAAAATAATTTTCACTCATTGACTTTTGATTTTTCGAAAGGTTACAGCAGTTTGATTTTCACTTTTGAATTTTTCAGAACCTGAACTAAGTAAATAGATCAGTGGCATTTATGCTGTTGACATTAGGTGTACACCTTGATCAGAGGCAAGTACCCCCAGTTACTAGGCATAAACTACTAGACCTATTTCAGATCAGAACCCACAAAGGATAGTCTTCACTTTTGACATTAAGGGTACACCTTGATTAGAGGCCAGTACCCTCAGTTACTTGGTGAGGACTCCCCCTATAGATTTGACCCTATGAACAGAGATATTCTGAATCACCTCATGACATGTGAATTCTCCTGCTTCTTTGGAGGAGTTCACAGTTTCTCAGTGCAATCAGCCATTGCTCTGTCACTATGTTCAGTTCTTAACATTAATGATCTTATTTACTGCTGCCCTTAATTCTTTTAGAGTGATTGTAAAAAAAATCAGTACACACTCTTATTAGCCTGTTCTAGACATATCTAGTTCAACACATTTAGGCATTACAAAAACTTTTTCTATTTTAACCATGAGACAAAGATTAAGAGCTATAAAAGTTTTCTTTTATCTCAAATTCTGAAGTGCAGACACTTAACTCTCCAATTTATAAAGGTTAAACCTTTAGTTCCTTTCAATTTGTAAGTGTGATTCTTATAAGTGAATAATTGCAATAATCACCATTCAATGTACTAAACCAGATGTAAAGCTATTGTTTAGTGAAAATGATGGGGAAAGGATGGCAATTGGCAATATGAATCATTTGAATGAGAACACTGATAAGTGAATAGGATTCAATGAATTGATTAGAACTCTCAGCTCCCCCTGACATCATGATGCAAGAGATATGCTATGCAACATACTGTCCTACATACAGATTATGCACCAAGGATACATGAGACAAGTATGCAATCAATTCAGATTTATGCATCCAAGTTATAAGCATTTTCATCCTTTTTCAGATTTTTCAGCATATGATACAGTGCAAATCATCCCTATTATGCATTGAAAAACATGCAGTCTACGACAATAGGCAAATGACAATCATGCACATCAGTTCTATATGCATTGAACAACTTCAAAGTCAGTCATGCAAATAATGTGTGCAGACATTAGACACATGCAATGACTCTATACACTGAAGAACTATTCACAATCAGCAAGTTATGCATTCAACAACAAGCATGCAGTCCATTTATTCAGTGCAATAATCGGTGAGAGAAGAGCATCAGATATATGCAAAGTAAAACTCAGTACATGAAGAGATCATCAACGATCAATCAAGCAAATCAACTTGAAACTTACAATTTTCATGCTCACAATTTCAGATAATGGAATTTAAAACAGATTTCAGAACTGACCTGAATTAAGTCCTGGGGTTTTCTTTTTGAGTGCCTTGGTTAACCCCTTTTTATTTTTTTCCACCAAGGCACACCTGCAACATGTCAATCAATGTGATATTGCAGGAACCCAAGAAGTCTTGGGTCCTGAATTAACAGTGACATTCCTAGAAGGTATGGTAGCTAACTTCTGTGCATGAAGGTCATCAATTCTCATCACATGACAATCATTCATTGAATGACCTATCTGACCACAGTAGTGGCATGATGCAGCAGTTCTGAAATTTATTTTGTGCACATTCCTATGAGCAGGAGTTCTAATTGCATATGCATGGAAATTTTTGTTAACAGAATTGAAATTCTGTTTACCAAAACTAGTCTAGCTTTGGTATCCTGCCAGCCAATAGGTTGCAGCCCGGTGACCTGGCTTTCCACAGTTAAAGCATGAAGCAACAGATTGTCTGGTCCTATGATGCATATCAACAGCAGCATGAGACCTATGAAACTTAGCATGAATTATTCTGTTGTTTACATGGACATTTCGTTTCTTACTAGCATCATTGGGAACAGGAAATTTTACAGATTTAAAATTAAGTCTACTTTCCTGAGCATGCCAATAGTCCTTGACTGTGTGGCCATGCCTCCCACATTCGAAGTACCTTGGATGCTTACCTCTGGAGCCAAGGTTATTTCTATCAAAAGCATTTTTGTTAACATGGAAATTAACAAATTCAGAATTGAATCTCTTTCTCGGATTCTGCCAACATTGAGCAGCAATGTGGCCAAACTTCCCACAACAAAAATAATTCAGATTCTTTCTCCTAGAATCATGATTTCTAGCATGAAATTCTTTAACATTCAGATTACCCTTTTTCTGATCAGACAGAACTTTTCTAGCATGCCTTCTGTCATCTTGTTTCATCACAAAACACTCACTCATAAAGTGTCCATGCTTACCACAATAATGACAAGAACAAGAACCATTAGATTTATTTAAAACATGGCACTTATCAGATGAGTTTGAGTTTTTAGCATGCAGATTGTTCCTTTGAGTTTTTGGGGTTTTCTGATTTTTATTTCATTTTTGAATTTCCTTAGCAGCATGCATATTTGAAGAAGAAGCTGAAGTGCTAGCTAAACCAGAGCTACGAATAAAAGTGGTATACAGCTGGTTCTTCTTAGCATGCTTAATTTCAGACATGTTATCAATCTCCTCACATTGATCACTTACTACATCTTCCGAGGATATTTTCATTTTGCCTTTATCCTTAGCAACCTTAGATGAAGTACCATTCATCTCAGTAATTTTACTTTCTAAGGAGATTATAAGATTTTCTGAATCAACTTTCTCCTTTTCACAACTAGCCAGTTTTTCTTTTAAGAACACAATTTCATTTTCCAAATCAGCAGTGTGTATTAAAAAACTAGCAATTTCTTCATCACTGCAATTGATACACTTTTTCAATACTGATTTCTCTTTTTCAATCGTCATCCATCTTTCAGAGAAAACAGTGTTAAGAACCATTAACTTTTTATTTTGTTCCTTCAGATGAGCATTTTCTTCAAGCATTTTACTTTCAATTTCTTTAGCTTCAGTTTTCTTTTCTAACAATAATTTGTTTCCTCTTTCAGGGATTTGATTGATTCCTTTTGCACATTATCATCATGATCAAACTCATTTATCATGTCTTCTAAAATAGCACATGCATTGCAGGAATCATCTTCTCTAATGTGCTTATTTCTGAGATTCTCATTTTCAGATTTCAAGTTTTCATTTTCTGCCTTCAAACGAGTGACTTCAAGATTCATGTCTTTTCTCAATTTTTTATTTTCAGATTTTAATTTCTTGGAAACTTTGAACAAAATTTCATACATCTCTATCAATTCATCAAAAGTGTATCCATCTGATTCGGAGCTTACCTGAGATGAGATTTCCTCATCATCACTTCCCCGGTTGGCCATTAAGCATATGGACTTTTCTCCTTCTTCATCAATGTCCGAGGTGTTCCCTTTGAGTTTCGATAGTTCTGGACAATCATCCTTCGTGTGGCCATCCTTCCTGCATTTGTAGCAAACATTAGTGTCAGCAATCTTGGCAAGATTAGAATTATACCTTGTTTACTTTTTGCCACCATCAAGCTTTCCTTCTCTTTTTCTTAGAAATTTTCTGAAATCACTGATCACCATTCCAATGTGGTCTCCATCAATTTCAGAGCGCGATAGGCTGATTTTCTCGCTTGATGATCCACTGTGGCTGGATCTGTTTGCTTTGCTGGAGCCAGCCTTCAACACGATTGGTTCTATTACAAATAATCTGAAGACACAGAAAAACTGAAGCACCTAAACTGAATAAGCAAGACACAGCACTAAGTCGGAGAATCAAAACAACGAACACAGAAAGCACACTCTGAAATGCACCATACACTAGCAGGATCCTCTGCAGATTGTTAGATCTGATAGATCAGAGACCCGCTCTGATACCAATTGTTGGGTTCGGTGCTAGTATTCAGAGAGGGGGTGAATGAATATGGCCTATAAAAATTTTGCCCAATTAACATATTAGGCTCACTAACTATATAGAATGCTAACTAGACAGATTTATCAAATCTGGAAGACTAATTAGCAGATGCGGAATTAAACAAACAGATAGTGAGCACTCTAACAAGACACGTTAGACGAACTATAGCTCAATTTGAATTTCAATTACTTAATAGATTAAGACACTCTAAGAGAGCTAATCAACTTTTCTGCTCAACCAGAAAGCCAACACTTAGTGCGCCCCTAATCAATCATCTACCGGAAGCAAACCATAAATATATCAAACCACTACACAATGGGTTTTTAGGTGGTTCGGTCCAGCAGACCTACACCCACCCCACACTCAAACCGAGTGTGGCTTCCGCTGACTCACAGCTTGAACAGCTGGGCATCACAGCTTGCCTTACAACTGCTGGGCAACACAGCTTGCCGTCCGAGGAATCCTCCTCGCCCCGCTGAGCAACACAGCTTGCTGTCCAGTGGAATCCTGCACTGCAAACCGCTGGGCAATACAGCTTAGCCGTCCAGAGGCAGCACCTCTGCAATCCGCTGACTAACAGCTTGAACAAAGATGTAAAATAGAAAATAGAAAAGATGGAAACACAGCAACTAAAGGCTGAACAATGAAGCACGAAATATAGCTCTAACAATGAGCAACCTCAGATCTGGTTTTGAACCAAAGATCTGAGGAACGAACTCCTTCTCTTTCTCTCTCTCTCTTCTTCCCTCGATCTCACTCTCTTTCTTCACTCTCTCTCTTTCTCTTTCTTCTCTGCTCCACTTCTCTTCCTCTCTCGATCTCTGTTCTCCTTATCTCTCTCTTTCTCTTTTTCTTTTCTTCTACTGGATCGTGGAAGCTCTCTCTCCTTTTTCCCTTTTTCTTCTCTCAGCTTCTGCTTTCTGGCTTCTTCTTCGATCTTTCTTCTCTTCTGCTGGATCGTGGAAGCTCTCTCTTCTTTTTCCCTTTCTCTTCTCTCAGCTTCTGCTCTCTGGCTTCGATCACGATCAGCCTCCATCTGAAGACGAAGGCTCCATTATATACCAGCAGCAGCAGCAGCCAGGGCGCGTGTGGCTTCCACAGTTTCCACCCTAAGAATTCGGACCACGTGACAGCATCCAGCAGGCTGTCAGTACACGTGTCATCATCTGGACACTGTTCTTATCCTCGGATCACGTGCCCAGCACCAGTACGCTCAGCAACTGGAGTTAGATGGCGTCAACCCACTTGCTCCAAGGAGTTGACGCAACCTTCAGAGATCTTCAACCTATGAAACTCAAGTCTGCTGCGTTGACTCCATCAGCTTGCTATGTTGACGCATCGGCATCGGCAGTCCAGTGATCAATGTATTTGGCGGATAGACATGCTGCGTTGACGCTGCTAGGCTAAAGCGTTGACGCAGTGGTGTGTTTCTGCAACTAATAGTTCGGCTTGTTTGCATGCTGCGTGGATGCTAAGAACTCCAGCGTTAACCTTCTAAACTGTCTCCGAGCTAGATGCCTATCAGGCTCAATGGCTGCGTCGACGCTGTCTAGCAGTGGCGTTGATGCATGGATACGTTCCAGTGAACAAACAGCCTAGCCTTTTTAACTGCTACGTCGACGCTTCCAACCCGTTGCGTTGAGGCATTGATGATCCAGTGATCAAGTCTTCAGCAGATGGGCGTGCTGCGTTGACGCTCTCATCATGCTGCGTTGACGCATTAGTGTTCCAGCATCTAAACTTAGATGGCTTCAGCCCTCTCACACTCTCTGGTCACCTTGTCGATCCATCAACCTGCTGCGTCGACGCCACTTGATGAATGCGTTGACGCACCAGAGTAATCCAGTAAGCTTCTTTCTTGATTGTTTGAACTACAGCGTCCACGCCACTTGATCAAGGCGTTGACGCATTGGTGTGTTTCAGCAGCTGAAATTGGATGTCTTCGGCCCTCTTGCGTTAAGGGGTTCATTAGCCTCTTCAGTCTCTGTCAGACAGATGAAACAAAGTCATTAGTTCTAAGTATATGCATTGCATTGTATAGACTTTGCTGTGAAGGCGAAAGCAATGTAAAGTATGCACAACGTAATGTATAGACTTAATGTGTTCACTGGTGGATGTACACCCTTGCCCGCTGTACAGACTTTGTAGCATAAAGGCAATGTACAGCCTTAGAAGGATTTGAACGGGAGTGTATAGACTTGGCCTTAAAACGAATGTATAGTCTTAGAATCATGGAGGCCAATGAATAGACATCAACTCTGCACATCGAATGTATAGACTTCAAGTGTGAAGACCATTGTATAGACTTTGGACTAGAAGACCAATGTGCAGACTTTGGATTTGAAGACCAATGTGCAGAGTTTGGATTTCACTGTAGATGTACAGACTCTGAGGAAATGAAATGAGTCAGTGTACAGACTTCAAATTCCACTGTGGATGTACATACTTTAGGGACATGAAGCGAGTCAGTGTACAGACTTCAAATTGAAGACAGCCGCTGTACACACTTACGCTGAAGTCTGTATAGACTTTCCAATGACTAGACATGCAGATGTGAACAACACAATGTATAGACTTCAGGTGTGAAGACATTGTGAATGCAAATGCAATGTTCAGACTTTAGAGGATGCACACTCTGAATAGACTTCAACTCAAACAATCAATGTTCTGATGGGTCGACGCATCAGCAAGGGTGGGTCGACCCACTACTGTTCAGACTGTAGATACATGCAGAGACATGATATCTGACAGAATGCAATGCATATATATAAAGAACAAATACCATCAATGCTAAGCATCATCATTCATGTTGCTATCATATTGCAATCATCAAAACACAATAACATTGCTATCATCAAAATACAATATCAAATGCACTCAAATGCACTCACTGTCTTGCTATCATAAAAATAACATAGCACATGCTTGTGCCTAAGAGGCACAACAGAGGCCCCCAAAGCCCCACAGGCGAGTGAACCGCAGGCCCTGGTATTCTCCGATCAGGACCTGGAAGGGTTAACCACCCTGCATGATGACACTCTCGTTGTATCGGCTACAATAAACCATTGTAATGTAGATAGGATCTTAGTTGACAATGGTAGTGCCCCTGATGTATTATCCTATGAATGTTTCCTCAAGATAGGAGAAAATCCATCTAAACGTCGCCCGATCCGAACCCCCCTCTGTGTGTTCAACGGCCAGACAATTTATTACGAGGGAGCCCTGAGCCTGCCAGTTACTATCGGCACCCCGCCCAAAATCGTTACGGTTATGGTAGACTTCATCGTGATTAAAGGGATGACGGCATATAACGCCATCTTCGGTCGAGGTATCCTTAGCCGAATGAAAGCAATGCCCTCTACCATTCACCAAAAAATGAAGTTCCCTACCAAGTATGGCGTGGGAGAGGTCCGGGGTAACCAGGCATTGGCTAGACGGTGCTATATAATCTCGGTCGAAGCCACGAGGCCGGAATGGAAAAACAAAGGAGTAAAGGGGGTCGAGGAGGGACCAGCAACATCTGAGCCTGGTGGCGAGTTGCTAACAGTCTTCCTCAACGGTGACCCGACTCTAGGAGTCAAGATCGGAGCTGATCTGCCACTTGAGGAACAGGAAAAATATAAAGACTTCCTTGCCCAGTACATTCAAGTCTTTGCATGGTCGGACGAGCATCTTCTCGGGATCCCGGGAGACATGGTGACGCACAAGCTCAACCTCGACCCAATGGTGAAACCTGTCTAGCAACATAGGAGAAAGCACGCCCCGGAGAAGCAAGCGGTCATCAAAGAGCAAGTCATCAAGGGACAGAAGACTGGCCTCTTTCGACCGGTCATGTACTCTACATGGCTCAGCAACGTCGTCCTGGTGCCAAAGGCTTCGGGGAAATGGTGAATGTGCGTAGACTTCACCGACCTCAACAAGGCTACCCCGAAGGATTGCTACCCGCTGTTCAGCATCGATCAACTGGTCGACTCAACCTCTGGCAATGAGTTGCTCAGTTTCATGAACGCCTACTACGGATACCATCAGATCAGGATGGACCCGGATGATATCGAGAAGACCGCCTTCATCACAGACTTCGACGTACACTGCTACACCCGAATGCCGTTCAGGTTGAAGAACGCTGGAGCAACATATCAGAGACTGATCAACGACATCTTCGAGGGATAGCTCGGTCGGAACGTCAAGGCCTACATTGATGACATGCTCGTTAAAACACTGAAGGCCGAAGACCACCTTGCTGACTTAGCTTAGACCTTCGACACCCTCCAGAGGTGCAACGTGAAGCTCAACCCTGCAAAATGTGCCTTCGGAGTCAGATTCAGGAAGTTCCTAGGCTTCCTGGTAACTCAGCGTGGGATCGAGGCCAACCCCGACAAGGTTCAGGCCATCCTGCACATGCGGCCACCCACTAGCATCAAGGGCGTTCAACGCCTTACGGGGCGCATTACTGCGCTCAACAGTTTCCTGTCCCGGGCGGCCGAACGATGCCTACCCTTCTTCAAATTGTTGAGGGGACCCAAAATGGCATCTGCTACGTTCGCCTGGGAGGAGGAATGTTAGAAGGTATTCACCGAACTCAAGGAATTCTTGGCCTCGCCCCCGGTGGTGTCCAAGCCAGTCTCGGGCGAAGCTCTACACCTGTACCTCTCGGTGACCCCTTCCACAGTAAGCCCGGTCCTAGTCAGGAACGACGTGAGGGTCGAGAGACCGATTTACTATACTAGCAAGGTGCTTAATGAGTCTGAAAGAAGGTACCCCGTAATCGAGAAACTCGTGCTAGTGTTAGTTACCTCAGCCACGCGCCTCCGACCCTACTTTCAAGGGCACTTCATCGTCGTATTGACTGGCAAACACCTGAAGAAGATTCTCTTTCACCCCGAAGCCTCGGGACGCCTCGTCAAATGGGCCATCATGCTCGGGGCCTACCATATCTCGTATCGCCCTCGCTCGGCCATCAAAGGATAGGCGCTCACGGACTTCATCGCCGAAAGCACGGTCCTGATTGAAGAAGTACTTTCACCTATGCCCGGGCCCACTTGGAACCTATTAGTGGACGGGTCCTCCAACTCAGCGGGATGTGGCGCTGGTGTCCTTCTCAAGTCCCCCGAAGGAGCAGAGCTGGGGTACGCCTTGAAATTCAGCTTCCAGGCGTCCAACAATGCCTCCGAGTACGAAGCCCTTATCTCAGGGGCCAGGATGGCTCGACGACTGGGAGCCGAGCGAGTCAGTATCCACACCGACTCCCAACCGGTCGCTAGCCAGGTTAATGGTGATTACGAAGCTCGGGAAGGACAAATGATCAAGTACCTCCAGGTGGTCAAGAGGATGGCCCAACTCTTCGAGAGCTTTGAGGTAGTCCGGATAGCCTGGGAGGAAAACTCCCGAGCGGACGCCCTCTCTCGCCTGGCCTCCTCCTCAACCCCGAAGGTACTCGGTCGGTCTTCCTCGAAGAGCTCGAGCGACCGAGCATCGAATCCGAGCTTATGACCATTGACCCAGCACCCCTGAGCGACTGGCGGACCCTCTACATATCCTGGCTTCGGGATTCTCAAGAGCCCCACGACCCTTAGGAGGCTCGAAAACTTAAGTACCAAGCTCGGCGTTTCGTCATGCTGGATGATGTGTTGTACCACAGATCTTTCTCCGGTCCCCTCCTCAAGTGCATCGCCGTCGATGAAGCCAGCCGAGCGGTTCACGAAGTACACGAAGGCATCTGCGGCGCGCACCAAGGAGGAAGATCACTCGCTAGGATCTTACTTTGGCAGAGTTACTGGTGGCCCACTCTCCAGCGCGACTGCACGACCTATGTACAGAAGTGCGACCGATATCAGCACTTCAACCATCTGATCCACCGGCCCACCACGGAGCTCATCACCCTTGCCGAGCCATACCCCTTCGCTCGGTGGGGAATAGATATTCTCGAGTCGTTCACCACAACCCAGGCTCAGAAGAAGTATGTCATCGTCGCCATCAACTATTTCACCAAATGGATCGAAGTCGAGGCCACCACCAGGATCACTGAATCGGTCGTATGGAGTTTCGTTTGGAAGTTGATCAATTGTCGTTACGGTGTCCCCCGAGTGATCGTGAGCGATAATGGTCAGCAATTTGATTCTCATTACTTCAGAGATAGATGTGCCGACCTAAACATTCGTAATCACTTCACTTTGGTAGCCCACCCTCAGGCTAACTGACTGGTCAAAAATGCCAACAAAACTATCTTAAAAGGCATCAAAACCAGGCTCGGCAAGGCCAAGGGAAGCTGGATAGAGGAATTACCGAGCATACTATGGTCGCACCAAACTACTCCGAGAACAGCTACATGTGAAACACCTTTCCAACTGGTGTATGGCACGGAAGTCGTGACTCCATTGGAGGTCGGCAATCCTTCTCTCCGAGTCGTCCACTTCAAATCCGAGGTGAACGAGCAGAAACTGCTGGAAAACCTCGACTTAGTGGACGAGACCCGAGAGATTACACATATCCGAGCATTGGAATACCAATGGCGCATCACTCGATACTACAACTCCAGAGTCCGAGATAGACATTTCCAACTAGGGGACTTTGTCCTAAGAAAGGCCGAAGCCTCTCGACCACTGGAGGTGGCGGGGAAGCTAGCCCCTACCTAGGAAGGCCCCTACCGAGTGGTCGAGACGCTCGGGAAAGGGGCGTATCGACTGTCCACCATGGAAGGAACCCCCGTCCCTCGGACATGGAACACAAAAACACTTCGCAAATTCTACTTTTGAACATCTGGCAAGCATACACATGTAAGCAAAGTAGAATAAACACCATCCTTTTCTTTTCATTAAACTCTGGTGTACATCAAGTAGGCCGCAGCCAATATAATACAGTTCGGCAAAAAGAAATATTACATCCACTGGTACTATGATGCGAGCAGAATGCTCGGCCAACTCGGTAAGCACTCCTACGTCCAGCCACTGACTCTGCCTAGTGCAAAAATTGGCTCGGATAAAGGATAGCCGGCCCCGTTGGTTTGAGAAGCTCGGAGGAAAGGTGTTAGAGGGATTGGAAAGACAACAAGAGAAGGCCTCTCCTGCCAACTCTTTGGAAGGAGGACGGAAGCCGAACAGAAAGCAAGCACCCCCTAGTGGTGCGAGCAAGGAAAGAGGAAAGGAGGGGCTGGGTGATCAGAAAGGAGGAAGCTTAAAGAGCTTTCCCTCCCCCCAAGGATGGCGTCGGCGGGTCAGGGACAGGAAGGCGACATGCTCCAGCATGTCGAACCCTCTCCCAAACTGACCTCTGACTGTCGAACCCTCTTCCAAACTAGAGTAGCAGGAGCTTCCCTCCTATTGCTGTCCCCATCATCATCTTCTGAAGCGCTTTCCATGCTCCGCCGATATCGACAGCACAACGCTTTTGCGGAAAGGGAAGAAGAAACCGTCAGGGATGGCCTTAAGCGATGGAAGGAAAAGGAGGTGCCCCTCGGACCTTTTATAGGCCGAAGGGGGAGCTGATCACCTTAAATGACTCTCCCCTTAAAAAAATGCTAAAGGAGCCTTCCCTAAGATGGTTACCTCATTTCCCAACACCCCCCCAGTGGTACGCACGAAGCGGCAAGTCATTTACGACGGCATGGAAAAGCGGAAAGGTGCCAGTGCCATGACAGTTATCTAACAAATCGGCATGCGCGATATCTGCAGATAAAATCGGCACCTTCCCCAACGACTACGGATACGATAGTCAAATCACACCAAAAGCGGTAAGAAACAATCAATTCAGCACTTAATATTGCCGCTGCTATACTTTTTGAAAAATAAAAAGGTCTTACACGGCTACAAAAGAGAAAGAAAGAAAGAGCTTGTACATCAGGCCTCGTGCCCATCTCGAAGCTCGGTAGACGAGGGCCTCTCAGCACCAGACGATCTGCCCCCGGTACTCTTGACGATGGCCGACCCAGGCACTGACCCCACCTGTGTGGGAACTATCTCGGTCGTGTGCCCTCCTGAGGTTGCTGGAGTTGGCAATCGCTCGGGTGAGGTCGAGGCCGCCCGACCCTCCTCTTCGCTCGACGTATAATGGGAAGAAACGGTGGAACCCCAGTCCGAGTCATAGCTTTGCCCGGAAGGAAAAACAAGCCCAGTCGCTTGGGCCTCGGCCTCTATGATGGCCCGATTGAAGCCCTGGGAGAAGCCCTTCCGAAGGCCCCGACAGTAGCATGACTCATAATAGGGGAAGGCGGTTTGTGAAGAGCCGCGTGGTAAGCCTCTGAGCATTTATGTTGCTCAAGCGCTTCCACCCCGGCCAGCTCCGCCTTCCTCTCAAGCTTTGCTATCCTCTATTTTGACTGGGATAGTTTCCTCTCGGCCTCAGTCCGCGCATCCTCGGTCCCCCGTACGCAGCCCTCGAGCACCTCCCGCTCGGGCTTCCATTGCTCGCCGCGCTCGACCTGAATCCTACGCTCCGCCTCCAGGAGCTCATTCTTCCGATCGACCATACGACGGGCCTGGGCCAATTGCTCTGCCAATGACCGAGCCTCTGCCTGGCTCGACTGCACCTGTGCCCGGAGCGGGGCCACCTCCCGTCAAAGGTCCCCAAGATCGAGGGTCAAACACTCGACCTTTTGATCAAGCGAACCACGGGCCCATGAAAGAGTCTCCCGCTCCGACTCCGCCGGAGCGTACGCCTCCACTGCCTCAGCTCCTAGCTGGGCCAAGATCAGGTCGCCTTCCATAAGTTGTTCGAAAAGCATAGAAGGGGGACCCTTCTGGAGTCTCTCTCGCACGGCTCCTGAAGCGATGGAATGGCACCTCCGGTACAGAGAGGCTTGGATGCTGAAGACATTGGTCGAGGGAGGGGAAATTCTCTCCAGAGCGGCCGGAATTGGGGCACCTCCCCCAAGCGATCCCGCCTCGGGGCCCCCACCGGTTAGCTCGGGTTGGGCGGCCTCGCCGCGTACCTCCCCGGCCTCGGTCGGCTGCGATTGGGTTGCTTCATCCTGCGACATCCCAGCCTCGACCGGATCGGACCAGACCCCTCCGTCTGGCACCCCCTCTGTTTCGCTCGGCGCCCCGACGCCGGCCACGACCCCTCTGTCATCCGCTCCCTCTCACTCCATGGAGAGAGAAGGCAACAGAGGAGCCTCATCGGACGGGCGGGCAACCTCCACCTTCCTCGCCCATTTCTTCTCGGCAGACAGAGCCTGCAATGAAGACCACAGCAACTTTGCCATGGGATCCTTACGCTTAACCCCCTGGCGTTCGGAAGCGTCATCCCGGGCGACCCGCTTGCCCTTGTCTCGGGCACGGGAGTAACCCTCCGAAGCTTGAAGATCACTCGAGGCAGGCGTATCATCCACGTCAATGACCTCCAACTCGACTGGCGGTGCCTCATCCTTAGCCGCTCGCCTCAAGTCTGAATGAAGGAGAGCAGATTGTGAGAAGGAAGGCACTCACCTGATAAGAAGAGAACGAGCCCCTGATACCCTTACTTGTCAGCAGTAGTGCTCGAGAAAGGTACTCCTCGATGTTGGATGAGGTCACCAACTCAGCAGTCGCCTGGCGATTCTGCTGAAGGATAGCAGCATCCCTCTCCACCTCCGAGGAGACCTCTGTTTGCTTCGGAGGGATATTCGGGTAAAAGTTGGGCACCGTCGAAAAATCCCAAACTACGCCAACCGCGGACGCACCCACCTAGAAATATTGGGTCTTCCACCTTTTATGGGAAGAGTCCTTCATGGAAAGGGACACGCAACTCCTCTTTCGCTTTGCCTGGATGAAGAAGAAGCCCTTCCCAGCATAAAAGTTCTCCTTAAACTCAAAAAAATAATGGAAGAGGTCCAGCGACGTATTCACCCCACACTGGCCACAAAGGAAAATGAAGGAGAAGATGAGGGTATAAGAATTGGAGACTAGCAGAACCGGGGCCAGCCGATAGAACAGAAGCAAATCGGCGATAAAGGAATGGAGGGGTAGGCGAAAGCCGCACTTCCAAGCCAAGAGGAAGGAATAGAAGAGGCCAGAACGAGTGGCCAGACTGGACTTGTGAGGTTCAGGCGCCAAAAACTGGAATTGCCATGGCAACCCATACTGGTTCTCCAGTCACTTTACGTCAGCCTCCCCTAGCTCGCTGCGGAGAGGCTCCGACGGTACCAAGAAAGGCCTTGGGGCCTGACCTTCCCCCCGCCCCTCGGCCTCAGGATTTTGATCGGCCATGGAACAGACAAAAGAACTGGAAGAAGAAGGGGAAAGCTCTGGATCAGAGGACTTCGGAGGAGAAGGAAGTTGACGGATCACCGCCGCGGTAATCTCTCTTAGTTCCGCGAAAGCCACTGCGATTCTCCGCTCCTCCGAACTACTCCCACAGTGCATGAGCCCCCCTCACAATATAAATGCAATTCAAGGTAAAACCCTAAACCCCGGAGATAAAGGGATGTAAACAACGCGCAATGCTTATAACCCTTAGGTGGAAGCGGCGCGGCGTTCCGATCTTCCGTGGAGGGGCCTTCTTGCAATTTCAAAATTATCATCATGACGAGCGTATTTTCAGGGCAAGCCGCATCAGGTGGCCCCTACCAGAGAGAGATCTCTACCCAACCAGAGCCACAAAAATCCAGCCCAAATGTTACTCGATCGAGCCTAATTTTGGCTCGGGAGTAGGAAGGGGACAAGTGGAGAGGGGAAATCTAACCGCCCGAACGGAGAGGCCAAACGAGGTCCAATTCGACCCAACGAGGCCCAGCTCCTTGAAGTGGTAGCCCCCAGGCCCACTAAATATAAGCCTAATAATTTAATCTGATCAAGCACTTCCTAGGCGGCCTTCGGGTTGGAAAGTCCGAGCATCAGTTCGATCGGGAGAGCTCCTTTGGAGCACCATATTCTTTGCCCAAACCACGCACTCATCGCTCGGAAGACCTTTCCTGGGCCAGTGCCTCTTACTCGGGCCAACTGATGGAAGCTTATCTGTATGGCCATTACGAGTCCCTTAAAAAGCTGGGAGCTCAAGGGGATAGGGGAGATCAAGAGTCTGCATGCTATAAAGAGCCCGCAAGGAGAACGTAACCCCCCTTGAAACCCCTCGGCTTACAGGGATCATTCACTCAACGAGCCACTATTTAAGCTGGAAGAGCCCTATTGTATAGAGGTAAGCCAAAAACCCTGAGCAGGAACCACTTCACCTTTTGGTGGAGAGGGATCTCGTGCCCTTATCTTCCTCCTAACTCTTCCCTGCGCACCAGTGCTCTACTACGCTTGCTGACTTAAGCATCGGAGGGTCTTCCCTGGGGATTCATCCCTGGGCACCTCTAACTCGTTTCCCTTCTTGCAGTTCATACTTCAAGGATACGTGGTCATCTTCCTCCCCGCTCATGAGTAGCACGAGATCGCCCCTCTTCACCCGTCCGTTTGCGTTTCATCATCGGAGCTACCTGAAATGGGGGAGGGGGAAACTGGGTCAGCGAACGCTCAATAGGTAATAGCAGGCAAAGTTTAAGTAATTAATCAATTTAATTAAAGATCATGCAAATAAATAAAAATGGAGTTAATAACATTGACCAGTCATGATGGGAATAAAAAGAACAACTCAAAATAAGTAGAACAGAGATATATCATTTCTAGGAATTGGCTGATCAAGCACGTAGACAAGTAAGTCGTGTAGAGATAAATTCCATGTAGGAATTTAATAACTTTTAGAAATGTGATGGCGGGAAAACGCACGTCGTTATTACGTCTTGCTACCAAATTTAAATATCTGGCCCATAAATTAAATAGAATAGTTAAGTGATGAGACCGAGTCGAATCCACAAAGAAGTTTAGATTTGAGAGTTGAAAATCTTGGATTTTTGAGATTGAAAATCGTGAGAATCGAGTTGAAACTTTGATATTGAATTGAGAAATTAAGATTATTTAAATAAAATGAAGTAACGATGAAAACTCAGGCTTAAAAATTAATGAGGCAAGTGAAATGAAAATGACAGAATTAACACGATCACCAAACTTTGAACCAGAAAAATAAACAGAAATGGATGAACTAAAGAAATGAACAAGAAGAACAACAATATCAATTCCACTAAATTTAAAAAGACAAGATTAAATAGAGAACACAAGAAATTTAAAAGAGCAATAGTATTGAAAGAAATTGTTGCCTGAAGGGGGCCTCCTTCCCCTCTCTCCTTGCTTCTTCAAAAATACTAAAAGAACTCAATAAAATTCTCACAAGAACTAACAACAACAAAAGAGCTCAAAAATACATTCTGAAGCAACCTCCTCTCAACCCCTTCTCATTCCCCCTTTTTATAGGCCTTAAACCACCCCTTTCTCTCCTCTCCACCGTCGACCGCCTGTGTGCGTGAGAACACATTCTGCCGTTCGCTGCAGCATGCAGGTTGACCTGCCAATCGCCCGCGTGTGAAGACGCTTGCCGCATGCTACATCGTGTGTAGCCCGCCGAAAACCTCCTTCATTGCCAGCGTGAGCCACCAACCGCCCACGTCAATACTCATCCACCGACTGTGTGCGCCCACAGCGCGTTGACCGCACCAACATGAAGACATCGCCACCTTGGCCTCCTCAGCCGCGTGAAGACCTCCTGCCACTGTGCACCCGCGTTGCGCCCATGCATGCCTGCCTTCGTGAGAAACCTACGCATGAGGCGCTAACAGCGCCCTACCTTCAGCCAGCTGGCCTGCATGCGCATGAGAAGGCCTCCAGCCCGCCTCCTTTGCGTGCGTTAACCCACTGTGCCAGCGAGCTGCTTTGGCAGCTGCCACCCGAGGCCTGTATGATATAGATATATTATAATGATGTTAGGATTATATATATATTATGTATATGAAGGAGGCGGCGATATATATTATGAATATATATATATCTATATATAGGTGTACATATATATATTAAGAATATATTATACGAATATATATATATTATATATAAGTGAGTATATATATTATATGAATCTATATCATAATATTTATATAGAGGTGTTAATGTTTTAATTTTTTGTTTATTTTTTGTTTATTTCTTTTTCTTTTCATGCTTAATGATTATTAAACATTATGAAAATATAATTACGCAGACTTGTGTAGTTCTTGTCGAGTGCCTGTAAAACAACATATTTATTGCTTAAATTATAATTAATTTCATCAAACTAAGCATTTTGATCAAAAATTGATATTAAGTGTGATAATTGCATATTTATTAACATTAAAACTTAGAAAAAAGTGTGTATATCATAAATTAACTCCTACAAATGCACACTTATCACACCCCCCAACTTAGTCATTGCTAGTCCCTTAGTAATGCAAATAATTTTAAAGTTTAGGACCAACTAGAGTTTAAAATATCCATGCCTCATTTTCATATCATCTTTCATAGAATTGACGTAAGAGTAGGATTTTCGGATCATGTAAGTATACTAGCTTTAAATGAGATATTAATGGACATAATTGAGAATACACCCAAAGTTCAATAGCACCTGTGCTCGTGAAATCCAAATCCACAGTCAGACAATTGCATCCCTCATTTGCTATTTCAGATAGGTGTCATTCAACTCTATAGTTTCCAGTTCAAAACATTAAGCATGGTAGCTTTCACGCTGCCTTATTTCATTTTTTCTTCTTTTTCAAACACATGGTGCTGCACATCCCTTCACCATTTTATGCGAACCTCAACTCTTGCCTTAGGAGAAGCAGGCCCGGTTACTAAGATCCAGAGCATTTTCCATGATTTTTTTTCTCTTTTTTTTTCATGGTGTGATTTTCACACTTGATTTGGCATGTAGCTTTTTTCAAAAAGATTTCTTCACTGAAAATTATAAATTATCAGACACCACACTTAAATAATAGAAGGCTTGTCATGCTTGTTTCATTAGTGTGTAAGTGATTTTCTTTTTGTTAGTGCTAATGGACTTTTAGAAGATTCTAAGTCAGTTTCTCTTGGCTAGATTACAAAATTATCCATCATTCCTCTCCATAGTCTCTTCCATTCTAGATGTTCTTTCATGAAGCATGAAGCATAAAAATGCAATTGGGATTTTGGTTTCATAATGTTTGAAAAAAAAATTTATGGGAAATAAGGTTGTATAAGATAACATGATTTCTGTTGGTGCGTTTGCAAAAATATTTCTTCACTGAAAACTATAAATTATCAGACACCACACTTAAATAACAGAAGGCTTGTCATGCTTTCTTCATTAGTGTGTAAGTGATTTTCTTTTTGTCAATGCTAATGGACTTTTAAAAGATTCTAAGTCAGTTTCTCTTGGCTAGATTACAAAATTATCCATCATTCCTCTCCATAGTCTCTTCCATTCTAGATGTTCTTTCATGAAGCATGAAGCATAAAAACGCAATTGGGATTTTGGTTTCATAATGTTTATAAAAAAAATTATGGAAAATAATGTTGTATAAGATAACATGATTTTTGTCCCCCCCAACTTAAATGGCATTGTCCTCAATGAGACGAACAATGTGGAATAATGAACAATGAACAATGTAAACATGATAGTTTGTGAAGGAACGAGACAACTTGACAGAGATGAACGTCGACGGGCATCGGCTTTTGAACAAAAGGCAGTACTTGGCCGTTAAAGGCGAGGCATAGGTGCAAGCAATCTGCTCTCTCCCCCCAACTTATCCTTGATTCATACCTGCAAAATATAAACACAAACACAAGATAGACTTGGGTTGCCTCCCAAGAAGTCATTTCTTAGCACACGAAACTATTAAAACTTTGGGTTGCTCCCAAAAAGCACAAAATTTAACGTCTTCAGCCAGACGCAATGTAACTCATTAACCAACGTGTGGCATTCATAATGAGCCACCAAGTGATCTTATCTTCCGATAAATTCTGGCCCTTGAACCATTGGAGGAAAAAATGATATGCATGTGCATGTGGGCTAGATGCATGCCAAGGTGGGTCTAGTAATCTAGACGGACCCCCTCGGTCAAAGAATGACAGAGGAATTATCATATCTTCAATTACAAAATACTCTTCTGTATTTTTAAGGTCTTTATAAGTATTGAACACATCAATGCGGACCTTCATTTCCCTTAGCTTTTCTTCTTCATCCTCACTCTTAGGAGTTACTTGCATATCATGCAGGTGAGAGAGGATGAGAGTGTTATGAATTTTTGGGGAGTCCACCACATGGCCAGTGTCAAGGAGATAAGGAGGATTAGGAATGAAATAAGTTTGCTCCTTAACACAAGGATTCTCATAAGAGTCTGATGGATTCGACCATTTGACGAGTTGCAGAATATTTAGAATGATTGTAGATTCACCAAGGTCAGGGATGGGTTACAGATCCACAACCTCCCCTAAATCAGGAGATCCCCGGCTAGAGTGAATTTCAAATGGAGTACCTGGTTCCTCAATTACCCAAGAAGATGGATCTATGCAAACACTCAATTCTCTCTCTACACTCACATTTTCTTTGTCCTTCTCTTGGAAGAAGGACTTATCAAATTCAGGAAGTAATGGAATTTGAGCATTGACTGGAAAATCCTCTTTCTCTTCTTCGCCCCCCGACTCAAGATCAACAGATTCATCGTAATCCTCTTCACAAATGGAATGTGTTTTAGGCTTCTCTGGCTGCTCATCCTTTAAGTCCTCCTCATAAGACTCCCCCATTATCCCCTCAAGATCAAAAGTGATATGAGTGTTAGACTGGGGAATCATGGATTGATCATATGGACTTTTATTGTTATCAAATCCAGGAAGTTGGCCCTCAAGACCTATAGTGGAGTTGCTAGACATTTGGTCCACTTCTGTTTCTATGATATTTTTAGCAACCCTTCTCAATTGGGCCTCAAAGTTTTGCAGTTGTTCCTGGAAGGCTTGTTGTTGAGTCTGGAAGAGCTGTTTCAATTGATCAAACATCTCCTCTTTATTCAAATCTGTGTATGGAGGAGATAGATAAGTGGGCTGAGAGTCAGACTGTGATGGATAGTAATTTGGAGGGCACTCAGTCTGAGATTGAGGTGATGGAGAGTGTATGGGTTGTCCTCCATAATATGGTTGATCGTAAGAAGCATTTGGGTATGGAGCCCAATTTGGAAAATCTTGTTCTCGAGGACTTTGGCCTTGATCCTGATAAGACTCCCAAGAAGAATGATGTTGATCTCTCCAACCAAAATTAAAGGCATGTGGACATGAGTCATAATAAGGTGTGGAGAGTTCTGGAGACATTTGGGTTTGTCTTGCTTGGTCCTTCCCAGATATTTTTGGATGATCTTCCCAGCTAGAGTTATAAGTATCGAAAGGTGATTCATAATCGGGCTAAAAAAATCGTTGATCATATTGAGCTTGCTCTGCGGAGAAAGGTAGATCATGGCCCCTTAACTGAGTGGTCTGAGCATGGTCCTGGGTAAACGATGGAAACTGGGCCATCATAGGTAATGGGATCTCATTTTGAGCTGACCACGAGTATGGACTTTCATAATAAGTCGGGCTATTTTGGGTGAGAAAGGAGATTTGGTTTGGGCAATCACCTACATAATGGGTTGAGTTAGCCCACATGCGATCATTGTCATGGCGACTAGGTGGTATGAAGGGGCCTTGATCCATGGCTAGAAATTGATCAAATTTATGAGCCAATGGGTTAAACATGTCTAATTGGTATGCCCAATCCATAGATGAAAACTATGCTCTCACCATTTTTTTGTGTATTTCATTTGTTTCTTCTTTTTTTTTTATTTTTTTAAGAACATTCCAAAGCATGAAAACTATTTACATATTGAAAGTAAAAATAAAGAAACTAAATCTATGGAAAGAGGGTAAGAGTACTAACCTTAATCGCATTCCCTCGTTCTTTATTTGGCAAATAAAAAATAACGATAGTAGAAGATAAAGAAGACTTACCTCGGGGAGACACAACATTTATTTTTTACATTTTCAAATTTTTTCTATTTTTTGTGCTTTTGTGGATCCTTTTCTTTTTCTGCAAAGATAAGAGTGAGCACTAATATATATACAAAAAAATATACAAAGCTATCAACTTCAAATACAAAATCTCCCCGGCAACGGCACCAAAATTGATGGCGGGAAAACGCACGTCGTTATTACGTCCCACTACCAAATTTAAATATCCAACCCATAAATTAAATAGAATAGTTAAGTGATGAGACCGAGTCGAATCCACAGAGAAGTTTAGATTTGAGAGTTGAAAACTATGGATTTTTGAGATTGAAAATCGTGAGAATTAAGTTGAAACTTTGATATTGAAATTGAGAAATTAAGATTACTTAAACAAAATGAAGGAACGATGAAAATTCAGGCTTAAAAATTAATGAGGCAAGTGAAATGAAAATGACAGAATTAACACGATCACCAAACTTTGAACCAGAAAAATAAACAGAAACAGATGAACTAAAGAAATGAACAAGAAGAAGAACAATATCAATTCCACAAAATTTAAAAAGACAAGATTAAATAGAGAACACAGGAAATTTAAAAGAATAATAGTATTGAAAGAAATTGTTACCTGAAGGGGGCCTCCTGCCCTTCTCTCCTTGCTTCTTCAAAAATACTAAAAGAACTCAATAAAATTCTCACAAGAACTAACAACAACAAAAGAGCTCAAAAATACATTCTGAAGCAACCTTCTCTCAACCCCATCTCATTCCCCCTTTTTATAGGCCTTAAACGCCTTTCTCTCTATTTTCTCCTCTCCACCGTCGGTCGCCTGTGTGCGTGAGAACACATTCTGCCGTTCGCTGCAGCATGCAGGTTGACCTGCCAATCGCCTGCGTGTGAAGACGCTGGCCGCATGCTACATCGTGTGAAGCCCGCCGAAAACCTCTTTCATTGCCAGCGTGAGCCACCAACCGCCCACGTCGATACTCGTCCACCGACCGTGTGTGCCCACAGCATGTTGACCGCACCGGTATGAAGACCTCACCACCTTGGCCTACTCAGCCGCGCGAAGACCTCCCGCCACTGTGCACCTGCGTTGCGCCCATGCATGCCCGCCTTCGTGGGAAATCTACGCATGAGGCGCTAACCGCGCCCCACCTTCGGCCAGCTGGCTCACGTGCGCATGAGATGGTCTCCTGCCCGCCTCCTTTGCGTGCGTTAACCCACTGCGCCAGCCAGCTGCTTTGGCAGCTGCCACCCGAAGCTTGCATGATATAGATATATTATATAAAGATGTTAGTATTATATTTATATTATGTATATGAAGGAGGCGGCGATATATATTATGAATATCTATATCTATATATAGGTGTATATATATATATTAGGAATATATTATATGAATATATATATATATATTATATAAGTGAGTATATATATTATATGAATCTATATCATAATATTTATATAGAGGTGTTAATGTTTTAATTTTTTTGTTTATTTATTTTTATTTCTTTTTCTTTTCATGCTTAATGATTATTAAACATTATCAAAATATAATTGCGCAGACTTGTGGATTTCTTACCGAGTGCTTGCAAAATAGCATATTTATTACTCAAATTATAATTAATTTCATCAAACTAAGCATTTTGATCGAAAATTGATATTAAGTGTGATAAGTGCATATTTATTAACATTAAAGCTTAGAAAAAGTGTGTATATCATAAATTAACTCCTACAAATGCACACTTATCAAAATGTATAAGGAAAAATGAATGTCATAGACAACACGTTAGTCATGTAGTCGATGCAATGTCTTACCATGTCATTACAACTCCCCGGGGCACTAGTACTTTTCGGGCGCTCCTTCCAGGACCAGACCGGGCCCTTATGATGTGTTGGCATTGATTTAGTGGATCCAAGATCCCAAGTAACCATCTTAGACATTCATTGAAATCGGCCAGGAGTTTTCAAGGTCAAGCTATGCAGCTTATTTCCTAGGATCAAGTGAAATTTCAATAATTGAATGGGAAGCCATAAGATTATGGCTCGCAAAAGATAGGAATAAAAATCAGGGTTTGATTTCAGCACAAGCCATCCACGGCCCGGCTACCGAGGTACACAAGAAACACGCGAAAACACACTTCTAGATGAGTTGCGGTCATGCATGGGCCGCAACAAGGCAAAAACGGTCTATCATGGATCGCAACAGTCGATACTGGGCCAGAGGGGAAAGCCCAGCGTGATAATAAAGAAAAAAATAGGGGGATCCTAGAAACATGCTCATGCAAATTTTACAGTTCAAGGTTCCATACTTATTTAATTTTAAACATGCATTAATTATTAAATATACTGAAAGAATTCACGTCAGGGGTAGTGGGCGCTCATTAATTCGCGTCTATATAGCGGACGCTAATTCAAGAATTAGCACCCTTCTGGACAGACGCCAATTAAATAGCAACCACTGTTCTGGTCGCTAATTCCTAGTTTAACCAAAGTTTTAAAAGAAACTATGTAAAAACAACCATGGATCATTCAGACGGACTGGAACATGTATACTACTCTAAGAACTGCATGCATGATTCTTTGATTAATCATGTTTTGCTTTTAAATATTGAGATTACCTACCTTGATTGGGTTAAACGGGGGAGGAAGGGAAACGAAGTAGATAGAGGAGGAAGAGGACGACGATCAGGAAGACGATAATCGGGAAGAAGACAACACCCCTTCCCGCTCTTCAACTGCAGCACGTTGTAGAGGAGGAAGATGAACGAAAGAAGAGGAAGTTGTCCTGGGATGCAGATGGTGCAGACACCGACGAGAAGCAGAGGAGGACGATTCAAGATCTCATGTTCTTCGAGCAGGTCACGAACAACAGCAACAATAGGTTTTGCCTCATTCGCAAGGGTTTTATTTATACAGACCTCCATCTTTCAAGTCCTAATACGTGCATGGTGTCCTAATTTGTTTAAACTTCCTAAGGTTGATCCGATCATTTCCAAAACTCCAGCCGCTTTCCCTGTTTGATCAAAACACTAAAGTCTCCTTCATGCACAAGTTGACCTAAACCCTTCGAACAACTTCTATTGGGTTTATGTAGAAGCCCATTTGCTAATCTTTAAGCTTATAATGGTTCTAAGCCTAATTGTTATTAGTTGGGCCTCGGCTCAACGTGAAGGGCTTAGAAACTATTAATTTATGAGGGCCTATTTAGTTTATGGTTAAGAAAACCCACTTATGATCCTTTACTTATTAAATATTCTATTTGGGGTGCTGCACCCTCCCCGACTTAGAAGAATTTGGTTCCCAAATTCAATTGCATATAAACATGGAGGGTGTAGATTACTTACAATTAAAATAGTTCTGGAATCTCTTGCGTATCGATTCTTCCATCTCCCATGTGGCTTCTTGTTCCAAGCATTTGCTCCATTGAATCTTCACCATGGGAATGTTCTCTGTTTCGTAGCACACGTACCTCACGATCAAGGATCCTTAATGGCTTTTGCTCATAGGTCAGGTTCTTTTGTATCACTAGGTTGTCATGTTCTATAACATGGAACGGATCATGAACATACTTCTTCAGCATGGAGACATGAAACACAATATGGACTTTAGACAGTTGAGGTGGCAAGGCGATCCGGTAGGCGACCTCGCCAACCATTTCCAGAACTTCAAAGGGGCCGATATATCTCAGTGTAAGATTACCCTTGACACCAAACCTTCGAATACCACAACCTGGGGAAACCTTAAAGAATGCGATGTCTCCAACTTAGAACACCAAGTCTCTCCTTCTAGTATGGACATATGTCTTTTGCCTTGACTGGGCCATTTGAAGTCTTTCCCTGATGATTTGCACTTTTTCAGTTGTGTCTCTTACTAGCCTAGAAGTTACTTTTCCGCAACTTCTTCCCAACATATCGGTGAGCGACATCTCCTTCCATATAGTGCATCGAATGGTGCCATTTGGATACTTGCTTGGTAGCTGTTATTGTAGGCAAATTCTACCAGAGATAGATGATTGTTCCAGCTCCCATCAAAATCTATGACGCAAGCCCTGAGCATATCTTCCACTATGTGGTTTGTCTGTTCCGTCTGACCATCCGTTTGGGGATGAAATGCAGTGCTGAAATTTAATCTCGTCCCCATGGAATGTTGTAGACCCCTCCAGAAGTCTGATGTAAAGCATGGGTCTCGATCAGACACTATTGAGATAGGTACTCCATGTAATCTGACGACCTCTTTGATATATAAAGCTGCTAGGACATATAAATGTGCAGACTTAGTCAACCGATCAACAATCACCCATATCCCGTCATGTCCACCCTTTATTTTTGGCAAACCCATGACGAAGTCCATCCCTATTTCTTCCCACTTCCACTTAGGGATCTCTAGGGGATGTAATTTATCGGTGGGCTTTTGACTCCGCCTTATCCTTTTGGCAAGTAAGGCAGCGAGAAACGAACTCCGCCACTTCACTTTTCATGTTGGGCCATTAAAAAGTTCCTCTTCAAGTCTTGATACATTTTGGTAGCACTAGGGTGAATAGTATACCCAGATCAGTGAGCTTCTTCTAGAATCTTGTTCTTCAATTCTGGGAAATCTGGTACACAAGTCTTCTCATGGGATAATAGTCTTCCATCAGATGCTAGCTTGAAATTACCTTTAATATCTACCATTACCGGGTCATCATCTTGTAACTCCTTGATCTCAGAGAGTAAATTGGGATGTAAGCTCATGTGAGATAAAGTAACACATCCTTTCTCCTCATCTATATTAAGATTCAATTTAGAGAATTGTTCCAGCATCTTCCATTATTGAATCATGCAACTGGCCAATAATGCTCCCGACTTTCGACTAAGGGCATCGGCTACGGGGTTACCCTTTCCTGGATGATATGGTATAGAGATGCCGAAGTCCTTGAGATACTCTAGCTAGCGCCTTTGCCTCATGTTCAACTCCTTTTGAGAAAATAAGTGCTTCAAACTTTTATGGTCGGAGTAGACAATAAATTATTCCTCATAAAGGTATTGCCTCCAGATCTTTAAAGCAAATACTACTTGTAGCGACCCAAGATCCAGATATCGGGAAGAACCCGATACCATTCGAATCATGGCCCGCCGCCCATGAGTCAGAGGGCTCGGAAGGGCTAAAAGGAGTGTGGAGGTACAAAGAAATAGGAAATAAAGTAGGACAACACAACAATTAATAGAAATAAATAAACAACTACAATAGAGTCCAGTCCAACAAAAGTACAGTCTAAGGCAGGGAAACGTACCCAACACCGAGTGAACACTCGACCCGGCGAGCTGGCAACTAAAAACCCTCCGAACAGCACCCTCGTACCTCGAGGAAGAACTGCCGCACCTGAAAAGTAGGGGTGAGCCACCTATCACTGGCTCAGTAGGGGTCCCGTAGAACCCCAACCGCAAACAATGACGGTAGCGGAAAGCAGCAACAACAGCAGGAACAGCAAACCGATGGCTGATAAAAACTCGGCACTATAGCTACTCCTACAGTACCAGAAACCACGCCCCGATCTCACAGTCAGGGACCACCAGACTAATAGGAAAACCTCTAGCTATGCTGTCAGGAAAACCCATCATGACACCACTGTCGTGGACCAGACACTGCCTAGGAAAAACCCTCGGTGACGCTCACCGTAACCCTAGACCTTAACCTCAGGAACACACCCAAAAATTACACGTAAAACAACGTCTCGCAGATGAGAAATGGAACCTCGACTCACGAGAATCTCACGTCACATGATAGGAGCACTGCCCACTAGAAGCAAGGCCAGATGCGTCCACTAACGACTTAGTCCACAGCCTCAGGTGTCTCCCCACAATGCCCCAACCGGAGACTGAGACACCGTACAGTAACCAGAAACTCAGAACAAGGACTAGCTGGGGTCGCGCTCGTCAGCGCGGGTCCGACTGCCCCCAACTACATCTATGCACACAGACCATGCGCCCTAGGTCTGACCCTCTATCTAGTTCTTCCCACGAAGCCCGGACTCAGGCTGTGCGTGGGGGCCCTACGATAACCAACCTAAAAAGTATCTCTCTCGGGTCACGCTCTCCACCACTCCCAAGTGGGTCCTCACACGCATGCTCAGGAAAGCTACGACCAGTTGCAGGTCAGAAACCACGGTAAAGACCTAGGTCAGACCGTTGAACCGAAACGGCTCCATGCCGTCAATCTGGTCTATCCCTAGGTCAGAAACCACGGTAGCACGGATATCGAGGTAGCTCACAAGCAGTCGAGACAATGCCCTATCCAAGGGAAAAGTGGGGAAACCTCCAACCCCAAGATGGTTAACTGGACTCACAGTCTAAGGGCCAAATGCACGGCCCACACCGAAATCCCTTCTCGGAGAAACCCCCGACGTGCGGGAAAACCCACCGCACTCATGCCGACCCACAGCGACTCAATCTAGCGAAAACATAGAAGTCCGAAACACGCGAGGTCACCAGACCCCCAAAGCCCATGGGCACGCTTGTCGAGGTAACACGGTACCTCCAAACATCCCAAAAATATGGACACAGATCCCACAGGGTGTCCGGGACATCGACAAGACCGAAGGTCAACCACTGGGTCACAACCGGGTCGAACAGGGTGGCGGTCCTCTATTGGACCGCAAGGCCCAGCCTAGCGGTCTACTCTGGACTGCAAGGCCCCAAATGGCGGTCCTGGCCTGACCACTAGCGTCGCCTAGCAGTCAGTCACAAGGCCACTACCCAACCAGAAACCTGAATGACCAAAATCGTAAAAATGGTCATGCCCTGACCACTAGACACTGGGTGGCGGTCTCAAGGAGACCGCTAAGCTCGGTAGCGGTCTATCGCATGACCGCAAGGCTTGAACCGACATAGAGGACCCCTAGCAGTCTCCACATGACCGCTAGGTAGCCTAGCGGTCCCTGGAAGGACTGCTAGGTCATCCCGAGCGCGTAAACAACGAATCTCACAAAAAACCCCATTCCATGCCCTGTTCACACCCATGTGAAGGGGAAAACATGGGGAAACTAGTCCCCAACCTCTCTAGCACTGAGAGGACGCGTTTAAACCCCAAAAACCATGTCGAATCACGAAAATTGGCTCACTCCCCAAAACATGCTCTTTTCCCCAAAACATGAAAATAACCCCGCTCACAGCCTACAAAACTCACGTGAAAGGAAGTATGCGGGTTAGGGAACCATCCCCCTACTTCCACCAAAGATTTCACGCGTTGAGAACACCGATCTGCCAAAAAAATGCCGTTCGAATCGCGGCCGGTGCCCCGAACTCGCGGCCAAGCTTCACCATGCCACCATCCCCCGATCCTCGACCCGTTCTCTCCCTCCTCGCCCCCGCGCCATGGCCGCCTCGCCCCTGCCTGCCGCGGTCGGCCGCCCGCGGAGAAGAGAGAGAGAGGAAGAGAACAATGGAGGGGGAGAGAGTGAGAGACATGAGGGAGAGAAAGAGTAAGGGGGTTAAAAGAAAAAGAAAATATATTACTATTTTAGAAATCTAATTTTGGCCCAAAATTCCATAAAATCAGAAAATATGAAAAAATTACCTCCACGATCCTCAGAAAGTGTACAACGCGCCAGTACTGTCTGTGAACGTGTCACATAGACATTCAAAGAAAAATTAATTTAAATAGATGAGAAAATCGATTGTTACTAAGCATGGAGTTGACTAAAAGACTAAAGCGGAAGGGAGCATGATATGCTACTCTAGGAGTGTGATCGCCAGATGGGTTACCTCAAAAGAATGATAGGATCGCGAAGAATACCTTGTAAGCGGGGTGTGGTGCGAATTCACTTCCTGCTTCTATCGGCCGGCCGACGAAGGGGGTCTTTATCTTGATTACCTTTGAAAAGAAAAAACAAGCAAAGACAAACAAGGAAATGTGGATCAGAAACCCAAGTGCAGTATCAATGCTCGAAAGAAGTTAATTTATGCAAATCGGGCATGAACACACCTTATGTGTTTGTTTTAAACCCCTAAGAGGAGCAAAGGAGGGAGGTGTGCATGCAAACAAATTAACAAGTAATATGCCAAGGTAGATTAAGCCGACGTGGCGGAGATTGCCAATATGCAAACTAAACAAGCAGTAAAAATAGAAGATGAAGAGGGTGGCCTCTTCTGCGCCTGTGAGCAGAAGAGGAAGATAGCTTCGGCAATACACCACTGCAGCGATAGCGACAGTGGTACAGCAGCAAGGGGAAGGTAGCAGCAGGAACAAGAATTACAGCAGGGTAGAAGAAACGCGCGGTGGTCTCTCTCTCTTATTATGTGCTTCAAAACAGAGACTGCCACAGGAATATCCGCCGAAGAACTCCCATGGGGATGAATTGGAGGCTATTTATAGACTGGAAGATCCAGGTTCTGATAGGATTAAAATAAGGATAGGAATCCCAGGTTATGGATCTCCCTTTCAAAGAAAGACAGGGAGCCAAAAACGATAGGGACTCCACACAGAGAAGGTTGGGAACGAAACGGAGATGAGACAGAAATGGCGACTAGGAAACAATCGTCTTTAAAAATCACGCACATTCCGGAGGTCGTTATTTCCTGGATATTTTGTAGAACCACCCGACTTTCCATAATAAGAAACAGCGCCTTCTCAGGATAGCATTGATTAAATAACACATGTACATAATGGCATTTTTATTTTTAGAAATAACACCGCAATGTAGGTCGCCATTTCCAAATAAGGGTTAACACCTCCCCATTAAGCCAGTAATGAAGTCACCTTCGGGGCATTACATGTTGACATGAAATTTACTCACCATAGCATCAATTTTGGAGTGTCTACAGCTGTCCCGCCTTGGCGTCTGCTTTGCAAGGGAGCGAGACGGAATGAAGTGCAGTGGAAACGGGAATGGAGATGTAAGCGTAACGAAGAGGAATGAAGTAAGAACAGACTGAAAAGTAGATGCCAAGGTGTGATGTGACACGCCTTTGACACTAGGTGTTGGAAATCTTTCCATGGTTCAGAATGAAACAACCTCGGATAACTTCAAGGAAGCAACGATCGTTTGGATGAAAGCTAAGCTAACAAAATGTGCTCGCGGGCACAAAAGGGGAAACACCATTGGAGAGCGATTATCAGGCAACGTGGATGTGCTACATCCAAGGTGGATTTGCAAGAAAATAAAGGGAAATAAAGATAGGAATCAAGTGAAAAATGCTTTCAAAAAATTGGCCTAAGCGGCTTCAAGGAGAACATAGTACTTTATTTGGAATGGAATATCTCATGTCAACTCAAATCTAGAGCTAGCAGCCCTCATTACTGACTTAATATGGGGATTTTTTTTCAACATTAAAGCTCAAAGTCCTACATGATGCATGCTGGGCTAAAAGAAAAATTAAAATAAACTAAAAATAGAAAACAATCCATCCAGACCAGGCCAAGAACTCGGATCTCTAAGTTGACACTAAGCCGAAGCTCGTTTATCCACACATCAAATTAGAAATTGGAACCATCATCCCAAGGCTCGGATGACTCAACGGCCTATCCGTGCGATTAAGATTTCCCTAGAACTATCACTGTTTTTGATGGAGGGGAACTCAAATTCCAGGTTCATTTAGACCACAAGGTTCTGGATATACTCTAATAATGTAGATAATATATAGTAGAAATGCATACAGGAGGGTGTATAGGGTAATAGAAGATGTCACCGAAGAATTCCGAGCTCCTTAATAACGATGTAAGGCTTACTCTTACCTGAATTCAAAGTTCATTAGCACAACCAGATATTGACATACATGATGAAGTATAGCAAGTGTTAGCTTGTATATCATTAATGTGCATAAATCGCATCGTAGTGCTTAACCAATTGAAAGCCATCCAATAGAATTAATTTTAAAAGTACTGTTTGAGGAAATGGCGACAAAGTGAGAGGCGCTATGTAATAAATAGCGGATACTGAGACGGTCGCTATTTCTTCTTAATTTTTGCAAACTCGTTTCCTCTTCGAAAACGGAACGACTGATCTAATTCAAGCTCGTATTCGGATTAATCGTACGTATTGAGGCTTCCTCCTTATAACTATCCCCTTTAAGACCCCTCCTTCCAAAGAAGAAATTGAAACCCCAGAGAAGGTCCCAGATCAAGAATTTAGTTCAGGTTAGGAAAACAGGGGAAAAACATGGAGTTCTCATTGCGGCGTCTAGTGAAGAGGTCTCAGTGTGGATTTGCAAGAATTTCTGAGATAGAAGGACACATTAGCGGGAGAATTGCATCGAATCAAGTAAGTTTCAAGAAGAACCATAACTTTATTTAACTCTCTCCTCCGTTCTTTCCAAATTCTAATTCCATTCTATCTTCTCTTCTCTATTCCCTTTTTTTTTCAATTTTCAGGATTACCCACTCATTCCTGGGGCTAGAAGATTCACCAAAATCCAATGGCTTCCCTTACTTCTCTCCAAAATTACCCTTGACATGAGATCTCATCTCTCCAAGTGGCATCTCTTAGGCTTAGTGACCCATGCCAAGCATTACAACGATATTCACTTTGATTGGGCCGCCATGGGAGCTCTTATAGAGATATGGCATCCACACACCCACACCTTCCTATTTTCCATTTTTAAAGCCACCACCCTACTAGAAGAAGTGGAAATGCTTCTAGGATTGAAGTCTTTGAAGCAAGGAGATGAAGAAAAGATGGCGATTACGTGTGAGCCAATAAGCTCACTAGAGATGTTGGCTAGCCTAATCCCAAGCCAAAACATGATTAATCAAATCCGTGCCACGAGAGGGATCAATTTGATGAAGCTTGCGGCATGGGTGTACAAATCCTTGGGAAAGGCCAAAGAGGATGAGATGGAGGGAATCATGAAAGCTTTCGTGATATGCCTTGTGGGAGCATTGCTTTTCCCCTCGGCGGATGACGTTTTGGAAGAGGAACAATTGAGTGCCATAAGTGGAATTTGGGAAGGAAAGAGGATCGATCCGGCGGTCCTGGCCTATCTCTATAGCGAGCTCACCTCGGTGTCCATGGGAAGGCCACTATATGGATCCATGCTCTTGTTTACATGTTGGGTGGACCTTCATTTCAAGTTTGATCCATGTGAGGAGTCCCAACAAGCTTCAAGGATCTTTTCCAAAAGCCCTCTCCACTACATGACGGGAACACTTGGATTGAGTAAAAGGGTAACCAACCGGGTACCCCAGATCAAGAAGCTGGTGGATTGGCATAATCATCTCAAGATTATGTCACAAAAGGCCTTCACATGCTCATCGGGATTCCTCAAAACTCAAGACCTCCGTGTGTGACTCTCTTCCGGTGTGGAGCTTCGGCTAATCAGTGCCACCGAATTAGTACTCTACAATTCCCACCAGTGCCTCTCACAACTCGGTCTTCCTCACCATTTATTTGAAGCGGCTTCTCATCTCTCACCAATCAAAAAGAGAGAGTTATGTTCAAAAGGTGATGAAGAAGAGACCAAGACAATCCAAGCATTATGGTAGATCAGCAAACTACACCGGCCCCTTGAGTAGATTGAAGAAGACAAAGAACAATGGAAATCTTATGTCATAGCCCTCAGGAAATTGAGGCCCAAAGTGAATTAAGTATGTAATGATCATTTTCCTTTCAATTAATAAAAGGTATTTCCTTTACTGTGGCAATGTGATCAAATCTTCTCTATCTAAATCTTTCCTATAACTCTGTAAGAAACGGCGACTGACTGAGAGGGCGATGTTTGTTATTGTCGTTAATTCCTTCTTAAAGAAAATTTTTGCGCATCCAATAGCTGATAACATATTAAAAATCCAAAAATGGCCAAAATAGCACCCTTGTACACTGCCGTTCATTCTCATTTTTTTGTTATTAACTCTCGTTTTAATTGCCCTACAACCCAAGGCCATCAGGAAATGGCGACCCTTCGGAAAACCGCTATTCAGGTAATAGCGCCCTCATGTGAAGTCGTTTATTCTTTAAAATCCAAATAGATTATTAAACCCTCCCATGATTACCTGACAATTCTCACGGATTCCAAGGATGGCTTCGAAATGGTGATTTTTATACGACCGTTATATATGAAATAACGACTGCTAACCGGTCGCTTGATGAAAAATATTCTCCCAAGAATAAATTTTCAAGACATCGCCTTTGTTCATGGTCATTGAATAGGAATAACGGCAAAGTCTTGGGTGCTAAATCTTCAAACTGACCGCTTTTAAATCTTCTCGTTAAGCTATTCATTCCTCTCTTTTTTCTCTTCGAGACCCCCCCTCTTCTCATTCCATTCTTCTCTTTTCCCTTCTGTTCTCTGCTCTCCGTTATCTATAACTCCACCGGTGATGATCGCGGCGGCCCAACCTCTCTCTCGCACCCTCTCACGCTCACATTCCCCATGGGGTATGTAAGCGGCTCTGGCACCGGCAAGCGACGGTGGGTGGCGGCTCCAGATGTCATCATTATCGACGACGAGAACGACGGCGGCGAGGAGGAGATGCCTCCTCTCGCGGCGGCGGAGCATGCCGGCGAGGGTGATGATGAAGAAGATAGTGGCGATGCTGAAGATGAAGGCGGTGAAGACGGAGACGGAGAGGAAAGAAGATGAAGGGGCAGAGGGTGGCAAACGCGAAGCAGAGAGGACTGGCGGTAATGGTGAAGGCGAATAGGAAAGAGGTGATAGGGGAGGTGATGAACGTGAATGAGAAGGTAGCAGACCCCCCCATCCTCCTCGTCGGGCAATGCGTGGCGGAGTGATGAACCAGGCACCCAGCAAGGTGAGTCTGCAGAACATATATATTTTTTGTTTTTTTTTCTTTCTTTTAAAGCAGAAAAAAAAAGACACGGCGGATGAAAGAACTTAGGAAATAGCGACAGAGCAAGGGGCGTAGTTTTGAAAAATTTTCTCTTTTATATTTTTGTTAAAATGAGAATTATTTTTAAATCACGACCGGGATAAGGGCTTTTTTTAGGAAACACGACAAAGCAAGGGGTCATTTCTTTATTTTTATTTATTTTTGTTTTATTTTTTTTGGTTAAATGCTTTCTCTTCCTTTTATGAAAAATGAAAGATTAAAAATAAACAACAACTAAGGGACAGCCGTAGTTTTGGATTTTTTTGTTTTCTTTTGTTTTCATTTTTGTTTTGGTTTTATTCTTTTATTTTATGCTTAAAAAACTAAAAGAAATAGCGTCCGTCCGTTGGGCGTTATTTTTAAAGAATGACCACTGAATTGTCGCCAATTTATTGTTTTCTTTTTTTCTCTCTTTTTCTTTCTGTTTCTTTCTTTCTTTTTCTTTTTAAACGCTGGTTATTGACATATGTTATTTTTTGTTGTTTTTGTTGTTGCTTTGTTACAGGGATTGATACGGACCCGCATTTCTTGGATCCAGGTGCTAGCCGCATACCACAGATTGCCCGACTTCCAGAGGGCGAGGGTGGAGGCGATGGGGTTCGGACCTTTCCTTAGCATCGAGCTGGTTTGTCCTGACTTGATTCTGATTCAGGTGCTGAGGGAGAGATGGGATCAGGCCAGTGGACATTCTTGATGCCCTGGGGGCATATGGTGTTGAGCTTAGAGGACGTGGCTAGGATCATGGGTTTGACGGTAGATGGAGAGGCGGTGAGTGGGGTGACCCTCCCGGATTACAGTGAGCTAGCGCAGAGACTTATAGATTTGGATACGGCTTACGAGGCCCCATGCAGGACGGTTGGTTGCACAGACTTGACGAGAGCCATGAGGCTAGGAGACTCTGGGTAGAGGTCGGGAGAGTCCCTAGGGGAGTTTGCAGAGAGGCTGACGGAGAGAGCCACGTCTGCTTATTGTCAGGACCCGGCCCAGAGGGAGATAGTAGATAGGGATTTGAGGAGATTTCTATTCCTGATGCTTGGTAGGTTATTACTGGGGATGAAGGGAGATGATTTGAACTACAGATTTTTCGGTGTTCTGGAGGACTTAGATGGAGTGGGGCGGTATGCCTAGGGTGCTGCCCTGCTGGCACACTTGATTGCCGACCTGTCCACAGGGACAGGTCGTGAGACGACGGTCAGTGGTTTTTCACCTTTCCTTCAGGTATGCATTTTTATGGTTTTATGTTATTGTCATTATTTTATTTCTATTATTATGTGCTATGCAAAAATGTTAACGATGATGATGGATGCAGGTGTGGAGTCACCTCTATATGCCGATGGACCGAGTTTCCCCCCGTCCTGGAGACGAGGCCGCCTACCCGCTGGTGTGATGGTGGCTACCGTGCTTGACTGGGGCGCCTCACGCCTACGAGCTAAGGGTACTTAGGCGGGAGTTCTGTGACTATCCCGCTTCACTGGTACGTGTGTAAATATTATGCAATTTATTCTATTTTCTTGCTTTATGTAAATATGATGACAATGATATATATGCAGGTGGTGTAGAGGCCATATGAGGGGATGGCTGATGATGGTCAACCTTGGGTCGTAGCGGGTCGACCTCATTTTGGGCGTGAGATCTGGGTTCACTGCCTAAACGAGATCGAGCCGCTATGGCTTAGACTGGTCATGAGGACACTCGGCCTACCCCAGGAGTAGATCGAGGTCGCGGAGCCACTTGGGATAAGGAGGAAGACCCGAGGGCATTCTAGAGCGATCGACTGGCGGCTTCGGTTCCCGGAGCAATATGCGGACTGGCAGAGAGGCGGGACTCCAGTCGTCTCCCATGTGCTGGACAGTTCGGCATATTTGCGACGCTATTGGGAGACTTATGCCAACCGACCTCAGATGAGGCCTCCAGGGGTATGTATGAATGCATGCCTTTGACATCTACATGCTTTAATTACTATATAATGAATGTGTATCTAATCATGTGATGAATGCAGGATGCACGGGATGCAACGATAGCGGACATGTAGCTCCACCTCCACACTGTGGAGGCACAACTCATAGCTACACGAGCGGATTTGGATATCCTGGTGAGTTATGCTATCTATATGCCATTAATCATTCCTGAATCATTGGAATCTACCGACTGGCCATCTCCAAAAATGCAGCGTGCCCAGCAGGCAGTAGCAGCCAGGGGGACAGGAGGAGCTTCTAGCTCGAGGGGTCTGAGTGTCGAGGTTGCTTCTCTACAGGAGCGATTGGCGGGAGCCGTAAGGCACGCGGACGCGGCAGAGCATGTGTAAGACCCCGAGTTTCTGTGCAATTATTTAATTTCGTGAATAGTAAAAAAAAAAAAAATTTTTTTTTTTTTTGAATAGTAACTATGGTAAATAGTAAATCGTAATTTTTTTGACTATCATATGAAAATACTTAAAAATGGTAGTTAATTAGTAAACACTATGGTAAACACTTTAGTCTTCTATACTTGACCCTAATAAAATCAGTTACATGGCTTAATCGATGATTTAAGCTTGACTTAAAAACGCGGAAAACACTATTCACCCGAAAATACAACTACCGTAGAAAAATCTACAAAAATCACATCTGATAGAGAGTATTTTTCTTAGCAACTTTGTCTTCTGGAGTTTCATCGGTAAAAATCAGAAACTCTCTCTATCGATTGAACCGTTGAACATTTGAGTTAAATTATTATGTTAATCTTAAGATTAGGAGATTAACCTTAAACCTCGTGATAAAATTCTATAAAAATCATAATCTGAAAGGGCATGTATTGATTAGCAATTTTGTCTTCTGGGTCAATTTCATTAAAAATCGTTTGGTAACATTTAAAGGAGGTTTTAGTTAACTATTCCTTAATCCATAGGATTAGGCTTAGCTTAAGACTAACCTACCTTGTGGAACACGTGAAAACGTGTTTTAGGTCGGCAAGAACACGGCTTGGACGCAGGGATGGGTTTTGCGGCTCTGACCAGTCTTGTGTGAAGTGTGTGAAGATTTCACACGTTCCTTCAAATGAAAACTATAAATAGAAGCCCCCTTAAGCCTTCCTTAGCAATCCTTAAGCCTAAACAAAGGAGACTCTGCTGCTACGTGCTGTGAAGGCTTCTGCAAATATCACTATTCATCTTCTTCCTCAAGACATCTCTTATTTTCCTTGGTTAAGGTAGGTAACCATGGCACAAACCTCAAATTTGATAAATGGAATGAAAGGGCATGCTGTTAACTTCTAGAAATCATGTTTTATTATCCATTTGCATGCTTAAACTCATGAATTGAAGCCCCATTACCGGATTATACTTCTGTTTTCAATATCCCCGTGTTACAGAGAAAGACGGCTCCACACGGACCGTTTATTTACTTTAACGGCCCCGTAACGACCGCCATAGAGTACGTCTTAACGGCTTTTCATGAACCGTTTTGTCCCCTGGCATTCCACGGTTCACCCCAAACCGTTGTACATGCATAACGGTCAACCCGAGACCGCTTTAGAATAAATTTAGTAATATTATCATTTAAGTGTATTTTTTTTATTACGGCTAGAAAACGACCGTTTTACATGATAAATGGCCCTACCATGACCGTTGTACCCTTTTACCCTAGAAACGGCCCCTGACCGACGTGTGTTAGCAGACAGTCGAAGGTAAATTCCTCAGACTAGAACGGCTGTTAGGGAACCGTTGTTTATCCATTTAACGGTCATTCCCAGACCGCTGTTCTCCTGAAAACGGCCGTACTTAGACCGCTTAACAGAAACCTATTTCTGGTCCAATTTTCACCCAATAGGTTTAACGGCCCATTTTCAACTGTTTAACTTCCAGAAAACCTGATTTTTGCTATTCTGACCCATTTAACAATGTTAAATAGTAAAAACTGATAATCCACATAAATAACAAATAATGAGATGAGTAAATTTCTATTAATTGCAGTATCTATTTTGTTAAAGTGAAAATTATTGCAATACACTTGTAACTTTGGATAAATTGGCTAATTACCATAAGCTAAAAATTTACCGTAGGTAATTTCTGTAAATTACTGTAAATCAGAAAATTACTGGCCAACTTATGGCAAGTCTTTGGCCAATTAACCGGACACTCTATCCGGTAAACTTCACATTTTTACCGTGAGACAATTTACCGTGGTAAAATTACGGTTACATCATGACTATCGTTTTAACTTGATAAATTGACCGATTACCCTTGGATAATCTTCGGTCATACTTGAGCCCGGAATTGACCAATGGACATTAAACTGAAATTGGTTGGTTTAATTGTTATTGGCAACCCGGTAAATATTTCACATAAATTATCTTATATTTAGATCATTATACTTAATACGGATTCTCTAGAACCGTATTTCTTGAAAAATACGACCCAAATGGTTCGTATATTCTCGTTCTTCGGAACTTACTTCTCTTTCTCGAACGGCTTACTGTCACCCGTTCATTCTTGGCCCCGTGACTCGTTACTCATAAGAGTACGGCCCAGTGATTGCCGTACGAATACCTTGTTTTGGGTTTTTCGTTGTGTTTAAACTCTTGAATCAAAGGAGACAAGTGTCGTCCTTTACATCTTGTACCCGACAGAAATTCATCTGATTATATTGGCCATAATTGACTATGTCTAGACGGGGGATCGGTGATCCAATTGAAATGAAATGCCATCGCATCATAAGGGCCCAGTCTGGTCCTGGGGAGAGCGCCCGAAAAGATATTGAGCCCATTGGGATGTTTATGACAAGGGTGAGGCATTACACCCGAATACTTGACTTGACTTGTTACGTCTACGACAAATTCTGGATACTCGACTCGTGTGTATTTACCTGGTTACATGTGTAACATACTTGCTGGCCAAATTTTCTTACTGTTACTTTACTTGTTCATTACTTGATAAATTGCTATATTTCTTGACTTTGCAAGTTATTTCTATCGTCATTCTTTATTTACTGCATTTCATATAAATTGGAAATCAATGGTTAATTACTTAAACCTGTTTGTGGTTATCTACTGAGCGCGTTTAGCTCACTCCTACTGTTTCCCCTCTTTCCAGGTGACGAACTTGTCAGGGATGGACTGGAGTGATATCGAGAGATAGTTTTAGTTTATTGAGTCAGTTTGTACCCGTAGAATTAATGAGAAATTGTTCTAGTTTGATTATTATATGGATGTAGTTGTTCTACCCATTGTACTCAATTTTTATCAATAAAACTCTGATTATTACTTTTCCAACCTTTAGTGCAATGGTTCGGAATTCTTTATTGCTCGCTTGCCTCTAACCGTACGTCCCGAGATTCCGCATCGGGGCGTGACAGTTTAGTTGGTATCAGAGCATAGGTCGCATTGACCTAGAAATTTAGGTTAAAATTGTCCTAGGTTTCCTTCTCTCCTATAAGTTTAGGAAAAACTAGACCTTGTGAGATTTGGGTAGAAATCGGGTTAAGCTATTAATCGTAATCGTGTCTCACTCCTCTAGTTCTTTCTCTCTCATCTCATCTGAGAATTCTTTTCTCATAATAATCGACTCATAATAATCGACTCATGAACAACGGATTACCTTATAGGTACTTGAAATGGCAGCCAATCGTGCTGAGATGAGGAATTTGCAACGTACGGTTCAAGGACTTACGCAAGCCTTGAATGCATTGGCTCAGGCAGGAGCTGGAGCCGGAGCGGCACCTCATGGCGCAGCTCATGGTACTGGTGAATTGTATCGGAATTTCCGAGGGATGAACCCGCCTAGGTTTGCTGGTTCAACCGATCCTGATGAAGCCGAGAACTGGCTCGACGAGATGGCAAGGATTTTTGAGGTCATGCAATGCACTGACCAGGAGCGTGTTCTCTTGTCCATTTTCCAACTGGAACGTGATGCGCGTACTTGGTGGGAGTCTATTAAACCGACTCTCGGTGACCAACAAGTCTCGTGGGAGGAATTCGAGGAATTCTTCAATGATAAATATTTTTCTGATCGCGTGCAAGAAAAGAAGGCCGCGGAATTCGCAGCTCTAAAGCAGCGAAGCTTATCGGTATCAGAATATGAAGCCCAGTTTGCAAGACTCTCTCGTTATGCGAGACATCTCATTTCAACTGAGAAAATGAAGGCGAAGCGTTTCCTTAACGGTCTTCGACTTCATTATATTAATCAACTGGCACCACTGGAAATTTCTACATATTCTGAGATGGTAAGAAAGGCACAAGTATTAGAAGATACATTGGAAATGACGGAAAGGATTCGTGGTCAAGGTAGTAAGAAGAATCAACCGAAGGCACTCAAGAATGATAAGACTGATTCTGGCACTGGTCCTAACAAGAAAAGACCTTTCACTAGTACTGGTTCTAGTTCTGGTTCTGGTTCGTGGAAGGGCAAGGCGCCAAGACAAGAAGACAAGAAACCTGATTCTGTGGTTCCATTCAAAGGCGTATGCCGATATTGTGATCGTCCCGGTCACAAAATGGAGGATTGTTGGCGCAAGCAAGGTGCATGTTTGCGATGTGGAAGCAAGGAGCACCGCATTCCCAACTGCCCCTTATTATCGGAACAAGCTATTCCGGCAAAACCTCTAAACGTCAAGAAGCCTCAAGGCAGGCTCCAGGCTCTTCATACAAAGGAAAAGGGTATCTCCGAGGATGGTGGACTCGTCGAAGGTACTCTCATTATATCCGACTTTCCGGCTTTTGTTCTATTTGATACTGGTGCAACACATTCTTTTATATCCCGGAGATTTGCTAAGTTATTAGCTATAGAACCTGTTTTGATGGACTCTCCGTTAGAGATATCAACCCCTATTGGGACCAGTTCAGCTATTCAGCATTATTATCCTTCTAGTAAAGTTATGGTGAATGATCGGAATTTTCCAGCCGACTTGATTTGCATAGACATGAAGGATTACGATGTAATCCTAGGAGCCGACTGGTTGGCCCAGTATGAGGTCAATGTTCACTGCAATTCTTGTTCGGTGTCTTTTTCTAAGCACCCCGGATTATTCTTCAAAGGAGTGAAACATCCTAGTCCGGTGTCTCTTATCTCGACTCTTCGTGCTGACAAGTTATTGAGGCGTGGATGCGAAGCTTTTCTGGCTTTTGTTCATGCGTCCCCTGAACAGCAGATCGAGATTAAGGATATTGCTATTGTTCGGGAATTTCCGGACGTATTTCCAGAGGAGTTACCAGGACTTCCGCCTCAGCGTGAAGTTACATTCTCTATTGATCTTATTCCTGGATCATCTCCTGTTTCCAGAGCCCCTTATCGTATGTCTCCTGCGGAATTGCGGGAATTGAAGCAACAATTGTTAGAATTACTCGAGAAGGGTTTTATTCGCCCGAGTGTTTCCCCTTGGGGAGCTCCTGTATTGTTTGTTCGGAAGAAAGATGGTTCGATGAGGTTGTGCATCGACTATCGGCAACTCAACCAGATAACTATCAAGAATAAATATCCACTGCCGAGGATTGATGAGTTATTTGACCAGATTGCTGGAGCTTCGTATTTTTCTAAGATCGATCTTCGATCTGGGTATCATCAATTGAGAATTAAGGAAGATGATATTTACAAGTCAGCTTTTCGAAGCCGATATGGTCACTTTGAGTTTGTCGTTATGCCCTTTGGGTTAACGAATGCACCGGCAGCTTTCATGCAACTTATGAACAATGTGTTCCGACCTTATCTTGATCAATGGGTCGTGGTATTTATTGATGACATTTTGATCTACTCAAAGAGTGAAGAAGATCATGCCGAGCATCTAAGAACGGCTCTTCAATTATTGAGAGATCACCAATTATATGCCAAATTCAGCAAGTGTGAATTTTGGCTGAGTGAAGTGTCCTTTCTAGGACATATTATTACTAAGGATGGAATTTCTGTGGATCCATATAAAGTGGAAGCAGTCAAGAATTGGGAACAGCCTACTAATGCTACTGAAGTAAGGAGTTTTCTTGGCCTGGCTGGTTATTATCGAAGGTTCATTCAAGATTTCTCTAAAATTGCGGTACCTTTGACCAAATTAACCCGCAAAGAAATCAAGTTTGAGTGGTCAGCTGAATGCCAACGGAGTTTTCAAACTCTGAAGGATTGTTTGACTACTGCCCCTATTTTGACCTTACCTTCGGGTGAAGGCGGTTTTGTGGTCTACACAGATGCTTCTGGTATTGGCTTAGGCTGTGTGCTTATGCAGCATGGCAAGGTGATTGCCTATTCTTCCAGGCAGTTAAGGAAGCATGAAGTTAATTATCCCGTGCATGATCTGGAATTGGCAGCCGTAGTATTCGCATTAAAGATTTGGAGGCACTATTTATATGGAGAATCATTCACGGTATTTTCGGATCACAAAAGTCTGAAATACTTATTTTCTCAAAAGGAATTAAACATGAGGCAAAGAAGGTGGTTGGAATATATAAAGGATTTCGACTTCTCTATCGAGTATCACCCTGGCAAAGGCAATGTCGTGGCTGATGCGTTAAGTCGGAAGCCTGTGGCTAAGTTATCCAGTCTTATGTTACAAGAATGGAAGTTACTAGAGCTGATGGCTAGTCTGGATCTCAATATTGATAATGATCGGATTTTGATTTCCCAGATGCAACTCAAGCCCGAACTGTTAGTGGAAATCAAGCTATTACAAGATATTGATCCCGAGCTAGTCGAGATTAAGGAAAACTTAAGTGGCAGACCTGACTTCTCGATAGCCAATGATGGAAGACTGGTGTTTCAAGGTAGAACTTGTGTACCGGATGAGGCTAATATAAAGAATCGGATCCTTGAAGAAGCACATAGATCCCGATACACTATCCATCCGGGAGGCACTAAGATGTTCAAAGACTTGAAGAGGACATTTTGGTGGCCAAACATGAAAAGGGAAATTGCAGATTTTGTAAGCAGATGTCTTGTTTGTCAACAAGTAAAGGCCGAGCATTTTAGACCGGCAGGTAAATTGAAACCACTTGATATTCCCCAATGGAAGTGGGAGAGTATTGGTATGGACTTTATTATGGGTCTTCCTAAGACTCGAGGTGGCTATGATGCAATATGGGTCATCGTGGATCGATTGACTAAGTCAGCCCATTTTCTAGCTATTAAGTCCAAGTGGACGGTTGATGTACTAGCAGCATTATATCTGAAGGAAGTGGTTAGACTTCATGGTATTCCAGTCAGCATTGTGTCTGACCGAGACCCGAGATTTACATCTCATTTCTGGAAGGGTTTGCAAGAATCTCTTGGTACCCGTCTGAATTTCAGTACTGCATTTCATCCGCAGACAGATGGACAGACCGAGAGAACAAATCAGATTGTGGAAGATATGTTGAGAGCTTGTATGATTGACTTCGATGGCAGCTGGAGTGATCATTTGGCATTGATAGAATTCGCCTATAACAATAGTTATCAATCCAGCATACAAATGGCACCTTTCGAGGCTTTGTATGGAAGGAGTTGTCGTTCTCCATTATGTTGGGATGAGATTGGCGAGAAGCAATGGCTTGGACCGGATCTTGTCTCAGAATCATCACAGAATATTCGAATTATTCGAGACCGGTTACTTGTAGCTCAATCAAGGCAGAAAAGTTATGCTGATAATAGAAGAAGAGATTTGAAATTCCAGATTGGCGAGCATGTATTTTTGAAGGTCTCTCCGTCGAGAGGTATTCGCCGATTCGGTATTCATGGCAAGTTAAGCCCAAGGTATATTGGTCCATTTGAGATCCTTGATCGAGTGGGTGAAGTCGCCTATAGATTGGCCTTACCTCCTCAACTAGCTGGAGTACACAACGTGTTCCATGTTTCTATGCTTCGGAAATACGTGTACGACCCTAGTCACGTCATTCAACATGCGGACCTCGAAGTGAAGAAGGACTTGTCTTATGAAGAAAGACCAGTGAAGATTCTGGATCGGAAAGAGCAACAACTTCGGAATCGTTCCATACCGATGGTTAAAATACAATGGAGTCGGCGTGGAATAGAAGAAGCTACATGGGAATCCGAGGACGCTATACGGAAGCGTTATCCCGATCTACTCTAGGTAAGCGATATTTTTACCGTATTTTGGTCCAGTGAATTTGGAGGACCAAATTCTTTAAGTAGGGGAGGGTGTAAGACCCCGAGTTTCTGTGCAATTATTTAATTTCGTGAATAGTAAAAAAAAAAAAAATTTTTTTTTTTTTTTGAATAGTAACTATGGTAAATAGTAAATCGTAATTTTTTTGACTATCATATGAAAATACTTAAAAATGGTAGTTAATTAGTAAACACTATGGTAAACACTTTAGTCTTCTATACTTGACCCTAATAAAATCAGTTACATGGCTTAATCGATGATTTAAGCTTGACTTAAAAACGCGGAAAACACTATTCACCCGAAAATACAACTACCGTAGAAAAATCTACAAAAATCACATCTGATAGAGAGTATTTTTCTTAGCAACTTTGTCTTCTGGAGTTTCATCGGTAAAAATCAGAAACTCTCTCTATCGATTGAACCGTTGAACATTTGAGTTAAATTATTATGTTAATCTTAAGATTAGGAGATTAACCTTAAACCTCGTGATAAAATTCTATAAAAATCATAATCTGAAAGGGCATGTATTGATTAGCAATTTTGTCTTCTGGGTCAATTTCATTAAAAATCGTTTGGTAACATTTAAAGGAGGTTTTAGTTAACTATTCCTTAATCCATAGGATTAGGCTTAGCTTAAGACTAACCTACCTTGTGGAACACGTGAAAACGTGTTTTAGGTCGGCAAGAACACGGCTTGGACGCAGGGATGGGTTTTGCGGCTCTGACCAGTCTTGTGTGAAGTGTGTGAAGATTTCACACGTTCCTTCAAATGAAAACTATAAATAGAAGCCCCCTTAAGCCTTCCTTAGCAATCCTTAAGCCTAAACAAAGGAGACTCTGCTGCTACGTGCTGTGAAGGCTTCTGCAAATATCACTATTCATCTTCTTCCTCAAGACATCTCTTATTTTCCTTGGTTAAGGTAGGTAACCATGGCACAAACCTCAAATTTGATAAATGGAATGAAAGGGCATGCTGTTAACTTCTAGAAATCATGTTTTATTATCCATTTGCATGCTTAAACTCATGAATTGAAGCCCCATTACCGGATTATACTTCTGTTTTCAATATCCCCGTGTTACAGAGAAAGACGGCTCCACACGGACCGTTTATTTACTTTAACGGCCCCGTAACGACCGCCATAGAGTACGTCTTAACGGCTTTTCATGAACCGTTTTGTCCCCTGGCATTCCACGGTTCACCCCAAACCGTTGTACATGCATAACGGTCAACCCGAGACCGCTTTAGAATAAATTTAGTAATATTATCATTTAAGTGTATTTTTTTTATTACGGCTAGAAAACGACCGTTTTACATGATAAATGGCCCTACCATGACCGTTGTACCCTTTTACCCTAGAAACGGCCCCTGACCGACGTGTGTTAGCAGACAGTCGAAGGTAAATTCCTCAGACTAGAACGGCTGTTAGGGAACCGTTGTTTATCCATTTAACGGTCATTCCCAGACCGCTGTTCTCCTGAAAACGGCCGTACTTAGACCGCTTAACAGAAACCTATTTCTGGTCCAATTTTCACCCAATAGGTTTAACGGCCCATTTTCAACTGTTTAACTTCCAGAAAACCTGATTTTTGCTATTCTGACCCATTTAACAATGTTAAATAGTAAAAACTGATAATCCACATAAATAACAAATAATGAGATGAGTAAATTTCTATTAATTGCAGTATCTATTTTGTTAAAGTGAAAATTATTGCAATACACTTGTAACTTTGGATAAATTGGCTAATTACCATAAGCTAAAAATTTACCGTAGGTAATTTCTGTAAATTACTGTAAATCAGAAAATTACTGGCCAACTTATGGCAAGTCTTTGGCCAATTAACCGGACACTCTATCCGGTAAACTTCACATTTTTACCGTGAGACAATTTACCGTGGTAAAATTACGGTTACATCATGACTATCGTTTTAACTTGATAAATTGACCGATTACCCTTGGATAATCTTCGGTCATACTTGAGCCCGGAATTGACCAATGGACATTAAACTGAAATTGGTTGGTTTAATTGTTATTGGCAACCCGGTAAATATTTCACATAAATTATCTTATATTTAGATCATTATACTTAATACGGATTCTCTAGAACCGTATTTCTTGAAAAATACGACCCAAATGGTTCGTATATTCTCGTTCTTCGGAACTTACTTCTCTTTCTCGAACGGCTTACTGTCACCCGTTCATTCTTGGCCCCGTGACTCGTTACTCATAAGAGTACGGCCCAGTGATTGCCGTACGAATACCTTGTTTTGGGTTTTTCGTTGTGTTTAAACTCTTGAATCAAAGGAGACAAGTGTCGTCCTTTACATCTTGTACCCGACAGAAATTCATCTGATTATATTGGCCATAATTGACTATGTCTAGACGGGGGATCGGTGATCCAATTGAAATGAAATGCCATCGCATCATAAGGGCCCAGTCTGGTCTTGGGGAGAGCGCCCGAAAAGATATTGAGCCCATTGGGATGTTTATGACAAGGGTGAGGCATTACACCCGAATACTTGACTTGACTTGTTACGTCTACGACAAATTCTGGATACTCGACTCGTGTGTATTTACCTGGTTACATGTGTAACATACTTGCTGGCCAAATTTTCTTACTGTTACTTTACTTGTTCATTACTTGATAAATTGCTATATTTCTTGACTTTGCAAGTTATTTCTATCGTCATTCTTTATTTACTGCATTTCATATAAATTGGAAATCAATGGTTAATTACTTAAACCTGTTTGTGGTTATCTACTGAGCGCGTTTAGCTCACTCCTACTGTTTCCCCTCTTTCCAGGTGACGAACTTGTCAGGGATGGACTGGAGTGATATCGAGAGATAGTTTTAGTTTATTGAGTCAGTTTGTACCCGTAGAATTAATGAGAAATTGTTCTAGTTTGATTATTATATGGATGTAGTTGTTCTACCCATTGTACTCAATTTTTATCAATAAAACTCTGATTATTACTTTTCCAACCTTTAGTGCAATGGTTCGGAATTCTTTATTGCTCGCTTGCCTCTAACCGTACGTCCCGAGATTCCGCATCGGGGCGTGACAGCATGACATGCTAGCCGTGGTAAAGGAAATTATTTTAAATTAATATAATTATCATCATCCTTACCCAGATATTTGGTCTGTAGGAGCATGCAGTCCAGGAGACGCTGACTCTGGCTGCCCAAGCGGGTGCTGAGCTCACGATCTGTGACCAGTGGGTCACGGAACTTGAGGAGGAGCGGTGCCGAGCAACTGAGGAGCTAGAGGAGGTTAGACGGCGAGCTGTCGAGGAGCTGGAGCAGGAGAGGCGGCACTTTGCAAAGGAGCTACAACGAGCGGCAGGGGAGCGAGCTAGCGAGGCTGAGGAGTGAGCTAGCGAGACTAAGGAGCTTCCTCGAGAGGTAATTGAGCTTCAGGTGCTTCTCAGGATGGAGCGGCGCGAGCGTGACTGTGAGAGAGCAGAGCGTGACCACGAGAGGGGTAGAGCGTGACGAGTTGAGACTCCGCCTAGGTGCAACAGAGGAGCGAGCGAGGATAGTGGAGGATCGCTACAGGAGAGGTCGTGAGCGCGCACGAGCTGAGGGACGCCCGAGTGCTTACTCTGGCTCGAGTTACTTGGTGGCTTCTTCTACCCACGATAAGAGAGAAGAGGCAGACCGTGCTCGGGCCGAGAGGTCGGTTGCTAGTTAGGGGTCGATGGGGCCCCCACAGGTTCATCCTAGGGACAGGGATGGTGCAGAGAGTAGCCAGAGGAGAAAGGAGGGAGGTGGAGAGAGATTATCTTTGTAGTCCACCACCTGCATTTTGTACACACACACACACACACACACACACACACACACACACACACACACACACACACACATATATATATATATATATATATATATATATATATATATGAAACGAAATGCACGTGTGTTACCTGAATTTGTCCTTGTGTGGGCTTTTGTGTACTTGTGCTTTTCTTGTTCCTACGTTACACACTTAAGCAAACAGATTAGTTAATCTGCCCAGCTTGGCCCCTTGCTCAATAAGCAAGGGGATGTCCTTTTTTGACCTTGACAGAGGGTCAAGGGGCCAAGCCTTTAATCAACTAAGGCAAATAACGAAGAATAGAGATAAATGTGACATGCAGGCAAGTAGATGCAAACTGGAATTGAAAAGATGATCATACAAAATGCAAGCAAGCAAATGATGATGGAGAGTGGAATAAGCAGGCATTCTGTGTGAAATGACGACCCCGCAGAGGGAGCTTATTAATGAAATAACGATTTCTGGTCTGTCGCTAATTTTTTTATTTTAAAAATATGACTTTATGGAGAGGCGTTAATTAAGTAAATAGTGACTTCTAGTCTGGCGTAGATTCAAAGCAGTGTCTTTTTTTGTTTTTTTTTTGTTTTTATTTTTGAAATAGAGTTGGAGGCGTTAATTAAGTAAATAGTGACTTCTAGTCTGGCGTAGATTCAAAGCAGTGTCTTTTTTTGTTTTTTTTTTTTTTGTTTTTGAAATAGAGTTGGCATGGTACAGAGGTCCTAAAACCTTACACATTCACTATCTTAAATTCATTAACCATTCTTAAACAACTTAACAAAGGGTCAACGTGCTTTAGTTTGTGCTTTCACTCACAACCTCGCGCGGCCCATCCTCCTAAGTCCGTCTTTACCATTCTTCGAGCTTATGACATACCACGGAGGGGTAATGAAAGAATAAGTTGGGGAAGTTCACGAGGGGTTTCAAGAAATCGAGAAGCTTCCCTCCCCTACCCTATTGCCTGTTGGGGTTCGGTCTTTGGCTTAGGGAAATTTTGTTACCTTTTGCCCTTTTGAGATGCACGCTTACGACCAGGGTTTTCCCTGCGGGGACTTTGCCCTCTTGACATGCTTTTCTTTTGTATTCGTTGCTATGATTTGTCTTCGCTTTTCCTTTCAAAGTAAAGACCTAATTGTACTTGGGCTTTTGTAGCATATTGTTCCCTTTTGGGCCCTGACTTCCACCTACTAGGGCGACGGGTAGGTTTTGCAGTCTAACCTAGGGTCTCACTTCCCCCCTCGTGAATCGAAGAGAAGAGAACGGGTAAAGTCTTTACACTCTTAGTTTGGCTTTGACTTTTCTCGGATTATGCGCCACTTGAGTTTATGAGCTAAGCGTGTTATGTGTGTGAGTGTTGACCCATGGTTAGATCATCAAGATTGAAGAATGAATTAGGGATTTTGACTTTTCAGGCTTCGTGGCCTATGCACCATGCCGGCCTACAAGGTTTTTCTTTTTTTTTGAGACTTAGTGATAGTATTTCTTAAGATATAAACCATTCCAAGGGTGAACCAAATCTTCACCTTCAGTATTAGTCAGTTTATAAGCATTACCAGGATAAACTTCTTTTATTACATAAGGCCCTTACCAGTTTGGTTGAAGTTTTGAACGAGGTCTACAAGGTTTTACAAAGATTCTCTTAACTACCATTTCACCGATTTTAAATTTTCTCTCGATTACTTTCTTTTAATAGAATCGTGAGAGCCTGTTTTGATATACTCGTGCATGTTCGGCGGCAGCCAGATGCCTTTCATCTAAGAGTTCTAATTGTGCAAGGAGAGATTCATAGCGTTCATCAATAGAGAACTCCTTGTTCAATTGTACTCTAAGAGAGGGGATAAGGATCTCATAGGGAACTACCGCCTCCATTCCATAAGTAAGGGCGAATGGGGTTTGCCCAGTAGGTGTTCGAATGGAAGTATGGTAGGCCCATAGAGCTTCTACGAGCTTCTCTGGCCAATCCATAAATTTGTTAGCTTCACACGTTTTCTTGATGATTTTAATCAAAGTTTTATTTGTTGCCCCTGCCTGGCCATTGCCCTGTGGATAATAAGGAGACGAATGATGCAATGTAATGTTATACCTGTTGCAGAGGTCCTGAAGTTCTTGAGAGATAAATTGAGGATCGTTGTCGGTGACGATGGTACTCGGGATGTCGAATCTTGCAATGATGTTCTTCATTATGAATTTGCATACCGTTGATGCTTTAATTTCCACATAAGCTTCCGCTTCCGCCTACTTGGTGAAGTACTCCGTGGCCATGAGTATAAATGATTTAGATTTTGTAAGGAGGTTTGAATCACTAAGAGGTCCAATAATATCGAAAGCCCACATGGAGAAAGGCCATGGGGAGGTCATAGTGTGGAGTGAAGAAGCAAGAGAATGAATCTTATCGGCATGCAGTTGGCACTTAAAACACCTTCAAACATAGATAGAACAGTCCTCTTCTAGAGTGGGCCAATAGAAACCTAGCCTAAGGATCTTCTTAGCTAACATCTGGCTACTGACATGATCCCCACAAACTCCTGAATGCGCCTCTTTCACGACCTTGCATGATTCATCATCGTCAAGACATCTAAGAAGAAGACTAGTGAGTCCTCTTCTATACAGCAAGCCCCCAACCAGAGTGTATCTTTGGGCGACTCTCCTGATTGCTTTCTTTTCTTCTGGTGTGGCCTCTTCGGGATAGGACTGATCCTGACAATATTTAGCGATCTCATAATACCATGGCTTCTCATCGTCCATCTATTCTTCTAAATCCAATAGCATAACCTCCTTGTTCTCAATGATTTCACCATCCTTAACCTTCTTGAGGACCTCTTCCTTAACACTAAGAAATGCAGGATTCTTGATAGCAGGAGTGAGACGCTTCTGAACTATAATAGAATGGAAGTCCCGCTCGGGGAGAAAAATCAAGGAGGAGGCAAGTGAAGCAAGGGCGTCAGCTAAGATGTTCTGACTACGAGGAACATGGATGAAGATCAGTTTGGTAAAGAGCTTGGCATAAGATGAAGCAAGTTCTTGGTAAGGTTTGAGTTTAGGATCGAGTGTACGACACTTGGTGAGCACTTGGCGAAGAATAAGCTGAATATCACCGATGATTCGCAACTGGGTGACACCAAATCGATGAGTGGTCTCATCTCCACCCAAAAGAGCCTCATACTCAGCTATATTATTGGTAACATGGAAGGCGAGCTGAGAGGCGAGTGGAATGGTGATACCCTCGGGTGTCAAGAGAACCATGCCGATTCCCCTACCATGAGAATTCAGAGCTCCATCAAAATGCAATGTCCACATGGGATCTAAAGGTTGATTTATGGAAATCAGTTCCTCATCTGGAAATTCTGAACGAACCGGGTCAAATCGGGGAAGAGGGTGGTGAGCGAGATGTTCTGCGATGGCATATCCTTTAATTGCCTTTTGCTGAATGTAAGTGATGTTGAACTGAGAAAGGAAGCTTTGCCATCATGTTTATCGATCGGTAAGAATGGATTTTTCGAGAAGAAACTTAATGGGATTCATGCGAGCAATAAGATGGACCTCGTGGGCTAAGAAATAATGCTTCAATTTTTGCACTACCCAGACTAAAGCTGCGTAGGTTTTCTCCATAATTATATATTCATGCTCACAGGGGTTGAGAAGCTTTGACAAGTAGTAGGCTGCCCTTTCTTATCTTCGTCATCACCTTGTGCCAAGACAGCACCTACTGAGTCATCCATGACTGAAACATAGAGAACGAGTGTTTTGCCTGAAATTGGAGGCCTCAGGACAGAAGGATTTGATAGATAATCCTTCAATCCATCAAAAGCCGCATGACACTTGTCATCCCAATTAAATTTGACTCCCGACTTGGTGAGCTCGTAGAACGGCTTACACCTTTGTGAATGTTGGGAGACAAATCGGTGGATAAATTGCAACCTCCCGATTAGTCCTTGAACTTCCTTCAAATTCCTGGGAGGAGGCATATCTCTTATGGCCTTCGCCATGTTGGGATCAATCTCAATACCCCTTTTACTAACAATGAATCCAAGCAATTTTCCCGATGAAACACCGAACATGCATTTCTTGGGGTTCATTTTCAATTGATATTTACGGGCTCTTTGCAGGACCTTGGCTAGAACCCCAGGATGCCTAATCATTGTCCTTGATTTTACTACCAAGTCATCAACATACACCTCTATATAAATGTGGATAATATCATGAAAAATAGCCATCATGGCCCTTTGGTAGGTGGCTCCGGCGTTCTTAAGTCCAAATGGCATGACCACATAGCAATACGTGCCCCAAGGTGTAGTGAAGGAGGTCTTTTCTTGATCTTCCTCAGCCAAGCAGATCTGATTGTAACCCGAAAAGCCATCCATAAAAGAGAGAGTCTCGAACCCTACCGTATTGTCGATCAGCATGTCTATGTGACGAAGGGGGAAATCATCTTTAGGACATGCACGGTTAAGGTCCCGAAAATCTATGCATATTCTGACTCTTCCATCTTTCTTCATAACCGGGACGATGTTAGCCACCAAGTTGGGATGGAGAACAACTTTAACAAATCTAGCCTTATGGAGCTTATCGACCCCTTCTTTCAATTTTAATGCCATATTCGGGTGAAACGTCTTAACCACTGCTTAACCGGGACAGACCCTGGCTTAAGTGTTAGGCAATGTTCGATGAGCGCAGGATCCAATCCCGGCATATCCTCATAACTCCACGCAAACGCGTCCCTATATTCTTGGAGAACCTGAATAAGTGCATCTTCTTCAGAAGGAGGCAAATTTTCACTGATGAGGACAATCCTAGGGTTTTCCTCGGTTCCCAGGTTGATTTCTTAGGTAGGTTTATCTACTGAGGCTGACGGCTCGTCGAATCTCTTCATACCACTAGCAAAAGCGTCGGCCTCGTCCTCATACTCGTCGTACTCTTCATCCCCTTCTTCAATAGGGTCTTCATCGTTCATGATTTTATAAACACCGAACCCTTCGTCTGAGGAACACACACCCTCACATTCCAAATCTGACAGAAAAATCAGACCCTCTATGAATTGGGGAATTTCTAAACATGTCTGGCATCTCCTGGCTAGCTCTCTTAAAAACCTACGGGGAATCTACTTACCCTTGGCTTTCTTAGTAGTAACTACCCCAGGACCCTTATTGCTAGAGGAGAAGAAGAACAACTAGCCTGATCATTAGACCCTAAAGAGGAGGAGGAAGAAAAAGGAGATACAAGAGGAGGTACAGAAGGGGACCCCTCATCGGAGGGGTAAAGAAAGTCCACTTACGGACCTTGAATGAGCGGCCCTTGGGTCGGGGCACACTCATGATCAAAATAGGATGTCTCTTCAACAGAGATGGAGGATTGGAAAGTTTGAATTTTGGCATTTTTTTTCATTTTCAAGGATGGCGATGGAATGAGAGGGAGGAGTAGATGATGGTGTTGAAATGGAGAGATTGGAAATGGATTGAATCAGAGATTGCCCGGGAGGTGGCGTGATGGAGCTGGGAAAATTACTCGATGAGCAAAAGAGGAATCGAGGGTCTTTGTAGAAAATTGGGGGATAACGTGATCAAGACTGCAGGTGATATAGGGATGTTGAAGGAAAGCAATTTATCAAACAAATGGATAGCAAGTGATGGATGCACAGAATTAAGGGCCAAGAGGCCGGCCCATAGCCTGTCTATAGTGAAGCCATCTTCAAACGGCACATCTGGCTCTCCCGTATCGGTGTAATTGCTAAGCAGCTGCCCCTTGTCAGTGATTACAACCGGCTTTTCTATCAACTCATGAATCAGCGGTGGCCATTCCGGATCAGTTGGCATGAATAGTCAGCTTAAAGCTATAGTGATGTCATTCATGTCAAACCATCTGTACCATTCACACTCGGGGTCATCCATCTTTCTTCTTTTGAACGGCCTTAGAGACTCCAAGGCTTTGTAAGTGACCAGAGGTGCTAAATGGCGAGCAAATTGGCGTGAATGCACATCTTGATGATCTAGCAATGAAGTACTCACTGTAGTCTGTTCATCTGCCTGTTGAGTGGGCCCCTTCACAAAGTGTGTATATAAAGACCATGTGAGCAGCCGTCTGTTTGTCTTGAGGGTGGAAGTTATTGTAGCCCATGGCTCTTCATTTTCCGCAGATTTCTCCTTGCCCGACCCTTTATATCCCAGACCGCCTCAAGGAATGAGCTTTTAACTCTTAATGGGCTTCAGTCTTCCTTGAAGGTTGACCCCCAAACCTTTGCCAGATCTATACCCCATTCCCATCAGAATGTTCCAGCCTGGGGTATTCATCATGTTCTTCTTTTTGTTATCATTTTGAGATAGAGGGGGTGCCGATGTTGACGCAGAAACCGCAACCTGTGGCCATAATAAATCATGCCGCGGGTCGGCACGATCTCACACAGATAACAAGGGCTTATTAGTCGGCCATATGGAGGGCACTGACTTAGCAGAGTGTATGTCAGCTGACGGCAAGATGGGCATGCTAGTAACTTTAATGACGCGCCCTTTATGTGGGAATTTTAAACATTGATGATTTGTAGAAGGTACGGTGTCAAGCTCTTGGATATATGGACGGCCCAGAATGCCATTGAAGGTCGGATCCATGTCTAAGATGTGGAAATCTGCTGAAATCGACACGGGGCCCAGCCCGACCTTCAAAGTGATCATGCTCATGGGTGACTTCTTCGTGTTATCATAAGCAGTGACTGTAATAGTGGACGGCCGTATTTCACTATCCGGAATGCCGCACATTTTCAAGGTGCTTGGAGGTAACACATTGATAGATGCGCCAGTATCCACCAAACATTGACTGATGGCCACTTTGTTAATATCAACAGTTATGCACAGAGCATATTTCCTAGCCGACTTTGGAGCCAGCTCATGTTCATGAAAGACAATAGTCGGTTGGTTACCTGTCGGAGTCAGGACTGAGGTAATTTGTTCAGCGGGAATGTCTTCATTGACCATCACCTTCTGTAGATACTCTTTTAAAGCTTGTTGGTGAATGGTGGATCTCTTAATTAACTCCAGAATTGAAATCCTAGCCGGGGTCTTGTCCAAATTCTTTAACAGGTCATATTGGGTGCCCGGTATGGATTCTTGTCCTTGCTCTTGCTCCCCTTGCCCCTGTACGGGCTCTTGCTCCCGTTGTGGAAACACACGGTGAAATATCCGTCCACTACGGAGCACCATAGTTTGTGAATCTTGTGCCTCTGTCGGGTTTTTGGTAGGCAGAGGATTGGCAGATATGGAAGGGACGCCGGGGTTGACAGGTGTTGGAGGTGGAGCGATCGAAGAGGGAACCTTTATGAGGGGCCTTGTCGGCTGAGGGTTAGCGACAGCTAGAGGGGTGGGTAGTGAAGGTCCAGTGGTAGGGGAACTGGAAGGGGCAGGGGGTGCCTGGGTGGTTGAAGGAGGTGTAGGTCGAATGAGGAGGGGCCTATGTGGAGGTGAGGGATTTACGGGAAGTATAGCAGAGGTTGGTGCAGGTCAGATTAAGGGAGTCCTTGCCAGCGATGGGTTGATGGTAGCGGGAGGCGGAACGGGTGCTAGTGAGGGGCGAGCGAGGAGTGTCCTAGATGGCAAAGGTTTTGTGGAAGGAGGAGGGGTTTGTTGTGATACGGGAGAAGGTGGAAGGTGAATAAGGAGAGGCCTGGTTGGCAAGGGGTTGGTGATGGTGGAGGGAACTTGGTTAGTGGTGCCTAAGAGTGGTCGTGAAGGATGAGGGAAAGGTGTTGGTTGGCGGGTTGTTCTTAGCAAACGTGGTGGCTAATTTGAAGTTTAGTTTAAAGCCCCGATAGAGGCATTTTCTTCATTCCATCTTTGCCCTCTCTTCACTTCATGGAAGGAGATGATAGGGTTTACTTATTGATTTGGTGGGTGCTCCGGTAGCAGATTATGGACAATCCCCATATCTAGTTGTTGCGCAGGAGCTTATTGCGGAGGAGGAGGTTGCTGAGATTGCTACTGAGGTGGCTATTGAACTTGCTGCTGTTGAGGAGGTCTTCGTGCTTTCAGAGTTGCAATGAACTGCCTCATCTCATCCCAATTTATACCGCCTTGGTCATTCAGATCATATATATAATCCTTGAAGTGAAAGCAGTGATCCATGTTGTGACCTGGCTGCCGATGGAAGACACAGTACTGAGAGGTATCCGCATTGGGAGGACAGGCCGTCCTTTCTTTTGGCAAGGTGGGCAAGTTGGTGGCCATAAGGGCATTAAATATATCGGGAAGGCTCTCGGGTAAGGGAAGATATTGGGCTCTTTTGGGGCCCATGGGTCTTCTTGGCTATTGAGGGTCATAGTTGGGGGGAGGTGGCACCTGATGGTATTGATGGGGAACTTGTGGGATTTGTGGCATATCTTGGTTTTGTGGAGGTGGCCGGAACGTCTGGAGAGGGTTGTTGGCTTGGAGAGGAGCTTGGTTGAGGAAGGAGGGCTATTGTGGTTGTTGTTGTTGTGGTTGTGAGGATCTCGGGTTGGAAGAATTGCGAAAAGGTCCGGGATAGCCAACTGCGCCCACTTTCTCATTTTTAATGATGCCCTCAGTTGTTCCACCATTGGTATTGACATTATTGCTCTTCCTCACCACTCTTGGCCTTTGTTCAAACATACCCATGATGGGGGAGTCTTTCATTTGGGTTTAAATATATCTAGCCCTTTCATATAGTTCCTGATGGAGGCATCACCGTGACTCCCTTTGGTTCGGGTCTTCTTCACACTCCGGTGTCATTTGAGCTCGGGCCTCTCTCTATAAAGGCCCAATTATCCATTTTGTGCTTTCTATTTGAGTCATTTGATGTATTTTCCATTTTATTTGAGTCATGTCCCTAGGTCTTTTGCTTATTCCCCTAAGTTTGTGTGTCATTAGGCTCATTAGATTAGTTTTGGGCCCAATTCATTGGGCTAGGCCCATGGGCACCCCCCCTTTCCTTGGTTATTTGTCATTGAGTCAAATGTCAGGGTCTTTTTGTAAAATGTGGGTTGCCTATATATAGGACCCCATTCCCCTCATTTTGAATTAATGAATGAATGAAGAATTGTCCTTTGAGAGTCCAAATTTCATAGTCCTAGTGGAGTGAATCCAATAGTGGGTGAGAAACCCTAGGGGAGAAAATCCCCACCCAACCTTCTCGCTCTCTCTCTCTCTCTCTAAGGGGTTCGCCCACTACTCTCTCTCCTCCTCTTCCCAACCACCTCTCTCCCACCTACTCCATTAAGACCACTCCCCTTCCCCACAACCCTCTTTACTCCACCCCCCTAGTTCCAAGGGAGAACCCCCCAATCCCCACTCCACCCTCCAACCACCAACCACCCCATCCCTTTCCCAAATACTTATCCCTCTCCCCCATGCAACCCTTCACCTCCCTAGGCCTTTTGAATTCGAAATTTCTCTTCCCTCCCTAGCCCAAGGGCGCCCAACTCCCCTCCCCCTTAGAGCAGGTCGCCCCCCTCTCCCCTTCCCTCCATTCTATCTACCTTGAGCATCTCCCCCATCCCTCACTCTCCCTCCACCTTTGAAAGACCCACAAGCACCTGCTCCCTCCCCCTTCTACAGCTTCCCCACCACCCCTAGCCTCCCTCAACACCTTCCCCACACTTCCCTTCCACCATTCTTCACCTCCCCTTCACCATTCAACCACTTCTTGTTCTCATTTCGTGGTCATTTGGGATCTACATCGGTGAACCAGCTCTCAGCTGAAGACCTACAGAAGATCAGCACATTGCAGAGGCGACCACGGCTTCCTCCAGACATTCCTAAAGGCTCAAGAGGCACCATTGGAAGTGTCTCCTAGTTGACTTCGCAACGGCGGTGGTCTCATCACATTCTGAGTTCAGGGTCGTCCTGAGCAGTCGATCTTCCCCGACTGCGCATCTCCTCCCTGAAGAGCAACCTGAAGCTGACTCCTAAAGATACCACGACCACTCTCTTGAAGATCTGGAGGCGAGGGTTGGCCGGGAGCTTCTTCGACAAGTCTACTTCCAGAATCAAGAAGCGGAGCTCTGTTTGGCGCCCAGAATCAAGCGTTCTCATTTTTTTCCTCCTGGTGTGCGGTTCTGCTTCCTATTAGTCTGCTCCAACCCCCTCTCATTGTTCGAGTTCTACTGGTCTACTCCGAGAACGTTTGGCATCCCCGTTGGTCTTGCTTCGAAGATGACTCATCGACGGTTCCAACGACTCTGGCGGTGCCTGATTCTGAGCTTTGGAGCGCTTGTGACAACCTCTTCTACCTGCTGTTGTGAACCTGAAGCAGTCAGAACTGAAGACCTGCCACCTTGTTCGAGCCTCTACCCCGACCAGCACCGATGACCAAAGAAATCAAAAAAATTCAGGCGTCATCCCGACCCAGCTACGAAGAATCTCCAACTAGTTTTGTCATCAACAAAAATCTGGAGTGGTCGCAGCTTCAAGATATCCAACTGTCTGTCCTGAAGCACAGGAAGCAGACAGAATCGGCATCAGCTTCCTTGTTAGCGTCTAGCTCGGTTTCGCCCCTCCCCGCTTGGCCGGCTGAAGGCCCCTCCCTGTGTGGAGGTAGTTTTAGATGTAATAACAATTTGTCCCCATCCCAAGGTCCCCCTCCTGCGAGAGGTGTAGTGCTATAACACTTTAAACAGGTCAAGCTTATCCGGCGCGGCGTGTGGGGAACCCACGTCTCCCCGCTCGCCCACGTCTCCGAGCGGGACCGGTTTCTTCAAACCGGTCGAGTAAGTGCTCCAACCTAGCTCTAATTTTGTGCTTGTTCTTTCAATATTAGTTCATAGTTCCGCTGGCCGTGAGAGTGAGAGCTCGATCCTTAAGCTCCATTGCTTCAAGCGATCACCGTGGGAGAGGAGTGTACCCGTGCCCTTGGCACAACATCGGTTCCCTTGAATTGGGCAGCCGTACCCTTGGGGGAACATCCTTGTCCTTTCTGGCCCTCTACCAGCAAGGGCCCAGCCCTCACATCCTCCACTTGGCATTGCCAAGTTACCCCGGGTCTTGGTGAGCATCTGGTGAGCGATCGCCGTTATCGGTCTGTTTTGAATGCTAATTGTGCTTGCTTGGTAAGTCCTAGGTTGTGTCACATCAATTGGTATCAGAGCAAGTCATTGACTTATCTCTATCAAGTCTAAGTCCTAGGGCCTTTTACATTGTGTGTCCATCCTTCATTTCATTCCGTTGCATGTCCACCCGTAGTGGCGCCATTTACCGACCCGACCCATCGTCTTCGGTCCCCCCCATGGATCCCAATCCCCAACTCAACCAAGATTCCCCTAGGGAGGAACCCCAAGACCAAATGAACCGGGTGGATGCCGTCCTTACAAACATTCTTGCCCAACTTGAGTCCCTTTCCACTCGGCTTGCTCGGCTAGAAGAACATGAGTTCCCCCCAAGGAACAATGAACCAAGAGCCCACCCTCCACATGTTGAACTTCATAGGGATGAATTCCACCCAAGGAACAATGACACAAGAGCCCACCCTCCACATGTTGACCCTCATAGGGATGAGTTCCACCCAAGGAACAATGAACCAAGAATCCACCCTCCACATGTTGAATTTCATAGGAATGAGGTCCACCAAAGGAACAATGACCCAAGAGCCCACCCTCCACATGTTGAACCTCATAGGGATGAGTTCCACCCAAGGAACAATGGACCAAGAGCCCACCCTCCACATGCTGAAATTAATTTTGACCCATACCATGATTATGAGAGGCCTCGCCACCATCAAAATCATGAAAGGCGTCCATGGGACGACCCGGATGACCCTCTCTTAAGGATGATTAAGGTAGAGGCCCCAAACTTTGATGGTTCCCATGAACCAAGTGTCTACTTAGAGTGGGAAACTGCCATGGACTAATATTTCGAATGGTACCCTATGCCCGATCAAAGGAGGGTAAGATTGACCAAAATGCATCTCACCAAATTAGCCAAAACTTATTAGCTAAACCAAGAATGATTAAGAAGGATTAGGCGGGAAGAGCCTATTGACACTTGGGAGGGTATGAAGAACCAACTTAGAAATAAATACCTACCCCAATCCTACCACCAAATGCTCTTAGATGAATGGCAAAGTCTCACCCAAGAAGGGAAGACCGTGGTTGAATACATTGAGAAATTTGACTCCTATCTTTTAAAGTGTGGAGTTCATGAGGACCCGGCCGTCACCTTGTCCCGCTTTAGAAATGGACTCCAAAGTCACATCAAGAGAGAACTTTTCATGAGAGATGTTGACAACCTTGAGCTAGCCTACCAAATAGCTAGGGATGTTGAGAGATTCTCTAGGATCCCTCGGTTTGCTACTCCCCGATCGGCCGATCCTAAAAGCATGGGGTCACGAACCATTCCTACCACCTCCATGAAGGCCCCTAGCACAAGTGGAAATATCCCATTACGGCCTTACAACCCCCCTCACACCATCACTCCAACCAAGCCTGCCCCTAGCCATCCTCCTTCACGGAGGGAAGAGAATCCCAAGGGCCCAAATGTAGGAGGAACTACCCCGGGTAGTGGGCGTCAACAATGCTATAGATGTTAAGGGTTTGGCCACTTTGCGGGGCAATGCCCATCCAAAGGGTTGTCTAGCTTACTTATTGAGAAAGAAGCTCCCCCACCCCAAGAGGAACTTGAGAGTATGGTTGAGGTCCATGAAGCTTCACTAGATTGGGAAGAAGAGTATGAGGCCCAATACCATGAGTCGGGTATAAACTACACCACCCCATCTACCGACTCCCATCTAGGAGTAATTAGATGCACCCTCACCAAGCCCCAAGAGGAGGACTGGCGACGAACTTCAATCTTCCACACCTTTGTTAAGATAGGGGGCCATGTGAGAAAAGTGATCTTAGATAATGGGAGTTGTGTCAATGTCGTGTCCCTCGACACCGTTAAGCTCCTTGGGCTTACCATTACTCCTCACCCTAGCCCATACCGGGTCTCTTGGATCAACAACAATTCCATCCCGGTCAACACTCGCTACCTTGTGCCCCTCACCTTTTCTTCCTACCATGGCCAAATATGGTGTGATGTTATCCCCATGGAAGTAGGTAGCATCCTACTAGGGAGACCGTGGCTTTATGATGTGGATGCCACTATTTTGGGTAAGACCAACACATGCACCTTTGAGCATGAGGGAAAGAGCATCCGTCTTAATCCCTCCCCACCACGTTCCTTTCCTAAGAAAAGCCCACCCCCTCATGGTGAACACTCCACCAAATCTCAAGTCATGGGGAACTCCACCCCACCAACCCAACCTCTCTCCCAAAACCCCAAACAAGATAAGACTTTGGGAATGACTAAGGGTCTTCACCTCCTCACCAAAAGAGAGCTTGAGGAGGAGATAGCTCAAGGGACACCTCTATGTGCGGTAGTCATTTACCTAGGAGAGCCCACCCCCTCCAACCCCCATCCCATAGAAGTCTGGCATCTCCTAGAAGAATTCCATGATGTGTTTCCGGAAGAACTCCCGGACCAACTCCCTCCCATGCGTGATGTGTAACACGCAATTGATTTAGTTTCGGGAGCCACCCTTCCCAACCTTCCTCATTACCGCCTCAACCCCACGGAACATGCCGAACTTCGGAGGCAAATAGAGGAACTCATTAGGAAGGGCTTCATCCGCATTAGCAAAAGCCCATGTGCCGTACCGGCCCTTCTCACTCCCAAGAAGGATGGATCATGGCGGATGTGTGTGGATAGTCGGGCCATTAATAAGATCACCGTCAAGTATAGGTTCCCTATCCCTAGGCTTGATGACATGCTAGACATGCTAGCGGGAGCTACTATCTTCTCCAAGATTGATCTTAAGAGTGGCTACCACCAAGTTAGAATTAGGCCCGGAGATGAGTGGAAAATGGCCTTCAAGACCAAGGATGGCTTGTATGAATAGTTGGTCATGCCTTTTGGGCTCTCAAATGCCCCAAGTACTTTCATGCGTCTCATTGGGATCTTTCTAGTGGTCTACTTTGATGACATCCTCATATATAGTCAATCCCAAGAGGCCCACCTTGATCACCTTAGGCAAGTTTGCACCGTCCTACGACATGAGAGCCTATTTGCCAACTGAGGCAAGTGTCACTTCTTGACCACATCCATCACTTTCCTAATATTTGTGGTATCCACCAAAGGTCTCTCCATAGACCCCGAGAAGATCCAAGCTATTCTAGATTGGCCGGAACCCTACACTCTTCATGAGGTCTGAAGTTTTCATGGGTTGGCCACCTTCTATAGAAGGTTTATTGGGGAATTTAGCACTATCACTACCCCTATCACCGATTGTCTCAATAAGGGGACTTTTGTGTGGACCAAATCAGCCTCTAAAGCCTTCCAAGAACTTAAGGAGAAGATGACCCAAGCCTCGGTCCTATGCTTACCCGATTTCTCCAAAGTCTTTGAAGTCACATGCGACGCATCCGGGATAGGAATAGGAGGGATTCTTAGCCAAGAGGGACACCCGGTAGTCTTCTTCAGTGAGAAGTTATGTGATGCTAGCATAAGATACTCCACTTATGACAAAGAGTTCTATGCCGTGGTTTTGTCCCTCCGACATTGGAGGCACTACTTGTTGCCCAAAGAGTTTGTCATCTTTTCTGACCATGAGGCCCTCAAATACCTCAACTCCCAACAAAAGCTGAATGCCCGCCATGGCCGATGGGTTGAGTTCATCCAATCCTACACTTTTGTTATCAAACACAAAGCGGGAAGTGATAATCGAGCGGCGGATGCCCTTAGTAGGAGAGTCTCTTTGTTATCCACTATCCAAGTGGAAGTGACCAGATTTGATAGGCTCAAGGATGAGTACTCTGGCTGCCCCGACTTTGGGCACATCTATACCACCTTGACCACCCATTCTAGCAAGGAACATGAGGGATTTGTCTTAGAGGATGGGTTTCTCTTCAAGGGACCAAAGCTTTGCATTCCACGGACCTCACTCCGTGATTTCTTGGTTTGGGAATTACATGTAGGAGGATTAGCTGGTCATTTTGGGGTTCACAAAATCATTGCTCTAGTTGAGGGTCAATTTTATTGGCCAAGTCTCAAAAGAGACGTAGGCAAGATAGTAGGTCAATGCCACACATGTGCTTCGGCCAAACAGGTGAAGCAAAACACTGGCCTATATACTCCACTCCCCATCCCCGACCGTCCATGGCAAGACTTAAGCATGGACTTTGTGCTAGGGCTACCCAAGACTCAAAGAAAGCATGACTCAATCTATGTGGTAGTTGACATATTTTCTAAGATGGCCCACTTTATCCCATGTTCCAAAACCTCCGATGCTTCCCATGTTACCCGATTGTTCTTTGATGAGGTTGTTCGTCTCCATGGGTTACCCAAGACCATAGTCTCTGATAGGGATGTCAAGTTCACTAGCTATTTTTGGAAGACTCTTTGGCACTTGATGGGTACCCTCCTAAAATTCTCCACAGCCTACCACCCTCAAACTGATGGCCAAACCGAAGTTGTCAATCGGAGACTAGGGAACCTTCTTAGGTGTCTTGTTGAGGATCGTCCCGGGACTTGGGTTCTCATCTTACCATAGGCCGAATTTTCATATAACAACTCCATCAATAAGTCCTTAGGGATGAGTCCATTCGAAGCTGTGCATGGGTACAAACCAAGAAAACCTTCCGATCTCATTCCCCTTCCCCCGCATGCTAGAGTGTCCATTTCAACCGAGTCTTTTGCACAACATATTAGAGATCTGCATGAAGAGATCCGCAAGCACATCAGCAAAAAGAATGAGACTTATAAAAGGTTGGCCGACTCTCATCGGCGTCACCAAGAATTCCATGAGGGTGATATTGTGATGGTAAGGACAGAGAGGCTCTCCCCGGGAGCCATCTCCAAATTGAGGCCACGTGGGGCTGGTCCCTTCCAGGTCCTGAGGCGCATTAGCGCTAATGCCTATGAGTTAGATCTCCCCGAGGAGTATGGAGTAAGTCCCACATTCAATGTAGCCGACCTAGTGCCATATAAGGGACCCACTGTGGTACCCAGTGAGGATATTGAGCCTATTCCTTCCGTTGAGAGAGCACCCACCCGTGAGGAGAGACCACCAGCCAAGAGAGCCCAGCGTGAGCGCATTGAACGAATATTGGATGAACAGGTCACTACCACCCGGAGCAAGGTATACGAGCGCTATCTCGTCAGGTGGAAGGATCGGCCTCCTTCGGAGGATTCGTGGGTGAGTCGGGAGGATCTCCAGCAGCTGGATCCCGACCTTCTCGAGCAGTATCACAGCCAGATAGACCCCTACTCGACAGAGTCAAGCTCTTCACAGCCCAGGGGATTTGATGGAGGCATCACCCGTGACTCCCTTTGGCTCGGGTCTTCTTCATACTCCGGTGTCATTTGAGCTCGGGCCTCTCTCTATAAAGGCCCGATTATCCATTTTTTGCTTTCTATTTGAGTCATTTGATGTATTTTCCATTTTATTTGAGTCATGTCCCTAGGTCTTTTGCTTATTCCCCTAAGTTTGTGTGTCATTAGGCTCATTAGATTAGTTTTGGGCCCAATTCATTGGGCTAGGCCCATGGGCCCCCCCCCTTTCCTTGGTTATTTGTCATTGAGTCAAATGTCAGGGTCTTTTTGTAAAATGTGGGTTGCCTATATATAGGACCCCATTCCCCTCATTTTGAATTAATGAATGAATGAAGAATTGTCCTTTGAGAGTCCAAATTTCATAGTCCTAGTGGAGTGAATCCAATAGTGGGTGAGAAACCCTAGGGGAGAGAATCCCCACCCAACCTTCTCTCTCTCTCTCTCTCTAAGGGGTTCGCCCCCTACTCTCTCTCCTCCTCTTCCCAACCACCTCTCTCCCACCTACCCCATTAAGACCACTCCCCTTCCCCACAACCCTCTTTACTCCACCCCCCCTAGTTCCAAGGGAGAACCCCCCAATCCCCACTCCACCCTCCAACCACCAACCACCCCATCCCTTTCCCAAATACTTTTCCCTCTCCCCCATGCAACCCTTCACCTCCCTAGGCCTTTTGAATTCGAAATTTCTCTTCCCTCCCCAGCCCAAGGGCGCCCAACTTCCCTCCCCCTTAGAGCAGGTCGCCCCCCTCTCCCCTTCCCTCCATTCTATTTACCTTGAGCATCTCCCCCATCCCTCACTCTCCCTCCACCTTTGAGAGACACACAAGCACCTGCTCCCTCCCCCTTCTACAGCTTCCCCACCACCCCTAGCCTCCCTCAACACCTTCCTCACACTTCCCTTCCACCATTCTTCACCTCCCCTTCACCATTTAACCACTTCTTCTTCTCATTTCGTGGTCATTTGGGATCTACATCGGCGAACTAGTTCTTAGCTGAAGACCTACAGAAGATCAGCAGCTTGCAGAGGTGACCACGGCTTCCTCCAGAAGTTCCTAAAGGCTCAAGAGACACCATTGGAAGTGTCTCCCAATCGACTTCGTAACGGCAGTGGTATCATCACGTTCTGAGTTCGGGGCCGTCCTGAGCAGTCGATCTTCCCCGACTGCGCATCTCCTCCCTGAAGAGCAACCTGAAGCTGACTCCTGAAGCTACCACAACCACTCTCTTGAAGATCTGGAGGCGAGGCTTGGCCGGGAGATTCTTCGACAAGTCTACTTCCAGAATCAAGAAGCGGAGCTCTGTTTGGCGTAGGGAATCAAGAGTTCTCATTTTCTTCCTCCTGGTGCGCGGTTCTGCTTCCTATCAGTCTGCTACGACCCCCTCCCATTGTTTAAGTTCTACCGGGCTACTCCAATAGTTTTTGGCATCCCCGTTGGTCTCGCTTCGAAGAGGACTCATCGACGGTTGCAACGACTCTAGCGGTGCCTGATTCTGAGCTCTGGAGCGCTTGTGGCAACCTCTTCTTCCTGCTGTTGTGAACCTGAAGCAGTCAGAACTGAAGACCTGCCACCCTGTTTAAGCCTCTAACCCGACCAGCACCGGTGGCCAAAGAAATCAAAAAAATTCAGGCGTCATCCCGACCCAGCTACGAAGAATCTCCAACTAGTTTCGTCATCAACAAAAATCCGGAGTGGTCGTAGCGTCAAGATATCCAACTGTCTATCCTGAAGCACAAGAAGCAGATAGAATCGGCATCGGCTTCCTTGTTAGCGTCTAGCTCGGTTTCGCCCCTCCCCGCTTGGCCGGCTGAAGGCCCCTCCCTGTGTGGAGGTAGTTTTGGATGTAATAACAATTTGTCCCCACCCCAAGGTCCCCCTCCTGCGAGAGGTGTAGTGCTGTAACACTTTAAACAGGTCAAGCTTCTCTGGCACGGCGTGTGGGGAACCCACGCCTCCCCGCTCGCCCACGTCTCCGAGCGGGACCGATTTCTTCAAACCGGTCGAGTAGGTGCTCTAACCTAGCTCTAATTTTGTGCTTGTTCTTTCAATATTAGTTCATAGTTCCGTTGGCCGTGAGAGTGAGAGCTCGATCCTTAAGCTCCATTGCTTCAAGCGATCACTGTGGGAGAGGAGTGTACCCGTGCCCTTGGCACAACGTCGGTTCCCTTGAATTGGGCAGCCATACCCTTGGGGGAACATCCTTGGCCTTGCTGGCCCTCTACCAGCAAGGGTCCAGCCCTCACATCCTCCACTTGGCATTGCCTAGTTCATAGTTCCGCTGGCCGTGAGAGTGAGAGCTCGATCCTTAAGCTCCATTGCTTCAAGCGATCACCGTGGGAGAGGAGTGTACCCGTGCCCTTGGCACAACGTCGGTTCCCTTGAATTGGGCAGCCATACCCTTGGGGGAACATCCTTGGCCTTGATGGCCCTCTACCAGCAAGGGCCCTGCCCTCACATCCTCCACTTGGCATTGCCAAGTTACCTCGGGTCTTGGTGAGCATCGGGTGAGCGGTCACCATTATCAGTCCGTTTTGAATGCTAATTGTGCTTGCTTGGTAAGTCCTAGGTTGTGTCACATCAGTTCCTCCATCGTGCTGAGTTTATTCATGGCCAAAATATGTCGGAACTGCGGGGTTGCATTTGAGACTATCATCTTTACTTGTTCTGACTCGGACAGAGTGTCTTTTAACTTCTCGGCCATCGACCTCCAACGGTCAGCAAACTGGGCAAAGTCTTCTTCTGGTTTCATCTTTTCAGCTACAAGATCGGTGATAGGCAAAGACGGACCCACACGGTCTTTATACTTTTGTAAGAATTTCCTCTGAACAATATCAAAATCTCTGGCTTCAGCGGGCTCCAGGGAGTAAAACCATTCGAGGGCCGGACCATCGAGAGACCTTCTAAACAGATAGGCCAAAGAGGTCTTATTATCCTGCCAGAAGGATGCCTCGTACATGAAATCTTTCAAATGGATGAATGGGTTGCCCGTTCCATTGTAGCGCCTGAAGTTAGGCATCTCCGACGGAGGTAAGTGAAAAACTGTAAGAGTAGGGAGAGTAACCTCTAGAGCATTCTTGGGGGCTGTGACCTTCTTAAGTTGCTCCTCCATACTAGCAATCTTTTGGAGGAGGAGAGTATTGGTGTCAGACTCGGCTGTGGCCGGATTAGTAGGGAACGGGTTTGGCGTAGGCCTTCTTAAAAATTGAGGAGGTGGTGGACGTTGCGGCCTGATAGCAGAATGACTCGCCAGCTGGGCGGGTGCAGCAACAACAGGAGTTCGTGGACAAGATAGAATTTGTTGTGTAATCGCTTGGTCATTAGGTGTATTACTTTGAAGGCCACCCGTGGCCTGAGGGGGGTTAGAAGAAGAAGAAGGGACATACTTCCCTTTGAGAGCGGCCTGAACCGCTTGGCGTTGAACATCATCTAATTGGGATAAAGCGGTGATAAGATCATTCAAGCTAAATGACGGGGAAGCTTCCCCGGGAGTGGTTTGAGTGACGGGTTGAGCTTGAGAGGAAGGCTCAACCACTTGAGTGGTGGTGTCTACCACATAGACTTGGGGGTATTGAGAATGGGAGGGAGCATAGTTCCCCTCATGCTGAACGAAGCCTTGAGGAAGGGTCTCATATTAGATGAGTCCCTGAGGTGGGACCTCATAGGATTGGTCAAGTTGACCTTCCTCATAATCATCATAAGAATACTCATAATTAGCTATGTTGACAATTCTACCTGACCGAAGCATCATGGTTGTTATAAAGGATTATTTGAAGCAAACAAATATGGATAGCAAATAAGCACTTAGGTAGGTTGTCAACCGAGTTGTGATGATTGCGTAAAATTTTAGAGTTCTTTGGAGATTTAGCCAAGGTAGATTTTATGAAAAAGTTCTCTCTCTCTTCAATGTGGATTCTAGTTGCAATTTGGGTGTAAACTCCGGGTCAACTAGGTTCTTTCTCTCTCTTCACAAGCTTATGGGTTAGCTAAGCTCCGGGGTACTTCAAAAGGTACAACCAGCCCGGCATCCGTGAGGGAATCCACAGGTGCGGGGACTTGTGGAGACCTTGGTTAGAGAATTTTCAATCTAAAGAGACGGAATGCTCAATGGAGGGTCCTTCCCTTCCCAAGAAAGTGTAGGAAATCCTAAAGGTGTAGAGAGAGGAGGTCTCTCAACCAAATGTCCTAATGGAGGTATGGATCCACAGCAATATAAATAAGATCAATAATCAAATCACACAAATCAATCAAGCAGCAGAGCAAGCGGTTCTGTAAACAGAAGGAAACGGCGGCCAGGCACTAGTCGCTGTATCAGAAAAGTAGCGACTGCTTGACAGTCGCTTATTCCGTATAGCACCTCTGTGAAGAGGCGCTGTAATCCAGTGAGCAGTGGCAGTAAAATAGTAATGGCCAGGAACCAGCGACTCAGAGTAAGCCACGGAATCTGAATAACGCCTCTGTAGAGGGGCGCCTAATGTAGAATTTAGAGAATTTCTTTAAAATAGCAACAATATTGGTCAGGGATCGACGGCTTGGAGTTAGTCGTTGTATCTCGAATAACGCCTCTGTGGAAGGGCGCTCAATGTAGAAGATAGAAAATAATGATGAAAATAAATGAATGAGTGCCTCCGTGGGAGGTCGTTGATAAAAAATAGCGGCTGCCTGAGCAGTCGCTAATTCTTTTTTTCTTTTAAATGCTATGGACAGTCCAGAAAACTGGCAGATCAAGTGGTAATGTGCCCGTAGTGCACAATAGGAGTAATCTGTGCTACGTGGAGCACAAAGGAGAGGCACACATGGGTGCCTAAGAGGAGGGGCACACGTGGGTGCCGAAGGAGGGGTAATCAAAATAAAAACATCAAGGGTCCCACCATGATCGCCAATTTGTGAACGTGTCACATAGACATTCAAAGAAAAATTAATTTAAATAGATGAGAAAACCGATTGTTACTAAGCATGGAGATGACTAAAAGACTAAAGGGGAAGGGAGCATGAGATGCTACTCTAGGAGTGTGATCGCCAGAGGGGTTACCTCAAAAGAATGATAGGATCGTGAAGAATACCTTGTAAGCGGGGTGTGGTGTGAATTCACTTCCTCCTTCTACCGGCCGGCCGACGAAGGGGGTCTTTATCTTGATTACCTTTGAAAATAAAAAACAAGCAAAGACAAACAAGGAAATATGGATCAGAAACCCAAGTGCAGTATCAATGCTTTAGAGAAGTTAATTTATGCAAATCGGGCATGAACACACCTTGTGTGTTTGTTTTAAACCTCCAAGAGGAGCAAAGGAGGGAGGTGTGCATGCAAACAAATTAACAAGTAATATGCCAAGGTAGATTAATCCGACATGGCGGAGATTGCCAATATGCAAACTAAACAAGCAGTAAAAATAGAAGATGAAGAGGGTGGCCTCTTCTGTGCCTGTGAGCAGAAGAGGAAGATAGCTTCGGCAAGACACCACAGTAGCGATAGTGGTACAACAGCAAGGGGAAGGTGGCAGTAAGAATAAGAATCACAACAGGGTAGAAGAAACACGCGGTGGCCTCTCTCTCTTATTCTGTGCTTCAAAACAGAGACTGCCAAAGGAATATCCGCCGAAGAACTCCCACGGGGATGAATTGGAGGCTATTTATAGACCAAAAGATCCAGGTTCTAATAGGATTAAAATAAGGACAAGAATCCCAGGTTATGGATCTTCCTTACGGAGAAAGACAGGGAGCCAAAAATGACAGGGACTCCACACAGAGAAGGCCGGGAATGAAACGGAGACGGGATAGAAATGGTGACCAAGAAACAGTCGTCTTTAAAAATCGTGCCCGCTCCGAAGGTCATTATTTCTTGGATATTTTGTAGAAGCACCAGACTTTCCATAATAAGAAACAGCACCTTCTCAGGATAGCGTTGATTAAATAACGCCTGTACACAATGGCATTTTTATTTTCAGAAATAACACCGCAATGTAGGTCGCCATTTCCTAATAAGCGTTAAGACCTCCCCATTAAGCCATTAATGAAGTCAGCTTCGGGGCATTACATATTGACATGAAATATACTCACCGTAGCATCAATTTTGGCGTGTCTACACTGTCCCAGAGTCGGAGAATGCAACGGTTCACCCTGCATAGAGTTCCGAAGGCTCGTCAGGGAACAACACACGTAAACCACGAAACGCTCTCCGGGACCCACAAAAGTGATCCAAAACCCACAGATCCTGATCCGATAAATATCTGAAAAACCAGAGGCATTACACTACTACAGCTAATTCGTGGTCATGCACTGGGTAGTTTTCTTCATGCTTTTTCAATTGCCGGGAAGAATATGCAATTACCTTCCCTTGTTGCATTAACACACAATCGAGTCCGACGCCTGATGCATCGGTATATACCTCAAATTTCTCCCCTTCAATTGCCAAGGCTAAAACCGAGGCAGTGGTCAAACGATCTTTCAGAGTTTAGAAGCTTTCTTCACAATCTTTGATCCACACATAAAGATTCTCCCTTCTTGTCAACCTTGTAAGTGGAACAATAATTTTGGAGAAATCCTTAATGAATCGTCGGTAGTAACCAGCCAGACCCAGAAAACTATAGATTTCGATAGCATTAACGGGTCTTTCCTAATTCTTCACCGCTTCGACTTTAGATGGATCAACAAAAATCCATTTCTTTGAAATTATATGCCCCAAGAATGATACTTCTTCAAGCCAGAAATCACATTTGTTGAATTTTGCATATAATTGATTGTCCCTCAATAATTGTAATGCAATCTTCAAGTGCCCTTCATGTTCTTCCTCAATCTTGGAGTATATCAAAATATCATCAATGAATACCACAATAAATTGATCTAGATGAGGCCTGAAAATGCTGTTCATCAACTGCGTAAAGGCTGCAGGGGCATTTGTTAGTCCGAAAGGCATAATAGTAAATTCATAATGCCTATACCTACTCCTGAATGCTGTTTTGAAAATATCATCTTCTTTAATCCTCAATTGGTGATATCCAGACATGAGATATACCTTTAAAAATATTGAGCTCCTGAAATATGATCAAATAATTCATTAATCCTCAGCAGCGGGTACTTGTTGTTGATGTAAGTTGGTTTAATTACCGATAATCTATGCACAGCCTCATAGATCCATCCTTCTTCTTGACAAATAGGACGGATGCTCCTCACGGGGAAGTACTTGGCATAATGAATCATTTCTTCAATAGCTCCATTGTAGCACCCTTAAGTCTTTTGGGAATTTTACAAGGATTAAATAGAATTATTAAGTATTTAAAAAGGCTTAATAATGAATTCTGAGTTAATTAATTTAATTTCAAGGCCCAATTATTAACTAATGATTAGGCCCACTTAAATAAGGACTTAAAACCCAAAATTTGGCATTTTGGCCCAAGCCTAAAACCTAGAAATGTACAAGGGATTAATTCCCTAATTATAGTAGATAAATAGGGGTAATTAGAGTTTGAATTTAAATAGAATACAAAATTCAGAAGCCCGGTGATGGGGACATCAAAGCAAGAGCACCAACATTTTATTTTGCATTTATGTCCTTTAGTTTATTTTTATATCCTTGGGAAAGCATATGTGCAATTGTAAGGCTTTATAAGCCAAAGTGTCATTCCCTAGGGTTCTTTGGGTTTATGTGCAAAATGTCAGTAGGTCCAGCAAGGGGGCCCTCACTCCTTCCTCATTGGTCCAAGTGGCACCATTTGGGTCAATGTGGGGCTGGTCAAAGTCCTAGGTGGCCTTCAAGATGCTTGGACTTTCAAAGGGAGACAATTGGACTAAAAAGTCCAAAATGGAAGCCACTTGGTCAAGGGGGTGCCCCCCCTTAATGATATTATAATGTGGTTCCAAACAACATGGGATAAATAATTAGGAACTCCCTCTTTTACCCCTCCTAATTCTAGATCTATTTGAGTCTTTTTACATTTATTATAAATAGCTTGTATTTCACAATTATTAGAATTAATGAAGTGAAAATTTTGAAAATTGGTTGGAATCCCCCCCTTGGAGGGTGCGCCCCTCTCTCCTCTCTCCCTTTGGTTCTTATTCTTCCTCCAACAATCCAGGGTGTGAGACCCTTTCTACCTCCTCCTCTGATCCTCTGAATTCTATTTCTGCCGCCGCCGCCATCGCGCCGCCGTCTTCATCGCCGGAGTTCTATCTACATCAGGATAGATCCTCAAAGGTCGAATTTTAGCTCTCCATCAGGAGCTCAGATCGAGTCCAAACTTGGAGGGTGAGTCATCCACGTCCACCCCAGTCTCCACAAAACAAATCCAGTCATTTACCCATCATTAAATATTTATCCATTTTCATGTCCCTTAGTATTCCAGTTCTATCTTCTGTTTAGATCCTATCACAGCAACCCTATGTTTCCACGTTTCGACCCCTTTCTCTTATTTTCTTGAGTCACCAATTTTATTGACAGTTCTGTCCACCAACCCCATCATCCACGAATTTTCTTGGAATTTTTGGTGTTCTTTTTGTATTTTTAAAAATTACTGTCTTTTCCCAAATCTGTTTTATCCTGTGCAGTTCAGATCCGACCCCTAGTCAGTATAAAATCCCAAAAGAAATCGATACCTCCACCAAATCCTTCATACAAATTATCTCCGTCTTCCCTGTTCCATTCTCTACAACTTTCATGAAGAGATCAACTTCCAGATCCGAGCTTTGATCCACGGTCAACGTCAGTTCTCAGGAAAAATCACTTCTGCCCTGAGATTTCGGGTTCTGTCCAACAGTAACTTGTAAAATCCACTAAGGCCAGATCCGAGAAATTCAAAATTATTTCTCTAGCCCTAGATCTAAGTATTTTAAAAGAGCTTTCCAACGGTATCTCTTGTGCGTCGATCCAATGTCGGGAGTAATCGCAGCAGCAGATCTCGCCGGGTCGCGCGCTGTAAAACAGTAGCTTCAGATCCGTGGGCAGTAAAGTCAACAAGTGAGGCCGGAGCCGACTCGCATCCCACGAGGCGAACCAGCGTGTCGCCGTCCTAGGGAGCGCCTCTCCAGGAGCCAACGTCACAGCGGTACCACTCCGGGCCCACTCGGACCCGCCGATGAGCACGTGGGCCCCACGTTCGTGAATACGCGTGCCGCTAAAGCTACATCAAAACGCTGCCCGTCAACCCAAGTTTGGTCCTCCCGGGCTCCATTTGTAGCCCGTTACCTCCCTGCGTGGAGTGGGTAGTAGAAATCATTTCTGTAATTATTGTATAATTATTTTTATCGGGAGTTACTGTCTTGGCCGGGATCGTCTTCCCTACGCCCAGAGCGTGGAGGTAAACCCGCCCCTCTCTCTTATCGCATTTTGCTCAATTCGTATATATTTGAATGCCACTGCGAGTGTAGGTTCCTAACTTGATATATTATTATCACCGCTGCGAGAGAGAGTGACTATAACACGTCCCGTGTCTCGATCCGAGTTCATGCGGAAAGGCCGATACCCGAGACTCACTGCCGGTTTCTCAACCGTGCACGGTCCGACGTCTTCCCTCGCTTAGGGACGATCGCGAGCTAGAGTCTTAGGTCGCGTGTCCGTCCCGCATCAATTTGGTATCAGAGCGCCAGTTGAGTCTAGGGTAGTCATTAGTCATTGCTTAACAAAAACTCAAAAAAAAGAGTCATTTAAGTCGAGTCTAAGCTTAAGTCGGTCCAAGGTTGCATCGCATACCTTTATTCGGTATATTAAAAGGTGTTGTCCAAACATTAGGCTACGCCTATCGGGAAGACCGCACACTTGCGCGAGAGGATCCTCGGATCGCGTAACTCCGGCAACGTATCGGATCTTGGTTTAAGTCTAGGGTCCTTAGTGTGCATTAGTTAGTGCATTCCAACCTTGCATAGTTGTGTCTAGTCGGTTTGTCTTGCCTCTTTGTGTCGGCATGTCCATCGTATAGTCCCAAGTTTCCAATGGACTTCCGATCGCCCAGTCGATTTGATTGTTGGCCCACCCATGGGCTCGGCAACCACCCTCTCCACTTCCGTAGGCCCGAAGCCTCGGATTTTTATGGCTCCAATGACCCAGGCGACTACCTCAAGTGGGAGGCCGCCATGGACACATACTTTGATTGTTATACCATGTCCGAAGCTGGGCAATTCTATTTCGCCAAGGAGAGGCTTCTACACGAGGCCGCCGAAAAGTGGGACCGCATTGAGCGCTTGAGAGAGGTTAGGAGGTAATGGCCCATCGAGTCATGGTAGGACATGAAAAGGGAGCTTAGGAAGGTTTACCTACCCCACCCGGTCCCCTCAAAACCGTCCCACCCAATCACCTCCAACCACGGGAGTTATACCACTAATCGGCCCCACCAACTCACCCGCAATCAAGTGGGCCACACCTCCAACAAACCCCACCCCTTCACCTCCATTCAAGCCCACCAAAGCACTCCCAATCAAGTGGCCCGTCCAGTCACCTCCAACCAAGTGGAAGCCCCACTTATAGTCGAGCCTAGGTCTGCACCCGGGCCGAGAGATGAGGAGCGAGTCCACCACGAGGCCCCTACCCCAACCCGCACCTTTGATGAAATCGAGAAAATATTTTCGGATTGGTTGGAAAGGACACGTGCTTCTTCACCACCCATGAGTGCTCCTTTGCCACCCCCTACTTCCGAACTTTATTCGGAACCCTCTTGTTTAGAGCCACTAAAGCCCGAGCCACCCGTGTTTCTAACGGGTACGCTTTTCATAACCGAGCTGCTTCTTAGTTGGCTCAAGGATGGCTTGGTCCCACCTCTGTATCCATCCATGGACCCCACCCTACCATTGGTGCCCTTCAACCCCTACCACACGACATTCCGATCTAGTCACCATGTTGATTCCTTGGGTGACCTTATTATGAGTTTACACCGGTAATGGACGTTGACGCACTTACTGGCCCGAAGCTTCGACCAACCCACTAGTCGTAGCTTCACTCATTCGGCCTTAGGGTCCATTATCTCCGTGTGCACCATGGGTTGTGTCACCACAGAGATTCTCTTATTCCTTCCCATGCCGGCCGAGCCCGAATTCATACCCTTTTGTCCGAGGGAGGAATCATACTTCTTACCTACGATCACCGTCCCACCCGCCACAATGCATGAAGGTGACCATCCACACCTTCAAGACTTCTACGAATGGGACCGTGACTTGTGGGAACCCACCACAAGGGGTCATACCTTCTTTGATCCATTTGACCCATTCCCTAGTGGGCCCCTTGACCAACCATATATACTTCACTTCTTCGAGGGAGTCCACTACCACACCCCTTCCCCACGGGCAGGGTCGTCTACACCCACCAAGCCCGTTCACTTGCGAGATACACCATCATCTAAGGGAAAGGAAGAAGATGCATTTGGTACCCCTGGCCCTCCCACATCTAAGTCTAATATGCATGCATGATCCACTTTAGGAGGTCTCGGAATTCCCCATGACGTCAACCTCCGGTTACGTCCGATGCATGCATGGCACATATTCGGGTGTCCTGGTCCACCCTCGCCTATGCGTAGGTCAGACTAACATTAGGTTTGTTTAGGGTCTTTGTGAGTCTTTATTTCGTTTATCTGTCGTGTGTTTGTGCATACATCGAGTCGAGTCGGTTTGTATGCTCGCGTTGTTAGTCCCTTTCGAATACGAGACTTGTCGGACTTTGGGATCGGTTCTACTTCACATATCGGATCTAGTCACATAAGGGACAAGCAGTGATTCCTAGTGAGTCTTCGAGCCGCCTTCCTTCATTTGAGAGTGACCCCACCCCGGAGTGTCCACCTCTAGCCTCCTCCCAGCAGCGTGTGCATATCGAATCTATACGGGATGAGCAGGTGTCGATTACTTGGAGTGGAGCATACTCCACGCTTCCAGGTTCGGTGACACAACCGCCGGAGCTACTCGAGCAGCCGCACCCCTTACTCGACGGGGTCGAGTTCTTCCCACCCGGGGAGAATTGATGGGGACATCAAAACAAGATCACTAATATTTTTTTTACATTTATGTCCTTTAGTTTGTTTTTATATCCTTGGGAAAGCATATGTGTAATTGTATGGCTTTATAAGCCAATGTGTCTTTCCCTAGAATTCTTTGGGTTTATGTGCAAAATGTCAGTAGGTCCAACAAGGGGGCCCTCACTCCTTCCTCATTGGTCCAAGTGGCACCATTTGGGTCCATGTGGGGCTGGTCAAAGTCCTAGGTGGCCTTCTAGATGCTTGGACTTTCAAAGGGAGACAATTGGACTAAAAAGTCGAAAATGGAAGCCACTTGGTCAAGGGGGTGCCCCCCCTTAATGATATTATAATGTGGTTCTAAACCACATGGGATAAATAATTAGGAACTCCCTCTTTTACCCCTCCTAATTCTAGATCTAGGGTCATTTTGAGTCTTTTTACATTTATTATAAATAGCTTGTATTTCATAATTATTAGAATTAATGAAGTGAAAATTTGGAAAATTGGTTGGAATCCCCCCCTTGGAGGGTGCGCCCCTCTCTCCTCTCTCCCTCTGGTTCTTCTTCTTCCTCCAGCAATCCAGGGTGTGAGACCCTTTCTACCTCCTCCTCTGATCCTCTGAATTCTATTTCTGCCGCCGCCACCATCGCATCGCCATCGCGCCGCCGTCTTCATCGCCGGAGTTCTATCTACATCAGGACAGATCCTCAAAGCTTGAATTTTAGCTCTCCATCAAGAGCTCAAATCGAGTCCAAACTTGGAGGGTGAGTCATCCACGTCTACCCCAGCCTTCACAAAAACAATCCAATCATTTACCTATCGTTAAGTATTTTTCCATTTTCGTTTCCCTTAGTATTCCAGTTCTCTCTTCTATTCAGATCCTGTCGCAGCAACCCTGTGTTTCCACGTTTCAACCCCCTTTCTCTTATTTTTGAGTCACCAATTTTATTAACTGTTCTGTCCACCAACTCCATCATCCATGAATTTTCTTGGAATTTCTGGAGTCCTTTTTCTATTTTTAAAAATTGCTATCCTTTCCCAAATCTGTTCTATCTTGTACAGTTCAGATCCGACCCCCAGTCAGTATAAAATCCCAAACACATCGATACCTCCACCAAATCCTTCGTAATAATTATCCCCGTCTTCCTTGTTCCATTCTCTACAACTTTCATGAAAAGGTCAACTTCCAGATCTGAGCTTTGAACCACGGTCAACGTCAGTTCTCAGGAAAACTCACTTCGCCCTGAGATTTCGGGTTTTGTCCAACAGCAACTTGTAAAATCCACTAAGGCCAGATCCAAGAAATCCAAAATTATTTCTCTGGCCCTGGATCAAAGTATTTTGAAAGATATTTCCAACGGTATCTCTTCTGCGTCAATCCGACATCGGGAGTGATCGCAGCAGTAGATCTCACCGGGTCGCATGCTGTAAAACAGTAGCTTCAGATCCGTGGGCAGCAAAGTCAACAAGTGAGGCCGGAGCCGACTCGCCTCCCACGAGGTGAACCAGCGTCCCGCACTCCCAGGGAGCGCCTCTCCAAGAGCCAACACCATGTTGTGTAGTGGACAGCGGATCTAGAGGGGAGGGGTGAATAGATCTGCCCCTCTTTTCGCAATGTAACCCTCTATATAGCTAGATGAGATAAATTACAGCGTAATATAACTAGCTAAACGAAGGACACAATGATTTGCTTAGCAAGATGATTACTAATATATCGATTCAAACCTAAGCATGCATTTAGAACGAAGTAATCACACAAACAAACCACAACACACGAGATTTTAAGGTGGTTCGGACTGAATCTCCAGTCCTACGTCCACCCCTCACCAAATCCGGTGAGGCTTCACTAGTGCCACGCACTGAACCGTAAATCGGAGAGACCACCGATTGCCTTCCTACTAACCACCTAGAAGGGACGTCAACAACGCAGATCGGACAACCTCCGATTGCCTTCCTACTAACCACCGGTAGGGACGATTCTCAGATTCAATTGTTTGTATGAAATGAAAAAGAGAACAAATATGAAATCACTCAAACAAGATATAGAGTATGCTCAAAGAAAAGAATCTTGTCAGAGTTGCAGAAGCTTGAATCGGATGATTTGACTGTGTCTTCTTTATTGCGGGATGATCTTCCTTGAACCTCTTCTAGTTGATGAAGAAGATGATGGATGTAGCTTCAATCTTCCTTTTGATCTTCTTGAGTCGATGAAGAGGATGTAGAAGATGTAGGATGCAGCTTAGATCACCCTTGAGAGCCTTTATTCCTTCTTCTTCCTTGGAGGTTGAGATAGCTTCAGATCTGGACTTGAATGCCTTGGAATGGATGAAGAACTCCTTCCCGAAACACTGTTCACGGAGGTGCTACAGTGCCTCGAAAATGAGCTCCCTTGATCTCCCTTGAAGCCTTGAAGCATTGGGGGTTTCCAACCCTCTTGTATTGGTTTTATAGACCTTGAATGGTCTATAGACAAGCCTCAGACCAGATCCACAATTTGTGGGTGATTAGGTGACTTTTGGATTAAAGAAATCCATGTTGAATGGCCCTTTTCGAAGTTGGAAACAAAGTCAACATTGAAGGCTCGGGGCTGGCGGTCGACCTGCAGCTCCTGGCGGTCGACCGCTACTGTGAAATGCTATAGACGAATGGCCCCTGGGATTTCCGGTCGACCGCCACTGGCTGGCGATCGACCGCTACTGAAACTCGTACATGCTGGCAGTTGCTGGCTGGGGCGGTCGACCGCCCCTGTGCTGGCGGTCGACCGCCAGCTGGGCAGAACCCGGATTTTCCCGGGTTGGTCCGTTAACTATCTTAGCTCCGCCGCTTAACTCCTTTAGTAGTCCGTTCATGTCTGTGGCAACAACTTTGACTGTCTTGAAATTTTATTACTGAGTCTTCAATCGAATTTTTGTTCTGGGGGCTCCGCCCCCGGAAACCCCCGCAAGGGGCGCTGCCCCCTTGACCCCCGAGACCTGACTGGGCAGGTCGATCCGCGTGCGAGGGCGCAACATTGAGCCTTCATTTGCATATCTGTCATGAACACAACAGCATATATGTCAGTCATATAGGAGTGAAAAATAACAATGACTAATAGTGTTTAGCCATTATCAGAATACCACAGAATGCATATGACCATAGAATGATGTCGAATGGCCCAAGTGACCACAGAATGACTCAAATGACTTAAGGGACACAACATTCTCCCCCTTTTTGATGATGGCAACTCTGTGAGTCATTATGTGATATGAATGTTTAAAGTGGCACAAGTTATAACAAATGTAATATATGCAGCTCAAGATTCATGATAGTAATAGCATAGGAATGCAATTATGAATGCAAATATGAGTGCTATGTAATATGAATGCTAGCAGTTATGCAAGCCCCAAGCCCCATCACATACACATATGAGATGCAAAGTGAGCAATGGATTCTCTCCCCTTGGACTCTCCCCGTACATCATTCACACATCCCCCATGACAACGCGAGATAACGCATAGCTAGCGCGATAAACGCATAGCTAACGCATAGGACTCACACAAAGAATTCTCCCCCTTTGCCAACAGCAAAAAGGAGTGATAAAGTGAAAGGTCTGTGAGACCAGAGCTGAAAGGAGTGAAGAGCAAGCCATTATATGCAAAACTGAAGCATGCCATGAGCAACATATATGGTTCAAAGCTAATGAAATCCGATATCATGAACAGAGTTCGAAAAGTAGCTACATCCAAGATTTAATAGAAATGAACCAAATGTGCATATCATGGCAGTGTTTAACCTTCCCTTGTCTTATATATCCATATTCAATAACGACAAAGGCAATAACACAAAAGCATGTATTGAGGCTAAACAATCATGACTAAAGTATGGAATCTTAGGAATTCAACAAGTTTGATTAGCAATATCATTTGCATTTGAAGGCACAAGACTCATATTTTACGAGCAATCAAGTCTAGTACATGCCTCCAAGCCGTAAGAATACACGTTATTTAGATGCCAGTATTCCTAGGAATTTGGTAAGACTGACTGTCATGCTTCAAGATGAACAGAGATAGCAGGGTCACGTCATGACATATCCTGTCTCAATTCTGTGATGAGGGGATATATTTCTCAGCAATTATGCCATTGCTCTGCCTAGAGTCCAAAAGTTTTAAGACAGAGATAACAGGGGCACATCATGATATATGCATTTGTCACTGTGGACGCGGATTTTATCTCGTATATATCTTATTTATTTATTTATTGATTTATTGGCGTGCCAGTCACATGTGTGACGATTTCATTGTGCGCTCGATCTGACTTGGTCAGTCGATTGTGAGTGATCGTGTCTGGACTAGTAGTCCGTCATACCCTGAACGCTATGACGTTAATTACGTCCTCCCTAAGGAAGACAACCCTTGATTAAACGCTAGAGGTAGGAGGAAGACAGCGGTAAAGCCGTATGCTCAGAGGAGACAAAGTTTATCTGCTTGCAAGACGTTAAACGTATTCGAACAGAGCAGGGGTTTATTAATTACGGGAGAAACCCGACGGCATATTCCCACCATCTTGGATGATGCCAAGCGGGGAATAGGAAACCACCCATGCAGCGGCAGGGTTGGCTCCGCAAAAGATCGGGTATATAGACATAACTCGGAATCCGGATGGGGACCGGCCTGATGTAACACACCTGGTACGAGTGCGATGTCTTATTAATATCCCCCTTCGGAGGGCCATCGGAGATCACGCAAGGGCATACCTCCGTGGGCCAGCGGGGTTAGAGGAGAATACCACACTCGATTGGTGGGGATATATAAATTTCGGCAGCATGTTCCCTCAACCTGGATTATGCCAAGGAAGAATAGGTCATCATCCACGGAGAGCCGGGACAACGACCGAACAAAGATGGGCACCAGGCCCAGGGACATCTCTTGCCTTCATATTATTGATCAATATTCCCTTGGAACCCATCAGAACACATATAATGACATGGTTCTTTAGGTTCATAAGGCATCGGTGAAATCCGGATTCGGGACGAAAGCTGTAGGGGAGATCTTCCCCATTATTGTATCTCATCAAGACACAAGTGATAGTCTACGAGCATCTCCTTAAACAGGTGTAGGGGGGATTAAGAAGTTTATAGAAGAATGGTGCAGAGACGGGCCTCGGAGTGGGTTTCATCTGACTGAAGAAGGGATCTCGGCCTGGCCTTTGGTTTGGACAAAATGGGGCTCTCGGCCTGGTATTTGATGGATGGAGAGGGGCTCTCGGCCTGGTCATTGGGCTGGCCAAAGAGGCTTTTCGGCGGCCAAGGGAAGGCTCTCGGCCGAGGGTTCTCGGCGGCCAACAGAAGGAGGGAAGACCCTCTCAGCTGGAGACTTTCGGCGGGCACCTGGGCGCGCCGGAAAGGGGGGCGCCGAGAGGGGCAGCATCAAGGTTGGGCATAAAAGAGAAGGGGGTGTGAATGGCTATAGGCAGAGGGTCTCGGCCTGGTCATTGGGCTGGCCAAAGGGGAAGAGGGCCTCTCGGCCTGAAGCTTCTCGGCGGGCTCATGGGCGCGCCGGAAAGGGGGGGCGCCGAGAGGGGTGTCATCAGGATTGGGCAAAAGGGTGTATGGGTGGTTGTGAAGGCAGAAGGGTTCTTGGCAGAGGGCTTCCCGGCGCGCTCCTGGCCGCGCCGGGAGTCTACACGCCGGGAGCCTTGCACATATGGCCTCACGAGGAAAGCGTTGGTAACCGACTGGGTTGTCGTTTAGCCAAAAGAAGGGGGGAGGCCTCTCGGCCTTATGGTTCTCGGCGGGGAAACTCGCACGCCGAGAAGGTGAAATGCAGAAGAATTTCAGGGTTTCCAGAGCTCAGAAACGATGCTCTGTTTGTGTGTTTTCTGGGGATTTCAAGCTCGAATCAATGTCGGGCCAGAGATGTAAGAGAGGGATTTCATGGAGGCTTCTATTAGAAGGGTGCCAAGGGATTTGGATGAAGGAGTCAAATGGAGGAGATCAGACCATCACCTGATCCTGTGGAGAGTTTTGCCCGTCTGTTGCAGGCCATTTGGCCATTTGGGGGAGTCAGGAGATGACTGTCCTCCGACCCCTCCAGATGAGCCCAGTGATATTAAACCAACGGAGAAGGAGAGGCTATCAATCGTATAAACTTCAGGTCCTAAACATTCAATATTTAGGATGGAGGACCTGAGATCCGATCATTATTTATGAGAGCTGGGCAGCCCAGGAAACCAAGAGACTGATATCTCTGGTTCTTGAACCGCCAAAAGGGGGGCTCCTCAGAAAAACCCAGATTATATATGTATGGAAAAACAGGCATTGAGATCGGAGAGGGAAGAAGAGAACGAAACTCAGTAACCCATTGGATGGGGTTAGGAGTCTTATCCTCATCCCTCTTCGAAGAACAAACCCACGCGATCGGCTTCGAAACCCAAAGAATCTAATCTATGTTCCCTTCAGACGAAGGCTATATACATAGAGAGACAGACAGAGATCGATGTCTTAATCTATCAACACCCAAACGGGCCATCTTGACGTTTCATTGCATTGCATAAAGGAAATATTACACTGATCATGAAAGAAAAATGTAAGGCAGAAATCAAAAGAGAAGGCCGGAACTCCGGCTACAGTTAGAGAAATCGAGAGAGAACTCGATATATTGCATCAGATAAGGAAAGAAAACATGGAGGGGAGGGTGGAGCATTGACTCCTCTCCCTCCCCAGTGCCCACCTGGAGCTTTCCTTCTTCTTCTCTTCTATTTCCTCTCTGTTGATCGAAAGGGGGGGGGGGGGTGGCTCTTTCTCTCCGAACGATCCCCTTTTTCTATCTGGCTTTCTCTCTTTTTCTCTTCAGCTTTTTTCTCTTCAGCCCTCACCAAGTCTCTGTGTTCTTTCGAAGGGAGGGGATTTTATAACCCCTTTCTTCTTTCTTCTCGGCAGGCTTCTGGGCACGCCGGAAAGGGGGGCGCCGAGAGGTGACTCATCTTCATATAGGCCCACTTGGGGTTTCTTCAAATGCATCATCATCCCAAAGGGTCTATCATCTCTGAAAATATCTTGTATTGACATCATGATTGCAATTTTCATCAGTCCGTAGACAGGGTTCTATCAGTCCGTAGACAGGGTTTTATCAGTCCGTAGACAGGGTTCTATCAGTCCGTAGATAGGGTTTTATCAGTCCGTAGACAGGGTTTTATCAGTCCGTAGATAGGGTTTTATCAGCCCGTAGACAGGGTTTTATCAGTCCGTAGACAGGGTTTTATCTTATCAATATCGCCACTCGAATGGCGACAAGCTCGGACATCAGCCTTAGTCTTTCGCTGTTGGTCAGATCTTCTTTTCAATCATGCTTCCACCCTTGTTCATTTTTCGGGTGTCAACAAATGCCCCCCACCTGCGGGCGGCGTAAGCGCAGAATAAGCGCCACGGCGGTTGCAGGTGTCTTTCACTATTCGAGGGTATCTTCCTCAATCTGTCTTCAATTCAGTTCTCAGACTTGATCATCTTGCTGTAACAGTATTCTGCACATCGATGTTTCTTCTCTTCATATTTTCTGTCATCATTTTCAGCATTTAGGGCTTTTCGGCCTGCAGTACCTCCCGGCGCGAAGCTTCTCGGCGCGGGGGTCTCGGCCTGGGATGTTATCGGCATGGGAGGCTTCTCGGCGCGCCCTGGCCGCAGAGGGTCTCGGCCTGGGGACCTTCTCGGCGCGGGGATCTCCTCGGCGCACCCTGGCCGCAGAGGATCTCGGCCTGGGGGGCTTCTCGGCGCGCCCTGGCCGCAGACGGTCTCGGCCTGGGGGCTTCTCGGCGCGCCTTCTGGACGCCGGGGGGCTCTCGGGCGAGAGGTTCTCGGCGCGCATTTCGCCGCGCCGAGACCTCAGTCGCCTGGGCCCCTATTTAGGGCGCCGATGGCCCTTTTTTCCTCATTCTTCATTCGACTTTCTCTTTCTTCATCTTTTCTCCATTTCTTCTCTTCGGCGTGAGCCGCCTCTGTCCTCTCGGCCGTTGCCGCGAGCCTTCCGTCCTGGGTGACGTCTTTTGGGATTCAATCCCTTTGCTTCCGGGATCACCCCCTCTTGGTTGGTGACTCCCTATTCTTTTGGGAAGATCCCGAATAAGGGGATATGCTGCCGAAATTTCTACAGAATCTCATGTTGCAATCCTTATAAGACTGACTTTTAATCCACATTTCTTCTTTTGTTTACAGATATAGCAATGGCTTCTGGCTCTGCTGCTGCATCCTCTGGAGCTGTTGGAGCTAGTTCATCGGCCCAGCCAGACATATCTCGGGCCAGAGTGAATTGGTTGAACGTGCACAGCTTGGATTATGGATATGATAAAATAGCTTCAGTCGACGAATCGTCTGATTCTGAAACCGACACAGTGCCGACGGCCCGGGTATATTCCACGGGGACCGAAACATACTTCAGGCGGGATAGTAACTACTGGCCAGATTTCCCGAAGGATCGCCACTTGATGCCGTTCATCCGGACCTTCACAGTGGGTGGCCTGCGAGATTATCGGATAGCTCGCGTAGTTGAAGCTGCCATCCTTGCTGAGCGAGATAGCCTGAAGGAATCAGTGTATCGCAGCAAGGCCATATATCTTCCGGGGGAGAAGCGGGACTGGGATGCAGTCCTTGGAATATCGGAGCTGGAACCGGAGAAGAAGATGCTTACCCGGGCACCGGAATTTACACCTGCTCGGTGGGACAATGCTGGCGGCCGAGTTAATAGGGAGAAGCCCGGCTATGGTATGTTCCTGGCACCTATAAAGTGGGGATATCGCGAAGAGCCCTTCGTGCTAAATTGTTCGGCCATTCAGTTCAAATACCATTTGTCAGCTGGTTGGTTCGGAGACTGCAAGATCACTGACTCCCATCTATTCCGAGTAGGGGCAGTAGAATTTACTGAATTTGTTCTGACGGAATATGCCCCTCTTCTGATCAGAGCGGGTGTATACCACAGTGTTTTTGCTTCCAGATTCCGATATCCCATCTCCAGGGGGTTATGCTGTGGGATGTTTGAAGTGTTCTGTCCTTTGTTCAACACTTCTTATACAGCAGAGGGTGAGACATCCCTAGACCTCTGGAGTTTATCGGGCCTTTCCGGCCTGCCCATTGATGGCGAGCCGTATGAAGAAGTCTGTTTGGCAGACTCCGAGAAAGACAGCTCTGATGGAGAAGGCAAGTATTCTCTTGGCTTCTCTTACCGATATCTGATGAAGGTCTATCGCTCCATCTGTCTGGCATATAGTAGAGGATCCTCCAAAGGCTATGATCCCCGAGAGAAAGGTAGCAAACTGAGGGTCCGGATCGGGCAGTGGCTCCAGTACTTTTTCGACGGGCCCCTGAAATATGCAGATTTCCCCTCCATGGGTCCTGTTGCGAGCAAGCAGATAAGAGCTCCCCGCTATAAATCGGCACTGCCATCTTCATTGCGCCATGCGGGCAAAGGTGGTCCCAACCCGGCAGGGGTAGATCCCATCACACACTGTGCAGCTTATTTCACATTCTGGCTGTGTACTTTTGCTCTTCCACAAGGGGACGAGACAGTCATTCGGCCAGAGGCCATATATCCAGCTTGTCAGATGGCCTGGGGGATGAAGCTGTCGCTCTGCCCGGTGGCCCTGTGTTTGATCTATAAATCTTTGGGGGACCTGTACAAGCACCGGACTCCCCGTTCTTTGAGGACCGTGGGTCCTTTTCATTTCTTCAATGCCTGGGTCTCCAGTATATTCCCTGAATTGGCTCCGAGAACCTTGCAGGCGGATACAGTGTTACCCAGGATGGTTGAATTTGCCAACGCTGAGCCTGGTCCCTTTTATGATCAGCTATTTAAAATAAGGGGCCGACTGATAAGAGTACCAGTGGACGCCCCTGGCAGCATACATTTTTGGAGCTTGGCCGCAGGTTCAGCTCCTTTGATTGATCCTCAAAGAGAGTGCAAGCTGGAGGAGATAGAGACATATATCCACCCTGTCTCATGGATCAACACTGCTCGGCCAATCCTGGAACCGGAGCTGGTGAGATGGGCCATGGCAATTCGGACTAGTGTTTTGGTTTACAGAAAGGGCGGCCTACTTCTGTTGGAGCCATACTATCCGTTCCGATTTGGACGGAACTTTGGTTATGACCAGCACATCCCTACTTCAGTTGCTCAATTTCCCCTGGATAGTAGGGCCAAGCACGGGTCCACCATTGTCAGCGACGGTCGGTTGTGGTGGGATTTCTATCATCGTCATGACGACGCAATTTTCAGGGTGCCCACCGTCTCCAACCGTGTTCCCCGGGTAACATCAGAATATATTAAATGGTGGAACATTCGGACCGGCTTTTTCAGGGATGGCAGGGGTGCTTTCTGGGATGTAGCAGAGCGCTCTTTCCTGAAGCAGCAGCCTGGGCCGGTGTTTGAAATCCCCGAGGCCCATCTAAGGAAGCTTTATTCGCAGAACCCGAGAGAGGCAGAGAACTATCTGGCCCAGCGTCGAGCTCTGAAGGAAAAGAATTCTGAGCCACCCGCTCCTGTCTTTGCTGCTATTAATGAAGACAGTTTCATAAAGACCCTGAAACATCTGTGCCATATAGGAGATGATCGCTTGGAGGCACAACAGTATCCATTTCCTGTTGAAGAGCCGCTCCCGGCGGTAGCTCATTGGAGGGGTCCAGTTGATAAATTTCATCCGTATAGGACGTTTGTACGCCGGGAAGATAGAACTCAGACGTACTATAAGCAAACGTCCTGGCTGTTCATTCTGCTGAATTTGCACGGATTATCTGCAGAAAGTCCGATAGCTGGCATTTTGAACAAGCCGCTATTTATATCATTTCATTATGTCGATGGCTGGGGCATGGACCATCTTGACTTGTTTCGCTGCTTGGATTTTCATGGCCATAATGACCTGGCAGCTTTGGTGGAGAAATGCCAGACATTCGGCGATGTGTGTTGGCTCATCAAGGAGGCTGCTTCCCGCTCCAAAGAAGTGGCTTATCTGTATTGGCCGCTCTCTGTATTTTATGATGGACCAGCAGGTATAATCTTTTCCTTTCTGACTGCAGTGTTTTCTGTCTAACATCTGAATTTTGCATCTATTGATCCCATCATCTTTCTGCCGTTCTTAACAGACCGGCCCGACATAAAGCGGCAGGGGCTCTACAGGAAGATTATTGCGCAGGCCGAGAAGCCTGCTTATTTTGAAGTTCCTGCTGCAGCACCGACCACTACTCCCCTGCCTCCTGGCAAGAAGAGGAAGGCTTCTGCAGTCAAGGCTACAGTTGGGAAGGCCAGGAAGGCCAAGAGAGCTCAGGCTCAACAATCGACTTCGGTAGTGATGGACACCGGGACCCCTCTCCCTGACATTCCCTCATTTGATGAGTTCGAAACTCAGAGGGAGGCCGCTCAGGCATCAGTTCAGGGTAACATCAATATTCTGCCATTGCATTCTTCATTCTATCTTGCTGGATTTCAGAGGAGTGTTTAAATCTGACCACTTCTTCTCGCATAGCCCAAGAGCCAGTCGCGGCGCCCTCCGAGGTGGAGACCCGGTTGCCCTCTCCCACGCCGACTAGTGAGGCGGAGGGTAAGCATTCCCTTTTTATCTTTTTATGTTTGCTTCAACTATCTTTCATCGTCCCTCTCACAGGCTTTTCTTTATAGTGATGGCCGGGGAGGAGACTGAGATTACAGGAGCGGCTGGCGATATTACTCAGCCGCGGGAGGGTCACAAGACCCAGGCGAAATGGGGCCCCGCTCTCGGAAGGCGCATAGTTACCCGGTCTTCCTCCAAGCAGATGTTAGAATTGATGGCCCCGCCCGTGGACAGAGTAGAAATCTCTTCCGGTAGCTCTGCTGCCGCTTCTGAGGCAGGTGGAGAAGAAACAGATTTCAGCGGGAGCGACACGGAGGGTGCCTCCAAACCAGAGGCCCCATCCGTATGTACCGCCATTGTTTTATCATTTACACCCCCCAAGCTGCTGGTGCCATTTCCTGGAGAAGAATTACCAGAAGAGTTCGCCGCTCTGGATACCGAGGCAGATATAACTCCCCCTTTTGTGGTCTCATCAGCGGAGCTTTCCTCTTCTCTGCAATCTTTTGAGGATATTGGCATCACTTTAGAAGTGAGTCTCTTCCCTTTATGGTTTCCTTTTCCCCATCTTTATCTGCTGCTTGACGCTGCATTGATTCGTTCACAGGAATCCATTGTTGCCCTCCCGGCTACGAGTGCAGCCGTTGAAGCCACTTTATCTGGCACCTTGGCTATTGTTCCTGCTTCGGTAGCCATTCTTGAGATAATTCACCCTGTGCCGGTGAGGGTGCAGTCCTCCACAGACTTAGCATCATTGGACCTGCGGAATGCAGGGGAAGGCCCGGCTCTCATCAAGGCTTTGGATTTTAGAGCTGAAATGGACCCAGCCAGGGGTTCTGCCTTTATATCAGCTGCAGTGATGACCATCGCTCCGGAATCAACAGTTCCCACAGTATCAGTCATGGAGAGCGAACCTGTGCCTCTTCAGATCGTGGCCCCCGCAGCCTTGACATTGCAGGGGGCGGGCACCGAAATGGAAGAAGGAGAGGTATCTGTTGGAGAACTGGGAGTATCGCCTACAACAGCCACGGAATCTGCTTCCGCATTTTCAGAATCTGAGGAGGAGATGCCTGAAGTTGCGTCCGGGATTATTCCGACGGCCGCCTCCGAGGAGATGGAGGTGGAAGATCTCCCGGCCACATCAGAGGTTATGGGTGGAGCTCAGTTGGTGGCTTCGGCAGACCTGCCGTCTTCTTCTTCGCAGCCGGACATCACCCTATGGGCGGATATAGACAGTGAAGTATCTTTTGAAGTAGCTCCTCTTCCTTCGCTTGGCTTCACTTCCCCTGAAAGTTTTGTTTGGCAACATCTGGGCATGCTGCGTCAACTGGTGGAGTCCCAACCTGGACTAACTTATTTACAGTTGAAGGATATAGCCGGGCGCTTCACCGCCGGTTTACAGGCGATGGGATGTCCCACGGAAATATGGGCCCAGCGGGTTCTTTTGCTGTTAAAATTTGTTCATCGCCGGGATTTCTTGACACATATCATGTCGGACAGATTGGCAGCCTTGAAGTTGCAAAGAATGGAGTGCAAGTCCGAGCTGGCAAAGATGAACTCTATCTTTCAGGAGCGACAGCGTCAAATGCAGTCTTTGGCGGAGCGGGAGCATTTCGTGCGCGACCGGATAACTATCCTGGAAGCTGAACTGTCTGATCTTCGAGCTGAGCTGCCACAGCTGACAACTTCTCGACCGCAACTCGAGGAAGAAGTAGCTTTATTAGAGGGGCAGGTGGCATCCTTTCGAGACCAGTCTGTTCGACTGCAGGAAGAGGAGGCTCGACTTCATGAACTAGGGGCCGCCCCTTCTGTGGGTCTTCTGGCATTCGAGGATATCTTCCGGCAGCCATGAATCATTTTCTTTTTCTTTTCTTCTTCTCCTTTTTTGCTCTTTTGTGATACAATGTCCCCTCGGGGCCCTTTATGTACTCACTTCTTAATGAAAGGAAAAATTTTGCCTTATGTGTATCCACCTTCTTTTCCATGTGGTTTTATCACTTCAGGGAAGTGGGGTAGTGGTTTTAGCAAACCCTCATGCGAATGGCGCGTATCTGGCAGGAGAGCGTCCACCCCTTCAGAGAAAGGATGGGGAACTCGCTCCACCGCGTGACGGCATCCGAAGAGGTGCTTAAACCGGATTCTGTTGGTAGCGGCAAATGTTCCTCTTGGCAATATGTGCTGTGAGGGAGACAATTTGCAGGAATGTGAAAGAAAGGGCCTTATCAGAATAGACGGAAAGTCTAGACTGGGTAGAGGTTATAGCAGGTGGGACGATTACAGGATATGTGGTTTTCATCAAGACAGACGTAAGGTCTGAACTGAATAGGGTTTTATCATTGATTGGGCGAAATGCCAGTCGATCAACAGCTGGTTTCATCATCGACATTGGGTTTATATCGATGCAAGAAGAGTTCATAAATTTCCTCAGAATAGACGAAAGGTCTAAACTGAGTAGGGTTTTATCATTGATCGGGCGAGGTGCCAATCGATCAACAGTTGATTTCATCATCGATATTGGATTTATATCGATGCAAGAAGGGTTTATAAGTTTCCTCAGAATAGACGAAAGGTCTAAGCTGAGTGGGGTTTCATCATTGATCGGGCGAGGTGCCAATCGATCAACAGTTGATTTCATCATCGATATTGGATTTATATCGATGCAAGAAGGGTTTATAAGTTTCCTCAGAATAGACGAAAGGTCTAAGCTGAGTAGGGTTTCATCATTGATCGGGCGAGGTGCCAATCGATCAACAGTTGATTTCATCATCGATATTGGATTTATATCGATGCAAGGATTTTCATAAGTTTCCTCAGAATAGGCGAAAGGTCTAAACTGAGTAGGGTTTTATCATTGATCGGGCGAGGTGCCAATCGATCAACAGTTGATTTCATCATCGATATTGGATTTATATCGATGCAAGAAGGATTTATAAGTTTCCTCAGAATAGACGAAAGGTCTAAACTGAGTAGGGTTTCATCATTGATCGGGCGAGGTGCCAATCGATCAACAGTTGATTTCATCATCGACATTGGATTTATATCGATGCAAGAAGGGTTTATAAGTTTCCTCAGAATAGACGAAAGGTCTAAGCTGAGTAGGGTTTCATCATTGATCGGGCGAGGTGCCAATCGATCAACATTTGATTTCATCATCGATATTGGATTTATATCGATGCAAGGATTTTCATAAGTTTCCTCAGAATAGGCGAAAGGTCTAAACTGAGTAGGGTTTTATCATTGATCGGGCGAGGTGCCAATCGATCAACAGTTGATTTCATCATCGATATTGGATTTATATCGATGCAAGAAGGATTTATAAGTTTCCTCAGAATAGACGAAAGGTCTAAACTGAGTAGGGTTTCATCATTGATCGGGCGAGGTGCCAATCGATCAACAGTTGATTTCATCATCGACATTGGATTTATATCGATGCAAGAAGGATTTATAAGTTTCCTCAGAATAGACGAAAGGTCTAAACTGAGTAGGGTTTCATCATTGATCGGGCGAGGTGCCAATCGATCAACAGTTGATTTCATCATCGATATTGGATTTATATCGATGTAAGAAGGATTTATAAGTTTCCTCAGAATAGACGAAAGGTCTAAGCTGAGTAGGGTTTATCGCAGGTGGGACTTTGCCAAGAAATGCGTGGGTTTTATCAGGGCAGACGTAAGGTCTGAGCTGAATAGGCTTTAGTAAAATGGTGATGGGCTTCATTGTTGGCGGGATTTGCGAATGGGGTATGTGGATTTTATCAGGGCAAACATAAGGTCTGTCCCAGAAAGGCTTTATCATCGGTGGGGCATGGAGCCATATGACCGACGGAAGGTTTTACCAATGGAGGCAGATGAAGGTATTGTGCTGGTTGGCACGGAACTTTTTGAATTACCATATTACTGACCCAAGTGCCCTTTCGGGTTTTCACCAGAGCCAGCCCCCTTTTGCTTTTGCCCACGCGTCCTTTCGGATTTTCACGTGGCGGGGTACCCGATTTTGCCTGCAGTGCCCTTTCGGGTTTTCACCACAGCTGGGTTTTAGCCATTTTTGCCCTCGTTCAGAATGCCTGAACAAGACTGGCGGGGTATCTCTATTTTTAACCCCATTTTGTCTCTTCTCTTTTTTTTCTTTTTATTGAAACTTTGATTCTATAACTGATAGGCGCAGCTTGTGCATATATCATCATTGACGTGGGTGCTAACATCAATGCAAGGATTTTTATAGGTTTTATCAGGATAGACGTAAGGTCTAAACTGGATGGATTTCATCGCTGATCGGGTAACGCGCCAATCAATTAGCAACGGGTTGCATCATCGGTATTGGGTTCATACCAATGCAAGGATTTTTATAGGTTTCATCAGGATAGACGTAAGGTCTAAACTGGATGAATTTCATCGCTGATTGGGTAGTGCGCCAATCAATCAGCAACGGGTTGCATCATCGATATTGGGTTTATACCAATGCAAGGATTTTTATAGGCTTCATCAGGATAGACGTAAGGTCTAAAATGGATAGGTTTCATCGCTGATCGGGCAATACGCCAATCAATCAGCAACGGGTTTTATCATCGGTATTGGGTTTATACCAATGCAAGGATTTTTATAGGTTTGATCAGAATAGACGTAAGGTCTAAACTGGACAGGTTTCATCGCTGATCGGGCAATGCGCCAATCAATCAGCAACGGGTTTTATCATCGGTATTGGGTTTATACCAATGCAAGGATTTTTATAGGTTTGATCAGAATAGACGTAAGGTCTAAACTGGACAGGTTTATCACGGCGGGACGTAAAGAGATATGTGGGTTTCTTCGTGGTTACCACATTACCGACCCAAGTGCCCTTTCGGGTTTTCACCAGAGCCAGCCCCCTCTTGACCCTTTCGGGTTTTCGCACGGCGGGGTACCCGATTTTGCCTGCAGTGCCCTTTCGGGTTTTCACCACAGCTGGGTTTTGGCCATTTTTGCCCTTGTTCAGAATGTCTGAACAAGACTGGCGGGGTATCTCTATTTTTAACCCCATTTTTTTTAATACATATATATATATATATATATATATTTATTTATTTTCTTCTATCCCCCTCTTCCTGTTTAGAGGGTGTCAGACCGTGACGACACAAGATCACGATAAGTGGTAGCCTGGTTAGGACGGAGTGTCACTATACCAAGGAAAGGATATCTCGGCTAGGGCGGAGTGCCATTAGACCAAGGAAGGGTAGCTCGGCTAGGGCGGAGTGCCGCTAGACCAAGGAAAGGATATCTCGGCTAGGACGGAGTGCCACTAGGCCAAGTAAGGGATATCTTGACTAGGGCGGAGTGCCACTAGACCAAGGCAAGGATATCTCGGCTAGGGCGGAGTGCCACTAGACCAAGGAAAGGGTATCTCGGCTAGGGCGGAATGCCACTAGACCAAGGAAGGGTAGTTCGGCTAGGGCGGAGTGCCACTAGGCCAAGGAAGAGGTATCTTGACTAGGGCGAAGTGCCGCTAGGCCAAGGAAAGGGTATCTCGGCTAGGGCGGAGTGCCACTAGACCAAGGAAGGGTAGTTCGGCTAGGGCGGAGTGCCACTGGGCCATGGCAGAGTAGTTCGGCTAGGGCGGAGTGCCGCTAGACCAAGGAAAGGGTATCTCTTGCCCGATTACTCAGGGAATATCAGCTGTGCAGCATGGTACAGCTTCAGGTGTTTACCGTTGAGTGGTGAGAATTGGATCTCCCCTCGATGATTAACAACTATGTAGGCCCCTCCTTCGTAGACCCTTTGTATCACATATGGACCTTCCCAATTGGGATTTAGCTTTCCCTTCGGGTTGGACGCCATGACTTCTTTTTTCTTGACCATGACAAGGTCACCTTTCTTGAATTCTCGCCCTTTTACGAGTTTGTTGAATGCGGTGGTCATGCGGGCCTGATACATCTGGATATTCTTCTGAGCTTGGAGACGCTTCCCTTCCAATTCAGCCAATTCTTCTAATCTTCTTTCTGCATTGGTTTGTTCGCCATGGGCTAGGTCGTATTGGACTGCCACTCTGAGTGACGGGACTTCCAGCTCTAGTGGGACTACTGCCTCTGAGCCGTATACCAAGGAGTATGGTGAGCACCCTGTAGGTGTTTTGAAGACGGTGCGGTACGCCCACAGAGCTTCATACATCTTTTCTTCCAGTCCTCTTACTGGCACTGATGACTTTGGCCAGCAGGGTGCACAAAGTCTTATTGAAAGCTTCTACCAATCCATTTGCCTGTGGATTGTAAGGAGTGGAAGTCCTCCATTCGATCTTATATTTCTCGGCAATGCGATAGACTTTCCGATTTCTGAAATGACTCCCATTGTCAGATATTATTCGGCTGGGGATCCCAAACTGGAAGATGATGTTTCGCTTGACGAATCTGGCGACCAGCTCACCAGTGACTTCTCTTAGTGCTATAGCCTCTGCCCATCGGGAGAAGTAATCTGTTATGGCCAGTATATACTTATGCCCGGCCGAGGAAGTCGGTAGTGGACCGACTACATCAGTTTCCCATTATGCAAACGGCCAGCTAGGGACTGTGGGGTGCAGAATCGTAGGTGGCCTTCTAGGCACAACAGCATGCTCCTGACACTTCTGCATGACTTTGCAAATGTGCAACAGTCTTCAAACATAGTGGGCCAATAGTAGCCCAGCTTCTTGATTTCTATCTTCATCTTGGGGCCAGCCTGGTGGGCACCTGCTGTCCCAGCATGTACTTCTTTCATTGCTTGCCAAGCTTCCTCAGTGGACAGGCAGCGGAGCAGAATCTTCTTGCGTGCATCTGCCATTATTCGGAACAGAGTTCCATTTCTGAATTCATAAGAATCTTTGATCCTTAGAAGTTTCATCTTTCTTCTCTCTTCTGCGGCAGCTGTTGATGTAAAAACCACTGTAGCAGGTGTTGTCTCCAATCAGACGCCTGTTCCGTACTGATCGTGGCGACTTCATTTTCTTCGGGGCAGCTTTCTAGCATGCTGGGGACCTGCCGCCGATTTATAACAACAATGTTCAGTGTTTCATCTGGTGGGACTGCTATTGAGCTGGCTAGCTTTGCCAATGCATCAGCCTGGGCATTATGTGCACGGCCCACATGCTTGAGCTCAATATGATAGAATTTCGCCATGAGGCGCACAGCTTTTTGGTGGTAGGGGTTCAACTCCGGCTTCCGCACTTCGAACTCCCCTTGGATTTGCTTTATTATCAACATTGAATCCCCGAATACCTGAAGCATCTGGATACCCATGTTGAGGCTTATATGCAGTCCGATTATCAGAGCTTCATACTCGGCTTCATTATTAGTGCAGGGCTTGTTTATAGAACAGGAAGTATGCACAACCTCCCCATCTGGCGATTTCAGCACAATACCGGCTCCGGCCCGTATTCTGGTCTTTCCATCGGAGTCCGTCTCTGTTCTAGACGCTCCATCAAAGAATAGCTGCCACATAGCTGACTGAGCTTGGCAGGCTTCTAGTGTCTCATCGTCGGGTAACTCAGTCCCCAACATATCATTCTCTGGCACAGGATGTTCTGCGAAGAAATCGGCCACGGCCTGTCCTTTTATTGCCCTCTGGGGTATATATGTGATATCGAATTCCATCAGAATTACTGCCCATTTGCCCAACCGGCCTTTCAGTACTGGTTGAGTCAGTATGTATTTGAGTGGATCTGCCGCAGATATCAATCTGATTTCATGTGACAGCATATAGTGCCGGAGCTTTTTAACGGCAAAGACTAGTGCCAAGCATGTCTTTCTATATAGCTGTAGCTTTCTTCTGTTCTGATCAGCCTCCTACTCAGGTAGTATAGAGCCTGCTCTTTGCCTTCTTCATTTATCTGTGCTAGCATTGCCCCCAGGGAACAGTGTGTGGCTGCAATGTATAGTATCAGGGGTCTGCCCTTAATAGGTGCCCCCAGCACTGGAGGGGTTTTGAGATATTCTTTCAGCTTCTCAAAGGCTTCCTGACAGCCATCGTCCCAGAGGAACGGCACATCTTTCATCATGAGCTTGTGAAAAGGGTGGCATCTTCCCGACAGATTTGATATGAATCGTCGGATGTAGGCCAAACGCCCTTGTAGAGATCTCAGCTCGTGGAGATTCCTTGGTGGAGGGAGCTCCTGGATGGCTTTAATCTTGGATGGGTCAATCTCAATGCCCCTATGACGGACGATGAACCCAAGGAATTTTCCACTGGACACGCCGAAGGCACATTTCATAGGGTTCATTTTGAGCTCATATTTGCGCAGCCTCTGGAATACTACTCTCAGATCCTGCAAATGGTCTTCTTTTCTACTGGTCTTTACCACCAGGTCATCAATGTAGCATTCTACCTTCTTGAAGAGCAAATCATCAAAGATCTTTGTCATAGCTCTTTGGTAAGTAGCGCCGGCATTCTTGAGGCCGAACGGCATTCTTTTATAATGAAATATCCCCTTCGGGGTGCGGAATGCGGTGTGCACTCTATCCTCTTCAGCAATCTAGATCTGGTTATATCCAAATGACCCATCCATGAATGACAGGGCTTCATGGCCAGTGGTTGCATCGATCATTACTTCAGTGATTGGCACTGGGAAATCATCCTTCGGGCAAGCCTTATTCAGGTCCCTGAAATCCACACATATTCTGATCTGCCCGTTTTTCTTCTTCACGGGCACTATATTGGCCAGCCATGTAGTATATTGGTTCTCTTCAACAAAGCCCACATTGATCAGCTTGTCGACTTCTTTGTTGATCTGATTTATCAGTTCAGGACGCATTCTCCTGGAAGGCTGCTTTACAGGGCTTGCCCCCGGGTTTATCGCCAATCGGTGCTGTGCCACATCAGAGCTCAGTCCCGGCATCTCATCATATGTCCATGCAAAGCAGTCTCGGAACTCTTTCAGAAACTGTATGTACTGTTCTCTGGCAGCTGGTTCTAGTAGTGCACTGAGGAATGTCGGCCTTGGCTCATCTGCTGACCCCAGATTCACTTCTATCAGCTCATCGACGGTGGCCTGGCCTCCGTCCTCAACTTCGGGTGGGGCTTCTTGCAAATCAATAAAGCCTCCCGGGATATAATTCTCTTCAGTTTCATGTTCTTCTGTATCGTTATCCTGCTCATCATCGGATGTCGGCTTATCATATAAGGCCGATACCATCGGATTCTGTTCAGTCTGCCCCGAGGACGAGACTGGTTCAGAAGAGAATTCAAAAGTGGAATCTTCCGCTCTTAGGGATCTTTCTGTTGCAGGCTCCCCTGAAAGGTCATCTTTCTGTAGAGCCCTGACTTCTTCCAGAATGCGCTCAAATTCCAGGCATTCTCTCAGTTCTTTGGCCATATGGTCTTCATCCGGGGTTCCCGTATCAAATTGTGCTTCGGCCTGGAATTGATCCTCCTTGCAGGACGGGTCCTTCCAGCACCGACCCCTCTCAATTTTATCAGACATCCCTGCTTCTGGCTGGTCACCTTGGGCTTCATTGTCTGTTATGGTTTGATACATAATCTCTTCATCCTCAAAGGGATATTGATCATATCCTATCCCAGGGGAGTCTCCATGCTGGTAGAAGGTAGAGATGACATCCACCTCGGCTTCGTAATATTCTTGAAGGGTATAACCCAATCCCGGATGCTGTGTGATCTTCCTCAGTTCCTTATTATCTCGAGGCGGATCCCATAGCTCCCTGAATGCTTTCTTCTGGGCTGCAGATTGTAGTGATGGCATTTGCATCTTGGAGAACATCTGCGAAACCTGCTGGGTAGTATACTCCAGGCCTGTAATCGGCACCATCTGGTTTGCGGCTTCTTCAGGGACCATGCAGTCTTGATCATCTTCTTCGACTGCCTCCCCGGTGTAGAATATGGTAGGTGGCTCGCAGAGCGAGGGATTTCCATAGTCTTCAGTGGCAGCACTGTTTGGTATTCTAGGCTGGCGACGGGTTTGATTAAACCTCGTGGGACCTTCACCTGTATGCACCTTTCTTTCATTTCTTGATCAGTGCTATCTGGATGGATGCCAGGAGGGGTGATCCGAGCAAAATCATCAGCATAAGAGATGTGAGCTACTTCATGCTTTTCAACATAGCCCCTGGGTGGCGGTGGAGACCAAGCTTTTGTCTTCGTCGCCGGCTCTTCTGGCTGATCACAGCCTCTTTCTTTTATCCTTTTGTGACACCTCGGTGTAGTAGGAGGCATCGAGCATATGGCATTCGAACACTTCAAAGGGATGTAGGTCTGCAAACACCCTTTCTTCCTTTCCTTCATGGCAGTATTTTATGCATTGGTGTAGCGTGGATGGCACTATCTGATATTCATGCAGCCACGGTCTCCCCAACAGGGCCTTATATGTGGTGTTGGAGTCGATCACATAGAATCGTACCACGGTAGTGAGGTCGCCCAATGTGAGGTTGAAATCAGCCACCCCGAGAGGTGTTTCACATTTCTGGTTGAACCCAGCAATCTTCATGTCTCTGACCTTGGTAAGCTGCAGATCAAAGTAGTATTTCTGATAGATGCGATACGGGAGAATATTTACAGCAGCCCCGGGATCTATCAGTATCCTGCTCAGCGACTGACAGTTCAGGGAGCCCCTCATATACAACGGCCTGTTGTGACTGGCATTTGGGATCAGCATATCATCTTCTGTGAATGTGACTGATGGCCAGCATTACCTCTGCCAAGAGTGCTTCACATTGTGCCGGCGACTGCAGGGCATCCACAATTGCTTGGCGGGCCTCTTCACTCAGAGAGAGTATCTCCCAGATGGAGAATCTGGTGGGGAGCTTCTTCAACATTTTCATGATTCGACTGCCAACCCGAACATTAGACAGCCTCATCTCCTCTGCCCACCGGGGTCTTGGAGGTTCATGTGGTGCCTGTGGCCTTTGCTGCCCAGTCCCAGTTTCATTTTCTTCATCGGTCTCCCGGAGGGCTTCTTCTGTAATGACTGCCCCTGGCTTCGCTAGAGGGCTATTTTCTTCATTTTCCTCATGCTGTTTATGCTTTCCAGTTGCTGTCTGCTGGCACTTATCGCTTTTAGCTAGAGCAGTATGAGACGGCTGCTCGTTTTCTAAGCTGGACAGGAACTCCAGGAATGAAGGGGCTCCTTCTGCTTTATCTTTTCCTTGGTACAAGCTGGCAGGGGAGGAACCTGGACACCGCGCACCTCTGGTTTCGGGATCTGATAGGGTTGCTCCCCTCTGAACATAATATTATGGTTAGCTGGTGGCGGACGCCCCCATTTTCTCCCAGAACGTGTTGCATGGGCTGAGGTAGAGGCCTCAGCATGATTGGCTTCTAGCGGGACATCTGATGCTTCTTGTTCATCATCCTCCCCGGGCAGGGAAAAGAGTACCGACAGAGTATTGCATTGTACTGTCGTGACCTTCTTTCCCTTTTTGGCCTTAGGCCGTCTCTTCTTTTTCTGGGAAGTTGGCTTTGCTAGTTCCTGCCCCCAGAAGGACTCAGTCTCATCTTTTCTTTGTTCTGCCTCCGGCTGCTCTTCAATTTTCAATTCTTCGAGCTGCTCCCAGAGTATACAGTCTTTCACCAACAGGTGTTTCGGCTTTTTCTGCTCATACTCATCAAGCTCATTAATATATTGCTGCAGACGCCTGGTCGCAGGGCTTCTTCTTTATGTGCAGGGAGGGGAGTTTGTCTCCTCCGGTTGCGAGTATGGATCCGGATGACTGGTCCGGTCTCAACTGTAGGCCATATTGGCTTTATTGGAGGCGACTCAGCCTTGGGGTGACACCCCGGATAACTGCTCCGTTGGTTTTGACTGCGGGAGTCTTCTTTTTGTTTTTTGTGGGTACCGTCTGCCATCCTTCCTGATCTCTCAATGGGGTGAGGAGGCAGGCTTCATAGGTGTGCCTGGTGCATTCTTCAATGGCTCCCTTAGGTAGCTGTTGATAGATTGAGATCATATTAGCGGCCACCCTCCAGGGCGGAAGCTCATGTGGCCGAGGAGGCTTCACCTGGTAATCTCCCAGCTGCAGTTCACCCTTCTTGACCATCCTTCCATGATATCTTTGAAGACATAACAGTCCTCAATTGGGTGCCCCAACACCCGGTGAAATGGACAGAACATCGGATCATCTTTCTTTTCTGCATCTTCGGGCTTCTTCGGTTCAGGCAATGTTACCTTATTGAACTTATATGCCCAGTTAAATAATGCTGCAGTCTTATCCTTGGGAAAGAGTAAGCCCTTCTCATCCTGTCCCTTAGAGAGACCTTGTCTCTTCTTTCTGCTGTATCTGCCATCGGGGGAGCTTCATCTGCCCCTTTCTTCCCTTTTTGTTGCTCAAAGGTTCTGAAATCGACGGTGTTGGCCTCAGAGTGTGCCGGCCGCCGATCATTGGATTTTCCTTTTGGCATGGCGGGAGCATTGACGGTCGGACGTTTGGACAAGAACGTCTCGACCTCCGCCACTATATTGTTCAGTCGGTCAAATGTTTTGACATCTGCACCGATCATTTTTTCCAGTACCTCCCTCCTGAGGTTCTGCTTGCATATCTGCACTGCATCCTCCTGATGAGGAGGTCTTCTGCATCTCATGGCTAGATTTCTCCATCTTTTGATGTACTCCAGCGCAGTTTCATCCTGTTTCTGCCTGGTAGCATACAGTTCTGCTATTGTGATTTCCCTCTCCGTGACATGAAACCTGTCGCGGAATTTTCTCTGCATATCGGGCCAATCAACCACTGATCCTGCTGACAAGCTTGAATACCATTCAAAGGCTAACCCAGTGAGGGACGAGCCAAAGAACTTGAGCAGATAGGCTTCATCGACTGCTAGGTCGCCCATGATTGTAGTATAGTAGGCTATATGCTCCCTGGGGGAGCCCTGGCCATTGAACTTCTCAAACTTTGGCGGCTTGCTGACGCCTGGAGGTAGTCTTTTGGCAGCATACTGGGGAGGATACGGTACCTTGTACACATCATAGGCACTAGTATCATCTCCAGTCTTTCTGACAGCTTCATTTCCACAATTCTTTCAATCATCTGCTTGTGGGCTACAGCTGGTCTATCTCTTCGGGAAGAAGTGAGCTTGTTGCTGGCTGTGAGAGTTGTCATCACAGTGGCGCGCAAGATGGGCGCGGTAGGCTGCGTCTGAGACACAGAGGGCTGAGCTACTGTTTGCTGTGGAACAGGTTGGCTTGGTGCTTTGCCCTTATCAGCTAAGAGAGGATTAGCCAGGCTAGTTGTTTCTGTGGAGCTGGATGTCTGCCCCGCAGGTTCAGCTTGCTTCGAGACTGATGTAGCTTCCTGTCTCTCATTGAGCTGTCTTCGGAGAGCATTGATCTCCTGTTGGTATCTTCTGAACATCATCTGGATCATGGGATCCATGGTTGATGGAAGTTGTATATCTTCAGAAGTCCCTTCAGCATCATCAACGAAGGGGTTATCTCCATCTTCCGCTGTTACTACATTAACTGTCATAGTGGTAACCCTGCGGGCTTCATCATCAATTTTGATTTTATCTTTTGCTGCCTGGCCTCTTCTTGTGACAGGACCAGGTCTGGTTGCCAGCCTGAGCAATTCATCTTGCTGAGTTGGTAATATATCTTGCCCCCTGGCCAGTCCAGCCATGTTGCAGGCGAAGATTTGCATTTTTCCTTTTCGCCTGTAGACCTTTCTTTTTATTTGGCTAGGATATCTGAGCCGGTCAAAGACCGATATTCTTTCTTTGGCTTCTTCCTTGTACAGGTCTTCTTCATTATATCCGGCCCTGGGGCCTTCTTCATCGTCATTTGAATTGAGGAAGAGGCTTCGACCATCATTTCTTGGAAGGTTTCTTCTTCTTCATCATCCCTGGTGCCCAAGGCACGGGATAGTCTTCGCTGGCCTAGGGCAGAGCTCCCTAGGTAGTGGAAGTAGTCTTGGACTACTTGCTTAGTCTCCTCTGGGTTGCGCCTTTGCGGCTCAGGTCGGAGCATCAGTCTGTCCTGGCCCGTTTGCTGCCAGGCCAGTCTTGTCACCCGAGCATTCAGATGTTCGGCCCTGGGATATTTGAAGATATCAGCCTGTCTGGCACAGGCTCCTGATCTTCTTGCAGTAAGCATAGTGACTGGTTCACTTCTTCTCATATCGCCAACTTGGCAGCGGTTGGCAGCAGCATTGCTTTCATCTCTCTTCATTTCCCTTCTGCCCCCTGCTCTGAGGCGGGCAGCAGTGATATCAGTGAGGTTCTCTCTGTCTTCAGCTGGGGCCCAGCTTTGGATCTTCTTCGGTCGCCAGACCTGTTTGTATTTTGCTGGCTTGGGCGCCAGCGGCTTCCTTTCAGCATCTTCCCAGTTGGCCCTCCTAGAGGCCAAAACCTGGAACTTGTTGTCAGTTGGGATGGTCGGGACGATTCTGTCCGGCCGACTCCCCTGGGGCGACCGTCGAGGTTCGCCCTAATAGCACCCATCATTATCGTCTTTCTGGAATTGGAAAGCCGACGATCAACAGCAGTATACCGGTTCCTCCGGTTGGTTTTCTTCCCCTTCTGGGCAGCAGTGGGGACCATGTCCCTTTTCTGGACATGATGGACGTAGCAGGCGACGGCCGTGGGGGCCGTCCTCTTTGGTAAGCCATCCTTGCGATCAGCGGCCTCCACTGGGGCGTTTGCAGCAACGCCTTGCTCCTCGTTATCGACCTGTAGAAGGTCGGTGTAGACAACGCCCAAGCAGTTGGGCAGCCCGACAGCTGGGGGAAACGAACCGAACGCCAGTGGTACCGCCATGTACCCCTCCTGGACGTGCATGTCCATCGGTTGCTTGTCGAAGCATACAGACGCGATTTGTGTTGTCATCGTAGTTTCCTGGAAACAAGGAAACACACGGAATCAGAAATTTGAGGGGGGCCCGCTGGGCCTCCTACCTTAGCGTAAAGATGAAGGGAGACTCAGTCCCACCGGGCGTGCCAGACTTGTGGACGCGGATTTTATCTCGTATATATCTTATTTATTTATTTATTTATTGGCGTGCCAGTCAGATGTGTGACGATTTCATTGTGCGCTCGATCTGACTTGGTCAGTCGATTGTGAGTGATCGTGTCTGGACTAGTAGTCCGTCATACCCTGAACGCTATGATGTTAATTACGTCCTCCCTAAGGAAGACAACCCTTGATTAAACGCTAGAGGTAGGAGGAAGACAGCGGTAAAGCCGTATGCTCAAAGGAGACAAAGTTTATCTGCTTGCAAGACGTTAAACGTATTCGAACAGAGCAGGGGTTTATTAATTACGGGAGAAACCCGACGGCATATTCCCACCATCTTGGATGATGCCAAGCGGGGAATAGGAAACCACCCATGCAGCGGCAGGGTAGGCTCCGCAAAAGATCGGGTATATAGACATAACCCGGAATCCGGATGGGGACCGGCCTGATGTAACACACCCGGTACGAGTGCGATGTCTTATTAATATCCCCCTTCGGAGGGCCATCGGAGATCACGCAAGGGCATACCTCCGTGGGCCAGCGGGGTTAGAGGAGAATACCACACTCGATTGGTGGGGATATATAAATTTCGGCAGCATGTTCCCTCAACCTGGATTATGCCAAGGAAGAATAGGTCATCATCCACGGAGAGCCGGGACAACGACCGAACAAAGATGGGCACCAGGCCCAGGGACATCTCTTGCCTTCATATTATTGATCAATATTCCCTTGGAACCCATCAGAACACATATAATGACATGGTTCTTTAGGTTCATAAGGCATCGGTGAAATCCGGATTCGGGACGAAAGCTGTAGGGGAGATCTTCCCCATTATTGTATCTCATTAAGACACAAGTGATAGTCTACGAGCATCTCCTTAAACAGGTGTAGGGGGGATTAAGAAGTTTATAGAAGAATGGTGCAGAGACGGGCCTCGGAGTGGGTTTCATCTGACTGAAGAAGGGATCTCGGCCTGGCCTTTGGTTTGGACAAAATGGGGCTCTCGGCCTGGTATTTGATGGATGGAGAGGGGCTCTCGGCCTGGTCATTGGGCTGGCCAAAGAGGCTTTTCGACGGCCAAGGGAAGGCTCTCGGCCGAGGGTTCTCGGCGGCCAACAGAAGGAGGGAAGACCCTCTCGGTTGGAGACTTTCGGCGGGCACCTGGGCGCGCCGGAAAGGGGGGCGCCGAGAGGGGCAGCATCAAGGTTGGGCATAAAAGAGAAGGGGGTGTGAATGGCTATAGGCAGAGGGTCTCGGCCTGGTCATTGGGCTGGCCAAAGGGGAAGAGGGCCTCTCGGCCTGGAGCTTCTCGGCGGGCTCATGGGCGCGCCGGAAAGGGGGGGCGCCGAGAGGGGTGTCATCAGGATTGGGCAAAAGGGTGTGTGGGTGGTTGTGAAGGCAGAAGGGTTCTCGGCAGAGGGCTTCCCGGCGCGCTCCTGGCCGCGCCGGGAGTCTACACGCCGGGAGCCTTGCACATATGGCCTCACGAGGAAAGCGTTGGTAACCGACTGGGTTGTCATTTAGCCAAAAGAAGGGGGGAGGCCTCTCGGCCTTATGGTTCTCGGCGGGGAAACTCGCACGCCGAGAAGGTGAAATGCAGAAGAATTTCAGGGTTTCCAGAGCTCAGAAACGATGCTCTGTTTGTGTGTTTTCTGGGGATTTCAAGCTCGAATCAATGTCGGGCCAGAGATGTAAGAGAGGGATTTCATGGAGGCTTCTATTAGAAGGGTGCCAAGGGATTTGGATGAAGGAGTCAAATGGAGGAGATCAGACCATCACCTGATCCTGTGGAGAGTTTTGCCCGTCTGTTGCAGGCCATTTGGCCATTTGGGGGAGTCAGGAGATGACTGTCCTCCGACCCCTCCAGATGAGCCCAGTGATATTAAACCAACGGAGAAGGAGAGGCTATCAATCGTATAAACTTCAGGTCCTAAACATTCAATATTTAGGATGGAGGACCTGAGATCCGATCATTATTTATGAGAGCTGGGCAGCCCAGGAAACCAAGAGACTGATATCTCTGGTTCCTGAACCGCCAAAAGGGGGGCTCCTCAGAAAAACCCAGATTATATATGTATGGAAAAACAGGCATTGAGATCGGAGAGGGAAGAAGAGAACGAAACTCAGTAACCCATTGGATGGGGTTAGGAGTCTTATCCTCATCCCTCTTCGAAGAACAAACCCACGCGATCGGCTTCGAAACCCAAAGAATCTAATCTATGTTCCCTTCAGACGAAGGCTATATACATAGAGAGACAGACAGAGATCGATGTCTTAATCTATCAACACCCAAACGGGCCATCTTGATGTTTCATTGCATTGCATAAAGGAAATATTACACTGATCATGAAAGAAAAATGTAAGGCAGAAATCAAAAGAGAAGGCCGGAACTCCGGCTACAGTTAGAGAAATCGAGAGAGAACTCGATATATTGCATCAGATAAGGAAAGAAAACATGGAGGGGAGGGTGGAGCATTGACTCCTCTCCCTCCCCAGTGCCCACCTGGAGCTTTCCTTCTTCTTCTCTTCTATTTCCTCTCTGTTGATCGAAAGGGGGGGGTGGCTCTTTCTCTCCGAACGATCCCCTTTTTCTATCTGGCTTTCTCTCTTTTTCTCTTCAGCTTTTTTCTCTTCAGCCCTCACCAAGTCTCTGTGTTCTTTCGAAGGGAGGGGGTTTTATAGCCCCTTTCTTCTTTCTTCTCGGCAGGCTTCTGGGCACGCCGGAAAGGGGGGCGCCGAGAGGTGCCTGAAGCTTCATGGGCGCGCCGGAAAGGGGGGCGCCGAGAGGTGACTCATCTTCATATAGGCCCACTTGGGGTTTCTTCAAATGCATCATCATCCCAAAGGGTCTATCATCTCTGAAAATATCTTGTATTGACATCATGATTGTAATTTTCATCAGCCCGTAGACAGGGTTCTATCAGTCCGTAGACAGGGTTTTATCAGTCCGTAGATAGGGTTCTATCAGTCAATAGACAGGGTTTTATCAGTCCGTAGACAGAGTTTTATCAGTCCGTAGACAGGGTTTTATCAGCCCGTAGACAGGGTTTTATCAGTCCGTAGACAGGGTTTTATCTTATCAATATCGCCACTCGAATGGCGACAAGCTCGGATATCAGCCTTAGTCTTTCGCTGTTGGTCAGATCTTCTTTTCAATCATGCTTCCACCCTTGTTCATTTTCCGGGTGTCAACAGTCACTTGATTTGATGACATGACATGTTTCTCCGTGTAACAATATCATTGCTCTGTCAAATTGATTTTCAAGAATTCCAGCTCATCAAGATGTTTAAAAACAATACTAAGCCTGAGTGTATCACCAAGATGGTCATGAACTTTGAATTTTCAGATATCAGGATAGTCATTCAAAGCACAATATGCAATCTTTGGTTAAGGTCTATTAAAATCACAGAACATAGATGATTTCATAACAGATATTTCAGAACGTCAAGGAATTAATTAAATCTGAACCATTTTCATTGGATGGACAATCATTAGGGCATATAATAGAAAGCTCTTACACCATATGTTTGTCAGTCTCATGATCTAAAATTCAAACTGTAAGCCAAGAAGTGCAGATTGCAAGAGGTTAAGAGAATCAACAAAACTCCCCCTAAGGATATGCAATGAATTCACTGAAGGAGTTATGTTTGCAAGCAAGTTGAAACGTTTTCCTTATGAAGGTGGCAGAAATGAAATGTATGACCCAACCTGTTGTTGTACACTTATTAAATGCCACAGAATGAATATGAAATATATGCATGAATGTTGCTCAAGGACAACTCCCCCTTACTATATGGCCTATATGCGACATTGACACATGGTACTTGGTGGAGGTGAAGCCTCACGCATATTGAGTGCTTCGTGACAAGCATAGTCTGCCCTTCCATACATCAACATTTGATATACCATGGCCATGCAAGAATGATGCGACACAAACCATGCAATGCATTGTGAACATAAATTCAACTTTATTATGCAACTACATGCAATGCGACACCATATGCAAAAAGACATATTGACATATAAACAATGCATGAATACCAACGTGCAAAACACACAACTAATTGAACATGATCATCATTTCAAATTCTTATTGGCCTGAGGTCGGGAAAGACCAAGCTTCCTTCTGAGTGTTGAAAACCTGTCATTACACAAGGGTTTGGTGAAAATATCAGCAATTTGATTTAGAGTATCAACAAAATGCAGTTCAAAATTTTTCTTACCGACCTCATCTCTAATGAAGTGATGCCTAATCTCAATATGCTTAGTCCTAGAGTGCTGGACTGGATTTTTTGCAAGGTTGATAGCACTAGTGTTATCACACAGAATTGGGACACAACCAAGATCTACCAAGTAGTCTTGGAGTTGGTGTTTAATCCACAACACTTGGGTGCCACAGCTCCCCGCAGCAACATATTCTACCTCCGCGGTTGAGAGGGAAACCGAGTGTTGTTTCTTGGAGGCCCAAGAAACTAAACACCCGCCTAGAAACTGGCAATAGCCACTAGTACTCTTACGATCCAGCTTGCATCCAGCGTAATCCGCATCAGAATAAGATATAAGAGATAAATCACATGATGACGGATACCACAATCCCAAATCTTGAGTGCCGGCAAGATATCGAAGGATACGTTTGATGGCAGTCAAATGAGATTCTCTAGGACTAGCTTGAAATCTAGCACAAAGGCATACACTAAACTGGATATCTGGTCGGGATGTAGTTAAATAAAGTAAAGAGCCAATCATACCTCTATAGATCTTTGCATCCACTAATTTACCATTTTCATCCGAATCCAGTGATGTTGTGGTGCTCATAGGAGTTGCAATGATTATGCTGTTAGCCATGTCAAATCTTTTCAGCAGCTCCTTGATGTATTTGGCTTGACTTATGAAGCAACCATCTTCTCCTTGGTTGACCTGCAAACTGAGAAAGAATTGAAGTTCTCCCATTAGGTTCATCTCAAATTTGCTAGTCATGAGATTAGCAAATTCCTCACACATTTCAGATTTTGTAGAACCAAACACAATGTCATCAACATAAATTTGAACAATCAAGATGTTCTTACCTTGCTTCTTGGTGAAAAGTGTTTGATCTACCTTACCTCGTGTGTAGCCTTTTTCAATGAGGAACGAGCTTAGTCTCTCATACCAAGCTCTTAGTGCTTGCTTAAGTCCATAAAGCGCCCTGTCTAGCTTGTATACAAAATCTGCATTGTTAGAATTCTCAAATCCAGGGGGCTGCTCAACATAGACTTCTTCTTTGATCAAGCCATTCAAGAAAGCACTTTTGACATCCATTTGATACAGCTTTATTCTAAGGGAGCATGCAAAGGCAAGTAAAATTCTGATGGCTTCGAGTGTAACAACTGGGGCATAAGATTTATCAAAGTCTACCCCAAACTCTTGATTATACCCTTGAGCCACCAATCTAGCCTTATTTCTTATTATCTTGCCATCCTCACTTAGTTTGTTCCTAAATACCCATTTAGTGCCTATGACAGATTGTGATGAAGGTCTAGGAACAAGATGCCAAACTTTGTTTCTCTCAAACTGGTTTAACTCTTCTTGCATGGAATTTATCCAGTTTTCATCTTTTAAAGCATCATCAATATTTTTGGGTTCATGCTGCGAGACAAGAGCAAGTTGATCTAATTCTTCCACAATTTTAAAATGTGACCTTGTTCTAGGTGGGTCATTCAAGCTACCAATGACATTTTCTAAAGGATGATCCTTAAGAATTCGAATGTTTGTAGTATCATTACCTTCTATTGGAGCTTGAATCCTTGCATTGCTTGATTCAGCTCGGTCACCCTCTTCTTTTGTTTCTTCTTGTGGAGAATCACTCTTGTCCTTCATGCTTAAGAATTCCCCATCTTCATCATTTTTCCTGCAAGAGTTATCATTATTAGAATCATGATATTCATCAAAGGAAACATGGGGTGATTCTTCCACAGTTTGACTTTTAATGTTATAAATTCTATAAGCCCTAGATCTATCAGAATATCCAAGGAATATACCTTCATCGCTCTTGGGCTCGAATTTATCTAAGTCTCTTTTGTCATTGTTGTGGATGAAGCATTTTGACCCAAACACTTTCATATGTGAGAGAGAAGGCTTTTTACCTTTCAGCAACTCATAAAGAGTCTTTTTGGTGTGTGGCCTTACCATAGAGCGGTTGATAATGTAACATGCCGAGTTTATCGCTTCAGCCCAAAATCTCCTTGGAAGTTTCCGTTCAGCAAGCATGGTTCTTGCCATCTCTACAAGTGTTCGTTTTCTTCTTTCAACTACACCATTTTGCTCCGGCGTTCTTGGTGAAGAAAATCGGTGTGAAATCCCTTCGGCCCTGCAAAGGTTATAGAAGTTAGCATTTTCAAATACACCACCGTGATCAGATTGAATCTTAGAAATTTTAAACTCACCGTCCTGCTTTATCTTCATGTAGAGTGCCTGAAACTCATCAAAAGTATCATTTTTATATGTGAGATAGAAAACCCATGTGAACCTAGAAAAGTCATCCACCAAGACATATCCATATTTTCTACCACTTAAGCTAGCAGTTCTAGTTGGGCCAAATATGTCCATATGAATTAGCTCGAGTGGTTTGGATGATGTATTTTCAGATCTTCCCTTGAATGATTTTCTAGTTTGTTTACCTAAGGCACATGCATCACACAATTTATTTTCTTATTTAAAGGATAGTTCAGGCAAACCTTTCACCATTGAATGCTTCAAGAGTTTATGCAAGATATTGTAGCTAGCATGTCCTAGTCTACGATGCCATAACCATGCAATTTTAGATTTTGGTGCAGCAAGACAAAGGTTTGAATAAGCAGGATCATGTAAGTCAATCATGTAAACATTGTTGACTCTCTAATCAGAAAATTTTACCTTGTCAGATTTTGGTTCAAAGATTTTACATTCATGAGAATCAAACAACACTTTGTGACCTTTATCACACAATTGACTTATGCTTAGTAGGTTATATTTCAAACATTCAACTAGCAACACATTTCCAATGGAGTTGGAGAGGTTCTTACCTACATTACATGTTCCAATGATTTTTCCTTTGTTGTTCCCTCCAAATGTGACATATCCTCCTTCCTTTTCCTCCAAGAGATAAAATTTTGATTTGTCTCCGATCATGTGTCTTGAACAGCCGTTATCAAGGTACCACCTGTTATGTATGGCTGCAAGACACTCCTGCACAAGCAATTAAGCAAATGTGTTTAGAACCCAACCAAATTTGGGTCCCATCATATTCTTCAAATTTTCAAAGCATGAAACCATTTCTTTTGGAATCCAGACTTTTCTAACATTCATGTTTTGTTTGCTTAGAGCAGGGATTTAGTTTTTCTTTTCAACTTTGACATTCATTTTCTGTTTGGAGGTTCTTGGTTGGAATTTGTGAAAGTTTGATGAAGTTGGCTTCTTAACCTATTGTGGCCATTGGTTATTTTTGGGTTGATTGTTCTGCCACTTAGGAGATTGAAAGTTATAGGATTGATGAACACATGAATCATAATTTCTCCAAAAGTTTGGTGGTGTTGGCCTATATGAATGTGCAATCCAGTTTTGGTGATATCTGGAAGATTGAGCATGCAATGGCCAAGAATGTGTTGACCTATCTGCGGGGAAGGTCGACCTTTCTTAGGTCTTTGGACAGGCTTTTTGGGAATGTTGGTGACTCCCCCTTCAATCTTTTCTTTTCCTTTCTCCTTTTGTTTTTGCTGGTTTTGTGTGGGAGTTATGTTTGAGGTGGAGGCTTCGGAAGATGAGACAAATGTGACTATTTTTAGCCCAATTGGCCTTTTGTTTGTTGGTTCAAAACCCAACCCTTCCTTGTTGAAATTCATCCTAGTACCTAGCAAAGCATCTAGGTTTTCTTTTCCATCCACGAAATTTTCCAAGGATTGTTGTTTATCCTTCAATTCTTTTTGTAAGTTTTTAATGTTTTGCAAGAGTTGAGTGTTGACATGTTTTACAGCTTCATATTTTTCATTACTCAGTTTGCTGTTCTTTTCATAGGTTTGCATTTTTAGTTTCATGCTGTCAATCTCATTTCTCAAATTTTCATTTTCAGTTTCCAAGTCAGCCATTTCTTTTCTTCCTTCTTCCAAATCCTCAATCCTTTTCTTAAGATCTTCAATTTCAGTTTCAAGTAGAGCATTCTTATCATCCTTGTCATGATCATGCACAAAAGAATTGATTTTCTTTTTCAATGATTTATTTTTCTTTTTGTACATTTCATATTTTTCCATGAGTTGTATATATGCATCCTCTCAATCATCAATTGTATAATCTTCAAATGGAGAATTTACCTCAATTTCTTCGTCACCTTTGGCCATGATGCAGAAATCTTCTTTTTCTTTGTCCGAGGAGCTAGTTCCATCATTACTTTCCTCTTCATCGCTCTATGTGGACACAATGGCCTTATTATTCTTCTTGCCCTTCCATTTGTCAGTTTTCTGAATCTGTCGGGACAGTCATTCTTGAAATGCCCTGGTTTGTTGCAAGAATAACAAATGATTTTGTCAGATTTCTTAGAGTTTTTAAAATTAGATTTGAAACCATTTCTTACCCTTGACCTTCCTCTCAGGAAGCTCTTACCTTCCTTTCTCATGAATTTCTTGAACTTACGTATGAGCATGGCTACGTCATCCTCATCTCGCTCTCTTCCCGAATCCTCACCTTCATCAGAAGTATCTTGACGGTTGGGTCCAGCTTTAAGAGCTAGGGACTTCTTTTTAGGTGCCTCAGCCTCTTTGTTCTTGAGGTTGATCTCATAGGTCATTAATGACCCAATGAGTTCATCTACCTTAGTGGTTGCGAGATCTCTTGATTCTTCAACAACGGTTGCCTTCGTGTGACATGCTGGAGTTAATGATCTCAGAGTTTTTCTTACAAGTTCTTACTCTGTATATTTCTTTCCCAAATCAGTTAAACTATTAGTAAGCACAGTTAAGCGAGCATACATATCTTGAATTGACTCATCAAGCTTCATGCGGAACATTTCATATTCAGAAACTAAAATATTGACTTTTGTTTCTCGTACCTGAGAGGTTCCTTCGTAGATTACCTCTAGCTTATCCCACATCAATTTCGTAGTTGCGCAGGTTGCTACTCTAGAGAATTCAACTGGATGGAGTGAGCATTGCATGATATGTTTAGCACTCCAGTTGACGGTGGATTGCCGTATTTGTTCTTTGGTCCACAAGTCCTCATTATCCGTAAGCTCATACGGACCTTTGTTGATCACACGCCGAAGTTCGTAGTCTTGGGCGCGAATCAACACCTGCATGCGATGTTTCCAGTAAGGATAGTTAGATCTAGTGAAATAAGGAGGTCTGTTCACAGAGTGTCCTTTAGGTAAATAACCCTTAGATGCTGATCCACCATTTCCCTCAAGGTCGTTGGACCCCATAATGAGAGATTAGGCTCTGATACCACTTGTTGTGTAGTGGACAACGGATCTAGAGGGGAGGGGTGAATAGATCTGCCCCTCTTTTTGTAATGTAACCCTCTATATAGCTAGATGAGATAATTTGCAACGGAATATAACTAGCTAAACGATGGACACAACGATTTGCTTAGCAAGATGATTACTAATATATCGATTCAAACCTAAGCATGCATTTAGAACGAAGCAATCACACAAACAAACCACAACACATAAGATTTTAAGGTGGTTCGGACAGAATCTCCAGTCCCACGTCCACCCCTCACCAAATCTGGTGAGGCTTCACTAGTGCCACGGACTGAACCGTAAATCGGAGAGACCACCGATTGCCTTCCTACTAACCACCTGGTAGGGACGTCAACAATGCAGATCGGACAACCTCCGATTGCCTTCCTACTAACCACCGGTAGGGACGATTCTCAGATTCAATTGTTTGTATGAAATGAAAAAGAGAACAAATATGAAATCACTCAAACAAGATATAGAGTATGCTCAAAGAAAAGAATCTTGTCTGAGTTGCAGAAGCTTGAATTGGATGCTTTGACGGTGTCTTCTTTCTTGCGGGATGATCTTCCTTGAACCTCTTCTAGTTGATGAAGAAGACGATGGATGTAGCTTCAATCTTCTTTTTGATCTTCTTGAGTCGATGAAGAGGATGTAGAATATGTAGGATGTAGCTTAGATCACCCTTGAGAGCCTTGATTCCTTCTTCTTCCTTGGAGGTTGAGATGGCTTCAGATCTGGACTTGAATGCCATGGAATGGATGAAGAACTCCTTCCCGAAACACTGTTCACGGAGGTGCTATAGTGCCTCGAAAATGAGCTCCCTTGATCTCCCTTGAAGCCTTGAAGCATTGGGGGTTTCCAACCCTCTTGTATTGGTTTTATAGACCTTGAATGGTCTATAGACAAGCCTAAGACCAGATCCATAATTTGTGGGTGATTAGGTGACTTTTGGATTAAAGAAATCCATGTTGAATGGCCCTTTTCAAAGTTGGAAACAAAGTCAACATTGAAGGCTCGGGGCTGGCGGTCGACCTGCAGCTCCTGGCGGTCGACCGCTACTGTGAAATGCTGTAGACGAATGGCCCCTGGGATTTCCGGTCGACCGCCACTGGCTGGCGGTCGATCGCTACTGAAACTCGTACATGCTGGCAGTTGCTGGCTGGGGCGGTCGACCGCCCCTGTGCTGGCGGTCGACCGCCAGCTGGGCAGAACCCGGATTTTCCTGGGTTGGTCTGTTAACTATCTTAGCTCCGCCGCTTAACTCCTTTAGTAGTCCGTTCATATCTGTGGCAACAACTTTGACTGTCTTGAAGTTTTATTACTGAGTCTTCAATCGAATTTTTGTTCCGACGGCTCCGCCCCCGGAAACCCCCGCAAGGGGCGCTGCCCCCTTGACCCCCGCAACCTGACCGGGCAGGTCGATCCGCGTGCGAGGGCGCAACATTGAGCCTTCATTTGCATATCTGTCATGAACACAACAGCACATATGTCAGTCATATAGGAGTGAAAAACAACAATGACTAATAGTGTTTAGCCATTATCAAAATCAAGAATACCACAGAACGCATATGACCATAGAATGATGTCGAATGACCCAAGTGACCACAGAATGACTCAAATGACTTCAGGCACACAACATTCTCCCCCTTTTTGATGATGGCAACACTGTGAGTCATTATGTGATATGAATGTTTAAAATGGCACAAGTTTTAACAAATGCAATATATGCAGCTCAAGATTCATGATAGTAATAGCATGGGAAAGCAATTATGAATGCAGATATGAATGCTATGCAATATGAATGCTAGCAGTTATGCAAGCCCCAAGCCCCATCACATACACATATGAGATGCAAAGTGAGCAATGGATTCTCTCCCCTTGGACTCTCCCCATACATCACTTACACATCCCCCATGACAACGGGAGATAACGCATAGCTAACGCGATAAACGCATAGCTAACGCATAGGACTCACAAAAAGAATTCTCCCCCTTTGCCAACAGCAAAAAGGAGTGATAAAGTGAAAGGTCTGTGAGACCAGAGCTGAAAGGAGTGAAGAGCAAGTCATTATATGCAAAACTGAAGCATGCCATGAGCAACATATATGGTTCAAAGCTAATGAAATCCGATATCATGAACAGAGTTCGAAAAGTAGCTACATCCAAGATTTAATAGAAATGAACCAAAGGTGCATATGATGGCAGTGTTTAACCTTCCCTTGTCTTATATATCCATATTCAATAACGACAAAGGCAATAACACAAAAGCATGTATTGAGGCTAAACAATCATGACTAAAGCATGGAATCTTAGGAATTCAACAAGTTTGATTAGCAATATCATTTGCATTTAAAGGCACAAGACTCATATTTTACGAGCAATCAAGTCTAGTACATACCTCCAAGCCATAAGAATACACGTTGTTTAGACGCCAGTATTCCTAGGAATTTGGTAAGACTGACTGTTATGCTTCAAGATGAACAGAGATAGCAGGGTCACGTCATGACATATCCTGTCTCAATTCTATGATGAGGGGATATATTTCTCAGCAATTATGCCATTGCTCTGCCTAGAGTCCAAAAGTTTTAAGACAGAGATAACAGGGGCACATCATGACATATGCATTTGTCACTTGATTTGATGACATGACATGTTTCTCCGTGCAACAATATCATTGCTCTGTCAAATTGATTTTCAAGAATTCCAGCTCATCAAGATGTTTAAAAACAATACTAAGCCTGAGTGTATCACCAAGATGGTCATGAACTTTGAATTTTCAGATATCAGGATAGTCATTCAAAGCACAATATGCAATCTCTAGTTAAGGTCTATTAAAACCACAGAACATAGATGAATTCATAAGAGATATTTCAGAACGTCAAGGAATTAATTAAATATGAACCATTTTCATTGGATGGACAATCATTAGGGCATATAATAGAAAGCTCTTACACCATATGTTTGTCAGTCTCATGATCTCAAATTCAGACTGTAAGCCAAGAAGTGCAGATTGCAAGAGGTTAAGAGAATCAACAAAACTCCCCCTAAGGATATGCAATGAACTCACTGAAGGAGTTATGTTTGCAAGCAAGTTGAAACGTTTTCCTTATGAAGGTGGCAGAAATGAAATGTATGACCCAACCTGTTGTTGTACACTTATTAAATGCCACAGAATGAATATGAAATATATGCATGAATGTTGCTCAAGGACAACTCCCCCTTACTATATGGCCTATATGCGACATTGACACATGGTACTTGGCGGAGGTGAAACCTCACGCATATTGAGTGCTTCGTGACAAGCATAGCCTGCCCTTCCATACATCAACATTTGATATACCATGGCCATGCAAGAATGATGCGACACAAACCATGCAATGCATTGTGAACATAAATTCAACTTTATTATGCAACTACATGCAATGCGACACCATATGCAAAAAGACATATTGACATATAAACAATGCATGAATACCAACGTGCAAAATACACAACTAATTGAACATGATCATCATTTCAAATTCTTATTGGCCTGAGGTCGGCAAAGACCAAGCTCCCTTCTGAGTGTTGAAAACCAGTCATTACACAAGGGTTTGGTGAAAATATCAGTAATTTGATTTAGAGTATCAACAAAATGCAGTTCAAAATTTTTCTTACCGACCTCATCTCTAATGAAGTGATGCCTAATCTCAATCTGCTTGGTCCTAGAGTGCTGGACTAGATTTTTTACAAGGTTGATAGCACTAGTGTTATCACACAGAATCGGGACACAACCAAGATCCACCAAGTAGTTTTGGAGTTGGTGTTTAATCCACAACACTTGGGTGCCACAGCTCCCCGCAGCAACATATTCTGCCTCCGCGGTTGAGAGGGCAACCGAGTGTTGTTTCTTGGAGGCCCAAGAAACTAAACACCAGCCTAGAAACTGGCAATAGCCACTAGTACTCTTACGATCCAGCTTGCATCCAGCGTAATCCGCATCAGAATAAGATATAAGAGATAAATCACATGATGACGGATACCACAATCCCAAATCTTGAGTGCCGGCAAGATATCGAATGATACGTTTGACGGCAGTCAAATGAGATTCTCTAGGACTAGCTTGAAATCTAGCACAAAGGCATACACTAAACTGGATATCTGGTCGGGATGCAGTTAAATAAAGCAAAGAGCCAATCATACCTCTATAGATCTTTGCATCCACTAATTTACCATTTTCATCCGAATCCAGTGATGTTGTGGTGCTCATAGGAGTTGCAATGATTTTACTGTTAGCCATGTCAAATCTTTTCAGTAGCTCCTTGATGTATTTGGCTTGACTTATGAAGCAACCATCTTCTCCTTGGTTGACCTGCAAACCGAGAAAGAATTGAAGTTCTCCCATTAGGCTCATCTCAAATTCGCTAGTCATGAGATTAGCAAATTCCTCACACATTTCAGATTTTATAGAACCAAACACAATGTCATCAACATAAATTTGAACAATCAAGATGTTCTTACCTTGCTTCTTGGTGAAAAGTGTTTGATCTACCTTACCTCGTGTGTACCCTTTTTCAATGAGGAACGAGCTTAGTCTCTCATACCAAGCTCTTGGTGCTTGCCTATGTCCATAAAGCGCCCTGTCTAACTTGTATACAAAATCTGCATTGTTAGAATTCTCAAAGCCAGGGGACTGCTCAACATAGACTTCTTCTTTGATCAAGCCATTCAAGAAAGCACTTTTGACATCCATTTGATACAGCTTTATTCTAAGGGAGCATGCAAAGGCAAGTAAAATTCTGATGGCTTCGAGTCTAGCAACTGGGGCATAAGATTCATCAAAGTCTACCCCAAACTCTTGATTATACCCTTGAGCCACCAATCTAGCCTTATTTCTTATTATCTTGCCATCCTCACTTAGTTTGTTCCTAAAGACCCATTTAGTGCCTATGACAGATTGTGATGAAGGTCTAGGAACAAGATGCCAAACTTTGTTTCTCTCAAACTGGTTTAACTCTTCTTGCATAGAATTTATCCAGTTTTCATCTTTTAAAGCATCATCAATATTTTTGGGTTCATGCTGCGAGACAAGAGCAAGTTGATCTAATTCTTCCATAATTTTAAAATGTGACCTTGTTCTAGGTGGGTCATTCAAGCTACCAATGATATTTTCTAAAGGATGATCCTTAAGAATTCGAATGTTTGTAGCATCATTACCTTCTATTGGAGCTTGAATCCTTGCATTGCTTTATTCAGCTCGGTCACCCTCTTCTTTTGTTTCTTCTTATGGAGAATCACTCTTGTCCTTCATGCTTAGGAATTCCCCATCTTCATCGTTTTTCCTGCAAGAGTTATCATTGTTAGAATCATGATATTCATCAAAGGAAACATGGGGTGATTCTTCCACAGTTTGACTTTTAATGTTATAAATTCTATAAACCCTAGATCTATCAGAATATCCAAGGAATATACCTTCATCGCTCTTGGGCTCGAATTTATCTAAGTCTCTTTTGTCATTGTTGTAGATGAAGCATTTTGACCCAAACACTTTCATATGTGAGAGAGAAGGCTTTTTACCTTTCAGCAACTCATAAGGAGTCTTTTTGGTGTGTGGCCTTACTATAGAGCGGTTGATAATGTAACATGTCGAGTTTACCGCTTCCGCCCAAAATCTCCTTGGAAGTTGCCGTTCAGCAAGCATGGTTCTTGCCATCTCTACAAGTGTTCGGTTTCTTCTTTCAACTACACCATTTTGCTCCGGCGTTCTTGGTGAAGAAAATCGGTGTGAAATCCCTTCGACCCTGCAAACGTTATAGAAGTTAGCATTTTCAAATTCACCACCGTGATCAGATTGAATCTTGGAAATTTTAAACTCACCGTCCTGCTTTATCTTCATGTAGAGTGCCTGAAACTCATCAAAAGTATCATTTTTATGTGTGAGATAGAAAACGCATGTGAACCTAGAAAAGTCATCCACCAAGACATATCCATATTTTCTACCACTTAAGCTAGCAGTTCGGGTTGGGCCAAATAGGTCCATATGAATTAGCTCGAGTGATTTGGATGATGTATTTTCAGATCTTCCCTTGAATGATTTTCTAGTTTGGTTACCTAGGGCACATGCATCACACAATTTATTTTCTTGTTTAAAGGATAGTTCAGGCAAACCTTTCACCATTGAATGCTTTAAGAGTTTATGCAAGACATTGTAACTAGCATGTCCTAGTCTACGATGCCATAACCATGCAATTTCAGATTTTGGTGCAGCAAGACAAAGGTTTGAATAAGCAGGATCATCTAAGTCAATCATGTAAACATTGTTGACTCTCTTACCAGAAAATTTTACCTTGTCAGATTTTGGTTCAAAGATTTTACATTCATGAGAATCAAACAACACTTTGTGACCTTTATCACACAATTGACTTATGCTTAGTAGGTTATATTTCAAACATTCAACTAGCAACACATTTCCAATGGAGTTGGAGAGGTTCTTACCTACATTACCTGTTCTAATGATTTTTCCTTTGTTGTTCCCTCCAAATGTGACATGTCCTCCTTCCTTTTCCTCCAAGAGACAAAATTTTGATTTGTCTCCGGTCATGTGTCTTGAACAGCCGCTATCAAGGTACCACATGTTATGTATGGCTGCAAGACACTCCTGCACAAGCAATTAAGCAAATGTGTTTAGAACCCAACCAAATTTGGGTCCCATCATATTCTTCAAATTTTCAAAGCATGAAACCATTTCTTTTGGAATCCAGACTTTTCTAACATTCATGTTTTGTTTGCTTAGAGCAGGGATTTGGTTTTTCTTTTTAACTTTGACATTCATTTTCTGTTTGGAGGTTCTTGGTTTGAATTTGTGAAAGTTTGATGAAGTTGGCTTCTTAACCCATTATGGCCATTGGTTATTTTTGGGTTGATTGTTCTGCCACTTAAGAGATTGAAAGTTATAGGATTGATGAACACATGAATCATAATTTCTCCAAAAGTATGGTGGTGTTGGCCTATATGAATGTGCAATCCAGTTTTGGTGATATCTGGAAGATTGAGCATGCAATGGCCAAGAATGTGTTGACCTATGCTGCATGGAAGGTCGACCTTTCTTAGGTCTTTGGACAGGCTTTTTGGGAATGTTGGTGACTCCCCCTTCAATCTTTTCGTTTCCTTTCTCCTTTTGTTTTTATTGGTTTTGTGTGGGAGTTATGTTTGAGGTGGAGGCTTCGGAAGATGAGACAAATGTGACTGTTTTTAGCCCAATTGGCCTTTTGTTTGTTGGTTCAAAACCCAACCCTTCCTTGTTGAAATTCATCCTAGTACCTAGCAAAGCATCTAGGTTTTCTTTTCCATCCACGAAAATTTCCAAGGATTGTTGTTTATCCTTCAATTCTTTTTGTAAGTTTTCAATGTTTTGCAAGTGTTGAGTGTTGACATATTTTACAGCTTCATATTTTTCATTACTCAGTTTGCTGTTCTTTTCATAGGTTTGCATTTTTAGTTTCATGCTGTCAATCTCATTTCTCAAATTTTCGTTTTCAGTTTCCAAGTCAGCCATTTCTTTTCTTCCTTCTTCCAAATCCTCAATCATTTTCTTAAGATCTTCAATTTCAGTTTCAAGTAGAGCATTCTTATCATCCTTGTCATGATCATGCACAAAAGAATTGATTTTCTTTTTCAATGATTTATTTTTCTTTTTGTACATTTCATATTTTTCCATGAGTTGTATATATGCATACTCCCAATCATCAATTGTATAATCTTCAAATGGAGAATTTACCTCAATTTCTTCGTCACCTTTGGCCATGAGACAGAAATCTTCTTTTTCTTTGTCCGAGGAGCTAGTTCCATCATAACTTTCCTCTTCATCGCTCCATGTGGACACCATGGCCTTGTTATTCTTCTTGCCCTTCTATTTGTCAGCTTTTCTGAATCTGTCGGGACAGTCATTCTTGAAATGCCCTGGTTTGTTGCAAGAATAACAAATGATTTTGTCAGATTTCTTAGAGTTTTCAAAATTAGATTTGAAACCATTTCTTACCCTTGACCTTCCTCTCATGAAGCTGTTACCTTCCTTTCTCATGAATTTCTTGAACTTACGTGTGAGCATGGCTACGTCATCCTCATCTCACTCACTTCCCGAATCCTCACCTTCATCAGAAGTATCTTGACGGCTGGGTCCAGCTTTAAGAGCTAGGGACTTCTTTTTAGGTGCCTCAGCCTCTTTGTTCTTGAGGTTGATCTCATAGGTCATTAATGACCCAATGAGTTCATCTACCTTAGTGGTTGCGAGATCTCTTGATTCTTCAACAACGGTTGCCTTCGTGTGCCATGCTGGAGTTAATGATCTGAGAATTTTTCTTACAAGTTCTTGCTCTGTATATTTCTTTCCCAAATCAGTTAAACTATTAGTAAGCACAGTTAAGCGAGCATACATATCTTGAATTGACTCATCAGGCTTCATGCGGAACATTTCATATTCAGAAACTAAAATATTGGCTTTTGTTTCTCGTACCTGAGAGGTTCCTTCGTAGATTACCTCTAGCTTATCCCACATCAATTTCACAGTTGCGCAGGTGGCTACTCTAGAGAATTCAACTGGATGGAGTGAGCATTGCATGATATGTTTAGCACTCCAGTTGACGGTGGATTACCGTATTTGTTCTTTGGTCCACAAGTCCTCATTATCCGTAAGCTCATACGGACCTTTGCTGATCACACGCCAAAGTTCGTAGGCTTGGGCGCGAATGAACACCTGCATGCGATGTTTCCAGTAAGGATAGTTAGATCCAGTGAAATAAGAAGGTCTGTTCACATAGTGTTCTTCAGGTAAATAACCCTTAGATGCTGATCCACCATTTCCCTCAAGGTCGTTGGACCCCATAATGAGAGATTAGGCTCTGATACCACTTGTTGTGTAGTGGACAGCGGATCTAGAGGGGAGGGGTGAATAGATCTGCCCCTCATTTCGTAATGTAACCCTCTATATAGCTAGATGAGAAAAATTGCAGCGGAATATAACTAGCTAAATGAAGGACACAACGATTTACTTAGCAAGATGATTACTAATATATCGATTCGAACCTAAGCATGCATTTAGAACGAAGCAATCATACAAACAAACCACAACACACGAGATTTTAAGGTGGTTCGGACTGAATCTCCAGTCCTACGTCCACCCCTCACCAAATCCGGTGAGGCTTCACTAGTGCCACGGACTGAACCGTAAATCGGAGAGACCACCGATTGCCTTCCTACTAACCACCTGGTAGGGACGTCAACAACGCAGATCGAACAACCTCCGATTGCCTTCCTACTAACCACCGATAGGGACGATTCTCAGATTCAATTGTTTGTATGAAATGAAAAAGAGAACAAATATGAAATCACTCAAACAAGATATAGAGTATACTCAAAGAAAAGAATCTTGTCTGAGTTGCAGAAGCTTGAATCGGATGCTTTGACGGTGTCTTCTTTCTTGCGGGATGATCTTCCTTGAACCTCTTCTAGTTGATGAAGAAGACGATGGATGTAGCTTCAATCTTCCTTTTGATCTTCTTGAGTCGATGAAGAGGATGTAGAAGATGTAGGATGCAGCTTAGATCACCCTTGAGAGCCTTGATTCCTTCTTCTTCCTTGGAGGTTGAGATGGCTTCAGATCTGGACTTGAATGCCTTGGAATGGATGAAGAACTCTTTCCCGAAACACTGTTCACGGAGGTGCTACAGTGCCTCGAAAATGAGCTCCCTTGATCTCCCTTGAAGCCTCGAAGCATTGGGGGTTTCCAACCCTCTTGTATTGGTTTTATAGACCTTGAATGGTCTATAGACAAGCCTCAGACCAGATCCACAATTTGTGGGTGATTAGGTGACTTTTGGATTAAAGAAATCCATGTTGAATGGCCCTTTTCGAAGTTGGAAACAAAGTCAACATTGAAGGCTCGAGGCTGGCGGTCGACCTGCAGCTCCTGGCGGTCGACCGCTACTGTGAAATGCTGTAGACGAATGGCCCCTGGGATTTCCGATCGACCGCCACTGGCTGGCGGTCGACCGCTACTGAAACTCGTACATGCTGGCAGTTGCTGGCTGGGGCGGTCGACCGCCCCTGTGCTGGCGGTCGACTGCCAGTTGGGCAGAACCCGGATTTTCCCGGGTTGGTCCGTTAACTATCTTAGCTCCGCCGCTTAACTCCTTTAGTAGTCCGTTCATGTCTGTGGCAACAACTTTGACTATCTTGAAGTTTTATTACTGAGTCTTCAATCGAATTTTTGTTCCGGGGGCTCCGCCCCCGGAAACCCCCGCAAGGGGCGCTGCCCCCTTGACCCCCGCGACCTGACCGGGCAGGTCGATCCGCGTGCGAGGGTGCAACATTGAGCCTTCATTTGCATATCTGTCATGAACACAACAGCACATATGTCAGTCATATAGGAGTGAAAAATAACAATGACTAATAGTGTTTAGCCATTATCAAAACCAAGAATACCACAGAATGCATATGAACATAGAATGATGTCGAATGACCCAAGTGACCACAGAATGACTCAAATGACTTCAGGGACACAACATTCTCCCCCTTTTTGATGATGGCAATACTGTGAGTCATTATGTGATATGAATGTTTAAAATGGCACAAGTTATAATAAATGCAATATATGCAGCTCAAGATTCATGATAGTAATAGCATGGGAAAGCAATTATGAATGCAGATATGAATGCTAGCAGTTATGCAAGCCCCAAGCCCCATCACATACACATATGAGATGCAAAGTGAGCAATGGATTCTCTCCCCTTGGACTCTCCCCGTACATCATTCACACATCCCCCATAACAACGCGAGATAACGCATAGCTAACGCATAGGACTCACACAAAGAATTCTCCCCCTTTGCCAACAGCAAAAAGGAGTGATAAAGTGAAAGGTCTGTAAGACCAGAGCTGATAGGAGTGAAGAGCAAGCCATTATATGCAAAACTGAAGCATGCCATGAGCAACATATATGGTTCAAAGCTAATGAAATCTGAGATCATCAACATAGTTCAAAAAGCAGCTACATCCAAGATTTAATAGAAATGAACCAAAGGTGCATATCATGGCAGTGTTTAACCTTCCCTTGTCTTATATATCCATATTCAATAACGACAAAGGCAATAACAAAAAAGCATGTATTGAGGCTAAACAATCATGACTAAAGCATGGAATCTTATGAATTCAACAAGTTTGATTAGCAATATCATTTACATTTGAAGGCACAAGACTCATATTTTATGAGCAATCAAGTCTAGTACATGCCTCCAAGCCGTAAGAATACACGTTGTTTAGACGCCAGTATTCCTAGGAATTTGGTAAGACTGACTGTCATGCTTCAAGATGAACAGAGATAGCAAGGTCACGTCATGACATATCCTGTCTCAATTCTGTGATGAGGGGATATATTTCTCAGCAATTATGCCATTGCTCTGCCTAGAGTCTAAAAGTTTTAAGACAGAGATAACAGGGGCACATCATGACATATGCATTTGTCACTTGATTTGATGACATGACATGTTTCTCCGTGCAACAATATCATTGCTCTGTCAAATTGATTTTCAAGAATTCCAGCTCATCAAGATGTTTAAAAATAATACTAAGCCTGAGTGTATCACCAAGATGGTCATGAACTTTGAATTTTCAGATATCAGGATAGTCATTCAAAGCACAATATGTAATCTCTAGTTAAGGTCTATTAAAACCACAGAACATAGATGATTTCATAACAGATATTTCAGAACGTCAAGGAATTAATCAAATCTGAACCATTTTCATTGGATGGACAATCATTAGGGCATATAATAGAAAGCTCTTACACCATATGTTTGTCAGTCTCATGATCTCAAATTCAGACTGTAAGCCAAGAAGTGCAGATTGCAAGAGGTTAAGAGAAGCAACAAAACTCCCCCTAAGGATATGCAATGAATTCACTGAAGGAGTTATGTTTGCAAGCAAGTTGAAACGTTTTCCTTATGAAGGTGGCAGAAATGAAATGTATGACCCAACCTGTTGTTGTACACTTATTAAATGCCACAGAATGAATATGAAATCTATGCATGAATGTTGCTCAAGGACAACTCCCCCTTACTATATGGCCTATATGCAACATTGACACATGGTACTTGGCGGAGGTGAAACCTCACGCATATTGAGTGCTTCGTGACAAGCATAGCCTGCCCTTCCATACATCAACATTTGATATACCATGGCCATGCAAGAATGATGCGACACAAACCATGTAATGCATTGTGAACATAAATTCAACTTTATTATGCAACTACATACAATGCGACACCATATGCAAAAAGACATATTGACATATAAACAATGCATGAATACCAACGTGCAAAATACACAACTAATTGAACATGATCATCATTTCAAATTCTTATTGGCCTGAGGTCGGCAAAGACCAAGCTCCCTTCTGAGTGTTGAAAACCTGTCATTACACAAGGGCTTGGTGAAAATATCAGCTATTTGATTTAGAGTATCAACAAAATGTAGTTCAAAATTTTTCTTACCGACCTCATCTCTAATGAAGTGATGCCTAATCTCAATATGCTTAGTCCTAGAGTGCTGGACTGGATTTTTTGCAAGGTTGATAGCACTAGTGTTATCACACAGAATCGGGACACAACCAAGATCCACCAAGTAGTCTTGGAGTTGGTGTTTAATCCATAACACTTGGGTGCCACAGCTCTCCGCAACAACATATTCTGCCTCCGCGGTTGAGAGGGCAACCGAGTGTTATTTCTTGGAGGCCCAAGAAACAAAACACCTACCTAGAAACTGGCAATAGCCATTAGTACTCTTACGATCTAGCTTGCATCGAGCGTAATCCGCATCAGAATAAGATATAAGAGATAAATCACATGATGACGGATACCACAATCCCAAATCTTGAGTGCCGGCAAGATATCGAAGGATACGTTTGACGGCAGTCAAATGAGATTCTCTAGGACTAGCTTGAAATCTAGCACAAAGGCATACACTAAACTGGATATCTGGTCGGGATGCAGTTAAATAAAGCAAAGAGCCAATCATACCTCTATAGATCTTTGCATCCACTAATTTACCATTTTCATCCGAATCCAGTGATGTTGTGGTGCTCATAGGAGTTGCAATGATTTTGCTGTTAGCCATGTCAAATCTTTTCAACAGCTTCTTGATGTATTTGGCTTGACTTATGAAGCAACAATCTTCTCCTTAGTTGACCTGCAAACCGAGAAAGAATTGAAGTTCTCCCATTAAGCTCATCTCAAATTCGCTAGTCATGAGATTAGCAAATTCCTCACACATTTCAGATTTTGTAGAACCAAACATAATGTCATCAACATAAATTTGAACAATCAAGATGTTCTTACCTTGCTTCTTGGTGAAAAGTGTTTGATCTACCTTACCTCGTGTGTACCATTTTTCAATGAGGAACGAGCTTAGTCTCTCATACCAAGCTCTTGGTGCTTGCTTAAGTCCATAAAGCGCCCTGTCTAGCTTGTATACAAAATCTGCATTGTTAGAATTCTTAAAACCAGGGGGCTGCTCAACATAGACTTCTTCTTTGATCAAGACATTCAAGAAAGCACTTTTGACATCCATTTGATACAGCTTTATTCTAAGGGAGCATGCAAAGGCAAGTAAAATTCTGATGGCTTCGAGTCTAGCAACTGGGGCATAAGATTCGTCAAAGTCTACCCCAAACTCTTGATTATACCCTTGAGCCACCAATCTAGCCTTATTTCTTATTATCTTGCCATCCTCACTTAGTTTGTTCCTAAAGACCCATTTAGTGCCTATGACAGATTGTGATGAAGGTCTAGGAACAAGATGTCAAACTTTATTTCTCTCAAACTGGTTTAACTCTTCTTGCATGGAATTTATCCAGTTTTCATCTTTTAAAGCATCATCAATATTTTTGGGTTCATGCTGCGAGACAAGAGCAAGTTGATCTAAATCTTCCATAATTTTAAAATGTGACATTGTTCTAGGTGGGTAATTCAAGCTACCAATGACATTTTCTAAAAGATGATCCTTAAGAATTCGAATGTTTGTAGCATCATTACCTTCTATTGGAGCTTGAATCCTTGCATTGCTTGATTCAGCTCGGTCACCCTCTTCTTTTGTTTCTTCTTGTGGAGAATCACTCTTGTCCTTCATGCTTAGGAATTCCCCATCTTCATCGTTTTTCCTGCAAGAGTTATCATTGTTAGAATCATGATATTCATCAAAGGAAACATGGGGTGATTCTTCCACAGTTTGACTTTTAATGTTATAAATTCTATACGCCCTAGATCTATCAGAATATCTAAGGAATATACCTTCATCACTCTTGGGCTCGAATTTATCTAAGTCTCTTTTGTCATTATTGTGGATGAAGCATTTTGACCCAAACACTTTCATATGTGAGAGAGAAGACTTTTTACCTTTCAGCAACTCATAAGGAGTCTTTTTGGTGTGTGGCCTTACCATAGAGCGGTTGATAATGTAACATGCCGAGTTTACCGCTTCAGCTCAAAATCTCCTTGGAAGTTGCCGTTCAGCAAGCATGGTTCTTGCCATCTCTACAAGTGTTCGGTTTCTTCTTTCAACTACACCATTTTGCTCCGGCGTTCTTGGTGAAGAAAATTGGTGTGAAATCCCTTCGGCCCTGCAAAGGTTATAGAAGTTAGCATTTTCAAATTCACCACGGTGATCAGATTGAATCTTGGAAATTTTAAACTCACCGTCCTGCTTTATCTTCATGTAGAGTGCCTGAAACTCATCAAAAACATCATTTTTATGTGTGAGATAGAAAACCCATGTGAACCTAGAAAAGTCATCCACCAAGACATATCCATATTTTCTCCCACTTAAGCTAGCAGTTCGGGTTAGGCCAAATAGGTCCATATGAATTAGCTCGAGTGGTTTGGATGATGTATTTTCAGATCTTCCCTTGAATGATTTTCTAGTTTGTTTACCTAGGGCACATGCATCACACAACTTATTTTCTTGTTTAAAGGATAGTTCAGGCAAACCTTTCACCATTGAATGCTTCAAGAGTTTATGCAAGACATTGTAGCTAGCATGTCTTAGTCTACGATGCCATAACCATGCAATTTCAGATTTTGGTGCAGCAAGACAAAGGTTTGAATAAGCAGGATCATCTAAGTCAATCATGTAAACATTGTTGACTCTCTTACCAGAAAATTTTACCTTGTCAGATTTTGGTTCATAGATTTTACATTCATGAGAATCAAACAACACTTTGTGACCTTTATCACACAATTGACTTATGCTTAGTAGGTTATATTTCAAACCTTCAACTAGCAACACATTTCCAATGGAGTTGGAGAGGTTCTTACCTACATTATCTGTTCCAATGATTTTTCCTTTGTTGTTCCCTCCAAATGTGACATGTCCTCCTTCCTTTTCCTCCAAGAGATAAAGTTTTGATTTGTCTCCGGTCATGTGTCTTGAACAGCCGCTATCAAGGTACCACCTGTTATGTATGGCTGCAAGACACTCCTGCACAAGCAATTAAGCAAATGTGTTTGGAACCCAACCAAATTTGGGTCCCATCATATTCTTCAAATTTTCAAAGCATGAAACCATTTCTTTTGGAATCCAGACTTTTCTAACATTCATGTTTTGTTTGCTTAGAGCAGGGATTTGGCTTTTCTTTTTAACTTTGACATTCATTTTCTGTTTGGAGGTTCTTGGTTGGAATTTGTGAAAGTTTGATGAAGTTGGCTTCTTAACCCATTGTGGCCATTGGGTATTTTTGGGTTGATTGTTCTGCCACTTAGGAGATTGAAAGTTATAGGATTGATGAACACATGAATTATAATTTCTCCAAAAGTATGGTGGTGTTGGCCTATATGAATGTGCAATCCAGTTTTGGTGATATCTGGAAGATTGAGCATGCAATGGCCAAGAATGTGTTGACCTATGCTGCATGGAAGGTCGGCCTTTCTTAGGTCTTTGGACAGGCTTTTTGGGAATGTTGGTGACTCCCCCTTCAATCTTGTCTTTTCCTTTCTCCTTTTGTTTTTGCTGGTTTTATGTGGGAGTTATGTTTGAGGTGGTGGCTTCGAAAGATGAGACAAATGTGACTGTTTTTAGCCCAATTGGCCTTTTGTTTGTTGGTTCAAAACCCAACCCTTCCTTGTTGAAATTCATCCTAGTACCTAGCAAAGCATCTAGGTTTTCTTTTCCATCCACGAAAATTTCCAAGGATTGTTGTTTATCCTTCAATTCTTTTTGTAAGTTTTCAATGTTTTGCAAGAGTTGAGTGTTGACATGTTTTACAGCTTCATATTTTTTATTACTCAGTTTGCTGTTCTTTTCATAGGTTTGCATTTTTAGTTTCATGCTGTCAATCTCATTTCTCAAATTTTCATTTTCAGTTTCCAAGTCAGCCATTTCTTTTCTTCCTTCTTCCAAATCCTCAATCATTTTCTTAAGATCTTCAATTTCAGTTTCAAGTAGAGCATTCTTATCATCCTTGTCATGATCATGCACAAAAGAATTGCTTTTCTTTTTCAATGATTTATTTTCCTTTTTGTACATTTCATATTTTTCCATGAGTTGTATATATGCATCCTCCCAATCATCAATTGTATAATCTTCAAATGGAGAATTTACCTCAATTTCTTCGTCACCTTTGGCCATGAGGCAGAAATCTTCTTTTTCTTTGTCCGAGGAGCTAGTTCCATCATTACTTTCCTCTTCATCGCTCCATGTGGACACCATGGCCTTGTTATTCTTCTTGCCCTTCCATTTGTCAGCTTTTCTAAATCTGTCGGGACAGTCATTCTTGAAATGCCCTGGTTTGTTGCAAGAATAACAAATGATTTTGTCAGATTTCTTAGAGTTTTCAAAATTAGATTTGAAACCATTTCTTACCCTTGACCTTCCTCTCACGAAGCTCTTACCTTCCTTTCTCATGAATTTCTTGAACTTACGTGTGAGCATGGCTACGTCATCCTCATCTCGCTCACTTCCCGAATCCTCACCTTCATCAGAAGTATCTTGACGGCTGGGTCCAGTTTAAGAGCTAGGGACTTCTTTTTAGGTGCCTCAGCCTCTTTGTTCTTGAGGTTGATCTCATAGGTCATTAATGACCCAATGAGTTCATCCACCTTAGTGGTTGCGAGATCTCTTGATTCTTCAACAACGGTTGCCTTTGTGTGCCATGCTGGAGTTAATGATCTGAGAATTTTTCTTACAAGTTCTTGCTCTGTATATTTCTTTCCCAAATCAGTTAAACTATTAGTAAGCACAGTTAAGCGAGCATACATATCTTGAATTGACTCATCAGGCTTCATGCGGAACATTTCATATTCAGAAACTAAAATATTGGCTTTTGTTTCTCGTACCTGAGAGGTTCCTTCGTAGATTACCTCTAGCTTATCCTACATCAATTTCGCAGTTGCGCAGGTGGCTACTCTAGAGAATTCAACTGGATGGAGTGAGCATTGCATGATATGTTTAGCACTCCAGTTGACGGTGGATTGCAGTATTTGTTCTTTGGTCCACAAGTCCTCATTATCCGTAAGCTCATACGGACCTTTGCTGATCACACGCCAAAGTTCGTAGTCTTGGGCGCGAATGAACACATGCATGCGATGTTTCCAGTAAGGATAGTTAGATCCAGTGAAATAAGAAGGTCTGTTCACATAGTGTCCTTCAGGTAAATAACCCTTAGATGCTAATCCACCATTTCCCTCAAGGTCGTTGGACCCCATAATGAGAGATTAGGCTCTGATACCACTTGTTGTGTAGTGGACAGCGGATCTAGAGGGGAGGGGTGAATAGATCTGCCCCTCTTTTCTTTAATGTAACCCTCTATATAGCTAGATGAGATAAATTACAGCGGAATATAACTAGCTAAACGAAGGACACAACGATTTGCTTAGCAAGATGATTACTAATATATCGATTCGAACATAAGCATGCATTTAGAACGAAGCAATCACACAAACAAACCACAACACACGAGATTTTAAGGTGGTTCCGACTAAATCTCCAATCCTACGTCCACCCCTCACCAAATCCGGTGAGGCTTCACTAGTGCCACGGACTGAACCGTAAATCGGAGAGACCACCGATTGCCTTCCTACTAACCACCTGGTAGGGATGTCAACAACGCAGATCGGACAACCTTCGATTGCCTTCCTACTAACCACCGATAGGGACGATTCTCAGATTCAATTGTTTGTATGAAATGAAAAAGAGAACAAATATGAAATCACTCAAACAAGATATAGAGTATGCTCAAAGAAAAGAATCTTGTCTGAGTTGCAGAAGCTTGAATCGGATGCTTTGACGGTGTCTTCTTTCTTGCGGGATGATCTTCCTTGAACCTCTTCTAGTTGATGAAGAAGACGATGGATGTAGCTTCAATCTTCCTTTTGATCTTCTTGAGTCGATGAAGAGGATGTAGAAGATGTAGGATGCAGCTTAGATCACCCTTGAGAGCCTTGATTCCTTCTTCTTCCTTGGAGGTTGAGATGGCTTCAGATCTGGACTTGAATGCCTTGGAATGGATGAAGAACTCCTTCCCGAAACACTATTCACGGAGATGCTACAGTGCCTCGAAAATGAGCTCCCTTGATCTCCCTTGAAGCCTTGAAGCATTGGGGGTTTCCAACCCTCTTGTATTGGTTTTATAGACCTTGAATGGTCTATAGATAAGCCTCAGACCAGATCCACAATTTGTGGGTGATTAGGTGACTTTTGGATTAAAGAAATCCATGTTGAATGGCCCTTTTCGAAGTTGGAAACAAAGTCAACATTGAAGGCTCGGGGCTGGCGGTCGACCTGCAGCTCCTGGCGGTCGACCGCTACTGTGAAATGCTGTAGACGAATGGCCCCTGGGATTTCCGGTCGACCGCCACTGGCTGGCGGTCGACCGCTACTGAAACTCGTACATGCTGGCAGTTGCTGGCTGGGGCGGTCGACCGCCCCTGTGCTGGCGGTCGACCGCCAGCTGGGTAGAACCCGGATTTTCCCGGGTTGGTCCGTTAACTATCTTAGCTCCGCCGCTTGACTCCTTTAGTAGTCCGTTCATGTCTGTGACAACAACTTTGACTTTCTTGAAGTTTTATTACTGAGTCTTCAATCGAATTTTTATTCTGGGGGCGGAAGGGGTTTTCCCCCTAGACCCCCGTGACCTGACCGGGCAGGTCGATCCGCGTGCGAGGGCGCAACATTGAGCCTTCATTTGCATATCTGTCATGAACACAACAGCACATATGTCAGTCATATAGGAGTGAAAAACAACAATGACTAATAGTGTTTAGCCATTATCAAAATCAAGAATACCACAGAATGCATATGACCATAGAATGATGTCGAATGACCCAAGTCACCACAGAATGACTCAAATGACTTCAGGGACACAACACATCACAGCGGTATCACTCCGGGCCCACTCGGACCCGTCGATGAACACGTGGGCCCCACGTTCGTGAATACGCGTGCCGCTAAAGCTACATCAAAATGCTACCCGTCAACCCAAGTTCGGTCCTCCCAGGCCCCATTTGTAGCCCGTTACCTCCCTGCGTGGAGTGGGCAGTAGAAATCATTTCTGTAATTATTGTATAATTGTTTTTACCGGGAGTTACTGTCTTGGCCGCGATCGTCCTCCCCATGCCCGGAGCGTGGAGGTAAACTCGCCCCTCTCTCTTATCGCATTTTGCTCAATTCGTATATATTTGAATGCTGCTGCGAGTGTAGGTTCCTAGCTTGATATATTATTATCACCACTGCGAGAGAGAGTGAGTGTAACCTGTCCCGTGTCTTGATCCGAGTTCGCGCGGAAAGGCCGATACCCGAGACTCACTGTCGGTTTCTCAACCGCACACGGTCCCACGTCTTCCCTCGCTTAGGGACGATCGCGAGCTAGAGTCCCAGGTCGCGTGTCTGTCCCGCATCACCCGGGCAAGAGGCGGTCTATCGCAAGACCGCTACCTGATAGAGGCGGTCAAGACCAGACCGCCACTTGCTTCCGTGAATGGAAAAGAGATAGCCATGAAAAGCTCAGATTTTTATCCTCCCAATCGCCAAGGATCGATGTGATCGGGCTTGGGAACATGTCTAGGACTCTTAAGGATCGATTCTAACCCCAATAAGGACTCCTAGTTTGATCTAATCCCTCAACCCTAGGCCAACTCTATAAATAGAGCTCGGATTCATTTTGCGCGAACCCTAATTTTGGGTCACGTAGATCGAAGGTAAGGCGTCATCTTCACATGTTTATCCTTTAAGGTTTTTTGTTTCCTTTAGTATCTTCTAACCCTCTGCCAAATTCCATGTTAGGAGATCAAGCATCTAGAGAGCTAGAGGGATCGGAAGTAGCTATTTCTACGTAGAACATGTAGGAACGAGCGTGTTCTTCTGGCGAGGATCCAAAGTTTAGGGACCTTATCAGAGGTATTTTCAAGTTTAGCCTTTAGAGTTAATTGTTCCCCTTTGTGTTTTCTAACCACCCTCCAAATCTTGTGAAAGAAGATCAAGTAGTCAGGGAGATAGAACGTCTGGAAGTTACTGGTTCCACGCAGGACGCACAGGAACAAGAACCTTCTTCTAGCAACAAATTCGAAGTCTTGAGTCCAACCCAGAGGTAGGTTTTCTCATGGATTGCTTAAACAACAAGTTCGGAATGAAAGCCCTCTGTTCCCTCCTGATTTCATGCTTTCTACGTAATGAATTTTATGTTTTCTCATGATTACGCAGTTAGGTTTTCTCTGCATATTGTTCATGTAATTTTAACTAAAAGATGGTAACTTTCCTAGATCCCTTGTTTCTTCCTTGTATAATGAACATGATAACATGATTTTACTTCTAGTTCTACGTAGTTTTCATCTTTAATTGACATAGGATTTGGCCTTGTAAGATAGGATTTTACTTCTATCTGGAAACAGACAGAAGGCGGCCTACACAGGACCACTACCTTTAATAGGCGGTCTCTAGAAGACCGCTACCTGACTGTTGTTAACTCTAAACAACAATCAGGTTAACCCCGGTTAGTTCCTGTTTATAGAGAACTACTATGCTAGATTCCTCTATATCTCGAATATACATGTTTACTTATATATTATGGTTCATAAGGCTCTGTTTTCATGCTCCTTCATGTTTAACAATTTAATTGGCCATCCCCATCTGATTGAGTCTCGTCATCAGAATTCCATGAAAAATAGGGGGAAACACTAGATGAGCGAACGCTCAGTAAGAATTACATCTCAATAACAATCTTGCTTTAAGTGAATTACATGTTACGTGAAATGCAAATATAGCTATGCATGAATGAACGCAAGATAACGTAGAACAAGGATCAATAGGAACAACATAGTTGAACTAGCAAGATTTCAAGATGTATTGTAAAGCTAACAAGGATTTCAAGCATGTAATATCAAGTCATGTCGTGAGATATTGGCTATTTAATTTAACAAGTAATTACCCATTCCGGGCCAAGCACATCATGTCAAGTTCATGTCAAGTATCATGTCACGAGAGAGTGGAATATCATCGATCAATCAAGCAAGTCATGCACTCCGGTGCAATGGCACACCGTGGTCAATATAGCTCCTATGGGCACAAGTACTTTCGAGTGCTCCTCCCAGGACCAGACCGGGCCCCATTAACGTCAGGTATTGAGTCATGTAAATATCTAGACATCCACTATAGTTTATAGCCAATAGAGTTCCAAAGGAATAAGCCAGTGTAGGAACATTAAGGTACATTCATGGAATTTCAAGGACACAACTTATGTATAGATGACTTTACGATACATCTCTCATGAAAACATGACATTCATGAAATCTGGGAAAATTGGCGTCCACTCAGGCTGCCGTCAATTACGGTATTTGCGTCCGCTGTAGTGGTCGGTAATCTGTGAACAGTAAGGCAAGAAGGAAAATCGCGTCAACTGTCACGGACGCTAATTCCAATATGGCGTCAAATACCTTGGACGCTAATCCCAGATAGTGACAGAACTCTCACAGAAGACTTGAACAACGTTCTATGATGGCTAGGGCATCATGTTTTTTCAGAGTGACATGACAAGACACGGTTCATGGGTTTTTAGGATACAACCCACTCGACTTCCTTGAGGGATTCCAAGGCTAGCGGAGACTTACGGAGGCATTAGAGAAAGAAATTTTAATCCGGTGGAAGGAATATTTGGCAGAGGGTCATTCAATCTCCAAGAATTAAGGTGTCATCGTGAAAACTCATGAAATAGAGACTCTATCTCGGCCATGAGGCAACAGTGCCAGACGATCTGTGATATGGGTCAAAACAGCAATAAAACTAGTGAGACAAGAATCCGCGTCACTACCAGAAGGCGTTAATTAAAGAATATGCGTCACTTTAGAGAGGCGCAAAATCTAGAATTAACTATAATTAAATAAAAATTTCATTAATTGGCATCTGTGTACGGAGGCGCCAGGTCTTCAAATCGCGTCCATGTGAATAGACGTTAATTCATGATTTTCCAGTTTTATTCATATTTAATGATTAAGCAGGATTTGGTGTCTCTTTAAAGAGGCGCCAATCATATAATTCACGTCTACTCAAGCTGACGCCAATTCTTTTCGGTCTTCAGGCTATCATGCATCGGGCAGGTACGTTTTTACATACAAATTACTTTTAATTTCCTTAGAATTGCTTGAACAGTAGCACTTTGCTTCCTATATGGAATTTCATGAATCAGGTTACATGATAATTAAGAGAAAAATAGGGGGATCCTAAAAACACACTCATGCAAATTTTACAGTTCAAGGTTCCATACTTATTTAATTTTAAACATGCGTTAATTATTAAATATACTGAAAGAATTTGCGTCAGGGGTAGTGTACGCTCATTAATTCGTGTCTATATAGCAGACGCTAATTCAAGAATTAGCGCCCTTCTGGACAGGCACCAATTAAATATCGTCTACTGTTCTAGTCGCTAATTCCTAGTTTAACAAAAGTTTTAAAAGAAACTATGTAAAAATAACCATGGATCATGCAGAACGGACTGGAACATGTATACTACTTTAAGAACTGCATGCATGATTCTTTCATTAATCAAGTTTTGCTTATAAATATTGAGATTACCTACCTTGATTGGGTTGAACGGGGGAGGAAGGGAAACGAAGTAGATTGAGGAGGAAGAGGATGATGATCAGGAAGACAATGATCAGGAAGAAGACAATGCCCCTTCCCGCTCTTCAACTGCAGCACGTTGGAGAGGAGGAAGATGAATGAAAGAAGAGGAGTCATCCTATGATGCAGATGGTGCAGACGCGGACGAGAAGTAGAGGAGGATGATTCACAATCTCTCCTTCTTCGAGCAAGTCACAAACACCAACAGCAATAGGTTCTGCCTCATTCGTAGGGGTTTCATTTATACAGACCTCCATCTTCCGAGTCCTAATACGTGCATGGCATCCTAATTTGTTTAAACTTCCTAAGGTTGATCCTATCGTTTCCAAAACTCCAGCCGGTTTCCCTGTTTGATCAAAACACTAAAGTCTCCTTCATGCACAAGTCGACCTAAACCCTTCGGACAGCTTCTATTGGGTTTACGTCGAAGCCCATTTGCTAATCTTTAAGCTTATAATGGTTCTAAGCCTAATTGTTATTAGTTGGGCCTCTGCTCGTGAAGGGCTTGGAAACTATTAATTTAAGAGGGCCTATTTAGTTTATGGTTAAGAAAACCCACTTATGATCCTTTTATTCGGGGTGCTACAGGCCTTCTGGGCACAGTGGCGTGCTCTTGATATTTTTGACACAACTTTTCAAACATGCAACAGTCGTCAAATATAGTGGTCCAATAATAAGCCAACTTTTTGATCTCAATTTTCATCTTCGGCTCGGCCTGATTTGCTCCGGCAGTTCCAAAATGTACTTCCCGCATTACTGAATAGTGTTCTGCTTCTGAGCTCGTAGGAGTCTTTAATTCTGAGCAGTCATTCTTTGTTCCTTTTCCTTCTACAATTGTTGATGTTTAAACCACTGTAGGAGAGGCTCTCCCTAGTCGGGTGTATGGGTTTCTTTGGCCGTGACGACCTCGTATTCGTCAGGCTGTGTATCCAGCATGCTAGGGACTTGCCATCGGTTGATCACCATGATATTTAGGGTCTCATCTGGTGGGACTGCCAGAGAGCTAGCCAGCTTTGCCAGGGCATCAACCTAGGCATTTTATCATCGGGCCACATGATTGAGCTCAATGAAATAGAAATTTACCATGAGGCACAGTGCCTTTTGGTGATAAGGGTTAAGCTCCAACTTTTGGACGTCGAACTCCCCTCGTATTTGCTTGACAACTAGCATGGAGTCACCAAATACTTGCAGCATTTGAATCTCCATGTTGAGGGTGATCTGGGGACCTATTATCAGTGCTTCATATTCAGCTTCATTGTTGGTGCATGGCTTATTTATTGAGCAGAAGGTATGTAGAACTTCCCCTTCTGGTGATTTCAGGACGATGCCTGCCCCTGCTCTGACCTTGGCCTAGTCGGCTGAGGATATTTCTGTTCTTGAGGCTCCGTCAAAATATAGCTGCCATGTAATTTTCTGGGCTTGGCATGGCTCCAAGGTCTAATCATTAGGTAATTCTATCGCGAGAAGTGAATCTTCAGGGACCGGATGCGCAACAAAGAAGTCTACGATGGCTTGCCCCTTAATGGCCTTCTGTGACACATAGGAGATATCAAACTCCCCGATGATTACTGCCCATTTGCCTAAACGGTCTTTGAGTGCCGATTGGGACAATATGTTTTTGAGCGGATCTACTTTAGATATTAATTTTATTTCATGAGACAGCATGTAGTACCGAAGCTTTTGACAGTGAAGACCAAGGCTAAACAGACCTTTTCAATTAGAGTATACCACTCCTCGATTCTTACCAGCCTTCTGCTAAGGTAATACAGAGCTTGTTCTTTTCCTTCTTCATTATTCTGGGCCCGCATTGCCCCTAAGGAGTAGTCGGTAGCAGCTATATATAAGATCAGTAGCTTTCCTTTCACCAGTGCCCCGAGTATAGAAGGGGTCCTCAGATAATCCTTCAACTTATCAAAAGCTTCTTGGCATTCTTCGTCCCAATAGAAGGGTACATCTTTCATCATCAATTTCTGTAAAGGGTGGCATCGATCCAACAAATTGGAGACGAACCGGTGGATGTAAGCCAACCAGCCTTGTAGTGATCGGAGCTCTGTGAGGCTCCTTGCTGGAGGGAGTTCTTGTATTGCCATTATTTTGTTTGAGTCTATTTCAATCCCTCTGTATCTGACAATGAACCCGAGGAATTTTCTGATGGACACCCTGAAGGCGCACTTCATTAGATTCATCTTCAGCTCATACTAACGAAGTCTCTGAAATATCACCAGCAGGTCTTGCAGGTGGTGTTCTCTTTTCTTAGTCTTGACCACCAGATCATCAATGTAGCACTCCACCTTTTTATACAGCAACTCATCAATGATTTTTGTCATGGCTCTTTGATATGTGGCACTAGCGTTTTTGAGGTCGAACGGCATTCTTTTGTAGTGGAAGGTGCCTTTAGGTGTTCGGAAGACTGTGTGGACCCTATCCTGCTCAGCAATCCATATCTGGTTGTAGTCGGACGACCCGTCCATAAATGAAAGAGCTTCATGGCTAGTCTTGACATCTGTCATCACTTCAGTGATCGGCACCGGGAAATCATCTTTCGGGCAAGCCTTATTGAGGTCCCAAAAATCAACACATATTCTTATATGCCCATTTTTCTTCTTTACAAGCACTATGTTAGCCAGCCACGTGGTGTACTAATTTTCTTCTATGAAGCCGACATCAATGAGCTTGTCGACTTCATTGTTTATTTAGTTAATCAGCTCTGGCCGCATGCGTCGGGGAGACTGCTTTACTAGCTCTACCCTCGGGTCTATTGCCAACAGGTGTTGCGCCACATCGGGACTTAACCCTGGCATCTCTTTATAGGTCCAGGAAAAGCAATGTCGGATCTCTTTTAGCAGTTGTAAATATTGCCCCCGCTTCTCTTGGGAGAGTAGAGAGCTGAGAAAAGTGGGCATTAGGTCATCCTGGCTCCCCAAGTTCACCTCTATTAGCTCATCAATTGTAACGACCCAAGATCCGGATACTGGCAAGAACCCGATACCATTCGAATCCTAGCCCGCCGCCCACGAGCCAGAGGGCTCGGAAGGGCTAAAAGGAGTGTGGAGGTACAAAGAAATAGGAAATAAAGTAGGACAATTCAACAAGTAACAGAAATAAATAAACAACTATAACAGAGTCCAGTCCAACAAAAGTATAGTCTAAGATAGAGAAGCGTACCCAACACCGAGTGAACACTTGGCCCAGTGAGCTGGTAACTAAAAATCTCCGCACAGCACCCTCGAACCTTGAGGATGAACCACCGCACCTAAAAAGTAGGGGTGAGCCTCCTATCACTGGCTCAGTAGGTGCCCAGGTGTTGGGCGGCCACTGGTGTGGCCGCCCAGACCTCTAGGCAGCCAAGAGGATGGCCGCCTAGCCCAGTCTACCCCCCGGGCCGCCGCATTCCACGTTTTCCTGTCCCGAGGTGTCCGTATGCGATACAGATTCGTGGAAGAGGTGTATGCGTGATTCTTCATGACTCCAGAGGTATTATTCTACCCCGATTAGTGTGCCTGTAGGTTTTGGAGGTCTGGGTGACCTCACGTGTTCTCGCTAGAACGAGTCGCTGTGTGTCGGCATGTGTGCGGTGGGTTATTCTTGCATGTCGTTGGTTTTCCCGAGAAGCATTTTCTGAGTGGGCCGTGGGTTTGGACTTTGGACTGCAAGTCTAGTCACCCAGCCTGGGGCTGGAGGTTTCCCACTTTTCCCTTGGATGGGGGATTAAGTCGGCGGCTTGTGAGCTATCTTGGGAATCGTGGTACTGTGATTTCAGACCTAGGGATTAGGCTAGATTGACGGCGCTGTGCCATCACGGGCAGCAATCTTGACCCGAGTCGTGTGACTCAAAGACCATTGGGGTTGTTAGGTCTAGTGGGCTGTCCAGAGTCTGGTGGCCTCGAGCCACCTGATACTCCGTGTTACTCACAATGGGTGCGTGCGTGGTTTTCGGTGTTCATGTTTAGTGACCGCCCACTAGCTGTGGCTTTCCTGCACATGCGAGTGTGGACCCACCCAAGAGTGGTGGAGAGCTTTCCCGAGAGAGACGATTTTTAGGCTGGTTACCGTAGGGCCCCTCGCCTTTGCAGTCTGCGTCCGGGCTGGGTGGAAAATAAGCTAGAGGACCCGACTTAGAGCGGATGGTCTGTGTGTACACACGTGGTTGGGGATGTCAGACCCGCGCTTACGAGCGTGACCCCAGCTAGTCCTTGTTCTGTGGTTACTAGTACCGTGTCTCAGTTCCCGCTGGGCCGGAGGGAGACACTTGAGGTGCGGACTCAAACGTTAGTGGATGCATTTGGCCTTGATTCTAGTGTGGGTAGGTACTCCCATCACGTGACGTGAGATTCTCATGACTCGAGGTTCCATTTCTCATCTGCGAGACGTGGTTTTACGTGAAGTTTCTGGGTGTATTCACGAGGTTGAGGTCTAGGGTTCTGGTAAGCGTCATTGAGGGTTTTTCCTAGGCAGTGTCTGGTCCACGATAGTGGTGTCGTGATGGGTTTTCCTAGTAGTGTAGCTAGGGATTTTCCTGTTAGTCTGGTGGTCCCTCGACGGTGAGATCAGGGTGTGTTTTTCGGTACAGTAGGAGTAGCTATAGTGCCAAGTTTTTATCGGCTACTGGTTTGCTGTTCCTGCTATCGTTGCTGCTTTCCGCTACCGCAGTTGTTTACGGTTGGTGTTCCGCGGGACCCCTACTAAGCTAGTGATAGGAGGCTCACCCCTGCTTTTCAGGTGTGGCCATTCATCTTCGAGGTTCGAGAGTGCTGTGTGGAGGTACTTAGTTGCCAGCTCGTCGGGCCGAGTGTTCACTCGGTGTTGGGTACGCTTTTCTGCTTTAGACTATACTTTTATTGGACTGGACTCTACTGTAGTTGTTTATTTATTACTGTTAATTGTTGAATTGTCCTGTTTTATTTCCTATTTCTTTGTACCTCCATACTCCTTTTAGCCCTTCCGAGCCCTCCGGCTCGTGGGCGACGGGCCATGATCCGAATGGTATCGGGTTCTTCCCGGTATCCGGATCTTGGGTCGTCACATCAATGGTGGCTTGACCTCCGTCCTCAATTTTGGGCGGTGCTGGTTGCAGGTCGACAAGATCTTCATCATCCTCTTCGACTTCCAGAACCACCATATTTTCCTCGGGGGACGCCCAATTTAGTGCTGGAGTCTCAGCTTTGTCTGGTAGCAGAGCTTCATCTTGAACTGTAAAACCCGAAGGGAGTAATGGCTGGCACTTGCCGGCTTCATTTCTCAGAACAGGAGGGGCTTGGTTTTGGTTTTGTAGGGTGTCATGGGTGACTCCCATCTTTAACTCTTCCCTGGAGAGATAGGCCTTCTGCCGGAATGTTGTTATCATTCTTGCATTCTACTTCCATGGCATGGGCTAGCAAGCCCGTTGTTTGAGTTTCAGCTTCCTGGGTATATATCGATGCCTACTCTTCTGTTGACCATTCTGGTTGAGGCAGCGCCCGACATTCTACGAGTATGCGCTCGAATTCAAGATGCCCCCTCTCGGCTTTGGAGTCTTCATCCTCTCCATTTGTAGCTTCATCAAACATGATCTCGGTTTGGAAGGGTTCATCTTTAGAGGGAACCTCTTCCTAGCATTGGCAGACGGTAGCAGTCTCTTACCCTTGAGAGCCTAGGCTGTTGTCGGGGAATAGTTCACACGTTGTCAAGCAGGGCTTTATTTCTTCATCATTAATCTGCTAATTGTCGTAGACTGCTCCCGATGAGCCTTCAGCAGCAAAGGTAGTGGAGATGACATCCACCTTGGTTTCATAGTACTCCTGAAGAGTATAACCCAAGCCCGGGCTTCGAGTTATCTGTGTTGGGCGGACACCACAACCTTTTGAATGCTTCTCTTTGGCCTAAAGGCTGGAGGGAAAGGACTTGCATTTTGGCTGAAAGGCGGGAGACCCGATCAGCTGTATAGGCCAAGCCCGATATTGGCACCATACAGCTTGTTGATTCTTCAGGCATAATACAATCTTCATCTTCTTTAGCAGCTGACTCTCAAGCATAGAATATTGTTGGCGGCCCACACAAACGGGGAACCTCCATGGCCCTCCATGGCTCCACAGTTTGACATTCAAGGTCCAGTATGGGCTTGAAAAGTCCAGGTGTCACCTTAATGTAATCAAATAATTCTTCCATATTAGTCTCCTCTGATTTGGGATAAGCAGCTGGTGGTGCAACTCGGGGGACATATCCCACCTCTTAAATATAAGAGACCTCTTTAGAGGTAACATAGCCAGGTGGTGGTGGCGGGAACCAGTCGCCTGACGGAGCTTTTCCTTCTTTCTTCTTCGCAGGTGCCTCCCTCTTTGTTGGCTCTCGAGATGCTTCCATATAGAGAGGCGCATCAAGCGGATGACACTCGAATACCTCGAAAGGCTGCATATCTACAAACACTCTTTCTTCCTTCCCATCTCGGCAGTACTTGATACATTGGTGCAGAGTGGAAGGCACTATTAGGTGTTCATGCAGCCATAGCCAGTCGAGGAGAGCTTTGTAGGAGGTGCTGGAATTGATCACATGAAACTGGACCTTTGTAGTGAGGTCTCCCAGTGTGAGGTTGAACTCCGCCACTCTGAGTGGGACTTCAAATTTATGATTGAAGTCTGCAATTCTCATGTCCGTTACGTTTGTAAGATGTACATTAAAGTAATACTTTTGATATATGTGGTAGGGGAGGATGTTAACTACGGCCCCCGTGTCTACCAGGATCCGACTCAGTGGCTGGCCATTCAGCTGCCCCCTCATATACAGCAACCTATTGTGATTAGGGTCTAGAATCAGTATGTCATCTTCCGTGAAGGTGATAGCCGGCCTGAGCTGTGTTTTTGTAAAATAGCTTTCATATTGAGCTGGCGTCTGCAGAGCTTCAATCATCGCTTGTCGCATTTCCTCGCTCAAGGACAAAGTATCCCATATAGTGAATCTAGTTGGGAGTTTCTTTAGCAGTTTCATTATTCGACTGCCCACCCTAACATTGGACAGCCGCATCTCTTCTACCCATCGGGGCTTCGGAGGCTCCTGAGGTGCCATTGGTGAGGACTGCTCTCTCTCGACTTCATTCTCTTGAGAGGGTTGCTGAGAGGGTCCCTCCTATTGGGAAGCCTTCTTAGTTGAATAGGAGTTGCCACCCACCCCATTCTTCACCAGAGATGTGGGAGGAGATGGAAAACATGGGTCTTCAGCTCCAGGGCTGATCCCTTGACTGGGCTTCTTTCCTTTTATTGTAGATAGGAATTCAGCAAAGGAGTGTCGTCATCTTCCTTTTCCTATGCATATAGGTTTGATGGAGGTGGAATCCTATTGTCCCTGACTTCAGGCTCCGGTATTTGGTAGGGTTGTTCGCCCCTGAAAATAATGTTGTGGTTTGTTGGAGGGAGAATCCCCCATCTTTTCCCAGAACGGGTGGCATGGACCGCTGTCGAAGCTTCTGCATGGTTTGCTTCGGTCGGTGTGATGGATGCTTCCTCTTCTTCCCCGTCCCCTTACAAGCTGAACAAGGTGGACACGGTGTTGCAATGCAGGGTACCCTTTTCTTGTTCTTTACTTTCTTCTTTTGCCAATCTTGCTTGGCCAGCACTTGCCCCCAAAAGAGGTCATCATTGGCTTCTTCCACCTTCTTTTCATCTTTTTCTTCGAAGGTCAGACTTTCTAGCTACTCCCATAATACATAATCTTTTACCAGCAAAGGCGTCAACCTGGGCTATTCATATTCATCAAGCCCGTTGATATAAGCCTACAGGCGCTGTACTTCGAGGCTCATTTCCTTGTGGACAAGTAGTGGAGTCGGCCTCCTCCTGTTGTAAGTTGGAATCCAGACGATCACCGACGGTTCTACCTCATGTCGGACAGGAACTATTGTTGATGGAACAGGCCGAGTGGTGACACCATGGACATGAGCACCTGTAGCTTTACGAGATGCTGGTCTCCTTCTTGTTTTTGCAGGCACAAATTGCTATCTTGCATGTTCTTTAACTGGTGTGAGGAAACATACCCCATAGGTGTGCTGAGTGCTGGCCTCGGACACTTGGTACTCGCCCATATTGACAGCTTACCTTAGAGCTGGGGGTTCATGGAGGCATGGCGGGTTCACCTGGTACTCACCCATCTGCAACTCCCCTTTCTTTATTGGACTTTCTATTACGTCTTTAAATACGTAATAGTCTTCTATAGCATGCCCGAGCATTCGGTGATACAGGCAGAATAGGGGGTCATCCTATCTTTTTGCATTAGCAGGTCTCTTCGGCTCGGGCATCGTTACTTTATTGTATTTATGTTCCCATTCAAATAAAACTTGAGTTTTATCATTCGGGAATGAGTAGAGCTTCCTTATTTTATCCCTTAGTGAAGGACCCTCTTTTTTATCGGCAGGCTTGGCTGGTGGAGGAGCAACTACTGCTTTAGCTTTATCTCTTTGTTGCTCAAAAGCTTTCAAATCAATAGTATTGGCCTCTTTTGGCACTGGTCGCCGATCAACAGCCTTGCCTTTTTGAGTAGCAGGAATGCCGGTTGAAGAGTGCTTTGCTAGGAAGGACTCAATCTCAGCCACCACACTGTTGAGATGGTCAAAGGACCGAATGTCTATGCCGATCATCTTTTCTAGCACCTCTCTTCTTAGGTTCTGTTTACAAATTTGAAGAGCATCTTCCTGGTACGGGGGCTGTTTACACCTCATGCTGAGGTTCCTCCACCTCTTAATGTACTCCAAGGTAGTTTCATCATGCTTTTGCCTAGTGGAGTAATTCAGCCACCGTCACTTCCCTTTTGGCAACATGAAATCTCTCACGAAACTTGCGTTGCATATCTGGCCAGTCTAGAATTGACCCAGTCGACAAGCTCGAGTACCATTCAAATGCCAACCCTGTGAGGGAGGACCTAAAGAATTTTAGCATATAGGCTTCATCTGCTACCAAATCACCCATCACCATCATGTAGTAAGCGATGTAATCCTTGGGAGAGCCCTGCCCATTGAACTTTTCAAACTTGGGTGGTTTATTGATGCCAGGCGGAAGCCTCTTTGTAGCATACTGTGGTGGATACGACACTTTGTATACATCAAAAGTGCCGAAGTCGACGTCAGTCCTTTCTGCCAGTTTCATTTCAATCATTATTTCCACCATTCGCTTGTTCACCATGGCTGGGTCCACTGGCTCTAGGTAGAAATGCACAGGCTACTGCGTAAAGGGAGTTGTTAGAGCCATAATAGGAGGTGCAGGCTGCATCAATGGTGGTAACTGCTGCATTTGAGGAATTGTCAGTTGCGCCAGTGGTGGCTATGGGAAATGCGGAAGAGGGGCCTTGCCATGACCTATTGGCTAAGGAATAGCGGGTGGTGCAGCATCGACCGAGTTAGGAGCTCTGATAAGTCTCCATTTCTTTTGATAATACATCGCATAAACACCATTTTATGTGCATATAATTAGGTAATTATGCATATTTCATAATTAACCTCAACTCCGCATTTAAATTGGAGCTTTCACGTAAATTGATTAATTTGATAATTTTATCTAATAATTTGAAGTTGAGGGCCATGAGCATTAATTCTCCATTGCATAACTATGAGCATTTGAGATTGATGTGCACATTGTGGTAATTTTTATGGACTAAAGTGTAATTGTGTGTGTGTAGGACACCGAAGGTAATTACAAAAGAAGCCGGGGACAAAAGGGTCATCACCATTTTGACCAAGTCAAATAAAGAATTCAAAATATTTTAGTTGGAGGGAAAGGAATGTTTAAAATTTTGAATTCAAAGTTTGAAAAGGAAGAATCCAAAGTTTAAGTTTGAAAAGGAGGAAAAGGACATTCGAAGTTTGAAATAAAGGAGAGACATGATGAGCCTTGGGAAATGGGGTGCCTAAAGTCCAAGAAAGGGGGTGCCCACCTACTTTTTCTCTTCCCCATGCATCATATTCCACTTGAATCTCAGCCATCCATCTCCTTTTGATACAATCTCCACCCTCCATCTACCTAACTTTTCCTATAAATAGCCCATGACAAGGAGGAGAAAGGGAGTTCTTTTCTTTTGGCAATCTTTCACTCTCCCTCTTTCTCTCCCAACCTTAGGCCTCCGATTTCTCCCATGCATCCCCTAATTCCTCTTGGGTTCAAAGTTATTCACCCTCCAAAGACTGCTTCAACGACGAAGGCGACTTCCTCCCGGCGTAGACGACATCTTCCACAAGGTTGTTCGTGATCCAAGGCCAAGAGAGGACGACGTTATCATCACCATTGCTGCTACCATCTCCAAACTCCAAACTCCAGGCTTTTCTTGTGTTATTACTTTTGTGATATTTCACTTCATTGTAATCTCATTGTGTCATTAGTATAAACTTGTTTCACATTTCATGTACTCTTTCTTTTAAGTTAATGAAAGGAGTTGTTCTCTTGATGTAGTTCTTGCTCTTTTTCCCTCTCTATCTCTTTCTTCTATATCTTCTTTCCACTTCATGCAATTATTTTCTATAGCATAAGCGCATAGTCATGGTGTTTTCAATTAAGTGTTTGGTTTGTTCATCATTTCACTATTTTCTTTAAGCAAATCCAAATCACAAGTATTTTTCAAAGGACTCTAAGGTTTTTAACTCTAAAAATCTCTTCTTCCCTGTGGATTCGACCCGTGCTTGCCATAGTACTACGTTCTCTTTTGATCATTTTGTGCGAGTTCGGTTTTAAGATTGTTATACGCATGTTTTAAACGACGAACTTTCGCGTTATCACTTTTTGGCGCCGTTGCCGGGGAGGAATGGTGATTTTTGACTTAAGAACTTTGTTTTCCTTATGTATATAGTGTACTAATAAAGTTCTCTTTTCTTATTTTTATAGGAAAAAAGAAAAAAAAAGGAAGCAACTTGAAAATTCAAAAAAAAATTCAGAGGTAAGTCTCCACCTTTTCCTTAGCCTTTTTATCATTCATTTTGAAAAAAAAAAAGAACGGGGGAACGCTTTTCAAGTAAGTATCCAAACTTTTCCTCCTTCATTTTAATTTCATTTCTCTACATTTTATATCTTGTGGTTAGATAGGTTCACTAAATAAAAACATAAAAAAAATATCACTTGAACTTCAATAAAAATCTTCATTGCAAGAGTAGAAATCACACTTTCATGTCCTAAGTCATGCATCATTTAGGATAGAAGCTCTTTTTCTTTATTATCTAATTGTTGTTAATTACATTGTTGAAGATTGCGGGAGGCAAGGTGAGTACTCTAACTTTTCCAAAAGCATGCTCATACATTTTCATGCTTGCATAGAACCCCTTGTTTGAACTTGTTTTGTTGCATATCATTTCAAAATATCTTAAGGGCAACACCCATAAGCAAGATAAGGTGGGGATTTCATCACCCTTCCTTAGCCCACAAATCATAATTCTCTTGCATCTTTGCATCACCTAGACCTCAAATAAAATTCAGTAGATATTGGCCCTAAGTTCACACTGTGGTTCTTGTGTTATTTGAGCTTACCCTCTTATGAAAACCGGTGCCTAAGGCAAGACGGTCGGACGGCAAACGCCTTAAGCGGGCTAGTGGTTTGACATAATTAGGTCCCTACGAAAGTAGGGGGAACCTCCCACTACCCCACCCCTTACCTGGCCGGTGGAAATATTGAGGGTGAACTTAAGTTACACGTTAGCCATTTTGTGAAACCCAATTTGTAAGTCTAGGTCACATCTAGGGCATTAAGTAATTTGTGTGACAACTTGTTTGTGTTTGCATAAAAAAAATAAAAATAAAAATAAAAACAAAAAATATAATATTCTCTCTCTTCGTCTTAGTTTGAGTAAAAAAATAAAATAAATAAAATAAAATAAAAATCATCATAACAAATTTCTCCCATCTCTCATCTTTAACCTTGGTTTATGCAAGGCAGAAGATCTCAACACCGCGACTTAGTTGAGCCCATTAGTGAGATTGAGCGATTCATTTTTAATCTGGCTCAAAATCAAACCCAACCTATGGCTGAACAACACCAATTAGGGGTGCCCAAACAGATGAAGGAATATTTCATTCATTCGAATTATCAGCCATCCACTTGTATCCAACTGCCTAATGTCCCTGCTTTGCACTATGAGATCAAATCTAGCACCATTCAGATGCTCCCATCCTTTTATGGGAAGACCAATGAAGATCCCTATAAACATATGGATGAATTTCTAGAAATTTGTTACACTGTGAAAATTTAAAATTTCACAGATGATGCTCTCCGCTTGACCTTATTCTCTTTCTCACTTAAGGACAAAGCCAAATACTGGCTAGGGACCTTAGGGAAACCTATTGGCACATGGGCAGATATGCAGCATGAGTTCCTTAAGAAGTTTTACCCCATCGGTAGAACCAACACCATGAGACGTGCAATCACAGGATTCGCGCAACTCCCAAATGAACAAATACATGAATCATGGGAGAGATTAAAGGAACTCCTCAGAAAATGCCCACATCATGGGCTCTCCAAATGGCAAATAGTGCAAGCTTTCTATGAGGGCCTAGATGATCAAGTTAGGCAGATTGTAGATGCATCATGTGGTGGGGCCTTTATGAGCAAGAGTGAGGATGAGGCCTATGCCTTATTTGAAATGTTGAGCGAGAATTCAATCAACCATGCTTCCTTATCCTCATATGAGAGAACCATTGGGCCCTCTAAACGGGCCAGGATGTATCGGGTGGAACCTGAAGCTAGGGTGGATGTAAATTTCATCCATCAAAAATTGGACAAGGTGGACATCATGGCCCAAAAGCTAGAACATGTTGATATGCTAGCCCACAAGTTAGACCAGCTCCTGGCTCAAAACAAACAAGAAACCACCATCTTACCTACGTCCAACTCATACTCGGACCCAACACACCATGAGGTGTGTGCTTTATGTGCTAGCCCAGACCATCATGTGTCCGATTGCCCAACAGCAGCCCAGTTACCACCTTTTATACAGGAGCAAGTCCAAGCAGCCCAGGGATTCTCTAAGCCCAACTATGACCCATTTTCTAACACCTATAATCCGGGTTGGAGGAATCACCCCAATTTCAATTGGAGAAATCAACAATCTCCCAATCAGCCCACCATCCCCTCTGCGTCTCAAACTCACAAACCACCCATCCAACACCAATTTCAAGCACAGCCACCATTCCAAGGACATGCTTATGGTCGGGGATCGCAAGTCCAACAACCACTTCCCCGATTTAACCAGGGTCCGGTCCCATACCAACCTCCTCACCCCAATTACGGGCAATCTTCCAATTCCCACCAAATCTATCAACCTCCTTCGCAACACCACCAGGACTCCCAAACTGATGATAGATTCAATCAGTTACAACAACTAATTCTGGCCCAAAATCAATCCTTCCAACAAACTATTCAAGCCCAAAGTCAATCATTCCAACAGACCCTCCAAGCCCACCAGCAAACCATCTCTAAGTTGGAGACTCAATTGGGCCAATTGGCTGAAGCCACCATGAGAAGGGAAGTGGGTCAATTGCCAAGTCAGCCCATTGCCAACCCACGAAATAATCCTCCGGGCTTCCCACAACCGAACTTCCCCATTAACCAGCCAATTCCTCCTCTCCTCCAGCACCCATCGGGCCAAATACCACAAAAAGGCCCACAACTCGAAAATGCAAAAGCAATTTCGACCTTAAGAAGTGGTAAAGTCCTTAAAGATCCTCAGGGGTCCACTCCTAGTTCATCAGTCCAGGCCCCTGACATATCTTCTGATAGTGAGGAGGAACCCAGCCAGGAAGAGGATGTCAAGGGAAAGAGGAAAATAGAGGAAGGGCCCAGCACTTACCAACCTACAGTGCCATTTCCCAATGCCTTAAAGCCCCAAAAGAAACAACCAGCCCATAATGAGGAGATGATGGAGCTCTTCAAACAAGTACACATCAACATCCCTCTCCTCGATGCCATCAAACATGTCCCGGCCTATGCTAGATTCTTAAAAGAAATGTGCACTCCTAGGCGGGACCCACGAGTGACCCCGGAAAAGGTTCGACTCCCGGAGAACGTTAGTGTTGTGGTCCTCAACCAACTTCCAAGAAAGTTAAAAGATCCTGGAGCACCCCTTATCTCTTGCAACATTGGGGGTGTGACATTTGATAAGGCTCTCCTTGATTTAGGAGCGATTGTGAATTTACTACCTACCTTCATCTATGAGCAGTTTGACATCGGTGAGCTCAAGCCTACTCCCATTATTCTCCAGCTCGCCGATAGATCAATCAAGACTCCAAAGGGCCTTATTGAGGATGTCATTATTAAAGTGAATGAGTGCTACTTCCCTGCTGACTTTCTTATCTTGGACATGGTTTCTCCCCAAGAAATCAAGCATACTCCTATCATTTTGGGTAGACCATTTTTAGCCACGGCTAGGGCTAATATAGACTGTGCTTCAGGAATTATGGACATATCTTTTGGGGACCAGAAAGTCAACATCAACATTTTTAAGGCATCCAAATTTCATGATCAAAAAGGAGATTGCTATGCTGTTGACACCATTGAGGAATTATTGGAGATTGAAAGGGACAGTATGACTGGAATGAGAGAGGAAGTTGACATCTTGTCAACTCAACTTAGGACATGGCCCCCAGTTGAACCTTTGCCTCAGCTTAAATCTGAACCAGCTCTGCCCTCTTTGCAATCCCCTCCTCAGGTTGAACTAAAACCATTGCCAGCCTCCCTTAAGTATGCATTCCTAGGCCTAGACCAAACCTTGCCAGTCATCATAGCAAGTGACCTTGAACCTAACCATGAGGAGAAACTAGTTGAGGTCCTTAAATCTCATAAGGGGGCTATAGGTTGGTCTGTCGCTGATCTTAAAGGGATTAGTCCATCCATTTGTCAGCACCATATTTATATGGAGGAGAATGCAAAACCGAGTAGAGACATGCAGAGGAGATTAAATCCACACATGAAGGAGGTGGTCAAAAATGAGGTGGTCAAGTGGTTAGATGCCGGAATCATCTACCCAATTTCTGATAGTCAGTGGGTCAGTCCAACACAAATAGTCCCAAAGAAATCAGGACTGACTGTGATCACCAATGATCAAGAGGAGTTGATACCTACTAGGTTGACCACGGGATGGAGGGTCTACATTGATTATAGGAAGCTCAACTCCATGACAAAGAAGGACCATTTTCCCCTCCCATTCATTGACCAAATTTTAGAAAAATTAGCAGGGCAAAAATACTTCTATTTTCTGGATGGGTATTCTGGATACAATCAGGTGGCTATCTACCCAGAGGATCAGGAAAAAATCACATTTACCTATCCCTACGGAACCTTTGCTTTTCGAAGAATGCCCTTTGGACTATATAATGCTCCCGCCACATTTCAAAGATGCATGTTAGCTATTTTTTCTGACATGGTGGGTAACTTTTTAGAGGTTTTCATGGACGATTTCTCCATTTTTGGGGACACATTTGATTCTTGTCTAGACCACTTAGCCAAAGTCATGAAGAGATGCATAGACACGAATCTTGTCCTCAGTTGGGAAAAGAGTCATTTCATGGTTAAAGAGGGCATCGTTCTGGGACATATAGTGTCAGCAAGAGGGATTGAGGTGGATAAAGCCAAGGTTGAGCTTATTGCCAAACTACCACCACCCATCTCAGTGAAACAAATCCGTTCCTTTTTAGGTCATGTCGGCTTCTATCGCCGGTTTATTCAAGATTTCTCCAAAGTTGCTAGACCTCTCACTAATCTGCTAGCTAAGGAAGTCCCATTCCATCTTGACCATCATGTCTTGAGGCTTTTGAATCATTGAAAATGGTATTGACCAATGCCCCAATCTTGCAAACTCCTAATTGGTCATTGCCTTTTGAAATTATGTGTGATGCCTCAGATTATGCTTTAGGTGCGGTTTTGGGGCAAAGGGTAGATAAAAAGCCTGTGGTGATTTACTATGCGAGTCGCACACTCGCTGATGCCCAACTTAGGTACACCACAACAGAAAAGGAGTTACTTGCTGTTGTCTTTGCCCTTGAAAAGTTTCGGTCCTATCTGCTAGGGGCCAAAGTCATTGTGTTCTCTGACCACTCAGCTCTCAGACACTTGCTGTCTAAAAAAGATGCCAAACCAAGGTTGATTAGATGGATCCTTTTATTACAAGAATTTGATTTGGAAATTCGGGATAAAAAAGGAAGTGAAAATGTTGTTGCAGATCACTTGTCCCGAATTATCACATCAGACACCACACCCTTATAGGACTCATTTCCAGATGAACACCTCCTTAGTGTATCTCACATTCCACCCCCATGGTATGCACACATTGTCAATTACTTAGCCGTGAAAAAAATTTCTGAAGGTTGGTCCAAACAAGAAAAAGACCGCTTCTTTGCTAAGCTCAAATACTTCTTTTGGGAAGACCCTGAGCTATTTCATTTAGGACCAGACCAAATCATTCGGAGGTGTGTCCCTGAAGGTGAGCAACAAAGCATTCTGACATTTTGCCACACCTTAGCTTGTGGGGGGCATTTTTCAAGTAAGAAAACGGTAGCCAAAGTTTTACAGAGTGGGTTCTACTGGCCCACAGTATTCAAAGATGCATTCGAATTTTACAAATCTTGTGAGCGCTGTCAGGCTATGGCAAACATGTCACGTATGGACATGATGCCTTTAAACCCTATCCTGGTTGTGAGAATTTTTGATGTTTGGGGAATTGACTTCATGGGACCGTTTCCATCTTTTGGACATGAGTACATTTTGGTAGCGGTGGATTACGTGTCTAAGTGGATAGAAGCTATAGCCACAAGGACTAATGATCACAAAATTGTCATGAAATTTATTCGCAAGAACATTTTCTCTCGATTTGGGTGTCCCAGGGCTATCATCAGTGATGGGGGTTCACATTTCATCCATTCTCAATTCCGGGCTTTGCTTCGGAAGTATGGGATAACACATAAGATTGCTACCCCCTATCATCCCCAGACTAGTGGCCAGGTGGAGGTTTCTAATAGGGAGATCAAGAACATTTTGCAAAAGTCTGTCCGGCCCGATAGGAAAGATTGGTCAGAAAGATTAGATGATGCTTTATGGGCCTATCGGACCGCCTACAAAACTCCCATTGGCATGTCCCCTTATAGGCTTATTTTTGGAAAGCCATGTCATTTGCCAGTCGAATTGGAGCATAGGGCCTATTGGGCAATCAAACAATTCAATCTTGATTTAGCACAGGCTAGTTCCCATAGAGCCCTTCAACTGAATGAGTTAGAGGAACTTCGCAATGAAGCCTATGAGAACTCTAGGATTTATAAAGCCCAGACAAAAGCATTCCATGATAAACACATTTCACGTAAAACTTTTCAAATCAACCAAAAGGTCTGGCTTTTTAACTCTAGGCTGCGATTATTCCCCGGTAAATTGAAATCTCGATGGGATGGACCATATGTGGTAATTAAAATATTTGACCATGGTGCAGTAACAATTCTTGATCCTAAAACTGGTCAAACTTTCACTATCATTGGTCAACGATTGAAACCTTACATTGAAAATCTTCCAATGCTGCAGGAGGACTCTCTCAGGCTGAGTGACCCATTGTGAGCTATATTGTGTCTGGCTGAAGACGTTAAACTTAGCGCTTCTTGGGAGGCAACCCAATTATCCTGTCTCTTTTCAAAAAAAAAATTGATTGATTTTCTTCTTTTATCTAAGGAGCATGGAGCTTGGAGCAATATTTCTTTGATGACGACATCTCTCTCTCAGGTTGTATCTATCCTTCCCTCTACTTTTTATGGCTTTATTTCATTTCTATATCTTACTCATGCCATTAGGGACAATGTCACCTAAGTTGGGGGGCAACTTGAGCTTGAATTTCCTCAAAATAATTGCAACCTTTCATCACACCTCTAACACGTGTTTCATGTTCATATTTCATGATGAGAAACTTTTCTTAGAATGATAGGACTTAGAGTCTTACATGTGAAAGTTACAAATTAAAGGGATGAATTAATTGGTTATGTCTTTAGCCTTTTCCTCAGAATATACCTGAAAATTCTATTGAACTTGCACACAATTGCACAATAACAAGATCGGTGGATGACAAACATTAGGATGATGTTTTACTTGACACTTAGGTGGTGATGAATATTATGCCCATTCGTTGAACATAATCGTGAGGAAAAAGCTACCTGCCAAAAAAAAAACACACATGGAAAATGCCCCTGAACTTAATAACCGGGCCTGCTTCTCCTAAGGCAAGAGTTGAGGTTCGCGTCAAACAACGAAGGGATGTGCAGCACCGTGTGTCAAAAAAAAAAAGAAAAAAGAAAAAAAAGAAGTATAAACTGGCAGAGTGAAGCTACCTGCAATTCGAGAAGCTCAATTCAAGAGGTGGACAGAATTGAAAATCATCTTTAAGTGAAAGGTAGAAGACTCATTCATCTAGATTGTTTGGAAGTCACTAGTCAAGTTATATCACTCATACACAAAGAGATATTTAATTTTGAGTGTATCTTGAGGAAAGGTCTAAACACATGGACTGATAAAATTTATACCAAATGCATTCTACTTGAACTTGTAATACTCCAAAGTCTAAATCATTATGCATAATGTTCTTGCCATGATCTGTGACACATGAGTGTTTGCTAGTCCTAATTTTATAATTGTTTACATTGCTAAGGGACTAGCAATGTTCAAGTTAGGGGGTGTGATAAGTCTCCATTTCTTATGATAATACATCGCATAAGCACCATTTTATGTGCATATAATTAGGTAATTATGCATATTTCATAATTAACCTCAACTCCGCATTTAAATTGGAGCTTTCACGTAAATTGATTAATTTGATAATTTTATCTAATAATTTGAAGTTGAGGGCCATGAGCATTAATTCTCCATTGCATAACTATGAGCATTTGAGATTTATGTGCACATTGTGGTAATTTTTATAGACTAAAGTGTAATTGTGTGTGTGTAGGACACCGAAGGTAATTACAAAAGAAGCCGGGGACAAAAGGGTCATCACCATTTTGACCAAGTCAAATAAAGAATTCAAAATATTTTAGTTAGAGGGAAAGGAATGTTCAAAATTTTGAATTCAAAGTTTGAAAAGGAAGAATCTAAAGTTTAAGTTTGAAAAGGAGGAAAAGGACATTCAAAATTTGAAATAAAGGAGAGACATGATGAGCCTTGGGAAATGGGGTGCCTAAAGTCCAAGAAAGGGGGTGCCCACCTACTTTTTCTCTTCCCCATGCATCATATTCCACTTGAATCTCAGCCATCCATCTCCTTTTGATACAATCTCCACCCTCCATCTACCTAACTTTTCCTATAAATAGCCCATGACAAGGAGGAGAAAGGGAGTTCTTTTCTTTTGGCAATCTTTCACTCTCCCTCTTTCTCTCCCAACCTTAGGCCTCCGGTTTCTCCCATGCATCCCCTAATTCCTCTTGGGTTCAAAGTTATTCACCCTCCAAAGACTGCTTCAACGACAAAGGCGACTTCCTCCCGACGTAGACGACATCTTCCACAAGGTTGTTCGTGATCCAAGGCCAAGAGAGGATGGCGCTATCATCACCATTGCTGCTACCATCTCCAAACTCCAAACTCCAGGCTTTTCTTGTGTTATTGCTTTTGTGATATTTCACTTCATTGTAATCTCATTGTGTCATTAGTATAAACTTGTTTCACATTTCATGTACTCTTTCTTTTAAGTTAATGAAAGGAGTTGTTCTCTTGATGTAGTTCTTGCTCTTTTTCCCTCTCTATCTCTTTCTTCTATATCTTCTTTCCACTTCATGCAATTATTTTCTATAGCATAAGCGCATAGTCATGGTGTTTTTAATTAAGTGTTTGGTTTGTTCATCATTTCACTATTTTCTTTAAGCAAATCCAAATCACAAGTATTTTTCAAAGGACTCTAAGGTTTTTAACTCTAAAAATCTCTTCTTCCTTGTGGATTCGACCCGTGCTTGCCATAGTACTACGTTCTCTTTTGATCATTTTGTGCGAGTTCGGTTTTAAGATTGTTATACACATGTTTTAAACGACGAACTTTCGCGTTATCAAGCTCCCTGGGATGATTCAGCATGCATCTCCTGATGCCTTGGGACATGGGTTTGCTCAGTCCTTTCATTCAGCTGTCTCTTTAGGGACTCAATCTGTTGCTGATATTTGTGTATCATTAAGACAGTTCGGTCCAGTGTTGCCACCATGGGCATGCTTTCCAATACTTTGCCCGAGACACCTTCGGACGGGGCTGGTGGAGGAATCTCCTCTTCTTCAGACGTCACCACGTTGGTAGTTAACGTGGCAATGGCCTACTTGGCTTTGGCCGCTTTGATTACTTCTTCAGCGGCTCTGCTCCATCTTATTGTCGGTCCGGGCCTCTCGGCTAACTTGGCCAATTCTTTGAGCTCCTTGGGTAGAGCCCCATATTTGTTGGTTACCCCTGCCATATTGCAAGTGAAAACTTGCATTTTTCTTCCATTTCTTTGGACCTCCCTTTTGGCCTGACCAGGGAATGTCAACCACTCAAAGACTGAAATTTTGTTCCTTTCTTCCTGCTATGGGAGAGCTTTGGAGGATTCGGCTTCCAAGCCGTCTTCATGTTCATCGATGTCCATAAATGATGCCTCACTTCTTCTTTCTTCTTCTTGGTTTTCTTCTTCGGTGCCGATGGCACGGAGTAGCCTTTGTTGGCTCAGGGAAGAATTCCCCAAGCTGTGAAAGTAGTCTCTGACCGCTTTGGTCATATCATCCCGACTACACCCCGGGGAAAGAGTAGGGGGCAGCGGCTGGTCCTGGACTGGCGGCATATAAGACAGTCGCGACAACCGAGCAGCTTTGTTTGACCTCCTCGAATGTTGGACAACATCAGTCTGCCTGGCGCAGATTCTATGAATGAGAGGAGAGGTCACCGGCATGACCTCTTCCCTCTTCAAAGTAGCTCTCTTGCCCCCTCTCCTGGGGCCTTTGACAATATAATCTGATTCATGCAGGGCCGAAGCCGGACCCCGGGTCCTCTTGAGAAACCACATCTATTTAAACTTTGCCTTGGTCACAATTTGCCTTTCGGCTTGCTAGCACCTGGAAGGTGTTGTGTGTGGGCACCACAGGAATGATGCGGTCCGGCAAGATTTTGGCATTGCGGTCGTTCAGGTATACCTGAACACTGCCAATCATAACAGATTTTCTGGAGGCCAAGACCCAGCCCTGGGGAGCAGCAGCAAATCTTCTTCTTCTCAGATTCCTCGTCTTCTTCCCCCCGGACGACATGTCACTGGAGGGAACGGCCTGATAGTCCACATAATGGACGAAGCAGGAGATGATGCGGTGACGAAGGGCAGCCCTCTAAGGAAAACTCACCTTTGAAGGGACCACAACCTTAGCTGTGACAGTCTTGTTCACCTCATCCTCCTCAACCTGCAGCAGGCCGACGAAGGCAAGGCCTAGGAAGTTGGGGAACCCCACCACTGGTGGCAGAGTTCCGAACATGGTGGGTACCGTCGGGTACCCATTCTTTGCATGAGCAGGACCACTTGCGGGCCGAAAATGAGTCCTGCCAATCCACTCGCCATTTGTAGTTCCTACAAAATAGAATGAGCAAACAATCAGTATTCTTGGGGAAGGCCGTGTGGCCTTCTACCTTGGCGAAAAGATGAAGGGAGATTGAGTCCCACCGAGAGTGCCAACTTGTGGCAAAAGAATTTTATTTATTTTATTTATTTTCTTGTTCTATTTATTTTGTTTGTTTAATAGGAGTTTTATTTAAGTGTGGCGCGTGCCAGTCATAGAGTGACGATTTATTCTGCGCACCGTTTGACTGATCAAACGAAAGTGGGTGATCGTGTCGGGACCCTAAGTCCGCCATACCATAAAGGTTATGGCGTTAATTATGCCCTTCCAAAAGAAGGACAACCCTTGATTAATCCTCAAGATAGAAGAGCCCACGAGGCTGAAGGAATACATAAAAGTCATGCTCGTTTCCTAAAGCAAAAGCAGGATTTAATCGTACATGCAAGCATACAATGTAGTGATATTTATTCTATTCAGTCAATTCTTGGTACGAGGCGGAGTTTTACACTCCCGCATAGTGAAAATTTCCAGCCATACTTAATCCGACTTTTCGCTGATCACTATTTTATATACCAGAGAATCGGGGGATGTAAGCATGCATTTGTGCGATTGAATACAAGCAGATGAGCATATAGGAGTTTATTTCTTTCTTTGGAATCATGCACAGAAGTGGGGATTAGTAGAATAATGGGTAGAAACTGGCTTTGACTTAGTGCAGGTTGATTGAAAATATATTATCGTCACTTTATTTAACCATTCACTTATATGTTTATTTGACATATTCAGGGAAGATTTTGGCAGCACCTCCCCTATCCTGAGGAGTATCGGGGAGGGTATAAGAGGCTCATCCACGAAGTTTCGAGACGATCTCCTGACAGATGGTCATGCCTAATGGCAATCATGTACCCTGTGATGAGTGGAGAACCCGAGGGCTAGCCCTCTAGGTAGTCATGATCACTCATAGTGTTGTCGATCAGTGGCTACCTTTTATTATGAGACCGTGATTAGCATTGCGGTGCATACATTTAGGTCCACGAGGCGAACTTGGCATGACCACATTCGGGCGGACTCGTATATCACTGGGACGATGTATGCCGGGAGGTAGCACTTATTATTGATTTATTCTCTTTATTGGGTACTATATTCTCATTATTCGGCATGGGTAGCCGTGAGGCCATTACCACTATAAGAGATGAAAACCATGCGGAAGTCCGGGAAGACACAATGTGGAGTAGAAGATAAAACACGAGGTTCGATGAAAATTTCAACAATATTTCCCCTTGCCCCAAAACATGTTGGGAGAGATGTATAAGAGATCCCATCCACAGCAGGCTGAGATGGACTCTGTAAAAGATGGGTATGTCAGAATGACAACCCGTGGACCGAGGGGTCTAGAGGTAATGGGACACTATTCGCCATCAAGGCAGTTTATTCGCTATTCCCCCGGTGGGGTCACCGGAGATCACACCAAGATAGATGGTGATTCTCCTTGACCCAGTGGGGTGATCGGGGAGCTCGGAGGATATATATATATAAATATATATAACGCGACATTGGGGAATAACCCCTTGGTACTGTAGCCCTGGAGCTTGCCAATTAGAGTAGTCCGCCGTTGGGTCTACTCTGGCAATCATAGGTACAGCAGGAAGGGGGATACAGCAGCCAGCGAAGGGGATAGAAGCCAATATGGCAGCCATAAGACATGAAGTCATGGGGTTAATCTAGCGGCCAGCCTGATCTGGCAGCCAGGAAATGGGGAGATGCTCCGCTGATCCGACGGCCAATATGGAGGTGGATGGGTAGCCAGGGAATGAGGGGAAGGTGTGACACTGCGGCCAGCCCAATAGGCTAATCTAGCAGCCAAGGGGCGGGGGCGACCCCTAATCCGACGGCTAGTATAGAGGAGGCGAACCGGCAGTTGGAGAGAAGGGAGGGATTCGGCGGCAAAAGAAGAGGAATTGGTGATACGGCGCGCTACACACGTCGGATCCGGACAAAGGGAGCCCGCCGCCGGATGAGGGTTTCCGAACCAATGGAGAGGTAAAGGGGAGACCTTAGATAGTGGTGAATCTCAGTGGTTTAATTAGGATGTCGTGTGGAGCCAAAGCACTCTACTGCTCTAGAGATGACCTAGATCTCTGGTCGGACTGAGTAGAGCTCAATGAAACGGCGCCTTCAACATATTTTGTTTCAGACGGGAAAGGAAAGGGGAAAAAATGTAGGGATGTATGTCCCTCGTTCATTCAGAGAGGGCCAGAGACCATGTTGAGGGTTCATAAGTCCCTGACCTCTGAGTGTGGAGATGAGTGCTCCTTAAAACTCTATTAATTCAAAAATACGGAGAAGGAATTCGAACGATGCTAACATCGCCAGTACAGGGTTCTGCAGAGGAGGAAAGAATGGAATTAACAAATGCCCCTCTCTAGGGACGCTTAGGGATGACATCTGGACACTGACGAACCCCTGGCAGCCAACAGGGATTAGTTACAGAGGGATTACTGAGAAGAGAGGAAAGAAAAGAAAATAATTCAATCGATGGGCATCGTATGTAGCCCCGTGGGGCACTTTGTTCGGCTCAGACGGTGCTCTGGCCACCAGAAAATCACAAGGAATTACTGAAGAGAAAACAATCAAAACATATAGCTTCGTGGGGTAATTTATTCGGTCCAGAAAATACTCCGGCCGCTATACAATCACACACACACACACACACACACACACACACACACATAGAGAGAGTGAGATGATAGGACCGGTGCTATGGATACAGAGGGGGATGAATGTATCCCTCTTAAAAAATTTCCAAATCAAACCCTATAGCTAGACACAGTTGCGGAATAAAAACAATTGAGCTCTTCAAGACGAGATTCCAAGACACACTTGATCAACCAGTTGGACTGCAACAATGCAGCCACCTGAGCAAGTCTAAGCCGAGACAGAATCAAATTGAAACAGTGTGTGCCATGAAGCATTCAACCAGATGACTCATTTGAGGCGATCCTAGCCATGCATCTAACACCAATCAGATACAAGAACAAACCATGAAGACAATGAATTTTTAGGTGGTTCGGTCCACAGACCTACGTCCACCCCTCACTCCAAACTGGAGTGAGGCTTCCACTAGCAACAACTAGAACCGCAGACTCAGTCTGCAAACAAATACTGCCTAACAGCTTGACCAGGGGAACAACCTCCCCTCTTCCTCCAGACCGGAGGGAAACCACTAGTGACTACCCGTCACTAGCAACCAGAGACCGAAATCTCTCTTCCTCTACCCAGGAGGGAAACCACAAGTGACACCCAGCCACTTGCAACCAGAGACCGAAGTCTCTCTTCCTCCACCCAGGAGGGAACCCACAAGTGACACCCAGCAACTTGCAACCGGAGACACAAAGTCTCCCTTCTCCTGAGTCCATAGGAGGAACCCGACCTCAAACCAGAGAATCGGAAGAACAACGGTGAACAGATAAAAGGAAAAATAAGAAATAATAAAAATCACAGTGACTGAAAGCTGGAAAATGAAATGCACAATGTAGCTCTCGCAGGAGCAAATCTGGTTTGGATCTGATCCAAATACCAGAAGAACAAATCTTCAATGAAGGCTTCAGTTCTCTCCTCGAGCTCTCTATCTTTCTCTTTCTTTCTTCCTCTTCTTTCTTCTTCTCTCTGCTTCTCTTTTTCTTTCTCTCACTGTCTACTCTTCTCTTTCTCTTTCTCTCGTTCTTCTTGACACTGGATCATGCAGGCTCTCTCTATCTCTCTTTCTCTTTTTCTTTTTCTTCTTATGCTACTCTCTGCCTCTCTCTGCTCTCTTCTTCTGCTTCAATCACGATCTGTCTTCTTCTGAGGAAGAAGCTCCATATTTATAGCAGCAGCAGCTAGGGCGTGTGCAGGGCTTGTGCTCTCTTTGTCCAGAGATAACCTCGGATCACGTGCCAGGTGCCAACCTCGGATCACATGCCCAATCATATCATTTTTTCTTCTTGAAGGATATACTTGTCAAACATTCATAAGAGGATATTAGAGAGATGTACAGAGTTGGTTCAAGAATGTATAGACTGACTGACATGATGCATGAACAATCGACGATGCACATACTTGCCATCAACATGTGTATGGACTAAGCGTGCATACGACAATGATGTACAGACTTGCTGGGTAACTCAAGACTGCTGTGTGCAGACTTAGTATGAAAGATGCATATGCAACAGAATATATAGACTTTGAATATGAATCCTTGGACATGCCTTCAACGAGTGTGCAGACTCTGCGTGTACTGTGCAAACGATGCACAGATATGCCACTGAGGGATGTGCAGAGGTTGAATGAGTGACATGCAGTTTGCAACAGGAAAGTATGCACAACGAATATGGATGCACTGACATGCCCTTGACGAATGTATACACTTGAGATGAATGAAGAACACGGGCTGTACATACTTGATAGCATGCATTGATGTACAGACTTGAGATCAAGGGATGCACTGGCTGTACAGGCTTTATGCGTGTGCTAAAGCAGTGAACGTAGGTAAAGATAGGAATGTATAGACTTGCGTTCATGTAGCAATGTATAGACTTGAACGCGTGCATGCTATGTGATGTACAGAATTTGCCACGCCTACACCAAGACGATGTACAGACTTTGCTCTTGCGAACACAGGCTGTACAGACTTTGCATGATGCAGCACAAAGACGCTAAGTGAGACGCTAAGTGAGACGGATCTTTGTACAGACTTTGTGTATTAGCGTGAGGCAACTGAATGCACTGACTTGCTCATGACTGTATAGACTCTGCATGCGTGCTACATCAATGTATAGAGATGCTAAGTGAGACGATGATGCTGTACAGACTTTGAGAGACGATGCATGTATGATCAAGCAACCAATCGAGTGTATAGACTTAGAAATAAAGAATGTACAGACTTTAGTTGATGCCATCAGAAGAATGTATAGACTTTGCGTGGATGACCAGACAATGTATAGACTTGCACATATGCATGAACAAGTGGCGATGTACAGACTTGTCGTGCATGAAGCAAAAGGGTTGCATGGACTTTGTGGAATATACTGCACTGATAGCCTGCACTGACTTTGTAGAATGCAGTTGTGCACGGACTATAGGCTCCAGACAATCGTGCACCAACTATATGCAATGCTATATGAACTGACTGACTTTGTAGAATGCAGTTGTGCACGGACTATATGCTCCAGACAATCGTGCACCAACTATATGCAATGCTATATGAACTGTATGTCTGCACTAATGCAAGATAACACATTCATATGCCCAAAGTAGAACTATCATTCAGACACATATGTTCATGATATGCAATGCTGACTCATAGTATTTGCTATCATCAAAATCACAGGGGCACAACAATCTCCCACTTTTTGATGATGGCAACACTATGAGTCACACTGACTCATGTGACTCATGTCAAACTGACTCATGTCATACTATTCTCCCCCTCTGACTTCATCAAAAAGAAGATAGTTTGAGATGAGAAATACAAACATACATGACATGAATAAATGAAATATTGATTTGACACCACCTTGGGGTAATAGTCACAAGACCGAATGCCCTTGGACTTACAGTTGCAAGCAAGTATCTTTGAGCGGTGGACTTACTCTAGCGAGCTCACTCGCGTGGCGCACACTAGTGCCCGTAGGCGACTCGGCGATGATGGAGAGGGTCCGAGGCGGGACCTTGATGCTCCAATGGTTGGCTAGCTTGGGGAGAACCCCAAATGGGTCAGGGATGCCCAACTCACGGGTGGCCAGCACACCAAGGGTGTGGGATGTAGGGAATCACTCACAACTCGCCCGCGGTGATCACTCACATCAATGGTAATTATGGGCCGAGCTCTCACTCTCCGTCCGACGAAGCAATAACGATAATACTATGCTAAGCAAGGAATTTAAACCAACCAAGAGGGGGACCGAGGCTCACCTGGTCGGCGTGAAGACGCCGACCCCGGCCGGAGACGGGGGCGAGCGGGGAGGCGAGGGTATGCACCCGCACGCCGCGTCGATGAAGCTTCAAACCTGAAATTTCAGATTACATGCACTATGCCCCATGCAAGGGGGGGGATCTTGGGGAAGGGAAGCCAATGACTACACCCAAACACTACCTCCACACAGGGAGGGGCCTTCAGCCGGCCAAGCAAGAGGGGAAAAATCGAGCTAGAAGCAAAGAAAGGGAGCCGATGCCGATTCTGACCACTCTCTGTGCTTCTGGATAGGCAGTTGGTTATCTTGGCGTTGCGGCCACTCCAGATTTTTTTTGATGACGAAACCAGTTGGAATTTCTTCGTAGCTGGATCAGGATGACGTCTAATTTTTTTTGATTTCTTTGGTCACAGGTGCTGGTCGGGGCAGAAGCTCGAACAGGGTGGCAGGTCTTCAGTTATGACTGCTTTAGGTTCACAACAGCAGGAAGAAGAGGTTGCCACAAGCGCTCCAAAGCTCAGAATCAGGCACCGCTGGAGTCGTTGGAACCGTCGGTGAGTCCTCTTCGAAGAAAGACCAACGGGGATGCCAAACATTGTCGGAGTAGACTGGTAGAGCTTGAACTATGAGGAGGGGTTGGAGCAGACTGTCAGGAAGCCGAACCGCACACCCGGAGGAAGAAAATGAGAACTCTTGATTCCGGGAGCAAAACAGAGCTCCGCTTCTTGATTCTGTAATTAGACTTGTCAAAGAAAATTCCGGCCAAGCCTCGCCTCCAGATCTTCAAGAGAGTGGTCGTGGTAGCTTCAGGTTGCTCTTCAGGGAGGAAGTGCGCAGTCGGGGAAGAACGGCTCCCCCGGGCGACCACGAGCTCAGAAAGGGATGAGACCCCCGCCGTTACGAAGAGGACGGAGAGACGTTTCCAACTGTATCTCTTAGGCCTCTAGGTATGCTGGAATGAAGTCGTGGCCGGCTCTGCAAGCTGCTGGTACTCTACTACCTGCGACCTGAGAATTGCAGGTGGTGAAAGGTGGTGGGGGAATGGAGTAGAAGGGATGGGAAATGGGGTGGATGGGTATGGGGGAAACCCCTGGCTGTGAGGGGGTCTGGGAGGGGGTGTTCCAAGGTGTGGATGGGGGAGAATGGGGTCTGGAAGGTGGTGTTTGCAGTGGGTGAGAGAGGAGCTGCGAATTTGGTTGGAAGGGAGAGAGGGAAAGGGTATTTGAAAATGGGTTTAAGGGTGGGATTAATTTCTGGTCTTGGGGATGGGAAGGGGTGTGTGGGGAAGGTAAAGGGGGGCTTGGGGAGTGGGAATTCTCCCTTGGGAGATGAGAGGGTGCTTAGGGAAGGGGATTGGGTAGTTGGTGGTTGGTGGTTGGGTGGTGGAGTATGGATTGGTGGGGGGTCTCTTGGGACTAGGGGTGGAGTAATGAGGGTTGGGGTAGTTGGGAGGATGAGTAATGAGGGGAGAGGAAGGGTTGATGACGTGGAGGAGAGAGAGGGAGGGGAGGAGAGAGAAAGGGAGAAGAGAGAGAAAGAGAGAGAGGAATCCACCCCTTAGAGAGAGAGAGAGATTTGGAGAATCCACTCCAATGAGACACTAAAACTCACTTGATTTAAATTGATCATAAAAGGTTGTTACATATGAGAGGAGTGGGGGCCTATTTATAGACTCCATACTTTTCATATGACCATAATGACCCTGACAAACTAACTAATGACCAAAGCAGTCCAAGGGAGGGGCGCCCCTGGGCCTAGCCTATTAGTTTGGCCCATTAGCCTATCAAACCAACCATATGACAACTAACTTAGGAAAATGACTCACTAACCTAGGTACATGACTCAAATAAAGGGAAAATTACATAGTTTATGACTCAAAGAAAATATGAAAATTACATGACTAGACTCAGAAACACATGACTAACACAATGGCACTTGCCGACGAACAATCCGAGCCCATAAAAAATGTGGAGGGGCAAGGGATGCCCCCATCATACCCCCGGGGTGGGGAAAACTCGACCCTGTCGAGTATGGGTCCACCGGGGAAGTAGTACACCAAAATGCAGCTCTGGGCGAACCACGATCTCCAAACTCAACCCGCGTCCATAGCCGGGGAATGGCGCTTCAGCTTTTCAAAGTGGCTCGGACACACCCTCATGCTGGCTATGAGGTCTTGCTTGCCTAGTATTGACGCCGTGTGCTCACGTCGGGCTCTCAGGATAATTTGTGGTGGCACTCCGAGGGTGTCTCTCGCAAGGATAGGTGTAAGCTCAAGACACTCACTAGGATCCACCGCGGTGCCCTTAGAGGGTGCCGGATCCGCCACGTGAGAAATGGGGTGAATCCCAAAACACATAGGTAAGTCCAACCCGCAAGCCGGGTTGCCAAAGCCCCTCGGAACTTGGCAAGGTCCAAGTCCTCGTGCCCTCAAATTAAAGGTGACCCTAGGGTAGAGCCACTCCAAAGTCACCATCACCAAGTTGCCAACTTGGAATTCCAAGTGGCGCTCATGAGTTTTTGCCCGCTTCTTGTGAATCTCACCGCTTGTTGCTTGATACTTGCTTGGATGCATATGCCATGCATTATGATGCGGTGTGAGTGGAAAATGTATGATATGCATAGGGGGGCCAGGACAACCATATTTAGACCAATCATGTAGAAATGCCATGGAGACTTTGATGGAATTGGGAGGACCGGGGCATCCATAGATGTCCCTCTCATGCGTAGGTGTGATAAGTGCCGGAGGACCCAGACATCCATGAATACTCCTAATATGCTTAAGACTCATGATGCATGAAGGTGGACCATTACATCCGAATATGGACCACTCATGCTTCCTACTTGACATGTGGGTGATATGAATGAATGGACCCGACTTATGAATCATGTCAAGTGGTGCGTTATGCCTAGGCACATGCATTCCTTTCCTAGAGATGACTTCCATGTGCATGGGTGTGGGGTGGCCCTTGAGCTTCCACTTGTATGGATCAAAGGGATCTAAGAAGGGGGACATCATGGAGTGGGGAAATTCATCAATCCCAAGGTGTATGCTGCCTAAGGTCAAGGCTCCCATGGTGTAACCCGATTCTAGGAAGGGAGGGGTTTGGCCCAACATGGTGGGTGGGGGTAGGGTAAGGTGAGTGGTGAGTAAGGTGGGTGGGTCACATGGGGAACTAGACTCCCATAGGAAGGGATCAAAGGGATCATGATAAGGGTTACCTAGAGAGAGATACTCCATGTCCTCAAGGTCCTCACAAGGTGGTGAATTATCCTCTTCTAGTGAAATGGTTGGGCCGATGTATGGGGTGGATTGGTTGGTCAAGGTTCTCGGAATCACAATGGTAGGGGAGTGGACCGGGATGGACTCTTCCACCATGGGGAGAAGGAAAAGGAGGTCGCTAGTGTAGCAACCAATAGTGCAAACCAAGGTGATAGACCCGGTACATGGGTGGATGAGGTCAAGGCTCTTGGGTTGGTCCGCCCCTAGAGTCAACAAACAAGTCAAGTCTAATTGCCACTCTAGACCCTTGAGGAGATCATCCCAACCCTCTACCTCATAGTAGGATTGGATCGTGGTGTGAAAGGAGGGGAGGGCCACAATTTGGGATTGATGTCCCATGGGTGAGAGGTGTGGGGGTGAACTAGGGATGGGGGGGCCTTGCTTGAGCCATTGGAGTATGGACTCATTCATGGTGAGGGTGTGTGGCTCTTGAGGATCCAGACGAGGAGAGGTGGGTGGAAGTGGAGATTCTTGGATTTCCTTTATGGTGGGTTGCGGATCCGGACTAGCATCCATTTCCGTGTGGGTGGGTGTTTGGGTCTCAATTTCTAATGATAATGGGGTGGGTAGTTCTAATGCGGGGGAATTGGTGATAGTCGATGCGTGGTGCACCCGAGGTGGTGAACAAGCATGGGCTTGGGTTGGGATTGGTAAGGGAAGTAGTGGAGGTCTAGGTTGGGGTTGGGTTGGGGTAGGAAGTGGAAGATGGGTGGGTTGAGGGGGTTTGGGAAGATTGTCTTTGGGAGGAGTGTCCTTGTTGGGGGACGATGGAGGGGTAATGGTGGCCAGGGTGGGAGAGGTTTCAACCACTAGGGGTATGGGAAGATGCTTCCTCGTGGGGCATTGTCCGGCGATGTGCCCCAATTGGTGGCACCTATAACATTCCGGCTCGCACTTACCCGAGGTTATTTCACTCACTTCTATCTCCATAAGACCTTTTCCTTTTTGAGAAGGGGTAAGGTGAGGGGTGGAGGTGGAGGTGGGGGCCAAAGGGCCTTGAGTAAGGTGGGTTGTGTAATTGGGTTTTGGTTGCATTGTGGGGAATTGGGGAATTGGAGTCTTGGGTTGGCCGGGTGGGGATGGTGGAGTTCAAGTGCTCCTTGGGCTTTGGTGATCCGAGTAGGAAGGGGACACATATCTAGCCCTAAGTTGTTCCTTCATGTTTCCCCAAGTGGTGATGGGATCTTCCCTTCTAATTATCCTTAGCCCAACAATTTGTAGCCAATAGGTTTGAGCCCGTTTGGTAAGTTGTGATTTGGCACATCGGACTTTCTCATCCTCGGACATGGGATACCAAGTGAAGTAATGGTCCATTGAGACTTTCCAATCTACATAGTCAATAGGATGAGTTCCATCAAAGATGGGAGGTGGGGGAGGAGCCCTACTATCATCCGCCCTTGGGGCGGGCCCATTTTCTCCTAGTTGGTCGAGTCGACCCGATAGGTTATCAAGCCGCTCATTAGCATAGGTCAAGGCCTTCATTAGGTAGTTGACATGGCCAGGGAAGTCATGTGTGTTAGTGGTAGGCATCCCTTGGGGGTTTGGACTCATGGAGAGGGCTGATGGGTAAGGTCGGTAAGAGGTGGCCATGCTAGTGGACAAAAGAGATGCAACCGAGGACTCTAAATGCATAAACATGCCCTAGGACCAACTTGATAGAGACAAGTTGTGAACTTGCTCTGATACCACTTGATGTGACACCACCTTGGGGTGATAGTCACAAGACCAAATGCCCTTGGACTTACAATTGCAAGCAAGTATCTTTGAGCGGCGGACTTACTCTAGCGAGCTCACTCGCGTGGCGCACACTAGTGCCCGTAGGCGACTCAGCGATGATGGAGAGGGTCCGAGGTGGGACCTTGATGCTCCAATGGTTGGCTAGCTTGGGGAGAACCCCAAATGGGTCAGGGATGCCCAACTCACGGGTGGCCAGCACACCAAGGGTGTGGGATGTAGGGGATCACTCACAACTCGCCCGCGGTGATCACTCACATCAATGGTAATTATGGGCCGAACTCTTACTCTCCGTCCGACGAAGCAATAAAGATAATACTATGCTAAGCAAGGAATTTAAACCAACCAAGAGGGGGACCGAGGCTCACCTGGTCGGCGTGAAGACGCCGACCCCGGCCGGAGACGGGGGCGAGCGGGGAGGCAAGGGTATGCACCCGCACGCCGCGTCGATGAAGCTTCAAACCTGAAATTTCAGATTACATGCACTATGCCCCATGCAAGGGGGGGATCTTGGGGAAGGGAAGCCAATGACTACACCCAAACACTACCTCCACACAAGGAGGGGCCTTCAGCCGGCCAAGCAAGAGGGGAAAAATCGAGCTAGAAGCAAAGAAAGGGAGCCGATGCCGATTCTGACCACTCTCTGCGCTTCTAGATAGGCAGTTGGTTATCTTGGCGCTGCAGCCACTCCAGATTTTTGTTGATGACGAAACCAGTTGTAATTTCTTCATAGCTGGATCGGGATGACATCTAAATTTTGTTGATTTCTTTGGTCACAGGTGCTGGTCGGGGCAGCAGCTCGAACAGGGTGGCAGGTCTTCAGTTCTGACTACTTCAGGTTCACAACAGCAAGAAGAAGAGGTTGCCACAAGCGCTCCAAAGCTCAGAATCAGGCACCGCCAGAGTCGTTGGAACTGTCGGTGAGTCCTCTTCGAAGAAAGACCAATGGGGATGCCAAACATTGTCGGAGTAGACCGGTAGAGCTCGAACCATGAGGGGGGTCGGAGCAGACTGTCAGGAAGCAGAACCGCACACCCGGAGGAAGAAAATGAGAACTCTTGATTCAGGGTGCAAAACAGAGCTCCGCTTCTTGATTCTGGAATTAGACTTGTCGAAGAAGCTGCCGGCCAACCCTCGCCTCCAGATCTTCAAGAGAGTGGTCGTGGTAGCTTCAGGAGTCAGCTTCAGGTTGCTCTTCAGGGAGGAAGTGCGCAGTCGGGGAAGAACGGCTCCCCCAGGCGACCACGAGCTCAGAAAGGGATGAGACCACCGCCGTTGCGAAGAGGACGGAGAGACGCTTCCAACGGTATCTCTTGGGCCTCCAGGGACACTGGGATGAAGTCGGGGCTGGGTCTGCAAGCTGCTGGTACTCTACTACCTGCGACCTGAGAATTGCAGGTGGTGAAAGGTGGTGGGGGAATGGAGTAGAAGGGATGGGAAATGGGGTGGATGGGTATGGGGGCAACCCCTGGCTATGAGGGGGTCTGGGAGGGGGTGTTCCAAGGTGTGGATGGGGGAGAATGGGGTCTGGAAGGTGGTGTTTGCAGTGGGTGAGAGAGGAGCTGCGAATTTGGTTGGAAGGGAGAGAGGGAAAGGGTATTTGAAAATGGGTTTAAGGGTGGGATTAATTTCTGGTATTGGAGATGGGAAGGGGTGTGTGGGGAAGGTAAAGGGGGGCTTGGGGAGTGGGAATTCTCCCTTGGGAGATGAGAGGGTGCTTAGGGAAGGGGATTGGGTAGTTGGTGGTTTGGTGGTGGAGTATGGATTGGTGGAGGGTCTCTTGGGACTAGGGGTGGAGTAATGAGGGTTGGGGTAGTTGGGAGGATGAGTAATGAGGGGAGAGGAAGGGTTGATGACGTGGAGGAGAGAGAGGGAGGGGAGGAGAGAGAAAGGGAGAAGAGAGAGAAAGAGAGAGAGGAATCCACCCCTTAGAGAGAGAGAGAGATTTGGAGAATCCACTCCAATGAGACACTAAAACTCACTTGATTTAAATTGATCATAAAAGGTTGTTACATATGAGAGGAGTGGGGGCCTATTTATAGACTCCATACTTTTCATATGACCATAGTGACCCTGACAAACTAACTAATGACCAAAGCAGTCCAAGGGAGGGGCGCCCCTGGGCCTAGCCTATTAGTTGGGCCCATTAGCCTATCTAACCAACCATATGACAACTAACTTAGGAAAATGACTCACTAACCTAGGTACATGACTCAAATAAAGGGAAAATTACATAGTTTATGACTCAAAGAAAATATGAAAATTACATGACTAGACTCAGAAACACATGACTAACACAATGGCGCTTGCCGACGAACAATCCGAGCCCATAAAAAATATGGAGGGGCAAGGGATGCCCCCATCAAATTCTCCCCCTTTGACTAAGTCATTTAGACATGAAAAACACAGAGACAGTTAAACAATGAAGTACAAATCAAGTCTATGTTGCAGATGCATGCTCTCCTATACCAGCCAGATAAGATCATGCACAACATGTGACTCTACTCCCCCTGAGAGACTGAGGTGAGAAGAAATAAGAATAGGGTATGGTGAAGGACAGCCAAGAAGTGACAAGCAAGTTAATCTCCCCCTTAAAGCAAGAATCATGCTGATGTGATAATTTCCCTGTGTGACAATGCAGAGGAGTTGGAGTGGAAGATGTGATAAGCATCTATCAGCAAAAACACATGGGCACTCAAGGATTACCACAATCTGTAAGCACATTGAATAAATGAGGAAGTAAGATTTTCGTTAGCACACCAAATTCATAAATCTTGATAACCGAATTTCAGACTCTTCAATTATAATAGATTATGAATGAGTTGAAACTTACTTTCATGATTTAAGAGTGATGTATTCAAAGTTTATCAAGAAAATTCAATACTCATATCTGAAACACCTTTTAATAGAAATGAACCAAAAACTCATATGATATTCATGTTTAACCTCCTTCCATCTTACTCATTTAAATTCAATGACTCCTATGGAAGTTACACAAGATAATATTGAGATTAAACAGAGATAAATGTGTCTGAACTTATCTTTAGTTTTTCAGAATTTTCTATTGATCAACACTTATTTTTCCTGAGCAAGTTTGGTTTAGTCAACACCTTTTTACGTGAGGCACAACACGTCTTAGGTGAAGTGACCCAGTTACTCAGTGTGACAACCATATTACCTCTCAAGGAGAACAGAGTTAGCAATGTGGAGTGTCTTTTTACATGAGGAGACACCTTGATCAGAGGCCAGAATCCCCAGTTACTCAACACAACCATGCCATTGCTCTGCCAGATTTTCAATCATTTTTATAAGAGAGGTAACTATGGCACTTCATGACATGGGGTTACTCTATTTCTTTGATAGAGACCCCAGTTTCTTTGTGACCAAAGTCATTGCTCTTATTTTAAAGTTTTAAATGTTTTCAGATTTTTCAAACAATGCTCAATACACTGAAATATTTAAGAACAATTCTTTCTACATGTATCTTAACCAAAGATAGCCATGTCTTTTAAAATTTCAGATTTTAGAAGGTTTTGTATGAAGTTCATGAGACAATTGATTAAGATTTATTAAGCATGATGATTCAGATATTTTCAAGAATTCTAAATCTAGACTTAAGAAATACATTAGACTTAAATCAATTTGATTTATCAAAACATTCTTAAGCCAGTATAATAGAAGATTCTTCTTTTCAGAATATGTCTGATTTATGATTAGGGTGCACTGACTAAAATCTTTCCTCATTAAGATGAATCAACATTGACATTGCAGTAAATCAGTGGAGTCAACAAAGCATTTTTATTGAGAGAATAGCAGAAAGCAATCATGATGAGACAAGGGGTGAACATTAGAACAGTGCAGTTTAGAAATCAATAGCTGAGTCTGGAGTACAGACAGAACAGCTGCACAAGTGGAGACAGCAGTGAATTCAAGTGAACCACATATTTGCCAAGAGAATGGATCTGATTGCTAGACAGAAGGAGTTCAAGAGGTGAAGAAGTGATCAAACAGGAATGCTCCCCCTGTCTAGATGCAATGGAATATTCTTTTAGGTTTTTCAAATTTTATGACATGCACTACTCTTCAAATGCAACATCAGTCAAACTCCCCCTGACAAAGTGCATGATATGCAATTAAGGCACTGCACATGATTTTAAAATTTATGCTCAAAGAGAATTCATGCTTGTTCAATCAGAGAGAGAAACTACCAAATGCATCAATGTTCATTTCAAATTTTTAGAAGATTTCAATTAAACACAAATCAGATTAACAAGATGCTCAGCCATCTCAAACAAGTAATTTTCAGATGATAGAAATTGAACAGTGTTCAGAACTGACCTGAAGAGTAGAATCCTGGGGTTTTCCTTTTTGAGTGCCTTGGTTTATTAACCCCCTTTATTCCATTCCAAGGCACACCTGCGACACAAAGTTTATTTTGCACAAACAGGTACCCAAGAGGTCTTGGGTCCTATATTAACAGTGACATTCCTAGCAGGTTTTCTCAACAAATTTTTAGCTTGTTTATCATCACAACACATGATATGACAATTATGCATAGAATGCCCTTCCTGCCCACAATAATGACATGATGTAACAGCCTTTGAGTTCTTTTTGTGAACAGGATTATAATCATGGAATCTATGTGGATAAACATGGAAATTTCTATTACTTGCATGAAATTTTGGTTTACCATTACTTGCCCACCAGCATTCCGAAGCTCGGTGGCCAAGTTTTCCACAGTCAAAACATGCAGGAATCTTTTCTTTAAAAATAGATTTATTCCTACCAAAATCATTTATGTTTGCAGGGAATTTGGCAATTTCAGAATAAAATTTCTTTCCCTAAACATTTTGATACACAGGGGTTTTAGCAGATTTGTGACGATTGTTACTCCCCTGTGCATGCCAGCATTGTGCAACAATGTGGCCCAATTTGCGACAACAAAAGCATTGAAATTTCCTTTTAGGAATTGCATGATTTTTAGCATGGATATGTTTATCATGCATTCCCACAGCAGACATGTCATCTATTTTCATTAACTTACATTCATGCATGAGATGACCCATTTTATAACAGTAAAAGTATTGAAGCCTTTTGGTTTGAACAGAAGAGGGTTTCTTCATATTAGAATTCCTAGCATGAATTCTATCATATTTCAATTCATCCTTCTTCATGATAAAACAATCAACCATCTCATGGCCAAACTTTCCACAGTAAAAGCATTCAACATTCTTGACAATAGATTTGTTGGCCTGAACTTTCTTAGCATGCTGATTGTTATCATTCTTTTTCAATATTTTCCTTTTCTGTTTTATTTTCTTATTTTCTTGAGCAGCAGCTTGTTTAGGGGATGAGGTGGAAGTGATAGCTATGTCTGAGCTACGCACAAAAGTTGTATAAAGTTTCTTCCTCATTCCCTGCTTAACTTGAAGATTACTGCCTTTCTTCACGCAGTTATCTATGGATGCAACTTTCTGCTTCTCTTGATTAGCATAATCAGACAGAGACTTATTCAAATCTAAAATCTCATTCCTAAGAGAAGAGATGAGCAGTTCAGAGGTTGTTACTTTTTCATTAAGCATGGTATTGACAGTTTTGTAGCTGTCTATCTCTTCCATTAATGTACTCACTCTCTCACATTCATTTTCAAATGAACTCTTCCCTTTTTCAAGCATTAAAAGCCTCTTAGAAATAGCAGAATTCAGCAGCTTCAATTCTTCATTTTCTTATTTTAGTTTTTCATTCTGAACTCGCTCATTTAGTGAGATTTGATCACCATTAATTAAACTTAATTTTTCTTCCAGTTCAAAGATCTTAACTGTGAGTTTCTGAGTTTTTGACAGTTTTCACAAGGAGCATTTGAATTAATCTGATCACACTTCTTTTTCAACTTTTTATTTTCATATTTTAATTTCTTACATCTATCAGTAAGTTCTTCATTTATATTCCATAAATCATCAATCGAAATCTCTTCGGATCCAAAGCTTACCATGGATGACGTTTCCTCCTATTGATCAGAGTTGTGATCACCCCGGTTGGCCATCAAGCATTGATTCTCTTGCTCCCCATTTGTAGCAGTTATTCTATCCAATATTTTCTTTCCAGAAGCGCACTTGAGAATAAAAGGAAATCTGTCAGTATTAACTGTAGCTTGCAAAATATTAAGAACTGTGACGTTATCACGGTTCTTTAATCTGTCCTCTCTAGACCACTTGGTCTCATCGTGAGGTAATTGGTGTGGGCCTTTTGAAGCTAAATTCCATAGATTAGGGTCAATGGAATTCATATAGACAAAAAGGTCACCTAACCACTTACTGAAGTTAGAACCATCAAATACAAAAGGACGAGCCATTAAAATAGATAGCAAACAGGTTCAACTAACAAGACAATCGATAGGAAGTGCACCAAAAGTGAGATAGCACCGAATACAGCAAGATCGGATCTGCAGGTCGTTGGACCTTCTATGCAGAAACCTGCTCTGATACCAATTGATAGGACCGGTGCGATGGATACAGAGGGGGGTGAATGTATCCCTCATAAAAATTACCCAAATCAAACCCTGTAGCTAGACACAGTTGCGGAATAAAAACAATTGAGCTCTTCAAGATGAGATTCCAAGACACACTTGATCAACCAGTTGGACTGCAACAATGCAGCCACCTGAGCAAGTCTAAGCCGAGACAGAATCAAATTGAAACAGTGTGTGCCATGAAGCATTCAACCAGATGACTCATTTGAGGCGATCCTAGCCATGCATCTAATGCCAATCAGATACAAGAACAAACCATGAAGATAATGAATTTTTAGGTAGTTCGGTCCACAGACCTACGTCCACCCCTCACTCCAAACCGGAGTGAGGCTTCCACTAGCAATAGCTAGAACCGCAGACTCAGTCTGCAAACAAATGCTGCCTAACAGCTTGACCAGGGGAACAACCTCCCCTCTTCCTCCAGACCGGAGGGAAACCACTAGTGACTACCCGTCACTAGCAACCAGAGACCGAAATCTCTCTTCCTCCACCCAAGAGGGAAACCACAAGTGACACCCAGCCACTTGCAACCAGAGACCGAAGTCTCTCTTCCTCCACCCAGGAGGGAACCCACAAGTGACACCCAGCCACTTGCAACCGGAGACACAAAGTCTCCCTTCTCCTGAGTCCACAGGAGGAACCCGACCTCAAACCAAAGAATCGAAAGAACAACGGTGAACAGATAAAAGGAAAATAATAAATAATAAAAATCACAGCGACTGAAAGCTGGAAAATGAAATGCACAATGTAGCTCTCGCAGTAGCAAATCTGGTTTGGATCTGATCCAAATACCAGAAGAACAAATCTTCAATGAAGGCTTCAGTTCTCTCCTCGAGCTCTCTATCTTTCTCTTTCTTTCTTCCTCTTCTTTCTTCTTCTCTCTGCTTCTCTTTTTCTTTCTCTCACTGTCTACTCTTCTCTTTCTCTTTCTCTCGTTCTTCTTGACACTGGATCGTGCAGGCTCTCTCTATCTCTCTTTCTCTTTTTCTTTTTCTTCTTCTGCTACTCTCTGCCTCTCTCTGCTCTCTTCTTCTGCTTCAATCACGATCTGTCTTCTTCTGAGGAAGAAGCTCCATATTTATAGCAGCAGCAACTAGGGCGTGTGCAGGGCTTGTGCCCTCTTTCTCTAGAGATAACCTCGGATCACGTGCCAGGTGCCAACCTCGGATCACGTGCCCAATCATATCATTTTTTCTTCTCGAAGGATATACCTGTCAAACATTTATAAGAGGATATTAGAGAGATGTACAGAGTTCGTTCAAGAATGTATAGACTGACTGAGATGATGCATGAACAATCGACGATGCACATACTTGCCATCAACAAGTGTATGGACTAAGCGTGCATACGACAACGATGTACAGACTTGCTGGGTAACTCAAGACCGCCGTGTGCAGACTTAGTATGAAAGATGCATATGCAACAGAATATATAGACTTTGAATGTGAATCCTTGGACATGCCTTCAACGAGTGTGCAGACTCTGCGTGTACTGTGCAAACGATGCACATATATGCCACTGAGGGTTGTGCAGAGGTTGAATGAGTGACATGCAGTTTGCAACAGGAAAGTATGCACAACGAATATGGATGCACTGACATGCCCTTGACGAATGTATACACTTGAGATGAATGAAGAACACGGGCTGTACATACTTGATAGCATGCATTGATGTACAGACTTGAGATCAAGGGATGCACTGGCTATACAGACTTTGTGCGTGTGCTAAAGCAGTGAACGTAGATAAAGATAGGAATGTATAGACTTGCGTTCATGCAGCAATGTATAGACTTGAACGCGTGCATGCTATGTGATGTACAGACTTTGCCACGCCTACACCAAGACGATGTACAGACTTTGCTCTTGCGAACACAGGCTGTACAGACTTTGCATGATGCATGCACAAAGACGCTAAGTGAGACGCTAAGTGGGACGGATCTTTGTACAGACTTTGTGTATTAGCGTGAGGCAACTGAATGCACTGACTTGCTCATGACTGTATAGACTCTGCATGTGTGCTACATCAATGTATAGAGATGCTAAGTGAGACGATGATGCTGTACAGACTTTGAGAGACGATGCATGTATGATCAAGCAACCAATCGAGTGTATAGACTTAGAAATAAAGAATGTACAGACTTTAGTTGATGCCATCCGAAGAATGTATAGACTTTGCGTGGATGACCAGACAATGTATAGACTTGCACATATGCATGAACAAGTGGCGATGTACAGACTTGTCGTGCATGAAGCAAAAGGGTTGCATGGACTTTGTGGAATATACTGCACTGATAGCCTACACTGACTTTGTAGAATGCAGTTGTGCACGGACTATATGCTCCAGACAATCGTGCACCAACTATATGCAATGCTATATGAACTGACTGACTTTGTAGAATGCAATTGTGCACGGACTATATGCTCCAGACAATCATGCACCAACTATATGCAATGCTATATGAACTGTATGTCTGCAGTAATGCAAGATAACACATTCATATGCCCAAAGTAGAACTATCATTCAGACATAGATGTTCATGATATGCAATGCTGATTCATAGTGTTTGCTATCATCAAAATCACAGGGGCACAACAAGAGAGAGACGAGGCAATCGATGAGCAAAATAACTTCAATTCGCTTATTGATTTTTGGAATATTGTACATGACACTGAAATTCAAAATAAATATTACAGAGGAAGAAAGCAATGGGGTAAAAGGGAGCAGTAGCCCGGCATGGGCCTTATTCGGTGGGAAACCCACCTTCGTAGCATCCTTGATCTTCTTATCTCAGTATCCTCCCTCCAAGATCTCTCTTCTCTTTCAGCTCCCTCATCTCTCTATTCTTTCTCCTTCGTCGCCACATTGTATTCTTCATTTTTTTTCTCTCTATCTTCCCCTCTCTTGTATATTCCTTTTAGGGGGTCCGAACATTGGGTTGTATATGGGTAGGGGCTTGTTGCTGGAACTGTGGCAGAAGGCGGGGAGCTAATCGGCGGCACCAGGCGTGCCGTGGCCACTATGTCATGGGTGGCCGCTGGGTCACCCAAACATTGGCCCATTCTACTTCTTTTAAGCCCATTTGGACACTTCATGACTAATTTGACCATTCCTTTGCCCCATTTTGTTTATTTAGGCCCAGCTCATGTGCTTTTGACCCATTTTTTCTTCTTCTTGTGATATTCAGCCATTTAAATGGCTTATTTCTATCATCTGAAGCCTTGTACTACTCTCTTCGGGAAACTATCTTTTCGGGGATGGCCCCGGATGTGCTTCAGCTGCCTCTCATGGTAGTGAGCTCGCTGTAGGGGTTTAATCAGGCAGATGGTTGCCCGGGAATTCTTTTGTCCATAAAGGACTATTTTCATGATTTGTTCAGCTTGATCACCTCCCTGACAGATGACGATTTTGCCAGATATCGGCTCTGTCGGAGAGGCGTGGCCGGGTGTGCGTAGGTGATGATGTAGTGCAGCAGGCTCCTCCTATCCTCATGTGAGGCTGAGACCAGCTGGAATTGTTTCTTTGACACTGTGACTTGACGGTCGACGTGTCTTTAGGGCCTTTGATATTTCAATCACCATAGTGGCTGCTTTGATGAAGTTCCCGGGAGCTTGAGAGCATTCCAGGCCGGGGCTTACAGATGTTGGGGTTGACATGCCAACAATTAGTATCATACCTGTGCAATATTTTTGGTGTCAACAACCCCGCCAAGATAAAAGCCATTCAGGAGCTGCCTCCTCCGAGAAATTTAACAGAATTACGGTCGTTGTAGGGTCGATTGGCCTATATCCGCCGATTCATCTCTAATCTGTCCAAGTGATGTTAGTTGTTCCATAAGTTGATGATGAAAGATACACCATTCTGCTGGAATCAAGAATGCCAAAAGACTTTTGACCAACTAAAAGAATATTTGGAGACCCCACCGGTGCTGGGGGCACCCGTTAAAGGGCGACCATTGATCCTCCATATAGCCGCCGCCAAATATTCACTGGGGGCAATGCTGGCCCAGAGTAATGACGAAGGAAAAGAAAAAGTTCTTTATTACCTCAACCGTAGGTTGGTTGTGGCAGAAGGAAAATATACCCCAATTGAAAAGGTTTGCCTCGCACTGATCTTTACGGTCAAGAACCTGAGGCACTACATGTTATCACATGAAGTACAACTAATATCAAGAGTTGATCCTGTTAAATACTTACTTTCCCAGCCAGTGCTAAAGGGAAGGCTGGGTAAATGGGCCGTCATCTTGATGGAATTTGATATTACTTATGTGCCGCAAAAGGCCATTAAGGGCTAGGCCATTGTACATTTCTTTGCAGCGCACCCGGTGCCTGAAAATTCTCCGTTAATCACAGAGCTCCCTAAAGATGAAACATTAGAAGTGGACCAAGTTCGCCAGGCCGTATGGCAGCTATACTTTGATGGGGCATCTAGAATAGAAACATCCCAGTCAGGGCAGACAAGGATAAGAGCCAGAACAGGCTGTCACGCTCCGAGCACGGAAGATACCCGGGTCATGGCCAGCGTATATAGAACCATTCAATCAGAGCAGTATACATATTTTTTTTGACAAAAGATAGAGTGCGCAATTTAACTAAATGATAACTAAGATCCAAATTTCCAAAATAATGTCAATAGTCCAAGGTGACAACTTTCCAATTAACCAACTGACAATAATTCTAGTCCATGACATACATTATTCAAATCCAACTACAAGGCCACAAGCCTTAACAAGTTTCAACTGACATAACAGAGATACAAAGGCAAAAACTAAAGACATGACTAGCTGACAGTAGATGATCGGTGACTCTAGCACTCTTCACTCGGTCTCATCCTATTACTTGGTTGTCGCTATCCGAGTTACCTGAAAAATATTAGAATGAACTGGATGAGCGAATCGCTCAGTAGGAATTACATCTCAAGTTCGAGCAATCTTTAAGTAGTTTACATGTTGCGTGTAATGCAGGTATAGCTATGCATGATGATCAAGTAAGAAAATCAGGTATACAGGTATATCTATGCATGATGAACGAGTGAGAGATCAAGGTTCTTGTATAGAGAGAGTATCGCATGATTTCAAGTATTTGTCAAACAGGATATCAAGAACTTATAGATGTCGATACAATTTTTCAAGGCAAGCAAGAATTCATGTTCAAGCAAGTAAGAATCATGTTCAAGCAAGTAAAATTCATGTTCAAGCAAGTAATATCAAGTACGTGTTACTGGAATTGGCTATTTCAATCAAGTAAGTACTTTACCCTTTTTCGGGCAACGCAAGTCAAGTATTGCCCATTCTGGGTCACGCAAGTCAAGTCAAGCAAGTAGTGTCACGAGAGAGTAAGTGTGGAATGTCTCAAGTCAAGCAAGTAAGTACTTCAGTGCAATGCTGTGGGAGATGAGATTTTTCTTAAGAAAGATATTTTATTATGGGTTTATTTGGTTTATTTACGTGGGGCGTGCCAGTCACTGAGTGACAAGTTTATTATGCGCTCATTCTGACTAACCAGACGATTATGGGTGATCGTGTCAGGACCCAAAACCCGCCGTACCATAAACGCTACGGCGTTAATTACATCTCTCTAGAAGAGAGAAAACCCTTGATTAATCGCCAAAATAGAGAGGCCAGGGGGCCCGTAGAATATGTAAAATATGTGATTGCATGCAAGCACACAATGTGGTAGTATTTATTTATTTGGTCATCTCCCGGTATAGGGCGGAGAACTTAGGTTCGAGGGCCACCATCACGCATAGTGAAGGCCTCCGATCAGGCATGACCCACCCTTCTGCCAATCACCGTTTGATACACCGAAGAGTCAGCTCATGCCAGCATGCACCAAGGTGATATATATATACATGAACATATATAATGCATACAATAAGGGTATGATAGAAAATAGGTTTAAATTAATCAATCTCTTTTTACCCGACCCATGGTCAGTTAGGTTGACCAATCCCTGCCATAGAAGGCAAGGGTTGCCCCAGGAATGAATGTGGGGTTAAAACGGCGCAAAAGGAAACAATTGGCTCAAATTCGGCGCGGTCAAGCGTAGGTATAGGCTAAAACGGCACGGGGTAGCGTAGGTAAAAATGCTAAACCGGCGCGGTATGGAGTGATGGGCTAAACCGGCGCGATGGGCTTGGGGCGCGCCAGAATAGGGCGCGCCGGAATAGAACCACTTGAAAACTTGAAATTTTGAGTCTAATGTTAATATGGCGCGGGGGGTAGCGCGCCGTATTAGGGCGCGCCGGATTAGGGGCACGCCGGATTAAGCGATTTTCTTGCTATTTTCAATCCGTTTGAGTTCCAGAGTTGTTTATTGGCCTCTTGGATGTTAATTGAGTTAATTAATTGTTGAACTGGGGCCCCAGGCTCTCCAAAAGTAGAGTCATAAGCTCGTGCCAGGTTCATACTCAAGCGCGGAGGTTCATTATTTGAAAGCACATGTTTTATTAAGTCCAAATCACCAGGGTAACTTAGTGTTCAAAGCCTGGCGAAAATTGGGCAGCATCTCCCCCATCCCTGAAGGATTGCGGGGGAGAAGCGGGGTCATACTCACGTGTGGAGTAAGCCCCTAACAAGCCGGACAGCACAACGGCGGCCAGCGGATCCCAATCGGATAGGAAACCCCGAGGACTAGCCTACGAGGGGTGCCGTTATTCCGAGGGTTGAAAGCGATCAGATGAGACGACCAATAAGGGAAGGGAAGCCCCGAGGACTAGCCTACGAGGGGCACACAACCCATGGTCAGACATAATCCGAAAAGGGATGACCGATAGGGAAGGGAAGCCCCGAGGACTAGCCTACGAAGGGCATACAACCCATGGCCACCACGATATCCCTAAGGATAGTGGATTTGATATCGGGCTAAAGCCCTATCAATGTTCACCTTCTGGCAGCCTATAGGGATACTTGTCATGAACAGACAGAACCCTTTTGACCCCAAAGTGACTTAAGCATCCATAGGGAATGTTCCCCTCCCCGGTCATGAGGCCATCGTCTTCAGGCAGACAAAACAAGATGATACAACCCATACACAGGAAAGAAAAGATACGGGGGTTAATGAGTTAGCCTGTGAACTAAAATGATCAAGATACAGAGAACAGTCGTTCGAGCAACTAGCATAGAATGAGCATCTAGGCTGTAGAAGTGATCCCGTTTCCTCTGACCTATGAAGGGGATACATAGGTATTGAGGGAATCGACCTCAGAACTGCAGCAGGTAGAGATGCACATACGGATGTGCCCCCCAACCATGGAAACCACCATACGCATACAGCAAATTCGGCCCGACCATTGCGTTAGAAGAGAGGAGCCCCGGGGAGGGGAAATCGTTTATATAGCCCGTATTGATTTCAGGGCGTGGTCGGTATCACGAAATGAAACACGACATTCACGCACGAGACGGTTGAACATGTGAATCGAGGGAAGGGTACGAGAAGCAGATACAACAGTGAGCACAATTCATTCCATCAGTAGAAAGAAAATACATAGATTATCACGAACTGCGGCATGATCCGATGTTGTCGCTCGGACGCCGTTTCATTGATTACACAGATGGGATTACAGAAGAGGCGAAGATGGGATATGGTGAGGGGGAAAGGTGGGCTCATATCATTGCCCCTCCCCCCTCCCTTGCTTACACTACATCAGGAAAGAAATCAAAGGGGAATCATCGGAAGGAAACCCTTGAAACCCACCTGAACTTCGCCACCAAAACAAAGTATCGGATTGGCGACTCTTCTCTGGCTCCAGAGCAATTCAAGCAAGCAGACAGGGGAGGACGGCGACGGGTTCACTCTCAGTGGAAGCCCTACTTTTCCCCCAAGACTCCCTTCTCTCTCGGACGAATGGGTTCTCTCGATCGGATCCTCCTTTTCCGCTCTCTTTTCTTTTCGCTCTCTTTTTCTCCTAATCGAAAGTCTCCTTTTTATAGCCTTCAATGGCTTGGCCTTACCCGGCGCGCATATGGGCATGCCGGTTTAGCAAGGATTGCTTTGGAGTGCGCCGGATTAGGAGCTTTGGGGCGCGCCGGATTAGAAATTTTGGAGCACGCCGGATTATAGGCTCCTTCATCCTATCTCCAACATCTTTCGGCCCATTTAACTTGTCTAGGCCCATCTGTGCTTATTTTCTTCTTTTGTAAGGGTTGGCAAATCGTCCGACTTGTACTCGTTGTCCAGGCTTCCGCTTGTTTCTTCGGGGATGGCCCCGAATATTCTTCCGAACTCTTAGGTCTTGCTTTAGCGGTTGGCCGTTGGAGCCGAGCATCTCATCTTTTCTTCTTCTTTTTGGTTTCATCTTTTGTTCGGCTTCCGTCATTCTTTCTTTCTTTCTTTTCTTCTCTATCGGCACAGGAGCACCCGATCAGAACTTAAGACCTGCAGAAGCAGAAGTCAGGAAATATTAGGAATATTTTCAGTGTCAACAAATGCCCCCCACCCGCGGGTGTCGCGACAGAGGGATGAAAGAGCGGGACGTGCAGGTGTAGCCCATGGCCCGTTTGAAAATACTACATGTTTTTTTATTCCATTTCTATTTATCATCATTCATTTATTTCTTATTTCATCATTCATTTTTTATTATCTCTCTTTTTTTTTATACAGCCTCATCCGAGCACGCATGCATTCATCGACTGCAAGCATAGAGTAGATATATGTAGCATAGTTCCCCTATAACAGGGATAGGATAAGGACAGTGCCTACGATTCACGGACAGAGTGCGGCTCACAAAGCACAACTAAGGGAGATGTGCATACGTAAAGGGGATGCCGCGTAGAACATATGCATAGCATAAACCACAATCTACACCCAGGACTATTCCTCCATAGTGTGAAAGTGCAATTATATGGGTAGTGAACCCTAGGCATAGGGACGCGTAGACGTTCTGAGTAACACTCGAGGATTACTTTATCGCCTGCATACACATTCGGGGCTCTCGACTTTTGGTAGCTTCGCACAACCCCCTTGTCCATTTCTTGATTTTGGGCTTCACCGTTCGGTGCGAGTTTCCTCATGTGTCTCAATGGGGATTCCCGACTACTAGGATTCGTCCTTTATTATGATACTATTGTGGATTTCACCGTTTGACGCGAGTCTCCTCATATGTCTCAACGGGGATTCCTGGCTACTAGGATTCATCCTATATTATGGTTTTATGATGGATTTCACCGTTTGACGCGAGTTTCCTCATGTGTCTCAATGGGGATTCCCGACTACTTGGATTCATCCTTACTTTAATTGTAGGGTTTGCTGCACCGTTTTCGCGCAAGTCTCCTCATTTGTTTCAGTGGGGATTCCTGGCTACTTGGATTCACATTCCACTTATCACTATCATCATTTTTTTTCTTTTTCTTTTTTAAAGGGGGTAGGCAGCTTTTTCCTCACGATCACCCTGTGCGCGAGTGTAGAGATTTAAGCGTCCATGAAGTGTTAAGAAGAATTTATACCGTCCCTATGACTAAAGACCATTGCTCATATTATGTGCGAAGTGTGGGAGTTTCGTCTAGGGTATATCACGTGAGTTGTGCTAGCAACATAGCTACGACTCTTCCCCTAGTCGTATGCACTCACCGAGAATTGGCTTTTCATTCCTTAGTGTATGCCGTGACGCACACATATCCTGAATCAGGACAACGTTATTTAGCAAGGAAGTACGCGGCCTTAGAAATTTGAAGGAAGAGTGTTAATACTATACTTCAGGCAGACATGCACGTGAGGCAAACAAGCACACAAATCACGTCATGATTATCATTTTTTTCTCTTCTATTTTTTTTCTTCTTGCTCTCTTTTTTCTTTCTTCTTTTTTTTCTTTACTCTCTTTATTTTGTTTCTTTCTCATCTTTTTTTTTCTACTTTTTTTGTTGTTTTCTCCTTTCTAAAGGGCTTAATGGGCATGCCCGCAATGATTCTGGCGTCGGGAGCCCGATGCCATGGCATTGGAGAGAAGGTGTCATATGTGATGGTAAATCCCTAGAGGGATCACGGGTTGGTGTGAAACGAAAGGAGATCTTTTCGTTCGTTAGTTCGGACAACAGTTCCAAGCCAAGGGTAATAGGTTTGTCGGCTTAGACCAAAGGTCATGACGCCGGATGACTTGGCTTAGACGTAAGGTCATGACGCCAAGGGGGAATATGTAATGGCTTAGACATAGAGTCATGACGCCGTACAACTTGGCTTAGGCGTAAGGCCATGATGCCAAGACAGAACATTTAACGGCCTAGATATAGAGTCATGATGCCATACAGCTTGGCTTAGGCGTAAGGCCATGATGCCAAGACAGAACATTTAACGGCCTAGACATAGAGTCATGATGCCGTACAACTTGGCTTAGGCGGAAGGCCATGATGCCAAGGTAGAATATTTAACGGCTTAGACGGAATGTCATAACGCCAAGGCAGAATATTTACCGGCTTAGGCGGAAAGCCATGACGCCGGACAAGGATATTTAACGGCTTAGACATAAAGTCATGACGCCGTACAACTTGGCTTAGGCGGAAGGCCATGACGCTAAGGCAGAATATTTACCGGCTTAGGCAAAAAGTCATGACGCCGGACAAGGATATTTAACGGTTTAGACGTAAAGTCATGACGCCGTACAACTTAGCTTAGGCGGAAGGCCATGACGCCAAGGCAGAATATTTACCGGCTTAGGCGGAAAGCCATGATGCCGGACAAGGATATTTAACAGCTTAGACGTAAAGTCATGACGCCGTACAACTTGGCTTAGGCGGAAGGCCATGATGCCAAGGCAGAATATTTACCGGCTTAAGCGAAAAGCCATGACGTCGGACAAGGATATTTAACGGCTTAGACGTAAAGTCATGACGCCTTACAACTTGGCTTAGGCGGAAGGCCATGACACCAAGGCAGAATATTTATCGGCTTAGGCGAAAAGCCATGACGTCGGACAAGGATATTTAACGGCTTAGACGTAAAGTCATGACGCCGTACAACTTGGCTTAGGCAGAAGGCCATGACGCCAAGGCAGAATATTTACCGACTTAGGTGAAAAGCCATGACGCCGGACAAGAATATTTAACGGCTTAGACATAAAGTCATGACGCCGTCGATAGAAGGAGTCTTTTTGTTCTTCAACTAGATGGAAGGGTAGAGTCACAAGCAGAAAGGATCTTTTATTTCCTGGCTAGGCGGAAGGCCCGAGCCAAGGGTGAAAGGGTCTTTTTGTTGACTGACTGGACGAAAGGTCCATGCCAGAGGTAGAGGGGTATTTTTGTTGTATGGTCAGATGGAAGATCCAAGCCAAAGATGAAAGGGTCTTTTTGTTGACTGACTGGATGAAAGGTCCAAGCCAGAGGTAGAAAGGTCTTTTTGTTGTCTGACTGGACAAAAGGATCTACGCCAAAGGTGAAAGGGTCTTTTTATTGACTGGCCAGACGAAAGGTCTGAGCCAGAGGTAAAATATGAACGTTAACCTGACGGGATGTCAGAGTTAACAAACCTTGCCTAGGTGGTATGTCTAGGAAAGGGCAGAAATAAAGCATTGTTGTCATCTCAACGTCATGTCGAACACGACCAACCTAGAAGAGACGAAGGGTCTGGGCCAGGGCAGAATATGGCCATTGACTTGACAGACTTGTCATAGTCAACTAACTTGGAAAAGGCGTGAGGCCTGAACCAAAGGTAGAACATAATATAGGTGTTGACTTAACGTTATGTCAAAGTCAACAAAGTTGGTGAAGGCGTGTGGCCTAAACCAAGAGCATCATGTAGGATAGGTGTTGACTTGACGGAATGTCGAAGTCAATGAACTCGGCGAAGGCGTGCGTCCTAAGCCAAGGGTATGATGTGAGATAAGTGTTGACTCGACATCATGTCGAAGTCAACAAACTTGGCGAAGGCGTGAGGCCTAAGCCAAGGGTAGGATATAGGGTATAAATATTGACTCAACGTCCTGTCGAGGCCAACGAACTTGGCAGAGGCGTAAGGCCTAAGCCAAGGGAAGAATATAGGATATGTGTTGACTCGACGTCCTATCGGAGCCAACAAACTTGATAGAGACATGAGGTCTAAGTCAAGGGCATAATGTAGGATAGGTGTTGACTCGACGGAATGTCAAAGTCAATGGGCCCTACCCCGATAGAAGGTTTGGGGTGAGGGTAGACTAGATCGTAGACATATGAGAGGCCCAGACCCAGGGCTAAATATTGATGTCAACCCAACGAGGTGTCGGAGTCAACCAACCTTGCACGGACGATAGGTCTGAAATAAGGGTAGAATATGTAGGTGAAGATGTCAACCCGACGTCATGTCGAACTTGACCAACTTGGCAAAGACGTTAGGTCTAAGCCAAGGTAGAGTATGGACATTGACCCGAGGAGATATCGGGATCAACAAACCTTACTCAGACAGAAGGTCCAAGACAAAGCGAAGAGGTCTTTTATTGGTTTATTAGTTTGGATTGACTGAGTTTATTGAATTTGTTGGGTTTATTGAGTTTACTGGGCTTATTGGTTTCATTGAGTTTGTTAAATTCATCGGATCTATTAATTAAGTTTGTTGGGGTTTATTTGATCTATTGAGTTTATTGATTTGATGAGTCGATTAACTTGTTGGGTTTATTAGATCTGTTGGATTTTATCGATTCCATTGAGTTTATTGATTTGTTTGGTTTTATTGGGTTTATTGGGTTTGTTGCATTTGTTGGATTTTGTTGGTCTTACTGACTTATTAAGTTCATTTCAAACCATTGTTTTCATTTCTTCATCTTTTTGATCTCTTTCTTCCTCTTCTTTTTGTTATTATTATTTTGTTATTATTTGTTTTTTTGTTGGGCTTCCCGACGCAGTCTCGTCTGTGATGCGGGATATTTTGTCAGGTGGGACTATTGATGAATTTGACTATTTATTCTATTGGTGGGGCTAGGGATTGATGTCCAAGAGCCCGGCGGGCCTGGCGAGGGCGGAGTGCCACTAGGCCAAGGAAAGGGTAGCTCGGTCAGGGCGGAATACCACTAGACCAAGGAAAGGGTAGCTCGGTCAGGGCGGAGTGCCACTGGACCAAGGTGAGGGTAGCTCGATTAGGGCGGAGCACCACTGAACCAAGGTAAGGGTAGCTCAGTTAGGGCGGAATGCCACTAGACCAAGGAAAGGGTAGCTCAGTCAGGGCGGAGTGCCACTGGACCAAGGTGAGGGTAGCTCGATTAGGGCGGAGCGCCACCGAACCAAGGTGAGGGTAGCTCGGTTAGGGCGGAATGCCACTAGACCAAGGAAAGGGTGGCTCGGTCAGGGCGGAGTGCCACAGGCCAAGGAAGAGGGCTTTATGAATCCTACCCAGTGGGACGAAGCTTATTTTCGAGCTTGGCGAGGGCGGAGCACCTCAGGCCAAGGAAAAGACTTTGTGGACCCAGCCCGATGGGACAGAAGGTAATTTTCAAGTTCGGCTAGGGCAGAGCGCCTCCGACCAAGGGAAAGCTTTTGTGGGCTCGGCCCGACGGGGCTGAGGGCAAACTTTGAGCTTGACAAGGGTAGAGTGCCTTATGCCAAGGAAATAGGTGATTTTATTGGGCCGACATTAGACAAGGAATCCAAACCGGCATTGATAGGAGAGTCCTATGGGACAAATATGGCATTGTTGTGGCTGAATGCCGAAAGGCCATGAGAGTGCATTGGCTGGGAGCATAGGTCCCAGATCAAGTGTGGAGGGTTAGTCTTGATGGGACGAGTGGGGAGTATCCCCATGTGATAGGAGGGCGGCAAGGCACCATGAATTCTGGTGGGACCAGGGGTGCTGAGATAGGCCACTAGAAGCCGAAAGGCGCTTATTTGTTGGCTTGATGAGGATAAAGGAGCCAAGAGGGCAGACAACTTGGGAGGACTTGTTCTTTTCATTCCCCAACAGGGTTTGGACCCGTATTTGAAACGGGAGGCCTAGTGGCCAATGAAGGTCCTTTAGCGTCGGTGGGACTGTTGATTAACATGATCCCCCTGGGAGTATTTAGTGACAGCTATACATCAGATCAATAGCTATTTTCTTTCGTCATTGATTTCTTTAGGAGATGCTCCAAATAGCTTGGGTTCGGGCCTCCGGCGCTTACGCCAAGTGTCCTCCTCTTGACGCTTATCCTTAGAAGCTGTAGTTGCAGAGTCCTCCCACCTCCACAGATGATGTAATCATTTCATTATTCCTTGGGCATTCACCATGCAATGCTACTAAGGAGTCTTCTGCCTATGGGGAGGATGGGGAGGCCTTGTTGACCATATAAGTTCCTTTCCCCCCTTTTTGCATTCATGCTTTTTTTTTTAACAGATAGCTCAAATGATGCTGATAGTGCAGTGCAGTGTAAGGTCACTACCCTTCATCCATTTATTATTATTATTATTTTTTAACAGACCAAGGTGGGTGCATAGGAGAGCGCTCACCCCCTCAGAGAGGGGATAAGTGGTTCGCTCCACCACTCCAACCCCACAATGGTAGTTTATTATTTGGCACGGACCAAGACATGGGGGGGGAGTGATATCTCCCTTGGCAGATGCAGCCATCCAGGCCTCCTTCAAAAGAATTTTTTTTCTCTTCTTTTTTTTGTGTCTGCCCCCAGAATAGGACCTTTCCTTTCTTTTTTTTTTCTTTTCTCTTTTTTTTGCTTCATTTGCCATTCTTCTTTTGTTGGCAAGCATCCGCATTCAAGCTATGCGGGCCTTCTAGACATCGGCTTCAGCCAGATTTGCGAGGAGCAGTTGAGGCGGTAACGCCGCGTGGGGCTGCTCTTTTAAGGACGGATATTTGATGAGGGCACGGTGGGTCCACCTTATGCTCGCCCATCTGTAGTTCACCTTTCTTGATCAGGCCTTCAATAATATCCTTTAACACATAGCAATCCTCAATTGGATGCCCCAACATTTGGTGATAAGGACAGAATCGTGGATCGTCTTTTCTTTCGACATCACCTGGCTTCTTTGGCTCCGGAAGCACTATTTTGCCGTATTCACTGGCCCACTCAAAAAGTGCCCTAGTCTTGTCCTTTGGGAAGGAATACAGTTTCATTGTTTTGCCCGTTAATGAGGGCCCTTGTTTTGCCGGATCGGCGGAAGATGCCTCTTTCATTTTCTTCTTCTGTTGCTTGAAGGCTTCAAAATTTGAGGTGCAAACTTCTTCTTGTGCGGAAGGCTTGTTGATTGGTTTATTCTTTTGTCTCGAGGCCATAGAGGACGAGCAAAGCCTTGCCAGAACTGCTTCGGCATTAGCTGCAATGTCGCCTAGTTGTTCAAAGGTCGTGACTTCAATGTCAATGACCCATCGTAGAATTTCTATTCTCAAATTTTCTTTGCAGATTTGAACAGAGTCCCCGTAGCTCGGTGGATGTATGCATCTTTCACAGAGATTCTTCCACTTTCTTATGTAATCCATGACAGACTCATTATCTTTTTATTTGGCTGCTTGTAATTCGGCCTCAGTGACTTCCCCTTCGGCCGCCTTCGTATTCATTGTTTGTCTCACCTTCAGCTCGACTGACTGCCTACACGGTCTCATTGGCACCATCTTCAGAGATGCTTTAGTTGCCCCCTGACATGCCCGGGAGACTGTGTGCTTGAGTGGTTGAGGGAGGATACCCCCTGTAAGATCATGTGCTACTCGGGGTATGACTGGCCGTGCTGAAGCTTCAAGTGAGCTAGCACTACCTTGTGTCGCCTCATGTAGATGTCCTGCCAGTTGCGACATAGGTGGACTTAGATTCATTTCATTCAGCTGCCTTTGCAGCATTTCAATTTCCTTCTGCTTCTGGTTTAGCAGTGCCATCACAGCGGGGCCTTGCCAAGAGGGGCCGGGAGTGCTATCTTGTGCCTCCGGTCTGACTAGGGTGAGTGGCATCCCGTCATTGTTACTGGACGCGCTCGGTTTCTTCGAGATGAACTCCCTGGGTTTTATACCTTCGAATGGAGGAGGAGAGTGGTATTGCCCCCCCTTGTTGGCTGACGGGTGTCTTGATATCCTCCCAGGTCTAACAGCATGATGGGAGGGAGAAGCTTTAGCCTGGTTTGCTCCTTTTGGCATAAAGCAAATTTCTTCATCTTCTTCATCAGCAGCTTGAGCCACACTGGACGGTGCTGACAGCATGTTGCAAGAGAGAGCAACATGTCTTATTTTAGCTTTTGTATTCTCATTTTCCTTCTCCCATATGGCTGGCCTCTGCCCCCGCAGTGGGTCATTCGGTGCATTGAATACCCTTGCCTTTTCTTTAATTCTTTTTGTTAGCCTGTGAGACTTATTGTGTCCTTGAAGGGCATGCTTCTTGACATGCATAGGCTGGCTCTTGAGCTGCTCCTGCTCGTCTAGCCTGTCTGTAATAGTTTGTAGCCGTTCCACGGCTGAGTTGATTTCTTCATTCGCCCGTGCCGGGGCTTGTTTCTTTGTGTTATCCACTGGCCTTCTGATAGCCACAGGAGGGGCTATTTGATGCCAAGCCGGAGCTATATGGGGCGGAGCGGCCGGCCCATGGCTCCACTAACATGGACTCTTGGAGTCGGAAGGGATGTTGATCTTGTTATTTTCTTCATTGACGATGCTTGCCAATTTCTCTGCTTTTCTTCAGGCGCTAGGGCACAGTCTTCATTGGTGTGTTGGCTAAAAGCCTCTGGCACTTCTTCAGGCAGTCGCTGACATATAGATATTACATTAATTGATGCCCCCGAAGTAGGCACTTCATGAGGGAGCGGAGGATCGACTCTGTCCTCCTCCATTTGTAGCTCCCCTCTTTTTATTAAGCCTTGGGCGATGTCTTTGAATATTTGGCAATCTTCAATAGGGTGCCCCAAGATTTGATGGTAGGGGCAGAAGTAAGGATCATCTCTTCTTCTGACGTCATCAGGTCTCTTTATCTTCGGAAGCCTGATTTTGCTATATTTGACAGCCCACTCAAACAATGCTCGAGTCCGATCCCGGGGGAAGGCATAGAGCTTGTTTGCTTTGTTCTGCGGAGGATGACTCTCTCGACATTCAGCAGGTTCATTGAGAGGAGGATCGTGCACCCATTTATGCCTTTTTGCCATGAGGCTGACAGCATGAACCGCTTTCAGTATCGGCCGTTTATTAACCTGCTTGGCTTCATAACTTGAGTCAGCAGAAATGGAGGGATATTTTGTGAAGAAATCTTCAACCTCTGTGACAATATCACTTAATCGGTCAAAAGACCGGATTTCTATTCCAATCATCTTTTCCAGAATCTCTTTCTTTAGAGTTTGTTTACATATTTGTATTGCGTCTTCTGGATGCGGAGGACGCCGACACCTCATGCTGAGATCCTCCCATCTCTTGATATATTCTGTAGCTGTTTCATCATCTTTTTGCTTGGCTGCCAAAAGCTCAGCCACGGTCACCTCCGCCTTGATGACGTGGAATCTTTCACTGAATTTCTGCTGCATGTCTGGCCAGTCGTGGATAGACCTGGCCGGCAGGTCAGAGTACCATTCAAAGGTAGGTCCTGTCAACGAAGATCCAAAGACTTCAGTAGGTACGACTCGTCTTCCACCAAGTCGCCCATGACTGCCATATAATGTGCAATATGTTCTTTCGGGGAGCCTTGCCCATTGTATTTGTCAAATTTTGGGAGTTTATTGACGCCGGGTGGCAGTCTTTTGGCAGCATGATGGGCTGGATATGGTACTTCATACATGTCAAAGGGGGCATAGTCATCACCACCCCTCTTTGGCATTCTTGCTTCAATCATCTGCTCTACCATCAACCTATTCACCATAGCTGGCTCTTCTAGCTGAGGGTAGAAGTGGGAGGGCTGCATCAATAATGCGGCCGGATTCATAGCATTGGATGGAAAAGGCCCTAACAGGGGAGCCTGCCATTGCACTTGGGGAGGCATTAGCCGTGCTGGCTGAAGCCATTGAGAATAATGCTGGGAAGTGGCCCAGTTTTGATCAATAGTTTGTAGAACGACTGGTGAAGGAGCGCCCCCGGGGTTAAAACCTTCCTGTGATGGCCCATTTTGTGCCCCCAGTTGCTCGGGCGCTACAACATGCTCAGTCTTTTCATTTAATTTACTCTTCAGCAGCTTTATCTCCCGCTAATATCCTCGCAGCAACATCAGGACGGCGGGGTCTGTGGCTGTTTTATTACTGGCGTCTTCGAGTTTATTATTGGAGGCACACTCAATTGGAGGAGACGGAAGTAATCCTTCTTCTTCAGATGCCACCACCGTGGTAGCGGCGGTAGCGAGGTCTCCATCAGCAACCTGCTTGTCCTTTGTGGCTTGCAGTAGCTCAGCCTCAGCTTTGTCCCGTCTTGTCATCGGGTTTTTTCTTCCAGCAATCTCGGCCGGCTCTTCTTGTTCATTTGGCGGGATGTCAGGTGTACTCATCACCCCTGTCATATTGCAAGTAAGAACATGCATTCTTCTTTTGTGCTTTCTAACTCCACCTCGGGCCTGACGGGAGAAAGTCAGCTCTTCATAAATAGAAGCTCCTTTCATCTTTTCACTTTGTGGAGGCCTTTCAAGGCTTCTAGCTTTGACTCGCCTCCCCTCTTCATTCACCTCAACCGGTGCCATTTTGTCTTTTTCTTCTTCTTCGGCCCTGACGACACGAAGTAATCTTTGCTGGCCCAGGGAGGAATGCTTGAAGTTATAGAAATATTCCCGGACCCTCTTTGTCATGTCTTCCTGACGACACTCTGGAGAAATGGCAGGAGACAGCACTTGGACTCGGACAGAAGGCATATGTGAAAGCCGTATCAGCTTGGCAGCTTGATTGAAGTTTCTTGGATATTTGGAAATATCAGCCTGCCTTGCACAGGCCCTGGCGGCGGGTGGAGGAGTTGCAATCATGATTTCTCCGCATGCATATTCTCTTTGCCCCCTCTATTAGGAACATCCACAGAATCTTTGAAGCCTTGTGAGGCTGGTGCAGGGCCTCAGATCCTCTTGGGAACCCAAATTTGCTTAAACTTTGGTAAGTTCGGGATTGGCCTCCCTTGCTTGTTGTCTTTAAAATTCATCCTTCGGCTTGCCAGCACTTGGAAGGGATTGTGAGTGGGCATAGTCGGGATGATCGATCCGGCAGAACTTCGGCACCGCGACCTTTGAAGTAGACTCGGATGCCCCCGATTAACGAGGACTTCCTAGATGCTGAAAGTTGACTATGAGGAGTAGCAACAATTCTTCCTCTGGAGCTCTTCTTGTTGCCCCCAGCAGGCTTCTTCTCATGTGCCACAGTTAGGCAAACAGTATGGTGGACGTGGCAGCTCACGATCACCGGAGTTTTCAGTAGAGTTTCGTTAATTTGGCCCTCACTTCGGCGGGCCGCAACTTTGTTGTTCTTCAGCTCCGCAGGTCCATAACTCTCCACGTCTAGGAGATCTGCGAATGCAACTCCCAAGAAGTTGGGGAAGCCAACGACCGGGGGAGAGTTGCCGAAGGTAGTAGGTACGGTGAGGTAGCCGTATACTGCATGGTCGGCCATGATTTGGGGACCGAAAACAACTCCAGACAGTCGCTCGCCATCACTTCAACCTAAAAAGAGGAGAAACAAGACGAATGAACAATTAGCATTTGAGGTAGTTGGGAGGGGGCCCCATGGTTCCTCTATTTTGGCGAAGAGATGAAGGGAGGTTGGGTCCCACCGGGCGTGCCAGCTTGTGGGAGATGGATTTTTATTAAGAATGTTTTATTATGGGTTTATTTAGATTATTTATTAGAGGTTTATTTGCGTGGGGCGTGCCAGTCACTGAGTGACAAGTTTATTACGCGCTCATTCTGACTAACCAGACGATTATGCGTGATCGTGTCCGGACCCAAAACCCACCGTACCATAAACGCTACGGCGTTAATTATATCTCTCCAGAAGAGAGAAAACCCTTGATTAATCGCCAAAATAGAGAGGCCATGGGGCCCGTAGAATATGTAAAATATGTGATTGCATGCAAGCACACAATGTGGTAGTATTTATTTATTAGGTCGTCTCCCGGTACAGGGCGGAGAACTTAGGTTCGAGGGCCACCATCACGCATAGTGAAGGCCTCCGGTCAGGCATGACCGCCCTTCTGCCAATCACCGTTTGATACACCGAAGAGTCAGCTCATGCCAGCATGCACCAAGGTGATATATATATACATGAACATATATAATGCATACAATAAGGGTATGATTGAAAATAGGTTTAAATTAATCAATCTCTTTTTACCTGACCCATGGTCAATTAGGTTGACCAATCCCTGCCATAGAAGGCAAGGGTTGCCCCAGGAATGAATGTGGGGTTAAAACGGCGCAAAAGGAAACAATTGGCTCAAATCCGGTGCGGTCAAGCGTAGGTATAGGCTAAAACGGCGCGGGGTAGCGTAGGTAAAAATGCTAAACCGGCGCGGTATGGAGTGATGGGCTAAACCGGCGCGATGGGCTTGGGGCGCGCCGGAATAGGGCGCGCCGGAATAGAACCACTTGAAAACTTGAAATTTTGAGTCTAATGTTAATACGGCGCGGGGGGGTAGCGCACCGTATTAGGGCGCGCCGTATTAGGGGCACGCTGGATTAAGCTATTTTCTTGCTATTTTCATTGCGTTTGAGTTCTAGAGTTGTTTATTGGCCTCTTGGATGTTAATTGAGTTAATTAATTGTTGAACTGGGGCCCCAGGCTCTCTAGAAGTAGAGTCATAAGCTCGTGCGAGGTTCATACTCAAGCACGGAGGTTCATTGTTTGAAAGCACATGTTTTATTAAGTCGAAATCACCAGGGTAACTTAGTGTTCAAAGCCTGGCAAAAATTGGGCAGCATCTCCCCCATCCCTGAAGGATTACGGGGGAGAAGCGGGGTCATACTCACGTGCGGAGTAAGCCCCTAACAAGTCGGATAGCACAACGGCGGCCAGCGGATTCCAATCGGATAGGAAACCCCGAGGACTAGCCTACGAGGGGCGCCGTTATTCCGAGGGTTGAAAGCGATCGGATGAGACGACCAATAAGGGAAGGGAAGCCCCGAGGACTAGCCTATGAGGGGCACACAACCCTTGGTCAGACGTAATCCGAAAAGGGACGACCGATAGGGAAGGAAGCCCCGAGGACTAGCCTACGAAGGGCATACAACCCATGGCCACCACGATATCCCTAAGGATAGTGGATTTGATATCGGGCTAAAGCCCTATCAATGTTCACCTTCTGGCGGCCTATAGGGATACTTGTCATGAACAGACAGAACCCTTTTGACCCCAAGGTGACTTAAGCATCCATAGGGAATGTTCCCCTCCCCGGTCATGAGGCCATCATCTTCAGGTAGACAAAACAAGATGATACAACCCATACACAGGAAAGAAAAGATACGGGGGTTAATGAGTTAGCCTGTGAACTAAAATGATCAAGATACAGAGAACAATCATTCGAGCAACTAGCATAGAATGAGCATCTAGGCTGTAGAAGTGATCCTGTTTCCTCTGACCTATGAAGGGGATACAGAGGTATTGAGGGAATCGACCTCAGAACCGCAGCAGGTAGAGATGCACATACGATGTGCCCCCCAACCATGAAACCACCATACGCATACAGCAAATTCGGCCCGACCATTGCGTTAGAAGAGAGGAGCCCCGGGGAGGGGAAATCGTTTATATAGCCCGTATTGATTTCAGGGCGTGGTCGGTATCACGAAACGAAACACGACATTCACGCACGAGACGGTTGAACATGTGAATCGAGGGAAGGGTACGAGAAGCAGATACAACAGTGAGCACAATTCATTCCATAAGTAGAAAGAAAATACATAGATTATCACAAACTGCGGCATGATCTGACGTTGTCGCTCGGACGCCATTTCATTGATTACACAGATGGGATTACAGAAGAGGCGAAGATGGGAGACGGTGAGGGGGAATGTGGGCTCATATCATTGCCCCTCCCCCCCCCTCGCTTACACTGCATCAGGAAAGAAATCAAAGGGGAATCGTCGGAAGGAAACCCACGAAACCCACCTGAACTTCGCCACCAAAACAAAGTATCGGATTGGTGACTCTTCTCCAACTCCAGAGCAATTCAAGAAGGCAGACAGGGGAGGACGGCAACGGGTTCACTCTCAGTGGAAGCCCTACTTTTCCCCCAAGACTCCCTTCTCTCTCGGACGAATGGGTTCTCTCGATCGGATCCTCCTTTTCCGCTCTCTTTTCTTTTCGTTCTCTTTTTCTCCTAATCGAAAGTCTCCTTTTTATAGCCTTCAATGGCTTGGCCTTACCCGGCGCACATATGGGCGCGCCGGTTTAGCAAGGATTGCTTTGGAGCGCCCCGGATTAGGAGCTTTGGGGCGCACCGGATTAGAAATTTTGGAGCACGCTGGATTAGAGGCTCCTTCATCCTATCTCCAACATCTTTCGGCCCATTTAACTTGTCTAGGCCCATCTGTGCTTATTTTCTTCTTTTGTAAGGGTTGGCCAATCGTCCGACTTGTACTCGTTGTCCAGGCTTCTGCTTGTTTCTTCGGGGATGGTCCCGAATATTCTTCCGAACTCTTAGGTCTTGCTTTAGCGGTTGGCCGTTGGAGCCGAGCATCTCGTCTTTTCTTCTTCTTTTTGGTTTCATCTTTTGTTCGGCTTCCGCCATTCTTTCTTTCTTTTCTTTTCTATCGGCACAGGAGCACCCGATCAGAACTTAAGACCTGCAGAAGCAGAAGTCAGAAAATATTAGGAATATTTTCAGTGTCAACAAATGCTTAAACACCGTGATCATTCAACTCCCATGGGCACAAATACGTTCGGTCGCTCCTCCTAGGACAAGATCGGGCCCTATATGCACAACATTTAATGTATTTCTTTTGACATCCACTCTCATTTATAGCCAATATGGAATTTCAAGGGTTGATCATTGTAGGATATACATAAGGTAGATTTTTCATGGAATGGATTTCAAAGACATATATTATGTAGGAAAATGAACTAGGGTTATATCGGTATAAGTCACGAGACAAGTTACTGTTCACATTTGCAAAGTTTCTCGGAATCAGGAATTAAGGACATGGACAGGTAGAGTAAAATTTTAGGATGTCAGAAACATACTCATGCAAGAATTTTATGGTTTAGTTCAATAGATATAAATTTCTGAATGCGTTGATTATTAATTGCTGGAAAATGAATTGACGACATTGTGAGGGGTCTTCATTTAAAAGGGTGCCCATACCTAGGGCGCCCTTCAAAAAATGGTGCCCAGATGATGGGCTCCCTTTACCGGAGGGTGAAGTTTTTGGAATTTTGTAATATATATATATATATATTGTAAAACATGTTATATTTTACGGCTAAGCATGCTATTTTAAGGCTGTAAAAACTAGTGTAATAGGATAGATTCAAATCCGGTAAAACCAGTGTACAAACTATATATAGAACTGGTGTAACAGGCTATAGTTGATCTACATAAAAATCCGTGTAACATGATATATATTTGGCTCAGTAAAGCCGTGTAATAGGCTATATAACATGGAAGATAAGTTATTCTAATTCTACGTGTGCATGCTATGTTACCCTATTTAGCTGCTACTTAGGCCAGATCTTGAGAACACCTACCTTTTTAGAGTGACACACGTGGCACGGGTGGTAAGAATAAAGAAATCCAAGCCAAGCTCTTCTCAACAGAGTTTCAAGGAAAATAAGGGAAACACACGTTCTCTGCCGTAATGCTTCAACAGTAGGACGTAGAATGTAGGAAGAAGACGCTCCTTCACGTCTTCCAAAGAAAATAAGGGAGATATTCCCTTCTGCGGGCTACGGAGAGAATAATTATAAGAAATTCTGTGGCCAACACAAAAGTATGGGTTTATTACCTTGAGGGTCCAGTTGGGGGAACAAGATCCAAGAACCTTGTTGTCCACGGCCAGAGGATGGTGCATTGTCAGCTAAATGAGGCTGTTTGTGTCTCAAAGGATGGGTTTGGAGTACAGATAGGAATTGGCGCCCTTACAAGGCGGCGCCCATTGCTATGTCTTTAGACAAAAGCAGAGCCTTCACGTGGGTCTGCAGAAGATGTATTATATATATATAGGTTTGTGGTCCCCTTTGAAAGAATTGTCGCCCTCTTGTGGAGGTTCTATTTGGTAGATGGCGCCCTGGTAAAGGGGCGCCCCTTCCATTGGTATGGAAAAGAGAGAAACCTTGTAAGTGCTATCCATGTGTAGGCATTTAAGTGATGTTGGGTCTCTTAAAGGTATGTATATTTATATAGTGGTCCTCACAATGTATGTTTATTTTTATAAGGCCTTCATATAGGATTCATTTATTTAGGAAGAAGTTTAATTTCTTTATCATTTTATCAGGGGTGATACACCCCCCCCCCCCACTTAAAGGAGTTTGGTCCCTAAATTCAATTGCATATACGGAGATTTGGAGGGTGCGAAGTACTTACAGACTAGAATAGCTCCAAAAATCTCCTTTGCATTGACTCTTCAGTTTCCCATGTGGCTCCTTGTTCTAAGCATCGGTTCCATTGGATTTTCACCATAGGGATCATCTTATTCCTCAGAACTCGGACTTCTCGGTCGAGGATTTTCATTGGCCTTTGTCCGTAGGTAAGGTCCTTTTGTATCTCCAAGTCATTGTGGTTGATGACATGGAAAGCATCGTGCACATACTTCTTCAGCATAGAAATATGGAATACATTGTGCATTTCTGATAGTTGTGGAGGCAAAGCAATGCGATAAGCCACCTCGCCTACTCTTTCCAATTCTTCGAATGGACCAATAAACCTCAGTGTAAGCTTTCCCTTAACACCGAATCTTCTAATACCTCGGCCGGGAGATACCTTGAGAAAAACATGGTCACCAGCTTGAAATTACAGATCCCTTCTTCTAATATTAGCATACGATATCTGCCTGAACTGTGCTATCTGGAGTCTTTCTCGAATGAGGCGTATCTTCTCGGTCGAATCTCTTACCATATCTGGGCCTAGAATTTGTTTCTCACCGACTTCATCCCAGCATATTGGAGATCGGCAACTCCTACCATAAAGCGCCTCGAAAGGTGCCATTTGGATACTGGCTTCATAGCTGTTGTTGTATGCAAATTCGGCCAGGGGTAAGTGGTCATGTCAACTTCCGCCAAAATCTATAATACATGCCCTTAACATATCTTCAATAACTTGATTTGTCCTTTCGATCTGTCCATCTATCTGGGGATGAAAAGCAGTGCTGAAGTTGAGTTTCATCCCCAGAGAGTGTTGTAGACTCTTCCAAAAATGACAGGTAAAGCGTGGGTCTCGGTCAGATACAATTAACACATGGACTCCATGCAATCAAATCATCTCCTTGATATACAAGGCAACAAGTACATCAACTGACCATCGGCTCTTGATGGGCAAGAAATGAGCCGATTTAGTTAGGCGATCGATGATTACCCAAATTCCATCATGTCCGCCCCTAGACTTGAGCAAGCCCATGATAAAATCCATGCCGATATCTTCCCACTTCCACTTGGGAATATCTAGCGGATGTAATTTTCCAGCGGGTTTCTGATGTTCCACCTTTACTTGTTGGCACATCAGACAGCGAGACACGAAGTCCGCTACCTCCCTTTTCATATTAGGCCACCAGAAAGTCCGTTTCAAGTCTTGGTACATCTTAGTGGCTCCAGTGTGAATTGTGTATCTTGATCGATGAGCTTCTTCAAGAACCTTCTTTTTCAACTCAGAATAGTCAGGTACACATGTCCGTTCATGAAATAGCAATCTACGACCGAGTGCTAGCTTGAAATCGGGTCTCTAGTCTAGCTTATCCTTTATTTCCACTAGTGCATGATCTTCTTCTTGTAGCTTCTTAATTTCAGATAGCAAATCTAGATGTAGACTCATATGGGATAGAATAATACACCCATTCTTCTCGTCTGTACTGATATTAAGCTCAGAGAATTTCTCCACCAACTTCCATTCTTGAATCATACAACAGGCCAATACTACTCTCAACTTTCGACTAAGGGCATCAACTACGGAATTACCTTTACCAGGATGGTATTGTATAGTGAAGTCGAAATCCTTGAGATATTCGAGCCAACGCCTTTGCCGCATGTTCAGCTCCTTTTGGGAGAACAAATATTTGAGATTTTTGTGATCGAAGTATACTGTGAATTGTTCTCCATAGAGATAGTGTCTCCAGATCCTTAAGTCAAATACCACCGCGGCCAGCTCGAAATCATGTACCGGGTAATTCTCTTCGTGTTTCTTTAATTGCCGGGAAGAGTATGCAATAACTCTTCCATTTTGCATCAATACACACCCAAGGCCAATACCAGAAGCATTGGTATATACCTCATACTTCTCTCCTTCAATTGACAATGATAAGATTGGAGATGTGGTCAAGAGATCCTTCAAAACTTGAAAACTCCTCTCATAGTCTTTTTTCCACTCATAAGACACTTCCTTGCTGGTTAACCTGGTGAGAGGAATAGCAATCTTTGAGAAGTCCTTGATGAAACGCCGGTAGTAACCAGCTAGACCCAAGAAGCTTCGAATCTCCGTTGCATTTGTCGGTCATTCCCCATTCTTCACAGCCTCAACCTTCGAAGGGTCGACAGAATTTTCGTTCTTCGAGACTACATGGCCCAAGAAGTATACTTCCTCGAGCCAGAACTTACACTTGCTGAATTTGGCATACAATTTATTTTCCTTCAATATTTGCAATGCCTTCTTCAGATGTTCTTCATGGTCTTCTTTGGTCTTTGAATAGATCAGAATATCATCAATGAAGACCATAATAAATTGATCTATGTAGGGTGTAAATATGATGTTCATTAACTGCATAAAGGCTGCAGGGGCATTTGTTAGTCCGAAAGGCATAACAGTAAATTCGTAATGCCCATGCCCGCTTCAGAATGTAGTTTTATGAATGTCTTCTTTTTTGATCTTCAATTGGTGGTAACCAGAATGAAGATCAATCTTGGAGAAGTATGTAGCTCTAGATAATTGATCAAACAGCTCATCAATTCTTGGCAGCGGGTACTTGTTCTTGATTGTAAGGTGGTTTAGCTATCGATAATCGATGCAAAGTCTCATTGTTCCGTCCTTCTTCTTGACAAATAGCACGGGTGCTCCCCATGGGGAAGTACTTGGCCTGATGAAACCCTTTTTTAATAACTCCATCAGCTGCTCTTTTAGCTCCTTCAGCTCAGCAGGGGACATTCTGTAAGGTGCCTTGGAAACATGACCAGCACCAGGGACAAGGTCGATTGTGAACGACACTTCCCGCTCAGGGGGTAAGTCGGGCAATTCTTTTGAAAACACGTCGAGAAAATCCTGAACTACACGGATGTCTTCAAGTTTAGACTCATCGACTTCCATGTCAATCACAAAAGCTATGAAAGCCATACATCCCTTACTTATGAGTTTACTAGCTCGGAGAGCTGAGATAAGAGGCGATCTATTCCGAGGGTTAATGTAAATAATTTCGGGATAATCCACAAAAGTTATCTTACCCTTCCGGCAATCTACAGTTGCTTGGTATGTGGATAACCAGTCGGCACCTAGTATGACATCATACCCCTTCAAATCTAGGCATATCAGGTTGATAGGTAGATTGTTTCCTTTAACCATAACTTCACAGTTTGGGTAGTGATAAGCAATATCAGACTCATTCTCAAGAGGTGTAGATATGACCAAATCTAACAGTTCAGGTTTCTTAGAAAATGAAGCAGCAAATTTCTTGAAAACGAATGAATGAGTTACTCCGGTATCAAATAAAACTAGAGCAGTCTTAGAACAAACAATTAGTGTACCTTCAGCGATTCCACCTTCTGTTAGTTCCGTCTCTTGGATAGCTTGCAGACGGCCATGTTTCTTTGTCGGACGCTTCTCGTCGTTAGTGGCTTGCTCATTCATCAATGGGCAATCAGGAATTCGATGTTCGCGGCTTCCACATCGGAGGCACGCTCCCAGTTTCCTCCAGCATTCCTCGGGTTTATGACCAGCCGTGCCACTGTATTTACAAATTTCCTTAGAAGGTGTGGTGACGAATGGCTTGTCATTTTTCTAAAATTTCCTTTCCTTGGAAGAATCTCGTTCATTGAAGAACTGCTTCTTGTTGAATGATGATTTGAAATTTCGCGGGCTTGTGACAGGTTCCTTCTTGTCCTTTCCTCGAATCCTTTCAGATAATTCGGTGGCGTCTTCTAGCAATTGGGCACGCCGAACGATTTTCGAATAGACTTAGATGTCTATCAGTGCAAGTTGTGTAATGTATTACTGTCGAAGCCTGTTAAGGAACCTTCTAGCCTTCATCTTTTCAGTACACACCAAGTGGGGTGCATACCTAGACAGTCTTGAGAACTGGGCCTCATACTCGGCCACTTTCAGGGTCTATTGTTTTAGTGCGGCAAATTTCGCGGCCTTCTTCTCCTAAATTCGGTTAGAGAAGTACTTGTTGTTGAAATGTTCAACAAAGTCGTCCCATGTGACATGGTCATTAGGCAATGTTGCTTCTACGGATTCCCACCAACCCCGAGCATCCCGCTCTAGTTGGAATATAGCCAGTAACACCCTTTCCTCATCCGTGCATTGCATTACACGGAAGATCCTGTCAATCTCCTTCAACTAGTTTTCAACATATTCGGGGTCAGACGAACTCGCGAATCTTGGTGGGTTCATGTTACGAAAACCTCTATGGAGATCACCAGCTCCACGGTTAGCTCCACCTTGCACCACTTGATGTAGTGCCTGGGTAAGACCTTGCACGGTGCGCTGCATCTCGCGCCATTGTGCTCTTTCAGCGGCCATGATCCTACAAGAGAATTTAAGTGTACTAAGTATCATGTTTAATTTATAAGGTCAAATGTCATTATAGAACTTAACCCATGGCTCTACCCATCTCACAGGGTATAAGGTGTAGACTATCCTAGGACTCGGGTTTGACTTGGGGTTTCCTAGGTAATTGAAATCCTAGGCTGTGATGCAACGAAGATTGTCACATCCCGAGCTTGGAAGATACCCGGGTCGTGGCCAGCTTATATAAAACCATTCAATCATAGTAGTATACATATTTTTTTTGACAAAAGACAGAGTGCGCAAATTAACTAAATGATAACTAAGATCCAAATTTCCAAAATAATATCAATAGTCCAAGGTGACAACTTTCCAATTAACCAACTGACGATAATTCTAGTCCATGACATACATTATTCAAATCCAACTACTAGGCCATAAGCCTTAACAAGTTTCAACTGACATAACAGAGATACAAAGGCAAAAACTAAAGACATGACTAGCTGACAGTAGATGATCGGTGACTCTAGCACTCTTCACTCTGTCTCATTCCTATTTACTTGGTTGTCGCTATCCGAGTTACCTGAAAAATGTTAGAATGAACTGGATGAGCGAATCACTCATTGGGAATTATATCTCAAGTTCGAGCAATCTTTAAGTAGTTTACATGTTGCGTGTAATGCAGGTATAGCTATGCATGATGATCAAGTAAGAAAATAAGGTATACATGTATATCTATGCATGATGAACAAGTGAGAGATCAAGAACTGTATAGAGAGAGTATCGCATGATTTCAAGTATTTGTCACGCAGGATATCAAGAACTTATAGATGTCGATACAATTTTTCTAGGCAAGCAAGAATTCATGTTCAAGCAAGTAAGAATCATGTTCAAGCAAGTAAAATTCATGTTCAAGCAAGTAATATCAAGTATGTGTTACTGGAATTGGCTATTTCAATCAAGCAAGTACTTTGCCCTTTTTCGGGTCACGCAAGTCAAGTATTGCCCATTCTGGGCCATGCAAGTCAAGTCAAGCAAGTAGTGTCACGAGAGAGTAAGTGTGGAATGTCTCAAGTCAATCAAGCAAGTACTTCGGTGCAATGCTTAAACACCATGATCATTCAACTCCCATGGGCACAAGTACTTTCAGGCGCTCCTCCCATGACCAGATCGGGCCCTATATGCACAGCATTTCATGTATTTCTTTTGATAGCCACTCTCATTTATAGCCAATATGGAATTTCAAGGGTTGACCATTGTAGGATATACATAAAGTAGATTTTTCATGGAATAGAGTTCAAAGACATATATTATGCAGGAAAATGAACTAGGGTTATATCGGTATAAGTCATAAGACAAATCCGGAAATCAGAATGGAATCGGCGGCTCGCAGGCTGCCACAGTCATTGAATTGGTGCTCAGAGGCTGGCCATTCTTTCAGGAATTCACGCCTGGGGTACATGCATTCTTTCAGGAATTGGCGCCTAGGGTACAGGCATTCTTTCAATTATATATATATATATATATATATATATATATATATATAAAAAGGAAAATGGCGCCCCTTCAGAGAGTCTTCATTTAAATGACGACCCTCCGGAGGGTCACTATTCAAACCAATTGGCGCCCCAGGCTTGGGTGCCCTTTTCTTCTGGCCATATTTACACCAAGCAGGTACATTTTAAGACTCATAACACTATTCATAATATCATAGGTTCATGAAATCAGGAAACAAGGTCATGAGTAGACATAGAAAATTATCGGGAGTTCAGAATCATGCTCATGCAAAATTATTGGGTTTTAGTTTCCTAGATATTAATTTTCTAACGTGGTGTTTATAATTTCTTTGGAAAAGGAATTGGCGCCCCTCTGCAGTGTCTTCATTTAAATGAAGACTCTGCAGAGAGTCTTCAATTCTTTCAGTCAAGTCATGTAAATGGTGCCCCTCTGTAGGGTCTTCATTTAAATGAAGACTCTGTAGAGAGTCTTCAATTGATGTAATTGGCACCCCTCTACAGTGTCTTCATTTAAATGAAGACTCTGCAAAGAGTCTACAATTCTTTCAGTCAAGTCACGTAAATGGTGCCCCCTCTGTAGGGTCTTCATTTAAATGAAGACTCTGCAGAGAGTCTTCAATTGGTGTAATTGGCACCCTGGTCAGGGGCGCCCTTCAGTTGGGCTCATGCTTCACACCAGACAGGTACGTTTGAGATACAAGTTACTGTTCACGTTTTCAAAGTTTCTCAGAATCATCAATTAAGGACATGGACGGGTAGAGTAAAATTTCAGGATGTCAGAAACATACTCATGCAAGAATTTTATGGTTTAGTTTAATAGATATAAATTTCTGAATATGTTGATTATTAATTGCTAGAAAATAAATTGACGACATTGTGAAGGGTCTTCATTTAAAAGGGTGCCCATACCTGGGGCGCCCTTCAGGAAATGGCGCCCAGGTGATGGGCGCCCTTTACCTGAGGGTGAACTTTTTGGGATTTTCTAATATATATATATATATATATATATATATATATATATATATATATATATATATTGTAAAACATGTTATATTTTAGGGCTAAGCATGCTATTTTAAGGCTGTAAAAACTAGTGTAATAGGATAGATTCAAATCCGGTAAAACTAGTGTACATACTATGTATAGAACCGGTGTAACAGGCTATAGTTGATCTACATAAAAATCCGGGTAACATGATATATATTTGGCTCAGTAAAGCCGTGTAATAGGCTACATTACATGGAAGATAAGTTATTCTAATTCTATGCGTGCATGCTATGTTCCCCTATTTTGCTGCTAGTTAGGCCAGATCTTGAGAACACCTACCTTTTTGGAGTGACACACGTGGTACGGGTGGTAAGAATAAAGAAATCCAAGCCAAGCCCTTCTCAGCAGAGCTTCAGAGAAAATAAGGGAAACACACGTTCTCCGCCGCAAAGCTTCAGTAGTAGGACGTAGAATGTAGGAAGAAGACACTCCTTCACGTCTTCCAAAGAAAAGAAGGGAGATATTGGCAGTAGTCTCTGCCTGTGCTATGAAGAGAATAATTAGAGGAAATTCTGTGGCCAACACAAAAGCATGGGTTTATTACCTTGAGGGTCCAGTTGGGGGAACAAGATCCAAGAACCTTGATGTCCACGGCCAGAGGATGGTGCATTGCCAGCTAAATGAGGCTGTTTGTGTCTCAAAGGACGGGTTTGGAGCACAGATAGGAATTGGCGCCCTTACAAGGGGACGCCCATTGCTATGTCTTTAGACAAAAGCTGAGCCTCCACATGGGTCTGCAGAAGATGTATTATATATATTTAGGTTTATGGTCCCCTTTGAAGGAATTGGTGCCCTTTTGTGGAGGCTCTATTTGGTAGATGGCACCCTGGTAAAGGGGCGCCCCTTCCCTTGGTATGGAAAAGAGAGAACCCTTGTACGTGCTATCCATGTGTTGGCATTTAAGTGATGTTGGGTCTCTTAAAGGTATGTATATTTATATAGTGGTCCTCACAATGTATGTTTATTTTTATAAGGCCTTCATATAGGATTCATTTATTTAGGAAGAAGTTTAATTTCTTTATCATTTTATCGGGGGTGCTACACCCTCCCCCACTTAAAGGAATTTGGTCCCCAAATTCAATTGCATATACGGAGATATAGAGGGTGTGAAGTACTTACAGACTAGAATAGCTCTGGAAATCTCCTTCGCATTGACTCTTCAGTTTCCCATGTGGCTTCTTGTTCTAAGCATCGGTTCCATTGGATTTTCACTATAGGGATCCTCTTATTCCTCAGAACTCAGACTTCTCGGTCGAGGATCTTCATTGGCCTTTGCTCGTAGGTAAGGTCCTTTTGTATCACCAAGTCATTATGGTTGATGACATGGAAAGGATCGTGCACATACTTCTTCAACATAGAAATATGGAATACATTGTGCACTTCTAATAGTTGTGGAGGCAAAGGAATGCGATAACTCACCTCGCCTACTCTTTCCAATACTTCGAATGGACCAATAAACCTCATTGTAAGCTTGCCCTTAACACCGAATCTTCTAATACCTCGGTCAAGAGATATCTTGAGAAAAACATGGTCACCAGCTTGAAATTCCATATCCCTTCTTCTATTATCAGCATACAATTTCTGCCAGGACTGTGCTATCTGGAGTCTTTCTCGAATGAGGCGTATCTTCCCAGTCGAATCTCTTACCATATCTGGGCCTAGAATTTGTTTCTCACCGACTTTATCCCCGCATATTGGAGATCGACAACTCCTGCCATAAAGTGCCTCGAAAGGTGCCATTTGGATACTGGCTTCATAGCTTTTGTTGTATGCAAATTCGGCCATGGGTAAGTGGTCATGTCAACTTCCGCCAAAATCTATAATACACGCCCATAACATATCTTTAATAACTTGATTTGTCCTTTTGGTCTGTCCATCTATCTGGGGATGGAAAGCAGTGCTGAAGTTGAGTTTCGTCCCCAGAGAGTGTTGTAGACTCTTCCAAAAATGAGAGGTAAACCGTGGGTCTCGGTCAGATACAATTGACACATGGACTCCATGCAATCTAATCATCTCCTTGATATACAAGGCAACAAGTACATCAACTGACCATCGGCTCTTGATGGGCAAGAAATGAGCCGATTTAGTTAGGCGATCGATGATTACCGAAATTCTATCATGTCCGCCCCTAGACTTCAGCAAGCCCATGATAAAATCCATGCCGATATCTTCCCACTTCCACTTGGGAATATCTAGCGGGTGTAATTTTCCAGCTGGTTTCTGATGTCCCAGCTTTACTTGTTGGCACGTCAGACAGCGAGACACGAAGTCTGCTACCTCCCTTTTCATATTAGGCCACCAGAAAGTCCGTTTCAAGTCTTGGTACATCTTAGTGGCTCCAGGATGAATTGTGTATCTTGATCAATGAGCTTCTTCAAGAGCCTTCTTTTTTAACTCGGAACAGTCAGGTAGACATGTCCGTTCATGAAATAGCAATATACCATCGGGTGCTAGCTTGAAATTGGGTCTCTCGTCTAGCTTGTCCTTTATTTCCACCAGTGCAGGATCTTCTTTTTGTAGCTTCTTACTTTCGGGTAGCAAATCTAGATGTAGACTCATATGGGATAGAATAATACACCCATTCTTCTCGTCTGTAATGATATTAAGCTTAGAAAATTTCTCCAGAAACTTCCATTCTTGAATCATACAACAGGCCAATACTGCTCTCGGCTTTCGACTAAGGGCATCAGCTACGGAATTACCCTTACCAGGATGGTATTGTATAGTGAAGTCAAAATCCTTGAGATATTCGAGCCAATGCCTTTGCCGCATGTTCAGCTCCTTTTGGGAGAACAAATATTTGATGCTTTTGTGATCGGAGTATACTGTGAATTATTCTCCGTAGAGATAGTGTCTCCAGATCTTTAAGGAAAATACCACCGCGGCTAGCTCTAAATCATGCACCGGGTAATTCTCTTCATGTTTCTTTAATTGCCGGGAAGAGTATGTAATAACTCTTCTATTTTGCATCAATACACACCCGAGGCCAATACCAGAAGCATTGATATATACCTTGTACTTCTCTTCTTCTGTTGGCAATGATAAGACTGGAGCAGTGGTCAAGAGATCCTTCAAAACTTGAAAACTCCTCTCATAGTCTTCTTTCCACTCATAAGGCACTTCCTTGCGGGTTAACTTGGTGAGAGGAAGAGCAATCTTTGAGAAGTCCTTGATGAAACGCCGGTAGTAACCAGCTAGACCTAAGAAGCTTCGAATCTCTGTTGCATTTGTCGGTCGTTCCCCATTCTTCACGGCCTCAACCTTTGAAGGGTCGACAGAAATTCTATTTTTCAAGACTACATGGCCAAAGAAGTATACTTCCTCGAGCCAGAACTTACACTTGCTGAATTTGGCATACAATTTATTTTCTTTCAATATTTGCAATGCCTTCTTCAAATGTTCTTCATGGTCTTCTTTGGTCTTTGAATGGATCAGAATATCATCAATGAAGACCACAATAAATTGGTCTAAGTAGGGCCTAAATATGTTGTTCATTAACTGCATAAAGGCTGCAGGGGTATTTGTTAGTCCGAAAGGCATAACAGTAAATTCGTAATGCCCATACCTGCTTCGGATTGCAGTTTTATGAATGCCTTCTTCTTTGATCTTCAATTGGTGGTAACCAGAACAAAGATCAATCTTGGAGAAGTATGTAGCTCCAGATAATTGATCAAACAACTCATCAATTTTTGGCAGCGGATACTTGTTCTTGATTGTAAGATGGTTTAGCTGCCGATAATCGATGCATAGTCTCATTGTTCCGTCCTTCTTCTTGACGAATAGCACGGGTGCTCCCCATGGGGAAGTACTCGGCCTGATGAAACCCTTTTTCAATAACTCCATCTGCTGCTCTTTTAGCTCCTTCGGCTCAGCGGGGGACATTCTGTAAGGTGCATTGGAAACAGGACCAGCACCAGGGACAAGGTCAATTGTGAACGACACTTCCCGCTCAGGGGGTAAGTCGGGCAATTCTTCTGGAAAAATATCAGGAAAATCCTAAACTACACGGATGTCTTCAAGTTTAGACTCATCGACTTCCGTGCCAATCACAAAAGCTATGAAAGCCATACATCCCTTACTTATGAGTTTACTAGCTCGGAGAGCTGAGATAAAAGGTGATCTATTCTGAGGGCTAATGTAAACCATTTTGGTATAATCCATAAAAGTTATCTTGCCATTCCGGCAATCTACAATTGCTTGGTATGTGGATAACCAGTCGGCACCTAGTATGACATCATACCCCTTCATATCTAGGCATATCAGGGTGACAGGTAGATTGTTTCCTTTAACCATAACTTCATAGTTTGGGTAGTGATAAGTAATATCGGACTCATTCCCAAGAGCTGTAGATATGACCAAATCTAACAGTTCAGGTTTCTTAGAAAATGAAGCAGCAAATTTCTTGGAAACGAATGAATGAGTTGCTCCGGTATCAAATAAAACTAGAGTAGTCATAGAACAAATAGTTAATGTACCTTCCACGATTTCACCTTCTGTTAGATCCGTCTCTTGGATAGCTTGCAGACGACCTTGTTTCTTTGCCGGACGCTTCTCGTCTTAGTGGCTTGCTCATTCATCAATGGGCAATTAGGAATTTGATGTTCGCGGCTTCCACATCGGAGGCATGCTCCCAGTTTCCTCCAGCATTCATCCGCTTTATGACCAGCCTTGTCACAGTATTTACAAATTTCCTTAGAAGGTGTGGTGACGAATGGCTTGTCATTTTTATGAAATTTATTTTCCTTGGAAGAATCCCCTTCATTGAAGAATCACTTCTTATTGAATGATGGTTTGAAATTTCCCGGGCTTGTGATAGGTTCCTTCTTGTCCTTTCCTCGAATCCTTTCAGATAATTCGGTGGCGTCTTCTAGCAATTGGGCACGCCGAACTATTTCTGAATAGACTAGGATGTCCATCGGTGCGAGTTGTATAATGTATTGCGGCTGAAGCCCGTTAAGGAACCTTCTAGCCTTCATCTTTTCAGTACACACGAAGTGGGGTGCATACCTGGATAGTCTTGAGAATTGGGCCTCATACTCGGCCACTTTCAGGGTCTGTTGTTTTAGTGCGATAAATTTCGTGGCCTTCTTCTCCTGAATTCGGTCAGAGAAGTACTTGTTGTTGAAATGTTCAACAAAGTCGTCCCATGTGACATGGTCATCAGGCAATGTTGCTTCTATGGATTCCAACAAACCTCGAGCGTCCCGCTCCAGTTGGAATATATCCAGTAACACCCTTTCCTCATCTGTGCATTGCATTACACGGAAGATCCTGTCAATCTCCTTCAACCAGTTTTCAGCATATTCGGGGTCAGACGAACCCGCGAATCTTGGCGGGTTCATGTTGCGAAAACCTCTGTGGAGATCACCAGCTCCACGGTTACCACCACCTTGTGTCACTTGTTGTAGTGCCTGGGTAAGACCTTACACAATGCGCTGCATCTCGCGCCATTGTGCTCTTTCAGCGGCCATGATCCTACAAGAGAATTTAAGTGTACTAAGTATCATGTTTAATTTATAAGGTCGAATGTCATTATAGAACTTAACCCATGGCTCTACCCATCTCACCGGGTATAAGGTGTAGACTATCCTTGGACTCGGGTTTGACTTGGGGTTTCCTAGGAAATTGAAATCCTAGGCTCTGATGCCACGAAGACTGTCACGTCCCGAGTGTGGAAGATACCCGGGTCGTGGCCAGCTTAGATTTCATCCCGAAATGGTGACGAACCGACCGGATCTTGTGCGGGTTGAAGGGGGATGAGATTTTTAGGGTTAAAAGGTGGAGTTTGGGTGTTCTAGGGTTAGGGAAATATGTTGGAGAGAGAGAATGGGGATGTTAGAATGAGAGAATGGGGTTTTAGAATCCCTTAAAAGAGGGTTCGGTTGATGGTTCATCCGGACCGGTCGTCGCCACCGGTTGACCGGTGCGGGAGCGACGGTCGACCGCTAGCCCCAAAAATTCCCATTTTTTAAAATTTTTTTGTTTCTTTTTGTTTTATTTTTTTTATATGAGGACCATCATCCGACCTTCCGATTGGAACCAACAGCAAGAAGTAGAGAGAAGGAGAAAAGATGGGATTTTGAGGAAAGTTCTCTAACTCCCCCTCAGAGAGTGCCTTAGGTTTGGCATCATCGGGTCCACAGTTATTTAACCAAGGAATATCAGGCCTTAGAAATATTTTTAAGGAGGGCTGGATGTATAAATACATTCAAGCATGCAAGAGTGTATATAATCACACAAGGCATTTAAGATGAGTACATACAATATGCATGTCAATCTACCATTTATGCATATGAGTTCTTATAAGTTCCACTCTTACCCTAAGTTCAGTTCTACATATGTATGCTCTCCCCCTTGCACATGCCAAGTTCTCTTCTTATTTTGTTGAATTATTCCTAGTTTAGGGGTTTTGTGAAAATATCAGCTAATTGATTGTGTGTGTCAATGAAATTCAATTCAAAGACCCCTTTTCCTACATGATCTCTCAGAAAATGATGTCGAATATCAATGTGTTTTGTCCTAGAATGTTGAACATGATTTTTTGACAAACTGATTGCACTGGTATTATCACACAATATTGGAACACTTTTCGTTTCAACATCTAAATCAAGCCATTGATTTTTTATCCAAAGTACTTGGGCTTCACAACTTCCGACGGCTACATATTCAACCTCGGCCGTTGAGAGAGCTACTGAGTGTTGTTTCTTAGAGGCCCATGAAACTAGACACCCACCAAGAAACTGACAGAACCCACTAGTACTTTTACGATCTATAATACATCCAGCATAATCCGCATCGGTGTATGCAATCAAATCAAAAGAACTGCCGATGGGAAACCACAAGCCAAAGTCTATTGTGCCAATTAAGTATCTAAAAATGCGTTTAACAACCATTAAATGAGACTCTTTAGGACATGACTGAAAATGAGCACATAGACATACACTCAATTGAATGTCAGGGCGGCATGCTGTGAGATATAGTAGTAATCTCATCATACCTCGAAATAGTGTAGGATCTACTATTTTACCATTTTCATCTTTGTCTAACTTCGTGGTTGTGGCCATCGGAGTCGACAAGGGTTTTGCTTTAGTCATCTCAAATTTCTTTAACAGCTCCAGTATGTATTTAGCTTGATTTATGAAAATGCCTTCTGAAGTTTGCTTATCCGGCAATTCAAGAAAAAATGTAAGTTCACCCATTAAATTCATCTCAAATTCTCCTTGCATAATTTTTGTAAATTTATCACATAAAGTATTATTAGTAGCTCTAAAAATAATGTCATCCACATACACTTGAACTACTAATTTGTCTTTACCTGATTTCCTTATGAAGAGTGTTTGATCAACCTTACCTCTTTTGAAATCATTTTCCATGAGAAATGAAGTAAGCCTTTCATACCATGCCCTTGGTGCTTGCTTTAACCCGTACAAGACCTTCTGCAACTTGTACACATGCTTTGGATGCTTTGAATCTTCAAAACATGGAGGTTGCTCTACAAAAACATCCTCTTTGATGTAACCGTTAAGAAATGCAGATTTATCATCCATTTGAAATAGTTTGAAGTTCAATGAGCAAGCATAGGACAGTAAAATCTGGACTGCCTCTAGTTTAGCAACCGGTGCAAAAGACTCATCAAAATCAATACCCATCTCCTAGCTATACCCTTTGGCTACAAGCCGGGCCTTGTTCCTAACAACTAATCCCGTATCATTTAACTTGTTTCTGAAAACTAAACGGGTTCCAATTATGGGATGATTCTTAGGACGCGACACGAGAGTCCACACTTTGTTCCTTTCGAATTGGTGTAGCTCTTCATGCATAGCCTGAATCCAAGATTCATTTTGAAGAGCTTCATGGATATTCTTATGCTCTTCTTGTGAAATTAAGGCCATCAAATCCTCTTCTTCTACTTGCCTTAATGAAGACCTAGTTCTTACCCCATCTCTAGGATTACCTATGATGTTTTCAGCGGGGTGATCTTTCAAGAATGTGGAGAAATTTGGCAAATCTGGGTACTGCACTCGCTGTTCTTGAAGTGTTTCAATTGGTGGATCTTCATTCTTTTCAACCTTGCCGGAGATCCCTTCTACTTGTTCATCCATAGCCTTCGCATCATTTGGGCATTCAGGAGCTTCATTTGCATCCAAAACTGGAATAGATTGATTTGTTAGTTTCAATTCAGACTCATCAAAAATAACCTGAGGACTTTCTTCAATGACTAAAGTCCTTTTATTAAATAATCTGTAAGCTCTAGAGTTAAGTGCATAACCTAGAAAAATTCCTTTGTCACTTTTCTTATCAAACTTTCCTAGGTTTGACTTACCATTATTCAGAACATAGCAAGGGCATCCAAATGGTTTAAGATAGAAAATATTTGGTTTCTTACACTTGCAGAGCTCATATGGGGTTTTCTTCAAAATGGGCCTTACCATTGCCCTGTTGATGATGTAGCATGTTGTACTTACCGCCTCGGCCCAAAAATATCTAAGTAAGGAGTTCTCACTTAACATGGTCTGTGCCATGTCTATCAATGTAATACCCTAGGCCTTTCGGATCTTTATCGGAGAGCTTTCTGATCGCTTTTGTAGGTCCTGAGTTGTGTTTTACGATCCACGCGGGTTTTTCTCTCGTATAAGTTATGGAACCCAGTGGAGAGTTTATTATTGAGTTCATCGACTCGAGGACGCTACAGTTGCATTATGCTCCTTCCGAGGATTGCTTAGACTAGTTTTTCATATTTATTTGAATTAGTGAATTTTAGGGCTAAAAATTAGATTTCACGAAAATTAGGAAATTCATAATTTCCTTTTCTATTTCTTCTTCACCCTCTCTCCTCTCTCTCATTTCTCACGTTCACTCTCTCTCTCTGTTCTCTCTCCTCTCTTCTCCTCTCTCCGCAGGGTGCGGGACCGTGGCCAGGTGGGCGAGGCAGGGACGTCATGGAGTTGTCGTGGAGTGTGCTGGTGTGAAGGATGGAGCGTGATGTTGGTGCGATCCCTAGGTTGATTCAAAGCCAGCGTGTTCGGGTTCGTGTGATGGTTGTCGGCATGGTTTAGTCGTTTCGGAGTGCTAGAACTTCGGTGGATGTAGGGAGATGGATATCCTGCTTCTCTTCTGCATTCCGTCATGATTTGGAGCCAAACGGTGCGTACACGAGCGGGTTTTACTTCATTTTGGGTAAAGCATGCTTTGGCAGGTGTGAGACGAGTTGGCCTCTTTCGGCGACGGTTTTTAGCCTAGTTAGTGTTAATGCAACCCCTGGCATGTCAGCGTTTCATTTCCGCTAGTTTCATTGCGATCGGTTGTCATTTGGGACCGGTATGAGCCCGGGAACCTAAGTGACTCATTTTGGGTCGATTCGCTGGAATCGCCCGTTTCTTGTCATTTATGCATCGATTTGATCCCTTCCAGACTGTGGAATGTTTATATGGTCACTAGGAATGTTTCCCCATCGTTTTAGGGCGAACGGGGCGTGGAAAGGTCGCGTTTTGGCCCTTCCTACGATTTTCCCGCCGTAACGCCTTGGCAGTCTTACCAGTGACCATTTTTATCTCTTAAGCGTTCCTGGGATGACCGTTTTGATTCTTTGTCGGTTTAAGTCGGTTAGGGTCTTAGCGGTCGTACGATAGATCATTTTCTTTTGCTTGCGGCCCATTGGAGGACCGCTAAGCTCTGTCAAGCGGTCCGTTTGAGACCGTTAGGCTAGCTGTGTATGTCGATTTAGCTAAGCGGTTGTACAATAGACTGCTAGGCTGGCTGTGGCGGTTCATGGATGATCGCTAAGCTTCGTTTATGTCGGTTCAACAGTTTTAAGTCGGTTTGGGGGTTGAGTGGGTTAAGCGGCCATGTCCATGACCGCTACAGTCCCTAGCGGTCATTTTATGACCGCCACTTGTCTGTGTTCTCTGTGGGAGGGTAGCGGCCCTTTGGCTGACCGCTTGGTTTGCCTAGCGGTCAGGTGAATGACCATTTCTTCCCAGAGTTCTATTTTCCCATTGTTTCCATTTGTCTTGGCTTGACCTTATGGGTTACCCATTGTCCTATGGATGTCTTGGATGTCTATGAGGGGTGTAACCATTTTGTAAGGTGACCAGGAGTGCCATTATATCGAGTAGTATTCCGTACTGTTTCACAGTCATTATCGGTTTCTGGTCAACTCGGTGTGATCTAGTGGTTGACATGTGACCTCGTAAATGTCTCGATGGTCCTGTATGGATTGAGACATAGTTTTGGATGCCTTGAGATGTTGTCTTACCTCGATTTGTGTGTCCATTTGCTTTGAGGGTTTTTGGTAATCTCTCCTATCTCCGTGATTCGTGTCACGCAGATGTGTGGATCTGACTATTTTGTGCAGTTTTCCTTTATAAGTATTTGATCGTGATTTGGCTTAGGAACTTGGCTGATGGGCGGCATGTTACCGCTTTGTGCGATGATCTTGATCGAGTCTTGTGACTCAAGGATCGTTGTGTCAGCATGTCTAGTTGTTGTCCTGAGTCCTGTGGCAGTTTGGTGTGCTGCCTTGTGTCTTGTGCTTGGTGCTCCGTGGTACGTGTGATAGTGCGTGCTTAGCCTGTCTGTACTCCAGCACTGATGTTTTGGAGTCTCTGTGTCTAGTGAGTCTCCACTAGTCATAGCCTGATGACACTTTCCTATGTGTCGGCCCACCTAGGAGTGGTGGCGAGGTAGTTCCCGACAGACGATTTTTAGGCTAGTTTTCGTGGGCCTCCTTGCCTTGCGGTAGCGTCCTACTGGGGGGGAAAACTAGCTAGAGGCCTGGCTCAAGGCATTGAGCAGGTGTGTGCACACGTGGTCAGGGGTGTTTGGACGAGCGCCGACGGGCGTGACCCTGACTAGTCACTCGTTACTATTGTTCCTTGTACTTGGTTCTGTGAGTATCTCAGTTACCGCCGTCCCAGGCTTGTGGGAGATACTTGTGGCGTAGTGTAAGACGTCAGTGGACGTATCTGGCTGTTCTTCTAGTGAGGAGGTACTTCTGTCACCTGATACTTAACTCATTGTGTTTTTATGACTGGTTCCTATCATGATTGACGTGACTTGTCGGGTAGTCTGCATTAGCTCCACCCGCGGTCTAGTCTTGTGCAGCGTACACAACGGTGAGTTCGTGTATGTATGTGCCTTTGACTGTGTAGGTCTTTCGTAGGGCTTTCTGCCTGTTTTGGTAGGATTCAGCTATGGAGCTAGTGCTTTGTCAACGGATCGATATCACCCGACTTTATGAGATCGGGGTTTGCCTTTCTATTGCTATTTGAGTAGATTAGAGAGCCGAGGTTCGTTCGGCAGCCGTGTTTCTGTTCGATACGGCTTTTCTCTTTCTTTTAGCTGTTCTTACTCCTGCTTTTACAGCTTTACTGTTGTAGTTTAGGACTGTTGTTACTTCTGCCCCTGCTTTACTGTTCAGCATTGTTGTCTTGTGTGTTACAGCGTTGTTTCTAGTGCGGATCTGCGTGACCCCTATTGAGCCAGTGACACGAGGCTCACCCCTACTTTTCAGGTGTGGTTGTTCTTCTTCCTTGTGGTTCGAGGCGTCGTCCGGTAGTTTGTGATCGCCAGCGTTGCCAGTGTCGGGCTTCCCTCGACTCGAGAGTACGTTCTCTTTCCTGTTGGACTGTACTTGTCTATATTTGGACTGGACTCTGTTAATTTAAATTGTTAATTGAAAAAGTAATTTTATTTCTACTACTTTAGCAAACCTGATCATTGAAATATTAATTGCTTACCACTTTATCTGGAACTTCAATGTACTCCACACACTCCTTTTATCTGTTCGGAGCTTTACCGCTCTTCGGAGGCCTCGCAGGATCCAAGTGGTATCGGGTTTACTCGGTATCCGGACCCTGGGTCGTCACAGTTGGTATCAGAGCGTGTTGTGTGAAAGTACATGGGAATTCGAGATATTACAGTATGCAGAGTCCTTAAGGTCCAGTACAGTCGGCAGCTAGCGTAGGTTTTGCGATTGTTTATTACTTTGTTTCTGCGTGTGGTCTTGTACGTGCTGTGTTGGCACTGTGCGAGATGGTTTTGCTCTCATCAGGATGTGACGGAGTGCTCTTTTTTGTCATGGTGTTTGTCTCGGTTATGCTGTACTTGGCAGAGTTCACCAGCAAGCGTGAATCTGCAGTGCGGTGATCGAGATTTTTCTGTGGCTTGTTCAGGTGGCTGGTGACTTTATCATTGATTTGATGTCCGTACACATTTTTATGTTGTTATTGGTCATCCCAGCTCGAGTTTGTTCAGCCCCTGAGGTGTTAAGCTTGTGTTGAGGTGATCGATTAGATGCCTTGATTAAGAGAATGCTAGGGCGAACCTAGGATTTTTCTTTTTGGTGAGCTACTGTTAGTCGAGCTTGATTCTTCTCACCTCGTCTAGTGGTGTCTTTTCGAGGTAAGCCTTGGAAGTGTTGTCTCGGTGAAGCCTTTGTCCTGTGTCTGCTTAACTATGGACTGTGTTAGTTCTGAACCTGATTTACCTTTGCTCGACTGTGATTTTGCTTTGGACCCAGATTTTGTGTTTGGGGACGTGGTGCACCATGCCCGACGTGCCGTGTCTGGTGGCTGTTGTGCTGTGAAGGTTCAATAATCATTTCAGGACGTAAGGATAAGCTGAGATTAGCGTTCCTTTGTGCTTTGTGCTAGAGCTGGTGCTCTTCCTGGTGTGCACTATGGCAACTTGTGATCGGTTGTAAGCGTGATCATTACTCGAGGCATGGTACGTTGCAGTTTTATGAATTGCGATGGCGCTGAGTGGGTACTGAGATGCGGATGCCGAGTTATTTGTGATGCCTGTGTGCGTTATGTTGAGTGCGCAGCGGAAGCGTGTGGGCTAATAACCCATGGATCAGGATCGAGAAGTTTGAAGATTCTGGTTGGCCGAGAGGTTTGTTTTCCTTGATGTGACTTCATCTTGGCTAAGTGTGCCTTGATGTTGTGAATTGCTTTGCCATTGTTTGGAGATATTCTGACTATTGGCACTGGCATGTGTGAGGATTGGGGGAATATGTCAGTGATTATGATGGTCGAGTACCCTTTTCTTCTTCTGTATTTTCTTGGGAGTTATGCTCTCGGGACGTGATCGTGGTCCTAGAGATGCATTTTCTGAGATTGTTCTTGTTGTTGTGGGTCCTTGTTGGTAAGCTATTCGCAGTTTGGCTTGTATATCTTAGCCGTGTGTTCAACTGTAATTGTGCCTTGATGTGACCCAGCTTGCAGTTGTGTCCAGTGGTTCTGTGTTGAGTAGAAGCAGGGATTCTGTAAGTGTTGTTGTTGTTGTTGTTGCTGTGGTTGTGTTCACCTTGGGAGGAGTTCCCTATGAGTTTGATTTGGCATTGTATGGACCAAGGTCTTGTCGGTTGATTTTGCTATACTCTTCTGTCATGGTAGAGTTGGCATGCGTCTCGAATCAGATGTAATGTTTGAGTGAGGACTGACTTGATTATGCCTGTGGTCCAGTGCTGTCATTGGCATTCTGTGTGCCAGGTTTCGTTGTTGTTCTTAGCGCGGAAGCTGATGATTTGGAGCAGTCAGCTGAGAGGATTGTGTTTCCTTGTTTAAGCTAATGCTTGTTGTATCTGCCGTTTGTTTTATCGGTAGTTGTTGTCGTGGCATGAGTCGTGTCTCCTTTCCATGTGAGACGTAAGCGACGTTGCCTCGTTTCAGAGGGGTCGGACTTGTGTTCACTTGTGTGCCATGCTCGTTCTATGGATCGATTTGTCTTGAGATCTAGAGCATGTGCATATGATTGTGGTCTGGCAGTGTTCCTCTGAACTGTGTTCTTCGAGATTTGTGTTATCGTGTTTTGTGTTTGAGGTTTGGCTGATGCTTGGTGAGCATTGCCAGCGTTTGGGTTTATTCTTCCCTGCTTCTTCTTCTTAGCTCCTTTAATTTCGAGGATGAAATTTCTTAAGGAGGGAAGGCTGTAATACCCTGGGTCTTTTGGATCTTTATCGGAGAGCTTTCGGATCTCTTTTGTGGGTCCTGCGTTGTGTTTTACGATCCACGTGGATTTTTCTCTAGTATAAGTTACGGAACCCAGTGGAGAGTTTATTATTGAGTTCATCGACTCGAGGACGCTACAGTTGCGTTATGCTCCTTCCGAGGATCGCTTAGACTATTTTTCCGTATTTTTTGAATTAGTGAATTTTTGGGCTAAAAATTAGATTTCACGAAAATAAGGAAATTCCTAATTTCCTTTTCTATTTCATCTTCACCCTCTCTCCTCTCTCTCATTTCTCACGTTCACTCTCTCTCTCTCCCTTCTCTTCTCCTCTCTCTGCAGGGCACGCGACCGTCGCGAGGTGGGCGAGGTAGGGACGTCATGGAGTTGTCGTGGAGCGTGCTGGTGTGAAGTATGGAGCGTGGCGTTGACACGATCCCTCGGTGGATTCAAAGCCGGTGTGTTCGGGGTCGTGTAATGGTTGTCGGTGTGGTTTAGTCATTTTGGCGCGCTAGAACTTCGGTGGAGGTAGGGAGATGGATACCTTGCTTCTCTTCTGCATTCCCTCACGATTTTGAGCCGAACGGTGCGTACACGAGCAGGTTTTGCTTCGTTTTGGGTAAAGCATGCTTTGGGGGGTGTGAGACGAGTTTGCCTATTTCGGTGACGGTTTTTACCCTAGTCAGTATTAATGGAACCCCTGGCATGTCAGCGTTTCATTTCTAATAGTTTCATTGCAATCAGTTGTCATTTGGGACCGGTATGAGCCCGGGAACCCACGTGACTCATTTTGGGTCGATTCATTGGAATCGCCCGTTTCTTGTCGTTTATGCGTCGATTTGATCCTTCCGGACTGTCGAAGGTTTATATGGTCACTAGGAATGTTTCCCCATCGCTTTAGAGCGAACGGGGTGTGGAAAGGTCAGGTTTTGGCCCTTCCTATGATTTTCCCATCGTAACGCCTTGGCGGTCTTCCCAGTGACCGTTTTTATCTCTTAAGCGGTCCTGGGGTGACCGTTTTGATTCTTTGTCGGTTTAAGTCGGTTAGGGTCTTAGCGGTCGTGCGATAGACCATTTTCCTTTGCTTGCGGCCCATTGGAGGACCGCTAAGCTCTGTCAAGCGGTCCCTTTGAGACCGTTAGGCTAGGTGTGTATGTTGGTTTAGCTAAGCGATCGTACGATAGACTATTAGGCTGGCTGTGGCGGTTCATGGATGACCGCTAAGCTTCGTTTATGTCGGTTCAACAGTTTTAAGTCGGTTCGGGGGTGGACTGGGTTAAGCGGTCATGTCTAGGACCGCTACAGTCCCTTGCGACCCTTTTTATGACCGCCACTTGTCTGTGTTCTCTGTGGGAGGGTAGCAGCCCTTTGGCTGACCACTTGGTTTGCCTAGCGGTCAGGGGAATGACCGTTTCTTCCCAAAGTTCTATTTTCCCATTGTTTTGGCCTCCAATTATCTTGGCTTGACCTTATGGGTTACCTATTGTCTCGTGGATGTCTTGGACGTCCTATGAGGGCTGTAACCATGTTGTAAGGTGGCCAGGAGTGCCATTATATCGAGTAGTTTTCCGTACTGTTTCACAGTCATTATCGATTTCTGGTCAACCCGGTGTGATCTAGTGGTTGACATGTGACCTCGTAAATGTATCGGTGGTCCTGTATGGATTGAGACATGGTTTTGGACGCCTTGAGGTGCTATCTTACCTCGGTTTACGTGTCCATGTGCTTTGAGGGTTTTTGGTAATCTCTCCCATCTCCGTGATTCATGTCACGCAGATGTGTGGATCCGACTGTTTTGTGCAGTTTTCCTTTATAAGTATTTGATCGTGATTTGGCTTAGGAACTTGGCTGATGGGCGGCATGTTACCGCTTTGTGCGACGATCTTGATCGAGTCTTGTGACTCAAGGATCGTTGTGTCAGCATGTCTAGTTGTTGTCCTGAGTCCTGTGGCAGTTTGGTGTGCTGCCTTGTGTCTTGTGCTTGGTGCTCCGTGGTACGTGTGATAGTGCGTGCTTAGCCTGTCCGTACTCCAGCACTGATGTTTTGGAGTCTCTGTGTCTAGTGAGCCTCCACTAGTTGTAGTCTGATGACACTTTCCTGTGTGTCGGCCCACCTAGGAGTGGTGTCGAGGTAGTTCCCGACAGACGATTTTTAGGCTAGTTTCCGTAGGCCCCCTTGCCTTGCGGTAGCGTCCTACTAGAGGGGAAAACTAGCTAGAGGCCTGGCTCAAGGCATTGAGCTTGCGTGTGAACACGTGGTCAGGGGCGTTTGCATGAGCGTCGATGGGCGTGACCCTGACTAGTCACTCGTTACCGTTGTTCCTTGTTCTTGGTTCTCTCAGTATCTCAGTTACCACCGTCCCAGGCGTATGGGAGATACTTGTGACGTAGTGTAAAATGTTAGTGGACGCATCTGGCTGTTCTTCTAGTAAGGAGGTACTTCTGTCACCTGATACTTAACTCATTGTGTTTTTGTGACTGGTTCCCGTCATGATTGACGTGACATGTCGGGTAGTCTACGTTGGCTCCACCCGCGGTCTAATCTTCTATAGCGTACACGACGGTGAGTTCGTGTATGTATGTGCCTTTGACTATGCAGGTCTTTCGTAGGGCTTCTGCCTATTTTGGTAGGCCTCAACTATAGAGCTAGCGCTTTGTCGACAGATGGGTAATGCCCGACTTTATGAGATCGGGGTTTGCCTTTCTGTTACTGTTTGGAGTAGATTAGAGAGCCGAGGTTCGTTCAGCAGTCGTGTTTCTGTTCGATACGGCTTTGCTATCTCTTTTAGCTATTCTTACTCCTGCTTTTACAGCTTTACTGTTGTAGTTTAGGACTGTTGTTACTTCTACTCCTGCTTTACTGTTCAGCGTTATTCTCTTGTGTGTTACTTCGTTGTTTCTAGTGGTGATCTGCGTGACCCCTATTGAGCCAGTGACACGAGGCTCACCCCTACTTTTCAGGTGTGGTCGTTCTTCTTCTTCGTGGTTCGTGGCGTCGTCCGGTAGTTCATGATCGCCCGCATTGCTAGTGTCGGGCTTCCCCCGACTCGAGAGTACGTTCTCTTTCCTGTTTGACTATCCTTGCCTTTATTTGGACTGGACTCTGTTAATTTAAATTGTTAATTGAAAAAGTAATTTTATTTCTGCTACTTTAGCAAACCTGATCATTGAAATATTAATTGTTTACTACTTTATCTGGAACTTCAATGTACTCCACATACTCCTTTTATCCCTTCGGAGGTTTACCGCTCTTGGGAGGCCTTGCAGGATCCAAGTGGTATCGGGTTTACTCGGTATCTGGACCCTGGGTCGTCAAAATCAAGGTTCTATTTTTCCTCTCCACTACTCCATTTTGTTGAGGTGTCCTTGGTGATGAGAAATTGTGTGTGTATCCTTGCTCTTGGCAGAAGCTGCTGAAATCATGATTTTTAAATTCACCACCATGATCACTCTGAATTATGGTGATGAGGTACACTTTATCATTCTGGATTTTCCTGCAAAACACTTGAAACTCCATCAGGGCATCATTTTTATTGGCTAAAAATAACACCCATGTAAATCTGGAGTAATCATCAACAATTACAAATTCATAAGATTTTCTTCCTAGGCTGGATGTCCTAGTCGGACCAAAGAGATCAAGGTGCAGCAGTTCTAGAGGCCTAGTGGTAGAAACAATATTTTTATTCTTGAAAGAGATACGTGTTTGCTTACCTTTTGTGCAAGCCTCACATATCTTATCACTTTCAAATATTAATTTAGGCAACCCGTTCACCAAGTCATGTCTAGACAATTTGGAGATTACTCCAAAACTAGCATGACCTAGCCTTCGGTGCCATAGCGATGCATTATCATGGTTGTTTGCTACCAAGCACACATCATCATCGGTAACATCATCAAGATCAATTGTATACACATTATTGTTCCTTTTATCGATGAATCTGATTTCATTAGAGATTTTATTCATAACAAGACAGAAAGTTTCATCAAAAATAATTTTAAAGCCCTTGTTGCACAATTGGCTTATGCATAGCATATTGTGATTCAAGCCTTTCACTAACAAAATATTTTCTATCAAGGTTTCAGAATTCTTACCTATGTTGCCGATCCCAATGATTTTACCTTTGTCTTTGCCTCCAAAAGTAACTAAATCTCTATCATTGTCTTGCAGTGTAGCGAACACCTTCTTGTCCCCTGTCATATGCCTTGAACAGTCACTGTCCATGTACCATTTGCTCTCTCTGCCTTCAAGACATATCTGCAAGAAACAACATTCTCATCCAATTATTTTTGGTACCCAAACCAATTTGGGTCCGTAGGAGTTAGTCCAGTTCTGTGCATATCTTTTTCTGGTCCAAATGGGATGATTTATTTGATTGTTTTGTTTGAACCAACAATTAGCAATAACATGTCCAAATCTACCACAATGAAATCAATTGACATTTGAAAATCTTCTTTGGAGTTGACGCGGTTTAGGTTGAACATGTTTTGGCTTGGAGTGAGAACATGAAACACAGTTGTTTTCTTTTTCATGACCATAGGATGTAGTGATCTTATGCTCAAGGGATTTTTTGTTTTGGGGACTGTATCCCAATCCTTCCTTTTGGAAGTTAACCTTGACTCCCAACAAATTATTTAAGTTTTATTTACCTTTGACAGACCTAGACAGAGTGGACTGATGTTCAGCCACTTCTTCAACCAAACTCACGTGTTTCTTTTCAAGATCTGAATTTGTGAATTTCAGAACCTCTTCTTCAATTTTCCATTTTTTAAAACCTTTTTCCATTTCAGATAATTTGCACATCAATTCTTCTTGATTTTTCTCACTGGCTAAGATTGTTTGTAACAAACTTTCTTTTTCTTCAGTTAACTCGAACCATTCCTGTTCCAGTTTCTCAAACTTCATATAAATATCCTCATGTGTTAAATCATCAATCTTCTTTTTGAGTGTTTTATTTTCAGATCTGATTTTTCTGTATTTTGTATACAGTTTTTCATATTCTGACTTCCATTGTTCATTTGAAATAAAATCAAGGTCAGAGTTTACCTTAGTTGAATCATCTTCGTCTGCCATAAGACACAGGCTCTCTATGAGCTCCCCGAGCTCTTCTTCGGACTGCTCTTCCTCTTCGTCACTCCATGTAGCGACCATAGCTTTTGGCTTTCTGAATTTTTCTTTCTTGAACTTCTTCTTCAGATCTGGACACTCTCCTCTCATGTGCCCAGGTTTATTGCATTCATAGCAAATGATGTTGTTTTGCTTGCTTGGCTCCCCTTTAGTTTGAACGGGTTTTCTTTGGCCTTTTCTAAAATTTCCTTGGAAATTCTTCTTTCTTCTCAAAAATTTCTTCACTTGGCGGGTCAACATAGCCAAGTCTTCTTCATCATTGCTTCCTTCGGTGGACTCGTCTTCTTGGGAGTCATCATCAGTTTGATGGGCTTTCAAACCAACCGTCTTCTTCTTCTTCGTTTCTTCCTCGACTGTTCTCTTCATGTTTATCTCATAGGTCATGAGTGACCCTATGAGTTCATCTAGAGAAAGTGTGGACAGATTTTTTGAATCTTCAATAACAGTGGCTTTAGTGTGCCAAGCCGGTGAAAGCGATCTCAGAACTTTTCTCACAAGCTCAGAATTTGCGTAATCCTTTCCAAGACTCTTGAGACCATTGGTGATCTCAGTCAGTCTTGCAAACATCTCAGAGATGGTTTCTTCTGGCTTCATTTTGAATAGCACGTAATCCCTGACAAGAAGATTGGATTTGGTCTCTTTAACCTCGGAGGTACCCTCATAGATAAGCTTCAGCTTGTCCCACATTTCTTTTGCAGAGCTGCACATAGATATACGAGAAAATTCATTATGATGAATAGCACATTGCATGATATTCATAGCATTAAAATTAACTGTGGATTTCTTAATTTGCTCAGGTGTCCATTTATCCTCTTCGTCCGGAAGGGTATAAGGACCCTTGTCCACAACCCTCCAGACCACGTACTCCTGAGCCCTTAGGAAAACATGCATTCTGTTTTTCCCGTAGGAGTAGTTTCAATCGTCAAAGAAGGGAGGACGATTAATGGAGTGACCCTCAGGCATCATTCTCTTGTTGGCCATTGATCTGGATCTTAGTCTAGATCGTTAGATCTAAAAGAAACAGAGCTTTAGCTCTAATATCGATTGAAGTTCTGCGATCAATGACACCCAAGAGGGGGGGGGGTGAATTGGGTGATGACAAATTTTAGGAAAATTTTATCTGATTTAAAGTTTGTATGATGAAATAGCAATTATCAATTTAGATCTGATGAATAGCAAAATAGATCTTATCAAAATCACCACTACAATAGCTGTTGGTACTAGGCGGAGTTTGCGAATCTGAAGATTCTCTCACACAAGGTGTTATCTTCCCGATAAGGCTAACCTTGTCGGTCTGGACCCAGCTTTTGATATACCAAAGATCTACTAGAGAATGATCAATCAATTTAGATCTAAATGATGAAATCAGCAGATGCGATATGCTAACATGCTAGAATAGAATTGGAGGTAGAAGATAAGGAACAAACCACACAAGAAACAATGATTTTTAGGTGGTTCGGATGCAACAACGGCAACCTACGTCCACCCCTCACAGACTGTGAGGATTCACACACTATCTTGTAAGGGATTACAAAATCTAAACACACACACACACACACACGTAAGGAGTTGGAAACTCCCACGAAGGTGTAAATACACCTAAACACACACGATTCTAAAGGAAATCAAACACACACACACGGGGATCTAGGAAGATCCACACACACTAGAATGTCTGAAGATTACAAAGAAACAACACTTGAAGCTCAAGAGATTGGAGAAAAGAAACACGAAAGAAAAATCTTGATTTATGCTCCCCCTTAATGGATGAAAAAGATTTTTGATGAAGCTTGCTTTTTAGCTTGATCTTCACTTGAATGGCTTCAGAATGATCTTCAAAAACTTGGAAATGGATGAAGAATGGCTGGACAAAGTACTATTCACGCAGCTCTTCTGCTTCTTGCAGCAGCTCACTTTCTCCCTTAGATGGCCTCCCTTGGATCTCCTTGAGTGATTAGGGTTTTTGAGCCCAATATAATGTTTTTATAACTTTTGAATGGTGAAGGGACAATCCAGGAACCAGATCCCCAAATCCTGGCATGTCTGGAGGCTTTGAGATTAAAAAACCTTAGATAGATGTTCCATCCTCGTAGAGAAAAGAAAGTCAACAATAGGGGCTGCGAAGTTGGCAGTCGACCGGGCAGGAGGGGGCGGTCGACCGAAATTTTACAGTCATTGAACTAGTCAACGCTGGGAAAATCGGCCGACTGGGCCGTGTCTGGCGGTCGACCGCTAGTCTAGAAAACCTGCAATTTTAGAGAGTTAACCAATAAATCATAATCTGTGAACAAATTATCTTATGACCACATCATGTTCCAATCATAATGAGTTGGTTGAACTTATCCTGGGCATTTCTTGAAACATGGTAGATTTAGGCATTTGCTTGATTAAGGATGGCTTTGAGAGTGGTTTAATCAAGTTATTACTTAGGTTGTAATATCGAGATTTTGTTATCATTAAAATCATCTAGAGAGACTCAACTCGAATTTTCTATCTCTAGGGCATCACGCCCCCTCCAATTTCCTCCAAGGGCACCGCGCCCTTTCCTATTTTCTTCCCCTAGAACCTTAGGATTTTCTATTTCTTCACTCAGGGCACCGCGCCCTTTCCTATTTTCTTCCCTCGGAACCTCAGGATTTTCTATTTCTTCACTTAGGGCATCGCGCCCTTCTATATCTTATCCCTCCGAAACCTCTAGATTCTCTATTTTATTCTTCACCTCTTCTCCCAGGGCATCGCGCCCTTCCTTACTTCCTTCCTCCGGAGCCCCCGAAGTTCTTCTTCCCTTTCCTCCGATTTGTCTTCTGACTCCTCTGAGACATCGTGTCCTTTGTCCTTTTCTTCTTCCAAAATTATCTTTTTCCGTACCTCATCTCAGGGCATCACGTCCCTCGATACTTTCCTCTTTTGGAGCCTCCGGATTTTTATTCCCATCATGTTACCCTCTGGATCCTCCACTCTCCATTTACCAATTTCTCTTAATTCCTCCTGATCCCGGGTCCGACCCTACTTCTCCCACATCCACTACTTTGGGCATCTGCCCGTTCTCCCACTACTTCCGAGGCTTTAGTCCTCACCCCTCCTCTTAACTCCCTTTTCCTTATGTAGCCCTTTTATGTGATCAGGGTCTTTGTACCTTAGTGAGGGAGTTCTAGCCCTCACCTCTTTTTCTTTTTCTCCTTATTTCGTCTGAGTCTGGTCTAGACACCGCTCCTTCCTGTTAAGCCACTTTCGAAAACTTTGCTTCCTTCACTCCATCTATCATGAGGACCATAAATCCCATGTTTATCAACATCACCTCCAGTAGCTGCTTCTCCAAGGTCGCAAGGTAACGTATATACGTAAGTATGCATTTTTATTATCTCATTCATCTTCAGGCACGATTTTTAAAACGAAGTGCTTCTTAACATGATCAAGAGTGGTTGTTCCAAACCTTTATCTTAGGTCTTTGTTAAAGTTAATTGCAAAATAAAAAAATAAAAAAATAAAAAAAGAGTCTTTAGGCTTGCTATGCAGCACTTTGGCTATAAAAACCCCACGTTGGGAGTTCATCATTCTCTCCCCACTCATTAAGGGCAACCCTTAGCTGGGCACTACACATACTACACGGCGTCCTTAGCCGTCTCCCTTGGTAAAACACCGTTGCTATTTGGGCCATGCTCGGGGGCATGGAGTCTTTTTCTTTTCTCTACTCGGCTGAAATATGAGGGTAGAGATATTCTAGGCAAAACAACCAACCTAAGCACACCCCGACAAGAGGAAGTCTCAAATAGGGGCAATCAATTAAGACCTTATTCTCAAAATTTCAATGCTCAATTGTAATATCTTTCAAGTTCAAAGGACCCAAAAAAGAAAAATGATGATCAAATCAAATGACAAAAATGAGCAAATGCAAAGAAAAAAAAAGATTCAAAATATTGGCATGGCAAGTGGGAAGTATAGTTTCCCCACGGGACGTTATGAGCCCGATCGTATGTGTGCCTACTAGAGAATTTAAGGTTCGATGATATGATACAGTCCCGGCACAACAGACCGAATCTCTAGGAGTCGTGCTATGGAAAGAAGTTAAACCTGATATCTTCTTAACTCATACAAAGCTTATCCCCTTTTTTCTTCTCTTCTCCCTCCAAGACTGAGTGTTTCTCAGGTATGGCCTTAGTAGGGACACCGTTAACCAAGCGCAGCCGACTATGGGGTGCCACTTTCAATGCACGCCTTGCTTCGAGCAGTTCTTAGCGAAAGGGGAAGGAACGAGGACCCCTAGCCAGCGATTTAAATATCCTTTGCTACTGCATTAGCAATGTCTAAACCAAAATTTTAAAAAACATTCACAACAAAAATCCAAAAAAGTTGAATATTTCCAAAATTCCATAAAAATTCAAATACTTTTCAAAACCCATAAAAATCTACATATTTCAAAAACAAAAAAAATGCATTGTATTTTCTGATGGTGTTATTACAGGAACAACCTTTGCAACGACCAAGAGCGCAGGATGAGTCCTCTTTTCACTTACATCATTGTTGATTCATCCCTACGAACAACATCTTCATTCACCACTCTGGGTAGCATTGATTGTCATCTCCAACTCTTGCCGACTTCACTGGATTATTCCTGCCGCTTGTTATGTCCCTGTGGTTTTGATGATGTCAACTATTATGTCTCATTATATATATATATAATCTTGATGATTTAATAGTGATGCATTTATTAATGATCTCATCATATATATATAAGTATGAATTCTGTCAGAACATGTTCTGAAGATGACTCAAAAGTCATGAAAAGACAGTCACTACTGTCAAGCTGAAGTGACAATAGGTCAACGCTACTGTTCAATTGTGAGTCAGTAATTGCATTGAAAGGTTGGTGCATATACATTCTCTTTGTCAGGTAAGGTCAATGCACATTTTAGTCTGATGCATATCAAGGTCGACGCATATTCAGACCGTTGCATATAAAGGCCGATGCATGTTTATGTGTAAGTCAGATAAAGTCGATTCATTGAAGCATGATAGGTCAGTGCATGCTCATGGATGAAGTATACAGGTCAATGTACATTTCAGTCTGAAACCTATCAGGTCGATGCATCTTGTACCTCGTTGAACTTAAGGTCGATGCATGTTTGTGCTTACACCTTGATAGGTCGATGCACATATTTGCATTGACAGTGTTAGGTCTGTGCACATGTTAACTCTGAGCCGAGAAAGTTAGTGCATATGCATAAGTGTTCAGTTATAAGGTCGATGCATCCTCCACTTCATTGAGCTACCAGGTCGATGCATATATGTCATTGAGTCTAGAAGGTCGATGCACATATGTGTTACAGACCAAGAAGGTCGATGCATATATGTCACTGAGTCTAGAAGGTCGATGCACATTTACATGTTCGTCCAGAAGGTTGATGCACCTTTTGCACTTTGTTTACAGTATGGACTATTAGGTCAGTGCAGGTTTGCATATAAGTCTGTCAGGTCGATGCACATTTGCATTATAGCATGATAGGTCGATGCACATGTTACACCATGCTCAGTAAGGTCGATGCACATTACACCCTGTGTAAAGCAAGGTCATTACACATCCTTACATTCCTTCTAGAAGGTCGACACTTATGCAAGTATTATGTACATCAGGTCGATGCACGTATTGCAACATGTTCCATAAGGTCGATGCACGTGTAGAGTCTTTGTCTAACAGATCGGTGCAACTTTGTTATTCTCTGAACTCTAGTCTAAACTTTCATGCTTGCTTAAGGCATCAGGTCGATGCTTAAGCTCTAGCCATCACCTTAACTAGTCCGTGAAACCTTACATGTTTTAGCTCGACAGGTTTATCTGTGCTTTAGCATGGTCGGTACATTTTTCATTAATTCTTGTCTTCATCCATTATGTCCATGCATATAAGGTCTACCTGTGTCTTACACAGGTCAAAGCATTGTATGTTTGTATCGAAACATATACATCATCTTATACACTTCTGACCTGAGTATCTGATTGATATTGGCTAAGTCTGCATTTGATTATGATGATAAAGTATTTGATGAAAAGCTCTATCTCTTATTGACAGAGACTCGATTAAACACTTGAAGGGCAGAAAACATCAAACACTTAAGTGATCACGTGATCCCAGAATTGAGTTAAACAGATGCGTGATCCAAGGCGGCTAGCTCTTCAAGAACGATCAAGCCACGTGGTTTCACTTTGTCTTCAAGATCTGACACGTGGATCAACTCTTTATCAGCTCCTGACACGTTGATCTTTGAAGTGCACTTTCTGGATGAAATTATTGAGCGGGAGTGTGTTCTCCACGCGCCCAAAATCAAGAGCTCGTGGGACCACAGGACTGGTGCTCTATAAAAGGGGATCGAGCGCTTAAATTCGTAATAATCACATCTTAGAAGAGAAAGAGAAGAGATCATCCGAGAAGGGAGGGATATCAAAAGAAAAGGAAAGAAGAGCAGAAGAGTAGGAGAGCCAAAGAGTTCATGAGAAGAGTCAGAGCTAGAGTGCTGAGAGAGAGAGAGAGTTCACTGAAGGAAGAAGAAGGAGAACGAGAAAAATAGTGTATCGGAAGATTAGAAGAAGTCTGAGGGAAAAGAGAGAGTGAGCAGAGAAAGAGAAAGAGAGTGAGCAAGAGAGAATAGAGAGGAAGAGTGAGCTCGAGAATTTACGTCTTCATCAATTCTTAGATCAGATCTAGAACAGTTTTGCTCCTGCACAAGCTATATCTTTTCGTGTTTTTCTTTTCGGTTTCATTCTTTATTTTCTTTACCATTTCAAGCAAGCTGTGTTGCTCAGTGTGCGAGGTGTGATCCTCAGACAGTAAGCTGTGGTTGCTCAGCGGATAGTAAGCTGTGTTGCTTAGAGGTGTAAGCAAGTTGTGATGCTCAGCGGTTCAAGCTGTGAGTCAGTAGAAGCCTCACTTGGGTTTGAGTGAGGGATGGACGTAGGTCTGTGGTAGCAGACTGGACCATCAAAAAATTCTCTGTGCCGGGGTTTGTGATTGCGAGTGTGTGCAATTCCATATCTTCTATCTCCTTCACATGGCAGATTGGTTGTGTGGTGAAGCACAATGTGTTCTTGATTATATGTGTTTAATCTGCTCCTACTGCTAAGGTTTTTGATTACTGAGTACTTAAGATAGAATCAGTAGGTTACATAGCTGTAGACTTTAATACTGGTTTTCATCTTGCTGCACTTAGATTTCGCATAGTGTTTGGTGCTGGCTAAGTGTTCGAGAGTGAGCTGCAATTGAACATCTGTGGTTTGTGATTGTGAGATTGTCCAACGCCATATCTTCTATCTCCTTCACATGATGATTTAGCTTGTTTTATTGAGCAATATTTGGTTAATACTTGTTTTCCTTGACTCATTAATCTGAGATAATATGTCTGTTCTTCACTAGAATATAAATCTATCTGCACACCAATTAAGTACAGATTCATTTGCTATAAGACATGCTCCATTCAGTGTGATGAATTGTGTCCAAGGTTACATCAGTCTGTGTGGATGCTAAGCATTTGGGCAGAATTATGGCTTAGTGTATGAGCTATTCATTCTGCATCTTTTAATTGATTATCTCTAACTTGGACAAGTTTTTAATTCCATAATATTTTTTAATGGGGATCCATTCACCCCCCCTCTGGATCCGTGCCTTGCACACCAACACCGCTCTAGGCATTGTTCTAGTCAGTCATTTCTAAATCATTCTAAGTAACTCCTGCTGGTCTCACTTGATCGCTCCTACCGTTCTGGGCATTACTTGATCTTGATCATTCAACTTCAAATCTTATGACTAGCTAAGTTGTCATTCAGATGACAAACAACAAACAATGATTGATGCTTTGACGATATGAATGCTTTAATGTTATGTTATTCATGCAAGGCCTTCCATTTCGCGCTTTGATGCAATCCATGATTGAATGCTTAAATCAATGCTATTCATGCCTTTCATGCTATACTTCACATGTCAACGCTATTCGTGCTACGATTGATTAAATGCTTTGATCCATGCTATCCATGCTATACTTGCTATGCTTAAATGATAATTCATTGTTTGTTATATATTGCATATATCTTGGCAAACGAAATTTTGAGCATAGGAAAGAAGCTTTGGTCCCACCGTCCGGACATCACCCTGGTCCCATGGTGCTTGCATTGCATTGCTCAGTTCCCACCATGCTTATTGCTTCCACCATCACCCTTGTATGCATTTTACTACATATTACATACGCTATTAGATTATATCAAGGACCTTATGGCTTTGGTAAATCTGGAATTTGAGTTCCCATTCATCAAAAATAATGATAATTCCAGAGGAATCTTAGTCACACGGATAGGCCGTTGAGCCGTCTAAGACTGGGGATGATGGTTCCATTTTGCGAGTTGGTGTGCGGATAAATGGGCTTCGGCTTAGTATCAGCTCACGAGATCGGTATCTTGACTCAGTCTGGGCAGTTTAACAATATTATCCTTGGTTACATTCTATTTTAATTTATTTTAAATTTTTCCTTTAAACCTAGCATGCATTCATGTAGGACTTTGAAATAACTTTGGAAAACCATTCTCCTAAGGCATTTTGAGAGTCAATTAATCTTCAACCTCCAAGATATGAGATATTCCATCCAAAGTTGTATCCTCAGTTCGCCTTGTTGCCGTTTTGGACCGCTTCCTTGAAAAGTCCTTTGTTTGGATTTCTATATCCTTTTATTCAATTCTTTTTCTTTGATCCACATTAGCTGCAGCACGTCCACATTGGCTGGTAACCGCTCTCCAATGGTGAAACATACATGTTTGTGACCTGGGGTACTTCCACCGTATTGGAAGTTGATCATCTTTTTGTCTCATTCATGCCCGCTTGCACAATCCTTTCTTTATCCAAACAACTGTGGCTTTCATTGAATCTCCTCAAGTTCATTCTGATCTTTGGATTCAATTCTTATTAGGTGGTGTTGATTGCATGTCTCATCACATCTTGGCACCTGCTTTTCAGTTCGCTCTCACTCCACTCCATTAGATTCCACATCATTTCACTTTATTCCATTCCATTCCATTTTGTGTCGCTCCCTTGCAAAGCAGACGCCAAGATGGGGTAGCTGTAGACACGCCAAATTTGACATCATCTTGAGCACATCTCGTATTACCTTGTAATGCCCTAATTTGACCCTCAAATCGACTTATTTAAGTGATTTCCCACATTTTTTCTTAGATTTCTAGCTTTTTCCAACTTTCCCAAAGATTTTCCTATTTTTTGGATTTTTGGGGTTTTTTTTCTATTTTTTTCGGGGTCTTAAAGAATTTGTGACTGCTCAGAAGGGTGCCATTTAAATTTGTGGCTGCCCGAAAGGGCGCCAATTCTTTTTAAATGGATTTTGGGAGATTTTGTAATTGGTGGCTGCCCAGAAGGGCGCCATTTAAATTGGTGGCTGCCCGGAAGGGCGCCAATTCTTTTTAAACGGATTTTGGGAGATTTTGTAATTGGTGGCTGCTCGGAAGGGCGCCATTTAAATTGGTGGCTGCCCAGAAGGGTGCCAATTCTTTTTAAATGGATTTTGGGAGATTTTGTAATTGGTGGGTGCCCAGAAGGGCGCCAATTCTTTTTAAACGGATTTTGGGACATTTTGTAATTGGTGGGTGCCCAGAAGGGCGCCATTTAAATTGGTGGCGGTCCGGAAGGGTGCCCATTCTTTTTAATGAATTTTAGCGGATTAAAAATTGGTGACCTGACGGAATGGTGCCAATTTCAATTGGCACCCTCTAGGAAGGGCGCCCATTCTTTTAAAATAGATTTTTATGAGATTTTTAATTAGCGACCTATCGGGAAGGCGACAATTCTTTTTTGAGCCGAATTCTGATTATTTTTGATTCTGCAACTGTCCGGAAGGTCGCCAATTCATGAATGAGCATCTGGCCCCCAGTTGCCATTTCTATTTCCATAGTTTGAGCTTTTAACTCCATCCAAAATTCGTATTAATTCCTAATTAGTGACCATCACCCTGGGCGCCAATTCTTTTCTAATTTTAGAAATCTCCTACTTTCAATATTAAATTCTGGAATGGGCGACTCTTTGAGCGGACGTCCATTTAATGGGGGACCACTGGCCCAGTCGCCATTTCTGCCAAAGTTCCGTGTCCAGCAGAACGTCCTTGTTTCTTCGGCTTGAGCTCCTTATCCACTTGGGAAAGAGTCCTAAAAGCTTCCTAAGGTCGGGAGGACACTTGGGCAATCTATATCCTTCTTCAAATCCTAATAAAATTGGTTTTCTTAATTTCTATGGAATAAACTCCGATTTTTGGCCCTATAAATGGGACCCCTCTCTCCCAAGGCTTAAAAGGCCGGTTCTATTGATCGAACGAGGGGGAGGTGCTACCGATTCGAAGAGGAGACTCCCACGCAAACAAAAGCAATATACGTCGGAGCTCCTCCAAGCCACGAAGTTCCCTTCAAAGTAGAAACCCCATAAGCTTATTCTTCTTTCCCTCCTATTTTCTGTTTCATTTACGTAGTATTTCACTGCATGCATCATATGCATTTTCTTCTACTTTTTATTCTCCATTCTTCTCAACCGCGTTGAGAGTTCCTTGGTGCAACACTTGCACATCATATCTCTTTCTTATTTCCATACATCATTTTTATCCTACCCTTTTGCATAGGGGTTTAAAACCCAAACATCAACAAGGTGTGTTCTTTTACATGATCTTCATGCTTATTCTTTTTATGAATTTGATGCTACACTCACCTTGGTTCTAATCCAATCTTTTATTGGTGTTTATTATTGTTTTGCAAGGGTAATCAATCAAGGAAGACTCTCTTCATCGGCCGGCCGATAGGAAGAGAAGGTGCATCCACAATCTTCCCCGCATTTTTTTAAAGGTATTTATCGCAATCCTCCCTTTTGTTTATTATTTATATTCATTGAGGCCCACGCGTCTCTGGCGATCACCCTCATATATATTCTTTTTATTTTAATCTAAGTGGATTTTCTTAGGATCTACAATGGGATTTGGGCCTTTCTTGAGTATCGAGCCAGTCAGGCCGGACCTGATCCTGATCCAAGTCTTGAGAGAGAGATGGGATAGGGAGAGCCAAGATTTTTTGATGCCCTAGGAGCACATGGTGCCGACCATAGAGGATGTTGCGAGGATCACGGGTCTGAGGATAGACGGGGAGGGAGTGAGTGGTGTTACTTACCCACATTATAGAGATCTGGCTCGAAGGCTCTTAGACATGGACACGGCTATAGCTGGCCCTGGAGATTGTCGACTGATTTACCGGGCCGAGCTTATGGATGTTTTGGGTTTATTAGAGGCCCGCCATAAGCTTGGTGAGTCACTAAGAGAGTTCTTGGATAGGATGACTGAGAGAGCCTGAGCAGTCTATTGCCAGGACCCTAGACAGTGAGAGAGGGCAGATATATACTTGAGGAGGTTCTTGTTTTTGATGTTGGGGAGATTACTATTGGGGACGATGGGTGATGACCTCAACTGCAGATTCTTGGGGTTGTTGGAGGACTTGGATCGAGTAGGCCAGTATGCTTGGGGAGCTGCCATGTTGGCACATCTGATAGTCGACCTGTCCACTGGGATGGGTCGAGAGATGACTGTCAGTGGCTTCTCACCATTTCTTCAGGTATGCAAATTTCCATTATGATTGTGCTTATGCTTTATGCTTATGATTATAATGTTAATGCTAATGTTTATGATGCTAATGTTACCAATGTTTATGAATGCAGGTGTGGAGTCATTTGTACATGTCAATGGATAGAGTCGATCCTCAGCATCTCGATGCCTTCCCACTAGCGTGCCACTGGTTTCCGGTGGTGTCTGGAGCACCTCACGCATACGAGCTGAGAGTGCTAAGGCGGGAGTTCTGTGACTACCCTGCGCCATGGTATGTATATGATTATTATGCATATTTCTTTTTTATGTTTATGCCTAATGATGATATGACCCTATAGTGATGTGTATGAAGGTGGTGTGGAGACCCTACTTGGGGATGCCAGGTGATGGCCAACCCTGGGTGGTAGCTGGCCGACCACTGTTCGGGCGTGAGATCTGGCTTCACTACCTGAACGAGATCGATCCACTGAGGCTTAACCTGGTGATGAGGACCCTGGGCTTACACCAGGAGTGGGTGGAGGTGGCAGAGCCTCGTGGCATTGGGCAGAAGTCTCGAGGGTGGACTACCCCGACTGACTGGAGATTACGCTTCCCTGAGCAGTACACAGACTGGTCCTTTCACACGCGTAGGACAGCTCAGCCTACCTGCAGCGCTATTGGGAGACATATGCAGGCTGACGTCAAATGAGGCCAGTGGGGGTATGTATGCTATGAACTTGTGTTTTTCTTTATTCCTATATGTTTCCTGATAGATGCTAACTAAAATGTTATGAATACAGGATGCGCTTGATACTATAGTGATAGATCTACATGCTCATCTACGTGATACTGAGGCCCAGCTTGCGGCCACACAAGTGACTTTAGAGACCCTGGTGAGTTTGCATGATATCTATAATGTTGATTATTATTGAATATTTGATGGTCAATGTCACGCCCCGAGCTTTTAATACAGCAGAAGGAATATCGGGAACATGAACAGCCGGCAGGGTAAGCCTCTCGCAAGCAAGAAATCAGAGCGCAAGACAATCACACAAAAGTAATTGCACAAGTATATTTTTTCCAAAATTCTAACCTTATTCCATACTAATAACCATAAAGTACATTAGATTTCTGACTTTAAACATCTTTACATCATAGACTCAAGAAAATAGAAAATTACAGTAGGACTCGACTAGACACTTGACAACTAGGTCTTCTCTCGATCCATTCGATCTTCAATCACTCTTGGACCCGCTACATGTATATTCCGAATCCGATCCATCAGTACTTCCTGGAAAATTGAGAAAGTAGGTATGAGCACACTTGCCCAGTAGGTATCTTCGCATCAACATGAAGGTAGTATTTAAATGATTAATGTCTTAGCTCTAGATCTTAAGGTAAAAATAAGAACGTGATAAAAAAGTGATATAAACTAAGATAACCAAGAATATAAGATCATGAAATAACTGAGCAAGTAGATGTGAGCGAGTATAGACCATGAACAAGCAAGATTAATCATGTAGAAATAAATTTGGCCTTTCTTGAATAAGAATGTACGAGCAAGAATCTAGAAAGTACTTTACACAACCTTGTAAAGACTATGTACTAGAAAGTCATTAACAAGCATGTAATTTTCATAACGAGCCTTGTGGTTTTTCACTCATTTATAAGAGAAAGTACTCCCAGCGTAATGCGACGCCAGTATCATCGTACCCCATGATTTATAGCACGTTTTCGACCATCGACCGTGGGGCTAGCATGGAGCCCTTGGACACAATCCGTGCCCGGTCTTGCATCTTCAAGTTATAAATCTAGCTACTTCCACGAGATACAACAATAATTTCGGCCAATAATTCAATTCCAAAAAATAAGTTTAATGACCAAGTAACCAAGGTATAGAATGTACCAAGATTGATATGAGATATTAAATATGAATTAAAAGAATATTATACTCCGGCGGCATTCCGACAGCATAACAGTATTTTCATTAAGTTTCAAATTTTAATATTGACTTATTAAATATGTGTTGAGACTCAAGATAATCCGAAGACTATCTAGGGACTCAAGAAAACCTACCCCAAAGGTCAAACCTCAGGTTAGACGGGCTCAGAGATAAAGCGGTCGTTTACTGGACCTTTTCATGAAGAAAGCGGTCGGAGTCTAGACTGTTTCATAAATAGAGTTGACGCATGAAAAATAAGTGTCGACGCAGGAAAACTTTCTGGAGTTTTAGCGGTCTATTGAATGGTCGCTTGGTATCTTTTAGCGGTCAACCATAGGGCCGCTAAGGTCTAGAACACATAAAACACCGGTAAAGTGCTTTCTAGACAATTGGCTTTGATGGTACAACCAGCTCGGCGACCTAGTGAGAATCCCAGGCTCGCGGAGTCTTACGGAGGCCTTGAAACATAATTCCCTAGTCCGACAGAAGGAATATCCGGCGGAGAGGTTCATAAGTCCAAGAGAGTGTGCCTATAAGTGTAAAGTGTAACTAATGGTCACATACCGGAGTATATGCCATGTACTTAAGAAAATGACTCAAGAGATAAGAATGGATCGTGTGGAAACAGCGACCAAAACAACGTTCTCATACCACCATGAATCATGTTTCATAAACATAAGGGGAAATATTTAATTACAGAACTATAACATTTAGGCATGAAATTACATGGTCATGAAAATAAAGTTTAAAATCATGTTCATGCTAAAACATGGTGTTTCATAGGAAATAAACATAATTTTGAGTGAAAATACCATAATTATAGAGTTATACTTAGGCAAAATTCAATTAGACTTGGGCTGGTTCTCAAGACCAAAAAGCGGTCTAGTGCGGACCATTTTCAGGAGTCTAGTGGTCTATCGAGGGGCCGCTTAGCTACCTCTGGCGGTCACCTAAAGATCGTTTCTGTCTGTTTGACAGAAAACTGAGAAAATAGTAAAATAACTCTAATCTAGGGCATGTTATGCATGAGAACCAACGAGAACATACTGTAAAATATGATAAAACGAGAATATGTCAAGAATATGCATGGGTTTGTGTAAAATGAACAAGAGATTTTCTTTTTAACTTAATTAGGACTAAGATTCATGCATGGAGATTACCCTAAATGCACAGTCCCAATAAAACATAAAATTCTCTATGTATAGTACATGAAAACGACTGAAATCAGAGGACTTATATTCTTAACATCATGTTTAAGCCATTCATGAGATAACCTACCTTTGGACTTGGCTTTAACTGTCGAATTTAAGATTGGAACTTGACCCTATTTTCTGCTCGTCATGAACTAGAACAACCACTTCGTGGCCTTTTATATCTTGATCCTCTTCACCTATGACCATGAAATTTTGCGGGTAGAAAGATGGTACAAAAAGGAACAATTTGTTCTAAAGAACCCCTATCTAATTATCTCGTTTAGGGCTTCTATTTGACCGATCAATATGGGTCCGTTGCATAGGTTTCTGGGTTGCTTGCTCTGAATCGGCGACTTTGCAAGCTTCAATCTTCCTGATGGCTCGATCTCCTAAGATGAAATTTAGAGGGTAGTTAGACCTTACTATTATAAACAAATTCTTCTAAAGAACATACCTCTAATTCGGCCTCTTTACCTTAGTTCCACGTGAGCCAAAAGTAAGGGTCGTGCAGGTTGGTTCTGGGGTCTATTTATAGGGTTAGCTAGGATTTCCATAGATTAGAACAAACATAGAGTCCTAATTAGGGTTTCAATTCGATCCTTAAGCCTTCTAGACTCATCTATCTAAGAGATAGTATCGATCCTAGGCAATTTGGATGCCAAAGTTCCCATCTTTTAATGCCTTCTTCCACTCACGGAATATACAGATAGTAGTGGTCTAGTCTATACCGTTTTCAATCCCCAAGCGGTCGCCTAATAGACTGTTTTTGGCTTTGGCGCCGAGTTTGAAACATTTCAAACTCTTTGTCATATATCTGTTGATTTATCCAATAATTAGTATATTTATCCCCTAAATTTTACAAATATCCTATTTTAAGTTTCTAGAATGTGGGCCAAACTTGTGGGTTTGGTTTTGGGCTATTTTGGTCTTATTTAAATGGCCATGTTAATTAATAAATATTGGGCCTTATTATTTGATTTTAAATTAACCCAATTTCTTTTAATAAACCATTTATCTCTAGAAAATCTTAGAAAATCTAAATAAATTATAGAAAATTTTAAAATATCATATACAAAATTTTGGGATTTTACACCCTCCCCCACTTAAGAGAATTTGGTTCCCAAATTTCAATGCATAGGCTTTAAGGGAGAGTGTACTTACATTCAAACAGATCGGGAAATCTCTTGCGCATGGCTTCGTCCGTCTCCCATGTTGCTTCATGTGGGCAAGATTTGGTCCACTGAACTTTGATCATGGGAATGGTTTTATTCCGAAGTTGACGTACCTTTTGTTCAATTATTTTGATTGGCTTTAGCTCGTACGTCAAATCCTTTTGGATCTCTAGATTATCATAAGTGATAACGTGGAACGGATCGTAGACATATTTCTTTAACATAGAGACATGGAATACATCATGAACTCCTGCCAACTATGGAGGTAATGCTAGATAATAAGTCACCTCTCCAACCCTTTCAAGAATTTCAAAAGGGCCAATGAATCTTGGTGTAAGCTTGCCTTTGATGCTGAACCTTCGAATACCTCGACCCGGAGAGACCTTGAAAAATACATGGTCGCCTATTTGGAATTCCAAGTCACGGCTTCGATTATAAGCATATGATTTTTATCTATCTTGGGCCATCTTGAGCCTTTCTCGAATTAGATTAACTTTCTCGATAGTATCCCTTATCAATTCTGGACCTAGAAGTTGTCTTTCCCCAACTTCACTCCAGCAGATAGGTGAGCGATAGCTTCTCCCATATAGTGCCTCAAATGGTGCCATTCGAATGCTAGCTTAGTAACTATTAATGTAGGCAAATTCCACTAGAGGTAAATGGTCGTGCCAGCTTCCACCGAAGTCTATAGCACATGCTCTTAGCATATCTTCTACCACTTGATTGGTTCTTTCAGTTTGCCCATCGGTTTGCGGATAAAATGCAGTGCTAAAATTCAATCGGGTCCCCAAAGAATGTTGCAAACCCTTTCAGAATTGTGAAGTAAATCGAGGGTCTCGATCGAAAATAATAGTGACAGGGACACCATATAACTTAACAATCTCCTTCATGTATAAGGCAACCAAGATATCCACAGACCATCGACTTTTAATAGGTAAAAAATGAGCCGATTTTGTTAAACGGTCTATGATCACCCATATTCCATCAAGTCCACCTCTTGATTTAGGCAGTCCCATGATAAAGTCCATCCCTATACACTCCCATTTCCATTCTGGAATTTTCAAGGGATGTAGTTTTCCAGCAAGCCTTTGATGTTCTGCCTTAATCTGTTGACAAGTGAGGCAACGTGACACATAGTCTGCTACTTCCCTTTTCATATTGGGCCACCAATAATTCCTTTTGAGGTCTTGATACATTTTGGTAGCACTAGGATGAATGGCGCACTTAGATTTATGAGCCTCTTCTAGGATCAATTTCTTAGTATCAGCATGATACGGTATACAAACTTGTCCTTTGCATAACAATCTTTCATCATTCGTAATACAGAATTCCGGTCGTTGCTCCATATTGGCTTTGATCTCCAATAACACAGGGTCATTATCTTGGAGTTTGACTAGATCTTCTATTAATGTGGGTTGTGTCTAGATATTGGTTATAAATCAATCCTCTTTCTTCTTCATATTAATATCTAAATTCAACTGAGCAAATTTAGAAATAAGATTGGTCATACCTTTCATGAGACTTGATAGCTTTCCCATCGGTTTCCTGCTTAGTGCATCGGCAACAACATTCGCCTTGCCAGGATGATATTATATTAAAAAATCAAAGTCCTTGAGGTGATCCAACCATCGCCTTTGCCTCGTATTTAGCTCTTTCTGAGAGAATAGATATTTCAGGCTCTTATGGTCCGAATAGACCGTGAATTTCTCACAATAAAGGTAGTGACGCCAAATCTTCAAGGCAAATATGACCGCAGCCAATTCCAGATCATGAACAGGATAATTTTCCTCATGCCGCTTTAACTATCTTGAAGCATAGCAAATCACCTTGCCATTTTGCATGAGTACACAACCTAGACCAACGCCGGATGCATCTGTATAAACTTGAAACCGGCCACCTTCTACGGGCAATGCCAGTATAGGTGCCGTGGTGAGATGCTCTTTAAGGGCTAAGAAATTTTCTTCACATTCCTTTGTCCACTCGAAATGATTCTCCTTCCTGGTGAGTATTGTTAAAGGAGCGGCGATTTTAGAGAAATCCTTGATAAATCGCCTATAATAACCAGCTAGGCCAATGAAACTTTGAACTTCAGATACGGTGTTCGGTCGGCTCCAGTTCTTAACAACTTCAACCTTAGAAGGATCTACTACAATGCCTTCTTTAGAAATAATATGGCCAAGGAAACAGACTTCCTTAAGCCAAAATTCACAATTGTTTAACTTAGCATAAAGTTGGTGTTCCCGCAAGGTTTGCAAGGCAACCCTTAGATGTTCCTCCTTTGTCTTTGAGTAGATGAGAATATCATCAATGAATACGACTACAAATTGGTCAAGATAGGGCATGAACACATTATTCATTAATTGCATGAATGCAGCAGGTGCATTAGTTAAACCGAACAGCATAACCATAAATTCATAATGTCCGTATCGGCTTCAGAAAGTAGTCTTATGAATGTCTTCATCCTTGACCCTCAGTTGATGATAGCCTGACCTGAGATCGATCTTGGAAAAGTACTCTACGCCAGAAAGTTGGTCAAACAGCTCATCAATACATGGCAGTGGGTATTTGTTCTTGATGGTGAGTTGATTCAACTGTCGGTAGTCAATAAATAATCTGAGGGAACCGTCCTTCTTCTAAACAAATAAGACTATCGCACCCCAAGGGGATGTGCTGGGTCGAATAAAGCCTTTTTCTAGCAGTTCCTGAAGTTGTTTCTTTAGTTCCTTAAGTTCCGTGGGGGACATCCTGTAAGGTGCTATTGACACTGATGCTGCTCCAGGTGTGAGTTCAACGGTGAAGTTAAGGTAAGCCAGGTAACTCGTAAGGGAAAATATCAGGAAATTCCTTAACTACGGGGATTTCTTCTATCTGAGTTTCCTTAGACTCGGTAACTACTACGGAGGCAAGAAAAGCTTCACATCTTTGCGAAATGAGTTTGCAAGCGTGAAGAGAAGAAATAAGAGAGGGATGCTTCTGGTATTTGATGCCAAGAAAGGAAAATCATGGGAGATCTGGTTTTTGAAAGGAAATTATCCTATTGCGACAATTTATAAAGGTGTCGTGGTCTACAAGCCAATCAACTCCTAATATGGCATCGTAGCCTTCCATAGCAAGGCATACGAGATTAGCAGGAAGATTATGCCCTTCTACAGTGACTTCACAATTGGGGAAATAGGTTTTCAATTCCGTTCCCGACCCTAAAGGAGTGACTATGGTTAAATCCGATGGTAAGTGAACAAGTGAAATAGGTAATGTTTTTGCAAAGGAACTAGCAATAAAGGAATGAGTAGTAACAATATCAAATAACACAAAAGCAGGATGGGAATGAATATGAATTTTACCTTCAATGAGCTCCCCTTCATTGGTTGGTTCATCCTCCCATATGGCATTCAATCTAGCTTGCCGCTTTCATCCACCATTGCTCCTTATGGATGATTGCTTTTTCATCAGAGGACAGTCGGGCATGCGGTGCTCCCTGTTAGATCTAGAGGGGGGTGAATGGACCTTATATACAATGATTTGCCAATTTAAAAATTAACTCTGACAGACTTACACAAACTAGACTAGGGTAGCTTGAAGAACCAGATAACACTCACAGATAAAACCTCAAACACTTAATGTGACGACCCGGATCCTGGATATCGGATATACCCGATAGGACTACCGAGTAGGCCCGATGCTGCTTGGAACCCGTGAAGCCTCCCAAGAGCTGTAAAGCTCCGAAGGGAAAAAGGAATGTCGTGTAGTACATTGAAGCCACAGAGATATAATAGTAAGCAATTAAATTTCATTAGATTGGTTTGCTAAAGTAGCAGAAATAAAATTACTTTTTAATTAACAGTTTAAGTTTAACAATTATACCAAAGTCCAGTCCAAAGGAAAGACAAGCAGTACAGTCAATAGAAAAAAATGACGTACACTGAGGTCGGGGGAAGCCCGACGCAGGTACCGTTGGCCACTACGAACTAGCCACACCAGGAACTGCGGAAGAAGAACGATGCCACCCACCTGAAAAGTAGAGGTGAGCCTCGTGTCACTGGCACAGTAGGGGTCACGCGGATCCCCACTGAAAAATAAGGCAGTAACACGGAACAACAAAAACAACAGCAGTAGTAAAGCAGGAAAAGTAGGGAAAACTACTACTAGAAAGCTATAAAAGAAAACCAAAAACGGAAGGAGTAGAGCAGCTAAAAGAAAAGGGAAAAGCCGTACCGAACATGCGCGACCGCCGAACTAGCCTCGGCCCCCTAAACTACTCCAGACAACAATAGGAAGGTGAACTCTGATCTGACAAGGTCGGGAGTTGCCGATCTGTCGGGCCTACAAAGACAAGCAAAAAGCCTAGAAAGGACCTAGACAGACACAGACAGACTCTAAAGCACACACGCTTCGATTGTCATGCACGCTCTCCTAGACACGATCACATACATGACTGGAACATCGTGTACATGACACAACACTGACCTCAGGTAAGACCACGAGAAGGCTAACCCGGAAAGGTCACGACGCACGAGAAACATGAGAGTCACGTGTCATGTGACGGAAGCACCCCCTCACTAGAAGAACAGTCAGCTGCGTCCACTGACGTCTTATGCTGCGCCTACAAGTGTCTCGTCTACGCTGCTGTTGACACCCGTTTTATGACCGATAAGTTGGGTCATCCCCGTGTTCATTCTATATGATGCTCCGAGTTATTCCCTCTTATTGAGCCTTCTTGATCAGTGGGAGGTTTATTTCGTGGGTCTTAATTCCTTGGTTGGGTCTGGTTCCTTGATTCCTTGCATTGAACAAAGTTTAGCAAGCTTTTGTCTCATTTGGATCCTTATTGTCTCTAACGGTCTATACCAGGCGTGTTATATTCCTCTAACGCATCAGTCCTTGGCCATTACATCTTGAAGAGTCCTTGAGTATAAGGCTTCTTTTCAAAGCTTATCCTTTGGCTATCCGTTGACTCTGACAGTCTATCGTGCAGCCGTTATAGTTCTCTGACGCGTTTTCTCTCGACCGTTACATTCTTCAAGAGTCTAGCATTTGAAAACTTCTCCCGTTGATCTTATCTCTTAAAGGATGAGGTTGATTGTGACAGTCTACTCATGGAGCATTACATGCCTGTGACGGTCTGTCGTGCAGCCGTTACATCAAACAGAGAGTCCTGGCAGGTCTGGCCTTTTCTCTGCTACTCCGTGGCCGAGTTAAGAGTTTGATCTTGTGATTTCTCTTCCAAATCTGATCCTTAAAACCTTCTGTTTGTTTCTATGGACTCTTGGGAGTGTTATCTTCAAGAGTTTGCTAAGAATCATCCTCCTTTTTAGCTGGATTATCCTCTGCTCGACCGGAGAGTTTGAGGGCCTATAAATAGAACCCTTGACTTCATGGCCTAAGGAGGAGAAATCTGGTATTTACGTCGAAGTGCTGCCGCATTCTGGAGCCATATCCAACCAAGAAAAGTTGTCTCTCACGTCCATCTGATTCACAGTCAAGGGAGTATTCATTTTCTTTAGTGTTTTAGTTCCATCATTGGCATACTTGTGTCCTTCCTTTTCTCTTTTCATCATAGCATTGTCCCACTCCTTATTTCATGTTCTTCCACGTTCTTCCACTTATTTCATTCACTTAAGCATCCTTCCTATCTTTTAAAATGCCCAGAGGGGTAAAAAAAACACAACTCCCCGGTATTCCCCTTTCCTTTTGAATGACATCAAGTTCATTTGAGTATTGATACTACGTTGTTTGAAAGGCTAATTTGGGGTTGTTTCTTGTGTTCTACGTTCTTTGGCAGGTTTTACAGAGTTCATTATAGGAGGCCCAAGCTTTCTCGCCGGATGGAAGGTTTGGAGTTTGAAGGATTCATAAGCTTGTTCTGCAAACACTCTGACGGTCTTCATCAGACGCGTCAGGTTCCTCTAGCGGTCTGTCGGGCGACCGTCACACTCCCTGTGATGCATAGGCACTGGACCGTTATATCGAGCAGAGTTGCAGTTTCCTATTGGTTTCTCTCTCCCGTGAGCGAGTGCATCATCTTCCTATTCTAAGGTATTAATCAGGTTTTTGGCTTGTTTTTTTACCTTAGTGGCGATCACGTTCTTTTCCTAGTAGTGGGTATTAGCTTTCTCTCTCCCACATCTTATTTCCTTTTGCTTGTTCCACCCACGCGGTGTGCTTTTATTTATTCCCTTTGCTCCACGCTCCGGCGTGTGTTTTTCTTTTCCTTCCTTAATTTAGTTTGATTGAGATAGCATTGCCCATGCTAGAGTTGGTTCTGATTGCCTAGGTTCATGGTTTACATGTTCATAGGTTGATTGAGATCATTGTTATTTTCTCTTCATATTCATCTTCATATCATATTTATCTATTCTTCTTTGCAAACGACAAAAAAACAACAAAAACAAATCAACAGTTTTTTTGGCGATCACGGTGGGACAACTTGTGCCAATCGTGTCTTGATCTCTGTTTAAACCTGCCATCATTTCCTTGTTTGGTTTTCCCCGGATTTCCCTTTTATTTCCTATTGTTTCTGGTTCTCTAGCTCCTCTGACGGTCCTGCGTTCCTGCGTTACACACTTCTGATGGTCTGGTCTTCGACTGTCACATTCTTCTGACCCAGGGGTTATAGACCGTTACACTCCAGATAGGTACGCATCCCGAGGTGCATTTTATTTCCGCAGTTTCTACTGTGATCTTTGTGCTTGGGTGTTATCTGGCCTCCTCCCCAGTTGGTTATATATTCATATCATTGTGTGCATACTTGTTTGTTAGATTCTATGTTAGAATTTGCATGCACTCCGGTGCACATAAGTTCATTCATACTTGCATACATTAGATTACATTTTCCTACCTTGGTGTGCGGACCTCTCGTCTTCATATTCCTTGGGGCCGACTAGAAAATCACACCAGGGACCTCCATAAGTCCCCACGAGCCGTGGATTCCCACACAGACGCCGGGCCGGTTGTACCTTTCCCACCCCGTGTCTAGGATCGCATAAGTGAAGGAGTGAACATCTAGAGTCAAACCAAGCCTTGTATCCATCTCCTATCAGGAACCTATTGTTGAGATCTCATTTTAATCAATTCACTAAAGTTCCAAAGGAGAAATCATAAAAATCTTGCGGCATCATCCTAAGTAACATTTGTTGACTTTGAGTGTTTTCATTTCTTTTTCACTTACATCTTTGCTAGAAATCATCTAAGTTTGGTCACTCATTGTGTGATTGTTTGTGTTGTGTTGTTTGCATCTTGTTAAGGTTGTCCGTTGCATGTGGAGTCACCTCCATCCGTTAGAATCTTCATCGCCCGGGGGCGATTCCCTCTCTTCATCCTACTTCAATCCACTTTTTGAATCCACAATGGCTTCCTTTGATCTTCCTCGTTCCCAGGAGGACTCCCTTCCTCAGGGCCTTCTAGAGGACCCCTCTAGGGTCGTCTCATTCCAGCCCCGGGAGGGGCCCGTTCTCCTGTCATCTTCTATCCCCATAGAGAGCGCTCCGTCCGCTCACCCTATTCCTCCCTCTGCCAATTCCGTGCTCCAGATGATGGCCCAATTAGACCCGGCCCAACTCCAGGCCGTCTATCAAGCCATGCAGGGGTCCAATACCCCGCCTTCCCCCATCATCCTGGGTCAATCTAATCCTTCCGTCGCTCAACCTAGGGCCGAAGGACCTACCATCCAGCCTATTTCCATTGATCTTACTCCGGTCCAATCCAGGGCCCTCCGCTTCTCCAATCTTGAAGTGGGCCAATCTTCTGGGTCGGTCCAGCAATTCTTTGATAAGGGCAACACCCTTGTTCCTCCTTCCTTCCCGTCGGATCATTAAATCTCAGGCCCAATTGTGCCGCAAGTCCTTGTCGGTCCGAACGATTTTATGCGCCCTCAGCAAGGGACAGTCCAGGTCCTGTCCAATATGGGTCATCCTTCGACCCAATATCCTTCCTATGGGCCGCCTCCTCCATCTGCTTACCCTTCTGTTCCCCAAAATTCATCTTTCACTATCCCTGCTCCCTCTAGAGAGCAGGAGTTGCTTGATAAGTGGGCCGCCATGCAGCAGCAACTTGACTTCCTTTAGAAGCAGGTTGGCCCTCAGTCATTGGCGGATGTTCCAGTCCCTTGCTTTCGAACATCTGGTTCCCTCCGCAATCCGAGCTCCCCAATTATCGCAAGTATGATGGGAACGGCAACCCCTTTATTCATGTGAGGGACTTTCTATATGAATCGGCCCAATTTCAGTATGATGATCGCCTTATGGCGTATTTGTTCCGCCGATCATTGGATGATGTTGCGCTGGAATGGTTCTACTCTCTGCCGTTAGAGGACGCCGAAAGCTTCAAGGTAGTGAAAGAAAAGTTCATCCAGCGGTTCCAAGACAGAGTCGGCCCAGAATATTCATTCACGGATTTGGTGGCCGAAAAGATGAAGACAGATGAGGAGTTTACAACTTACGCTGATAGATGGAGGCAGATGGCCGCCAGGGTGCCAGGCCATATTCCAGAGGAAGAGAAGGTCAAGTTGCTCATCTCCAACACCACTCCGACCTTCCGAAACATTCTGGCCATGAATGATATAGCCAACATGCACCAACTCTATAGCCGGGTGCGGTTCATTCAGACACAGTTCAAGGACTCCCCCATCCACTCGCTCTTTGAGAACCAAAAACCAAAATACCATAAGAAACCTCAAGGGCCTGTCACCGAGGGGGTTCAGACCAATGAGCAAGTTCAAGCCGTTACCTTTCCCTTCCAAGCCGCACCCTTTCGCTTTCCACAAAACCCCCGCACTCCTCAAAACCCCGCGCCATAAAACTTTCAACCCAATCCACAAAACTTTCAAAACCCTCCGCCTTCCTTCACTACTCCACAAAACACCTTTGCCACTCCACAACAACCTCCACAGCCTTCGCAATACCATAATGTCCCTCCACCCAAAGGCTACAACAACAACAACAAGCGCCCGGCTCCTAAAAGAGCACAGTACCCACCCCTGCCAGAAACCCTCACAAATATCTTCTCAGCTCTCATATCAGTTAATGCTATACAACTCCCTCTGGAACGGCCCAACTTGAACCCGGCCGTTGATCAGACAAAGTACTGTATGTTCCACATGCAGCCAGGACATACTATTGAAGGGTGTTTTCAGTTCAGGGATTTGGTCTATGACCTCCATGAAGGACAAAGGATTGATTGGGTCGAAATGCATAGGGCCATCACAGAAATCAAAGAGAAAATAAGGCAGCCGCCGAGGTAGCAAGTGCAGCAACAACAGGCACCGCAGCGCAGCAGCAGCCACAACAGCAACAGCAGCCGGTTCACGACTTGGGGATCCATCAGAACCCAATGCCGAACCATCTTCCCGCTCCGCATCCTCAGCCACCGGCACCAGCCCAGGTCAATGTAGTTCAACCCCCGGCCCCTGATGCCATGTGGTCCTTTGACGATGACAGCTCTACGCCGCAAGTTATGGCCCTTCACCACAACTTCCGCATTCCTTCCACTCCTAACATCCTTACGCCCACATACCAAAACCCTCCTCTGCCTGCTACACCATTTATCCTTCCTACTCTACCCCCCGCCTCTCACACATTACTCACCCCCGCTACCACCACACCTCCATCTAACCCTCCACTCATTGCACCTCCGCCTACCTTTATATCCCCACTTCCGCTCACACCCGCTACCACCAACCCCTCACCTATCATCCTTTCCACCACGCCCTCTTCCGCGCCAGTCATCCACCCCATCGGGCCTATTAAGTCACTTATCTTGAGCCCATCCGAGGCCGTGGCAGCCTATAACTTCGCCCTGCGGAGCGAGCGCATGTTTCACCGCAACCTTCCTTCCACCTTCAATCCCCAGTCTTCCCGACCGACTGCTGAGCAGGAAGAAACCAAGCCATTGCCGGGTACCCAATATGATCTGCTGCATCACCTTGATAGGGTGCCTGCCAAGATATCTGTGCTGGAGCTTATTAAGAGATCTACCCTTCACTAGGATGCTCTCAGAGATTTTCTTCAGAAGGTGATGGTTAGTGAAGATATGGCAGTTGATAACTTACCTACTGCACTGGCCACAATCTCTAAGGGGCCAGCTATTACCTTCTCTGAAACTGAGCTAGCACCAACGGAAGCTCGGCAAATGCCGCTTTGCATCACTATTATTCTGAACAAAGTCAGTATTGAGGTGGCACTAGTTGATACATGGGCATTTATCAATGTATGTCCACTCAGCACCCTCAGGGCCTACAATATATCAGAAGAACTGCTACACCCAACCCCCTCTACTATAGCTGCTTATGACAATTCTCGGAGGGCGTGTCACAGGGTTGTCACCGTTCAAGCTAAGCTTGGGCCTCTTACCATGCCCATTGAGTTCTATGTGCTGGACATCGACCCCATGTTTAAAGCTATCTTGGGTCGTCCGTGGATCGATACTCTCAGTGCCGTGCCATCCACCACGCATCAATGTTTTAAATTCCCTTTTCAAGGGAGGGTGGTCAAGGTCAAAAGCTTATCCACGATCCAGTCTATAAAAGCCATTTCAGAGAAGATTTTGCCTACATTGTGGCCCAACAGTCGGCCTGTTATTTCTATGCTAGATCTGGATTTCCCTTGGGCTTATGCACCACGCAAGCCCGTCACTACACCTGTTAGTATCACAGTGAAACCCCAGATCCAAGATTCCAAGGGTTGGGATATCATATTGAAGCTAGGTTATCAACCGGGGAGAGGCCTCGGTGCACAGTTACAGGGGCGTACTAAGCCAGTGCCCAAAGGGAGGAAAATGAGCCGAAGAGGTCTCGGTTATCGAGAGTCCACCCTCTCAATGATGGGAGACTCAGGGCCACTTACCTGGGACTATCGTCAACACTTTGTTAAAGGTCCTCTTCAGCCAGGTACCCTAAATTCACAATCAGCACAGTCAGAAAAGAAAGATGCAGCTTGCACGATTGCCGATCCGCCTCTGCTACCAAAAGGACCTGTTGATGATATGATAGATTTCAGTCAATCACTTGCTAGAATGTTCAGCAAACCAGATGGCCATGGTCAAAAGAAGAATCAAGAAACCCGGCTTGTTCAGTGTAGGCCGAAGAAACCAATTACTTATCTACAAGAAAAGGGGAGCTCACCCGTCATCACTTCTTAGTCTCCCTCCCGCCTCTCATCTCTCTTTCAACAGTCAGAGTCCATACCCCATTCACCCCCGATTATGGTCGATCCGTATTTTACGGAAAGATCACCCGAAATCCTGTTTGTTCCATATGCATGTGGGCGTTGCCCACCCATTGATCTGTCAACTCTATTCACTCCTCCTCCCCCCAATGCCCAACTCCACGAGATGTGGTTTAGATCCTCCGATCCTTTTTTCGATTGCATATTCCCTGAGTTGTTCCCCATGCAACTTCCTCCTCCTCCATCCTGCTGTGTGGTCTCCACTGATCTCCAAAAAAAAAACATCAAATTTGAAACGGAGATTTTGGTGGAAGATTATGCTACCTTGTCTCCATCCGCCTCCCAGGGGCACGAGTCCCCTACTTCTTCCTTTCCACTAGATTTCCTTTCTCCTAGGTTAGGCATAGGGTCCGTCGAGTCTAGAGAAGTAGGGTCGATTAGAACTAGAGAAGTAGGATCCTCTTCTAGGTCGTCCAATCCTTCCAAGCTTGAGCCGCGCCCGCTTGCGCGTCATTCCAAATCTATTCCTGATAGGTTCTTGCAGGATCTAGCTCAGCGATGTCATGCTCTTTTGAAGTGTCCAAAGTTTGTTGCTACAGCAATCATGATTGAAGATGAAGAGGAAAAAGAAGGGGTGTGGAGCGATGATGAACTCGGTGTCTATGAAGTCCTGGATGAAAAAGACCCGATTGATGATATATATGCGCAAGGATTAAAGAGATTCGACGAGCCATCGTCGACAGTGGATGAACCTACGAAGGAAATAAACTTGGGAACTGAAGAAGACCCTAGGCCCATCATTATTGCCGCTAATCTCCCTACGCAAGTGGAAGAAGATCTGGTCAAGGTTCTAAGGGAGTATAGTGATTCTTTCGGCTGGTCTTATGAGGACATGCCGGGTCTTGACCCCTCTTTAGTGGAACACTGACTCGTACTTAAACCAGGGGCAACACCCGTAAAATAGAGATCGAGAAGATTTCACCCCCACATGGCCTTAAGGATCACAGAAGAATTTGATAAGTTATACAAGGCCAGGTTCATTAGAGTTGTTCTATATCCCCAGTGGGTGGCGAACATAGTCCCTATTATCAAGAAGGATGGAAAGGTGCGTATTTGCATCGATTTCAGGGATCTTAATAAAGCATGTCCCAAAGATGATTTCCCGCTGCCTCACATAGACGTCCTGGTCGATAGCACCGCTGGGTACGAATCTTTATCATTTATGGACGGTTACTCAGGTTATAATCAGATCCGTCTCGCTCCTGAAGATCAAGAGAAAACTTCCTTCACCACGCCCTGGGGCACGTACTGCTATGTGGTTATGCCGTTCGGTCTGAAGAACGCAGGTGCCACCTATCAGAGGGCAATGATGGCCATTTTCCATGACATGATGCACATCTACATGGAAGCCTACGTGGATGACATCTTGGTGAAATCAAGAACCAAAGAAGAACACCCCTCTATCCTGGCTAAGGTGCTGCAAAGAGCTAGGGAGTACAAGCTCAAGATGAATCCAAAGAAGTGTGTTTTCGGCGTCTCTTCAAGGAAGTTGCTAGGCTTTTATTGACACCTAAAATATACCAGAAGAGACCGAAGCAGATTCATAGCTGTGAAGACCAGTTGAGGGTACGGCTCCTATACCATCCCTGGAAGTTCTGAGAATCAGAATAGAAGAGACCCACTATTCCTAACACTTTGTTCGGCTAAAGCCATCCCTGGCTAGGCCGTTGTCCAGTACGGCTATCATTTAGATAGTCAGGCTGATAAAACCATACCAACATTCAAGCAATCATCTGTCTGCTAAGAAGGGGTGCTCAGATAATTCTGATTCTCCGAAGGTGGGATGCACAGTGCCTCACACGTGTTTGTGAACGCTAGGTGTTAAACAAGCCCATAAAAGATAAATACTATGCCAAGAAGCCCACTGTCTAAAGGAGCCCATTAGGTGGATCCTACGCCGGATGACAGAAAATGGGCCAAGCCCAATATGAACTGAGGCGCGTCGAGGGTTGCCCACGTCGGGAAGATGGATTCTGGCGCGCCGGGAAGCTCAGGCCGATAGAATGAGGGTCATCCCTCTATAAGAAGGAGCCCTTCGAAAAGAAGAAAAAAGGGGGCAAAGGGAAAAGAAGAAGAAGATAAAAAAAAAGGGAAGAAGGAGATAGAAGAGTTAGCCACTGAAAGAAAGGGGGAGCTCGAGAGCCCTTCATAGAAGCTGAAGAAAGGAGAGAAGCAGAGGCTCGAAGAAAGAAGTCAGGTGGGGTGTGCCGTTCGACGTCCTGAGTGGCTGTAGCTCCTCTCCCCCCTTTCTGCTATGTCTGAATATTGTTCTCTCTTCTAGCTTGTATCTCTGCTTTCGAGCATCTTTACTCCCGTAGCACTGAGTGCCAATGTAACCCTGTTCTCAGGGATAGAGTCGGTGTATGCTTTTGGGTTGGTTTATTTTTTCCTCCCGAGTTGAGTTCGTGTACGCCGTTTTAGATGAGATAGTTAATGAAAGATGGGCTGAGTTATGCCCTTTCCTTGTTCTTTTATATTTGCCTTTGCATTCAAAGTTCATTACACGTTGTGGATACTGATGACTATACATCTGCATATGCTCTACCGTTTTGGTTTTCTAAGTATGTTTAAGGTTCTTCTACAGTATGCTCTTCAGCCTCATACTCACAACGAGAGCCTGAGACAGTCTATCTCATGGCTTCTCGTCTGCGAAGCGAGGAAGGATGGATTCAAATCGTGAGTTTTTGTACGTGATTCTGCTCCTAGTGAGGCCCCAGAAGGAAGGTCGTCTCCACCCTGGATCATCCTCTTTACGATCATCCAAAATGGTCTTCAAATTGTTGAATAAACCCTTTTTATTTAAATGCCCTCAAACCCCTCTAAAACCTCACTTCAGGAAGCCTCCCGGCGTGAGCACCTCTCGGCGCAAGTCTTGCGCCGAGGGCTTGCCGCGCCGGCTGGGTTTCTTTGTCGCGCCGAAGCCCAACTCCTTCTTCGCGCCGATACCTTTACACCTTCTGGCCACGTCCATGCATTTGTGCCGACGCCATCAGGCCATGCCAACCTTGCTCATCATACCCTGTCCTATGGAGACCCACTACCTTTCCCTCGATCCTCATGGGAGCCATATTAAAGGGGTTCATTCCCCTACATTCTATAACCCTATTAAGTCGTGGAGCTCTGCCACTGCATGTCCTCCATTGACTGTACAGGGGATATCACAATAGGGGGATAAAGCCCCATATGATTTAGATCCCCTAGATCTCGGGCTACGCCTGGCTCTTATTTTGGTTTCCACTCCGACAGTTCGTGAGTGGATGACCTATAATACCCTTTTGGCATACTCCCAAAATAAGGGGAAGTGCTGTCAAAATTCGTTCAGAAGGTTACTCGGTCACATAGTCCGATGTTTTCATCGAAATTATGCATTTAGCCCCCAACTGTGTGGCAAAGGGCTGAGCTATACCATCTCATGACACCTTGGTCCCCACAGGGGGATATACGTTATAGTTACACAGTCTCCTCGCACCCCTGGTGAATGAATCCACCCTCATCTTCTATCTCACCCAATTATTGCCATGAGATCCCCACTGAATATAGAGGATCCCCTTGAACTCATCAGAACCCCTCATAACATCTAAAGAAAACCAACAAAACTGCCACCGGCGCCACTTCCTCCCGGCACCACTGCCTCCCGGCGCCATCTCCTCCCGGCGCCACCCCCTCCCGACGCCAAACTCGTGTCGGGTGAAGGGCGCGCCGGGAACCTTGCCGCGCCGTCTGCCATGCCGTGCCGTTTGCCTTTCTTTCCAGCCACGCCGGTTGCCCGCCGTGCCTATAGCACTTTAGCCTCCCGTCGGGCCGAGATCCCCCTCGTTTCGTCTTATTAATAGCTGCCATCCAAACCTGATGTCTCAACAATTCCATTAAACCCAAATCCAGTCCAAACTCAAATGTCCCATTCCTGTCAACCTCCGTGCCAACCTCCGTCGCCTTACGAGGGAATCATGGTTCTTCACCAAGGTCCACGGGAGATACATTAATGGGGGTTTTTACCCCTACATTATACCGAATACGATGTTTCTTCTGTCACCCCACTGACCCTCGAAGTTCTGCCACTGCACGTCCTCCAATGGTCCTTTGAGGGGAACATCAATAAACACCATGGTAGGGGACACTGTCCCGTCACATTCAAATCCTTTTGGATCCAGGGCCACGCCCGACTCTCTTTTGGCTTTCATCCCGACATTTCGTGGGTGGATGACCTATATCTCCCTTTGGCATAGCCCAAGACAAGGGGACATGCTACCGGATTTGCGTTGTAACATCATTATCACGTCCCGTATAGTACATTTTCCATACATGTTTCGCATCCCGCCAGCGGAATCGGCATGATAGTCTTATCTCTTTTCGCCCCCCGAGGCATCCTTTCTTGGCAACTAATCAAGGGTTGTCCTTCCCCGGAAGGACGTAATTAACGTCATAGCCTTTATGCTATGACGGACTTTCGGTCCCGACATGAATATCACAATCGACTGACTGTGTCAGATCGAGCACACAATAAATCGTCACCCTGGTGACTAGCACGCCTAATAAACCCAGTAAAATAAACCCAAACAAAAAACATCCCCACAGCTTTATAGTTAGCAAACAGGGGATCTAGATTGATCCTAATAAAGCAAAGGCCGTCATGGACACGCCTCCGCTGAAGAACATTACGAAACTTCAAGGGTTGATTGGTAGATTGCAATTCATCAGAAGATTCATATCCCAACATTCTCAGAGGTGCCGCCCGTTTTATGAATTGCTCAAGGCGGGGGTCAAATTTGAATGGAATCAAGATTGTCAGAAGGCCTATGAGGACTTAAAGGAATATCTGTCCAATCCTCCGGTTTTACAACCTCCTATCCCTGGGAAACCCCTAATCCTATATATCTCGGTCATTGAGGACTCCCTAGGGGCGATCTTAGCACAAGTAGATGATGAAGGAAAAGAGCGGGCTGCTTATTACCTCTCTTGGTTGTTTAACCCAGCTGAGGCCAAATACACCGCTATGGAAAAGACTTGTTCCGCCTTAGTGTGGGTAGCTCAGAAGCTTAAACACTATTTTCTTGCCCACCCAGTTAGGTTGATCTCTAGAATGGACCCGATTCGCTATCTGTTAGAAAAGCATATCCTTTCTAGTAGGTTAGCTCGCTGGCAGAGCTTCCTCTCCCAATTCGATATCACATTTGTCGTTCAGAAGGCGGTCAAAGGATACGCCATCGCTGAGCATCTTGCCCATCTCCCCATTCCTCACACTGATTCTATTCAGGATGATTTTCCTTATGAGCATCTCTCTGCCATCTCTCATCATCCCTTTTGGTCTCTGCACTTTGATGGTGCACTCAATTCTCAAGGCCGAGAGATCGGCGCTGTTCTGCTCACCCCAGAAGGAGTAACGATCCCTTTTGCTTATCAACTTCGATTTCCTACTACCAACAATATCGCTGAGTATGAGGCTCTCTTAGCTGGATGGAAGCACGCCTACCTCCTAGGCGCGCGTAACTTGAATATCATAGAAGATTCTCAGCTCGTCCTGCGGCAAGTTCTGTCCACTTACCGCACTCGTAACCCTAAGCTCAAGCCTTATCAAGATTTGGTCAAGCTCCTAGCTAGGCAATTCCGTAAGCTGATCTACATCCATACTCCTAGGTGTCAGAACATTCTAGCCGATGCTTTAGCTTCGCTTGCTTCCTCTCTATCTTTCCCTCTCAATCGGAATACTGAGACTATCGTCGTTCAGAGATTGGACGCACCCTCTCTTCAGGATCCTTGGTATATCAACCTTAGGAAAGCTGTAGAGGCGTGGGCTGAGAAGGAAGAGCTTAAGGAAGTATCTTTGATGGAGTTAGAGGAAATCTTGGAGGAAGAAGAATTGCCCTGGTATCATGAGATCGAGTTGTTTTGCAAAGATGGATCGTTCCCGGAAGGGGCAAATGATGAGCAGCGCAAGTCAATAAGGAGGATCGCCTCAAGGTATACCCTTGTCGCAGGAGAACTATACAGGCGCGCTACTAATGGAATGCTCATGAGATGCTTAGATGACGATGAAGCTTGGAAGGTGGCCGAAGCAGCACATTCTAGTGAGTATGGAGGTCATGTTAATGGCCAGGCTCTAGCGAAGAAAATCCTTAGGCAGGGCTACCATTGGCCCACTCTGGAGGAAGATTGCTCCCTCTACGTCCGGAGATGTCTTAAATGCCAACTCCACACCGATAAAATCCATGCTCCAACTTCATCTCTTCATCCTCTCTCCGCTCCTTGGCCATTCTCTATGTGGGCTTTCGATGTTGTCGGCCCGCTCGGTGATCCTAATTCTCAGATCAAGCAGAAATCCTTCATCCTTACCGCCACTGAGTACCTCACCAAATGGGCCGAAGTAGAGGCATACGCAGAGATTAAAGCTTCAATGGTGTGCTGCTTCATCATGAAGAATATCATCTCACGGTTCGGAGTGCCAAGCAACATCGTCACCGACAACGGACCCCAGTTCGTCTCTCAAGAGATCAAGGACCTATGTAAGAAGTTCAATAATGCATTGCATCATTCATCTCCATATTATCCTCAAGGCAATGGTCAAGCTGAAGCCACTAATAAAACCCTTCTCAAGATTATAAAGAAAACCTGCGAATCTCACAAATTTTCTGATTGGCCAGAAAGATTAGTGGAAGCTCTATGGGCTTACCGCACCTCCGCCCGCACTCCCACGGGGCAAACTCCCTATGCTCTCACCTACGGGATGGAGGCGGTGCTCCCATATGAGATCTCGATCCCTTCCCTTAGAGTGCAACTCGATAAGGAACTTAATCTCGATGAACGTCGAAAGGCGTTGCTCGTTCAGTTGGAACTCTTAGATGAGAAGAGGATGAACGCGGCCGATCACGTATCCGTTTATCAAAAGAGAGTTTCGCGTTATTTTCAAAATAAGGTAATTGAACGCAAATTTCAAAAAGGTGATATGGTTTTGAAACGCAAATTCATTCGGTCTGCAGGTCCTTGGTCTAAATTGCAACATAACTGGGAAGGGCCGTTCATTGTAAAAGAAGCTTATCCAGGAAATGCTTACCGCTTAGTGAACACCGAAGGTGAGGAGCTCTCTCACGCTTGGAATGGGTTGTATCTTAAACGATTCTTTCCTTAAAGTCTAATCAGTGCCACCCCGACAGCGAGGTGTCTTTCCTTTCGCCATGAAATAGGTCCCGAGTACGGCAATCACACACTACACGACATCCCTGGTCAGGTTTCCCGCTTTGTAGACATCGTTTCTCCTTGGTCATGCTTTGGGGGAAAGTCAAAGTCCCTGTCTGTTTCTTTCTTCGGCTGAATCTAGGGGCAAGAGATGAATAAGGAGGCGATGATCGATCTAGACACCCTGACGAGAGGAGGTCTCAAATAGGGGCAGTCCGTTATGACTCGACGCCACAAGAAAGAAAAGAAAAGTAAAAAGCAAAGGAGCAATCTTTATGACAAGAAACAAAAGTTTATTTCCAAAGTCTTCCTACCAATATTCCAAGGCTTCAAAGGAAAAGAAAGAAACATAACTAGGCATGACAAGAGTGGCAGTACAGTTTCCCCGCTGGACGAATGAGCCCAGTCGTATGCGTGCCTAGAGTGGACCAAGGTTCGATGACGGACACAAAGCCCCGGCGCAATAGACCAAATCTCTAATGGGTTGTCTGGAGAGGAACTCAAGTCCTAAAAGTTTCTATATTTGGCCTAAGCTTATCCCCGTATTCTGTTTTCCTTTTTAGGACCAAGACAAATACCCTGGGTATGGGCTTGGTAGAAGCACCGTCACGTAAGTAAGGTCTTGGCCAGGGATTGTCACCTCTATTGCACGCCAACCTCGGGAACTCTTAATAATTGTCAGGGGAAGCACTGGTTTCCAAAAATCTAAAAAAAAATCAAATATTTCCAAAAATCCAAAGAAAAATCAAATATTTCCAAATTCCAAAAAAATCAAATATTTCCAAAAATCCAAAGAAAAATCAAATATTTGCAAATTCCAAAAAAATCAAATACTTCCAAAACCCAAAGAAAATCAAATATTTCCAAAATTCTAAAGAAAATCAAATATTTCGAAAATCCAAAAAAAAATCATATATTTCTAAAATTCCAAAAAGGTCAAATATTTTCCAAAAATCTAAAAACTAGATATCCCAAAAATCCAAAAAAAACATCAAAATGTTGTCCTTTTCAAAATCCAAAATCCAAAAATACCATCATATGCATCGCATGCATTGCATTATTTCGATTGTATTTTCCCGCCTATTTAATAAGGCTCCACCCCTTGACCAAATATCAAGAAATGGTCATTTTTTAACTTGCTTCAAGGCAAGGGGTTGAGTCTAAGAACAGATCTAACTTGTTTCGGGTCTAAGTGTGTGCAGAACGCAGGTTCAAGCCCGGGTTGGAATTTCGCAAATTTGCAGGTTCAGGTCTGTAACGTGCCAGAATCAGGCCGTCACAGTCAGGTAACGGTCCATCATTTGACCGTCACATTGCTCAGCAGGTATTCTCTCGGCAGGCCTTCCCTGACGGTCTGGGCTATGACCGTCACATCCATTTAACGGTCTATCATTAGACCATTACACCCTCCAGAGGACCAAACTCTCAGTTCATTCCCCTGACGGCCTGTCATAAGACCGTCACGTCCTTATAACGGCCCTATGCAGGACCGTTACACTCTCCCGAGGCTCTATTTTCAGATCATTCTAGCCAAGTCAAGAATCAAGGACTCATGCTCATTCAATTAAGGCATTCCCATCTCATTCAAATGAACTTAATGCAACATAACTTTGATAAATTTTCCAATCCCAACTGTCAATTACATCATCATTCATAAACAAGGTTCAGGCTACATTCAACTTCCTATCCGCAAGAGGGCGGATCTTCCTTAAGTCCTTCACATAGCCACGGCGTGCTTTGTCGTTTTCTTACACTTCTTCTTTCCACGGGCGCACTTTGCTGATCTCCCACATGGTCAGAGCGTTCCGGACTGCCCTTTCATCCTCCTCGGTCCCCATCTTCCTAGATAGAAGGGGAGGGTAGTGTGATAGTGCAGGAACCATGGTCCGGGGTAGTCCGATCTAAAGGTGGCATCGGTGAGGGTTGTAGATCGCCAGGGTGTTATTCCCCACTAGCTGAAGGTCAAGGCCTGGGCACCGCGGTATTCTCAGCAGAGTGCTCAGAAGGATTCTTGGTCGCATTGTGAATTTGTCTGTTGGCAAGGTGTTGAAGAAGAGGCACCATTCATCCCACATTTTCTTGTCCGCTGTCCGACATTCCACCTGTGAAGGAAATCCAAATGCACCTCTGATAAAGAACAAAGGGTGGCTCCCGAAGATCCGACTAGCTGAAGTTATGTCCTCCTTGGGTTGGAATTTGATTCTCACTCCCATCCAGCACTCGAGGAGTATCATGGATCCGAATAAAGGTCCTCCTAGGCAAGCCGAACTAAGTCCTTCGTAGAGGTATAAGAGGATCGCTTGAGATATGGAAAAACCCTGCCACAACCCGCTGATGATGCTAAGGTTTTGGATATCTAAGAGATGGTTGGTAGTGGTGAAAAGGAAAACTCCGCATAAGCAAACCGACACCGCCTTGGCTATTGCTTCATGTCTCTCCCACTTATTTTTGCAATGAGAGATTATCCACTGTGCCATAGGTATCAAGTGAACATGGTGTGGGCTAATCATGGTCCTCAGGTCCTTTGGATTGTGTATGAAATCGCTCAAGATCAAGGACGGGTCAATTGGTTCAACCATATAGCACACTAGATCTTCATCCCCCGCCTTAGTCTTAGGAAGGGCTAGGTAGGTCTCTACCTCCTCTAATAGGAATGTAGCTTCAAAGGAAGGGAAGATGAAAGTATGTGTTTGAGGATGCCACAATTCTATGAGGGCTGAAATGCTTGGCCAATCTAAAGACAATTTCTAAAATTTTTTGCCTAAAACCAATAGAGGTTGGAGGTGCCATGCCCTAAGGATTGCTAAAACTTTTAAAGGGAGTTCTTTGATCATGGGAGCCACCCACTTCAAGTTGGAGTAACATCTTGGACTAGGAAGAGGCTAGAAAGAAGGAAGAAGAGGGAGAGGAAGAGATCATGAGAAGTTGAAGTGCAGAAATTAATGAACTTTGAATCAATAGAACTCACCACTCTTTGAGCACTTGAGCTCAGATGCTTGGGGATTGATGTCAGCCTTTGCAACTCCCCATGTTCCTTCCTCGCCGCTTTAGGTCCGGTGTAGACCTTCTCCTCCATGACCATCACTTCAAAGCATCTTTTCATGGTGTTTCCTACTCTTGAGGGAGGTTCTTCAGTCCTTGTAGCAGTGAATTCAGAAAGCTACGATTTTTGGCAGAGTTCCCAGGTTTTAAAGGCTTGATTTTGGCTCTAAAATGATAAGATTTGGGTTAGAAGGCCTTATCTCAAGTCTAAGAGAGTTCTAGTGGGGGTTTAGATGGTTAACCTTCGGGTTTGGACTCTCACGGCATAATCCGTCTCGGAGTACACCTCGTTCTCTGGCGGTCTATCGTAAGGCCGTCACTTGGCTCTGATGCTCCAATTCTGGGCCGTCACATTACCTGTAGGTTTCTTTTAGCCCAATCTCGTTCTGTCAAGCCTAACGGTTTAATAGTAGACCGTCACAGGATGGTGGCGCATGATTCCTGAGCCGTCACATTTTCTGCCGTGCAGTTCTGATCCTTCATGGTTTAATCATTCCTGATGGTCTGGGTCAAGACCGTTACTTCACTCTGACGTTCCCCACATGGACCGTCACATTTTCTGCAAGCTACTTTAATATAGCATTGTTCTGCCATCTTTAACGGTCTATCAATCGACCGTTACATCATTCTGATGCTCCATCGATGGACCGTCACATTTTCTGCTGATCAGTTTGTAGTCTGGCCTCTGTCATCTCTGACGGACTTCAGTTGGTGCGTTACAGCATTCTGACGCGTCTTCTCTAGACCGTCACATTGTCTGCTGCTGGATTTGTGCTATTCCTTTCTGCCTGTGGTCCTTCATTTACACATATCCCATTCCATTTACATAATTTCAGTCATCCCATTCACGCCATTTCACACATTTCCACATGCAATTCCATTTCATTCCATCGTACATTTACATCTCATTCGCGCAATTCATTCAATCCATTCCATTCATCTGCATTCCATTCACACTTATAATCATTCACATAAAACAACACAAAAACATAAAAAAGAACTCTTCACTCCATTTCATTCATTCTCATTCCCTTTTTTATATATAAGTCATGTACAAGTGTAATAAAAGAAGAGAAATACAAGCTCATTCGGCCAATTTTTTCCCAGGCCGCCATTGTCATCACCATCCTCGGGTCTCCTCACTGGTGGCGCTATGGAGGCACTCTCCTCCTGCTGTCCCCTCTCTGCCCTCTCGTTCCTCTGCTGGCCGGAGGAGCTGACGAGGAAGTCAGCCACTGATCCGGTATGGGCAGCGCTCCTCGGTGCTCCACTCTGAGAGGCGCTCCGCTCTTGTCCTCGGCCTATCATCCGGACGGTCCTCTCCAGGGTCCACAGCTCAATCTTCATATCGTAGGCCTGCCGCCGAGCCTCACGTGCTTCGGTCCGATAACGTTCCAAGTCGGCCGTCTTGGTCCGGAGTCTCTCCACCTCGGCCCGTGCCTGAGCCAGCTCGGTCCGAAGTCTCTCTGTCTCCGCTCAGGCACGTTCCGCCTCGGCCACCGCTGCGGCTAGCTCTCTCGCCTGTAGTTTGCATCTCATCATGATTAGTGAAATAAGCATTTAATTTTGCATAAGCATAAGCATTTAAGTCAAAGCATTTAGTTTCTTACTCACTCTGCCAGGGTGGCCTCCGCCTCCTCGGCCCGAGCGACCGCTCGAGCAAACTCAGCGTCCCGCTCAGCTCTGTCCCTGGCAGGCTGTGATGACGATGACGGGGCATCGGGTCCGGCTCTTTGGGCTCCCTCAGCCCGCTACATTTAGAAGTTAAAGTTAGTCAGTCACATTTGCATCATAAGCATAATCATTTAAGTCTCAGGTTTTGAATCTTACCAGAAGCTCCAGGGAGGTCCGATACTTGTCCCGCTGCTGGATGGTCGCGTGGAGTAGCCCTTCAAGCTCGACTATCCGTCCCTCAGGGTCTAGCTACATTTAGAGAGCATGGGTCAATGCATATAGAATTGTTACATTTAGAATAAACACAGTTCAAGTTTAGAGTTTCATACCGGTCGTCGGGTGCCTCGGTACACATGGTCTCCATACCGCCGGGCGAAGGCTTTCAAATACGCCTCATCGCTATCGGCCCGCTCCTTCACTGCTCGACCTCTCCTGTTCCAGTCGTGGACGTATTTTGCCTTACAGGCACACCAATCCACATCACCACTGATGCCCTTTGATGACTTGCCCGGGCGCTCGTCGCTTCGGCGCGGGAATGTCACCTCAGGCTGGTGTAGTCCACGGGTCCGCAAGATCAGGCGGTAGTGCAAGGACTCGATGACGTTGATGCAATGCAACCATATGTCTCGCCCGCGGTATGATAGGGATGCCTGGACCCCTGGTTGTCCCTCGTAGCTCTCGTCCCGGTACGGGGTCCATCTCACCTGAAAATCATGTTAGTTCATTTGTCAGCATATAAAAACATTCATAAGTATATAGAACATTCAGAAGCATTTAGAAGCATTCAAAGTATTTAGAGTTCTGGGCTTACCGCCGTATACGATAAGGAGTCCAGGTCGTCTTGCATCACCCGGGTCAATCTGGTGATCGACCCTGGGTCCCTCGCGACAACCCATCGCCTCGCGATCGGGATCCGACCGGGATGTAGCTGCGTGCCTCGCCCAATCCCAGGGAGGTACACGAAGCTCCAGATTTGCATTTAGGAGTCATGTCAATCAAGTGCATTGCATAATCAATTGCATAATCATATAGGAAGCATTTAAGTCAGGTATACCTGTAGGAAGGGCGAGAAGCCGCTCAGCATCGTCTGTCGCTCCGTCGTGCTGAGCGACTCGAACAGGAAGGCCAGGACCGCTGCTCCCCATGCATACTTTCCTACTCTACCCAAATCCTCGAGCAATGGTAGTAATCTACAACTAATCACGTCCGCTCGAGTCGCGAACATCAGCTTCCCGAATAGCAGCATGAGGAACCGCCTCAGCACGCGATCTCCCTCTGGTCCCGCCTCCGCCACCACATGTGGGCGGTGTGCTCTATCACTCGCCCGAGATGCTCCTCGAGTAGCTCTCCCACTGCAATAGCAGCTCCCCTCAATCATAGACTGTCATGTAGTCTCGATCTCGAAAGCTGAGACGAGGTGTGGCCCGGTCTGATCAAGTCCAAGCCCAGCAGCTCCTGGGCTAGCTCCCTGTAGTTCCCGTAAGTCCACCCGGTCACCGCTGCTCCGTGGACTCTCAATCCAGAAATCCTCGCCATGTCTTCCAGCGTGGGGATCATGTGGCCCCATGGGAAGATGAAAGCTCTGCTCACTGGGTCCCATCGCTCATGCAGCGCGTAGAGCAACGGTGTGTCCATCCTAATCACCTCGATGCTCAGCACCTCGGTGAACCCCATTGCTGCGAGCCTCTCTCTTTGATAATCGGGCAACGCCTGGTAGACTGCCCGGATCTGCAACCATGAAATTCTTGTTCGTCTCTTCCCCTGCATGCATTTAGATCATAAATTAGTCAATTGCATCATAAAATCATTGCATGACATTCATATAATGAAAACAAACAAAAAAATTGAATAATTGAAAACCCTAAAAATAGCTCTGGTCTCTGGTGACTGTGACGGCCCTGGAGTGGTGCGTCACAGAGCTCTAACGCACCAGGGGTGGTGCGTCAGAGTTGTGACGGTCACTGGTAGGACCGTCACATCCCCTGAAAAGGGGTGGTCTTCATTTTCATTCCTTGGCTTTTCCACTTTGACCAAATGGCCTACAATTGATCCTAATGGGTTCATAGACTCATTTTCTACCCCCCATTCATGCATGCATGGACTTAAAAATTCATAAAAATTAAAAATGGAAATTAGGGCGAACGGGCCTACCTTATGGTCTTGGCCCCGTTTCCTTTTCTTCTCCGTTGCCACGACTTCTCCTTCGTCCAGGGGAGCTTCCCCTTGTTCTGGTTCAGCCGTTGGAGGCTCTTCCTCCACCGTGGATGCCCTCGCCACCGTTTCTCCTTCCTCGGTCGGCGGGATCACCTCGCGCTCTATCCGACAGTGGAGGCGGCATATAGCCTTTCTTTTCATCCCTTTCTCCCTTCCCAGTGGCCTGGGAGCCTCGTCGCCGGCCATCTCCGTTGGGTCGTCGCAGGTGGACGCCCCGGTGGTTTTGGGGTTTTTGGGTGTTAGGGCGAATGAATGCTTGAATGATGTGTGTGACTGTTCGGTGTTGTTTTTTTTGAACGCTCAGGAAATGTGACGGTCTATCGCCAAACCGTTACAGTCTCTGACGTGTATCCCTTAGACCGTCAGGTCAGTTTGAATCATGCATTGAAGGATGTGAACCGCCAAGGCTCTGACAGCCCAGCGTTGATCTGTCAGAGAGGTGTGATGCACCCCCTTTAGACCGTCACAGTTTGCAGATTGCTTGATGAATAAAATGGTCTATTTGATGCTTGGATGATCGCATTTTCTTCCATGGTATATATTTTTAATGCAATTCATGTGTACAAATGATTATGCCTCATTTCATGCTCATATTAATTGTCGTTGGCTAACCTCTTTCTTCATGGGTGAAGTTATGAAAATAATTATCATTAGCCATTTCGACAGATAGGTAAGTCAGGTATTGTATCTCGATCCTTATCCCTTAATGCATTACTATATGGTATCTATATTGTTATATTATCTCGAGAACCGGCTGGTCATTCACGTGTTCCAGGATCTGATGTTCCCCTCTAACAAAAATGATGATGATCTAAGTGCACATGTTTAATCGTTGGATAGGCCGTTATGTTGGAAAAGTTTGGGGATGATGGTTCTATCTTGCACGCCGTGGTTGCAGATGGTGTCCTGACCCTAGTTTCTCTGGTCTAGCAATACTATTCTCTAGTATCTTGTTATTTTACCTTTCTTTGCATTCGTTTTAATGATTTCTTTTGTTTTAGCCCAGCATGCATCATGCGCATTTCTTTGAGCATTCATGAATCTTCATCTGTTCAAGGCGTCTCACTGATGGTGAATAGCTGTGTTCTTGATCTCGAATGAGGAGAGTCATTTCCACTCTGAATTGGAAGGTTTCCTTCGATCTATTCGCTTGATTTGGTTAGCTGAAGATTCCTGTCTGGAGTTTAGTTAATCGTCTTTCTCTTTTCCGTTGCCTCCGGCGGCCAGCTGTGTTTTCCTTTCCTTAGTTAGTAGTTCTTCCAGACATGTGTCATTTGGTTGGCTATTTCCTTGTGATTAGTTCGAGGTTTTCCAAAAAATTCCTGTCGCTTATTGATTGGGGACGGGTGTCGTTTGCCTTCACGCCCGCTTTTTGGTCCGCTCCGCTCCATTTCCGCTTCATCTCCATGTTCCATTCCGCTTTCGCTTCACCTCCGCTCGCTCCCCTACAAAGAGGGCGTTAAGGAGGGGCATCTGTTGACACCTGTTTTATGACCGTTAAGTTGGGTCATCCCCTTGTTCATTCTATATGATGCTCCGAGTTATTCCCTTTTGTTGAGCCTTCTTGATCAGTGGGAGGTTTATTTCGTGGGTCTTAATTCCTTGGTTGGGTCTGGTTCCTTGATTCCTTGCATTGAACGAAGTTTAGCAAGCTTTTGTCTCATTTGGATCCTTATTGTCTCTAACGGTCTATACCAGGCACGTTATATTCCTCTGACGCATCAGTCCTTGGCCATTACATCTTGAAGAGTCCTTGAGTATAAGGCTTCTTTTCAAAGCTTATCCTTTGGCTATCCGTTGACTCTAACGGTGTATCGTGTAGCCGTTATAGTTCTCTGACGCGTTTTCTCTCGACCGTTACATTCTTCAAGAGTCCAGCATTTGAAAACTTCTCCCATTGATCCTATCTCTTAAAGGATGAGGTTGATTGTGACGGTCGACTCCTAGAGCGTTACATGCCTGTGACGGTCTGCCGTGCAGCCGTTACATCAAACAGAGAGTCCTGGCAGGTCTGGCCTTTTCTCTGCTACTCCGTGGCCGAGATAAGAGTTTGATCTTGTGATTTCTCTTCCAAATCTGATCCTTAAAACCTTATGTTTGTTTCTATGGACTCTTGGGAGTGTTATCTTCAAGAGTTTGCTAAGAATCATCCTCCTTTTTAGCTGGATTATCCTCTGCTCGATCGGAGAGTTTGAGGGCCTATAAATAGAACCCTTGACTTCATGGCCTAAGGAGGAGAAATCTGGTGTTTATGTCGAAGTGATGCCGCATTCTGGAGCCATATCCAACCAAGAAAAGTTGTCTCTCACGTCCATATGATTCACAGTCAAGGGAGTATTCATTTTCTTGAGTGTTTTAGTTCCATCATTGGCATACTTGTGTCCTTCCTTTTCTCTTTTCATCATAGCATTGTCCCACTCCTTATTTCACATTCTTCCACGTTCTTCCACTTATTTCATTCACTTAAGCATCCTTCCAATCTTTTAAAACGGCCAGAGGGGTAAAAAAAAACACAACTCCCCGGTATTCCCCTTTCCTTTTGAATGACATCAAGTTCATTTGAGTATTGATACTACGTTGTTTGAAAGGCTAATTTGGGGTTGTTTCTTGTGTTCTACGTTCTTTGGCAGGTTTTACAGAGTTCATTAGAGGAGGCCCAAGCTTTCTAGCCGGCTGGAAGGTTTGGAGTTTGAAGGATTCACAAGCTTGTTCTGCAGACACTCTGACGGTCTTCATCAGACGCTTCAGGTTCCTCTAGCGGTCTGTCGGGCGACCGTCACACTCCCTGTGACGCATAGGCACTGGACCGTTATATCCAGCAGAGCTGCAGTTTCCTATTGGTTTCTCTCTCCCATGAGCGAGTGCATCATCTTCCTATTCTAAGGTATTAATCAGATCTTTGGCATGTTTTTTTACCTTAGTGGCGATCACGTTCTTTTCCTGGTAGTGAGCATTATCTTTCACTCTCCCACATCTTATTTCCTTTTGCTTGTTCCACCCATGCGGTGTGCTTTTATTTACTCCCTTTGCTCCACGCTCCGGCGTGTGTTTTTCTTTTCTTCCTTAATTTAGTTTGATTGAGATAGCATTGCCCATGCTAGAGCTGGTTCTGATTGCCTAGGTTCATGGTTTACATGTTCATAGGTTGATTGAGATCATTGTTATTTTCTCTTCATATTCATCTTCATATCATATTTATCTATTCTTCTTTGCAAACGACAAAAAAACAACAAAAACAAATCAACAACTGCCTACAAGATGACAGAGACTGAGACACTACTGAACCAGAACTGGAACTATAGTAGCAAGTGACTAGATAGGGTAACACCCGTCGGCGTCAGTCCAAGCCCCTGACCACGTGTGCACACATCGACTCTTGCTGGAGAGCCAGGCCTCTAGCTAGTTTTTCTCACCCAGCAGGACGCTACTGTACAGCGGGGGCCCACGGAAACTAGCTTAAAAACCATATATCGGGAACTGCCACGCCACCACTCTCGGGTGAGTCGACACTGTTGGTTTTAATGTGTCCCTTCTTTTGCAAGATGGGCTATGGTGCCAACTATGATGAAAGTATGAGCAAATAATGAAGTCACTCAACCTATGGACATGTGAATCATGAACCTAGGCCACCAGCACAAGCTCTAGCATGGGCATGCTAACTCAATCAAAACTAAACCAAGCAAATAAAGAAAAACACACGCCGGGGCGTGGAATGAGGAATAAAAAATGAAACACACCATATAGGTGGAACAAGCAAAAGTAAAGAGGAGATATGATGAGAGAGAAAGCCAATGCCCAAACTAAGAAAAGATGTGATCGCCACTAAGGTAAAAACAAGCCAAAGACTTGATGAATACCTTAGAATATGAGGATGATGCACCCGCCCACGGGAGTGAGAAAGAAACCAGGAAACTGCAGCTCCGTCAGATGTAACGGTCGAAGACTGATGCGCCACAGGACGTGTGATGGTCTCACAATAGACCGCTACAAGACCCTAATGCGCCTGTTCTTGACTGTCAGAACTTCTGCAGAATAGAAGTTGGGAATCTTTTGATCTCCAAGCTTTCCAGCCAGCCAGAGAGCTTGGGCCTCGTGCTATGGACTCTGTAAACCTGCAAAAGAGTGTATAACACAAGAAAAATAACCCAGATTAGCCCTTAGACAAAGTAGTATCAATAAATCCAAGAAACTTAAAAACATGCAAAAGGAAATGGAAATATCAGGGAGGTTGATTTTTTTTAATCCCTCTAGGCGTTTTAACAGATGGGAGGATGTTTTAAATGAATGCAGCATGTGCAAGAATGTGGGAGAGGGAGAGGGACAATGCTATGAATGTTTGGAAGAGGGAAAAGACACTAAGAACACAATTTGACTGAACTAAACCCTTGAAAACGATACTCCCTGGACTATGGAAGCAGATGGACGTGGGTAGTAATTCTCCTTGGTTGGTTCTAACTCCAGGATGCGGCAGCACTTCGACGCGAACTCCATATGTCTCCTCCTCAAGCCATGAAGTCAAGGGTTCTATTTATAGACCCTCAAAGTCTAGGTTCGAGTTGAGGATAATCCAGCTAAAAAGTAGGACGTTTCTTAGCAAACTCTTGAAGATAATACTCCCAAGAGTCCATAGAAACAAACAGAAGGTTTTGAGGATCAGATTTGGAAGAGAAATCAAAGAATCAAACTCTTAAGTCGGCCACGGAGTAGCAGAGAAAGAGCAGTTCTGCTAGAACTCTCTGTTTGATGTAACGGCTGCACGATAGACCGCCACAAGGATGTAACGCTCCAGGAAGGACCGTCCCACAACCCTATCCATTAAAAGATAAGATCAACGGGAGAAGCTTACGAACATAGCACTCTAGATGAATGTAACGGTCAAGGGTAGACACGTCACAATGAATGTAACGGCCGCACGATAAACTGTCACACCCAATGGATAGGCTAAAAGATAAGCTTGAAAGAAGCCATGAGCTTAAGGACTCTGTTAGGATGTAACGGACCAAGGAAGATGCGTTACATGTCTGTAACGCGCCCTTGAAGGACCGTTAGAGACAATGGAGTGCAAATGAAATGAGAGCTTGCTAAGCTTCGTCCAGCGAAAAGGGATAAGGAACCAAACCCAACCAAGGAGATATGGCCCATGAAATAAACCTCGAATTGACCAAGAAGGCTCAATAAAGGTGAACAACTCAGAGCATCATATGGAATGTGAAGTCCCGCAATCAATGACACCCAAGAGGGGGGGGGAATTGGGTGTTTACAAATTTTAAGGAAACCTTTGGCCTTTATAAAATATGTGATAGAATGCTAGTTAAGAGATTCAAAACTATTTGAACATAAATTGGATTTATCAAACTTTATATGATGAGATATAGAATATGCAAGATATACGTAGATAAATCCGTAACAATAATTAACAAATACACTAACTTAGAATGGAGGTAGAAAAAAAGGACCAAACCACACAAATCAAACCATAGTGCACAACGGTTTTTAAGGTGGTTCGGATGCAACGACGGTAATCCTACGTCCACCCCTCACCAAACCCGGTGAGGCTTCACTCGGGGATAAATCCCCAAATGGAGATGACACTCCAACCACACACGCAGGATGACGCCTGCCCACACACACGGGGACGCGCCCCAAAACACACACACACACGGAGATGAAGTCTCCAACATGATCCAACAAGCGGATCAACACGACACACACACGCTGCGACAAGTGCAGCACTCCACACACACAAACACTAAGATATGGATAAATCCACACACACACACACACGTAGATCTAAGAAGACCTACGCACACATGAATCAAGTACGACACACACACACGACCACGGATCCAACAACGATCCACACACACACGAGTTTGAAGTTTATAAGAAACACAAATCTGAAACTATAAAGCACAAAACACAAACATGAATAAACCACAGTTTAGAAAGCTCCTGATTTAGGCTCCCCCTGAGTGTGTGCTCTGGATGTTCGCGTTGATTCCTTCTTCACTTGAATAGCTTGAGACTCAGCTTGAATGGCCTTGTATTTGATGTAGATCTTCTTACACGGAGTACTATTCATGGCTACAGTACCCTTCCTTCTTCCTTAGATAAATCCATGTATCTTCTTGATGCTTGTGAGCTTGTTCTCTTCCTTTGAGACTTCTGACTTCAAATGGAGCTAGAGTACCTTCAGATGATGCTTGAATGGCTCCTTCTTCCTTGTAGCATCCTTATTCTTCTTCCCTTGGATCACCTTGAGTTGATGAAGAGGCGTATGGATGTAGCTTTGAACCTTGATTGCTTCTACACCTTCTTGGAGGTAGATGGCTTCAGAAATACCTTGAATGGGTTGGAGATAGATGAAGAGCTTGCTGCACGAGGTACTGTTCACGGAGCTACAGTACCTCTTCTTCCTCCTTGGACAGTCTTCCCTTTGGATCTCTTAGATAGATAGGGTTTATGGGACCAATGAGATGTTTTATAGCCCTTGAATGGTCCATGGACAACCCCCAGACCAGATCCACATTTTGTGGGTGATTCGGTGACTTTAGGATTAAAGAAATCCATGGAGAATGGCTCTTCTCGAAGTGGAAAACAAAGTCAACATATGTTGGCTCGGGACTGGCGGTCGACCTATGGAAGCTGGCGGTTAACCGCTATTGAGAAACATGTAGAAATTTGATCCCTGGAATTTTAGGTCGACTTGGGGCGGTCGACCGCTGCTGTCAGTCGACCTGGGGTGGTCGACCTATAGTTCTGTAGGATGAGACTTTTTTTAGGTTTCACCCCCGAACTCCATTGCAACCCATTTAAGTCCGAGGCTTCAAACTCCTTTGATCTTGGGGAATATATGTTGAGTGTTTTGACCTACAAAACCATTGAAAAAAGGATTAGGACTTTGATCAATAATTTATGTGGTAATTGCATGAAGTACATGTATGAAACCCCTTTGTCCATTTGGCAATTTCAATCAATCAACAAGAGTTTATTGTAAACCGTTTGAGCAAGATATAAGTACCATGATTCTAATTTTCAAGCAAGTTTCTCATGAGTTGTTTCAACATAATGCAAGCTAAAAATGATATGTAAAATATGTATTAGAGTTCAAAAAGTGATTTACATTGAGACCCAATTTCACATATAAGATTGGAACAATTGTTACTTTCACAAATGCATGTATGTAGCCAAGCTCCATGAAGAGTATGCATGGGAAGCATTCAAAGCACATGTTCAAGTCAATCATATTCAACCAATCGACAGGAACAATCAACCATTGAGTTTAGTTATCATCATTCACTTAATCGCACATGAACATCAAAACCATGACTTCAATAACCATCAAAACCAAGGCATCACACAAGAAGTTTAGTTATCATCAAAACCATAGTTCAACAATCTCCCCCTTTTTGATGATGACAAACGAAGTGATGATGACAAACAAAATAAGGATACAACATGTTCTTCTCCCCCTAACACAATCATCAATTTTTCTCTCCCTTAAACATAATCAAAAAGCGGGATAATGCAAATCTTTCTCCCCCTGGGACATGATCAACAATATCAACAAGCTTATCTCCCTTTGAAACAGTAATAGCCCATCTTATCAAATCAGACGAAGCAAGGGTAAATCATGGACGAACAAAGCAATGTGATTCCAATCAGATGAAACCAATTGGTGATTATGCTCACAAATCAATTTGATACCATCTAAAGCAAGTGCAGTCAAGTAAGTATTGATACCAAATGAAGGTAATGATTAGCCTCAAGGATATGAGCCAGTGGAGACATTCACAAGATGAGGTGTTCAGTAGGATAGCATTCAAAAGCTAGATCCTATGTCAGACTTACAACATGCAAGAGCAGGAGGACAAAACAAGAGAGTTTTTTTTTATTTTCAAAATTTCTGATTTTTATATTTACTTTGTGGAAATGCATAGCAGCCCAATGCAAACATGTGACACTATGAATGCATGCAATGCAACTGAATAGACAAGATGACAATATGAATGCAATCACATGAAACTCAATGCAAGCATACAATGAAATGAAAAACAACTAGGCCAATTTTTTTGAACTCAAAAACCATTTTTGGAGTGTGATGGATTTTCAGATTTTTAATTTTTGATTTGTGGTTTGAAATGCATGAGGGTCATAACAATTGGAATGCACATGTGTAGCACATGGGGGGTTGTGCAATCGTATATGAGATTCATGCAATTGCTAAAGCAGTCAATCAACTTTCTGAATACATATTAAATCAAATTTCTAGATGTGTAAGTGAGAAACATGAAAGATGATAGTTGTAATATGGATAATCAGATTTTCAAATTAACACAAGGAGACCTTGTACATACTGCACTTCAATTTTGAGAACAGCGTATTAGAGACTACGCTCTACCACAATGTGTTTTCACCAACATTTTTTAACTCAACCAATATCACATAATAGTCAGAATTTTTCAAGAGTGATCAGGTTCAAATAATTCCTTTTTACGCGTGTAGACACATGGAGCTCATGCCAGAATCTCCGGTTACTCAGAATACTGAACCATTTCACCTCATTTTGAACAGAGATACTAGTCAACACTTTTCAGATATGAACCACATCACGTCTCAGGTGACATGTGCCCAGTTTACTCAATGAGACCGAGCATTGCTCTATCTTTCATTTTCATTTCAGATTTTTCAACAAGGATGGGTAGGCAGTTTTTTCCTCAACTGTCTCTTCAACATACATGCATCAAGTTTAACATCTCGAGAGTGTTGAAAAGAAATTCATATATCCTTATCATTGACACTCATATTCACATTTTGTGCATGAAGTGTGCGAATTTGATTCAGCATGTATACGAAAATATCATGAATACATAATAGTGCAACTTCCCCTAAATAGATGCACTTATGAAATAAGAACTCTCCCAGAGTGTACGACATGAAACACTCTAATAATGACTCAAATGCAGCATTATTTAGCAAGAAGATAAACGGCCATAGAAATGTATGCAAGCATGGGGGTGAATAGCATATAGTATCAAGCAAGCATACAGAGGGAATGTATGCAACATGCACTATGACATGCGTGCGAGCAATGTGATGTCAATTTGATACCAATGGAATGGATAATTTGATACCAATTGAATGGATGCCAACTGAATGAACTAAGTGCGACTAATGCTTGAGTTCCAATGCAATACAACGTATGAGCATATAAGGATGCGATGCAATGTGCAAAGTGATTCAGACTTTTGATTTTCATTTGAATGAGTGCAGCTAATGCATGAGTACTGATGCAATGCAACCTTTGATCATATAGTAGTGGAATGTAAATGCAATATGTCAAGACAACATGCAATGTGGTGCAAAGCTTCTGATATCAAATGAATGAGCTAACTGCAGTTAATGCATGCAACCTATGTCTAGAAGAGAGTGTGATGAAATATGCAATTACAGCAAGGGAGGGCTTTGATTTACACACCATGAGATAAGTTCCACATTAGAGCATTCACATTTTATCAATGTGTCAACAAGCTTTTGCATGACATGACCTTTGTGAGATAAGGGTGCTTAAAAGATCAAAATTAAGCAATGCAACCCAATTTTCAAAATTTTTCAAAAATAGATTTTCAAAGGTCATTCACAAGTATTGAAATGAGAATTTATCCAAGAGTCAAATGTATGAATCATTTAATCATAGACATATTTTTAATTTACATAGTTCAGCTCAAGAATTCATTCACACATCAACCATTCACAAGCCAGTCACAATCGTCAAGATCTGGTACGAGGCGGAGATTTTAGTCCGAAGACCCAGCTCACGCATAGGGAATGCTTCCAGGTGGACACGATCCACTCTTCCATAGACGCCATTTGATATACCAGATATGTAATTTAATTCAAGTGTGATCATGTAATTCATATTGAGAATATATAGTATGCAACCACTTCATACACATCTTTCAAGATTTTCAATTTGATTCAGTCAATTAGGCACATTCATCACAACATGCTAGTAAATGACAATTCAAGTTTTTAGAATCAATAACTGTCACTTGAGAGTGTCACCAAGTGACAAAGATGGCCATTGCATGAATTGACAAGGTTGAATTACCTTAGTTCAGGAGACAAGATTGGAAGCCTTCAATCACTAAAATCACCAACCTCACAAAGGTTGATATTTCAGCTTTTACTTTCTTACCTTTGCCTTGAGAATCTATTTTCTTCCAAGGCTTCCACCTGCAATCCAAAAGAAGAATAAAATTCAATTTACTCATTAAGTGTATTTTAAAATCTTCTTGCACAATCCCTGCAAAATGTTCACAAAAGGTATTATTAGTAGCTCAGAAATGATATCATCCACATATGCTTGAACCACTAAAATATATTTTACCTGATTTACCTTGTGAGAGGTGTTTGATCAACCTTACATATTGAACATATTCTCAATCAAAAGATGCGGGCTTTTCATACCGTACCTTGGGTACTTGCTTTAGCACGTACAAGGACTTTCACCACCTTATACTTGAGTCGATCCTGGAGGTTATTCTACATAAAGTATCCCATCTTCTTGTAGCAACTTGAGAGGGTTCTCATCATTTTCATCATTGCAAGGTATATCTTTAGTTGATTCAAGCCTGACTATGGATTGCCAGCATCATTTGGACTTGGGGAGTGTAATCTGCATCCAAGGACAAGAGGACTTAAGTTGTCAATTTTGATTCAAATTTATTGACAATAGCATGATAAATTATTTTAACAACCAACATCCCCTAGACAGCTCTAGATGCAATGCATGACTCATGCATGAACCTAAACATTAAGCCCATATGACGAATGTGATTGCTCCCCCTTAGTGTGTGCATGAATGTGATATGCTCAGTAAAGATCCAATGCCATATGCAGCCTTTTGAGTAAATGACTCATAGTACCAAGCGGAGAACTTAGATCCGAAGATCACCTCATGTGTAGTAATAGCTTTCAGACAGGCGTAACCTGCCCTTCCACATGCCACCATTTAATATACTATGTAGTCGAGGATGATGAAGGTAGGAGGATTGCTATGCATTATGACATGAATTCACAATGTTCAACTTATGCAAGATAGTACGTGAAAGGGTGTATGCAAACATGAGGGTGTATGCAAACTCAACGTATGTAGTGAAATTTATTGACAGTTTCAAAGTTCCACTTCAACAAGATGCTATATGAGGATGATATGCACAAGTGTATGCAACTATCTATGGATGGAATGCATGTATAGACATGTGCATTATCACAAGATAATTCAGCACAATATGAATCAAACCATGACACAATTACTGAAGAGAGTGAGAGGGATATCACCTGACTTTCCAAATTTCAGTTTTAGTTTTTCTTTTAACCTGATTTATGCCACTTGTGTGCCTTACCTTCTTGATAAAAATAGATTTCATGCTTTACATTCCCAAGGCACACCTGCAAAATAGATTTCTTTTTTGGCCTTCTTAGGTACCCAACTCCTTTTGGGTCCTTGTGGATTAGCAGCAACATGGGCATGTGGTTTCCACTTCAAATCATCATTTTTCTTTAGAAAATAGTCATGCTTGACATTCCCAGATTTATCACAATAAAAATAATGCACAGAGGCCATTTTCCCATGTGGTCTTTTAGCATGAACGTAGGAATTCTCAAATCCATTTCTTCCATTTGAAAACTTTCTAATATTTTTGAATTCATTCATTTTCTTGCATGCTCTTAATTCATCATTTTTCATACTGAAGCAATCATGCATCACATGACCACGTTTACCACAATAGAAACAAGAGACATTTTTGTTGTTAACATGGTGTTTAGCATTGTGCTTCCTAGCATGAGCATTACCAGAATTGTTTTTCAATTTTGAGTTTTGGTTCAAGTTCTGCTTAACATCACACTTCTGGATTTTCCTTTTAACATGCATAACATGGTGAGCATTTGAAGTACTAAAGGAGCAAGCATCATTTTTGGATTTTTGATGCAAATTGATTTTCTTTGTGGATGGATGTGTGTGTGCAACATGATTTTTCTTTTTCAGATTTTCATTTAATCTTTTTATTGTCTGTGAAGAAGATTGATTTGGAGACCCATTTGATGTGCTGGCTATGTTTGAACTGTGCACAAAAGATGTATAAACTTTATTTTCAAACTTTTTTTTGTTCACAGGATTAAAACCCAGCCCTTCCCTTTGAAAATTCACTTTCGTTCCCAACAATTTGTCCAAGTTTTCTTGACCATTCACAAATCTAGACAAAAAAGCATTCAAGTCAACAATCTCTTTCTCAAGAGATGCAATGTGCAATTCATAGGAAAGAAGTTTATTTTCACAAGAAGTGATTTTTTCATTCAAATGTTCATTGACGATTTTGTAGCTTTCCATTTCTTGTTCTAACACATGCACATTTTTGCATTCATCAACAAGCACACATTTCCCTTTTTCAAAAACAAGCAGTCTTTCAAAAATGGCATTGGTCAACTGTTTCAGTTCTTCATTTTCTTTTCTCATACATGAAATGATTTCTTCATGGTTTTTGTTGTCAGTCAAAAGAGATTCATTTTCAATTTTGAATTCAAGGCATTTATTACATGAAGAATTTTCTTTTTGAAGTTTTTCAAGATTTTTCACGTTGCTTTCAAGTAAGGAGTTCTGAATTAACAAAGCACTATTCTCCTTTTCAAGTTCCGAGCATTTGTTACAAGAAGCATTCTCAAGAAAAGTAAGTTCAGATTTCTTTTTCAATTTTGTGTTTTCAGACTTAACTTTCTTGTACTTATCAACCAATTCTTCGTAGGTATTCAATAACTCTTCATATTCAAATTCATCTTCATTATCAGAGTCAGAGTTTACCTTTGAGCTTGATTCACTTGGCTGATCGCTCCCTTGTTCACTCGTGCCTGCTACAAGACATTGGCCTCCATGAGCTTCTCGGATTTTAGTTAATTCATCCAAGATGTCCTTCACGGATCTGCAATGGGAGACAAAAGGAAAGTGCTTAGAATTGACTGCAACAATAAGTAATTTTAAAACTAAGCAATTTTGATCATGTTTATATTTTTGATTTTCAGTCTAGACATTTTAATCCTTAGGCAACTCAAAAGGGCCATATGAAATAAGCTTCCATAGCTTAGGGTCATATGAGTTGACAAGACTGTAGATTCTTCCTAGCCACATTTCGAAATTGCAACCATCAAACACCGGTGGAGAATTCAGGGTGTACACCATGGTAGTCATTGATCTGGATCACTCTAGATCGTTAGATCTATGAAATTAGAGCCTTGGCTCTGATACCAATTGAAGTCCCACGATCAATGACACCCAAGAGGGGGGGAATTGGGTGTTTACAAATTTTAAGGAAACTTTTGGCCTTTTTAAAATATGTGATAGAATACTAGTTAAGAGATTCAAAACTATTTGAACACAAATTGGATTTATCAAACTTTGTATGATGAGATATAGAATATGCAAGATATACGTAGATAAATCCGTAACAATAATTAACAAATACACTCACTTAGAATGGAGGTAGAAGAAAAGGATCAAACCACACAAATCAAACCATAGTGCACAGCGGTTTTTAAGGTGGTTCGGATGCAACGACGGTAATCCTACATCCACCCCTCACCAAACCCGGTGAGACTTCACTCGGGGATAAATCCCCAAACGGAGACGACACTCCAACCACACACGCAGGATGACGCCTACCCACACACACGGGGATGCGCCCCAAAACACACACACACACGGAGATGAAGTCTCCAACACGATCCAACAAGCGGATCAACAAGACACACACACGTTGTGACAAGTGAAGCACTCCACACACACAAACACTAAGATCTGGATAAATCCACACACACACGTAGATCTAAGAAGACCTACGCACACACGAATCAAGTACGACACACACACACGACCATGGATCCAACAACGATCCACACACACACGAGTTTGCAATTTATAAGAAACACAAATCTGAAACTATAAAGCACAAAACACAAACATGAATAAACCACAGTTTAGAAAGCTCCTGATTTAGGCTCCCCCTGAGTGTGTGCTCTGGATGTTCACGTTGATTCCTTCTTCACTTGAATAGCTTGAGACTCAGCTTGAATGGCCTTGTATTTGATGTAGCTCTTCTTACACGGAGTACTGTTCACGGCTACAATACCCTTCCTTCTTCCTTGGATAAATCCATGTATCTTCTTGATGCTTGTGAGCTTGTTCTCTTCCTTTGAGACTACTGACTTCAAATGGAGTTAGAGTACCTTCAGATGATGCTTGAATGGCTCCTTCTTCCTTGTAGCATCCTTCTTCTTCTTCCCTTGGATCACCTTGAGTTGATGAAGAGGTGTATGGATGTAGCTTTGAACCTTGATTGCTTCTACACCTTCTTGGAGGTAGATGGCTTTAGAAATACCTTGAATGGGTTGGAGATAGATGAAGAGCTTGCTGCACGAGGTACTGTTCATGGAGCTACAATACCTCTTCTTCCTCCTTGGACAGCCTCCCCTTTGGATCTCTTAGATAGATAGGGTTTATGGGTCCAATGAGATGTTTTATAGCCCTTGAATGGTCCATGGACAACCCCCAGACCAGATCCACATTTTGTGGGTGATTGGGTGACTTTAGAATTAAAGAAATCCATGGAGAATGGCTCTTCTTGAAGTGGAAAACAAAGTCAACATATGTTGGCTCGGGACTGGCGGTCGACCTGTGGAAGCTGGTGGTCGACCGCTACTGAGAAATCTGTAGAAATTTGATCCCTGGAATTTTAGGTCGACCTGGGGCGGTCGACCATTGCTGTCGGTCGACCTGGGGCGGTCGACCTGGGGCGGTCGACCTATAGTTCTGCAGGATGAGACTTTTTTTAGGTTTCACCCCCCAAACTCCATTGCAACCCATTTAAGTCTGAGGCTTCAAACTCCTTTAATCTTGGGGAATATATGTTGAGTGTTTTGACCTACAAAACCATAGAAAAAAGGATTAGGACTTTGATCAATAATTCATGTGGTAATTGCATGAAGTACATGTATGAAACCCATTTGGCCATTTGGCAATTTCAGTCAATCAACAAGAGCTTATTGTAAACCGTTTGAGCAAGATATAAGTACCATGATTCCAATTTTCAAGCAAGTTTCTCATGAGTTGTTTCAACATAATGCAAGCTAAAAATGATATGTAAAATATGTATTAGAGTTCAAAAAGTGATTTACATTGAGACCCAATTTCACATATAAGATTGGAACAATTATTGCTTTCACAAATGCATGTATGTAGCTAAGCTCCATGAAGAGTATGCATGGGAAGCATTCAAAGCACATGTTCAAGTCAATCATATTCAACCAATCGACAGGAACAATCAACCATTTAGTTTAGTTATCATCATTCACTTAATCGCACATGAACATCAAAACCATGACTTCAATAACCATCAAAACTAAGGCATCACACAAGAAGTTTAGTTATCATCAAAACCATAGTTCAACAGAATGAACAAGGAGATGACCTGACTTATTGGTCCTAAAATGGGTGTCAACAGATGCCCCTCCTTAACGTCCTCTTTGCAGGTGAGCGAGCGGAGGTGAAACAAAAGCGAAATGGAACATGGAGATGAAGCGGAAATGAAGCGAAGCGGACTGAAAAGTGGGCGTTAAGGCAAACGACACCCGTTCTCAGCCAACAAGCGATAGGAATTTTCTGAAAAACTTTAAACCAATCACAAGGAAATAGCCAACCAAATGACGCATGTCTGGAGCATCTAACAACTAAGGAAAGGAAAACACAGCCAGCGGCCGGAGCAATGGAAAAGAAAGTGATGATTAACTAAACTCCAGATAGGAATCTTCAGCTAACCAAATCGAGTGAACAGACCGAAGGAAACCTTCTAATTCAGTGTGGAATGATTCTCCTCATTCGAGATCATTGAACACATAGTTATTCACCATTATTGAGACAACTGGACAAATGAAGGTTATGAATGCTCAAAAGATGCGCATGATGCATGCTGGGCTAAAGGAAAAAAGAAATCATTAAAACGAATACAAAGAAAAACAAAATAGCAAGATACTCGAGAATAGTATTGCTAGACCAGAAAAATAAGGGTCAGGACACCATCTGCAACCACGGCGTGCAAGATAGAACCATCGTCCCTAAGCTTTTCCAACCTAACGGCCTATCCAACGATTAATCATGTGTACCTAGATCATCATCATTTTTGTTTAAGGGGAACATCAGATCCCAGAACACATGAATGACCAATCGGTTCTCGAGATAGTATATCATATATAACATATAGTAATGCATCAAGGGATAAGGGATCGAAATACAATACCTGACTTACCTTCCTGGCGAGCGGTGAAGCATGATGGATAAAAGGCGTTCATGACTTTCATCCATAGGAAGAGAGGTTAGCCAACAACAATTAATCATGAGCATAGAATAAGGCCTAACCAATCATTGTATTGAGCAAAAAAGCATGATGATCATTCAAGCACAAAATTTTGATAAAGAGGGCATTATTATTCATCAAATGCTTCAAAGTCTCTGACGGCCTAAGATAGATGCGTCAGACTCATTTAACGTTCTAGAATAGACGCGTCACACAGCGTCGGTTCACATTTTTCAAAAATTAGATAACTTCATAACCTGACGGTCCAAGAGAGATGCGTCAGAGGCTGTGACGGTCTTACGATAGACCGTTACATTTTCTTAGCGTTCAAAAAAAACAAACCGAACGGCTGTGACCCTCATTCGCTCAAAGACACAAAACACCCCAAAAACAAACCCCACCGGCGACCATGACCGGCGACGAGCTCCCCCGGCCGCCCATGAGAAGGGAGAAAGGGAAGAAGACCAAAGCCATCAAGGGCAAGGAACATCATGAAGAGAAGCTTTGGAGAGATGGGCATGGAAGAGAGGGTCTATACCGGGCTCAAAGCAGCCAAGAAGGAACATGGGGAGTTGTAAAGATTGACATCCATCCCCAAGCATCTAAGCTCAAGTGCCCAAAGAGTGGTAAGTTCCAATTGACTTCAAAAGTTCATCAATTTCTGCACTTTCTATGCTTATTATGATTCTTCTCTTTTTCGTCTTCTTTCTTCCTTTTCTCTACCCTCTCCTTGGTCCAAGGTATTATTCAAACTTAAAGTGGGTGGCTCCCATGGTCAAAGAACTCCCATTAGAAGTCTTATCCATCCTTAGGGCATGGCACCTCCAACCTTTGCTAGTTTTGGCCAAGAATTTCCAGAAATTGTCCTCAGATTGGACAAGCATTTCAGCCCTTATAGAATTATGGCATCCACAAACACACACCTTCCTCTTCCCTTCCTTCGAAGCTACAATCTTATTGGAGGAGGTAGAGACCAACCTAGCCCTTGCTAAGACTAAGGTGGGGGATGAAGATCTAGTGTGCCATACGGTTTAACCTATCGACCCATCCTTGATTCTAAGTGATTTCATACACAACCCGAAGGGCGTGAGGACCATGATCAGCCCAAGCCACATTCACTTGATACCCATGGCTCAATGGATAGTCTCTCATTGCAAAAACAAGTGGGAGAGATATGAAGCCATTGCCAAAACCGTGTCAGTTTGCTTATGCGGAGACTTCCTTTTTACTACCACTGACCACCTCCTAGATATCCAAAACCTTAGCATCATCAGCGGGTTGTGGCGGGGTTTGTCTATTTCTCAAGTAGTCCTTTCATACCTTTATGAAGGACTTAGTTCAGCTTACTTAGGAGGACCTCTTTTCGGCTCAATGATACTCCTTGAGTGTTGGATGGGAGTGAGAATCAAGTTCCAACCCAAGGAAGACATACCTTCAGCTAGCCGGATCTTTGGGAGCCACCCCTTGTTCTTTATTGGAGGTGCCTTTGGATTCTCTTCACAGGTTGAATGCTGGACTGCGGACAAGAAAACACGGAACGATTGGCGCCTCTTCCTCAACACCTTGCCAATAGAGAAGTTCATGATGCATCCAAGAGTTTTGCGGAGCACCTTGTTTAGAGTACCACGGCGACCAGGCCTTGATCTACAGCTAGTGGGGAACACTACCTTGGCGATCTACAACCCGCACCGGTGCTACCTTCAAATTGGGCTATCCCGTACCGAAGTTCCTGTACTATCACACCACCCTCCCCTTCTAGCTAGGAAGATGGGGACCGAGGAGGATGAGAGAGCGATCCGGAACGCACTGACCATGTGGGAGATCAGCAAAGTGCGCACGTGGCAAGAAGAGGTAGAAGAAGACGATAAGGGATGCCGTGACTATGTGAAGGAATTACGCAAGATCCGCCCTTTTGCGGATAGAAAATTGAATGTAGCTTGAGATTTTTCTTTATGATATTTCTGAACTTGAAGTTTATCAATCAATTTTATGTATCATTAAATTGAATGGAATGATATAGAAGTGCCTTAGTTGATGGAATCATGAGTTTGTTATTTGATCGAGCATAGATGTTCTGGAAAATAGAGCTCTGGAACCTGTAACGGTCCTACATAGGGCCTCCACAACAGTCTGACGGTCTTACGACGAGCCATCAGAAGAAGTGAACTCAGAAAGCTGAGTTTCTGTTCTCAAGAGAATGTAACGGTCTAATATCAGGACGTTTGAGTGATATAACGGTCCATCGTGGACGCGTCAGAGAGGGTTTGCTGAGGGCCAATGAGTTTCAACCTTCGGGAGAGGGTGACGGTCAAACGATGACCGTCACAGTTATGTGATGGTCTGCCACTGGTGCGTTACAGACCTGAACCTGGAAATTTGTGAGTTTTGAGTCTTGGGCTTAAACCTGCGTTCTACACACACTTAGACAAGAAACAAGTTAGATCTGTTCTTAGACTCAACCCCTTGCCTAAAGCAAGTTAGAATTTGACAATTTCTTGATATTTGGTCAAGGGGTGGAGCCTTATTAAATAGGTAAAAAATATAAAATGGAAACAATGCAATGCATGCGATGCATATGATGGTATTTTATTTTGGAAATTTTGCAAATATTTAGATTTTTGTGAGATTTTGAAAATATCTAGTGTTTTTGGTTTTTTTAGAATATATGATTTCTTTTGGATTTTGAAATATATGATTTTTTTTTATTTTGAAACATATGTTTTTTTTTTGATTTGAAATATATTATTTTTTTAGATTTTGAATTATATGATTTTTTTGGATTTTGAAAACCAGTGTCTCCCTAGGAGTGAGGGTCCTCCCTATTCCGTTCAGAGTTTCTAAGGTTGGCGTGCAATGGAAGTAACAACCCCTAGCCAGGGCTTAACTCGCGTGACAGTGTCTCTGCCAAGGCCATACCCAGGATACTTGTCTCAGTCCTGAAAAGAGAAATAGAACACGGGGATAAGCTTAGGCTAGATATAAAAGTTTTTTTAGGACTTGAGTTCCTCTCCAGACAACCGATTTAAGGGACTTGGTCTGTTGCGTCGGGGCTTTTGCGTCCATCATCGAACCTTTGTCCACTCTAGGCATGCATACGACCGGGCTCATAACGTCCCGCGGGGAAACTGTACTGCCACTCTTGCCATGCCTAGCTTTTTTTTTCTTTTGGAGCTTTGGAAGTATGATTGATGGTCTTTCGAGATAGACTTTTGCTTTTGTCGAGAAGATTACTCCTTTTCTTTTCTTTTCTTTTTCTCGTGACTTCAGGTCATAACGGACTGCCCCTATTTGAGACCTCCTCTCGTCAGAGTGTCTTAGATTGGTCGTCTCCTCCTTATTCACCTCTTGCCCCTGGATTCAGCCGAAGGAAGAAACGAGCAGGGATATTGACTTTCCCCCAAAGCATGGCCAAGGAGAAACGGTGTCTACAGAGTGGGAAACCCGACCAGGGACGTCGTGTAGTGTGTGATTGTAACGCTCAGGGTCCTCTTTCATGATGAAAGGGAAAGGACAGCTTGCTATCGGGGTGGCACTAGTTTAGACTCTACGGAAAGAAACGCTTAAGGTACAACCCATTCCAAGCGTGAGCGAGCTCCTCACCTTCTACGTTCACTAAGCGGTAAGCATTCCCTCGATAAGCCTCTTTCACAACAAACGGCCCTTCCCAGTTAGGTTGTAATTTAGACCTAGGACCTGCAGATCGGATGAATTTACGTTTCAAAACTATATCACCTTTTTGAAATTTGCATTCACTTACCTTCTTTTGAAAATAATGCGAAACTCTCTTTTGATAAACGGATACGTGATCGGCCGCGTTCATCCTCTTCTCATCTAAGAGTTCCAGCTGGACGAGCAACGCCTCTCGACGTTCATCGAGATTAAGTTCCTTATCGAGCTGCACCCTTAGGGAAGGGATCAAGATCTCATATGGGAGCACTGCCTCCATCCCGTAAGTGAGAGCATAGAGAGTTTTCCCCGTAGGAGTACGAATGGAGGTGTGGTAAGCCCATAGAGCTTCCACTAATCTTTCTGGCCAATCAGAAAACTTATGAGATTCGCATGTTTTTTTTATGATTTTGAGAAGGGTTTTATTAGTGGCTTCGGCCTGACCGTTGCCTTGTGGGTAATATGGAGATGAATGATGCAATGCAATATTGAACTTCTTACATAGGTCCTTGAGCTCTTAAGAGACGAATTGGGGTCCGTTGTCGGTAACGATGCTGCTTGGCACTCCGAACCACGAGATAATGTTCTTCATGATGAAGTGGCACACCGTGGTAGCTTTAATCTCTGCGTATGCTTCGACTTCAGCCCACTTGGTGAAGTACTCAGTGGCGGTAAGAATGAAGGATTTTTGCTTGATCTGAGAATTAGGATCACCGAGCGGGCCGACAACGTCGAACGCCCACATAGAGAATGGCCAAGGAGCAGAAAGAGGATGAAGAGATGAAGCCGGAGCATGAATTTTATCAGCGTGGAGTTGGCATTTAAGACACCTCCGGACATAGAGGGAGCAATCTTCCTCTAGAGTGGGCCAATAATAGCCCTGCCTAAGGATCTTCTTTGCTAGAGCCTGGCCATTAACATGACCTCCACACTCACTAGAATGTGCTGCTTCGGCCACCTTCTAAGCTTCATCGTCGTCTAAACATCTCATGAGCATCTCGTTAGTAGCGCGCATGTATAGTTCTCCAGCAACGATAGTGTACTTTGAGGCGGCTCTTCTTATTGACTTGCGCTGCTCGGCATTTGCCCCTTCCGGGAACGATCTATCTTTGTAAAACAACTCAATTTCATGGTACCAGGGCAACTCTTCTTCCTCCAGGATCTCCTCTAACTTCATCAAAGATACTTCCTTAAGATCTTCCTTCTCAGCCCTCGCCTCTACAGTCTTCCTAAGGTTGACATACTAGGGATCCTGAAGAGAGGGTGCGTCCAATCTCTGAATGACGACAGTCTCAGTACTCCGACTGAGAGGGAAAGATAGAGAGGAAGTGAGGGATGCTAAAGCATCGGCTAGGATGTTCTGAGATCGGGGAGTATGGATGTAGATCAACTTGCGGAATTGCCTAGCAAGGAGCGTGACCAAATCTTGATATGGTTTGAGCTTAGAGTCACAGGTGCCGTAAGTGGATAGAACTTGCCGCAGGACGAGCTGAGAGTCCCCTATGATATTCAAGTAACGTGCGCCTAGAAGGTAGGCGTGCTTCAATCCAGCTAGGAGAGCCTCATACTCGGCGATGTTGTTGGTAGCAGGAAATCGAAGTTAATAAGCAAAAGGAATCGTCACTCATTCGAGAGTGAGCAGAACAACGCCTATCCCTCGGCCCTGAGAATTGAGCGCACCATCAAAGTGCAGAGACCAGAAGGGATGATGAGTAAGGATGGAAAGATGCTCATCAGGGAAATCATTCTGAATAGAATCCGTGCAGGGAATCGGGAGATGGGCAAGATGCTCAGTGATGGCGTATCCTTTGACCGCCTTCTGAACGATAAACGTGATATTGAACTGGGAGAGGAAGCTCTGCCAGCGAGCTAACCTACTAGAAAGGACAGGCTTTTCTAAGAGATAGCGAATTGGGTCCATTCTAGAGATCAGCCTAACTGGGTGGGCTAGAAAATAGTGTTTGAGCTTCTGAGCTATCCACACTACGGCGGCACAAGTCTTCTCCATAGCGGTGTATTTGGCCTCGGCCGGGTTGAACAACCTGGAGAGGTAATAAGATGTCCGCTCTTTCCCTTCATCATCTACTTGTGCTAAGACCACCCTAGGGAGTCCTCAATGACCGAGATGTATAGGATTAGGGGTTTTCCAGGGACAGAAGGTTGCAAAACGGGGGGATTAGATAGATATACCTTCAAATCCTCATAGGCCTTTTGACAATCTTGATTCCATTCAAATTTGACTCCCGCCTTTAGCAGTTCATAAAATGGGCAGCACCTCTGAGAATGTTGGGATATGAATCTTCTGATGAATTGCAATCTACCAATCAGTCCTCGAAGTTCCGTAATATTCTTTGGCGGAGGCATGTCCATGACGGCCTTTGCTTTATTAGGATCAATCTAGATCCCCCGTTTGCTAACTATAAAGCCTAGGAGCTTCCCTGAAGAGACTCCAAAAACACACTTCTTCGGATTCATTTTTAGCCTGTACTCCCTAGCTCTCTGCAGCACCTTAGCCAGAATAGAGGGGTGTTCCTCTTTGGTTCTCGACTTCACCAAGATATCATCCATGTAAGCTTCTATATAGATATGCATCATGTCGTGGAAAATGGCCATCATCACCCTTTGATAAGTGGCACCTGCGTTCTTCAGACTGAACGGCATAACCACATAACAATACGTGCCCTAGGGCGTGGTGAAGGAGGTTTTCTCTTGATCCTCCGGAGCGAGACAAATCTGATTATAACCTGAGTAACCGTCCATGAATGACAAAGCTTCGTACCCGGTGGTATTATCGACTAAGACGTCTATGTGAGGTAGCGAGAAATCATCTTTGGGACATGCTTTATTAAGATCCCTGAAATCGATGCAAATACGCACTTTTCCATCCTTCTTGATGACAGGGACTATGTTCGCCACCCACTGGGGATACAGAACAACTCTAATGAACCTGGCCTTATATAACTTATCAACTTTTTCTTTGATCCTTAAGGCCGTGTGGGGGTGAAATCTCCTTGACCTCTATTTTACGGGTGTTTCCCCTGGTTTAAGTACGAGTTGGTGTTCCACTAAAGAGGGGTCAAAACCAGGCATGTCCTCATAAGACCAGGCGAAAGAATCACTATACTCCCTTAGAACCTTGACTAGATCTTCTTCTACTTGCCGAGGGAGATTAGTAGCAATAATAATGGGCCTTGGGTCTTCTTCAGTTCCCGAATTTATTTCCTTTGTAGGTTCATCCACTACCGACGATGGCTCGTCGAATCTCTTTAATCCTTGCGCATACAGATCGGCAGTGTCATCTACGTTGCTGTCCTCATCATCAATCGGGTCTTTCTCATCCAAGACTTCATAAACACCGAGTCCGTCATCGCTCCATACCCCCTCTATTTCCTCTTCATCTTCTATCACGATCGCCGTAGCGACAAATTCCGGACACTTTAAAAGAGCATGACATCGCTGAACCAGATCCTGCAAGAACCTATCAGGGATGGATTTGGCATGACGTGCAAGCGGGCGCGGCTCAAGCTCGGAAGGATTGGACGACGTAGAAGAGGACCCTACTTCTCTAGCTCTAATCGACCCTACTTCCCTAGACTCGACAGACCCTGTGCCTAACCTAGGAGAAAAGAAATCTAGTGGAAAGGAAGGAGCAGGGGACTCGTGCCCCTGGGAGGAGGATGGAGACAAGATGGCATAATCTTCCACCGAAATCTCCGTTTCAAATTTGACGTTTTTTTTGGAGATCAGTGGAGATCATATAGCAGGATGGAGGAGGAGGAAGTTGCATGGGGAATAGGGAGGGGAAGATGCAATCGAAGAAGGGGTCGGAAGATGAAAACCACATCTCGTGGAGTTGGGCGGTGGGGGAAGGAGGAGTGAATAGAGTTGACAAATCAATGGGTGGGCAGCGCCCACATGCACATGGAACAAACAATATTTCAGGTGATCTTTCCGTAAAATACAGATCGACCATAATCGGGGGTGAACGGGGTATGGATTCCAATTGTCGAAATAGAGATGTGAGATGGGAGGGAGACCAAGAAATGATAATGGGGGAGCTCCCCTTCTTCTGTAGATGGCCAAGTGGCTTTGGCTTCCACTGAACGAGCCACACCTCCTGATTCTCCTTCCAATCATGACCATCTGGTTTGCTGAACATTCTAGCGAATGACTGACTGAAATCTGGCATATCATCAACATGCCCTTTTGGTAGCAGGGGTGGACTGGCAACTGTGCAGGCTGTATCTTTCTTTTCTGACTGCACTGACTATGAATTTAGTGTACTCGGCTTGAGGGGTCCTCTTACAAAGTGTTGGCGGTAATCCCATGTAAGTGGCCCTGAGTCGCCCATCATTGAGAGTGCGGACTCTCGGTAACCGAGACCTCTCCTGCCCATTTTTCTTCCTTTGGGCACTGGCTTGGTTCGCCCTTGTAACTGCGCACCGAGGCCTCTCCCCGGTTGGTAGCCCAATTTCAATATAATATCCCAGCCCTTGGAATCTCGGATCTGGGGTTTTACTTTGATATTGACGGGTGTAGCGGCGGGCTTGCATGGTGTATAAGCCCAAGGGAAATCCAGATCCAGTACAGAAATAACGGGCCGACTACTAGGCCATAATGTGGGCAGAATCTTCTCTGAAATAGCTTTTACAGACTGGACCATGGATAAGCTTTTGACCTTAACCACCCTCTCTTGAAAAGGGAACTTGAGACATTGATGCGCGGTGGAGGGCACGGCACTAAGAGTATCGATCCACGGACGACCCAAGATAGCTTTGAACATAGGGTCGATGTCTAGCACGTAGAATTCAATGGGCATGGTGAGAGGCCCAAGCTCAGCTTGAATAGTAACAATCCCGTGACATGCCCTCCGAGAATTGTCATAAGCAGCTATAGTAGTGGGGTCGGGCTTAGAAGTTCTTCTGACATATTGCAGCACCTGAGAGTTCTGAGCGGGCACACATTGATAGATGCCCCTGTGTCAACTAATGCCGCATCAATGCTGAATTTATTCAAGATAATGGTGATGCAAAGCGGCATTTGCCAAGCTTCTGGTGGTGCTAGCTCGGTTTCAGAGAAGGTTATAGATGGTCCTTTAGAAATAGTCGCCAGTGCCGTAGGTAAACTGTCGGCTGCCACATCTTCACTAACCATCACCTTCTGAAGAAAGTTCCTGAGAGCATCTTAGTGAAGGGTAGATCTTTTGATAAGCTCCAGCACGAATATCTTAGCGGGCACCCGATCCAAGTGATGCAACAGATCGTATTGGGTTCCCGGTAATGGCTCGGCTTCTTCATGCTCAGCAGCCGGTTGGGAAGACTGGGGATTGGAGGTGGAAGGATAATTGCGGTGAAACATGCGCCCACTCTGTAGGGTGAAGTTATAGGCTGCCGCAGCCTCGGATGTGCTCAAGATAAGTGACTTAGTAGGCCCGGTGGGGTGGATGAGTGGTGCGGAAGAGGGTGTGGTGGAAAGGATGATGGGTGAGGGGTTGGTGGTAGCGGGTGCGAGCGGAAGTGGGGGTATAAAGGTAGGCGGAGGTGTAATGAGCGGAGGGTTAGATGGAGGTGTGATGATAGCGGGGGTGAGAAATGTGCGAGAGACGGGCGGTGGAGTAGGAATAGATGAAAGGACAAACGGTGTAGCAGGCGGAGGAGGGTTTTGGTATGTGGGCGTAAGGATGGTGGGAGTGGAAGGAGTGCGGGAGTTATGGTGAAAGGCCATGACTTGCGGCGTAGAGCTGTCATCATCAAAGGACCACCCGGCATCAGGGGCTGGGGGTTGAACTACATTGACCTGAGCCGGCGCCGGTAGCTGAGGCTGTGGAGCGGGAGGATGGTTCGGCATTAGGTTTTGATGGATCTTCAAGTCTTGAACCGGCTGCTGTTGCTATTGCGGCTACTGCTGTGGCTACGGTGCCTGTTGTTGCTGCACTTGCTGCCTCGGTGGCTGCCTTCTTTTCTCTTTAATTTCCATAATGGCCTTATGCATTTCGGCCCAATCAATCCTTTGTCCTTCATGGAGGTCATAGACCAAATCCCTGAACTGAAAACACCCTTCAATAGTATGTCCCGACTACCTGTGGAACATATAATACTTTGTCTGATCAACAGCCAGGTTCCAGTTGGGCCGTTCCGGAGGGAGTTGTATAGCACTAACTGACATGAGAGCCGAGAAGATATCTGTGAGGGTTTCTGGCAGGGGTGGGTACTGTGCTCTTCTAGGAGCCAGGCGCTTGTTGTTGTTGTTGTAGCCGTTAGGTGGAGGGACATTATGGTATTGCGGAGGTTGTGGAGGTTGTTGCGGAGCAGTAAAGGTATTTTGTGGAGTGGCAAAGGTAGGCAGAGGGTTTAGTGGAATGGTTGGGAAGTTTTGTGGAGCGGGGTTTTGAGGAGTGCGGGGGTTTTGCGGAAAGCGGAAAGGTGCAGCTTGGAAAGGGAAGGTAACGGCTTAAACTTGTTCGTTGGTCTGGAGCCCTTCGGTGACAGGCCCTTGAGGTTTCTTGTGGTATTTAGGCTTTTGGTTCTCAAAGAGCGAGTGGATGGGAGAGTCTTTGAACTGTGTTTGAATGAACCGCTCCCGGCTATAGAGTCGGTGCATGTTGGCTATATCATTCATAGCAAGGATGTTACGGAAGGTCGGGGTAGCATTTGAGATAAGTAGCTTGACCTTCTTTTCCTCCGGAATATGGCTTGGCACCCTGGCGGCCATCTGCCTCCATCTGTCAGCGTAAGTTGCAAACCCCTCATCGGGCTTCATTTTCTCGGCCACCAAGTCTGTGAAAGAATATTCTGGACCGACCCTGTCTTGAAACCGTTGGATGAACTTGTCTTTCACTATTTTGAAGCTCTCGGCATCCTCTAGCGATAGAGAATAGAACCATTCCCGTGCAACACCATCCAATGATCGGCGGAACAAATACGCCATGAGGCGATCATCATACTGAAATTGGGCCGATTCATATAAAAAGTCCCTCACATGAATAAAGGGATTGCCGTTCCCATCATAGTTGAGGTAATTAGGGAGCTCAGATTGCAGAGGGAATCAGATGTTTTGGAAGCTGGGTACTAGAACGTCTGCCAAGGATTGTGGGCCAACCCGTTTTTGTAGGAAATCAAGTTGTTGTTGCATGGCGGCCCACTTATCAAGTAGTTCCTGCTCCCTGGATGGAGTAGGGGTAGTGAAAGACGAAGGTTGAAATTGAGGAGCAGAAGGATAGACTGTTGTAAGAGGTGGAAGCTCATAAGAGGGAGCAAAGGATAAACGGACAAGGGAGGGAGCCCATAAGAAGGATATTGGGCCGAAGACTGACCCAGATTAGAGTGGACCTGGGCAACCCCTTGCTGAGGGCGTAAGAAATCTGAAGGGCCAACAAGGACTTGTGGCACCGATGGGCTGGACATGTGATGATCCACCTGAATGAAAGAAGGGAGAGCGGACTTTCCCTTGTCAGAAGGTTGGTGGGCCGAAGCAGAAGATTGGCCTGTTTCCATACCAGAAAAGGTGATTGTCTGAGGTTGGGCCGGAGTAAGATCAATTGGAGTGGGCTGGATGGAGGGCCCATCAACTATAGACTGGTCGATGGAAAGATTAGATTGGCCTTGCGCAATCGTGGGAGGTGGGGTATTGGACCCCTGCATGGCCTGATAGACAGCCTGGAGTTGGTCCGGATCCAACTGGGCCATCATTTGGAGAATGGAGCCAGCAGAAGGAGAAGAAAAGGAAGGAGTGGTTTGGCCACTCTCCATAGGGACGGAGGACGGAAGAGGGGCAGACCCCTCTCCAGACGGGAATGAGATAACCCTAGAAGGGTTTTCAAGAAGCCCTTGAGGGAGAGACTCCTCTTGGGAATGGGGAGGATTGAAAGAAGCCATGATGGGTTCGAAGAGTGGATTGGAGTAGAGTTTGGGGGAGGAATTGACCCTAGAAGATGACTCTAATGGACGAAGACAACTCCACATGCAACGGAAGACCTTAACAAAAACAAACAACACACAACAAACACATAATGAGTGGTCGAGCTTAGATGACTTCAACAAAGATGCAAGTGAAACAAGAGATAATAACCCTCAAGGTCAACAAAGTTGTTTAGATGATGCAACATGATTTTTTATTTCTTCCCTTTTTTAGAACCTCAGTGACTTGATTAAAATGTGCTCTCAAAATAGGTTCCTAATAGGGGAAGGATAAGTGGCTTGGTCGACTCTAAGGGTAATCACTCCTTCACTTATGAAATCCTAGACACGGTGTGGGAAGTGGTACAATCAGCCCGGCGTCCGCGTGGGAATCCACTGCTCGCGGGGACTTATGGAGGTCCCTAATTTGATTTCTTGGTCGGCTCCAAGGAATATGGAGACGAGAGGTCCACACACCAAGGTAGAACAATGTAATCTAATGTATGAAGATATGAATGAACCTATGTGCACCGGAGTGCATGTAAATTCTTACCTAAAATCTAGCAATCAAATATGCACACAATGATATGAATATGTGAACCAACCAAGGAGGAGACCAAATAGCACCCAAGCATGAAAATCACAGCAAAAACTATAGAAATAAACTGCACCTCGGGATGTGTACCTGTCTGGAGTGTGTGACGGTCTAGAATACCTGTGCCAGAGGAGTGTGACGGTCGAAGATCAGACCGTCAGAATAAGGTAACGCGTGGACACAGGACCGTCAGAGTAGCCAGAGAACCAAAAATAGTAGAGAAATAGAGGGAAAATCCGGGGAAAACCAGAGCAACAAGGGCAAAAGAAGGGGAGCAGGTTTAACAGAGATTCAAAGCACGATTGGCACTAGATGTCCCACCGTGATCGCCAAAAACTTTTGTTGGTTTTAATGTGTCCCTTCTTTTGCAAGATGGGTTATGATGCCAACTATGATGAAATTATGAGCAAATAATGAAGTCACTCAACCTATGGACATGTGAATCATGAACCTAGGCAACCAGCACAAGCTCTAGCATGGGCATGCTAACTCAATCAAAACTAAACCAAGCAAATAAAGAAAAACACACGCCGGGGCGTGGAATAAGGAATAAAGAAAGAAACACACCATATAGGTGGAACAAGCAAAAGTAAAGAGGAGATATGATGAGAGAAAAAGGTAATGCCCAAACTAAGAAAAGATGTGATCGCCACTAAGGTACAAACAAGCCAAAGACCTGATGAATACCTTGGAATAGGAGGATGATGCACCCTCCCACGGGAGAGAGAAAGCAACTAGAAAACTGCAGCTCCGTCAGATGTAACGGTCAAAGACTGATGCGCCATAGGACGTGTGACGGTGTCACAATAGACCACTACAAGACTCTAACGCGCCCGTTCTAGACCGTCAGAGCTTCTACAGAATAGAAGTTGGGAATCTTTTGATCTCCAAGCTTTCCAGCCGGCCAGAGAGCTTGGGCCTCGTGCTATGGACTCTGTAAACCTGCAAAAGAGTGTAGAACACAAGAAAAATAACCCAGATTAGCCCTTAGACAAAGTAGTATCAATAAATCCAAGAAACTTAAAAACATGCAAAAGGAAAGGGAAATACCAGGGAGGTTGGTTTTGTTTAACCCCTCTGGGCGTTTTAACAGATGGGATGATGTTTTAAATGAATGCAGCAAGTGCAAGAACGTGGGAGAGGGAGAGGGACAATGCTAGGAAGAGGGAAAAGACACTAAGAACACAATTTGACTGAACTAAACCCTTGAAACGATACTCCCTGGACTTTGGAAGAAGATGGACGTGGGAAACAGCTCTCCTTGGTTGGTTCTAGCTCCAGGATGCGGCAGCACTTCGACGCGAACTCAAGATGTCTCATCCTCAAGCCATGAAGTCAAGGGTTCTATTTATAGACCCTCAAAGTCTAGGTTCAAGTTGAGGATAATCCAGCTAGAAAGTAGGACGTTTCTTAGCAAACTCTTGAAGATAATACTCCCAAGAGTTCATAGAAACAAACAGAAGGTTCTGAGGATCAGATTTGGAAGAGAAATCAAGGAATCAAACTCTTAAGTCGACCACGGAGTAGCAGAGAAAGAGTAGTTCTGCTAGAACTCTCTGTTTGATGTAACAGCTACACGATAGACCGCCACAAGGATGTAACGCTTCAGGAAGGACCGTCACACAACCCTATCCATTAAAAGATAAGATCAACGGGAGAAGCTTACGAACATAGGACTCTAGATGAATGTAACAGTCAAGGGTAGACGCGTCACAATGAATGTAACAGCCGCACGATAAACCGTCACACCCAACGGATAGGCTAAAAGATAAGCTTGAAAGAAGCCATAAGCTTAAAGACTCTGTAAGGATGTAACGGACCAAGGAAGATGCGTTACATGTCTGTAACGCACCCTTGAAGGACCGTTAGAGACAATGGAGTGCAAATGAAATGAGAGCTTGCTAAGCTTCGTCCAGCGGAAAGGGATAAGGAACCAAACCCAACCAAGGAGATATGACCCATAAAATAAACCTCTAATTGACCAAGAAGGCTCAATAAAGGTGAACAACTCAGAGCATCATATGGAATGAACAAGCAGATGACCTGACTTATTGGTCATAAAACGGGTGTCAACAGACACGTCGTAACGTGTCGCCAGGCTACAACTAGTGGAGGCTCACTAGACACAGAACTCTGAAACACAAGCGTTGTAGTATTGACAGGCAAGGAAGCACTGTCGCACGTACTACAAAGCATCAAGGCAACAAGATAACTATCGACAGACTCAGGACAAGGCAACTAGACCTACTACTACAACGATCCTTGAGTCTCACGACTCGGAGTCAAGATCGTCGTACAAAGCGGAACAGGCCTCCAATCGGTCTAATCCTAAGTCAGAGGAAATCACATGACCGTGTAAAACGATACACATGGACATGAGGGAACACCAAGACCCTCAGCACATCTAGACATGCAAACTGAGGTAAGACAGTACCTCAAGGTGTCCAGAACCACGTCTTGGGTTGGACAGAACCGCCGGGACGCACACAAGGTCTTATGTCAACCATTGGATCTTACCAGGTTGAGCAGGACCTGACAAAGACTTGGGAGCAATACAGAAACAGGTAGGCATGGCTACCTTAATGTGGTCATAGCCCTCATAGGATGTCAATAGACATCCACGGGTCAGCGGGCAAATCATAAGGTCAAGCCAAGACCCTTAAGAATCAAAATCCCAGAAAACAACACCCTAGGAATATGGCGGTCCACCTTTAGGCCGCTATATGGAAGAAGTGGTCGAGGGTAGGGCCGCTACACGCCAACAGGGGCAAGACTCTGGTGGTCCTAGACTAGGCTGTTGGGGGACTGTAGCGGTCAAGGATTAGGCCGCTAGGCTCAGTCACCCTGAACCGACCTATCTAGTCAAACCACCCATAGCGGTCTAAGATAGACGCACTACACGGACTTGGCGGTCTAAGAATGAACCGCCACACAAACCGCCCTAAGATACTGACCTAAGACACACAGACCGTAGCGGCAGAAGGAAGGCGCGCCACAACAAAGAAACGCATGAATGTTGGGCCGCTAGAGCCAACCGACTCAGACCTCTGACCCGGTCAAAACACATTGTGGCGGCCTATAGTAGGCGCGTTACAGTAAAGTGGCGGTCATACACTAGCCCGCCAACATGAACCGACATAGAGTATTGACTCTAGTCAACGACTCCTGGCGCTTCAATAAAGGGCCGCCAGAGAGAACCGACTGACATGAACATCGAGAAACAATGAAGCTGTGGTGCACCAGCACAGGGGCGCCAGAGGCAAGAGGCGGTGTTGGTCAGTTCGAGGTTCAGTTAGGGTGGCAAACCACCCTTGGAACGGCCGCCAAAGCGATACGGCGGGAAAACTAGGGAAAAGGCCGATCTCGGCTGTTCCACGCCCCATTTGCATCGAACCGCAGGGGAAATAAGCCTAGATGGTGAAAAACACCTTCCACAAGCCAGGAGGGTCACATGCAACCATTTATTTGCAAGAAACGGGTGATTCCAACGAATAGACCCAAATTGGGTCACCGGGGTTCCCGGACTCCTACCGGCCCCAAATGATGACCAATCACGACGAAACTTGCGGGAACGGGATCCAAACATCTCGAGGGTTCATTTGATACTGATTTTACTGAAAACAGTTGCCATTTTCCAGTGAACCCTACGAACTCCTAAAATCTCAATTTTACCTAAACGAGCCTAAACTCGCCCGTTCTAGCACTGAACAACATGAAACTGCAGGAAAAAGCGCAGGAGAAGTAGGTGATTCGTCTCCCTACCTCCACCGAAGAAATAGTGCACCGAAGCGACTAAACCACGCTAAAAACGTCACACGAATGAAACCGCACCGATTTTGAATCCATCGAGGGATCGCGTCGCGCCACGCTCCAACCGCCGCTCCATCCCGCATCTCGATCACTCCATCGCGTCCCCGCCTCGGCCAGCTCTCCACGGTTGCGCGCCCCGCGTCGAACGGCCCAGAGACGAGAGAGAGGGAAGAGAGAGAGAGGGTCGTGAGAAATGAGAGGGAGGAGAGAGGAAGAAGAAATAAAAAGAAGGAAAATTAGGAATTTTCCTAATTTTCAAAAACTCGATAATTAACCCGAAAATGGACTAATTCAGAAAAATACGCAAAAATAGTCGAAATGATCATCTCGACGAGTACATCACTGTTGTAATGTCCTCGAGTCGATGAACTGAGAAATAAACTCATCGCAGGGTTCCATAATTTGTACGAGAGAAAAACCCACACGGATCATAAAACTCAACTCAAGACCCACAAAAGCAATCTGAAACTCTCCAAAAAGGATCCGAAAGACCTAATAAGGATCCAGGGTATTACAGCTAGCCTCCCCTCCTTCAAGAAATTTCACCCTCAAAATTTAAGGACTAGCAAAGGAGAAGCAGGGAAGAACAAACCCCAAGACACAACTTGAAACAACACGAATCTCGAGAAACACAGTTTAGAAGAACACTGTCAGACCATAATCACAGGCACACGCTCTGGATCGAGCACGGCACCCAAGTGAACACAAGTCCAACACCTCCGAAACAAGGCAACGTCGCTTATGTCTCACAAGAAAGGAGACACGGCATATGCCACGACGATAGCTATCGGGAAAACAAAACGACAGGGAATCACGAAACCTATGCCAACGAAAGACTGTACTAGACTTTCAGGACTCTAGATACTGTATATCTCGGATTCGCATGTCCTTCACACAACAATGCTCTAATACCACCTATGACGACCCGGATCCCGGATATCGGATATACCCGATAGGACAACCGAGTAGGCCCGATACTACTTGGAACCTGTGAAGCCTCCCAAGAGCTGTAAAGCTTCGAAGGGAAAAAGGAATGCCCTGTAGTACATTAAAGCCATAGAGATATAATAGTAAGCAATTAAATTTCATTAGATCGGTTTGCTAAAGTAGCAGAAATAAATTTACTTTTTAATTAATAGTTTAAGTTTAACAATTATACCAAAGTCTAGTGCAAAGGAAAGACAAACAGTACAGTCAACAGAAAAGAAGGATGTACACTGAGGTCGGGGGAAGCCCGACGCAGGTACCGCTGGCCACTACGAACTGCCACACCAGGAACCGCGGAAGCTGAACGATGCCACCCACCTGAAAAGTAGGGGTGAGCCTCGTGTCACTGGCCCAGTAGGGGTCACGCGGATCCCCACTAAAAAATAACACAGTAACACAGAACAACGAAAATAGCAGCAGTAGTAAAGCAGAAAAAGCAAGGAAAACTACTACAAGAAAGTTGTAAAAGAAAAGTGGAAACGGAAGGAGTAGAGCAGCTAAAAGAAAAGGGAAAAGCCGTACCGAACAAGCGCGGCCGTCGAACTAGCCTCGGCCCCCTGAACTAATCCAGACAACAACAGGAAGGTGAGCCCTGGTCTGACAAGGTCAGGAGTTGCCGATCTGTCGGGCCTACAAAGACAGGCAAAAAGCCTAGAAAGGACCTAGACAGACACAGACAGACTCTAAAGCACATACAACTCGATTATCGTGCATGCACTCCTAGAGACGATCACATACAGGACTGGAACATCGTGTACATGACACAACACTGACCTCGGGTAAGACCACAAGAAGGCTAACCCGGAAAGGTCACGATGCACGAGAAATGTGAGAGTCACATGTCACCTGATGGAAGCACCCCCTCACTAGAAGAACAGTCACGTGCGTCCACTGACATCTTATGCTGCGCCTACAAGTGTCTCGTCTACGTTGCCTACAACACGACAGAGACTGAGACATTGCTAAACCATAACAGGAACTATAGTACCAAGTGACTAGACAGGGTAACGCCCATCGGCGTCAGTCCAAGCCCCTGACCACGTGTGCACACACCGACTCTTGCTGGAGAGCCAGGCCTCTAGCTAGTTTTCCCCACCCAGCAGGACGCTACTGTACAGCGGGGGCCCACAGAAACTAGATTAAAAACCATATATCGGGAACTGCCACGCCACCACTCTCGGGTGGGTCGACACGTCGTAACGTGTCGCCAGGCTACGACTAGTGGAGGCTCACTAGACACAGAACTCTGAAACACAAGCGTTGTAGTACTGACAAGCAAGAAAGCGCTGTCGCATGTACTACGAAGCACCGAGGCAGCAAGACAACTGCCGACAGACTCAGGACAAGGCAACAAGACCTACTACTACAACGATCCTTGAGTCTCACGACTTGAAGTCAAGATCATCGTATAAAGCGAAACAAGCCGCCAATCGGTCTAATCCTAAGTCAGAGGAAACGACATGACCACGTAACACAATTACATGATGGAACACCAAGACCCTCATCACATTTGGACACACAAATCGAGGTAAGACAGTACCTCAGGGCGTCTAGAACCACGTCTTGGGCTGGACAGAATCGTCGGGACGCACACAAGGTCTTATGTCAACCATTGGATCTTACTGGGTTGACCAGGACCTGACAAAGACTTGGAAGCAATATAGAAACAGGCAGGCATGGCTACCTTAATGTGGTCATATCCCTCATAGAATGTCAAGAGACAACCACGGGTCAGCGGGCAAACCACAAGGTCAAGCCAAGACCCTTAGAAATCAAAATCCCAGAAAACAACACCCTAGGAATATGGCGGTCCACCTTTAGGCCGCTATATAGAAGAAGCGGTCAAGGGCAGGGCCGCTACACCCCAACAAGGACAAGACTATGGCGGTCCTAGACTAGGCCACCGGGGGACTGTAGCTGTCAAGGATTAGGTTGCTAGGCTCAGTCACTCTGAACCGACCTATCTAGTCAAACCACTCGTAGCGGTCTAAGATAGACGCGCTACACGGACTTGGCGGTCTAAGAACGAACCGCCACACAAACCGCCCTAAGATACTGACCTAAGACACATAGACCATAGCGGCCGAAGGAAGGCGTGCTACAACAAAGAAACGCATGAAGGTTGGGCCGCTAGAGCCAACCGACTCAGACCTCTGACCCGGTCAAAACACACTGTGGCGGCCTATAGTAGGCGCGCTACAGTAAAGTGGCAGTCATACACTAGGCCGCCAACATGAACCGACATAGGCTGTTGACTCTAGTCAACGACTCCTGGCGCTCCAAGAAAGGGCCGCCAGAGAGAACCGACTGACATGAACATCGAGAAACAACGAAGCTGTGGCGCACCAGCACAGGGGCGCCAGAGGCAAGAGGCGGTCCAAGGGTGGGCCACCACCCTTACCGAACCTCGAACTGACCAACACGCCAAGGGATATGGCGGTCTATCGCGGGGCCGCCAGAGACCTGTAGCGGTCACTGGAACGGTCGCCAAAGCGATACGACAGGAAAACTAGGGAAAAGGCTGATCTCGGCCGTTCCACACCCCATTCGCATCGAAACGCATGGGAAACAAGCCTAGACGATGAAAAACACCTTCCACAAGCTGAAAGGGTCACATGCAACCATTCGTTCGTGAGAAACGGGCGATTCCAACGAATCGATCCAAATTGGGTCACCAGGGTTCCCGGACTCCTACCGGCCCCGAATGACGACCAATCACGACGAAACTTGCGGGAACGGGATCCAGACATCCCGAGGGTTCGTTTGATACTGATTTTACTGAAAACGATCGTCATTTTTCGGTGAACCCTACGAACTCCTAAAATCACGATTTTACCTAAACGAGCCTAAACTCGCCTGTTCTAGCACCGAACAACACGAAACTGCAGGAAAAAGTGCTGGAGAAGTATGTGATCTATCTCCCTACCTCCACCGAAGAAACAGTGCGCCGAAGCAACTAAACCGCGTCGAAAACATCACACGAATGAAACCGCACCGGCTTTGAATCCACCGAGGGATCGCGCCACGCCACGCTCCAACCGCCGCTCCATCCCGCGTCCCGGTCACTCCATCGCGTCCCCGCCTCAGCCAGCTCTCCACGGTCACGCGCCCCGCGTCGAACGGCCCAGAGACGAGAGAGAACGAAGAGAGAGAGAGGGTCGTGAGAAATGAGAGGGAGGAGAGAGGAAGAAGAAATAAAAAGAAGGAAAATTAGAAATTTTCCTAATTTCTAAAAATTTGATAATTGACCCAAAAATGGACTAATCAGAAAAATATGCAAAAATAGTCGAAACGATCCTCTCAACGAGTACATCGCTGCTGTAACGTCCTCGAGTCGATGAAATGAGAAATAAACTCACCGCAGGGTTCCATAACTTGTACGAGAGAAAAACCCACACGGATCATAAAACTCAACTCAAGACCCACAAAAGCGATCCGAAACTCTCCAAAAAGGATCCGAAAGACCTAATAAGGATCCAGGGTATTACAGCCTCCCCTCCTTCAAGAAATTTCACCCTCAAAATTTAAGGACTAGCAAAGGAGAAGCAGGGAAGAACAAACTCCAAGACACAACTTGAAACAACACGAATCTCGAGAAACACAGTTCAGAAGAACACTGTCAGACCATAATCACAGGCATACACTCTGGATCGAGCACTGCACCCAAGTGAACACAAGTCCAACACCTCTGAAACAAGGCAACGTCGCTTATGTCTCATAGGAAAGGAGACACGACATATTCCACGACGACAGCTATCGGGAAACAAAACGACAGGGAATCACGAAACCTATGCCAACGAAAGACTGTACTAGACTTTCAGGACTCTGGATACTGTATATCTCGGATTCCCATGTCCTTCACACAACAATGCTCTGATACCACCTATGACGACCCGGATCCCGGATATCGGATATACCCGATAGGACTACCGAGTAGGCCCGATACTGCTTGGAACTCGTGAAGCCTCCCAAGAGCTGTAAAGCTCCGCAGGGAAAAAGGAATGCCCTATAGTACATTAAAGCCATAGACATATAATAGTAAGTAATTAAATTTCATTAGATTGGTTTGCTAAAGTAGCAGAAATAAATTTACTTTTTAATTAATAGTTTAAGTTTAACAATTACACCAGAGTCTAGTCCAAAGGAAAGACAAGCAGTACAGTCAACAGAAAAGAAGGATGTACACTGCGGTCGGGGGAAGCCCGACGCAGGTACCGCTGGCCACTACGAACTGCCACACCAGGAACCGCGGAAGCAGAACGATGCCACCCACCTGAAAAGTAGGGGTGAGCCTCGTGTCACTGGCCCAGTAGGGGTCACGCAGATCCCCACTGAAAAATAACACAGTAACACAGAACAACGAAAATAGCAGCAGTAGTAAAGCAGAAAAAGTAGGGAAAACTACTACTAGAAAGCTGTAAAAGAAAACTGGAAACGGAAGGAGTAGAGCAGCTAAAAGAAAAGGGAAAAGTCGTATCGAACAAGCGCGGCCGCCGAACTAGCCTCGGCCCCCTGAACTACTCCAGACAACAACAGGAAGGTGAGCCCTGATCTGACAAGGTCAGGAGTTGACGATCTGTCGGGCCTACAAAGACAGGCAAAAAGCCTAGAAAGGACCTAGACAGACACAGATAGACTCTAAAGCACATACAACTCGATTGTCGTGCATGCACTCCTAGAGATGATCACATACACGACTGGAACATCGTGTACACGACACAACACTGACCTCGGGTAAGACCACAAGAAGGCTAACCCAGAAAGGTCACGATGAACGAGAAACGCGAGAGTCACATGTCACGTGATGGAAGCACCCCCTCACTAGAAGAACAGTCACGTGCGTCCACTGACATCTTATGCTGTGCCTACAAGTGTCTCGTCTACGCTGCCTACAAGACGACAGAGACTGAGACATTGCTAAACCATAACAGGAACTATAGTAGCAAGTGACTAGACAGGGTAACGCCCATCGGCGTCAGTCCAAGCCCCTGACCACGTGTGCACACACCGACTCTTGCTGGAGAGCCAGGCCTCTAGCTAGTTTTCCCCACCCAGCAGGACGCTACTGTACAGCGGGGGCCCACGGAAACTAGCTTAAAAACCATATATCGGGAACTGCCATGCCACCACTCTCGGGTGGGTCGACACGTCGTAACGTGTCACCAGGCTACGACTAGTGGAGGCTCACTAGACACAGAACTCTGAAACACAAGCGCTGTAGTACTGACATGCAAGAAAGCGCTGTCGCATGTACTACGAAGCACTGAGGTAGCAAGACAACTGCCGACAGACTCAGGACAAGGCAACAAGACCTACTACTACAACGATCCTTAAGTCTCACGACTCGAAGTCAAGATCGTCGTATAAAGCGGAACAAGCCGCCAATCGGTCTAATCCTAAGTCAGAGGAAATGACATGACCGCGTAACACAATTACATGAGGGAACACCAAGACCCTCATCACATTTGGACACATAAATCGAGGTAAGATAGTACCTCAGGGCGTCTAGAACCACGTCTCGGGCTGGACAGAATCGTCGGGACGCACACAAGGTCTTATGTCAACCATTGGATCTTACCGGGTTGACCAGGACCTGACAAAGACTTGGAAGCAATGTAGAAACAGGCAGGCATGGCTACCTTAATGTGGTCATATCCCTCATAGGATGTCAAGAGACAACCACGGGTCAGCGGGCAAACCACAAGGTCAAGCCAAGACCCTTAGAAATCAAAATCCCAGAAAACAACACCCTAGGAATATGGCGGTCCACCTTTAGGCCGCTATATAGAAGCAGCGGTCGAGGGCAGGGCCGCTACACCCCAACAGGGACAAGACTCTGGCGGTCCTAGACTAGGCCGCTGGGGGACTGTAGCGGTCAAGGATTAGGCTGCTAGGCTCAGTCACTCTGAACCGACCTATCTAGTCAAACCACCCGTAGTGGTCTAAGATAGACGCGCTACATGGACTTGGCAGTCTAAGAATGAACCGCCACACAAACCGCCCTAAGATACTGACCTAAGACACATAGACCATAGCGGCCGAAGGAAGGCGTGCTACAACAAAGAAACGCATGAAAGTTGGGCCGCTAGAGCCAACCGACTCAGACCTCTGACCCGGTCAAAACACACTGTGGCGGCCTATAGTAGGCGCGCTACAGTAAAGTGGCAGTCATACACTAGGCCGCCAACATGAACCGACATAGGCTGTTGACTCTAGTCAACGACTCCTGGCGCTCCAAGAAAGGGCCGCCAGAGAGAACCGACTGACATGAACATCAAGAAACAACGAAGCTGTGGCGCACCAGCACAGGGGCGCCAGAGGCAAGAGGCGGTCCAAGGGTGGGCCGCCACCCTTACCGAACCTCGAACTGACCAACACGCCAAGAGATATGGCGGTCTATCGTGGGGCCGCCAGAGACCTGTAGCGGTCACTGGAACGGTCGCCAAAGCGATATGACGGGAAAACTAGGGAAAAGGCCGATCTCAGCCGTTCCACACCCCATTCGCATCGAAACGCAGGGGAAACAAGCCTAGATGATGAAAAACACCTTCCACAAGCCGAAAGGGTCACATGCAACCATTCGTTCACGAGAAACGGGCGATTCCAACGATCCAAATTGGGTCACCGGGGTTCCCGGAATCCTACCGGCCCCGAATGACGACAAATCACGACGAAACTTGCGGGAATGGGATCCAAACATCCCGAGGGTTCGTTTGATACTGATTTTACTGAAAACGATCGCCATTTTTCGGTGAACCCTACGAACTCCTAAAATCACGATTTTACCTAAACGAGCCTAAACTCGCATGTTCTAGCACCGAACAACACGAAACTGTAGGAAAAAGTGCAGGAGAAGTATGTGATCTATCTCCCTACCTCCACCGAAGAAACAGTGCGCCGAAGCGACTAAATCGCGCCGAAAACGTCAAACGAACGAAACCGCACCAGCTTTGAATCCACCGAGGAATCGCGCCACGCCACGCTCCAACCGCCGCTCCATCCCGCGTCCCGATCACTCCATCGCATCCCCGCCTTAGCCAGCTCTCCACGGTCGTGCGCCCCGCGTCGAACGGCCCAGAGACGAGAGAGAACGAAGAGAGAGAGAGGGTCGTGAGAAATGAGAGGGAGGAGAGAGAAAGAAGAAATAAAAAGAAGGAAAATTAGAAATTTTCCTAATTTCTGAAAATTTGATAATTGACCCAAAAATGGACTAATTCAAAAAAATACGCAAAAATAGTCGAAACGATCCTCTCAACGAGTACATCGCTACTGTAACGTCCTCGAGTTGATGAAATGAGAAATAAACTCACCACAGGGTTCCGTAACTTGTACGAGAGAAAAACCCACACGGATCGTAAAACTCAACTCAGGACCTACAAAAGCGATCCGAAACTCTCCGAAAAGGATCCGAAAGACCTAATAAGGATCCAGGGTATTACACTTAACATATAACGAAGAGTGATACTCTGAACATAAGTGATTGAAGTGAGCATAAGCAACCAGCTATGAAGATGAGAGGAGATGCAGATGGGAATCAATCAATCATCTGTAAGTATACAATTCACGTAGTGCTGAGCAATACGTATAGAGTAACTATTGGAGAATTTAAACTCGGTCAGATAAACAAGATGTAGTAATCGATCAGTCTCCTGGAAATGAAATCTAATAATATATCACATAGCTACCGTAGAATGGGGATAGAGGATATGGAGATGCACGCACAAAGCAAACCATGATGGACAGGTTTTTTAGTGGTTCGGTCTGCTACCCACAGACCTACGTCCATCCCCCACTCAAATCCAAGTAGGGCTTCCCTTGCAAAAGTAAGAAGCAGACTCAGTCTGCAAACAACTGCTGCCAAATAGCTTACCATGAGGGAAACAAATCCCTCACACCGATCCTACAACCCACAGGATTTGAACCCTAACCTTGCAGCCCACAAGATCAGAACCGGAGGACCAATCCTCCCTTCCTCCAAATCGGAGGGAACTCACGAGCAACTTCCCGTTACTCGCAACTGGAGACTATGTCTCCCTTCTCCTGAATCCACAGGAGAGACCCGTGAGTGACCCTCAGTCACCCACAACCAGAGACTCAAGTCTGTCTTCCTTGAATCCATAGAGGGCAAATCGGATATACACTCTCCCTTCTCCTGAAAACCCAGGAGGGACCCCGAACTCCAAACAGAGTATCAGAAGAACACACAAAAGAATGGAAGATAATAACGAAAGATCTAAAAGGAAAAAAACAAAAACAAATGTAGCTCCGAGGAGCATGAAGACTCTGGATTTGATCCACGAGTCACTACATGAACATATCTTTAATGAAGGCTTTGGCTGAATCTCTGGATTTGATCCACGAGTCACTACATGAACAGATCTTCAATGAAGGCTCTTGCTGCTCACTCCTTCTTCTTAAAACTTTCTTTTCTGAACTCTCTCTTTCCTTCTCTTTTCTTCTGCTCGCACACAGGCTCAATCTCTGGTACTTCCTCTTCTGCTGGCTCACTCTTTCAGATGGCTACTCTCACCTTCACGATAATCACTCTCTATTCATGATCTCTCTGCCACCTCTTTTTTTTTCATGCGAAAACCCCTTTATATATATATATATATATATATATATAGACTGCAGAGGTTGGGCGCATGGGAGGCATGCTTCCCGCCCAAATTCTCTAACGAATCTGGTTCCCTTCTTTCGACGTGTTCTAATATCAGCACTTTCACTTTCCACGTGTCAAGATCTCTAGTTAATGGATCAGTCTTGGATCAAGAGCCCATCATTCAACCTTCTGAGAACACGTGCCAGCTTAGTTCGAGCTCGCGTGTCTGCTTTCTAAGTGTTCATTACTCTCTACCCTTCAGGTGTTTGATGGAGTCCCTGACAAAGAGATAGAGCATTTTAAAAAACACTTAATTATCATAATCAATGACAGATTTAGCTAATCATTATGTTAGTCAAACACTCAGGTTAGAAGTATACAAAATGATGTATGATGATGCGTATGCCTTGATGTATGGGCTCAGTGCACGGACCTACATATGCACGGACCTTGCATGTGCACAGATCTTGTGCATTGTAGTGAAAACATGCACTGACCTTGTAACATATGCCAAGCAACGTGCACTAACCTTAATAATGTATACAGGCAACGTGCACCGACCTTAGAGCAAATATCAAGCAACGTGCACAGACCTTCTGCATGCACAGACCCGAAATATGCATAGACCCAAAAAGTTGCACAGACCTTGTGTGCAGTTGGTGTGATGTGCACTGACTTCAGATGAAGACTAGCAAATGTGCACCGACCTTTGTGAAGGAATGAACAGTGATAGCACTGACGTTAGTTGCTGGAGAGTGAATTTAGCATCGACCTTGGCCTTGTGAAAACCCAACTAGCACCAACCCTAGCTGTGCATCAAACAGTAACTTGCACAGACCTTACATTGACTATCATGATAATATGCACAGACTTGAACATCGAAGCAAAAATTGCACGGACCCTGGAGACTCATGTGCACAAACCATATTGGTCACTAGCACCGACCTTAGTGAAGGAGCGAACAGTGGTAGCATCGACCTTATATGCAATTCAATAGAATGTGCACCGACCTTCTATCTACTTAAAGCAAAACGCACACCGACTTACATGTATGCATGATACAAGGATGTGCACCGACTGTATGAGGAATATGTACTGACCTTATATGGTTAATGATGCAAGCATGCTCAGACCCTGCATGCAGAATGCAAAAACTGCACAGACCTTTATGTGCTAGAGATAGAAACATGCACAGACCATGGAGTGCAATGACTATGAAGTGCGCTGACTATGAAATGCACACCAAGTGTTCACTGAAATGCCCCGCACATAAGAGTGATATGCACACATGGTGTTTGATGAAATTTCACACATACAGACAGATTTTATACAAGTACTTAGACCTAGATCTATGTGCACAGAGTTGACTGTATGTTGACCTGAAGTACATGTGCATATATAGTAACATTAATGATGTTTGAACACAAGTTGATGTATGCACTAGAGATCATGAATAATTCAATCAAGTCACACAGAAATTCCAGAATTTCATCTAAAATTGGTCCAAAACATATATGACATCATACATATGAGTCATAGTGTTTAACATCATCGAAACACAGAATGCTAACAATCTCCCCCTTTTTGATGATGGCAACACTATGAGTCATATGAGTCAACATGGCACTGTAATAAGTCAAATGAACCAGATATTCAATTATTCATGAGATTATTCACGCCAGTGTAGTGAATGAATTCTACTGATGCAAACTCATTCTCTCCCAAAGCCAAACTCATTCTCCCCCAAAGCTCAAAGCTCAAACACTCAAGATGACTCCACATATTCTCCCCCTTTGACTTCATCAAAAAGGAAGGATCTAAAATGGAGCAATTTATTAACGCACAAAATGCATACAATGTGACACACTATTCTCCTCCTATGCATTCCTTAGAAGAATGCACACCAGAACTGGAATCTATTCCCCCCCTATGGAAAGTGAATGCAGGACCTAATACCTAAAGATGTGGCAAATACAACCAAAGCACATTCTCTCTCTTGAACACAACAGATGAAACTACAGATAATTCTCCCCCTTTGAGAAAGACTAAATGCAGTCTAGACAGATGAAGAATATGTCTAGAGAGAATACAGGAGGAACGATCAAAAACATAGATTTTTTAGAAACAATGAGTGATCGAGAGATGGTAGTGACAGAAAGCAGTAAATGACCATATATATCAGTGAATTTTCAAAGTTTCTGAGATGAAGAATTTTTTAGTAAGAAGCCAACTTCATAATTTAGTATTTAGATTTTAGATTCTTCCATTATAAGAGCTTATGAATTGGCTTTGATCGAAAAGTATGGTTTAAGAATGATGTAAACATAGTTCTTTAATAATTTTCAATACTCATATCTGAAACAATTCTTTAATAAAAATGAGCCACTTGCTCATATAACATTCTAGTTCAACCTTCTTTTCATCTTACTTAGTATACTTTCCATGACTCCTTTAAGAGTAACACACGGTAGTATCGAGATTAAACATTCATGAATATCTGAATTTGACTGTTCTTTCAGAATTTTCTGATGCATATATTTTTTAGATTTTTCTTATTGAGCATCAATTTATTTTTTAATGAGTAATTTTGGTTTAAACAACACCTTTTTACATGAGACACAACACGTCTTAGGTGAAATGACCCAGTTACTCAATGTGATAACCATATTGCTTCTCTATTTAGAGAGCAGAGATAGCATTAGAAGTATCTTTTACATGAGGAGACACCTTGATCAGAGGCCAGAATTCTCAGTTACTCAATACAACCATGCCATTGCTCTATCATATTTTTACATTATTTTCAATGATTTTTAAACAGAGTTAACTATGGTACTTCATGACACAGTCCTTTGGACAGGTTTCTCAGTAACCACAGTCATTGCTTTGTCTACAATTTTCTTATAAAACTGTTTCAGACAGATTAAATGTTTAAGACAATACTTACACTATGTATTTCAATCAAAGTAAATCAACATTTCAACTTTTCAGATTTCAGGAAGTCTTACATGAACTTACATGAGATAAACAATTAAGGTTTATTAAAAGGATTGAATCAAATATTTTCAAGTCCATTAAGTTCAAACTTAAGAGTATATTAGACTTAAACCAATGTAAATTAACAAATATTCTTAAACCAGTATAATGGAAGATTTCACATTAAAGATAATTTCAGATTTATGAAGCAGTTTACAAGCTGAAGTTTTCTTCAAATCCCAGTTCAGTTATTGTCTGAGCGGTTGCAAACATCAAATGTGTAAACAAGCATGCATAGAAAGTGAGAAGATTAGAAGTCATGCTTGTAGCAAAAGTGATCAATATGCATCAGACAAATTTTCAGGAAGATCAGCTAAAGAGTAGTGAATTTACAAGGATTTCAAGATATGCAGCAAGAACTATGAGGTCAGAACTCGGACGAGAATCAATTGAAAATCAGCCAACAATGATCATTTGATGATGGAGTCACTAGAATAACAGATGTGGCAAGATGAATCAGATAGGTGGATAGGAAGAGTTCAGGCATTGATAAAACTGAAGAATTTAAAATGCTCCCCTTGTCTATATGCAATGAGTCACTTCTTTTTAGAATTTTCAAAATAAGTGATATGCAATGCAGTCACTATATGCATGCATATGCAGTGGCTTTCCTAAAAGCATTACAAGGACATAAGTGTCATGAACATCATGCAGGGACAACCAGACTCCCCCTGACTATATGCAATATAATCCAGAATTCTAAATGTCACAAATGCATGGACCTTTATGCACGGGAAATCATGAACTAAGCTTATGAATGTATGGACTGCCCTATGTGCTATATGACCCATGGTACCAGATGGAAGACTAGCTTCTACACATGGTGTGGGTTTCCAGACAGATATGATCTATCCTTCTCCCAACTTCCCATTTAATATACCTATGGGCCTAGCAAGACCATGAAGTGCATACAGTCCTATCAGATGTGCAATGCAATTCAGACAACTTCAAGGATCAAACATGAGCATTTTAGAAGATTCACATATGTATTAACACATGCATGTAGAATTTCAAGTTAAACAGTGCAAATAACACAAAAGAGTGCAACTATGTATGCTTAACATGAATTCTATCAGTTTTAACAAGTTATGTAGAAATCTAAGACAGAGATATTCAGATGACAGAATTCGAGCAGAGTTATCATGATAGACCTAAGAAGTTCAATCATGGGGTTTTCATGCTTGAGTGCCTTGGTTTATTACCCCCACTTTATTCTTCAACCCAAGGCACACCTGTAAGACATCAAATCATTTGGCACAAACAGGCACCCAAGATGTCTTGGGTCCTGAAATGACAGTGACACCTTTAACAGGTGTTCTAAACAATTTTTGTGCATTAAGGTCATCAAACCTCATCAAATAATAGTTATTCATTGAATGACCTATATGTCCATAGTAATGATATGATGCAGCATTTTTCAGATTCTTTTCATGCACATTACTATGAACATTGAACCTGTGAGCATTATCATGAAAATTCCTTTTAACAAAATGAATATTCTGTTTAACAAAGCTAGTCTATTTATGATAGACTCCCAGCCAACATGTTGCAGCCCTGTGGCCTGGCTTTCCACATTCGAAGCATGAAAGATTTTTTCTTTTATTAACAACTTTGTTTCTGCCAGCAGCATTATAAACATGTGTTTTAACAGATTTAAAGTTGCCCTTTAACCCCGGTGCATGAACATTAAAGTTTCTATTATGAACATGAAAATTTTGTTTTCTGAAACCTGCCACCTAGCACTCAGAGGCTCTGTGGCCATGTTTTCCACAGTTATAACAAGCAAATGTCTTTTTCATGAAACCGGTTTTCTTCTTATCAAAATTATTTTGATGTATAGGGAGTTTGACAGATTTAAAAATAAATTTACTTCCCTGGCCAGACCAGCAACGAGCAGCAATGTGACCTGACTTACCACAGTTATAACACACATGCCTTAACTTATCTTGTTTCATTAGATTGCAGTCATGTATATGATGACCCTTTCTATCACAATAGTAGCATGTACCAGATGTGTTTTTATAATGACTTTGCCCATGGGTGATCTTACCAGCATTCACATTTTCACATGCACTTATATCATCCATTTTCAAAGCATGACATTCATCCATAACATGTCCTACCCTACCATAATTGTGACATGTAATCTTTATGTCGTGTGCATGTGAATCTATGATAATTTTACTCATTGCATGTGCAGAGATACCAAAAAATTTCACAAGAGAACCATTAACCTTCTTTCTCTATTTTTCTGGCTTTTCCATATTTTTACTTTGCTCTTCAGTTTTCTGTGCATTAAATTGAAAAATAGAAAGAGCAGAAGTTTTTTTTTGATCAGAACTTTTTACAAACACAGTAGACATTTTATTCCCATCAATCTTTTTGTTCACCGGACTGTAACCCAGTCCATTTCTCTGAAAATTAACATTGGTTCCAAGAAGCTTATTCAGATTGTCCTTACCTTTGACAAATTTTGATAATGAGTTTTTCATATCTTGAATCTCAGAATTTAAGGCAACAATATTAGCTTCATAACTGGACAGGTCTGTTTCATAGGAAATTACTTGTTGATGCAAGGCATCATTCAGACTTTTGAGTTTTTCAACTTCCTGTTTTAATTTTATTTCATTGTTAGCTTCTGCTTCTTTTATGACAGATTTCCCCTTTTCATAAACTAACAATTTCTCAGAGATTGCTGCGTTTAGGTGTTTCAGCTGGTTAATCTCCTCTTTCAGTTTACTATTTTGGTCCTGGAGTTCATCATCAAATACTAAATCACTTAAGGAAGTCTGACATTCATTAAACATTTCTTGTTGATTTTCTGATTGAAGTTTGTCAAAGTTTTTCTGAAACTCTAAATTTGTTACTCTAACAGCCTCCAGTTTTTCAGATATCAACTTATTTTCACTTTCAAGATTAATTGACTTATGTTCAGATTCCTGAATCTGGTTCTTGAGTTTCTTGTTCTCAGATTTCAAGAAATCAAGTTCTGTACTAAGAGCATCAAGATCTGTTAGTTGTCTTCTAAATATTCCATTTCCTATTTTTAGAATTTCAATGTCCCCACCTACAGAGTGAGCATTCTCAAATTTGTTTAACTTCTTTTTCAAGGATTTCTTCTGTTTTCTCAGATTTTCATAGGACTCTAGAAAATTAGCATATGCATCTTCCCAATCACCTAAAGTAAAGTTAGCGAAAGAATTTACCTGATCATCGTCCTCCTCTTCATTTTGATTGCTATTCTGATCACCTTTCTTCACTATTAGACATTCGTCTTCATTTCCTTTATCGGCGGTCTTCAATCTATCCAATATCTCTCTTGCAGATCTGCAATCATAGAAACAAGAATGACATGCCCTATTAGTAACTGCCTTCATCATCTCCAAAGCTTTCTGGTTTTTACCACTCATGGATTTATGACTGTCAGTCCATTTGGACTTGTTCTTTGGTAGTCTGTGTGGACCGTGTGAAATTAATTTCCACATATCAGGATCAACTGATATAACATAGCTGCGCAGACTGGTAAACCACGAATTAAAATTAGAGCCATTGAAAATCGGTGGATGAGCCATGGAAATCAGTTCAAGAATAATTCAAGCAACAGACTAAGCACAAATAGAAATGCACCTAAAAATAGGATAGCAGGATCCTCTACAGATCATTGGATCTGATGAATCAGAGACCCGCTCTGATACCACTTGTTAGATCCAGAGGAGGGTGAATGGATATTATATACAATGATTTGCCAATTTAAAAGTTAACTCTGATAGACTTACACAAACTAGACTAGGGAAGCTTGAAGAACAAGATAACACTCACAGATAAAACCTCAAACACTTAACATATAACGAAGAGTGATACTCTGAACATATGTCATGCCCCGAGCCTTTATGACAGCGGAAGACTCGCTCGAGAAACGTGAACAGCCGACATGGTAAGCCTCTTGCAAGCAAGAATGATTAGAGCGCAAGGCAATCACACACATAAAGGCAATTGCACAATATTTTAATCAAAACTCCAACTTATTTTATTGATAATCAATATTCAAATACAATCACTTTGTTTCAATCTATCAGACTCAAGAAATAGGAAAATTACATAGACTCAATCTAAACAATGTAGACTCCCTACGTCTTTACTCTCAACTTGATATGACTTTCATTCGCTCTCGGACCCGCTACTTGTATAACCCGAATCCGAATTCGAACCACTTTCATTTCTTGAAATATTGGAAATAGGTAATGAGCACACTTGCCCAGTAGGTATCTTTGCATCAACATGATTGGCACTATTAAAGTAATTAGCATTTTAGCTCTAAAGAATATAAGGTAAAATCATGCGAATGCGATAAGTCATGCGATCAAATCAAAGTAACAAGACGATCATGTAAGATAGGATGAGAGCAAGTATGAACTAGCAAGAATGTAACAAGTATGATCAATAATATAGCATGACCTTTCACGAACAAGAATGTAACGAGAATGCACTTTCACTTTTCACTTCCATAACCATAAAGGTTACGCACGAGAACGTCAATCATATAGCAATTCACTAGATTTCCACGAGTGCTCATGGATTTCACTTATTTATAAAGAAAGTACTCCCAGCGTAATGCGACGCCAGTAGCATCATATCCCATAGTTTATAATAGTATGTTTTCGGTAATCAGCCGAGGGGACTAGCATAGAGCCCTTGGACACAATCAGCGCCCGAACTGCATCTTCACGTATAAATCAACCTACTTCCATGAGTGTAACAATAAAGTATGACTAAGAATGTAATAAGTTCAATCAATAAGCTCATGACAATAATTATCAAAGAACGAATGCTTCTATTAAGAATATGAGAGATCAAGAATGAATTAAGACAATGTTATGCTTATGGAAACAAATCGGCAGCATACCGATACATTTCTTTAACTTCCATTCATTATATTAAGTTTCTTGATCAATATGATAAGTCCTAGACCATTATCAAGCCACCTAGGAACTTTAGAATATCAACCCTTGGGTTAAACCTCGGGTTAACTAGCTCAAGCATTGTGATGGTCAAGTACGGGGCCGTTACATGATGTGATGCTCTAGTGTTGGGCCGTTACATTAACGTGACGGTCTAGCCTTGATCCGTTAGAACGAATGATTCCAGAAATAATAATTGGACTCAGTTAAATGTGACGGTTGTATATTGGGCCGTTATATGGGCCTGACGGTCCAATATAGGTCTGTTACACTGCTAGAACCAGAAAACATCGATAGTGCTTTCTAATCAATTGGGTTTTAATGGTACAACCAACTCGGCGTCCTAGTGAGAATCCCAGGCTCGCAGAGAATTACGGAGGCCATGAAACAAGATTTCCTAGTCCATTGGAAGGAATATCTAATAGAGAGGTCCTCATGTCTAAGATAGTTTTCCTATAGTGCAAAGTGTGAACTAATGGACAACATACCAAAATATGTGCCATGTACTTAAAGAAATGACTCTATTGCTAGAGGGAGAATGTGTAACAATGTGAAACGAAGATAAAACTCCGTCCATACATGATTAAAAATCATGATTTAGATACAAAACTATAGAATTTTGGCACATGAAATTAACATAACTTAAAATAACTTAAGATACCTTAATCATGTAATTTCTATTATGAATCAGTAACTACACTTAAAGTCATGATAACAGGTCCAAACTTAGATAACTAGGCTTATTTATAAGTAAACTTCTGCCTCGGGCTGACAGAACATAGTGTCTGACGGTCTAGGATAGGCACGTTACCATCTTGTGACGGTTTATCGAGGGGGCGTTACAGTAGTGTAACGCTCCTGTTAAGGTGCGTCAGAGACAACAGAGTAATTAAGATGCAGTAGAGGGTGTGACGGCTTATCGTAAGGCTGTTAGGTCACTGTGACGGTCTTACATTGGTGCGTCAGAGCGTCTGCTGGCAGTAAAATAAAGTAAAGGTTTATGAAACCATAACATGACTGGAAATCAAAATACTACAACTATTCTAGACTTGATAAACGAAGTATAGGCCAACTATATGCATGGGTTTTAGTGAATAGACAAGATAATATCTTTTATTTTCCATTTAGGGCTAAGAGATGCATGAATGTATAGAACTATTAAAACATGAAATTTATGATCTATCATGCATGAAATCAATCCAAACCTGAAGGCTTTAATCCCTAACAAGATGTTTTTGCCAATCATGAGATGATCTACCTCTTAACTAGTCTTTAAACTTCTAATTTGAGTCTGAAAATCGTGCCCTAGTTCTCCTTTTCCAGTGATTTTTTAGCAATTTCCTGCTACTCTAACTCCACGACCTCTTGACCTAAAGATGTGAAATTTTGAGAGTAAAAAGATGAAACTAAGGTGAACAAAAAGTTCTAAAGGATTGAGCCCTAATTACCTCATTTAGACGTCCTAATCTCTTGATCTTCAGGGGTCTTGCGTTCAGTTTCCTGGGTTGCTATTACTGAATCAGCGACTTTGGAAGCTTCTATCTCCTTGGTTGGTTGATCTCCTAGCATGAAATTTGGAGAACTATTAGTCTAAAGTATACTAAGCAAAATCTTCTAAAGAACTTACCCGAAATTATGACTCCTTACCTTGTTTCTTCACGAGCCAAAAGTAAGGGTCGCTCAGTTCAGAACTAGGTCCTATTTATAGGGTTTTGGCTAGGGTTTGAGGATTAGATCGATTCTAGAGTCCTTAATTTGTCTGAACCTAATCCCAAAGAGTCCTTAGTAATGTTATAAGCTCTCCCAAGTTGATCTCCTACAGATAGGATCCCAAAGTTCCAGTCTTTTTGCTCGTTCTTCCATTCACGGAACTGACAGGGTGTAATGCATCAAGACTGGTGCGTTACATGGCTGTGGCGGTCGCACGATAGACCGCTACATCCAACGTGCACAGAGTTCAACATAAATCAAACTCTTTTGTTAATTATCCATATTATTATCCATAAAAATGGTATTTTATCCTTAAATAGGCTAAATAACCTTCTAGAATATGGGCCAAACTTAATGGGCTTGGTCCTTAAACCTTTTGGATTTTATTTAAATAGGCTAGATTAATTATTTAACACAATTGGGCCTTATAATGACTTATAAATTCAACATTTATTTATTAATCCATTTTGGGTCTTTAAAATTCTCAGAAAATAATTAAATATACCAAAAATAATTTATAAAAATTCTGGGGTCTTACACCATCCCCCACTTAAGAGAATTTGGTCTCCAAATTCAATATATGAGTTTTTATAGAGAGTGTACGTATTTTAATGTATTAAGAATTAACGTAAGGCGAATGGGTTAAGAGAGTACATTTTATCATCTCACCTCCCTCGTCTAGAATGGCATTTAATCGACCTCGCTTCCCGCGTCCGTTGTTATCCCTTGATGATTGTCCGTTGATGAAAGGACATAGGGGCAAGTGATGTTCCCAGCTTCCACATTTGAGACAAGTGCCGAGACGCTTCCAACATTGTTCTGCCGAGTGCCCAAACTTTTTACAAAATGAGGAAGGTGCCACAGCTCGCTCCTTCTCTTCTTTAACTTTCTCGTTCTTTCCATTTTCATTTCCATTTCTTTTTCCATTACCGTTCCCATTACGGAACTTCTTAATGTGACGATTTTCATCCTCATCCACTTCTTTCTCTTCTTGCCCATCATGTTTTCGGCTTGACCTCTCTCCTCAGAGCCTCTCCACCTTCTCCATGGTTCTTTCACATAGATGCGCTCTTTGTACCATCTCGGTATAGGTGTGGATATTCTGGGTTCCAAGTTGTTGGATAAATCCGGTCTTTAAACCATCCATAAACCGGTTGGCTTTCAATAAATATGTGCTTACCAATTGAGGAGCATAAGGTGCTAGTCGAGAGAATTGTAATTCATATTCTGCCACGAACATCGCGGCTTATTTTAAGGAGGCAAATTCCATAGCCTTTCTCTCCTTTACATGCTCGGAAAAGTACTTGGCACGGAATAGGGTAAGAAAACCCTCCCATGTATGAGGTGCGTTTGCAGGTGGCGTTGGAATGGATTTTCACCATGTACGAGCATCCTTGTTGAGTTGAAATGTGGCAAGTCGAACCTTCTTCTGGTCGGTGCATTGCATGACATCGAATATTCGATTCATTTCGTCGATCCAATGTTCCGCTTCATCCGGGTTAGAAGATCCAGAGAATCGTGGAGGATTTAAACTTCAGAAATTGCCATGCAAGTTACCCGTGCCAGCCCTTCCGTCGGCATGGGCCACTGTTTGTAGGGCTTGAGTAAGTCCCGTAACAGTTTGTTGCATCTCGTCCCAGTTTATACGATGAGCCATTGAGAATCAAGGTACCTGAGAATCATGGACATTTTAGTTATTTAGACTCGGGAAGATTTATCCTAAGATAATTTCTATATAACTATCTCATCCCGGGCTCTACCCAATCCTCGCATGGGTAAGGAAATTTCTTCTTTAGTTCATAGGTAGGGGTCTTTAAACCTTGGTCTTATCCTAGGACATGACTCTTTTCCCTAAGTCCTACGACTTAGGCTCTGATACCAACTTAACTGTCACGCCCCGAGTCTTTATGATAGCGGAAGACTCGCTCGAGAAACGTGAACAGCCAGCATGGTAAGTCTCTTGCAAGTAAGAATGATCATAGCGCAAGGTAATCACACACATAAAGGCAATTGCATAATATTTTAATCAAAACTCCAACTTATTTTATTAATAATCAATATTCAAATACAATCACTTTCTTTCAATCTATCAGACTCAAGAAATAGGAAAATTACATAGACTCAATCTAAACAATGTAGACTCCCTACGTCTTCACTCTCAACTTGATATGACTTTCATTCGCTCTCGGACCCGCTACTTGTATAACCCGAATCCGAATTCGAACCACTTTCATTTCCTAAAAAGATTGGAAATAGGTAATGAGCACACTTGCCCAGTAGGTATCTTCGCATCAACATGATTAGCACTATTAAAGTAATTAGTATTTTAGCTCTAAAGAATATAAGGTAAAATCATGCGAATGCAAGAAGTCATGCGATCAAATCAAAGTAACAAGACAATCATGTAAGATAGGATGAGAGTAAGTATGAACTAGTAAGAATGTAACAAGTATGATCAAGAATATAGCATGACCTTTCACGAACAAGAATGTAACGAGAATGCACTTTCACTTTTCACTTTCATAACCATAAAGGTTACGCACGAGAACGTCAATCATGTAGCAATTTACTAGATTTTCACGAGTGCTTATGGATTTCACTTATTTATAAAGAAAGTACTCTGAACGCAATGCGATGCCAGTAGCATCATACCCCATGGTTTATAATAGTATATTTCTGACAATCAGTCGAGGGGACTAGCATAGAGCCCTTCGACACAATCAGCCCCCGAACTACATCTTCATGTATAAATCAAGCTACTTCCATGAGTGTAACAATAAAGTATGGCCAAGAATGTAAAAAGTTCAATCAATAAGCTCATGACAACAATTATCAAAGAACGAATACTTCTATTAAGAATATGAGAGATCAAGAATGAATTAAGACAATGCTATGCTTATGGAAATAAATCGGAAGCATAATGGTATGTTTATTTAACTTCCATTCATTATATTAAGTTTCTTGATCAATATGATAAGTCTTAGACCATTATCAAGTATTGGGTCGTTACATGATGTGACGCTCCAGTGTTGGGCCGTTACATTAACGTGATGGTCTAGCCTTGATCCGTTAGAATGACTGATTCCAGAAACAATAATTGGACTCAGTTAAATGTGACGGTTGTATATTGGGCCGTTATATGGGCCTGACGGTCCAATATAGGTCTGTTACACTGCTAGAACCAGAAAACATAGATAGTGCTTTCTAATCAATTGGGTTTTAATGGTACAACCAACTCGGCGTCCTAGTGGGAATCCCAAGCTCGCAGAGAATTACGGAGGCCTTGAAACAAGATTTCCTACTCCATTGGAAGGAATATCCAATAGAGAGGTCCTCATGTCTAAGATAGTTTTCCTATAGTGCAAAGTGTGAACTAATGGACAACATACCGGAATATGTGCCATGTACTTAAAGAAATGACTCTATTGCTAGAGAAAGAATGTGTAACAATGTGAAACCAAGATAAAACTCCGTCCATACATGATTAAAAATCATGATTTAGATACAAAACTATAGAATTTTGGCACATGAAATTAACTTAACTTAAAATAACTTAAGATACCTTAATCATGCAATTTCTATTATGAATCAGTAACTACACTTAAAGTCATGATAACATGTCCAAACTTAGATAACTAGGCTTATTTATAAGTAAACTTCTGCCTCGGGCTGACAGAACACAGTGTCTGACGGTCTAGGATAGGCGTGTTACAGTCTTGTGACAGTTTATCGAGGGACCGTTACAGTAGTGTAACGCTCCTGCTAAGGTCCGTCAGAGACAACAGAGTAATTAAGATGAAGTAGAGGGTGTGACGGCTTATTGTAAGGCCGTAAGATCACTGTGACGGTCATAGATTGGTGCGTCAGAGTGTCTGCTGGCAGTAAAATAAAGTAAAGGTTTATGAAACCATAACATGCCTGGAAATTAAAATACAAAACTATTCTAGACTTGATAAACGAAGCATAGGCCAACTATATGCATGGGTTTTAGTGAATAGATAAGATAATATCTTTTATTTTTCATTTAGGGCTAAGAGATGCATGAATGTATAGAACTATTAAAACATGAAATTTATGATCTATCATGCATGAAATCAATCCAAACCAGAAGGCTTTTATCCCTAACAAGATGTTTTTTCCAATCATGAGATGACCCACCTCTTAACTAGTCTTTAAGCTTCTAATTTGAGTCTGAAAATCGTGCCCTAGTTCTCCTTTTCCAGTGATTTTCTAGTAATTTTCTGTTGCTCTAACTCCACGACCTCTTGACCTAAAGATGTGAAATTTTGAGGGTAAGAAGATGAAACTAAGGTGAACAAAAAGTTCTAAAGGATTGAGCCCTAATTACCTCGTTTAGACGTCCTAATCTCTTGATCTTTAGGGGTCTTGCGTTCAGTTTCCTGGGTTGCTATGACTGAATCAACGACTTTGGAAGCTTCTATCTCCTTGGTTGATTGATCTCCTCGCATGAAATTTGGAGAACTATTAGTCTAAAGTATACTAAGCAAAATCTTCTAAAAAATTTACCCGAAATTATGACTCCTTACCTTGTTTCTTCACAAGCCAAACGTAAGGGTCGCTCAGTTCAGAACTAGGTCCTATTTATAGGGTTTTGGTTAGGGTTTGAGGATTAGATCGATTCTAAAGTCCTTAATTTCTAGAACCGAATCCCTAAGAGTCCTTAGTAATGTTATAAGCTCTCTCAAGTTGATCTCCTGCAGATAGGATCCCAAAGTTCCAGTCTTTTTGCTTGTTCTTCCATTCACAGAACTGATAGGGTGTAACGCATCAAGACTGGTGCGTTACATGGCTGTGGCGGTCACACGATAGACCGCTACATCCAACGTGCATATAGTTCAACATAAATCAAACTCTTTTGTTAATTATCCGTATTATTATCCATAAAAATTGTATTTTATCCTTAAATAGGCTAAATAACCTTCTAGAATATGGGCCAAACTTAATGGGCTTGGTCCTTAAACCTTTTGGATTTTATTTAAATAGGCTAGATTAATTATTTAACAAAATTGGGCCTTATAATGACTTATAAATTTAACATTTATTTATTAATCCATTTTAAGTTTTTAAAATTCCCAAAAAATAATTAAATATACCAAAAATAATTTTTAAAAATTCTGGGGTCTTACAACGTAAGTGATTGAAGTGAGCATAAGCAACCAGTTATGAAGGTGAGAGGAGATGCAGATGGAAATCAATCAATTATCTGTAAGTGTACAATTCACGCAGTGCTGAGCAATACGTATAGAGTAACTATTAGCGAATTTAAACTCGGTCAGATAAACAAGATGTAGTAATCGACCAATCTCCTACAGATGAAATCCAATTATATACCACATAGCTACCGTAGAAATGGGATAGAGGATATGAAGATGCACGCACAAAGCAAACCATGATGGACATGATTTTTAGATGGCTCGGTCTGCTACTCACAGACCTACGTCCATCCCCCACTCAAATCCAAGTGGGGTTTCCCTTGTAAAAGTAAGAAGCAGACTCAGTCTACAAACAACCGCTGCCAAACAGCTTGCCCTGAGGGAAACAAATCCCTCACACCGATCCTGTAACCCACAAGATCTGAACCCTGACCTTGCAGCCCACAAGATCAGAACCGGAGGACCAATCCCCCCTTCCTTCAAATCGGAGGGAACCCACGAGCAACTTCCCGTTACTCGCAACCGGAGACTATGTCTCCCTTCTCCTGAATCCACAGGAGGGACCCGTGAGTGACCCTCAGTCACCCACAACCAGAGACTCAAGTCTATCTTCCTTTGAATCCATAGAGGGCAAACCGGAGATACACTCTCCCTTCTCCTGAAAACCCAGGAGGGACCCCGAACTCCAAACAGAGTATCGGAAGAACACACAAAGGAATCAAAGATAATAACGAAAGATCTAAAAGAAAAAAACAAAAACAAATGTAGCTCCGAGGAGCATGAAGACTCTGGATTTGATCCACGAGTCACTACATGAATAGATCTTCAATGAAGGCTCTAGTTGAATCTCTGGATTTGATCCACGAGTCACTACATGAACAGATCTTCAATGAAGGCTCTGGCTGCTCACTCCTTCTTCTCAAAACTTTCTTTTCTGAATCTCTCTTTCCTTCTTTTTTCTTCTGCTCACACACAAGCTCAATCTCTGGTACTTCCTCTTCTACTGGCTCACTCTTTCAGATGGCTACTCTCACCTTCACGATAATCACTCTCTATTCACAATCTCTCTGACACCTCTTTTTTTTTCAGGACAAAACCCCTTTATATATATATATATATATATATATAGACTGCAGAGGTTGGGCGCATGGGAGGCACGCTTCCCGCCCAAATTCTCTGACAGATCTGGTTCCCTTCTTTCGACGTGTTGTAATATCAGCACTTTCACTTTCCACATGTCAAGATCTATAGTTAATGGATCAGTCTTGGATGACGAGCCCATCATTCAGCCTTCTGAGAACACATGCCAGCTTAGTTCGAGCCCGCGTGTCTGCTTTCTAAGTGTTCAATACTCTCTGCCCTTCTGGTGTTTGATCGAGTCCCTGACAAAGAGATAGAGCATTTTAACAAACACTTAATTATCATAATCAATGACAGATTTAGCTAATCATTATGTCAGTCAAACACTTGGGTTAGAAGTATACAAAATGATGTATGATGATGCGTATGCCTTGATGTATGGGCTCAGTGCACGGACCTACATGTGCACAGACCTACATGTGCACGGACCTTGCATGTGCATAGACCTTGTGCATTGTAGTGAAAACATGCACTGACTTTGTAACATATGCAAGCAATGTGCACTGACCTTAATAATGTATACAAGCAACGTGCACCGACCTTAGAGCAAATACCAAGCAACGTGCATAGACCTTCAGCATGCACAGACCCAAAATATTCATAGACCCAAAAAGTTGCACAGACCTTGTGTGTAGTTGGTGTGATGTGCACCGACTTCAGATGAAGACCGACAAATGTGCACCGACCTTTGTGAAGGAATGAACAGTGATAGCACTAACCTTAGTTACTGGAGAGCGAAATTTGCATCGACCTTTGCCATGTGAAAACCCAACAAGCACCGACCCTAGCTGTGCATCAAACAGTAACTTGCACAGACCTTACACTCACTATCATGATAGTATGCACAGACTTGAACATCGAAGCAAAAATTGCACGGACCCTGGAGACTCATGTGCACATACCATATTGGTCAATAGCACCGACCTTAGTGAAGGAGTGAACAGTGATAGCATCAACCTTATATGCAATTCAACAGAATGTGCACCAACCTTCTATCTACTTAAAGCAAAACGCACACCAACTTACATGTATGCATGATACAAGGATGTGTGCCGACTGTATGAGGAATATGTACTGACCTTATATGATTAATGATGCAAGCATGCTCAGACCCTGCATGCAGAATGCAAAAACTGCACAGACCTTTATGTGCTAGAGATAGAAACATGCACAGACCATGGAGTGCAATGACTATGAAGTGCGCTGACTATGAAATGCACACCAAGTGTTAACTGAAATGCCCCGCACATAAGAGTGATATGCACACATGGTGTTTGATGAAATCTCACACATACAGATAGATTTTATACAAGTACATAGACCTAGATCTATGTGCACAGAGTTGGCTGTATGTTAACCTGAAGTACATGTGCATATATAGTAACATTAATGATGTTTGAACACAAGTTGATGTATGCAATATGTATGCACCAGAGATCATGAATAATTCAATCAAGTCACACAGAAATTCCATAATTTCATCTAAAATTGGTCCAAAACATATATGACATCATACATATAAGTCATAGTGTTTAACATCATCGAAACACAGAATGCTAACAGTCTCGACTTCCACATCTTAGGCATGCGCCCAATCGCTTCCAACATTCTTCGGCCGCATGACCGAATTTATCACAGAACGAGCAAGCCGCCATGACTTTCTTATCTTCTTCTTTACTCTTGTTATTCCGACGATCATCCTTGTCGTCCCCATTCCGAGATCTCTTCTTGCTATCCCGAGAGTTATAGGTGATGCTAAATTTTTCTTGCTTCTTACCACGCCGATCAGACCTTCGGCTCGGCTCCTCCACTTTGCCCTTGAGTTTATTGACATTCTCCAAGGTCCGTTCACATAAGTGTGCCCGTTGGACCATCTCTGCGTAGGTCCGAATGTTTTACGGGCCAAGTTGCTGGATGAAAATGGGCCGCGGCCCATCCATAAAGCGATTTGCTTTACGAAGATCCATGCTCACTAGATGTTGAGCATAAGGTGCCAGGCAAGAGAATTGTAACTCATATTCTGCCACCGTCAACATGCCTTGACGTAGTGACGGAAATTCAGCCACCTTCCTCTCCTTGACATGCTCGGAGAAATATTTGGCTTGAAAAAGAGTAAGAAATCTATCCCATGTGTGTGGTGCGTCTGTAGGCGGTGTCGGAATAGACTTCCACCATGTACGTGCATCTTTGTTTAACTGGAACGTTGCAAGATGAACCTTTTCTTGGTCAGCACATTGCATGACCTCGAATATACGGTTCATTTCATCAATCCAATTTTCTGCCTCATCGTGGTTAGAAGAACCCGAAAACTGCGGAGGGTTTAAACTCCAAAAATTACGGTGTAGATCACCAGCTCTTGCCCTAGCACCAACTTGAGCCATATGTTGCAAGGCCTGAGTGAGACCTGCAACAATTTGTTGCATTCCACCCCAATCAACATGGTGAGCCATTGTAAGAGTAAAGTACCTGAGAAGAGTAATGGATTTGTTAATCTAAATGGAATTTATGGGTTAATCCTAAAGATAATTTCTAATTACAAGCTCATCCCAGGTTCTACCCAATTTCTCTCATGGGTTGGGAATTTCCTTTCCTTGTTTCATAGGCATGTGTCCTTAATCCTTACACTTAACCTATGACATGACATCCTTTCCTAGGACTTCTTGGCCTAGGCTCTGATACCACTTTAACTGTCACGCCCTGAGCTTTTAATACAGTGGAAGGAATATCGAGAATGTGAATAGCATACAGGGTAAGCCTCTCACAAGTGTGAAATCAGAGCGCAAGACAATCACACAAAAGTAATTGCATAAGTATATTTTTCCAAAATTCTAACTTTATTCCATACTAATAACCATAAAGTACATTAGATTCATGACTTTAAACATCCTTACATCGTAGACTCAAGAAAATATAAAATTACAATAGGACTCGACTAGACACTTGACAACTAGGTCTTCTCTCGATCCATTCGACCTTCAATCACTCTCGGACCCACTACTTGTATATTCCGAATCCGATCCATCAGTACTTCCTGGAAAATTAAGAAAGTAGGTATGGGCACACTTGCGCAGTAGGTATCCTCGCATCAACATGAAGGCAGTATTTAAATGATTAATGTCTTAGATCTAGATCTTAAGGTTAAAATAAGAACACGATAAACAAGCGATATAAACCAAGATAACCAAGAATATAGAATCATGAAATAACTGAGCAAGTAGATGTGAGCGGGTATAGACCATGAACAAGCAAGATTAATCATGTAGAAATAAATTTGGCCTTTCATGATCAAGAATGTACGAGCAAGAATCTAGAAAATACTTTACACAATCTTGTAAAGACTATGTACTAGAAAGTCATTAACAAGCATGTAATTTTCATAACAAGCCTCGTGGTTTTTCACTCATTTATAAGAGAAAGTACTCTCAGCGCAATGCGATGCCAGTATCATCGTACCCCATGGTTTATAGTACATTTCCAACCATAGGCCGTGGGGCTAGCATGGAGTCCTTGGACACAATCCATGCCCGGTCTTGCATCTTCAAGTTATAAATCTAGCTACTTCCACGAGATACAACAATAATTTCGGCCAATAATTCAATTCCAAATAGTAAGTTTCATGACCAAGTAACCAAGGTATAGAACGTACAAAGATTGATATGAGGTATCAAAGAAGAATTAAAAGAATATTATACTCCGGTGACATTTCGACAGCATAACAGTATTTTCATTAAGTTTAAAATCTTAATATTGACTTATTAAACATGTGTTGAGACTCCAGACAATCCGAAGATCATCTAGGAACTCAAGAAAACCAACCCCAAAGGTCAAACCTTGGGTTAGACGGGTTCAGAGATAAAGCGGTCGTTTACTGGACCGTTTCATGAAGAAAGTGGTCGGTGTCTAGACCGTTTCATAAAGAGAGTCGACGCATGAAAAGGAAGTGTCGATGTAGGAAAACTTTCTGGAGTTTTAGCGGTCTAGTGAATGGCCGCTTAGTATCTTTTATTGGTCGACCATAGGGCCGCTAAGGTCCAGAACACATAAAACACTGGTAAAGTGCTTTCTAGACAATTGGCTTTGATGGTAGATCTAACTTGGCGTCCTAGTGATAATCCTATGCTCGCGGAGTCTTATGGAGGCCTTGAAATGTAATCTCCTAGTCCGACAGAAGGAATATCCGGCGGAGTGGTTCATAAGTCCAAGAGAGTGTGCCTATAAGTGCAAAGTGTAACTAATGGTCACATACCGGAGTATATGCCATGTACTTAAGAAAATGACTCAAGAGATAAGAATGGATCGTGTGGAAACAGCGACCAAACCAATGTTCTCATACCACCATGAATCACGGTTCATAAACATAAGGGGAAATATTTAATTACAAAACTATAACATTTAGGCATGAAATTACATGGTAATGAAAATAAAGTTTAAAATCATGCTCATGCTAAAACAGGGTGTTTCAAAAGAAATAAACATAATTATGAGTGAAAATATCATAATTATAGAGTTATACTTAGGTAAAATTCAATTAGACTCGGGCTGGTTCTCAAGACCAAAAAGTGGTCTAGTGCGGACCATTTTCAGGAGTCTAGCAGTCTATCGAGGGGCCGCTTAGCTACCTCTGGCGGTCACCTATAGACCATTTATGTCTGTTTGACAGAAAACTGATAAAATAGTAAAATAACTCTAATCTAGGGCATGTTATGCATGAGAACCAACGAGAACATACTGTAAAATATGATAAAACGAGAATAGGTCAGGAATATGCATGGGTTTGTGTAAAATGAACAAGTGATTTTCTTTTTAACTTAATTAGGGCTAAGATTCATGCAATGAGATTACACTAAATGCACAGTCCCAATAAAACATAAAATTCTCTATGTACAGTACATGAAAACGACTGAAATTAGAGGGCTTATATTCCTAACATCATGTTTAAGCCATTCATGAGATAACCTACCTTTGGATTAGGCTTTAACCGTCGAATTTAAGATTGGAACTTGACCCTATTTTCTGCTCGTCCTGAACTGGAATAGTAACTTTGTGGCCTTTTATCTTGTGATCCTCTTCACCTATGATCACGGAATTTTGAGGGTAAGAAGATGGCACTAAAAGGAACAATTTGTTCTAAAGAACCCCTATGTAATTACCTCGTTTAGGGCTTCTATTTGACCGATCAATATGGGTCCGTTGCACAGGTTTCTGGGTTACTTGCTCTGAATCCTCCTGATAGCTCGATCTGCTAAGATGAAATTTGGAAAGTAGTTAGACCTTACTATTATAAACAAATTCTTCTAAAGAACATACTTCTAATTCGACCTCTTTACCTTAGTTCCACGCGAGCCAAAAGTAAGGGTCGTGTAGGTTGGTTCTGGGGTCTATTTATAGGGTTAGCTAGGGTTTCCATGGATTATAACAAACATAGAGTCCTAATTAGGGTTTCAATTCGATCCTTAAGCCTTCTAGACTCATCTATCTAAGATATAGCATCGATCCTAGGCAATTTGGATGCCAAAGTTCCCATCTTTTCATGCCTTCTTCCACTCACGGAATCTATAGATAGTAGCGGTCTAGTCTAGACCGTTTTCAATCCCCAAGCGGTCGCCCGATAGACCGTTTTTGGCTTTGGCGCCGAGTTTGAAATATTTCAAACTCTTTGTCATATATCCGTTGATTTATCCAATAATTAGTATATTTATCCCCTAAATTTCACAAATATCCTATTTTAAGTTTCTAGAATGTGAGCCAAACTTGTGGACTTTGTTTTGGGCTATTTTGGTCTTATTTAAAAGGCCAGGTTAATTAATAAATATTGGGCCTTATTATTTGATTTTAAATTAACCCAAATTCTTTTAATAAACCATTTATATCTAGAAAACATAAAAATTTAAATAAATTCTAGAAAATTCTTAAATATCATATACAAAATTTTGGGGTATTACAGTCAACCACTGAAAGCCTCAATCAATACAATGTGCCCAGTAGGGAGCAGCATCAGGAGGAGCAAGAGGTGCTTCTTCTTGCTCGAGGGACCCAACTACTGATATAGCTTCGTTAGAGGAGCATCTTGCTGGAGTAGTTGCACGTGCCGAGGTAGCAGAGAGGGACTTAGCTGCATAGGTTAGTTCACAAAAACAATATTCATGCATGCATTTATTTTCTCATAGAAATTATTTATTTTTCATTTCATACTTATTTTATGTGGATGGTGAATTCCACAAGCCGAGGAGCTACAGGGGGTGCTTACCCAGGCTGCCCTAGCAGGCACTGAGTTAGCAATTCATGACAAGCAGGTTGCAGAGCTAGAGGAGGAGTGTAGACGCTGGGACACTGAGGAGCTTCCCCGCGGCATGGTGGAGCTACGCACCTTACTCGAGGTAGAGAGGAGGGAGCGAGCGAGGGAGAGGGGGTGCAGTTGGAGCGACAGCGTGAGCTACTGGAGCTGAGGACTTGGTTGGGCGTCCTCGAGGAGTGCTTGTGAGGCGATGAGGAGTGTTACCGAAGAGAGCGCGAGCGAGCTCAGCGTGAGGGGCATCCTAGTGCCTACTCTAGTACCGGTTACCTAGCCAGCTCCTCCGAGTATCGGAGGAACGAGGTGAAGGCGAGAGACATGTTGCCACTTAGGTGTCGATGGGGCCTCCACGGGTCGCTCTTAGAGATAGAGACAGGGGGAGGAGTGAGGCAGAGAGCCAAGAGAGGAGAGAGGAGGGTGGTGATGAGAGCTAGAGAGATCTTTTGTACACATCCTCCTTGATCTTTATGTACTTGTACATGGTTATGATAATGAAATAGAAAATATTTTATATCACCTGCTTGTCTCTCTTGTACTTTTCTGTGCTTGTTCTTCCAGTTCCTGTGCAACAAATCTCCAAATAAAAAGTTAGTTTCTCTGTTCGACTTATCCCCTTGCTCAATAAGCAAGGGCATTTCCTTTGACCTTGATAAGGGGTCAAGGGGTCAAGGCTTTAATCAACTAAGGCAAATAAAGAAAAGACTTGAGTGATGCAACATGCAAGTAAACGGATGCAAACAAGAATTGAAAATATGATCGCACGTAATGCGAGCAAGTAAATGATTTTTATTTTTTGTTTGTTTGTTTGTTTGTTTTCCTTTTTTGTTTTGTTGTTTGTTTGTTTTTTTGTTTTATTTTATTTTGTTGTGTTGTTTGTTGTGTTTTATTTGTTTTATTTTGGTTTTGTTGTTTTTGTTTTTTTAGGCTAGCATGGTACATAGGCCGTAGAACCTTACTCATTCAACATCTTAAATTCATTAATCATTCTTAAATAATTTTACAAGGGGTCAACGTGCTCGAAATTGTGCTTTCACCCAAAATTTCGCGTGGCACATCCTCCCAAGTTCGTCTTCACCATCCCTTAACCTTATGGCATACCACTGAGGGAGAAAGGAAGAGGATGGTGGAGAAGTCCACGAGGGGGTTCGAAAGACCGGGAGACTTCCCTCCCCTACCATATTGCCTGTTGGGGTTCGATCTTTGACTTGGGAAAATTTCCTTATTGCACTTTGTTCTTGTGGATGCATTATTGCAACCAGGGTTTTTCCTGTGGGGACTTTGCCCTCTTCACATGTATTTTTAATTTTTTTTTGAATGAGGAGTTGACATTACTTGGGCTTTTGACACATTATCCCCTTTTGGCAATGACTTCTACTTACTAGGGCGGCGAGTAGGTTCGATGGTCTAACCCAAAGCCTCACTCCTCCTTGTGAACCGAAGATAAGAGAATGGGTATTGCCTTACGCTCTTGGTTCGACTCAGACTTTCTTAGGATTTTGCACTGTTTGAGCTTAAGAGCTAAGCGTGTTGTGTGTTCCAGGGTTAACCCTAGGTTAAATTACCAAGATTGAAGAATGAATTAGAGATTTTGATTTTTCAAGTTTCCATGGTCCACGTACCATGACAGCCAACAATTTTATCTTTAGGGGTAGTGCTTTTTAAGATACAGTCCATTCCAAGGGTGAGCCAGTTCTTCCCCTTCAACATTAACCCGTTTATAAGCATTATCAGTGTAAACTTCGCGTATTACATAAGGCCCTTCCTAGTTTGGTTGAAGTTTAGAACGAGGTCCGCCAGGTTTTATGAAATTTTTTTTAATTACCATATCACCAATCCTAAATTTTCTCTCAATTACTTTCTTTTGATAAAACGTGAGAGCCTATTTTGATGTGTACGTGCATGTTCAGTGGCGGCCAAACACCACTCGCCTAAGAGTTCCAATTGGGCAAGAAGGGATTCGCGGCACTCATCAATAGGAAGCTCCTTGTTCAATTGTACCCCAAGAGAAGGTATAAGAATCTCATAGGGGACTACTGCCTCCATCCCGTAAGTAAGGGCGAACGGGGTTTGCCCAGTGGGTGTACGAATAGAAGTACGGTAGGCCCATAGAGCTTCGACGAGCTTTTCTAGCCAATCCAAAAACTTATTAGCCTCACATATTTTCTTGATTATCTTAATCAAGATTTTATTGGTTGCCTCTGCCCGACCATTGCCCTATGGATAGTATGGAGATGAATGATGCAATGCAATTTTATACCTATTATAGAGGTCCTGAAGCTCTTGAGAGATGAATTGTGATCCGTTGTCGGTGATGATGGAACTTGGAATGCAAAACCTAGCGATGATATTCTTCATGATGAATTTGCAGACTGTTGATCCTTTAATTTTCACATAAGCTTCCGCTTCCGCCCACTTGGTGAAGTACTCCATCGCTGTGATGATGAAAGACTTTTTCTTGGTGAGGAGGTTCGAATCGCCAAGGGGTCTAATGATGTTAAAAGCCCACATGAAGAAAGGACATGGGGAGGACACAGGATGGAGTAAAGAAGCCAGAGAATTGTTGTGGATCTAGAGGGGGGGGTGAATAGATCAATCGCCTATAAAAATTTCTACAGCAGCTAAACTTTAGTTGAATTAAATCAAACTACTATAGGGCACCAGGAAACACTTAACACAACCAGAATAGAATCACTGAAGTAGATCAGTTCACACTCCACCCTAAGCATCCATCTAACGAGTGATGAATAGAACCAGGAGATGAACTCAAGACACAACACAAACAACCACGAGACAATGGTTTTTAGGTGGTTCGATCTCTATCCAGAGATCTACATCCACCCCACACTTAACCAAGTGTGGATTCACTGTTGATACACAGCTTCAACTCCGCTGATCTACTGCTTCGGGGAAAACCTTCCTTACAACCGCTGATCCACAGCTTTAGGGAATACAATCCCAGACCGCTAAGCCTTACAGCTTATGCTCCAGAGGAATCCTCCTCTACCACTGACACACAGCTTGAAGAATAGGATTTCAAAAGAAAAATAAAGAAAAATGGAAAAACCAAAACACAGCGAGAATGTAGCTCTTAACAGTGAGCAGATCGGCTTTGGTTTTGAACCAAGAGACCGAGACAACAATCATAGGCGCTTCTCCTCTCAAATCTCCTTTTCAGATCTCTCTAAACTTGCTGGCTCTAGCTCTGCTGGATCGTGCTTACTCTTGCTCTCTCTGCTCCTCTCTTCTTCTCTCAATTGTGCGATCAAATCTTTTTCAACGATCAATCTTCTTCTGAGCGAACAATTTCTTATTTATAGGCAGCAAAGAGATGGGCATGTGGTCACCACATTTCCCGCCCAAGCTTTTTGTCCAGATCTGATATTCCAAGGCCACGTGGCAGCATCTGAGCTTGACAGCTTTCCACATGTCACGAGCATAGCTTAGCCTTCAGTCTTGGATCACGTGCTCTCCTTAAAGATTACGAGTAGTTGTCCTGTTTATATGTTAAGACATATAACAGTTAGATAGGTATGAATATTGCACAGACTTCGTGTGTGCATGTTGCAAAGAATGCACTGACCCTATATGCCATAGGCCTAATGTGCACGGACCTTGCATGTGCAAGGAAGGAGGATTGCACAGACCTTTCCTTCGTTCAGCAACGAATGTTGCACCGACCTTATGCCATCCCGATGCAAAGATTGCACCGACCTTGAAAAGAGATGTGCACAGACTTCAGTTACCACAAAGCAAGTTTACACGGAGTTAGTATGCAACACACCTTAACCTGCACAGACTCTAGATGGAGATGTACCTTATGTGCACAGTACGAGAGTTGCACCGACTCGGGGCATGCAACAGTGAGTGTTGCACCGACCTGACTTGGAAAAGTATTACACCGACTTGCTACAGACAAGATTTGCACCAACCTCAATGACTGACTAAGGCAAACTTTCACCGACTTGGTCTCGCAGCACAAAATATGTACCAAGGTCGATGTGAAAAGTAAGTAATGCATCGAGCTTGTTCGAGGTACAACAATATGTTGCACCGACTCAATGTGCCTAATGCTCAGTATGCACCGATGTGATTATGCACGAAACAACATTGCACATACTTTTTGTGCAACAGACAGTGAATTGCACTGACCTATTATGCAAGCTACACACATGAAAGAAAGACATGCACGGACCTTCCTAAGTGCAAGACAAAACCTGCACCGACCCTGTGTATGCATGAGCATAAGTGTGCACCGAGTTTAACATATAATGCATGTACTTCATGCAATGCAAATATGAACAGTGATATGCACGAACTCTGCTTTCATTCACACAGGATGTGCACCAACTATCTGTGCAATCGTTACATGGAATGCACCGACCTTATTTGGACACAACAGGGACTTGCACCGACTTATATGCTGCACGATCCTATATGCACAGACCTAAAACCTTTGACAACAAACCTTGCACCGACCAGGGTTCAGTTTGCACTGACTTGAATAACAAAATGCTAAGAGTATGCACCGACCAAAAGTGAGTGTTCTATAGTATGTTGCACCGACCTATTATAGGCACATATCGTCTGAACGTTTAAGTACAAAAGTGCAGACAAAATTTATGTGATTATCTGACATATAAAATTCATCAAAATACACACCATCATCAGGTCAAGATAAAGTCAACAAAGTCAACTCTACTGTTGCCAATCAATCAAAACACATACAGCACAGAGCAGTACACATACTGCTGATCAACCCCAGAGGAGACCCAACATTCTCCCCCTTTTTGATGATGGCAACACCCCCAAACAAATGCAAGAGACATGATGTATTATGATGATACATTAAGCACAGTCAGATATTAACAATAACCAAACTCCCCCTGAATGATTGACTCCTCCCCCTTAATCAAAGCAGCATGAATTCTTTCACCTCCCTTCTCTCCCCCTTTGATATCAAACATCTCTCCCCCTATGATCTCAATCAATCTGTCCCCCTTCATTCCAGAATAGAGAAGGAGACACCTGAATAATCTCTCCCCCTTTGCCATCAGCAAACAAGGAGTAATGGAGCCAAAGGAAGCTAAGAAGGAACAGGAGGATGTAGGGACAGAGTAACATTCTTATGCAATAGTTCAGAAGAGGAGCAGATTATTTGGTAGTTCTTCAGACATAAGAGTCACCATTGTGCATTTTTGACAAGTATCTGGTTTAATAGTTATAAAAGATAGAGTGAATGCACTGCCTTTCTGAAATAATGTTATAGTACCCATTTATAGCAATGAACCTAAGTCACATAATCATGATTGACTAGGTCAATTCTGTATCCTACTGATTTCAGAATCAATGAATGTCAAGGAGAGTGACCTGAATTTGTATTGAAGTTAAATAATTGACACTTAGTGAAATTTGAATTTCAAGGGTTACAGCAAATCTTTTTCACTTCTGATTTTGAAATTGAGCTTAGTGAACAGACATGTGTCATTTATACCTTTGACATTAAGGGTACACGTGGGTTAGACGCCAGTACCCCCAGTTACTAAGCATAAACTACCATATCTGTCTCTGATCAAAAATTACATAGATGATTTACACCTTTGACATTAAGGGTACACATTTATCAGACGTTAGTACCATCAGTTACTAAGTGAAACCAGCCCTATAGATTTGACCATACGAACAGTGGTAACATGAAGCACTTCATGACAGGAATTCCTCTCCATTTCTTTGACGGAGGGTTCAGTTTCTCAGTGCAATTCAGTCATTGCCCTGCCACTATATTTATTTCTTTTACTAATGATTTTACTATTGCTGCCCTTTTAATTGTCAAAGTGACTTGTTTAAAAGTAATACTCTTTCTGATTTTCCCAACTTAGACTTCACTAAGTCTATAATTTTCAGATACTGTGAAGATCTTATCAGTCATAGTCATGAAAGAGAGGTTGAGAGCTATAAAAGGTTTTCTACCACCTTATTTTTTGAAAATAGTCTTTAAACTCTACAGTTTATTAAAATTAAACCATAAGTTCTGTAACACCCGATAATTTTGAAGGCTAAAAAAGAATATATATATATATATACATATATATATATGAAATGAAAATATAACATATACATGATGATAATTACAAATTTCTGTAAATAGTTGAATAAGTAAGAAGTTGGGTATATCGTTCTTTGAATAAATAAATAGGTGGCTAGTTAAAAAATTCCTTTTAAATGAAAGTAAATGTTTTCCTAGGATCGAACCTGCCTCTGATACCTAAGATAATAATTAATGAGGTAAATAGAGTGAAGAAAACTATAAGAAATGAAATCCCTACAGGAAATGCTACGTTAATTAAACTCCCAATCGATATCATGACCGACCTATAATATACCCTTAATATAACTCCATAGGAATCGGCTTAGCTTAAGGCCAATGAGCCTTATACGCAAAAATATGTATATATGTGCAAAACTATTAATAAATATAAAACGCGTATATAAAGGTTAATAAATAACAAATGAGTTGAGATAATCGAAATATTGAATACAGCTCCTAAATACCTGCATGCGAAGTTCAAATGAAATATATATATACCTTAACAAGGGTCTTATAAATACAAGCCCATCTAGAATAAGGAGTTGGGATAGACTTGAGCTTTAATAGTAATTAATAATAAATATGTTTTAGCCCAACTAGTTAAATAAATGAAAGGAAAATCAGTAGAAGGTCCCAATGCTAATCGAGTTAATAGGATTCTTCTTTAGACACTGGAATTTGGTAAGGGGTTTAGTATATATGTTATCCTAGTCTAAACATAATGTAGCATCTTGGATAAATTAAAAGAATTATAATTCTTAAATAAATCTAAAACTCAAATAGAAATAATTATACGTTTAATGGGCCTTAATATATATTTAGTTAATTATACGTTATACAAGATATGTTATTTTAACAGCCAAAATAATTGAGCCGCGATAAAACCTTGGCCATTAGTTAATTATATACAAATTAATAAAGGTATCCACCATGGACCCTTTCTTCTAATAAACCTTATATAAATGGTCAAAGCCCAAAAACCAAACTAACCCAACATCCACTTACGAAAAGGGGCTTGCACCCAAACCACATGCCATGTGCAACCTACTGTAGTCAAACAAACCGTGAGCCATGCGGCCAACCCAAAACCAACAACCGCATACCGTGGGCCTTGAACCCACCCACGTACACAACAAACCTATCTTAACATGCATGAACAAGCTTAAAACCATATAGTTACGTAAAGGGCAACCCAAAGCCCACGCCAATGACCCCATATGAATGATCGATCGTGCATAGGTGTTAGCATTTAGGGTTTTACGTAGGAGAAGGCAAGCGACCGCAAACCGGGAAAGAAGGAGTAATGTCGAGTAGGTTTTAAACCCTACCATTCTTAAGCTTAAAACCCTTCCGTTATCGAACGGAGAACCCTCTAGAAAACCCCCCCACCTCTATATAACTTCTCATCGTCGAACGTGCCTGCGCTTTGTTGTTGTTACGTTCTCATTCCTCTTGCCGTTCTGCACCGAGAAGAAGAAGTGGAGGGCTCTGCTTCCTTCTTCCTCCCACTGACGCGTTCCTCTCTTCTCCTATTAATCGTCCAAACAAAGGAGGAGCCTTCCTCTCCATCCTGCTGTTGATACGAGAAGGGGTTCCCATCTTCCTCCTGCCTTCCTCCTGCGACCTGCCTGCACAAGAAGGAGCGCCTCCTTCTTCTTCCCCTTCATCCTCTGTTCACGGTAGTAGGAATAGAGTATCGTTTCAATGCAAAGGCCTTCACTGTTCATCATCCAATAGATCCTAAAGGTAGGTTTCTCTTCCCACACAAAACTCTAAACCAACATATATGATGTTAGATTTATATTAATTGCATGGTTTATGGGTTAACTTGCATTGTTCATCTCGGTAAATCCCTACACGTTCCATGCTTTCATGTGACTTTCACATACATGGTTTCACGTTAATACATTTTAAGTAAAAGTTAACACAGATTAAAGTTTTCTAATCATGTAAATTTATGTCAAAAATTTCTGATAAATGTATTCTTGAGATCCTCATATTTTTCTCTTAATTCTCATATATTTAGATGCATAAAAAGATTAAAAATTGGAAAGCGACCCTATTCAGGCGGTTAACACCCATACCTTCTTTGTTGATTTTTATCTTTTTAACCCGACGTCATAAAATTATGATATTTCAGGGTTAAGATCCTTAGATTTTTCTCTTATTTATCATGTATTTTGAAGGGGCGTGATCTCGCGCTGGTCCTGAGCTGGGAGGATGATCACCGAGTAGTGAACTGCAGAGAAAGGGAAACGAATCAGGGGGCCCAGGGATGGTTCCCTGGGGAAACCCTCTGATGCTTAAGTAAGAAGAGCAATGGTGGAAGGTATTGAGGGAGGTAGAAAGAGATGCGCGAGATTCCCCAACACCAAGATGGTGAAGTGGTTCCTGCTCAGGGAGTGTTAGGCCTATATCTGCCTTACTTGCCGTCGGAGGGAGTCCCTGGTTTATATAGTGAGCTCCCCTGATGAGTTCCATAAGTTGAGGAGTTTCAGGCGGGAGTTACGTCCTCATCATGGGATCGTTACGTCCTCATCATGGGATCGTTACGTCCTCATCATGGGATCGTTACGTTCTCGTCGTGGGCTCTTCATGACCGTGGGGGATCGTGGCTCCCTTATCCCGCTGAACTCCTGCTCATAAAGGACTGTCAACGGCTGCATGGATAAATATTTGTCAGTCGATCCGAGCATGAGAAGTGCCAGCCCTGTCCGGGTGATAGGCATAGCTCGGATGCAGTCAGATCGGAGTGGGCGCAGAGCGCTTGCCCTTCATCCCGATGAAGGATGGCTCGGGCGTGGGTCTTCCTCCGTTCTGTCGTTCGGGCCTTCCGAGCCTAAGGGCCGCAGAGGAAGGATGGGATCCCGAGTGATCTTTATTGGGCTTTTCGGCCGAAGTGGGCCCTAGAGGGCTATCACTTGGATGAGCTGAGCCTCGTTCGGTCCTGATGGGCCTAGTTTGGTTGCTCTTAATTGGGCTACAGAAATCCCCCTCTCCACTTGTCCCCCTCCTACTCCCGAGCTTTAGTAAGCTCGGTCGAGTAGCTGCTTGGGGTTTCGGACTAGCGTGGCTCAGGTGGGTGGAAATCTGGCGGTGTTTAGGAAGCCACGTGTCGTGGTCACCTGTGCCCGTGTTAATGATGATCCTGACGGATTTGATCTGAAGGGGCCCCCTTTCCTCGGAGGTCGAAACGACGCGCCGCCTTCCGCGTGGGTTTATAGGCGTTGGGCGCTTGTTGTCATTCCAGACTCCCTCTGTCTCTTAGGGTTTTGGCTCTCCTTCATTCCCATTTTTTGGGGCTCTTCGATGCGCTGTGAGGACATGACGGAGGAGCAGAGGCGTGCGGCGACATTTGAGGAGTTGGCGGCGATAACCGCGGAGGCCGTCCGTCAGCTTCCTCCTCCCCCGGAATCTTCAGGGTCTCGGGACCGTCTTCCCTCAGAGTCTTCTTCTGACTCCATGGCGGGCCAGTGCCCAGATGTTGAGGAGTGGGATGGCGAGCCGGTGGCGAGGGCGCTGGTCCCCAACTGCAGCGAACTGGGGGAGACGGATATGAGGAGGCTGGAGCACCAGTACTGCCTGCCCCATAAGTTCAGTTTTACCACTGCTACCCCATACGAGATGAGCCTGGACTCTCGTACAGGCCACATCTGTATGTTTCTTCTGTCGTGGAAGGGTGGATTCCGCCTTCCTTTCGAACCTTTCGTCCTTCAGCTTCTTAATTTTTTTTGATTGGCGCCCATTCAGTTGGTAGCCAACTCCTATCTCCTCCTTTCCGCCTTTCGTATTCTCTGTCGTCAGTGCGGAGTCCCTCCTTCCATGGACCTCTTCCACTTTTTCTTTGAGTTGAAAGCGCATCCTTCGGCGGGGAAGGGCTTCTATTTCATCCAGGCGAGGCGGAATAGGATTTGTATCCTTTGGCGGCGAAGGATTCTTCGCATAAAGGGCGGAAAATCCAATTCTTCTGGGTGAAGATTTGTTCAGTGGAGGAAACCTGGAGGTGCCTGGTAATCCCCAATTTCCACCCTAATATCCCTCCTAGGCAGGATGAGTTTTTTTTAACTCAAGTCAATACTTGCAAGGTGGTTGATGGGGGAGGGGGCTCATCCCTTCAATGCGGAAGAAGATGAACACACTACCCCGACCGCCAGGCAAGCGTTTTCATTAAAGAAAGCAGTAAAAGAGAAGGGGTACATGGTGGGAGAGGGAGGAGGCCCAAGAGGGGCAATGCAAGTACAAGGGCAAAGAAACCCCAAAACGAGAGAAGCCAAGAGAGGCCAAATAGTGGGAAAGGCGTCGAACCCAGCAACCCAAAGTACAAACAAAGATCACAGCCCCAACATGATGGAGTCTTCATCGAACACCCCTTCAGAGTCTGAGGATCGTATACCCCATAGACGGGCCGGTGATCCTGGCGAGTCGAGTGGGTCAAGATCCGAACCATCATGATCGGGCTCCTCGGAGGGGGAAGAGTGGACCGACCGATGGCGCGCCGCCGAAGCCGAATGGAGCCGAAGAGAGCGGCGGGGAGGAGGAGGAGCCTCCTCAAAGATACACTGCCGATCACGCGAAGAGGAAGTGTAGGCAAGATGAGTTCCCCCCTCACGTGGAGAAGTACGCAGCCACCCTATTGAAAAATGCCAGTCCACCGAGGAACTGGTGACACCGGAGAATATCGAGCGGTGTCTTCTTACGCGACTGCACCCGTCGGGCTCAGGTGCCACAACTTAGATTTTCCTTCGGATGTGAGGGTCACCTTTCTTTTCCTGAATACGTCTTTTTCTTTGTGCAGACACCAGGCGGGAGCCTCTGAAGGAGGCCGCAGAGGTGATCGAGCTTGGAGATGACTCAGCTGCCGACGAACCGACTGCTCCTGTGGGACGCTCCCGAACCAAAGATAAGGGCAAGGGAGTGGCCCAGGGCGAATCCTCCGGACCGAGGGGACCCAAGCGCAAGGACCCTGTGGAGGGTATGATCCGGGCCGCTACGAGGGCCAGAAAGCGGGCCAAGAAGGCCGAGGTCGTACCCATGGTCGAAGGCGACCCTACCGCGGCTCACCCCTCCGCCGGGCACAGTGAGGCCAACCCTACCGGGCGGGCTCTCCCACCAGCTGAGCCAGAGGGGGCCGAGGAGGTAGGGGCTGCCCCTGCGGGCGGTGATGATGCGGGCTTGGTTCCTCCTTTGGTTGGGACCGAGGGGGCCAAGGGGGCTCCTGCAACCGACAGCGGGGCCGACCCGGCTCTCCCCTCAGCCGGAGCCGAGGGGGCCGTGGCTGAAGTTGGGGGTGCTATGATCGTGGCCGAGGCTGGCGCTCTAGGTGGCGATGCCAGTGCCGAGCCGATCCGTGAGGAGAGGCCACAGAAAATCCGGCCTGGACGCGAGAGGCGGCCGAGGCTGGGGCTCGATCCGGGCCATACGGTGGGGCGCCGGGTGATGGGGGGTTCTCCGTTTGGGCGGCCTTGGAGAGGCTGGGTATCTCGGGCCCCCTGCACCAGGTGTGTCGTGGTATATCCGCGAAGGTGAAGGGGGGAGGTGGGCAGCACTCCCCGTCCACGCTCTGGCCGGGGTTATGGAGGGCGGCTTGGCCCTGGCCCATATGGGGGCGGTTCTGGCAGAAGCGTACGCTCGATCGGAGTGGGAGCGAGCGAACTTGGCCTGGACCCTCGGTCGGTCGGACAGGAGGTTGACTCGGCTCGTCGAGGAGCGTGACGGGCTTCGGTGGGAGCTCTCCTCAATCAGGGAGCTGGTACGATCGAGCCAAGTGGAGACCCGAGCGCTAGCCGAGTAGCTGGCTAAGGCTCGTGAATCGCTCGAGAGGAAGAGCCGGCTTCTCGAAGAGGAGCGCTTAGCATGCGTTGAGCTGGACGGCCGGTGGGAGACCGAGCGTGCCGAGCTAGTAGACCGCGCGGAGGAAGCCGAGCGTCTTCGGCGGGAGGTCGAGGCTGATCGAGCTGAGGCGGAGAAGCAGGTGGCGGCGGCCGAAGGGCGGACTGCTAAGGTCGAGCGGAAGGCAGCCGAGGCGGAGCAGAGGGAGGCCGAGCTCGTCGGTAGGGTGGAATCGGCTGGGGCGGAGGCTCTCGAGCAATACAAGAGCTTAGAGGCCTACCGGTTCGACCTTAAGGAGGCTGCCCTCCCCTACTACGAGCTAGGACTCCGCCGGGGCATCCGCAAGGGGTTCCAGTAGAGCTACGACCGGGCCATTTCTTACGCCGAGGAGCAGGCGTCTGGAGTGGTTGACTTCCCGTCCGGTCAATGTTATGACTCGGACTTGTCACCCTCTAGTTCCTCTATTTCGGCGCAGGATGAAGAGGATCCCGAGGGCTCATCACCCGAGGGGTCGCCAACTCCGGATGCCTCGGGAGGGCATGCAACCGAGGTAGTTCCCACGCCGGTGGGGTCGGTGCCAGGGTCGGCTGTCGCCAAGGCTGTTGGGGGCAGACCGCTCGAGCCCTCTACTTCTGGTCTTCATGGTGGGCCAGAGGCCTGATGTATATGTTTCACTTCTTCTTTTTGCATATCTTTTCCCTTCTTGAAGGAAAAGACTCCCTTTTTTGTGTAGAAATAAATAAGGAAGTGGCATTGTGATGAAGACTTATCTGTTTCATATCGCCATTGCCGTATTCTGTCCAGCGTATCTGCGGTGGTTGGAAAGAACCGATATTTTCTGCGTGAATCTCGCATAATGGTTGGGTGAGCGTCTGACAGGGTGTCTTTCCATTTTCCCACGCTTTAAATGCTTGGCCGCTTCATGTGTCCCGCTGGGGCGGAAGACGAGAAGTTTGAGGTGACCGTTCGTAGGGAGAAATCCTTCTGGCGTGTTTTCGAGGGGGGGGGGAATCATTTAAGGCAAGTAGCCTCCCTTCGCCTATAAGAAGGACTGAAGGGCGTCCCTTCCTCTCCGCCGCTTAGGGTTTTTCCTGACCGTCTTTCATCATTCCTTCTTCACGTAGTGTTGTGCCGTTGTATTCAGAGCATGGAGGAAGCTCCAGGTGAAGAGGCTACCGACGACGGCGGCCAGGGAGTTCCTGTTACTCCGGACTTGAAAAGGAATCGACGGCCGGTGGGCAGACTTGAAAAGGGGCCGACGCGCAGAGGCACGCCGTTTTCCCTTTATCAGTTCCGACGGCGCTTGCAGGGGGGCGAGATGGAGGACGGATGGGGGCATCAGACATCCCTGATGGCCGTCCCTTCTTGCTCGCCTCACGGATGGGAGGAGGAAGCCAACTAAGCTCCATCCCTTCCGGGCCTTACCCTGCCTCCTCATCCAGCTCTGCTGGTTTCTTTTTCTTTTTGGCAGTATCTTTTTCCCTCTTTTTCTCTACTCCTCCTTTCTTTCACTCTTCGGAGGGTGCATGCACTCTCTTTCTTCCAAAGAGTTGGCAGTTTGGCGGGGAAGATGCTTTCATATGCATTCCCTCTCCCCTTTCTCTTCCAAGTTCAACTTGGAAGGTAGCCTTCTCTTTCTTAATCCCTCTGTCACCTTTGTCTCGAGCTGCCCGAGCCAACGGGGTCAACTATCCTTTACCCGAGCCAGTTTCTGCACTAGGCAGAGTCAGTGGCTGGACGCAGGAAGGTCATCCGAGTTAGCCGAGCGATGGGCTCATACGATGGCGCTAGGTGGATCTTTTGCTTTTTTGACATGTATTCTATTGGCTTCGGCCTTCCTGATGTACAAACGGGTTGTTTGAATAAAAAGAAAGGAGCATTTTGTCTTATCTTATGTCGTTTGCACAATACTCAGTACTCAGAAGTAGAACTTGTGTAATGTAGTTGCGTTCCAGGTCCGAGGGATGGGCTCTCCTTCTATCGTAGACAGACGGTATGCTCCTTTTCCGAGCGTCTCGACCACTCGGTAGGGGCCTTCCCAGTTAGGGGATAACTTGCCTGCCGCCTCAAGTGGTCGAGAGGCTTCGACTTTCCTGAGGACGAAGTCTCTCGGCTGGAAGTGTCTGTCTCAGACTTTGGCATTGTAGTATCAAGTGAGGCGGCGTTGGTACTCCGTTGCTCTTATGCGGGCAATCTCCCGGATTTCATCTGCTAAGTTGAGAGTTTCAAGCAGTTTCTGGTCGTTTGCCTCGGACGGGAAGCAGATGACTCGGAGGGAGGGGTTGCCAATTTCCAACGGGATCACGGCCTCGGTACCGTATACCAGCTGAAAAGGGCTTTCACCGGTTGCCGTTCTGGGAGTTGTTCTGTGCGACCAGAGTACGTTTGGCAATTCCTCGAGCCAGCTGCCCTTGGCTTTGCCGAGCCTAGTCTTGATGCCTTTTAAGATAGCCTTGTTGGCATTTTTGACCAGTCCGTTAGCCTGAGGGTGGGTGACCGAAGTGAAGTGATTGCGAATATTGAGGTCGGCGCATCTGTCTCGGAAGTACCGAGAATCAAATTGCCGACCACTATCGCTCACTATCACCCGGGGGATGCCGTAACGACAGATGATCGACTTCCAGATGAAATTCCAGACGACTATCTCGGTGATCCTTGCAGTGGCTTCGGCCTCGATCCACTTAGTAAAGTAGTCGATGGCGACGATAATGAACTTCTTCTGGGTCTGGGCCGTGGGGAACGGCCCGAGGATGTCGATTCCCCAGCGAGCGAAAGGATAAGGCTCGGCTAGGGTGACGAGCTCCGTTGCTGGCTGATGGACCAAGTGGTCGAATTGCTGGCAACGATCACAACGTTGTGTGTAGGTCGAGCAGTCACGCTGTAGGGTGGGCCACCAATAACCTTGCCGTAGTAAGATCCTAGCGAGTGACCTTCCCCCCAAATGCGCTCCGCACAGACCTTCGTGAACTTCTTCGATCGCTCGGTTGGCTTCATCGGTACCGAGGCACTTTAAAAGAGGACCAGAGAAGGATCTCCGGTAAAGTGTGCCATCCAGAGTGATGAATCGCCGAGCTTGGTATTTCAACCTTCGGGCTTCCCGAGGGTCGGGAGGCTCCTGGAAGTCTTGGAGCCACGACCGGTAGGGGGCACTCCAGTCACCTGGGGAGGCTGAGTCAACAGCTAGGAGTTCCGAATCAATGCTCGGGCGCTCTAGCTCTTCGAGAAGGACTGATCGAGTACCCTCGGGGTCAAGAGAGGAGGCCAGCCAAGAGAGGGCGTCCGCTCGGGAGTTTTCCTCCCGGGCTATCCGGACTACCTCAAAACCCTCGAACTGTTGTGCCACAGTCTTGACTAGTTGGAGGTATTTGATCATCGGTGCCTCCCGAGCTTCATAATCACCGTTGACCTGGCTAGCGACTAGTTGGGAGTCGGTGTGAATCTTGACTCGCTCAGCCCCTAACCGACGGGCCATGCGGGCTCCCGATATGAGGGCCTCATACTCGGAAGCGTTGTTGGATGCTTGGAAGTTGAACTTCAGGGCGTACTGTAGCTCTGCCCCTTCGGGGGACTTCAGGAGGATGCCGGCACCGCTCCCGGTTGAATTGGAAGATCTGTCAACGAACAGTTCCCAGGTCGGCCCGGGTGCGGACGGAGATCTTTCTTCAGTCGGGATGGTGCTCTCGGCGATGAAGTCGGGGAGCGCCTGGCCTTTGATAGCCGAGCGAGGCCGATACGATATATCGTAGGCCCCGAGCATGATGGCCCACTTGATGAGGCGTCCCGAGGCTTCAGGGTGAGTGAGGATCTTCTTCAATGGTTCGCCGGTCAGCACGGTGATGAAGTGCCCTTGGAAATAGGGTCGGAGGCGCTTGGCCGAGGTAACCAATGCTAGCATGAGTTTCTCGGTTGCGGGGTACCTTTTCTAAGCCTCGTTGAGCACCTTACTTGTGTAGTAGACCGGTCTCTTGATTCCTGAGTCATTTTTGACTAGGACCGAGCTAACTGTGGATGGAGTTGCCGAGAGATAGAGATACAAGGCTTCCCCTGGGACGGGCTTGGAAAGCACTGGGGGCGAAGCCAGGAACCCCTTATGCTGGGTGAACGCTCTTTGGCATTCCTCGTCCCACTCGAATGTGGCAGATGCCATTTTGGGCCCCCTCAATAGTTCGAAGAAGGGTAGGCATCGTTCAACCACGCGGGACAGGAATCTGCTGAGCGTAGCGACGCGCCCGGTAAGGCGTTGAACGTCTTTGATGCAGATGGGTGGGCGCATGTCCAGGATGGCCTGGACCTTGTCGGGGTTGGCCTCAATCCCACGCTGAGTGACTAAGAAGCCCAAGAATTTCTCGGACATTACTCTGAAGGCGAACTTGGCGGGGTTGAGCTTCATGTTGTACTTTAGGAGGGTGTTGAAAGTTTCTGCTAGGTCGGCGAAGTGGTCCTCGGCCTTGGGGGTCTTCACGAGCATGTCGTCAATATAGGCCTCGACGTTCCGACCAAGCTGTCCCTCGAACATATGGTTGATTAGCCTTTGGTACGTGGCTCCGGCATTTTTCAACCCGAAAGGCATCCGGGCGTAGCAGTGTACGCCAAAGTCGGTAATAAAGGCGGTCTTCTTGATGTCTTCGGGATGCATTCTGATCTGGTGGTAACCTGAGTAGGCATCCAGGAAGCTGAGTATCTCATTGCCCGAGGTTGAATCAACCAGTTGGTCGATGCTCGGTAAGGGATAGCAATCCTTTGGAGTAGCCTTGTTCAAGTCGGTGAAGTCCACGCACATCCGCCACTTTCCCGAAGCTTTCGGCACCAGGACGACGTTAGCTAGCCACGTCGGGTACAGGACCGGTCTAAAAAGGCCAGTCTTCTGCCCCTTGGTGATCTGCTCCTTGATAATCGTCTGCTTCTCCGGCGCATGCTTCCTTCTGCGTTGTTGCACGGGCTTCATGGTTGGGTCGAGGTTGAGCTTATGCACCACCGTCTCTTCCGGTATCCCGAGGAGTTGATCATCAGACCATGCAAAGACCCGGATGTACGCGGAAAGAAACTCTTTGTATTACTATTGAACCTCAGATGTTAGGTCGGCTCCGATCTTTACTCCTAGGGTCGGGTCGTCATTTAGGAAAACCGCTAGCAATTCGCCTCCAGGTTCGGCAGTTGCGGATTTTTCCTCGACTTCCCGGGAGCCCTTATTTTTCCCATCCGGCCTTGTGGCTTCGACCGAGATATTGTAGCACCTTCGGGCCATTGCCTGGTTACCTCGGACTTCCCCCAATCCATTTTTGGTGGGGAACTTCACCTTTTGGTGATAGGTAGAAGGCACCGCTTTCGTTCGGCTGAGGATTCCTCGGTCGAAGATTGCGTTGTATGCTATCATACCTTTGATCACTATGAAGTCCACCATGACCGTAACGGTCTTGGGTGGGGTGCCAAGAGTAACCGGCAGGCTTAGGGCTTCCTCGGGATAGGTGGCCTGGCTATTGAACCCGCACAGGGGGGTCCGGATCGGGCAGAGTTTAGACGGATCCTCTCCCATCTTAAGGAAACATTCGTAGGATAATACATCAGGGGCACTTCCATTGTCAACCAGAATCATGTCTACGTTACAATGGTTTATTGTGACTGATATCACCAGGGCGTTGTCGTGCGTGGTGCTTAGCCCCTCCAGGTCTTGGTCGGAGAACATTATGACCTGGGGTTCGCTTGGCGGGGCCCTGGGAGGCTCGATGGCTCGGCTCGCCCGCTCAGCGTGACGCTTCCTTCCTCGGCCGCTGTCTCCTCCTGATGCAGCTCCTCCGGCGATGACGTTGATGTGGACCCCTCAGGGGGCGTTGTCGATCTCCTCTGGGGTGCCTCGATCTTCCTGGCGCCCGGCCACGAACCGGGAGAGGTGCCCCTGACGGATGAGACACTCGATCTCGTCCTGGAGCTGGTGGCAGTCGCCGGTATGATGCCCGTGGTCGCTATGGAACAGGCAATGCTTGCTGCGACTGCGGTTCTTTGACTTCATTGGCTCGGGTTTGCGAAGGAGGCCCGAGCCTTTGATGTCTTCATAAATCTCGTATACTGGAGCGGTTAGGGGAGTGTACCGCTCGTACTTCCGCGATGGTTCCTTGCGTTCCCCGTCTCGATTCCGCCTTTTTCCTTGGCCCGAGCTTGGCTCAGGTGCCCGCTTCTTGTCCCCCTCCCGACCCGAGCCGGTTGTGTCTCGGTAGGCACTGAGTACTTCCTCGCACTTGGCGTGGCGTAATGCCAGAGTCACTAGCGCAAGAAGGGTCGAGGGAGGGTGGAGGACAAGCTCGCGGCGGAGGTTCTCGTCGCGGGTGCCCCCGGTCAGAGCGGTTATGGCCGAGGCGACGTCCAGGCGGGGGATCCTCAGGGCTTCTGATTTGAATCGGAGGATGTAGGCCCGATGTTTTTCCCCTTGCGCTGTTTGAGGGCCAAAAGCCCCGCTACCGACCTAGGGGGGCCGCTACCGGCGAAACTCTCCTTGAATACTCGCCCGAATTGCTTGAAGTCTCGGATGGATCCGGAGGCGAGGGCCCGGAACTATGCTTGGGCGCCTTGGACCAAGGTGGTCGCAAAGGCTCGGCACTTGATGCCGTCGGATGCTCAGTGAAGGGTCATCAGAGCGTCGAAGCTGTCAAAGTGGTCGGCCGGGTCGCCCTGGCCGTCGTAGGGCTTGAAGGTCGGGATAGAGGTTCGGATAGATACCTCTACCTTCAAGATATGGTCGGAGAATGGGGATCTCTGCTCGTCCTCTGGTGGAGAGGTCTTCTACAGGGCTCGCAGGGTGCGCTCCTGCTCTGCGAAACGCCTCTCGAATTCTCGCAGTCGGAGGGATAGCTCCGGCTGCCGCTGCGCTGTAGGGCTGAGGGGGCGTGAAGGTAGGCTGTCTTGGCGCTCCCTGGGGACTTCGATCTCCAGGAGGTGACGGCGTGCCCCATGCTTGCCCCGCTTCGGCGTGGAGGAAGCCTCTTGCTCTAGAGGGGGGGCTTGCGAGGGTCCTTCTACTTTGTTGCGGATGAGTTGCTGTCCTCGGAGGGTGAAGCGGCCTCCGGTGGTGTGCTGGGACACGTTCTCATGGGAAGGGCTCTCCGGAGGGGTGCGTGACCTTCCATCCCTAGCCGCCTGGGTCCTCATGAGTTCCACGAGGATGTCCAGTTTCGCGTTGAGGGCTTGGAAGGCGTCGGCGCCGCCGTTGAGCGGTAGCCCTACCGTCGTGGGAGGAGGGGGCGATAGCCCGGCCGTAGGTGGAGGGGGCGGTCCGTCGGCGGGAGTGCTGGAACCGGAGGGGGGGTTTTGGGAGGCTTGTGAGGCTTGTGAGGGGCCTTCCCCCGCCGCCACCGTGGCCTTTCCCCTGTCGCCGGTGGACCTCCTCCCTGAACTTCTTCTCACCATACTGGCTCTTTGGTCGTTTCCCACAGACGGCGCCAGATGAAGGGGCGTGATCTCGCGCTGGTCCTGAGCTGGGAGGATGATCACCAGGTAGTGAACTGCAGAGAAAGGGAAACGAATCAGGGGGCCCAGGGATGGTTCCTTGGAGAAACCCTCCGATGCTTAAGTCAGTAGAGCAATGGTGGAAGGTATTGAGGGAGGTAGAAAGAGATGCGCGAGATTCCCCAACACAAAGATGGTGAAGTGGTTCCTGCTCAGGGAGTGTTAGGCCTATATCTGCCTTACTTGCCGCCGGAGGGAGTCTCTGGTTTATATAGTGAGCTCCCTTGATGAGTTCCATAAGTTGAGAAGTTTCAGGCGGGAGTTACGTCATCATCATGGGATCGTTACGTCCTTATCATGGGATCGTTACGTTCTCGTCGTGGGCTCTTCATGACCGTGGGGGATCGTGGCTCCCTTATCCCGCTCAACTCCTACTCATAAAGGACTGTCAACGGCTGCATGGATAAATATTTGTCAGTCGATCCGAGCATGAGAAGTGCCAGCCCTGTCCGGGCGATAGGCATAGCTCGGATGCAGTCAGATCGGAGTGGGCGCGGAGCGCTTGCCTTTCATCCCAATGAGGGATGGCTCGGGCGTGGGTCTTCCTCCGTTCTGTCATTCGGGCCTTCCGAGCCTAAGGGCCGCCGAGGAAGGATGGGATCCCGAGTGATCTTTATTGAGCTTTTCTGCCAAAGTGGGCCCTAGAGGGCTGTCACTTGGATGAGCTGAGCCTCGTTCTGTCCTGATGGGCCTAGTTTGGCTGCTCTTAATTGGGTTACAGAAATCCCCCTCTCCATATTTAGTTTCTATAAAATCTTAATAAATAAAAAATGTCACTGTTCATCCATGGAATGAATAGTACGTGTTGATTAATAACGTTCACCGCCACCACCGCCATTTCATTGATATTTATATATATTTAAATATATATAAATATAACTTGTAATCATATCTTTGAAAATCCATATCTACTAAAATATGTAACAGAAAATTAAAAAAATTATATATTTGGAATCCTTGAATTTTCTTCTAATTATCATATATTTTATTTTCAAAATTTTTTATTAAATAACATGTGTCCTTTTAAAGGAATGTTATTCTCTACACTTATTAAAGTGAAATAACGTCTTTTAAAATAGGCGTAAATTTTTATTTAATTAAAAACATGAGAAATTAACGTCAACCTATATGGACGCTATATTCTGGGAAATAATTTTAATAATTCTGGATAAAATAAAATGAACTAATGAGCGTCTTCCATGATAGACGCTAATTTAAATAGTGCCTACCAGGAAGGACGCCAATTGTTCTTGACCGCTTGATTTCCCTGAGTTTCCAACCCCACCGTGGGGCACCGCTTGGCACTTTCATCCCACTTCCGTGGATGAGATCCCTATTTTGGTTCTATCGTAGACTCTCAACTCTCCAAGATGATCGAGCTCTCCGTTGGACATTCCGTTCCTTCGGACTTGCGATTTCATCTTAGAGACCTCTGTCAGTCTCCGCTAGCCTTGGATTCCCTCAAGACAGCCGAGCAGGTTGTACCCTAAAACCCTTTACACAGTGTCATAGTCATGTCCCTCTGAAGAAACATGATGCCCAGCCCTCATGAAATGTCGTTTCTTGCTTTTATGGGAAATTGTCACTTTCTTGTAATCTGTGCCCAGGGTAGCAGATGCCATTTACAAATAGCGCCCTGTTTAGAGGATGTTATTTACTTCGTGCCTATTTATCTATTTTCAGAATGAGCGCCCATTACTATGGACGCAAATTCTATTCTGTGGCTTCCCTGGCGGACGTCATTTATCCAGTTTTTTGAAAATGTCTCAGATATCTAGTTAAGTCATCTCTACAAGATTTCTGCCTTGAATTCCATTATTCCGAAAATCTACCCTACCATCCTACAAGTATTTTTCCTTTGGAATTCTATTGGCTACTAAAACTATAGTGGATGTCAAATTACAAGACCCAATGCTTGCGCATATAGGGCCCAATCTGGTCCTAGGAGGAGCACCCGAAAGTACTTGTGCCCATGGGAGTTAAATGATTATGGTGTGGCATTACACCGAAGTGCATGACTATCTTGATTAATGATGTTCCACATTCTCTCATGCTTGACTTGCGTGGCCCGGAACGGGCAAGTACTTGAATAAATAAGTAGCCACTATCTCGTGACATGACTTGATACTACATACTTGTTATCCTTGTTAAATTTTACTTGATACACTTGAAATCTTACTAGTTCCTTCTTGATATCTCTTGTTATTCCACTCTCGTTACTTACTTGCATTTTCTCATGCATGAACATGCCATATTGCATAACTCATTAATTACTTAAAGCAAATCTGGGTATAGAGATATAATTCCTACTGAGCGTTCGCTCATCCAGTTTTATTCCAACATTTTTCAGGTAAACAGGTGATTCGCGAGACCGAGACTCACACGGGAGGGACAAGTGTGCAAACGAGCTCTGGAAATTAGCGAAATCGTGTCTTTTATTTTTCTTGAGTCTAGTATGGTGTCTCTTATTTAGTTATCTTGTCTAAGTTTGTTAGAGTATCGTCTCCACGTCTTCCAGTTGGAAATTGAAATTGTAAGAGACTTAAATTTGAAATAAAATTTTATTATTACTCCAAATTATTTGGTCTCATGTGATTGCTCTTGATTATTCACGATTGTTTAACTGCCACGTTCCGAGCAAACGAACACGTTCCGCTGCTATCGGTTCGGGGCGTGACAGAGGTGATATCAGAGCTTCGGCTTTCACATCCTCAAGTTATTAGGTTCCAATGATAGGTCAAGTATTCTTATCAGTCATATCAGAGCTTCGGCTTTCAAATCCTTAGGCCATTAAGTCCAAGAGATAGGTTGAGTATCCTTGTCGGTCATCTTATAGGAATTCCATGAGAATTGGGTAGAGCTTGGGGTTAAATTATAAAAGGCGGAAAAAATAATTAAAATTTATTATTATTAATTTCTGAGTCAATATATATCTCTCCACTTATCCGTGCAGGAATCTAGATAAAATGGAGGCATCTAAACCGAGCATTGTCCCTGGGATGGTACTAGTAGATGTCCAAGTGTATGCGGACCTTGTTAGAAGGGTTCAGGAGTTAGAAAAGGCAGTGGAAGAATAAGAGAGAGTTGAAGGAAAAGACCAAGTCAGCAATTCTTGGAAGATCACTACAGTCAAGAAGAGGTCAAATGAGAGCTACAGTTCCCCCAAGTGTAAGAAATGCAAGAAAGGGAAGTGTAGGGTAGCACCTGTAAACCAAACTCAAGGAAAGTGCTGGCATTGTGGTAAAGGAAACCATCAATCGAAGGACTGTTACCGGAAGTCGGGAGCTTGTCTTCATTGCGGAAGCTTAGACCATAAGATAGCTGAATGCCCTATTCTACCCCCGAAGCTCCCATGAGGAATTCAAGCTGTAGCCAAACTTGCCAAAGGAAAAATGGTGGAAGGTACCCCTCATCTTCAATCCCAAATTAGTTCTTTTCCATTCAGTAGATTTCTTCTTTTATCAACGTAGTATCATGATGAGTTATAGCCAGCCCCCGTCCAGAATAGAAGGTGATGTGAATTTAGGGACCAAATTCTTTTAAGTGGGGGAGGGTGTAACACCCGGTAATTTTGAAGGCTAAAAAGGAATATATATATATATATATAAAGAAAAGATAACATATACATGATGATAATTACATATTCCTGTAAATAGTTGAATAAGTAAGAAGTTGGGTATATTGTTCTTTGAATAAATAAATAGGTGGCTAGTTAAAAAATTACTTTTAAATGAAAGTAAATATTTTCCTAGGATCGAACCTGCCTCTGATACCTAAGATAATAATTAATGAGGTAAATAGAGTGAAGAAAATTATAAGAAATGAAATCCCTACATGAAATGCTACGTTAATTAAACTCTCAACCGATATCATGACCCACCTATAATATACCCTTAATATAACCCCATAGGAATCGGCTTAGCTTAAGGCCAATGGGTCTTATACGTAAAAATATGTATATATGTGCAAAACTATTAATAAATATAAGACGCGTATATAAAGGTTAATAAATAACAAATGAGTTGAGATAATCGAAATATTGAATACAGCTCTAAATACCTGCGTGCGAAGTTCAAATGAAATATATATATACCTTAACAAGGGTCTTATAAATACAAGCCCATCTAGAATAAGGAGTTGGGATAGACTTGAGCTTTAATAGTAATTAATAATAAATATGTCCTAGCCCAACTAGTTAAATAAACAAAAGGAAAATCAGTAGAAGGTCCCAATGCTAATCGGGTTAAGAAGATTCTTCTTTAGACATCGGAATTTGATAAGGGATTTAGTATATATGTTATCCTGGTCTAAACATAATGTAGCTTCTCAGATAAATTAAAAGAATTATAATTCTTAAATAAATCTAAAACTCGAATAGAAATAATTATACGCTTAATGGGCCTTAATATATATTTAGTTAATTATACGTTATACAAGATATGTTAATATATATTTAGTTAATTATATGTTATACAAGATATGTTATTTTAACAGCTAAAATAATTGAGCCGCGATAAAACCTTGGCCATTAATTAAGTATATACAAATAAAGGTATCCACCATGGACCCTTTCTTCTAATAAACCTTATATAAATGGTCAAAGCCCAAAAACCAAACTAACCCAACATCCACTTACGTGAACCCAAAACCCATACACTTACGAAAAGGGGCTTGCACCCAAACCACATGTCACATGTAACCTACTGTAGTCAAACAAACCCACGTACGTGAGCCATGCGACCAACCCAGAATAAACAACCGCATACCGTGGGCCTTGAACCCACCCACGTACACAACAAACCTATCTTAACATGCATGAACAAGCTTAAAACCATGTAGTTACGTAAAGGCCCACGCCAATGACCCCATATGAACGATTGATCGTGCATAGGTGTTAGCATTTAGGGTTTTACGTAAGAGAAGGCAAGCGGCCGTAAACCGGGAAAGAAGGAGTAACGTCGGGTAAGTTTTAAAGTCTACCATTCTTAAGCTTAAAACCCTTCTGTTATCGAACGGAGAACCCTCTAGAAAAACCCCCCACCTCTATATAACTTCTCATCGTCGAACGTGCCCGCGCTTTGTCGTTGTTACGTTCTCATTCCTCTTGCCGTTCTGCACCGAGAAGAAGAAGTGGAGGGCTCGGCTTCCTTCTTCCTCCTACTGACGCGTTCCTCTCTTCTCCAGTTGATCGTCCAAGCAAAGGAGGAGCCTTCCTCTCCATCCTACTGTTGATACGAGAAGGGGTTCCCATCTTCTTCCCGTCTTCCTCCTTCTTCTTCCCCTTCATCCTCTATTCACGGTAGCAGGAACAGAGTACCGTTTCAACGAAAAGGCCTTCACTGTTCATCATCCAATCAATCCTAAAGGTAGGTTTCTCTTCCCAGATAAAAGTCTAAACCAACATATATTATGTTAGATTTATATTAATTGCATGATTTATGGGTTAACTTGCATTGTTCATCTCGGTAAATCCCTACACGTTCCATGCTTTCACGTACATGGTTTCATGTTAATACATTTTAAGTAAAAGTTAACATAGATTAAAATTTTCTAATCATGTAAATTTATGTCAAAAATTTCTGATAAATGTATTCTTGAGATCCTCATATTTTCTCTTAATTCTCATATATTTAGATGTATAAAAAAATTAAAAATTAGAAAGCGACCCTGTTAAGGCAATTAACATCTGTACCTTCTTTGTTGATTTTTATCTTTTTAACCTGACGTCATAAAATTGTGATATTTCAGGGTTAAGATCCTTAGATTTTTCTCTTATTTATCATGTAATTAGTTTCTATAAAATCTTAATAAATAAAAGTGTCACTGTTCATCCAGGGAATGAACAGTAACGTGTTGATTAATAACGTTCACCGCCACCGCCACCATTTCATTGATATTTATATATATTTATATAAATATAACTTGTAATCATATCTTTGAAAATCTATATCTACTAAAATATGTAACAGAAAATTAAAAAAATTATATATTTGGAATCTTTGAATTTTTCTTCTAATTATCATATATTTTATTTTTTAAATTTTTTATTAAATAACATGTGTCCTTTTAAAGGAATGTTCTTCTCTACACTTATTAAAGTGAAATAACATCTTTTAAAATAGACGTAAATTTTTATTTAATTAAAAATATGAGAAATTAACGTCCACCTATATGGACGCTATATTATGGGAAATAATTTTAATAATTCTGGATAAAATAAAATGAACTAATGAGCGTCTTCCATGATAGACGCCAATTTAAATAGCGCATACCAGGAAGGACGCCAATTGTTCCTGACCGCTTGATTTCCCTGAGTTTCCAACCCCACCGTGGGGCACCGCTTGGCACTCTCATCCCACTTCCGTGGATGAAGTCCCTGTTTTGGTTCTATCGTATACCCTCAACTCTCCGAGACGATCGAGCTCTCCGTTGGACATTCCGTTTCTTCGGACTACCGATTTCATCTTAGAGACCTCTGTTAGTCTCCGCTAGCCTTGGATTCCCTCAAGACAGTCGAGCAGGTTGTACCCTAAAACCCTTTACACAGTGTCATAGTCATGTCCCTCTGAAGAAACATGACGCCTAGCCCTCATGAAATGTCGTTTCTGGCTTTTATGGGAAATTGTCACTTTCTGGTAATCTGCGCCCAGGGTAGCAGACGCCATTTACAAATAGCACCATGTTTAGAGGACGCTATTTACTTTGTGCCTATTTATCTATTTCCATAATGAGCGCCCATTACTATGGATGCAAATTCTATTCTGCGGCTTCCCCGGCGGATGCCATTTACCCAGTTTTATGAATATGTCTCGGATTTCTAGTTAAGTCATCTCTACAAGATTTCTGCCTTGAATTCCATTATTCCGAAAATCTACCCTACCATCCTACAGGTATTTTTCCTTTGGAATTCTATTGGCTACTAAAACTATAGTGGATGTCAAATTAGAACACCCAATGCATGCGCATATAGGGCCCAATCTGGTCCTAGGAGGAGCACCCGAAAGTACTTGTGCCCATAGGAGTTAAATGATTACGGTGTGGCATTGCACCGGAGTGCATGACTATCTTGATTAATGGCATTCCACATTCTCTCATGCTTGACTTGTGTGGCCCAGAATGGGCAAGTACTTGAATAAATAAGTAGCCACTATCCCGTGACATGACTTCATACTACATGCTTGTTATCCTTGTTAAATTTTACTTGATACACTTGAAATCTTACTAGTTCGTTCTTGATATCTCTTGTTATTCCACTCTCGTTACTTACTTGCATTTTCTCATGCATGAACATGCCATATTGCATAACTCATTAATTACTTAAAGCATGTCTGGGTATAGAGATATAATTCCTAATGAGCGTTCGCTCATCCAGTTTTATTTCAACATTTTTTAGGTAAACAGGTGGTTCGCGAGACCGAGACTCACACGGGAGGGACAAGTGTGCAAACGAGCTCTGGAAATTAGCGAACCCGTTTCTTTTATTTTTATTGAGTTTAGTATGGTGTCTCTTATTTAGTTATCTTGTCTAAGTCTGTTAGAGTATCGTCTCCTTTTCTTTCATAGTAATCTAGTTACGTCTTCCAGTTGGAAATTGAAATTGTAAGAGACTTATATTTGAAATAAAATTTTATTATTACTCCAAATTATTTGGTCTCATGTGATTGCTCTTGATTATTCACGACTGTTTAACTGCCACATTCTGAGCAAACGAACATGTTCCGCTGCTATAGGTTCGGGGCGTGACAAGTTCATTCAAAGAGCAAATGTGATTCTTATAGAAGAAGACTTGGGATAATTGGTGCTCCACATAATGAAACAATAGCAAGACTGTGATCCATTCAGAATATAGGAAATTAAAACATAAGCACAAAGTCAACTCATGAGAGGTTTCAAGGAATGGATATGACACTCAGTGATAAAAGTAGATCCAAACAAGGTCAATTGATGCAAATGAAGTCATGTGATGAGAACTTCTGAGAGTGAGAAGAGAGAGTTTGAAAAACGTTACCCTCAACCCAGATAGACTAAACTCCTCCTGTCTATATGCAGTGTTATTCAACATCTCATCCATGCACAACAATTATTCGTAAAACAAGAAATTATTTATTCAGAAAGATAGAGACAAGCTGACACACATTTATTTTTCAAAGTAAGTCAAAGAACAGTTCAAGACTGAAATCAGAAATCATTTTCATGTTGAAATTTACAAAGCCCCAATTCTCTTCTTAAGAATTTAAATCTTTTATTTCCAAGAGGTTTTGTAAAAATGTCAGCAATTTATTTTTCTGTTTCAACAAAATTCAATTCAACTTCATTCTTACTTACAACATCTCTAATAAAGTGGTGTTTTATTTCTATGTGCTTAGTCCTAGAGTGATGAACATGATTTTTAGTTAAACATATAGCACTAGTATTATCACATAAAATTAGAATGCATCCCAAGTTTATCTGATAATCAGTGAGTTGGTGCTTGATCCATAGTACCTAAGCTGCACAATTCCCTACAGCGACATACTCTGCCTCTGCAGTGGATAGTGCAACTGTGTGTTACTTCTTTGAAGCCCAAGATACTAGACAACCACCTAAGAATTGGCAATATCTACTAGTACTTTTCTTATCAATCCGACACCCAGCATAGTCTGCATCAGTGTATGCTAATAGGTCTAGCTCACACCTAGCAGGGTACAAAAGACCTAGCTCTTGGATGCCTGACAGATATCTAAAAATCCTCTTGACAGCACCAAAGTGTGACTCTTTAGGACTAGCCTGAAATCTAGCACATAAACACACAACAAATTGAATATCAAGCCTAGATGCAGTAAGATAGAGAAGGGATCTGATCATACCTCTATACAGTTTGTTATCAACTGATTTACCTTTTAGGTCATCATCAAGACTAGTTGATGTACCCATTGGTGCTGTAATCTCCTTGAGGTTTTCCAGCTTGTACTTCTTCAGCAGATCCCTTATGTACTTAGACTGAGTGATGAAGGTTCCTTCTTTGGTTTGGGTCACCTACAGTCCAAGAAACAACTTCAGCTCACCCATTGAGCTTATCTCAAATTCATGTGTCATCAAATCAAAAAATTCCTTACACATTATTGAGTTAGTTGAACCAAAAACTATATCATCCACATATATTTGAACAATGAGAATGTCTAGATGACATACCTTTGTGAACAAAGTTTGGTCAATTTCACCTCTAGAAAACTTATTATCTGTAAGAAACTTGCTGAGCCTGTCATACCAAGCTCTAGGAGCTTGTTTCAAACCATAGAGAGCTTTATTCAATTTATAGACATAATTTGGAAAGGCTAAACATTCAAATCATGGAGGTTGTCTCACGAAGACATCCTCTTTTATTTCCCTATTCAAGAAAGCAAATTTTACATCCATCTGCTGCAGGGTGATTCCAAATGAGCATGCATAAGCCAATAGAATCCTAATGACCTCTAACCTAGCTACAGGGGAAAATGACTCTTCAAAGTCAATTCTAAACTTCTGATTGTACCCCTGAGCAACAAGTCTGGCCTTATTCTTAATAATATTGCCCTGCTCATCGGTTTTATTCTTGAACACCCATTTAGTCCCAATGACAGTCCCATGATCAGGAGGTGGAACTAGGTGCCATACCTTGTTCCTATGAAATTGATTCAATTCCTCGTGCATGGCATTGATCCAATGCACATCATTAAGGGCACTGTCAATGTTCTTGGGTTCAACATGAGACACTAAAGCAAAAGCATTTAGTTCATTCTGAGCTCTAAAATAGCCTCTGGTCCTAGGAGGTTCATGCAAGTTACCAATTACATTATCTACATGATGATCTCTAAGAAATCTCACATTGATAACCTGATTACCTTGACCCTCATTTACCTCTCTCTGAGTACCAGACTCTTTTGTATCTTCATCATCAGATTGATCTGTAGAGCTTCCTTCTTTCAGAATTTCTCCATCATCTTGTTCCTTACACAGACCATTTTCAGGTTTAGTAATGGTTTCATCAAAGACTACATGTGGAGACTCTTCAACTGTTTTAGAATTTAAGTTGTACACAGTATATGCTCTAGTGATTTCTGAATATCCTAGGAAAATTCCCGGATCACTTTTAGGTTCAAACATATCAAGGTCTCTTTTAGCATTGACATGAATAAAGCATTTACAGCCAAAGACCTTGAAGTAAGAAATTGAAGGTTTCTTACCCTTGATAATTTCATATGGTGTTTTCTGGGTAAATGGCCTTACCATGGCTCTATTGATTACATTGCATGCAGTATTGACTGCCTCAGCCCAAAACTTCCTTGGTAGGTTACCTTCCACCAATAGTGTACGAGCCATCTCCACAAGTGTTCGGTTCCTTTTCTCCACTACTCCATTTTGCTCAGGTGTCCTAGGTGAGGAGAACCGATGAGTGATTCCATTGCTTCTGCAAAAATCATCAAACTGTGAGTTTTCAAACTCACCACCATGATCCGATAAAATATTTTGAATTGAATTTTCATTATTATGTTTTATTTTCAGATAAAACTCCTGAAATTCAGTGAACACATCATTCTTGTGTGGGAGGAAAAACACCCAAGTAAATCTAGAGAAGTCATCAACTAATACAAATCCATATCTTCTTCCTGATAAGCTGATTGATCTTGTAGGTCCAAACAGGTCCATATGAATCAGCTCATAAGGCTTGGAAGACATGTTCTCAATTCTAGATTTGAAAGACTTCCTAGTGTGTTTAGACTTGGTGCATGCATCACATATTTTATTTTCCTTTTTGAAAGAAATTTCAGGGAATCCTCTAACCATGCAATGCTTATTCAGTTTATGGAGAACAGTATAACTGGCATGGCCTAATCTACGATGCCACAGATATGCCAAGTCATCTTTATTTGTTGTGAGGCAAAGATTAGAATGAACAATGTCATCTAAATCTACCAAGTAGATATTATTCACTCTTTTACCAGAAAATTTAACAACATCAGAGTCAGGTTCATAAATGTTGCAGCCATGAGAATCAAAGACTACTTTGTGACCTTTATCACAAAGCTGGCTAATACTAAGCAGATTATATGCAAGTCCTTCAACTAGCAATACTTCATCAATGCAACAGGTAGTACACTTACCTACCTTACCTGACCCAATAATTTTTACTTTGGTATTACCTCCAATGGTGACCTGTCCTCCACTCTTCTCAGTCAACAAACAAAATTTAGCTTTATCCCTTGTCATGTGCCTCGAGCAGCCATTGTCCAAGTACCACATGTTGTGCTTGGCTGCCAGGCATACCTGCAATCTAATTAAGCAGAAAAGTTTGGAACCCAAAGATGTTTGGGCTCCAGAACAGAAGTAAAACTACTCAAATATGACAACAAGTTCTTGGGAATCCACATTTGTTTGAGAGATGTTTGTTTGGTAGATTTGTTCACATTCTTTTTATTGTTGTTCTTATTTTCGGCATTAACAGACTGAGTCTTTCCTTTCTTATTTTGTGTCCTGGCACCATTATTATTAGCAGCTTGAACATGGTTGTGCCAATGCCTAGACCAATAAGCATTCAGAGTTGTGTGGACCCAGTTTCTGGCCTGAGATCTATAAGTCTGAGTGGGATATGAATGATATCAAGACTTCCCTTGAATTCTATCCCTTCCAGACCTATTAAACTATTGTGGCTGAGCATGAAAGTAGGTGTGATAGGTCTAAATTCTGGGATGGTAAGATTGACTAGTTTGACCCCTATATGAATTGTATCTCCCGAATATTCTAGACCCACCTGTAGTGTGCATGGGTGTAGATTGGGTCTTTTTCTGGCCTTTCTGTTGAGGCTTTGATGAGTGACGGTTGACCCCTAACCTGAACTCTGGCTTGAGGTGTGGGGCAGTGTGTGCTCACATGGCTAGACTCACCAATTTTCTGTTTGCCCTTATCCTTGGCAGTGGGCATTTTGGACTTAACAGGTTTCTCTGAATTATTTCCACTGAGCATTTTGATGAGAGGTCCTTTTTCTTTTTCTGCTACAAATGAAATAGTCTTAAGTTCAAAACTTTTTTTGGCAGTAGGATTAAACCCGAGACCCTCTTTTCTAAAATTCACTTTTGTTCCTAAAAGAGCATTTAGATTTTCTGTCCCTTGAGTCATACTCTCGACGATCTTTTGTTTATCCTCATTTTCTCTCTCAAGGTTTTCAATTGATTTCTTTAATTCAGTGTTTACACTTATGACAGCTACATACTTCTCATTCACAATTTTCATTTCATTTTCATAATTCTGTAACTTAAGCTTCAATTCATCAATAGTATTTTCAAGTGTTTCGTTTTCTTCTCTAGCATCAGTCAAAGCATATTTTATTTCATCAACTTCAGCACGAGATTTCTGTAAAACATTATTTTCAGTTTGAAGATGAGCAATTCTATCAGACAATGTAGTATCATTCATGAGAGAGTTAACTTTCTTCTTTAAATGCTTATTTTCTTTTCTGATGTCATCAACTTTATCTAACAAATCACCATATGCATCCTCCCAATCAGCAATAGTATAATGTTCAAAAGGAGAGGATACCTCATCAGCTTCTTCTTCATTATCACAATCCTTGGCCATCAGACAGATTTGTCTTCCATCTTTTTCACTTTCTGAGGTACAGCTTAAGTAGCCCTCGTCCTCGTCGCTCCAGGTACTCACCATAGCTTTCCCTCTTGTATTCTTCTTCTTTGATTTTTCTTTAAGTTTCTAGAGCTCTGGGCAGTCTGCCTTCATGTGGCCAGCTTTCCTGCAGTGATAACAAACATCAGTATCAATCTTTTTACCAGGATTAGATATATACCTGGTTTGTCTTCTGCCTCTTTGCTGTCCTCTTCCAAAATTTCTACCCTCTTTTCTCAGAAATCTTCTGAACTCTCTAGTCAGCATAGCTAGTTGATCTCCTTCAATTTCAGATCCTGAAAGACTGTGATCACTTGATGATCCACTATGACTAGATTGACTGGAGCAGGCCTTTAATGCTATCGGTCTCTTTCTTTTCTCCATCTCCTCTGTCTTTGGCAGGTTCATCTCATACGTCATGAGTGAACCAATCAGCTCATCGACCTTTGTGTTCTGTAAATCCCTGGACTCCTCAATAATTGTTGCCTTGGTGTGCCAAATCGGAGTCAGAGAGCGTAGAATCTTCCTCACTATCTCATAATCAGAATAAGTCTTCCCGAGACTTCTAAGACCATTGGTGATGATTGTGAGGCGAGCATACATCTCAGTAATTGTCTCATTTTGCTTCATCCTGAACGCCTCATACTCAGATACAAGCAAGTTAGCCTTGGTCTCTCTGACTTAAGATGTCCCTTCATATATCACTTCTAACTTATCCCACATCTCCTTAGCTGTAGAGCATGATGATACCCTGGAGAATTCTGTGGGGTGAAGGGCACACTGAATAGCATTGATCGCACTCCAGTTCAGTGTTGACTTGCGGATCTCTTCTTTCATCCATACGTCCTCATTAGGATGCAACTTGAACGGTCCCTTGCTGACAACCTTCCAGATCTCGTGATCCTTCGCCCTCAAAAACACTTGCATACGATTCTTCCAGTATGCATAGTTAGATCTATCGAAGTACGGAGGCTTGGTAGTGGAGTGTCCCTCTGCTGTCATCCCTCTAGCATCCATGATTGCTACCTCTTCAGGATGTTGATCCCTGCAGAAGAGTTAGGCTCTGATACTACGTGTTGTGGATCTAGAGGGGGGGGGGGTGAATAGATCAATCGCCTATTAAAATTTCTACAATAGCTAAACTTTAGCGGAATTAAATCAAACTACTATAGGGCACCAGGAAACACTTAACACAACCAGAATAGAATCACTGAAGTAGATCAGTTCACACTCCACCCTAAGCAGCCATCTAACGAGTGATGAATAGATTCAAAAGATGAACTCAAGACACAACACAAACAACCACGAGACAATGGTTTTTAGGTGGTTCGATCTCTATCCAGAGATCTACGTCCACCCCACACTTAACCAAGTGTGGATTCACTGCTGATACACAGCTTCAACTCCGCTGATCCATAGCTTTGGGGAAAACCTTCCCTACAGCCGCTGATCCACAGCTTTGGGGAATACAATCCCAGACCGCTGAGCCTTACAGCTTATGCTCCAGAGGAATCCTCCTCTACCACTGACACACAGCTTGAAGAATAGGATTTCAAAAGAAAAATGAAGGAAAATGGAAAAACCAAAACACAGCGAGAATGTAGCTCTTAACTCTGAGCAGATTGGCTTTGGTTTTGAACCAAGAGACCGAGACAACAATCACAGGCGCTTCTCCTCTCAAATCTCTCTCTCAGATCTCTCTGAACTTGCTGGCTCTAGCTCTACTGGATCGTGCTTTCTCTTTCTCTCTCTGCTCCTCTCTTCTTCTTTCAATTGGGCGATCAAATCTTTTTCAACGATCAATCTTCTTCTAAGTGAACAGTTTCTTATTTCTAGGCAGCAGAGAGATGGGCGTGTGGTCGCCACATTTCCCGCCCAAGCTTTTCGTCCAGATCTGATATTCCAAGGCCACGTGGCAGCATCTGAGCTTGACTGCTTTCCACGTGTCACGAGCATAGCTTAGCCTTCAGTCTTGGATCACGTGCTCTACTGAAAGATTACGAGCAGTTGTCCTATTTATATGTCAAGACATATAACAGTTAGACAGGTATGAATATTGCACAGACTTTGTGTGTGCATGATGCAAAGAATGCACTGACCCTATATGCCATAGGCCTAATGTGCACGAACCTTGCATGTGCAAGGAAGGAGGATTGCACAGACCTTTCCTTCGTTCAGCAACGAATGTTGCACCGACCTTATGCCAGCCCGATGCAAAGATTGCACCGACCTAGAAAAGAGATATGTACAAACTTCAGTTACCACAGAGCAAGTTTGCACGGACTTAGTATGCAACACACCTTAACCTGCACAGACTCTAGATGGATATGTACCTTATGTGCACAGTACGAGAGTTGCACCGACTCTGGGCATGCAACAGTGAGTGTTGCACCGACCTGACTTGGAAAAGCATTGCACCGACTTGCTACAGACAAGATTTTCACCAACCTCAATGACTGACTGAGGCAAACTTGCACCGACTTGGTCTCACAGCACAAAATATGCACCGAGGTGGATGTGAAAAGCAAGTAATGCATCGAGCTTGTTCGAGGTACAACAATATGTTGCACCGACTCAATGTGCCTAATGCTCAGTATGCACTGATGTGATTATGCACGAAACAACATTGCACATACTTTTTGTGCAACAGACAGTGAATTGCACTGACCTATTATGCAAGCTACACACATGAAAGAAAGACATGCACGGACCTTCCTAAGTGCAAGACAAAACCTGCACCGACCCTGTGTATGCATGAGCATAAGTGTGCACCGAGTTTAACATATAATGCATGTACTTCATGCAATGCAAATATGAACAGTGATATGCACGAACTCTGCTTTCATTCGCACAGGATGTGCACCGACTATCTGTGCAATCGTTACATGGAATGCACCGACCTTATTTGGACACAACAGGGACTTGCACCGACTTATATGCTGCACGATCCTATATGCACAGACCTAAAACCTTTGACAACAAACCTTGCACCGACCAGGGTTCAGTTTGCACTGACTTGAATAACAAAATGCTAAGAGTATGCACCGACCAAAAGTGAGTGTTCTATAGTATGTTGCACCGACCTATTATAGGCACATATCGTCTGAACGTTTAAGTACAAAAGTGCAGACAAAATTTATGTGATTATCTGACATATAAAATTCATCAAAATACACACCATCATCAGGTCAAGATAAAGTCAATAAAGTCAACTCTGCTATTGCCAATCAATCAAAACACATATAGCATAGAGCAGTACACATACTACGGATCAACCCCAGAGGAGACCCAACAAGAATGAATCTTATCGGCGTGCAGCTGGCACTTAACACACCTTCGGACATAGATGGAGCAGTCCTCTTCTAGAGTGGGCTAATAGAACCCTAGCCTAAGGATTTTCTTTGCTAAGATCTAGATATTGACATGACCACCACGGACTCCTGAGTGTGCCTCTTCCACTACCTTCCATGATTCATCATCATCGAGGCATCTAAGAAGAACACCAGTATGACCTCTCCTATAAAGCACACCTCCAACCAGAGTATATCTTCGAGCAACTCTCCTTATAGCTTTTCTTTTATCTACTGTGGCTTCTTCAGGGTTAGACTGATCTTTACAATATTTCATAATATCAAAATACCATGGATTTTCCTCGTCAACCAACTCTTCTTCTAAGTCTAGTAGCATGACCTCTTTTTTTTCGATAATCTCTCCTTCCTTAACCTTCTTAAGTAGCTCCTCTTTGACCCTAAGGAACACGACATCCTTAATGGTAGGAGCGAGACGCCTATGGATGATGATGGATTGGAAGTTCCTTCCAAGTGGAAAAGTTAAGGAGGAAGCTAACGAAGCCAGAGCATCAGCCAAGATATATTGGTTGCAAGGAACATGGACAAAGATCAGTTTAGAGAAGAGCTTGGCATAGATAGTGAAGTCTCGCGATCAATGACATCCAAGAGGGGGGGTGAATTGGGTGACAACAAATTCTAAGAAAACTTTAACTGATTTGAAGTTTGTATGATGAAATAGTAATTGTCAAATTAGATCTGATGCAGGGCAAAATAGATCTTATCAAAATCACCACTACAATAGCTCTTTGGTACTAGGCGGAGTTTGCAAATCCGAGGATTCTCTCATGCAAGGTGTTATCTTCCCGACAAGACTAACCTTGTTAGTCTGAACCCAGATTTTGATATACCAGAGATCTATTAGAGAATGATCAATTAATCTAGATCTAAATGAAAAAATCAGCAGATGCAATATGCTAACATGCTAGATCAGAATTGGAGGTAGAAGATAAGGAACAAGTCACACAAGAGACAATGATTTTTAAGTGGTTCAGATGCAACAGTGGCAACCTACATCCACCTCTCACAGATTGTGAGGATTCACACACTATCTTATAAAGGATTTCAAGATCTGAACACACACACACACACACACACATAGGGAGATGGAAACTCTCACGAAGGTGTAAATACACCTAAACACACACGATTTTGACAAAAATCAAGCACACACACATGGATCTAAGAAGATCAACACACATTGGAGTGTTTAAAGATTACAAGAAACAACACTTGAAGCTCAAGAGATTTGAGAAAAGAAACACGAAAGAAAAATTCTGATTTATGCTCCCCCTTTGTGGATGAAGAGGATTTTTTATGAAGCTTGCTTCTCAGTTTGATCTTCACTTGAATGGCCTCAACTTGATCTTGAAAGCCTTGATTTTGGATGGAGAACCCTTGGACAAAACACTGTTCACGGAGCTCTTTTGCAACACTCTATCTCCCTTGGCAGCCCCCTTTGATCTCCCTTTTGTAATTAGGGTTTTTGACCCCAATCAGATGTTTTCATACAACTAGGATGGTCAAGGGACAAGCCAGGAACCAGATCCACAAATCATGACATATCTGGTGGCTTTGGGATTAAAGAATCCAAAAAGAAAGTCTTCCCATGTTGAAGAAACACAAAGTCAACAATTGCTGCCTCAGGCGGTTCGGTCGACCAGAGGTAGGCAGTCGGTCGACCGGACTGTAAAAAACTATTCATTTTGATCCCTAAAAATTTCGGTCGATCGAGCCATGCCCTTAGGTCGACCGAACTATAAAAAACTGTTCATTTTTGATTGCTGAAAAAACTGGTCGACCGACCCCTGTCCGTTGGTCCACCGAACTATTGAAAACCTACAAAAATGAGTTGTTAGCCTAGCAAATCATATCCATATAATCAAGACTTGGATTGGACATATGTTATTATTTATTTGAAGTCTATTTGAGCTCTTTTTAAGCGTTTGGAAAGCTGTGAACACTTAAGCATAATTCATAAAGAAATTAGATCTTGATTGCGTACAGAGCTCACTCTTAATCACTAAAACATGGCATGCGATAGAGCACATATCAAAATCACCTGGATATACTCAACAATCTCCCCCTTTTTGATGATGACAAAACTCTAGATTACAAGTGCATTGACATGCCTTTAAGCAAACCTGGAGTTAAGCAAAGCCGATAATCCACATGGTGAATAAAACAACAATTCTTTTCTTTAGGTGAATTACCACAAACCATTCAACACCTTATTTGCCAAATAGATAGGAAATGAGAAACAAGAGCCAACCATTTGAAATCAAATACCAATTGCATTCATTCCATCATTGCATTACAAAGTACATTGATGCTTGAGAGAATGCAAGACTTCTAGACATCATGACAAGGCAAATGCAGAAGTGGAGAACTGACAGACTCACAAGATGACAATGACTCAAGGATAAAACCTCACAAATGAGTATTCATGCAACACACCAGATAGGCATGCATAAACTATATATATGACCTGCATAACTACTTCTCCCCCTTTGGCATCATCAAAGGAGGGGGTATACAAAAAGAGAACCCAAAAGACACAAAACCCAGTGACACAGACTAGAGGAGGAAACTAAAGGACATCCTCAGGGGCTTCCTGCAGGAGGCTGGCCGTCAGGTGGAGGAGGAGGCATATAGCCAAGGCACTGCCGAATATCTGCAAGTAGGCGGTCTTGATACTGAAGGCGGTACTGGATATGGGTAAGGGTTAGATCCCTATCAAAGTCACAGCGTTGCATGTTCAGGAGAACGTGATTCATAGCATGAAAAGCCTCACGTGAATCTTCATGGCTCTAGGTGAGGGTGGTCATGTTGGAGGAGAGAGTGTGCATCTGAGTGGCTAAGGAGTCCAAAGCTATGGAGAGGGAATCTGGACGACGTGGCAGAGATTCCAGCATGGTGCCCATGGTTGCGATGTTATCCCTAAAGGTAGAGAGTTGTTCCCCAAAGGCATCCACCCGAGTCTCCAGCCCAGTGAACCGCCTGTCAAAAGTCTCATAGTGTGCCCAAGAGTGATGTCCGTCCCCCTGAGTAGAAGACTCTCCATGATAGTGCTGTGGTGGAGGAGACATCTCCGGATCCATGTGATGAGGTGAAGGTGGAGGAGGCTAGTCCTCATCCTGAACTGGAGGGGGAACATCCCTTGACCCTGCTGCTGCTCTTGTTCTTGCTCTTCCTCACTGACAGCTTCTTCCCCATAAACTGGTATATCTCGGCGTAGCTCGCCATTGGGGCTATAGTAATATCCAAAATCAGAGAAATTTTTATGGTGATTGTAAATATCATCTTCTCTGACTCGAATAAATGTTTCATCAGCAAGGTGAATCCCAACATATACAAACACTCCTATCAGCTGTGAAGCATAAGGCAATGATCTCCTCAGTTGGGTTCGACATGTCCCTATCAAGTTTGTCATGAGCCGACCCATGTTTACTAAATTTCCATTCATAACATGATAAAACAAAAATTTGTGAACCTCTGTGACTTCATTCCTACTCCCACTCTTTGGATAGATAAGTGAAGTGAACATGTGGTGCAATATCCTCTGCAGTGGTGGCAATTGGTGGCATTCAACTGAATAAAATCACTGACACCACACACAAAATCACAGTTTGTCATGGCAATAAAGGTGGCCTCATCTTCACCATGACCAAAGGTCATGTCAGCACCCCTAGCCGAGACTCCTAAGGCTCGCTGAAAAAAGATCGGATGTAATATGTATCTCAACTTCTTGAACAACTGTGTATAGCTCTCCTATTTCTCTCAACCAAATTTCCATAAAATTACTGCACTAGGTTAGGATAGTACCTAGTGTATCTGGTGACAAAATCACTCCAACACCCTTGAATCTCAAAAAGTGCACATAAATCGGGGAAAATATCATTCACCTCATCGAAATCGACCAGTCGAGGGTCGATAATGGGCCATGGAGGCAAGCAAGGGGCACGAAGAGGTGTAGGTGCCCGTTGTGGTGGATGAGCCGGGGTCTCTCATCTCTGACCGCTAGGTTCCTCTTGGGCAAGACGCCGAGAACTCCGTCGAGGCGGCATCCTAGACCAGAAAACTCACCGGGAAACCCTTGAAGGATCAAGCTCAACCCAGGGGATGAAGATGGACCAAAAGGGCACTCCTAGGGCTTGGAATGAACTTCTCAACAACCTGGAACCTTGGGTAGATCTTCACGAACGCACAAATGGCCGCAGAGATATCATCCCAAAACCATGATGAATCGACTGGATCTTGTGCGGGTGAAAGAAGAAGTATGTTTTTGGGCTAGGGAAGTAGAGATATATGGTTCTAGGGTTAGGGAAATGTGTTGGAAGAAAGATGGAGGTGATAGAATGAGAGAATTGGGTGTTAAGACCCCTTATAAGATGGTTCGGTTGATGGTTCGGCCGGTCCGGTTCGCCGGGTTCAGTCGACCGGACCGGGGCTGGCGGTCGACCGAAGTTGTCGACCTACCCTTAAAAGCTCATTTTTCATCATTTTTTGTGTTTCTTTTTGTGTTTCTTTTTTTTGTTTGATATGAGCATCATTAGCCAACCTTCTAAATAGAACCAACATCATGAAGTAGAGAGAGAGAGAGGAGATGGGGTTTTGAGGAAAGTTCTCTAACTCCCCCTCAGAAAGTGCCTTAGATCTGAAGTCATTGGGTCCACATTTATTTAATCAAGGAATATTTGTCCTTAGAAAATTTTCAAGGAGGGCTATATGTATAAATACACTCAAGCATGCAGGGATGCAAATACACACAAGGTATCGAAAATAAGTTCATACAATATGCATGTTAATCTACCCTTTATGCATATGAGTTTCCAATTTATAAATGTAAATGCATCACTCATCCTAGTGCAGACCTAAGTATGCATGCTCTCACCCTTGCACATCCCAAGTTCTCTTCTTATCTTTTTGAATTGATCCTGGTTTAGGGGTTTTGTGAAAATATTAGCTAGCTGATTGTATGTGTCAATGAAGTTCAATTCAAAGACCCCTTTTCCTACATGATCTCTCAGAAAATGATGCCGAATATCAATATGCTTTGTCCTAAAATGTTGAACAGGATTTTTTGACAAATTAATTGCAATGGTATTATCACACAGGATTGGAACACATTTCATTTCAACATCTAAATCAAACAATTGATTTTTGATCCAAAGTACTTGGGCTCCACAACTTCTGACGGCTACATATTCAACCTCGACCGTTGAGAGAGCTATTGAATGTTGTTTCTTGGAGGCCCATGAAGCTAGGCATCCACCAAGAAATTGACAGTACCCACTAGTACTTTTACGATCAACAATGCATCCAGCATAATCCGCATCGGTATATGCAATCAAATCAAATGAGCTGCCGATCAGAAACCACAAGCCAAAGTCTAGTGTGCCAATTAAATATCAAAAAATTTGATTTACAGCCAACATATGAGACTCTTTAAAACATGACAGAAAATGAGCACATAAACATACACTGAATTGAATGTCACAGCGGCATGCTGTGAGATACAGTAGTGATCCGATCATACCTCGAAACAGTGTAGGATCTACTGTTTTACCATTTTCATCTTTATCTAACTTCGTGGTTGTGGCCATCGGAGTTGACAGAGGTTTTGCTTCAGCCATCCCAAATTTCTTTAATAGCTCCAGTGTATACTTAGCTTGATTTATGAAGATGCCTTCGGGTATTTGCTTCACCTGCAATCCAAGAAAGAAGTTTAGTTCACCCATTAAGCTCATCTCAAATTCTCCTTGCATAATTTCTACAAATTGATCACATAAGGCATTATTAGTAGCTCCAAAAATAATGTCATCCATATATACTTGAACTACTAATATGTCTTTACCTGATTTCTTCGTGAAGAGTGTTTGGTCAACCTTACCTCTTTTGAAACCATTTTCCATGAGAAATGAAGTAAGCCTTTCATACCACGCCCTTGGTGCTTGCTTTAACCCGTACAAGGCCTTCTGCAATTTGTACACATGCTTTGGATGTTTTGGATCTTCAAAACCTGGAGCTTGCTCTACAAAAACATCCTCTTTGATGTAACCGTTAAGAAAAGTAGATTTAACATCGATTTGAAATAGTTTGAAGTTCATTGAGCAAGCATAGGATAAAAGAATCCGGACTGCTTCTAATCTAGCAACCGGGGCAAATGACTCGTCAAAATCAATACCGATTTCATGGCTATACCCTTTGGCTACAAACTGGGCCTTGTTCCTAACAATCAATCTCGTATCATTCAATTTGTTTCTGAAAACCCAGCGGGTTCCTATTATGGGTTGATTCTTGGGACGCGGCACAAGAGTCCACACCTTATTTCTTTCGAACTGGTGCAGCTCTTCATGCATAGCCTGGGTCTAGGATTCATTGTGCAGAGCTTCCAGTACATCCTTAGGCTCTTCTTGTGAGATTAAGGCCATTAAATCCTCTTCTTCTACTTGCCTTAGTGATGATCTAGTTCTTACCCCATCTTGAGGATTATCGATTATGTTTTCAGCTGGATGAACCTTCAAGAACGTAGAGGAACTGGGCAAGTCGGGATGCAGCACTTGTTGCTCTTGAAATGTTTCAATTGAAGGATCTTCATCCTTTTCACTTTTGTTGGAGATCCCTTCAATTGGTTCGTCCTTGGCCTTAGCATTAGTTTGACGTTTGGAATTTTCATCGGCATCCACAATTGGAACAAGTTGACTTATCAGTTTTAATTCAGATTCATCAAAGATCACATGAGGACTTTCTTCAACAACTAAAGTCCTCTTATTAAATAATATGTAAGCTCTAGAATTAAGTGCGTAACCTGGAAAATTCCTTTGTCACTTTTCTCATCAAACTTACCTAGGTTAGACTTACCATTATTCAGGATGAAGCATGGGCATCCAAAGGGTTTAAGATGGAAAATATTTGGTTTCTTACCCTTGTAAAGCTCATTTGGGGTTTTCTTTAGAATGGACCTTACTATTGCCCTGTTGATGATGTAGCACACTGTACTTACCGCCTCGGCCCAAAAATATTTTGGTAAGGAATTTTCACTTAACATGGTCCTTGCCATGTCTATCAGTGTTCTGTTCTTTCTCCCCACTACACCATTTTGCTGAGGCGTTATGGGTGACGAGAAGTTATGCGTATATCCGTGCTCTTCACAAAAATTACTGAAGTCATGATTCTCAAACTCACCACCATGATCACTCAGGATGGTAGTGATAAGATAGCCTCTATCATTTTGGATTTTCCTGCAAAACACTTGAAACTCCGTCAAGGCATCACTTTTATTGGCTAGAAATAACACCCATGTAAATCTGGAATAATCATCAACAATAACAAATCCAAAAGATTTGCCTCCTAGGCTGGATACCCTAGTAGGGCCAAATAGATCAAGGTGCAGCAATTCTAGAGGCCAGGAGGTGGAGACAATATTTTTATTTTTGAAAGAGACATGTGTTTGCTTGCCTTTTGTTCAAGTCTCACAGATTTGGTCACTTTCAAATTTTAATTTAGGCAATCCGTTCACCAAGTCATGTCTAGATAATTTGGAGAGTATTCCAAAACTAGCATGACCTAATCTTCGGTGCCATAGCCGTGCATTCTCATGATTGTTTGCAATCAAGCACACATCATCACACGAGACATCATCAATTTCAACAGTATATACATTGTTATTTCTTTTTCCAATAAATTTGATCTCATTTATATTCTTATTCATGATAATGCAATGGATTTCATCAAAAACAATCTTGAATCCTTTGTCGCATAACTGGCTTATGCTCAAAAGATTGTGATTTAATCCCTTTACCAAAAGCACATTCTCGATAAGAGTTTTAGAATTCTTACCTATATTGTTGATTCCAATGATTTTACCTTTGTCTTTGTCTCTAAAAGTAACTGAACCTCCATCCTTGTCTTGCAGTGTAGCGAACACCTTCTTGTCCCCTGTCATGTGCCTTGAAAAACCGTTGTCCAAATACCATTTTCTCCCCCTGGCTTCAAGGCATACCTGCAAGAAACAAGATTCTCATCCAATTATTTTTGGTACCCAAACCAGTTTGGGTCCATAAGAGTTAGTCCAATTCTGTGCATCTCTTTTCTTGGTCCAACTCACATGATTTCTTTGTGACTTTTGTCTGAACCAACAATGAGCAACAACATGACCAAAACGACCACAATGAAAGCAATTGGCATTTGAAAACTTTCTTGGAAATTGGCGTGATTTTGGTTGGACATGTATTGGCTTAGAGTGTGAGCATGAAGTACAATCATTTCCTTTTTCATGCATGTAAGATGTAGTAATCTTGTGCTCAAAGGATTTCTTATTCTGGGGTATGTACCCCAATCCTCCTTTCCGGAAGTTAACTTTAACTCCCAACACATTGTCTAGGTTTTGTTTTCCTTTAACAAACCTAGAGAGGGTGAACTACAAGTCAGTCACTTCTTTATTCAAGCTCACATTTTTATTTTCAATTTCTGAAATGGATGATGCCAGGATTTCTTTTTCATTCTTGAGCTTTTCATAAACTTTCTCAATTTCAGACATTTTACATGATAGCTCTTCTTGGTCTCTTTCAAAATATGAGATTGTTTGTAGCAAGGTTTCCTTTTCTTCTGTTAACTCAAACCATTCTTGTTCCAGTTTCTCAATTTTAACAGAAGTATCATCATGTGTTAAATCATAAATTTTCTTTTTGAGAGTTTTATTCTCAGATCTGATTTTTTGTATTTTGTATACAATTTTTCATATTCTGACTCCCATTGTTCATTTGAAATAAAATCAGAGTCAGAATTTACCTCCGTCGAGTCATCTTCGTGTGCCATAAGGCACATGCTCTCCATGAGCTCCCCAAGCTCTTCTTCGGACTGCTCTTTCTCTTCGTCGCTCCATGTAGCGACCATCACCTTTGGTTTTTAAAATTTTTCCTTTTTGAACTTCCTCTTCAGATGTGGACACTCTCCTCTCATTGGCCCAGGCTTCTTGCATTCATAGCAGATGACATTGTTTGACTTGCTCAGCTCACCCTTGGTTTGAATGGGCTTTCTTTGCCCCTTTCTGAAGTTTCCTTGGAAGTTCTTTTTTCTTGAAAATTTCCTCACTTGACGGGTTAGCATGGCGAGGTCTTCTTCCTCATTGCTCCCTTCGATGGACTCCTCTTCTTGGGAATCATCATCAGATTGGTGGGCTATCAGTGCCACCGTTTTCTTCTTCTTGGTTTCCTCCTCATAAGTTCTTTTGATGTTAATCTCATAGGTCATGAGTGACCCTATGAGCTCGTCTAGGGAAAGTGTGGACAGATTCTTTGAATCCTCAATGACTGTGGCTTTTTGTGTGCAACGCAGGTGGAAGAGATCTTAACACCTTCCTCACAAGGTCAGACTTGGTGTATTCCTTTCCATGACTCTTGAGACCATTGGTGATCTCAGTCAGTCTTGCGAACATCTCTGAAATGGTTTCTTCAGGCTTCATTTTGAATAGCTCATAATCTCTGACAAGTAGATTGACTTTGGTTTCCTTGACCTCAGATATTCCTTCATAGATGAGCCGCAATTTGTCCCACATCTTTTTTGTTGAGCTGCACATGGATACACGAGAAAACTCATTAGGATGTATAGCACATTGCATAATGTTCATAGCATTAAAATTTACAGTGGATTTCTTAATTTCTTTGGGTGTCCATTTATCATCATCATCAGAGAGCTTATAAGGACCCTTATCCACGACCCTCTAGACTTCGTACTCTTGAGCCCTTGGGAAAACATGCATTCTATTTTTCCAGTAGGAGTAATTTGAACCATCAAAGAAGGGAGTACGATTAATGGAGTGGCCCTCAGGCATCAAACCTTTGTTTGCCATTGATCTGGATCTGACTCTAGATCGTTAGATCTGAAGGAAATAGAGCCTTAGCTATGATACCAATTGAAGTCCTACGGTCAATGACACACAAGAGGGGGGGGGGTGAATTGGGTGATAACAAATTTTAAGAAAACTTTAACTGATTTAAAGTTTGTATGATGAAATAGCAATTATCAAATTAGATCTGATGCAGAGCAAAATAGATCTTATCAAAATCACCACTACAATAGCTCTTTGGTACTGGCGGAGTTTGCGAATCTGAAGATTCTCGCACCCAAGGTGTTATCTTCCCGACAAGACTAACCTTGTCTGTCCGAACCCAACTTTTGATATACTGGAGATCTATTAGAGAATGATCAATTAATCTAGATCTAAACGAAGAAATCAGCAGATGCAATATGCTAACATGGTAGAGTAGAATTGGAGGTAGAAGATAAGGAACAAACCACACAAAAGACAATGATTTTTAGGTGGTTCGGATGCAACAACGGCAACCTACATCCACCCCTCACAGACTGTGAGGATTCACACACTATCTTGTAAAGGATTACAAGATCTGAACACACACACACACGTATGGAGATGGAAACTCCCACGAAGGTGTAAATACACCTAAACACACGATTCTGACAGAAATCAAGCACACACACATGGATCTAAGAAGATCCACACACACCAAAGTGTTTAAAGATTACAAGAGACAACACTTGAAGCTCAAGAGATTGGAGAAAAGAAACACAAAAGAAAAATCCTGATTTATGCTCCCCCTTAGTAGATGAAGAGGATTTTTGATGAAGCTTGCTTCTCAGCTTGATCTTCACTTGAATAGCCTCAGCTTGATCTTGAAAACCTTGATTTTGGATGGAGAACCCTTGGACGAAACACTGTTCATGGAGCTCTTCTGCAGCACTCTATCTCCCTTGGCAGCCCCCTTTGATCTCCACCTAATGAGATGTTTTTTATATAACTTGGATAGGCAAGGGACAAGCCAGTAACCAGATCCACAAATCATGGCATGTCTGGTGGATTTGGGATTAAAGAATCCAAGAAGAAAAGCTTCCCACATTCAAGAAACACAAAGTCAACAATTGGTGTCTCGGGGGGTTCGGTCGACCGGAGGTAGGCGATCGGTCGACCGGACTGTAAAAAACTATTCATTTTTTATCCCTAGAAATTTTGGTCGACCGACCCATGCCCTTAGGTCGACCGAACTGTAAAAAATTGTTCATTTTTGATTGCTGGAAAAACTGGTCGACCGGCCCCTATCCGTTGGTCGACCGAACTGTTGAAAACTTGCAAAAATGAGTTGTTAGCCTAGCAAATCATATCCATATAATCAAGGCTTGGATTGGACGTATGTTATTATTGATTTCAAGTCCATTTGAGCTCTTTTTACACGTTTGGAAAGTTGTGAACACTTAAGCATAATTCATGATGAAATTAGATCTTGATTGCATACAGAGCTTGCTCTTAATCACTAAAACATGGCATGTGATAGAGCACATGTCCGGGGTTTTGTTATCATCAAAATCACCTGGATATACTCAACATATAGATGTGAGTTCTTGGTGTAGTTTGAGCTTTGGATCGAGCCTGCGACATTTGGTGAGCACTTGGTGAAGAATAAGCTGACTATCATCTACAATCTGCAATTGGGTGACACCATGCAGATGGGCGACCTCAAGTCCGACCAGAAGAGCCTCATATTCAGCTATGTTGTTAGTGATAAGAAATGCAAGCAGAAAGGCTTGTGGAATGGTGACTAGAGAACAATGTTGATACCCTTACCATGAGAGTTCAGAGCTCCATCAAAATGTAATGTCTACATGAAATCTGAGGGTTGATTGACGGATATCAGTTCCTCATCTAGAAACTCTTATTGGACAGGATCAAATCTTGGGAGAGGATGATGAGCAAGATGTTCTGCTATGGCATAGCCCTTGATCACTTTTTGCAAAATGTAGATGATGTCGAACTGAGAAAGAAAGCGTTGTCATCGTGCTAACCTATCAGTGACGACAGATTTCTCAAGAAGGAATTTGATGGGGCTCATACGGGCAATTAGATGGACTTCGTGAGCTAAGAAGTAGTGCTTCATGTTTTGCACTACCCAGACTAGAGCATCATAGGTTTTCTCCATAACGTGTACCTCTCTTTACCTTCATCATCTACTTGTGCAAGGACAGCTCCTACCGAGTCATCCAGGACAGATATATAGAGAACGAGTGGTTTGCTTGGAATAGGTGGCCTCAGGACAGGAGGATTGGCTAGATAGTCCTTCAATCCGTCAAAGGTCGCCTGACACTTGTCATCCCATTAGAATTTGACTCTCGGCTTGGACAGCTCGTAGAACGGCCTACACCTTTGTGAATGCTGGGAGACAAAACGGCGAATAAATTGTGACCTCCCGATCAATCCTCGAACTTCTTTCAAATTTCTAGGAGGAGGCATATCTCTTCTTGCCCTCGCCTTATTGGGATCAATCTAGATACCCCTTTTACTATCAATAAATCCAAGTAGCTTACCTGATGCACCAAACACACACTTCTTAGGGTTCATCTTTAATTGATATTCTCATGCTTTTTGCAAGACCTTGGCTAGAACTGCAGGATGCTCAACCCTAGTCCTTGATTTTACTACCAAGTCATCAACATACACCTCTATGTAAATGTGGACTATATCATGAAAAATGGCCATCATAGTCCTTTGATAGGTGGCTCCAGCATTCTTAAGCCCAAATGGCATGACTACATAACAATAACTTCCCCACGATGTAGTAAATGAAGTCTTCTCTTGATCTTCTTCAGTTAGGTGAATTTGGTTATAACTTGAGAAGTCATCCATGAATGAGAGAGTTTCATACCCTGCCGTATTATCAATTTATCAATTAGCACATCTATGTGAGGTAGGGGAAATTCATCCTTAGGACACGCACGGTTAACGTCCTGAAAGTCTATGAAAATCTTTACTCTCCCATCTATCTTCATTACCAGGACCATATTAGCCACCCAATTGGGGTAGAGGATGACTCTAATGAATCTAGCCTTATGGAGCTTATCAACATCTTCTTTCATTTTCAGAGCCATTTGTGGGTGGAAAAGTCTTAACCTTTATTTTACCGGGACAGACCCTGACTTTAATGTTAAGCGATGTTCGACTAGCGCAGGGTCCAGGCCTGGCATATGCTCATAACTTCATGCGAACGTGTCCTTGTATTCTTGGAGAACCTGAATGAGTGCCTCTTCTTTAGATTGTGACAAATTTTTACTTATAAGGACAATCCTAGGGTTTTCCTCAGTTCCCAGATTGATTTCTTTGGTTGGCTCTTCTATTGAGGCCGACGGTTCGTCAAATCTCCTCATTCAACTGGTAAATGTGTTAGCCTCATTTTTATACTCGTCGTATTCCTCATCCCCTTCTTCTATAGGGTCTTCATCATTCATGATTTCATAAAAACCAAACCCTTCATCTAAAGAGCACGCTTCCTCACTTTCTAAATCTGAAAAAGGAATCAGATCTTCTAACAATTGGAGAATTGCTAGACATTCTCGGCACCTCCTAGCTAATTCTATCAAGAACTTACGGGGAACCTTGTCACGCCCCGAGCGCGGAAGGAACCCGGAGTGCGTGACAAGTTTATATCGATCATGTCAATCAGAGCGTTAGTGTATTCAACACAAAGACAGAGTGCACAAAAGTAAAGATAACCCAGTCCTTTATTCAATCACAACCTCAAAGTACTTCTATTACAAATGAAAATGCCAAGACTCAATAAAAGGAAAAAAGTACAATGATTGACTCAAGAAATTAGAAAGATAAGATTAGTAAACGCTTGGATAGACGGAGAGCTCTAATCTCTTCACTCTTGATCTTCCCCATCCGATTGAGTCTCATCATCGGACTTACCTAAAAAATAGGGGAAAACACTGGATGAGCGAATGCTCAGTAGGAATTATATCTCAAGAGCTAGCTTGCTTTAAGTAAATTACATGTTACATGAATGCAATAAAGTTATGCATGTTTACGTAAAACGACAAGAGGGAGAGAGTATAACAAGAGGTAATTGAGTGAACTAGCATGTCTTTCAAGAACTTATATCAATAAATGTCAAGATATTCAAGCAAGTATATTCATCATGTCATGTCGGGAATTGGCTATCACGTTTCAATCAAGTATATAAATACCCTTTCTGGGTCACGCAAGTCATGTCATGTAAAGTCGAGTATGAGATTGTGGAATGTCTAATCAAGCTAGTCTTGCACTTCGGTGCAATGTCACACCGTGATCATTACAACTCCCATGGGCCCTAGTAGTTTCGGGTGCTCCTCCCAGGACCAGATCGGGCCCTATATGCGCAGGCATTGATCATGTATTTTTCGACATCCACTATAGTTATAGCCAATATGGAATTTCAAGGAATAAACTTTTATGAACTTTTAAGGTAGATCTTGGGGAATAGCATTTCAAGGATTTGAACATGTGGTAAAACGACGATAATAACGGTATAATCAGGATTATCGATAAACTAGGTGGAATGGGCTCCCTAACTGGGGTGCCATGTCAATAAGAGTAAGCGCCCACATGAACATGGTCGCTTTTTCTTGTACATGATAAGGTAGATAGAATTAGTGTACACAAGTACGGTACACTATTCTTAAAGGATATGAATGGTATGGATTACCCATCCCATTATTTCAAGAATATTCTCATGGCATACAAACAACATGTCGTTAGGGCCAGTACACCATGTTTCTTTAGAGTGACATGGCGATTAAATAGTGTCATGGGTTTTAATGGTACAACCAGCTCGGCTGCCATGAGGGAATCCAAGGCTAGCGAAGTCTTACGGAGGCCTCTATGATAAAGTCACTGGTCCAAAGGAACGAAATGTCCCATGGAGAGTTCATCTATCATCGAGAAATAGGGGTAATCGAGAAAACACCGTGAAACATGGGACTATACTCACGGAATGGAATATAGTGCCGACACGCATAAGCCACTATCAAAGGGTTACTGAAAAACACGAAAATAGAACTATCAGCAAATTGACGTCTGAGATGTGGGTCTTCATTTCATGAATTGACGCCCATGTCAGGGTCATCAGTTTATCAAATGACGGCTGCTCACTCAGTCATTACATATAGATTAATATCTTTAAATATTTCATATTTACATTTATTATCAAAATGACGTCTCTCATGAAGGCTTTAATTCTGTAAATAGCGCCCTAGTCAGGGGCGTCATATATAAAATAAAAGGGTAGTATGCACGTCGTCAATTATTTTGTCCAGGAGTTTTATTCCCATTTTCACTATTTATCAAAATTTGACGCCTATGTATAGGGGCGTTCATTCAAAATAACGACCTAGTCAGGGTCGCTAATTCTTTGTCCTATGATTTGCACCGGGCAAGTACAATCACAGACACAAGGTTTATAAAATATGTCTGATCAGGAATCATTTGACATGAACAGATAGAGAAAAATATCAGGAATTTACTAGTATGATCATGCATCATTTTTCATGTAGGGATTCATAGTTATTAAATTTTGATCATGCATAATTATTAATTGAATGTTTCAATTGACGACCATTGGTAAGGGCGTCAAATTAAAATAACGCCTTAATCTGGGGCGTCATTTCAAGAAATACAGAAATCATCATGAAAACTGATAAACCTCTATCAAAAATGAAATCGGTAATTCTTACAGACCTATATGCATGTTTATAACTTACTAATTACAGAGTTTTGCTAAGTCTTGAGAAAACCTACCTTGGTTGGGTGGTTTGGTTGACAGACGCTGAAGAACAGTGAGGAAAATAACTGTGAACGATACTCTGTTTCAAACAGAGTTTCTGGAAGTCGATATAGCAACAACTCTTTAGCCCAAAACAATAGCAGCATCCCTCGGAAGATGCAGTAGGATGATGAGGGTGATAATAGCTTCAGCAATGCAGTGGGAACAAGGAAGAAGAGGATGATTCTTCTACGTTCCCGGCAGGAAGATGATGGTAAGAGCAACAATTGTAGCAACTCCTTTGGTCCAGATTAGAACAGCAGGAGCTTCCCACGAATAACCAAAACCTTCAGAAGAAGAAGTAGAAGACAGCTTCCTCCCTTCAAGGTATTGACAGCAAGAGGAAGATGCTGGTGAAGAACTGCTATGCAGCAGCACAATAGGAGCAGCAGAACGAAGAGGAACTTCAAGGCAGAAGAGCAGTAGCAGCAACAGGATGTCTTTGGCAATTAACGAGAGTCGATGGAAAGGGGATGGGTATTTATAGGATTATGGAGACTCTATAGGGTTGGAGTTCGATGGGAATTGAAACTTCCTTCTTAGAGTCCTTATTAACTTAGACATCCCACGTATTGATCCTTTCCTCAATCAAGCTTACCCAGGATAACATCTCAGTTCGAACCGAACACTAACAGGTTTAGTTTGAAAATGACGCCTAAGGTTGGGGCGTTAATTAAAAATGACGCCCGTCAAAGGGTCTTCAATTTATAAAATGGCGCCCGCCAAGGGGGCGTTACTTACTATTACATTTTCTTGCGTTACTACAATATGAAAATTGACGCCCATACATAGTGGCGTCACTTCTGAAACTGATGCCTAGGATAGAGGCGTTATTTTATAAATTGGCACCTTCTTAGGGGTCTTCAATTAAATGACGACCTAGATGGTGGCGTCTTTTAATTTGGCTCGTTTTTGACGTGTATATGGGTGATGGGTTTAATCATATAGTGTATAACTTGATTATTTCATTTTTGAATATAGTCATTCTTGATTATTTATTCGGGGTCTTACACCCTCCCCCACTTAAAAGAATTTGGTCCCCAAATTCAATCGTATATAGACGTGGAGAGTGTAGAGTACATACCCTTTTAGAATAATTCTGGGAATCGTTTCCTCATAGACTTCTCGGTTTCCCATGTGGCTTCGTGTTATGAGCTTTTACTCCATTGCACTTTGACCATGGTAATAACTTTGTTCCTTAATGTACGTACTTCGCGATCGAGGATCTTCATGGGCTTTTGTTCATAAGTGAGATCCCTTTGAATCACCAGGTCTGCATAATCAATGATATGTGACGGATCGTGCACATACTTCTTCAACATTGATATGTGGAATACATTATGAACTTCGGAAAATTGAGGAGGTAACGCAACGCGGTAAGCAACCTCGCCAACTCTTTCTAATATCTCAAAAGGTCTGATAAACCTTGGTGTAAGCTTGCCTTTAACACCAAATCTCATTATTCCACGTCCAGGTGATATCTTGAGAAATACGTGATCTCTGACTTGGAATGCGAGATCTCTTCTTCTTGTGTTAGCATAAGCCTTTTGTCTAGACTGAGCAACTTGAAGTCTTTCTCTAATCAACTGAATCGTTTCAGTGGTATCCCTTACCATGTCTGGACCTAATAGTTGTTTTTCGCCAACTTCGTCCCAGCACAAAGGCGATCGACAACTCCTTCCGTATAAGGCTTCGAAAGGTGCCATTTGTATACTTGCCTGGTAGCTGTTGTTGTATGCAAATTCCACAAAAGGTAAGTGATCATGCTAGCTTCCACCAAAATCAATGATGCAAGCTCTGAGCATATCTTCAACTACCTGATTGGTTCTCTCGGTCTGACCATCCGTTTGAGGATGAAAAGCTGTACTAAAGTTAAGTCTCGTCCCTAGCGAATGTTGTAGACCCTTCCAAAAGTGAGAAGTAAAACGGGGGTCTCTGTCAGACACGATTGAGACAGGTACTCCATGTAACCTGACTATCTCCTTAATGTATAATGCAGCAAGAACATCAACTGACCATCGACTCTTGATTGGCAAGAAGTGTGCCGATTTGGTCAATCGGTCGAAGATAACCCATATTCCATCATGTCCTCCTTTTGATTTAGACAGACCCATAATGAAGTCCATACCGATATCCTCCCACTTCCATTTAGGAATTTCTAGAGGATGTAGCTTACCTGCAGGCTTTCGGTGTTCCGCTTTAACTTGTTGGCATGTGAGACAGCGAGACACAAAATCCGCTATTTCCCTTTTCATATTGGGCCACCAGAAGGTCCTTTTCAAATCTTGATACATTTTGGTAGATCCTGGATGAATGGTGTACCTCGATCTATGAGCTTCATCTAAGATTTTCTTCTTTAGTTCTGGACAATCTGGTATACATGTTCTATTCCTAAACATCAATCTTCCATCTGATGCTAATTTGAAATCATGTTGTTCTTCTATTTTGCCCTTCATTTCCACTAGTACGGGATCACTATCTTGAAGTCCTTGTATTTCGGATAGCAAGTCTGGCTGTATGCTCATATGGGATAAGGTGACACACCCACGGTCCTTGTCTATGTTTATATTAAGTTTAGAGAATTGCTCTAGCAACTTCCACTCCTGAATCATACAATTTGCTAAAATTGCTCTTGGCTTTCGACTGAGGGCATCAGCTCCAGGATTACCCTTTCCAGGGTGATATTGTATTGTGAAGTCAAAGTCCTTGAGATATTCTAGCCAACGTCTTTGTCTCATATTCAATTCCTTCTGAGAGAAGAGATACTTGAGACTCTTATGGTCAGAATATACTGTAAACTGCACTCCGTACAGGTAATGTCTCCATATTTTCAATGCAAATATTACCGCGGCCAACTCCAAGTCATGAACTGGGTAGTTCTCTTCATGCTTCTTTAATTGGCGAGAAGAGTAAGCTATAACTCTTCCTTGTTGCATTAAGACACATCCGAGGCCAATGCCAGATGCATCAGTGTATACCTCGAACTTCTCTCCTTCGACTGGTAGAGCTAAGACCGGGGCTGTAGTTAGGTGATCCTTGAGAGCTTGGAAGCTTCTTTCACATTCCTCACTCCATTCGTAACGGATCTCCTTGCGAGTTAGCCTAGTGAGATGGTACGACGAGCCCAGTTACTGGAGGATGCCACGGAACTATCTGATAGGATCCGTGGGAGAGACAAGAGGGAGCATGTTACTAGCTCCGGCACTTTCAAACCCAATTTTAACAAGAAAAGGCCAAGTAATAGAGGAGAGTCTTCTCAGGAGAAGAAAGTCAAAAAGATTAATAAGCTATTCTCCATCACCACCACACCTTCTAAAGTGGTGTGTAAACACTGTGACAAGGCCGGACATAAGGCCGAAGAACGTTGGAGGAAACTTGGAGCATGTCTCCGTTGTGGGAGCCGTGATTATCGGATTCTCGACTGTCCCCTACTCAATGATCAAGCCGGTGACGGAAAGCACCCGGTAACAAAGAATGCACGTCTCCAAGCTATTAAGGAGACAGAACAAGACAAGGGCGGACTAGTGGAAGGTACATTGAAAGTTTGTTCCAAGTCTGCATATGTCTTATTTGATACTGGTGCCTCGCATTCCTTTATTTCTAAGAAGTTTGTTAATCCATTACCCATGGAACCGGAATGGATGAAATTAGTTCTTTTAACCCCTCTCGGAAGTGAAGTTGACCTTACTCACCATTATCAAAATTGTGAAGTCTTGATAAAGGGAAGAAATCTTCCTATCGACCTCATATGCTTAGACCTAAAAGACTATGATGTCATATTAGGAGCAGATTGGTTATCCAAGTATCAGGCAACTGTGGATTGCCGTAATAGCAAAGTTACTTTCAAGGAATTCCCGGAATTGGTCTATACTAGCCCCAAGAGTCGAAGCAAGTCACCTCTTATTTCAGCTCTCCGAGCTAGCAAGCTAATAAGTAAAGGATGTGTATCTTTCCTTGCTTTTGTCACCATTAAGGAGACTAAGGAGACTAAGCTAGAAGACATCCCTGTTGTGCAAGAATTTCCAGACGTGTTTCCGGAAGATTTGCCTGGATTACCTCCACAAAGAGAAGTGGTCTTCACCATCGACTTCGTCCCTGGTGTTGGTCCAGTTTCTAAGGCACCATATAGGATGTCCCCCACCGAACTCAAGGAGTTAAAGGAACAATTGATGGAACTTCTAAAGAAGGGATTTATTAGACCAAGCACTTCCCCGTGGGGAGCACCAGTGCTGTTTGTAAAGAAGAAAGATGGATCCATGAGATTATGCATCGACTATCGACAGTTGAATCATCTCACTATCAAGAACAAGTATCCACTGCCGAGAATCGATGAGTTATTTGATCAAATATCTGGATCCAAGTATTTTTTGAAGATTGATCTCAGGTCGGGATATCACCAACTAAGGATCAAGGATGAGGACATTCATAAGACCACGTTCAGAAGCAGGTATGGGCACTACGAATTTGTTGGTATGCCTTTTGGACTAACAAATGCCCTGCTACCTTTATGCAGTTGATGAATAGTATATTCAGACCTCATCTAGATCAATTCATAGTGGTTTTCATTGATGATATACTGATCTATTCAAAGACCAAGGAAGAGCACGAGGAGCATTTGAGGATTGCATTACGGATATTGAGGATGAATCAGTTATATGCAGCGTGACAAGTTTATATCGATCATGTCAATCAGAGCGTTAGTGTATTCAACACAAAGATAGAGTGCACAAAAGTAAAGATAACCCAGTCCTTTATTCAATCACAACCTCAAAGTACTTCTATTACAAATGAAAATGCCAAGACTCAATAAAAGGAAAAAAGTACAATGATTGACTCAAGAAATTAGAAAGATAAGATTAGTAAACGCTTGGATAGACGGAGAGCTCTAATCTCTTCACTCTTGATCTTCCCCATCCGATTGAGTCTCATCATCGGACTTACCTGAAAAATAGGGGAAAACACTGGATGAACGAACGCTCAGTAGGAATTATATCTCAAGAGCTAGCTTGCTTTAAGTAAATTACATGTTACATGAATGCAATAAAGCTATGCATGTTTGCGTAAAACGACAAGAGAGAGAGAGTATAACAAGAGGTAATTGAGTGAACTAGCATGTCTTTCAAGAACTTATATCAATAAATGTCAAGATATTCAAGCAAGTATATTCATCATGTCATGTCGGGAATTGGCTATCACGTTTCAAGCAAGTATATAAATACCCTTTCCGGGTCACGCAAGTCATGTCATGTCAAGTCGAGTATGAGATTGTGGAATGTCTAATCAAGCTAGTCATGCACTTCAGTGCAATGCCACACCGTGATCATTACAACTCCCATGGGCCCTAGTACTTTCGGGTGCTCCTCCCAGGACCAGATCGGGCCCTATATGCGCATGCATTGATCATGTATTTTTCGACATCCACTATAGTTATAGCCAATATGGAATTTCAAGGAATCAACTTGTATGAACTTTTAAGGTAGATCTTGGGGAATATCATTTCAAGGATTTGAACATGTGGTAAAACGATGATAATAACGGTATAATCAGGATTATCGATAAACTAGGTGGAATGGGCTCCCTAACTGGGGTGCCATGTCAATAAGAGTAAGCGCCCACATGAACATGGTCACTTTTTCTTGTACATGATAAGGTAGATAGAATTAGTGTACACAAGTACGGTACACTATTCTTAAAGGATATGAATGGTATGGATTACCCATCCCATTATTTCAAGAATATTCTCACGGCATACAAACAGCATGTCGTGAGCGCTGGTACACCATGTTTCTTTTGAGTGACATGGCGATTAAATAGTGTCATGGGTTTTAATGGTACAACCAGCTCGGCTGCCTTGAGGGAATCCAAGGCTAGCGAAGTCTTACGGAGGTCTCTATGATAAAGTCACTGGTCCAAAGGAACGGAATGTCCCATGGAGAGTTCATCTATCACTGAGAAATAGTGGTAATCGAGAAAACACCGTGAAACATGGGACTATACTCACGGAATGGAATATAGTGCCGACACGCATAACCCACTGTCAAAGGGTTACTGAAAAACACGAAAATAGAACTATCAGTAAATGGACGTCTGAGATGTGGGTCTTCATTTCATGAATTGACGCCCATGTCAAGGTCGTCAGTTTATCAAATGACGGCTGTTCACTCAGTCATTACATATAGATTAATATCTTTAAATATTTCATATTTGTATTTATTATCAAAATGACGCCTCTCATGAAGGCTTTAATTCTGTAAATAGCGCCCTAGTCAGGGGCGTCATATATAAAATAAAAGGGTAGTATGCACGTCGTCAATTATTTTGTCCAGGAGTTTTATTCCCATTTTCACTATTTATCACAATTTGATGCCTATGTATAGGGGCGTTCATTCAAAATAACGACCTAGTCAGGGTCGCTAATTCTTTGGCCTATGATTTGCACCGGGCAGGTACAATCACAGACACAAGGTTTATAAAATATGTCTGATCAGGAATCATTTGACATGAACAGATAGAGAAAAATATCAGGAATTTACTAGTATGATCATGCATCATTTTTCATGTAGGGATTCATAGTTATTAAATTTTGATCATGCATAATTATTAATTCAATGTTTTAATTGACGACCATTGGTAAGGGCGTTAAATTAAAATAACGCCTTAATCTGGGGCGTCATTTCAAGAAATACAGAAATCATCATGAAAAATGATAAACCTCTATCAAAAATGAAATCGACAATTCTTATAGACCTATATGCATGTTTATAACTTACTAATTACAGAGTTTTGCTAAGTCTTGAGAAAACCTACCTTGGTTGGGTGGTTTGGTTGACAGACGTTGAAGAATAGTGAAGAAAATAACTGTGAATGATACTCTGTTTCAAACAGAGTTTCTGGAAGTCGATATAGCAGCAACTCTTTAGCCCCAAACAATAGCAGCACCCCTCGGAAGATGCAGTAGGATGATGAGGGTGATAATAGCTTCAGCAACGCAGTGGGAACAAGGAAGAAGAGGATGATTCTTCTACGTTCCCGGCAGGAAGATGATGGTAAGAGCAACAATTGCAGCAACTCCTTTGGTCCAGATTAGAACAGTAGGAGTTTCCCACGAACAACCAAAACCTTAAGAAGAAGAAGCAGAAGACAGCTTCCCCCCTTCAAGGTATTGACAGCAAGAGGAAGATGTTGGTGAAGAACTGCTATGCAGCAGCACAATAGGAGCAGCAGAACGAAGAGGAACTTCATGGCAGAAGAGCAGTAGTAGCAGCAGGATGTCTTTGGCAATTAACGTGAGTCGATGGAAAAGGGATGGGTATTTATAGGATTCTGGAGACTCTATAGGGTTGGAGTTCGATGGGAATTGAAACTTCCTTCTTAGAGTCCTTATTAACTTAGACATCCCACGTATTGATCCTTTCCTCAATCAAGCTTACCCAGGATAACATCTTAGTTCGAACCGAACACTAATAGGTTTAGCTTGAAAATGACGCCTAAGGTTGGGGCGTTAATTAAAAATGACGCCCGTCAAAGTGTCTTCAATTTATAAAATGGCGCCCGCCAAGGGGGCGTTACTTACTATTACATTTTCTTGCGTTACTGCAATATGAAAATTGACGCCCATACATAGTGGCGTCACTTCTGAAACTGACGCCTAGGATAGAGGCGTTATTTTATAAATTGGCGCCTTCTTAGGGGTCTTCAATTAAATGACGACCTAGATGGAGGCGTCTTTTAATTTGGCTCATTTTTGACGTGTATATGGGTGATGGGTTTAATCATAGTGTATATCTTGATTATTTCATTTTTGAATATAGTCATTCTTGATTATTTATTCGGGGTCTTACAAACCTGCTTACCCTTGGCTTTTCTACTAACTACTACCCCTAGACTCTTGCTATTGCTAGGAGAACTACCTTGATCACTAGGCCCTAAGGAAGAGGAGGGAGAAAAGGGTACCGAGGAAGAAGATACAGATGAAGAACCCTCGTAGGAGGGACAAAGGAAGTCCGCTAACGGACCTTGAATGAGTGGCCCTTGGGTCGGGGCGCACTCATGAACAAGATAGGAGGTTTCTTCCAAAGAAATGGAAGTGGAGAATTAGAGAGTTTGGAAATTGGCATTTTTTTCATTTTTATGTATGGTGCTTTTATTTTCTCAGGCATCTCATTCTCACAATGGCCGCTAATCATGCAAATTGGGAAGCTATGCAACAAAGTGTTGTAGGTCTTATCCAAGCCTTCCAAATGGTGGCTCAAGCTGACACGCGGGCAGGCGTCTGTGATCTTCACCGCAATTTCTGGAGCATGAACCCTCCGCAGTTCTCTGGATCGTCAAATCCAAATGAAGCATAAAATTGGATAGATGAAATGGATAGGATCTTTAATGTTATGCAATGTGCGGACTTGGAGAAGGTCCTTCTTGCCACCTTTTAATTAAACAAGGACGCTCGAACATGGTGGAAGGCCATCTTTGCTCATCTACAGAATGCACAACTCACTTGGGAGGAGTTCCTCGAGCTCTTTCGAGAGAAGTACTTTTCCAAACATGTCCGAGAAAGGAAGGTTGTGGAATTCACCTCCCTTCGGCAAGGGATGATGTCAGTGGTAGAATATGAATTACAATTTTCAATGATAGCACCGTATGCTCCGCATCTTATCAGCACGGAGCTCCTAAAGGCAAATCGCTTTATGGACGGTTTAAGGCCCGTCTTTGTTCAACAACTTGGGCCTTAGAATATCTGGACTTATGCCGAGATGGTCCATCGAGCCCACCTATGTGAAAGGACCCTTGAGAAGGTTGAGAAATTCAAGGGTAAGGGAGTAGAGTGTAGCTGGAAGCATGATAAGTGAGGAAGAAAAGAAGAGAAATTCAACATCACGGGGTCCTACAAATCCCGTGACAACAAGAAGCGGTCCTGTAATGGCAACGGGAACGCCAAAAATAAGAAAGTTAAAGAGGAAGAGAAGCAAGTCATGGCAGCTTGCACGTTCTGTGAGAAGTTCGGTCATTCAGCCGAAGAATGCTGGAAGCACCTTGGCGCTTGTCTATGATGTGGAAGTCGAGAGCACCGCATGCCCGATTGCCCCCTCATGAAGGATCAACCTTCTAATGGCAGATGTAGGCGGCAGGCTCATCTAAATGCCGTGCTGAACGAGGAAGCACCCAAGGATTATTGGTTAATGGAAGGTACCATTCAAATTTACTTACATCCTGCCTTTGTGTTATTTGATACTGGTGCTTCTCATTCCTTTATATCTATTGCCTTTGTAAAAACTTTGCCAGTCTCACCAATTCCTCTACCTTCGGACCTAGCTATCACCACACCCTTAGGTCCTAGAACCAAACTTACAACCCACTACCCAAATAGTGAGGTAACGATAGAAGGCCATAATCTCCCCGCAAACCTTGTATGTCTTGACATGGAAGGCTACGATGCCATCCTAGGTGTAGATTGGTTATGAGATCATTATGCTGACATTAATTGTCACAACAGGAGGATTTCTTTCCATAAACTTGATCTTCCACGATTTTATTTCCATGGCATTAAATATAGGAAGCATCTTATTCTTATTTCTTCTCTTCACGCTTGCAAACTTATCTCGCAAGGTTGTGAACTTTTCCTTGCTTCCATAATTATTATCGAGTCCAAGGAAATCATCCTAGAAGAAATCCCATTGTAAAATAGTTCCCCGATGTTTTTCCATCCAAATTACCCGGTTTACCACCCGAAAGGGAAGTAAACTTCTCCATTGAACTTATCCCTAGAGCAACACATGTTTCAAAGGCTCCTTATAGGATGTCCTCCACGGAACATAAGGAGTTAAAAAAGCAACTTTAGAAGTTGTTGGAGAAAGGCTTTATTCGGCCTAGCACATCTTCTTGGGGTGCGCTCGTTTTATTCTTCAAGAAGAAGGATGGATCTGTCTGGCTATGTATCGATTATCGACAGTTAAATCAACTCACTATCAAGAACAAATATCCACTGTCGTGTATCGATGAGTTGTTCGACCAAATTTTTGATGCAGAATATTTTTCTTAGATCGACCTCAGGTCTGGTTACCATCAACTAAGAATTAAAGATGAAGATATTTCCAAGAATGCTTTCCGTAGCAGATATGGGCACTATGAGTTCATGGTAACGCCGTCCGGTTTAACCAATGCCCCTACAGCTTTCTAGCAACTTATGAACAATGTCTTCAGGCCTTATCTCGACTGGTTTGTGGTCATCTTTATTGATGATATTCTCATATATTCTAGGACCCAGGAAGATTATGAAGAGCATTTAAGAATAGTATTACAAACACTAAGAGAACACCAACTCTATGCAAAGCTCAACAAATGTGAGTTCTGGCAAAATGAGGTCTCTTTCCTAGGCCATATCATATCAAAGGAAGGTATCACTGTAGATCCTTCTAAGGTCGAAGCTGTCAAGAGTTGGAGCCGACCGACAACTATATCTGAAATAAGGAGTTTTCTTGGTCTGGCTGGCTATTACCGGCGATTCATCAAAGATTTTTCAAATATCGCCGTCCCTTTGACCCGACTCACAAGAAAGGAGAATCCCTTTATATGGTCGAAGGATTGTGAGGAGAGCTTTTTGACTCTCAAGGAACATCTGACAACCGCTCCTGTGCTAGCACTGCCCGTGGAAGGTGGTGGCTTTGATGTTTATACGGATGCATCAGGCATTGGCCTTGGTTGTGTCCTTATGCAGCATGGTAAGGTGATTTGTTATGCTTCGAGGCAATTGAAACGTCATGAGGAGAACTATCCCATGCACGATCTGGAGCTAGTTACTGTTATCTTCACCTTGAAGATATGGCGACATTACCTTTATGAGGAGAAATTTACTATATTCTCAGACCACAAAAGTCTGAAATATCTCTTCTCCCAAAAGGATTTAAACATGAGGCAAAGGAGATGGCAAGAATACCACAAGGACTTTGATTTATCTATACAATACCATCCTGGCAAGGCGAATGCTGTAGCCGATGAGCTTATAGGAAACCATTGGCAACCTTATCAAGTCTCAGGAAAGGTATGACCTATCTCATTAAACATTTTGTACATTTGAATCTAGATATTGATACAGAAGAAGAAGGGTGTATGATGGCCAATATCCAGTCGCAACCCACATTCATAGAAGATCAAGTTAAATTGCAAGAGAATGATCCCATGCTAGTGGAAATCAAAACCAATCTTGACCAACAGCTAGATTTTTCTATCTCGATCGATGGAAGGTTACTATTCAAGGGTCGGATTTGTGTGCCAGATCATTCCGACACTAAGAAGTTGATTATGGAAGAAGCCCACAAGTCAAGATATGATATTCACCCTGGTGCTATCAAGATGTATCAAGACTTAAAGAAGAATTTCTAGTGGCCCAACATGAAGAGAGAAATAGCAAACTATGTATTACACTACCTCACTTGTCAGCAAATCAAGGCGGAACACTTAAAGCCCGCTGGAAAGCGACATCGCTTGGAAATTCCCGAATGGAAGTGGGAGAGCATAGGGATGGATTTCGTCATGGGTCTGGCAAAGACAAGTGGTGGACATGATGGTATATGGGTGATCATAGACCGATTGATGAAATTTACATATTTCTTACCTATCAAAAGTCGATGGTCTGTGTAATGCCCCGTAAATTTTATAAAATATTTCTAAAGTATTTAAAAATTTTCTAGGAATTTATAAGAATTTTTAAAGACCAAAATGGATTAATAAATAATTTTTTGAGTTAAATAAATCATTTCTAAAGTCCAAGTATGATAACCAATTTACCTAGTCTATTTAAATAAAGCCCAAAGGACTTAAGGACCAAGCCCATGAAGTTTGGCCCATATTCTAGAAGGTTAATTAGTTTATTCACAGAATATAAGGGATAAATACTCCCTATTTAGATAATTAAGTGGATAAGATGAAAATAGAGTTTGAATGAATTTCAAATTCGGCGCCCAAACATAATGGTGGTCTATCGTAAAACCGCTAAGGGACATATGGTGGTCCAGTCCTAGACCGCTACTTTCTGTCAGTTCTGTGAGTTGAAGAAAGAGCAAAAAGATTAGATTTTTAATATTTTATCGCCTAGAGATCGAGATGGGAGGACTAGTAAGCATCTTAAGGACTCTGAGAAGTCGGGCTAATAGCAAACAAGGACTCTAGAATTGATCTAATCCATGAAACCCTAGCAAAACCCTATAAATAGAACCCAGATTTGGCTTGTGCGACCCTTACTTTGGCTCGCGTAGAATCAAGGGAAGGAGGTATTGTTTTGGGTAAATTCCTTAGAAGTTTTTATTCCTAATACATAGGACTAACATCCCTCAAAATTTTGTGCTAGGAGATCAAGCACACAAAAAGTTAGAAGCCTGCAAAGTTGTTGGTTTCACAACAACGACCCAGGAGACTATGCAACGGGGTGTTTAAGATCAAGGAATTTGGGATTCAAAACAAGGTATTTAGAACTGGAACCTTTAGAACTTTTCGTTCCTCTTAGTATCTTCTTCTTACCCTCCAAATTTCACGTCCATAGGTCAAGAGAGTAAGGAGTTAGGGTAACGAGAAGTTTCTGATTTATCACAAGAAGTGCAGAACTAGGGTGGACTTCCAGTTTGAAATTCGATCTCTAGAAGATTTAACAGAGGTAGGTCATCTCATTAACGGCTAAAATATCATTCTAGGGATAATATCCCACTTGTTTTACTAGATTTCATGATCTATGCATCAAGAATTTCATGTTTTATGCATCTAGTATACATCCATGCATATTCTTAGCCCTAATTAAGTTAAGAAAAAACTCTCTCATTAATTCACAGAAATCCCATGCATATTGTTAGCCTAACCTTCGTTCTATCATGAATAGGGAAGTTTATACATGTTGATTTTCAGACATGATGCGTTTAAATATTAGTTTCTTCTTATTTAATTTACTGTCAGACGTGCTCTAGTAGCCTAATCTTCGACCGCCAACCTTGTGCAGCGGCCCTACGATAAACCGCTAGTCACCTTGAAACGTGATTTTTATAAAACCTCTGGCGGACCAGAAATAGACCGTTAAAGTCCCTCAGGCGGCCTTACGATAAACCGCCAACTTGCGGTAACGGCTCTATAATAGATCGCCAATGTTATGAGTTCTGTCAACCCGAGACAGAATCAAGAGTAGTCCATTTAGCTTATAAATAAGCCTAGTTAACTATGTTCTAACCTATATTAATGTTATTTACTACTCTGAGTTTTTATTTACTGATTCGTAATCGTGAGTTAATGTTATTTATGGTGCTTGGGATTATTTTTAGGCATATGATAATTTCATACCCAAAAACCATATAATCTTGTATTAAATCATGGTTTAAACGCTACATTAACGAGATTGAACGTTGGTTTATCATAGTACATATTCTCTTCTTATCTTAGAGTCAATTTCTGTAAGTTCATGGCATATATCCCGATATATGACCATTAGTTACACTTTGCACATTAAGAACACACTCTTGGACTTGATAACCTCTCCTTTGGATATTCCTTCCAATGGACTAGGAAACCTTGTTTCAAGGCCTCCGTAAGTCTCTGCGAGCTTGGGATTTCCACTAGGACGCCGAGCTGGTTGTACCATTAAAGCCCAATTATCTAGAAAGCACTACCGGTGTTTTCTGAAATTCTGTCCATTAACGGTTCAATACTCGACCGCTACATCCCATTAACAGTCCAGTATCTGACCGCCAAGTTCTCTGAGTCCAAACCGATTTCTTTCTGGATTCAGCCCACTCTAGCGGCCCAATATTAGACCGCCATATCAATATAGCGGCCCAATTTTTGATCGCTAAATTTCCTGAGTACTGTTGACCCGAGGTTTGACCCAAGGGTTAATATTCCTATAATCCTAGATTGACTAATGATAGTTTAGGACTTGTAACATTGTTCAAACATATCTAAGATAAATTATGAAAGATAAAGAACGTACCGTTATGCTGTCGAATTTTCTTGAAGGCATAACTTAGTTATTAATGCATTTCTTGAACTCATGAATCTATATTTGGTGCATTCTTATTGATGCTAAGTCTTGAACATTCGTTGAACTTATTACATGCGTGACCAACTTTATTGTTATATATGTGAAAGTAGCTTGATTTATACTTGAAGATGCAGTTCGAGCACTGATTGTGTTCAAGGGCTCTATGCTAGTCCCCTCGGCTAATTGTCGGAAACATACTATTATAAACCATGGGGTATGATGCTACTGGTGTTGCATTACGCTGGGAGTACTTTCTTTATAAATAAGTGAAATATCCACAGCTCATGAAGTGAATTATCAACAGAAATTCACGAAGTACTTGCTATTAAGCGAAAAAGTACTTCCTTGCTTGTTACATGATGTTCTAGTATATTCTCGTTACATTCTTGTTCATGAAAGGCCATAATTACATTCTTGCTTGATCATGCTTGCTTAATCATATCTTAACTTGATCATGTCTTGTTACTTTGGTTTATTTACATGATTTATTACATTCGCATGATTTTACCTTATTCTTTAGAGCTAAAATGCTAATCACTTTAATATTGCCTTCATGTTGATGCGAAGATACCTACTGGGCAAGTGTGCTCATTACCTACTTTCCAATCTTTTCAGGAGATGCAAGTGATTCGGATTCAGATTCGAGTTATTCAAGTGACGGGTCCGAGAGCGAATAAGAGTCTCATAAAATTGAGAGTGAAGACTTAGGATGTTAATGATGCCTAGATCGAGTTGATGTAATTTTCTTTTTATTGAGTCAAATAGATTTAAGTGAGTTAGAATAGTCTATGTACTTGGATTTTTATCAGTATTAATGGAAGTGAAAGTTGATTAAATTGATGTGCAATTGCATCTTATGTGTGTGATTGTCTTGCGCTCTGATTATTCTTTCTTGCAAGAGACTTACCATGTCGGTTGTTCACGTTTCCCAATATTATCTTTCGCTGTATTAAAGCTCAGGGCGTGACAGTTGAGTTGATATCAGATCCTAAGTCTAAGGACTTAGGGAGAAAGCCAAGTCATAGGATATGTCCAAGGTTTAAGGACCCATACCTATGAACTAAGGAAGAAATTTCTCCACCCATGTGAGAATTGGGTAGAACCCGGGATAAGATATTAAATTAGCTCTAGATTAATTCCTTTCAAAAACTCCATGGGAATTAACAACTTGTTATTTCTCTTAGGTACCTTATTGTTATAATGGCTCATCGCGTAGACTGGGATGGTATGCAGCAGACTGTTGCGGGCCTCACTCAGGCACTGCAAACGATAGCCCAAGCGGGCACAGGAGCAAGAGCTGGGGACTTACATCATAATTTCTGAAGCTTAAATCCTCCACATTTCTATGGTTCTTCGAACCCAGACGAGGTCGAGAACTGGATCGATGAAATGAACCGAATATTTGACGTCATACAATGTACAGACCAAAAAAAAGTGTGTCTTGCTACCTTTCAACTCAACAAAGATGCACATGCATGGTGGAAGTCAGTTCCGGCACTTCCAGCTGATGCACCACACACATGGGAAGGTTTTCTTACCTTATTCCGTGCCAAGTATTTTTCAGAACATGTTATGGAAAGAAAGGCTATGGAGTTCGCTTCTCTACGTCAGGGAATGATGACAGTTGCCGAGTATGAATTATATTTTTCCAGGATAGCACCATATGCAACTCATTTAATTAGTACTGATTTATTGAAGGTCAATCGGTTTATGGACGGGTTAAGACCCGGTTTCATTCAGCAACTCGGGACTCAAAATATCCGTACCAATGCGGAGATGGTCCAGCGGGCGTATCTCTGTGAGAGGACCTTAGAAAAGGTCAAAAAATTAAAGGGCAAAGGTGAAGAGTTAAGCTGAAGGTCGGATCGGCGTAATAAGAAGGAGAAATTTAGCATCACAGAGCCCTACAAACCCCATGATAGTAGGAAGAGGTCGAGGAATGGGAGTAGGAGTAGCTCCCAGAAGAATAAGAAAGTCAAGGAGGAGGAAAAGCAAGTCATGGTGGCTTGCACCATTTGTGAAAAGTTCGGCCACTCGGCCGAGGAATGCTGGAAGCGCCTCGACGCTTGTTTAAGATGTGGCAGTCGGGAGCATCACATGCCAGACTGCCCTCTCATGAAGGATCAATCATCCAGTGATGGACGTAAGAGACATGCTCGTCTCAATGCTGTTTTAGATGAAGAAGCACCCCCAAATGATGGGCTGATGGAAGGTATTGTTCACATTTGTTCCCATCCTGCTTTTGTACTATTCGATACTAGTGCTTCTCATTCTTTTATATCTACCGCCTTTACAAAGACATTGCCCGTTTCATCAGTTCCTTTACCTTCGGACCTTGCTATTACTACACCTTTAGGCCCTGGAATCAAACTCACAAACTGTTACCCCAATAGTGAAGTAACGGTAGAAGGTCACAATCTTCTTGCAAATCTCGTATGCCTTGACATGGAAGGCTACGATGCTATTTTAGGGGTGGATTGGCTTGTAGACCATGATGCCTACATAAATTGCCGGAATAGGATAATATCCTTTCACAAACCAGGCCTTCCAAAATTTTCCTTCCTTGGTATCAAGTATAGGAAACATCATACTAACATTTCTTCTCTTCACGCTTAAAAACTTATTTCGCAAGGATATGAAGCTTTTCTTGCTTCCGTAATTGTCACCGAGTCCAAGGAGATCATCTTAACAGACATCCCAATTGTAAATGAGTTTCCTGATGTATTCCCATCAGATCTACCCGGTTTACCACCCAAAAGGGAAGTAAACTTCTCCATTGAACTCGTTCCCGGAGCAACACCTATTTCAATAGCTCCCTACAAGATGTCCCCCACAGAACTTAAGGAATTGAAGAAGTAGCTTCAAGAATTATTGGACAAGGGATTCATACGACCTAGTACATCCCCTTGGGGTGCTCCAGTTCTTTTTGTCAAGAAGAAGGATGGATCGCTCAGGCTCTGTATCGACTACCGGTGACTGAATCAACTCACAATTAAGAACAAGTATCCATTTCGAGTATTGATGAGTTCTTTGATCAGCTTTCGGGAGCAGAATATTTTTCCAAGATAGACCTCAGGTCAGGTTACCACCAGCTCAGAATTAAAGATGAAGACTTATACAAAAATACCTTCAGGAGCCGATAAGGCCACTATGAATTTGTTGTAATGCCGTTCGGGTTAACCAATGTCCCAGCAGCATTTATGCAACTTATGAATAAAGTCTTCCAACCTTATCTTGACCAGTTTGTAGTCGTCTTTATTGATGACATTCTTATTTACTCCAAGACAAAGGAGGAACATGAAGAACATTTGAAAATAGCCTTGCAGACTCTAAGAGAACACAAACTCTATGCCAAACTTAGTAAATGTGAGTTCTGGCTTAAGGAGGTCTCATTTCTTGGCCATATCATTTCAAAGGAAGGTATCGCTGTATATCCTTCTAAAGTGGAAGCTGTCAAGAACTGGAGCCGACCAACGACTATGTTAGAGGTAAGAAGTTTTCTAGGTCTAGCTGGGTATTACAAGAGGTTTATTAAGGATTTTTCTAAGATTGCCGTTCCTTTGACAAGACTTACAAGAAAAGAAAATCCTTTTGTATGGTCGAAGGACTGTGAAAAGAGTTTCCTAACTCTTAAGAAACATCTCACGACAGCCCCTATATTATCATTGCCCGTTGAGGGTGGTGGAATTGAAGTCTACACGGATGCATCTGGCATTGGCCTAGGGTGCGTTCTTATGCAAAATGGGAAGGTGATCTATTATTCTTCAAGAGAGTTGAAGCATCACGAAGAAAATTACCCTATGCATGATTTAGAATTGGCAGTTGTTATATTTGCCTTAAAAATTTGACGTCACTACTTTTATGGAGAGAAATTTACGGTCTATTCGGACCACAAAAGCTTGAAATATTTATTCTCCCAAAAGGAGCTGAATATGAGGCAAAGAAGATGGTTGGAATACCTTAAAGACTTTGATTTTGCTATCCAATATCATCCTGGTAAGGCTAATACTATAGCTGATGCACTCAGCAGAAAACCGATAGGAAAGCTATCGAGTCTTATAATTAGTATGATAAATCTCATTCCTCAATTTGCCCAATTGAATTTAGATGTTGACATAAAGAAGGAAGATTATTTTGTAGCCAACATCTGAACTCAACCCACATTAATAGAAGATCTGGTCAAGCTGCAGGACAACGATCCAGTATTGTTAGAGATCAAAACCAATATAAAGCAAAGGCCGGATTTCTCTATTGCCAATGATGGAAGGTTGCTATTCAAAGGCTGAATTTGTATACCGGATCATGCTGATACTAAGAGACTGATCCTGGAAGAAGCTCATAATTCCAAGTACACCATTCATCCTGGTGGTACAAAAATGTATCAAGATCTTAAAAGGAACTTCTGGTGGCCTGACATGAAAAGAGAAGTGGCAGATTTCGGGTCCCGCTGTCTCACTTGTCAGCAAGTAAAGACAGAACATTTAAAACATGTAGGTAAATTACACCCCTTAAATATTCCCGAATGGAAATGGGAAAGTGTAGGGTTGGATTTCATCATGGGTTTACCTAAAACAACAGGAGGACACGATGGGATATGGGTAATCATAGACCGATTGACTAAGTCTGCACATTTTCTACCAATAAAAAGTCGATGGTCTGTGGATATTCTAGCAGTATTATACATAAGGGAAATTGTTAAATTACACGGTGTCCCTGTCACTATTATATCAGATGGAGATCCTCGATTCACATCACAGTTTTGGAAGGGTTTACAACATTCATTAGGAACCCGACTAAACTTTAGCATAACATTTCATCTACAAACTGATGGGCAGACTGAAAGGACAAACCAGGTAGTTGAAGATATGCTCATGGCTTTTGCTATTGATTTTGGAGGTAGTTGGCATGATCACTTATCTCTAGTAGAATTTACGTACAACAATAGCTACCAAGCTAGTATTCAAATGGCACCATTTGAAGCTTTATAGGGAAGAAGCTATCGTTCGCCTATTTGTTGGAATGAAGCAGGAGAAAGGTAATTTCTCGGTCCCGACACTATTAGGGATACTACCGAGAAGATAAAACTCATTTGAGAAAGACTGCATATGGCCCAAGACAGGCAGAAATTGTATGCTGACAATCGAAGGCGCGACTTAGAGTTTCAAGTAGGAGATCATGTGTTTCTTAAAGTTTCCCCAGGTCGAGGTATTCGAAGATTTGGTATCAAGGGCAAGCTTATTCCAAGATTCATTGGTCCTTTTGAAATTCTGGAGAGAGTTGGTGAAGTGGCTTATAGAATTGCTTTACCCCCTCAACTTTCTGAAGTCCATGATGTATTTCACGTCTTAATGCTCATGAAATATGTTCCTGATCCTTTCCATGTCATCACTTATGACAATCTGGAGATTAAGAAGGACTTGACATACGAGTAAAAGCCAGTCAAGATTATTGAACGGGAAGTACATCAACTTCGGAATAAAACTATTCATGTTGTCAAGATTCAGTGGACAAAGGCAGGAGAAACATGGGAAATCGAAGAAACTATGCGCAAAAGATTTCTAGAACTATTTGAATGTAAGTACACTCACCATAAATCCATGAATTAAATTTGGGGACCAAATTCTCTTAAGTGGGGGTGGGTGTAATGCCCCGTAAATTTTATAAAATATTTCTGAAGTATTTAAGAATTTTTTAGGAATTTATAAGAATTTTTAAAGACCAAAATGGATTAATAAATAATTTTTTAGGTTAAATAAATCATTTCTAAAGCCCAAGTATGATAACCAATTTACCTAGCCTATTTAAATAAAGCCCAAAGGACTTAAGGACCAAGGCCATGAAGTTTGGCCCATATTCTAGAAGGTTTATTAGTTTATTCACGGAATATAAGGGATAAATACTCCCTATTTAGATAATTAAGTGGATAATACAAAAATAGAGTTTGAATGAATTTCAAATTTGGCGCCCAAACATAATGGCGGTCTATCGTAAAACCGCTAAGGGACATATGGCGGTCCAGTCCTAGACCGCTACTTTCTATCAGTTCCGTGAGTTGAAGAAAGAGCAAAAAGATTAGATTTTTAATTTTTTATCTCCTAGAGATCGAGATGGGAGGACTAGTAAGCATCTTAAGGACTCTTAGAAGTCGGGCTAATAGCAAACAAGGACTCTAGAATTGATCTAATCCATGAAACCCTAGCAAAACCTTATAAATAGAACCCAGATTTGGCATGTGCGACCCTTACTTTGGCTCACGTAGAATCAAGGTAAGGAGGTATTATTTTGGGTAAGTTCTTTAGAAGTTTTTATTCTTAATATATAGGACTAACATCCCTCAAAATTTCATGCTAGGAGATTAAGCACACAAGAAGTTAAAAGCCTGCAAAGTTGCTGGTTTCACAACAACGACCCAAGAGACTGTGCAACGGGGTGTTGAAGATCAAGGAATTTGGGATAAAAAACAAGGTATTTAGAACTGGAACCTTTAGAACTTTTCATTCCCCTTAGTATCTTCTTCTTACCCTCTAAATTTTACATCCATAGGTCATGAGAGTAAGGAGTTAGAGCAACGAGAAGTTTCTGATTTATAACATGAAGTGCAGAACTAGGGTGGACTTTCAGTCTGAAATTCGACCTCTAGAAGACTTAACAGAGGTAGGTCATCTCATGAATGGATAAAATATCATTCTAGGGATAAAAGCCCTCTTGTTTTACTAGATTTCATGATCTATGCATCAAGAATTTCATGTTTTATGCATCCAATATACATCCATGCATATTCTTAGCCCTAATTAAGTTAAGAAAAAACTCTCTCATCAATTCACAGAAATCCCATGCATATTGTTAGCCTAACCTTCGTTCTATCATGAATAGGAAAGTTTATACATGTTGATTTCTAGACATGATGTGTTTTAAACATTAGTTTCTTCTTATTTAATTTACTGTCAGACGTGCTCTAGCGGCCTAATCTTCGACCGCCAACCTTGTGCAGCGGCCCTACGATAAACCGCTAGTCACCTTGAAACGCGATTTTTATAAAACCACTGGCGGACCAGAAATAGACCGTTAAAGTCCCTCATGCGACCTTACGATAAACTGTAAACTTGCGGTAACGGCTCTATAATAGACCGCCAATGTTCTGATTTCTGTCAACCCGAGACAGAATCAAGAGCAGTCCATTTAGCTTATAAATAAGCCTAGTTAACTATGTTCTAACCTGTCTTAATATTATTTACTACTCTGAGTTTTTATTTATTGATTCGTCATCGTGAGTTAATGTTCTTTATGGTGCTTGGGATTATTTTTAAGCATATGATAATTTCATGCCCAAAACTATATAATCTTGTATTAAATCATGGTTTAAACGCTAAATTAACGAGATTGAACGTTGGTTTATCACAGTACATATTCTCTTCTTATCTCAGAGTCAATTTCTGTAAGTTCATGGCATATATCCCGGTATATGACCATTAGTTACACTCTGCACATAAAGAACACAATCTTGGACTTGATAACCTCTCCTTTAGATATTCCTTCCAATGGAATAGGAAATCTTGTTTCAAGGCCTCCGTAAGTCTCCGCGAGCCTGGAATTCTCACTAGGACGCCGAGCTGGTTGTACCATTAAAGCCCAATTATCTAGAAAGCACTACTGACGTTTTTTGAAATTCTATCCATTAACGGTTCAATACTCGACTGCTACATCCCATTAACGGTCCAGTATCTGACCGCCAAGTTCTCTGAGTCCAAACCGATTTCTTTCTGGATTCAGCCCACTCTAGCGGCCCAATATTAGACCGCCATATCACTATAGCGGCCCAATTTTTGACCGCTAAATTTCTTGAGTACTGTTGACCCGAGGTTTGACCCAAGGGTTAATATTCCTATAATCCTAGATTGACTAATGATAGTCTAGGACCTGTAACCTTTTTCAAACATATCTAAGATAAATTGTGAAAGATAAAGAACGTACTGTTATGCTGTCTGTCACGTCCCGAACCGATAGCAGCGGGAAGCGATGCTCGGAACGTGGCAGTTAACAGTCATGATAACAAGTGCGAAAATAAATAACCACAATTAAACACATGGAGGCCATACACATTGTGAAGATACAAACTTATTAATATTTGAAATTTAAAATATAATTTGACTCATTACACTTGCTAGACTCAAGAAGATAAAAAGATAGACTCTGATCTCTAGGTTCCAGGTTCACTCGATCACACTGACCCGATCCTCATTTGCAACAATCTGTTTACCGCGTTACCTGAAAAGGATTGGAAGTAGGGGTGAGCATGAAGCTCAGTAGGAATTATACCATATCGTTAGGCATAGTTTAAGTGATTAACAAATTAATGAATATGCATGATTAACGTGAGAAAAATAAGCAGAACTAAATAATCATCCAGATTCAAAGAGTAACAATAATTAAATGGAAGAAATAATTGCATGTCGAGATATCAAGCAAGATTAACAAGATTTTCTAGTGAATGGCCATTTACAAGTCAATTCGAGTCATGTCAAGCAAGCAAGCAAGTACTTCATGCTTTAAGCATGAATAATAAGTTTCACGAGAATGTGGAATGCCCTAGACTTAACAAGCTAGTCATGCACCGGTGACAATGCCACACCTAGTCATTCACCTCCCCAGGGATCAAGTACTCTTCGGGTGCTCCTCCCAGGACCAGACTGGGCCCTTCATTTATTTGCCTTGGCATTGATTTGTTTGGATCACTGATCCCATGAATCTAGACATCCACAATATTTAATGGCCAAGAGTTCCAAGGTCAAGTTCATGTAGTCAAGGTAAAGGACGTAAGAAAAATGATTCTTAAGAGTCCAAACAATAAGCTCCTTAATCAAGAGGAATAGTTATTCCAAATGACTATAATTGACGATCAATAGACCTAACAATAGGTCATATCACGAAATACCATAGCCTAGGTAGGATAGAGTAGCTCACACAATTCGAAATCATGAAATAATCACTTTTCATAAAATTGTAATATACACGGTCGGAAATGGGCCGCTCAATATTTATACGGTCTCATATGGGCCGAACTATCAGGAACTGGGCTGGGTTCAACCTTCGCGAAGGTCAAGGTTGAACGGCTGATTAAGGGCCGCTCTTCAATATGAACGGTAAGTACTGGGCCGCACAAGGCCAAAAGTTTACAAAATCGAAGACGAGATATGTGGTCCTGACAGAGCCGCTCATCAGTTGAACGGTCCATTCAGGGCCGCCTGTCAGATGTACGGGCCATTACTGGCCGCACAACACAGGGCCTAACAATAATCTAGAAATTAGCCCAAGTGGGCTCCTGGGCTGCCATAGGCAGGGTGGAATTGAACCAGAGTCTAGCCCGCTGTCTGCTGGTCGGCCTAGGGTCTATTGGGTCAGGCAAATTGGGAATCGGTCGAAGATAGATCAAGGATAAACGACCAAGATTAAATGGCCATGAGCCAGAGATAAACGGTCTCAACTGGGCCATTCAGGGAGATATGCGGTCAACTAGCGGCCGCTCAAGTCCCTGCTAGTCCAATTCAGACAATGACTCAAATCACAGCAGTTGATTGAGTCCAAAATCAATTCTAAAAGATAATAATGGTTCAAGATTAACGGTTTAGGTCTAAGGTTAACAAGTGTAAACCTCATAGCCATTTCAATTATAAATGATTCACACTTAAGATTGACATTCATTAGAAAGATGAATCAAGATCAAGCTCAAATTAAATAAATCCGCAAGAATTATTTACTGTCATGAATTACAGTTTATTAGGTGTGTTGCTAACATGCAATTAACACTAATCTACTAACATAACAAGCTGAAATGACAATTTAATCTGTTCTGCTAACGATGTGCGGTCGGTTCTGGACCTTACATCCCCATGGACGGTCATAGACATGCCGCTCATGCCCCCTCAGGTCCGAAGGCCTACTGGAGATGGACGGTCGGTAGGGTACCGCTGGAAGGGATGTGCGGTCTGGAACTGGCCGCAGGATAGACATGCGGTTGGTATCCAGCCGCACGTACCAGGGAAACGATCAGAGATAGAAATAGTTAAACGGTCCACGATAGGCCGCTTGTCTTGGATGTGCGGTCTATCGTGTGGCCGCACAAGTCCAAACAGGTCGCTGCCCTTTCACCTTGCCCGACTCCGGCGAGGTTTCTAGGGTCAGCACTAAAATATGGAATTCGCACGATATAAAGCATGATATTTGGGGCTTTTACTACCAAAAGAAAGAGCACGAAAAACTCAACGAGATGCATGAATCAATTTCATATTTACTCTCTTAAGTCTCTACTTAAATCGAAGAGGAACAAAGTTAACCCTAATTTGACATGCTTCTACTAAACCTCGAAATACTCGCAGGATACTACATGATATTTGAGGCTTTATATACCAAAAGAAAGAGGACTTGATGCTGAACATTTTGATATATTACTTGAGGTTTGAGCCCGAGAGAACCTACCTCAATTAGGGAAGAAAGGAAGAAAAAGGAGGAAGACGCGCTAGGTACCCCACGTCGGAGATCACTGGAATTCGCCCTCGTCCAAGGTTCTCGTCAGCCGCCACAGCTTCCAAATGAAACTAGGGTTCCTAAGGGGCATTTTTATAGGTCGCACACCTTCTAGAGTGTTCTATGCAGGGAGAATTTGTCCACGTAAGTCGGGTTAATGTGCACGCCGCCGCAAAAGTTGACTCGATCCAAACTCCGCCGATTGCATCTCCTAGGATTAGGGTTTCGGGATATTAAGAGAGGGGAAATGATCCTCTCATCCTGGCCTTTCATTTGCCACTGGTTTGGGCTCATTTGATGGAGTATTGGGCTCAAATTTCGCGTTTCAAGGTATGGTTAGCTAAGTGTTTAATTTGGGCTTGATCCACTAATTCGGCCTACTTACATATTTTATTTGGGTTGGCCACAGAAGACAAGTTTGTTAAACGTGTTATCCTCTACAAGAATATAATTTTTTTGAATTTTTATAAAATAGTCAAAATATAACTTATTCTATTTATTAAGGAATTATTCTAATTAATTGCTAATTAATTTCTCGAAAAAAAATCGGGGTATTACACTGTCGAATTTTCTCCAAGGCATAACTTATTATTAATGCATTTCTTGAACTCATGAATCTATATTTGGTGTGTTCTTATTGACTCTAAGTCTTGAACATTCGTTGAACTTATTACATGCGTGGCCAACTTTATTGCTATATACGTGGAAGTAGCTTGATTTATACTTGAAGATACAGTTCGAGCACTGATTGTGTTCAAGGGCTCTATGCTAGTCCCCCGGCTGATTGTCAGAAACATACTATTATAAACCATAGGGTATGATGCTACTAGCGTCGTATTGCGCTGGGAGTACTTTCTTTATAAATAAGTGAAATATCCACGCCTTATGAAGTGAATTATCAACAGAAATTCATGAAGTACTTGCTATTAAGCGAAAAAGTACTTCCTTACTTGTTACATGACGTTCTAGTACATTCTTGTTACATTCTTGTTCATGAAAGGCCATAATTACATTCTTGCTTGATCATACTTGCTCAATCATATCTTAACTTGATCATGTCTTGTTACTTTAGTTTATTTACATGATTTATCGCGTTCGCATGATTTTACCTTATTCTTTAGAGCTAAAATGCTAATCACTTTAATATTACCTTCATGTTGATACGAAGATACCTACTGGGCAAGTGTGCTCATTACCTACTTTCTAATCTTTTTAGGAGATGCAAGTGATTCAGATTCGGATTCGAGTTATTCAAGTGATGGGTCCGAGTGCGAATGAGAGTCTCATAAAATTGAGAGTGAAGACTTAGGAAGTTAATGATGTCTAGATCGAGTTCATGTAATTTTCTTTTTATTGAGTCAAATAGATTTAAGTGAGTTGGAATAGTCTATGTACTTGGATTTTTATCAGTATTAATGGAAGTGAAAGTTGATTAAATTGATGTGCAATTGCATCTTATGTGTGTGATTGTCTTGCGCTCTGATTATTCTTTCTTGCAAGAGGCTTACCGTGTCGACTGTTCACGTTTCCTGAGATTGTCTTCCGCTGTATTAAAGCTCGGGGCGTGATAGTCTGTGGATATATTAGCAGCTTTGTATATGAAGGAAATAATTTAGCTACATGGTGTCCTGATAGGGTGCAAGGCTAGGATCTAGAGGGGGGTGAATAGATCCCCTAAATATTAACTTGTCCTCAATTAAAAATTCTCTCCCACTAAATTTAAACTACACAAGAATTGGATGAGCAACTGAACTGCAAGGTAGAGGTGCAGAGTACCTTTACCAAATAACTTCCTCAAGCATAAGAAACATCAGACACTAAGGTATCAGACTATTGCAGAAGAGATTTCACAATAATGAACTAAAACACTTAAGCGCACACACACAACCTGTGATTTTTCTAAGTACACGGACAGAGTTGCAGAACACCCAACTCAGAATAGCTCTCGAACACAATAAGTGAAAGAATGTGTGCACCAGTTGACAAAGAGTACTCACGAAAACACTCAAACACTTTGCCCTCAATGAGCTCTTACCACAGAAGGCACTTAGAAGCAAAGGTCTCTACTAAACGTACAGACAAACATATAGAAGCTATGTCGGTTTCAAATAGATATCATCAACAGGAACTTCAGATATCAAATACACAGCCAACATGCGAAAGGGGAATAGATGATATCGAAATGTACGTAAGACAAACCACGGTGGACAAGATTTTAGATGGTTCGGTCAACCCACAGACCTACATCCATCCCTCACTCAAACTCGAGTGAGGCTTCTCTTGCTCAAGCAAGACGCAGACTTAGTCTGCAAACATCCACTGCCAAGCAACTTGACACCGAGGGAGACAAATCCCTCTGACCTAATCTTGCTACCCACAAGATCAAACCCCACTGCTACCCACAGTGACCGAAGAACTGATCTCCCTTCTTCTACAAATACAGAAGGGACGTGAACAGCAACCCACTGCACACCAAAACCCAGAGGATTAGATCATCTCTTCCTCTGAATCCACAGAGGGAAACCCGGAGAGAAACTCTCACTTCTTCTGATCACTCAGAAGGAACACCCAGAAACCAAGTCTCCCTTCTTCCTCTGAATCCACAGAGGGAAACCCGGAGAGAAACTCTCCCTTCTTCTGATCACTCAGAAGGAACACCTGGAGACCAAGCCTCCCTTCTTCTAAATGCTTCAGAAGGAAACCGATCCCAAATAGGGTATTGAAAGAACCACAAGGAAACTGAAAAATGAATAGCAAAGATATAAAACAAGACAGGGAAAATGTTGCTCCTAAGGAGCACTGCAGTTTTGGATTTGACCCACGAACTGATAAGAACAGATCTTCAATGGTAGCTTCGACTGCTCTCAGATTCTCATTCGATCTGGATATCTGGACTGCACTCACTCTTCCTCTCTTTCCTTTTTCTCTGCTCACTCACTGGATTTTCTTCTTCGATACTGGTGGTCTCTCTTTCTTCTTCGACAGCCTCACTTCCTTTTCACTACTGCAGCAGCTCCCATCTCGGAGGAAGATGGTTTCTATTTATACCAAAATAGGGGCTCCAGAAAAGCTTTTTGGATAAAATAATTTTATTCCATTTCTTTCCCATTGGACCACGTGGCAGGAGAGAGAAGAATATTTATGACATCGAACCTTGGATCACGTGGCCATCATTGCTCACCTAGGTTCACGTGCCACTCGCCCGTTGTACCAATGATCGGTCGAACTTATGTGACTACCTTGAGTTCTAATGCTGTCACCTAAGTGTTACTGCTGCCTACCCTGTGTTCAGCCGTTAATCAACCTTAGCTACATAAGGTTTGTTGACCTTTTTCAACTTGAGCCATTGCTACTGCTTTGTTGAGCTACCATTGACTGTATGATCTTGTTGCTGCTGCTGATCATAGGACTTGGCTACTTGAGCCCTTGAGTTTCTCTTGATGACTCTTAATGACTTTAGTTGGAGGAGACAACACTTGTTATGCTGAGAGTCTTCTAAGCCTAAGCGTGGTATGATATTTGCGTTGACTCAATAAGATGTGAGATTGATGCATTAAGGTTGTGCTCACTGAAGCATTTCATCAAACGGTTCTTCTTTTTTATTGGACTTGACTCATCAAGGCATGAGTCACTAAACATGACTTCACATAGTCCTACTCAGGCTAATCCAGCATGTAAGAAACCATCTACTTTCAGCTGACTTGATTAGAGTGTACTTGCATTCAGCTATAGACTAAAATTTCACTGGAGACCATCAATTACTTCTGCTGCATTGACTTTATGCTAGTGTAGATGGAAGATGCATCGACCTGTCTCTATGCAAATAGAAGATTTGCTTCTACACCGACCTGTCAAAGCAATGGTTGAACTACTGCATCGACCTATGTCACAAGATCAAGACTTGAGAACTTTGTGCATCTACCTTACTAACAGATCTTGAAATAACTACATCGACCTTTCTTCCGAAGGACCTGAGGTGCATCGACCTTTTATTCTTAACTTGCTTAAGTGCATCGACCTGATGTCACCATGCCTTGTTCACCTGCATCAACCTGATCATAATGGGGATGCCAGATGCATTGACCTGACCAGTATGAAGAGCTTGTTGCATCGACCTGATCAACTTCTTCCTTCAGGTGCATTGACTTGTTTCTTTATACAGCCTACTCAATACGTTGATGCATCGAGTCCACTGGCTATCGCTTCAACCTAATGAACATGAGACTTTTCAGATGCATCGACCTTACTAGGCGCAAGACCCATTCTGCATCGACATGTCGGGCAAACTTCTTCAGCGGGAGTCGACTTCCAAAGTTGACACTTTTTGAAACCAGTTCTGTCTCAGCAGCTTCTCACCTTGTTATCAACTGGAGTCCACTTTTAGTGTCGACACTTTCTTCATGACTTTTTGAATTATCTTCAGAACCTATTCTGATAGAATACATACTTCTATATATATAATGAGATCATTAATAAATGCATCAAAGCCTTATATATAATGAGATCATGAGCAAATGCATCAAGGCCTATACAACAATAACACGTAAAATCTTATCAAAACCTAAGACCTCATCAATAGCACATTCACCATCAGACTCATGATGAGACATAATGGTTGACATCATCAGTGGTGTTGACATCATCAAAATCAAAGGGACACAATAATCTCCCCCTTTTTGATGATGGCAACACTATGAGTCATTACAATAAATTCATCATGATGATCAATGTGGCAGTCATGAATATACAGTGCAAACCAGTAGTGCAAACTAGTATGGAGTATGCAAGAGCATGCAACATCTCCCACACATCACACAATTGAATCACACAATTGATAATGACTCACAAACTATTCACCCCTTTTGACAACATCAAAAAGAAGGAACATTAAGCTGATCATGCAGACTATTCTCTCCCTTAATACCAATTGATACAATTGAGGCAATATTCCCCTTTGGTAGAGCAGAGGGATTGGAATGGAAGCATCAGAAAAAACATAGGGACAATCATGCACAATTACAGATCATGTAAGATTAAATCAGTGAACAGAATCTGATATTGAATTGATTGTGTAGAGAAGTTGAAACAGATGACATGAGCATTCTGATTCAAGAATTTCAGCAGAAATAAAAACTGAACACTTGAGTTTCGACTGAAGGTGCAAATGATTAAAGAAGATTTTCAGTGTGGTATAAATTTCATAAATCTGATAGAAAATAATTTTTCAGAGTTGATGTGATACCCCCTAGGACTTAGACAAGCAAGCACATTCACAATCAAAAGGGCCAATTTGGGCCACCGCTCTCCCGTCGCTCACCCAAGTCCCGGGGTAACTTGGCAATGCCAAGGTGAGGTTGAGGGGTTGGACCCTTGCTGGTAGAGGGCCAGCAAGGCCAAGATTTGATTCCCAATGGATGTGGATGCCCAATTCAATGGGGCCGACAAAGTGCCAATGGCACCGGTTACTCTCTTCCCACGGTGATCACTCAAGACAACGGGGCTTGAGGATCAAGCTCTCACTCTCACGGCCAGCGGAACTAAGAACTAATATTAAAAGACAAGCACTAAAGGGAGTGAGGTTTGAGCACTTACTCGACCGGTTTGAAGAAACCGGTCCCGCTCGGAGACGAGGGCGAGCGGGGAGGCGAGTGGATCCCCACACGCCGCGGCGGTGTAGCTTGACCTGCTCAATCCAATTACAACACTACTCCTCTCGCAGGAGGGGGACCTTGGGGTGGGGGTTAATGGATATTACAGCTAAAACTACCTCCACACAGGGAGGGGCCTTCAGCCGGCCAAGCGGGGAGGGGAATTGGAGAAAGGAACACCGAAGACGGGAGGTTGCCGATTCTGCCCGGTTCTGTGGGTGCTGACAGGTGACTGAAGAGTTGACTGCTGCAGCTGCTACCGAATTTTGTTGGGGGCAAAACCACCTGGGAAATCTTCGTAGGAGGCAGGGGAAGTCGTCCAAATTTGTTAATTTCTTCTGTCGTCAATGCCGGTCTGGGTGGAGGCCCGAACAGAGAGGCAGACTCTCGGACTGGTAGCTCCTGATTTCCAACAGCAGGTTGCAGAGGATGTCTCGACAGCTCCCGAACTCGGAATCAAGCACCGTCGGAGTCGTTGGAGCCGTGGATGAGCCCTCTTCGCCAAAAAACTGATGGGGAAGCCAAACGATGAGGAGAAGGCCAGGGGACTCTGAACACTGCTGACAGGTCGGTGCAGACTGTGGGTAGCAGAACTACGTATCTGAGGGAGAAAATGGATAACTCCTGCTACAGGATGCCGAACAGAGTTCTACTTCTTGATTCTGAAAGTAGAGAGGGAGAGAAAGAACTTTTCAGAAGAGATCTTTAGCTGATTCTTCCGAGGTTCGTCATGGTGAAGCTTCTACTCTGGTTCTGGTACTTAGCAGGGGCAGCTCTGCGTAGTTGTGGGAGAACGGAGTTCCCAGGCAGCACACAGCTCGGATGAAGATGAAACCACTTCCGTTGCGAAGAAGACCGGTAGACGCTTCCGTGGATACCTCTTGGGCCTTCAGATTCACTGGGATGTGGTCGGAGTCACCTCTGGAATCTGCTACTCTTCTGCTGCCTGCGAACTGAAAACTGGAGGTTGAAGATGATGGGGGGAAATGGGGTATATGGGAGGGGAAATGGAGGTGGATGAGTGTGGGGAGAGCCCTGGCTGTGAGGGGGTCTAGGAGGGGGTGTTCCAAGGTGTGGTGGGGGGGGGAAGAATAGGGTCTGGAAGGGGGTCTAACAGGTGGTGGGAGGAGGAGCTACGAATTTGGGCTTGGAGGGAGAAGGGGGAAGGTGAGGGGGGCACAAGTGGGTGGAGGGAATGTGAGTTTGAATTTCCTTTAATGTGGGGTGATCAATGGTGGTCTTGGGGATGGGAAGAGGTGCCTTGGGAAGGTGGAGGGCTGCTTGGGGAAGGGGATGGGTAGTTGGGGGTTGGAGGGTGGGGTGTGGATTGGTGGAGGGTCTATTGGGACTAGGGGGAAGTAATGATGGCTTGTGGGAAGTTGTAGAGGAGTTAATGGAGGTAGGTGAGAGGGTGGAGGTGATTGGGAGGGGAGGAGAGAGAAAATTTTCGAAATTAGGTGTGGAGGAGAGAGAAAGGAGAGTGAAAGAGAGAAATTAAGAGAGGGATGGGTGGGGAATCTCTCCCCTAGGGTCTCTCACCCAAATAATGGAATCTCTCCACTAGATAAGAAGTTTGAACTCTCAAAATGGCAAGTTTTTCATTCATTGATTCATTAGTTCCAAATGAAGGGAATGGGGCCCTATATATAGACAACCCACATTTTACAATAAGACCTTGACAAAAGACTCAATGACAAATAACCGAGGGGGTAGGGGGGGCTCTAGGGTCAAGCCCAATGAAATGGGCCCAATAGCTAACTAAACAACATAATGACACTCAAACTTAGGAAAATAAACACAAGACCTAGGGACATGACTCAAGAAAATGAAAATTACATCAAATGACTCAAATAGAAAGCACAAAAAGGATAATTGGGCCTTTATGGAGAGAGGCCCGAACTCAAATGGTGCCGGAGTGTGAGGAAGACCCGAGCCAAAGGGAGTCACGGGTGATACCTCCATCAAGAGTCTTCCATTAGAAGGGCTTATGAAATGAATCTTATTGAACAACATAGTTTAAATATGATGTATACAAAGTTTGTCCATAAGATTTCTGTACTCATATCTGAAATCAGATTTGAATAAAAATGAACCAAGCCCCCATATTTAAAACCTTGTTTAACCTTCTTCCATCTTACTCACTCAATTTCAAGGACTCCTTTAGGAGTTGCATACAGTAGTATTGAGGTTAAACAACCATGAAAATTTCAGATTGGGTTTTTGAGATTCAGTAATTTTTCTTTTCAACCATTTTTTAGATTTTTTTTATTCAGCAACAATTTTCATATTCAAATTTTAGGAGCAATTGAGTTTAGTACACCCTTGTAACTAGAGGATACATGTTGTTTAGACGCCAATATCCCTAAGCACTTGGTATGACAAACTATCATGCTTCATATTGAACAGAGATAACAATAGAATGGCTTTTGATGTGAGGCACAACATGTCTTAGGTGAAGTGACCCAGTTACTCACCACTCACCATGTCATTGCTCAGCCAAAGATTTCATAGATATTTGTTGCGCAGGTTTTTTATGCCGATTACCAGGGTGAAGGAAGGGATACAGCGGGGAAGAAAAATACGGGAGTTTGATATATCTCGGGTATCCTCCTTACGGTTGCATGCCTCTCACAGCGGTATCGGGCACTCTCCTTTCACGGAAAGCCGAAAAGGGTCGAATGGCATGGAAATGTCGAGATAAGGGTTAACCGGATAGGGTGCCGGCGTGCCAGTCGATTTCTCAACAATCACTCATGGAACCTAGGGTTGACTGGGGAAGCGCCACCAGGGCGCGGCACATGGGCTCGAGCGATCGGGCGACACGTGGAGAGAAGGGGTTCCATGGGTGCGAGTGCGTAGGCGATTGCGGGAATCGTGTACGGGACATCTTTCCCCACCGGTCGCAAGCAACCGGTGTTTATTTAGATCAGATTGAATCCGAATACCTTCGTTCCAAGCAGAAGAAAAGTCTGTATATATGTCTGAAGCCATGGGTAGAGGGCTGGGGGCATTCAACAGCTATGGGTGCGCGTTAGACTGAGGGGTGTTTGCTGGGGTTAGGGTGTTAGGCACGGATGCCAAGTGGTGTAGATAGAAAAATGACGGCCTGAACGTGGGTGCGAGAGCACTCGTCCAATCGACAGTGTTATATTGAGGTGTATACTACTTTACATGAAAGCCATAATGGCCAAGGTACAACTGGCGCATGCCACGGGACAACTCCGACGTGCTAGTCGGTCCCCGGGTCGATGCGTGATGAATGCACACATTTACGTTTTACAAAGGGTTCCTCTCGTGGCGTGGGCCAGGGCCGCGGAGCCGAACAGGGGCCGGTGACTGGATGACTGGAGGGATACATCGATCCGGTGTCTGGGCGAGGGTCGATCACGACTCGAATTGAGAGGTCGAACATGGCCTCGTGACTGCGAGAGAGCATGACGTCATGGTACGCGTGTGGTTGCAACTGACGGGCACGCGAGAGGAAATCCCGGCATGAGGGGATGTCCGCCCATGTCGTAATGCCTCACATATGGTGGGTGTTGACTTGTGTATGACGGCTATATACGGCATGAGGGGAGTGCAAACGACATACCCCCAGTGTATTAGACCGCCAAACAAGTCACCCACGCACAATTCTCCTTCGCTCATTGCTTGGAGCTGCGCTTGAAGTCCTGTGCTTGCTGGATGCCGGAGCTTGGGTGGATGATCAGCTATATGCATGCATTGAGCCCGTGGAGCTTGTGGAGGCTTGTGTGCGCGTCGACTTGCGGAATCCCCGTGTGCTGTCGCTTTGCGCTCCCGCTTCCACGTGTCACCTTCTCGAACTGGTACGGCACACAAATCGCATCGTAGAACCGTAAATCGGACAAACCGAGGCTGAGTGGGGTCGTGGGACCACCGGGATGGAGGGAGGGCATGGCCCCCAGGGAGTTCGCCCACCCTGGGGCGCGCGGCCATGCCCCGGGGCAAACTGGTCGTAACCGCGATTCGTCGGTACCTGACGACAAAGCCGAGAAATTTGCTTGGATCCACCTCGATTCCTCGGTACCTGACGATGAAGCCGAGAAATTTGCCACTGGACACGCCAAAGGTGCATTTCATGGGGTTCATCTTGAGCCCATATTGCCGGAGCCGCTCGAAGACTTGGCGAAGGTCACGCAGATGGTCTTCGCGTGTTTTAGTTTTGACGACGAGGTCATCGACATAGCATTCGACGGTGTTGTGTAGCATCTCGTAGAATATTTTGGTCATGGCCCTTTGGTAAGTGGCACCGGCATTCTTCAGACCGAAGGGCATGCGCTTATAGTTGAAAATCCCTTTGGGGGATCTAAAGGCTGTGTGGTTCTTGTCTTTGAGGGACATCCGGATTTGATTGTAACCAGACGACCCGTCCATGAAAGACAGGGCTTCATGGCCGGTGGTCATATCGACCATCGTTTATGTAATTAGGGCTGGGAAGTCATCCTTTGGACAGGCTTTGTTGAGGTCCCGGAAGTCGACGCAGACGCAGACTTGACCACTCTTCTTCTTGACTGGGACTATGTTGGCAAGCCAAATTGGGTAGATACACGGCTCAATGAAGTCAACCGCCACCATTTTATGGACTTTGGCCGAAACCTGGAGCTCTAGCTCATGGCGCATGCACCGCTGTGGTTGCTTGACTGGAGTGACTAAGGGAGAGATGGCGAGGTCATGCTCCACTACGGAGGGATCTAGCCCTGACATCTCCTTGTATGTCCAGGCGAAGCAATCCTTGAATTCGAGCAGGAGTTGCCTGTAGTCCTACTTTTCTATCTCGGTGAGGAGAGCGCTGACGAATGTAGGCTATGGGGCTTCATCTTCGCCCAGATTGATCTCGAAGAGATCATCGACGGTCGCCTGGCCACCGTCCTCCAACTCGGGAGGAGCGGGTTGAAGGTCGATGAAATCCTCATCATAGGTGTCGGCTTCGTGTATTTCCTGGTTCTCGAAGCCACCGATTGATGCTGAAGGCACTAGAGAGTGGTTGTCACTGGGATCCACCAGGGATTGATCCGGGCCACCGGCTTTTGGCCAGCAGTCGTCAACTGGAGATGCTGGGATCTCCCCGGGGTTGCCCGGTGAAGCTGGTAGTCTTCCGCAGCTAGGACCAGTGATATCCCCCCCTCAGGAGGGTTTATTGAACTGGGTCCCCCGACTGGCTGAGAGACCGGAGAAGCTTCTTCTGCCCCTTTGTCTTGGCAGGGAGGCGAAGAAGGTTCCCCGACGGCTTGAGCCGGGGTTCTGGCTTTGGCGGAGATCGGGGTCAGGATTTCCTCTTCCTCATCCCCGGAGCTGTCGAATTTGGCTTCGACTCTAGCTCGGTCGTCGGCTGGTTGTGCCAAGCCTATGACGTTAACTGCGTAGTGGACGTGGAAGTCCGGGTCTTGGTCGTAGCCAAGCCCCCTGGTATCCTTATGGAAGGACGGGGGTTACCCCCGGACCTGGGAAGGGTCCCACAGTCGGTGGAAGTATCTTTGTTGGGCAGAAGTTTGCCACAAGGGAATGTGTTGCTTCAAACATATTTCTTGAATATGCGGCGACAGGTCGCCCCACACCAGAACTGCTTCAGGGGTATCATCAGCTTGCCTAGACCAGCCGAAGTCATCATCTGGTGGGGCTTGAGGGACCATGTCTCCCTTATAGAAGAGGATGGGTTTGTCCCTGTTAGCCTTCTTCTTGTTTCGGCGTTGTCGCTTGAAGGTGACAATAAATGTCGTCAGTGACTCAATGTTGTACTCCTCGGATGCACAAGGGAACTGGATGTAGTCTGGTGGCAAGCATATACTCTTGCGAATAGCTCGGCTAATAAGATTAGCCTCGAAGTCAATCTGGCGCCTCTCCGGGTGATCTGGGGTTGACTTGGAGCCAAGGCGTAGCCGATGAAGCTTGGCATTTTCCTCATCAACAGAGAAGATATCATCATCGTCTTCCTCTGAGAGCCAACCGTTGCTTTTTCTCTTAATCAAGGGGTACGGACTAATCCCCTTGAAATAGAGCGCAGCGTCGGCCAAGTTGCATTCTGTCGGTGTGAACGACGACAGGTCTGCAAAGGCCTTATGTTGCTCGCCGTCCTTGGCATACTTGATGCATTGGTGGAGAGTCGACGGGACGACCCAGTTTTCATGGAGCCAGGGTCTGCGCAGTAGCATCTTATAAGATGTGTTGGAGTCGATGATGTAGAATGTCACCTTAGAGGTGAAATCATCGAGCACCAGATCGACGTCCACCCGGCCGAGGACGCCCTCTGTGTTCTGGTTAAAGCCGGATATCTTGACCGCTTGAACCTTCTGGAGGTATGGGATCAGACATAGAGACTTGAATGTCTTGAGCGGCATGATATTAACAGTAGCACCTGCGTCCACCAGGATCCGGTTCCCATCATGCCCGTTGATCTTCCCCTTCATGTAGAGAGGATGGTTGTGGCACGGAGGGGAAAGCAGCATGTCTTTCTCCGTGAAGGAGATGGTGGCTGAGAAGGCTCCATAGGCGGCCACCTTCATTTCCGTGGCATGTGCTTCATTGACTTTCGACTCTTGGAGTATTTTGATAAGGGTTTCCCTTAGGTCCTTACTCCAAGCGATGGCTTCCCAAATTGAAATGCTGGCCGGGAAGCGTTTCATCTGGTGGAGGACCTTCCGGTCAGCTCGGGCCCGAGCATCCTCCAAAGAGGGTCAGGCTGAGCCTTCTGCGAGCTGTCATGTTGTTCCCCGTCGGGGAGTTGCACTGCCTTGCCCTTACCACCGGGATCGGACTGACCCTGATCGCCAGCGGACTCTTGGAACAGGGATGCCAATGATGGCTCTTCTGGGGGTGACTGGCGGGCTGGCTCATCCTTGCCGGACGATTCCGCTTGCTCTGCTGCAGAAGCCGGTACTGGCATAGGGGCTGGGAGGCTAGTAGTAACCTCTTCAATGCCGGAAGGATCGAAAATATCGAGTCTACCCCAAATTTCTACTTCCGGAATGAGAGCCGGTTCTTCTCCTCGAAAGAGGATGATTCGCTCCGGGTCGAAGGTGGACAGGTGAGGAGGTAGCTCGGGAGTTCTCCCACGGCCTCTACTACGTCCCCGGCCACGACCTCGGCCGTGACCTGTGTGCTCTGGAGCTGGATGTAGCCCAAGAGGAGCAGTGGATCTCTGTCTTGTTCGGGAGGCTACTGAGTCGCCCCGCCGAGAAGTGTTGATATTGTTGGGAGGTGGGACGGCCACCATGTTGCAGGTGTAGCGTTGAAGCAATTCTTCCAGCTGCTCTGTGGTAATCTCCTTGTCTTTATAGCACAAGGAGAGCTCATCTGGGATCACGAGTCTTTCGCCGTCATTGAGCTTTTGGATCATTTCTTGGACCCAATTTCTGAGGTGGGCTCGTTTCTGCATTTCTTCCCACGGGATGTAGATATCGAGTGGGAGAGCCCCGGTAGGACGAGGAGGAACGTATTCCTCCAGGTCATCAATGAGCCGCTGAAGCCTTTGGAGAGGCATTGGCTCAGCTAGGAATTGTAGTGCGGTGACTTGTTCAGCTTGTTTCTTGAGCCGCCTTCTGAGGTTCTTCCTCCTATTTTTCTCTTGTCTCTTGGCGATAACAGTCTCCAAGGGAGTAGAAGGGAGAGATGCTAGAGTCAGAGTCGATAAATCCCGGTGATGATATCTCCGAGCTGGTGTCTTTACAGAGCGAGGTCGATGACTCTTCCTCGCCCGAATTTTGATCCAGGCGCCTTCCGCTTGTTGTATTTGGAAGGTGGCATTGATCGCCTGCTCGATTACCTCGAGCGGCAATTCCTGGTATGCCGGGATACTGGGACTGGCATCCGAAGATGTGTGCGCGGTATGCTGCCTTACTCGCGGCGGCGATAGGAGCCTATGAGGAGTCGGTAGGCTGGTGCTGGCATCCGAAGACGTGTGCGCGGTTTGATGCCTTAACCGCGGTGGCGACTGGAGTCTACGAGGAGTCGGTAGCCTGGTGCTGGCGTCCGAAGACGTGTGCGTGGTTTGATGCCTTAACCACAGTGGCGAAGGCTTTTGTTGAGAAGCGGAATGAGAGGTATGCTTGTCGTCATGCTCCTTAGCCTTGCCTTTGTGATCGTGCTGAGGGCTGGGCCTGGCGACAACTGACGGCGTCGCATGACATTATCACTATGCACAGTTATCCCGACTCTGCGGATCGGCTGAGCCTTGTGGCGGTGGGGCCGCCACTTGAATCGAAGCCACTGAAGACTCCGAAGATGCTGATGTGGCACAGCCCAAGGGTGATAAAGGAAGACTTAATGAACCTAAGACCGAGACCCGTAAGCATACAAGCACAGTTAATGATCTTACGCTAGCGGCTCACTCGCACGGCGCACACGATCTCTCGATGGTGACCGGGGGGTGATGGCGAGGGTCCGAGGTGGGACCCAATCATTTCTGAAGACCTAGCGGGCTTAGGCTGACCCCTAAGCGCCTGGGGTTCCCAACGTTGTGGGCGGCCGATTCGTCGGGGCATGGGTTGGGAGGCACTCACTCACGGTCCGCGGTGGGCACACTTATGGTGGTGTGCGAGTCTGGGCTCTCATCTCACTGATCGATGGCAAGTAAAGACTATACTAAATAAGCAAATGTTGCAACCAGCCAAGGAGGTATCAGATGCACACATGACCGGTGTGAAAACACCGATCTCGACCGGAGACACGGGCGCGTCGGGAAGCGTGGGCATACGCCCGCACGCTGCGGCGATGGCGCTTGACCTGAAACAAGTGGGTTACAACACTACACCTTTCGCAGGAGGGGGGGGGTCTCGGGGTGGGGGTTAAGAGATTTACAACCAAACACTACCTCCATGCAGGGAGGGGCTGTAAGCCAGCCATGCGGGAGTGGGACTGAAGCTAGAAAACCGTTGTGCCGAGCTCCGTTGGTGCTGTTCACTTTTGGAACCACCGGATAGACGGTCGAAGATGATGCCGCCACGGTCTCTGCCAAGCTCAGAAACAGTCGAAACTGGTGCCAAATTTTTCTGACTTGACCAAGGGTGACGTCTGAATTTTCGTTGAATTTTTCATGATGTTGCTAGTTAGGGCAGGGCCAGGAACATGGCTGGACTGCTCTAGTTCGGTTGCTCCCAGGGTGATGCTGCTGGAAGACAGGGGCGCCACGAACAGTCCCGTGCTTTGTTGAAGGAGAGACTGGAGCCGTTGCGATCGTGGTCGAGTCTTATTTCCGTAGGGACCAACGCCGCCGTCGGAAGATGTCGGAGCTGATCGTGGAGGCCCAAACAGTAGGGGGTGTCGGTTTAGGCTTAGAGAAACTGACCTGACACACCTTGGAGAGAAATTTTGGAACTTTTGATGCCGAAGTCCTAAATTCGCTCTGCTTGTTGGAGATGATAGAGGACTTGTATGGGAAGCTCTCAGCCAAGTGGCACTCCAAGAATTAGAGGAATCAGACCATGGGAGCCTCTACAATCCTTCTCTGGTTGTCTCCCTAGGAGGAGCTGCGCAGGTCGCCGAGATTTGCTCCTCCGGACAGCTCCAAGGTCGGACGGCGGCGGGGCTGCTCTCGTTGCGAAGCTGACTGGACGATGATTCCAACGATGTATGATGCACCTCCTGAAGCCCCCGGATGTCGCCGTGGCACGCTCTGCAAATTGAGGGTTCTCTGCTGCCTGCGACCTGAACCAGGGCTACTAGTGGTGGGGGCTATGGAGGGGGAGGGAATTGGTGAGGGGAGGCTAGGGATTGAGGGTGTGATGGTTGGGGAAGAGGTAGGGACGTTGCTGGACGTATCTTGGGGCTGAGGGGAAGCGATGGAGGGGGGGAGATGAAATTCCAATTTGGATTGGAAATGGGAAAGGGAGTGAATGGGTGTCTAGGGAAGGGTGGGTTTGAAATTCGAATCTGAATTGGGGATGGGATGGGGAATTAATGAAGGGCCTATGGAAGAGTGGGGGTTGTCTTGGGAAGAGGGATGGGTGTCTTGGGAAGTGGGAATGGAGGGAGATACGAATTTGAATTAGTCTTGGGAGGGGTGATGGTGGGTAAAGAAGGGCCTAGGGAAGGGTGGGGGATGCCTTGGGAAGAGGGAGGGGTGTCTTGGCAAGTGGGAATGGAGGGAGATATGAATTTGAATTAGTCTTGGGAGGGGTGATGGTGGGTAAAGAAGGGCCTAGGGAAGGGTGGGGGATGCCTTGGGAAGAGGGAAAGGTGTCTTGGGAAGTGGGAGTGGAGGGAGATTCGAATTTGAATTAGTCTTGGGGGATGTGATGGGGAGTAAAGATGGGCCTAGGGAAGGGTGGGGGATGCCTTCTTGGGAAGAGGGAAAGGTGTCTTGGGAAGTGGGAGTGGAGGGAGATTCGAATTTGTCTTGGGAGAGGTGAGAAGAGAGAGAGAGGGGGAGAGAGGGGGAGAGAGAGGGAGAGAGAGAGAGAGAGGGAGAGAGGGAGAGAGAAGGAGAGTCACACTCCAACTAGAGCAGGAGGGAGAATTCACTCAAAGTGGATCTTAATTCTCAAGCATCATGTGTTCAAATGGGAGGGGGTTGGGTCCTATTTATAGGCACCCAACTCTTTACATGACCGAAATGCCCTTAGCATTTACACAAAAGACCAAAGCTATCCTAAACAACCAACATGGGCCCAAACTAGGATACAAAGCCCAATTAATACAAAACAAGGGAAATTGAACTCATCACCACATGATTCGATAAAGAAAATACATAAATAAGACTTCAAAGAAATGACATCCTCAAAGTGATGCAGGCGATCCGAGCCAAAGAGAGCGTTGTGAGATGCCCTCATCAAATCCCCAGAGGTAGGGAGAACTCGACCCCGTCGAGTATGGGTCCGCCTGGTTGTGGTAGCGCTCCAAAATGTCCAGGTCAAGGCGCAGCAGATCCTCCCGGCTCACCCAAGCGTCCTCTATCGGGGGACGGTTCTTCCACCTCACCAGGTAGCGCTGATACACCTTGTGCCTGGTAATGGTACCCTACTCATCTAGTATTGCCTGTACCTGCTCACGTCGGCCTCTCAAGCTAGGAAGTGGTGTCCCACAGTGGGTGTCTCTCTCAAGGGGGGGTGAAGGCTCAAGCTCCTTACTGGGTCCCACCGCGGGGCCCTTGTAGGGTACCAAGTCCACCACGTTGAAGGTGGGGTGTACCCCAAAACTCTCAGGTAAGTTCAACTCATAAGCGTTATTGCCAAGTCGTTTTAGAACTTGAAAGGGTCCTGAACCTCGTGCACTCAACTTGGAGGTAGGCCCCGGAAGGAGCCGCTCTATCCTCACCATCACCGAGTCTCCCACTTGGAACTCGCAGTGACGCCGTCGAGCATCTGCTTGCATTTGTAAGCCTCATTGCTTTTCCCTATATGCTTGCGGATGTCATCATGCAACTCTTTGATATGTTGTGCAAAGAACTCAGCTGAGACTGACACTCTAGCATGTGGGGGAAGGGGAATAAGATCTGAAGGCTTTCTAGGCCTATAGCCATGCATGACCTCAAATGCACTCTTGCCTATGGACCTATTGACGGAATTATTATATGCAAACTCGGCCTGGGGCAAGAGGAGATCCCAATTCCCGGGGTGGTCTCCAACTAGACAACGGAGCAAATTCCCAAGACTTCGGTTGACGACCTCAATTTGGCCGTTGGTTTGAGGGTGGTAAGCAGTGGATAATTTGAGGAGGGTTCCCATCAGATGCCAGAGGGTTTTCAAAAAATAACTTGTGAATTTCACATCCCGGTCAGACACAATGGTCTTAGGTAATCTATGGAGTCAGACTACCTCATCAAAGAATAAATGGGCTACCCTAGAAGCATCCGAAGTCTTGGAGCATGGGATAAAGTGGGTCATCTTAGAGAACCTGTCAACAACTACAAAGATTGAATCATATTTGCGCAAGGTCCTAGGTAGGCCAAGGATAAAGTCCATGCTCAAGTCCTCCAAGGTCGGTCTGGGATGGGAAGGGGCGTGTAAAGCCCAGTGTTTTGCCTCACTTACTTGGCCGAGGCACAAATGCGACACTGTCCCACAATGTTGTCCACATCCTTCTTGAGATTGGGCCAATGGAATTGCCTCTCAACTAGCTCTATGGTCTTTTGGACCCCAAAGTGACCAGCTAGGCCACCACTGTGCAACTCCCAAACCAAGAAGTCCCGAAGTGAAATTCGGGGTATGCATAGCCTATCTCCCTTGAAAAGATACCCCTCTTGGAGTATGAATCCCTCATGTTTCATGTGGGGTTGAGTGGAGAGGGTGCTGTAGTGAGTCCCAAAGTCGGGGCAATTTGGATATTCCCCTTTGATTCTCTCAAACCCCGTGACTTCCACCTGGACAGTGGAAAGCAAGGCTACCCGCCTACTCAGCACATCGGCGGCGCGATTCTCACTACCCATCTTGTACTTGAGGATAAAGGTATAGGCCTAAATGTATTCTACCCAATGGGCATGACGGGCATTGAGCTTTTGTTGGGTGTTGAGGTACTTCAAGGCCTCGTGGTCCGAGAAGATCACAAACTCCTTGGGTAGGAGATAGTGCCTCTAATGCCGAAGGGATTGAACCACAGCATAAAGCTCTTTATCATATGTGGAGTACCTAGTCCTAGCCTCACAAAGTTTTTCACTAAAATAGGCTATTGGGTGACCCTCTTGGCTAAGGATGCCTCTAATCTCTACCCTGGATGCATCACAAGTGACCTCAAAGACTTTAGAGAAGTCGGGTAGGTAAAGGACCGGGGCTTGGGTCATCTTTTCCTTGAGCTCTAGGAATGCTTTGGAGGCTGCCCTATTCCACACAAAAGTGCCCTTCTTGAGGCAATCCGTGATAGGAGCGGTGATAGTGCTAAACCCACGGATGAATCTCTTATAGAAAGTGGCTAGCCCGTGAAAGCTTCGGGCCTCATGGAGGGTCTTGGGCTCGGGACACTCAAGATTGGCTTGGACCTTCTCGGGGTCCATGGATACCCCTTGGGATGAGACAATAAATCCTAGGAAGGCTAGTTGATTGGTCAAGAAATGACACTTTCCGGGGTTGGCAAAGTGGCTCTCTTTCCTAAGAACAGTGCACACTTGTTTGAGGTGATCGAGGTGGGCTTCCTTGGACTGGCTATATATGAGAATGTCATCAAAGTAGAGGACAAGGAAGATGCCAATGAAGGGCCGGAGAACCTCGGTCATGAGGCGCATGAAGGTGCTTGGTGCATTGGAAAGGCCAAAGGGCATCACAAGCCACTCATAGAGACCGTCCTTGGTCTAAAAGGCGGTCTTCCACTCGTCCCCGGGCCTAATGCGAACTTGGTGATAGCCACTCTTGAGGTCAATCTTGGAGAAGATGGTGGCTCCAGCAAGCATGTCTAACATGTCATCTAGCCGAGGGATGGGGAACCTATACTTGACCGTTATCTTGTTGATGGCTCGGCTATCCACAGACATGCGCCAAGTTCCGTCCCTTTTGGGTGTGAGAAGAGCCGGAATGGCACATGGGCTCTTGCTAATGCGGAGGAAGCCCTTCCTGATGAGCTCCTCAATTTGCCTCCTAAGCTCAGTATGCTCGGTGGGGTTGAGGTGGTAGTGGGGGAGGTTGGGTAAGGTAGCTCCGGGCACAAAGTCGATGGCATGTTGCACATCACGCATGGGTGGTAGCTTATCCAGAAGCTCATCGGGGAACACATCATGGAAGTCCTTAAGGAGTTGTTGGATTTCTATTGGGTGTGGGTCGGTTGGGGTGGATTCCCCAAGGCAAATGACAATGGCACACACTTGTCCCCCTTGGTTGACTTCTTCCTCAAGTTCTTTCCTAGTGATGAGGTGTAGGCTCCTAGTAGTCCCAATGGTCAAACTAGGGCTAGGATTTGATGGGGTGAGGTGTGGGGTAGAGGGAGGGGTTGAAGATTCCTCTAGGGGAGCAGGTGTCTTCTTAGGGAGGGAGCGGGGTGGTGAAGGGTTGAGTTGGATTCTCTTTCCCTCATGGGTGAAAATGCAAGTGTTCGCCCTCCCGAGGAAGGTGGCATCTACACCATAGATCCAATGCCACCCTAGGAGTATGCTCCCTACTTCCATTGGCAGAATGTCACACCAAACTTGGCCTTGGTAGGATTGAAATGTGATGGGGACAAGTCAACGAGTGCTAACGGGTATGGATGTAGCATCAATCCAAGCTACCCGATAAGATTTTGGGTGTGAGGAAATGGTGAGGCCTAGAAGTTTGACGGTGTCGGGGGACACCACATTCACACTACTCCCGTTGTCCAAGATGACCTTCCTAGCATGACTCCCTATCTAGATTTAGGTATGGAAGATGATGTTTCTTCTCCAATCATGTTCTTGGGCTTGAGTGAGGGTACACCTAACCACTCCAAGGTGAGGGTCGGTGGGTGGAGGAGGTTGTTCTTGATTGGCCTTCATGTAGTGGGTCGCTTATTCTTCCTCCCAGTCGGGAGAGGCCTCATACACCTCAACCTCTTCTTCAACTCCGGCTTGTGGTAGGAGATTAGCCTCCTCAATGAGCAAGCTAGATGCTCCCTTGGTGGGACATTGATTGGCGAAGTGTCCATACCCAAGGCACCTAAAGCATTGTTGCCCGCTTTGGTGGTTGGGGTTGGCCCTAGTGTGAAGGGGGGTGGGTCCCGGATTGGGTCTATTGGGAGTGGGGTTGGGAGGACCATTTGTGGGGTGATGGGGAAGGGTGCCACTAGGAGGGGCTGCCCGGGTGGGAGGAGCTCCCATGGGGTTGGGAAGGAGACCTCGTTGAGGAGGTGGGGTGTTGGTCCGAGGTGCCAAGGATTTGGGATCCATCCCCCGAGGGGGAACCATTCAGGTATATCGAAGGAAGTTCTTGGCATCCCGGGCTATTTGGTACGCTTGCTGTAGGGTGGTCACTTGACGCATGAAGAGCTCCTTCTTTATGTGGAATTGAATCCCATTCCTAAAGCGGGATAGTGTGACCGCGGGATCCTCTTGGACTCCACACTTGGGAAGGTAGTAATAAAATTTTTCAATGTACTCCATCACGGTCTTCCTTTCTTGGGTTAGGGCTTGCCACTCATCTAGGAGGTTTTGATGGTAGGAGGGAGGGACATATTTGAGTTTGAGTTGTTCTTTCATGGCCCCCCATGTGGTGATGGGAGGTTCCCTCCTAACTATCCTCAATCCCTCAACGTTCAACCAATGGGTCTTTGCTAACTTAGTAAGTTGCATTTTGGCAAGTCGGACTTTCCTATCCTCGGTCATGGGATGCCAATCAAAATATTGGTCCATAGTTGCTTCCCAATCTAAGTAGATGCTCGGGTGATGGGACCCATCAAAGGTGGGGGCATCAACTTTCACAAGCCTTACAAGGTGTTCATCCGGATTATCCCGGGGGGGGTCTGTCATCTCTCCTTGGGGGCGGGTCCCTTTCCGGCTCGGGTGGGTGGTCACGGTTGAGCTCTCTTATGGCTGGTCCCTCACGTGGAGGAGGTGCCCTTCTATCATCCACCCTTGGGGCGGGCCTATTCTACTCAAGTTGCTCAAGCCAGGCCGTTATGTCATCAAGCCACCCTAAGATACTAGCCATACCCTCCACAAGGAATCTCATGTGATCGGGAAGCTCATGCTCGTTAGGGGTGGGATTCCATTGGGGATTGGGATTCATTGAGGAACTGGAAGAGGACGGATTGGATTGATAATGAGCTCCACTACGAGTGGTCATGCAAAGTTTGGTGGGCTATGCACGGGTGTGCGTGGGCACCTATGAATGACCTAGTGTGAAGATGCCCCAAGACTAGACTTGTGAGAACAAGCCTATAACCGCTTTGATACCACTTGATGTGGCACAGCCCAAGGGTGATAAAGGAAGACTTAATGAACCTAAGACCTAGACCCGCAAGCATACAAGCACAGTCAATGATCTTACGCAAGCGGCTCACTCGCACGGTGCACATGATCTCCTGATGGTGACCGGGAGGTGATGGCGAGGGTCCGAGGTAGGACCCAATCGTTTCTGAAGACCTAGTGGGCTTAGGCTGACCCCTAAGGGCCTGGGGTTCCCAACGTCGTGGGCGGCCGGCACGCCGGGGCATGGGTTGGGAGGCACTCACTCACGGTCCGCGGTGGGCACACTTATGGTGGTGTGCGAGTCTGGGCTCTCGTCTCACCGACCGATGGCAAGTAAAGACTATACTAAATAAGCAAAGGTTGCAACCAGCCAAGGAGGTATCAGATGCTCACTTGACCGGTGTGAAAACACCGATCCCAACCGGAGACACGGGTGCGCCGGGAAGCGTGGGCATACGCCCGCACACTGCGGCGATGGCGCTTGACCTGAAAACAAGTGGGTTACAACACTACACCTCCCGCAGGAGGGGGGGTCTCGGGGTGGGGGTTATAAGATTTACAACCAAACACTACCTCCATGCAGGGAGGGGCTGTAAGCCGGCCAGGCGGGAGTGGGAGTGAAGCTAGAAAACCGTTGTGCTGAGCTCCATCGGTGCTGTCAGCTTCTGGAACCGCCGGACAGACGGTCAAAGATGATGCCGCCACGGTCTCTATCGAGCTCAGAAATAGTCAAAACTGGTGCCAAATTTTTTTGACTTGACCAAGGGTGACGTCTGAATTTCTGTTGAATTTCTTGATGATGTCGCTGGTTAGGGCAGGGCCGAGAACAGGGCTGGACTACTCTGGTTCGGTTGCTCCCAGGGTGATGCTGCTAGAAGACAGGGGGGCAACGAACAGTCCTGTGCTCTGTTGAAGGCGAGACTAGAGCCGTTGCAATCATGGCCGAGTCTTCTTTCCGTAGGGACCAACGGCGCCGTCACCAGATGTTGGAGCTGATCGTGGAGGCCTGAACAGTAGGGGGTGTCAGTTCAGGCTTAGAGGAACTGACCTGACGCACCTTGGAGAGAAAATTTGGAACTGCTGATGCTGAGGTCCTAAATTCGCTCTACTTGTTGGAAATGATAGAGGACTTGTAGGGGAAGCTCTCAGCCAAGTGGCGCTCCAAGAATCAGAGGAATCAGACCGTGGGAGCCTCTGAAATCCTTCTCTGGATGTCTGCCTAGGAGGAGCTACGCAGGTCACCGAGATTTGCTCCTCCGGGCAGCTCCGAGGTCAGACGGTGGCGGGGTTGTTCTCGTTGCGAAGATGACTGGACGATGATTCTAACGGTGTATGATGCGCCTCCTAAATCCCCCGGATGTCACCATGGGACGCTCTACAAATTAAGGGTTCTCTGTTGCCTGCGACCTGAACTAGGGCTACTAGTGGTGGGGGCTATGGAGGGGGAGGGAATGGGTGAGGGGAAGCTAGGGATTGAGGGAGTGATGGTTGGGGAAGAGGGAGGGACGTTGTTGGAGGTCTCTTGGGGCTGAGGGGCAGCGATGGAGGGGGGGAGATGAAATTCCAATTTGGCTTGGGGATGGGAAAGGGAGTGAATGGGTGTCTAGGGAAGGGTGGGTTTGAAATTCGAATCTGAATTGGGGATGGGATGGGGAATTAATGAAGGGCCTAGGGAAGAGTGGGGGTTGTCTTGGGAAGAGGGATGGGTGTCTTGGGAAGTGGGAATGGAGGGAGATACAAATTTGAATTAGTCTTGGGAGGGGTGATGGTGGGTAAAGAAGGGCCTAGGGAAGGGTAGGGGATGCCTTGGGAAGAGGGAGGGGTGTCTTGGGAAGTGGGAATGGAGGGAGATACGAATTTGAATTAATCTTGGGAGGGGTGATGGTGGGTAAAGAAGGGCCTAGGGAAGGGTGGGGGATGCCTTGGGAAGAGGGAAAGGTGTCTTGGGAAGTGGGAGTGGAGGGAGATTCGAATTTGAATTAGTCTTGGGGGATGTGATGGGGAGTAAAGATGGGCCTAGGGAAGGGTGGGGGATGCCTTCTTGGGAAGAGGGAAAGGTGTCTTGGGAAGTGGGAGTGGAGGGAGAGTCGAATTTGAATTCGAATTAGTCTTGGGAGAGGTGAGAAGAGAGAGAGAGAGGGAGAGAGAAGGAGAGTCACACTCCAACTAGAGGGGGAGGGAGAATTCACTCAAAGTGGATCTTAATTCTTACGCATCAAGTGTTCAAATGGAAGGGGGTTGGGTCTTATTTATAGGCACCCAACTCTTTACATGACCGAAATGCCCTTAGCCCACCAGAACATCCTCTCGGCCGATAAGGACCCGGAGGAGCCTGGCGGGATCTTCTTCAGGGAAAGGGAGAGACTTTAGCGCCTGCCAAGACCGCCACCGCACGGCCGAAGTGGCTGGGGTTGGCTGGCTGGGTGCTGATGTCTGAAAGCCCGAAGGGGCCGGAGGAGCAGGGGAATAGATGACGTTGACCGAGAAGTTGGTCAACTCTGTCTCTCGACTGGCATCCCGCTCTCTACGCCTCTGCAATCGCTCGAGCGCCTCTTGGTTGTCTGTCCGGAACTCAAGCCATTCTGGAGGATGCTGGTAAGGCAGCCCATGCCCATTTTCTTGGGGAGAGTCTGGCCACTCTGGCACATCCCTAGCGATGCTTAGGGTCTCTTCGACAGCTTGCCAAAGCCTGACGAGCGACATGGAGTTTCCTTTTGCGCTGATCTGCTCCCATCGGATCTGTTCCTGGATGAGGTGCTGAACTTCCTCGTAGGACTCGATCGGGTGACAGATTCTGGCTTGGAAGGGGTAGTATTGTGGGTGACTACAATCCCAATGGGTGTAGTCGGTAGGCGAGTCGCGGGGCATGATTTGCCCATTCTCGACGAGGATATCGAAGAGTCACCGGGTTCTCTCCCTGGGGAAGGAGAGAGGTCTCCGATCGTGCCAAGGCCTCCACCCTGGGTACCAGATCGAACGTCTCCTCTGATTGGCACTGGGCTCCTCCGACTCGTCATCAGAAGGAGAAAATGCGGCCATCATGTGGATGACATTGGCTGAGGGGTGAGCCACGCGTGTGGCCTTAGCTGGCCTGGCCCACGTATGTGGTTGCGGAGGATCGATAAGACCACTCTTCATTTTGACAAGGTCGTCTCGATCAGCTTCTGCTCCTGGGTTTTGAAGACATAGCAATCTTCAATTGAATGACCCAGCATGCGGTGATACAGGCAATAACTGAGATCGTCGGTCTTCAGAGCCTCATCTGGCTTGCGGACTTCGGGAAGCTTGATGATTTTATGGGTCATACAGAGGTTGAAGAGCCTCTTCGTGTGTTCCTTCTTGAATGAGAAGGGTGTCTTCATACGCTCCGAGAAGGAGGGAGCGACCGGCTTATCCGCTGGCTTTTTGTCAGAGCCACTGGATTCGGCCCCCTTACTGGCCTTGGCGGCAGGGGTGAACTCTATGATATTCACCTCCTTACTGGGATGGCATTCTCGCGTTTGCTTACCCTTTGCTGCAGTATAGCTCGAGTTATCGGCGAAGAACATCTCTATTTCGGTGACCGCCGAATTGAGTTGGTCGAAACCTTTGATATTGGTGCCGAGAAGCTTTTTGCTGACCTCAGCTGCCAGACCTCGACGGGATATGGTGATGGCGTCCTCTTGAACGGGTGGATTAACACACCTCATGCTGAGGTCTCGCCACTTTTTGATGAAGTCGAGGGCACTCTCGCCCTTTTTCTATCGGAGAGAACAGAGTTCGGCTAGGGAGACCTTTTGCTCGGCCATTTGAAAGCGGTCGAGGAATTTCTTCTGGAGATCAGCCCAGTCAATGACTGAGTTGGGCTTCAGGCGGGAGTACCATTGAAAGGCTATTCCCGTGAGCGAAGTGGCGAAGTAGCGGAGGAGATATGATTCGTCCAGCGATAACTCACCCATGGCCGTAACATAGTACACCAAGTGTTCAAGTGGCGACCCCTGCCGATCGAACTTTTGTAGCTTCGGGGGCTTGGAGTACTCTAGGGGAAGCTTTTTCAGCTGGTGGTGAACTGGGTAGGGTACACTGTACAGATCTACCATCACAGCCACTTCACCATACTGGGCAAGCTTTGTCTCGACAATGCGCTCGATCATCTAGCGTTGCACCAGGAGATTTTTCGGTATTGGCGTGTTGGAGGCTCGTGGTTGAACCTCAACCGGGGGCGTGCCTAACCCAGTTGCCAACGGAGTTCGGGCAATCACTGCTGAGGTGTTGGAAGCATCACGGGCCGCCGGGGGTACTGGTGCCTCGGCCTGGGGCCTAGCATGCTGCTGAGGATGAAGGTCTCGTTCCTAGAGGAGTTCTTGCAGGAGGGCCTTCAGATGCTGATTCTCCTTCATAAGGGTGTCGAGGGTCACTTCTTGAGCCTCGTTCGCAGGAGGGTCATTGTTGACTGACTCGGCGTTGATAGGAGGGTCACGGTCTTCCACCGGGACCTCTTCCGCACGTTCCGATGCCTGTAGTCCGGTAGAAGTGCCGATGTGACCTGTTGGGGGAGGCGACAGAGCCTGGCGGCGTGGCCTCCTGAAGTGGGATAGAGGCTGGTTCAGGTCGTCAGACTGGGTGTCTGGCTGGTGTCCGGCGGTGTAGCACGTGAACACTCGAACCGCGTCATTGATGAATCGGGCCGTCCGTTTCCCGCGCGTGTGCCGTGCGGGGCAAACATGCATCCCTAGTCTATCAAAGGCCGAGATGCGTTGCATAGGGGGCTCACTCCCGACATCAGTCGGAGGAGAGTCCGGGACAGGTTGCTGGAGGGACCGAGGACGGGCTCACCTTTGCCTCCGCTTGCTTGCGCGGTTGACATTGGACAATTGGGCATCATCGGATGATGCTACTGTGAGGCCAGTCGCATCCCGTCGGATGTCGCGTCTGAGTGCTCGCAGGGGGTTCCTAATATGCGCCCTTCGAACAGCTTGAGCTTCTTCTGGGGTTACCCAGATTCTCCTCAAGTCAGGTTGCTGGTCTCCCTTGTCACCGCCCTTCCGACTGGTTGTCTTGGGAGGTGGTGTGTCTGGTTGTGGTGGGTGCCCCCGGACTGCCGCCGAGGAACCCACTCTTTTGAGCTTCGCCCCGTCCTCTCGTGTTTGACGCAAGAGGTTAAAACGATTGGAGGTGGGGATAGTGGGAACGGTCCGTTCCTGGGGTATGACTGGTTCACCCCCGTCGAGACGGATCCATAAATTACCGACAAGAACTATCTTACCGGAGTTGCTGGTTGCAGCAGCGAGCCGTCTGCCTCTACGGCCATGGCGACGCTGCTTTTGAGGAGCTGAGGAAGACTCCACCCCAAGATGGTACACCGAGAAGATCCGGCCTGGTGTGACCAACAGCGTGAAGCTGTCAGTCTGAGGTGCTGAGATCGACCCCCGGGGTATGAAACCCACGCCGGGAGACGATGGCTGGGCGACTCGGGTGTAAGCCTTCGCCCTCGTCGATAGGAGTGTTATCGATGCTCGAGACGATACCCTTGCACCGAGAAGCGACACCGTCGGAAGTGCTGAGGTGTCGATGCCCCTCGGTCGAGGACCCGTGGTAGGTGCCGATGTAGCCTGGGCTCGGGTCGGGAGACCCGAGGAAGGTGTTGAGGAACGTAGCCCCCTGGGTAGAAGACCCATGGGGAGAGCCGGTTCAACTGGAGCTCGGGACCGGGGCCTCGAGTGCAATACCGGGGAGCCGTGAACTCGAAAATGGGAGCCCGTGACAAGAGTCAACTTTGTCGGGACTCAGGATCGGAAACTTGATGCGGATGCTGAGGAGCCGTGGACCCGGGGCTGGGATCCCATGTTGGGTGCCGGCTTGGCTGCGGCTCAGGGTTGGGAACCCGAGGAATATGCTGGGAAGCCGTGGACCCGGGGTTGGGAGCTCGTGTTAGGTGCCGGCTTGGCTGCAGCTCGGGGTTGGGAACCCGAGGAAGATGCTAGGAAGCCGTGGACCCGGGGCTGGGAGCCCGTATTGGGTGCCGGCTTGGTTGCGGCTCGGGGTTGGGAACCCGAGGAAGATACTGGGAAGCTGTGAACCTGGGGCTGGGAGCCCGTATTGGGTGCCGGCTTGACTGGGGCTTGGGGTTGGGAACCCGAGGAAAGTGCTGAGAAGCTGACCGAAGTCTGGGGCACGGGGCCCGTGTTGGAGATCAGACGAGGCTGGCCCCGGGAGCTAACGTTTACCCAGGCCGGCATTGATCTGGGGGCCATGCAGGGGCCAATGGTGACGGTCCGGTGCCCGGCACTTAGGCGGGACACTGGAACTGGAGATGCATGTGGCACACTGGCTGTAGGAGCTAATGAAGGGACTGGAGTTGGCTGAAGCGTAGCCACGGGGATCACACCCAAGAAGTAGGGTGATCCGATAACAGGGGTGAAGCTGTCGAAAGCGATCGGCGTCGCCAAGTAGCCCACCCGGGCATGGGTGGCAATGACGTTGGGACTGTAGGTGACGGCTGCCATAGTTGCTGGAGTGCTGAGTGCTGCGGAGGCGACGGTTGCTGACAGTCGCCGAAAGCGGTCCGGTGATCAGAATGCGGACCAGAATCTGCTGGAGAATGCGTGCACGAGTGTCCTCCTCTGCCTCTCTTGCAAGGACATGGAAAGGGCACCAGAGCTTCAGGGCTGGCACATACTTTTCTTCAGCAAAAAGAAGGAAGGCAGGAGACGTCCCACCGGGTGTGCCATCCTCTCTGTTGCGCGGGTTTTTTATGCTGATTACCGAGGTGAAGAAAGGGATATAGCGGGGAAGGAAAATACGATAGTTTGATATATCTCGGGTATCCTCCTTGCGGTTGCATGCCTCTCACGGCGGTATCGGGCACTCTCCTTTCACGAAAATTCGAAAAGGGTCGAATGGCACAGAAATGTCGGGATAAGGTTGTTGACACCCGTTTTTAGCCTGCAAGTTGAGTCATTTCTCTTATTCATCATTTTGATGCCCCGAATTACCCATTATTTTGGTGCCATTCTTGGATGGATTTCGAGCCCATTTCATTATTCCATTCCTTTTGAACCTTGGAGATCATTATTTCATAGAGCCCTGGAGCCTATCTTGTCACCTTCCGGCCTTCAAAGTCGCCTTATGGCCCATTTAGGTCGGCTTCCCTCAAGCATTCAGCCCCCTTTCGTTGCGCAGTCTTGAAAATGGTCCTTTTTCACCCCCTTCCTTTCCTCTTTTCAAAATGTGTCCTTCACCAAAGTTGTTCATATTTCAAATCCCTACAATTTCTTCTTCTACGTCTTTGGCCAGTTCTGCACCGATTTCAAGTTATTTACAATTTTTTGGCAGACTGCATTGTTCACCTATGTCCCTATATTCTTTCTCTCTCTTCTAGCCCTATTTTATCTCTCTTCTGATCATTTTCTCATCTTACTTTCTTCATAAAAGTTGTTCATTTTTGAGTTATCTATAATTTTTTCTTCTACCACTTTCGCTAATTCTTCACCGTTTGGGAGATATAATCCAATTTCCAAAGTCACACAAAGTCTACCTTAAACGGTCGTGTTAATGGCCGTTCATTGTTGTAAACGGTCGGTTGATGACCGTTTAACCCTTAACGGTCAGTCGTCCAATCATTTATCCAATAAGAGTCCAGCCTGCTCTGGACTCCATCTCCACGAACCTGCGTGATGTGGCTATCTTGCGGCGGCCATAACTTCTAGAATACTTATCCAAATTGATCCCCGTTTTTTTCCTACTTCTAGCCCTTTGTATTATATTTACTTTGGTTCATAGAAATCAAAATTTGATGGGCTATATCTCCTGGAATCGTGGCCGCAATATCAGGTTTTTCTACTTTTCGTGCAACCAAAAAACCCTGCAGATTAGGTTCCAGAGGCTTCTTCCAAGAGCCATAACTTCCACAATCTTCAACCAAAAAGAGTCCTGTTTGTTCCTACGCCTTATCTTGACTATTATCTCGAGAATGATCCAGAGATATCGAGATTTGGTGGGCTCTATCTTCTGGAATCGTGGGAGAAAGTTGGGGGTTTCACCACTTTTTCTATATAAACCTGCCCAGATTTCTGTGCGACGGGGGCGTGTTTTCAAGGCGACGGTGAAGCCATGCCGAATTTTCTTCATCCTTCTTTGACCCTAGCCTGAAGAGGGAAGTATAAGCTTCGTTTTGGTTCCTTATTTGCTCGATTTCATCATCGTTTGCCCTCCTAACTTCACCCCTACGTTTGGCAAATCATCACAGTTTGCTGATTTTCTGCTACAACTTCGCGACGGGGGCCTGTTCATCAAGCCGGTGCGGAGTCATGCTTCATCCTTTTCGTCCTCCCTCAACTCCATCTTGAAGAGGGGAGTATTAGCTTCGTTTTCATTATATGTTTGCCTTATTTCTCATATCTTTTCCCCCTCTTCCAAGCCCCCACTTTTGAGGTTTCATCACACTGTTCTGCACTTTGCTGAAACTCAGATTTCTTGCGATGGGGGCATGTTTGCGTCGCCGGTGCGAGGCCGTGGGGCACTCTTTATCCTCCCATGTTCTGCACCGCTCTATTTTCTTGTGTTTTCCACCCCATTTTTCACTGGTCTCTTCCCCGTTTTAAACTCTCCTTTCTACCCTAATTTTACCACAACACTCCCACCTTTCCATAGCATCCACTCTTTCTTCTTTTGGTGTTCTATCTTGTGAGATATTCATCATTCTTTGAGTCCATTTTGTGCACTGTTCTGAATTTTCTGCACAGTCTATATTTTTTCCCAAATCTCCGGTGTCATAACTTTATGTCCCGACCTCCTTTTTGAGTGATTCTTGTTCCTACTTCTTTACAACACTCAAGTCTTCTGTCATCTCAAATTTCTTTTCATTTGGACATCGTTTGTCCTACTGTTGGCATCAGTCTTTGCACCCACTTTACACTGTTTGCACAGTTTTTCTTGTGGCATGCACTTTTGCATCTTGTTTATCTATGTTCATCATGGCATATTAAATCAATTTCTTCTTGTTAATCTCATCACAATATACACACCTATTTTTTGCACCCTTCCATAGGGGTTAAAAACCCTCCCCCGGTAAGTTTGCCCTCAATCTTTCATGCTACTTTATGCACTTGGGCAGATTTCTACACTTAGCATTTTCTAATGGGTTTTGCCTCTTGTTTTGTGTTTGTTTCGCAGGAAAGCATGGAAAGTGAGGCCCTAACCTTCTAGCCGGCTGGAAGGCAAGGAGAGGTAATCCACATAGTCCCTGCATCTTGATATTGAGCGCGATCATCCTCTTTTTCCAAGGTACACAACGCACTTAGTATTTTATATTCTTTTGGCGTTGTCATTCCTTGGTGGCGATCACGGCATTCTTTTACATCTTTTATCGTGTTTGTCTTGTTGTATGATCATGCTACCATGTTTACATAGTCACATGTTCATGATGTTCACTTGATATGCACATTATGTTATCACTTATGCACATATGCTTACCTATGTGACTCGTGACACCACACTACATATTTTCCACATCTACAAAGGTTTAACTGGATAGGGTGCGGGCGTGCCAGCCGATTTCTCGATAATCACTCATGGAACCTAGGGTTTACCGGGGAAGTGCCACCAGGGCGCGGCACGTGGGCTCGGGCGATCGGGTGACACGTGGTGAGAAGGGGTTCCATGGGTGCGAGTGCGTAGGCAATTGCGGGAATCATGTACGGGACGTCTTTCCCCACCGGCCGCAAGCAACAGGTGTTTATTTACATCGGATTGAATCCGAATACCTTCGTTCCAAGCTGAAGAAAAGTATGTATATATGTCTGAAGCCGTGGGTAGAGGGCTGGGGGCATTCAACAGCTATGGGTGTGCGTTAGACTGAGGGGTGTTTACTGGGGTTAGGGTGTTAGGCACGGATGCCAAGTGGTGTAGATAGAAAACTGAGGGCCTGAACGTGGGTGCGAGAGCACTCGTCCAATCGGCAGTGTTATACTGAGGTGTATACATTTTTACAGGAAAGCCATAATGGCAAAGGTACAACTGGCGCATGCCACGGGACAACTCCGACGTGCTAGTCGATCCCCGGGTCGATGCGTGATGAATGAGCACATATGCGTTTTACAGAGGGTTCCTCCCATGGCATGGGCCAGGGCCACGGAGCCGAACGGGGGCCTGTGACTGGATGACTGGAGGGATACATCGATCTGGTGTCTGGGCGAGGGTCGATCACGACTCGAATTGAGCTATCGAACATGGCCTCGTGACTGCGAGAGAGCATGACGTCATGGTACATGTGTGGTTCCAACTTACGGGCACGCGAGAGGAAATCCCGACATAAGGGGACGTCTGCCCATGTCGTAATGCCTCACATATGGTGGGTGTTGACTTGTGTATGACGGCTATATACAGCATGAGGGGAGTGCAAACAACATACCCCCGGCGTATTAGACCGCCAAACAAGTCACCCACGCACAATTCTCCTTCGCTCATTGCTTGGAGCCGCGCTTGAAGTCATGTGCTTGCTGGATGCGAACTTGGATGGATGATCAGCTATATGCATGCATTGATCCCGTGGAGCTTGCGGAGGCTTGTGTGCGCGTTGACTTGCGGAATCCCCGCGTGCTGTCGCTTTGCGCTCCCGCGTCCACGTGTCACCTTCTCGAACTAGTACGGCACACGAATCACATTGTAAGACCGTAAATCGGACGAACCGGGACTGAATGGGGTCGTGGGACCACCGGGCTGGAGGGAGGGCGTGGCCCCCAGGGAGTTTGCCCTCCCTGGGGTGCGCCGCCATTCCCATGGGTGAACTGGCCCCGGGCTGGCAGTAACCCCGGGGGGTGGCCCCCGGGGGTCTTCTTGTGTTGCCTGGGGACGTCCTTTGACAGACTTTGAACTTCGGGAGGCTGGCATGGGCCCGTAGGGCTGTTGTTCTTCGAATCGTAGTGGCCGCTCGCATGGTGTTCGGGCGAATGCCGTACACACTCCGGGCTGCCGAACGAGCCTCGTAGGTGACCGACGGGCCTTGGATTTCTCCTAGGGTCAAGGGTAGAAGTCCATAGGGGCTGGGAGGAGGCACCTTGGGCCCATGGGCCTTGCCTCGTGTTACTTTCCACGTTGTACGGCAGGTTGGCAGGGTAGCCTCGGGTTGGCCCGAGAGCTAAAGTTGAGTGTCCTATTGCCACGTGTCTGAAGGTCAGGGGTGGTCCCGACTTGCTGGGGGGCGTTGTAGAGCCCAATTAGTGTACTAGAGCCACGGGGTGGCCCGTGGGTTGGTGTAGAAGGGTTGAAGTATACGCGCCCACAAGGTGTTCGGAAAAATGCCGAACACACGTGTGTGAGCCGTATGCACGTGCTGCGGGCCTCCAGAGCCTGTGGTTGACTTGCTTGGGTCTCCCTTTGACCTTGGAGGGTTGAATGAAGTGCCTCAGAGTGAGCCTGCGGCTCTTTCACTGGATGCCACGTGGCGTGGCTTAACGTCGGGGCGCCCCTGGGTGGTCCCGGGAGGCCATGTAGGGTACGGGCAAAGCCCGTATGAGAGTGGTCGGGGTTGACCCCGGACAATTGCTTGTGTCGCCGCGTGTCACGGCAAGTTGGTCGGGACCCTTGTGGGGACCCGTAGGGTTGTAGAAAGGGCTAGATAGCCCGTGCCTTGAAGGTGTTCAGGGAAATGCTTGAGCCCTTACTCCTTGTTATTTTAGCTGGGAAATAGTCCGGGTACAACAAATGCCCCCCACGGGGCGTGCGTCAGAGGCGGAGACGAGGGCGTACGGCCCGTGAAACCTTCCTTCTGAGTTGTTGTAGTTGTATTTTGACGCTTCATATGTCTTTATCTTGAAGTGTTGTACATGTGCATTTTCTGGTATACTGACTATCTTCTTGGGTGCCCTGTTTTGCAGCTATGCCACGCTTCGGCAGAGACGGGCGAGTCCCAAGGCGGATGGCTCGGGAGGAGGATCACTGGGTGCGGCGGACTGATCGACCGATGCACCCTATGGACGCACCCGTGATCACCGTGACGGGTATAGAGCAGCTGGACCAGGGCCATACAGTGGTGGCTGAGGGTCCGATTGGTGAGAGGACAGCCAGAGTTGGGGCCGTGGAGGTGGCCAGGATTCTGGAGGCGGGTGATTTGTACAGTTACGACCGGAGCGGGGGTTATCCTTTGGAGTTCCCCCTGGATCATCACCTGCTTGAATTCAGCCGCGGCTATGTCCCTCTTGGCGTGGAGGAGGGCAACTCGCAGATCCCAAGGGCCCGCCGCCGGCTTCAGAGGGCCATCTTGATTGGCAGGGACAGCCTGTAGGGTACAGTTTTCTGGAGCTATCCGAGCTTCTCGGAGGACTATTGGAGGCAGCGCCAGTTTCCCAGTGTTGATTGCCTGGGGTTCTTTGGCATGGTGGAGCAGTCCGGAGTCAGGGTTGGGCCAATTGGCCCTGCTAGCTGGGATTTGCATGGCCACCATCGCACGGAGACAGAGGGGATTGCTGGGTTGGTACTGGAGCCTGCTAGTGTGCAGTACGCTGGAGAGGGCTACGATGATCACAGTATGCTGAATGGAGTCATGCGACAGACCGTCACTAGCTGGTATGGTCGCTGGACAGTGATCCCATCACACTACTACCGCCAGGGTGCCACTGAGTGGTTGATGGGGATTGTCCACCACTACGGGGTGTTGCTGGATCGAGCTGGGATCAGGTACGCGGTGACTGTCGCTCTTTACGCGTACCCGTGCTACACCGGATTGCTGTAGGGCTTGTTGGAGCGTTTCAACCATCGTTGGAACACGGTGGCAATAACAGAGGGAGAGACTAGCCTTAACTTGTGGTCTTTGTTTAGGATTTCTGGCTTGCCGATTATCGGCGAAGGATACGAGGAGGTAGTGCTGGATGACCTCCACCGCAGTCATATCGACGGACTGGGAAGATACCGAGTGCCTCACAGTTATCGGTATCTCATAAAGACCTGAAGAGATTTAGCTCTAGCAGGGAGAGAGAGAGCCGCACAGACTCCCCGGGTGCCGCTGCATGTATGGATCCGCCATTTCTACAACGGGCCATTTTGCTTCTACCAGGAGTTCGCCAGGGACTAGACTCCAGGGGAGGAGTACACGGAGGTGAAGCTACGCTTCCGGACGTACTCCAGATATGTGTATGCACCACGAGAGGGGTGGAATCCCCATGGTCTGCTAGATGTGACATACCTTGCAGCGTATCTGGCATATTGGCTGGCGACTTTTGTAGTTCCTCACAGAGAGGACGGGCTGTTGAGGGCTGAGTTGTTGTGGCCAGCTTGCTTGTTGGCTTAAGGGAGACAGTTAGCTCTAGCTCCCACTGCGCTGGCTAACATCTACCAGGGGTTTGGAGTTCTGGCGGCACACTCAGCACCGAGGGAGTGGAGTATACTCCTGCCGACCCACTACCTTAGTGTGTGGGCCGGGTTACTGTTCCCGGGGCTGGTGACACGAGGTACTGTGGCGAACCCGATGGCACCACTTTTGTTCAGCTTTACTGGGCAGCCCGATGGGGATGCAGAGGAGCAGCTTGAGGGGGCAAGGAGGGCCCTTTGTTACCTGCCCTCCCGGGGTGAGGAGGGACTGCCCTTTGACAGTGCAACGAGGGACTCTGGCCTCTTTTTGGGGGCTTCAGGCGGAGGGGCGACCAGCGCCCACCCCGGTCATGGGGCGGCTGATACAGAACCACAGACTGAGTGGATACTGAGCACCCGAGCAGCTGTGTTGGCGTTGCACCGGTCGGCGACGAGTTCCTTGGAGCCGTACTACCCACATCGCTTTGCTAGAAACTTCGGGTACGACCAGGGGATTGTGCCGAACAGGGAGTTCCGTCCGATAGGTAGGCAGTACAAGGGCTAGGATACCCACCTACTTGCAAGCCTGGTGGGACTTTTACTATCGCTGGGAGTCGTAGCAATTTCTGATGCTGGAGCAGGGACGTCGGGGATGATTTGATGTGTACTATGCCAGGTGGTGGTTCGAGCACAGTCACCTCTACCGACAGAAGGCCTCCGTGATCAGGAAGGCAGAGGAGAGTCACTTGCTGAGGGTGAATCTACCTCCTATCGCACTGGATGAGGGGTATCCGAGGACCCGTGTCGCTCGGATCCGCCGAGAGGTCGGGCTGATTGTAGCACAGTGGCCCTGGAGTGACCGGGTTCATCTTTCTGGAGCCGAAGCAATGGAGGGGCACTGAAGCCCCTGGGACGGGCATCGGCTACAGCAACTGGAGCGAAGGTGTCTCGACCGAGGGCACCTAAGGCCTGGTAGACTCAGTTCTTGGCCGATTGTGGCATCTGGGGTAGAGGGTCGCTGGACCGGGAACTCCTGCACGGGAGCTTTGCCGATACAGCGGTCGATGACTGGAGGCGACACATAGCCCACGCGATCGGGTCAGCAGGATCTGTGGAGTTCGTGTCCCAGGTTGAGTGCACACACACGCCATGGGATATTCAAGAGGCCGTCACGATGGCGACCCGAGCCCTGGCGTTAGGGATGGAGCAGCTGGTGCCTTTACCATTTGGGGCATCAGGTTAGGCTTTCCTTCTTTAGCCGGCTCTCTCCCTTTCATTCTGTAATTCTTAGATACAGAACTGAGGTGTTGTATATTGATGTGTTTGTCAGCAGATTCTACGGCAGAGGGGGACCAGCCCTCCACGGGAACATCCTCACGTAATGGAGACAGAGGTCTGCAGCCTCGGAGGAAACGCCCTCTTGTGGAGGATGCAGCGACTGAGGCTGGTGGGTCATCTGAGGGACCCAAGACAGGAGAGCGAGTTGAGGAGGAGGTGATCTTGAGTAAGTGTCGCTTTACCTTCTTTGCTCCCGCTAGGTTTAGCCATGATAGACGGCTAATCTTGTTTTTGCTGGACTTGTGTTTTGCAGCCCTGTCGGGGACTAGATGGGAGGCGGCTTTCTCGCCCCCTCGGGAGGTGGATCCTCCTCCTGAAGAAGGGGACGAGCTCGAGATAGATATGGAGGGGCTCCTTCGTCTGATGGACGAGCTTGCACCCCATGCTGGGATCTTCCCCGACTTTGAGTTGTGGGAGGCCACTGGTGGAGCTCCTTCGAGTAAGGGCTTCTGATGCTAAGTGTAAACTGCGATTCACTTACTTTCGGTTACTAACATGACCATCTAGATTGTGCAGGAGAGGCAGAGGTGTCGGGGGCCAAGGCCCCAACTAAGATACTGGGCAGAGCCCCTGGGCAGGCGGAAGAGCCAGCACCAACGGTGGCTACTAGTTGTCCGGGTAAGTGTCCAATTGTTGTTGAGGGGATCTTCCCGTCGTTGTTGGACTCTTTTAATAAGCCAGAATTATTGACTTGACTTATGTTGCTGGTTTGACAGGTGAGGACGCGGCGGCTACTCTGGAGATGATCCGGGAATTGGCGGATGCCAGCCCGTCAGTGGCCCTGCCATCTTTTGGAGATGAGCCCGGATCGGTGACTTCTGTGGCCCCAGCTACCGTTGAGGACACGTTGAGTAGACCACCACCGCTACTGATGAAGGTGCCTCTCCCACCTTTGCCGACCGTGGTGTCGGCCTATACGGTGGGGCTGGTAGAGTCCTCCAGTGTTGGACCATCAGGTATGTAGCTGAGCACTTGATCACTTTAGGGTGGATTATTTGACTTTCCCGCCCGTGCTGAGCCTTGACTAGGATGAATTGCTGGTACCTCTTCCCCTGTGGAGGAAGGAGAGCTCCCTCGGGACACGGCTCAGCTATCAGGAGATGAGCCTCCCGTCGCAGCTACCGCTGGGGGCGACGAGGAGTTCGTCGACATTGAGGGGGTTTCCAAAGGGGACGCCCCGACTGGTGAGCTTCTTCCCCGGCACCTTCGACTAGGGAGCTATCTTTATGTGAGGATGGACTTGATAATATCCTAATCTGGTTTCCCAACGTGTAGGCGCCCCTAATTTGCCCATGGCCGGCGGTTCATCAGAGAGCTTGTCTGGGTCTTCAGGGGGTGACAGCGCCACAATGGAGACTGACGAGAGCTCAAGCACTTCTTCCTCCGAGGCTTCTTCTGCCAAGGACGCCGAGATGGAGGCAGCGTTGGGAGGTGTATGTGGCTTCTCTTTGTCTCCGTATCGGCTTTAATATAGAGTTTATGGCAGAGTATTGATATTTTTGTGTTGTGTCCAGGATTGGAGTTTGAGGAGGAGCACACGCTGGCTCCCGTCGAGGAGGGTCGAGGGGAGCCCTCTGTCACCTCAATGGCCATTGGAGAGGGCCGGGTTGCAGGGGAGTCCCTACCCTCTCTGACTCCAGCAGGGGACACTGTCAGGGCGGAGGAGAGGTTGCCCTCACCGACCCCGAGCAGGGAAGTTGCAGGTGCGACAGTAGCCACACCAGGTGAGAGTCAGGACCTTTCTCAGGTTTTTCACCTTGTCTTGTCATAGGGAAGACCTACACATTGCTGACCCGTTTCACGTTCGATGGGGTTGCGCAGGCTCTTCCGGTGTGCTGGCTGAGACGGGTCACTCCTCTCTCAAGCTGGGGATCGAGTGGCCGACATCCGTTTCACCATCGGAGCCGCTGCTGGACGCCAGCGTAGGTGCGGCCTTGCTCCAGCAAGCCTGAGGCTTTGTAGGGGGTGATCCCCTGCCTTCTCCAGAGGAGCTTCGACAGCAGCTGAGGGAGTGCACGCGTGGCTACCATGGCCTTGGATTCCCTCGTGGGCTCTGGATGTCTAGCTTGGCCGGCATCTGGGTAGAGAACCTGCGGCTTCTAGAGGCTCAGGAGCAGCGGGCACAGCGACTGGCGACCATTCGTGAGATACAGGAGCAGTGTGTTCAACTTGCATTAGCTGCGACCGAGCAGAGGAGGCTTGCTGACGCAGCCGTGTCTCTTGCTGAGGACCATGCCAGGTAGCTGAGCGAGGCGACCAGCAGAGCTGAGGCCCTATAGAAGGCCTTAGAGGAGCAGCGGCAAGCCGTAGAGCTTGCTGGAGTTGAGTGGCAGACTACCGAAGCCAGAGCCGAGGCCAGCGTTTAGCTTGCGTCGACCTTGGAAGCAGAGCTGGCGACTGCGGAGTCCCGCTTGGCGGAGCTGGAGGGGAGCGAGGCTAGGCCGTGATTGTATCGCTTTCCTTCCCCCTTTTTGTTATCTGGACTGTATGTCTTTTTGTTACCCCAAGGGCATGTCTTGGGCTCCCTTTTATAGAGTATCAATGACAAACTCCAGATTTTAACTTTATTGTTTGTTGAGTTGTTCTCCCCCCTAGTCCGTGGAATAGGGTTGAGTATAAAGGGTGGCTACCACTTACTATCGGTCGTGCTTGATTATTTTAACACATACCGGCGTAAGGGGCAGCGGACTGGGTTTTACCCGAAACTGGAGCTGGGATAAAAAACTGGGTGTGGAGAGTGGTGTGACTGGATTTTGAGTACTGGGAACTGAGTGCTGGTTGCTGGGAAGTAGGGGAAAACCCCTAGCATTAGGCTAGAGTAGGCCCATCGAGGCGTGGCGGCCTACTTGGTTAAGGTCGGGAACTGATTCTGGGATGTATCGGTTGTAGGTTGACGCCTGAGTGTTGGTCCTTTGTATGGCGTTAGCCGATAATGTAGCTCTCCTGGGCTTGAGAAACTAGGATTGAGCTGGCCAAATGACCTCAAAAGGTATCACAGTCGAGGGCCGTGATCGAGACTAGGACTAGTTGGCCCACCCGTGGAGGGATCGTGGCCGAAACTGGAGCTGGGAGCTTGCGGCTAGCCCGTAAGGGCGTTGTAGCCGGTGACTGGGATTAGAAATTGGCGGCTGACCTGTGAAGGCGTTATAGCTGGGGCACTGGGACTGGAGCTGGCTTGTGAAGGCGTTGTAGCAGAAGTGCTGGGACTAGAGGCTGGCTGCTAGCCTGTAAAGGTGTCGTAGCTGAAGTGCCGGGACTGGAGGCTGGCTGCTGGCCTATAAAGGCGTCATAGCCGAAGTGCTAGGACTGGAAGCTGGCGGCTAGCCTGCGAAGGCGTTGTAGCCAAAGACTGGAGTTGAAGGCTGGCGGTTGGCCTGTGAAGTCGTTGTAGTTGAAGACTGGGACTAGAGGTTGGCGATGACCGACCCTCGGGGGTGTAGTGGCCATCATTGTCGTGGAGTGATGTTGAGCTTGCCATCGGAGCGTGTCATAGCTGACGGCTTTGTAAGTGAAGAGTAGAGATCGAGAGAGAGGTTTGTTTTTCTCTTTACCAGCCCTACCTCCCTTGCGGGTTTTCGCTAGAGCTGGCCCCCTATAGCTTTTTCCGGTGCGCCCTTGTGGGTTTTCACACCGAGGGGTTACCCGATTTTGCCTAAGGCGCCCTTTCGGGTTTTCACCTTAGCTGGGTTAGTGGCAATTTTTACACCTAGTCGGCTCCCTATAATGGATTCAACTAGGCCCGCCGGGGTATCTCTATTTTTAACCCCATTTTTTTCTATATATTTTTTGTGAGACTGTCGTCCATAGCGTATCACTGTCAGGGTACGTAACCTGAGACTGGAAGGTATGGGTAGCCGGATATTGTTCGGCCAATAACAAGGGTTTTTTTAGAAATCCTCATGCCATGGTGGCGAGGGGCCACTTTGTTATGGCAAGATATGACTGGAGTTAAGGCTAGTGGATCGGGGATCGTATGGGAGAACTGGGATTATAATGGACTTGAAGGCTCTGGATTTGCAGAGGATGTAGGATGTAGGGGCAGAGAGTGATAAATGTCTGGGAATGTACCGAGATATAAGTTTACCGAGATGGTGACTGGAAGCTTGACTGTCACAGGGACTGGTTGATCTATGTTGCCAAAGCTAGGGCCAAAGGTTGGCCAAACTGAGTGAGAGTAATGCAAGGTCAACTGGGGATTAGAGAGTTTGTGCAGTAGCAGTGCGAATGGATTGGAGACTGGCTCTGGATGAGGTTGACGGCCCACCAAGGAATAGGCGGAAGGCCGTTCTGACTCGTAGGGAGAAGAAGATTTTCTCTTTATCGGCTCTATCGCCCTTTCAGGTTTTCGCTAGAGCCGACCCCCTTTGGCTTTTTTTTGACGTGCCCTTGCGGGTTTTCACATCGAGGGGTTTCCCGATTTTGCCTGAGGTGCCCTTTCGGGTTTGCACCTCAGCCGGGTTACTGGCCTTTTTGCCCCCAGTCGCCCCCTTGTGGTGAGGATGACTGGGTCTGTCAGGGCATCTATATTTTTAACCCCATTTTTTTATTTAGTTTTTTTTTGACTTACCTGTGAGCCTGACGGCTAGACTGGTGCGGGTGTAGAAGTGCCCGTGCTCCCGCGGTGATGGGAATGAGGGCAGGAGATCAGTCCCCACGGATGCCTGGCGGTGATTTCGAAGAGCTGAGCTAGCTGGTTGACTGGGAAATGTAGACTGGGAGAATTGGTCGGTTAGATCCTTCACGGGGAAGGACCGACCTTATTGGTGGTAGCTGGGACGTGCGCCTTAGTCTGGCTGGCGCGCGAACTTGTGTTCTGGTGCATAATACAGCTTCATGTGTTTGCCGTTGAGAGGCGGGAATAGTCTATGACCTTTGTGATCAACAACTGTGTAGGCCCCACCCTCATAGACATTTTGGATAATGTATGGACCTCGCCAATTTGGCTGTAGTTTTCCACTGGAGCGTCCTGCCATGACTTCCTTTTCCTTGATCATGACAAGGTCACCTTGTTTGAAAGCTCGTTGTTTGATGAGCTTATCATAGGCCCGGGCCATGCGGGCCTGGTATACTTGTAGGTGTTTGTAGGCTTCGAGTCGCCTGCCTTCTAAATCGGCGAGCTCTTCTAGCCTTCTCTGGTACTCGTCTTTGTCAGGGCCGACAAGGCTGGTGTGGACTGCCACACGATAAGAGGCTAACCAGACTTCGATGGGGATACTGCTTCTATCTTGTAAGCAAGGGAGAACGGCGAGCACCCTGTAGACACGCTATTCCTGACGTCTCCTGAGAAAGTCTCATATCACTATACAACGCCCCGCGACGGCTTACGCGTTTTGAATCACTTGAGTGCTTTCATTTCTTGAGTCTTCTTCCGCCCTTTTCGGTATCCGGAATCGTCTCGTCACGACATTCAGACGGCATCAACACCAGTCAGACGCATCAGGAGGTTCCGGAACCAAGAAGGGTATCTACCGGGCAGCCACCAACGCCTGAACTGAGGACCCGGGTGGGTCTTTATGGGGGCGTCCAGGCCCCTGGACGCCCCCATTCTTTTAATTTATTTTTCACATCCCAAAATCAAATAAAAAATAATATATTAATGGAGGCATCCAGGACCCTGGACGCCTCCATAAAAACAAGTATAAAAATATAAAATGCCAGCTTTGGCATAAAAATAAAACATAAAATAAAAAAATAATATATTAATGGAGGCGTCCAGGCCCCTGGACGCCTCCATAAAAACAAGTATAAAAATTAATGTGCCAACTTTGGCATAAAAAACAAAACAAAAATAATAAAAAATATTTTCTTGGAGGGGTCCAGGACCCTGGACGCGTCCATCAACTCCCTCACGGGCGCCGCCCACCGAACGACGGTTTGTCGTGTGTGAAAAAATCTAAATTGTGGAGACGTCCAGGCAGCTGGACGCGCCCATTTCAAAATCACAAGGCGCCGCTCACAAAACCACGCATTGTGTCAAACCGCGTGCGGCCGTCGGTGGGGTTCGGTGGACCTGTTTGAGGTGCCCGGGGCCCTGGACGCCTCCACAAAAATATTCGAAAAAATAAATAAAAATAGAATAAAATATTAGTTCGGCCCTGATGGAGGTGTCCAGGGTCCTGGACGCCTCCACCCTCCGGAGCCCTATAAATAGAGGCCCACCCCCCTCAGTTCTGGGGGAGCTTCTAAGAGATCCGATAGGCTGCCGGAGCCCAGAGGCTACCGGAGTCAAGGTTCTGTCGGCTTCTCGGGTGTCCAGGCTCGCGAGAGGAAGGCTATCTTCGTCCACCGCGCTTCCACGTTGTCCCTACGCTGCCGGAGCTCCGCCGAATCTCACCTTCGGCTCATCCAATAAGCCTTTTCTTCCCTTTTTCTCCATAGTTCTTCACATTCATCATACTACATCCTCTATCTCCCTACATAAGGGCGCCGTCTCTTGCATACTTCTTGCATTCATCATCACATTTTCCTCCTACTCGAGTCCGAGAGGGGTTTAAAACCACACCAACCAGGTGTGTGTCAGGTCACGATCTCGTTACTTTTATTGCAAGGAATTGTTACTACACTGCCATTTTCTAATTCCGTTCGTTTATTGTCTACTGTTTTGCAAGGGTACCCAAGGAAAGCCCTCTCCGTCGGCCAGCCGAAGGGGGAGGAAGAAGCAACCCGCCATCTCCCGCTCTTGAGGTAGGCGCGATCACTTTCTTTATTTTGGGGTCTTTTGGCCCCTGGCGATCACATCTTGTTCTCGAGGCCGCGGTGAGTCACTTCCCCAATGGCCGTTTAAATTCTCGTTCTTATATTCTCTTTATATTCTGTTGTATTCTGCTCATATTCTCGAGGCCGCGGCGAGTCACTTCCCCAATGGCCGTTTAAATTCCCGTTCTTATATGTTATATTCTTATCTATTCATATTCTCGAGGCCGCGGCGAGTCACTTCCCCAAGGGCCGTTTAAATTCCCGTTCTTATATATTATATTCTTATCTATTCATGTTCTCGAGGCCGCGGCGAGTCACTTCCCCAATGGCCGTTTAAATTCTCACTCTTTATATTCTCCTTATATTCTGTTATATTCTTATCTGCTCATATTCTCGAGGCCGCGGCGAGTCACTTCCCCAATGGCCGTTTCAATTCTTGCTATTTAATTTCTGCACCATTCCCGTCCCCCCTAGGTCGCGGCGAATCACTTCCCACTATGGCCGTTTAACCCCCATATCTTACTATATTACATTTGTCCCGCTCGCCCCGCCGGAGCAATCTCCCGTGGTGGCCCCTTCTCTTTTCTCTTATTTCTGTGTTGCAGCAAACAAAAAGGAGCCCGCGCGCTCCACGTCCTCTTCGCACCCCGAACCGCGTGACGTCGCTCACACACCCCATGGGGGTTTTGTAGACCGTTTGATAGGCCCATAATGCTTCGAAGACCTTCTCACCCCAATCGCATTTCCGGTGGCTAACCATCTTAGCCAGGAGCTTATAGAGGGTTTTGTTGAAGGCTTCCGCCAAACCGTTAGCCTGGGAGTTGTAGACCGAAGAGGTTCTCCAGTCGATATGGAATTTGGCCGCTAGCTGGTATACGGCCTTATTTTTGAATGGTGTCCCGTTGTTGGACACTATGCGACTGGGAGTACCGAATCGGTATATGATGTTGTGCCGGACGAATCTAGCAACAATTTCTTCGGTGACCTCTCGCAAGGGAAGGGCCTCCGCCCAACGAGAGAAATAATCAGTGGCGGCCAAGATGTATTTATGGCCCTTGGAAGATGGCGGGAAAGGCCCCACGATGTCTATGTCCCACTCAACGAATGGCCAGGTGGGGGCTGTAGGACGCAATGGGTTAGGAGGTCTTCTGGGTACTGGGCCAAAGGCTTGGCATTGATGGCATGCACGGGCATACTGGATGCAGTCCGCGTACATGGTTGGCTAGTAGAAGCCTTTGAGCTTAATGTTATGCTTCATTCTGTCTCCGGCCTGGTGTGCGCCGCACAATCCGGAGTGAACCTCTTGCATGACGGCTCGAGCCTTGGCAAGGGAGACACATCTCAAGAGGATTGACTTATCCTTCTCGTGGACAAGCCGATACAGGGAGTCACCAATCAACTCGTAAGAGGTTGCTCGGTGAAGTAGCTGAACCTTTTGAGCTCGGTCAAGAGAGGGCCACCCTTTCTTGAAGTTGATGATGGGCGCACGCCAATCATCCTCTTCTGGAGGCGCACCCTGGTCAAGGTCATGGACCTCATAGACGGTAAGACCAGTGTTGCCTTCGAGTGAGCTTGGCATCAGCCTTCTGTGTTTGATGACGATGTCGACCTCACCCTCGGGTGGGAGCTTGATGGCCGCGGCCAATTTCGCTAAGGCGTCCGCCTGAGCATTGCGACTCCTGGGGACATGATCTATTTTGAAGAAATAGAATTTCTAGATTAATCTGGTGACGGCGGTGTGGTATGAAACTAACTCTGGCTTCCGCACGTCGTAGAGGCCAAGGACCTACCGGACTATCAGCTGGGAGTCCCCGTAGGCTTTGAGACATTTGATGCTCATGTGGAGAGCCATCTGGAGCCTAATGAGTAGAGCTTCATACTCGGCTTCATTATTGGTCAGGGATTTCATGAGGGCACAAGAGTTGTACAAAACTCCGCCCTGAGGAGTCAGAAAGACTATGCCGGCACCTACCACGGTGGCTGGATCCTGGTTGCTCCGGGTGATCCCTCGGGAAGCACCGTCGAAGTAGAGCTCCCAGCAAGGTACGCTGGTTGTGAGAGCACTTGGCTGCCAATAATGCAAGACATCTCCGCTCTGTTCAACTGGTGGTTGTGATTGAACAACAGTGGTTGTGAGAGCGCTTCGCTACCAGTAATGCAAGACATCTCCGCTCTATTCAACCAGTTGTTGTGATTGAGCAGCAAGGGACTCCTCGTCCGGGAGCTCCGAGCTGCAAGGTGAGTCGTCTGGCACTGGATGGGCTGCCAAGAATTCAGCCATACCCTGTCCCTTGATTGCTTTTCTGGGGACATAAGTAATGTCGTACTCCATCAACAGGGGAGCCCACCTTCCCAGTCTACCTGAGAGGACAGGTCGTCGAAGGAGATACTTCAGGGGGTCGTGCTTGGATATAAGCTCGACTTGATGGGACAGAAGGTAATGCCGTAGCTTCTTAACCACGAACACCAATGCCAAGCAGACCTTCTCCATGGGGGAGTAGTGGTACTCGGGACCGATTAGCTTCTGGCTGAGGTAATAGAGGGGTTGCTCTTTACCTTCTTCACTGATTTGTGCCAATAGAGCTCCTAGCGAAACGTCCATGGCGATAATGCAAAGGATGAGGGGTTTACCCTTGATTGGTGCCCCCGGGACTAGGGGAGTAAGGAGGTACTCCTTGATTTGCTCAAAAGCCGTCTGGCATTCCGAGTCCCATGTGAACGGGGCGTCTTTCTTCATCAGCTTGCTGAAAGGCGCACATCGGCCGGAGAGGTTAGAGATAAACCTTTGAATGTAGGTCAGCCTCCCTTGGAAGGACCTGAGTTCGGTGATGGTGCTAGGTGGTGGAAGCACCCAGATCGCTTTGATCTTGCTGGGATCCACCTCGATTCCTTGGTACATGACGATGAAGCCGAGAAATTTGCCACTAGACATGCCAAATGTGCATTTCATGGGGTTCATCTTGAGCCCATATTATCAGAGCCGCTCGAAGACTTGGCGAAGGTCGCGCAGATGGTCTTCGCGTCTTTTAGTTTTGACGACGAGGTCGTCGACATAGCATTCGACGGTGTTGTGTAGCATCTCATCGAATATTTTGGTCATGTCCCTTTGGTAAGTGGCACCGGCATTCTTCAGACCGAAGGGCATGCGCTTGTCGTTGAAATTCCCTTTGGTGGATCTAAAGGCTGTGTGGTTCTTGTCTTTGAGGGACATCCAGATTTGATTGTAACCGGGCGACCCGTCCATGAAAGACATGGCTTCATGACCGGTGGTCATATTAACCATCATTTATGTAGTTGGGGCTGGGAAGTCATCCTTTGGACAGGCTTTGTTGAGGTCCCGGAAGTCGACGCAGATGCAGACTTGACCACTCTTCTTCTTAACTGGGACTATCTTGGCAAGCCAAATCGGGTAGATACACGGCTCGATAAAGTCGACCTCCGCCATTTTATGGACTTCGGCCAAAACCTGGAGCTCCAACTCATGGCCCATGCGCCGCTGTGGTTGTTGACCGGAGTGACTAAGGGAGAGATGGCGAGGTCATGCTCCGCTACGGAGGGATCTAGCCCTGGCATCTCCTTGTATGTCCATGCGAAGTAATCCTTGAATTCAAGCAAGAGTTGCCTGTAGTCCTGCTTTTCTGTCTCGGTGAGGAGAGCACTGATGAATGTAGGCTGTGGGGCTTCATCTTCGCCTAGATTGATCTCGACGAGATCGTCGACGGTCGCCTGGCCACCGTCCTCCAACTCGGGAGGAGTGGGTTGAAGGTCGATGAAATCCTCATCATCGGTGTCGGCTTCATGTATTTCCTAGTTCTCGAAGCCACCGATGGATGCTGAAGAGACTGGAGAGCGGTTGTCACTGGGATCCACCAGGGATTGATCCGGGCCGCCGGATTTTGGCCAGCAGTCATCAACTGGAGCTGCTGGTATCTCCCTGGAGTTGCCCGGTGAAGCCGGTAGTCTTCCGCAGCTAGGACCAACGATATCCCCCCCCTCAGGAGGGTTTATTGAACTGGGTCCCCCGGCTGGCTGAGAGATCAGAGATGCTTCTTCAGCCCCTTTGTCTTGGCAGGGAGGCGAAGAAGGTTCCCCGACGGCTTGAGCCAAGGTTCTGGCTTTGGCGGAGATCGGGGTAAGGATTTCCTTCTCCTTATCCCCGGAGCTGTCGAATTTGGCTTCGACTCTAGCTCAGTCGTCGACTGGTTACGCCAAGCCTATGACGTTAACTGCGTAGTGGACGTGGAAGTCCGGGTCTTGGTCGTAGCCAAGCCCCCTGGTATTCTTATGGAAGGACGGGGGTTGCCCCCGGATCTGGGAAGGGTCCCACAGTTGGTGGAAGTATCTTTGTTGGGCAGAAGTTTGCCACAGGGGAATGTGTTGCTTCAAACACATTTCTTGAATATGTGGTGACAGGTCGCCCCACACCTGAACTGCTTCAGGGGTATCGTCAGCTTGCCTAGACCAGTCGAAGTCATCATCTGGCGGGGCTTGAGGGACCATGTCTCCCTTATATAAGTGGATGGGTTTGTCCCTGTTAGCCTTCTTCTTGTTTCAACGTTGTCGCTTGAAGGTGACAATAAATGTCGTCAGCGACTCGACGTTGTGCTCCTCGGATGCACATGGGAACTGGATGCAGTCTGGTGGCAAGCATATACTCTTGCCAATAGCTCGGCTAATAAGATTAGCCTCGAAGTCAATCTGGCGCCTCTCAGGGTGATCTGGGGTTGACTTGGAGCCGAGGAGTAGCCGATGAAGCTTGGCATTTTCCTCATCAACAGAGAAGAGATCATCATCGTCTTCCTCTGAGAGCCAACCATTGCTTTTTCTCTTAATCAAGGGGTATGGACTAATCCCCTTGAATAGAGCACAGCGTCGACCAGGTTACATTCTGCCTGTGTGAACGACGACAGGTCTGCAAAGGCATTATGTTGCTCCCCGTCCTTGGCATACTTGATGCATTGGTGGAGAGTTGATGGGACGACCCAGTTTTCATGGAGCCAGGGTCTGCCCAGCAGCATCTTATAAGATGTGTTGGATTCGATGATGTAGAATGCCACCTTAGAGGTGAAATCATCGAGCACCAGATCGACGTCCACCCGGCCGAGGACGTCCTCGGTGTTCTGGTTAAAGCCAGATATCTTGACCGCTTGAACCTTCTGGAGGTATGGGATCATATATAGAGACTTGAATGTCTTGAGCCGCATGATATTAACAGCAGCACCTGCGTCCACCAGGATCTGGTTTACATCATGCCCGTTGATCTTCCTCTTCATGTAGAGAGGACGGTTGTGGCACGGAGGGGAAAGCAGCATGTCTTTCTCCGTGAAGGAGATGGTGGCTGAGAAGGCTCCATAGGCGGCCGCCTTCATTTCCGCGGCATGTGCTTCATAGACTTCCGGCTCTTGGAGTATTTTGATAAGGGTTTCCCTTAGGTCCTTACTCCAAGCGATGGCTTCCCAAATTGAAATGTTGGCCGGGAAGCGTTTCATCTGGTGGAGGACCTTCCGGTTAGCTCGGGCTCGAGCATCCTCCAAAGAGGGTAATATGTCAGGCTGAGCCTTCTGCGAGCTACCGTGTTGTTCCCCGTCGGGGAGTTGCACTGCCTTGCCCTTACCAACGGGATCGGACTGACCCTGATCGCCAGCGGACTCTTGGAACAGGGATGCCAGTGATGGCTCTTCTGGGGGTGACTGGCGGGCTGGCTCGTCCTTGCCGGACGGTCCCTCTTACTCTGCTGTAGAAGCCGGTACTGGCGCAGGGGCTGGGAGCCTAGTAGTAACCTCTTCAATGCCGGAAGGATCAAAAATACCGAGTCTACCCCTAATTTCTACTTTCGGAATGGGAGCCAATTTTTCTCCTCGAAAGAGGATGATTCACTCCAGGTCGAAGGTGGACGGGTGAGGAGGTAGCTCGGGAGTTCTCCCACGGCCTCTACCGTGTCCCCGGCCACGACCTTGGCCGCGACCTGTGTGCTCTGGAGCTGGATGTAGCCCAAGAGGAGCAGTGGTTCTCTATCTTGTTCGGGAGGCTACTGAGTCACCCCGCCGAGAAGCGTTGATATTGCTGGGAGGTGGGATGGCCACCATGTTGCAGGTGTAGCGCTAAAGCATTTCCTCCAGCTGCTCGGTGGTAATCTCCTTGTCTTTATAGCACAAGGAGAGCTCATATGGGATCACGAGTCTTTCGTCATCCTTGAGCTTTTGGATCATCTCTTGGACCCAATTTCTGAGGTGGGCTCGTTTCTGCATTTCTTCCCATGGGATGTAGATATCGAGTGGGAGAGCCCCGGTAGGACGAGGAGGAACGTATTCCTCCAGGTCATCAATGAGCTGCTAAAGCCTTTGGATAGGTGTTGGCTCAACTGGGAATTGTAGGGCGGCGGCTTGTTCAGTTTGTTTCTTGAGCCACCTTCTGAGGTTCTTCCTCCTATTTTTCTCTTGTGTCTTGGCGATAGCAGTCTCCAAGGGAGTAGGAGAGAGAGATGCTAAAGCCGGAGTCGATAAATCCTGGTGAGGATATCTTCGAGCTGGTGTCTTTACAGAGGGAGGTCAATGACTCTTCCTCGCTCGGATTTTGATCCAGGCGCCTTCCGCTTGTTGTATTTAAAAGGTGGCATTGATCGCATGCTCGATTAACTCAAGCGACAATTCTTGGTATGCCGGGACGCTGGGACTGGCATCTGAAGGCGTGTGCACGGTTTGATGCCTTACCCGTGGCGGCGACAGGAGCCTACGAGGAGTCGGTAGGCTGGTGCTGGCGTCCGAAGACGTCTGTGCGGTTTGATGCCTTAACCGCGGTGGCGACTAGAGCCTACGAGGAGTCGGTAGGCTAGTGCTAGCATCCGAAGACGTGTGAATAGTTTGATGCCTTAACCGCAGTGGCGAAGGCTTTTATTGAGAAGCGGACAGAGAGGTATGCTTATCGTCCTGCTCCTTAGCCTTGCCTTTGTGATCGTACTGAGGGCTGGGCCTGGCAACAATTGACGGCGTCACAGGACATTGTCGCTCTGCACAGTTATCCCGACTCTGCAGATTTTGCTGAGCCTTGTGGCGGTGGGCTCACCACTTGAATCGAAGCCGCTGAAGACTCCAAAGATGCCTTCTTCGTACTTCGGATTGTGTCAACAAGTAGGTGGAGAGGATCCGACGGTCCATCTACCGAGGAGATGCGACGAGGCTGAGGCGGGGCCTCACCCAGCTTTTGCTTTCCCTTCCTATCCACGGCTGCCGGTGACGGAGATAGGACGGGAGGAGGACGAGGGAGAGCTATGGAGCTCGTCATCGCCTCCCCCACCAGAACATCCTCTCGGCCAAGAAGGACCCAGAGGAGCATGGCGGTATCTTCTTCAAGGAAAGGGAGAGACTTTAGCTCCTGCCAGGACCGCCACCGCACGGCCGAAGTGGCTGGGGTTGGTTGGCTGGGTGTTGATGTCTGAGAGCCCGAAGGGGCCGGAGGAGCAGGGGAATGGATGACGTTGACCGAGAAGTTGGTCGACTCTGTCTCTCGACTGGCATCCCGCTCTCTACGCCTCCGCAATCGCTCAAGCGCCTCTTGGTTGTCAGTCCGAAACTCGAGCCATTCTGGAGGATGCTGGTAAGGCAGCCCGTGCCCATTTTCTTGGGGAGAGTCTAGCCGCTCTGGCGCATCCCTGGCGATGCTTAGGGTCTCTTTGACAGCTTGCCGAAGCCTGACGAGCGACATAAAGTTTCCTTCTACGTCGATCTGCTCCCATCGGATCTGTTCCTAGATGAGGTGTTGAACTTCCTCGCATGACTCGATCGGGTGGCAGATTCTGGTGTGGAAGGGGCAGTATTGGGGGTGACTATGATCCCAATCGGTGTAGTCGGTAGGCGAGTCATGGGGCATGATTTGCCCGTTCTCGATGAGGATATCGAAGAGTCGTTGAGTTCTCTCCCTGGGGAAGGAGAGAGGTCTCCGATCGTGCCAAGGCCTCCACCGTGGGTACCAGATCGAACGTCTCCTCCGATTGGCGATGGGTTCCTCCGACTCGTCATCAGAAAGAGAAAATGCCGCCATCATGTGGATGACATTGGCTGAGGGGTGAGCCACGCGTGCGGCCTTAGCTGGCCTGGCCCACGTATGTGGTTGCGGAGGATCGACGAGACCACTCTTCATTTTGACAAGGTCATCTCGGATCAGCTTCTGCGCCTGGGTTTTGAAGACGTAGCAATCTTCAATTGAATGACCCAGCATGCGGTGATACAAGCAATAACTGAGATCGTCGGTCATCAGAGCCACGTCTGGCTTTCGGACTTCGGGCAGATCGATGATTTTCTGGGCTATACAGAGGTCGAAGAGCATCTTCGTGTGTTTCTTTCTTGAATGAGAAGGGTGTCTTCATACGCTCCGAGAAGGAGGGATCGGCCGACTTATCCGCTGGCTTTTTGTCAGAGCCACTGGATTCGGCCCCCTTACTGGCCTTGGCGGCAGGGGTGAACTCTATGATATTCACCTCCTTACCAGGCTGGCGTTCTCGTGTTTGCTTACCCTTTGCTGCAGTATAGCTCGGGTTATCGGCGAAGAACATCTCTATTTCGGTTACCGCCGAATTGAGTTGGTCGAAGGCTTTGATATTGGTGTCGAGAAGCTTTTCGCTGACCTCAGCCTCCAGACCTCGACGGCATATGGTGATGGCGTCATCTTGAACGGGTGGATTTGTAAGGTTTCGCACAGCACCTACGGGCAACGCAGCGGATAACAAACATTTCATTTGCCCGATCCCAGTGCTATGGAATCGCAGATCTATGTTCTAATCGGTGTTTTAATCACCTGAACCCCTTAATTACAGGTTGCGTATTTATACCTTGCACGGAACGACGTTATCCGTAAAACCCGATGCAGAATACCGAGCCGCACAGATGTACGGCCTCTAGAGCAGATCCACACGGATCCTTGCGCAGTGACGGGACCCCCCCCGGCACGACCTTCCCCGACCCTTTCTGATGTGGCATAGCCCAAAGACCGCTAAATATGATGAGATGACCCTAGGACTTAGACCCGCAAGCATACAAGCGCTCAATGATTCTCACAATGACGATTTTTGCTCACCCGATTCACACGTTCACCCGGTGGGTCCGGGAGATAATGATGATGGTCCGGGGCGGGACCCAATTGTTCTAATGGACTTACAATGCTAGGGCTGACCCCAAATGAGTCTAGGATACCCTACTTTGTGGGTGGCTGGCCCGCAAGGCGGGGGCTTGGTGGCACTCACTCACGGTCCGCGGTGGACACCAACAAACTAGCATGCAAGTTCGAGCCCTCTTCTCACCGCCGACGAGCAATCAAAGCAATACTAAACTAGCAGGAATAAGGCTACTAAGGATAGTATCAGAAGCTCACCTGATCGGTGTGAAGACACCGATCCCGATCGGAGACGAGGGCGCGCCGGGAGGCGAGGGTATGCACCCGATCGCCGCGGCGATGTAGCTTGACCTGAAATTGTAAACAGTACAGCACTACTCCTCACGCAGGAGGGGTGATCTTGGGGTGGGGGTTATGCTTAATACATTCAAAACTACCTCCACGCAGGGAGGGGCCTTCAGCCGGCCAAGCGGGGTGGGGAGAGATGCAAAGGAAACCGAGTTTCCGAGCTTCGCCGATTCTGTCTAGCTTCTGTAATTCTGGACAGGGAGTCGATGTTGATGCAGCCAATAAATCCACCAAGCTCAGAATCTGATGAGACTTGCGCCAAAAGATTGCTAACCGGAGAGGGGTGCGGCTTGAATTTTTGGACGACGTTCTGATCTGGGGGCTGACTGCTCCGGCGACTGGAAGATGGATGCAGCTCTGGTCTCTGGCCGAGCTCAATCTGAAACAGCAGGTTGCAGAAGCAGGCACGGTCGCTCCTGAGCTCCAAATCTGGCACCGCTGGACTCGTTGGAATTGTATACGAGTCTACTTTGCAGCAAAACAAATGGGGAAGTCTTCTGATGTCGGAGATGAGCTGGGTGTCCAGAGAAGTGGACGGTGGTCGGGGCAGACTGTGAGGAGGCAGACCGGCATGGTTGTGGTAGAAAATTGGTATCTCTGGTTGTCGGATGCCGAACGGGATTCCGCCTTCTGTTACTGGACGCTGACAGGGGGAGGAAGAACTTTGTAGAAGACCCTGAAGGCTGAATCCTTCAAGGTTCGTCGTGGGAGAGCTTTCTCTTTCGCTCTGGCTTCTGGTCTGAGAAGTTCTGCACAGTCGGAGAAGAATGGTGATTGCGGACAGCACCGAGCTCGGATGCCGACGAAACCACCTCGCCTTGAAAGCTCTCTGGAAGACCTTTCCAGAGATGTAAGCCTTGACACCAGGAGGAGCAGGGAGAGGCCGGGGAAGACGTGACTTCAGAGCCTCCTTCTGCTGCCTGCGACCTGCTACTTGAAGCTTCAATCTTTGCAAGAACAAGGGGAGGGGTAAGGGGAGTAGCACAGCTAGGGGTGTTGGCTGAGGATTTGGGGAGGGGGAGGGATGTGGTTAGGGCTCCCAAGGGGTCCTAGTGGGGAAGGGATGGATGGAGAGGGGGCTGAAGCTGCTGGAGGTGGAGGTGGAGAGGTGGGTGTGCACAAGAGAGAGGGTGTGGGAGGGAGAAGGTGGGGGCGAACTTGGCTTGAGGGGGAGGGGTATGGGGCGGCCTAGGTAGTGGAGGGAAGGTTCAAATTCAAAATTTGGCCTTGGGAGGGGTGGGATTTGTGTGGGGAAGTGGGGGGATTGTGTTGGGAGGTGGAAGAGTTGCTTTGGGACAAGGAGGGGGAGTAAATGAGGGGTTATGGGGAAGAGGAGGGCCTTAATGGAAGTGGGTGAGGTAGTGGAGGTGGTTGGGGGTTGGAGTAAGTGAGGGGGAAGGAGGAGAGAGAGGGAGGGTCGAACTCCCCTTGGGAGAGAGAGAGAGTGAGGGAAAGAGAGTAAGAGAGAGAGATTTAAGAGGTAAAAGGAAGTGGTTTTTTCAATATTCATCAAGAGTGAGTACAAGTGGAGAGATGGGGCCTATATATAGGCAACCACTCTTTACATGACCAAAATGTCCCTGACAATAGGACAAAAGACCGAACATAACCTAGACTCAATCCTATGGGCCCATAACTAAGGAAATAAGGCCCAATTAAGCAAAATAAGGGAAATGGACTAGAACCACATGACTCAATAAAAGAAAATACATAAGATAGGACTCAATAAAAAGAAAATACATAAAATAGACCTGGGAAAATGAAGATAACAAGTGGAGACCATGATCAATCCATATCAAGAGTGTATAGACGACCAAAGCTAGAGGGAGTGTCGTGAGATGCCCTCATCAAATCCCCCGGGGCGGGGAGAACTCGACCCTGTCGAGTATGGGTCTGCCTGACTGTCGTACTGCTCCATCATGTCGGGGTCCAGGCGCATCAAATCCTCCCGACTCACCCATGCATCCTCGGTCGGGGGACGGTTCTTCCACCTAACTAGATAGCGCTGATACACCTTGTGCCTTGTAATGATACTCTGCTCATCCAGTATTGCCTCTACCTGCTCTTGTCGGTCCCTCAAGCTAGAAAGTGGAGTCCCTCCGGGGGTGTCTCTCATAAGGGAGGGTAAAGGCTCAAGCTTCTCACTAGGTTCCACCGCGGGGCCTTTGTAGGGTACCAGGTCCGCCACGTTGAAGGTAGGGTGTACCCCATAGCCCTCTGGTAGGTCAAGCTCATAAGCATTGCTGCCAAGTCGTCGTAGAACTCGAAAGGGTCCCGACCCTCGTGCCCTCAACTTGGAGGCAGGCCCGGGAAGGAGCCGCTCCGTCCTCACCATCACCGGGTCCCCCACTTGGAATTCACAGTGGCGTCGGTGAGCATCGGCCCGTCTTTTGTAAGCCTCATTGCTTTTACCTATATGCTTGCGGATATCATCATGCAACTCTTTGATATGCTGTGCAAAGGACTCAGCTGAGACTGACACTCTAGCATGTGGGGGAAGGGGAATGAGATCCGAGGGCTTTCTAGGCCTAAAACCATGTACTACCTCAAATGGACTCTTGCCTATGGACCTATTGACAGAATCATTGTAGGCAAACTCGGCTTGAGATAAGAGGAGATCCCAATTCCCAGGGTGATCCCCTACAAGGCATCGGAGCAAGTTCCCGAGGCTTCGGTTGACGACCTCAGTTTGGCCATCAGTTTGAGGATGATAGGCAGTGGAAAATTTGAGGAGGGTCCCCATCAAGTGCCATAGAGTCTTCCAAAAATAACTAGTGAACTTCACATCTCTATCGGACACAATAGTCTTAGGTAACCCATGGAGTCGGACTACCTCATCAAAGAATAACCGGGCGATCCTAGAGGCATCAGAGGTCTTGGAGCAGGGGATAAAGTGGGCCATCTTTGAGAACCTGTCAACCACTACAAAGATGGAATCATGTTTGCGCAAGGTCTTTGGTAGGCCAAGAATGAAATCCATGCTCAAATCCTCCCATGGTTGGTCGGGTATGGGTAGTGGTGTGTAAAGCCCGGTGTTTTGTCTTACTTGCTTGGCGGATGCACATATGCGGCATTGTCCCACAATGTGGGCCGCATCCTTCTTGATACTGGGCCAGTGGAATTGCCTCTCAACCAACTCTATGGTTTTGTGTACCCCAAAGTGACCAGCTAGGCCACCACTATGTAACTCCCAAACTAGGAAGTCCCTAAGTGAAGTCCTAGGTATGCAAAGCCTATTCCCTTTGAACAGATATCCATCTTGAAGTATGAACCCCTTATACTCCTTGAGTGGCTGGGTGGAAAGGGTGTTGTAGTGAGTCCCAAAGTCGGGGCAATGTGGGTATTCCCCTTTGATTCTCTCAAATCCGGTTACCTCCACTTGGACGGTGGAGAGTAAGGCTACCCGCCGACTTAGTGCATCAGCGGCGCGGTTCTCACTACCCATCTTATGCTTGAGGACAAAGGTGTAGGCTTGAATGTATTCTACCCATCGGGCATGGCGGGCATTGAGCTTTTGTTGAGTGTTGAGATATTTCAAAGCCTCATGGTCCGAGAAGATCACAAATTCTTTGGGTAGGAGATAGTGCCTCCAGTGCCGGAGGGATTGAACCACGGCATAAAGCTCTTTGTCATATGTGGAGTATCTCGTCCTAGCCTCACAAAGTTTTTCACTAAAGTAGGCTACCGGGTGACCCTCTTGGCTAAGGATACCTCCAATCCCTACCCCGGAAGCATCACATGTGACCTCAAAGACCTTTGAAAAGTCGGGTAGGCAAAGGACCGGGGCTTGGGTCATTTTCTCTTTAAGCTCTAGGAAGGCTTTGGAGGCTGCCCTAGTCCAAACAAATGTGCCTTTCTTGAGGCAATCCGTGATAGGAGTGGTGATAGTGCTAAACCCACGGATGAATCTCCTATAGAAGGTAGCTAGCCCGTGAAAGCTTCGGGCCTCATGAAGGGTCTTGGGTTCGGACCACTCAAGAATAGCTTGGACCTTTTCGGGGTCCATGGATACTCCTTGGGATGAGACAATAAATCCTAGGAAGGCTAGTTGATTGGTCAAGAAATGACACTTCCCGGGGTTGGCAAAGAGACTCTCCTTCCTAAGAATGGTGCACACTTGTTTGAGGTGATCGAGGTGGGCTTCCTTGGATTGGCTATATATGAGGATGTCGTCAAAGTAGACAACTAGAAAGATGCCAATGAAGGGCCGGAGGACCTCAGTCATGAGGCGCATGAAGGTGCTTGGTGCATTAGAAAGGCCAAAAGGCATAACAAGCCATTCATAGAGACCGTCCTTAGTTTTAAAGGCGGTTTTCCACTCATCCCCGGGCCTAATGCGGACTTGATGGTAGCCACTTTTGAGGTCAATTTTGGAGAAGATGGTGGCTCCCGCTAGCATGTCTAGCATGTCATCAAGCCGAGGGATGGGGAACCTATATTTGACCGTTATCTTGTTGACGGCTCGGCTATCTACACACATGCGCCAAGTCCCATCCTTTTTGGGTGTAAGAAGAGCCGGGACGGCACAAGAGCTTTTGCTAATTCGGAGGAAGCCCTTCTTGATGAGTTCCTCAATTTGCCTCCTTAGCTCGGCATGCTCGGTGGGGTTGAGGCGGTAGTGTAGGAGGTTGGGTAAGGTAGCTCCGGGCACAAGGTCGATGGCATGTTGCACATCGCGCATGGGTGGTAGCTTGTCCGGAAGCTCCTCGGGAAACACATCATGGAAGTCCTCCAAGAGTTGTTGAATTTCTATTGGGTGTGGGTCGGTTGGGGTGGATTCCCCAAGGCAAATAACAATGGCACACACATGTTCCCCTTGGTTGACTTCTTCCTCAAGCTCTTTCCTAGTGATGAGGTGTAGGCTCCTAGGAGGCTTGTTGACCATACTAGGGTTAGGGCTTGGTGGGGTGGGGTTTGGTGGGTTTGGAATAGTGGGAGGGGTAGGGGATCCCTCAAGGGAGGGAGATGCCTTCTTGGGAAGGGGGCGAGGTGGAGAGGGGTTGAGTTGGATCTTCTTCCCTTCATGAATGAAGATGCAAGTGTTTGTCTTTCCTAGAAAGGTGGCATCTACATCGTAGATCCAAGGTCGTCCTAGGAGTATACTCCCAACTTCCATAGGTAGGATGTCACACCACACTTGGCTTTGATAAGATTGGAATGCAATGGGGATAAGGCAACGAGCACTAACGGGTATGGAGGTGGTATCAATCCATGCTACCCGATATGGGTGGGGATGTGGGGAGGTGGTAAGGCCCAAAAGTTTGACGGTGTCGGGTGACACCACATTCACACTACTTCCATTGTCCAAGATGACCTTCCTAACATGGCTCCCTATCCGTATGTAGGTATGGAATATGGTGTTTCTCCTCCAATCATGCTCTTGGGTTTGAGTGAGGGTGCATCTAACCACTCCGAGGTGGGAGTCGGTGGGTGGAGGAGGTTGTTCTTGGTTGCTCTCCATGTAGTTGTTCTCATACTCCTCCTCCCATTCATGAGAGGGTTCATATACCTCAACTTCTTCTTCAAATTCAACTTGGGGTTGGGGGTTGGTCTCCTCTATGAGTAAGTTTGATGCTCCCTTGGTGGGGCATTGATTGGCAAAGTGTCCATACCCATAACACCTAAAGCATTGTTGCCCACTTTGATGGTTTGGGGTCACCTTAGTGTGAGGGAGAGTGGTTGTCGAATTGGGCCTATTGGGAGTTGTGTTTAGGGGTCCACTTGCGGGGCGGAATGGTGGATTGGCATTAGGAGGGGTGACCCGTGTGGGAGGAGTTCCCATGGGTGTAGGAAGGAGACCTCTTTGGGGTGGTGGGGGGTTGGCCCGAGGTGCCATGGCTCTAGGGTCCATTCCCCGAGGGGGAGCCATTCGCGTGTACCGAGAGAATTTCTCGGCATCCCGAGCTACTTGGTAGGCTTGCTCTAAAGTTGTTACTTGACGCATGAATAGTTCCTTTTTGATATGGAATTGAAGCCCATTCCTAAAGCGGGAGAGTGTGACGGAGGGGTCCTCTTGGACTCCACATTTGAGGAGGTAGTAGTCAAACTTTTCAATGTATTCCATAACGGTCTTTCCTTCTTGAGTCAAGGCTTGCCATTCATCTAGGAGGTTTTGATGGTAGGAAGGTGGGACATATTTGAGTTTGAGTTGGTCTTTCATGGCCCCCCATGTGGTGATTGGAACTTCCCTCCTAACTATCCTTAAGGCTTCAACATTCATCCAATGAGTTTTGGCAAGTTTGGTTAATTGCATCTTTGCAAGTCGGACTTTCCTATCCTCGGTCATTGGGTACCAATCAAAATATTGATCCATGGCTGCCTCCCAATCTAAGTAGATGCTCGGATGATGAGATCCATCAAAAGTGGGAGCATCGACTTTCACAAGTCTCATTAGTTGGTCATCCGGGTTGTCCCGGGGAGGCCTCTCATTCCTTCTAGGGGGTGGGTCCCTTTCCGGTTCGGGAGGGGGGTCAAGGTTGAGTCCTCCTATGGCTGGCTCCACATGTGGAGGGGGATCTCTCCTATCTCCTTCCCTTGGAATAGGTCTATTTTCCTCAAGTTGTTCAAGCCGGGCCGTAATACCGTCAAGCCTTCCCATAATTTCGGTCATGTAGTCCACAAGAAACCTCATTTGGTCGGGAAGCTCATGCTCATTGTGAGGGGGATTTCCTTGGGGATTGGGATTCATGGTGTTATTGGAAGAAGATGGATGGCCTTGATAATGAGTTCCACTACGGGTGGTCATGCAAGGTTGGGTGGGCTATGCAAAGGTGTGCGAATGCACCTAAGAAAGACTTAGTGTGACCCAAGACTAGACTTGTAAGGACAAGCCTATGACCGCTCTGATACCACTTGATGTGGCACAGCCCAAAGACCGCTAAATATGATGAGATGACCCTAGGACTTAGACCCGCAAGCATACAAGCGCTCAATGATTCTCACAATGACGATTTTTGCTCACCCGATTCACACGTTCACCCGGTGGGTCCGGGAGATAATGATGATGGTCCGGGGTGGGACCCAATTGTTCTAATGGACTTACAATGCTAGGGCTGACCCCAAATGAGTCTAGGATACCCTACTTTGTGGGCGGCTGGCCCGCAAGGCGGGGGCTTGGTGGCACTCACTCACGGTCCGCGGTGGACACCAACAAACTAGCATGCAAGTTCGAGCCCTCTTCTCACCGCCGACGAGCAATCAAAGCAATACTAAACTAGCAGGAATAAGGCTACTAAGGATAGTATCAGAAGCTCACCTGATCGGTGTGAAGACACCGATCCCGATCGGAGACGAGGGCGCGCCGGGAGGCGAGGGTATGCACCCGATCGCCGCGGCGATGTAGCTTGACCTGAAATTGTAAACAGTACAGCACTACTCCTCACGCAGGAGGGGTGATCTTGGGGTGGGAGTTATGCTTAATACATTCAAAACTACCTCCACGCAGGGAGGGGCCTTCAGCCGGCCAAGCGGGGTGGGGAGAGATGCAAAGGAAACCGAGTTTCCGAGCTTCGCCGATTCTGTCTAGCTTCTGTAATTCTGGATAGGGAGTCGATGTTGATGCAGCCAATAAATCCACCAAGCTCAGAATCTGATGAGACTTGCGCCAAAAGATTGCTAACCGGAGAGGGGTGCGGCTTGAATTTTTGGACGACGTTCTGATCTGGGGGCTGACTGCTCCGGCGACTGGAAGATGGATGCAGCTCTGGTCTCTGGCCGAGCTCAATCTGAAACAGCAGGTTGCAGAAGCAGGCACGGTCGCTCCTGAGCTCCAAATCTGACACCGCTGGACTCGTTGGAATTGTATACGAGTCTACTTTGCAGCAAAACAAACGGGGAAGTCTTCTGATGTCGGAGATGAGCTGGGTGTCCAGAGAAGTGGACGGTGGTCGGGGCAGACTGTGAGGAGGCAGACCGGCATGGTTGTGGTAGAAAATTGGTATCTCTGGTTGTCGGATGCCGAACGGGATTCCGCCTTCTGTTCCTGGACGCTGACAGGGGGAGGAAGAACTTTGTAGAAGACCCTGAAGGCTGACTCCTTCAAGGTTCGTCGTGGGAGAGCTTTCTCGTTCGCTCTGGCTTCTGGTCTGAGAAGTTCTGCACAGTCGGAGAAGAATGGTGATTGCGGACAGCACCGAGCTCGGATGCCGACGAAACCACCTCGCCTTGAAAGCTCTCTGGAAGACCTTTCCAGAGATGTAAGCCTTGACACCAGGAGGAGCAGGGAGAGGCCGGGGAAGACGCGACTTCAGAGCCTCCTTCTGCTGCCTGCGACCTGCTACTTGAAGCTTCAATCTTTGCAAGAACAAGGGGAGGGGTAAGGGGAGTAGCACAGCTATGTTGGCTGAGGATTTGGGGAGGGGGAGGGATGTGGTTAGGGCTCCCAAGGGGTCCTAGTGGGGAAGGGATGGATGGAGAGGGGGCTGAAGCTGCTGGAGGTGGAGGTGGAGAGGTGGGTGTGCACAAGAGAGAGGGTGTGGGAGGGAGAAGGTGGGGGCGAACTTGGCTTGAGGGGGAGGGGTATGGGGCGGCCTAGGTAGTGGAGGGAAGGTTCAAATTCGAAATTTGGCCTTGGGAGGGGTGGGATTTGTGTGGGGAAGTGGGGGGATTGTGTTGGGAGGTGGAAGAGTTGCTTTGGGACAAGGAGGGGGAGTAAATGAGGGGTTATGGGGAAGAGGAGGGCCTTAATGGAAGTGGGTGAGGTAGTGGAGGTGGTTGGGGGTTGGAGTAAGTGAGGGGGAAGGAGGAGAGAGAGGGAGGGTCGAACTCCCCTTGGGAGAGAGAGAGAGTGAGAGAGAGAGTGAGGGAAAGAGAGTAAGAGAGAGAGAGATTTAAGAGGTAAAAGGAAGTGGTTTTTTCAATATTCATCAAGAGTGAGTACAAGTGGAGAGATGGGGCCTATATATAGGCAACCACTCTTTACATGACCAAAATGTCCCTGACAATAGGACAAAAGACCGAACATAACCTAGACTCAATCCTATGGGCCCATAACTAAGGAAATAAGGCCCAATTAAGCAAAATAAGGGAAATGGACTAGAACCACATGACTCAATAAAAGAAAATACATAAGATAGGACTCAATAAAAAGAAAATACATAAAATAGACCTGGGAAAATGAAGATAACAAGTGGAGACCATGATCAATCCATATCAAGAGTGTATAGACGACCAAAGCTAGAGGGAGTGTCGTGAGATGCCCTCATCACTTTCACCTTCTTGAGAGAGAGAGCAAGAGAGAGGGAGGGGGGGAGGAGCTAATCCTCCTTCTTTAGCCTAATGCTTGATTAGCCAAAGAAGAGTTGGAAGAGGCTCGAATGAGCTCACGTAGGATTCATATATATAGAGATTTGGTCATTTCTGAAAAGGCTCCAAAAGATCAAAATTATATATATATATCCTATCTACTATTATACATATGTATTAAGCTCCATTTACACTCCTTTCCAAAAGGAATTAAATGGAAATAATACATACATTTGTATAATAATAATCCGTCACCCAAGAATCCATTGTGTGTGATCCTCTAGGCCCATAGTCACTCTAGTTTAAGGCCCATTAACTTCTAATTCCCAATTTGAAGTAAATTAAACGTATTCTTCGCTTCTACTAGAGCCGAATAATAGTTTAATTTATTTCGAACCTTCGATCACGTTGGGTCAAGCAAATCCGCGTGATCCTAGAGGACGCCAGGTTTAAAACCAGCCTTTCTGGAACCTGTGAGTCCATAGTTACCGCATCGATATAATCTCTCGCTCCTTCTATGAGTCTGGTACGATCGAGGGTATGGTTTCTGTCAAACCTCATGATCGTGCCATTTGACTATGACCTCCTTAAAGTGTATGACGTTCGTTCTAAACGAACTCACACGACCCTGGCCAGGGATTTAACGGAGCGTCAATGTCATGACCCATTAACTGTTTGATATATACCCGACAGTGGACGATCCCCTCTTGACCATTGATGATCTTCACACGTATCCTGGAGTGGTTAATGACTCGGCAACTCATGACTTATGGTTAAAGTCACTTAGCCAAGTAATTAAACCATTCTAGTCCTCGTGTAAGATCCGATCAATGTCTCAAGTCAAAGGACCAACGATGCTACTGAGACCGTTGGATCTTCAGTTGACATTAGATATAATCAACCATCTAAAGATCCAATAGCGGATCAGTTCAGTGTACATCCTCCAAGGACATACACCTACACATATGTGTTGGTGCCCCGCACCAATGACCATGAGACTGGTCAGTGACACATCATGTGTACTGGTTTAATAGGTAATCAAAGTCCCCGAGTGATTACCCTCCAACCAGGAACAGTTTAAGGTATGCGTCCATGTAAAGTCAGTCTCATATTCGAGATCTCATCTCGAACTGACTTTATAACCACATATCCTAGGGACATCGTAAAGTAATACACAATCGCATATTTACGCTCAAATACCACTTTATTAATAATGAACAAGATCGTACAACTATTGGGCCTACCTGACCCGAAATTGGCCTGTAGCACACCAACACTAACAATCTCCCACTTGAACTACAGCCAATTGCCCACAACTTTGAGGCCCATCTTATCCCGATGGCGCTCAAATACAGTCTGTGTTAAAGGCTTAGTCAGTGGATCTGCTATGTTATCTTCAGACGGTACACGCTCTACCGCCACATCTCCTCGATCAACAATCTCCCACTTACTGCCCCTCCATTCAACATGAATACAAACCCAGACATGGATTTACAGTCATCTGGATCTGACTGGAAACTAGAATCTGTGTAAGCTCTAAGCTGTAAGTCCTCTCCTCCTTAAAGCAGAAAAAGATCCTTAGCCCTTCGCAGGTACTTAAGGATGCCCTTTACTGCCTTCCAGTGCTCTTCGCCTGGATTTGCCTGATATCTACTGACAATGCTTAAAGCATTGGCAACATCAGGCCGTGTACATAGCATTGCATACATGATTGACCCTATCGCCGAAGCATAGGGTACCTTATTCATGTGTGCCACCTCGTCAGAAGTTTTAGGACTCATCCCCTTGGATAGGTAAATTCCATGTCTCATGGGAATAAGACCTCTCTTGGAATTTTTCATCCTAAACCTTTTGAGGATAGTGTCTATGTACATGGATTGGGATAATCCTAGCATCCTTTTAGATCTATCTCGATAGATCCTTATGCCCAGCACATAGGATGCTTCTCCTAAATCCTTCATGGAGAAAGTCTTGGACAACCAAGACTTAGTTGATGTCAACATCTCTACATCATTCCCAATGAGTAAGATGTCATCAACATAAAGGACCAAGAAGGTCACAGAGCTCCCACTGACCTTCTTGTAAACACATGGTTCATCTTCATTCCGAATGAAGTTGAAAGATTTGACAGCCTCGTCAAATATTAAGTTCCAGCTTCTAGATGCCTGCTTTAATCCATAAATGGACCTTTGAAATTTGCATACCTTATTAGGATGTAGCTTGGAGGTGAATCCTTCAGGCTGTACCATGTACACCTCTTCTGACAGATTTCCATTAAGAAAAACTATCTTCACATCCATTTGCCAGATCTCATAATCCAGGTATGTGGCAATGGCAAGGAGGATTCTGATTGACTTAACCATGGCTACCGGTGAAAAAGTCTTATCATAGTCAATGCCTTGCCTTTGACGATATCCTTTCACCACTAGTCTAGCCTTGTATGTGTCAACCTGTCCATCTGCACCGATTTTCCTTTTAAAAATTTATTTGCAGCCGATAGGGACCTTCCCTTCGGGTACATCAACTAAGTTCTAAACTTTGTTAGTGTACATGGACTGGATCTCTGAATCCATTGCCTCTTGCCATTTCTCGAAGTCTACACTACGGATCGCCTCTTGGTAGGATTGAGGATCTTCATCCTCATCAATACATACCTTAGAGGACCCCTCTGAGACATGTCCAACATATCTCTCAGGTTCTCTCGGTAGTCTACCAGATCTCTGCAGTGTCTGTGTTTCACCTTGAATAGGATCAACCGATATAATCTCATCTAATGAGTTTGTGTCTATGGGTCGTGATTCTTGGACCTCGTCCAATACTATCTGGCTCCTACTACTTTTCTGGAGTAGATATTCTCTTTCCAGAAATACAGCTCTCTTGGCCACCAAGACCCTTTGCTCAGAAGGGTGATAGAAATAATATCCAAACGTCTCCTTTGGATATCCCACAAACCTACACTTATTGGTTCTCGACTAAAGCTTATCACTCTCGTTCTTCTTTACATGAGCAGGACACCCCCAAATTTTAATGTGATTAAAATTTAGTTTCCTGCCCTTCCATATCTCATATGGTATAGAAGGAACTGATTTACTTGAGATCCTATTCAATAGATATGCTGCAGTCTCTAATGCATAGCCCTAGAGAGACAAGGGTAGTCCTCACATAGACATCATGGATTGGACCATGTCTAACAAGGTCCTGTTTCTCCTCTCGGATATACCATTGTGCTGTGGTGTATACGGTGGAGTCCACTGAGAAACTATTCCATGGTCTTTAATATAAGAAGTGAATTCATGGCTCAAGTATTCACCTCCTCGATCCGATCGAAGAGCCTTAATACTATTGCCAATCTATTTCTCTACTTCATTCTTATATTCCTTAAACTTCTCAAAGGCTTGTGACTTATGTCTTATTAAATACACATAGCCATATCTAGAGAAGTCATCAATAAAAGAAATGAAATAGAGGTGACCCCCTTTTGCCTCCATGGACATGGGTCCACACACATCCGAGTGTATGAGCTCGAGAAGGTCAACAGCCCTCTCACCATGTCCACTAAAGGGAGCCTTGGTCATTTTCCCCATGAGACACGACTCACAGGTATCAAATGGCTTGTATTCGAATGAATTCAAATATCCATTTGAGTGTAAGTGAGAGACTCTTTTCTCACCTACATGACCAAGTCTGAAATGCCATAGATATGCAGAATTCACTTCATCAGCATTGGAAATTTGCATAACATTAGAATATGTATCTAATATATAAAGACCATTGACTAATGAACCATTGGCTATAATCAAACCATTATTCATTATAGAGTACCCAGTGCTATTAAAAGCCAATGTATATCCAATGTTATACAAGCCAGAGATTGAAATAATGTTCTTAATAATATTAGGAACATAATAACAGTCATTCAGCTCCAGAATGACTCTTGAAGGTAAACTGAGGCGTGCAGTCCCAACAGCTTTGGCAGAAACTAAAGCTCCATTGCTCATCCTCAGTTCAATCTCCTTTTTGCCCAATCGCCTTCTATTTGCCAGCACCTGCACAAAATTGCAGATATGAGATGCACATCCAGTATCCAATACCCATGATGTGGATTTCATATATGACAAATTAAGGTCTATGACAAAAATACCTTCATTTAGAATTGCTTTGCAATTCCTTTTCCAATGCCCAGTTTCCTCGCATCAAAAACATTTATCTTCTTTTTCATTCTTCTTGCCCTTCCCTTTGTCAACTTTGGCGAGTTGCTTACCCGTGGCCTTTTTCTTTCCCTTCCCTTTGTTACTTATGGTGGATATTTGGGTGTCCTTCCTTTTCTTGTTGGCCCGGCCAACAATCATTACAGACAAAGATGGTTTATCTTTCTGCATGGTTCCTTCAGCACTCTTTAACATGTTGAGCAGCTCTGGGAGAGTTGCTTCAATCATGTTCATGTTAAAGTTCATGATGAAGAAGAAAAGAAATCGGGCAATGACTGGAGTATAAGATCAATGCATAGTTCAAGATCCAACTTGAACCCCAATACATTGAGTCTTTCAATCCACTCCATCATTTTCAGTGCATGGGCCTGTACTGATAAACCCTCAGACATCCGTGTCCTAAAAAGCCTTTTGGAGATGTCATACCTCTCAATCCTACCCTGCTCCCCGAAGAGCTGGCGTAGATTGAGAAGTATACTTCTACAATCAGTCTTTTCGAATTGCCTCTGCAGCTCGGGAGCCATAGAGGCCAACATGTAACATTGGATAAGGGATGAGTCCTCAGACCACTTGGCATAAGCCAGTAACTCGCCCTGGTCGGCATCAGGAGCTGGCTCAGAATGAACCGTGTCCAACACGTACGCAATCTTTTCGACGGTAAGGACTATGCGTAGATTACGCAGCCAGTCCGAGTAGTTCGGTCCAGTTAATCTATTTGCATCCAAGATGCCGTGGAGGGGGTTGGACGACGACATTGTAATCTGGATAAGAAATAAAAGATAACTTAGCATGTGTTCAAATTCTAACTTAGATGTGGTTTTCTATCTTAGTTAGTCCAACTATTTTTCGATCGACTATATAACCCTCAGTATATAGAACGGGAGATCAACGAGATCAACCTAGTGGGTCGGAATCCCAACGAGACTGATGTACGACCTTGTGGAAAGCACAACAAGCCATACACCATCTCAAGGGCAGTCAACAGGCACTTGCATCTAATGTAATATCTGATATTCGGCCCCCGAGAAATCATCCCCTTGTGGAAAGTACAACAAAGGATATTCTCGGTTAGATCTAACCATCATTACTACATAGCAATGAGTTCATGACCCGACCCTTGTGGAAAGCACAACAAGGCCGAGTTCAATTCCTCACCCTATTGAGGCCGAGCCTTGGAGTTTAATCCCGCCCCCAAACTCATGGACCTTGTGGAAAGCACAACAAATCCATGAAATGAAGACGTTCATTCACTCCATAATGATGGAGGGCCACGACGACTCCTAGAGCCACGCTTACCAGATCTAAAATTTAATCGCGAGGGAATTTAATTTTATCTTGATCTCACCCTAGGTGGTAATATAAATATATCCAATATATTTACCGTACCTAGTAGTTTGCACAAAATAAATGCATCCAATGCAAAAATAAAACGCAAGTGATCATGGACTTTATCCCTAATGTAACTAAGGCATCCGGCCCGCTTCCGAAGCAGCTGGATCGTCCTCGTCGGGTGTGCTCGCGCTTTCAAACTCCGACGCCGCAGTAATTACAACTTTTACACAACACGCAGGCCGAAAAATGTAAATTACATGTCAATAAAATTCCAGAAGCCCTTAGGGCGAGTACAACAATTACAGGAGATAGAAGTATATTGGAATTTTAACAGAAAAGAAAGGAGGTTCGCAGACCCCAATTAATTACATTAATCTAAGTCCATGATCACTTGCCAACCCATTCAAATAAAATCAATCAAGGGTTATTATCTGAAAATAATCCTTACTTTTGAATTTAAAAATGGGATGTGCAAACAAAAACATGCTAGCTTTGTTTAATTTTAAAAATCGAAAGCAGGATTAACTAAAATTAAACACCCAAGCAGCCATTACAAGGTAAATAAAGTAAAGCTCGTAAAGAACCATCATTTTCTACAGGGGCATGTAATTGAGATAATTATTTAAATTTAATTATCTAATAATCAAATTTAAATTCAAAATTTAAACATGTCAATAATTTAAATTTAAATTCAAACTAATTATCCAATAATTTTGTTCGAAAATAAATTTAAAATAATGCAATTATCCTCAATTAGCAATTTTCTAAAATTCAAAATTTGAATTTAACAATTATCTAATAATTACAATTCAAATATTTGAATTTTCTACATTTATCTTCAATAAAATTTAAAATTTGAATTTTCTAATTATCTAATAATTAAAAACTTAAAAACTTAAATTTTATTGAAGTAACTTCAATTATTACCATTTTATCTCAAGGTAAATAGTAATTATCTCACCTCGGTAAATTCAACACGATTAAATAAAATTTAACATTTGACGTTTACCATCGAGATAACATAATTAACCTACTAGATAAAATCTGATTTAATTTACTGTGCATTTATATATATATATATATATATATATATATATTGTTATTTCTGCACTAATAAATTAAAAAGGCTAAAATGCAATTTTTTTTAAAATTTAAAAACATTGCGGGGCCAGCCCCGCGCGGGTGGGTGGCGCCCGCGTTGCGGGCCCCTGCCCCCCCCCCCCCCCCCGCGCAGATCAGCGCCCGCGGGCATTGACCCGCGGTGCCGCGTGAGCCGCCCACGCGGAGCACAGCGCCCTGGGCGCACCGCGCCCATGGCGTAGTGCGCCCAACACGGGCCAAATTTTTTTTTTAAAAAAAAAATTGCTCCAGCGATACCCAGCATCCTTGAAGAATGGGGATGCCCAGCATCCCCTTGTGACAATAACAATTGAAGATTTAATCCCCTTTCAAATATGGTTCTATACGATGATAAAAACCCCAATTAGAGCGCAAACCTGGCTCTGATACCACTGTAAGGTTTCGCACAGCACCTACGGCAACACAGCGGATAACAAAAATTTCATTTGCCCGATCCCAGTGCTATGGAATCGTAGATCTATGTTCTAATCGGTGTTTTAATCACCCGAACCCCTTAATTACGGGTTGCATATTTATACCTTGCGCGGAACGACGTTGTCTTCAAAGCCCGATGCAGAATACCGAGCCGCACAGATGTACGGCCTCTAGAGCAGATCCATACGGATCCTTGCGCAGTGACGGTATCCCCCGGCACGGACCTTCCCCGACCCTTTCACATTCTGGAGAGAGAGAGCAAGAGGGAGGAAAGGGGGGAGGAGCTAATCTTCCTCTCTTAACCCTTAATGCTTGGTTAAGCCAAGAGAGTTCGAATGAGCTCACGTAGGATCGGGGTTTGCCGTCCCGCCCCGACCCGCACCGACCCGCACGACCTGACCCCACCCAGGCGCGCCGGGTCGCACGGGCTGTGGGTCGTGGCCGGGACGCACTGGACCGCATGGTCCCGTGCGTCCCGCAACGTACCGAAGCGGGTCGAGGCGGGCCCGGTGTGGTTCGTGCTGGACGGCCCGTATGTGCCGGGTCGCCCATTTAGCGGGCCGGGGTGCGGGCGGGTCTTGCATCCGCAGCGGCTTGAAGGCGGTGGCCGGCGGGTGTGGGCGGTGCAGAGCGGCGGCGGACGGCGGCGGACGGCACCGGACGGCAGCGACGACCGGCGATCAGAGGTAGGTGCCCTAAATTTTTGTTTTAGGGTGAGGAGGGGGGTGGGGGAGGTTGAGGATCGTGTAGATCTGCCACCGCAGGGGGTGGGGGAGGGTGAGGGTGGGCATCTGCAGCCGTCACGGGCACCGTGAGAGGGGGAGGGGGGCGTCTGCGGGCGTCGGAGGGGGGACGTCTGCAGGCGGCTGGCGTCGGAGGGGGGAGGGGGGGCGTGCGGCGGGCGTCTGCGGGCGGCGGGCGTCGCGGGCACGGAGGGGGGAGGGGGGGCGTGCGGCGGGCGTCAGCGGGCGGCACCGTCGGAGGGGGGAGGGGGGCGTCTGCGGGCGTCGGGGAGGGGGGGCGTGCGGCGGGCGTCTGCGGGCGGCACCGTCGGAGGGGGGAGGGGGGCGTCTGCCGGCGGAGGGGGGCGTCTGCGGGCGTCGGGGAGGGGGGGCGTGGGGCGGGCGTCTGCGGGCGACACCGTCGGAGGGGGGAGGGGGGCGTCTGCGGGTGTCGGGGAGGGGGAGGGGGGGTGTCTACGGGCGTCGCGGGCCGGGCACCGTGAGAGGGTGGAGGGGGGGCCGTCTGCACCGTGAGAGGGGGTGGGGTGGGGGGGGGTTGTTTAATTCTTTTTGGTTTTTTTAATTAAAAAATGTAGGAAAATATTTTATTATATTATTTAATATTATTATGAATGTATTATTTAATTCATGTTATATAAATAAGATAATTTTTGTTTAATTTATGTTGTATAAATATCATTTTGATTATGTATGATTTAATTCATTTTGTAGAATTAATATAAATAATATTTAATTCATGTTGTAGAAATAAATTTATTTTTTGATGTGTCATTCAATTCATGTTTAAATATTAGATTTAATTTAAATGTAATATTAAATATTAAATTTAGTATTGCATGTTGTAGAATTACTGATATTAATATCATTATTAGTTGTAGATGTAAAATATTTTTAAATGCATAATATATATTAGTTAATTTAATTGCATAATGTAATTTAATTTAATGTAAATATAAATTTAGTGTTGAATATTTTATAAATAATTTTAAAGTTAATTTATATGTATAATGTAAATTATTTAGAGATGTTTATAATTTATATGTGTCATGTAATTTAATTAGAGATGTAATTTTAAATATCTAATTAGTGATAAATAATTTTAAAGTTAATGTATATGTATTAATTATAAATGTTAACCTTATATGTATGTTATAGAAATAATGATATTATTTTGAACTAAATTATATTAAGATGTATTAAATATTGAATTTAGTCTTGCATGGTACGCAAATAATGAAATTATGTTCATTGTTAGTTGTAGATGGGAAATAATATATTTTCATAATTTGAATTTCTTAATTTTAGGAGATAGCACTCTATGGCTCCTAAGGAACGAACAAATGATATTGGGTGGTCACACGGAGTTTTGTTGGATGGCAACCGTAGGTGTTGGCGTTGTAACTATTGTAAAATAGAACACCGGAGAGGAGGGGTGTCTCGGTTGAAGAAGCATTTGACAGGAGGAGCCGGGGCAGGATACTCTGAGGTTGCTGGATGTACCCATGTGCCTAGAGATGTGAAACTTGCAATGGCTAGGCACCTGCGGGAGAAGAGAGCTGAGATGCAAGAAAAGGAAAAAAAGAAGAAACGGGATCAAGCGGCAGTGAGCGGAATAGCAAGCGGCAGCAACGAGGAGGAATGTGCATGGACACCCAGTGACGAAGATGAACAAGCACGTACTGAGCAGGCTAATGTGTATGTCACTGTGAACGATCCATACGAAGCCGAGTTTCGTGAGGCAGTACGTCAGACCAGGGAAGAGTCAAGACATCCCGAGGAGACGAGAGTCCGTAGTCGCGAGGCGGCGAGGACCGGAGCATCAGGGAGTGGTGGTTCATCTACGACTCGACAACCACGAGGCATAAGGAGTTTATTGACTGGTGACTCGGGGACACAAAGAAAAAGGACACAATCGATCAACATTGAAGATGTGGAGCCCGGTGCACTATCCCGAGAGCATGGCAAGCAAACGAGGATGGACGATGCATATGGCCAGAAGGGACCTAAATGGAAACTTGGTCAGGCTGTTGCAAAATGGTGGCACCACGCGGGTCTGCCTTTCAATGCAGCCAATAGCCCTTACTACAAGCCAATGTTTCAGGAAGCACAGGTCCTTGGGCTACACGTGCAGCCACCTACAGCGAGAGAATTGGCTGGCGTATATCTTGATGAAGAAGTTGCTGAGATCAAGAGTTACATTGACTCATTCAAGCAGAAATGGACAAAGTACGGAGTCACACTGATGTGTGATGGATGGTCAGGTACCACAAAATCTAGCCTGATCAACTTCCTTGTTTATTGTGACAGAAAGATATTCTTTCACAAATCAGTGGATGCGTCTGGTCAAATTCACAGTCACCAATATATTTTGTCATTGATGGAGCAAGTGGTGACTGAGATTGGGGAGGAGTACATTGTGCAAGTGGTGACTGACAATGGGTCGAACTATAAGAAGGCTGGGGAGGAGCTAATGAAGAAAAAACGGCACATTTTCTGGACCCCCTGTGCAGCACATTGTGTAGATCTGATGCTGAAGGAGATTGGCAGCTTCGTATGGTAAAATCTGTGGTCGAGGTGGCACAAAAAATCACGAAATATATCTACAACACACACTTGTATTGGCATGGATGAGGGAGCATTGTGGCGGCGAACTGTTGAGGCCTGGCATCACACGATTTGCCACCAACTACATCGCATTGCAGAGCCTACTGAAGCACAAGGATGGTTGAAGCAAATGTTTAGAGGTGAGACCTGGCTGAGTTCCTCTTTTGCTGCTTCACGTGAAGGGGCGGAGGTCGAGGGGATTGTCAACACCTCGAATTTTTGGATAGAGTGAAGGTATTAGTGTCATTGATAGAGCCACTGTATGAGGTTCTACGATGCGTGGATGGGGATAGAGTACCAACCATGGGGTTGGTGTACAGCAAAATAGAAGCTGCCAAGCGAAGATCCTTACAACGTCCAAAAAATATGGACCCACCATCTAGAGATTGTGGAGGACAGATGGGACAGACAAATGAGCCGCGATCTTCACATGGCAGGTAAACACTTACATTCTCGTCCAATCAATGAGCTGTGATTTTCAGTTGATACTAATATGTAATTCATTGTCTTACGATTGCAGCGTACTATCTACATCCGGCCTTCCAATATGCTCGGGGCCTTGCTTATGACGATACGTTGATAGAATCGGTCAACATTGTGGTAGACCGATTGTCTTTCACCCCAACAGATGCTGCTGATGCATTGAATGAGGTATACTTGGATACTTTAGCATTGACAATATTAAATGAAATATACACTTCATATTTTTTGATAATGCAGATGAAAATATTTAGAGAGGGAATTGGTTCATTTGCGACACCTAATGCCGTGGCCAGTCGTGACAGACTCGACCCAGGTAATGTGTCTTCACAATGTACCTTCTATATCTCGAGAAGTAATTTTTACATCTAATTATTATATTGTACGTGATCTGTCTTAAACACAGCTGAGTGGTGGCTAAATTACGGCACAAGTGCACCCGTATTAAGGAAGATCGCAATGAGAGTTCTATCGCAAACATCCTCGTCGAGTGGGTGTGAGCGGAATTGGTCGACGTTCTCCTTCTTGCATACTAAGCTGAGGAATAGGCTACACACCGCAGGCTAGACAAAATGGTGTATGTTCATTACAACATGAGGCTAAAGGTCCGGCATGTACAAATGGATACAAGGAGAGGAGAGGGAGATTACGACCCAACGGATGCTGTGTACTTGCGAGACGATGATGACCCTATGGTAGCATGGGTTGCAAGAGCCACAACCGAGCGTGGTGAGGCAGAATTGGACGAGGAGGCTGAAGAACCAGGCGAGACACCACGGCCTAATACTTTTCTCGCAACAGCTGTACAAGAGGCAGTGGGGGAGGGAGATGACATCCATGTGCAGTTGGGTGGTGACGAGTCAGCAACGGGACGTGATGATGAATTAATTTAGATGAAGACCTCGTCATTGGGGGTGGAGACACATCGTATGCGTACGATGATACAGCATGGGAGCGATTGATGCAACCTCCATTAATTGAGCGTCAAGAGCCACCTCAGGTGAATTAATACATGAAAATCGAATCGCAAATTTCATTAGATAGCGTAGTCATATATTGATGTACTGATGTAGCAATATATTGCAGGTCGGTCCGACAAATGACAACATTGCGGGAGAACAGTGGTCCCGAGTTGCTGCACCGTGGCATTCAATATCTGCGGAACCAAGAAGGTTATCCACTTTAAGAGAGGCTAGGGGGAGTTCCTCATTTAGAGAGGTGAAATTATATTATCATTTCTACATTTGTTAATATATAATTCATTGGTAATTGAATATATTCTTCTTTCAATTGTGTAGTCTTCGGTAGCATCGAAACAACCATCTCAGTCTACTGCGTCCCGACGCTCAACATCTAAGGCTAAGGCACCCAATCTGTCATCTCAGGTATACGTACAGACTTACACAATAGAAAGTAAGTTGAAAATTTATTTAAGCAGGCTTCTGCTTCTCAGGCATCTAGAGGGACACAACATGCAGCAGGTAAGCCGCCCCCTGCTCCATAGAAGAAAAAATCATCATTGACCACATTATTCACCAGCAAGAAGGACAAGGGACCACCATTAAATCCGATAGATATTGCAGACATGGAGACATTAGATCCCAATGCAGATGACGACACTCCCGAGCCCTCTGTTGAGCCCCGCATTAGTGGGAGTCATGACTCCGATGCTGATAGTACACCGACAGGGTCTTCATCCCATGGAGGTGGTGGTTCTCAAGGTGGTCAACGGAGTCCTCGTGAGATACTAGTGCTGGTGGCAGAGAGTACAGTAGTGGTCATAGTAGAGGTCGTGGGGGCCGTCAACATGGCGCATGGACAGAGGAGCAGCACTTCACACATGCCACGCAAGATGAGGATCACGGTGCTCCACCGGCAGGGACGAGGCGGGCAGTTGATCATTGGGATCCCTACTATGGAAGTTCGGTTGCAGACAGTACAAGCTATCAAGACATGTTGTCTGATTTTGAGAGGATGAGCACACATGACTCCCAGGGATCTGGAAGCTCGTATGGACGGTCATGGCCGCAGCAGCCGATGTATCATGGCGACTCAGATAACAGTAGTTCATTTTTCCCATCGTATCCATATCCTTATGCCGCAGCTACGTCAGTAGAGGTCGTGTACGCACAAGGTTCGCAGCAGTATGAATACTACGTACGCATGTACTGGGAGAACTATTCAGGTTCAATGCGCTATGAAGACTATCTGTCCTATCTGCGGACCACATTTAATGTCAGATTGTTTGGAGATGGGCACTGGCCCAGTTTGGGTCCATACTCTTAATTAGTATGTATCATTTGGTTACATTTATAACTAACTAATAATTAATTGTAGATTTCTTCATATATAGAGTTCTGTACTTATCATTGAAATCACTAATGTAAACTTTTACATCATTTGCAGGTCATCATGGACGGACGGCGTCACCCTGCGTGGGAGCATGGATACTCTGTTGAGGGTGATGACATGTGCACTGTAGATACTGCGAACATCGCGTCACCGGCATACACAGGTTTGCGGAGCACCTTGCGGGAGTGGGACGCGATGTTCGTGCATGCGACAGAGTTCCGGGAGATGTCCGACATTCCTTTCGGACACAGTTACAGGATAGATACGGTTCTCGTAGCACACCGAGGACATCTTCTTCTACGTCCCGGGTACCTCCACCACGAGCACAAGGCGGAGCAGGATCTTCCTCCACGTCCAGAGTTCGAGCAGCACCAGCACCAGCACCAGTCGCACATGATAGAATTGAAGCTATAGATGTAGTGAGGACTTTTTTTACAGATTTTCATGTACCCTCCACCGCAGCACACGACCCATCATTTGTGCAGATGGTTACATATTTTCAGTCCCACCCACATGTACCTCCACCCACTAGGATAGAGTTAGATTATACGGGTGATCAGTCTCATGTATCTGATGATGAGTTTTGGGATTCGGGCTTCACTGATGATGAGGATGAGTGAGTTTTGGGATTCGGGCTACACAGATGAGGAGGATGAGTGAGTTTTGGGATTCGGGCTTCACAGATGACGAGGATTAGTGAGTTTTTGTATTTTATACTTCATGTATGAATGTCATTATTATGTCACTATTTACTTTTACATATTTAGTAATTGAAATATATTTTTATGTATTATATATAATAGGATGTTTAATTAAACAGTGTAATATGTAATTTTTATATAATTAATTATGTATAATTTAGTATGGATCTATTATTATACATAAATTCTACATTCTAATATTTTTAAATATATATAACATTTAATCTTTCAAAATAAATTTATTAAAAATTTAAAAAAAATCAAAAAAATATCCGTCGAGAGCCCAATGGGGCGGACCGGGTCGCTGTGCGACCTGCACGACCCGACCCGACCCGCGCCGAGACCGGGTCGAGCGGGTCGGCAAACCCTGTGTGTGATCCTCTAGGCCCATAGTCACTCTAGTTTAAGACCCATTAACTTCTAATTCCCAATTAGAAGTAAATTAAATGTATTCTTCGCTTCTACTAGAGCCGAATAAAAGTTTAATTTATTTCGAACCTTCGATCACGTTGGGTCAAGCAAATCCGCGTGATCCTAGAGGACGCCGGGTTTAAAACCAGCCTTTCTGGAACCTGTGAGTCCACAGTTACCGCATCGATATAATCCCTCACTCCTTTTATGAGTCTGGTACGATCGAGGGTATGGTTTCTGTCAAACCCCATGATCGTGCCATTTGACTATGACCTCCTTAAAGTGTATGACGTCTGTTCTAAACGAACTCACACGACCCTAGCCAGGGATTTAATGGAGCGTCAATGTCATGACCCATTAACTGTCTGATATATACCCGACAGTGAGCGATCCCCTCTTGACCATTGATGATCTTCACACGTATCCTAGAGTGGTTAATGACTCGGCAACTCATGACTTATGGTTAAAGTCACTTAGCCAAATAATTAAACCATTCCAGTCCTCGTGTAAGATCCGATCAATGTCTCAGGTTAAAGGACCAACGATGCTACTGAGACAGTTGGATCTTCAGTTGACATTAGGTATAATCAACCATCTGAAGATCCAATAGCGGATCAGTTCAGTGTACATCCTCCAAGGACATACACCTACACATATGTGTTGGTGCCCCGCACCAATGACCATGAGACTGGTCAGTGACACATCATGTGTACTGGTTTAATAGGTAATCAAAGTCCCCGAGTGATTACCATCCAACCAGGAACAGTTTAAGGTATGCGTCCATGTAAAGTCAGTCTCATATTCGAGATCTCATCTCGAACTGACTTTACAACCACATATCCTAGGGACATCATAAAGTAATACACAATCGCATATTTATGCTCAAATACCACTTTATTAATAATGAACAAGATCGTACAACTATTGGGCCTACCCGACCTGAAATTGGCCTATAGCACACCAACACTAACAGGATTGACACACCTCATGCTGAGGTCTCGCCACTTTTTGATGAAGTCGAGGGCACTCTCGCCCTTTTTCTGCCGGAGAGACTAGAGTTCGGCTAGGGAGACATTTCGCTCGACCGTTTGAAAGCGGTCGAGGAATTTCTTCTGGAGATCCGCCCAGTCGATGACTGAGTTGGGCTTCAGGCGGGAGTACCATTGAAAGGCCGTTCCCATGAGCGAAGTGGCAAAGTAGCGGAGGAGATATGATTCATCCAACGCTAACTCACCCATGGCCGTAACATAGTAGCCCAAGTGTTCAAGTGGCGACCCCTGCCCATCAAACTTTTGCAGCTTCGGGGGCTTGGAGTACTCTGGGAGAAGCTTTTTCAGCTGGTGGTGAACTGGGTAGGGTACACTGTAGAGATCTACCGTGATAGCCACTTTACCATACTGGGCGAGCTTTGTCTCGACAATTCGCTCGATCATCTGGCGTTGCGCCAGGAGATTTTTCGGCATTGGCGTGTTGGAGGCTCGTGGTTGAACCTCAACCGGGGGCATGCCTAACCCAGTTGCCAACGGAGTTCGGGCAATAACCACTGAGGTGTTGGCAACATCACAGGCCGCCGGGGGTACTGGTGCCTCGGCCTGGGGCCTAGCAGGCTACTGAGGATGAAGGTCTCGTTCCTGGAGGAGTTCTTGCAGGAGGGCCTTCAGATGCTGATTCTCCTTCATAAGGGTGTCGAGGGTCACTTCTTGAGCCTCGTTCGCAGGAGGGTCGTTGTTGACCAGCTCTGCGTTGATAGGAGGGTCACGGTCTTCCACCGGGATGCCTTCCGCACGTTCTGATGCCTGTGGTCTGGTAGAAGTGCCGATGTGACCTGTTGGGGGAGGCGGCGGAGCCTGGTGGCGTGGCCTCCTGAAGTGGGATAGAGGCTGGTTCAAGTCGTCAGACTGGGTGTCTGGCTGGTGTCCGGCGGTGTAGAATGCGAACACTCGAACCACGTCATTGATGAATCGGGCCATCCATTTCCTACGCGTGTGCCGTGCGGGGTGAACATGCGTCCCTAGTCTGTGAAAGACCGAGATGCGTTGCATAGGGGGCTCACTCTCGACATCAGTCGGATGAGAGTCCGGGATAGGTTGCTGGAGGGCCCGAGGATGGGCTCGCCTTTTCCTCCGCTTGCTTGCGCGGTTGACATTAGATGATTGGGCGTCATCGGATGATGCTACTGTGAGGCCAGTCGCATCCCGTCGGATGCTGCTTCTGAGTGCTCGCAGGGGGTTCCTAATATGCACCCTTCGACTCTACTAGTGGCTGTGTTGATAATATGGAATATTTGGAAGAATAGGTGCAGCAACAGGTTTGAAGGCACTTGAATTAATCTATTTCGTATTGCAGATCAAATTTTAGGTGAAATTATCTACATCATGCAGTAGATTACTTTCAAAAGTGGTGCTGGTAACACTCTCAATCAAGCTCTCAATTCCTTGGGCATCACGGTTAAGCATAAGGTTCTTTCTTGTCTTATTGTTCAATGGATTGCTCCTCAATTTCCTTTTTCTCTTAATGTGGATGGTGCCAGTAAGGGTAACCCCGGTCCTTCAGGGGGGGGTGGTTGTTTTAGAGATTCTAGTGGTAAACTTCTACTGGGTTTCTCGTACTTTTATGGCTGCGGATCTAACATGGTGGCAGAAGGACACGCTTTTCTAGATGGTCTCATACTGGCTCAACAGTATGGCATTCCTATTTCCATTATATACTCTGATTCCAAATCTCTTATTGATATGCTCAAAGACAAACGTAGTCCACCGTGGTCTCTTATTCCATGGTGGAGCAAGCTTCTGAATATTCTTAATACTTTGCAATGCCCAATTGTTCATACATACAGAGAAACTAATCAAGTTGCAGATGCCTTGGCTAATTATGCAGTCTCTTCGGGCAGTAATAGGGAATACTTCTCTGTTAAAGAATTACCTCTGATGGCGAGAGGATATTGTACAGCTGATGCTTCTTGCATTCCTAATATTCGCATCCGATTCCAATAATATGGCTAATCACAATGCTGAGTGTTACTGTTACTGTTGCATGCTTTCGAAGACTTCAAGCTCTCGGGTTTGCACAGTATGTGTACGGACTGTTTTGTGGTGGTATGCATGGACCGGGCTACAGTCAGGAAGTGGGTTGCACGTTCAGCTGCACCGATTTCCTTTGCTGATTTATTCATGGACTAAACATATATGGTCTTTTGCACCGAGGCGACAATCCTGCTAGCAGATCAATAGGATTATGCATCTATTTTAATCAGAGCTTTGCCTTTTGTAATTGCTCAGATGCAGATTTGCTCGAGGACTCCTTTCCTTTCGTTAACTCTGTTTAGAAGTCTTTCGGCTGTATAGATTTTATTTTTCTTCTCATTGTACTTAAGAGGATGGCCTCTCCTGAAGTTGTATCTTTTTGATTTATCAATAGAAAAAGCATCTAGTGACTTTTTTGGTGAAGTGAGAACATTCCCTTCCTCTGGAATGGGGGTGCACTCTCCCTTAAACCTACTAGATGACTGAGTTTATATATAAAAAAAATAATATGCACCCTTCGAACAGATTGAGCTTCTTCTGGGGTGACCCAGATTCTCCTCAAGTCAGGTTGCTGGTCTCCCTTGTCGCCGCCTTTCCGATGGGTTGTCTTGGGAGGCGGTGTGTCTGGCTATGGTGGGTGCCCCCGGACTGCCGTCGAGGAACCCGCTCTTTTGAGCTTCACCCCGTCCTCTCGTGTTTGACGCAAGAGGTCAAAATGATTAGAGGTGGGGATGGTGGGAACGGTCCGTTCCTGGGGTATGACTGGTTCACCCCCGTCGAGACGGATCCGTAAATCACCGACAAGAACCGTCTTGCCGGAGTTGCTGGTTGCAGCAGCGAGCCGTCTACATCAGCGGCCATGGCGACGCTACTTTTGAGGAGCTGAGGAAGACTCCACCCCAAGATGGTAGACCAAGAAGATCTGGCCTGGAGCGACCGACAGTGTGAAGTTGTCAGTCTGAGGTGCTGAGATCGGCCCCTGGGGTATGAAACCCACGCCGGGAGTCGATGGCAGGGCGACTCGGGTGTAAGCCTTCGCCCTCGTTGATAGGAGTGTTATCGATGCTCGAGACGATACCCTTGCACTGGGAAGTGACGCCGTCGGAAGTGCTAAGGTGCCAACGCCCCTGGGTCGAGGACCCGCGGTAGGTGCCGCTGTAGCCTGGGCGCGGGTCGGGAGACCCGAGGAAGGTGCTGAGGAACGTTGCCCCCTGGGTAGAAGACCCACAGGGAGAGCCGATTCAACTAGAGCTCGGGACCGTGGCCCCGAGTGTAATACCGGGGAGCTGCGAACTCGGGGCTGGGAGCCCGTGTCAAGAGTCGGCTTTGCCGGGACTCGGGATCGGAAACTCTATGCGGATGCTGAGGAGCCGTGGACCCGGGGCTAGGAGCCCGTGTTGGGTGCCCGCTTGGCTGTGGCTCGGGGTTGGAACCCGAGGAAGATGCTGGGAAGCCGTGGACCCGGGGCTGGGAGCCCGTGTTGGGTGCCGGCTTGGCTGCGGCTCGGGGTTGGGAACCAGAGGAAGATGTTGGGAAGCCGTGGACCCAGGGCTGGGAGCCTGTATTGGGTGCCGGCTTGGCTACGGCTCGGGGTTGGGAACCTGAGGAAGATGCTGGGAAGCCGTGGACTCGGGGCTGGGAGCCCGTATTGGGTGTCGGCTTAACTAGGGCTCGGGGTTGGGAACCCGAGGAAAGTGCTGAGAAGGTGACCGAAGTCCGAGGCCGGGGCCTGTGTTGGAGATCGAACAAGGCTGGCCCCGGGAGCTAACGCTTACCAAGGCCGGCATTGATCTAGGGGCCCTGTAGGGGCCAGTGGTGACGGTCCGGTGCCCGGCACTCAGGCAGGACACTAGAACTGGAGATGCATGTGGCACACTGGCCGCATGAGCCAATGAAGAGATTGGAGTTGGCTGAAGCGCAGCCACGGGGATCACACCGAAGAAGTAGGGTGATCCGATAACAGGGGCGAAGCTACCGAAAGCGATCGGCGTCGCCAAGTAGCCCACCCGGGCATGGGTGGCAATGACGTTGGGACCGTAGGTGACGGCCGCCATAGTTGCTGGAGTGTTGAGTGCTGCGGAGGCGACGGTTGCTGACAGTAGCCGAAAGCAGTCCGACGAGCAGAACGCGGACCAGAAGCTGCTGGGGGATGCGCACACGAGTGTCCTCCTCTGCCTCTCCTGCAAGGACAGGGAAAGGGCACCAGGGCTTCAGGGTTGGAACAGACTTTTCTTCAGCAAAAAGAAGGAAGGCGGGAGACGTCCCACCGGGCGTGCCATCCTCTCTGTTGCGCGAGTTTTTTATGCCGATTACCGGGGTGAAGGAAGGGATACATCGGGGAAGGAAAATATGGGAGTTTGATATATCTCGGGTATCCTCCTTACGGTTGCATGCCTCTCACGGTGGTATGAGGCACTCTCCTTTCACGGAAAGTCGAAAAGGGTCGAATGGCACGGAAATGTCGGGATAAGGGTTAACCGGACAGGGTGCGGGCGTGCCAGCTGATTTCTTGACAATCACTCATGGAACCTAGGGTTGACCGGGGAAGTGCCACCAGGGCGCGGCACGTGGGCTCTGGCGATAGGGTGACACGTGGAGAGAAGGGGTTCCATGGGTGCGAGTGCGTAGGCACTGGTGGGAATCGTGTACGGGACGTCTTTCCCCACCGGCCGCAAGCAACCGGTGTTTATTTACATCAGATTGAATCCGAATACCTTCGTTCCAAGCTGAAGAAAAGTCTGTATATATGTCTGAAGCAGTGGGTAGAGGGCTGGGGGCATTCAACAGCTATGGGTGCGCGTTAGACTGAGGGGTGTTTGCTGGGGTTAGAGTGTTAGGCACGGATGCCAAGTGGTGTAGATAGAAAACTAAGGGCCTGAATGTGGGTGTGAGAGCACTCGTCCAATCGGCAGTGTTATACTGAGGTGTATACTTCTTTATAGGAAAGCCATAATGGCCAAGGTACAACTGGCGCATGCCACGGGACAACTCCGACGTGCTAGTCGGGTCCTTGGGTCGATGCGTGATGAATGAGCCCATATGCATTTTACAGAGGGTTCCTCCCATGGCGTGGTCTAGGGCCGCAGAGCCGAACGGGGGCCTGTGACTGGATGACTGGAGGGATACATCGATCCGGTGTCTGGGCGAGTGTCGATCACGACTCGAATTGAGCGGTCGAACATGGCCTCGTGACTGCGAGAGAGCATGACGTCATGGTACGCGTGTGGTTGCAACCGACGGGCACGCGAGAGGAAATCCCGACATAAGGGCTACGCTTGAAGTCATGTGCTTGCTAGATGCCAGAGCTTGGATGGATGATCAGCTATATGCATGCATTGAGCCCGTGGAGCTTGCGGAGGCTTGTGTGCGCGTCGACTTGCGGAATCCCAGCGTGCTGTCGTTTTGCGCTCCCGCGTCCACGTGTCGCCTTCTCGAACTGGTATGGCACACGAATCGCATTGTAGGACCGTAAATTGGACGAACCGGGGCTGAGTGGGGTTGTGGGACCACCGGGCTGGAGGGACGGCGCGGCCCCCAGGGAGTTCACCCTCCCTGGGGCGCACGGCCATGCCCCGGGGCGAACTAGCCCCGGGCTGGCCATAACCCCGGGGGATGGCCCCCGAGGGTCTTCTTGTGTTGCCTGGGGACGTCCTTTGACAGACTTTGAACTTCGGGAGGCTGGCTTGGGCCCGTAGAGCCTTTGTTCTTCGCGTCGTAGTGGCCGCTCGCAATGCGTTCGGGCGAATGCCCGACGCACTCCGGGTTGCCGAACGAGCCGCGTAGGTGACCGACCGGGCTTGGATTTGGCGTAGGGTCAAGGGTAGTAGTCCATAGGGGCCGGGAGGAGGCACCTTGGGCCCATGGGCCTCACCTCATGTTGCATGCCACATTGTACGACAGGTTGGCAGGGTAGCCTCGGGTTGGCCAGAGAGCTAAAGTTGAGTGGCCTGTTGCCACATGTCTGAGGGTCGGGGGTGGTCCCGACTTGATGGGGGGCGTTGTAGAGCTCAATTAGTGTACTGGAACCACGGGGTGGCGCGTGGGTTGGTGTAGAAGGGTTGAAGTATACGCACCCACAAGGTGTTCAGAAAAATGCCGAACACACGTTTGTGAGCCATATGCACGTGCTGCGGGCCTCCAGAGTGATGCGGGACGGACACGGGACTCGACTCCGAATGGATATGCGATCCTCGGAATCTAAACAAGCTCGTGATTATCCCTTAACGAGGGAAGCGTCGGACGTGCACGGTTGAGAAACCGGCAAGAGCTAGGGTGGTCAATTCATAATTTCGTACCCGGTTCGGGTCACGGGACGGTCTCGCTCTCTCTCGCAGCAGCGATGAATAATAATATAGCGAGATAGATTAACCTAACATGCTCTCTAGCAGCGACATAAACAAGCATATATGAAATAAAGCAAAGTGCCAATCCAGGAGCGAATACGATACCTCCACGCTCTCGGCGTGGGGAAGACGATCCCGGCCGATCTCGTACTCCCGGAACAAATATTACACAACAATGACAACAATGAAATATCGCCCACTCCACACAGGGAGGTAAAGGGCTACACAAGTGGGTCCGGGAGGACCGATCCTGGGTTGACGGGCTGCACTTGATCACCCCGTCAGCGCGGTTCGGACGGCGTATGCTGCTGGTTTGTGGGCCCACGCGCTGGTCGGTGGGGCCGTGTGGGACCGGGGTGGCACCACTGTGGTGGGGACACCTGGGGAAGTGCTCCCCGGGATGGCGACGCGCTGGTTCCCCTGCTGGAGGCCGGGCGGCTTCGATCGGCACCGGTCGGAAAGTGTGCCCACGGATCTGTGGTTTCTATTTTCAGGCGTGCGACCCGGCGAGATCTGTCACTGCGATCTCTCCCGACGTCGGATCGACGCACAAAAGGTATCATTGGAAAGATCTCTCGAAGTACTTCGACCATGTGGGACTCAGAACAATTCACCAGAGCTATATTTAGGATGGCCGATTTTAGAACCGACCTGCTCTCAGTTTCAGATCTGACTGGGCAGAAACTGAGTTTCCTAAGAGTTGGCATTGACCGCAGGGCAAACCTCCGAATTAGATCTTGAGCTCTGCTTCAAAGTTGTAGATAATTGAACAAGAAAAACGGGAATAGTTTTTGTGAAAGGTTTTGTGGATAATTTAATTTTATGGAGATTTTATACTGGACTGTGGTCGGATCTGGACTGAGGCAGACAAAACTGTAGATGGACCTGACAGGGATTTTTAGAAAATATGAGATGGCCTTTCGAAATTCCACGAAAAATTGGGGATGGAGAGGAAGGTAGAAAAAACTTCCAGTAAACTTGGGAGATCCTGGAAAAATCAAAGAGGGGTCCGAATATGGGAAACTCAGGGTTGCTGTCACTGTAGACAGAAACCTGGCAGATCTAGGAGGGATTGAAGACTGAAAATGGAAAAATAGCAAAAGAAGGATTTTGGACGTGAAATTTTTTGGGGACATGGGGATTCAAGATAATAACACACTCTGAAAATTCCAGCTCCAGAAGACGTCGAGGTGGAGAGCAAAAATTCTCGTAGTGGCCTTTTGTCCAGCAAGACATAACCTTGGAGATGGCTTCGCGGCGGCACGAACGGCGGCGGCACGAACGGCGGCGGTGGCAGCACCGGATGAAGATAGATGGGAGGAGGAGGAGATAGAAAGGGTCTCAGCCCTGGGAAGAAGAATAACTAGAGGGGAGGAGAGGGGATTGGGGTGCACCCTTCAAGCTTGCTTGCAATTTCTTGTTCAAAATGATCATTAATTACATAAAAGATGAAAATACAAACTTATATATGAAACTACAAAAGACCAATACTTCCCTTGTTCGATGGACACATGGGGAATCATGGGAATATAAATTTCCCACAAAGAGACAATGGAGGGGGCGGCCCTTGAAGAAGCAAAATGAATTTGGCTTCTTTTGTTCCAATTTCAACCATTACACCTACATTGTACCTACCTTGTCCCCTTGACCATGGGCCAACATTTGGGCCCCTATGTGGAGTGGCCCATATATGGGAGAGAGGCCCAATTGGGCTCTAAAGGTGTGGAGACCCAATTGTGGAATTTGGACCCCTTTTCAAGATACTTAGCCCATATTATACTCTTGACCCACTTAACACTCATAAATGCTCACGAATACACTTACACACTCAAATACACCAAAAAGAATATGAAAAAAATATCTAAACACAAGGAAATGAAGTGGCTTGCTCTGATGTCCCCATCAATTCTCCCCGGGTGAGAAGAACTCGACCCCGTCGAGTAAAGGGGTGACTGCTCGAGTAGCTCCGACGGATCCGTCACCGTACCAAGTAGCGCGGGTACGCTCCACTCCAAGTGATCGTCACCTGCTCATTCCGTATATACTCGATATGTGGATGCTGCTATGGTAAGAGACTAGTGGTGGAACACTCCGGGGTGGGGTCACTCTCAAGGGGAAGGAGGCGGCTCGAAAACTCACTAGAAATCACCGCTGGGTCCCTGTAGGTGACTAGATCCGAGGCATAGAGGTAGAACTGATCCCATACTCATCGAGCAAGTCCACTCGCCTCTTACTCATAAGAGACCGACAACGAGCTTGCACAAGACACATGCAGACTCACCATGCACTAACACACGTATGCAAACCACACAAACAATCGACTCAAAACACACCACACAAACAAACCACACAAAGAAAACACACTGACTCATATATGACCCTAGACTTAAGATGGTAACATCAAGCCCACTAAGTGGCTGCATCCTGAGCTGCGGCAAGCTCCTGAGCTTCATGCTCATCAGCGAGTTCCGGATCAGCCTCATAGTAAATAATCTCGAGCCCAGAAGGGTGGCACGCGTGGGACATTGGCTGGCGATGTGGCCAAACCCATGACAATGGAAACACTGCAGTCGTGACCTACTGCTCTCTCCGATAAGAGGGGCCTTACCCTTATCCTCCCGACGGGTAGGGGGTGTAGGCAACAAGGGTGGAGGTGTAGGTGCCGTGGGCAATAGGGGAGGAGATGCCAGTGCCAGAGGACGGGCTATAGGTGCCGGGGGACGGGCAACAGGTGCCGGTGGTTGGGGTGGAGGTGGATCCCGGGGTGGGGGAAGTCGAGGTCTAGGAGCGAAGTACTCCTGACGGGCGGGCTCATGAGGACGAGCCATGGGTCCCCTCGGGTATGAGCCTAAGGAGCCACGTGTATCAGCACCACGAGGAGGAGCGGAACCCCACCGGGGAATAGACTCGAACTCTCCCTCGAATTGCTCCATCTTGAGAGCAACTTGGTATGCATCCTCCAACTTGTCCACCTTGCGGCGGAGAAGCTCATACCTTAGGTGCGGTCGTAGACCACGCCGAAATCGAGAGACAGTAAGGGAGTCTTCCTCCGTGGCATCACATCGCAAGTAGTATTCATCGAACTCGGCGATGTAGTCAGAGGCGGACCGGTCTCCTTGAGTGAGACTTTGCCACCGTTCTATGAGACGTTTGTGGTAGGAGGTAGGGAGGTACTTCTTCCTAAGCTTTTCCATCATCTCGATCCAAGTATCGATCGGGGGTTCATGACGATGAAACAATAGGTTCTCCATGTTCCTCCAATAGGTTTGTGCTTGGCCTAAAAGTTTCATCCTGTCAAACTTGACCTTCCGTTGGTCCGACATCTCGAACCACTCAAAATATCGGTCCATGCCAGCCTCCCAATCAAGATAGACCTTTGGGTCTAAGGACCCGTCAAAGGTGGGAGGGTCTGCCCGAATGGTCCTAAGAGCCCGTTCATCCATATCTTGGTCGTGGGTACGCCGTGTAGGGCGACGATCATGACCATGTCCCCGATGCTCATTATCGGACTCATAGTCATGCACCTCGGGGACTTCGTGCCTCCTAACAGCTACCCCTTGAACCCTTGGAGTCGCGGGTTGGTGAACCGGCTTCGGTTGACCTTGTGTAGGTAGGACGGGTGCCTGGACTGGGGCAATCGGGTGTGCCTCGGCTGGGCCTCTCTCTAGTGCGGCAACTCTCCCGACCAATCCCTAAACGGACTGGTTCGACCCAGCGGCCCTATCCTCTACGGCCTTCATCCTCTCTTCTAGGCGGGTGCCTAGGCCATTCACTCGTGTACTCATCCCTTCCATCCTATCCATTCGAGTACTTAAATCACCCATTTGTGTATCTAACCCATCGAGACGTGTATGCAATCCTTGCACTTCTCCCATAAGGGTTCGGAACATTTCGGCCACAGCTGACACATCGAGACTAGTGACCCGTGGATCCGCCATAGGTGGTGGTGGGGGTGAGTACTGTGTACCCCTACGAGTGGGCATGCAAACACACGGACTAGGAGACACCGACTAATGCAAATGCACACTACAAGAGGATGCACCTAGACTTAACCAATAGCCGGTACCTGGCGGAGATAATTGATCCGAAGATCACCCGCACAAGTGTGCGACCTTCCCGATAGGCGTAACCTATCGTTTGGACAACACCTTTTGGTATACCGGGTTATTGGGATGCAATGCGACCCAAAAAAAGACTCTTTTTTTTAAAAAAAAAATATGATGATCCTAGACTCGACTTAGACCGTGCAATACTTATGCAATGACAGATGCACTGACTACCCTAGACTCAACCTGCTCTGATACCAAACTGATGCGGGACAGACACGGGACTCGACTCCAAATGGATATGCGATCCTCGGACTCTAAACAAGCTCGTGATTGTCCCTTAACGAGAGAAGCGTCGGACGTACACGGTTGAGAAACCGGCAAGAGCTAGGGTGGTCAATTCATAATTTCGTACCCAGATCGGGTCACGGGATGGTCTCGCTCTCTCTCGCAACAGCGGTGAATAATAATATAGCAAGCTAGATTAACCTAACATGCTCTCTAGCAGCGGCATAAACAAGCATATATGAAATAAAGCAAAGTGCCAAGCCAGGAGCGAATACGATACCTCCACGCTCTCGGCGTGGGGAAGACGATCCCGGCCGATCTCGTACTCCCGGAACAAATATTACACAACAATGACAGCAATGAAATATCACCCACCCCACGTAGGGAGGTAAAGGGCTACACAAGTGGGTCCGGGAGGACCGATCTCGGGTTGACGGGCTGCACTTGATCACCTCGTCGGCGCGGTTCGGACGGCGTATGCTGCTGGTTGTGGGGCCCACGCACTGGTCGGTGGGGCCGTGTGGGACTGGGGTGGCACCACTGTGGTGGGAACGCCTGGGGAAGTGCTCCTAGGGATGGCGGAGCGCTGGTTCGCCGACCGGAGGCCGGGCGGCTCCAATCGACACCGGTCGGAAAGTGTGCCCACGGATCTGCGGTTTCTGTTTTCAGGCGCGCGACCCGGCGAGATCTGTCGCTGCGATCACTCCCGACGTCGGATCGACGCACAAGAGGTATCGTTGGAAATCTCTCTCGAAGTCCTTTGACCCTGTGGGACTCAGAACAATTCACCAGAGCTATATTTCGGATGGCCGATTTTAGAACCGACCTGCTCTCAGTTTCAGATCTGACTGGGTGGAAACTGAGTTTCCTGAGAGTTGGCATTGACCGCAGGGCAAACCTCCGAATTAGATCTTGAGCTCTTCTTCACAGTTGTAGATAATTGAACAAGGAAGACAGAAATAGTTTTTGTGAAAGGTTTTGTGGATAATTTAATTTTATGGAGATTTTATACTAGACTGTGGTTGGATCTGGATTGAGGCAGATAGAACTGTAGATTGACCTGACAGGGATTTTTAGAAAATATGAGATGGCCTTTTGAAATTCCACGAAAAATTGGGGATAGAGAGGAAGGTGGACAAAACTTTTAGTAAATTTGGGAGATCCTGGAAAAATCAAAGAGGGGTCCGAATATGGGAAACTCGGGGTTGCAATCACTGTAGACAGAAACCTGGCAGATCTGGGATGGATTGAAGACCGAAAATGGAAAAATAGCAAAAGAAGGATTTTGGATGTGAAGTGTTTTGTGGAGATGGGGACTCAAGATAAGAACACACTCTGAAAATTCTAGCTCTAGAAGACGTCAAGGTGGAGAGCAGAAATTCTCATAGTGGCCTTCTGTCCAGCAAGATAGAACCTTGGAGATGGCTTCGCGGCGGCTCGATGGCGGCACGAACGGCGGCGGCGGTAGCACCGGATGAAGATAGATGGGAGGAGGAGGAGATAGAAAGGGTCTCAGCCCTGGGAAGAAGAAGAACTAGAGGGGAGGAGAGGGGATTGGGGTGCACCCTTCAAGCTTGCTTGCAATTTCTTGTTCAAAATGATCATTAATTACATAAAAGATGAAAATACAAGCTTATATATGAAACTACAAAAGACCAATACTTCCCTTGTTCGATGGACACATGGGGAATCATGGGAATATAAAATTCCCACAAAGAGACAATGGAGGGGGCGGCCCTTGAAGAAGCAAAATGAATTTGGCTTCTTTTGTTCCAATTTCAACCATTACACCTACCTTGTACCTACCTTGTCCCCTTGACCATGGGCCATCATTTGGGCCCCTATGTGGAGTGGCCCATATATGGGAGAGAGGCCCAATTGGGCTCTAAAGGTGTGGAGGCCCAATTGTGGAATTTGGACTCCTTTTCAAGATACTTAGCCCATATTATACTCTTGACCCACTTAACACTCATAAATGCTCATGAATACAATTACACACTCAAATACACCCAAAAGAATATGAAAAAAATATCTAAACACAAGGAAATGAAGTGGCTTGCTCCAATGTCACCATCACAGAGCCTATGGATGACTTGCTCGGGTCTCCCTTTGACCTTGGAGGGTTGAATGAAGTGTCTCAGAGTGATCTCGCGGCTCTTTCACTGGATGCCACGTGGCGTGGCTTAACGTCAGGGCGCCCCTGGGTGGTCCCAGGCGGCCATGTAGGGTACGGGCAAAGCCCGTATGAGAGTGGCCGGGGTTGACCCCGGACAATTGCTTGTGTCTCCGCGTGTCACGGTAAGTTGGTCGGGACCCTTGTGGGGACCCGCAGGGTTGTAGAAAGGGCTAGATAGCCCGTGCCTTGAAGGTGTTCGAGGAAATGCCCGAGCCCTTACTCCTTGTTATTTTAGCTGGGAAATAGTCCGGGTACAACAATATTGTAATAGATTTTCAATAGAGATAACTATGGTACCTCATGACACAGTCTAATTTTAGACATGGTTTCTCAGTAGCCAAAGTCATTGCTGTGACTATATTTACCCTTAGACATTTACAGATTCTCAGATATTTAAAAATAATACTTACTTAATGTATCTCAACCAAGGAAAGTCATGATTTCAAAATTTTTAGATTTCAGAAGATTCTACATGGCATAACATGAAGCAGCTGGTTAAGGTTTATTAAAACATTGTCTCAGATATTTTCAATTTATTGATGAGGGCATCTCTCAGCGCTCTCTTTGGCTCGGTTCGCCTGCATCATTTTGAGGAAGCTTGGCTATGAGATCACATATTATTTTCCTTTTCTTTGAGTCATATCTTATGTATTTTCCTTTATTGAGTCATGTTGTTTTAGTCATTTCCCTTGTTATGCTTAATTGGGCCTTATTACCTTAGTTATGGGCCCATTAGGTTGAGTCTAGGATATGCTCGGTCTTTTGTCTAATTGTCAAGGGTACTATGGTCATGTAAAGAGTGGATGCCTATATATAGGCCCCATCTCCCCTCATGTACTCAACTTTTGAAGAATCATTTGAATAGAAGAAAATCTCTAATCTTTCTCTCTTCCACCAAATTTCTCTTCACTCTCTCTCTTTCTCATTATCTCTCTCTCTTTCTCTAAGGGGTGCGCCCCATTCTCTCTCCTCCCCCCTCCCAACCACTTTCTCTCACTTCCCCTTCCCTAATAACTCTTTCCCTAGTCCCCACACCCTTCCATTAACTCACCCCAACCCCAAGAGCTCTTCTCCAATCCACACCCCACCTCCCAACCCCCAACTACCCCTCTCTCCTTCCCTAAGCATCCCACCACCTTCCCAAGGCTGAAATAACTCCTCCCAAGGCCCAAATTCGAATTTCCCTCCCATCTTCCACCCCCCATAGCACCCTTGGTCGCCCAACACCAGCCCCAACCCAGCCAAGGTCGCCCCCCACTCCCCTCTCCATTGTCCACCTTCTGCAACCCTCTCCCCTCCCCTCTCACCCACAACCAGCTGCAGCCCCCTTCACCCACCACCTCCTTGTTTCTCCAGCCACCACAACAGCCCACCATCAACCACCTCCACTCCCCACAACCTCCAGCCACCCCATTTCCCCAACTACACCCCCCCATCCCTTCACTCATAACCATTTTCACTTGCAGCTCAAGGTAGCAGGTCGCAGGTAGCAACTGTGGTCCTGAAAGTCACTTCGTCTCCGACCGTTCCCTGATCCTCCTGGTGGCAAGGCATATATCTCTGGAAAGGTTGTCCAGAGAGCTTTCTAGGCAAGGTGGTTTCGTCCTCATCCAAGCACCGAGCTGCCCGGAGAAGCGATTCTCCCTCGACTGCGTAGAACTATCCAGGCAGAGAACCAGAGCCTCGGATCCAGTCCAACCACGGCCTCCTCCTTGCAGATCTGGATGCACAACTTGGCTGGGAGCTTCCCTTTCAAGTCCTCTTCAATCCCCAAGAAACATAGCTAAGTTTGGATCTCGGCATTAAAAGTTACGAATTTTCCATTCCAAGTGTGTCTGGTCTATGTTCCTGAGCCAGAACCGACACACCTCTACTGTTTGGGCTCTCACGATCTGCTCCGACATTGGCTGACAACGCCGTTAGTCCCGACGGAAAGAAGACTCGACCACGGTTTCAACGGTACCTATCTCGCCTCCAACAGAGTGCGGATCAGTTGTCTGCACCTTCTTCTTCCAGCGGCATCATCCTAAGAGCAACCAAAACCAGCGAAGACTAGCCCCGTTCCAGGTTCTGCCCCGGCCGGCGACGTCGTCACGAGCTTCCACAAAAAATTCAGGCGGCATCCCGGGTCAGTCAGCAACGTTTCGGCACCAATTTCAATCAATTCTGAGTTCATTTGAGTCCGTGGCAGCGCCGACATCAACAACCTGTCAGGCTGTTCCTGAAGCTAGCAGAATCGGCGCAACTCAGCAAGTCGGTGTTATCTCTTAGTTTCCTAATGTGACACACTAAGGCAAATGATGAAGAATGCAGTAGGTGAATGTGGGCCCTTGGACCTTATTCGCAAACGCAATCGTAAGACTCGAGGTTGATTGGAAATCGCCGACCCACCGTGCACACCCGTTACCCGTGGTGACTCGGTGATGCCGAGTCGAGGTGGTGGAACAAGACCCTTGCCGGTAGAGGGCCAGCAAGGCTATGGTTTTCCCTCCTGAGGGTACAGTGCCCAAAATCAAGGGCGGACCAGGTGCCTTAAGGGCATTGGGTCACTCTCTCACTTTAGCCCACGGTGACCGCACATAAATTGGAAGCTCCGGGAACGAGCGCTCTCTCACCGACCAGCGGACTAGTTTCGCAGATATTAAGTGAACAAATACAGAGGAGAGCAAGGGCAGAAGATCACCTGGTTGGTTTGAAGAAACCAACCCCGTTCGGAGACGATGGGCGAGCGGGGAAGTGTGGGTTCTCCGCACACAGCGCCGATGAAGCTTCGGCCGAAGACCTGCTAGTACAAAACTACTCCTCGCACAAGAGGGTGATCGTGGGGTGGGGAAAATAGAGGTTACATTCAAACACTACCTCCACGCAGGGAGGGGCGCTAAGCCGGCCAGGCGGGGTGGGGAGATTTGCTTGAATTGCGCCGATGGAGCACCCTGCCGAATCTGCCCAGGTCTGGAACAGCAGGATAGGGAGTCGGTGTAGTCACCACTGTGCACTCCCCCGAGCTCAGAAGTTGCCGAAACCAGTGCCGAATTGTTGCTAACTGATCCTGGTACGCTGGTGAATTTCGGTGGATGGCTCCTTTGTCACCACCGGTTGGAGTGGACCCTGGAACAGGTGCCCTGCGCTCTGACTTGTTTTGGTTCCAGGATGCAGTAGCAGAAAGATCCGGGTGCCACGACTGCTCCCGAAGCCCGAATGAGGCGAGACCAAAACGAGAACGACCGCAGACGAGTCCTATTCAAATGACCACTAGGGAGGGCACCAGATGACGTCGGGGAAGGGAGGGAGAGCCTGTTGAGTGGGGAGGTGTCTGGTCAGGTCCTGAGTGGCCTGATCTGCGCACTCGGGGGAGAAAAATTGGAAAACGTTCCTCCGGATGCCAAACGGGATGCCGTCTTCTTCTGATGGAAGTAGATTGGATGTAGAAGACCGCAGACAGACGATGTCTTCAGAAGTGATGGGGTGTGGCCGTGGGAGCTTCTGCACTGCAGCTCTGGTCCAGTTTCAGGTCCCGGTTGCGCAGTCGGACGAGAATGAACCCTCCGGACAGTAGGGATGCCGGATGCCAGTGAGATCACCTCGGCTGTGAAGATATCTTGACGAACTTTCCGTCGATGTATGGTACACCTCCAGACGATGCTGAATGACTTCGGGGCAGGTTCTGCAAGTCGGGCTCCTGCTGCTGGCTGCGAACTGGATAGAGCAGGAAGGTGAATGATGTTGGTGATGGTGGGGAGGGGTGAAGGGACTGCAATGGGGAGAGGGCTAATGGCTGTGGGGCTTGGATGGGGGTGAGTAGAGATGGTGGAGAGGATGTAGAAGAGGGCTGGGTCGCAGCTAGCAGGTGGAGGGGGAGGGAGGTGCGGCCAAGGGTGGAAGGTGAGAGAGAGAGGGGGGGGCGCAAATGGGCTTAGGGGAATGGGGAGATGGGTTAATGGTGGCCTAGGGAATGGGAAGGGTTGCCTTGGGGAGGGGAAGGGGTGCTTGGGGGAAGGGATTCCCCCTTGGGAAGGTGAAAGGTTGTGTGGGGAAGGGGAAAGGTTGCTTGGGAAGAGGGAGAGGTGCCTAGGAGATGGGGATTCCACCTAGGGGTTGGAGGGGGATTAAATGGGAGGTATGGGGAAGGGGGAGGGGTCTTAATTAGAGGTGAATAGGGAGGAGAGAGAGTGAATTTTGAAATTGGGGGTGGGGAGGAGAGAGAATGGGGTTCGCCCCCTTTTGAGAGAGAGAGAGAGAGAAATAGAGAGAGAGCTAGAGAGGTAGAGTGAGAGAGAGAGAGAGAGAGAGAGCACAAGGGTTTCAATATTCAACTCAAATTTTTTCATTAGTTCCAAATGGAGGGTTTGGAGTCCTATTTATAGGGAACTCCAAATTTACAAAAAGTCCCTGCTAAAAAGACTAATGACACATTTCTAGGGGGAAGGGGGCGCAAGTGGGCCAAGCCCAAGTGATTGGGCCCATCACCCACATGATGACTACTAGACTTAGGAACATAACCACATAACATAGGTACTGGACTCAATTAAAAGACAAATTACATCAAGATGACTCAAAATAAAGACAAGAAGTACACCAAAGTGATCCATCAAAGTGCCGTGGAGGTTTGGATGACATGGAGCTCAAGTCTGGCCCACATCGAAAGGAAGGGAGGTCTCGAGCCAGAGGGAATCATGGGTGATGCCCTCATCAATTCCCCCGGGCCACGAAGAGCTCGACTCTGTCGAGTAGGGGCCCTCCCTGCTGCGATACTGCTCCAATAGGTTGGGGTCCAGCTGCTGGAGATCCTCCCGACTCACCCAGGCGTCATCCGACGGTGGCTGTGCCTTCCACCTAACCAGATATCGCTCATACGCCTTGCTCCGTGTGGTGGTGATCTGTTCACCTAATATCCGCTCTACTTGATCACGCTGGTTTCTCGGGCCGGATGGAGCTCTCGTTTGTGTAGGGACTCTCTCAAGGGGTGGGATAGGCTGAATCTCCTCACTGGGTGTCACCGTGGGACCCTTGTAGGGCACCAGGTCAGCTACATTGAAAGTGGGACTTACTCCGTATTTCTCGGGGAGGTCCAACACATAAGCATCAGTGCCAAGGCATCTCAACACCTGAAAGGGGCCTGCTCCACGAGACCTCAACTTTGAGATATTTCCAGGGAATAATCTCTCAGTTCTCACCATCACAAAATCACCAACTTGGAATTCTTGGTGGCTGCGGTGGGAATCGGCTGACTTCTTATAAACCTCATTGCTATTGTTGATTTGTTTGCGAATAGTGCCATGCAGTGTCATGAATGATGATCCTCTAAAGATGAAGGGAGGGCCTGGACAACCAAATTCTGCCCTATCAAGTGTTACATTGGTTTTGACGGACTTAGGGGGACCGGGGCATCCATAAATGGCTCTATCATGCATGGACTTTATAACAATGGTTGGAGGGCCGGGGCATCCATAGGGGAATCTATTGCGCATGGGTATAGCAAATGCCGGGGGTCCCGGACATCCATGAAGGTTCGTAACATGCTTAAGGCCAATGATGAATGTGGGAGGACCTTTGGACCAATCATGCATCCGACTGGACATGTGGGTGTCATGTATGAAAGGACCCGACTTTCTATTCATGCCAAGAGGTGTGATGTGCCAAGACATAGGAATTCCTTTCCCATAGGTGACTACCTTGTGTGGGGTGGTGGGGTGGCCTTCGAGCTTCCACTCAAAAGGGTCATAGGGGTCAAAGAAGGTATGTGTCATGGAGTGGGGCACTTTCTTGTTTCCTAGGTGTATTTCTCCCATGGTCATGATACCCTTGGTGTGGGCCGGGTCTAGAGAGAGGTGGGCTTGGTCTATCCTGGTGGATTGGGGTAGGAAAAGGTTGGTGGTGAGTAAGGTGGGTGGGTATCGGAAGGGATCGAAGGGGTCATGGTAAGGGTCACCTAGGGAGAGGAACTCTAGGTCCTCATGGTCCTCACATAGTGGTGAGTCATCCTCCTCTAATCGAACAATTGGGTCAAAGTTCATGAATGGAGGGCTTGATGTTCTACCCGAGATAAGCAACTCTAGTTTACGGATAGCATCGGGCTCATCGGGTGTAGGGAGGAATAGAAGAAGCTCTCTAGTGTAGCAACCCACAGTGTAAATCGAGGAGATGGACCCGACACATAGGTGTAGGAGGTCAAGGCTCCTAGGTCGGTCGGCTACAGTGGTCAACATGCCAGTTAACTCCATTTGCCAAGATAGACCCTTAAGAAGATCCCCTAATGTTTCCACTTGATAGGATGATTGGATTATGGTGTGATAGGTGGATAAGGGTACTATAGGAAGGTTTTGTTCCATCGGAGGACAAACATGGGCCATGATATCTCTAATTGGGTTCTCCTTCAGCCAACATAAAAGGGGTTCTCCTAAGATGAGCTCGGCCCCAACTAGGGAGGGTGGTGTAGGGTGAAGACCACTGTGCGAGGTTTCTTCTTCAACTTGGACATGTGTTTCCCCCATAGTCGGGATGGTGACCATGGTGTTCTCCTCCTCTAGGTGGTCGGGTGTGTGAGCCAGGGCACTTCTTACACATGGGATGGGAACTTCCCGGCTTAACTCATGACATTGTGACTCGTATTCTTCTTCCCAATCAAGGGAGGCCTCATGTACCTCAATCTCATTCTCATCCCTTTGGGGTGTAGAGGTTTTACTCTCCAAGGGAAATGGAAGGTCTTTTGGGGATGGGGTGATGATAGCTGGTGTGGGGTGCACCCGGGGTGGTGAGGGTGTTCGAACTTGGGTTGTGTTTGGGAGTGGAAGAAGTGGAGGCCTAAGTTGGGGTAGGATTGGGGTTGGTAGTGGAAGATGGGTGGGTTGAGGAGGATTGGGTTGATTGGTTTTGGGGGGTGTGTCTCTCTTAGGGGAAGATGGAGGGGTGGTGGTGGGGACCGTGGAAGCTTGTGGGGTGTGGGTTTGATGGTGGATTTTGGGTTGGGTGGTGGCCAATTTGGTTTGAATGGTGGTGGTGATCGGGATTGGAATCATTTGGGGTGGTGGAGTTTGGGCCCTAAGGGAGGTCTTGGGTTGACTGGGAGGGAAAGGGGGAGTGGGAGTGCTCCTCGAGTTATGGTTCTCAAGGTAGGAGTGGGAAGGTCGGGGAGTGAAGATCTTCCTAACCTCAATCTTTATCTCTTCACATGAGTCTATGGGTCCTTTGGCTTCCCATCCAAATTCATCCCGTGGTGACCAAGCTCTAGTGCCGTGGTTCCTTTTTGCTTCGAATCGGTCAAGTCGGGTGGTGAGGGTATCTATATAGTTATGAATTTTGTTGATGACAGTGTCAAATTGGTCCATGGGTACTTGGGGCATCTCCCTAGGGTGGTCATGCAATGGAGTGATGGAAAACATGATGCAAGGGAGACTCAAATGTCAATGCCCTAGGACTAGACTCGTAGAGACAAGTCTAAAACTTGCTCTGATACCATTTGATGTGACACACTAAGGCAAATGATGAAGAATGCAGTAGGTGAATGTGGGCCCTTGGACCTTATTCGCAAACACAATCGTAAGACTCGAGGTTGATTGGAAATCGCCAACCCACCGTGCACACCCGTTACCCGTGGTGACTCGGTGATGCCGAGTCGAGGTGGTGGAACAAGACCCTTGCCGGTAGAGGGCCAGCAAGGCTATGGTTTTCCCTCCTGAGGGTACAGTGCCCAAAATCAAGGGCGGACCAGGTGCCTTAAGGGCATTGGGTCACTCTCTCACTTTAGCCCACGGTGACCGCACATAAACTGGAAGCTCCGGGAACGAGCGCTCTCTCACCGACCAGCGGACTAGTTTGCAGATATTAAGTGAACAAATATAGAGGAGAGCAAGGGCATAAGCTCACCTGGTTGGTTTGAAGAAACCAACCCCGTTCGGAGACGATGTGCGAGCGGGGAAGTGTGGGTTCCCCGCACACTGTGCCAATGAAGCTTCGGCCGAAGACCTGCTAGTACAAAACTACTCCTCGCACAAGAGGGTGATCGTGGGGTGGGGAAAATAGAGGTTACATTCAAACACTACCTCCATGCAGGGAGGGGCGCTAAGCCGGCCAGGCGGGGTGGGGAGATTTGCTTGAATTGCGCCGATGGAGCACCCTGCCGAATCTGCCCAGGTCTGGAACAGCAGGATAGGGAGTCGGTGTAGTCACCGCTGTGCACTCCCCCGAGCTCAGAAGTTGCCGAAACCAGTGCCGAATTGTTGCTAACTGATCCTGGTACGCTGGTGAATTTCGGTGGACGGCTCCTTTGTCACCACCGGTCGGAGTGGACCCTGGAACAGGTGCCCTGCGCTCTGACTTGTTCTGGTTCTAGGATGCAGTAGCAGAAAGATCCGGGTGCCACGACTGCTCCCGAAGCCCGAACGAGGCGAGACCAAAACGAGAACGACCGCAGATGAGTCCTCTTCAAATGGCCACCAGGGAGGGCACCAGACAATGTCAGGGAAGAGAGGGAGAGCCTGTTGAGTGGGGAGGTGTCTGGTCAGGTCCTGAGTGGCCTGATCTGCTCACCCGGGGGAGAAAAATTGGAAAACATTCCTCCGGATTCCAAACGGGATGCCGTCTTCTGCTGATGGAAGTAGATTGGATGTAGAAGACCCCGGACAGATGACGTCTTCATAAGTGATGGGGTGTGGCTGTGGGAGCTTCTGCACTGCAGCTCTGGTCCAGTTTCAGGTCCCGGTTGCGCAGTCTGACGAGAACGAACCCTCCGGACAGTAGGGATGTCGGATGCTGGCGAGACCACCTTGGCTGTGAAGCTATCTTGACGACCTTTCCGTCAATGTATGGTATGCCTCCAGACGACGCCGAATGACCTCGGGGCAGGTTCTGCAAGTCGGGCTCCTGCTGCTGGCTGCGAACTGGATAGAGGAGGAAGGTGAATGATGTTTGTAATGGTGGGGAGGGGTAAAGGGACTACAATGGGGAGAGGGCTAATGGCTGTGGGGCTTGGATGGAGGTGAGTAGAGATGGTGGAGAGGCTGGAGAAGAGGGCTGGGTCGCAGCTAGCAGGTGGAGGGGGAGGGAGGTGCGGCCAAGGGTGGAAGGTGAGAGAGAGAGGGGGGGGCGCAAATGGGCTTAGGGGAATGGGGAGATGGGTTAATGGAGGGGTTAATGGTGGCCTAGGGAATGGGAAGGGTTGCCTTGGGGAGGGGAAGGGGTGCTTGAGGGAAGGGATTCCCCCTTGGGAAGGTGAAAGGTTGTATGGGGAAGGGGAAAGGTTGCTTGGGAAGAGGGAGAGGTGCCTAGGAGAAGGGGATTCCACCTAGGGGTTGGAGGGGGATTAAATGGGAGATATGGGGAAGGGGGAGGGGTCTTAATTAGAGGTGAATAGGGAGGAGAGAGAGTGAATTTCAAATTTGGGGGTGGGGAGGAGAGAGAATGGGGTTCACCCCCTTTAGAGAGAGAGAGAGAGAGAGAGAAATAGAGAGAGAGCTAGAGAGGTAGAGTGAGAGATAGAGAGAGAGCACAAGGGTTTCAATATTCAACTCAAATTTTTTCATTAGTTCCAAATGGAGGGTTTGGGGTCCTATTTATAGGGAACTCCAAATTTACAAAAAGTCCCTGCTAAAAAGACTAATGACACATTTCTAGGGGGAAGGGGGCGCAAGTGGGCCAAGCCCAAGTGATTGGGCCCATCACCCACATGATGACTACTAGACTTAGGAACATAACCACATAACATAGGTACTGGACTCAATTAAAAGACAAATTACATCAAGATGACTCAAAATAAAGACAAGAAGTACACCAAAGTGATCCATCAAAGTGCTGTGGAGGTCTGGATGACATGGAGCTCAAGTCTGGCCCACATCGAAAGGAAGGGAGGTCCCGAGCCAGAGGGAATCATGGGTGATGCCCTCATCATTTCCCCACCCCGCCTGGCCGGCTGACAGCCCCTCCCTGCGTGGAGGTAGTGTTTGACTGTAACACATTAACCCCGTCCCCTTGATCCACCCTCCTGCGAGAGGAGTAGTATTGTACTCTTAAAGTTTTCAGGCTAAGCGGCATCGACGCGGCGTGCAGGTGCGTACCCACGCCTCCCCGCTCACCCTCGTCTTCGGTCGGGATCGGTGTCTTCACACCGATCATGTGAGTGAATGGACCCTACCTGGTTATTCTATTGCTTTGCTAGTCTAGTATTGCTTCTTATGCCCGTCGGTCGGTGAGATAGTGATCGGTCCCGTTATTGCTCGATTTGTGTGCCTACCGCAGATCATGAGTGAGAGCCACCCAACCCCACGGCCCGGCGTGCCGGCTGCCCACGAAGTTGGGAATTCCCTGACCCTTAGGGGTCAGCCTAAGTCAATCTAGTCCTTTGAATATTAGGGTCCCACCTCGGACCCTCGCCATCATCCCCAGCCCCACCGGGTGATCGCTTGAACCGTACGAGTGAGCCGCTAGTGTGAGTCCATTGATAATGCTTGTATGCTTGTGGATCTAAGTCCTAGGTTCAACCATTCTTTCATTGGCATCCTTGGGCTGTGCCACATCAAGTGGTATCAGAACGGTCATAGGCTTGTCCTTACAAGTCTAGTCTTGGGTCGTCTTCACACTAAGTCATTCATAGGTGCATTCGCACACCCGTGCATAGCCCACCCAACTTTGCATGACCACCCGTAGTGGAACCCATTATCAATCCAACCCCTCCTCTTCCAACATCAGAATGAATCCCAATCCCCAAGGGAATCCCGCCCACAACGAGCAAGAGCTCCCCGATCACATGAGGTTTCTTGTAGAAGGTATGACTAATATTATGGGGCGGCTTGATGATATAACGGCCCGGCTTGAACAAATTGAGGAAAATAGGCCTGCCCCAAGGGTAGGAGATAGGAGGGAACCACCCCCTCATATGGAGCCAGCCATAGAAGAACTCAACCTTGACCACCCTCCCGATCCGGAAAGAGACCCACCCCCTAGGAGGAATGAGAGACTTCCCCGGGACAACCCGGATGACCAACTTATGAGACTTGTGAAAGTCGATGCACCCACCTTTGATGGGTCTCATCACCCGAGCGTCTACTTAGATTGGGAGGCAGCCATGGACCAATATTTTGATTGGTACCCAATGACCGAGGATAGGAGAGTCCGGCTTGCAAAGATGCAACTTACCAAATTAGCTAAGACTCATTGGATGAATGTTGAGACATTAAGGATAGTTAGGAGGGAAGCTCCCATTACCACATGGGGGACCATGAAGGAACAGCTCAAACTCAAATATGTCCCTCCCTCCTACCATTAAAACCTCCTAGATGAGTGGCAAGCCCTCACCCAAGAGGGGAAAACCGTTATGGAGTACATTGAGAAATTCGACTACCACCTCCTTAAGTGTGGAGTCCAAGAGGATCCCGCGGTCACACTCTCTCGTTTTAGAAATGGGCTTCAATTTCAAATAAAAAAGGAACTTTTCATGCGTCAAGTAACCACTCTAGAGCAAGCCTATCAAGTAGCCCGGGATGTCGAGAAATTCTCTCGATACACCCGAATGGTTCCCCCTTGGGGGATGGACCCCAAAGCCATGGCACCTCGGACCAACCCCCCACCTCCTCAAAGAGGTCTCCTTCCCACCCCCATGTGAGCTCCTCCCACCCGGGCCGCCCCTCTTAGTGGCACCCCACCACCCCGCCCCCAAGTGGGCCCCTAAACCCAACTCCCAATAGGCTTAATTCGGCACCCACTCCCCCTCACACTAAGGTTGCCTCAAACCACCAAAGTGGGCAGCAATGCTTTAGGTGCCTTGGGTATGGACACTTTGCCAATCAATGCCCCACCAAGGGCGCATCTAACTTGCTCATAGAGGAGACAAACCCCCAACCCCAAGCTGAATTTGAAGGAGAGGTTGAGGTATATGAACCCTCTCTCCAATGGGAGGAGGAGTATGAGAACCACTACATGGAGACCAACCAAGAACAACCCTCTCCACCCACCGACCCTCACCTTGGAGTGGTTAGGTGCACCCTCACTCAGGCCCGAGAACATGATTGGAGAAGGAACACCATCTTCCATACCTACATCCTGATAGGGAGTCATGCTTGGAAGGTCATCTTGGACAATGGGGGTTGTGGGAATGTGGTGTCCCCCGACACCGTCAAACTTCTAGGCCTCACCATAACTTCACACCCAAAACCATATCGGGTAGCTTGGATTGATGCTACATCCGTACCCGTTAGCACCCGTTGCCTTGTCCCCATCACCTTTCAATCCTACCAAGGCCAAGTTTGGTGTGACATTCTACCAATGGAATTACTCCTAGGGTGGCCTTGGATCTATGATGTAGATGCCACCTTCCTTGGGAGGACGAACACTTGCATTTTCACCCATGAGGGGAAGATAATCCAACTCAACACTTCACCACCCCGCCCCCTCCCCAAGAAGGTACCTCCTCCCCTAGGGGAATCCTCCACCCCTCCCTCTACCCCAAACCCCACCCCATCCAATCCTAACTCTAGCTTAACCATTGGGACTACTAGGAGCCTACACCTCATCACTAGGAAAGAACTTGAGAAAGAAGTCAACCAAGGAGGACAAGCGTGTGCCATCGTCATTTGCCTTGCGGAATCCACCCCAACCAACCCACACCCAATAGAAATTCAACAACTCCTTGATGACTTCCACGATGTGGTCCCCTACCCTGGGAATTGGGATCTCCTCTTATCTCAGGCCGAGTTTGCCTACAATGATTCCGTCAATAGGTCCATTGGCAAGAGTCCATTTGAGGCAGTACATGGTTATAGGCCTAGAAAACCTTCAGATCTTATTCCCCTTCCCCCACATGCTAGAGTGTCAGTCTCAGCTGAGTCCTTTGCACAGCATATCAAAGAGTTGCATGATGACATCCGCAAGCATATAGGGAAAAGTAATGAGGCTTACAAAAGGCGGGCAGATGCTCATCGGCGCCACTGCGAGTTCCAAGTGGGAGACTCGGTGATGGTGAGGATGGAGCGGCTCCTTCCGGGGCCTGCCTCCAAGTTGAGGGCACGAGGGTCGGGACCCTTTCGAATTCTGAGACGACTAGGTAGTAACGCTTATGAGCTGGACCTACCTGAGGGTTTTGAGGTACACCCTACTTTCAATGTGGCAGACTTGGTACCCTACAAGGGCCCCGCGGTGGAACCTAGCAAAGAACTTGAGCCTTTACCCTCCCTTGAGAGAGACACCCACGGTGTGACTCTACCTCCTAGTTTGAGAGGCCGACGTGAGCAAGTGGAGTCAATACTGGATGAGCAGAGTACCATTACCAGGAACAGGGTATACCAGTGTTACCTAGTGAGGTGGAAGGGCCGACCCCCGACCGAGGATGCTTGGGTGAGCCGGGAAAACTTGCTGCGCCTTGACCTGGACATTTTGGAGCACTACCACAGTCAGGCAAACCCATACTCGACGGGGTCGAGTTCTCCCCACCCCGAGGGATTTGATGAGGGCATCTCTCAGCGCTCTCTTTGGCTCGGTTCGCCTGCATCATTTTGAGGAAGCTTGGCTATGAGATCACATATTATTTTCCTTTTCTTTGAGTCATATCTTATGTATTTTCCTTTATTGAGTCATGTTGTTTTAGTCATTTCCCTTGTTATGCTTAATTGGGCCTTATTACCTTAGTTATAGGCCCATTAGGTTGAGTCTAGGATATGCTCGGTCTTTTGTCTAATTGTCAAGGGTACTATGGTCATGTAAAGAGTGGATGCCTATATATAGGCCCCATCTCCCCTCATGTACTCAACTTTTGAAGAATCATTTGAATAGAAGAAAATCTCTAGTCTTTCTCTCTTCCACCAAATTTCTCTTCACTCTCTCTCTCTCATTATCTCTCTCTTTCTCTAAGGGGTGCGCCCCTTTCTCTCTCCTCCCCCCTCCCAACCACTTTCTCTCACTTCCCCTTCCCTAATAACTCTTTCCCTAGTCCCCACACCCTTCCATTAACTCACCCCAACCCCAAGAGCTCTCCTCCAATCCACACCCCACCTCCCAACCCCCAACCACCCCTCTCTCCTTCCCCAAGCATCCCACCACCTTCCCAAGGCTGAAATAACTCCGCCCAAGGCCCAAATTCAAATTTCCCTCCCATCTTCCACCCCCCATAGCACCCTTGGTCGCCCAACACCAGCCCCAACCCAGCCAAGGTCGCCCCCCACTCCCCTCTCCATTGTCCACCTTGTGCAACCCTCTCCCCTCCCCTCTCACCCACAACCAGCTGCAGCCCCCTTCACCCACCACCTCCTTGTTTCTCCAGCCACCACAACAGCCCTCCATCAACCACCTCCACTCCCCACAACCTCCAGCCACCCCATTTCCCCAACTACACCCCCCCCATCCCTTCACTCATAACCATTTTCACTTGCAGCTCCAGGTAGCAGGTCGCAGGCAGCAACTGTGGTCCTAAAAGTCACTTCATCTCCGGCCGTTCCCTGATCCTCCTTGTGGCAAGGCATATATCTCTAGAAAGGTTGTCCATAGAGCTTTCCAGGCGAGGTGGTTTCATCCTCATCCAAGCACCGAGCTGCCCGTAGAAGCGATTCTCGATCCCTCGACTACGTAGAACTATCTAGGCAGAGAACCAGAGCCTCGGATCTAGTCCGACCACGGCCTCCTCCTAGCATATCTGGGCGCACAACTTGTCTGGGAGCTTCCCCTTCAAGTCCTCTTCAATCCTCAAGAAACAGAGCTAAGTTTGGATCTTGGCATTAAACGTTACGAATTTTCCATTCCAAGTGTGTTTGGTCTGTGTTCCTAAGCTAGAACCGACACACCTCTACTGTTTGGGCTCTCACGATCTGCTCTGACATTGGCTGACAACGCCGTTGGTCCCAACGGAAAGAAGACTCGACCATGGTTTCAACGGTACCTGTCTCGCCTCCAACAGAGTAAGGATAAGTTGGCTGCACGTTCTTCTTCCAGAGGCATCATCCTGAGAGCAACCAAAACCAGCAAAGACTAGCCCCGTTCCAGGTTCTGCCCCGGCCGGCGACGTAGTCACGAGCTTCCAAAAAAATTTAGGCAGCATCCCGGGTCAGTCAGCAACGTTTCGGCACCAATTTCAATCAATTCTGAGTTCATTTGAGTCCGTGGCAGCGCCGACATCAACAACCTGTCAGGCTGTTCCTGAAGCTAGCAGAATCGGCGCAACTCAGCAAGTCGGTGTTATCTCTTAGTTTCCCCACCCCGCCTGGCCGGCTGACATCCGCTCCCTGCGTGGAGGTAGTGTTTGACTGTAACACATTAACCCCGTCCCCTTGATCCACCCTCCTGCGAGAGGAGTAGTGTTGTACTCTTAAAGTTTTCAGGCCAAGCAGCATCGACGCGGCGTGCGGGTGCGTACCCACGCCTCCCCGCTCGCCCTCGTCTTCGGTCGGGATCGGTGTCTTCACACCGATCAGGTGAGTGACTGGACCCTACCTGGTTATTCTATTGCTTTGCTAGTCTAGTATTGCTTCTTATGCTCGTCGGTCGGTGAGATAGTGCTCGGTCCTGTTATTGCTCGATTTGTGTGCCTACCGCGGATCGTGAGTGAGAGCCACCTAACCCCACGCCCCGGCGTGCCGGCTGCCCATGAAGTTGGGAATTCCCAGACCCTTAGGGGTCAGCCTAAGTCAATCTAGTCCTTTGAATATTAGGGTCCCACCTCGGACCCTCGCCATCATCCCCGGCCCCACCGGGTGATCGCTTGAACTGTACGAGTGAGCCGCTAGTGTGAGTCCATTGATAGTGCTTGTATGCTTGTGGATCTAAGTCCTAGGTTCAACCATTCTTTCATTGGCATCCTTGGGCTGTGCCACATCATTTATTCATTTCCAAACTCAAAGAATACATTAAACTTAAACCAACTGAGTCTTTTAGACATTCATAATTCTGTATAATAGAAGATTCCTTATTAACATGGTTTTCAGATTTATGGTCAAGATATACAAATTGAAATCTTCTTAAAGTTTTAAGATACTGAAGTTTCAGAGCAGCCACAGTTCAGCACACAGGATGGTGACTTTCAAGAGTGAGCATAAATTTTAGCGAATAGTAATAGGAGTGTCAAGATTGACTGAGATTTTCAAAAGAATGTGCAATAATGGACATGCAGCTGGTACGATAGCATTTTGAAGACATTTAGCTGAGAATTTGGCATGTATGTTCAAGGTACTACAGATTTGAAATGATTTCAGTCAGACCAGCTCAAGGATGCAACAACAGAAATATCAATCATAGATATCAGCAAGGAATGTGAATCACAATGCAAGCTAGTAATCAACCTACAACTGAAATCAGTACTAGGCGGAGGTTGGATACAAGAATCTTCTCAGACAAGGGGGAAGTTTCCAAATAGGCCTGACCTATCTTTCCAGCTATGCCTTTTCATATACTGTCTAGTTGTTACAAGAAGTGAGCAAATTTAGCAGGCAGCTGATAGTTCAATGATATAGCAATGAAAATCAAGCAGGTAAAAGCAGCAAGCTCCCCCTCAGCAAATGTAGGAGCCGCAAATAGTAGATTCCATAGTAGATAAGAATGGAAATCAGATGAGGCTTGAATAAAGGGTTGACCAAGAATAAAGTGAATTTTACTTCACTTGCACCAAGAAACATCAATGTTTAAAGAACACAACCAAGAGTGAGGTTCAAACTGAAGATGAGGACTTCGGTTGACCGAAATGAACAATTTGGTCGACTGAAATAAACAATGAGTGAATTTTGAGACAGATAAAACAATTCAGATCAAGACATGAGCTTCCCTTTACTATATGCATATTTTTCAAATGATCTTTTTGACTTTTCTTTAACATGAATAAATTGTGCAAACTGAAAATGCATGAACTCTCCCTTATCTGAACACGCTGAATCAATTACGATATGAAGACCATGCTGGGGATTTTGATTAATCTAACGCATATGCATGAGTCACAAAATTGCCTTGACAGACTCCCCCTGTCTATATGCACTATATGACTGAACTCAGACTGCAGGATATGCAATGAAAACTATGCAGGCATCAAACATATGCAGTTCAAATTTTCAGATCAAGCTAAAAGCTTGCATGACAAATCAAGTTTTGAAAGACTCCCCCTGAATTATTCAATCAAGTGAAAACATTGACCACTCAAATCTAATCTATCTAGAAGTGTAGCTGGAGAGGGGGATTTCTGTAGCCCATCTAAGAGCAGCCGAATTAGGCCCATCAGGGCCGAACGAGGCTCAGCTCAGCCAAGTGAGAGCCCCCTAGGGCCCACTTAGGCAAAAAATCCCAATAAAGATCACTCGGGATTCCACCCTTCCTCGACGGCCCTTAGGCTCGGAAGGTCCGAGCGTCAGAACGGAGGAAGACCCATGCCCGAGTTATCCCTTCATCGGGATAGAGGCAAGCGCCCTGCGCCCACTCCGACCTGACTCCATCCGAGCTATGCCTATCGCCCGGATAGGGCTGGCACCTTTTATGCTCGGACTGACTGACAAGTGCTTATCCGCGCAGCCGTTGAGAGCCCTTTATGAACATGAGTTTACGAGGATAAAGGAGCCATGATCTCTCAAGGCCATGAAGAGCCCACGATGAGGACGTAACGATCCCACGATGAGGACGTAACGATCCCATGATGAGGACGTAACTCTCGCCTGAAACTCCTTAGCTTACGGGACTCATAAGGTGAGCACACTATATAAACCAGGGATTCCCTCCAGTGGAAGGTAAGGTGAACACACGCCTAAAAACTCTCTGAGTAGGAACCACTTCACCACCTTGGTGTTGGGGGATCTCGCGCACCTCTTTCTACCTCCCTCAATACCTTACACCATTGCTCTACTGACTTAAGCATCGGAGGGTTTTCCCCAGGGAACCATCCATGGGCCTCCTGATTTGTTTCTCTTTCTCTGTAGTTCACTACTAGGTGATCATCCTCCAGCTCAGGACAAGCACGAGATCACGCCCCTTCATCTGGCGCCATCTGTGGGAAATGACCAAAGAGCCAGTATGGTGAGAAGAAGTTCGGGGAGGAGGTCCGTCGGTGATAGGGGAAAGGCCATGGTGGCGGCGGGGGAAGGCCCCTCTCAAGCCTCCCAAAACCCCCCCTCCGGTGCCAGCACTCCCATCGACGGACAGCCCCCTCCCTCTGCAGTAGGGCTGCCGCCCCCTCCTCCCACGGCGGTGGGGCCACCGCTCAATGGTGGCGCTGACGCCTTCCAAGCCCTCAACGCGAAACTGGACGTCCTCGTGGAACTCATGAGGACCCAAGCGGCCAGGGATGGAAGGTCACGCGCCCCTCCTGAGAGCCCTCCCCGTGAGAACGTGTCCCAGCACACCACCGGAGGTCGCTTCACCCTCCGAGGGCAGCAGCTCATCCGCAACAAAGCAGGAGGACCCTCGCAAGCCCCCCCTCCGGAGCAAGAGGCTTCCTCCACGCCGAAACGGGGTAGGCATGGGGCACGCCGTCCCCTCCAGGAGATCGAAGTCCCCAGGGAGCGCCAGGACAGCCTACCATCACGCCCCCTCAGCCCTACAGCGTAGTGGTAGCCGGAGTTATCCCTCCGACTGCTAGAATTCGAGAGGCGTTTCACGGAGCAGGAGCGCGCCCTGCGAGTCCTGCAGAAGACCTCTCCACCCGAGGACGAGGAGAGATTCCCGTTCTCCGGCCATATCTTGAAGGCAGAGGTATCTCCCAAAGCCTCCATCCCGACCTTTAAGCCCTACGACGGCCGGGGTGACCCGACCGATCACTTCGACAGCTTCGACAGCTTCGACGCCCTGATGACCCTTCACGGAGCGTCCGACACCATCAAGTGCCGAGCCTTTGCGACCACCTTGGTCCAAGGCGCCCAAGCATGGTTCCGGGCCCTCGCCCCTGGATCCATCCGAGACTTCAAGCAATTCGGAAGAGTATTCAAGGAGAGTTTCACCGGCAAAGGCCCCCCAAGGTCGGTAGGGGAGAAACTTCGGGCCTACATTCTCCGATTCAAATCGGAAGCCCTGAGGATCCCCCGCCTAGACATCGCCTCGACCATAACCGCACTGACCGGGGGCACCCGAGATGAGAACCTCCATCGCGAGCTTGTCCACCACCCTCCCTCGACCATTGCTGCGCTAGTGACTCTGGCATTGCGCCACGCCGAGTGCGAAGAAGTGCTCAGCAAATGCCGAGACGCAACCGGCTCGGGTCGGGAGGGGGACAAGAAACGGGCACCCGAGCCAAGCTCGGGCCAAGGAAAAAGGTGGAACCGAGATAGGGAACGTAAGGAACCGTCACGGAAGTACGAGTGGTACACTCCCCTAACCGCTCCAGTGTACGAGATATATGAAGACATCAAAGGCTCGGGCCTCCTCCGCCAACCCGAGCCAATGAAGTCGAAGAACCGTAGTCGTAGCAAGCATTGCCTGTTCCACAGCGACCACGGGCATCACACCGGCGACTGCCATCAGCTCCAGGACGTGATCGAGCATCTCGTTCGTCAAGGACACCTCTCCCAGTTCGTGGCCTGGCACCACGAAGACCGAGGCGCCCCAGAGGAGATCGACAACGCCCCCCGAGGGGCCCACATCAATGCCATTGCCGGAGGAGCTGCATCAGGAGGAGATAGCGGCCGAGGAAGGAAGCGTCATGCTGTGCGGGCGAGCCGGGCCATCGAGCCTCCCAGGGCCCCGCCGAGTGAGCCCCAGGTCATAGTCTTCTCCGACCAAGACCTGGAGGGGCTGAGCACCCCGCATGATGACACCCTAGTCATATCGGCCACGATAAACCATTTTAACATAGACATGATTCTAGTTGACAATGGAAGTGCCCCTGATGTATTATCCTACGAATGTTTCCTTAAGATGGGGGAGGATCCGTCTAAACTCCGCCCGATCTGAACCCCCCTGTGCGGGTTCAATGGCCAGGCCACTTATCCCGAGGGAGCCCTAAGCCTGCTGGTTACTCTTGGCACCCCACCCAAAACCGTTACGGTCATGGTGGACTTCATAGTGATCAAAGGTATGATAGCATACAACACGATCTTCGACCGGGGAATCCTCAGCCCAACGAAAGCGGTGCCTTCTACCTATCACCAAAAGATGAAGTTCCCCACCAAAAATGGGTTGGGAGAAGTCCGAGGCAACCAGGCCATGCCCATAAGGTGCTACAATATCTCGGTTGAAGCCACAAGGCCGGACGGGAAGAACAAGGGCCCCCGGGAAGTTGAGGAAAAATCCACAACCGCCGAACCTGGAGGCGAATTGCTAGCGGTTTTCCTAAAGGACGACCCAACCCTAGGAGTAAAGATCGGAGCCGACCTAACATTTGAGGTGCAACGGCAGTACAAGAAGTTTCTTTTCGCGTACATCCGGGTCTTTGCATGGTCTGATGATCAACTCCCGGGATACCAGAAGAGACGGTGGTGCATAAGCTCAACCTTGACCCAACCGTGAAGCCCATACAACAACGCAGAAGGAAGCACGCACCAGAGAAGCAGACGATTATCAAGAAGCAAGTCACCAAGGGGCAAAAGACTGGCCTTTTTAGACCGGTCCTGTACCCAACGTGGCTGGCTAACGTCGTCCTGGTGCCAAAAGCTTTGGGAAAGTGGCGGATGTGCGTGGACTTCACCAACTTGAACAAGGCTACTCCAAAGGACTGCTATCCCTTACCGAGCATCGACCAACTGGTTGATTCAACCTCGGGCAATGAGATACTCAGCTTCCTGGATGCCTATTCAGGTTACCACCAGATCAGAATGCACCCTGAAGACATCGAGAAGACCGCCTTTATCACTGACTTCAGCGTACACTGCTACACCCGAATGCCTTTCGGGTTGAAGAACGCTGGGGCCACGTAACAGAGGCTAGTCAACGTTATGTTCGAGGGATAGCTCGGTCGGAACGTCGAGGCCTATATTGACGACATGCTCGTGAAGACCCCCAAGGCCGAGGACCATTTCGCCGACCTAGCAGAGACCTTCGACACCCTCCTGAAGTACAACATGAAGCTCAATCATTGCAAATGCACCTTCGGAGTGAGGTCAGGGAAGTTCTTGGGCTTCTTAGTCACCCAGCGTGGGATCGAGGCCAACCCCGACAAGGTCCAGTCCATCCTGGACATGCGCCCACCCACGTGCATCAAAGATGTTCAACGCCTTACCGGGCGCATTGCGGCACTCAGCAGATTCCTATCCCGCGCGGCTGAACGATGCCTACCCTTCTTCAAACTGTTGAGGGGGCCTAAAATGGCATCTGCTACATTCACGTGGGACGAGGAATGCCAAAGAGCGTTCACCGAGCTTAAGGAGTTCCTGGTTTCGCCCCCAGTACTTTCCAAGCCCATCCCAGGTGAAGCCTTGCATCTCTATCTCTCGGCGACCCCATCTACAGTTAGCTCGATCCTAGTCAGAAATGACTCGAGAACCGAGAGACTGGTCTACTACACCAGCAAGGTGCTCAATGAGGTCGAGAAAAGGTACCCCACAACCGAGAAACTCATGCTAGCGTTGGTTACCTCGGCCAAACACCTCCGACCCTATTTCCAAGGGCAGTCCATCACCGTGCTGACCGGTGAACCATTGAAGAAGATCCTCGCTCACCCTGAAGCCTCAGGATGCCTCGTCAAGTGGGCCATCATGCTCGGGACCTACGATATATCGTATGGACCTCGCTCGGCTATCAAAGGCCAGGCGCTCGCTGACTTCATCGCCGAGAGCACCATCCCGACTGAAGAAAGATCTCCGTGCGCGCCCGGGCCGACTTGGGAACTATTCATTGACGGATCTTCCAACTCAACCGGAAGCGGTGCCGACATCCTCCTGAAGTCCCCCGAAGGAGCAGAGCTACAGTACGCCCTGAAGTTCAACTTCCGGGCCTGCAACAACGCTTCCGAGTATGAGGCCCTCATATCGGGAGCCCGCATGGCCTGGCGGTTAGGGGCTAAGCGAGTCAGGATTCACACTGACTCCCAACTGGTCGCTAGCCAGGTCAACGGCGATTACGAAGCTCGGGAAGCACCGATGATCAAAGACCTCCAACTGGTCAAGATTGTGGCCCAACAGTTCGAGAGCTTTGAGGTAGTCCGAATAGCTCGGGAGGAAAACTCCCGAGCGGATGCCCTCTCTCGGCTAGCCTCCTCTCTTGACCCCGAGGGCACTCGATCGGTCCTTCTCGAAGATATAGAGCGGCCGAGCATCGATTCGGAGCTCCTAGCTATTGACTCGGCCTCCCCAAGCGACTGGCGCACCCCTTACCTGTCGTGGCTTCAAGACTCCCGAGAGCCTCCTGACCCTCAGGAAGCCCGAAGATTGAAGTACCAAGCTTGGCGATTCGTCACTCTGGATGGCGCTCTCTACCGGAGATCCTTCTCCGGCCCTCTCTTGAAGTGCCTCAGCACCGACGAAGCCAACCAAGATATCGAAGAAGTTCACGAAGGTCTATGCGGAGCGCATTTAGGGGGAAGGTCGCTCGCCAGGATCTTGCTACAGCAAGGTTATTGGTGGCCATCCCTGCTGTTGATTTGTTTTTTAATTCGATTCCTATCCCGCCCCCTTTAAATTCATACATACATAAACATGTGAATCAAAGATAAGGGGGATGAAAGGATGAGAAATACTAACTGTGATCGCCACCAAGGATTAACGACGCCAAAGGATGAAGAAGTGTAAAGAACGGCGCCGTATACCTTGGAAAGAAAACTTGATCGCGCTTGACAAATGAGGTGCGGGAAACTTGTGGACTCAAACCTCTTCTCCTTCCAGCTGGCTAGATGAAGAAGGCCTCACGCTCATATCATGCTCTCCTGCAAAACAAAGATCAAAACACAAAGGTAAAAACCCATTAGAACATGCATGTGTAGCATCAATCCCGCAGTGATAAAATAGGGGCAGAAATTGATGGCAAACTCATCAGGGGGAGATTTTTAACCCCTGTGGAAGGGTGGAAATAATAGATGTGTGTATTGTGCATGCATGAGATTTGAAACTACAAGATTTGATTGAGAGAATAGAGAGAAATCATCGATGCAAAACGGGGAAAAACACATGTGTAGCAGAAAAGTGCAGAAAACTGTGATGATTTGTGATTTTGAGGAGAAGAGAACTAAGAGTATAGATCATGAAATCAAGCCCAGAAGGATGCAATAGAAAGCTAATACTTCCTCTTCAAGTCAGGGTCGAAGTTGTGAGTTGGAATTGCAGCATGGCTTCGCCCCGAACCAAGAAAGAGCCCCCCGTCGCGACTGCGAACTGGGCAGTTTTTATAGAAAAGTGGTGAAACCCCCAACTTTCCTCCACGAGTTTAAGAGATAGAGTCCATCAAATCTAAAGATCTATGGATCAATCTCGAGATAATAGTCAAGATAAGTCATAGGAGAAAACGGGACTCTATTTGGATGAAGGATCTGGAAGATATGGCTTCTGGAAGGGAGCCCCGGAGCTTAATCTGTAGAGTTTGAGTTGAACTAGGACACCTAAACCCTCAACTTTTGAGTGTGATTCTGAGTAAGATAGCCAATGAAGTTTGGAGTTATTTGTACTGAATTCAAGATAATACCAAGGAGAAACCATAGGAACAAACGACGCTCAATTCGGAGTAGAATTCAAGAAGTTATGGACTCTGCAAGAGGGCCACGATGCATAGAAACGGAGCAGAGTCTAGCACGAATTGGACTCTCAGGTGTGTGTAACGGTCTATCGTAAGATCGTCAGTGTTATGTAACGGACTAGGATAGGTCCGTCACACTCTGGGGGTCAAACGGGACGATTTCGGATAAGTTTCGGTGTAACGCACCCATACTAGACCGTCACATGGACTCTGACGGTCTAGGGTAGGACCGCCACGCTCTAGGGGTCGAACAGGGTGATTTCGGGCAAGCTTCGGTGTGACGGTCTATCGTAGGACCGTCACACTGCCCTGGCGGTCTAGGGTAGGGGCGTCACACTGATGGAGGAAGATTTTGGGCAGACTGCGCGTGACTTTGGAAATTGAAGCCTATCTCTCAAACGGGGCAGAACTAGCGAAAGTGGTAGAAGAAGAAATTGTAGATAACTAAGAGAGGAACAACATTTATGAAGAAAGCAAGTTGAGAAAATGATTATAAAATGGAGAAAATGGGGCTAGAACAAAGAGGAAAATTCTGAGACATAGGTAAACAGCAAAAATGCAAATAGCTCACAAACGGGGCAGAACCGGCCAACGGCGTAGAAGAAGAAATTGTAGATCTTTGAAAGATGAACAACTTCGGTGAAGAAAACCTTTTGAAAAGAGAAACAAAAGAAGATGAAAAAGGACCACTTTCAGGACTGCGCAGTGAGAGAGAGCCGATTACTTGAGGGAAGCCGGCCTAAATGGGCCGTAAGTTTGTCTTGGAAGCTGGAATTTGATAAAATAAGCTCCAGGGCTCAAGGAAATCATGATCTCCAAGACTCAAAGGATATGAAATGGTAAGAATGAGCTTGAAATTCATCCGAGAAAGCTCCAAAATAATGGCTAATTCGGGGCATCAAAAATGATGAATAAGGGAAATGACACAACTTGTGGGCTAAAACGGGTGTCAACACCTGTAGCGTGACTGCTCGGCCTACAAGCAACGTTGTGACCGCTGCCAGCGATTCGACAACTTGGTCCATCGGCCGGCAACGGAGCTTATCACCCTAGCCGAGTCTTATCCTTTCGCTCGCTGGGGAATCGACATCCTCGGGCCATTCCCCACGGCCCAGGCCCAGAAGAAGTTCATTATCATCGCCATCGACTACTTCACTAAGTGGATCGAGGCCGAAGCCACTGCAAGGATCACCGAGACAGTCGTCTAGAATTTCGTCTGGAAGTCGATCATCTGTCGCTACGGCATCTCCCGGGTGATAGTGAGCGATAATGGTCGGCAATTTGATTCTCGGTATTTCCGAGACAGATGCGCCGACCTCAACATCCGTAATCACTTCACTTCGGTTGCCCACCCTCAGGCTAACGGGCTGGTCGAAAATGCCAATAAGACTATCTTAAAGGGCATTAAGACTAGACTCGGTAAATCCAAGGGCAGCTGGCTTGAGGAATTGCCGAACGTACTTTGGTCACACAGAACGACTCCCAGAACGGCAACCGGTGAAAGCCCCTTTCAGCTGGTATACGGTACCGAGGCCGTGATCCCGTTGGAGATTGGCAACCCCTCCCTCCGAGTCATCTACTTCTCGTCTGAGGCAAACGACCAGAAACTGCTCGAAAACCTCGACCTTGCAGATGAAGTCCGAGAGATTACCAGCATCAGAGCAACGGAATATCGATGCCGCCTCACTCGATACTACAACGCCAAAGTCCGAGATAGACACTTTCAGCCGGGAGACTTCATCCTCAGAAAAGTTGAAGCCTCTCGACCACTTGAGGCGGCGGGCAAGTGATCCCCTAATTGGGAAGGCCCCTACCGAGTGGTCGAGATGCTCGGAAAAGGAGCATACCGTCTATCCACAATGGAAGGAGAGCTCATCCCTCGGACCTGAATCACAACTACATTACGCAAGTTCTACTTCTGAATACTGAACATTTTGCAAACGACATGAGACAAAGCAAAAGGCTCCTTTCTTTTATTCAAACAACCCGCTTGTACATCAGGAAGGCCGAAGCCAATGAATACATGTCAAAAAAGCAAAAACTCCATCTGGCGCCGTCATATGAGCCCATCGCTCGGCTGACTCGGATGACCTTCTTGTGTCCAGCCACTGACTCTGCCTCATGTAGAAACTAGCTCGGATAAAGGACAGTCGACCCCGTTGGCTCGGGTAGCTCGAGACAAAGGTGACAGAGGGATTAGGAAAGAGAAGGCTACCTTCCAAGTTGAACTTGGAAGAGAAGGAGGAGAGGGAATGCATATGAAAGCACCTTCCCCGCCAACCTACCAACTCTTTGGAAGAAAGAGGGTGCAGGCACCCTCTAAAGAGTGAAAGAAAGGAGGAGTAGAGCAGAAGAGGGAAAAAGAGGCTGCTAGAAAGAAAAAGAAACTAGCAGAGCTGGACGAGGAGGCAGGGGAAAGCCTGGGAGAGATGGAGCTTAGTTGGCTTCCTCCTCCCATCCGTGAAGCGAGCAGGAAGGAATGGGCGGCAGGGACGAATGATGCTCCCATCCATCCTCCATCTCGCCCCCCTGCAAGCGCCGCCAGAACTGATAGAGGGAAGATGACATGCCTCCGCACGTCGAACCCTCTTCAATTCCGTTCGACGGCCATCGAACCCTCTTCAAATCCGAAGCAGCAAGAACTCTCTGCCCCCCGTCGTTGGCAGCCTCATCTTCCGGAGCATCCTCCATGCTCCGAATACAACGGCACAACGCTACGTGAAGAAGGAATGGGGAAAGATTGTCAGGGAAAATCCTAAGCGGTGGAGAGGAAGGGATGCCCTTCAGACCTTTTATAGGCGAAGGGAGGCTACTTGCCTTAAATGATTTCCATCCTCGAAAACACGCCAGAAGGATTTCTCCCTATGAACGGTCACCTCAAACTTCTCATCTTCCACCCCAGCGGGATACACGAAGCGGCCAGGCATTCAAAGCATGGGAAAACGGAAAGACACCATGTCAGACGCTCACTCAACCATCATGCGAGATCCACGCAGAAAGTATCGGCCCTTTCCAACCACCGTAGATATGCTAAACAAAATACGGCAATGGCGATACGGAACAGATAAGTCTTCATCATAACGCTACTGCCTTATATATTTCTACACAAAAAGGAAGTTTTTTCTTTCAAAAAGGAAAAAAGACATACAAAAAGAAGAAGCGAAGTAGATACATCAGGCCTCTAGCCCACCTTGAAGCCCGAAAGTTGAGGGCTCGAGTTGTCTGCCCCCGGCAGCTTCGGCAACGGCCGACCCTGGCACTGACCCCACCGGCGTAGGAACTGCCTCGGTTGCGTGCCCTCCCGAGGCATCCAAAGTTGGCGCCCCCTCGGACGATGAGCCCTCGTGATCCTCTTCATCTTGCGCCAAAGCAGAGGAACTGGAGGATGACAAGTCCGAGTCATAACATTGCCCGGACGGGAATTCGACTGCTCCGGACGCCTGCTCCTCGGCATAAGAGATGGCCCGGTCGTAGCCCTGTTGGAACCCCTTGCGGATGCCCCGGCGAAGTCCTAGCTCGTAGTAGGGGAGGGCAGCCTCCTTAAGGTTGACCCAATAGGACTCTGAGCTCTTGTACTGCTCGAGAGCTTCCGCCCCGGCCGATCCCACCCTACCAGCAAGCTCGGCCTCCCTCCGCTCCGCCTCGACTGACTTCCCCTCGGCCTCAGCAGTCCGCTCTTTAGCCGCCGCCACCAACTTCTCCGCCTCGGCCCGATCAGCCTGGCCTCCCGCCGAAGGCGCTCGGCTTCCTCCGCACGGTCTACCAGCTCGGCACGCTCGGTCTCCCACTGGCAATCCAACTCAGCGCGTGCCTGGCGCTCCTTTTCTAGAAGCTTGTTCTTCCTCTCGAGCGATTCACGAGCCTTAGCTAGCTGCTCGACTAGCGCTCGAGTCTCCACCTGGCTCGACCGCATCAGTCCCTTGACGGAGGAGAGCTCCTGTCGAAGCCCATCGCGCTCCTCGGTGAGCTGAGCCAACCTCCTGTCCGACCCACCAAGGGTACAGGCTAGGTTCGCTCGCTCCCATTCCGACCTAGTGTACGCTTCCGCCAGAGCAGCCCCCATCTGGACCAGGGCCAGGCCGCCCTCCATAACCCCGGCGAGAGCCGTGGACGTGGAGTGCTGCCTACCTCCCCCCCTCACCTTCGCGGATATACCGCGGCATACCTGGTGTAGGGGGCCCGAGATACCCAACCTCTCCAAGGCCGCCGGAACGAAAAACCCCCCATCGCCCAGCGCCCCACTGTGCGGCTCGGATCGAGTCCCAGCCTCAGTCGCCCCTCGCGCCTCGACCGGATTCTCTTGCGGCCTCTCAACCTCGACCGGCTCGCCACCTGCACCACCGCCTGAAGCGCCCACCTCGGCCGCGGTCCCAACATCCCCCACTTCGGCCATGGCCCGCTCGGCTCCTGCCGAGGGGAGAGCTGGGTCAACCCCGCTTCCAGTCATAGGAGCACCCCCGGTCCCCTCGGTTCCGGCTGAAGGAAGAACCGAGCCCGCATCGTCGCCGCCCGCAGGGGCTGCCCCGACCTCCTCGGCCCCCTCTAGCTCGGCTGGTGGGAGAGCTCGCCAGGTAGGGTCGGCCCCATCATGCTCGGAGGAGGGGCGAGCCGCGACAAGGCCGCCTTCAACCGCGGGTTCGACCCCGGCCTTCTTGGCCCGCTTCCTGGCCCTCACGGCGGCCCGGATCATACCCTCCACAGGGTCCTTGTGCTTGGATCCCTTTGGCCTGGAGGATTCACCCTGGGCCGCTCCCTTGCCCTTATCTCTGGTTCGGGAGCGACCCACGGGAGCAGCCTGTTCGTCAGCAGCCGAGTCATCTCCAAGCTCGATTACCTCTGCGGCCTCCTTCAGAGGTTCCCACCTGGTGTCTGCACGAAGAAGAAGACATATTCAGGAAAAGAAAGATGACCCCCACATTCAAAGGAGAATCTAGTTTGTGGCACCTGAGCCTGACGGATGCAGCCGCGTAAGAAGACACCGCTCGATATTCTCCGGCGTGACCAGCTCTTCGGTGGATTGGCGGTGCTTCAGCAAGATGGCTGCGTACCTCTCCACATGAGGAGGGAACTCATCTTGCCTGGGAGGGATATTCAGGTGGAAATTGGGGATTACTGGACACCTCCAGGTCTCCTCCACTGAACAAATCCCCACCCAGAAGAATTGAGTCTTCCACCCCTTATGCGAAGAATCCTTCACCGCCAAAGAGAGACAACTCCTATTCCACCTCGCCTGGATGAAATAGAAGCCCTTCCCTGCCGAAGGATGTGCTTTCAACTCAAAAAAATAGTGAAAGAGGTCCATGGAAGGAGGAACCCCACACTGGCGGCAAAGAATGTGGAAGGTGGAAAGAAAGAGATAAGAGTTGGCTACTAGTTGAATGGGCGCCAACAGGAAGAAATTGAGAAGCTGAAGGATAAAATGTTCGAAAGGAAGGCGGAATCCACCCTTCCACGATAGAAGAAACATACAGATATGGCATGTACGAGAGTCCAGGCTCGTCTCGTATGGAGAAGTTGCAGCAAAGCTGAACTTGTGGGGCAGGCGATACTGGTGCTCCAGCCTCCTCACATCCGCCTCCCCCAGTTCGCTGCAGTTTGGGACCGGCGCCCTAGCCACCGGCTCGTCCTCTCACTCCTCGGCCTCCGAACGCTGGTTCGCCATGAAATCAGGAGAAGACTATGAGGAAAGGTGATCTCGAGACCCTGAAGATTCTGGGGGAGGAGGAAGCTGCCGGACTGCCTCTGCAGTTATCTCCGCCAACTCTTCGAACGCCGCTGCAAGCCTCTGCTCTTCCATCGCGTCCTTACGGTGCATCGAAGAGCCCCAAAAGCAAGAACAAAGGAGAGCCAAAACCCTAAGGACGGAGGGAGTCTGGAACGACAACAAGCGCCCAACGCCTATGAACCCACGCGGGAGGCGGCGCGTCATTCCGACCTCTGAGGAAAGGGGGCCCCCTCAGTTCAAATCCGTTAGGATCATCATTAACACGGGCCCAGGTGACTACGACACGTGGCTTACTGACACCTCCAGATCTCCACCCACCTGAGCCACGCTGGTCCGAAACCCCAAACAGCTACTCTTCCAAGCTTACTAAAACTCGGGAGTAGGAGGGGGACAAGTGGAGAGGGGAATTTCTATAGCCTATCTAAGGGCAGTCGAACTAGGCCCATCAGGGCCGAACGAGGCTCAGCTCAGCCAAGTGACAGCCCCCTAGGGCCCACTTAGGTAAAAAAGTCCAATAAAGATCACTCGGGATTCCACCCTTCCTCCGTGGCCCTTAGGCTCAGAAGGCCCGAGCGTCAGAACGGAGGAAGACCCATGCCTGAGTTATCCCTTCATTGGGATAGAGGCAAGCGCCCTGCGCCCACTCCGACCTGACTCCATCCGAGCTATGCCTATCGCCCGGACAGGGCTGGCACCTTTTATGCTCGGACTGTAACACTCGAGAATTTTAAAATAGAAATATATAAAAAAATTATATATATATATATTTAATTATTGAACTCATATTCTAATTCTATTGATTTAACCAATTAAAACATTTAATTATCAATAGATGCTTTAGAAGATGCCAAATTATATTTTAGGAAATGCCAATTTATATTTTCAATCACTTAAGAAATTAATATTACACTATTCCAAAGAAATAGGAAATAGGTTATATTGATAGTGTTTTAAAGGATAAACATCACTTTTACAAGATGCCAACTCATATTTTCATAATTTAGAAATTTTCATATTTCAAGTTTTTCATTATATCATTATTTTGAAGAAATAAGGGTATATAGATGAAGTGTTAAAGGATAAACATAATTTAGAAAGTGAGAAAGGGTATATAGACAATTTTGGTTAGTGTAGAGTGAATACAAAAATCTCCGTTTAAAATAACGACATATGTTAAGTCGTTATTTCCTAAATGTAAATAGTGACATGAATAGTGCCACTTTTTATTTAAAAAGAATTTTTAAAAAAATTTATATGTAAAAATAGAGAAAAATATAAGGGTCTCACCCCTGAAATTTCACGAACAAATTGCATCGATTTTTAAAGATAAAAATCTTTGAAGTTTAATATGAAAATCTTAACTTATGAAATACACGAACCTGTCTGGGACGTCATTTCTTTTCCGACAATTATCACTATCATTCTATCCTTCCAGCCTGTGTAGGCTGTCAACCCACTAAATACCCTATAATTCTGGATCTTGTCTCTCATCCTGTCGACCCTAAGGTTATAAAATACATTCTATTCTCCCTATTTGGTTAGTTCGACGGCTAGATACGGGAACAAGTTCTTAAGAGTTACGGAGGAAGGGAAGGGCTGCTTCTTCCTCTCCTGTCAACTCCTGTCACTTCACAGAGGTAGGTGTTCTCAAATCCTTACCTAACTAGTAGCTAATAGGTTAATTGATTCATGTTTAGAGTTCGATCAACTAGTCAACCATGTTATATATATCATCTAGCTTTACCGTAATCAAGCAACAATCATGTATGTATCATGTTAGTTTGATAGCCTGTTACATATCACCATGATCTTTAAGAGTTTAAACTTAGTTTGTTAGTATGATTTTTATGAGTTTTTGAACATATTTTAACACACTAGTTTTACAGTATTAATAACCATGTTTTAAACCTTAATATATAGTCTCTGTTAACATAATATGTTCATAGTTTAAAGACACGGAGGCTCCCTGCCCTCTGGTAAATGGCGCCCCTGACCAGGGCGCCATTTTCAAAATTGAAGATTGTTCGCACAGTCGTCATTTAAATGAAGACACCACCAAGGTCGTCAATTCGATTTCTGGAATTTTGCGTAATTGATAATTCAACACATTCAAAAATCCATAACTATCAAACTAAAGCACGAATTTTTTGCATGAACATGTTTCTAGAATCCTGACATTTTTCTCAACACATTCGTGCCATTACTTCCTGATTCGGAGTTTTTTCACACTGATGGATAGTGACACCTCTCTGTAATTGGCGCCCCTGACCAGGGCGCCAATTTCAGAATTGAAGACTGCCCGAGAGGGCGTCAATTAATTGAAGACATGCACCATGTCGTCAATTCCATTTTCTGGAATTTTCAGAAATCAATAAATCAACGCATTCAAAAATCTATAACTAATAAACCGGACCTTGAAAATTTTGACAGAATATACTTCTGTGACCCTGAGATTTTTCTCCATCTGACCATGTCTTCGGATTCTGATTTGGAGAAACTTTTTCGAAATGAACAGTGATTTGAGTCACAAAACATATCTGCTAGGTGAAAATCACTGAATTGAAGACGGCCCTTAAGTCTTCAATTTCAGAATTGAAGACGGCCCTTAAGTCTTCAATTACTGAATTGAAGATAAGTCTTCAATTTCAGAATTGAAGATGGGGCCTTAAGTCTTCAATTTCAGAATTGAAGACGACCCTCAAGTCTTCAATTACTGAATTGAAGATGGCCCTTAAGTCTTCAATTTCAGAATTGAAGACGGCCCTCAAGTCTTCAATTAATTGAAGACTGCTCACAGGGGCGTCAATTCTGTTTCTTGAGGAATTAAAGTTATAACATTAAAAAAATTCATATCTGTGAAACCAAAACTCAGTAATTATATCTGAACATGTTTCTGGACTCCCGAGTAATTATACTAAGTATTCATAATCTTATTTTCGAATTACGAGAAACTTTTTTGAAATGAATAGTGCTTTGAGTCACAAAACGTATCTGCCAGGTGAAAATCACATAATTGAAGACGGCCCTTAAGTCTTCAATTTTAGAATTGAAGACGGCCCTTAAGTCTTCAATTTCAGAATTGAAGATGGCCCTCAAGTCTTCAATTAATTGAAGACTGGGTAAAGGGGCGCCGTTTTCATATATATATATATATTTGAAAAATCAAAATTTTGAAAGATTGGGCAACCCCCAGGCGCCAATTACTGAATTGAAGATGGCCCTTAAGTCTTCAATTTCAGAATTGAAGACAGCCCTTAAGTCTTCAATTTCAGAATTGAAGACGGCCCTCAAGTCTTCAATTAATTGAAGACTGGGTAAAGGGGCGCCAATTACATATATACATATATATATATATATATGAAAATTCAAAATTTTGAAAGATTGGGCAACCCCCAGGCGCCAATTACTGAATTAAAGATGGCCCTTAAGTCTTCAATTTCTGAATTGAAGACGGGTCCTTAAGTCTTCAATTTCAGAATTGAAGACGGCCCTTAAATCTTCAATTTAAGAATTGAAGACGGCCCTCAAGTCTTCAATTTATTGAAGACTGGGTAAAGGGGCGCCAATTTCATATATATATATAGTTTTTTTGAAAAATCAAAAATTTGAAATGTTGGGTAACCCCCAGGCATCAATTCTTTAAATGACGACTTCCAGGACGTCTTCAATTAAATGAAGACATCCTGAGGGGCGCCAATTTGATATATACATATATAAATTTCTAAAAATTGAAAATTTGAATGATTAGCAAACCCTCAGATGCCAACTCAGTAATTATAACTTCTGATCTTGATTTGTCTTGAGAATTATGCAAACACAACCCTAATCCATACTCCTGCATATGATGAGTTCTTAAAATTCCGTTCCATGAAAAATCTACTTGTGTATACCCTACATGTTCAAACCTTGAATCTCTTAAACTACCATTTGGGAGTGTAGGAACTAAGTGCCATGCAGGGCAAAGTGCTACATTGTGGGAGCCACCTCTTGAGGCCGTACGGCGCAAAGTGCTACACGACGGGAGTCACCTCTTGAGCCTGTAGGGGCCACCTCTAGAATCCTCAATAACCAAATGACTAGTTAATCTCGTTTGAAATACTACGTTTCTAAATTGTTAAAATTCCATATTGGCTATAAATGAGAGTGGATGTCAAAGGTAATACATGAAATGTTGTGCATATGGGGCCCGGTCTGGTCCTGGGAGGAGCACCCGAAGGTACTTGTGCCCATGGGAGTTTATTGACCATGGTGTTTAGCATTGCACCGGAGTACTTGCTTGACTTGAGACACTCCACCCCTACTCTCTCTCTCCTTACTTACTTGACTTGCGTGGCCCAAAACGGCCAATACTTGACTTGTGGCACGAGAAAGGATAAAATACTTACATGATAATAGCCAATTCTATTGATATGTACTTGATAATACTTGCTTGAATTGAATTTTTACTTTATATACTTGTACATGAGCTCCTTCTCATACCCGCGTTCATACTTGTACACGAATCCCCGCTTGCCCGAAGTGGCATTTACATCTGTAAATTCTTGAAATACTGCTTGTCAAATACTTGAAATCTTGTTATACTCTCTTTATACAGTTCTTGATCTCTTATTGTTCATCATGCCTAGATTTACCTGTATACCTGATATTTTTATTATACGTACATCATGCATAGCCATACTGAGAATACATGCAAATTATAAATCACGTAAAGATTGCTCGTATTTGAGATGTAATTCCTACTGAGCGATTCACTCATCCTGTTACTTCCTAACATTTTCAGGTGATTCGGATAGCGACAAGAATGGGTTTGAGGCCGAGTGAAGAGTGCTAGAATGCCATCCATTTATCATTAGCAAGTCGAGTCTTTGAATTTATTTGAGTCTATCCTGTATTCCTAGTTATGTCAGTTAGTGGTATAAACTTTGTGTTAAGTCGTGCAGCCTAATGTTTGGCTGTCTAAATTTGAAAATTTGTCATGGACTATCTTTATTTCCTTTGATTAATCAAATAAACATCACTTGGACTATTGGAATTTATTAGATTTTTAGTCATTTGCGCACTCTGAAATTTTGTATGTTAAAATTCTTATCACTCTAATGACACGATCTATATTGACGCGTCACGTATCCGAGTATCTTTCGCGCTCGGGACGTGACAGTCTTCGTGGTATCAGAGCCTAGGTTTTCAAACTTTGGGAACTAGAAGAAATAAAAGGTTAGAAATTGAAATCTAAGTAAAAACTTGAGTCCAAGGATAGGTAAAACCCAAGTCCAAGGATAGATATACCTTACCCGGTGAGATGGATAGAGCCATGGGTTAAGTTCTATAATGACTTTTGACCTTACAAGTAAACCTGATCTTTATCATACTTAACTCTTTTGTAGGATCATGGCTGCGGAAAGAGCACAATGGCGGGAGATGCAGCGCACCGTGCAAGGCCTTACACAGGCACTACAGCAAGTGGCCCAAGGCGGAGCAAACCGTGGAGCGAGAGATCTCCACCGAAGTTTCTGTAACATGAACCCACCGAGGTTCACTGGTTTGTCCGACCCCGAGGATGCCGAGAATTGGCTAAAGGAGATGGAACGAATCTTCCATGTAATGCAATGCACGGACGAGGAGAAGGTTTTACTGGCCATATTCCAACTAGAGCGGGACGCTCGATGTTGGTGGGAATCCATAGAAGCAACATTGCCAGAATACCATGTCACATGGGATGAATTCACGGAGCAGTTCAACAACAAGTACTTCTCCGACCATATCCAAGAGAAGAAGGCCACAGAATTCACTATTCTAAAACAACGGGGCTTGAAAGTGGCCGAGTATGAGGCCCAGTTCTCAAGATTGTCAAAGTATGCACCCCACTTGGTGTGTACGGAGAAGATGAAGGCGAGAAGATTACTCAATGGGCTTCGACCCCATTATTTCACACAACTTGCCCCGATGGGCATCCAAGTCTATTCGGAGATGGTTCGGCGAGCTCAACTGCTAGAAGACGCCACCGAATTATCCGAGAGAATTCGAGGAAGAGACAAGAAGGAATCCGTCACAAGCCCAGAAAAATTCAAACTATCATTTAACAAGAAAAGGTTCTTCATGGGAGGGGAGCCCTCCAAGGCAAAGAAATTCCAGAAGAATGACAGGCCATTCTCCACCACCACACCATCAAAGAAAATTTGCAAGTATTGTGATAAAGCTAGCCATAAGACCGAGGAATGTTGGAGGAAGTTAGGAGCTTGTCTTCGATGCGGGAGCCGAGAGCATCGGATCCCAGACTGCCCACTGATGAAGGAACAAGACACCAAAGACGAGAAGCGTCCGGTAAAGAAACAAGGCCGTCTACAAGCTCTCCGAGAGACGGAATCCACTGAAGGCGGAATTGTGGAAGGTACTCTCACTATTTGTTCAAAAACTGCTCAAGTTTTATTTGATACCGGAGCAACTCATTCATTCGTTTCCAAGAACTTTACGGCTTCATTTTCTAAGAAACATGAATTGTTAGATTTGGTCATATCTACACCTCTTGGGAATGAGTCTGATATCACTTATCACTATCCAAATTGTGAAGTGATGATTAAGGGAAGCAATTTACCTGCTGACCTGATATGCCTAGATATGAAGGGTTATGACGTCATACTAGGTGCCAACTGGTTATCCACATACCAAGCAATTGTAGATTGCCGGCATGGTAATGTAACTTTTGTGGATTTTCCAGAGCTAGTTTACAATAGCCCTCGGAGAAAATCACTTCTTATATCAGCACTCCGAGCTAGTAAACTTATGAATAAGGGATGCATGGCTTTCATAGCATTCGTGACTACCACGGAAGTTGAGAAGGTTAAACTTGAAGACATCCGTGTAATTCGGGATTTTCCCGATGTTTTTATAGAATATTTAACCGGCTTACCCCTGGAAAGGGAAGTGTTGTTCACAATCGACCTTGTCCCTGGTACTGGTCCTGTCTCTAGGGCACCATACAGAATGTCCCCTACTGAGCTGAAGGAACTAAAGGAATAACTAGTGGAGTTATTGAAAAAGGGTTTCATCAGGCCGAGTACTTCCCCTTGGGGAGCAACCGTGCTATTCGTCAAAAAGAAGGATGGATCGATGAGACTATGCATCGATTATCGGCAGCTAAATAACCTTACCATCAAGAACAAATACCCGCTGCCAAGGATTGACGAGTTGTTCGATCAGTTATCAGGAGCTTCATATTTCTCCAAGATTGATCTTCGTTCTGGTTACCACCAATTGAAGATCAAAGAAGAAGACATTCATAAAACTGCATTCCGAAGCAGGTATGGGCATTACGAATTTACTGTTATGCCTTTCGGACTAACAAATGCCCCCGCAGCTTTTATGCAGTTAATGAACAACATATTCAGGCCCTATTTAGACCAATTCATTGTGGTCTTTATTGATGATATTCTGATCTATTCCAAGACTGAAGATGATCATGAAGAACATCTCAAGAAGGCACTGCAGATATTAAGGGAAAACAAGCTATATGCCAAATTCAGCAAATGTGAGTTCTGGCTCGAGGAAGTATCCTTCTTAGGCCATATTATTTCGAAGAATGGAATTGCTGTTGACCCGTCCAAGGTCAAAGCCGTGAAGAATTGGGAACGACCCGCAAATGCAACGGAAATTCGAAGCTTCTTGGGTCTAGCTGGTTACTACCAGCGTTTTATCAAGGACTTCTCCAAGATTGCCGTTCCTCTGACCAGGTTAACCCGCAAGGAAGTGCCTCATGAGTGGAATGAAGACTGTGAAAAGAGTTTCTAAGCTTTGAACGATCTCTTGACCACTGCTCCAGTCTTATCATTACCAATTGAAGGAGAAAAATACGAGGCATATACCGATGCTTCGGGTATTGGCCTCGGATGTGTATTGATGCAGAATGGAAGAGTCATTGCATATTCTTCCCGACAATTGAAGAAACATGAAGAGAACTACCCAGTTCACGACTTAGAATTGGCCGCGGTAGTATTCGCTTTGAAGATCTTGAGGCACTATCTCTACGGAGAACAATTCACTGTGTACTCCGATCATAAAAGCCTCAAGTACTTATTCTCCCAAAAGGAGCTGAACATGCGGCAAAGACGTTGGCTCGAGTATCTCAAGGATTTTGACTTCAGTACCATCCTGGTAAGGGTAATTCCGTAGCTGATGCCCTTAGTCGAAAGTCGAGAACAATATTGGCCAACTGCATGATACAAGAATGGAAGCTGCTGGAGAAATTCTCTGAGCTTGATATCAGCACAGATGAGAAGAACATGTGTATTATTCTATCTCATATGAGCCTACATCCAGATTTGCTACCTGAAATCAAGAAGCTACAGGAAGAAGATCCCTCACTTGTGGAGATAAAGAGCAAGCTGGACGACATACTAGATTTCAAGCTGGCACCTGATGGCATATTGCTATTTCATGAACGGACATGTGTGCCCGACTGTCCCGAATTGAAGAAGAAGATTCTTGAAGAAGCTCATCGATCGAGGTACACGATCCACATTGGAGCCACTAAGATGTACCAAGACTTGAAAAGAACTTTCTGGTGGCCTAACATGAAAAGGGAGGTAGCAGACTTTGTGTCTCGTTGCCTCACATGCCAACAAGTGAAGGCGGAACATCAAAAACCCGCCGGAAAGCTACATCCGCTGGATATTCCCAAGTGGAAGTGGGAAGAAATTGGCATGGACTTTATCATGGGTTTGCCCAAGTCTAGGGGCGGATATGATGGAATTTGGGTAATTATCGACTGGCTAACTAAATCGGCCCATTTCTTACCCATCAAAAGCCGATGGTCAGTCGACGTACTTGCTGCACTGTATATTAAGGAGATGGTTAGATTACATGGAGTTCCCGTCTCGATCGTATCTGATCGAGACCCGCGCTTCACCTCTCATTTTTGGAAGGGTCTACAACACTCTCTGGGGATAAAACTTAATTTCAGCACTACTTTCCATCCACAGACAGATGGCCAGACTGAAAGGACAAATCGGGTTGTTGAAGATATGTTAAGGGCATGCATTATAGATTTTGGCGGAAGCTGGCACGATCACTTATCCCTAGTCGAATTTGCCTATAATAACAGCTATCAAGCTAGTATTCAAATGGCACCTTTCGAGGTGCTTTATGGCAGGAGTTGTCGTTCTCCAATATGCTGGGAAGAAGTCAGTGAAAGATAAATTCTAGGCCCGGATATGGTTAGAGATTCGACTGAGAAGATACACCTTATCAAAGAGAGACTCAAGGTAGCTCAGTGCAGGCATAAATCTTATGCTGATAATAGAAGTAGAGATTTGGAGTTCCAAGTTGGTGACCATGTATTTTTCAAGGTATCTCCTGGCTGAGGTATTAGAAGATTCGGTGTTAAGGGCAAGCTTACACCGAGGTTTATCGGTCCATTCGAAGTATTGGAAAGAGTGGGGAGGTGGCCTACCGTATTGCTTTACCTCCTCAACTCTCGGAAGTGCACAATGTATTTCATATATCTATGCTGAAGAAATATATGCACGACCCTTCTCACATCATCGACCATGCTGATTTGGTGATTCAAAGAGATCTTACTTATGAGCAAAGGCCGATGCGGATCCTCGACCGCGAAGTCCGAGTTCTAAGGAGCAAGACGATCCCTATGGTGAAAATCCAATGGAATCGATGCGCGGAATAAGAAGCAACTTGGGAGACCGAAGAATCTATGAAAAGAAGATACCCAGAATTATTCTAAATTGTAAGTATTTTATACTTTCCACAATATCCTTATACAGTTGAATTTGGGGACCAAATTCTTTTAAGTAGGGGAGGGTGTAACACCAGAGAATTTTAAAATAGAAATATATAAAAAAATTATATATATATATATATATATATAATTATTGAACTCATATTCTAATTCTATTGATTTAACCAATTAAAACATTTAATTACTAATAGATGCTTTAGAAGATGCCAAATTATATTTTAGGAAATGCTAATTTATATTTTCAATCACTTAGGAAATTAATATTATAATATTCCAAAGAAATAGGAAATAGGTTATATAGATAGTGTTTTAAAGGATAAACATCACTTTTACAAGATGCCAATTCATATTTTTATAATTTAGAAAATTTCATATTTAAACTTTTTCATTATATCATTATTTTGAAGAAATAAGGGTATATAGATGAAGTGTTAAAGGATAAACATAATTCAGAAAGTGAGAAAGGGTATATATACAATTTTGGTTAGTGTAGAGTGAATACAAAAATCTCTGGTCAAAATAACGACATATGTTAAGTCATTATTTCTTAAACGTAAATAGTGATATGAATAGTGTCACTTTTTATTTAAAAAGAATTTTCAAAAAAAATTATATGTAAAAATAGAGAAAAATGTAAGGGTCTCACCCCTGAAATTTCACGAACAAATTGCATCGATTTTTAAAGATAAAAATCTTTGAAGTTTAATATGAAAATCTTAAGTTATGAAATACACGAACCTCTCTGGGACGTCATTTCTTTTCCGACAATTATCACTATCATTCTATCCTTCCAGCCTGTGTAGGCTGTCAACCCACTAAATACCCAATAATTCTGGATCTTGTCTCTCATCCTGTCGACCCTAATGTTATAAAATACACTCTATTCTCCCTATTTGGTTAGTTCGACGGCTAGATACGGGAACAAGTTCTTAAGAGTTACGGAGGAAGGGAAGGGCTGTGTTGATTCCCGAAACGTGGCAATCAAGAGGGGAGGGGTGAATTGATGGCCAATAAAATTAACTATCTAATAGAACTCTTATAACAATTACATTAACAAGCTCTCACCTCGCACGAACATGAACACACTTGTGGAAACGTATGCAACGGGTGTGATTGATAGAATAAGTGGTGTAAGCTCAACTCACCGCGAAGCCCACTTGACAAGTAAACGTATAGGAAAACCACAATGAACACACGGAAATTTTTAGGTGGTTCGGGTACACTGCCGTGTTCCCTACGTCCACCCCTCACACGGAGGATTAAGGCTTCACTATGAGTGAATCACACACACACACGCTGTAAGGACAGCAACCATACACACGTTCGTGTTACCGAACACGAGCACAACACACACACACGTTCGTGTTACCGAACACGAACTCAACACACAAGTATCTGAGATAATGTTTACAGACGAATACTCAAGCTTGAATCAACTGAACCAGAATGAAAAAGGGTGAGGAAAGAATGAAATTATCCTGGTTGGAGCTCCCCCTTTCTCTTTTCGGAATTTAATCGAACACTTGTGTAGCAGGAAGATGTTCTTGACGATCCTGAATCGGATGAGCTTGAATCTTGATTTCACTCGCAGCCAGCAGTAGAGGATTGATTGGAACTTCGAATCCTCCTTCTTCCCTTCACTTTCACGCACAAACACAAGAGGAACAATGGCTGGACGTGGCTGCTGCGACCTGCACAAGGAAGGGTTAGAGAGAAACCCGAAAACAGTGTTTATAATTATGCCATTAGGGTTTACACCCTTAACAAGATGATTTATACTCCTAGACAGGACAAGGGACGTTCAGGGGACCAGATCCATGTATTATGGAGTGATTCCCAGAGTCCCTAACAGCTGTATAAGCCCATGTGGCTCGAAACCATCAAGTCAACAAAACCGGCGCCGCCCAGCACAGAAGGGTCGACTCTTGGGGTCAACCCTCGTGCTGTGCTAGAGGTCCAGAAGACATGGGTCGACCCCAGGGGTCGACCCTCTCAGAACCAGGTTCTGGTTCAACAAAAATAGCAAGAGGACCTGTAGGGGTCGACCCTTGGGGTCGACCCTCGGGGCATGGGTCGACCCTTGGGGTCGACCCTTTCAGTTGGGCAAATAGGGAGCCGACAGTTTTAAAAATAGATTGCCAGGGGTCGACCCTTGGGGTCGACCCTTGGGGTCAACCCTTGAAGCTGGGGGTCGACCCTTGGGGTCGACCCTTTCAGCATGGGTTAAGAACCCTTGGTAAGTTGCTCCGATTGGCTTGGGGATCGCCGCGGAGGGTCGTCCCACGCTCCACAACAATCACAAACCATGATTCTAAGTCTAAGAACACATCTAGATGTTTTTATGATGGTTTATCAAAATAAACATGATTTAGCATGAAAACATAAACCATTTGACATAATTAAACTCTTGGATGCTTCCTAGATAAATGGACTTATGGAAATGAAGGAATTCAAACCACATTGCCATGATTCAAAAATGATTAGATCTCACCCATCGTCCTAGAGTTGTATTCGACTGTGGCCATTGTTGATTGTCCTGTCAAAATAGTTTTTGAATTGGATTTCTTTCATGAAGTTCAAATGATAAACACTTACCCTTGAAGTGAAGTCCTTCAACCGTCCAAAACCTTATATGTGCAGCACTTACAAAGTCATGAGAGAATCTCATTTTCAGTTCAAGAAACATCATTTGGTCATCATCAAAATATATAAGACATAATAAAAGGGGAGGGGGTTCAACAATCTCCCCCTTTTTGATGATGACAAAATGCTATTTGAATTGTCATGCCATCTACAATTGAAACCTCATTTGCATTAATCATTTCAACATGAGCCAATTCATTTCTCCCACAGGGCAACATAATATGTAAGATTGATTAGCATGGCACACTGTTTTGCCGACAACAAGTGGAAGGAAGGCAAGTCTGAAATGCAGTTAACAATATGCCATAGCTAAAATGCAATGTCTGATGAACTGAAATGCAACAAAGTGAACTGAAATGCAAAAACTGAAATGAGATGCAATGCAACACACACATGCATACACACAGTACATATAATAGCCGAGATAGTCTTTCTCCCCCTTTGGCAACATCAAAAAGGAGGGGGTGAAACAAGGATAATAACTATGCCATAGTGAAGAGAGAGAGAGAGGCTAATTGTCATCCTCATCATCATCCGGAGTAGAAGAGCCCGGTGGACGCCTAATATACTCCGAAAGATCGGCTAGCAGTTGGGCTTGGTGGGCCAAGGCGTCAGTGATAGAGTGAGAATGCTCCTGATGGGAAAGTTTCAGATCATGTAGATCACGTTGCAATGCTGTCATAGTCTCCCCATACTCATCCAACCGGTCATCAATGGTGTCCAATCGGTCCATGAGAAGCAGAACCGCCTCAGAAGGCATGTCGGCAGCAAACGGAGGTGGCGGCAGATCGGCCTGTGCATCGTCTTCATCGTCTTCAGCTGAACTAGTATCATGGGCAGCACTCTTTAAGATGCGATCAGAATACCATCTTGTAGCTCATATCCCATATTGTGGCAGATGGAATGGATAGTAAAGGTATCCGCGTCCCGGATGTCTTGAGAGGGTTCTTCTGACAGATTTACATCCAAACAAGCAAATATAGTAGATAATGCGGCAGCATAAGGAAGAGTACGGTGCTTGTGCTTCATGCTTGTGCACATATGTGCTAAGAAAATAGCTGGAAAGTTAACCGGAATTCCACCCATAAGGCAATAAAATAGGAACATGTGATTCTCGGTTACTTTGTCATGACCGCCTCCTCTAGGCAACAAAATTGTAGTGATCATGCGGTATAAAATATGCTGTATGGGAGGAAAATGGTTGGCATTTAAGCCAGCAAGTAATCGACCTCCACGTTCTTCACCAGTCATCATTTGATACACTACATCATCCGGAACAACTATATCTCCAAATGTGAACCCTTCAGTCGGAAGATGGAAAACCATGCCCAAAAATTCAGTGGTGAGAATGATTTGCTGTCCATTAACCGTAGTGGTCGGATGTTCCCCGGACAAAATAAGATTGCCATAAAATTGATTTACCAACCGTGGATATGTGCAGCGATATTCAGACATAAAAGAATCCAGGTTGGGCTGACTGCATAATATATCAACAAGACTCGGAAGATGGCTGTTCAAGATGATAAATGATACCACACGAGGGCGTAACACCTTCCGATCCAGAACTTTGCTTGAGGGCGCCGAATCGCGCTCATATGCATCCTGTCGTCCACGACGTGCCGGGGCCGCACTTGACTCGCCTCGGCTGCGAGGGATGCGCTTCTTGGGGGCCATCTAAACACAAACCAAAAGAATCCATAGATAGGGAAGGATTTCGATGGTTTGACTAAGGGAGCATGCTAAGATGTGAAGCTAGGATCCTCCACAAGCATCAAGAACATATCTCAAGAAGGGAGAGAGCAAGGGATCGATGCCGTGAGCTCCAAGAGGGCAGGCGCGCGCGGATGCCACCGGGAGAGCCGCGCTAGGGCTTGGAGGGTGGAGAGCCAAGGGAAGAGTTTAGGGCTTGGAAGGAGTGGTGGCAAGGCTAGAAAGGGGGAAAAGGTGTTTTTATAGCCGGAGGAAGGTCCACCTTAAGGGTGGAACCAAGTAGGAGGCGGCTAGGGCACCAAAAGGGGCCACCCGCCGGTTTGGGTCGACCCTTAGGGTCGTCCCCTGGTTCGGGTCCCCCATGCGCCCGAACCGGCACCGCGAAAGTCGACCCTTTGGGTCGACCCTTCAGCTGGGTCAGAGAGGGTCGACCCTTCTTCTGGGTCTACGAGGGTCGACCCGTTCCCTATTTTGCAGCCAAAAAGAGATAACAAGAGTGCTGAGTGTCAATAAGTGTCCGGATCGAGTCCCCAAGTGAAAAATACATGAATTCAAGGAATTGTGAGTAAAATGATGGGATTTAATTCATTGGGGAAGTGCAGTCGAAATACGGAGATATGCTAGACGCGTAGAGGCCGTGTGATCCGGATTTTTGACTTTGAGCAGATTAGCTCTTCTCTTGGCAATGTGTATAAGTCAAAGGTGATTTCGGCCATAGGAATTTCAAGCAACAGTGTGTATTTACAGTAAACATAGAAGGCATGCAGGAACACACAAGGAAAAAGAATTTTTGTTTCTTTTTATTTCACACAGGATGATGCAAGTGCATGACAAGGAATTAACTAAATGCTCAGTATTTGATGCAATGACATGTAATGCAATGACCTAATTATGCATAGATGGACATGACTGTTACTCAGACTAGTCTATCCTACAAACCCCTAGTTCTCTTCTCAAGGATGTGAACCTATCTTCACTAAGAGGTTTGGTGAAAATGTCGGCAATTTGTCGATCTGTTTCAATGAAACTGATATCAATATCACCCTTGCTCACATGATCTCGAATGAAATTATGCCTAATTTCAATATGCTTAGTGCGAGAGTGATGAACTGGGTTTTTAGACAGGTTTATGGCTGAAGTGTTATCACAAAGAATTGAGGTGTTTTTAAAGGATATGCCATAATCAATCATTTGCTGTTGGATCCATAACACCTGGGTAACACAACTACCGACAGCCACATACTCGGCTTCGGCCATTGATAATGCCACTGAATTTTGTTTCTTGGAGGCCCATGAGACCACGCATCCTCCAAGAAATTGGCAATACCCACTTGTGCTTTTCCGATCTATTTTACAGCCCGCGTAATCAGCATCAGAGTATGCAACTAGTTCAAAACATGAATTACGCGGAAACCACAATCCCAAGTTAACTGAACCAACAATGTATCTAAAAATTCATTTTACAGCTGACATATGTGATTCTTTAGGATTTGATTGAAATCTTGCACACAAGCAAACTGCAAACTGAATGTCAGGCCTACTGGCAGTTAAATACAATAGTGAACCTATCATACTTCTAAAGAGTTTATGGTCCACTGGTTTACCTGTCTCATCTTGATCTATTTTCATTGAAGTTGACATTGGTGTTGGTTGAGGTTTTGTTGATGCCAAATTGAACCTTTTCAGTAACTCCATTGCATACTTCTTTTGATGAATGAACAACCCATCTACCGTTTGATTGATCTGCAATCCCAAGAAGAATGTTAGCTCTCCTATAAGACTCATTTCAAACTCACTTTGCATCAATTTTGCAAAGTCGTTACTAAGAGTGTCATTGGTGGAGCCAAAGATAATATCATCAACATAAACTTGAACAATTAAGATTTCCTTACCCTTCAATTTTGTAAAAAGGGTTTGATCAATGTTACCTCGTTTGAAGTCATTTTGAGCGAGGAAATCGCTTAATCGTTCATACCATGCACGGGGTGCTTGTTTCAGACCGTAGAGAGCTTTGTTCAACTTGTATATATGGTCTGCATGCGTTGGGTCTTCAAACCCCGGTGGCTGCTCCACGTACACGTCCTCCAGGATATAACCATTCAAAAACGCACTCTTAACATCCATTTGAAATAACTTGATATTATGACAGCATGCAAATGCTAAAAGAACCCTCACAGCCTCGAGTCTTGCTACTGGAGCAAAAGACTCATCAAAGTCTATACCCAGCTCTTGGCTATAACCTTTGGCAACAAGCCTGGCCTTGTTCCTAGTAACCACTCCTTGATCGTTTGTTTTGTTACGGTAAACCCATTTTGTTCCGATCACGGAGTGATTCTTAGGACATGGAACGAGGAACCATACTTCGTTCCTTTGGAACTGGTGTAATTCCTCTTGCATGGCAAAAATCCATGACTCATCACCTAAGGCTTCTTCTATGGATTTGGGTTCAAATTGAGAGAGCAGGGACATATAGTCTTGATTTTTGTCACGCCCCGAGCGGGAAAGATACCCGGAGACGCGTGACGAGTTTATATCAATCATGTCAATCAGAGTGGTCGTGTATTCGACACAAAGACAGAGATGCGCAAAATAGCAAGATAACCCAATCCTTTATTTCATAATGGATAGACTATTACAAATCCAATACTCTGTTTAATAAAAAGGAAAAGAATACATATTTGACTCAAGAAACTATAGAAAAGACTAGATGACACTTGAGCAGCTCTATCACTTTCACTCTTGACCATTCCCGTCCGATTGACTTCCATCGTCGTCGGACTTACCTGAAAAGTAAAAAGGGACAAACGGAATGAGCGAACGCTCAGTAGGAAATTATATCTCAAGTACTAGCAAGGGGTTTAAGTAATTACATCTTTCATGAATGCAATAAAGCTATGCATGCTCGCATAAAACGACAAGATAGAGAGAATGTAATATCAAGGAAATAAGATGGACTAATCATGAACTTTCAACAAGATAACAAGTTATTCAAGATATTCAAGCAAGTACATTTAACAAGTTATGTCAAGAACTTTGGCTATCATGTATCAAGCAAGTAAATTACCCTTTTTCGGGCCACGCATTTCATGTCAAGTCAAGTATGATTTCAAGCACAAGATTTATGTGGAATGTCCAATCTAGAAAGTAAAGTACTCGGTATAATGCCAGATACCTTATTATTTTAACTCCCATGGGCACAAGTACTTTCGGGTGCTCCTCCCAGGACCAGATCGGGCCCTATATGCGCAGGCATTTATCATGTGTTTTGACATCCACTCTTATATATATATAGCCAATTTTTGAATTTCAATAATCAAGCTTGTAGACATGTATGACAACTTTGACAGAATAGAGTCCAAAAATATGACAAAGGACATAGAATGGCGATAATAACGGTATAATCATGATATCGATAAAACTAGGTAGATTATGGTTCCCTTAACTTGGGTACCATGACAAATCAATATGGACATTCTTTATATAGAATTGAGGTCCACATGAACAGTATATCAAAGGTAAGATACCCTCATTCTTATCATAGAATTGCGGTTTACAAGAATGACATGATATGGCATGATATCATCATCCCATTAAGAATTTCTTATGATATACTCTTTGTATAATCATACGGGCCTGGTATACCATGTTTCTTTAGATTGACATGGCAAAGATCGTGTAATGGGTTTTTAGGGTACAACCAGCTCAGTCGACCTTGAGGGAATCCAAGGTACGAGGAGTCTTACGGAGGTCTCTATGACTAACTCGCTAGTCCAAAGGAACGGAATGTCCAATGGAGAGCTTGTATGTCAATGAGAGTTGAGTGTGACCGATAAAACAATCGTGAAACGTGGGACTATACTCACAGAGTGGAGAATAGTGCCGATATATATATTATATAACATATGAAACCATCGGTTAACAGAAACAGTGAAAAAATTAGTTTTTACAGTAAAGTAACGACTTAAGCAGAGTCGTTTATCAAGTAATTAACGCCTAACAGAAGGGCGTTTACACATGTTTCCATTTTTCAGACTTTCAATATTTCATTAATTTATCTAAAACGCGCCCTGGACAGGGGCGTTTCTTTGCAATGAGACGACTACAGTAGCAGGCGTCTTTTTATTTACAATATTTTACAGAACATATTTATTTTCAAAAATTATCAAAAACGCGCCCTTGGCAGGGGCGTAAATCATTAAATTCTTATTTTTACAGAATATATTGGTCGGGATTTTAACAGAAACGCGCCCTATGAAGGGGCGTTACTTTTCAATTCACGCCCTGTGATGGGGCGTTAACACATGGAAAACGACCTAGTCTCGGTCGTGAATTCAAGAAATACCAGGAAAGCAAGATTTGCACGATAATCAAGGATAACAATCATATAGTCATGACAGGAAAATTGGTAGGAATTCAGATGCAGTATATTAGATTTGATGTTTCATGTTTATTGACTTTTAACCGTTAACAATGTAATTGCATGGATAATCAGTTCTTAAGATAGGTGATTAACATTTACATGAAATTAACGCCTGTGTACAGGGCGTCAAATATGAAATTGACGACCTGGGCAGGGTCGTGTCTTGTAAATTAGCGCCCTGGACAGGGGCGTCTCTTTCAAAATATTGTAGAAATATAATAAAACCATATTAAACCGTATGCATGTCATGTCAATACATATATAAGTCTTGTCTTAATTTATTTGGGCTACAGTAACTTGAGAAAATCCTATCTGAAGACTTGAAGATTGATATGAAAGGGGAACGTTGTTGCTTCACAGCAACAATAACCACAGTAGGAGGAAGAGAAGGCTGATTGTGTTTGTTGAGGATGATGATGATATTGATCTTCTGTCTTCAGGAACTTTACCCAACAATCGATCTGTAGGAAAAAGGAAGGAAGATGAGGAAGATGGGGACATAACCGTAGTTAGGAAAAGTTTTAGAAGAACCTTACCTATGTTCTTCACAACGTGTGCTCTCTTCGACCTGTAAGAAGAGAAGGAGATGAAGAACGTTAGTTCTTCATTCACTCGAAACAGAAAAAAAAGGATAAGAAGAACAGTTCTGTTCTTCACTTACCGTCGCAGAGGCTTGAATCAAATAGGTTTAGGGTTTGTTCGATCAAGACTATTTATAGGATTTTGGACGTCCTGTTAGGGTTAGTGTTCTAGTGGTAGTAATGCTTCCAATATAGAGTCATTACCACCTTTTAACTCTTTCTAATACTTATCCATTACCCTGGATAAGTCTCTGGGTCGAACGGTTCACGAACTGAATTAACGACTTTGGTCAGGTCGTCGATTCATGAATTGACGACCTGGTGCAGGTCGTTTCTTAAGAAGCGCCTGGTATGAAGGCATTCTTTATTTTAAAACACGCCCAAGATAGGGGCGTTTCTTGGCCTTGCCCTGTTTGTCGTTGGAAATTGACGCCGTTAGGTGAGGGTGTCACTTCTTTATCCACGTCTTAGCCAGAGGCGTTTATAATTTAAATAGCGCCTTAAGAAGAGGCGTTATTTGCATTTTAGGTTTTATTCACCCGTTCAAGCTTCTTCTTATTATCTGTATTAATTCTGTAATATATTTGGAAAATTTTTATTTATTTCTAATCTTTATTTATTAGGGTTGCTACACCCTCCCCTACTTAAAAAGAATTTGGTCCCCAAATTCAATTGCATAATATGTATATATGCGGAGAGTGTAGAGTATATACCTCTTAGAATAACTTGGGAAATCATTTTTTCATAGATTCCTCGGTCTCCCATGTCGCTTCGTGTTCAGTATTCTTATTCCATTGTACCTTAAGCATGGGAATAACCTTATTCCTTAGAGCACGTATTTCACGGTCTAAGATCTTCATAGGCTTCTGTTCATAGGTGAGATCTTTCTGGATCACCAGATCTCCATGTTCAATAATATGAGATGGATCGTGTACATACTTCTTCAGCATAGAAATGTGAAACACATTATGTACTTCGGACAATTGAGGAGGCAACGCGATGCGATAAGCAACCTCGCCAACTCTTTCGAGTACCTCAAATGGTCCGATGAATCTTGGCGTAAGCTTACCCTTAACACCAAATCTTCGTATGCCACATCCAGGTGATATCTTGAGAAATACATGATCTCCGATTTGGAATTCAAGATCTCTCCTTCTTGTATCTGCATAAGCCTTTTGCCTGGTCTGAGCAACTTGCAATCTTTCTCTGATTACTTGTATCTTCTAAGTTGTATCCCTTACCATGTCTGGACCTAACAGTTATTTTTCTCCAACTTCGTTCCAGCATAAAGGTGATCGGCAACTCCTTCCATATAAAGCTTCGAAAGGTGCCATTTGGATACTAGCTTGGTAGCTATTATTATATGCAAATTCCACTAGTGGTAAATGTTCATGCCAGCTTCCACCAAAGTCAATGATGCAAGCTCTTAGCATATCCTCAACAACTTGATTAGCTCTCTCGGTCTGACCATCCGTTTGTGGGTGAAAAGTAGTACTAAAGTTGAGCCTTGTTCCCAACGAATGTTGTAATCCCTTCCACAAATGAGAAGTAAAACGGGGATCTCTATCAGACACGATTGAGACAGGAATTCCATGTAACCCGACTATTTCCTTGATGTATAGTGCAGCTAGTACATCAATTGACCATCGGCTTTTTATTGGCAAAAAATGCGCCGATTTAGTTAATCGGTCAATGATAACCCAGATTCCATCATGTCCTCCTTTTGATTTAGATAATCCCGTGATGAAGTCCATACCAATATCCTCCCACTTCCACTTAGGAATATCTAGAGGATGTAATTTTCCAGCAGGCTTTTGGTGTTCCGCCTTGACCTGTTGGCATGTGAGACAGCGTGATACATAGTCCGCTGTTTCTCTTTTCATATTAGGCCACCAAAAGTTCCTCTTTACATCTTGATACATTTTGGTTGATCCTGGATGAATAGTGTACCTTGATCGGTGAGCTTCATCTAAGATCTTCTTCTTCAATTCCGGACAGTCGGGTATACAAGTTCTACCTTTGAATAATAATCTTGTATCAGAGGTTTGTTGAAAATCAGATTGTCCTTCTAATCTGCCTTTGATTTCCACTAATATAGGATCATCATCCTGAAGTACTTGTATCTCAGATAATAAATCTGACTGTATGCTTACATGAGATAATGTGACAAATTTGGATTCCTTGTCCAAGCTTATATTGAGCTCGGAGAACTGTTCTAGCAACCTCCATTCCTGTATCATACAATTGGCTATCATTGCTCTCGGCTTTCGACTAAGGGCATCAGCAACATAATTACCCTTTCCAGGATGATATTGTATATTGAAGTCGAAGTCCTTGAGATATTCTAGCCAGCGTCTTTGTCTCATGTTTAGCTCTTTCTGTGAAAATAGATATTTGAGACTCTTGTGATCGGAGTATACAGTGAACTGTACTCCATAGAGATAGTGTCTCCATATCTTCAGTGCAAATACCACCGCGGCCAGTTCTAAGTCATGGACGGGGTAATTCTCCTCATGCTTCTTCAGTTGGCGTGAAGAGTATGCTATGACCTTTCCTTGTTGCATTAGGACACATCCGAGGCCAATGCCAGAAGCATCTGTGTAGACCTCGAATTTCTCTCCTTCTATTGGTAGAGCTAACACCGGAGTTATAGTGAGATGATCTTTGAGAGTTTGGAAACTTCTTTCACATTCCTCACTCCATTCATATCGGATCTCCTTGCGAGTTAACCTTGTAAGGGGCACGGCGATCTTGGAGAAGTCTTTGATGAATCGCCGATAATATCCTGCAAGACCTAAGAAACTTCTGATCTCGCTAGCATTGGTTGGTTTTTCCCAGTTTCTAACAGCTTCGACCTTTGACGGATCTACTGATAATCCATCTTTTGAAATCATATGTCCTAGAAAAGCCACTTCTTCAAGCCAGAATTCACACTTGCTGAGTTTTGCATATAATTGATTTATCCTCAAGACTTGCAATGCAATCCTCAAATGCTTTTCATGTTCTTCCTTAGTCTTGAAATATATCAATATATCATCAATGAAGACTACTATGAATTGATCCAAGTAAGGCCTGAATATGCTATTCATTAACTGCATAAAGGCAGCAGGGGCATTTGTTAGTGCAAAAGGCATAACAACAAATTCGTAATGGCCATACCTGCTTCTGAATGCGGTCTTATGAATGTCATCATCTTTGATCCTTAACTGATGATATCCTGATCTGAGGTCAATCTTCGAAAAATATTTGGATCCAGAAATTTGATCAAATAATTCATCGATTCTCGGCAGTGGATACTTGTTCTTGATAGTGAGATGATTCAACTGTCGATAGTCGATGCATAGCCTCATGGATCCATCTTTCTTCTTTACAAACAGTACAGGTGCTCCCCACGGGGAAGTACTTGGTCTAATAAACCCTTTTTGAATTAGTTCCATCAACTGCTCTTTCAACTCTTTGAGTTCCGCAGGGGACATTCTATAGGGTGCCTTTGAAACTGGACCAGCACCAGGGACTAAGTCAATGGTGAAGGCCACTTCTCTTTGAGGGGGTAATCCCGGCAAATCTTCCGGAAATACGTCTGGAAATTCTTGCACTACCTGAATGTCTTCTATCTTAGTATCCTTTGTTTCTTTAATGGTGACAAAAGCAAGGAAGGATACACATCCTTTCCTAACGAGCTTGCTAGCTCGGAGGGCCGAGATAAGAGGGGAATTGCTCCGACTCTTGGGGCGAGTAAAGACTAATTCTGGAAAATCTTTGAAAGCAATTTGGCTATTGCGGCAATCAACCGTTGCCTGGTATTTGGATAACCAGTCCGCTCCCAGTATAACATCATACTCCTTTAGATCGAGGCATATGAGATCTATAGGTAAATTCCTACCTTGAACCATTACCTCACAGTTTTGGTAGTGATGAGTAATATCATTTTCACTTCCAAGAGGAGTAGTTAGAACTATTTTTATCCATTCTGGTTCTAACGGTAACGGGTCGGCAAACTTCTTAGAAATAATGGAATGCGATGCACCCGTATCAAATAAGACATAAGCACTTTTGGAACAAACTGTTAATGTACCTTCTACCAGTCCACCTTCTTCTTGCTCGGTCTCCTTTATTGCATGAAGTCGAGCGTTCTTTGTCACCGGGCGCTTACCGTCTCCGACTTGGTCATTAAGTAACGGACAGTCGGGAATCCGATGTTCGCGGCTCCCACAACGGAGACATGCTCCTAACTTCCTCCAGCATTCTTTGGTCTTGTGACCAGCCTTGTCACAATGCTTACATACTACGTTTGAAGGTGTAGTGGTGATAGAGAAGGGCTTGGATTTCTTGAACTTGGAATCTTGAGAGGATGAACCTCCATTATTGGGCCTCTTCTTAAAGTTGGGTTTAAAAGAACCCGAACCTGTGACTTGCTCCTTCTTATCTTTTCCACGGATCCTATCAGATAGTTCTGTGGCATCTTCAAGTAATTGAGCTCGGCGCACTATTTCAGAATAAACTTGGATGTCCATAGGCGCCAGTTGAGTAATATAGTGGGGCCTAAGCCCATTAAGAAATCTACGGGCTTTCATCTTCTCCGTGCTAATAAGATGCTTAGCATATCTAGACAACCTGGAGAACTGAGCTTCATAATCTGCTAATGATAAAGATAGTTGCTTTAATGCAGCGAATTCTGCAGCCTTCTTTTCTTGGACTCGGTCCGAGAAATATTTAGCATTGAAGTATTCCACAAATTCTTCCCATGTTACTTGAGTAGGATCGATGGTTGCTTCAATAGACTCCCACCAGCATCTAGCATCTTTCTCTAACTGGAATGTAGCTAATAGAACTTTGTCCTGATCCATGCATTGCATAACACGGAATATACGTTCAGTCTCCCGAACCCAATGCTCGGCATCATCCGGGTCGATCGATCCCATAAACTTCGGGGGATTCATACTCTTAAATGCTTGGTGTAAGTTTCCAGCTCGTGGAGCACCACCTTGTGCTACCTGTTGTAGCACTTGAGTCATCCCTTGGAGGGTACGCTGCATGTTGCGCCATTGAGCACGTTCGGCAGCCATTATCCTACAATTACAATAGCTATGTTAGTATTATATCACTATGATCTTATAAAGGACTCATTGATCATTTAACCCTTGGTTCTACCCACTCTCACTTGGTTACAGGTTTTGAAACCTATCCTTGGACTTGGGTTTCCTAGGAATTGAATACCTTAGGCTCTGATACCACAAAAACTGTCACGCCCCGAGCGCAGAAGATACCCGGAGACGCGTGACGAGTTTATATCAATCATGTCAATCAGAGTGGTCGTGTATTCGACACAAAGACAGAGATGCGCAAAATAGCAAGATAACCCAATCCTTTATTTCATAATGGATAGACTATTACAAATCCAATACTCTATTTAATAAAAAGGAAAAGAATACATATTTGACTCAAGAAACTATAGAAAAGACTAGATGACACTTGAGCAGCTCTATCACTTTCACTCTTAACCATTCCCGTCCGATTGACTTCCATCGTCGTCGGACTTACCTGAAAAGTAAAAAGGGACAAACGGAATGAGCGAACGCTCAGTAGGAAATTATATCTCAAGTACTAGCAAGGGGTTTAAGTAATTACATCTTTCATGAATACAATAAAGCTATGCATGCTCGCATAAAACGATAAGATAGAGAGAATGTAATATCAAGGAAATAAGATGGACTAATCATGAACTTTCAACAAGATAACAAGTTATTCAAGATATTCAAGCAAGTACATTTAACAAGTCATGTCAAGAACTTTGGCTATCATGTATCAAGCAAGTAAATTACCCTTTTTCGGGCCACGCATTTCATGTCAAGTCAAGTATGATTTCAAGCACAAGATTTATGTGGAATGTCCAATCTAGAAAGTAAAGTACTCGGTATAATGCCAGATACCTTATTATTTTAACTCCCATGGGCACAAGTACTTTCGGGTGCTCCTCCCAGGATCAGATCGGGCCCTATATGCGCAAGCATTTATCATGTGTTTTGACATCTACTCTTATATATATATAGCCAATTTTTGAATTTCAATAATCAAGCTTGTAGACATGTATGACAACTTTGACAGAATAGAGTCCAAAAATATGACAAAGGACATAGAATGGCGATAATAACGGTATAATCACGATATCGATAAAACTAGGTAGAATATGGTTCCCTTAACTTGGGTACCATGATAAATCAATATGGACATTCTTTATATAGAATTGAGGTCCACATGAACAGTATATCAAAGGTAAGATACCCTCATTCTTATCATAGAATTGAGGTTTACAAGAATGACATGATATGGCATGATATCATCATCCCATTAAGAATTTCTTATGATATACTCTTTGTATAATCATAAGGGCCGGTATACCATGTTTCTTTAGATTGACATGGCAAAGATCGTGTAATGGGTTTTTAGGGTACAACCAGCTCAGTCGACCTTGAGGGAATCCAAGGTACGAGGAGTCTTACGGAGGTCTCTATGACTAACTCGCTAGTCCAAAGGAACGGAATGTCCAATGGAGAGCTTGTATGTCAATGAGAGTTGAGTGTGACCGATAAAACAATCGTGAAACGTGGGACTATACTCACGGAGTGGAGAATAGTGCCGATATATATATTATATAACATATGAAACCATCGGTTAACAGAAACAGTGAAAAAATCAGTTTTTACAGTAAAGTAACGACTTAAGCAGAGTCGTTTATCAAGTAATTAACGCCTAACAGAAGGGCGTTTACACATGTTTCCATTTTTCAGACTTTCAATATTTCATTAATTTATCTAAAACGCGCCCTGGACAGGGGCGTTTCTTTGCAATGAGACGACTACAGTAGCAGGCGTCTTTTTATTTACAATATTTTACAAAACATATTTATTTTCAGAAATTATCAAAAACGCGCCCTTGGCAGGGGCGTAAATCATTAAATTCTTATTTTTACAGAATATATTGGTCGGGATTTTAACAGAAACGCGCCCTATGAAGGGGCGTTACTTTTCAATTCACGCCCTGTGATGGGGCGTTAACACATGGAAAACGACCTAGTCTCGGTCGTGAATTCAAGAAATACCAGGAAAGCAAGATTTGCACGATAATCAAGGATAACAATCATATAGTCATGACAGGAAAATTGGCAGGAATTCAGATGCAGTATATTAGATTTGATGTTTCATGTTTATTGACTTTTAACCGTTAACAATGTAATTGCATGGATAATCAGTTCTTAAGATAGGTGATTAACATTTACATGAAATTAACGCCTGTGTACAGGGCGTCAAATATGAAATTGACGACCTGGGCAGGGTCGTGTCTTGTAAATTAGCGCCCTGGACAGGGGCGTCTCTTTCAAAATATTGCAGAAACATAATAAAACCATATTAAACCGTATGCATGTCATGTCAATACATATATAAGTCTTGTCTTAATTTATTTGGGCTACAGTAACTTGAGAAAATCCTATCGGAAGACTTGAAGATTGATATGAAAGGGGAACGTTGTTGCTTCACAGCAACAATAACCACAGTAGGAGGAAGAGAAGGCTGATTGTGTTTGCTGAGGATGATGAAGATATTGATCTTCTATCTTCAGGAACTTTACCCAACAATCGATCTGTAGGAAAAAGGAAGGAAGATGAGGAAGATGGGGACATAACCGTAGTTAGGAAAAGTTTTAGAAGAACCTTACCTATGTTCTTCACAACGTGTGCTCTCTTCGACCTGTAAGAAGAGAAGGAGATGAAGGACGTTAGTTCTTCATACACTCGAAACAGAAAAAAAAAGGATAAGAAGAACAGTTCTGTTCTTCACTTACCGTCGCAGAGGCTTGAATCAAATAGGTTTAGGGTTTGTTCGATCAAGACTATTTATAGGATTTTGGACGTCCTATTAGGGTTAGTGTTCTAGTGGTAGTAATGCTTCCAATATAGAGTCATTACCACCTTTTAACTATTTCTAATACTTATCCATTACCCTGGATAAGTCTCTGGGTCGAACGGTTCACGAACTGAATTAACGACTTTGGTCAGGTCGTCGATTCATGAATTGACGACCTGGTGCAGGTCGTTTCTTAAGAAGCGCCTGGTATGAAGGCGTTCTTTGTTTTAAAACACGCCCAAGATAGGGGCGTTTCTTGGCCTTGCCCTGTTTGTCGTTGGAAATTGACGCCGTTAGGTGAGGGCGTCACTTCTTTATTCACGTCTTAGCCAGAGGCGTTTATAATTTAAATAGCGCCTTAAGAAGAGGCGTTATTTGCATTTTAGGTTTTATTCACCCGTTCAAGCTTCTTCTTATTATCTGTATTAATTCTGTAATATATTTGGAAAATTTTTATTTATTTCTAATCTTTATTTATCAGGGTTGCTACAATTTTCAACTTCCCTGAACGAGGCTCGTGTCCGTACTCCTTCTTCAACATCGCCCATTACATTGTCTGACGGATGGTCCTTTGGAAAACTCCATTGAATTGGTGGCTACTGTTCAGCTTGATTTTCCGGATTAGTCTCAACTTCTTGTGGTTCTTCTTCTTGTTTCTCCACTTTTCTTTCTTTCTTCCCGATATCTCCAATATCCAACTGATCATCCTGCAAGACAGGTTTGTCATTAGTTTTCTTTTGGAGATGATTCATCGATAATAACATGGGGGCTTTCCTCAACAACAAGAGTTCTCAAGTTATACACATGATATGCTCTTGAGCTCAGTGAGTACCCAAGAAAAATACCTTTATCACTTTTGGGATCAAATTTCGCCAGGTCTAACTTACCATTGTTGTGAATGTAGCATGTTGAGCCAAACGGTCTAAGATGTGAAATGTTTGGCTTCTTACCTCTATACAGCTCATAGGGGGTTTTCTTCAATAATGGTCTTACCATGGCACGGTTGATTATGTAGCAGGCCGTGTTCACTGCTTCAGCCCAAAAGTACCTTGGCAGATTATTCACATTTAGCATCGTTCTTGCCATTTCAATCAGGGTTCTATTCTTCCTTTCAACAACGCCATTCTGCTCGGGGGTTCTTGGTGCGGAGAAGTCATGAGAATAGCCTTGAGCCCTGCAAAAATCACTGAGCTCATGGTTATCAAATTCTCTGCCGTGATCACTCCGCACGGTTTTGATGCAAACCCCTTTATCATTTTGTACCACCCTGCAAAATGCTTCAAATTCCGTCAAGGCATCATTTTTATGTGAAAGGAAGTAATCCCAACAAAATCTAGAATAATCATCCACGATTACAAAGCCGTATAGTTTACCACCCAAGCTATGTGTCCTGCTTGGTCCAAAGAGATCAATGTGGATGACTTCTAGAGGCCTCGATGTGGTCACATCATTCTTGCTTTTGAATGACGTCCTTGTCTATTTTCCCATGTTGCACGCCCCACATACTCCGTCTTCGACGTCGTTCAACTTTGGCAGTCCAATTACCAAATCTTTCCTTGATAATTTCAGCAAGACATTGAAGCTGGCATGCCCAAGCCGGCGATGCCATAGCCACGCATCATCCTTGTTCCTTGCAATCAAACACAAACCCTCATGAGAAGCATCATTTAAGTCTATCATATAAACATTGTTATACCTGAAACCAATGAACTTAACCTCATGAGTGTGTCTGTTCAAAACAGTGTAGTGATTAGAATCAAAAACAACATTGCATCCCTTATCACAAAGTTGACTTATGCTTAAAAGGTTGTGATGCAAACCTTCCACAAGCAGCACATTTTCAATGGTGTGATTTTGATTCTTACCAATCTTACCTTCTCCGATGATTTTTCCTTTGTCCTTACCACCGAATGCTACCATTCCACCATCCTTTTTATGCAGGTCCACAAACCATTCCTTGTTTCCCGTCATGTGCCGAGAGCACCCGCTATCCAAGTACCATTTGTTCTTCTGAGCTCTCGTGTGGACCTGCAATACAACCAAGGTGCTTATAGAGATTTTGGTACCCAAGCAAGCTTGGGTCCATGGTGGTTAGAAGCATGATGCACATATGATCTGTTTCTGATTTTAGCAAACTTTTCTTCATCATATTTCAGAATTCTACAGTCATACATGTCATGACCCATTCTTCCACAATAAAAGCAATTGATAATTTCATCTCTTTTCCTCCTTCTACCAACATTGGAATAGGAGTTATGCATGTGTTTCTTGATTTTGGAGGAAGCTGAATTTGTGGGAGCCCAATGGGTCGTTTGAATTTTTGATTTTTCAAGAATGACAAGAGCATCCTCAAGTTCTTTTATTTGAGCCAATTGAGATTGGCTCTCTTCTTCAGCCTTCACCTTGGCTTCTTTGCAAGCAATACTTGCAAGCTTTTCTTGCTCCAATTCATTTTTTAAGTGTTCATGCATTTTCAGAAATGTATATTGTTCTTCTCTCATGCATGAAATCTCTTCCTCAAACAATTCAATCTTTGAAACAAGAATTTCATTTTGATGTTTCATGCCTTCATTTTCTGATTTCAAAGGATGGCATTCTTCACATGATTTGTTTGTATGAACAAGAAGATCAATTTTCTTTTTCAAATTTCTGTTTTCAGATTTGTATCTTCTACATTTTTCATACAAAGACTCATATGCGATTTGCCATTGCTCACAAGTGAGAGTTTCAGGTTCAGAATCTACCTTTTCATCATCATTGACCATGAGGCATAGATTTTGGACTAGCTCGTCAAGTCCATCCTCAATGCCGGAGTCATCCTCATCCTCGTCGCTCCATGTGGCCATCATGGCCTTGGGCTTCCTGAATTTACCTTTCTTCACTTTCTTGATGAGGTCGGGGCACTCACCTCGCATGTGGCCAGGTTTCTTGCACTCGTAGCAAATTATTTCTTCCTTCTTGCTACTTTCTCCTTTGTTTGGTCCTTGCCCTCTTGGACCCTTCCTGAACTGACCACCGAACCTCCTTGTTCCTTTGACGAACCTTCTTGCTCGTCGTGTGATCATGACAACCAGTTCTTCATCTTCTGTGTTGCCAATAGAATCATTTTCACTGCCCTCTGAATCTGGTGAATTCACCTTTAGGGCTAGTGGTGTGACAACCTTCTTTTTCTTGTGATCTTCCTCGCTTCTTTTGAAGTTTATTTCGTATGTCATCAGCGAGCCGATCAACTCATCGAGAGTTAGGGTGTTGAGGTCTTTGGAATCTTCAATTACAGTGGCTTTTGTATGCCACAGTGAAGAAAGGGATCTCAAAACTTTTCTTATGAGCTCCTTGTTTGAATATTCTTTGCCAAGCGCCTTTAGTCCATTTGTAATTTCTGTTAGCCTTGCAAACATATCAGAAATTGATTCTTCTGGCTTCATTGCGAACAACTCATAGTCCCGAACAAAGAGATTGACCTTTGTTTCCTTGACTTGCGATGTTCCTTCATATATAAGCCGCAGCTTATCCCACATCTCCTGCGCAGAGGCACACATAGATATTCGTGAGTATTCGTTAGGATGGACGGCACATTGAATTATATTCATAGCCTTAAAGTTCGTTGAACACTTCTCTATATCTTCTTCATCCCATTCTTCTTCTTTTTCAGATAAAACATATGGACCCTTACTTATGACACGCCAAACAACATAGTCCTGGGCACGTAGGAAAACATACATTCTATTTTTCCAGTAAGGGTAGTTCGATCCATCAAAGAACGGAGATCTTTGAATGGAATGCCCTTCGGGCGTCATCCCTCTGTTTGCCATTTAACGGGATCTGCTCTGACGACCGTGAGATCGTAAATCAACCAGAGACCAAAGCTCTGATACCAATTGTTGAGTCCCGAAACATGGCAATCAAGAGGGGAGGGGTGAATTGATGGCCAATAAAATTAACTATCTAATAGAACTCTTATAACAATTACATTAACAAGCTCTCACCTCGCATGAACATGAACACACTTGTGGAAACGTATGCAACGGGTGTGATTGATAGAATAAGTGGTGTAAGCTCAACTCACCGCGAAGCCCACTTGACAAGTAAACATATAGGCAAACCACAATGAACACACGGAAATTTTTAGGTGGTTCGGGTACACTGCCGTGTTCCCTACGTCCACCCCTCACACGGAGGATTAAGGCTTCACTATGAGTGAATCACACACACACACACGCTGTAAGGACAGCAACCACACACACGTTCATGTTACCGAACACGAGCACAACACACACACACGTTCGTGTTACCGAACACGAACTCAACACACAAGTATCTGAGATAATGTTTACAGACGAATACTCAAGCTTGAATCAACTGAACCAGAATGAAAAAGGGTGAGGAAAGAATGAAATTATCCTGGTTGGAGCTCCCCCTTTCTCTTTTCGGAATTTAATCGAACACTTGTGTAGCAGGAAGATGTTCTTGACGATCTTGAATCGGATGAGCTTGAATCTTGATTTCACTCGCAGCCAGCAGTAGAGGATTGATTGGAACTTCGAATCCTCCTTCTTCCCTTCACTTTCACACACAAACACAAGAGGAACAATGGCTGGAGGTGGCTGCTACGACCTGCACAAGGAAGGGTTAGAGAGAAACCCGAAAATAGTGTTTATAATTATGCCCTTAGGGTTTACACCCTTAACAAGATGATTTATACTCCTAGACAGGACAAGGGACGTTCAGGGGACCAGATCCATGTATTATGGAGTGATTCCCGGAGTCCCTAACAGCTGTATAAGCCCATGTGGCTCGAAACCATCAAGTCAACAAAATCAGCGCCGCCCAGAACAGAAGGGTCGACCCTTGGGGTCGACCCTCGTGCTGTGCTAGAGGTCCAGAAGACATGGGTCGACCCCAGGGGTCGACCCTCTCAGAACCAGGTTTTGGTTCAACAAAAATAGCAAGAGGACCTGTAGGGGTTGACCCTTGGGGTCGACCCTTTCAGTTGGGCAAAAAGGGAGCCGACAGGTTTAAAAATAGATTGCCAGGGGTCGACCCTTGGGGTCGACCCTTGAAGCTGGGGGTCGACCCTTGGGGTCGGCCCTTTCAGCAGGGGTTAAGAACCCTTGGTAAGTTGCTCCGATTGGCTTGGGGATCGCCCCGAAGGGTCGTCCCACGCTCCACAACAATCACAAACCATGATTCTAAGTCTAAGAACACATCTAGATGTTTTTATGATGGTTTATCAAAATAAACATGATTTAGCATGAAAACATAAACCATTTGACATAATTAAACTCTTGGATGCTTCCTAGATAAATGGACTTATGGAAATGAAGGAATTCAAACCACATTGCCATGATTCAAAAATGATTAGATCTCACCCATCGTCCTAGAGTTGTATTCGACTGTGGCCATTGTTGATTGTCCTGTCAAAACAGTTTTGGAATTGGATTTCTTTCATGAAGTTCAAATGATAAGCACTTACCCTTGAAGTGAAGTCCTTCAACCGTCCAAAACCTTATATGTGCAGCACTTACAAAGTCATCAGAGAATCTCATTTTCAGTTCAAGAAACATCATTTGGTCATCATCAAAATATATAAGACATGATATAAGGGGAGGGGGTTCAACAGGCTGCTTCTTCCTCTCCTGTCAACTCCTGTCACTTCACAGAGGTAGGTGTTCTCAAATCCTTACCTAACTAGTAGCTAATAGGTTAATTGATTCATGTTTAGAGTTCGATCAACTAGTCAACTATGTTATATATATCATCTGGCTTTACCGTAATCAAGCAACAATCATGTATGTATCATGTTATTTTGATAGCCTGTTACATATTACCATGATCTTTAAGAGTTTAAACTTAGTTTGTTAGTGTGATTTTTATGAGTTTTTGAACATATTTTAACACACTAGTTTTACAGTATTAATAACCATGTTTTAAACTTTAATGTATAGTCTCTGTTAACATAATATGTTCATAGTTTAAAGACACGGAGGCTCCCAGCCCTCTGGTAAATGGCACCCCTGACCAGGGCGCCATTTTCAAAATTGAAGACTGTTCGCACAGTTGTCATTTAAATGAAGACACCACCAAGGTCGTCAATTCGATTTCTGGAATTTTCAGTAATTGATAATTCAACACATTCAAAAATCCATAACTATCAAACTAAAGCACGAAATTTTTGCATGAACATGTTTCTAGAATCCTGACATTTTTCTCAACACATTCATGCCATTGCTTCCTGATTCGGAATTTTTTTCACACTGATGGATAGTGACACCTCTCTGTAATTGGCGCCCTTGACCAGGGCGCCAATTTCAGAATTGAAGACTGCCCGAGAGGGCGTCAATTAATTGAAGACATGCACCATGTCGTCAATTCCGTTTTCTGGAATTTTCAGAAATCAATAAATCAACGCATTCAAAAATCTATAACTAATTAACCAGACCTTGAAAATTTTGACAGAATATACTTCTGTGACCCTGAGATTTTTCTCCATCTGACCATGTCTTCGGATTCTGATTTGGAGAAACTTTTTCAAAATGAACAGTGATTTGAGTCACAAAACGTATCTGCTAGGTGAAAATCACTGAATTGAAGACGGCCCTTAAGTCTTCAATTACTGAATTGAAGACAGCCCTTAAGTCTTCAATTTCAGAATTGAAGACGGCCCTCAAGTCTTCAATTACTGAATTGAAGACAGTGCATAAGTCTTCAATTTCAGAATTGAAGATGGCCCTCAAGTCTTCAATTAATTGAAGACTGCTCACAGGGGCGTCAATTCTGTTTCTTGAGGAATTAAAGTTATAACTTAAAAAAAATTCATATCTGTGAAACCAAAACTCAGTAATTATATCTGAACATGTTTCTGGACTCCCGAGTAATTATACTAAGTATTCATAACCTTATTTTCGAATTTCGAGAAACTTTTTTGAAATGAATAGTGCTTTGAGTCACAAAACGTATCTGCCAAGTGAAAATCACAGAATTGAAGACGCCCCTTAAGTCTTCAATTTTAGAATTGAAGACGGCCCTTAAGTCTTCAATTTTAGAATTGAAGATGGCCCTAAGTCTTCAATTTCAGAATTGAAGACGGCCCTCAAGTCTTCAATTAATTGAAGACTGGGTAAAGGGGTGCCAATTTCATATATATATATATATATTTTTGAAAAATCAAAATTTTGAAAGATTGGGCAACCCCCAGGTGCCAATTACTAAATTGAAGACGGCCCTTAAGTCTTCAATTTCAGAATTGAAGACAGCCCTCAAGTCTTCAATTAATTGAAGACTGGGTAAAGGGGCGCCAATTACACACACACACACACACACACACACACACACACACACACACACACACACACATATATATATATATATATATATATATATATATTTGAAAAATCAAAATTTTGAAAGATTGGGCAACCCCCAGGCGCCAATTACTGAATTGAAGACGGCCCTTAAGTCTTCAATTTCTTATGTGAAGACGGCCCTTAAGTCTTCAATTTCAGAATTGAAGACGGCCCTCAAGTCTTCAATTAATTGAAGACTGGGTAAAGGGGCGCCAATTTTATATATATATAGTTTTTTTGAAAAATCAAAAATTTGAAATGTTGGGTAACCCCCAGGCATCAATTCTTTAAATGTCGACTTCCAGGACGTCTTCAATTAAATGAAGACATCCTGAGGGGCGCCAATTTGATATATACATATATAAATTTCTAAAAATTGAAAATTTAAAGGATTAGCAAACCCTCAGATGCCAAATAAGTAATTACAACTTCTGATCTTGATTTGTCTCGAGAATTATGCAAACACAACCCTAATCCATACTCCTGCATATGATGAGTTCTTAAAATTCCGTTCCATGAAAAATCTACTTGTGTATACCCTACATGTTCAAACCTTGAATCTCTTAAACTACCATTTGGGAGTGTAGGAACTAAGTGCCATGCAGGGCAACGTGCTACGTTGTGGAGTCACCTCTTGAGGCCGTACGGCGCAAAGTGCTACACGACGGGAGTCACCTCTTGAGGCCGTACGGCGCAAAGTGCTACACGACGGGAGTCACCTCTTGAGCCTGTAGGGGCCACCTCTAGAATCCTCCATAACCAAATGACTAGTTAATCTCGTCTGAAATACTACGTTTCTAAATTCTTGAAATTCCATATTGGCTATAAATGAGAGTGGATGTCAAAGGTAATACATGAAATGCTATGCATATGGGGCCCGGTCTGGTCCTGGGAGGAGCACCCGAAGGTACTTGTGCCCATGGGAGTTTATTGACCACGGTGTTTAGCATTGCACCGGAGTACTTGCTTGACTTGAGACACTCCACCCCTACTCTCTCTCTCCTTACTTACTTGACTTGCGTGGCCCAAAACGGTCAATACTTGACTTGTGGCACGAGAAAGGACAAAATACTTACATGATAATAGCCAATTCTACTGATATGTACTTGACAATACTTGCTTGAATTGAAATTTTACTTTATATACTTGTACATGAGTTCCTTCTCATACCTGCGTTCATACTTGTACACGAATCCCCGCTTGCCCGAAGTGGCATTTACATCTGTAAATTCTATAAATACTGCTTGTCAAATACTTGAAATCTTGTTATACTCTCTTTATACAGTTCTTGATCTCTTATTGTTCATCATGCCTAGATTTACCTGTATACCTGATTTTTTTATTATACGTACATCATGCATAGCCATACTGAGAATACATGCAAATTATAAATCACGTAAAGATTGCTCGTATTTGAGATGTAATTCCTACTGAGTGATTCGCTCATCTAGTTACTTCCTAACATTTTCAGGTGATTCGGATAGCGACAAGAATGGGTTTGAGGCCGAGTGAAGAGTGCTAGAACGCCATCCATTTATCATTAGCTAGTCGAGTCTTTGAATTTATTTGAGTCTATCTTGTATTCCCAGTTATGTCAGTTAGTGGTATAAACTTTGTGTTAAGTCGTGTAGCCTAATGTTTGGCTTTCTAAATTTGAAAATTTGTCATGGACTATCTTTATTTCCTTTGATTAATCAAATAAACATCACTTGGACTATTGGAATTTATTAGATTTTTAGTCATTTGAGCACTCCAAAATTTTGTATGTTAAAATTCTTATCGCTCTAATGACACGATCTATATAGATGCGTCACGCATCCGAGTATCTTCCGTGCTCAGGATGTGACACGGACCGACTGACAAGTGCTTATCCGCGCAGCCGTTGAGAGCCCTTTATGAACATGAGTTTACGAGGATAAAGGAGCCATGATCTCTCAAGGCCATGAAGAGCCCACGATGAGGACGTAACGATCCCACGATGAGGACGTAACGATCCCATGATGAGGACGTAACTTCCGCTTGAAACTCCTCAGCTTACGGGACTCATAAGGTGAGCACACTATATAAACCAGGGATTCTATCCAGTGGAAGGTAAGGCCAACACACGCCTAAAAACTCCCTGAGCAGGAACCACTTCACCACCTTGGTGTTGGGGGATCTCACACACCTCTTTCTACCTCCCTCAATACCTTCCACCATTGCTCTACTGACTTAAGCATCAGAGGGTTTTCCCCAGAGAACCATCCCTGGGCCTCCTGATTCGTTTCCCTTTCTCTGCAGTTCACTACTAGGTGATCATCCTCCAGCTCAGGACAAGCGCGAGATCACGCCCCTTCAGTAGCTATTAAGAGCGAAATAACACTCAACAACCAAAGCGATGAAACCAGAAATTGGGTTTTACCAAGCTTCATGTGCCTTGAATTTATTGAACCCCTTCATTATTTCTTTTTTCAAGGCACTCCTGCAAAAAAAACAAGTTCTTATTTTGCAGATTTAGGTACCCAAGTTTCCTTGGGTCTTGAAGTGTTAGTATCATGTCTAAAAGATGCTCTTCTCAACCTTCGAGCCTTCAAATCATCAAATTTCATTAAATGGCACACTCTCATAGAATGCCCATCTTGACCATAATAATGATATGAAACATAATTCTTTTTGTTCTTTTCATGCATCTTATCGTGAGTATGGAATTTATATGCATGAACATGAATGTTTATATTTTTAATATGAATATTTCGTCTTTTATTTTCAACTAACCAGCAGTTAGAGGCTCGGTGGCCTGGCTTTTCACATTCAAAACATGCAAGTGATTTTTCTTTAAAACCAAATTTATTTCTACCAAAAGCATTTTGATTAGCAGGGAGATTAACAGGTTTAGAATTAAATCTTCTCCCCTGAGCATGCCAACAGTGAGTAGCAATGTGGCCAAACTTACCATAACAAAAACAATGAACTTTCCTATTCTGAATGGAAGGGGATTTCTTAGCATGAGGATTCCTAGCATGAATTTTACCGAAGAATCATCCTTCTTCATTACAAAGCAATTATTCATCAAATGTCCATGCCTACCACAATAATGACAAGAACCATTAGATTTCTTTGCATCATGGTTTTTACCATCAAACCTTCTAGCTTTGACATTGTTGAATTTCTATTTTTGAGTATTCAGATTTTCAGGATGTTTTTGAGTTTTGGTTTGTTTCTGATTTCTCTGAATTGTGGGCTGTTTAACCTTTGAGGTTGTGGCTACATTGGATGCTTTGACAAAAGACGTATTCAATTTATTTTCAAAGGATATTTTATTTCTTGGACTGTAGCCTAATCCCTCTTGTCTAAAGTTTATTTTTCTTCATAACAACTTGTCCAAGTTTTCTTGCCCACTTACGAATTTTGACAGTGAATATTTCAAGACCTAAATTTCATTTTCTAAAGAAACAATCAACAGTTCAGAATTTGCATTTTCTTCATCACAGTTTTCCAATGTTTCATTAAGCATAGCATTAGCAGTTTTGAGGTTCTCAATTTCAGTTTTGAGACTGTCCAAATCTTCTGAACTGTTCGACATCACACTCTTACCCTTTTCAAAAGCAATCAATCTATCAAACAGGGTAGTGTTTAGATGTTTTAGTTTTTCTATCTCTTCCTTGAGTTTGTTATTTTGAATTAACTCATTTATTAACACTTGATAATTATGAGATGCTTTCTGATTATTTACAGTTTTAGATTCTCTTTGCATATTTTCAATGTTTTTCTGAAGCTCCAGGTTTACAGACTTCATAGCATCAAATTTTTTAGTAATCAAAATTTTTTCTTCTTCAAGTTTCTTGAATTTTTCTTCACTTTCTTTAATGGATTTTCTGAGAGATCCATTTTCAGATTTTAGTTTATTTAGTTTTGAGTTAACACATTCAAGATCTTCCAATTGTTTTTTCAAACAATTATTTTCAGTTTCCGGGAATTTTAAGCCATCATTCTCTGGACAAGAGTTCATGATAGTATTCCGTTTCTTTTTCAACATTTTGTTTTGTTTTCTTAACTGCTCATGAGACTCAAGTAAATCACTATATGCATTCACCTAGTCTTCTATAGAATAATTTTTGAAACGGTTACTTACCTCTTCTTCAAACTCATTTTGTTCACTATTGTGATCATCTTCATCAGCCATCATGCATTTGTCATGCCTTCTCCCATTGGCAACATTTAGTTTTTCTAGTATTTCTTTAGCGCTGCTCCATGCAGAGAAACAAGGGAGTAAGTTAGAATCAATGGCAGTCATTATTAAATTTAGAGCTCTAAGATTATTAGCATTCTTAGATCTATGGCTATCAGTCCATTTAGATTGATCCTTAGGTAATCTGTGTGGACTATGTGAAATTATTTTCCATAGATCAGGATTGATAGATCTAACAAACTTGTGCATGCTGCTAAACCATGAATCGAAATTGGAGCCATTGAAAACTAGTGGATGAGCCATGGAAAACAATTCAAAGATAATTCAAGGCAATGGACTGAGCACAACTAGAAATGCACCTAAAACCAGCAGGATCCTCTACAGATCGTGGGATCTGATGAATCAGAGCCTGCTCTGATGCCAATTGATAGGGTGCAAGGCTGGGATCTAGAGGGGGGTGAATAGATCCCCTACAAATTAACTTGGCCTCAATTAAAAATACTCACCCACTAAATTTAAACTACACAAGAATTGGATGAACAACTGAACTGCAAGGTAGAGGTGTAGAGTACCTTTACCAAATAACTTCCTCAAGCATAAGTAACACTGGACACTAAGGTATCAGACTATTGCAGAAGAGATTTCACAATATTGAACTAAAACACTTAAGCGCACACACACAACCTATGATTCTTCTAAGTACACAGATAGAGTTGCAGAACACCCAACTCAGAATAGCTCTCGAACACACTGAGTGAAAGAATGTGTGCACCACTAGACAGAGAGTACTCACAAAAACACTCAAACACAGTGCCCTCAATGAGCTCTTACCACAGAAGGCACTTAGAAGCAAAGGTCTCTACTAAACATATAGACAAACATATAGAAGCTATGATGATTTCAAACAGATATCATCAAGGGGAACTTCAGATATCAAATACACAGCTAACCTGGGAAAGGGGGATAGATGATATGGAAATGTACGCAAGACAAACCACGGTGGAGAAGATTTTTAGATGGTTCGGTCTGCTACCCACAGACCTACATCCATCCCTCACTCAAACCCGAGTGAGGTTTCCCTTACTCAAGCAAGACGCAGACTCAGTCTGCAAACATCCGCTGGCAAATAGCTTGACACCGAGGGAGATAAATCCCTCTGACCTGATCTTGCTACCCACAAGATCAAACCCCACTGCTACCCGCAGTGACCGGAGAACTGATCACCCTTCTTCTGTAAATCTAGAAGGGACGTGAACAGCAACCCACTGCACACCAAAACCCAGAGGATTAGATCCTCTCTTCCTCCGAATCCATAGAGGGAAACCCAGAGAGAAACTCTCCCTTCTTCTGATCACTTATAAGGAACACCTGTAGACCAAGTCTCCCTTCTTCTGAATGCTTCAGAAGGAAATCGATCCCCAACAGGGTATCGAAGGAACCACAAGGAAACTGAAAAATGAATAGCAAAAATATAAAACAAGACAGGGAAAATGTACCTCCTAAGGAGCACGATAGTTCTAGATTTGATCCACGAACTGATAAGAACAGATCTTCAATGGTTGCTTCGACTACTCTCAGATTCTCCTTCGATCTGGATATCTGGACTGCTCTCACTCTTCCTCTCTTTCCTTTTTCTCTGCTCAGTCACTGGCTTTTCTTCTTTGATACTAGTGGTCTCTGATCTTTCTTCTTCGACAGCCTCAATTCCTTTTCACTACTGCAGCAGCTCCCATCTCGGAGGAAGATGGTTTCTATTTATACCAAAACAGGGGCTCCAGAAAAGCTTTTTGGATAAAATGATTTTAGTCCATTTCATTCCCATTGGACCACGTGGCAGGAGAGAGAAGAATATTTTGAACATTGAACCTTGGATCATGTGGCCATCATTGCTCACTTGGGTTCACGTGCCACTAGCCTGTTGTACCAATGATTGGTCAAACTCACGTCACTACCTTGAGTTCTCATGCTGTCACCTAAGTGTCGCTGCTGCCTACCCTATGTTCGGCCATTAATCAACCTTAGCTGCTTAAGGTTTGTTGACCTTTTTCAACTTGAGCCACTACTACTGCTTTGTTGAGCTGCCATTGACTGTATGATCTTGTTGCTGCTGCTGATCATAGGACTTGGCTGCTTGAGCCCTTGAGTTTCTCTTGATGACTCTTAATGACTTTAGTTGGAGGAGATAACACTTGTTATGCTGAGAGTCTTCTAAGCCTAAGCGTGGTATGATATTTGCATTGACTCAATAAGCTGTGAGATTGATGCATTAAGGTTGTGCTCACTGAAGCATTTCATCAAATAGTTCTTCTTTTTCATTGGACTTGACTCATCAAGGCATGAGTCACTAAACATGACTTCACATAGTCCTACTCAGGCTAATCCAGCATGTGAGAAACCATCTACTTTCAGCTGACTTGATTAGAGTGTACTTGCATTCAGCTGTAGACTAAAATTTCACTGGAGACCATCAATTACTTCTGCTGCATCGACCTTATGCTAGTGTATATGCAAGATGCATCGACCTGTCTCTGTCCAAACAGAAGATTTGCTTCTGCACTGACCTGTCAAAGCAATGGTCGAACTGCTGCATTGACCTGTGTCACTAGATCAGGACTCGGGAACTTTGTGCATCGGCCTTACTAACAGATCTTGAAATAACTACATCGACCTTTCTTCTGAAGAACCTGAGGTGCATCGACCTTTCGTTCTTTACTTGCTTAAGTGCATCAACCTGATGTCACCAAGCCTTGTTCACCTGCGTCAACCTGATCAAAATGGGCATGCCAGATGCATCGACCTGACCAGTATGAAGAGCTTGTTGCATCGACCTGATCAACTTCTTCCTTCAGGTGCATTGACTTGTTTCTTTATACAGCCTGCTCAATACGTTGATGCATCGAGTCCACTGGCTATCGCTTCGACCTGATGAACATGAGACTTTTCAGATGCATCGACCTTACTAGGCGCAAGACCCATTCTGCTCGACCTGTCGGGCATACTTCTTCAGTGGGAGTCGACTTCCAAAGTCGACACTTTTTGAAACCAGTTCTGTCTCAGCAGCTTCTCACCCTGATATCAATTGGAGTCCAGTTTTAGGGTCGACACTTTCTTCATGACTTTTTGAATTATATTCAGAACATGTTATGATAGAATACATACTTCTATATATATAATGAGATCATTAATAAATGCATCAAAGCCTTATATATAATGAGATCATGAGCAAATGCATCAAGGCCTATACAATAATAACATGAAATATCTCATCAAAACCTAAGACCTCATCAATACCACATTCACACTCAGACTCATGATGAGACATAATGGTTGACATCATCAGTGGTGTTGACATCATCAAAATCACAGGGACACAACATGTCCTTTTCAATATTATTTCTGATCAAGACCCTCGCTTTGCATCACAATTCTAGAAGGGTCTACAACATTCCTTGGGGACCCGACTCAACTTTAGCACTGCATTTCATCCACAAACAGATGGCCAGACTAAAAGAACGAATCAGGTGATAGAAGATATGCTGAGGGCTTGTACTATTGATTTCGATGGGAGTTGGCACGATCACTTGTCTCTAGTTGAATTTGCCTACAATAATAGCTACCAAGCTAGTATTCAAATGGCACCATTCGAGGCCTTATATGGAAGGAGTTGCTGCTCACCTATCTACTGGAATGAAGTTGGGGAAAAACAACTTCTAGGCCCTAAACTCATCAGGGATACTACCAAGAAGGTAAAACTTATTCGAGAAAGACTCCAAATGGCTCAAGATAGACAAAAGGCATATGTTGATAATAGAAGGCGAGACCTAGAATTCCAAGTAGGAGACCATGTGTTTCTCAAAGTTTCCCCAGGTCGAGGTATTCAAAGATCTGGCATCAAAGGCAAGCTCACTCTGAGATTTATTGTCCCTTTTGAAATTCTTGAAAGGGTTGGCAAGGCCGCTTACCGGATAGCTTTGCCGCCACAATTATCAGAAGTTCACGATGTATGTCATGTCTCCATGCTTAAAAGGTACGTTTATGACCCATTCCACATTAGAAGTCATGATGACCTGGTGATTCAAAAGGATCTGACGTACGAGCAAAGACCACTCAAAATAATTGATCGAGAAGTACGTCAGCTTCGAAATAAAACAATTCCCATGGTAAAAGTCCGTTGGAATCAAAATACAGACCAAGAGGCCACATGGGCAAACAGAAGAAGCTATGCGTAAGAGATTTCTGGAGCTATTCAATTTTAAGTAAAATTACACTCTCCTTTAATCCCATGTAATGAATTTGGAGACCAAATTCTCTTTAAGTGGGGGAGGGTGTAACACCCCTGAAATTTTCTAGGATTTTTTAAGAATTAAATAAAATTATTAAGTACGTAAAAAGGCTTAATGGGCTATTTAATGAATTATGGGTTAAGTAAATTAATTTGAAGGCCAATTATTAACCAGATAAATAAGCCCACTTTAAACAGGCCCATAAACCCAATTGTAAGGTTTTTAGGCCCAAGTCCAACTCTAGAGATGTAATTTGCATAATTCCCTAATTTTATTGGATATATAGGGGATAAATAGGATTGAAATTTGACCAAAATTCAAATTCTGGTGCCCAGGGAAAGACGCGCTCAATCGCGCAACCGCCTCTTGATAGTAGCGGTCCTGGGGCGACCGCTACCTGGTTCCGTAAATGGGTGTTAGAGAAGTTGGAAAAAATTAGATTTTTAACATCCCTATCGCAATCGATCGAAGTGATCTGGCATGGGAACTTGTCTAGAACTCTTAGGGGATCGGATTGATACCCTATAGGACTCCTATTTCGATCTAATCCTACAGCCCTAGGTCATTCCCTATAAATAGAGTCCAAATTCGATCTGCGCGAACCCTAATTTTCGCTCGCATGGTTCGAAGGTAAGGTGTTGGTTTTTCATATTAGTCTTTTAGAAGTTTTTGTTCCCCTTAGTATCTTCTAACCCTCTACAAACTTTCATGCTAGGAAGTCAAGAGGTTAAGGAGATAGAACGCCTGGAAGTTGCTGGTTCCGCGCAGGATGAGCAGGAATGAGGGCGTTCTTTCTGCGGGAAATTTGAAGTCTAGAGATCAAACCAGAGGTAGGTTATCTCATGTTGGCTTAAACATCAACTTAGGAATAAAAACCCTCTAATATCTCATGATTTCGTGCATTATATGTCACGCCCCGAGCTTTTATTACAGCGGAAGACTCGCTCGAGGAACGCGAACAGCCGGCATGGTAAGTCTCTTGCAAACAAGAACGATCAGAGCGCAAGGCAATTACACATAAGAATGCAATCGCACAATATTTACTCAACTTCAACTTTCATTAATAATTAAATCCAATATTCGAATACAACCACTAATTCAACTTCCATCATGCTGGACTCAAGAAATAAGAAATTACATAGACTCGATCTAAACAATGTAAACTTCCTAAGTCTTCTCTCATTCTTTATTCACTCTCGGATCCGCTACTTGAACATTCCGAATCCGAACCCGACTCACTTCCATTTCCTGAAAAAGAATGGAAATAGGTAATGAGCACACTTGCCCAGTAGGTATCTTTGCATCAACATGAAGGCATCATTAAAGTAATTAACGTTTTTGCTATAGAGGAATAAGGTAAAATCATGCGAATGCGATCAATCATGCGATTAAACCAAAGTATGTAAGATAGAACGAGAGCAAGTATGAACTAGCAAGAATGTTATAAGAACATGATATGGCCTTTCATGAACAAGAATATAACGAGAATGTACTAGCAAGTCACATAGTCATCACTCTAGTATCTTTTGCTTATGAGCAAGTACTTCGTGAATTTCTGTGGAATATCAAGAAAGTCAAGTATCAATCATGATGTATTGTGTTGTGGATTTTCACTTATTTATAAAGAAAGTACTCCCAGTGCAATGCGACGCTAGTAGCATCATACCCCATGGTTTATAATAGTATGTCTTCGACAATCAACCGAGGGGACTAGCATAGAGCCCTTGAACACAATTAGTGCTCGATCGCATCTTCAAGTATAAATCAAGCTTTTCCACGCATGTAACAATAAAGTATGGCCAAGAATGTACAATTCCAACAAGCTCTTGATAACAACAATTCAATGAATGAATGCTTTAATAAGAATCATGAGAAATCAAGAATGACTTATACTATGTTATGCTTATGGAAATAAATCGGCAGCATAACGGTACGTTCTTTATCTTCCATTCATTATATTAGGTTTCTTGATCCATATGATAAGTTCTAGATCATCAAGAGTCCATCTAGAAACATTGGAATATCACCCATAGTCAAACCTCGGGTTAAAATACTCAAGCATTGTGACGGTCGTGTACTGTGTCGTTACATGATGTGACGCTCCAGTATTGGGCCGTTATATTAGTCTGAATCCCAAACCAAGAAATCGGACTCAGTTGAATGTGACGGTCATATATTGGGCCGTTACATGTACCTGACGGTCCAATATAGATCCGTTACACTACTGATAACCAGAAACATCGATAGTGTAATCTAATCAATTGGTTTTAATGGTACAACTAACTCGGCATCCTAGTGGGAATCCCAGGCTCGCAGAGAATTACGGAGGCCTTGAAACAAGATTTCCTAGTCCATTGGAAGGAATATCCAATAGAGAGGTCCTTATGTCCAAGAATAATATTCCTATAGTGCAAAGTGAACTAATGGACATATACCTGAATATATGCCATGTACTTAGAGAAATGACTCTATTGGTAGAGAGGATATGTAACAATAGGAAATCATGATAAAACTCCGTCAATACATCTTTGGAAAATCATGATTTAGATACAAAACTATAGAATTTTGGCACATGAAATTAACATAACTTAAAATAACTTAAGATACCTTAATTATGCAATTTCTATCATGAATCAGTAGATAATCTTAAAGACATGAAATCAGGTCAAAACTTAGATAACTAGGCATATTTATAAGTTAAATTAACTAGTTTCCTATTCTGTCCACAGTTAACCTGACGGTCTAGAATGGGTGTGTCACAGTGACTGTGACGGTTTATCGTGAGGCCGTTACAGTATTGTAACGCTCCTGCTAAGGTGCGTCAAAGATAACAGAGTAATTAAGATGTAGAAGAGGGTGTGACGGCTTATCGTAAGGCCGTTAGATCACTGTGACGGTCTTACCTTGATGCGTCAGAGTCCCTACTAACAGTATAAAGAAATTAAAAGACTGTGATTTGAAACTATGTCATGTTTTGAAAAGATTTAACTACCCCAATCATGACAAAACGAAGTAAAGGTCATCTAGATGCATAGGTTGCCGTGAATTGATAAGGTAATATCTTTGATCTTTGATTAGGGATAAGAATATGTATGTATGCATGAACCCACTAAAACATGGAATTCATTGTCTATAATGCATGAAATCAAGTACAACCAGAGGGTTTTTATCCCTAACAAGATATTTTTGCCAATCATGAGATAACCTACCCTTTTATCTGAGCTTTAAACTTCTAATTTGAGTCTGAAAGACGTGCCCTAGTTCTCCCTTTCCAATGAGTTTCCAGCAACTTCACGCCGCTCTATCTCCTCAGCCTCTTGACCTAAGGATGTAAAATTTTGAGGGTAAGAATATGAAACTAAGGTGATCGAAAAGTTCTAAAGGATTGAATTCTAATTACCTCGTTTAGATGTCATAATCTCTTGATCTTCAGAGGACTTTCGTTCAGATTCCAAGGTAATTATGGTCGAACCAGCAACTTTGGAAGCTTCAATCTCCTTGGTTGCTCGATCTCCTAGCACGAAATTTGGAGAACTATTATTCTAAAGTATACTAAACAAAATTTTCTAAAGAACTTACCCAAAATTCTATCTCCTTACCTTGATTCTTCACGAGCCAAAAGTAAGGGTCGCTCAGTTCAGAATGAGGTCCTATTTATAGGGTCTTGAAGATTAGATCGATTCTAGAGTCCTTAATTTACCAGATCCTAATCCCTAAGAGTCCTTAGTAATGTTATAAACTCTCCCAAGTCGATCTCTTGTAGATAAGATCCCAAAGTTCTAATCTTTTTACTCGTTCTTTCTTTCACGGAACTGACAGAATGTAACGCATCAAGACTGGTGCGTTACATGGCTGTGGCGGTCGCACGGTAGACCGCTACATCTAACATGCACAGAGTTCAACATCAATCAAACTCTTTTGTTAATTATACATACTATTATCCATAAAAATGGTATTTTATCTTTAAAATACGTGAATATGCTAAATAACCTTCTAGAGTATGGGCCAAACTTAATGGGCTTGGTCCTTAAACCTTTTAGATTTTATTTAAATAAGCTAGGTTAATTATTTAACATAATTGGGCCTTATAATGACTTATTAATAGGGCTGTCAATGGGCTGGGCCCGGGCCGGGCTTAGGTCGGCCCGGCCCGGGCCCAGCTTATCAAGAGTAAGGCCCGAGCCCGGCTCGGGCCCGACCTATGTCGGGCCGGGCCCGACATTATGTAAAAAATTCAAAGTCCGACTAAGGCCCGGCCCGGCCCGACTACTTAAATAAAATAATAAAAATAATAAAAAATAATAGATTTAATACTATAAAACTTATAATCTCACTAAATAAATTAAAATTCTGATATTAATTACATAATTTGTGTGAAAAAAGAATTTTAAAATGTCTAATTAAGTAAAATAACATAAGTTTGACTAAATAGTTTTTAAAATTTGAAGTGAGAATAAAAAAAGGGATCGGGTCGGGCCGGCCCGCGGGCCGAACTCAAAGCCCGAGCCCGGCCCGCGAGTCTAATCGGGCCGGGCTTTTAGGCCCGACTAAAAACCCGCGGGCCGAAAAAGACCTTGCGGCCCGACCCGAAATCGGGCCAAGCCCGCGGGCCTGTCGGGCCGGCCAGGCCCATTGACAGCCCTACTTATTAACCCAATAATCTTTTTATTAATCTATTTAGCCCTTATAAATTTCAGAAAGTTCTATAATTAACTCAGAAATTATTACATAAATTCTGGGGTACTACACCCTCCCCCACTTAGAAGAATTTGGTCCCCAAATTCAATACATGGATTATGGAGAGTGTACTTACAGTTGAATAATTCTGAAAATCTTTTCCGCATGGCTTCTTCGGTTTCCCATGTTGCTTCATACGGCCATGCTTTCTTCCATTGAATCTTGACCATAGGAATAACTTTATTTTCTTAGTTGACGCACTTCTCGTTCCAGAATCTTTATTGGCGTTTGCTTGTGCGTCATATCCTTCTGAATCTCCAGATTGTCATAAGTGATAATATGGCCAGGATCATATACATACTTCTTCAGCATAGAGACGTGAAATACGTCATGAACTCCTGCTAATTGTGGAGGTAAAGCCAGTCTATAAGCCACTTCACCGACCCTTTCGAGAATTTCAAACGGACCAATGAACCTTGAAGTTAGTTTGCCCTTAATGCCAAATCTCCGAATACCACGGCCTGGAGAAACCTTGAGATACACATGGTCTCCTACTTGAAATTCCAAGTCACGTCTACGATTATCAGCATAAGACTTTTACCTATCTTGTGCCATCTTTATTCTCTCTTGAATAAGCTTGATCTTCTCCGTAGAATCTCTGATAATATCGGGGCCTAGGAATTGTCTTTCCCCTATTTCACTCCAACATATTGGTGATCGACAACTTTTTTCATATAGAGCTTCAAAAGGTGCCATTTGTATGCTTGCCTGGTAACTGTTGTTATATGCAAATTCTACCAGAGACAAGTGATCATGCCAACTACCTCCAAAATCAATAACACAAGCCCTGAGCATGTCTTCTACCACCTGATTCGTTCTTTCTGTCTGACCATCAGTTTGTGGATGAAAGGTTGTGCTGAAATTCAATCTAGTCCCTAGTGACTGTTGTAGTCCCTTCCAAAATTATGATGTGAATCGAGGATCTCTATCAGATATAATAGTGATTGGGACACCATATAATTTAACAATTTCCCTTATGTATAATGCTGCCAAGATATCCACAGACCATCAACTTTTGATTGGTATGAAATGTGCAGATTTAGTTAATCGATCTATGATTACCCATATACCATCATGTCCACCTCTTGTCTTAGGTAACCCCATAATGAAATCCATCCCTATACTCTCCCACTTCCATTCGGGAATATTTTAAGGGATGCAGTTTACCTGCGGGTCTAAAATGCTCTGCCTTTACTTGTTGACAAGTGAGACAGCGAGACACGAAATCAGCTATTTCTCTCTTCATGTTGGGCCACCAGAAATTTCTTTTGAGATCTTGATACATTTTTGTACTACCTGGGTGAATGGTAAACCTGGATTTATGTGCTTCTTCTAGAATCAATTTCTTCATATCCTCATGATCCGGTACACACACTCGGTCCTTGAATAGCAATCTTTCATCCTCCGTAATAGAGAAATCCGGCCATTGTTTAATGTTAACCTTAATTTCTAGTAACACGAGATCATCATTTTGCAACTTGACTAGATCCTCTATTAAGGTAGGTTGAGCTCGGATATTAGCCATGAAGCAATCTTCTTCCTTCTTGTCAATATCTAAGTTCAACTGAGTAAATTGGGGAATAAGATTAGTCATACTAATCATAAGACTTGATAGCATACCCATTGATTTTCTGCTGAGTGCATCTGCAACAGCATTAGCCTTGCCAGGATGATATTGAATAGAAAAATCAAAATCCTTTAGATATTCCAACCATCTTCTCTGCCTCATATTTAGCTCTTTTTGAGAAAATAAGTATTTCAAGCTTTTGTGGTCCGAGTAGACCGTAAATTTTTCTCCATAGAGATAATGACGCCAAATTTTGAAGGCGAAAATGACAGCTGCTAATTCCAAATCATGTACATGATAATTTTCCTCGTGACGTTTCAATTATCTTGAAGAATAACAGATTACTCTTCCATTTTGCATGAGGACACACCCTAAGCCAATACCTGATGCATCCGTGTATACTTCGAATCCACCACCTTCCATTGGTAGTGCTAGAATAGGAGCTGTAGTAAGATGATTCTTAAGAGTTTGGAAACTCTCCTCACATTCCTCTGACCAGACAAAAGGATTTTCTTTTCTCGTCAGTCTAGTTAAAGGAACTGCAATCTTTGAAAAATATTTAATGAATCTTCTATAATAACCAGCTAGACCCAGAAAACTTTGTACTTCTGATACAGTCGTTAGCCTGCTCCAATTCTTGACAGCTTCTACCTTAGAAGGATCCACCACAATACCTTCTTTTGAAATAATGTAGCATAGGAATGAAACTTCCTTGAGCCAAAATTCGCATTTATTTAGCTTGGCATAGAGTTTATGTTCTTTAAGTGTTTGCAAAGCTATTTTCAAATGTTCTTCATGTTCCTCTTTTGTCTTGGAGTATATCAAGATATCATCAATGAAGACGACGATAAACTGGTCCATATATGGCTGGAAGACACTGTTCATAAGTTGCATCAATGCTGTCGGGGCATTAGTTAATCCGAATGGCATTACCACGAATTCATAGTGACCATAACAACTTCGAAAAGCCGATTTATAAATATCTTCTTCTTTAATTCTAAGCTGATGATAACCTGATCTGAGGTCTATCTTAGAGAAATATTCTGCTCCTAAAAGCTGATCGAAGAGCTCATCAATACGCGGCAACGGATACTTATTTTTAATTGTGAGTTGATTCAGTTGCCGGTAATCGATGCGTAGCCTGAGAGAACCATCCTTTTTTATGACAAATAGAACCGGCGCACCCCAAGGGGATGTGCTAGGTCTGATGAAGCCTTTGTCTAGTAATTCCTACAACTACCTTTTTAATTCCTTGAGTTCTGTGGGGGACATCCTGTAAGGGGCTATAGAAATAGGTGCTGCTCCTGGAATGAGTTCAATAGTGAAGTTCACTTCCCTCTCGGGTGGTAAATTGGGTAATTCGGACGGGAACACATCGGGGAACTCACTTACAAGAGGAATGTCTGCTAAGATAATCTCCTTGGATTCGATAATAATGACAGAAGTAAGAAAAGCTTCACATCCTTGCTACATAAGTTTGCAAGCGTGAAGAGAAGATATAATAGTAGGATGCTCTTTGTACTTGATGCCAAGAAAAGAGAATCTTGGAAGACCGGGCTTTCGAAAGGATATAATCCTATTTCGGCAATTGATATAAGCATCATGATCTACAAGCCAATGTACCCCTAAAATGGCATCATAACCTCTCATGTCAAGACATACTAAGTTTGCGGGGAGATTATGACCTTCTACTATCACTTCGCTATCAGGATAATAGTCGGTAAGCTTTGTTCCAGAACCTAAGGGTGTGGTAATAGCGAGATCTGAAGGTAGGGGAACTGATGCAATTGACAATGTTTTTGCAAAAGTAGTGGAGATAAAAGAATGAGAGGCACCAGTGTCAAATAGCACAAATGCAGGATGAGAATAAATTTGAAGAGTACCTTCCATAAGCCCACCATCCCTGGGCGCTTCCTCTTCTTCTAAGACGGCATTGAGGCGAGCCTGTCTCCTACGTCCTCCACCAGACGATTGGTCTTTCATAAGGGGGCAATTTGGCATGCGATGCACCCTGCTTCTACAACGTAAACAAGCGCCGAGGTGCTTCCAACACTCCTCAGCCGAATGGCCGAATTTTTCACAAAATGTGCAAGCCGTGGCGACCTGCTCCTTCTCCTCCTTGACTTTCTTTTGCTTATGGGAACTTCCACCATTCCCATTCCTGGATCTTTTCTTACTATCACGGCTCTTGTAGGGCTCCGTGATGCTGAACTTTTCTTTCTTATAACGCCGATCTAAGCGTCGGCTAGACTCTTCTCCTTTCCCTTTTAATTTCTCGACCTCATCTAAGGTCCTTTCACACAAATACGCTCGTTGAACCATTTCCGCATAAGTACGGATGTTTTGGGTCCCGAGCTGCTGAATGAAACCGGGTCGTAACCCGTCCATGAACCGATTAGCCTTCAATAAATCGGTGCTGATAAGATGCGGTGCGTAAGGTGCAAGCCTTTAGAATTGTAGTTCATATTTGGTAACCGTCATCATTCCTTGTCGAAGAGCGGCGAACTCCATAGCCTTTCCTTCCTTTACGTGCTCAGAAAAGTACTTGGCACAGAATAGGCTAAGAAAACCATGTATGAGGTGCATCGGCCGGAGGTGCCGGAATCGACTTCCACCATGTACGGGCATCTTTGTTGAGTTGGAATGTTGCGAGACACACCTTCTCTTGATTGGTGCATTGGATAACGTCAAAGATACGATTCATTTCATCTATCCAGTTCTCTACCTCGTCAGGATTAGAAGAACCATAGAAATGCGGAGGGTTTAAGCTCTGAAAGTTGCGATGCAAATCACCAGCCCTTGCTCCGGTGCCAGCTTGCGCCAGGGTTTGTAATGCCTGAGTGAGGCCAGCAACAGTTTGTTGCATACCATTCCAATCTACGTGATGAGCCACGGTAATAATAGGGTACTTGAGAGAAAAATAACAACTTGTTATTTCTCATGGAATTGGAAGGAAAATCAATCTTAAATCTAATTAACTATCTTATCCCGGGCTCTACCCAATTCTCACATGGGTGTGGAAATTTCTTCCTTAGTTCATAGGTTGGGGTCCTTAAACCTTGGACTTTTCCTATGACATGACTCTTCTTCCTAAGTCTTGAGACTTAGGCTCTGATACCAACTTAACTGTCATGCCCTGAGCTTTTATTACAGCGGAAGACTCACTCGAGGAACGCGAACAGCCGACATGGTAAGGCTGTTGCAAGCAAGAACGATCAGAGCGCAAGGTAATCACACATAAGAATGTAATCGCACAATATTTACTCAACTTCAACTTTCATTAATAATTAAATCCAATATTCGAATACAACCACTAATTCAACTTCCATCATGCTAGACTCAAGAAATAAGAAATTACATAGACTCGATCTAAACAATGTAAACTTCCTAAGTCTTTGCTCATTCTTTATTCACTCTCAGATCTGCTACTTGAACATTCTGAATCCGAACCCGACTCACTTCCATTTCCTGAAAAAGAATGAAAATAGGTAATGAGCACACTTGCCCAGTAGGTATCTTCGCATCAACATGAAGGCATCATTAAAGTAATTAACATTTTTGCTCTAGAGGAATAAGGTAAAATCATGCGAATGCGATCAATCATGCGATTAAACCAAAGTATGTAAGATAGAACGAGAGCAAGTATGAACTAGAAATAATGTTATAAGAACATGATATGGCCTTTCATGAACAAGAATGTAACGAGAATGTACTAGCAAGCCACATAATCATCACTCCAGTATCTTTTACTTATGAGCAAGTACTTCAAGAATTTCTGTGGAATATCAAGAAAGTCAAGTATCAATCATGCTGTATTATATTGTGGATTTTCACTTATTTATAAAGAAAGTACTCTCAGCGCAATGCGACGCCAGTAGCATCATATCCCATAGTTTATAATAGTATGTTTCCGATAATCAGTCGAGGGGACTAGCATAGAGCCATTGAACATAATTAGTGCTCAATCGCATCTTCAAGTATAAATCAAGCTTTTCCACGCATGTAACAATAAAGTATGGCCAAGAATGTACAATTCCAACAAGCTCTTGATAACAACAATTCAATGAATGAATGCTTTAATAAGAATCACGAGAAATCAAGAATGACTTATACTATGTTATGCTTATGGAAATAAATCGGCAGCATAACGGTACGTTCTTTATCTTCCATTCATTATATTAGGTTTCTTGATCCATGTGATAAGTTCTAGATCATCAAGAGTCCATCTAGAAACCTTGGAATATCACCCTTGGTCAAACCTCGGGTTAAAATACTCAAGCATTGTGACGGTCGTGTACTGGGCCGTTACATGATGTGACGCTCCAGTATTGGGCCGTTGCATTAGTCAGAATCCCAAACCAAGAAATCGGACTCAGTTGAATGTGACGGTCGTATATTGGGCCGTTACATGTACCTGACGGTCTAATATAGATCCTTTACACTACTGATAACCAGAAACATCGATAGTGTAATCTAATCAATTGGTTTTAATGGTACAACCAACTCGGCGTCCTAGTGAGAATCCCAGGCTCGCAGAGAATTACGGAGGCCTTGAAACAAGATTTCTTAGTCCATTGGAAGGAATTGCCAATAGAGAGGTCCTCATGTCCAAGAATAATGTTCCTATAGTGCAAAGTGAACTAATGGACATATACCTGAATATATGCCATGTACTTAGAGAAATGACTCTATTGGTAGAGAGGATGTGTAACAATAGGAAATCATGATAAAACTCTGTCAATACATCTTTGGAAAATCATGATTTAGATACAAAACTATAGAATTTTGGCACATGAAATTAACATAACTTAAAATAAATTAAGATACCTTAATTATGCAATTTCTATCATGAATCAGTAGATAATCTTAAAGACATGAAATCAGGTCAAAACTTAGATAACTAGGCATATTTATAAGTTAAATTAACTAGTTTCCTATTCTGTCCACAGTTAACCTGACGGTCTAGAATGGGTGTGTCACAGTGACTGTGACAGTTTATCGTGAGGCCGTTACAGTATTGTAACGCTCCTGCTAAGGTGCGTCAAAGATAACAGAGTAATTAAGATGTAGAAGAGGGTGTGACGGCTTATCGTAAGGCCGTTAGATCACTGTGACGGTCTTACCTTGATGCGTCAGAGTCCCTACTAACAGTATAAAGAAATTAAAAGACTGTGATTTGAAACTATGTCATGTTTTGAAAAGATTTAACTACCCCAATCATGACAAAACGAAGTAAAGGTCATCTAGATGCATAGGTTGCCGTGAATTGATAAGGTAATATCTTTGATCTTTGATTAGGGATAAGAATATGTATGTATGCATGAACCCACTAAAACATGGAATTCATTGTCTATAATGCATGAAATCAAGTACAACCAGAGGGTTTTTATCCCTAACAAGATATTTTTGCCAATCATGAGATAACCTACCCTTTTATCTGAGCTTTAAACTTCTAATTTGAGTCTGAAAGACGTGCCCTAGTTCTCCCTTTCCAATGAGTTTCCAGCAACTTCACGCCGCTCTATCTCCTCAGCCTCTTGACCTAAGGATGTAAAATTTTGAGGGTAAGAATATGAAACTAAGGTGATCGAAAAGTTCTAAAGGATTGAATTCTAATTACCTCGTTTAGATGTCATAATCTCTTGATCTTCAGAGGACTTTCGTTCAGATTCCAAGGTAATTATGGTCGAACCAGCAACTTTGGAAGCTTCAATCTCCTTGGTTGCTCGATCTCCTAGCACGAAATTTAGAGAACTATTATTCTAAAGTATACTAAACAAAATTTTCTAAAGAACTTACCCGAAATTCTATCTCCTTACCTTGATTCTTCACGAGCCAAAAGTAATGGTCGCTCAGTTCAGAACTAGGTCCTATTTATAGGGTCTTGAATATTAGATCGATTCTAGAGTCCTTAATTTGCCAGATCCTAATCCCTAAGAGTCCTTAGTAGTGCTATAAACTCTCCCAAGTCGATCTCTTGTAGATAAGATCCCAAAGTTCTAATCTTTTTGCTCGTTCTTTCTTTCACGGAACTGACAGAACGTAATGCATCAAGACTGGTGCGTTACATGGCTGTGGCGGTCGCACGATAGACCGCTACATCCAACGTGCACAGAGTTCAACATCAATCAAACTCTTTTGTTAATTATCCATATTATTATCTATAAAAATGGTATTTTATCCTTAAAATACGTGAATAGGCTAAATAACCTTCTATAGTATGGGCCAAACTTAATGGGCTTAGTCCTTAAACCTTTTGGATTTTATTTAAATAGGCTAGGTTAATTATTTAACATAATTGGGCCGTATAATGACTTATTAATCCAATAATCCTTTTATTAATCTATTTAGCCCTTATAAATTCCAGAAAGTTCTATAAATAACTCAGAAATTATTACATAAATTCTGGGGTACTACATTATACACAGAGTATTAAGTGTTTTCCAATGACTACGCAACCATGTTTCTCACTGCATATTATTCTTGCACCCCTTAATTAAAAGAGAAGAATTTTAAGTGTTTCATGTCCCTTCCATGCCATAAACTCATCTTAAGCATGCTGTCATGTGTTATCTTCCAGTTTTCTACCGGTTCATGCAGTTATTGCCCTAGAATAGGTTTTGCACACAGGTATTAGCTTCTATCTATTGCAGATAGAAGGTGGTCCTGTAGAGATGGCTACATTCTAGTAGCGTTCCCCGATCGACCGTTATCTGGTTTCTGTAACCAGGTTAAACCATGTTCAAATCCCTATAACATCTGATAGTAATCATGTTATAAGTTATGTTATTTCATCATATTCATGGTTTCTGTCATATCATGATTCATGTTGGCATGTTTAAAGTCTATTTTCATGTATGTTAATTTCATGCCAAACTCTATAGTTTTGTATTTAAAGGGAATTTCCAAGACTTGATTACACTTTGATCTATGTTTTGGCGCGTTCCCATCTCACCTTATTTCTATTTTATTAAGTTCACATAGGGCACATTTTCCGATACGTTCCTATTAGTTCACTTGCACTTGATAAGAACATATATTGGACTTGAGATCCTCTCCGTCGGATATTTCTTCTACCGGACTAGATGATCATGTTTCCAGGCCTCCGTAAGTCTCCGCGAGCCTAAGATTCCCACTAGGATGCTGAGTTGGTCACAGCCTTTAGGTGACCGCTACTTCATTATAGCGATCCTATCGTGATCGCGTTCTTCCTATAGTTCCACTGCATCGACCATTTTCTGCACCCCTTAATTAAAAGAGGAGAATTTTAAGTGTTTCATGTCTCTTTCATGCCATAAACTCGTCCTAAGCATGCTATCATGTGTTATCTTCCAATTTTCTATAGTTTTATTCAGTTGTTGCCCTAGAATAGGTTTTGCACAAGGTTATTAGCTTCTGTCTATTACAGATAGAAGGCAGTCCTACAGGGATCGCTACTTTCTAGTAGCGATCCCCGATCGACCGCTATCTAGTTTCTGTAACCAGATTAAACCATGTTCAAATCCCTATTACATCTGATAGTAATCATGTTATAAGTTATGTTATTTCGTCATATTCATGGTTTCTATCATATCATGATTCATGTTGGCATGTTTAAAGTCTATTTTCATGTATGTTAATTTCATGCCAAACTCTATAGTTTTGTATTTAAAGGGAATTTCCAAGACTTGATTACACTTTGATCTATGTTTTGGCGCATTCCCTTCTCACCTTATTTCTGTTTTATTAAGTTCACATAGGGCGCATTTTCCGGTACGTTGCTATTAGTTCACTTGCACTTGATAAGAACATCTATTGGACTTGAGATCCTCTCCATCGGATATTTCTTCTGTCGATGTCACGCCCCGAGCCTTTATTACAGCGGAAGACTAACTCGGGGAGCACGAACAGCCGGCATGGTATGCCTCTTACGAGCAAGAACAATCAGAGTGCAAGACAATCACACATAAAGATGCAATTGCACAATATATATATTCAAACTCTCACTTTATTTCATTGATAATCAAATATTTAAATACATCCACTAATTCAATTTCCATTATGCACTAGACTCAAGAAATAGGAAAATTACATAGACTCAATCTAAACAATTTAGACTTTCCTAAGTCTGCACTCTCATCTTGACAATACTTTCATTCGCTCTCGGACCCGCTACTTGAATAACCCGAATCCGAATTCGAATCACTTCCATCTCTTGAAAAGATTGGAAATAGGTAATGAGCACACTTACCCAGTAGGTATCTTCGCATCAACATGAAGGCACTATTAAAGTAATTAACAATTTAGCTCTAAAGAATAAGGTAAAAATCATGCGAATGCGATCAATCATACGATTAAACCAAGTAACCAGGCGATCATGTAAGTTAGAATGAGAACAAGTACAAACTAGTAAGAATGTAACAAGAACATGATATTGACCTTTCATGAACAAGAATGTATCGAGAATGTACTAGCAAGCCACATAATCATCACTCCAGTATCTTTTGCTTATGAGCAAGTACTTCATGAATTTCTGTAGGATATCAAGCAAGAAAGTCATGTACAAGAATGTCATGTCGTGCCGTGGATTTTCACTTATTTATAAAGAAAGTACTCCCAGCGCAATGCGACACCAGTAGCATCATACCCCATGGTTTATAAAATAGTATGTTTCCGATAATCAGCCGAGGGGACTAGCATAGAGCCCTTGAGCACAATCAGTGCTCGATCGCATCTTCAAGTATAAATCAAGTTACTTCCACGTATGTTAACAATAAAAGATGGCCAAGAATGTAATAAGTTCAATAAGCTCATGATCAAAAATGATAACAATAATTCAATGAATGAATGCTTCAATAAGAATTATGAGAAATCAAGAATGACTTAAGCGAGGTTATGCTTATGGAAATAAATCGGCAGTATAACGATACGTTCTTTATCTTCCATTCATTATATTAGGTTTCTTGATCAATATGATAAATTCTAGATCATTAATAGTCCATCTAGAACCATTGGAATATCAACCCTTGGTCCACCTTGGGTTAAAATACTCAAGCAGTGTGACGGTCGTGTATTGGGCCGTTACATGATGTGACGCTCCAGCATTGGGCCGTTACATGATGTGACGCTCCAGTATTGGGCCGTTACATTAGTCTGGAATCAGAACTAAGAAATCGGACTGTGGAATGTGACGGTCGTATATTGGGCCGTTACTTGTGCCTGACGGTCCAATATAGAGCCGTTACATTACTGATAACCAAAAATATCGATAGTGTAATCTAATCAATGGGCTTTGATGGTACAACCAACTCGGCGTCCTAGGGGGAATCCTAGGCTCCGGAGAATTACGGAGGCCTTGAAACTAGATTTCCTAGTCCATTGGAAGGAATATCCAATAGAGAGGTCCTCATGTCCAAGAATAATGTTCTTATAGTGCAAAGTGAACTAATGGACAACATACGGAGTATGTGCGATGTACTTAAAGAAAATGACTCTATAGATAGAGGAAGAATGTGTAATATTGTGAAACCATGAGGAAACTCCGTCATTACAATATTTGGAAAATCATGATTTAGAATACCAAACTATAGAGTTTTGGCCAATGAAATTAACATAACTTAAAATAGTTCAAGATGCCTAGATCATGTAGATTCTGATATGAATTAGTAAGTAAACTTAAAAGCATAATAACAGGTCAAAACTCAGCTAACTAGGCTTATTTATAAGTCAACTTAACTGGTTACTATTCTGTCATGGGCTGACAGAACACAGAGTCTAACGGTCTAACAGGAGAGCGTCACAGTGCTTGTGACGGTCTATCGAGGGGCCGTTACAGTAATATAACGCTCCTATCTTGGTGCGTTAGAGACAACAGTGAAATGAAAACATAACAGAGTGTGTGACGGTCTAACAGGAGAGTGTCACAGTGCTTGTGACGGTCTATCGAGGGGCCGTTACAGTAATGTAACGCTAATGTCCTGGTGCGTTAGAGACAACAGTGAAATGAAAACATAACAGAGTGTGTGACGGTCGATCGTAAGGCCATTATATCATGTGACGATCTTACCTTGATCCGTTAGAGCCTCTGCTGACAGTAATAAATAATCAATGACCTAAGTTTCAACTCGCATCATGTCTGAAAATCATACATATAACTTCCCACATGATAGAATGAAGGCTAAACGAATATCATGCATGGGTTCTCTGTGAATTTCACAAGGAAGTTTCTTTTTAATTTAGTTAAGGCTAAGAATGTAGATATATGCATGTCTCCACTAAAACATGAGATTCATGAGCTAAAGTGCATGTAATTCAAGTAAAATCAAAGGACTTTTATCCCTAACATGTTATTTTTTCCGTTCATGAGATAACCTACCTCTTCTAAAACCTTTAAACTTCGAAATTGATGCTAGATGTTACCCTTAGACCCTTGTACTTCTTGTGATAAATCAGTAACTTCAATCTGCTCTATTTTCTCAGCCTCTTGACGTAAGGACGTGAAATTTTGAGGGTAAGGAGATGAAACTATTGGGTACAAAAAGTTCTAAAGGATCGAATTCTAATTACCTCGTTTAGACGTCCTAATCTCTGGATCTTCAGGGGTCTTGCGTTCAGATTCCTAGGTTGCTAAGGTTAAATCAGCAACTTTGGAAGCTTCTATCTTCTTGGTTGCTTGATCTCCTAGCATGAAATTTGGAGAACTATTAGTCTATAATATACTAGACAAAATCTTTTAAAGAACTTACCCGAAATTATGACTCCTTACCTTGCTTCTTCACGGGCCAAAAGTAAGGGTCGCTCAGTTCAGAATTAGGTCCTATTTATAGGGTTTTGGCTAGGGTTTGAAGATTAGATCGATTCTAGAGTCTTAATTTGCCATAATCTAATCCCTAAGAGTCCTTAGTAATGTTATAACTCTTCCCAAGTCGATCTCTAGTGGATAAGATCCCAAAATTTTAATCTTTTTACTCGTTCTTTCTTTCACGGAACTAACAGGGTGTAACGCGTCTAGCCTGGTGCGTTACAAGCATGTGACGGTCGCACGATGGACCATTACATTCAACGTGTATAGAGTTTCAATTTAATAAAACTCTTTGATTCGTTTATCCTATATAATTATCTATATAATTAGTATTTATCCTTAAAATTCGTGAATAGGCTAAATAACCTTCTAGAATATGAGCCAAACTTAATGGGTTTGGTCCTTAAATCTTTTAAATTTTGTGTAAATAGGCTTGGTTAATTATGTAACCTAATTGGGCCTTGTAATGACTTATTAATCTAATAATCCATTCCGTAATATATTTAGGCCTTTAAAAATTCCAGAAAATTATTTAAAACTTAAAAATTATTTATATAAATTCTGGGGCACTACAGCCGAACTAGATGATCATGTTTCCAGGCCTCCGTAAGTCTCTGCGAGCCTAAGATTCCCACTAGGATGCTGAGTTGGTCACGACCTTCAGGCGACCGCAACTTCATGATAGCGGTCCTAGCGTGATCGCGTTCTTCCTGCAGTTCCGCTGCATCGACCATTTTCCTTTCTAGCGTCGACCCTGTCTAAAGGTGGTCTTGACTTGACTGCTACTTCAAGAAAATGGTCCTCTTGAGACCGCGTTCTGTCATCTTGTTTTCCAACCAATGGTTTGACCCAAGGGTTGATTATACTTTGTTCTTGGAGGGTCTTTTGATTGTCTGGAACCCAACACTTTGTTCCATAAATCATTAATAAACTATAGAAATCTATGAATGTACCGTTATGCTGCCAGAATTCCTCCGTGGCATAATATTCAATTAAATCATCCTTGATTTCATAATTTCATATTGGTACGTTCTTACCTTGGTTTTGTCATCATAAAACTATTGTTGAACTTGACATTATCGGCCTATATTTATATTTCTCATGGAAGTAGCTTCATTTATAACTTGAAGATGCAAGAGCGGGCACGGACAGTGTCCAAGGGCTCTACACTAGCCCCCTCAGCAGATGGCCGAAAACATACTGTAAACCATAGGGTATGATGAACTATAGCACCCTGATAAATCATTAGATAAAATAAAGGGAAAATAGATAAGAAATTATATGAAAAATACGATAAGAAAAGATGCAACCAATTTATAAAAAAATCTAGAAAAATTATAATCATGAAGAGGGTGAAAAATTCAGACATTTGTTTTTTGCGGCAAACCCTAAATAAAATTATCAGCAAGCCTAATTAATGGTATTAGGGCTAAATCCACGTTTAACCTTATCGGACCTTAAATCACTAAATTCGGACCCAATTCTCGATCATTTAAGCCCATATCGGACCCATTTGGACGGCCTTGATCTGTAGATCATTTTCCCTCTATTAGCCTGCTGATACCCTAACCCTAGGAGAAGAATTTTGGAGTTTAAGGCGGTGGCGGACTTGGTCATGCGCGAATCGCATGCGACCCGCGTGCGTGGGACTCTATCCCCTTCAATCGACCCTTCCAGAATCAATTGACCCTATAAAACTAACCCTAGCCTGACCTAGTATCGGCGTTTGCTGCGGCTACCGGCGAGGAGCAAGGACGAGGGGGAATTCCGGCGAGTTCTAGGAGGGTTTTCTTATCGCGGCCGGCGACCATCGTCCCCTTCTTTCCTCGATTAAGGTAGGTTCTAGTCGTCCAAACCTCAAGTAAAATATACCGTTGGATTCGTCTTCAAGTCCTCGTTCTTATGATAGTAAAAGCCCCAATTTTTATTCTGTATAGCCTTCGTATTGTTAGCTTTAGTCGGAGCATGTCATTTAGGGCACCGATCATGTTACACTTTTCTTTATCTCGATTAAATGATAGGTTAGCAGGCTTCAAAACCTAATTAAATCATGCCAAACCATGTGTTTTCTTGTCCTCTTTCTAATGATAGCTTTTTGCCCAATTTTTATGCACTATACCGAGTGAATTTGTGGTGGCAATCGAAGTCTATCGGAGTCGCCGGAGGGCGGACATGGCGTTCTGTATACGGTCTTACAGAAACCATTTATGCCCCTGGAGGTCTCGCGACAGACCATTTTTCTCCTTTTTGCAGGTTTAACCCCGATCGATCTAAACGGCCCCTTGATAGACCGCAAGGTCTGAGGTTAGCGGCCCTGTACACGACCGTTTCTATGTACTGTTTGAGTTACTTTCATTTCAATATACGTTGCTAGCTATCTTGAATAGGGTAGAAACTCACTAATTTTAAATGGAGCATATGGAATAATCTTGACAATTATCAACTGAGATCATGACTGCCAACATTCTTTCATCTTTCTTTTCATTCAATTGTATCATCTTGACTATTTCTTGAGTTGTTACATAAAACTAAAGATTTTTTTTGGATTAAATGTTAGGTTTGTTTGACAGTCACTCCACTCCGGTGGTGCTGACTAACCACTATACATTGTCTTCCGAAGTTTTTCAACCCTCATTTCTTGTAATAGTTGGGACTCTCCGCTGGATATTCCTTCCGTCGGACTAGGACCTCTATTATGAGACCTCGGTAAGCCCCCGCGAGCCTGGGATTCTCACTAGGACACCGGGCAGGTTGTACCTCAAATCCTGCACATGTTAACTCGACCGGATTGCTTGTTAGCCTCTGTCTAGATTCGCGGCCCACGTGGGACCGTTTAAGTCCTTACACGGCCTGAATCTGACCGTTTGATCTCCTTGAGTGGCTCGTATGAGACCGCATTTTACTGGCTAAGTACCAAGACCTGCTGGTCGATTGTCCTTGATCTTCCTTCGACCTAGCCATGTTAAGTCGACCCAAAGCCTCTAGACTCGACCTGAGAACTGTGATCTGCACTCTCGTTCGGTTCCACCATGTTCCGGGTGGCCTAGGAGCCTTAGGGCGACTACTCTAGCCTAGCTTTGCCCATTTGGTTCGCGGTTATCCCTAGACCATTTTACCATCTAAACGGACGTCTGTGGACCGTTTGGTGTTGGGGCAGCCCAGCGTAGACCGTGTAACGCTCGTTATGGGCCTTCGATCCTTTTGTGCTAAACGGCTGGATATGGACCGTCTTTACCTGTCAGACGGCCCATTCCAGACCGTCCTTGACTTCCAGCAGCCGTTAAAGGACCGTTTATCCCTTGGGACCGGACTGGGTTTCTGTGGCCCAATTCGTCTCCCGTGACTATTCCTTGAGTTATTACCTAAAACTAAAGATTTTTTTTGGATTAAATGTTAGGATTGTTTGACAGTCACTCCACTCCGGTGGTGTTGACTGATCGCTATACATTATCTTCCAAAGTTTTCCAACCCTCAATTCTTATAATAGTTGGGACTCTCCGTCGGACTAGGACCTCTATTATGAGACCTCCGTAAGCTCCCGCGAGCCTGGGATTCCCACTAGGACACCGGGCAAGTTGTACCTCAAATCCTGCACCTGTTAACTCGACCGGATCGCTTGTTAGCCTCTGTCCAGATTCGTGGCCCACGTGGGATCATTTAAGTCCTTACACGGCCTGAATCTGACCGTTTGCGTGTGAGACCACATTTTACTGGCTAAGTACCAAGACCTGCTGGTCGATTGTCCTTGATCTTCCTTCGACCTAGCCATGTTAAGTCGACCCAAAGCCTCTAGACTCGACCTGAGAACTGTGATCTGCACTCTCGTTCGGTTCCACCATGTTCTGGGTGGCCTAGGAGCCTTAGGGCGACTACTCTAGCCTAGCTTTGCCCATTTGGTTCGCGGTTATCCCTTGACCGTTTTACCATCTAAACGGACGTCTGTGGACCGTTTGGTGTTGGGGCAGCCCAGCGTAGATCGTGTAACGCTCGTTATGGGCCTTCGATCCTTTTGTGCTAAACGGCTGGATATGGACCGTCTTTACCTGTCAGACGGCCCATTCCAGACCGTCCTTGACTTCCAGCAGTCGTTAAAGGACCGTTTATCCCTTGGCACCGGACTGGGTTTCTGTGGCCCAATTCATCTCCCGTGACTATTCCTTGAGTTATTACCTAAAACTAAAGATTTTTTTTGGATTAAATGTTAGGATTGTTTGACAGTCACTCCACTCCGGTGGTGTTGACTGATCGCTATACATTGTCTTCCAAAGTTTTCCAACCCTCAATTCTTATAATAGTTGGGACTCTCCGTCGGATATTCCTTCCGTCGGACTAGGACCTCTATTATGAGACCTCCGTAAGCCCCCGCGAGCCTGGGATTCCCACTAGGACGTCGGGCAAGTTGTACCTCAAATCCTGCACCTGTTAACTCGACCGGATCGCTTGTTAGCCTCTATCCAGATTCGTGGCCCACGTGGGATCATTTAAGTCCTTACACGGCCTAAATCTGACCGTTTGCGTGTGAGACCACATTTTACTGGCTAAGTACCAAGACTTGCTGGTCGATTGTCCTTGATCTTCTTTCGACCTAGCCATGTTAAGTCGACCCAAAGCCTCTAAACCCGACCTGAGAACTGTGATCTGCACTCTCGTTCGGTTCCACCATGTTCTGGGTGGCCTAGGAGCCTTAGGGCGACTACTCTAGCCTAGCTTTGCCCATTTGGTTCACGGTTATCCCTTGACTGTTTTACCATCTAAACGGACGTCTTTGGACCGTTTGGTGTTGAGGCAGCCTAGCGTAGACCGTGTAACGCTCGTTATGGGCCTTCGATCCTTTTGTGCTAAACGGTCGGATATGGACCGTCTTTACCTGTCAGACGGCCCATTCCAGACCGTCCTTGACTTCTAGCGGCCCTTAATGGACCGTTTATCCCTTGGCACCAGACTGGGTTTCCATGGCCAAGTTCGTCTCCCGCGGCCCATTATTAGACCGTGTTATCCCATGCGGCCCTGGTGTGACCACGTAGCTTCCAGAGGCTGTTCTTTTCTTGTGTGTTTCGGTAGCCAGGCCGTGGATGGCTTGTGCTGTAATAAAATCCTAGATTTGTTTCTTGCTTATTTCCAGGTTATAGCTTGATGAATTCCATTCCTTTTTCCTGGCCGAGTCCAATAAATGTCTAGACATAACTTGGGATCTTGGATCCACCAAATCAATGCCAACACATCATAAGGGCCCGGTCTGGTCCTAGGAGGAGCACCCGAAAAGTACTAGTGCCCCGGGGAGTTGTAATGACATGGTGAGGCATTGCACCAAGTGCATGACTAGCGTGATGTCTATGACATTTCATTCATTTGAGTCATTCCATTCTATTCTCTATGATACAAGTTATTGAATTCCTATATGGAATTATTTACATGACTTGCTTGTTACATGCTCGATCGGCCAATTTCTTGGGTATGATATGTCTCTGTTCTTCTTATTTGGGTAATTCATTTTTTTGTCATTCCTTTTATTTCATTGCATGACATTAATGTAATTGGTTAATTACTTAATTCTTGCCTGCTATTACTTACTGAGCGTTCGCTCACCCAGTTTTTTCCCCCCTTGTTTCAGGTGGCTCCGGTGATGACTCTCAAACTGATGGGGATGGGCAAGAGTGAAGTCCTTGGAGCGAGCTAGCTAGAAAGCCTCTTGGAGTGTCTTTAGATAGCTTGAGTCAAGAGTGTCGTCATGTTAAAGTTGTTTCGGAATGTAATTTGGTTATTCAGTTATTATTTGAGTTGGAATGTAAAGATGTCAGTGGATAGAGGGAACCTCTTTGGTTCATTTAGTTGTTGGTGGATATTGAAACTTGTTATGTTTCATTAGTTTGGAATAAATGGTTATTAGGGAGTTATTCCTTCCTTTTGCTATTGTGTTATTTTTGAGTTATCTAAATGCTAACCCAAGGCACAGTATGTCTTGAAATCAACATATTTTTTTAACTCTACTGCCGCCTTCCGATTTTCCGCGTCGGGGCGTGACAGTTTGGTGGTATCAGAGCCTAGGTTTTTAAAGGTTCCTAGGTTTCCTAGTAGTGTCATAGAACCGTGACTTGTTAGAAGTCTAAGATCCAACCTGGTGTATTGGGTAGAGACTCGGGTTGAGTTAATAAATCAACCCAAAACATTCCCGCTAGGTTGCTCTAATTTAATCTATTCCACGTTGTTGACATGTTTTCCTTCCTTCAATGGATTGAAGAAATATCTCTCCTATTCCTTCTACTAAATCAATGAGGAGACTAAATGATTTAGAAGCAGGAGGGAATAGAAGTGTGTAAACCTGTGTGATCGCCACCAAGATGCCGAACGTGATGAACATGCCGTACCTTGGAAAGAGGGGGAGGTACTCGCCTTAGAATCAGCGTTGCAAGGACGTACGGCTCCGAGGGGACCACCTATGTAGACGCACGGCCGCACGATAGACCGCTTGAAGGCGCTGAAGAGGAGTGAGGGATGAGGAATGACGGGCGGATGAACGGCTCTAATGCAACCGCAGGATGAAAAGGACGGTCCACGTGTGGCCGCATGTCATCTTGAACGGAGGATTTGAAACAGCATAAAACCACCATGCCATAAGTTGCAAGAGTCAGAACCTCTACCCTTTTTGGCCGGCCAGAAAGAGTAGGCCTCGCGCTAGTGTGTTGCTGACCTACAAAATCACGTATAGAACACAAAGAAAAACCCAGATTAGAACTATGAAGTGTAGTAAATGCTAGAACGGAAAGAAATGAACATAACCAAAAGGAATGGGGGATACCTGGGGGGTTTTAAACCCCTAGGGGTGTCAAAAACATAGGAGGGTGTGTGTGAATGATGTATGAGAGTAAGAAAACCTGGGGGAAACGTGGAAGAAGTGATGCATGCAAACAAACAAGGACAATGGGACTAAATGAAATAATGACTCAAAACAGAATACTCCCTGAACCGGAGGCCTGTGTGGATGTAGAAGGCCTCCCTCCCTGGTGGTAGGTCACTCAACGATTTGGCAGGGCTTCAGCGTCGACCAAAAATCTCCCCCCTTTCAAAGGTAGCCTTTAGGGTCTATTTATAGAGCACCCAAATGCTAACTCCGAAATTAGGGTTTTAAGACATTTTTAGGTCAAGATTATTAAATAAAAGATGAAGATAATTCAATTATCTTTCATCTGGAAGAAATGGCACTAAAAATGGTTAAAGATTCACGGAGAAATCATTAGAGAAAGTTGGGAGAAAAGCCACGAATGGATAGAAGAAAGTCTTAACCACTTCCTGGTTCGAGAGGATGAACGGTCGAACGATAGACCGCACGACTAGATGAGCGGTCATAAAGGGGCCATTCCTACCTGTCGGTGGAAAATCCAATGAGGAAATAAGGCCAAATTATCCACTGAACCAACCGAAGAAATCGCCGTTGGACTCTCATAGATGAACGGTTACTGTACAACCGTTCAGCATAAAAGCGGCTAAATAATGACCGCACCAGCCATGTCGGTGATAAATCACAAATAAGAAGGTAAATAGGTAATTATCTGAACCGGCGTTAGGATGCTTGAGACGACTTAGTATATACCGCACAATGGCATTATGCGGCTAAACCTAGGCCGTATATATGCTTGTTGGTGATAATTCTAGAAATTAACTAAAACACCCGTTAAATGTTTGGACGGCCCAGTATCAACTGCACAGGGGTTGAACGGCTGGTGGTTGACCGTACATATATATAGGCGCTTGAAATTTATAGAAAAGCTCAATCAACCAAAATCAAGGCCCATTAAGCCTTGAATCAACTCGGACATAGCCAGGGAGGGAGGCTGCTCATAAAATTGGCCCAAAACGTGCGGGCAAATAGCCCAACGAGTAACGGCCAACTCGAGGCATCAATAAATGGGAGTAAGAGAAATGACTCAACTTATCGGCAAAAAATGGGTGTCAATAGATGCCCCTCCTTAACGTCCGCTTTGCAAGGGAACGAGTGGAGGTGAAGCGAAAGTGACATGGAGCATGGAGGTGAAGCAGAAACGAAGCGGAGTGGACTGAAAAGCAGGCGTTAAGGTAAAATGACACCCATTTTCACCAACAAGCGATAAGAATCTTCCAGAAAACTCTGAACTATTCACAAGGAATAGTTAGATCAAAAGCAACACCAATCTGGAGGGACTAAACTAAAGAAAGAAAACATACGATCAACCTCATGGGGGACACAATCCCTCGGACCAATGAGGAGATCGGAATAAGCAATAGTGAGGAAATAGACTAAAACTCTAGACATGGATCTCTTAATCAACCAAGCCAAGCGAATCAACCAGAGAAAACCTTCCAACTCAGAGTGGAATTGTTCCTCTTACTCAAGCACCGAACGCACAGCTATCCATCACTGGCGGGACATTAGCAGGCAAGCCATGGGTGGTGAATGCTCAAAAGATGTGTATGATACATGCTGGGCTAAAATAAAAGAAATCATCAAAACAAATGCAAAGAAATGTTAAAATATAAAATACTCGAGAATAGTATTGCTAAGTTGGGTGAATCAAAGTCAAGACACTATCCGCAACCACAACGTGCAGGATAGAACCATCCTCCCCAGACTTCCCCAACCTAACGGCCTATCCGGAGATTAAACACGTGAACCTGGATCATCATCATTTTTGTTAAAGGGGAACATCAAATCCTAGAACACGTAGATAACCGACTGGTTCTCGAGATAATATAACATAGTACCCAATAGTAATGCAATAAGGGATGCAGGGATAGAAAGCTATACCTGACTTACCTGTGCAGGCGAAGCGACAAGTGAAAGGTGATGTTGCAAGAAATGTTATTAGCAAGATTTGCAATGATATCATTAAATAACATGATTTATCAATTAAGCATATGATGCAGCAATAAAATACATATCTCAATATAAGGGCGGCCAATGAGGAGCCGCTCACAACAAGGGACGGCTTTATCGATGTCGTACATAGTCAGAGCATTCAAATATGGCACAAAAGGATAAACGGCCCAGAGTCAACCGTCGAAAGTTGAACGGTCATAATATTACCGTGTGACTACTGTATACCGTTAATGAAGAATGGCCAATCGCCAGCCGCCTAAAGTTTGAACGGTCTATCGAGAGGCCGCATATCGTCTGGGGTTTTGAAATGTAAAACCCCTTCGTCTCCCTCCTCCCCACCGCAACCCACGGTGGAGGAAGGAGAATGACGGGGCCAGCACTCCCATCTCCTTTTCTCTGTCTCTCAAACTCTCTCTCTCAATCTCTCTATCTTGTCTCTCAGTCCCCCTCACCTTCTCTCTATCTCTCTCACCCATCCGCCCCCGATGGTCGAAGAAAGAAGCTCGCCGCCGCCATCATCCACGGACCCCGCCGTCGTGGAGGAGGAGACCGCGGTGGCAGCGCCCGAACCGGAGGAAGAGGCCGCGGATGCCGGAGAGGGAGAAACAGCGCCGGAGGAGTGCACCGGCAAACCGGCGGTGAAGGGGAAGATTGCCCGGGACCCCGAGGTAGGCCCGCAAACCCTGCCCATTTTTGATTTTTAATTCATGCATGTTAGTTTTTAGACGAACAGGGGAGGATTGGGGTGTTCAAGGACCAGTTTGGGGCACCATGGGGCGCTCCCGCCGGTGGGAAGGCCCTCACCATCGTCGAGGAAGACGACAGATGAGCGGTCCTAGAAGAACCGCATATTCCGAAACATGCAGCCCACATAGGGCCATACAACACCCATGCGGCCAAGGGGTGGTCGCCCATCCTGCAAAACGTAGAGGGTTTAAGAGCAGAAAGAACGGTGAAGGGATCACCGTACAACTCAAGTACGGTCCAAAATGGGCAGTCGAAAGCATGTGAGTCTCCTAACGATGCGGTCCACAAAGGGCCGCTCAAACCCATACAGCCCAGGGGCGGCCGTACAATCTTACACAACGCCAGGACTGAACGAAATAAGGACGGTGAGAGGCTCGCCGCACAAATGATGAACATGCCACATTGGTCCGTCCAAAACCTTACCAACCCAGAATGACGCGGCCCCCAACGGACCGCCCATCCTTCATACGGCCCAGGAGTGGCCGTCTAAAACTAGGAAACCGAGGGAAAGAACGGTGAATGTTTAACCGTTCAAGATAAGAACGGCCAACATTGGTCCATGCAAAAGCAAAGAACCTGAGAACTGGAACGGCCCATATGGGACCGTTCCTGAGGAAGAGTGGTCCATGGGGGACCATCCTTCTAACAGGGATGCAGCCTCCATTATTTTCATTTATTTATGAAATAAAATGCTTAAATTAATTACTAAATGTATTAAAATGAATGAATGAATCCAGAGAAAGTGCAGGACCCACATCTCATGGCTGCAGGTCCGGGCAGTGTACCAGGCACTCCCGAACTTCTAGCGGGAGCGGTTGGCTGCCATGGGGTTCACCCCATTTTTGAGTATTGAGGTGTGTCGATTCGACACAGCTCTACTCTATGCCCTGCACGACCGCTGGGATCCAGCGAGTCACACGTTCCTCTTTCCATGGGGGCATATGGTCCCTTTGCTGTAGAACGTGACCAGGCTCACTGGCCTATGGGTGCATGGGCTACTAGTTAGCGGGACCACTTTTCCCGACTACCGGGTGATGGCTCGGGAGCTGCGACGCCCTGAGAGGCAGTCGACCCTCCTACCCCGTGCCAGTCTTCAAGACAGCCTGGGATTGCGACGGGTGGGGATAGCTACTGGAGAGCAGCCGGAGCAGCACCTTCAGCGGATGGTGGACTTAGCGAGACCCAGAGTAGCGGCAGAGCCGGGTACCGAGGCCGATTGAGTACTACGACGGTTCTTGATGCTGCTGTTCGGGTGGCTCCTCTTCTCGACACGGGTGGACGTGATGAGCTGTCGCTTCCTCCCCCTCCTTCAGGACCTCGACCACGTGGGCGACTACGTGTGGGGAGCGACGGTCCTTTCCTTCCTGTTCGACACGCTGGGTTCGACGGCCCATCGGACCATGCTCGGGGGCTTCTCACCCTTACTCCAGGTACGACTCCTACCCTAGACTTAATTATGCAACTTCTATATGTTACCTAAATGCTGATGTAATGCTGTGATGCAGGTTTGGGCCTACGTGCGACTACGTGCACTAGGCAGAGGCGAGGAGACCCGTCCCGGGCTCCTTCCGATTGCCCAGAGGTGGGTGGCACCTCAGGAGACTACATCCCTGAGACGACAGGTCTGGGACTTGCAGGATGACATTGACGCTCTACCGTACGCCTCGGTACGCTTCTAAACTCAGACTCTTTAAAATGTAATTCTATGTGATTATGCTGATGTAATTTCCTATTTTGTAGGTGCGGTGGACACCCTACATCGGGGAGGGCCAGGAGGACTAGCCATGGGTGGTTGGTGCCCTCGCTTTCGCCGGACGAGACGTGTGGCTTCACTACATGAATGTGGTGAAGCCACTGTACTACAGACTGGTGATGAGAACCATCGGGGCCCCTCAGCCAGTGGTGGAGTTCCCAACGCCAAAGAAGGCGGGGGAGCGAGTGACGAGGACTACTCGAGGCCTGGCGGCAGCGTTTGATTGGATGACGAGGAACATAGTGCAGGTGGCAGACTGGACGGCTCTCGGACGGGTGGTCACCGTCTGGGCAGAGAGTGACGCGGCGTACTACACTGCGTACGCACGACACTATCGGGACCAGGCGTTCCAGGGTGCCCACCGACCGGTACGACTTCTAAACTCACACCCTTTCTATTATGTTTATGATGACACACTGACATTTAGACTTCTAAATGCAGATTGACCCTGAGGGACGGCTCGCAGAGCTGCAGGGGCTCCTGCACTCTACGATCAGGGAGCGAGACGAGGCCCGACTGGCCCTGGCCTCACTGGTGAGTTTCCTAAACCCTAAAACTCTTTACATTATGCCAATGCTTATGATTATGATTATGCATGTGACTGACCTGAAGTTTTGAATGCAGCGTGCCGAGGGAGCCCAGCAGCAGGGGACCGACGCTCCTTCTTCTTCCTCACAGACTCCCACGGACCGAGCTGAGCGGAATGCTGAGTTCGTGCGGATGGTGGCCCGGTCGGAGGCAGCTGAGACCGCACTCACCAAGAGGGTACGTGACTACTACAGTTTCCTTTTAATGCTTATGCCTATGATGCAATTAACTGACCATGAACTGTGTATGCAGACGATTGAGCTGACTACGTCACTAGGCGAGGTCACCCGACTGCGGGAGGACGCGGAGTGTCTCTGGGCTGAGGCCACCACTCTACGAGGAGACGTGACAGAGGCCTCGCGTCTCTTTGCTGAGATGGAGCGTTCCCGTGCGGGGACGGTGGAGATGGAGCTGCTACGCTCTCGGGCGACGGAGGCGGAGCAGTACCGTGCCGAGGCGGAGCGGCTTCGGACGGAGGTGAAGCGCTACCGGGTAGAGGCTGAGTATGCTCGGATACAGGTAGCGAGGCTAGAGGGGATGGTGGCGGGCATGAGGGAGGTGAGTCGGGAGCGCAGCCAAGCGACCCCGAGTGGCAGCCACGGTTCTCATGGCTCCGTGAGGAGTTACTTCACCAGTTCCTCCGGCCTCCGGAGGAATGAGGGCGAGGAGCAGCGCCGACGACAGCGGGATGAGGCGACTTCCGCGATGCCTCCACCAAAGAGGCACGAGGGAGGTGGAGACAGCGAGGGGGGTCAGGGAGAGGGCCAGACATCACTTGTACTTTGAGACCCTACCTTTTTGTACATGATATGATATGATAATGATATGCCTTTTTTTTGGTTTGCTTTTGGGGATGTATGAATGTATGAATGAATGCAAATGACTGACACTGACTTACTGACTACGACTACGACACGAGTGAGACGGACACGTGCGAGAGAGACGACACGAGTGAACGAGTGAGGAGAGAGACACGACAGAGTGAGAGAGAGACGCTGACCCAGAGTGAGGGAAAGATGCCGACCCAGAGTGAGAGAGAGACGGGAGAATAAAAAGTAGCATGACAGGTGGATGGGCGGTTAACAACTGGCCGTCCAGGAGACGAACGGCTTGTATGGGGCCGCTCAGATACATCTTAGACGGCCCAATACTAACCGTTCATGTGGAAGAACGGCTCAATTTAGACCGTTTCATGGTTCTGACCCGTACTGTTTAGGGGAAGTTGAACGGTCCTCTATCGACCGCTTCATGGCTCTGACCCGTACTGTTTAGGGGAAGGGCGGTCTATCAAAAGAGACCGTCCAACCCCGTGTGCTGGGAGTCCGATCAGGACTCTCTTGGAGAGTCCCGAACTCGGGGGATAATGTTCTAAGCCCACCCAAACACTAGCCTATCCTCATCTAGATGCATCCTAGCTGAATCCTAATGGTTTTAGGCTCCTATACAATCTCTATAAGAAGAGGGGGATCCTAAATTCACAACTTACACCATACTCCTCTTTCTAGCCCTCAAACCCTTGCTATTCTTCATCAAATCATCATGAAAAGGTCCTTTGAGGGGAGTTCCATGGAGGGGGCAACTTACGAAGGGCCAAAGCCGGCCAGGAAAGAGCGTGAAGTGCTCCAACGGCTGACTACAATCCCTCGTCACCTGAGCTCGAGCTCTCTGAGAGAGGTATGTTAACATGATTTCATTCAAACCAATTTCTTCATTTACTTACACGTATTTCCTCTCTTTCTTCCTTCATCTCAGCTTCTCCCTGGCTCCAGGCGCTATTCCACTTTGAAATGGATGGCTCCCATGGTCCGTGCGTTGCCCCTAGGAGTGACATCCATCCTGAGATCTTGGCACCTACACCCCCTCTTGGTACTAGGTCAAAACTACCCAAAGCTTTCCCTTGACTGGCATAACATCTCAGCCTTAGTAGAGATCTGGCACCCTCAGACCCATACATTCATTTTCCCATCATTCGAGGTCACTATCCTACTAGAGGAGGTAGAGACCTACTTCTCTTTCCCTAGGTCCCAGGTGGGAGAGGAGGACTCAGTGTGCCACATTGTTGCCCCTGTAGACCCTAGGCTCATCTTGGGAGGGTTCATACCAGATAGCAGAGACATCTATACTTTCATAGGCCCATGTCAGATCCACCTTCTTCCTCTTAGCCAGTGGGTAGCAGAACATTGTAGGAATCAGTGTGGGTGGGATGAGGCTATAGCTAAGGCCGCGTCCATTTGCTTGTGCGGGGCTATCTTGTTCCCCTCCGTTGACCATGTGCTAGAGACTCCTCTTCTTAGCACCGTCAGCGGCCTGTGGCAGGGTCTTTCTATCTCCCAGGCCGTCCTTGCCTATTTGTACGAGGGCCTTACCTCAGCAGCTCTAGGAGGTCCTCTCTTTGGTTCCATGATACTCTTAGAGTGCTGGATGGGTGTCAGGGTGAAATTCATTCACAAGAAGAATGTCACTTCCGCTAGCAGGATCTTCGGGAGTCACCCCCTCTTCTTCATATGTGGCGCATTTGGGTTCTCTCCACAGGTAGAGTGCTGGACAGTAGAGAAGAAGACCAGGGATGAGTGGCGTTTGCACATCAATCGGCTGTCCCTGGATTGGTTCGTGATACGACCTAACTTCCTCCACGACACCACCGTCAGAGTACCTAGGAGGCCAGGGTTGGATTTGAGGCTCGTGAGGGACACCGCTTTGGTGATGTACATCCCGCACCGGTGCTACCTATAGGTTGGGCTACCCAGGACCATTCTACCAGCACTACCCCACCTTCCCGCACTCCAGGCGAGGAGGATCGGTACAGAGGAGGACAAGCAGGTGGTCAGGAGCGCCCTGATCATGTGGGAGGTGAGCATGGTGCTTACCTTTCCAGCAGAGGTTGCAGAGATTCCGGTGACGCGCCAGGCTTATGTTAGAGAGCTGAGAGAGATTCGTCCCCACGGGGATGCCCAGCGGAGGACTGAGTGATTTTTCCTTTCTTTCCTTTCATGATGATATTGATGTAAAGACTTATGCTTAGAGATGTTTGATATATGAATGAAGTTGATGATTTGACTGGTTTGAGTTTGGGCTTTTCCATGCGTGATTGAGTTGGGCTATGACTTCAGCGTTTATGCGGTCACACATAGACCGCTCAGAGATTAGGACGGCTCTCTTGGAGCCGTGCATCAGATTTACAGCGGAGTTGATAGAAGGGAGTTGAGTGGCCCAGGGATAGACCGTGAGCCTGATTGAGCGGTCACGAATCCGCCGTTCATAAAGTGGAACGGCCTAACAGAGACCGTGGATATTTGGAGGAGCTTAAGACTGGAACGGTCTAAATTAAACCATGTGAATGGTTAGACGGTCGGACCAAGAGCGTTGAAATTAATAGAACGGTTGGAAAATAGCCGTTTGAAGACTAAAGTGCTGAACCTTGAGCTTCAACCTGCCCCTGCACACACAAAAATAAAAAAGACAGATTAAATCTATTTTAGGCTTAACCCCTTGCCTATAGCAAGTTAGGGAATGACCAGTTCTTGATTTTTGGTCAATGGGGTACGCCTTATTAAATAGGCAAACAAAATGACAATGAATGCAATGGATGCTATGAATGCAAATCATGAAAACCTTTTTTGTAATTTTGAAAATATTTAATATTTTGAATTTTGGAATGTTTGATTTTTTTGAGTTTTGAAATATTTAATTTTTTTGAATTTTAAAAATTTTGATTTTTTGGATTTTGAAATATTTGATTTTTTTTTAGTTTTGAAATATTTGATTTTTTTTTGATTTTGAAATATTTGAATTTTTTTTTGAGTTTTGAAATATTTGATTTTTTTAGATTTTGAAATATTTGATTTTTTGTATTTTGAAATATTTGATTTTTTTGAATTTTGAAATATTTAATTTTTATAGTGCCCTAGAACTTTTATAAAATATTTTTGATATAATTAGGAATTTTCTAGAATTATTAAGGGTCTAAATGAATTAATTAATGAATATTGGGTAAAATAAATCATTATAAGGCCCAATTATGTTAAACAATTAATCCAGCCTTAATAATTAAACCCAATAAATTTATGGACCAAGCCCATTAAGTTTGACCCATATTCTAGAAGGTTATTTAGCCTATTCACGAATTATAAGGATAAATACCCCTTATATAGATAATTATGTGGATAATTAACAAAAAGAGTTTGAATAAAATTGAATTCTGCGCACAATGGACGTAGCGGTCTATCGTGCGACCGCCACAGTAATGTAACGCACCCAGCTTGGACAGTTACACTCTGTCAGTTCCGTGAATGGAAAAAAGAACAAAAAGATTGGATGTTTGGGATCCTATCTATAAGAGACCTAATTAGAAGAATATGTAAGGTCACTAGGGACTCTTAAGGATCAGGTTCTGGCCAACTAAGGACTCTAAAATCGATCTAATCCTCAAACCCTAGCCAAAACCCTATAAATAGAGGCCAGTTCTGAACTGACCGACCCTTACTATTAGCTCGTAAAGAAACAAGGTAAGGAGATAGAATCTCGGGTAAGTCCTTTGGAACTTTTTATTTCTAATACTAAGGTCTGACAACTCTCAAAATTTCATGTTAGGAGGACGAGTATCTAAGGAGTTAGGATCTTCTAAAGTTGCTGGCTTCATCACGCCAACCCAGGAAACTGTGCAACAGGGTGCTGAAGATCAGGAAATTGGAGAAGCTAAACGAGGTAATTAGATTTAGATGCTTTAGAACTTTTTGTTCCTCTTAGTTTCATCTTCCTAACCTCCAAATTTCATGTCCTTAGGTCAAGAGACTGAGGAGTTAGGGCGACGTGAAGTTGCTAAAAAATCTCAGGAAGAGAAGAACTAGGGCAACCCTTAAAGACTCAAATTAGAAGTTTAAAGCCCAGTAAAGAGGTAGGTTATCTCATGAACGGCAAGAACATCATTTTAGGGATAAAAGCCCTCTGGTTTTGCTTGATTATATGCACTATAGATCATGAATTTTATATTTTAGTAGGGTTGTGTATACATGCATATCATTAGCCTTAATCAAAGATAAAAGATATTTTTGCTATTAATTCATTTCAACATATGCATGTAGATGGCCTATACTTCATTTTTCATGACTGGAATAGTTTAAGAATTTTGATTTCCAAGCATGACATATTTTCATAGTTTTCTATTCTATTTACTATCAACAGAACCTCTGATGGATTAAAGTAGGACCGTCACATGATATAACGGCATTACGATAAGCCGTCACACCCTCTGTTGTATTTAAATTTCTCTGTTATCTCTGACGGCCCAGAAGCAGTGCGTTGCAACACTCTGACGGCCCCACGATAAGCCGTCATAGCACTGTGACACCCCCATCTTAGACCGCCAGATTACTTTGTTCAGGCAATTCAAGATAGAATTGAAGAACAATCAAGTTTACTTATAAATAAGCGTAGTTATCTATGTTTTGAATTATTTTCATGACCTTGAGATTATAAATTGCCTTATGATAGAAATTGCATGTTTATTTCAAGCATATGTTAATTTCATTAAGCTAAACTCTATAGTTGTGTATTTACACTATGATTTTAAATGATGTAATGACGGAGTTTTTATCATGGTTTCACATCGCTACACAGTCTTTTTCTATCTATAGAGTCATTTTCTCTAAGTACATGGCATATATTCTGGTATATGGCCATTAGTTCACACTTTGCACTATAGGAACATATTCTTGAACATGAGGACCTCTCTATTATATATTCCTTCTAATGGACTAGGAAATCTTGTTTCAAGGCCTCCGTAATTCTCTGCGAGCCTGGGATTCCCACTAGGACGCTGAGTTGGTTGTACCATGAAAGCTCAATTGTTAGAAAGTACTATCGATGTTTTCAGATTCTAGATATGTAACGAATCTATATTCGACCGTCAGGCACATATAACGGTCCAATATATGACCGTCACACTGTTTGAGTCCATATCTATTTTCTTCTGGATTCAACCTTTCTAATGGCTCAACACTAGACCGTTATGTTCATGTAACGGCCCAGTATTAGACAGTTACAGTTCTAATTTCTTTAACCCGAGGTTTGACCAATGGGTTGATATTCTAAGTTCCTAGATGGAGTATTGTTGGTCTAGGACTCGACTTATTGTCTAAAGATACTTAATTTAAATTATGAATGATAATAAATGTACCGTTATGCTGCCGAATTATTTCCATGAGCATGACATCGTCTTAAATCATCCTTGATATCTCATGTCCTAAGTTGAAGCGTTCATTGTTGATTATTGTTATCAAGAACTTATTTGCATTCTTGGCCATATTTTATTGCTTGAAACGTGGAAATAGCTTGATTTATACTTGAAGATGCGATCGAGCACTGATTGTGTTCAAGGGCTCTATGCTAGTCCCATCGGCTGATTGTCGGAAACATACTGTAAACTATGGGGTATGATGCTACTGGCGCCGCATTGCGCTGGGAGTACTTTTTCTATAAATAAGTGAAATTCACGATACACGTACATGACTTTCTTGCTTGTTACATGATATTCCACAGAAATTCACCAAATACTTGCTCATAAGCAAAAGATGTTTGGGTGATGAGTATGTGAACTTGCTAGTACATTCTTGTTCATGAAAGGCCATTCTTGTTACATTCTTGCTAGGTCATAATTTTTCATTCTATCTTACATGGTCATCTTGTTACTTTGGTTACTTGTGATTTATCGCATTCGCATGATGTTACCTTATTCCTCTAGAGCAAAAATGTTAATTACTTTAATAGTGTCTTCATGTTGATGCGAAGATACCTACTAGGTAAGTATGTTCATTACCTATTTCCAATCTTTTCAGGAGATGGAAGTGAGTCAGGATCGGATTCGGAACGTTCAAATAGCGGGTCCGAGAGTGAATGAAGAATGAGTGAAGACTTAGGAAGTCTACATTGTTTAGATTGAGTCTATGTAATTTTCTTATTTCTTGAGTCTAGTATGATGAAGAAAGTTTAAATAGTGATTGTATTTAAATATCTGATTTGATTATTAATGAAAGTTGAAGTTGAGTAAATATTGTGCAATTGCATTTTTGTGTGTGACTGTCTTGCGCTCTGATCATTCTTGCTTGCAAGAGGCTTACCATGCCGGCTGTTCACGTTCCTCGAGCTAATCTTCCACTGTAATAAAAGGCTCGGGACATGACAGTTAAGTTGGTATCAGAGCCTAAGTCTCAAGACTTAGGGAAAAGAGTCATGTCATAGGATAAGTCCAAGGTTAAGGACCCATACCTATGAACTAAGGAAAAAATTTTCATACCCATGTGAGAATTGGGTAGAGCCCGGGATAAGATAGTTAATTAGCTTTAAGATAAATTTTCTTCAAATTCCTCGAGAAATAACAAGTTGTTATATTTCTCTCAGGTACCTTATTTCACAAATGGCTCATCGCGTAGATTAGAATGGCATGCAACAAACCATTGCCAGCCTTACTCAAGTATTGCAAACTATGGCCCAGGCAGGCGCTAGGGCAAGGGCTGGCGACTTATATCGTAATTTCTGGAGTTTATACCGTCCGCGTTTCTATGGTTCTTCTAATCCGGACGAGGCAGAAAACTGGATCGACGAGATGAACCGTATATTTGACGTCATCCAATGCACCGATTAAGAGAAGGTGCGTCTTGTAACTTTCCAACTCAACAAGGATGCCCGTACATGGTGGAAGTCGGTTCTGGCACCTCCGGCCGATGCACCTCATACATGGGATGGTTTTCTCACTTTGTTCCGTGCTATGTACTTTTTTGAGCATGTGAAAGAAAGAAATGCTATGGAGTTCGCCTCTCTTCGACAAGGAATGATGACAATTGCGGAATATGAACTTCAATTATCCATGCTAGCACCCTATGTACCGCATTTAATCAATACCGATCTATTGAAGGCTAATCGGTTTATGGACAGGTTACGACCCGATTTTATTTAGCAGCTCGGGACCCAAAACATCCGTACTTATGCGGAAATGGTACAGCGGGCATATTTATGTGAAAGGACCTTAGAGAAGGTTGAGAAATTGAAAGGAAAAGGAGAAGAGTCCAGCCGACGATCTGATCGGCGTTATAAGTAAGAAAAATTTAGCATCACGGAACCTCACAAAAGCCGTGATAGTAAGAAGAGATCAAGGAGCGGGAACAGTGAAAGTTCCCCTAAAAATAAGAAGATTAAGGAGGAAGAGAAACAAGTCATCATGGCTTGCACTTTTTGCGAAAAGTTCGGCCATTCGGCGGATGAATGTTGGAAGCGCCTTGGTGCTTGTCTATATTGTGGAAGCAGGGAGCATCGTACGCCAGATTGCCCCCTTATGAAGGATCAACTGTCTGGTGGTGGACGCAGGAGGCAGGCTCGCCTCAATGCTGTTCTAGAAGAACAGGAAGCGCCCAAGGATGGTGGGCTTATGGAAGGTACTCTTCAAATTTATTCTCGTCCTGCATTTGTGCTATTTGACACTGGTGCCTCTCATTCTTTTGTCTCCACTACGTTTGCCAAAACATTACCAATTGCATCAGTTCCTCTACCTTCAGATCTTGCTATTACCACACCCTTAGGATCTAGAACTAAGCTTACTGAATATTATCCTGATAGTGAGGTGATAGTAGAAGGTCACAATCTCCCCGCAAACTTAGTATGCCTTGACATGAAAGGTTATGATGCCATTTTAGGGGTAGATTGGCTTATGGATCATGATGCTGATATTAACTGTCGAAATAGGATTATATCCTTTCGAAAATCAGGTCTTCCAAGATTTTCTTTCCTTGGCATCAAGTATAAGAAACATCCCACCATCATATCTTCTCTTCACGCTTGCAAACTTATCTCGCAAGAATGTGAAGCTTTTCTTGCTTCTGCCATTGTTACCAAATCTAAGGAAATCATCCTAGCAGACATTCCTATTGTAAATGAGTTCCCAGATGTGTTTCCACCCGAATTACCTAGTTTACCACCCGAAAGGGAAGTAAACTTCACTATTGAATTCATTCCAGGAGCAGCCCCTATTTCTATAGCCCCTTATAGAATGTCCCCATGGAACTTAAGGAACTAAAGAGGCAATTGCAGGAACTGCTAGACAAAGGTTTCATCAGACCTAGCACATCCCCCTAGGGTGCGCCAGTTCTATTTGTCAAAAAAAGGATGGCTCTCTCAGGCTATGCATAGACTACCGGCGACTGAATCAACTTACAATCAAAAACAAGTATCCGTTGCCGCGTATTGATGAGCTCTTCGATCAGCTTTCAGGAGCAGAGTATTTTTCTAAAATAGACCTCAGATCAGGTTATCATCAGCTTAGAATTAAAGAAGAAGACATTTATAAATCGGCTTTTCGAAGTCGCTATGGCTACTATGAATTCATGGTAATGCCGTTCGGGTTAACAAATGCCCCAACAGCATTTATGCAACTTATGAACATTATTTTCCAGCCATATTTGGACCAGTTCATCGTTGTCTTCATTGATGACATCCTGGTATATTCCAAGATAAAAGAGGAACATGAAGAACATTTGAGAATAGTTTTGCAAACACTTAGGCCCCTTTTGGTAATCGGTTGAGGTAACTTAATCGACCCGACAGGGTCGATTATGTTACCCTTGGCCGGTTAGATGGGTATGGGTGAGGGGGAGGCGAATGAGAGGTGGGGCCCGATGTTCCCCGGGTAGGTTAACCGGCCGACAAACTTTTTATCAAATCGGCCCTTAGAGAACATAAACTCTATGCCATGCTTAACAAGTGTGAATTCTGGCTCAAGCAAGTTTCATTCCTAGGCCACATTTTTTCAAAAGAAGGTATCGTTGTGGATCCTTCGAAAGTTGAAGCTGTCAGAAATTGGAGCCGGCCAACGACTGTATCAGAAGTAAGGAGCTTTCTGGGTCTAGCTGGTTATTATAGGAGGTTCATTAAAGACTTCTCAAAGACTGTTGTTCCTTTAACTAGACTCACAAGAAAAGAAAATCCTTCTGTTTGGTCAGAGGAATGTGAAAAAGAGTTTTCAAACTCTTAAGAACCACCTTACTACAGCCCCTATTTTATCACTACCGGTGGAAGGTGGTAGATTTGAAGTATATACGGATGCATCTGGCATTGGCTTAGGATGTGTTCTCATGCAAGATGGAAAAGTAATCTGTTATTCTTCAAGACAATTGAAACATCACGAGGAAAATTATCCCGTGCATGATTTGGAATTGGAAGCTGTTATTTTCGCCTTAAAAATTTGGCGTCATTATCTCTATGGAGAGAATTTCACGGTCTACTCGGACCACAAAAGCTTGAAATACTTATTCTCTCAAAAGGAGCTTAATATGAGGCAGAGGAGATGGTTAGAGTATCTCAAAGAGTTTGATTTTACTATTCAATATCATCCTGGCAAGGCTAATGCTGTAGCAGATGCACTCAACAGAAAACCAATGGGAATGCTATCAAGTCTTATGATAAGTATGACTAATATTATTCCTCAATTTGCTCAGTTGAACTTAGATATTGACATAAAGAAAGATGATTGTTTCATGGCTAATATTTGAACTCAACCTACATTGATAGAGGATCTGGTCAAGTTATAAAATGATGATCTCGTGTTACTGGAAATTAAAGCCAATATTGAACAAAGGCCAGATTTCTCTGTTTCCAATGACGGAAGTTTATTATTTAAGGGTCGAGTGTGTGTACCAGATCATGAGGATATGAAGAAACTGATCCTAGAAGAAGCACATAATTCCAAGTATACCATTCATCCAAGAGGTACGAAGATGTATCAAGATCTCAAAAGAAACATCTGGTGGCCAAATATGAAGAGAGAAATAGCTGATTTTGTGTCCCGCTGTCTCACTTGTCAACAAGTAAAGGCAGAGCATTCTAGACCCGCAGGTAAATTACACCCCTTGAATATTCCAGAATAGAAATGGGAACGTATAGGAATGGACTTCATCATGGGTTTACCTAAGACCAGAGGAGGACACGATGGTATATGGGTGATCATATACCGATTGACTAAATCCGCACACTTCATACCAATAAAAAGTCGATGGTATGTATATATTCTAGCAGCATTATACATAAAAGAAATTATCAAATTACATCGTGTCCCCATCACTATTATATCTGATAGAGATCCTTGATTCACATAACAATTCTGGAAAGGTCTATAATAGTCACTAGGGACTAGATTAAATTTTAGCACAGCATTTCATCCACAAACTGATGGTCAGACAGAAAGAACAAATCAGGTGGTAGAAGATATGCTCAGGGCTTCTGCTATTGATTTTGGAGGAAGTTTGCATGATCACTTACCTCTGGTAGAATTTGCATATAACAACAGTTATTAGGCCAGCATATAGATGGCACCCTTTGAAGCTTTATATGGAAAAAGCTGTAGATCACCAATATGTTGGAATGAAATAGGAGATGATATGAGCAGTGAAGAGTGATATAGAAGGGGGGGATGAATAGATCACTCCCTAAAAATAAATTCTCAGCGATAAGCCACAAGTTCGTTTCTCAACCCTTCAGAAACAGCACAAAGGATAGCTAAGACAATCAATAACCAACACCGAAGAAGTAAGTGTGATCGAGAGAGCTGTTTACAGTCAAACAAAATGCCAAGCAGATGGAGAGCAACAACGATAACAGGCAAACCACAGAAGAGACAAGAGTTTTTAAGGTGGTTCGATTGTAGTCCACAATCTACATCCACCCCTCACTCCAAATCGGAGTGAGGCTTCCACTAGCCAGGGCTAGAAACAGCAGACTCAGTCTGCGAACAAATGCTGCCAAACAGCTTGACCAACCAAGGGAAACAAATCCCTCAACCCAAACTCTGCAACCCACAGAGCTTGACACCTGGACCTACTACCCGCAAGACCAGAACCGGAGACGAATCTCCCTTCCTCCAAACCGGAGGGAACCTTCTAGTGACAGCCCGTTGTTGATTGTTTGTTTACCTATCTCTTCTTATCTTCTTTCTTTGTTTGTTGATTGTGAGGGTTTTGAAAAATGATATGGCGAGATGATAAATAAACTACCAAAGATCAACTCAACCTATGCACATGTGAACATGAACCTAGGCAATCAAATCTAACTCTAGCAGGGGCATGCTATCTCAATCAAATTACGCTAAGGGAAAAACAAAAACACACGCCGGGGCGTGGAGCAAAGATAAATAAAAACACACCGCTAGGGGTGGAACAATCAAGGGGAATAAAGAGATTTGATGAAAAAGACAGCTAGTGCCCAACACTAAGGAAAGTCGTGATCGCCACCAAAGTAAACACAAGTCAAAGACTCGAATATACCTTGGAAGTAGGTGGATGAAACACCCGCCCACGGGAGAGAAAACCAAGGAAAGCCTGCAGATCAACTTGCAAATAACGGTCCAAACCCTGTGCGTCGCTTGGAAGTAACGGTCGTGCGATAGACCACCAGAAGGAAATAACGCTCCTGCACCTGACCGTCAGATAACCTGCAGTGAAAAGATGTGAATTCTTTGAACTCCAACCCTTCCAGCCGGCTAGAAGGCTTGGGCCTCGTGCTAGTGATCCTATAAAACCTGCCAAGGATGTAGAAAGCAAAACAACACAACCTCAATTAGCCCTCAACATAAGTATAGCATCAATCCTTAAAAAGCTTAAGAACATCAAAAGGAGAGGGGATTACCGGGGAGTTGTTGGTTTTTTAACCCCTCTGGGCATTTTTTAAGTTTAGGAGGATATGTGTATGCTTAGCAACAGTGAAAAACGTGGAGGAAGAGGAGGGACAATGCTTTGGATTGATAAAACCAAGGGAAACTTGAGCATGCAATGATGATGATCTTGACAACCTAAGACCCAAAATTACTCCCTTGACTTGGAAGATGGACGTGGGAAGCAGCTCCTCCTGGATGTAGATGGCTCCTGAATTTGGCAGCACTTCGTCGTGAATCAAATCTTCTTCTTTCTTGGGTCATGAAATCAAGGGTTCTATTTATAGACTCCCTCAAACTCTCAGGTCGAGTTGAAGATAAATCAGCCAAGAAAGGAGGATAATCCTTAGCAAATCCTTGAGGATAATATCAACAAGAGTCCAAAGAAACAAACGAGAGGTCCTGAGGATTAGAATTGAAGGAGATAATGCCAATCCAAAACCCTATCTCGTCCACGGAGTAGCAGAGAAAAGGCCTGAACTGTCAGGACTCTCTGAAAGAAGTAACGGTTGCACGATAGACCGCCACTTGGAAATAACGCTCCAAGGAATTACCGTCATTTTCAACCCTATCCAAAGGATAAGATCGACGGGAAGAAGATCTAAACAATAGGACTCTGCAAGTAAGTAACGGCCAGGGCATAGGGCGTCATAAGGAAAAAAATGGCTAGGGAGTAGACCGTTATTATCAAAGGACAACGAGGCCCTAAGTCTTGGGACTCTTCAAATAGTAACGGCCTAGGCTTCATGCGTTATTATGAAATGACGCGCCTAGTCCAGACCGTTATTATCATTGATTTTCAAGAAAATAGAATGGAGGGATTGCCAAGCTTTTGAACGAAGTGCCACCAGGAACCAGGTCTAATCCAGGAATTGAGACCCAGAAAACAGGCTTCAACTGATTAAAAAGGAATCCAATGAAGAGTGAACAACTCGGAGCATCATATTGAATGAATAAGGAGATGACCCGACTTATTGGGTATAAAATGGGTGTCAACACCCGTCACTAGCAAACTAGAGATCACATATCTCTCTTCCTCTGCAGCCTAGAGGGAAACCGGAGAATCTCTCCCTTCCTCCGAACACTAGAGGGCAACAAGATGGAATCAGAAGAATGAAATGAAAAATAGAAAAACAAAACAAGACAATCGATGAAGACAATCGATTCTGAAAAACCAACAACAATGTAGCTTCCGAAGAAGCAGATCTTCAGTCACAAACTCTTCTCTCTCTCTCTCAAAGACTTTTCTCTCAGATCTATTCTCTCAAATTCTTTTCTCTTTCTTCTCTCGGGAACGTGGAGGCTCTCTCTTTTCTTCTTCTGCTCAGGGACTCTTCTTCTCAGCTTTTCTCCAGTTCTGGTTCTGTTGATCGCAGAAGACATCCTTTTATATGGCTTTCGACCTGAATTTCATGACTTCACGCGTGTGGCGTGAGTGGGGCTCGTTCCCTCCTTTTCCACAGCAACCTCGGATCACGTGCCCAATCATCAACCTTAATCATCTGCACGAACAGAAGACAAGGATGCAACCAGTTAGTTCAGGTTCTGAACTAGGCGTGTACAGACTTTAGATGCAGCATGTAGGCAAGTATATACAATGTGAGAATGTGTAGACTTGAATGCCTTTATGCGACCTCAATGTACAGACTTGAGGGATGCATGAACATAACAGAAAGGAATGTATCGACTTAGTTCAGGCTTTTAACAAAGCGTGTATAGACATGATGCATGAACAAGCTATAAAAAATGTATAGACTTAACGATGCGAACACAGGCTGTACACACTTTGATTGCGTGCATGAGAAAGCAGTGTACAGACTTGATGAGAACGATGCATGAATGTAGTGTATGGACTTAGCGTGAACGCAACTGCAATGTACAGACTTAGTGATGCACAACCATATCCAATGTGTAGACTTCTATGCAAGGGCTGGAGTTAAAACAAACAATGTAGAGACTTCAATGCATGCAAACGGGATGTGTAGACTTTGTAGCATGCAATGTATAGACTTCAATGCAAACAGGATGTGCAGACTTTGTAGCATGCAATGTATAGACTTCAGCTTGTGCAATGCAGACAGTGTATAGACTTGATGAATGCCTTGCTAGCATGCGGATGTACAGACTTATGTTATGCAGCCAAACTATGTACATACTTGATGAGACGCTAAGTGAGACAGAGCTGGCTGTACACACTTTGAGAGACGGTGCACTGTTGGCTAACGCTGTACAGACTCTGAGAGACGATGCACTGTAGCCTAACGTTGTACAGACTCTGATAGCGTGAGACGCTGAATGAGACAATCGGATGTACAGACCTTGGTTAATGCATGAAGACAAACGTAGTACAGACTTGGATAGCGTGAGACGCTGAATGAGACGGTCGGATGTATAGACTTCAATGTAAAGACTTTGAAAGACGATGTATAGACATGATCTGAATGCATGGACTATGCCCTTGAAGAATGTACAGACTTTGAAGAAGGCTTGTGCAGTGATGTATGGACTTAGTGTGAAATATGCAGACGATGCACAACCATTGGTATCTACATACTTTACTAATGCATGAACAGGCCGATGTACAGACTTGCCAATGAATAGACTTTGAATGATGCATTCACAAGACACTGATGTATAGACTTAATCTATGCAGTGCTGTATAGACTTCGTGTGTGTGCTACAGAACAATGTCTAGATTTTGAAAGCTTGAACACGAACAGGCTGCAATGTATAGACTTGATCTCAAGGAAAGCACTGGTTGTACAGACTTTAAGCGATGTATAGACTTGGTGAGCGCCAAGATGATGTGCAGACTTAGTGAGCGCCAGGCCAATGTACAGACTTCAATGACTCATGCAACCAGACAAGTGAATCCATAGATAATGTACAGACTTAGTGGATGATGCATGCATTGATCTGGAGATAGAAACAGATTGATTTATAGTGTGAGACATCATCAAAACTGTAGGGATGCAACAATCTCCCCCTTTTTGATGATGGCAACACTATGAATCAAGCAATATCAAGGCTTAAAAAGAAATCAACAGCAGCTTTAACAATCAAGGCAAATTCAAAGCAAGTGCATGCAGAGCCAAATTAAACATTACTGCTGAAACACTTCATTACTGTTGAAACACTTCTTTCTCCAAAACCACTCCCCCACAACACACTCTCAGCTCCCCCACAACTCATGAACAATTCTCCCCCACAACTCATGATCTACTGATATTGCAAAACCTCTCTCCCCCTTTGACATCAGCAAAAGGAAATGCAGAATATATGAAAGTGCTGGAGACATGAGGAAGAAGTACAGTAACATCTTAGTGTAGAAAGGCACGAGCAAGTCTTGAGAGAATAAGTGAGGTGCTAAACTCAAGTGAAGATTCTTGAACTCCAGTAAACAATAGAGAAATAGAGTGATAGAAAAGTTTATCAATATACATAGTATATGATTTAGAACAGGGGTGTATAAGTATGACAGGATTTAGCTGAACATGCAACTATCCCAGAAGACAACAAGAGATAAAATCAGAGAAGGTGTACTCAAGGTATTGAGGACAAGCAATCCATTAACTTGTAAAGATAAGGGATTTTGAGGTTATTTTCAAGAAGACCAATGAGTAAGTTGGTAATTCACACTTTTGACATTAGGGAGACACCTTGATTAGAGGCCTGAATTCCCAGTTACTCGGTGTGAGTACCTCATTACCTCCTTTTTTTTTTAAGGAACAGAGTTAGTAAGTGTGGCTTTTGACATGAGGAAACACCTTGATTAGAGGCCAGAGTCCCCAGTTACTCACCAGCTAGCCACCATTGCTTGGTGATAGTCAGAATATTAATGTCATGACTTTTCAATTTTTGTTAAGCATTTGACACCTCATGACATAGGAGAAAACTTCATTTCATTGATGAAGCTCCCAGTTTCTCAGTGAACAAATCAAGACCTTTGTTAATTCAGTTTATCCCTTGTGTTGAGGAGATGGAATGATTGAAAACAATACCAGAATGACTATTTCTTGAAGTGAATCTTGAAGTCTAGATTTCAAGTTGTTTTGGTCAGATATCAAGACATACAGGTTTTGGCCTGAACAGGAATCACTAACAATGTAGGAAGATATACTTTATACAATTAATCCAGATCTCTGATATACTACTAGAGGAAAGATTCTAGCTGGACTTTAGTAACATAGACTTATAGACTTAAGAGGTGAGTGAGATTCTACTATCTGAGAGAACCACACTATTTCAGTCATGAAAACCAGCAATGACACACATATGGTCAGTCTTTTTGAATCTGTCAAAGAACTCCCTCGCTCACAGCTCAACCAGCTCCCCCTTAACCATAGCATTACAAAAGGCTAATCATCAGACACACAGAACTCCCCCTCACAATATGAACAGACTTCACAATTAAGACAACTTGAATAAGCCTAATTCTCTTCTCAGTGTAGTGAATTTTTCATTATCCAGAGGTTTAGTGAAGATGTCAGCAATCTGATTAGCAGTGCCTACATGAATCAGTTCAAAGTTGTTCTTAGAAACCTCATCTCTTACGAAATGATGCCTTATCTCTATGTGTTTGGTGCGGGAATGCAAAACAGGGTTCTTGGCTAGATTAATGGCACTGGTATTATCACAATAGATAGGTGTGCACCCCAGGTCTACTTGGTAGTCCTAAAGCTGGTGTTTAATCCAAATGACTTGTGTACCACAACTCCCTGCAGCTACATATTCAACTTCTGCTGTGGAGAGGGCCACAGAATGTTGTTTCTTGGAACCCCAAGACACCAAACACCCACCCAAAAATTCACAGTGAGCACTAGTGCTTTTCTTGTCTAGTTTACACCCTGCATAATCTACATCTGTGTATGCAACTAAATCAAGTGTGTGTGATGCAGGAAACCATAAACCAAGAGAGTGTGTAGCTGACAAATATCTGAAAATTCTTTTCACTGCAGCTAAATGTAATTCAGTGGGTCTAGACTGATACCTAGCACACATTCTTACACTGAACTGTATATCAGGTCTAGAGGCTGTCAAGTAAACTAGAGATCCAATCATACCTCGATAGAGCTTGGCATCTACCTCTTTACCTGTCTCATCTGCATCCAGTGAGGTATTAGTACCCATGGGTGTTGTAATGTGCTTCAGGTTATTCATACCAAACCTCTTGAATAGTTCCATTGTGTATTTGGTCTGGTTGATGAAGCATCCATCCTCTAATTGTTGTACCTGCAAGCCTAGAAAGTAATTTAGTTCACCGACCAAACTCATCTCAAATTCAGCAGACATCATTTTAGAGAATTCATCACATAGTTCACAGCTAGTTGATCCAAACACAATGTCATCTACATATACCTGAACTATGATGAGATTTTTATTTGTACCCTTGGTAAATAAAGTTTGATCAAATTTACCTCTGTTGTAGCCCTTGCTAATCAGAAATTCAGTCAATCTTTCATACCATGCTCGAGGAGCTTTCTTTAGACCATACAGGGCTTTGTTTAACCTGAAAACTTGGTTAGGTTGAGGAGAGAATTAAAATCTAGGGGGTTGTTCAACAAAAACCTCTTCCTTAATGACTCCATTTAAAAAGGTACTTTTAACATCCATTTGTTGGAGTTTTATATTCTTGGAACATGCAAAAGCTAGCAAAATTCTTATTGCTTCCATCTTAGCAACAGGTGCATAGGATTCATCGAAGTCAACTCCAAATTCTTGACATTTGCCCTTGGCTACTAGTCTGGCCTTATTCCTGGAAATGATTCCATCTTCATTCATTTTATTTTTAAACACCCACTTAGTTCCTATGATATTAACACTTTCTGGTCTTGGAACAAGCTCCAGACATTATTTCGTTCGAACTGACCTAATTCCTTACACATAGCATTGATCCAAGATTGATCAGCCAAGGCCTCTTCTACTGATTTGGGTTCAATTTGTGAGACCAAAGCAATTAGGTCTTGATTATTAACATTTCTAAAATGAGACCTAGTCCGAAGAGGATCTTCAGGCTTGCCTATGACATTATCTATCGGATGATCTTTAAGAAATCTAACATTTATTGAAGACTCACCTGTCTCTTCTGGCCCTTCCTGGTTGGGAGGATTTGATGTTCCACTCGGCTGAGTCTTCTCTTCTTCTTGGTCTTCTAGGAATTCCCCATCGTGATTGGAATCCCTGTCAATGTTTCTAATATTAGTAACACCTTTCTTTTCACTAAAAATGATGTGCGGAGACTCTTCAACTTTATGGTCTATTTTGTTAAAAACCCTATATGCCCTTGACACTTCAGAGTATCCTAAAAATATTCCAGGGGAGCTTTTAGCTTCAAACTTATCTAAGTCTTTCTTGTCATTATTATGAATAAAGCATTTAGCTCCAAAAATTCTGAAATGAACCAAGTTTGGTTTCTTACCTTTTAGTAGCTCATAGGGTGGTTTCTTGTGAATAGGTCTTACCATGGCCCTGTTGATTATATAAGTTACTGTATTGGCCGCCTCTGTCCAAAATTTCCTTGGTAATTGACTCTCAATCAGCATGGTTCGGGCCATCTTCACAATAGTTTTATTTCTTCTCTCCATAATTTCATTCTGTTCAGGTGTCCTGGGAGAAGAAAACCTGTGTGTTAGTCCCTCTCTTTCACAAAGATCAGAAAACAAGGAATTTTCAAATTCACCTCCATGGTCAGATTGAATAGAGTAAATCTTGTGTTTTCCTTCTTGTTTGACCTTATTGAAAAACTGGTTAAACTTTTGAAAAGCATCACTTTTATTGGCTAAGAAAAAGATCCATGAAAATCTAGAATGGTCATCAATGATCACATAGCCAAACCTATTCCCATTAAGACTCTGAGTCCTAGTAGGACCAAAGAGGTCCATATGGAGAAGTTCCATTAGTGTAGAGGACAATGGCTCAGATCTTAGCTTGAAAGAATTCCTGGTCTGTTTGCCTAGAGCACAGGCATCACATGATTTTGAAATAGAATTGAACTTAATTCTAGGCATGCCTCTAACTAAATCATGCTTGACCAATTTATTTAGAGTAGATAAACTAGCATGGCCTAGACGTCTATGCCATTCAAAAGCATCATTTTCAGAATTAACAGATAAACAAAGGTTAGGTTCAGATTCAGCATCTAAGTCTATCATATAGACATTATTCACCCTGTTGGCTACAAATTTAACCACATCGGAATTTATTTCAAAAATCTTGCATGAGTTATCATCAAACACAACCCCGTGACCATTGTCACATAATTGACTAATGCTAATCAGGTTGTGTTGAAGACCTTCCACAAGTTGAACATTTTCAATGGAGTTTGTGGAAGACTTACCTACAGTGCCAACTCCAATGATCCTACCTCTGTCCTTTCCTCCAAATTTGACCAGACCCCCTACCTTCATCTCTATCTTGCTGAACTTGGATCGGTCTCCTGTCATGTGCCTGGAGCAGCCACTGTCGAGGTACCACTTGTTGTTCTCAGCTGCCAGGCAGACCTACACAAACAAAATCATGTAAAGTGATTTGGAACCCAAGATGAGTTGGGTCCAAAGACATTATTCAAATCTCTAATCAGATGTTTAGGAATCCAGATTTGCTTCAACATGTTTTTCTCTAGCACCTTTACTTCTGGTTTATTGAAATTATAGCCGGGGTTCTGTCCAGCTGGTCTGGAGAAGTAAGCTCTATTCCAGTCATTAGGCTTCTCATTCCTAGGATATCTCCTGTGAGCTTGTTGATTAACAGATTTTTGAGGATGATAGTTATTTCCCCAGTACATCATGTTTGGACCCATCTGTCTGTAGTAATTCCAGCTTTTATTCTGAACCACTTACTTGGTCCATCTACCATTTGTGTTCTGGTGAGTGGGCTTAGTGAAGTTCTTCACAAAATTCATTCCCAATTTAAATGGCCGACCAGCATTGTTTGTTGAACTTTCTTTCGGACATTGAGCTCCTTGACTGTTATTTGAGCTGGATGATGTGTCTAGCTTCTCTTTTCCCTTCTCTGGACAGAAGGTGGTGGTTTTGAATTGAAAGGGTCTCTTGTTAGTTGGGTCATAGCCTAGACCCTCCCTATTGAAGTTAACCCTTGTCCCTAGTATAGCATCCAGACTTGTTTTTCCTTGGACAAATTTTTCCAAAACTTTCTGTTTGTCTTCCAGCTCTTTTTGTAGGGACTCAGAGTTTTTTAAGAGTTCAGCGTTCACTTTCTTAACAGCTTCATATTTCTCTGAGGTCACTCTATTTTCTTTCAGGCTTTCTTCAATTTTAATTTTGAGTTCATTGAGCTGGGTGAGACTCTCCTGGTTTTCTCCCTTGAGCTTTTCATTTTCTTTTCTTACGAAAGTCCTTTCTTTTAGTTCTTCTTTTAGTTTTTGATTTTCCTCACAGACTTGGGTTTGTTCTTCAACATTGGTATTGAATTTCCTCTTCAGAACCCTATGCTCTTTACTAAGTGAATTGAACTTATCTAATAATTCAGCATAGGCATCTTCCCAGTCATCAATAGAAAAATTTTCAAAGACATTTATTACCTCCTCTTTGTTATTTGCCATTAGGCAAGTTCCTTCTTCATACTCCTCTGAGGAAGTGTCTTCAGGATCTTCTTCCTCATCGCTCCACGTGCAGACCATTGCCTGTGGCTTCTTCTTTTTCTACACCTTTGAGCTTTTCTTCTGAAAGTTGGGACCCTTCCTCTGGAGATCTGGGCAGTCCCCTTTCATGTGTCCCTGTTTCTTGCAATGAAAACAAGTCATTCTCTTAGTATTTCTGTCCTTATCATTGCTGAATTCAACGTTCTTACTAAAGGAGTATGGCTTCTTCCTCCTAAAGATCTTCCCCTTATTCCTTAAAAATTTACTGAACTGTCGAGTGAGCATTGCCTGCTCCTCCTGATCGAGATCAGAAAAACCATCGGACTCGGGGCTACTGCTACTGCTGCTACTACCCTTGTTGCGGGATGCCTTGAGAGTAATCTTCTTGCCCTTCCTGTCACTTCCTTCACCATCTCTTTTAAAGTTCATCTCATAGGTCATGAGGGATCCTATGAGTTCAGTCACTGTCATAGTCGTCAGATCTTTCGACTCTTCTATCACGATGGCCTTAGTGTGCCATGATGGGGTTAGAGACCTAAGTATCTTCCTGACTACATCTGCTTCAGCCATCTCTTTCCCTAGCCCCTTAAGAGTATTCGTGATCAAAGACAACCTGGCATACATTTCAATGATGTTCTCCTCTGGTTTCATCTTAAACAATTCATACTCAGAGGTGTAGAGATTTACCTTCGTGGCTCTCACTTGAGCTGTACCTTCGTAGATTAGTTGCAGCTCATCCCACATTCGCTTGGCCGTCCTATAGGCTGATATGCGGGCGTATTCGTCTGGGTGTACAGCACACTAGATGATGTTCAACGCCGTCCAGTTAAGCGAAGATAACTTGACATGATCATCTGTCCACGCGTCCTCGTTCGGTGGCAGATCATACGGCCCTGTAGTGATTACCCTCCACAGCTTGTGGCTCTGTGCCCTGATGAACACCTCCATCCTGTTTTTCCAGAAGAGATAGTTATTACCATCAAAGAATGGAGGGCGACTGATGGATTGACCCTCAGGCATGAAACTTCGAGGACCATTAGGATTACCCTGACCGTTGGTCCACATGATGATAACCTGCTCTGATACCAATTGATATGCACAGCGAAGAGTGATATAGAAGGGAGGAATGAATAGATCTATAGCACCCCGTATAAAAAAAAATTTTAATAATATTTTTCAAATAAAAAAAATATTAGATAAATTCTATAGGAAGCTTAAGTAAGAAGTTGGAACACGGAGCTATCATATGTAAAGAGTATTCACTTAACAAGTGGCTTCATAGTGTAGTTGGTTATGTGACTTGTTTTTCAACCCAATGACCAGGGTTCAAATCCTAGCATCCACCATTACTTTTTATGCCAGATAATTATATGCTATAGGCTAGCAAAACTTGCACCGACACGGGGCCACAGGGCCCCTATAATTTAGCTTACATATAAACCTTCGTTGGCATTTGTCCTTCTCATACAAGAATAGTAGGTTTGAGCTGGACGTTTGAGCTGGCATCGCACTGAGATGCGAATTATGTAGGATCTTGTCCCCCTCCAACGCTATAATACTCCCTATACTGAGACTCCCTTCATTCTTCCGAAGACTTGCTGCAGAGAAGGGGGAGCCTCCTCTGACGTTGCAGAAGAAAGCTGCCCTTTTTCTTCCATCTATACGTTGTCGTCTCAGAGAGGTAGATGTTCTCAATTTTTAACTAAACTAGTAGTTAATCTAGGATGATTAGTCTAGGCAGTTAGTCTTAGGCTTATCACCATGCGATCTTTCACGTTTATACATCATGTGTTAGCCTTATAGTTATCATGTATTAGCTTTAATCTAAAAAAAGTAGTAAAATTAGTAAAGTAATTAGTTTCACAATTAGGGTAATTAGCATGCAATAGCTTCAATCTGGGACAATTAACAAGTATTAGTCTCATGTCCTAGATAATTAACATGTATTAGCTTTATTAACTAATCTATTAACAGCATTTAGCACGTTAAATGTCAACACTTCCATGACACATGTGTCGACACTTCCATGACACACACTTACATATATATATATGACAGCAAGTGTTACACTTCCATGACACACACTTACATATATATATATGACAGCAAGTGTTACACTTCCATGACACATCATGTGTCGACATTTCCATATTTATGTAATAGCATGTTAAATGTCGACACTTCATCACCACCTCAGATGTCGGTGTTGACATGTTAAGTGTTAAGCAACTCATGTGTCGACACAGGTGTCGACACCGGTGTTGACACATGTGTCGACACACAGTACATACGTGATCATATAAGCAACTCATGTGTCGACACAGGTGTCGACACCGGTGTTGACATCGGTGTTGACACAGGTGTCGACACACAGTACATATGTGAACATATAAGCAACTCATGTGTCGACACCGGTGTTGACACAGGTGTCGACACACAATACGTACGTGAACATATTACCCGCAGAAGAACCTCATGTGTCGACACAGGTGTCGACACCAGTGTTGACACAGGTGTCGACACACAAAACATTGTAATATTAACTGTACAACATAGACGAAAAATGAACAGGAAGTGTCGACACATGCAGTGAACTTAATGAAAAACACCGTAAAGCCTCTTTACAAGTGAAATAAAGTATGAACAATTTATGAACCTCCATTTTACCTCTATTAACAGTATATATATAACACCTGCATATGCAAGTGTGCATATATACACCCGACACCTTAAATAAATATATATATATATATTTGTAGAATGAAATTATTTTTTTTGTAAAAATCTAATTTTCACCACATTAGTTTATACATACTAAAAATTATCTCCAACATGTTAAAACTAATTCCAGCATTTTAAAAGTGACTTCCAATATGATAGAATATGTTTATACATATTGAGATATAAAAATTATTTTCAGCATGTTAAAATCTATTTAAAGTTATTTTTGTGCATATAAAACTTACTTTCCTATTAAATAAAGTAGTAAATTGATGCATGAAAATTACTTCCAGCATGATAACATTTTTTCCAGTATGGTAAAATTATTCCAGCATGTTATAATTATTTTTGGCATGTTATAGTTATTTTCAATGTATTAAAACTATTTTTCAGCATGATAATTCTATTTTCCTATCAAATAATTAGCAAATAAATGTAGAAAAATAAATTTTTGTATGATAAAATTATGTTGTTATCAGAAAATTTTTGCAATCAGCATGGCAACCTTATATTATCATCCTATCAGTAAGTTAATTAATTTTAGCATGTTAATAATTAATTTTAGCATGTTAATAATTAATTTTCAGCATATAAAAATTAAATCCAGCATGAAAAATTTATTTCTATCACCTTACCAGTAAAGTAACATATGAAACTCATTCTCAACATGTTAATATCATTTTTAGCAAGTTAGAACTATATTCAACATAAAAACTTATTTTCATAATTAATTTCTGATTATTATAATAAATCACCATTTTGGCTAACTCATATATGTATATCGGACAGAAGATATACATACCTATAACCTCCATTATATTGGACAGAATTCTATAATCGGATATATATATACATATACATATTGGATAAAAATAATATATATATAACTAATATCGACATTTATGTCAACACCAGCAAGTTAGTCTCAAACTCCTATTGTCATTAGCATGTATCGAACGTTACGGGTTTTACTCCTAGTTCGTCCCTACATAACGATACGCCTTGGATTCTATTCTATAATCCACCTTATATACATCCTACCGGGTCAATCCTTGAAATTCCATATTGGCTATAAATGAGAGTGGATGTCGACAAACACAACCAATGCTGTGCATATAGGGCCCGGTCTGGTCCTGGGAGGAGCACCCGAAGGTACTTGTGCCCATGGGAGTTTATTGACCACGGTGTTTGACATTGCATCGGAGTACTTGCTTGCTAGACTTTAGGCATTCCACTCATTCTCGTGATATTACTTGATTTATTGACTTGAGACCCGCAGAAGGGTAAAAGTGTTTACTTGAATGCATTATAAATAGCCAATTCCAGTTATACATGCTTGAAACTACTTTGCTTACTATTGCTAGCTTGATTAACATGTTACTATTCCAGTTATTACTTCTCAGTTATCACTGGCCTGATGTCATTTGCTATCACTTGCTACTGATGCTTGAAATTGTGCAATCTATATACTCTCACTTTCTACTCCTATCGATTTTACGATTCTTTGATATCTATCTGTCTGCATGCATAGTTTACCTATATTAAATAAATGGGTAATTCACTTAAAGCATGTTAGAACTTGAGATGTAAATCCTACTGAGCGATTAGCTCATCTAGTTGTTTTCTAACCTTTTCAGGTAGTTCGGATATCAGCCAGAACTCGGAAGGGAATGAGTCTGAGTGATGAGTGTAGAAATGGAGTTATCATGTTGTCTTGTTAATTGTGGTGTAGTAATTATGTCATTTGTATCTAGTTATGTCAGATGTCAGTTGTATTAGTTTAATTTATTAGAACTGTAATAAGGGCTTGAAGCCTAGTAGTCGGACTCGAGAAATGTGTGTAATTATCATTTGGTTAGTGGTAACAATTGTCATCTCGGATTATTTGTATTAATTTCAAGTTAAATCTTAGTTATTTGCGCACCCTATTAACTATCAAAATGAAAAATTCCATCGAATAGCTAGCTCGCTTTGGTTCTATATAAAACTGTCGCGCCACGGGTAAGCTTCCGCGCTCGGGACGTGACAACTTTCTTGGTATCAGAGCCTAGGATTTCAATTTCCTAGGTAAAAACCTGAGTCCAAAGATATAAATGTCTAATAGAATTGTCTATGGATAGGTTTAGATCTTACCTGGTGAGATGGGTAAAGTCAAGGGTTAAGTTTAACAATGACAATTGACTCCATAATAACGAAACCCAATATTTATTACACCTTAATTCTTTTGTAGGATTATGGCCGCTGAAAGAGCACAATGGCGCGAGATGCAGCGCACTGTGCAGGAACTTACGCAGGTGCTACAGCAAGTGGCGCAAGGCGGTGTTGGCGGTGCTCACCGTGGAGCTGGTAACCTTCACCGGGATTTTCGTAACATGAACCCACCAAGATTCATGGGTTCGGTGGACCCCGATGATGCCGAGAATTGGCTGAAGGAAATTGCGAGGATCTTCCGTGTAATGTAATGCACGGATACAGAGAAGGTTCTATTGGGTACGTTCCAACTGGAACGGGATGCTCGATGCTGGTGGGAATCCGTGGAAGCAACACTGCCCGACAACCATGTCACCTGGGCGGAGTTTGTTGAACACTACAACAACAAGTATTTTTCTGACCGTGTTCAAGAGAAGAAGGCCGTGGAATTTGCCTCATTAAAGCAACGGAGCCTGAAGGTGGCCGAATATGAGGCCCAATTCTCAAGACTTTCCCGTTATGCACCCCACTTGGTGTGTACGGAAAAGATGAAAGCAAGGAAATTCCTCAACGGGCTGCGGCCCCAATATATTACACAAGTGGCGCCAATGGACATCCAAGTCTATTCGAAAATGGTTCGGCGTGCTCAATTGCTGGAAGATGCCACTGAATTCTCTGAAAGGATTCGAGGTAGGGACAAGAAGGAACCCGTCCCTAGTATGGGAAGCTTCAAACCACCATTTGGCAAAAAGCGATTCTTAAATGGATGAGAATTTTCCAAAGAGAAGAGGTTCCAGAAAAGCAACAAGCCCTTCTCTACAATCAACAATAAGCCTTCCTCCGCCATCACACCTTCTAAGGAAATCTGCAAGTATTGTGACAAGGCTGGTCATAAGGCTGAGGAATGTTGGAGGAAACTGGGAGCATGTCTCCGATGTGGGAGTCGAGAGCATCGAATCCCCGACTGCCCCTTGATGAAGGAACAAGCCAACAAAGACGAGAAGCGTCTGGTAAAGAAACAAGGCCGTCTCCAAGCTCTTCAAGGGACGAAACCCATGGAAGGAGGAATCGTGGAAGGTACACTAACTGTTTGCTCTAAACCTGCAAAAGTTCTATTTGATACTGGAGCAACTCATTCATTTGCTTCCAAGAGATTTACTGCCTCATTTTCTAAAGAACCTGAATGGTTAGATTTAGTAATATTTACACCTCTTGGAAACAAGTCTGATATCATGCATCACTACCCAAGTTGTGAGGTTATGGTCCAAGGTAACAATCTGCCAGTCGACCTGATATGCCTTGATATGGAGCATTATGATGTCATATTAGTAGCTGACTGGTTATCCACCTACCAAGCAACGGTAGACTGCCGGCATGGCAAGATAACTTTTGCAGATTATTCCGAGTTAGTTTATATTAGCCCTCGGAATAAATCCCCTCTCATCTCAGCTCTTCGAGCTAGCAAACTTGTGAATAAAGGATGTGTGGCTTTCATAGCTTTTGTGACTGCCATGGAAGTCGAGAAGACTGAAATTGAAGACATCCGTGTAATTCGGGACTTTTCAGATGTTTTTCCTGAAGAATTACCAAGTTTACCCCTGGAGAGGGAAGTGTCGTTCACTATCAACATTATTCCTGGTGCTGGTCCTGTGTCTAAGGCACCCTATAGAATGTCTCTCGCCGAGTTGAAGGAGCTAAAAGAGCAGCTAATGGATTTACTGAAAAAGGGATTCATTAGGCTGAGTACTTCCCCCTGGGGAGCACCCGTGCTCTTTGTTAAAAAGAAGGATGAAACATTTAGGCTATGCATTGATTATCGGTAGTTGAACCATCTTACAATCAAGAACAAGCACCCACTGCCGAGAATTGACGAGCTGTTCGACCAATTGTCTGGAGCTAACTATTTCTCCAAGATTGATTTTCGGTCTGGTTACCACCAATTGAGGATCAAAGAAGTAGACATATATAAAACTGCATTTCGAAGCAGGTATGGGTATTACGAATTTACTATTATGCCTTTTGGACTAACAAATGCCCCCGCAGCTTTTATGCAGTTAATGAACAACATCTATAGGCCTTATTTAGACCAATTTATTGTGGTCTTTATCGATGATATATTGATCTATTCAAAAACTGAAGAAGATCATGAAGTGCATCTCAAGAAGGCATTACAGATATTGCGAGACAACAAGCTATATGCCAAATTCACTAAATGCCAGTTCTGGCTTGAAGAAGTGTCCTTCTTAGGCCACATCATATCAAAGAATGGAATATCTGTTGATCCTGCGAAGGTCGAAGCTGTACAAAATTGGGGACGACCAACGAATGCAACGGAGATTCGTAGCTTCTTGGGTCCAGCTGGCTACTATCGACGTTTTATTAAGGACTTCTCCAAGATTGCTGTCCCACTTACCAGATTGACTCGCAAGGAAGTGCCTTATGAATGGAGTGAAGACTGTGAGAAGAGTTTCCTAACTTTGAAGGATCTCTTGACTACTGCTCCGGTCTTATCTCTACCGATTGAAGGAGAGAAGTACGAGGTATATACCGATGCATCTGGTATCGGCCTCGGATGTGTATTGATGCAGAATGGAAGAGTCATTGCATACTCTTCTCGGCAATTAAAGAAGCATGAAGGAAACTACCCTGTGCATGATTTGGAACTAGCCGCAGTGGTATTGGCTTTAAAGATCTGGAGGCACTATCTCTATGGAGAGCAATTCACCGTATACTCCGATCATAAAAGCCTTAAATATCTATTCTCTCAGAGGGAGCTGAACATGCGACAAATGCGTTGGCTTGAGTATCTCAAGAATTTCAACTTCACTATACAATATCATCCTGGTAAGGGTAATTCCATAGCAGATGCCCTTAGTCGGAAGCCGAGAGCCCTAGTAACCAACTGTATGGTTCAAGAATGGAAGCTGCTAGAAAAATTCTCTGAACTCAATATAAGCATGGATGAGAATGACATGTGTATTACTCTATCTCTCATAAGTGTACATCCGGATTTACTAGCTGAAATCAAGAGGTTGCAAGAAGAAGATCCTACCCTAGTGGAAATAAAAGAAAAGCTGGACAAGAAATCTGGTTTCAAGTTGGCACTCGATGGCAGATTATTATACCATGAACGGACATGTGTACCAGACAGTCTTGAGCTGAAGAAGAGGATTCTTGAAGAAGCTCACCGATTGAGGTATACGATCCACCCTGGAGCCACTAAGATGTACCAAGACATAAAAAGAACCTTTTGGTGGCCCAATATGAAAAGGGAGATAGCAGACTTCGTGTCTAGATGCTTGACATGCCAACAGATGAAGGCAGAACATCAGAAGCCCGCTGGAAGATTGCATCCACTAGATATTCCCAAGTGGAAATGGGAAGACATCGGCATGGACTTCATCATGGGTTTGCCCAGGTCTAGGGGCGGACATGACGGAATATGGGTAATCATCGATCGCCTTACTAAATCGGCTCATTTCTTGCCTATAAAGAGTCGATGGTCGTTTGATGTTCTTGCTGCCTTATATATCAAGGAGGTTACTAGATTACATGGAATTCCTGTGTCTATAGTATCTGATCGAGACCCACGCTTTACTTCTCATTTTTGGAAGGGTCTACAACATTCTCTGGGAACGAAACTCAACTTTAGCACTGCTTTTCATCCCCAGACAGATGGTCAGACTGAAAGAACAAATCAGGTTGTTGAAGATATGTTAAGGGCATGTATTATAGATTTCGGCGGAAGCTGGCATGACCACTTACCCCTAGCCGAATTTGCCTACAATAACAGCTACCAAGCCAGTATCCAGATGGCACCTTTCGAGGCACTTTATGGCAGGAGTTGTCGATCTCCAATATGCTGGGATGAAGTCGGTGAAAGACAACTTCTAGGCCCAGATATGGTTAGAGATTCAACTGAAAAAATACACCTTATTAGAGAGAGACTCAAGGTAGCTCAGTGCAGGCAAAAATCTTATGCTGATAACAGAAGGAGAGATTTAGAATTTCAAGTGGGTGACCATGTATTTCTTAAGGTATCTCCCGGCCGAGGTATTAGAAGATTCGGTGTTAAGGGCAAGCTTACACCAAGGTTTATCGGTCCATTTGAAGTATTAGAAAGAGTGGGCGAGGTGGCTTACCGCATTGCCTTACCTCCTCAACTATCGGAAGTGCACAATGTATTCCATATTTCTATGCTGAAGTATTATGTGCACGATCCTCTCCACGTCATCGATCACACTGACTTGGTGATACAGAAGGACCTCACCTATGAGCAAAGGCCAGTAAAGATTCTCGACCAAGAAATCCGAGTTCTAAGGAGCAAGACGATCCCTATGGTAAAAATCCAATGGAATCGATGCTCGGAGCAAGAAGCAACTTGGGAGACCGAGGAATCTATGAAGAGAAGATACCCAGAACTATTTTAGTAGGCAAGTATCTTATACTTTCTACAGTATCCTTATGTAGTTGAATTTATCCTTATACAATTGAATTTAGGGACCAAATTCTTTTAAGTAGGGGAGGGTGTAGCACCCCGTATAAATAAAATTTTAATAATATTTTTCAAATAAAAAATATTAGATAAAATCTATGGGAAGCTTAAGTAAGAAGTTGGAATACGGAGCTATCATATGTAAAGAGTATTCACTTAACAAGTGGCTTCCTAGTGTAGTTGGTTATGTGACTTGCCTTTCAACTCAATGACCAGAGTTCAAATCCTAGCATCCACCATTACTTTTTATGCCAGATAATTATATGCTATAGGCTAGCAAAACTTGCACCGACACGGGGCCACAGGGCCCCTATAATTTAGCTTACATACAAACCTTCATTGGCATTTGTCCTTCTCATACATGAATAGTAGGTTTGAGCTCTTGTCCCCCTCCAAAACTATAATACTCCCTATACTGAGATTCCCTTCATTCTTCTGAAGACTTGCTACAGAGAAGGGGGAGCCTCCTCTGACGTTGCAGAAGAAAGCTGCCCTTTTTCTTCCATCTATACGCTGTCGTCTCAGAGAGGTAGGTGTTCTCAATTTTTAACTAAACTAGTAGTTAATCTAGGATGATTAGTCTAGACAGTTAGTCTTAGACTCATCTCCATGCGATCTTTCACGTTTATACAGCATGTGTTAGCCTCATAGTTATCATGTATTAGCTTTAATCTAAGAAAACTAGTAAAATTAGTAAAGTAATTAGTTTCACAACCAGGGTAATTAGCATGCAATAGCTTCAATCTGGGACAATTAACAAGTATTAGTCTCATGTCCTAGATAATTAACATGTATTAGCTTTATTAACTAATCTATTAACAGCATTTAGCATGTTAAATGTCAACACTTCCATGACACATGTGTCGACACTTCCATGACACACACTTACATATATATATATGACAGCAAGTGTTACACTTCCATGACACACACTTACATATATATATATGACAGCAAGTGTTACACTTCCATGACACATCATGTGTCGACATTTCCATATTTATGTAATAGCATGTTAAATGTCGACACTTCATCACCACCTCAGATGTCGGTGTTGACACGTTAAGTGTTAAGCAACTCATGTGTCGACACAGGTGTCGACACCGGTGTTGACACATGTGTCGACACACAGTACATACGTGATCATATAAGCAACTCATGTGTCGACACAGGTGTCGACACCGGTGTTGACACAGGTGTCGACAGACAGTACATATGTGAACATATAAGCAACTCATGTGTCGACACCGGTGTTGACACCGGTGTTGACACAGGTGTCAACACACAATACGTACGTGAACATATTACCCGCAGAAGAACCTCATGTGTCGACACAGGTGTCGACACCAGTGTTGACACAGGCGTCGACACACAAAACATTGTAATATTAACTGTACAACAGAGACGAAAAATGAACAGGAAGTGTCGACACTAGTGTCGACACATGCAGTGAACTTAATGAAGAACACCGTAAAGCCTCTTTACAAGTGAAATAAAGTATGAACAATTTATGAACCTCCATTTTACCTCTATTAACAGTATATATATAACACCTGCATATGCAAGTGTGCATATATACACCCGACACCTTAAATAAATATATATATATATTTGTAGAATGAAATTATTTTTTTTGTAAAAATCTAATTTTCACCACATTAGTTTATACATACTAAAAATTATCTCCAACATGTTAAAACTAATTCCAGCATTTTAAAAGTGACTTCCAATATGATAGAATTATTTTATACATATTGAGATATAAAAATTATTTTCAGCATGTTAAAATCTATTTAAAGTTATTTTTGTGCATATAAAACTTACTTTCCTATTAAATAAAGTAGTAAATTGATGCATGAAAATTACTTCCAGCATGATAACATTTCTTCCAGTATGGTAAAATTATTCCAGCATGTTATAATTATTTTTGGCATGTTATAGTTATTTTCAATGTATTAAAACTATTTTTCAGCATGATAATTCTATTTTCCTATCAAATAATTAGCAAATAAATGTAGAAAAATAAATTTTTGAATGATAAAATTATGTTGTTATCAGAAAATTTCTGTAATCAGCATGGAAACCTTATATTATCATCCTATCAGTAAGTTAATTAATTTTAGCATGTTAATAATTAATTTTAGCATGTTAATAATTAATTTTCAGCATGTAAAAATTAAATCCAGCATGAAAAATTTATTTTTATCACCTTACCAGTAAAGTAACATATGAAACTCATTCTCAACATGTTAATATCATTTTTAACAAGTTAGAACTATATTCAACATAAAAACTTATTTTCATAATTAATTTCTGATTATTATAATAAATCACCATTTTGGCTAACTCATATATGTATATCGGACAGAAGATATACATACCTATAACCTCCATTATATTGGACAGAATTCTATAATCGGATATATATATACATATACATATTGGATAAAAATAATATATATATAACTAATATCGACATTCGTGTCAACACCAGCAAGTTAGTCTCAAACTCCTATTGTCATTAGCATGTATCGAACGTTACGGGTTTTACTCCTAGTTCGTCCCTACATAACGATACGCCTTGGATTCTATTCTATAATCCACCTTATATACATCATACCGGGTCAATCCTTGAAATTCCATATTGGCTATAAATGAGAGCGGATGTCGACAAACACTACCAATGCTGTGCATATAGGGCCCGGTCTGGTCCTGGGAGGAGCACCCGAAGGTACTTGTGTCCATGGGAGTTTATTGACCACGGTGTTTGGCATTACACCGGAGTACTTGCTTGCTAGACTTTAGGCATTCCACTCATTCTCGTGATATTACTTGATTGATTGACTTGAGACCCGTAGAAGGGTAAAAGTGTTTACTTGAATGCATTATAAATAGCCAATTCCAGTTATACATGCTTGAAACTACTTTGCTTACTATTGCTAGCTTGATTAACATGTTGCTATTCCAGTTATTACTTCTCAGTTATCACTGGCCTGATGTCATTTGCTATCACTTGCTACTGATGCTTGAAATTGTGCAATCTATATACTCTCACTTTCTACTCCTATCGATTTTACGATTCTTTGATATCTATTTGTCTGCATGCATAGTTTACCTATATTAAATAAATGGGTAATTCACTTAAAGCATGTTAGAACTTGAGATGTAAATCCTACTGAGCGATTCGCTCATCTAGTTGTTTTCTAACCTTTTCAGGTAGTTCGATATCAGCCAGAACTCGGAAGGGAATGAGTCTGAGTGATGAGTGTAGAAATGGAGTTATCATGTTGTCTTGTTAATTGTGGTGTAGTAATTATGTCATTTGTATCTAGTTATGTTAGATGTCAGTTGTATTAGTCTAATTTATTAGAACTGTAATAAGGGCTTGAAGCCTAGTAGTCGGACTCGAGAAATGTGTGTAATTATCATTTGGTTAGTGGTAACAATTGTCATCTCGGATTATTTGTATTAATTTCAAGTTAAATCTTAGTTATTTGCGTACCCTATTAACTATCAAAATGAAGAATTCCATCGAATAGCTAGCTCGCTTTGGTTCTATATAAAACTGTCACGTCACGGGTAAGCTTCCGCGCTCGGGACGTGACAAGATCACTCCCTACAAATAAATTCTCAGCGATAAGCAACAACTTCGTTTCTCAACCCTTCAGAAATAGCACAAAGGATAGCTAAGACAATCAATAACCAACACCGAAGAAGTAAGTGCGATCGAGAGAGCTGTTCACAGTCAAACAAAATGCCAATCAGATGGAGAGCAACAATGATAACAGGCAAACCACAGAAGATACAAGAGTTTTTAAGGTGGTTCGATTGTAGTCCACAATCTACATCCACCCCTCACTCCAAACCGGAGTGAGGCTTCCACTAGCCACGGCTAGAAACAGCAGACTCAGTCTGCGAACAAATGCTGCCAAACAGCTTGACCAACCAAGGGAAACAAATCCCTCAACCCAAACTCTGCAACCCACAGAGCTTGACACCTGGACCTGCTACCCGCAAGACCAGAACCGGAGACGAATCTCCCTTCCTCTAAACCGGAGGGAACCTGCTAGTGACAGCCCGTCACTAGCAAACCAGAGATCACAGATCTCTCTTCCTCTGCAGCCCAGAGGGAAATCGGAGAATCTCTCCCTTCCTCTGAACACTGGAGGGTAACAAGATGGAATCAGAAGAATGAAATGAAAAATAGAAAAACAAAACAAGACAATCGATTCTGAAAAACCAACAATAATGTAGCTTCCGAAGAAGCAGATCTTCAGTCACAGACTCTTCTCTCTCTCTCAAAGACTTTTCTCTCAGATCTATTCTCTCAAATTCTTTTCTCTTTCTTCTCTCGGGAACGTGGAGGCTCTCTCTTTTCTTCTTCTGCTCAGGGACTCTTCTTCTCAGCTTTTCTCCAGTTCTGGTTCTGTTGATCGCAGAAGACATCCTTTTATATGGCTTTCGACCTAAATTTCATGACTTCACGCGTGTGGCGTGAGTGGGGCTCGTTCCCTCCTTTTCTAGAGCAACCTCGGATCACGTGCCAGGCAGCAACCTCGGATCACGTGCCCAATCATCAGCCTTAATCATCTGCACGACCAGAAGATAAGGATGCAACCAGTTAGTTCAGGTTCTGAACTAGGCGTGTACAGACTTTAGATGCAGCATGTAGGCAAGTATATACAATGTGAGAATGTATAGACTTGAATGCCTTTATGCGACCTCAATGTACAGACTTGAGGGATGCATGAACATAACAGAAAGGAATGTATCGACTTAGTTCAGGCTTTTAACAAAGCGTGTATAGACATGATGCATGAGCAAGCCATAGCAAATGTATAGACTTAACGATGTGAACACAGGCTGTACACACTTTGATTGCGTGCATGAGAAAGCAGTGTACAGACTTGATGAGAACGATGCATGAATGTAGTGTATAGACTTAGCGTGAATGCAACTGCAATGTACAGACTTAGTGATGAACAACCATATCTAATGTGTAGACTTCTATGCAAGGGCTGGAGTTAAAACAAACAATGTATAGACTTCAATGCAAACGGGATGTGCAGACTTTGTAGCATGCAATGTATAGACTTCAATGCAAACGGGATGTGCATACTTTGTAGCATGCAATGTATAGACTTCAGCTCATGCAATGCAGACAGTGTATAGACTTGATGAATGCCTTGCTAGCATGCGGATGTACATACTTATGTTATGCCGCCAAACTATGTACATACTTGATGAGACGCTAAGTGAGACAGAGCTGGTTGTACACACTTTGAGAGACGATGCACTGTTGGCTAACGCTATACAGACTCTGAGAGACGATTCACTGTAGCCTAACGCTGTACAGACTCTGATAGCGTGAGACGCTGAATGAGACGATCGGATGTACAAACCTTGGCTAATGCATGAAGACAAATGCTGTACATACTTGGATAGCGTGAGACGCTGAATGAGATTGTCGGATGTACAGACTTCAATGTAAAGACTTTGAAAGACGATGTATAGACATGATCTGAATGCATGGACTATGCCCTTGAAGAATGTGCAGACTTTGAAGAAGGCTTGTGCAGTGATGTATGGACTTAGTGTGAAATATGCAGACGATGCACAGCCATTGGTATCTACAGACTTTACTAATGCATGAACATGCCGATGTACAGACTTGCCAATGAATAGACTTTGAATGATGCATTCACAAGACACTGATGTATAGACTTAGTCTATGCAGCGCTGTATAGACTTCGTGTGTGTGCTACAGAACAATGTCTAGACTTTGAAAGCTTGAACACAAACAGGCTACAATGTATAGACTTGATCTCAAGGAAAGCACTGGCTGTACAGACTTTAAGCGATGTATAGACTTGGTGAGCACCAAGACGATGTGCAGACTTAGTGAGCGCCCGGCCGATGCACAGACTTCAATGACTCATGCAACCAGACAAGTGAATCCACAAATAATGTACATACTTAGTGGATGATGCATGCATTGATCTGGAGATAGAAACATATTGATTTATAGTGTGAGACATCATCAAAACCGTAGGGATGCAACAATCTCCCCCTTTTTGATGATAGCAACACTATGAATCAAGCAATATCAAGGCTTAAAAAGAAATCAACAGCAGCTTTAACAATCAAGGCAAATTCAAAGCAAGTGCATGCAGAGCCAAATTAAACATTACTGTTGAAACACTTCATTACTGCTGAAACACTTCTTTCTCCAAAACCACTCCCCCACAACTCACTCTCGGCTCCCCCACAACTCATGAACAATTCTCCCCCACAACTCATGATCTACTGATATTGTAAAACCTCTCTCCCCCTTTGACATCAGCAAAAGGAAATGCAGAATATATGAAAGTGCTGGAGACATGAGGAAGAAGTACAGTAACATCTTAGTGCAGAAAGGCACGAACAAGTCTTAAGAGAATAAGTGAGGTGCTAAACTCAAGTGAAGATTCTTGAACTCCAGTAAACAATAGAGAAATAGAGTGATAGAAAAGTTTATCAATATACATAATATATGATTTAGAACAGGGGTGTATAAGTATGACAGGATTTAGCTAAACATGCAACTATCCCAGAAGACAACAAGAGACAAAATCAGAGAAGGTGTACTCAAGGTATTGAGGACAAGCAATCCATTAACTTGTAAAGACAAGGGATTTTGAGGTGATTTTCAAGAAGACCAATGAGTAAGTTGGTAATTCACACTTTTGACATTAGGGAGACACCTTGATTAGAGGCCTGAATCCCCAGTTACTCAGTGTGAGTACCTCATTACCTCCTCCTTTTTTTTTTAAGGAACAGAGTTAGTAACTGTGGCTTTTGACATGAGGAAACACCTTGATTAGAGGTCAGAGTCCCCAGTTACTCACCAGCTAGCCACCATTGCTCGGTGATAGTCAGAATATTAATGTCATGACTTTTCAATTTTTGTTAAGCATTTGACACCTCATGACATAGGAGAAAACTTCATTTCATTGATGAAGCTCCTAGTTTCTCAGTGAACAAATCAAGACCTTTGTTAATTCAGTTTATCCCTTGTGTTGAGGAGATGGAATGATTGAAAACAATACCAGAATGACTATTTCTTGAAGTGAATCTTGAAGTCTAGATTTCAAGTTGTTTTGGTCAGATATCAAGACATACAGGTTTTGGCCTGAACAGGAATCACTGACAATGTAGGAAGATATACATTATACAATTAATCCAGATCTCTAATAGACTACCAGAGGAAAGATTCTAGCTGGACTTTAGTAACACAGACTTATAGACTTAAGAGGTGAGTGAGATTCTACTGTCTGAGAGAACCACACTATTTCAGTCATGAAAACCAGTAATGACACACATCTGGTCAGTCTTTTTGAATTTGTCAAAGAACTCCCTCGCTCACAGCTCAACCAGCTCCCCCTTAACCATAGCATTACAAAAGGCTAATCATCAGACACATAGAACTCCTCCTCACAATATGAACAGACTTCACAATTAAGACAACTTGAATAAGCCTAATTCTCTTCTCAGTGTAGTGAATTTTTTATTATCCAGAGGTTTAGTGAAGATGTCAGCAATCTGCTTAGTAGTGCCTACATGAATCAGTTCAAAGTTGTTCTAAGAAACCTCATCTCTTATGAAATGATGCCTTATCTCTATGTGTTTGGTGCGGGAATGCAAAACAGGGTTCTTGGCTAGATTAATGGCACTGGTATTATTACAATAGATAGGTGTGCACCCCAGGTCTACTTGGTAGTCCTAAAGCTGGTGTTTAATCCAAATGACTTGTGTACCACAACTCCCTGCAGCTACATATTCAGCTTCTGCAGTGGAGAGGGCCACAGAATGTTGTTTCTTGGAACCCCAAGACACTAAACACCCACCCAAAAATTCACAGTGACCACTAGTGCTTTTCCTGTCTAGTTTACACCCTGCATAATCTACATCTATGTATGCAACTAAATCAAGTGTGTGTGATGTAGGAAACCATAAACCAAGAGAGTGTGTAGCTGACAAATATCTGAAAATTCTTTTCACTGCAGCTAAATGTAATTCAGTGGGTCTAGACTGATACCTAGCACACATTCCTACACTGAACTGTATATCAGGTCTAGAGGCTATCAAGTAAAGTAGAGATCCAATCATACCTCGATAGAGCTTGGCATCTACCTCTTTACCTGTCTCATCTGCATCCAGTGAGGTATTGGTACCCATGGGTGTTGTAATGTGCTTCAGGTTATTCATACCAAACCTCTTGAATAGTTCCATTGTATATTTGGTCTGGTTGATGAAGCATCCATCCTCTAATTGTTATACCTGCAAGCCAAGAAAGTACTTTAGTTCACCGACCAAACTCATCTCAAATTCAGCAGACATCATTTTAGAGAATTCATCACATAGTTCATAGCTAGTTGATCCAAACACAATGTCATCTACATATACCTGAACTATGATGAGATTTTTAACCCTTGGTAAATAAAGTTTGATCAAATTTACCTCTGTTGTAGCCCTTGCTGATCAGAAATTCAGTCAATCTTTCATACCATGCTCGAGGAGCTTGCTTTAGACAATACAGGGCTTTGTTTAACCTAAAAACTTGGTTAGGTTGAGGAGAGAATTGAAATCCAGGGGGTTGTTCAACGAAAACCTCTTCCTTAATGACTCCATTTAAGAAGGCACTTTTAACATCCATTTGTTGGAGTTTAATATTCTTGGAACATGCAAAAGCTAGCAAAATTCTTATTGCTTCCATCCTAGCAACAAGTGCATAGGATTCATCGAAGTCAACTCCAAATTCCTGACATTAGCCCTTGGCTACTAGTCTGGCCTTATTCCTGGAAATGATTCCATCTTCATTCATTTTATTTTTAAACACCCACTTAGTTCCGATGATATTAACACTTTCTGGTCTTGGAACAAGCTCCCAGACATTATTTCGTTCGAACTGACCAATTCCTCACATATAGCATTGATCCAAGATTGATCAGCCAAGGCCTCTTCTACTGATTTGGGTTCAATTTGTGAGACCAAAGCAATTAGGTCTTGATTATTAACATTTCTAAAATGAGACCTAGTCCGAAGAGGATCTTCAGGCTTGCCTATGACATTATCTATCGGATGATCTTTAAGAAATCTAACATTTATTGAAGACTCACTTGTCTCTTCTGGCCCTTCCTGGTTGGGAGGATTTGATGTTCCACTCGGCTGAGTCTTCTCTTCTTCTTGGTCTTCTAGGAATTCCCTATCGTGATTGGAATCCCTGTCAATGTTTCTAATGTTAGTAACACCTTTCTTTTCACTAAAAATGATGTGTGGAGACTCTTCAACTTTCTGGTCTGTTTTGTTAAAAACCCTATCTGCCCTTGACACTTTAGAGTATCCTAAAAATATTCCAGGGGAGCTTTTAGCTTCAAACTTATCTAAGTCTTTCTTGTCATTATTATGAATAAAGCATTTAGCTCCAAAAATTCTGAAATGAACCAAGTTTGGTTTCTTACCTTTTAGTAGCTCATAGGGTGTTTTCTTGTGAATAGGTCTTACCATGGCCCTGTTGATTATATAAGTTATTGTATTGGCCGCCTCTGCCCAAAATTTCCTTGGTAATTGACTCTCAATCAGCATGGTTCGGGCCATCTCCACAATAGTTCTATTTCTTCTCTCCACAATTCCATTCTGTTCAGGTGTCCTGGGAGAAGAAAACCTGTGTGTTAGTCCCTCTCTTTCACAAAGATCAGAAAACATGGAATTTTCAAATTCACCTCCATGGTCAGATTGAATAGAGCAAATCTTGTGTTTTCCTTCTTGTTTGACCTTATTGAAAAACTGGTTAAACTTTTGAAAAGCATCACTTTTATTGGCTAAGAAAAAGATCCATGAAAATCTAGAATGGTCATCAATGATCACATAGCCAAACCTATTCCCATTAAGACTCTGAGTCCTAGTAGGACCAAAGAGGTCCATATGGAGAAGTTCTATTGGTCTAGAGGACAATGGCTCAGATCTTAGCTTGAAAGAATTCCTGGTCTGTTTGCCTAGAGCACATGCATCACATGATTTTGAAATAGAATTGAACTTAATTCTAGGCATGCCTCTAACTAAATCATGCTTGACCAATTTATTTAAAGTAGAGAAACTAGCATGGCCTAGATGTCTATGCCATTCAAAAGCATCATTTTCAGAATTAGCAGATAAATAAAGGTTAGGTTCAGATTCAGCATCTAAGTCTATCATGTAGACATTATTCACCCTGTTGGCTACAAATTTAACCACATCGGAATTTATTTCAAAAATCTTGCATGAGTTATCATCAAACACAACCCTGTGACCCTTGTCACATAATTGACTAATGCTAATCAGGTTGTGTTGAAGACCTTCCACAAGTTGAACATTTTCAATGGAGTTTGTGGAAGACTTACCTACAGTGCCAACTCCAATGATCCTACCTCTGTCCTTTCCTCCAAATTTGACCAGACCCCCTACCTTCATCTCTATCTTGCTGAACTTGGATCGGTCTCCTGTCATGTGCCTGGAGCAGGCACTGTCGAGGTACCACTTGTTGTTCTCAGCTGCCAGGTAGACCTACACAAACAAAATCAAGCAAAGTGATTTGGAACCCAAGATGAGTTGGGTCCAAAGACATTATTCAAATCTCTAATCAGATGTTTAGGAATCCAGATTTGCTTCAACATATTTTTCTCTGGCACCTTTACTTCTGGTTTATTAAAATTATAGCCGGGGTTCTGTCCAGCTGGTCTGGAGAAGTAAGCTCTATTCCAGTCATTAGGCTTCCCATTCCTAGGATATCTCTTGTGAGCTTGTTGATTAACAGATTTTTGAGGATGATAGTTATTTCCCCAGTACATCCTGTTTGGACCCATCTGTCTGTAGTAATTCCAGCTTTTATTCTGAACCACTTGCTTGGTCCATCTACCATTTGTGTTCTGGTGAGTGGGCTTAGTGAAGTTCTTCACAAAATTCATTCCCAATTTAAATGGTCGACCAGCATTGTTTGTTGAACTTTCTTTTGGACATTGAGCTCCTTGACTGTTATTTGAGCTGGATGGTGTGTCCAGCTTCTCTTTTCCCTTCTCTGGGCAGAAGGTGGTGGTTTTGAATTGAAAGGGTCTCTTGTTAGTTGGGTCATAGCCTAGACCCTCCCTATTGAAGTTAACCCTTGTCCCTAGTATAGCATCCAGACTTATTTTTCCTTGGACAAATTTTTCCAAAACTTTCTGTTTGTCTTCCACCTCTTTTTATAGGGACTCAGAGTTTTTTAAGAGTTCAGCGTTCACTTTCTTAACAGCTTCATATTTCTCTGAGGTCACTCTATTTTCTTTCAGGCTTTCTTTAATTTTAATTTTCAGTTCATTGAGCTGGGTGAGACTCTCCTAGTTTTCTCCCTTGAGCTTTTCATTTTCTTTTCTTAGGGAAGTCATTTCTTTTAGTTTCTGATTTTCCTCACAGACTTGGGTTTGTTCTTCAACATTGGTATTGAATTTCCTCTTCAGAACCCTATGCTCTTTACTAAGTGAATTGAACTTATCTAATAATTCAGCATAGACATCTTCCCAGTCATCAATAGAAAAATTTTCAAAGACATTTGTTACCTCCTCTTCGCCGTTTGCCATTAGGCAAGCTCCTTCTTCATACTCCTCTAAGGAAGTGTCTTCAGGATCTTCTTCCTCATCACTCCACGTGCAGACCATTGCCTGTGGCTTCTTCTTTTTCTGCACCTTTGAGCTTTTCTTCTAAAAGTTGGGACCCTTCCTCTGGAGATCTGGGTAGTCCCCTTTCATGTGTCCCTGTTTCTTGCAATGAAAACAAGTCATTCTCTTAGTATTTCTGTCCTTATCATTGCTGAATTCAACATTCTTACTAAAGGAGTATGGCTTCTTCCTCCTAAAGATCTTCCCCTTATTCCGTAAAATTTTACTGAACTGTCGAGTGAGCATTGCCAGCTCCTCCTGATCGAGATCGGAAAAACCATCGGACTCGGGGCTACTGCTACTGCTACTGCTGCTGCTACCCTTGTTGTGGGATGCCTTGAGAGCAATATTCTTACCCTTCCTGTCACTTCCTTCACCACCTCTTTTAAAGTTCATCTCATAGGTCATGAGGGATCCTATGAGTTCAGTCACTGTCATAGTCGTCAGATCTTTCGACTCTTCTATCACGATGGCCTTAGTGTGCCATGCTGGGGTTAGAGACCTAAGTATCTTCCTGACTGCATCTGCTTCAGCCATCTCTTTCCCTATCCCCTTAAGAGTATTCGTGATCAAAGACAACCTGGCATACATTTCAGTGATGTTCTCCTCTGGTTTCATCTTAAACAATTCATACTTAGAGGTGTAGAGATTTACCTTCGTGGCTCTCACTTGAGCTGTACCTTCGTAGATTAGTTACAGCTCATCCCACATTCGCTTGGCCATCCTATAGGCTGATATGCTGGCGTATTCGTCTGGGTGTACAGCACACTGGATGATGTTCAGCGCCGTCCAGTTAAGTGAAGATAACTTGACATGATCATCTGTCCACACGTCCTCGTTCGGTGGCAGATCATACGGCCCTGTAGTGATTACCCTCCACAGCTTGTGGCTCTGTGCCCTGATGAACACCTCCATCCTGTTTTTCCAGAAGAGATAGTTATTACCATCAAAGAATGGAGGGCGACTGATGGATTGACCCTCAGCCATGAAACTTCGAGGACCATTAGGATTACCCTGACCATTGGTCCACATGATGATAACCTACTATGATACCAATTGATATGCGTAATGAAGAGTGATATAGAAGGGGGGGGATGAATAGATCACTCCCTAAAAATAAATTCTCAACGATAAGCCACAACTTCGTTTCTCAACCCTTCAGAAACAGCACAAAGGATAGCTAAGACAATCAATAACCAACACCGAAGAAGTAAGTGCGATCGAGAGGGCTGTTCATAGTCAAACAAAATGCCAAGCAGATGGAGAGCAACAACGATAACAGGCAAACCACAGAAGAGACAAGAGTTTTTAAGGTGGTTCGATTGTAGTCCACAATTTACATCCACCCCTCACTCCAAACCGGAGTGAGGCTTCCACTAGCCACGACTAGAAACAGCAGACTCAGTCTGTGAACAAATGCTGCCAAACAGCTTGACCAACCAAGGGAAACAAATCCCTCAACCTAAACTCTGCAACCCATAGAGCTTGACACCTGGACCTGCTACCCGCAAGACTAGAACCGGAGACGAATCTCCCTTCCTCCAAACCAGAGGGAACCTGCTAGTGACAGCCCGTCACTAGCAAACCAGAGATCACAGATCTCTCTTCCTCTGCAGCCCATGGGGAAACCGGAGAATCTCTCCCTTCCTCCGAACACTGGAGGGTAACAAGATGGAATCAGAAGAATGAAATGAAAAATAGAAAAACAAAACAAGACAATCGATGAAGACAATCGAATCTGAAAAACCAACAACAATGTAGCTTCCGAAGAAGCAGATCTTTAGTCACAGACTCTTCTCTCTCTCTCAAAGACTTTTCTCTCAGATCTATTCTCTCAAATTTGTTTCTCTTTCTTCTCTCGGGAACGTGGAGGCTCTCTCTTTTCTTCTTCTGCTCAGGGACTCTTCTTCTCAGCTTTTCTCCAGTTCTGGTTCTGTTGATCGCAGAAGACATCCTTTTATATGGCTTTCGACCTGAATTTCGTGACTTCACGTGTGTGGCGTGACTTGGGCTCGTTCCCTCCTTTTCCAGAGCAACCTCGGATCACGTGCCCAATCATCAGCCTTAATCCTCTGCACGAACAGAAGACAAGGATGCAACCAGTTAGTTCAGGTTCTGAATTAGGCGTGTATAGACTTTAGATGCAGCATGTAGGCAAGTATATATAATGTGAGAATGTGTAGACTTGAATGCCTTTATGCGACCCCAATGTACAGACTTGAGGGATGCATGAACATAACAGAAAGGAATGTATCGACTTAGTTCAGGCTTTTAACAAAGCGTGTATAGATATGATGCGTGAACAAGCCATAGCAAATGTATATACTTAACGATGCGAACACAGGCTGTACACACTTTGATTGCGTGCATGAGAAAGCAGTGTACAGACTTGATGAGAACGATGCATGAATGTAGTGTATGGACTTAGCGTGAATGCAACTGCAATGTACAGACTTAGTGATGCACAACCATATCCAATGTGTAGACTTCTATGCAAGGGCTGGAGTTAAAATAAACAATGTATAGACTTCAATGCAAACGGGATGTGCAGACTTTGTAGCATGCAATGTATAGACTTCAATGCAAACGGGATGTGCAGACTTTGTAGCATGCAATGTATAGACTTCAGCCCGTGCAATGCAGACAGTGTATAGACTTGATGAATGCCTTGCTAGCATGCGGATGTACAGACTTATGTTATGCCGCCAAACTATGTACATACTTGATGAGACGCTAAGTGAGATAGAGCTGGCTGTACACACTTTGAGAGACGATGCACTGTTGGCTAACGCTGTACAGACTCTGAGAGACGATGCACTGTAGCCTAACGTTGTAAAGACTCTGATAGCGTGAGACGCTGAATGAGACGATCGGATGTACAGACCTTGGCTAATGCATGAAGACAAACGCTGTATAGACTTAGATAGCGTGAGACGCTGAATGAGACGGTCGGATGTACAGACTTCAATGTAAAGACTTTGAAAGATGATGTATAGAGATGATCTGAATGCATGGACTATGCCCTTGAAGAATGTGCAGACTTTGAAGAAGGCTTATGCAGTGATGTATGGACTTAGTGTGAATTATGCAGACGATGCACAACCATTGGTATCTACAGACTTTACTAATGCATGAACAGGCCGATGTACAGACTTGCCAATGAATAGACTTTGAATGATGCATTCACAAGACACTGATGTATAGACTTAGTCTATGCAGCACTGTATAGACTTCGTGTGTGTGCTACAGAACAATGTCTAGACTTTGAAAGCTTGAACACGAACAGGCTGCAATGTATAGACTTGATCTCAAGGAAAGCACTGGCTGTACAGACTTTAAGCGATGTATAGACTTGGTGAGCGCCAAGACGATGTGCAGACTTAGTGAGCGCCAGGCCGATGTATAGACTTCAATGACTCATGCAACCAGACAAGTGAATCCACAGATAATGTATAGACTTAGTGGATGATGCATGCATTGATCTGGAGATAGAAACATATTGATTTATAGTGTGAGACATCATCAAAACCGTAGGGATGCAACAGGAGAGAGGCAATTTCTAGGCCCCGACATTATTAGGGATTCTACAGAGAAGATCAAGCTCATTCGAGAAAGATTACAGATGGCATAGGATAGGCAAAAATCTTATGCTGATAATCGAAGACGCGACTTGGAATTTCAAGTAGGAGACCATGTGTATCTCAAGGTTTCTCCAAGTCATGGTATTCGAAGATTTGGCATCAAAGGCAAGCTAACTCCAAGGTTCAATGGCCCATTTGAAATTCTTGAAAGGGTCGGCGAGGTGGCTTATAGACTGGCTTTACCTCCACAATTAGCAGGAGTTCACAAGGTATTTCACGTCTCTATGCTGAAAAAGTATGTATATGATCCTGACCATGTTATCACTTATGATAATTTGGAGATTCGGAAGGATATGACGTACGAGCAAACGCCAATAATGATTCTGGAACGGGAAGTGCGTCAACTAAGGAACTATGCTATTCCTATGGTCCAAGTCCAATGGACGAAGTAATGGCCACACGAAGCAACATGAGAGACGGAAGAATCTATGCGTAGAAGATTCCCAGAATTATTCAACTGTAAGTACAGTCTCCATAAATCCATGAATTAAATTTGGGGACTAAATTCTTCTAAAGTGGGGGAGGGTGTAGTGCCCTAGAATTTTTATAAAATATTTCTGATATAATTAAGAATTTTCTAGAATTATTAAGGGTCTAAATGAATTAATTAATGAATATTGGGTTAAATAAATCATTATAAGGCCCAATTATGTTAAACAATTAATCCAGCCTTAATAATTAAACCCAATAAGTTTATGGACCAAGTCCATTAAGTTTGACCCATATTCTAGAAGGTTATTTAGCCTATTCACGAATTATAAGGATAAATACCCCTTATATAGATAATTATGTGGATAATTAACAAAAAGAGTTTGAATAAAATTGAATTCTGCGCACAGTAGATGTAGCGGTCTATCGTGCGACCGCCATAGTAATGTAACGCGCCCAGCTTGGACCGTTACACTCTGTCAGTTCCGTGAATGGAAGAAAGAATAAAAAGATTGGATCTTTAGGATCCTATCTACAAGAGACCTAATTAGAAGAATATGTAAGGTTACTAGGGACTCTTAGGGATCAGGTTCTGGCCAACTAAGGACTCTAAAATCGATCTAATCCTCAAACCCTAGCCAAAACCCTATAAATAGAGCCCAGTTTGAACTGAGCGACCCTTACTTTTGGCTCGTGAAGAAACAAGGTAAGGAGATATAATCTTGGGTAAGTCCTTTGGAACTTTTTGTTTCTAATACTAAGGTCAGACAACTCTCAAAATTTCATGTTAGGAGGATGAGTATCCAAGGAGTTAGGATCTTCCAAAGTTGCTGGTTTCATCACGCCAACTCAGAAAACTGTGCAATAGGGTGCTGAAGATCAGGAGATTAGAGAAGCTAAACGAGGTAATTAGAGTTAGATGCTTTAGAACTTTTTGTTCCTCTAAGTTTCATCTTCCTAACCTCTAAAATTCACGCCCTTAGGTCAAGAGACTGAGGAGTTAGGGCGACGTGAAGTTGTTGAAAAATCTCAGGAAGAGAAGAACTAGGGCAACCCTTAAAGAGTCAAATTAGAAGTTTAAAGCCTAGTAAAAAGATAGGTTATCTCATGAACTGCAAGAACATCATATTAGGGATAAAAGCCCTCTAGTTTTGCTTGATTATATGCACTATAGATCATGAATTTCATATTTTAGTAGGGTTGTGTATACATGTATATCCTTAGCCTTAATCAAAGATAAAAGATATTTTTGCTGTTAATTCATTTCAACCTATGCATGTAGATGGCCTATACTTCATTTTTCATGCCTGGAATAGTTTAAGAATTTTGATTTCCAAGCATGACATATTTTCATATTTTTCTATTCTATTTACTGTCAGCAGAACCTCTGACAGATTAAAGTAGGACTGTCACATGATATAACGGCCTTACGATAAGCCGTCACACCCTCTATTGTATTTAAATTTCTCTGTTATCTCTTACGGTCCAGAAGCAGTGCGTTACAACACTCTGACGGCCCCACGATAAGCCGTCACAACACTGTGACGCCCCCATCTTAGACCGCCAGAGTACTTTGTTCAGGCAATTCAAGACAGAATTGAAGAACAATCAAGTTTACTTATAAATAAGCATAGTTATCTAAGTTTTGAATTATTTTCATGACCTTGAGATTATAAATTGACTTATGATAGAAATTGCATGTTTATTTCAAGCATATGTTAATTTCATTAAGCTAAACTCTATAGTTTTGTATTTACACTATGATTTTAAATGATGTAATGACGGAGTTTTTATCATGGTTTCACATCGCTACATAGTCCTTTTCTATCTATAGAGTCATTTTCTCATAGTACATGGCATATATTCTGATATATGGCCATTAGTTCACACTTTGCACTATAGAAACATATTCTTGAACATGAGGACCTCTCTATTAGATATTCCTTCCAATGGAGTAGGAAATCTTGTTTCAAGGCCTCCGTAATTCTCTACGAGCCTGGGATTCCCACTAGGATGCCGAGTTGGTTGTACCATAAAAGCTCAATTGTTAGAATGGACTATCGATGTTTTCAGATTCTGGATATGTAACGGATCTATATTCGACCGTCAGGCACATATAACGGTCCAATATATGACCGTCACACTGTTTGAGTCCATATCTATTTTCTTCTGGATTCAACCTTTCTAACGGCCCAACACTAGACCGTTATGTTCATGTAACGGCCCAGTATTAGACCGTCACAGTTCTAATTTATTTAACCCGAGGTTTGACCAAAGGGTTGATATTCTAAGTTCCTAGATGGACTATTGATGGTCTAGGACTCAACATATTGTCTAAAGATACCTAATTTAAATTATGAATGATAATAAATGTACCGTTATGCTGCCGAATTATTTTCATGAACATGACATCGTCTTAAATCATCCTTGATATCTCATGTCCTAAGTTGAAGCGTTCATTGTTGATTATTGTTATCAAGAACTTATTTGCATTCTTGGCCATATTTTATTGCTTGAAACGTGGAAATAGCTTGATTTATACTTGAAGATGCGATCGAGCACTGATTGTGTTCATGGGCTCTATGCTAGTCCCCTCGGATGATTGTCGGAAACATACTATAAACCATGGGGTATGATGCTACTGGCACTACACTGCGCTCGGACTACTTTCTCTATAAATTAGTGAAATCCACGATACACGTACATGGCTTTCTTGCTTGTTACATGATATTCCACAGAAAATCACCAAATACTTACTCATAAGCAAAAGATGTTTGGGTGATGAGTATGTGAACTTGCTAGTACATTCTTGTTCACGAAAGGCCATTCTTGTTACATTCTTGCTAGTTCATACTTGTTCATTCTATCTTACATGGTCATCTTGTTACTTTGGTTACTTGTGATTAATTGCATTCACATGATGTTACCTTATTCCTCTAGAGCAAAAATGTTAATTACTTTAGTAATGCCTTCATGTTGATGCGAAGATACCTACTGGGCAAGTGTGCTCATTACCTATTTCCAATCTTTTCAGGAGATGGAAGTGAGTCAGGATCGGATTCGGAACGTTCAAATAGCGGGTCCGAGAGTGAATGAAGAATGAGTGAAGACTTAGGAAGTCTACATTGTTTAGATTGAGTCTATGTAATTTTCTTATTTCTTGAGTCTAGTATGATGAAGAAAGTTCAAATAGTGATTGTATTTGAATATTTCATTTGATTATTAATGAAAGTTAAAGTTCAGTAAATATTGTGCAATTGTATTTATGTGTGTGACTGTCTTGCGCTCTGATCGTTCTTGTTTACAAGAGGCTTACCATGCCGACTGTTCGCGTTCCTCGAGCTAGTCTTCCGCTGTAATAAAAGGCTCGGGGCGTGACAATTTTTTTGGATTTTGAAATATTTGATTTTTTATTGGATTTTGAAATATTTGATTTTGTTTTTATTTTGAAATATTTGATTTTTTTGAATTTTGAAACCAGCTTAAACCTAACGACGGGGAACCTCCCATCTCACTAGGGGTCTCCTGGGTCCAACGTGTGCTAAAAGGGACCGCCCGTGGTCGGGGCCAATTTCGCTTAACGGTGCCTCTACCGAGGCCATATCCGGGGTGGGATCCATTCCTTGGAAAATAAAACAGGATTTAGCAGAAAAGTTGGTGATAGGTATAGGGGTTTTTAGGGCTTGAGTTCTTCTCACGACACCCTCTTTCAAAGAATTTGGTTTGTTGTGTCGGGGCTTTGTGTCCGTCATCGAACCTACATCTGCTCTAGGCACGCATGCGACCGGGCTCATAACGTCCCGCGGGGAAACTGTATTGTCACTCTTGCCATGCCTAGTTTCATCATTTTGGGGACTTTCAGACCTTCGAGCTTTGAGCTTTGAGTGAGCTTTTAGCTTTGATCTTTGATTTTTCCCCCTTTTTCTTCTTTATTTCTTTTCTTTTCTTTTCTTTTTTTTTACTCGTTTAACTACGGAAGAAGGTCATAACGGACTGCCTCTATTTGAGACCTCTTTTATCGGGGGGTCTAGATCAGCTCTCGCCCCCTCATTCGCCACTTGCTCCTATCTTCAGCCGAGAGAGAGAAGAAACAAGGATTATCACCTTCCCCTAAGCATGGCCAAGGGAGAAATGATGTTGCGCAAAAGAGGAATGTCGAACCATGGGAGGTCGTATAGTGTGTGAATGTTGAACTAGGGATCTCCTTTTGCGATCAAGCTAAGGCACACCCCGCCGTCGGGCCGTTGCTGGCTTGACTCTATGGATAAAAACGTTTTAAATGTAGCCCATTCCATGGATTCGGCAATTCTTCACCCTCCGCGTTCACTAAACGATACGTGTTACCATGATAGACTTCCTTTGTTGTGCCCCTATGGTCATTTGAGTTCATATGGTCACTTGGGTCATTCGACATCATTCTATGGTCATATGAGTTCTAATGTATTCTTGGTTTTGATAATGGCTAAACACTATTAGTCATTGATGTTTTTCACCTTCATGTGATTGACATACGTGATGTTTTTGTTCATGACAGGTGCGCCAATGAATGGACAAGGAATCAAGTGGAAATGGTGAACGTGAACGCTGAATGTTGCGCCCTCACACGCGGATCGACCTGCGCGGTCAGGTCACGAGGATCGACCTATTCGCAATGCGGCCCTCTATGTCGCGCCCTCACACGCGGATCGACCTTGCGGGGGTTTCCGGGGGCGGAGCCCCCCGGAACAAAATTTAGAAATGCTCATAGCATAATCTAAATTGATTTCAATCCCAAAATACATGAAATTGATGAGAACATGAATATCTTGACCTATGGACATGTTTCCTTGCGCTAACAGTTCAATTTTGCAGGTACAGGTCTTTCCGGTCGACCTACACGCTTTGGCCGGTCGACCTGATTTGCTAGAGCCTCAGAATGTCAACGTTTGCAGATTTCGGTCGACCTATACACTTTGGCCGATCGACCGGTTTTCCCAGAACCGAAATGATGACGTTGTTACAGGTTTCGGTCGACCGCCCCCAGGCGTCCGGTCGACCAGTTTTGCCAGAGCCGAAAAGTTCTGGCTGCAGTAGGTTCCGGTCGACCGGCCCATGAATTCCGGTCGACCGCCAGCCCCGATGCAGCCTTGTTTGACTTCGAAATCAACCTCGTAGCTAGCCCCTTTCCATGGATTTGTTTAATCCTAAAGACACCTAATCCCCCACAAATTGTGGATCTGGTCTAGGGGGTGTCCATAGACCATTCAAGGTCTATAAAACTCTTGTAAGAGGGTTAGAAACCCTAATGTTTTAAGGGGCTTCTTGTGAGATCTAGGGTGGCTGCAAGGGAGGTTACAAGAGAGCTTGGAGACGAGCTACTGTTCACGTGAAAAGTAGTTCGTGAAGGTGTTCTTCATCCAATCAAAGGGGAATCAAGCTCAAATCAAAGCCAGCAAACCTCAAGGAAGATTACATCAAAGCAAGGCTATCAAAGTGATCCAAGGAAGCTGGTTTGATTCAAGTTTTTCAAAGGAAATCATCTTCATCCATTCAAGTTCTTTCCACCTCATTCAAGGTGATATTTCAAGCATTCAAACTCCTAGAAGCTAAAGAAGCAATCAAGATTCAAGGTAGCTTCATCATCTCCTTCATTCATTCAAAGAAATTCAAAGAGAAGATCAAGAGAGAAGAATTGAAGGAAGAGGTACTATTCACGTGAACAGTACTCTGTGAAGAACATTCATCCAATCAAGGGTGAATCAAGAAGATTGAGTTGAAGCTAAGAGGAGCCTTGTTGCTGACCAACATTCTAAACAAGGGCCAATTCATTTTCACTCATAACTCAATCTCTTGTCTTAGTTCATTCACATTTGTTTCATTTTCATTATTGTTAAAACATTGAAAGTGTGATTCATCCCTACCGGTGGTTAGTAGGAAGGCAATTGGAGGGTGTTCCAATTTGCGGTTGACATCACTACCAGGTGGTGAGTAGGAAGGCAATCGGTGGTTTCCGATTTGCGGTTCTGTGCGCTGCACAAGTGAAGCCTCACCGGGTTTTGGTGAGGGGTGGACGTAGGGCTGAGGATTCAGTCCGAACCACCTTAAAAATCCTATCTAGTGTGGTTTGCTTGTGTGATTGATTCGTTCTAGATGCATACTTAGGATCGAATTATTATATATCTTGCTTATCTTGCTAAGTGAATCATAGCGTTCTTGGAAGCTAGTTTCTATTCCGCGGCAATTCATTCTAACTAGCTATATAGAGGGCCGCATTGCGAAAAGTGGGGCTGATCTATTCACCCCTCCCCTCTAGATCCGCTATCCACTACAGTGGTATCAGAGCCTAATCTCTCATTATGGGGTCCAACGACCTTGAGGGAAATGGTGGATCAGCGTCCAAGGGTTTTCTACCCGAAGGACATGCTGTGAATAGGCCTCCTTACTTTACTGGAACTAACTATCCTTATTGGAAACATCGCTGTGAGTGACGTCACGCGGTTCGGGGAGCGGAGAAGACGCGGAGCGTGCGGGCTCCTCTTTTGTTTGCTGCAACACAGAAATAAGAGAAGAGGGAAGGGGCCACCACGGGAGATTGCTCCGGTGGGGCGAGCAGGACAAATGTAATATAGCAAGATATGAGGGTTAAACGGCCATAGCGGGAAGTGACTCGCCGCGGCCTCGGGGGGATGGGAATGGTGCAGAAATTAAATAGCAAGAATTGAAACAGCCATTGAGGAAGTGGCTCGCCGTGGCCTCGAGAATATGAGCAGATAAGAATATAGTAAAATATAAAGAGAATATAAGAGCGAGAATTTAAACGGCCATTGGGGAAGTGACTCACCGCGGCCTCGAGAATATGAATAGATAAGAATATAACATATAAGAACGGGAATTTAAACGGCCATTGGGGAAGTGACTCGCCGCGGCCTCGAGAATATGAGCAGAATATAACAGAATATAAAGAGAATATAAGAACGGAAATTTAAACGGCCATTGGGGAAATGACTCACTGCGGCCTCGAGAACAAGATGTGATCGCCAGGGGCCAAAAGACCCCAAAATAAAGAAAGTGATCGCGCCTACCTCAAGCGCGGGAGATGGTGGGTTGCTTCTTCCTCCCCCTTCGGCCGGCCGACGGAGAGGGCTTTCCTTGGTTACCCTTGCAAAACAGTGGACAATAAACGAACGGAATTAAAAAATGACAGTGTAGTAACAATTCCTTGCGATAAAAGTAACGAGATCGTGACCTGACACACACCTGGTTGGTGTGATTTTAAACCCCTCTCGGACTCGAGTAGGAGGAAAATGCGATGATGAATGCAAGAAGTATGCAAGAGACGGCGCCCTTATGTAGGGAGATAGAGGATGCAGTATGATGAATGTAAAGAACTATGGAGAAAAGGGGGAAGAAAAGGCTTATTGGATGAGCCGAGGGCGAGATCCGGCGGAGCTCCGGTAACGTAGGGACGACGTGGAAGCGCGGTGGATGAAGACGACCTTCCTCTCGCGAGCGTGGGCACCCGAGAAGCCGGCAGAACCTCCACCTACAAAAGACCCCACGGGTTAGAAATGACTCCGGTAGCCTCTGGGCTCCGGCAGCCTATCGGATCTCTTAGAAGCTCCTCCAGAACTGAGGGGGTGGGCCTCTATTTATAGGGCTCCGGAGGGTGGAGACGTCCAGGACCCTGGACACCTCCATCAGGGCCGAACTAATATTTTATTCTATTTTTATTTATTTTTTTGAAATATTTTTGTAGAGGCGTCCAGAGCCCCGGACGTCTCCAACAGGTTCACCGAACCCCGCCGACGGCCGCACGCGGTTTGGCACAACGCGTGGTTTCGTGAGCGACGCCTCGTGATTTTAAAATGGGCGCGTCCAGCTGTCTGGACGTCTCTATAATTTGGATCCTTTCACACACGACAAACCGTTGTTCGGTGGCCGGCGCCCGTGAGGGAGTTGATGGAGGCGTCCAGGGTCCTGGACGCCTCCAATAAAATATATTTTTTATTTTTGTTTTGTTTTTCTATGCCAAAGCTGGTATTTTAATTTTTTATATTTATTTTTATGGAGGCGTCCAGGGGCCTGGACGCCTCCATTAATATATTATTTTTTATTTGGTTTTGGGCTTTGAAAAATAAATTAAAAGAATGGGGGCGTCCAGGGGCCTGGATGCCCCCATAAAGACCCACCCGGGTCCTCAGTTCAGGCGTTGACGGCCGCCCGGCAGACACCCTTCCTGGTTCCGGAACCTCCTGATGCGTCTGACTGGTGTTGATGCCGTCCGAATGCCGTGACGAGACGATTCCGGATCCCGAAAATGGCGGAAGAAGACTCAAGAAAAGGAAGCACTCAAGTGATTCAAAACGCGTAAGCCGTCGCGGGGCGTTGTATAGTGATATGAGACTTTCTCAGGAGACGTCATGAATAGCGTGTCTACAGCTGCCCGGCCTTGGCGTCTGCTTTGCAAGGGAGCGACACGTAGTGGAATGGTATCGAAGTGGAGTGAAATGAAGTGGGAGCGGACTGATAAGTTGATGCCAAGGTGTGATGAGACACGCTTTTGACGTTACTGTTTGGAATCTTTCCTGAAGTTTCAATGAGGCGACCTTGGAGGAGGTCTTTCAAATTTTGACGATTTGCTTGGACGGAGATCAAATAAGGGAGGGTGAGATGTGCGCTCAGGCACGAAACAAAAAGAGACCAACTTCTCGGTGTGGAAGTACCTGGGTCATAAACCTGCAGGTTTCACCTTTGGTGAACGGTTACCAGCCAATGTGGAAGTGCTGCGGCCAAGGTGGGTCAAACAAGGTAAACGGTAAAGGAATATCTAAGGGTCTGTCCAAACAAGGGTCTCCTTTGGAAGAGCAGCGTAGGGCCGTTTCTGGGAAACTCAGTATTTTAATCGGAGTGGAACATCTCATATTTGTAAGAATTGAAGCACAACGGCTTTCGCAATCGAATCACTTGAATGATCTTCCGCAATAAATCAAAGTCCTATATGAATGCATGCTGGGCTTAAAGAAAAATTTAAAACAAACTAAAATAGAAAATAGCCAAGGATAATATTGTCAACTTGTTAAGAACGGGTCAGGATACCAATCCGGTGAGCTGATACTGGGCTGTGGCCCGTTTATCCGTGCACCAACTCACTGAATGGAACTGTCGTCCTCATGCTACCACAAATTAACGGCCTATCAGTACAACCCAAATTCTTCCGGGATCATCACTGTTTTTGTTGAAGGGGAACTCAAATCTCAGATTCGTTCGGGCCGCAAGGTCCTTGACATGTTCTAGTAGCGTAGGTATCATATACTACGATGCATGACATGGTGGGACCAACCATTGAAAGGTGGGACAGGAGATAGGACAAAGCCGTCCATTAGTAAAACCTGCACAGGCCAGCATGGATTAATAACATCAGAAAGTAACAGAATCGTAATAGAATCGCACCACAATGGAAAGGAGATCTAGCCAAAATCCTGACATTGACCGCTGATGTGACATGTTCCATCCTGTAGCGCCCTACCCTTCCTATAAGAACTCCCCTTAGGCTAGTTCATTCAAAAGCATCGAGGTGGGTTTTGGAAGCTCAGGAGAGGAAAGAGAGGAGAATCTAGAGATTTCAGGATGGAAGGAGAGTCTTCCCGCGTTATGAGGAGGAGCAGGCCTAGCAGCGAGATCAGGCGACTCTCCGACCTCGAGGGTCATTTGAGTGGGACGATCATGTCGCATATGGTAAGCTGATTCTTTTCAAATTTCTCCACGTGAACCTTCTTCTTACTTCCTTCCTTTCTTCTTCTTTCTTTTCTCTTCCAGCCATATCCACTCTTCCCGGGCCCGAGGAAGTTTTCCAAACTGCCATGGCTTTCAAAGCTAACTTCCAACATCTCCATCGGCATGAGGGCCATACTCTCGAAGTGGCATCTGCAGGGGCTCCTTATTCACGCCAAACACTATGAGAAGATTCGTATGGACTGGGCGGCTATGGGCGCACTAGTGGAGATCTGGCATCCCCAGACCCACACTTTTATCTTCCCGACCTTCGAGGTGACCATCCTCCTCGAGGAGGTGGAACTTCTGCTCGGATTGAAGAAATTCAAGAGTGACGGGAAGGTGAAGGCTATGCGGATGCTGACACGGGGGACTTCTGAAAGCGTCCTTGGAAGCTTCATGCCACCCGACGCAGCCCGAAAGGTCCGTACTCAAAAGGGGATCGATCTCCAAAAGCTCGCGGAGTGGGTCATGGACGCCTTGAGAGGGTCACCAGACGATGACTATTTGGAGGGAATCATGAAGGGGTTCACCATTTGTCTGGCGGGTGTTCTCTTGTTTCCTTATACCGACAATATGGTGGAGGAAGACCAACTAAGTGCCATTCGTGGGATCTGGAGTGGAAAGAGGGTAGGACCCGCCGTCCTTGCCTATCTTTACAGCGGTCTTACTGCCTCGAGCATGGGTAAGCCTCCATTTGGTTGCGCGCTTGTCTTGAATTGCTGGCTTGATTTGCATTTCAAATTCGACCACCGCGAGGGAACGCCGACGGCTTCGAAGCTTTTCCAACAAAGCCCGCTTCACCACATAGCCGACGTGTTAGGGTTCGGTGGTACTGTAGTGAACCGCGTTCCGTGGCTGAAGAAACGTGAAGACTGGCGGTCTCACTTCCGCACCGTGACACAAGGCTTCTTTACTTGCGCACCGGCATGTTTGCTTTCGCTTGATCTCCTCATGAGGCCTTCTTGTGAAGTTGATCTCCAACTGATTGGTGCGACCGAGTTTGTCCTTTACAACGCGCATCGGTGCTGCCTCCAGATCGGCATTCCACGTCATTCATTCCCACTACCGACTGGCATCGTTCCTTTGAAGAAGAGAGACTTGGGCACTGAAGCGGATGCGAAGGAAGCGAAGGCCGTCAAAGCACCCTGGAAGACAAGTGTTGCGGGAAAGGCCTTAGCGCACGTGGGGGAAGAGTGCGAGCTGTGGAGGGCTTATGTAACCGAACTGGAGAAGTTAAGGCCTAAGGTGCCTAAACCCCTGATGTAGCTCATTCTGCTTTTCTGATGGAATAAAATCTGGTATTTGGATGTTTTGGACCCTTGTCCCCTTAATTATTATTATTTTTTGGTGATTTTTCTTTTTCTTTGTGTTTTTATTTTGTGCTTTTGTTTGGATTATATACATACTCTTGTCTTATTTCTCTTTTATTATTATTATTATTTTTTTGAAATTTTTACTATGGGGGCGTCCAGGGGCCTGGACGCCCCTAAGTTTTTATTTTTCGTTTTGAAAAAAAAAATTGGGGGGCATCCTGGGTCCTGGACGCCCCTAATTTTTTATTTTTTAATTTTTTTAGTTTTTGTTTTGGGGGCGTCCAGGCACCTGGACGCCCCTAATTTTTTTGAATTTTGAAAAAAAATAAAAAATGTGGGGGCGTCCAGGCGCCTGGACGCCCCAAAGAAGGTGGATTCTATATATATGGGGGGCCTCCCCCCCTTTGCTCATTTACTGTTCATTCAGACGACCCAGTCAAACCAGACGACCCATTCTTAGTCCTAATGGAGCAAGGAGGCCCGAGCCAGGGTGGAGAGAAGCAGAAACGACGGGCTCGTCGTCCGAGCAGGCTGAGGGATGATGCCGAGGAGGCTGCTGCGGCGGAGGAGATTGCCGTGGAGGAGGAGGCTCCTCCTTTGGCCGTAGAGGCTGCAGTAGACGCTGGCGACGTGGGAGAGGACGATCACGACCCCGTAAGCCCCTCGGAACTTCAATCTGTTGGTTTAATAGGCTGGATAGGTGGAGGAGAGGCCGTGTGGTGAGGGCCGGTGAGTGAGGGAAGGAGGCGTCCAGGGGCCTAGACGCCTCCACATTTTCTTTTTTTATTTATTTATTTATTTATTTACGTAAATAATAAAAATAGAATTAAAAATAAGGAGGCGTCCATGGCTTGGGACGCCTCCATGATAATATATATATATTTTTTATTTATTTTTGTTTTGATTTTTGGGTTTTTCTAAAAATAAAATAAAGAAAATGTAAAGGAGGCGTCCAAGGTTTTGGACGCCTCCAAAAAAATATAAATATTTTTTAAAAAAGAAAAATAAAATAAAATAAATAAGTAGTATATACAGTGTTATTGTTTATTACTATTCATGATGCTGATGTGTTCTTTGTTGGTTTTGTGGTGTGCAGGGCGTGATGAAGGGCCGGATCAGCTGGTCCTTAGTGGTGGCAGCATACCGTGGGCTGCCAGACTTTCAGAGGGCGCGTGTGGACGCCATGGGCTTCGGAGTTTTCCTTAGGATCGAGCCCTTTCGGCTCGACCTTCCTCTTATCCAGGCATTGAGGGAGCGGTGGCACGCACCGAGCCGGGCGTTTCTGATGCCCTGGGGGCACATGGTGCCGACGCTTGAAGACGTAGCTCGGATCACCGGGCTACGAGTTGACGGAGAGGCGGTCAGCGGGGTCACCTACCCCGACTACCGAGAGAGTGCCCTGGACCTGCTGTGGTTAGAGACGAGCGTGACTGATAGAGACAGCAGGGTAGTCGGCCGAGTGGAGATTATGGAGGCGCTCGGATTCGTCGACCCGCGCCAGCGGGTTAGCGAGACTGGAGCGGAGTTTCTGGCACGACTGGAGGGAGATGCCCGTGCAGCTTTCACCCAGGACCCGTGTAAGGCCCGTGCCTTAATGGATCCTTGTCGATTTTTGTTCTATTATTTGTTCTGGAATTTTTGGCTATTTTCCTGGATTTTTAGGAATTTGTCTGGTATTTTTCCGGATTTATTTGGAGTTATTTGAGGGTTATTAGAATTAATGAGATTTTAATATATATATAATGATTATATTATATATATTTTAATTTCTTTTTTTTTCTTTTAATCCCTCTCTCACCCTCTTTCTCCCCGTCGATCTTTCATTCTCACCTTCTCTCTCTCTCTCCTCCGTGCGATCGTCCCCTCTCCTCTCTAGGGAACGCGGGCGAGACGAGGTCGGATTGAGACAAGGTTGGCGCCGTTGGATTCCTCGCGTCGAGAGGAGCGCGTAGGTGTCCACTTCGGCATGGTTCGGTGATCGTGGGAGCGGGGTGGAACTCGAAGGCTCGGTGAGCCTACCTTGGTGTATGCAGCATTTTCGTCTGTTTCGGCTTGTAAGAGGTAGGGGGATGGAATCCCGATCTTGCTAGGATCGTTTCCCTTAGCCCATTTGTTGATTAGCACCCCGTAGCATGCATGATGCCCATGTTTCCATATTTGGGGTTTTAGCCTAAATCTTTGAGTTCAATGCATTTTAAGCCTTGCATGTGCTAGATTTAGCTGTTAAATTGTTGTATAGCATGCGTGGTTTGACAGGTTAACAGGTTTTTCGACGATACCCGGCGTTTTCAGCCGTCCGGGAGGGCTTCAGTTTATAAACCTTACCCGCCCGTAACCCAGGTGGAGTGACGGTCCTGCCAGGAACCGTCACTTGCCTGACGGTCCATAGTGGACGCGTCGCTTCCAATTAACGGCCCATCGGGGGTGCGTCATTTGGAGAGTAACGGTGGGAGTCCCATCCGTTACTTGCCTGTTGTTTTCCGTTGGCCAGGTGAGGCGGTGAGCCCGGCGGTCTATCGGCCGACCGTCTCTCACCTCTGACGCGCTTAGACCGGAGCGTCGCTTTGCCTGCTGTGGCTTTCAACGCTGTTAGTTGCTTTGGTGGCCTCGGGTGGATGTGACGGCGGTGACCCACCGCGTTGCTTGGGAGTAACGCATAGGGCCCCTACCATTACATTCCCTCTTGCACCTTTGAGCTGGAACCCAGGTGGAAGTAACGGCTGGAGACCAGCACGTCACTCCTGATGTAACGCGCCAGTCCCCGACCGCCACTTCCAAGTAGCGCGTGGGTCTTCGACCGCCGCTTCCCTGATGGTTGTAATATGTTGCTAGCCCATTTGTTATGCGTTCTTTTTTATACTCATGCCATATTCGTATTGTTTTAATATATTGTGGCGTATTTTATACCAATAGAATAGCTTTTCTTTCCATGCAATGGAGCCACTGTTGTAGCCCTAAGGTTTGTTGAGTGCCGACCCGCTTGAGGATAGCGGAGGGGTGTTTCCCATTCACGGTTTGTAAGCTAGTTCCGTGGGCTCCCGGCCAATGGTAGCGTCCTACCAAGGGGGAAAACTAGCTAGAGGGCCTGGCTCGGGGCTAGAGTCAGTGTGTGCACACGTGGTCGGAGACTGAGGACTGACACCGACGGGTGCCACTCCGACTGGTCACTTGGTCTGGTACTGTTTACGTGCTGAGCTTGTCGTTCGCCGACTGCGAGTGCTTGAGACGCAGTGTAAGTCGTCAGTGGACGCATCTGGTTTCTGCTCCCAGTGGTTGTCCGTCCTTGTTGCTTGGATTAGTCGCAGCTTCTTCTATTTGGTAGTTTTAGTTTCAGTCGCTTGCATTTAATTATTATTGGCATGTGTTAGCTGTTATACCTGCGTAGATAGAGTTTACAGCTTTCTTTTGATTAGTTAATCATGCCATTGCCTGTTATTTATTTAAATGCATGCTCTTATTGCTGTTATTTATGCATGACTGTTTGTTTAGTGCGAGGTAGGGATCCGCGTGACCCCTACTGAGTCTGGCTGTGACTCACCCTTCTCCTTTCAAGTGAGCCGCGCCCGCCGTCTCCCGGAGTTTAGTGTGCTGTTTCGGGACCGTTCCTAGCTGCCAGCTGTGCACGAGCTGCCTTTTTGAGGCTTGTGTGGTACTTTTGCCGGGGTATGCCCCGTGTAGTTGTACTTTTGTGGACTAGTGCTTGTGACTCTGGACTAGCTTATATATATATCACTCTGTTTATTTTGAAATGCTTCCGCACTTGTATTAATTTTAATACTTAATTGTATTACGCGCCCCAAGATTCCAATTCGTTATGCTTATTCCTCAGCTCACCCCCACTAACCCTTCAGGGGCCTCATCAGCCTCTTGGGTGGCCTCCCCAGTTCTTGGTATTGGTGTATTGATGTTATCGGTATATCTGTATCCTGAACTCTGGGTCGTCACAGTTGGTATCAGAGCGTAAGTTGAGGATCTGTATAAGGAATTGAAATTTGCACTTTGTCCAGAGCTAGTCCAGTGTATCTGTATAAGGAATTGAAATTTGCACTTTGTCCAGAGCTAGTCCAGTGTGTCGTCCATTGCTGGCATAGGATGTTTTCCATGTGATTGATTAATTGTGGTTGATTTGTGTTTTGGCAGTGTAATTATGCCTCCTCGTCGAGGAAGACCTCCTCGTGTTCCTCGAGATGCGCCCAGGGAAGATAGTGGTTCTGCACCTCCTCCGGCAGTTCCTGCTGTTCCTGTTGCTCCTCCAGCGCCGATTGTTGCTCCTCCTGTTGAAGCGCCTGGCAGTCGAGGCAAGGCATTGAAAGAATTTCTTATGTTCAATCCGCCTGCGTTCGATGGTCAAGCTGATCTAGAGGTGGCAAGGCAATGGTTGGATGCGATCGAGCGCGTGTTTGTTTCGATGGAGTGTGCTGAAGATGAAAAAGTCATGCTCACTGCTTTTCAACTCCAGGGTACATCTATCACGTGGTGGAAGGCCGAGTGGCAGATCGCTTTCCGTTCTAGACCTCTTCGGCAGATCACTTGGGCAGAGTTTGTTGCTGCTTTCGAGCGTGCTTATACTCCCGCCTGTCTTCAAATGGACAAGATGTATCAGTTTATGGAGCTGACGCAGGGCAGTATGACGGTGCTTCAGTACCGGAATAAGTTCATGGAGTTGGGTCAGTATGCGCCCCATGTGCTGGCCAGTGAAGCTTTGAAAACCCAGCAATTTTTGCGAGGTTTGAGGCCAGAGTTGAAGATGCCTCTGATTGCTAGTCGTGTTGCAGATTTGGACAGTGCGTGCCAGACAGCTGTGGCACTCGAGCTGGAGATGGCGAGACCGGGTGGGTATCCTCAGGCAGGGTCAGTGCAGCCGGTAGCTCAGGTTCAACAAGCTTACCGATCGCCAGTACCAGGTGTTCCTTCGGTCCAGTCAGAAATTTTCAGTGCTTCCTCTCCTTCCAAGCCCAAGTTCAAGCGGTTCACGAAGAAGAAGAAGAAGTTTTTCCAGCAGCCGTCCGGTACAGATTCTGTTCAGCACCCGACATCACCTTCTTCTCAGACTCGTCAGAGCTCAGCTGAGGGTCAGCCGTGGACGTGTCGGAGATGCGGTGGTCGTCACAAGGGCCAGCCGTGTTCTCTTCCTGTTGTTTGCTTTCGGTGTGACCAGCCTGGTCATGTGGTTCGGGATTGCCCGTTGAGGCCGAAACAAGTGCAAGCTTCTCAGTTCTCTCAACCTCAACCGCAGTTTAGACCTCCTGCACCGCAAGCTCAACAACAATTTTATTCTCAGGCGTCGACATCTTCTCAGCAATCTTCAGCTAGTTCTAAGAAGCAGAAAGGCAAGGTTTCTCATTTGACTAGAGCTGATGCTATTGCGTCCCATCTGGTAGTTGGTACGATTATGCTTTATGGTCATTCAGCTCGTGTCTTATTTGATTCTGGTGCTTCTCACTCTTTTATTTCTGAGGAATTCATGGCCTGTATTGAGGAACCGACTTCTGAGGTATCTTGTGAGCTGTTTGTTGAATTGCCTTCTGGAGATTTCATGGTTACACCTTTGTGTCTGGAAGAATCTCCTGTGACGATTGATAGTCACCAGTTGCCGGCAAGATTGTATGCGTTGCAGCTGGTAGATTATGATGTTATTCTGGGAATGGATTGGTTGGAGCATTATGGAGCTGTGGTTGACTGCAGATCGAAGAAAGTCTATTTTCAACCACAGGGAAAATCAGCCTTTTATTTTCAAGGTATTCGATCCCGATCTTCTCGTATGATTATTTCTGCTATTCGAGCCTATAGGTTGCTTAGTGCAGGTTGCCAGGGATTCCTTGCTTCAGTGGTTGTTGTTGAAAAACCACGACGGGATATTTGTGATATTCCGGTTGTCTGTGAGTTCCCTGATGTGTTTCCTGACGAGTTGCCAGGCTTGCCCCCAGAGCGAGAGATTGAGATGGCAATTGAATTGATTCCAGGTACCGGCCCCTTAGCAAAGCCGCCGTACCGAATGGCTCCAGCTGAATTGAAAGTACTGCGTGCACAGCTACTAGAGTTACTGGAGAAAGGTTATATTCATCCTAGTTTTTCTCCGTGGAGTGCTCCAGTGTTGTTTGTGAAAAAGAAAGATGGAAGCCTGAGGCTTTGTATTGATTACAGGCAGCTGAATCAGGTGACTATCAAGAATAGGTATCCGCTTCCCAGGATTGATGATTTGTTTGACCAGTTACAGTCTGCTACCGTCTTTTCACGGATAGATCTCAGATCTGGCTATTTTCAGTTACGGATCCGGGAATCCGATGTGGAGAAGACTACTTTCAGTACTCGATATGGTCATTTTGAATTCTTAGTCATACCGTTTGGTTTGACTGATGCCCCAGCAGCTTTTATGGACCTAATGCAGCGTATCTTTCGTCCGTTTCTGGACCAGTTTGTGGTGATCTTTGTTGATGACATCTTGATCTATTCTGCCTCTGATGAAGATCATGTGCAGCATTTGAGGATCGTTCTGCAGACTCTAAGGGATCACGAGCTTTATGCGAAGCTCAGTAAATGTGAATTCTGGCTTCGAGAAATTCATTTTCTTGGTCATGTGATTTCTGGTGATGGAGTGGCAGTGGACCCTGCAAAGATTGATGCTGTTTTGAGTTGGCAGAGACCGAGAATTGTAACAGAGATTCGAAGTTTTCTAGGTTTGGCTGGGTACTACCGCAGATTCATTCAGGATTTTGCGAGGATTGCAGCACCGATGACTAGATTGACTCGTAAAGATGTGTCTTTTGTCTGGTCGGATCAGTGTGAGGCTAGCTTTGTTGAATTGAAAAGGCTATTGACTTCTTCTCCTGTGTTGACTTTGCCTTCCGACTCGGGTGGTTTTCTAGTTTGTACTGATGCTTCTCGAGTAGGTCTGGGTGCAGTGCTGATGCAACATGGTAAGGTTATTGCATATGCATCCCGGCAGTTGAAACAGCATGAAGAGAATTACCCCACTCATGATCTGGAGCTAGCTGCAGTTGTTTTTGCCTTAAAGATTTGGAGACATTATCTGTATGGTGAGAAATTTCAGATTTTTACTGATCATCAGAGTTTACAGTATATATTCTCCCAGAAAGATTTGAATCTCAGGCAACGCCGATGGATGGAATTCATGAAAGACTTTGACTTTACACTCTCCTATCAGCCAGGTAAAATGAATGTTGTGGCTGATGCTCTGAGCAGGAAAGTTCAGGTCAGTCATTTGTTGCTTCATGAATGGAAATTGTGGGAATAGCTTCCAAGTGAGGCATTTAGTGTAGAGTTTCCTGCTGATCCGAAGATGGCAGTTTGTGCTAGCCTGGTTTTGGGTTCAGCTTTATATCATCAGATTAAAGATGCCCAGCAGGCTGATTCTGATTTGGCTCGTGTTATATCAAGATATGATGTGGATTTTGACATGGAGCTAGTTGTCAGTTTTCAAGGCAGATTATATGTTCCCGATGATGATGATTTGAGACTTGAGATTCTGAATGAAACCCATGGTTCTCGTTTTGCTATTCATCCAGGTGTCACCAAGATGTATCAGAATTTGAAGAAGCAGTTCTGGTGGCCAGGTATGAAGAAAGACGTGGCTATATTTGTTTCTAAGTGCTTGACTTGTCAGCTAGTTAAAGTCGAACATCAAAAGCCAGGTGGTTTGCTTCAGCCATTAGAGATTCCAATGTGGAAATGGGACCATGTCACTACAGATTTTGTGGTGGGTTTGCCTCGGACTTCTCAAGGTTTTGATGGTATCTGGTTGCTTGTCGATAGATTGACTAAAACTGCCAGATTGTCGCCGATTAAAGTTGTTTGGAATGTGCAGAAGTTGGCCGAGCTGTATGTGCAGAAGATCGTGCCGCTGCATGGAATTCCTGTTTCACTTGTGTCAGATCGTGACCCACGTTTTACCTCTGGCTTCTGGCGTAGTTTTCAGAAAGCTTTGGGCACTGAGTTAGCTTTCAGTTCAGCGTATCACCCTCAGTCAGATGGACAGTCAGAGAGGACTATTCAGACTCTGGAAGACATGCTGAGATTGTGTTGCCTTGATTGGCAGGGTTCGTGGAGTCAGCATTTGCCACTTGTTGAATTTGCTTATAATAACAATTTTCACTCCAGTATTGGAATGGCTCCTTATGAAGCACTTTATGGTCGTCCTTGTCGAACTCCTCTGAACTGGTTTGATGTTGGTGACAGATTGTTGACAGGACCTGACATGGTGCAGCAATGTTCCGATGTGGTTCGTCTGATCAGGCAGAGATTGTTGACGGCTCAAAGTCGACAGAAAAGCTATGCAGATCAGCGCAGACGTCCACTACAATTTGTGCCTGGAGATGTGGTGTTTGTTAAAATATCTCCGATGAAAGGTGTTTCCAGGTTTGGGAAGCGTGGAAAGCTCAGTCCGCGGTACGTTGGCCCTTTTCCGATTGTTGAAGCTATTGGTCAGGTGGCTTATTGTTTGCAACTTCCTGCAGCCATGCAAGCTATTCATGATGTGTTCCACGTGTCTCAATTAAGGAAATATGTGCCAGATGCTTCTCATGTTCTCGATGATTTAGTATGGCCTGAGGTGACTGCTGATTTGTCTGCGCCAGAGTTTCCTATCAGAATTGAAGACCGTCGTGAGCAGCGGTTGAGAAATAAGGTTATTCCTCTGGTAAGGGTTGCTTGGCAGCGTCACTCTGGTAATGAGTCTACTTGGGAGCGTGAAGATGAGATGCGCCTGCTTTTTCCTTTCTTATTCCAGCAAGGTGCGAGTCCTTTCTCAGTTTCCTCCTTTTCGGTTGTTATAAATTTCGAGGGCAAAATTTCTGTAAGGAGGGAGGGACTGTAAGGCCCGTGCCTTAATGGATCCTTGTCGGTTTTTGTTCTATTATTTGTTCTGGAATTTCTGGCTATTTTCCTGGATTTTTAGGAATTTGTCTGGTATTTTTCCAGATTTATTTGGAGTTATTTGAGGGTTATTAGAATTAATGAGATTTTAATATATATATAAGGATTATATTATATATATTTTAATTTCTTTTTTTTTCTTTTAATCCCTCTCTCACCCTCTTTCTCCCCGTCGATCTTTCATTCTCACCTTCTCTCTCTCTCTCCTCCGTGCGATCGTCCCCTCTCCTCTCTAGGGAACGCGGGCGAGACGAGGTCGGATTGAGACAAGGTTGGCGCCGTTGGATTCCTCGCGTCGAGAGGAGCGCGTAGGTGTCCACTTCGGCATGGTTCGGTGATCGTGGGAGCGGGGTGGAACTCGAAGGCATGGTGAGCCTACCTCGGTGTATGCGGCCTTTTCGTCTGTTTCGGCTTGTAAGAGGTAGGGGGATGGAATCCCGATCTTGCTAGGATCGTTTCCCTTAGCCCGTTTGTTGATTAGCACCCCGTAGCATGCATGATGCCCATGTTTCCATATTTGGGGTTTTAGCCTAAGTCTTTGAGTTCAATGCGTTTTAAGCCTTGCATGTGCTAGATTTAGCTGTTAAATTGTTGTATAGCATGCGTGGTTTGACAGGTTAACAGGTTTTTCGACGATACCCGACGTTTTCAGCCGTTCGGAAGGGCTTCGGTTTATAAACCTTACCCGCCCGTAACCCAAGTGGAGTGACGGTCCTGCCAGGAACCGTCACTTGCCTGACGGTCCATAGTGGACGCGTCGCTTCCAATTAACGGCCCATCGGGGGTGCGTCATTTGGAGAGTAACGGTGGGAGTCCCATCCGTTACTCGCCTGTTGTTTTCCGTTGGCCAGGTGAGGCGGTGAGCCCGGTGGTCTATCGGCCGACCGTCGCTCACCTCTGACGCGCTTAGACCGGAGCGTCGCTTCGCCTGCTGTGGCTTTCAACGCTGTTAGTTGCTTTGGTGGCCTCGGGTGGATGTGACGGCGGTGACCCACCGCGTTGCTTGGGAGTAACGCATAGGGCCCCTACCGTTACATTCCCTCTTGCACCTTTGAGCTGGAACCCAGGTGGAAGTAACGGCTGGAGACCAGCGCGTCACTCCTGATGTAACGCGCCAGTCCCCGACCGCCACTTCCAAGTAGCGCATGGGTCTTTGACCGCCGCTTCCCTGATGGTTGTAATATGTTGCTAGCCCATTTGTTATGCGTTCTTTTTTATACTCATGCCATATTCGTATTGTTTTAATATATTGTGGCGTGTTTTATACCAATAGAATAACTTTTCTTTCCATGCAATGGAGCCACTGTTGTAGCCCTAAGGTCTGTTGAGTGCCGACCCGCTTGAGGATAGCGGAGGGGTGTTTCCCATTCACGGTTTGTAAGCTAGTTCCGTGGGCTCCCGGCCAATGGTAGCGTCCTACCAAGGGGGAAAACTAGCTAGAGGGCCTGGCTCGGGGCTAGAGTCAGTGTGTGCACACGTGGTCGGAGACTGAGGACTGACACCGACGGGTGCCACTCCGACTGGTCACTTGGTCTAGTACTGTTTACGCGCTCAGCTTGTCGTTCGCCGACTGCGAGTGCTTGAGACGCAGTGTAAGTTGTCAGTGGACGCATCTGGTTTCTGCTCCCAGTGGTTGTCCGTCCTTGTTGCTTGGATTAGTCGCAGCTTCTTCTATTTGGTAGTTTTAGTTTCAGTCGCTTGCATTTAATTATTATTGGCATGTGTTAGCTGTTATACCTGCGTAGATAGAGTTTACAGCTTTCTTTTGATTAGTTAATCATGCCATTGCCTGTTATTTATTTAAATGCATGCTCTTATTGCTGTTATTTATGCATGACTGTTTGTTTAGTGCGAGGTAGGGATCCGCGTGACCCCTACTGAGTCTGGCTGTGACTCACCCTTCTCCTTTCAGGTGAGCCGCGCCCGCCGTCTCCCGGAGTTTAGTGTGCTGTTTCGGGACCGTTCCTAGCTGCCAGCTGTGCACGAGCTACCTTTTTGAGGCTTGTGTGGTACTTTTGCCGGGGTATGCCCCGTGTAGTTGTACTTTTGTGGACTAGTGCTTGTGACTCTGGACTAGCTTATATATATATCACTCTGTTTATTTTGAAATGCTTCCGCACTTGTATTAATTTTAATACTTAATTATATTGCGCGCCCCATGATTCCAATTCGTTATGCTTATTCCTCAGCTCACCCCCACTAACCCTTCAGGGCCCTCATCAGCCTCTTGGGTGGCCTCCCCAGTTCTTGGTATTGGTGTATTGATGTTATCGGTATATCCGTATCCTGAACTCTGGGTCATCACAACCCGAGCGAGAGGGAGCTGGTGGATCTAGACCTCCGGAGGTTCCTCTTCTTCTTCCTGGGCCGCCTTCTGCTGGGGACGAAGGGGGATGGCATCCACTGCCGCTTCCTCGGGATCCTGGCGGACCTTGACAGAGTGAGGCACTACACGTGGGGAGCGGCTCTGCTTGCCCATTTGATTGCTGATCTCTCCCAGACTTCAGAGAGGGAGACGACAGTCAGCGACTTCGCACCTTTTCTCCAGGTACACAATTTATTTATGCATTTTACCGTAGTTAAATATGCAATCACTCGTGCTAATGATGTATGATGGATGCAGGCGTGGAGTTATTACTACTTCCCGATGGGGAGGGCCAGGCAGGGGAATAGGAGAGCCGTTCCTCTAGCGCGATAGTGGAGGCCGGTCGTGGTAGCGGCACCACACAGCTACCAGCTGGCGTCACTTCGTCGGGAGCTGAGCGAGTATCCCGAGGCCATGGTATGATGCGCATGATTTTTTGTGTTTTTTATGCATGTGACTGAATGGTAACTATCATGATGTATGTATGGTGATGCAGGTGGTGTGGAGACCCTACCTGGGCATGGGTGACGCTGGCCAGCCTTGGGTTGTAGCGGGTCTTCCTCGTTTCAGGCGGGACGTGTGGGTCCATTGCCTGAATAAGATCGAGCCGCTTCGGCTGAGGCTGGTTATGAGGACATTAGGGCTAGCCCAGGAGTGGGTTGATGTAGATGAGCCGGCCCGCATCGGGCGGAAGACCAAGGGGACGGCGAAGATTGTGGACTGGCATACGTGCTTCCCAACACAGTACCAGGACTGGTAGCATGGCGGGGCCCCAGTGGTGTCCCATGTACAGGACAGTACTGATTACCTGAGACGGTACCGGGCTACGTACGGGGACCGCCTCTTCCTTGGTGGTATGGCAGGGGTAAGTGAAATGAAAATGCTTCACCCTTCTATATGTATATATATGTGGCACTAACTTATGTGCAATGCAGGATGCTCGTGACAACATGATCGCCGACCTGCGGGCCCAGTTGGCGGACGCCAGGCGGCAGTTGGTGGCCATCCGATAGGAGTTGGAGATCCTGGTGAGTTTATGCGATGCATTTTTTTGTGACATGGATTTTTGATACTTGGCCTCTAACTGTCGTTTGCTCTGTGTTTCAGCGGGCCCACCAGACAGCGGCAGCCGGGATGGCTGGTGGAGCGGGTTCCAGTTCGCGGGGCCCTCCTCCGACGGTTTCTGCCCTCCAGGAGCAGCTGGCGTATGCGGTGGCTCGGGCTGAGGAGGCCGAGCGTGACCGCGAGGCTCGAGTGAGCCTTTGCCTGACCTCGACTCTCCTTCTGGCTGCTCTCCTTCTATCACTATTCTCTTACAGTGCATGCGTGCTTTGACAGGTGGCCGAGATTCGAGAGGCCCTGGCCCGTGCTGTTCGTGCTGAGCAAGAGCACGATGCCTGGGTGGCAGAGTGTGACGCCCGGATTGCGGAGCTAGAGGAGGAGCGGTGACGGGAGGCTGAGGAGCTTCCTCGCGACGTAGTGGATCTGCGGATCACCCTCGAGCTGTCGAGGAAAGAGGCGATGAGGGAGAGAGAGGAGAGAGAGAGGGATAGGGAGAGCGTGGAGAGAGAGAGGGAGAGGGATAGGGAGACCCTAGAGAGAGAGAGGGAGAGGGATAGGGAGACTCTAGAGAGAGAGGGAGAGGGATAGGGAGACCATAGAGAAAGAAAGGGAGTACAGGATGGCAGAGCGACATCGAGATTGGGACGAGAGGAGAGCTCTGGTGGCCCGGGTGTCGGAGCTCCGGCTGAGTCTTGGCACGGCGGAGGGGAGACTTCGGGAGAGTGAGGAGCGGTATCAGAGGGCGAAGGAGCGCGGGGCGCGACTTCGTCAGTCTGGTTCCTTTTCTGTGGGCAGATTTCTAGTTTCTTCGGCCGAGGAGCGTCGCCGCACCTTGGAGGCCGGCATGGTGCCCCCTGGAGAGGCGAGCACGGCTTCTCAGGGTTCGCAGAGGTCACAGAGGCCCCCTAGGGATCCCCGTCAGAGTAGGGAGGAGAGAGATGACCAGGAGGGTGATGGTGAGAGTTAGAGAGTTGCTTGTACACTCCACCCTCCTTACTGCATGATGTACTTTCGGCTATTATATGAAATGAAAATGGCTTTCTTGTGTTGTGTGTACTTTTCTCTCTCCCACACTTTCTTCTTTGCACTGAGTTGTCCTTCAAGGCACGCTCCACGAGACCTTGCCCTGAACAGCGGGGAACTACGCTTTGCACGGGGGGATTCTATTTCCTTTCTCCCCCTTTTTTTTTGGGCGCGTCTAGGCGCGAGGACGCGTCTTAATCCTCGAATTCAAATTTAAAGCGACGGGTGGCCTTTCTTCTCCCGTGCCTTACCCGCAAACGAGCCCGCCTTCCACCGAAACTCGCTCGCCCGTGTTTGTCTTCTTCCCCTCGATCGATGGAGTTCGGCAATCAGGACCACGGCGAAGGTGGAGAGGGACGCGGGACCCCTCGCCTGAGGAGGGAAGCGCCAGAGCACGGAACGGCGTCCATGGAGGAGGAAGGGCCGCTTCGGGCCCCCGAGGGACTCGAGGGGCCCGATGTCGCGGAGGGAGGTGAACACGGTCTGGTAGGTCCTCCGATCTCTTCTGCTTTTGATCCACTTTCAGTTTTGAAGCGAGCCGCGCGAGGGGGGAAAGGGTTCGGCGAGTGTTGTACTCAAATGATGGACACGTCCTGGACAGGGGACGCGTTCTTTGTTATGATGCGAGGCCCTTCTTTCTTGGTGCAGGACATGGCGAGGACCCTGGGCCTGGCCGATGAGTGGGCGAGTGCAGACGAGCCGAGCCACGTCAGGAAGGAGAGTCGCGGCAAGGCGAAGCTTGAAGATTGGCGTATACGTCTCCCTGGGCAGCAAGGGAGCGTACTGGTGCAGGATAGTGTCGACTTCCTATGGCGACAGAGAGAGAGTTATGCAGGGCTTCCCCAAGCCGGGGATATGCGCGACGTCAACGGGTCGCGTGCCCAATTAGCCGAGGTCAGGCGGCAGCTGGCCGCCACTCAACAGGAACTGTCACTCCTGGTAAGCTAAATGCTGCATTTTCTATTTTTAAATGTGGAGCTTAGCTGACGGCTATTGTTTTTTCATTCCAGCGTGCCCAGCAGACAGGGATGGTGGGAGTGACTGGCGGCGAATCTTCCAGTTCCTCGGCCCCTTTTCTCGAGATTGCCTCCCTTCGGGAGCAACTTGCTGGTGCGGTGGCTCGGGCTGCCCGGGCGGAAGAGGAGCGTGATGCCTGGGTGGCGACTGTAGCAGAGCTGCGACATCACGGTGAGGAGAGACCTTCTCCAGACATCCTGGAGTTAAGGGTTCTTCTGCAGATGATGAGGAGAGAGGCAGAGAGAGAAAAAGTCGAGAGAAGGTCCGAGCGACAACGGGATCAGACCGAGAGGAGGGCCTTGGAGGCCCAAGTGAGGGAGCTCCAGCTGGGCCTTCAGGCCATCGTGCAGAGGCTAGGAGGGATGGAGACGCGCTACGAGAGAGCGTGAGAGTTCGGGGAGTGACTGCGCCAGTCTGGTCGCTTTGCCGCTATTGGCTTCTTTGCCACGCCAGGGGAGGAGCAGCGAGTCATTACTGTGGAGCCGGCACCACGAGGCGAGGCGGGTGCTACTGCACGGGGATCCCGGAGGCTTCTGAGGGACCCTCACCTCAGGGGAGAGGAGAGGGACGCCTAGAGGGACGAGCATGAAAATAATGGCAAGAGTTGACGAGCTAGTGGACCCGCCACCTTTCTATGATTGTAGTGTTTATGACAGCTTATGTAGAATTATGAATGGAGTGATTTGATTTTCTGCTGCTTGTTTGTTCTCTTGTGCGTTCCTTCTTCCCTACACTTCTTCTCCTTTGCACTGTTCCCATGTGATGGGTCTGCCGAGACTCCGCCCCAAGCGGAGAATCGCGTCTTGTTGTGACCATTTTCCACGGGAATCTGCCGTCGAAGTCAATAATGACGGCCCTAGTCCCTTTTCCCAGATGTTGTGTCAAATTTTGCGGACGTCCTCCAAAACATGATAGGGTATCCCTAGACAACATAGGGTGCTAGTCGTCATATTCTTCGTCCAATCAATCACCCTGTGCGAACGGTGAAGTGACACACGGGACCGCATGGTAGGTGCCTCATCGCGAGGGCTATCATTAACAGGTGATGGAGGTAATCTTGGCCTGCACTCCTTCCATTTCTTTAATTCGTGTCCCTTTTATCCTCCCAGGTATATCGATAGCTAACTCGAGGAGCACAAGTTCTCACGGGAGAGGAGGAGTTCAAAATTCTGAGAGTTGGATGGAGGGCGAATCTTCCCACTCCTCGAAGAGAAGCAGATCCAGTGGTAGTAGTTCCAGGAGGCTTTCGGACCTCGAAGGGCACTTCAGCGAAAGGGCCCAATCACAACTCGTAAGCCAAGTTTTCCTGCCCTTTTTTTCATTCTTTTTTCTTCTTTTCTTTCTGACCAAACCTCCTCCCCATTCCCTGCATGCGTAGAGTGTGATGAAATCACAGATCTCATGGGAGTTGGTAGTGGCAGCATACCAAGGTCTCCCAGATTTTCAAAAGGCCAGGCTAGACGTGATGGGTTTTGGCACCTTTCTTCGGATCGAGCCGATCCAGCTCGACCTGGTCCTGATCCAGGTCTTGTGTGAGAGATGGGACCCAGTGAGTCGGGCATTCCTGATGCCCTGGGGGCACATGGTGCCCAGCTTGGAGGATGTGGTCCGGATCACAAGCCTGAAGGTGGAGGGCGCGGCAGTGACCGGGGTCACTTATGCAGATTACCGAGAAGGTGCCCAGAAGTTACTGGGTTTGGACCTAGATGGTCGGAAAAATAGGTCGGTAGCTAGGGCGTCCCTCATGGATGCATTAGGGCTCATCGACACTCGTCGTCGGGACGATGAATCCTCAGAAGAGTTCATGGAAAGGATGGAGATAGGATGCCGTGCCGTGTACTGCACAGATTTTGACAACTGGGAAAGATGCAACATAGATTTGAGGAGATTTCTCCTCTTCCTTTTGGGGAGATTGGTACTGAGCTCGAAAGGGGACGGTATCCAATGTCGCTTCCTGGAGCTGCTGTCAGACCTTGAAAGAGTAGGATACTATGCTGGGGAGCTGCCATGCTGGCGCACTTGTTTGCAGGTCTGTTCCAAGAAGCAGACCGTGAGATGACTGTGAGTGGTTTCACACCATTCATTCAGGTATTTTTTGTTTTGCTTGTTTTGTATTTTTTTTGTGTGTTTTTTTTTTGCAAGGTACTGATGACCTGCGCCGAGCAGCTGTGGAGCTATTATTACCTCCCCATGGGGAGAGCTCGGCATTGGCGACCCGCGATGGTGCCGCTAGCCAGGTGGTGGGAACCCATCATGAGTGCGGGACCCCTAACCTACCAACTGATGGTGCTTAGGCGGGAGCTACAGGAGTTCCCTGCAGCGATGGTAAACAGGAGACCCTACTCAAACATGGTCGATGCCGACCAGCCGTGGGTTCTAGCAAGTCGTGACCGGTTTGGATCGGAACTGTGGATGCACTGCCTGAATGAAATCAAGTCGCTTCGGCTACGATTGGTTATAAGGACTTTAGGACTGGCTCAGGAATGGGTGGATACGGCTGCGCCACCTCGTGTCGGTAGAAAGACGCGAGGACCGGCGACCTGCATTGACTGGCGCGTGCGATTCCCTGAACAGTATGAAGACTGGCAACGGGGTGGCACGATTGTAGAATCGCAGGCACGGGATAGCGAGGATTACCTACGTCTATACAAGACAAGGTACGCAGAGCGGTTCCAACCCCGGGGACTTGTGGAGGTAGATTTCCCCGTTTCTCTTTTCTTCTTTCTCTTTTCTTGGTTTTCTGGTGAAAATGCTGACTCGTAAGGCTACAGGATGTCCGGGATGCCATGATAGTGAATTTACGAACTCGCTTGGCAGAGATGGAGCAACAGTTGGGCGATACTTGCGGAGCTACGAGTGCCTTGGTAGGTGTACAATGTGTTCCTAATTAAAACCCCAGATTCCAGATGTTGGTTGCTAATTCACACGGTCGTAGCATGCCCAGATTGGCGCAGCTTCCCCAGCGATGGGAGTAGGTGGTGCCTCTTCTAACTTGTGGATTCCCACCTCAGAACTCGACTTGCTTCATGAGTAACTTGCTCACGCCACGCACCGCGCTGCGGAGGTAGAAGGGATGCTCTGTATACAGGTAAAAGTTTCAGTGTTGAGTTCTCTTGGTTTACGCCTTATCGCGTATCTGAGATGGTACACTCGACAGGAAAAGGAGACGGAAGAAGCGCTTGCCCAAGCTGCGCAGAAGGAGGCTAGGATAGCAGAACTGGAGAGGGAACTACGGCGTCATCCAGATGACGACTCCTCTAGGGATGCCGTGGAACTGAGGATCACTCTCCAGTTGGAGAGGGAAGACCGCGAGAGAGAACGGGCAGAGAGAGAAAGAGACGCAGAGAGAGAAAGAGCCAACAGATTGACTGAAAGGGAGGAACGAAGGGCCATGGAGGCCCAACTATTCGAACTCCGAATCAGCCTCGGTCTTGCTGAACAGTGGCTGAGAGATGGTAAGGAGCGCTACCGAAGAGCACGAGAGCGTGGCTTTCGTGTTGGTAGCTTCTCTGCTGCTTCCGTGGATCAATGCCGGGATGTGAGAATAGGAAGGGGAGTACAGAGCGGTAGGAGTACCGCTTTTCGTAGTTGGGTAGCACCTTTGAGAGCGTTTTGCCTGGAGAGTAGTGGGACGAGTAATGCGGAGAGAGAGGGCGGAACTTGATGTAATGTTTTTGGTTTTTGGAATAAAATACAAGGTTCGGTTTGTTTTTTTTCACCTTTGCTTCTGTTGCCTGAATCCCTGCACACATCACTGAAACAAACAAATCAGAATTTCTGTTCTGACTTGGCCCCTTGTCAATAAGCAAATGGTCACTATGACTGTCCTTGATAACTGGTCAAGGGGCCAAGCCTTTATCAACGAAGGCAAGGGAAAGATATGGTGATGATAAATGCGACAGGCAAGCACACGAATGCAAGCGATATTAAAAGTGAGATGCTGCACGCAAATGCAATCATGCAAAATTGATTTGTTTTCTTTTTATATTTGGCATTTTTTTTGTTTTATCATAAAAAAGATTTTTTTTTGTTTGCAAATATGTACATTTTCTCTTTTCCATTTTTTGTTGTTTTTATCATTTCGATTTTTTTTTTGTCGCTAACGCCCGGCAAGCACCCATATGGCACCTAACCTACGTGAGAACAGGGGTTTCTTACTAACCTCCCATGTATCCTAAGTGCACATCTAGGTTGATTTGGGCCTCTAGACCCCTCGAATGATAATCCTGCCGGCTAAGACTTATCCTGATGACAATACCGTCATGCCATGCTTAGGCTCCCAGTCGCTTCCGACCACAGGGATTCACCCAAAAGGTGTTTGAGGTAAGAGATTTGACCGACCCGGGTCTATTTCCTCACAACTCTAGATGGTATATGATGGAACACCCTGGAACCCTAACGACCAACCGCGCGACGCTGACCCGGAATCAGATGCCGTCGCACCCATAGGTGACGCGCATGCATTGGCCTAAGCCCGAGGTTAAACAAGAAGACATCAAGGTGGTAAACAGGGGTCTTGACCAACCAGAAACACGGAGACTCCTTCGCAGCGATAGCTTTTGCTTTTCAAAGTAGGCAACCAAATGTGTATATTAAAATAAGGTCGCAGACCCTAGGCAGTTTTCACCCTTCAGAAACTCCATCGAACCTTCATCTTTAGAGGGAGAAGGAAGAGTGTAGGGGATAAACCTCCTGAGAGGACCGGCAAAGCCGTTAACCCGGCGAGCGAATAAGGGCCCATTAACTCTTTCCTTTCGGACAACTTCAGACCAAATCTTGAGCATTTACGTTCCACGGCCCCTTTTGTGGATTCAGACTTTTGCTTTGAGGGGTTCCGTTTATCGCAACAGGCACGGTCACGACCAGGCTTTTCTCTTGATTTTGATTTTATATTTCTTTTTGTGAGGGAGATAAAGTCGTTTGACGTTTGTGGGCTCCCTTTTCGTATGCCTGCGGGGACACTGCCCTCTTCTCGTGCTCTGATCGATGCTCGAGGAAATGGATCCTACTCTTGCCTTTGGGGTTTGAGTTTCAGTTTCTCATGCTCAGCATTTTAAGGGCGCCGACTGTCTCATTTGGTCGAAGAGAAAAGAATAAAGATTACAGCTTCCGGAGATCTTTTGGGTGGGGCCCCACCGTAGGTGATGCTACCGACTTTTTTTTCAATAAAATACATAAGTGAGCACATGTTAGCTTCCTTCGAGCGAGCATAGGCCGACGTGGCCGGACAGGGATCTCCACGGTTCTGGCAAACCAAGACCCGGTGTCTACCAAGCCTTAACGGGCCCTATCCTAACATGAAGGTTAGATGTAGGGACTTAACTACATGGTGACTGCCAGGCATCGACATTTTGAATTTTCCATATTTTTAGTGGTTTTCAATATTTCTTTGTTTTTGATGTTTTTTATCTTTTCATCATTTTTTTTATTTTGTGCTAAGGGTAGTTGTCACGCCCCGAGCGCGGAAGATACCCGGAGATGCGCGACGTGTCTATATCAATCATGTCAATCAGAGTGGTCATGTATTCGACACAAAGACAGAGATGCACAAAATAGCAAGATAACCCAATCCTTTATTTCATAATGGATAGACTATTACAAATCTAATACTCTGTTAAATAAAAAGGAAAAGAATACATAGTTGACTCAAGAAACTATGGAAAAGACTAGACGACACTTGTAGAAGCTCTATCACTTTCACTCTTGACCATTCCCATCCGATTGACTTCCATCGTCGTCGGACTTACCTGAAAAGTAAAAAGGGACAAACGGAATGAGCGAACGCTCAGTAGGAAATTATATCTCAAGTACTAGCAAGGGGTTTAAGTAATTACATTTTTCATGAATGCAATAAGGCTATGCATGCTCGCATGAAACGACAAGATAGAGAGAATGTAATATCAAGGAAATAAGATGAACTTTCATGAACAAGATACAAGTTATTCAAGATATTCAAGCAAGTACCATTATCGAGTCATGTCAAGAACTTTGGCTATCATGTATCAAGCAAGTAAATTACCCTCTTTCGGGCCACACATTTCATGTAAAGTCAGGTACGATTCAAGTACAAGATGTGTGTGGAATGTCCAATCAAGCAAGTCAAGTACTCGGTATAATGCCAGATACCTTATCATTTTAACTCCCATGGGCACAAGTACTTTCGGGTGCTCCTCCCAGGACCAGATCGGGCCCTATATGCGCAGGCATTTATCATGTGTTTTGACATCCACTCTTGTTTATAGCCAACATAGAATTTCAATAATCAAGCTTGTAGACACGTATGACAACTTTGATAGAATAGAGTCCAAAATATGACAAAGGACATAGAATGGCGATAATAACGGTATAATCACGACATCGATAAAACTAGGTAGAATACGGTTCCCTTAACTTAGGTACCATGACAAATCAATATGGACATTCTTTATATAGAATTGAGGTCCACATGAACAGTATATCAAAGGTTCGATACCCTCATTCTTATCATAGAATTGGGGTTTACAAGAATGACATGATATGACATGATATCATCATCCCATTAAGAATTTCTTATGATATACTCTTTGTACAATCATAAGGGCCGGTATACCATGTTTCTTTAGATTGACATGGCAAGGATCGTGTAATGGGTTTTTAGGGTACAACCAGCTCAGTCGGCCTTGAGGGAATCCAAGGCTACGAGGAGTCTTACGGAGGTCTCTATGACTAACTCGCTAGTCCCAAGGAACGGAATGTCCAAAGGAGAGCTTGTATGTCAATGAGAATTGAGTGTGATCGATAAAACGCCGTGAAAAGTGGGACTATACTCACGGAGTGGAGAATAGTGCCGATATATATATATATGTATAATATATAAACCATCGGTTAGCAAATCAGAGGAAAAATCAGTTTACAGTAAAATAACGACTTAGGTCAAGTCGTTTCTCAAGTAATTAACGCCTAACAGAAGGGCGTTTACACATGGTCCGTTTTGCAGAATTTTCAATAATTCAATAATTTATTTAAAACGCGCCTTGGGAAGGGGCGTTTCTTCAAGAGTTGACGACTACAGTAGCAGGCGTCTTTTTATTTACAATATTTTTCAGAACATATTTATTTTCAGAAATTATCAAAAACGCGCCCTTGTCAGGGGCGTTAATTATTAAATTCTTATTTTCACAAAATATATATTCCAGGATTTTAAAAGATACGCGCCCTAGAAAGGGGCGTTTATTTTTAATTCACGCCCTATGATGGGGCGTTTACATATGGAAAACGACCTAGTCTAGGTCGTGAATTCAAGAGATACTGGGAAAGCAAGATTTGCACGATAATCAATGATAACAATCATATAGTCATGACAGGAAATTGGCAGGAAATCAGATGCAGTATTTTAGATTTGATGTTTCATGCTTATTGACTTTTAACCGTTAACAATTATTGATTGATTTCATGTAATTGCATGGATAATCCGTTCTGAAGATTTACATGAAATTAACGCCTGTGTACAGGGCGTCAAATATTAAATTGACGACCTGGACATGGTCGTTTCTTGTAAATTAGCGCCCTTGACAGGGGCGTCTCTTTCAAAATATTTCAGAAAACGCATGAAAACTATAATAATCATATGCATGACATGCTTATATATATATATATCTTGCATTAATTTCATTTGGGCTACAGTAACTTGAGAAAACCTACCTTTAAGAGTTGATTTGGAGATGACCGTGAGGGGTTTTTGGCTAGCAGAGGATGATGGCTTTGATGAAGAGGCTTCTACTGCGACTTACGAACAGTGGCAGCAACAACAAGGAGAAGAACAATCGTTCTTCAGAGATCTTCACGCTACAGAACCTGTAGAGGAAGAGAAAGGAAGCAAATATGAAGATGTTAATATTCTTCATAGTTGTAATCGATATTTTAAGAAGATAGAAGAATATTACCTATTCTTCGGCACCAGCAGAGTTTCCTGGACAAGAAGAAAATAATTATTCTTCACATAATCTGAAGCAAGAAAAAAAGAAAACAAAAGAAAATAAGAAGAACAGTTTGTTCTTCACGTACCTAGCAGCAGACGTTCGATCAAATGGATTTAGGGTTGGCCGAACAAGTTTATTTATAAGACTTTGGAAGTCCTATTAGAGTTAGTGATTGTGTGAGGGTAGTATATCCCTAATAGAGTCCTTACTCTATTAGATACTTACTAGATTAGGTTAATCTTTCCCTGGATAAGCTCTGGGTTCGAACGGTTCACGAACGGAATTAACGCCTTTGGTCGGGGCGTCTATTCTTGAATTGACGACCTAGTTCAGGTCGTTTCTTAAGAAACGTCTTGGATAAGGGCGTTCCTTGTTTTTGAAACACGCCCCATATATGGGCATTTCTTTTACTTACCTATTTGGTAGTGAGAGTTGACGACTGCACGTGTGGGCGTCCTTTCTTTAGTCACGCCTTTGATAGAGGCGTTTCTTTTTGAATTAACGCCCTAATAAGAGACGTTATTTTAATTTTGTTTTTCTTCGTCTAATTAATCCTATTCTCATTATCTGTATTACTACTGTAATATATATATGTTTTAGTTTATTTCAAATATTCATTTATCAGGGTTGCTACACCCTCCCCCACTTAAAAAGAATTTGGTCCCCAAATTCAATATATATATATAATTATACGTGGAGAGTGTAGGACATATACCTCTTAGAATAACTCGGGAAATCGTTTCTTCATAGATTCCTCGGTCTCCCATGTCGCTTCGCGTTCAGGATTCTTATTCCATTGCACCTTGATCATGGGAATAACCTTATTCCTTAGAGCTCGTATTTCTCGATCTAATATCTTCAAGGGCCTCTGTTCATATGTGAGATCTTTCTGGATCACCAGATCTCCATGCTCAATAATATGTGACGGATCGTGCACATACTTCTTCAACATAGATATGTGAAATACATTGTGTACCTCGGACAACTGAGGAGGCAACGCGATGCGATAAGCAACCTCGCCAACTCTTTCGAGTACCTCAAATGGTCCGATGAATCTTGGCGTAAGCTTGCCCTTAACACCAAATCTTCGTATGCCACGTCCAGGGGATATCTTGAGAAATACATGATCTCCGATTTGGAATTCAAGATCTCTTCTTCTTGTATCTGCATAAGTCTTTTGTCTGGTCTGAGCAACTTGTAATCTTTCTCTGATTACCTGTATCTTCTCAGTTGTATCCCTTACCATGTCTGGACCTAATAGTTGTTTCTCTCCAACTTCGTTCCAACATATGGGAGATCGGCAACTCCTTCCGTATAAGGCTTCGAAAGGTGCCATTTGGATACTAGCTTGGTAGCTATTATTATATGCAAATTCAACTAAAGGTAAGTGGTCATGCCAGCTTCCTCCAAAGTCAATAATGCATGCTCTCAGCATATCTTCAACAACTTGATTAGTTCGCTCGGTCTGACCATCCGTTTGTGGGTGAAAAGCAGTACTAAAGTTGAGCCTTGTCCCCAACGAATGTTGTAATCCCTTCCAAAAATGAGAAGTAAAACGGGGATCCCTATCAGACACGATTGAGACAGGAATTCCATGTATCCTGACTATTTCTTTAATGTATAGTGCAGCTAGCACATCAATCGACCATCGGCTTTTGATTGGCAAGAAATGTGCCGATTTAGTCAATCGGTCAATGATAACCCAGATTCCATCATGTCCTCCTTTAGATTTAGACAAACCCATGATGAAGTCCATACCAATATCCTCCCATTTCCACTTAGGAATATCTAGAGGATGTAGTTTTCCCGCAGGCTTTTGGTGTTCCGCCTTGACCTGTTGGCATGTGAGACAGCGTGATACATAGTCCGCTATTTCTCTTTTCATATTGGGCCACCAAAAGTTCCTCTTTACATCTTGGTACATTTTAGTTGATCCAGGATGAATAGTGTATCTTGATCTGTGAGCTTCATCTAAGATCTTCTTCTTTAATTCCGGACAATCGGGTATACAAGTTCTATCTTTGAACGATAATCTTCCATCAGAAGTTAGTTGAAAATCAGATTGTCCTTCTAATCTGCCTTTGATTTCTATTAACATAGGATCATCATCCTGAAGTGTTTGTATCTCAGATAACAAATCTGACTGTATGCTTACATGGGATAGTGTGACAAATTTGGATTCCGTGTCCAAGCTTATATTGAGCTCGGAGAATTGTTCAAGTAACCTCCATTCTTGTATCATACAATTTGCTATCTTTGCTCTCGGCTTTCGACTAAGGGCATCAGCCACATAATTACCCTTTCCGGGATGGTATTGTATACTGAAGTCGAAGTCCTTGAGATATTCTAGCCAACGTCTTTGTCTCATGTTCAGCTCCTTTTGTGAAAATAGATATTTGAGACTTTTGTGATCGGAGTATACAGTAAACTGTACCCCATAGAGATAGTGTCTCCATATCTTTAGGGCAAATACTACCGCGGCCAATTCCAAGTCATGGACGGGGTAATTCTCCTCATGCTTCTTCAGTTGACGAGAAGAGTATGCTATGACCTTCCCATGTTGCATTAGAACACATCCGAGGCCAATGCCAGAAGCATCAGTGTAGACCTCGAATTTCTCTCCTTCAATTGGTAGGGCTAAGACCGGAGCTGTGGTGAGATGATCCTTGAGAGTTTGGAAACTGCTTTCACATTCCTCACTCCATTCATATCGGATCTCCTTACGAGTTAATCTTGTAAGTGGTACGGCGATCTTAGAGAAATCTTTGATAAATCGCCGATAATAGCCTGCAAGACCTAAGAAACTTCTGATCTCGCTTGCATTAGTGGGTCTCTCCCAGTTTCTCACAGCTTCAACTTTTGACGGATCCACAGATAAACCGTCCTTGGATATGACATGTCCGAGAAAAGCCACTTCTTCAAGCCAGAACTCGCATTTGCTGAGTTTAGCATATAATTGATTTGTCCTCAAGACTTGCAATGCAATCCTCAAATGCTCTTCATGTTCTTCCTTAGTCTTAGAATATATCAATATATCATCGATGAAGACTACTATGAATTGATCCAAGTAAGGCCTGAATATGCTATTCATTAACTGCATAAAGGCAGCAGGGGCATTTGTTAGTCCAAAAGGCATAACAACAAATTCGTAATGGCCATACCTGCTTCTGAATGCGGTCTTGTGAATGTCATCATCCTTGATCCTTAATTGATGATATCCCGACCGGAGATCAATCTTGGAGAAATATTTGGATCCTGAAATCTGATCAAACAATTCATCGATTCTCGGCAGTGGATACTTGTTCTTGATAGTAAGATGATTCAACTGTCGATAGTCAATACACAATCTCATGGATCCATCCTTCTTCTTTACAAATAAGACTGGTGCTCCCCACGGGGAAGTACTTGGTCTAATAAACCCTTTTCGGATTAGTTCCATCAACTGCTCCTTCAACTCCTTGAGTTCAGCAGGGGACATTCTATATGGTGCCTTTGAAACCGGACCAGCACCAGGGACTAAGTCGATGGTAAAGGCCACATCTCTTTGCGGGGGTAATCCCGGCAATTCTTCCGGAAATACGTCTGGGAATTCTCGTACTACTTGAACGTCTTCTATCTTGGTTTCCTTAGCTTCTTTATTAGTGACAAAAGCAAGGAAGGATACACATCCTTTCCTGACGAGCTTGCTTGCTCGAAGAGCCGAAATAAGAGGGGATTTGCTTCGACTCTTAGGACTAGTATAAGTCAGTTCTGGAAATTCTTTGAAAACAATCTTGCTATTACGGCAATCAACCGTTGCCTGGTACTTAGATAACCAATCTGCTCCTAGTATAACATCATATTCTTTTAGATCTAAGCAGATAAGATCAATAGGAAAATTCTTTCCTCGAACCAACACCTCACAGTTTTGGTAATGATGCGTGATATCCGTCTCGTTTCCGAGAGGAGTAGACAACACTATTTTCATCCATTCTGGTTCTAGAGGTAATGGGTCAGCAAACTTCTTGGAAATAATGGAATGCGATGCACCCGTATCAAATAAGACATGTGCATATTTGGAACAAATTTTTAATGTACCTTCCACCAATCCGCCTTCTTCTTCTGGTTCGGTCTCTTGGATTGCATGAAGACGCGCGTTCCTTGTCACTGGGCGTTTACCCTCACCGTCTTGGTCATTCATTAATGGACAATCGGGAATCCGATGTTCACGACTCCCACAACGGAGACATGCTCCTAATTTCCTCCAGCATTCTTCTGTTTTGTGACCAGCCTTGTCACAATGCTTGCATACTACGTTTGAAGGGGTAGTGGTGATAGATAAAGGCTTGGATTTCTTGTACTTCTGATCTTGAGAGGAAGAACCTCCATTATTGGGCCTCTTCTTAAAGTTGGGTTTAAAAGAACCCGAACTTGTGACTTGCTCCTTTTTGTCTTTCCCACGGATCCTATCAGATAGTTCCGTGGCATCTTCAAGCAACTGAGCTCGACGCACTATTTCAGTATAAACTCGAATATCCATAGGCGCCAGTTGAGTAATGTAGTGGGGCCTAAGCCCATTAAGAAATCTACAGGCTTTCATCTTTTCCGTGCCAATTAAATGCTTAGCATATCTAGACAGTCTAGAGAACTGTGCTTCATAATCAGCCACCGATAAAGATCTTTGCTTTAATGCGGCAAATTCGGCGGCCTTCCTTTCCTGGACCCTATCAGAGAAATATTTGGCGTTGAAATATTCAACGAATTCACCCCATGTAACTTGAGTTGGGTCAATAGTAGCTTCAATCGACTCCCACCAGTATCTAGCATCCTTTTCTAACTGGAAAGTAGCTAATAAGACTTTGTCCTGATCCGTGCATTGCATGACACGGAATATACGTTCAATCTCCCGAACCCAATGCTCGGCATCGTCTGGATCGGTCGATCCCATGAACTTCGGGGGATTCATATTCTTGAATGCTTGGTGTAAGCTTCCAGCTCGTGGAGCACCACCTTGTGCTACCTGTTGTAGCACTTGGGTCATCCCTTGAAGGGTACGCTGCATGTTGCGCCATTGAGCACGTTCGGCAGCCATTATCCTACAATTACAATAGCTATGTTAGTATTATATCACTATGATCTTATAAAGGACTCATTGATCATTTAACCCTTGGTTCTACCCACTCTCACTTGGTTACAGGTTTTGAAACCTATCCTTGGACTTGGGTTTCCTAGGAATTGAATACCTTAGGCTCTGATACCACAAAGACTGTCACGCCCCGAGCGCGGAAGATACCCGGAGATGCGCGACGTGTCTATATCAATCATGTCAATCAGAGTGGTCATGTATTCGACACAAAGACAGAGATGCGCAAAATAGCAAGATAACCCAATCCTTTATTTCATAATGGATAGACTATTACAAATCCAATACTCTGTTAAATAAAAAGGAAAAGAATACATAGTTGACTCAAGAAACTATGGAAAAGACTAGACGACACTTGTAGAAGCTCTATCACTTTCACTCTTGACCATTCCCATCCGATTGACTTCCATCGTCGTCGGACTTACCTGAAAAGTAAAAAGGGACAAACGGAATGAGCGAACGCTCAGTAGGAAATTATATCTCAAGTACTAGCAAGGGGTTTAAGTAATTACATTTTTCATGAATGCAATAAGGCTATGCATGCTCGCATGAAACGACAAGATAGAGAGAATGTAATATCAAGGAAATAAGATGAACTTTCATGAACAAGATACAAGTTATTCAAGATATTCAAGCAAGTACCATTATCGAGTCATGTCAAGAACTTTGGCTATCATGTATCAAGCAAGTAAATTACCCTCTTTCGGGCCACACATTTCATGTAAAGTCAGGTACGATTCAAGTACAAGATGTGTGTGGAATGTCCAATCAAGCAAGTCAAGTACTCGGTATAATGCCAGATACCTTATCATTTTAACTCCCATGGGCACAAGTACTTTCGGGTGCTCCTCCCAGGACCAGATCGGGCCCTATATGCGCAGGCATTTATCATGTGTTTTGACATCCACTCTTGTTTATAGCCAACATAGAATTTCAATAATCAAGCTTGTAGACACGTATGACAACTTTGATAGAATAGAGTCCAAAATATGACAAAGGACATAGAATGGCGATAATAACGGTATAATCACGACATCGATAAAACTAGGTAGAATACGGTTCCCTTAACTTAGGTACCATGACAAATCAATATGGACATTCTTTATATAGAATTGAGGTCCACATGAACAGTATATCAAAGGTTCGATACCCTCATTCTTATCATAGAATTGGGGTTTACAAGAACGACATGATATGACATGATATCATCATCCCATTAAGAATTTCTTATGATATACTCTTTGTACAATCATAAGGGCCGGTATACCATGTTTCTTTAGATTGACATGGCAAGGATCGTGTAATGGGTTTTTAGGGTACAACCAGCTCAGTCGGCCTTGAGGGAATCCAAGGCTACGAGGAGTCTTACGGAGGTCTCTATGACTAACTCGCTAGTCCCAAGGAACGGAATGTCCAAAGGAGAGCTTGTATGTCAATGAGAATTGAGTGTGATCGATAAAACGCCGTGAAAAGTGGGACTATACTCACGGAGTGGAGAATAGTGCCGATATATATATATATGTATAATATATAAACCATCGGTTAGCAAATCAGAGGAAAAATCAGTTTACAGTAAAATAACGACTTAGGTCAAGTCGTTTCTCAAGTAATTAACGCCTAACAGAAGGGCGTTTACACATGGTCCGTTTTGCAGAATTTTCAATAATTCAATAATTTATTTAAAACGCGCCTTGGGAAGGGGCGTTTCTTCAAGAGTTGACGACTACAGTAGCAGGCGTCTTTTTATTTACAATATTTTTCAGAACATATTTATTTTCAGAAATTATCAAAAACGCGCCCTTGTCAGGGGCGTTAATTATTAAATTCTTATTTTCACAAAATATATATTCCAGGATTTTAAAAGATACGCGCCCTAGAAAGGGGCGTTTATTTTTAATTCACGCCCTATGATGGGGCGTTTACATATGGAAAACGACCTAGTCTAGGTCGTGAATTCAAGAGATACTGGGAAAGCAAGATTTGCACGATAATCAATGATAACAATCATATAGTCATGACAGGAAATTGGCAGGAAATCAGATGCAGTATTTTAGATTTGATGTTTCATGCTTATTGACTTTTAACCGTTAACAATTATTGATTGATTTCATGTAATTGCATGGATAATCCGTTCTGAAGATTTACATGAAATTAACGCCTGTGTACAGGGCGTCAAATATTAAATTGACGACCTGGACATGGTCGTTTCTTGTAAATTAGCGCCCTTGACAGGGGCGTCTCTTTCAAAATATTTCAGAAAACGCATGAAAACTATAATAATCATATGCATGACATGCTTATATATATATATATCTTGCATTAATTTCATTTGGGCTACAGTAACTTGAGAAAACCTACCTTTAAGAGTTGATTTGGAGATGACCGTGAGGGGTTTTTGGCTAGCAGAGGATGATGGCTTTGATGAAGAGGCTTCTACTGCGACTTACGAACAGTGGCAGCAACAACAAGGAGAAGAACAATCGTTCTTCAGAGATCTTCACGCTACAGAACCTGTAGAGGAAGAGAAAGGAAGCAAATATGAAGATGTTAATATTCTTCATAGTTGTAATCGATATTTTAAGAAGATAGAAGAATATTACCTATTCTTCGGCACCAGCAGAGTTTCCTGGACAAGAAGAAAATAATTATTCTTCACATAATCTGAAGCAAGAAAAAAAGAAAACAAAAGAAAATAAGAAGAACAGTTTGTTCTTCACGTACCTAGCAGCAGACGTTCGATCAAATGGATTTAGGGTTGGCCGAACAAGTTTATTTATAAGACTTTGGAAGTCCTATTAGAGTTAGTGATTGTGTGAGGGTAGTATATCCCTAATAGAGTCCTTACTCTATTAGATACTTACTAGATTAGGTTAATCTTTCCCTGGATAAGCTCTGGGTTCGAACGGTTCACGAACGGAATTAACGCCTTTGGTCGGGGCGTCTATTCTTGAATTGACGACCTAGTTCAGGTCGTTTCTTAAGAAACGTCTTGGATAAGGGCGTTCCTTGTTTTTGAAACACGCCCCATATATGGGCATTTCTTTTACTTACCTATTTGGTAGTGAGAGTTGACGACTGCACGTGTGGGCGTCCTTTCTTTAGTCACGCCTTTGATAGAGGCGTTTCTTTTTGAATTAACGCCCTAATAAGAGACGTTATTTTAATTTTGTTTTTCTTCGTCTAATTAATCCTATTCTCATTATCTGTATTACTACTGTAACATATATATGTTTTAGTTTATTTCAAATATTCATTTATCAGGGTTGCTACAGTAGTATTTCTTAAGATAAAGCCCATTCCAAGGGTGGGATAACTCGGTCCCTTCGGCGTTGATTAGCCTGTAGGCGTTGCCAGGGTACACGGCTTGAATTACAAATGGTCCTTCCCAATTGGGTTGGAGCTTAGAACGCGGACCTCCAGGTTTGACATAAGATCTTTTTACGACCATCTCACCGACTTTGAATTTTCTCTCAACGACTTTCTTTTGGTAAAAGCGAGCGAGTCTATTTTGATACACACGCGCGTGTTTGGCAGCGGCCAGCCGCTTCTCATCCAAGAGTTCCAACTAGGCGAGGAGTGAATTACAACGATCGTCGAGGGGAAATTTCTCGTCCAATTGTACCCTGAGAGAAGGGATCAGAGTCTCATACGGGACTACCGCTTCCATACCATAAGTACGGGCAAATGGAGTCTGCCCGGTGGGGGTACGGATTGAAGTGCGATAGGCCCATAGGGCTTCGATAAGTTTTTCTGGCCAGTCTGAAAACTTATTAGACTCGCAGGTTTTTTTGATGATTTTGAGCAATGTTTTATTGGTGGCCTCCGCTTGGCCGTTACCTTGTGGGTAATAAGGCGATGAATGATGCAATGCAATTGCGTACCTTTTGCAGAGGTCCTGTAGGTCCTGAGAAATGAACTGTGGCCCATTGTCGGTGACGATCGTGCTTGGGACGCTGAATCTGGCGAGGATGTTCTTCATGATGAACTTGTAGACTGTCGACGCCTTGATTTCCGCGTAAGCTTCGGCTTCGGCCCATTTGGTGAAGTATTCCGTCGCAGTAAGGATGAAAGATTTCTGCTTGGTGAGGGAATTGGGATCACCTAGGGGACCAATGATGTCGAATGCCCACATGGAGAAAGGCCACAAGGAGGATATTGGATGAAGTGAGGAAGATGGTGAATGAATTTTATCGGCGTGAAGTTGACACTTGACACACCTACGGACATAGACAGCACAATCTTCTTCCATAGTGGGCCAATAAAAGCCTTGACGAATGATCTTCTTGGCGAGCATCTGACTATTCACGTGGCCACCGCACACACCCGAGTGCGTCTCCTCCACACATTTCCAAACCTCATCGTCACCAAGACATCTTAACAGAATACCAGTAAGGCTCCTCCTATAGAGTAGACCTCCAACCAAAGTATATTTCTGAGCCACCCTTCTTATGGCTTTCTTATCCTCTGTGGTGGCCCCTTCAGGATAAGACTGATCTTGGCAGTATTTGACGATTTCATAGAACCATGGTTTCTCTTCATCAGCTAGTTCTTCTTCAACCTCTGCCAACATGATCTCCCTCTTCTCAAGGATATCTTCCTGCAGGATCTTTCTTGCTATCCTGTCTTTGATATTTACGTAGGAAGCATCATCGATTGCAGGGGCGTGAAGTTTGTAGATGGAAATGGACTCAAACCATCTTCATAGAGGGAACCTTATGGATGATGCCAACGAGGCGAGGGCATCGGCGAGAATATTCTGATGGCAAGGGACATGAACAAAGATCAGTTTTGTGAACAGTTTGGCAAAGGCAGCAGTGAGTTCTTGGTATGGCTTGAGTTTGGGATCGCGAGTGCGATATTTAGTGAGCACCTAGCGAAGGATGAGTTGACTATCACCTATGACTCGCAACTCAGTGATACGAAAAGAATGGGCGAGTTTTAGGCCAGCTAGAAGAGCTTCATATTCGGCTATATTGTTGGTAACTGGAAATTTGAGCTGGTATGCCAATGGGAATGTGAGGCCTTCAGGCGACAGGAGGGCGACGCCGATTCCTCTCCCTTGAGAATTCATAGCTCCATCAAAATATAGCATCCACATTGGCTCATCTGATTGGTTGACGGACATTAGTTCCTCATCTGGAAACTCTGATTGGACGGGATCGAACTTGGGAAGAGGATGGTGAGCGAGATGCTCGGCTATGACATAGCCTTTAATTGCCTTTTGCTAGATGTAGGTGATGTCGAACTGAGAGAGAAAACTTTGCCAGCGTGCTAGCCTATCCGTAAGGATGGATTTCTCCAGAAGGAATTTGATAGGATTCATTCGAGAAATCAAGTGGACCTCATGAGCCAAGATGTAGTGCTTAAACTTCTGTACTACCCAAATGAGGGCAGCATATGTTTTCTCCATGATGGTGTACTTCTGCTCACAGGGATTGAGAAGTTTGGACAAGTAATAGGTTGCCCGTTCCTTGCCTTCTTCATCAGCTTGTGCGAGGACGGCTCCCACGGAGTCATCCAAGACTGAGACGTAAAGGATAAGAGGTTTTTCTGGTTTAGGTGGAATGAGAACGGGTGGACTAGCCAGATATTCTTTCAACCCTTCAAAAGCTGTCTAACACTTAGAATTCCAGTGGAATTCTACTCCTGGCTTGGTCAACTCGTAGAGATGTCTACACCTTTGTGAATGTTGGGACACAAACTGACGAATAAACTGCAACCTCCCGATTAAACCTCGGACTTCCCTCAAATTCTTGGGAGGCGGCATATCCCTGATAGCCTTAGCTTTGTCGGGATCTATCTCGATCCCTCTCTTACTCACAATGAACCCCAGCAATTTACCTGACGACACACAAAACACACACTTTTTCGGGTTCATTTTCAATTGGAACTCCCTTGACCTCTGCAAGACCTTAGCCAAAACTTCTGGATGTTCCATCCTGGTCCTTGATTTCACCAATAAGTCATCCACATACACTTCCAGATATATGTGCATCATGTCATGAAATATGGCCATCATCGCTCTTTGGTAAGTAGCTCCAGCATTCTTTAACCCAAACGGCATGACCATGTAACAGTATGTTCCCCAAGGGGTAGTGAATGACGTCTTCTCCTGATCCTCTTCTGCCAAACGAATTTGATTATATCCTGAAAATCCATCCATGAACGAGAGGGTCTCGTAGCCTGCCGTGTTATCGATCAACACATCAATGTGAGGCAAGGGAAAATCATCCTTTGGACACGCGCGGTTAAGGTCCCAGAAGTCGATGCAAATCCTGACTTTCCCATCTTTCTTCATGACCGGGACAATGTTCGCCACCCATTGAGGATAAAGGATGACTCTAATGAACCTGGCTTTGTGGAGCTTATCGACCTCTTCTTTCATTTTCAAAGCCATCTGAGGGTGGAAATGCCTTAACCTTTATTTTACCGAGACGGACCCTGGTTTTAGGTTTAAACGGTGTTCGACCAAGGTTGAATCCAGACCCGGCATATCCTCGTAGCTCCATGCAAACGTGTCCTTATATTCCTTGAGAACCTCAATTAATGCCTCTTCTTCAGAGGGTGGTAGGTTGTCACTTATGAGGATGATCCTAGGGTCTTCCTCAGTTCCCAAGTTGACTTCTTTGGTGGATTCTTCTATGGCGGCTGACGGCTCGTCGAATCTCCTCATTCCACTAGCGTATGCGCCCGCCGCATCCTCATATTCTTCACCCTCATCTTCAGTGGGGCATTCTTCATCCGTGATCTCGTAGACTCCATACCCTTCATCAAATGCACAGTCGCCCTCACATTCTATTTCTGGTAGCTGGATGGGGTTTTCTAACAACTGGGGGATGGCAAGAAGGGCCTGACATCTGGCGGCTAAATCCAAAAGGAATCGACGAGGGATCTGCCTACCCTTGGATTTCTTCCTAGGTACTACCCTTGGCCTATCATTCCTAGATTGACTGACAATATTTACAGAAGAAGAGGAAGAAGAAGAGGATGGTGTAGAATGTACAGGAGAAGACCCCCCAGAGGAGGGGTAGAAAAGGTCGCTCATCGGACCTTGGACGGGTGGTCCGCAGGGCGGGACGCACCCGTGGGAGATATAGGAGGTTTCCTTAACGAAGATGTGTTGTTGGGGAGTTTAAAAATTGATATTTTTTTTCGTTTTCAGTTTTAATGACAAAGTAGTGAAAAGAGATTGGAGGAGAGAGAAAAGTGGTTATGGCTAGAGGATTGTGAGGCTCATAGAGCAGATCATGGTTGAAGACCTGGCGCGGGTTGAAAAGCCCGCGCATGTATGTAAGCAAAGAAGGGGACCTGGGAAGATCATCAGACAATTGTCTGGCCCAGGAAGACGATATCAGCAAAGGCTGAGACGAGTGGATGGAGAAGATGGCGGCTAATGAGCCGTCGACGGCAATGTTGAGGACGGATGAAGATCCGTCGATGACAGGGTCCTTCTGGTGAGGACGAGGATAGTTTAGAACCTTGGCAAGAGTGGTAATATTCTCTGATATTTCGGAGATCAATGGTGGTCCTTCAAGCTGCGGAGACGAGAACATCCTTTCCAGTGTAACGGAAATGTCCCGTATGTCGAACCATTTGTTCCACTCGCATTCTGGATCTTTGATCTTGCCTCTTTTGGTGATCCTCGGACATTTTTCAGCCAAATATACAGCATGTGATCTCCCATATGCTTCTCGTGGGTAATCTCCCATCTGAACAACGGGCCCTCTGTTGAAGTGGTTTGATAGAGTCCATGTGAGGGGCTTCCAATCCGCCTCGAACGGTCCTTTAAAGCCTAGGCCAAACCTGCGGTTCGGCCTAATTTCCTTTGGCGGTTTGAGCCTACCCTGTAACTGTGCGCCCAGACCTTTACCCTGTTGGTAGCCGATGTTCCTCATAATCTCCCACCCTTTGGAGTGAAAAGGGAGATATGATGTTGTGGTTGCCTTGACTGGCTCCTTTGGTGCTAGTGGAACGTGAGATAGATCACGCACGTCCAGCAATGACAATATGGGCCGATAAGATGGCCACACAGAGGGCAGAGAGGTGTTGATAGCATCCACTGTGTGAAGGACAGGTGTACTAACCACTTTAATAATCCTCCCATTGTAAGGAAACTTCAGGCACTGATGGTTGGTGGAAGGCACAGCGTCCGTGGCTTCGATGTAAGGGTGACCCAGTATAGCCTTGAATGTGGGGTCCATGTCGAGGACATGGAATTCCGTGGGAATTGACATGGGGCCTAGTTCTGCCTTCAGAATAATCATCCCCTGTGGCGGCCTTTTGCTATTGTCATAAGCTGTGACTGTGATCGAGGAAGGTCTTATTTGTTCCTCGTTGACTCCACACAACTGAAGGGTGTCCATGGAGATCACATTTATGGACGCACCCGTGTCCACAAGACACGGGTTTATGGATACCCCATTAATTTTTATTGAAATGCACAATGCATATTTCCGAGCTTCCTTGGGAGCGAGCTCGTAGTTGTGGAACATGATGGCCGGTTGTGTGTCTGTTGGGGTCAGGACGGTCGAAATCTTCTCCACGGGGAGGTCTTCATTAACCATGACTTTTTGAAGATATTCCATCAAGGCCGCCTGGTGGGATGTGGATTTTTGAAGTAGCTCCAGGATGGAGATCCGAGCAGGTGTCTTGTCCAAGTGTTTCAATAGATCATACGGTGTTCCAGGGATAGCCCTTTCTGGTTGTTCTCCATCATCCTTCTCTGGCTGAGATTGCTCAGGATTCTGACTGTTGTGGGGGAAAACCCTGTGGAAAATCCTTCCACTCCGGAGCACCATTGCCTGTGGCTTTTGTACCTCTGTGGGGGTAGCAGTGGATTTTAACAGGGATTTGAGGGGTAGTGGTGGAGGAATGGTTGATGAAGCAGGGGTGATGACGGGAGTAGAAATTCTGATGAGGGGTTTGTTAGGTGGAGGAATGGTGGAGGTAGAGGGGATATCGCGCGGATTATGAAGGATAAGGGGTCTAGAAGGTGGAGGTGGAGACGAAGTAGAAGTTGGTAGGGCTTGAAGCGGGCAATGATTTTGAGGTGGGTGATGGGTATTGAGTGGTTTTGAAGGCATTAGTGGTGATACGGTGGAGAAAGACGGGGTTATGTATGGTTGACGGATGATAAGGGGTTTAGAAGGCGTAGGGGTAAATGTGGTAGAGGTGGATGGTAAAGTGGGGGAGTGGGAGAAGATGAGAGGGTGTGAAGGCGTAGTGGAGAGTGTCGGTTGATAGGGGATCGGGGTACGGATGAGAGGGAGAAATGGTAGTGGAAATGGTGAAGGCGATACTGACGCGGGTTGATGAGAGAGAGGTGCTACCCGGGCAAGGCAAGGGTGTTGCGTGATGATAGGATTGACGGTAGAAAGAATGCAGGTACTTTCCTTGTGCCACACCTGCTCTCGCCCGACTTCCAGGAAGGAGGAGATGGGGTTAACCTGATGATTGGGCTGTTGGTGCTCCGGTAATGGATTCTGGATTATGCCCATGTCGGGCTGTTGTTGTGGGGCCTGCTGAGGCTGTTGTTGTTGTTGTGGTTGCTGCTGCTGCTGCTGTTGTAACTGCTGCTGTGGCCTATGAGGAGGTCTCCTTGCCTTAAGAGCGGCGACGTATCATCTCATTTCATCCCAATCTATTTGATGTTCATCATTCATATCGTGGATGTAATCTTTGAAATGGAAGCAGTAATCTACTGTGTGTCCTGGCTGCCTGTGGTAGATGCAGTATTTGGAGGTATTAACATTTGGGGGCCACACAGGTCTTTCTCTGGGTAGGGCGAGTTGGTTTGATGCCATGAGGGCATTAAAAATATATGCTAAGGTTTCTAGCAATGGTGGATAGTAGGCTCTCTTGGGGCCGAGCGGCCTCCTTTGTTGCTGTTGGGGACCATAGTTCCCCGGGGGTGGAACTTGGTTGTACTGAAGCGGTGGTTGTTGTTGCTGAGGTTGTGGTTGTTGTTGCTAGGGTTGACGTAATGGAGACATATTATCCTGGGGTGGATTATTTTGGGGTGGAGGACGAAGAGGGAAAGGACCTGGTTGGAGGGGAAGTCAGGGCATTTGTGGAGGCCTTGGGTTGACTGCATAGTTGGCATTGTTGACCGCACCCACTTGCTCATTTGTCACGACCCCTTCTGTGGCTCCGCCCGGGACACCAGCGCCAATTTTTCGGACCACTTTGGGCTTCGGCGACTCAAACATGTTCATAATGGGGGAGTCTTTTAACTGGGTTTGGATGTACCGGGCCCTTTCATAGAGTTCCTCCATTGTAGTAAGTTTATTCATGGCCAGGACGTGTCTGAACTGTGGGGTTGCATTAGACACAATCATCTTCACTTGTTCAGGCTCGAAGAGGGTATCCCTTATTCTTTCCGCCAGAGACCTCCATCTATCAGCATAGCGGACAAAATCCTCATCGGGCTTCATCTTTTCGGCCACTAGGTCGGTAATGGAGAGTGAGGGACCGACCCTATCCCTATATTTCTGCAAGAACCTTCTCTGGACTATTTCAAAATTCTCGGCCTCACGAGGCTCCAAGGAATAGAACCACTCAAGCGCATGACCATCCAATGATATCCGAAAGAGGTATGCCAGGGACCTCTGATCGTTTTGCCAATAGGAGGACTCATACATGAAATCCTTGAGGTGAATGAAGGGGTTGCCGGTACCATTGTATCTGCGGTACGTGGGCATTTCGGAGGGAGGAAGATGAATGACGGGAAGGATTGGCAAAGCAACCTCCGGGGTGGCTTTCACGTCCACCATTCTTCTCAGATTTTGAAACTGCTCGTCTATGCGATTGAACCTATTGAGGAGCGATTGGGCGAGCTCCTCTGGAGGTGAGGGTGGTACTTGCCACTGGGGGAGAAACTGTCTCCCAGAGACTTGAGGGGGGAACCTCGAATGAGAGGGAGCTGCCGGACAGCCGACAGTCAGCCCCGGCTGAAGCGGTATGTAGGGAACAACGGGAGTTTGAGATTGTGACGGGAACTGGAATGAGGGTGGTTGTTGGCTCGCTTGTCCTTGAAGCGAGGGAGACTGGATGGCTTGCGCCAATGAAGGAGATGGAATGGCCTGCACGGACTCTTGGAGAGGTGCGATGGCCGGAGTTGATTCCTAGGGCGTGGGGGAAACAGATTTCCCCTTCAGAATGGTCTGGAAGGCCCGGAGCTGTTCAGAGGTAAGCTCCGTGTTGGCGAGGACGCCCAGTAAGGAAGAGATATCCTGTGGTGGGGACGTGTCCCCGGCAATAACCTGCACCTCATGCGAGGGCTCATGAGAAGGACCCGAGTCCATAGCATAAACTCGCGGGTCGGCTGACAAACCACGACTAGGGTGGTTCTCCTCAAAAGACTCGTGAGCCATGCTCACAGTTTTCCCAGAACGCAAAAACATACACTAGCAAGTAGGTAGCAGAGATTATCAAACAAGTGGATGCCTTTACGCCCGTTTTTTTGTGTTTTGATTTTGATGATTTTTTGTGCTTTTAGCGAGATCCGAAGTTCACACAAAATAGGGACCCTAGTTTATTTTTGTTTTACCGCCGTGTCAGCTAGGGTCTCTCGTCTCACCACGAATGGAATGACTAACTCTGGGGAACTTCAATGGTACAACCAGCCCAGTGAACGAAGAGGAGATTCTTCGATGTCGGGGACTTACGGAGGTCCCAGTGGAGGAGATTCTAGTCCGTTGAGAGGAATTCTCAAACGGAGAGTCCTTCCTTCACCGGGAAAGGGTGATCCTTAAAAAAATGAAAAGGGATATAAAAGAGGGATGGATGTATGAAATGGAATGCTGACAAAGATATAGAGTAAGAAAACAACAGAAATAACAAACATATAATGAACACCCAACCAATCACAACTGACAGTGCTACCGTGAGCACAACGGGGGTGCGCGAGGGCGCCAAGGTGGTGAGGCACGGACGGTGCTGAACTTGCAAGGGTAGCTAAAAGGAAGCAGTAGACGTCCCACCGTGATCGCCAATCTGTGAGCGATGTCACGCGGTTCGGGGAGCGGAGAAGACGCGGAGCACGCGGGCTCCTCTTTTGTTTACTGCAACACAGAAATAAGAGAAGAGGGAAGGGGCCACCACGGGAGATTGCTCCGGCGGGGCGAGCGGGACAAATGTAATATAGCAAGATATGAGGGTTAAACGGCCATAGCGGGAAGTGACTCGCCGCGGCCTCGGGGGGACGGGAATGGTGCAGAAATTAAATAGCAAGAATTGAAACGGCCATTGGGGAAGTGACTCGCCGCGGCCTCGAGAATATGAGCAGATAAGAATATAGCAAAATATAAAGAGAATATAAGAGCGAGAATTTAAATGGCCATTGGGGAAGTGACTCGCCGCGGCCTCGAGAATATGAGCAGAATATAACAGAATATAAAGAGAATATAAGAACGGAAATTTAAACGGCCATTGGGGAAATGACTCACCGCGGCCTCGAGAACAAGATGTGATCGCCAGGGGCCAAAAGACCCCAAAATAAAGAAAGTGATCGCGCCTACCTCAAGAGCGGGAGATGGCGGGTTGCTTCTTCCTCCCCCTTCGGCCGGCCGACGGAGAGGGCTTTCCTTGGTTACCCTTGCAAAACAGTGGACAATAAACGAACGGAATTAGAAAATGGCAGTGTAGTAACAATTCCTTGCGATAAAAGTAACGAGATCGTGACCTGACACACACCTGGTTGGTGTGGTTTTAAACCCCTCTCGGACTCGAGTAGGAGGAAAATGCGATGATGAATGCAAGAAGTATGCAAGAGACGGCGCCCTTATGTAGGGAGATAGAGGATGCAGTATGATGAATGTAAAGAACTATGGACAAAAAGGGGAAGAAAAGGTTTATTGGATGAGCCGAGGGCGAGATCCGGCGGAGCTCCGGCAACGTAGGGATGACGTGGAAGCGCGGTGGATGAAGATGACCTTCCTCTCGTGAGCGTGGGCACCCGAGAAGCCGGCAGAACCTCCACCTACAAAAGACCCCACGGGTTAAGAATGACTCCGGTAGCCTCTGGGCTCCGGCAGCCTATCGGATCTCTTAGAAGCTCCTCCAGAACTGAGGGGGTGGGCCTCTATTTATAGGGCTCCGGAGGGTGGAGGCGTCCAGGACCCTGGACACCTCCATCAGGGCCGAACTAATATTTTATTCTATTTTTTTTATTTTTTTAGAATATTTTTATAGAGGCGTCCAGGGCCCCGGACGCCTCCAATAGGTCCACCGAACCCCGCCGACGGTCGCACGCGGTTTGGCACAACGCGTGGTTTCGTGAGCGGCGCCTCGTGATTTTGAAATGGGCGCGTCCAGTTGTCTGGACGTCTCTATAATTTGGATCCTTTCACACACGACAAACCGTTGTTCGGTGGCCGGCGCCCGTGAGGGAGTTGATGGAGGCGTCCAGGGTCCTGGATGCCTCCAATAAAATATATTTTTTATTTTTGTTTTGTTTTTCTATGCCAAAGCTAGCATTTTAATATTTTATATTTGTTTTTATGGAGGCGTCCAAGGGTCTGGACGCCTCCATTAATATATTATTTTTTATTTGGTTTTGGGCTTTGAAAAATAAATTAAAAGAATGGGGGCGTCCAGGGGCCTGGACGCCCCCATAAAGACCCACCCGGGTCCTCAGTTCAGGCGTTGACGGCCGCCCGGCAGACACCCTTCCTGGTTTCGGAACCTCCTGATGCGTCTGACTGGTGTTGATGCCGTCCGAATGCCGTGACGAGACGATTCCGGATGCCGAAAATGGCGGAAGAAGACTCAAGAAAAGGAAGCACTCAAGTGGTTCAAAACGCGTAAGCCGTCGCGGGACGTTGTATAGTGATATGAGACTTTCTCAGGAGACGTCAAGAATAGCGTGTCTACAATCGCATGCAGGTGTTTATTCGCGCCCAAGACTACGAACTTTGGCGAGTGATCAGCAAAGGTCCGTATGAGCTTACAGATAATGAGGACTTGTGGACTAAAGAACAGATACGGCAATCCACTGTCAACTGGAATGCTAAACACATCATGCAATGCTCACTCCATCCAGTAGAATTCTCAAGAGTGGCTACCTGCGCATCTGCAAAACTAATGTGGGATAAGTTAGACGTAATCTACGAAGGAACGTCTCAGGTACGAGAAACAAAAGCCAACATTTTAGTTTCTGAATATGAAATGTTCCGCATGAAGCCTGATGAATCAATTCAAGATATGTATGCTCGATTAACTGTGCTTACTAACAGTTTGACTGATTTGGGAAAGAAATATTCAGAACAGGAAATTGTAAGAAAAATTCTCAGATCATTAACTCCAGCATGGCACACGAAGGCTACCGTGGTGGAAGAATCCAGAGATCTTTCCACTACAAAGGTAGATGAACTCATTGGGTCACTAATGACCTATGAGATCAACCTTAAGAGCAAAGAGGTTGAGGCACCAAAGAAAAAGTCTTTAGCTCTTAAAGCAGGACCTAGCCGTCAAAACTCCTCTGATGAAAGTGAGGATTCAGCTAGTGAGCGAGATGAGGATGACGTGGCCATGCTTACACGTAAGTTTGGAAAATTTCTTGAGAGGAAGATCTAAGGTGAGAAATGGTTTCAAAACTAATTCTGAAAATTTCAAGAAACCTGACAAAATCATTTGTTACTCTTGCAATAAACCAGGGCATTACAAGACTGATTGTCCTGACAGACTCAAAAATGCTGACAAATGGAAGGGCAAGAAGAAGAACAAGGCCATGGTGTCCACTTGGAGCGACAAAGAAGAAAGTGATGATGAAAGCAACTCCTCGGACAAGGAAAGAGGAGATCTTTGTCTTATGGCCAAAGGTGACGAAGAAACCGAGGTAACTTCTCCATTTGAAGATTATACTGTTGATGATTGGGAGGAAGCATATATACAACTGATGGAAAAATATAACATGTACAGAAAGGAAAATAAATCATTGAAAAAGAAAATCAATTCTTTTGTGCATGATCATGAAACCAATCATAAGAATGCTATACTTGAGACTGAAATTGAAGATCTTAAGAAAATGATTGAAAATTTGGAGGAAGGAAGAAAAGAAATGACTGACTTGGAAACTGAAAATGAGGATTTGAGAAATGAAATTGATAGCATGAAGCTCAAAATACAAAGCTATGAAAAAGATAGTAAATTGAGCAATGAAAAGTATGAAGCTGTCAAACAAGTCAACATTCAACTTCTTCAAAATATCGAAAACCTACAAAAAGAGTTGAAGGATAAACAACAATCTTTAGAAAAGTTTGTGGATGGAAGAGAAAACCTAGATGCACTGCTAGGTACTAGAATGAACTTCAACAAGGAAGGGTTAGGTTTTGAACCAACAAACAAAAGGCCAATTGGGCTCAAAACTGTTACATTCATTTCATCTTCCGAAGCCTCCACCTCGAACACAATTCCCACACAAAACCAGCAAAAACAAAAGGAGAAAGGGAAAGAAAAGATTGAAGAGGCAATCACCAAAATCCCCAAGAAGACTGCCCAAAAGCCTAAGAAAGGCCAATCTTCCCAGCAGCATAGGTCAACACATTCTTGGCCTTTACCTACTCAGCCTTCTAGGTATCACTATAACTGGGGTGCTCCATCACTTAGGCCAACACCACCTCACTTGTGGGGTAATTGTGATTTCTGTGTGCACCAATCCCCTAGGTGGCAAAATAATCATTTTCAATCTAAAACCAGCCAACGGCCTCAATGGTTTAAGAAGCAAGCCTTTTCAAACTTTCACAAAGTTCAACAAAGAACCTCCAAACAGAAAATGAATGTCAAAGTTGAAAATAAAATTCCTACATTAAGCAAAGAAAACATGAATGCTAGAAAGGTTTGGATTCCGAAAGAGATGGTATCATGTTTTGAAAACTTGAAGAAGTTGGTGGGACCCAAGTTTTGCTGGGTTCCAAACCCCATTGCTTAATTCTTTGTGCAGGAGTGTCTTGCAGCCATGCATAACAGGTGGTACCTTGATAGCGGCTGTTCAAGACACATGACGGGAGACAAATCAAAATTTTGTCTCTTGGAGGAAAAGGAAGGAGGATACGTCACATTTGGAGGAAACAACAAAGGAAAAATCATTGGAACATGTAATGTAGACTAGGACATGCTAGCTACAATGTCTTGCATAAACTCTTGAAGCATTCAATGGTGAAAGGTTTGCCTCAACTATCCTTTAAACAAGAAAATAAATTGCGTGATGCATGTGCTCTAGGTAAACAAACTAGAAAATCATTCAAGGGAAGATCTGAAAATACATCATCCAAACCACTCGAGCTAATTCATATGGACTTGTTTGGTCCAACCAGAACTGCTAGTTTAAGTGGTAGAAAATATGGATATGTCTTGGTGGATGACTTTTCTAGGTTCACATGGGTTTTCTTTCTCACACACAAAAATGATGCTTTTGATGAGTTTCAGGCACTCTACATGAAGATAAAGCAGGACGGTGAGTTTAAACTTTCCAAGATTCAATCTGATCATGGTGGTGAATTTGAAAATGCTAATTTCTATAATCTTTGCAGGGCTGAAGGGATTACACACCGATTCTCTTCACCAAGAACGTCAGAGCAAAATGGTGTAGTTGAAAGAAGAAACCGAACACTTGTAGAGATGGCAAGAACCATGCTTGCTGAACGGTAACTTCCAAGGAGATTTTGGGCTGAAGCGGTAAACTCGGCATGTTACATTATCAGCCGCTCTATGGTAAGGCCACACACCAAAAAGACTCCTTATGAGTTGCTAAAAGGTAAAAAGCCCTCTCTCTCACATATGAAAGTGTTTGGATCGAAATGCTTCATTCACAACAATGACAAAAGAGACTTAGATAAATTCGAGCCCAAGAGCGATGAAGGTATATTCCTTGGATATTCTGATAGATCTAGGGCTTATAGAATTTACAATGTCAAAAATCAATCTATGGAAGAATCACCCCATGTTTCCTTTGATGAATATCATGATTCTAACAATGATAACTATTGTAGGAAAAACGATGAAGATGGGGAATTCCTAAGCATAAAGGATAAGAGTGATCCTCTACAAGAAGAAATAAAAGAAGATGGTGACCTAGCCGAATCAAGCAATGCAAGGGATCAAGCTCCAGGAGAAGGTAACGATTCTACAAATATTAGAATTCTTAAGGATCATCCCTTGGAGAATGTCATTGGTAGCTTGAATGACCCACCTAGAACTAGGTCACATTTTAAAATTGTGGAAGAATTAGATCAACTTGCTCTTGTCTCGCAGCATGAACCCAAAAATATTGATGAAGCCTTAAAAGATGAAAACTGGATAAATTCCATGCAAGACGAGTTAAACCAGTTTGAAAGAAACAAAGTTTGACATCTTGTTCCTAGACCTTCATCACAATCTGTAATAGGCACTAAATGGGTTTTTAGGAACAAACTAAGTGAGGATGGCAAGATAATAAGAAACAAGGCTAGATTGGTGGCTCAAGGGTATAATCAAGAGTTTGGGGTAGACATTGATGAATCTTATGCCCCTGTTGCTAGACTCGAAGCCATCAGAATTTTACTTGCCTTTGCATGCTCCCTTAGGATAAAGCTATATCAAATGGATGTCAAAAGTGCTTTCTTGAATGGCTTGATCAAAGAAGAAGTCTATGATGAGCAGCCCCCTGGCTTTGAGAACTCTAACAATGCAGATTTTGTATACAAGCTAGACAGGGCGCTTTATGGACTTAAGCAAGCACCAAGAGCTTGGTATGAAAGGCTAAGCTCATTCCTCATTGAAAAAGGGTACACACGAGGTAAGGTAGATCAAACACTCTTCACCAAGAAGCAAGGTAAGAACATCTTGATTGTTCAAATTTATGTTGATGATATTGTGTTTAGTTCTACAAAATCTAAAATGTGTGAGGATTTTGCTAACCTCATGACTAGCGAATTTGAGATGAGCCTAATGGGAGAACTTCAATTCTTTCTCGATTTGCAGGTCAACCAAGGAGACGATGGGTGCTTCATAAGTCAAGCCAAATACATTAAAGAGCTATTGAAAAGATTTGACATGGCAAACAGTAAAATCATTGCAACTCCTATGAGCACCTCAACTTCACTAGATTCGGATGAAAATGGTAAATTGGTGGATGCAAAGGTCTATAGAGGTATGATTGGCTCTTTGCTTTACTTGACTGCATCTCGACCAGATATCCAGTTTAGTGTTTGCCTTTGTGCTAGATTTCAAGCTAGTCCTAGAGAATCCCATTTGACTGCCGTCAAACGTATCCTTCGATATCTTGCCGGCACTCAAGATTTGGGATTGTGGTATCCGTCATCATGTGATTTATCTCTTATATCTTATTCTGATGCGGATTACGCTAGATGCAAGCTGGATCGTAAGAGTACTAGTGGCTATTGCCAGTTTCTAGGCGGGTGTTTAGTTTCTTGGGCCTCCAAGAAACAACACTCGGTTGTCCTCTCAACCGCGGAGGCAGAATATGTTGCTGCGGGGAGCTGTGGCACCCAAGTGTTGTGGATTAAACACCAACTCCAAGACTACTTGGTGGATCTTGGTTGTGTCCCCATTCTGTGTGATAACACTAGTGCTATCAACCTTGCCAAAAATTTAGTCCAGCACTCTAGGACTAAGCATATTGAGATTAGGCATCACTTCATTAGAGATGAGGTCGGTAAGAAAAACTTTGAACTGCATTTTGTTGATACATTGAATCAGATTGCTGATATCTTTACCAAGCCCTTGTGTAATGACAGGTTTTCAACACTAAGAAGGGAGCTTGGTCTTTGCCGACCTCAGGCCAATAAGAATTTGAATTGATAATCCTGTTCAATTAGTTGTGTGTTTTGCATTCATGCATTGTTTATATGTCAATATGTCTTTTTGCATATGGTGTCGCATTGCATGTAGTTGCATAATAATGAATTGAGTTCATGTTCATAATGCATTGTATGGTTTGTGTAGCATCATTCTCGCTTGGCCATAGTATATCAAATGTTGATGTATGGAAGGCCAAGTTATGCTTGTCACGAAGCACTCAATATGCGTGAGGTTTCACCTCCGCCAAGTACCATGCGTCAATGTCGCATATAGGCCATATAGTAAGGGGGAGTTGTCCTTGTGCAACATTCATGCATATATTTCATCTTCATTCTGTTGCATTTAATAAGTGTACAACCATGGGTTGGGTCATACATTTCATTTCTGGCACCTTCATGAGTGACTATACCAACCTCATTTGTCATTCAACTTGATTGCAAATATAACTCCTTCGCGCATCCATTGCATATCTTTAGGGGGAGTTTTGCTGATTCTCTTAACCTCTTGCAATCTACTTCTTGGCTTATAGTCTGGTTTGAGCTCCTGAGAGTGTCGAATATATGGTGTAAGAGCTTTCTATTATATGCCCTCATGATTGTCCAATCAATGGAAATGGTTCAGATTTAATGATTTCCTTGCAGCTCTGAAATATTCGTTTTGAAATCATCTATGTTCTATGGTTTTAATAGACATTAACTAAAGATTGCATATTATGCTTTGAATGACTATCCTGATATCTGAAAATCCAGACTTCATGGAAATCTTGGTGATACTCTAGAGCTTAGTATTGTTTTTAAACATCTTGATGAGCTGGACTTCTTGAAAATCTATTTACAGAGCAATGATATTGTTGCACAGAGAAATATGTCACGTCATCACATCAAGTGACGAATGGTATGTCATGATGTGCCTCTATTATCTCTGTCTTACTTATATTTGGACTATAGGCAGAGCACTAGCATAATTGCTGAGAAATATATCTTCTCATCATAGAAATGAGATCATATATGTCATGACACGACTCTGCTATCTCTGCTCATTCTGAAGCATTACAGTCAGTCTTGCCAAATACCTAGGGATATTGGCGTCTAAACAACGTGTATTCTTACGGCTAGGAGGCATGTACTAGACTTGACTGCTCGTAAAATATGAGTCATGTGCCTTCATATGCTACGGATATTGAAAATCAAAATATGAAACCTCTTGCCTCAATCATACAATTCCATGCTCTAGTCATGATTGTTTAGCCTCAATACGAGTTCTTGTGTTATTCCCTTTCTAGTTATTGAATATGGATAAATAAGATAAGGGATGGTTAAGCACTGCCATGATATGTCCTTTTGGTTCATTTCTATTAAATATTGGATGTAGCTACTTTTTGAACTCTGTTGATGAATTCGGATTTCATTAGCTTTGAACCATACATGTTGCTCACAATCTGCTTCAGGTTTGCATATAATGGCTTGCTCTTCACTCCTTTCCGCTCTGGTCTCATAGATATTTCACTTTATTGCTCCTTTTTGCTGTTGGCAAAGGGGGAGAATTCTTGTTGTGAGTCCTTGTTGAGGGGGAGAGCCTTCATCTGTTTCATATGTCATCATGCAACCGTCACATTATGCATAGCATTCCCATATCACATTATGCCTAGCATTCCCATATAGCATTCACATGCTTTGATCATCATAGTATTCTCATATAGCATTCACATGCTTTGATCATCCATGCATACAAATCCGCATTCCCATGTTTTACTATCATGGATCTTGAGCTGCATAGGTTGCATATGTCATACACTTTGCCATATTAGATATCTCTGTCATATAATGACTCACAGTGTTGCCATCATCAAAAAGGGGGAGAATGTTGTGCCCCTATGGTCACTTGAGTTCATATGGTCACTTGGGTCATTCGACATCATTCTATGGTCATATGAGTTCTAATGTATTCTTGGTTTTGATAATGGCTAAACACTATTAGTCATTGATGTTTTTCACCTTCATGTGATTGACATACGTGATGTTTTTGTTCATGACAGGTGCGCCAATGAATGGACAAGGAATCAAGTGGAAATGGTGAACGTGAACGCTGAATGTTGCGCCCTCACACGCGGATCGACCTGCGCGGTCAGGTCACGAGGGTCAAGGGGGCAGCACCCCTTGCGGGGGTTTCCGGGGGCGGAGCCCCCGGAACAAAATTTAGAAATGCTCATAGCATAATCTAAATTGATTTCAATCCCAAAATACATGAAATTGATGAGAACATGAATATCTTGACCTATGGACATGTTTCCTTGCGCTAACAGTTCAATTTTGCAGGTACAGGTCTTTCCGGTCGACCTACACGCTTTGGCCGGTCGACCTGATTTGCCAGAGCCTCAGAATGTCAACGTTTACAGATTTCGGTCGACCTATACACCTTGGCCGGTCGACCGATTTTCCCAGAACTGAAATGATGACGTTGTTACAGGTTTCGGTCGACCGCCCCCAGGGCGTCCGGTCGACCGGTTTTGCCAGAGCCGAAAAGTTCTGGCTGCAGCAGGTTTCGGTCGACCGGCCCATGAATTCCGGTCGACCGCCAGCCCCGATGCAGCCTTGTTTGACTTCGAAATCAACCTCGTGGCTAGCCCCTTTCCATGGATTTGTTTAATCCTAAAGACACCTAATCCCCCATAAATTGTGGATCTGGTCTAGGGGGTGTCCATAGACCATTCAAGGTCTATAAAACTCTTGTAAGAGGGTTAGAAACCCTAATGCTTCAAGGGGCTTCTTGTGAGATATAGGGTGGCTGCAAGGGAGGTTACAAGAGAGCTTGGAGACGAGCTACTGTTCACGTGAACAGTATTTCATGAAGATGTTCTTCATCCAATCAAAGGGGAATCAAGCTCAAATCAAAGCCAGCAAACCTCAAGGAAGATTACATCAAAGCAAGGCTATCAAAGTGATCCAAGGAAGTTGGTTTATTTCAAGTTCTTCAAAGGAAATCATCTTCATCCATTCAAGTTCTTTCCACCTCATTCAAGATGATATTTCAAGCATTCAAACTCCTAGAAGCTAAAGAAGCAATCAAGATTCAAGGTAGCTTCATCATCTCCTTCATTCATTCAAAGAAATTCAAAGAGAAGATCAAGAGAGAAGAATTGAAGGAAGAGGTACTGTTCACGTGAACAGTACTCCGTGAAGAACATTCATCCAATCAAGGGTGAATCAAGAAGATTGAGTTGAAGCCAAGAGGAGCCTTGTTGCTGACCAACATTCCAAACAAGGGCCAATTCATTTTCACTCATAACTCAATCTCTTGTCTTAGTTCATTCACATTTGTTTCATTTTCATTATTGTTAAAATATTGAAAGTGTGATTCATCCCTACCGGTGGTTAGTAGGAAGGCAATTGGAGGGTGTTCCAATTTGCGGTTGACATCCCTACCAGGTGGTGAGTAGGAAGGCAATCAGTGGTTTCCGATTTGTGGTTCTGTGCGCTGCACAAGTGAAGCCTCACCGGGTTTTGGTGATGGGTGGACGTAGGGCTGAGGATTCAGTCCGAACCACCTTAAAAATCCTGTCTAGTGTGGTTTGCTTGTGTGATTGATTCGTTCTAGATGCATGCTTAGGATCGAATTATTATATATCTTGCTTATCTTGCTAAGTGAATCATAGCGTTCTTAGAAGCTAGTTTCTATTCTGCGGCAATTCATTCTAACTAGCTATATAGAGGGCCGCATTGTGAAAAGTGGGGCTGATCTATTCACCCCTCCCCTCTAGATCCGCTGTCCACTACATAACATCCTTAACTACAAACGGCCCTTCCCAGTTCGGTTGCAGCTTGGACCTGGGACCTACTGATCTGATAAATTTACGTTTCAAAACCATATTACTCACTTGGAATTTTCTTTCGATAACCTTCTTTTGAAAATATCGCGAGACACGTTTTTGATAAACCGAGACATGATTGGCCGCATTAAGCCTCTTCTCGTCTAAGAGTTCCAGTTGGACTAACAACGCCTCTCGACGCTCGTCGAGATTAAGTTCTTTGTCTAGTTGCACTCTTAGGGAAGGGATCAAGATCTCGTACGGGAGTACCGCCTCCATCCCATAGGTAAGGGCGAAAGGAGTTTGCCCCGTGGGAGTACGGACGGAGGTGCGATAAGCCCATAGAGCTTCTACCAATTTATCGACCCAATCAGCAAATTTGTGTGACTCGCACGTTTTCTTAATGATTTTAAGAAGGGTTTTGTTTGTGGCCTCAGCCTGGCCATTACCTTGGGGGTAGTATGGTGATGAATGATGCAATGAAATGCTAAATTTCTTACAGAGGTCCCGAAGTTCTTGTGAAACGAATTGAGGTCCGTTATCGGTGACGATATATCACTTGGCACTCCAAACCGCGAAATGATATTCTTCATGATGAAGCGGCATACTGTGGTTGCTTTGATTTATGCATAAGCTTTAGCTTCCGCCCACTTGGTGAATTATTCTGTAGCCGTTAGAATGAAGGATTTTTTTTTGACCTGAGCATTAGGGTCACCGAGCGGTCCAACGATGTCAAAGGCCCACATTGAGAATGGCCAAGGAGCAGAAAGAGGATGGAGAGAAGAAGCCGGAGCGTGAATTTTATCGGCATGAAGCTGGCATTAAAGACACCTACGGACATAGGTGGAATAATCTTCTTCTAGGGTTGACCAGTAATAGCCCTGCCAAAGAATCTTCTTCGCCAACGCCTGCCCATTAACGTACCCTCCACACTCACTGGAGTGAGCGGCTTCTACTACCTTCTAAGCCTCATCGTCATCCAAACACCTCATTAGAACTCCATTGAGAGCCCGCCTATACAACTCACCTGCAATCACCGTGTATCTGGAGGTGGCTTTTCGAATGGCCTTGCGCTGCTCGGCGTTCGCTGTCTCGGGGAAGGAACCATCCCTGCAATACTGCTCAATCTCATAATACCATGACAACTCCTCTTCTTCTATAATCTCCTCGAGATCAGTTAATGAAACCTCCTTCAAATCTTCCTTCTCAGCTTTCTTCTCCACAGCCTTCCTAAGGGTATCGAACCAAGGATCCTGAAGGGAAGGAGCATCCATCCGCTGGACCACAATGGTCTCAGTGGCGTGACTGAGGGGGAATGAAAGAGAGGAATAGAGCGATGCAAGTGCATCGGCCAGGATATTCTAAGAACGAGGAGTATGAATGTAGATGAGCTTCCGGAATTGCCTAGCAAAGAGCGTGACCAAATCTTGATAGGGCTTGAGTTTGGGGTCATGGGTGCGGTAAGTTGACAGAACTTGACGTAGCACCAATTGAGAGTCTCCTATGATGTTAAGGTATCGCGTGCCCATGAGGTAGGCGTGCTTCAGATTGGCAAGGAGAGCCTCATACTCGGCTATGTTATTAGTGGTAGGAAAAGAGAGTTGATAGGCGATAGGGATGGTCACTCCTTCTTGAGTGTGGAGAACGGCGCCGATTCCACGGCCCTGAGAGTTGAGAGCACCATCGAAGTGAAGAGACCAAAAGGGAAGATGAGTGATTACAACCAAGTGTTCATCAGGAAACTCGTCCTGAATCGAATCAGTGCGGGGGATAGGAGAATGAGCGAGATGTTCAGCAATCGTGTATCCCTTGATCGCTTTCTGAACAATGAAGGTGATATCAAATTGGGAAAGGAAGCTCTGCCAGCGAGCTAATTGGCTAGAAAGGACAGGTTTTTCTAACAGGTAACGAATGCGGTCCATTCTAGAGATCAGCTTAACCTCATGGGCAAGAAAATAGTGTTTGAGTTTCTGAGCTACCCACACTAGCGCTGCATAGCTCTTCTCCATGGTAGTATATCTGGATTCAGCGGGATTAAACAACCTCGAAAGGTAGTATGCTGCCCTTTCCCTTCCTTCATCATCCACCTGAGCGAGAACTGCTCCTAGGGAGTCCTCAATGACAGAAATGTATAAGATCAGGGGTTTCCCAGGGACGGGTGGTTGTAGAACCGGGGGATTAGAAAGATAAACTTTAAGATCCTCATAGGCCTTCTGACATTGTTCGTTCCATTCAAATTTAGCTCATGCCTTTAACAATTCATAGAATGGGCGACACCTTTGCGAATGTTGAGATATAAATCTCCTAATGAATTGCAATCGCCCAATCAAACCTCTGAGCTCGGTGATGTTCTTAGGCGGTGGCATTTCCATAACGGCCTTAGCTTTATTCAGATCAATCTGGATCCCCCATTTGCTAACTATAAATCCCAGCAATTTCCCTGATGCAACTCTGAACACACATTTCTTTGGATTTATTTTCAATTTCTACTCCCATGCCCTTTGCAACACCTTGGCTAAAATGGCGGGGTGCTCTTCCTTGGACCTCGACTTTACCAGGATATCATCTACGTAAGCTTCTAAGTACACATGCATCATGTCGTGGAAGATAGACATCATTGCCCTTTGATATGTGGCACATACATTCTTTAATCCGAATGACATAACGACATAGCAGTACGTGCCCCAGGGCGTGGTGAAAGAGGTCTTCTCTTGGTCCTCGGGAGTAAGATGAATTTGATTATAACCAGAATACCCATCCATAAATGAGAGGGCCTCATACCCAGCTGTGTTGTCCACTAGTACATCAATGTGAGGAAGCGGGAAATCATCCTTCGGACATGCCTTATTTAAGTCCCTGAAATCGATACAAATCCGAATTTTTCCATCTTTCTCCATTACCGGGACTATGTTCGCCACCCATTGCGGATATAAAACAACTCTAATAAATCTGGCCTTGTGCAATTTATCAACTTCTTCCTTTATCCTTAATGCCATTTGTGGGTGGAATCTTCTTACCTTTTGTTTAACGGGTGTTGCCCCTAGTTTAAGGATCAGTCGATGTTCAACCAACGTGGGGTCAAGACCCGGCATGTCCTCATAGGACCAGGCAAAAGAATCGATGTACTCCCTAATACCATGATTAGCTCTTCTTCAACCAGAGGAGGGAGGTTAGCAGAAATAATTATGGGCCTAGGATCCTCTTTTGTTCCAAGATTAATTTCTTTAGTGGGTTCATCCACTGCCGACGATGGTTCATCAAACCTCTTCAAACCTTGCGCGTACAGATCGGCAGTGTCATCCACATCGCTTTCCTCATCATCGGCTGGGTTCTTCTCATCTACGATCTCATATACTTCTAATCTGTCATTGCTCCACACCCCTTCTAATTCCTCATCATCTTCTAAAATAATTACGGTCTCTACAAACTCCGGGCACTTAAGAAGGGCATGGCATCTCTGAGCTAAGTCTTGCAGAAACCTATCTGGAACGGATTTAGGATGACGCATCACAGGGCGCGCCGCAGTCGTGGATGGGCCGACTAGACTCGAACTAGACTCTACCCCAACTCACTCAACTAACCTAGGAGATTCTACACACTATACATCTAACCTAGGAGATAAGAAATCTACTGGGAAAGAAGCAGGGGTCTCATGCCCCTGGGAAGAGGATGGACTAAAAACAACGTAATCTTCCATTGAAACCTCCGTTTTAAAATTGGCATTTTTTTGTGGAAGTCGGAGGAGATCATGCAACAGGAAGAAGAAGACGGGGGAGGAGGGAGTTGCATGGGAAACAGATCGGGGAAGATGCAATCAAAGAATGGATCAGAGGATGAAAATCACATTTCATGGAGTTGGGCAGTGGGGGAGGGAGGAGTAAACAGAGTTGAAAGATCAATGGGTGGGCATCGCCCACATGCACATGGCACAAACAGAATTTCAGGTGGTCTGGGTCGACCATAATCGGAGGGGAGCGGGGAACAAACCCCAATTGTTGAAACAAGGAGGCAAGACGGGATGGGGACAAAGAGAAGGTAGTGATGGAGCTCCCCACTTCCCGCGGCCTCCGGGATACTGACTTCATCGGAGAATGCTTCACCAACTGCATCTCCTTCTTCTTCGGACGGTCTTCTTCTTCACTGAACAACTTCTCAAAGCAACTACAAAAATCTTCCATGTCACCCACCAGCCCCTTCAGCGACGGTGGTGGGTCAGAAACATCACGAGCGGCATCAATCTTCACATCAGCACATGGCGGCGGCTTCTTCAAAGTGTCGGGCTGCAACGGGCCTTTTACAAAATGTTGAAGGTAATCCCACGTCAGTGGCCCGGAGTCTCCCAGAACAGATAATGTTGAATCTCGATAGCCAACGCCTCTGCGGCCCATCTTTCTACCTTTAGGGACGGGCTTAGTCCGCCCCTGTAATTGCACGTCGAGGCCCAGGCCCGGCTGATAGCCTAACTTTAGAATCATATGCCACCCTTTTGAATCTCTAATCTTGGACTTAATCTTCACGTTTATTGGCGCAGTGGCGGGCTTGCGTGATGCATATGCCCATGAATAATTTAATTCCATCACTGAAAGAACTGGCCTGTTACTCGGCCACAGAGTGGGGAGAATCTTGTCTGTAATTGCATCGACTGACTGGACTGTGGAGATACTTTTCACCTTAACCACCCGGCCTTGGAATGGAAACTTCAGACATTGGTGGGTAGTTGAAGGTACAACATTTAGACTGTCTATCCATGGACGACATAGAATAGGTTTGAACATTGGGTCTATGTCCAACACGTAGAACTCCACATCCATCACCAAAGGTCCTAGCTCGGACTGGACTGTCACGACCCTGTGGCACGCTCGTCTGGAGTTGTCATATGCTGCAATTGTGGTCGGTGTTGGCCTAAGCATGTCTTCAGATATATTGCAGGCACGCAGTGTACTCAATGGACACACATTTATCGATGCTCCCGTGTCCACTAGGGCAGACTCAACGGCCACTTTGTTTAAAGAAATGGTAATGCATAGTGGCATCTGCCGTGCCTCTGGGGGTGCCAATTCTGACTCGGAGAATGAAATGGAAGGCCCCCTTGTGATTGTTGCCAACATGGATGGCAAGCTATCTACCGCCACATCCTCGCTAACCATAACCTTCTGTAGAAAAGCCCTGAGGGCATCCTGATGTAGCGTGGATCTTTTAATCAACTCCAGAACTGATATCTTGGCCGGCATCTGGTCCAAGTGTTGTAGTAGGTCATACTTCATGCATGGCACGAGGTCTATTACTTCTGCTTCAGTTGTAGGGAAAGGAACCTGGAGATTGGGTGCAGAAGCACCAGAGGAAGGATAAACTCTATGAAAGGGACGCCCGCTTCGGAGGGCGTAGTGTCGTGCCGGCACGGCTATAGATGGGCCCCCGCTTGGCCCAATGGGGTAGGTGAAGGGGGTAGAAATGGGAGTGAGCATGACAGAGGTTGGCCTGACGGGCCCTGGCGGAGTGGTAATGGGTGAAGAGTTAAGTGGAGGAGTGATAATGGAGGGTATGGCGGGTGATGGCAGAAGGACTGGCGGAATGGTAGGGAATGTGGCGGGTGAAAAAGGTGGTCGGGAAGGGATAGTGGGTGGAACGGTGGTGAAGGTGGTGGGTCGAAGGATAGAGGGAACATAAGGCGCGGGGTGGTTAGTATGGTTGAAGGCCAAAAGGTGAGCGGGGGTGTCATCATCAAAAGACCACCCAGCATTAGGGGCTTGGCGGTGGACTGTGTTAACTTGAGCCGGTACCGGCGGCTGTTGTTGTTGTTGCTGCTGAGGAGCGGGCGGATGTTCTGGCATGGGGTTCTGATGAATCCCAAGGTCTTGGTGTTGCTGTTACTGTTGCTGTGGTGGTTGTTGTTGTTGGAGGGGTTGCTGGAACAGCTGTTGCTAGGGTGCCGCCTGCTGTGGCCTGGCTTGTCTTCGTCTCTCCTTGATATCTTCAATCAACTTATGCATTTGGGCCCAATCAATCCTTTGGCCCTCATGCAAATCATAAACCAAGTCTCTGAACTGATAACATCTCTCGATCGTGTGTCTGAGCTGTCGATGGTATATGCAATACCTTGACTGATCGGCTGCCGGATTCCAATTCGGACGCTCCGGAGGTAATTGAATGTCACCAGTGTACATTAGAACTGAAAAGATGTCGGGGAGGGTTTCTGGAAGTGGTGGATAGTTGACCCTCTTGGGTCCCGGCTGAGCAGGCCCATAACCAGGAGGAGGAGGAACATTATGGTACTGGGGTGGCTGTTGAGGCTGTGGTGGCGGAGGTGGTTGTTGTGGGTGTTGAGGAGCTGGGAAAGTGGGTCGGGGAGCTTGTGGAGCGGGGAACTGGGGGTTGCGTGGGGGTTGCTGGAAACGGGGTAAAGCGGGCTGGTTATGGAATTGAATAGCCTGGACCTGCTCGTTGACTTGGACTCCCTCAGTAATTGGGCCCTGGGATTTGCGGGTGGTCTTGGATTTCTAGGCCTCGAACTCGTTGACTTGGACTCCCTCAGTAATTGGGCCCTGGGATTTGTGGGTGGTCTTGGATTTCAGGGCCTCGAACAATGAATGGATAGGGGAGTCTTTAAATTGGGTCTGGATAAACCGGGCCCGACTGTACAACTGGTGCATGTTAGAAATGTCGTTCATTGCGAAAATATTCCGGAACGTTGGAGTAGCATTAGAAATCAGCAACTTTACTCTTTCTTCCTCCGGGATCTGCCCGGGCACACGCGAGGCCATCTGCCTCCATCTGTCTGCATATACAGCAAAGTCTTCATCCGGCTTCATCTTTTCTGCAACCAGGTCGGTGAATGATTATTCGGGACCGACCCGATCGTGGAATCTCTGAATGAACTTCTCTTTGACGGTCTTGAAATTTTCGGCCTCCTCCAGAGGCAATGTATAGAACCACTCCAGGGCGACCCCATCCAAGGATCGGCGGAACAAGTACGCCATCAGGCGGTCGTCATGCTGAAACTACGCCGATTCATAGAGAAACTCCCTGACATGAATAAACGGGTTGCCATTCCCGTCATACTTCCGATACACGGGGAGCTCGGACTGAGGAGGAAAACGAATGTGTTAGGATTGGTGCGATGGATTCAGAGGGGGGGTGAATGAATCCCCTTATAAAACTCTTACCCAATTAAAACTTCCTGATACAAACTGAAAGCCAATGAACAGTTGCGGAATTAACAGATTCACTAGGTCAACTAAAATACTTACAGATGAACGGATTCGTGACTTAGGATCAATGTCAAGGGACTCTCAAAACAGTTATCGAACAGACAGTGTGCAATCAACAACCTTACTAGATAGAGAGAAACACATCGAGCCTAAGCATGCATCTAGCGAAGCATAATAGATAATCAAACCACTGCACAGAAGATTTTTAAGGTGGTTCGGTCCTCCAGACCTACGTCCACCCCACACTCAAACCAGAGTGTGGAATCCGCTGCCAAATAGCTTGAAAATCGCAGGGCGACACAGCTTGCCTACAAACCGCTGACTAATAGCTTGACCGCTGGGCAATACAGCTTTGCCAACCGCTGGGGACTACAGCTTAACCCGTCCAGAGGAATCCTCCTCTGCCCGCTGAGCAACACAGCTTGCTCCGCTGACAAACAGCTTGAAACATAGGTAAAAGAAAAACAAAATATGGAAAGGACACAGCAACAGAAGGCTGTATACGATAAAGCACAAAATAGCTCTCAAAGAGCAAGTTGGTCTGGATCTGATCCAAGAGCCAACAGATAACACATCTTCAATGAAGTCTTCTCTCTTCTTTTTCACGAACTCTCTATCTCTCTTTTCACTCTCCTTTTTCTTCTTCTGCTAATCTCTCTCTCTCTTTTTCTTTTTCTTTCTCTTCTTCAGAATCGTGCAGGCTCTCTCTCTGCTTCTGCTCTTTCAGATAAGTTCCCCTGCTTCGATCCTCACACTCGCTTGCCTTTCTCTTGAGGAAGAAGCCTTTTATTTATAGAGCAGTGAAGGTAGGGAGTGTGCTTTCCACGATTCCCACCCAGAGGCCTTAGTCCACGTGGCGATATCCTAGCACAATGATTCTACGTGTCACGATCAGGGTTAGACCTCCATTCTTGGATCACGTGCCCTTCTTGAACTTCTCCGTGGCATCGGACAAAAAGTCACCTGCAGACAAGATATGAGTTATAAGGAAGATGTACTGACTTGATCATGCATGGAATAAACCCTCCACAGAGTTGGTTCGAGAATGTATAGACTTGTTAAGTCATCAAGGCAACCATGTGTAGACTCAGTATTCAAATGCACGAACTTTATGTATGCAACAGAATGTATAGACGTTGAGTGCATGATACTACTTTACATATGTATGCAACAGAATGTATAGACTTTGAGTGCATGATAAAGAGTGTACAGACTTTGTTTTGAAAGATGCACAAATGCAACAGAAGAATGTACAGACGTTGAACGTGTGAAATGCAGTTTGCATCTATCAAAGTATGCACAACGAAGATGAATGCTCAGGCATGCTGTCAAAGAATGTACAAACTTTACGTGCATGCGCCAAGATGATGTACAGACTTTCTGTGCCTGAAACAAGACAATGTACAGACTTTCTACCTAGCATTTAAGAATCAATGCATCATGTATAGACTTGCTTAAATGACGCATGGACATAACAGCAAAGACTGTGCAGACTTTGTGTATGCATGAAACAACCGAATGCACTGACTATGCTCATGAATGTATAGACTTGATAGCATGCGGCGATGTATAGACTTGATAGCATGCGGCGATGTATAGACTTGTGAAATGATGCACGAACTACGCATATGCATGAAGAGCACTTGGCTGTATTGACTAATCGAATGAAACACCGGAGGTTGTACAGACTAGCCACCAAGTAATGTACAGACTTGAGTTGATGCAGTCTAGGCAAAACTCTGTACAGACTTTATCCCTTGAACATGCATGAGTCTAGGCATTCACTGACTTATAGCCACCATAAAACACAGTTATGAAATGCACAGGCCTAGACGGTTAACCCTGCACAGACTATGTATGCATAATAAATACGCATCGACTTTGAATTAAAGCAACTGATGAAAGCACCGATGCAGTGTATGCATATGGCAGATATTGAACCGATGCAATGTATGCAGGAGAACTAACAATGCAGTCTATATACCAGATCATGCATCGACTATATGACGTGTAATAACAGTTAATGTACCGATGCAAACTACACTTGTTATGCAGGAACTAGAGTTGCACCAATGCAGAGATAGACAATGCAATGAGATGAATGTGCCCACTCTCAAATCAATCAATCAATCATGCTCATAGTGCTTGCTGACATCAAAGCAATTCATACTCATAGTGCTTGTTGACATCAAAAGTATAGGGGCATAACAATCTTCCCCTTTTTGATGATGGCAACACTATGAGTCACTATGAGACACACAGATCCAAGCTATCTCCCCCTTTGACTTCATCAAAAAGAGAAAAAATAAGCAGGTATAAAAAGGTTGAGATAATATCTCCCCCTTTGACAAATGAAGACACATAAGAGCTATTCTCCCCCAAAATAAAGTATGCAGGATGAGCACTAGAAGAATAAAATATAAGAGCTCCCCCTATCAATATAAATGAATGACTACTCTCCCCTTAAATGCAGATGACCCAGAACTCCCCCTGAAGTGCAGGAATAAACTCTGATTATCCAATGAAGCAAACTGAAATCTGCCATCACAGAATAAAGCAGGTGGAAAGTCCATAGAACCAGAACTGGTTACAGAAATAAGATGGAAGATTCCAACAGTGTGGAGAGTAGATCATCTCAGGAATCAATCAACTAATAAGAGAGGATTGTCAACTAAGTGCATGTTGATCAAGTTGTCAGGGGTGAAACAAATCATGAGGAATTTTAAGGCATGCACCACTACAATAAGTCGTAACATGAATAGACTCTCCCATCATAGAGGGTTATGAATTGGCAACTTGACCAACCTGATTTAATTATGATGTATACTAAATTTGTCAATCAAAATTAGTACTTATATATGAATTCAAGTTTTAATAAAGGTGAACCAAATAATCCGATAACACTCAGGACCAATCATCTTTATCTTACACACAAGATCTCAATGACTCCTTTGAGAGTTACACAGATTAGTATTGAGATTAAACACTTTTACAAGAGCATGAGTTGACAGAGTTTGCAAGATATTTTCATTTGAAACACATTATACTTTTCTTGAGCAATTTAAGTTGATCAACACCTTTTTACATGAGGCACAACACGTCTTAGGTGAAGTGACCCAGTTACTCAGTGTGATGACTGTCATTGCCTCTCAACTTTGAGACCAGAGTTAGCAATAGAAATGTCTTTTTACGTGAGGAGACACCTTGATTAGAGGCCAGACTCCCCAGTTACTCAACACAAATATGCCATTGCTCTGTCAGGTTTTTCAATACATTTTCACCAGAGATAACTATGGCATTTCATGACATAGGTTTACTCTATTTCATTGATAGAGAACCCAGTTTCTCAGTGACCAAGTCATTGCTCTGAAATCACATTTTTTCTCATTTAGTCAACATTTTTTCAAGTTAATGTTTAAAAATAATACTTAATTTATGTAACTCAACCAAAGTAGCCTCGATTTTAAATTTTCAGATTTCATATTAGTGAATCTAAGGATTTCATGACATATGTGGTTAAAGTTTATTAAAGCTTACCATTCAGATATTTTTCAAGTCATTTAAATGCAAATATGAGAATACATAAATCTTATATCAGTCTGATTTAGTGGTTATTCTTAAACCTATATAATAGGAATTTCTACATGATTCTCAGACTGAATTGCATGGCCTGCAGCTTGTGTTCCTCAGATCAGATCAAAAATTTAGCTGACCAACTTAATCAACAATAGAATCAAATCAGTCACACCAGCTAAGAAATATGTGAAGGATGAGTATAAGCTGGTGGAAGGGTCAACAACAAGATAGAAGAGCATTAGAAGAAAGTATATCAACAAGCAGTAGCTGAGTCTGGACTACAGACAGATCAGCTATTTCAGTGAAGACAGTAGAGAATTCAATTGAAACAAATTGAGAGCATTAGAAGATCCAATAAACTAGACAGGAGGATTTCAGATGAAAGTGAATAAGATGATCTAAAAAGCTCCCTCTGTCTAGATGCATCATATATACAACAAAGCATGAGCAACAGTATGGTTAATCAAGAATGATTGAACTCCCCCTGACTAAGTGCATGATATATGATGAAAGCACATTACATGATTTCAAGTTTGACATTCAATTATAATCCATGCACTTCAGACATAAGTGAGCTACCATGAACATGATTGAGCAATTCCATTTCAGAAAATTTTAATTTAGCACCAACAGAGCAACATGATATACAGTCATTTCAAATTCTCAATTTTCGGATGATGAAATTTAGACAGAGTGTTCAAAACTGACCTGAAGCGTAGGATTCTGGGGTTTTCATTTTGAGTGCCTTGGTTTATTTACCCCTCTTTGTTCATTCCAAGGCACACCTGCAATACAGCAAACTATTTTGTACAAGCAGGTACCCAAGTGGTCTTGGGTCCTGAAGTACCAGTGGCACCTTTGAAGGGTGCTCTCCACCGTTTTTGAGCATTAAGATCATCAAGATCCATCAGCTTACAGTTGGACATTGAATGTCCAAACTGATCACAGTAATGGCAAGTAACATATTTCAAGCTCTTTTTATGCACATTGTTGTGATCATTGAATGTATGACCATTGAAGTTTCTATTATTATGCACATGAAAGTTCTATTTTCTGAAACCGGCCAACTGGCACTGATTTGCTCTATGGCCAGGTTTTCCATATTCAAAGATTGAAGAATTCATTATGTTAAAATTCTCATACAACGCATGTCTTTTTGCAGGGATTTTAGCAGGTTTGGAGTTAAGTGTTCTTCCCTTAGCATGCCAACACTTTGCAGCAATGTGGTCCAATTTGCCACAACGAAAGCAATGAAGTTTTATTTTAGGAGTTGCATGATATTTAGCATGGAGTTGTTTATCATGCATTCCTACAGCAGCTAGATCATCTAATTTTATTTGTCTACAATCATACATGAGATGACCTATCTCATGACAGTAAAAGCAGTGACTTCTTTTCTTTTGAACAAATGAAGGTTTCTTAGCATGAAAATTTCTAGCATGCATTCTATCAACATTCAGATCATCATTTTTCAACACAAGACAATTGTCCATGAAGTGACCATGCTTGCCACAGTAATGACATGAAACATTATTGGATTTCTTTGAAGCATGGCATTTATCAAATAAGTTCTTAACATGCATATTGTTCTTTTTATTTTTCAATGGTTTTTGATTTTCAGTTGTAGTAGACTGTTTTGGGGATTGTCTTGAGGTTCCAGCTACTTCAGAGCTTTGAATAAAAGTGGTGTACAACTGGTTCCTCTTGGCTTGCTTAATTTCGGAAATGTTGCCAGTCCTCTTTCCTTGACCACTTACATTATCTTCCAGAGGCATTTTCATTTTGCCTTTATCCTTCACAGATTTAGACATGGAATTTCTTAGATCTTGAATTTCAGAATTTAAAGAAGCAATGCTCACTTCATACTTAGATAGCTCAGATTCACAAAGGATTACATGTTGTTGCAAAGCATCATTTAAACTTTTCAGTGTTTCATTTTCCCTTTGAAGCTTTATTTCATCATTTGTTTCCTTTTCTTTCAGAACTGATTTTTCTTTTTCAAATGCCATCAGTCTTTCAGATAGAACAATATTCAGAACCATCAGTTTTCTATTTTGATCTTTTAGATGAGAGTTTTCTTTAATCAGCTTGTCTTCACATTCTCCAGCTTCAACTTTCTTTTCCAGCAATGACTTATTTTCTTCTTTCAGAGATTTGATTAAATCCTTTTGAAAGTTATCATCAGAATCAAGGTCATTAATCAAGTCTCTTAAAATAGTACATTCATTGCAAGAATCATCTTCTCTAATGAGTTTGTTTCTAAGGTTATCATTTTCAGATTTCAAATTATTCAACTCAACTTTCAGACAAGTAACTTCATGAATCATTTCTTTTCTCATTTTTCTCTTTTCAGATTTGACTCTATCATATTTAATCAATAAATGCTTATTTATGGCAACTAAATCATCATAGCTAATATCCTCGGTCTCAGAGTTTACCTGGGATGGAGACTCATCTTCAGTCTGATCCCTTCGATCAGCCATCATACATACTCCATCTTGTTTGTTATGAGCAGAAATGATTTTGTCGTATATTTCTTTTCCAGATGTACATCCTGCAACAAGAGAATTCATATTGTCATTAACTGAAGCTTTCAGGATGTTTAGGACCATACTATTTTCATTGTTTTTCATTTTGTCCCTATGCGACCATTTGGTATGATCCTGATGGTGCTTATGTGGGCCTTCTGAGATAAGACTCCACAGATTTGGGTCAATGGAGTTTACGTAAAGGCATGGGCCGCCTAACCATGAGTTCAAATTAGAGCCATCAAAGACAGGAAGTAAAGCCATTGAAAAGCAACTGAATAAACTAAGATCTAACACCTTGAAAACAAGACAATAAATGTACCGAAATCAGTTGAGCAAATCGAGGCACTAAACTAGAGAAACAAAACACCGAACACAAGAAACCCACTCTGAAATGCACCACAAAAGATGCAGAATCTACTGCGGATCGTTAGACCCAATGCACAGCAACCTGCTATGATACCAACTGTTAGGATCAATGCGATGGATTTAGAGGGGGGGTGAATGAATCCCCTTATAAAACTCTTGCCCAATTAAAACTTCCTGATACAAACTGAAAGCCAATGAACAGTTACGGAATTAACAGATTCACTAGGTCAACTAAAATGCTTACAGATGAACGGATTAGTGACTTAGGATCAATGTCAAGGGACTCTCAAAATAGTTATCGAACAGACAATGTGCAATCAACAACCTTACTAGACAGAGAGAAACACATCGAGCCTAAGCATGCATCTAGCAAAGCACAATAGATAATCAAACCACTGCACAGAAGATTTTTAAGGTGGTTCGGTCCTCCAGACATACGTCCACCCCACACTCAAATCAGAGTGTGGATTCCGCTGCCAAACAGCTTGAAAACCGCTGGGCGACACAGCTTGCCTACAAACCGTTGACTAACAGCTTGACCGCTGGGCATTACAGCTTTGCCAACCGCTGGGGACTATAGCTTAACCCGTCCAGAGGAATCCTCCTCTGCCCATTGAGCAACATAGCTTGCTCCGCTGACAAATAGCTTGAAACATAGGTAAAAGAAAAACAAAATATGGAAAGGACACAGCAACAGAAGGCTGTATACGATAAAGCACAAAATAGCTCTCAAAGAGCAAGTTGGTCTGGATCTGATCCAAGAGCCAACAGATAACACATCTTCAATGAAGTCTTCTCTCTTTTTTTTCACGAACTCTCTATCTCTCTTTTCACTCTCCTTTTTCTTCTTCTGCTAATCTCTCTCTCTCTTTTTCTTTCTCTTTCTCTTCTTCAGAATCGTGCAGGCTCTCTCTCTGCTTCTGCTCTTTCAGATAAGTTCCCCTGCTTCGATCCTCACACTCGCTTGCCTTTCTCCTGAGGAAGAAGCCTTTTATTTATAGAGCAGTGAAGGTAGGGAGTGTGCTTTCCACGATTCCCACCCAGAGGCCTTAGTCCACATGGCGATATCCCAACACAATGATTCTACGTGTCACGATCAGGGTTAGACCTCCATTCTTGGATCACGTGCCCTTCTTGAACTTCTCTGTGGCATCGGACATAAAGTCACCTACAGACAAGATATGAGTTATAAGAAAGATGTACTGACTTGATCATGCATGGAATAAACCCTCCACAGAGTTGGTTCGAGAATGTATAGACTTGTTAAGTCATCAAGGCAACCATGTGTAGACTCGGTATTCAAATGCACGAACTTTATGTATGCAATAGAATGTATAGACTTTGAGTGCATGATACTACTTTACATATGTATGCAACAGAATGTATAGACTTTGAGTGCATGATAAAGAGTGTACAGACTTTGTTTTGAAAGATGCACAAATGCAACAGAAGAATGTATAGACGTTGAACGTGTGAAATGCAGTTTGCATCTATCAAAGTATGCACAACGAAGATGAATGCTCAGGCATGCTGTCAAAGAATGTACAGACTTTGCGTGCATGCGCCAAGACGATTTACAGACTTTGCGTGCCTGAAACAAGACAATGTACAGACTTGCTACCTAGCATTTAAGAATCAATGCATCATGTATAGACTTGCTTAAATGACGCATGGACATAACAGCAAAGACTGTGCAGACTTTGTGTATGCATGAAACAACCGAATGCACTGACTATGCTCATGAATGTATAGACTTGATAGCATGCGGCGATGCATAGACTTGATAGCATGCGGCGATGTATAGACTTGTGAAATGATGCACGAACTATGCATATGCATGAAGAGCACTTGGCTGTATTGACTAATCGAATGAAACACCAGAGGTTGTACAGACTAGCCACCAAGTAATGTACAGACTTGAGTTGATGCAGTCTAGGCAAAACTCTGTACAGATTTTATCCCTTGAACATGCATGAATCTAGGCATTCACTGACTTATAGCCACCATAAAACACAGTTATGAAATGCACAGGCCTAGACGGTTAACCCTGCACAGACTATGTATGCATAATGAATACGCATCGACTTCGAATTAAAGCAACTGATGAAAGCACCGATGCAGTGTATGCATATGGCAGATATTGAACCGATGCAATGTATGCAGGAGAACTAACAATGCAGTCTATATACCAGATCATGCATCGACTATATGATGTGCAACAACAGTTAATGTACCGATGCAAACTACACTTGTTATGCAGGAACTAGAGTTGCACCAATGCAGAGATAGATAATGCAATGAGATGAATGTGCCCACTCTCAAATCAATCAATCAATCATGCTCATAGTGCTTGCTGACATCAAAATAATTCATACTCATAGTGCTTGCTGACATCAAAACCATAGGGGCACAACAGAATGTCCCTGAAGTTAGGAATGGGGACATCAGCTAATGATTGCAGGCCGACCCGCTTATGGAGGAGGTCAATCTGCTGCTGCATGGCAGCCCATTTGTCAAGAAGTACCTGTTCTCAGGAAGGAGGAGATACAGCAGGAAGGATGGAACCGGAGTACGGAGCCGAAGGGTACACTGACTGGGAGGGGAGCCCATAAGATGGATAATGGGCCAAGGAAGGGCCCATATCCGCGTGAGCCAACTGGGCAGCCCCGGGTTGTAGACGGACAAAGTTAGCAGGGGCCACGAGGGCCTGCGGCACTGAAGAGAAGGTGGTGTATGGATCAACACAAGAACTTGAGGGTATTTAGGTCTTCCTTTTATCAAGCGGCAGATGGGCCGAGTTAGAAGCCTGGCCCGCTTCCATAGCAGAGAATCGAAGAGCTTGAGGGAGAACATGGGTGAGATCAATGGGGGCCGCAGAGGTGGCCCTAACCCAATAATCGGGGATGTGGTGGTGGTGGCAGCAGTCGTGCCAGAAGGAAGCATAGAAGGCGGGGCATCTGGCCCTTGCAGAGCTTGTTTCAAGAGATGAAGTTGGGTCGGATCAAGTTGGGCCATCATGTTGAAAACGTGACAGGCCGAATTTTGGTAAGAGGAACTAGAAAGAGAGGGCTGAGGGCCCTTAATGACAACGATCGGGAGAGGAGGGGCAGTCCCCTCTCCTCCCTGCACATGGGCGACCCTAGGCGGGTCCTCGAGAAGTCCCTGAGGGAGAGAATTCTCATGGGAATGGGAGAAATGGTAGGATGACATAGCTGGAGGTGAGTCGAACAAGGGATTGAAGTAGGAGATGAAATGGGAGTTGCCCCTAGGAGATGAACCTATGGGGAAGAGACAACTCCACATGCACCGATGGCGATGGGGGAGGAGTAAGCAAACAGCCCTAAGCAAAGAGCTAAAACAAACAACCCAAATGGGATGCACACAATGGAGGGGAGAGATGACAAGAGAATCAACCAGTTAATGCAACCAAGTTTCAAATGATGCGCGCAAGATTTTATAAAATATTCCCTTTTGGACCTTGGTGAATTAATTAAGATTTAGGTTCACTCGACCATAGAGTACCTGACCAAGGTAGGGAATGGGCAACTGGCTGACACTAGAGGGCTCTCTCTCTCTCTGATGTAAACCCTAGATAGGGGGTGGTGCGGTACAACCTGCCCGGCATCTGTGTGGGAATCCACGGCTCACGGGGGCTTACGGAGGTCCTCAGCAAGGTCTCTTAGTCGGCTCCAAGGAGTATGGAGACAAGAGGAAACCCTACCTCGGTAGGAATGTAACTACTAATGAGAGTGTGTATGAACCTATGTGCACCGGAGTGCATGCAAAGTCTAACCTACAAACTAGCAAGCAATGGCAAACAAGTATGATGAATAGAACATACAATGATGCAGCAGCAAGGAACAATCAGGGGAGATCAAAACCAGCACCGAATGTTATGACAAAGATATGACATGGAAATGAAAATGTGGCTCGAGTGCACTGTAGAACATGAAGAACGGTCTCTGGGAGACCGCACAGGGAGGGCGACGGTCCAGGGAGGATCGTTCAACAGCAATGAGTAATACAACAAACATACGTGCTAAAATGAACCAAACGATGAAGTGAACAGAGGCAGGGTGGTAGGACGCACCTGGATGAACGGTCTAAAAGAGACTATGTAATCTCTTGGATGGACCTACAGCGACCGTAGGCCGTCAGCAAAACCAACAGCACAGACAGATAGGCTTACCTATGCCAGGAATATGGGCGGCCAATAAATGATCGCAAGAGAGAAGCGCTGGCGATAGTTGACCGCAGAAGGCAGTAGGCTCACAGGATGAACATGACTGAAAGCAACGAAACACAGACGATCCTTGGCCGCACTACGTCCCAGACAGCTCTTATAGAACCGCACAAGCACCAGAAGCCAGAACCGCTGATCCAGTAGACAACCTGTGACAACTCAACGCAAAGGAGACTAGCAAACACCAAAAGGGGGTCAGCAAACACTAACACGATGGGCAGTAGGCATCCTACCGTGATCGCCAAAAAAGAGGGTGTTGACATGTTTTCTTTCCTTCAATGGATTGAAGAAATATCTCTCCTATTCCTTCTACTAAATCAAAGAGGAGACTAAATGATTTAGAAGCAGGACGGAATAGAAGTGTGTAAACCTGTGTGATCGCCACCAAGATGTGGAACGTGATGAACACACCTTACCTTGGAAAGAGGGGGAGGTACTCACCTTAGAATCAGCGCTGCAAGGACGTACGGCTCCGAGGGGACTGCCTATGTAGACGCACAGCCGCACGACAGACCGCTTGAAGGCGCTAAAGAGGAGTGCGGGACGAGGAATGACGGGCAGATGAATGGCTCTAATGCAACCGCAGGATGAAAAGGATGGTCCACGTGTGGCCGCACGTCATCTTGAACGGACAATTTGAAACCGCACAAAACCACCATGCCATAATTTGCAAGAGTCTGAACCTCTACCCTTTCCGACCGACCAAAAATAGTAGGCCTTGTGCTAGTGTGTTGCTGACATGCAAAATCACGTATAGAACACAAAGAAAAACCCAGATTGGAACTATGAAGTGTAGTAAATGCTAGAACGGAAAGAAATGAACATAACCAAAAGGAATGGGGGATACCTGGGGGGTTTTAAACCCCTAGTGGCGTCAAAAACATAGGAAGGTGTGTGTGAATGATGTATGAGAGTAAGAAAACCTGGGGGAAACGTGGAAGAAGCGATGCATGCAAACAAACAAGGACAATGGGACTAAATGAAACAATGACTCAAAACAGAATACTCCCTGAATCGGAGGCCTGTGTGGATGTAGAAGGCGTCCCTCCCTGGTGGTAGGTCGCTCAACTATTCGGCAGGGCTTCGCCGTCGACCAAAAATCTCCCCCCTTTCAAAGGTAGCCTTTAGGGTCTATTTATAGAGCACCCAAATGCTAACCCCGAAATTAGGGTTTTAAGGCACTTTTAGGTCGAGATTATTAAATAAAAGATGAAGATAATTCAATTATCTTTCATCTGGAAGAAACGGCACTGAAAATGGTTAAAGATTCGTGGAGAAATCATCGGAGAAAGTTGGGAGAAAAGCCACAAATGGACAGAAGAAAGTCTTAACCACTTCTTGGTTCGAGAGGATGAACGGTCAAACGATAGACCGCACGACTAGATGAGCGGTCATAAAGGGGCTGTTCCTACCTGTCAGTGGAAAATCCAATGAGGAAATAAGGTCAAATTATCCACTGAACCAACCGAAGAAATCACCGTTGGACTCTCATAGATGAACAGTTACTATACAACCGTTCAGCATAAGAGCGGCTAAATAATGACCGCACCAGCCCTGTCGGTGATAAATCACAAATAAGAAGATAAATAGGTAATTATCTGAACTGGCGTTAGGACGCTTGAGACAACTTAGTATATACCGCACAATGGCATTATGCGGCTAAACCTAGGTCGTATATATGCTTGTCGGTGATAATTCAGGAAATTAACTAAAACACCCATTAAATGTTTGGACGGGCCAGTATCAACCGCACAGGGGTTGAATGGCTGGTGGTTGACCGTACATGTATATGGGTGCTTGAAATTTATAGAAAAGCTCAATCAACCAAAATCAAGGTCCATTAAGCCCTGAATAAACTCGGACCTAGCCAGGGAGGGAGGCTACTCATAAAATTGGCCCAAAACGTGCCAGCAAATAGCCCAATGAGTAACGGCCAACTCGAGACATCAATAAATCGGAGTAATGGGGTGTTTGGTTGCAATTTTTTCCCCTCTTTCTCTCTTAAATTTAAAAAAGAGAGAGAGAACTCACTAATGGGGTGTTTGGTAAGTATTCTCTAATTTTTTTAAAAAAAATCAACCATGTTCAAATCTCTTTCTAAAACAAAACAACTCCTGAGTTATTTTTTTTTTTGAAATCATCCGTTGAGACCCTCCCCCCCTCTTCTGCTCTCTCTCTCTCCCACTCGGTCCTCTCTCTCTCTCTCTCTCTGTAACTGTCGAGCCTGCCGGAGGGGAAGACCCCCCTCCCCCGGCGGTGCCCTCCCCTCCCCCGGCGGCTCCCCCCTCCCCCTACGGTGCCCTCCCCTCCCCCGGCGGTCCTACGGCGCCCTCCCCCCTCTTCTGCTCTCTCTCTCTCCCACTCCGTCCTCTCTCTCTCTCTCTGTGTGCAAGTGCCGGGGGTACCGGCACCGGAGGGGAAGACCCCCCTCCCCCGGAGGTGCCCTCCCCTCCCCCGGCGGTCCTACGGCGCCCTCCCCCCTCTTCTGCTCTCTCTCTCTCTCTCCCACTCCGTCCTCTCTCTCTCTCTGTGTGCAAGTGCTGGGGGTGCCGGCCCCGGAGGGGAAGACCCCCCCTCCCCCCGCACAGCCCCCTCCCCAGCCCTCCGACGGCTCCCCCCTCCCAGGAGGTCCTACGGCGCCCTCCCCCCTCTTCTGCTCTCTCTCTCTCTCTCCCACTCCGTCCTCTCTCTCTCTCTCTCTCTCTCTGTGCAAGTGCCGGGGGTGCCGGCGTCAGAGGGGAAGACCCCCCTCCCCCCGCGCAGCCCCCTCCCCAGCCCTCCGGCGGTCCCCTCCCCTCCCCCGGTGGCTCCCCCCTCCCCCTGCGGCGCCCTCCCCTCCCCCTCCTCAGGCGGCTCCCCGGCGGTCCTGCGGCACCCTCCCCCCCCTGCGGCCCTCTCCGCCCTCCTCCGGCGGCAGCCCCCTCCCCCTGCAGCCCCCTCCGGCGGCTACCCCCTCCCCTCCCCCGCAGCCCCCTCCTCCGACAGCTCCCGCACCCTCCCCCTTGGTCCTTCGCAACCCCCAAAACTGGGAGTTTTGCCAAACAACACATGACACTTTTTATTAATTTTAAAAATAAAGTAGAAAATTGATGCGGCATAATTTGTAAGATAGAAAGAGTTTTTTTTTAAAAGTGTTCCCAAACACCCTATAAGAGAAATGACTCAACTTATCGGCAAAAAACGGGTGTCAACACACGTGTAAGAGTCTGTTGCAATGGCAGCTGAGCGTTCGCAATGGAGGGACATGCAGCGTATAGTGCAAGGATTAATGCGGGCACTTCAGCAAGTGACCCAGGGAGGAGCAGCGCACCAAGGAGCAGGTGATCTCCACCGAAACTTTCGTGGGATGAATCCCCTGTGATTTGGTGGTTCAACAGATCCGGATGAGGCCGAGCACTAGCTGAAAGAAATGGATCAGATTTTCGAAGTCATGCAATGCAACGACCAAGAGTGCGTTCTTTTGACTACCTTTCATTTAGAGCGTGATGCAAGAACATGGTGGGACGTTGTGAAAGCCACATTGGGAGACAAGCAAGTGACATGGAATGTAATACCCTCAAATATAGCTAAGTTGTACTCTATATCATCGAGGCGCCTTTTCAAGTATCGGCTCAGTTCTTGGAAAGAACTCCGAAGTTAAGCGTGCTTAATGGGGAGTAGTACTGGGATGGGTGACCTGCCCGGGAAGTCCCCCATTCTGGAGCCGATCACTGTTAAAAAGGGATAAAACCGTGAGGTCGGTAGGCCAAAGCGGACAATACCTCGACGGTATAGAGTACGGGGCGTGACAGAATGGTATCAGAGCTATACCCCAGCCGGAAGTGTGGGAACTAAGTGCCATGCAGGGCAAAGTGCTACGCTATGGGAGCCACCTCTTGAGTCCGTAATGGAGCAAAGTGCTACATAGTGGGAGCCACCTCTTGAGCCTGTAGGGGCCACCTCTAGAGTCCTACCTGCCTGGGGGCTTGATTGCGTGATTGCGTGCTATATGTGCCCAGCGACGAGGACGTCGCCTATATAAGAGGGGTAGATTGTAATACCCTCAAATATAGCTAAGTTGTACTCTATATCATCGAGGCGCCTTTTCAAGTATCGGCTCAGTTCTTGGAAAGAACTCCGAAGTTAAGCGTGCTTAATGGGGAGTAGTACTGGGATGGGTGACCTGCCCGGGAAGTCCCCCATTCTGGAGCCGAGCACTGTTAAAAAGGGATAAAACCGTGAGGTCGGTAGGCCAAAGCGGACAATACCTCGACGGTATAGAGTACGGGGCGTGACATGGAAGGAGTTTGAGGAACTCTTCAATAGTAAGTATTTCTCAGATCGAGTACAAGAGAAAAAGGTAGCGGAATTTGCTACTTTGAAGCAAAGGAACTTATCAGTCGCGGAATATGAGGCGCAGTTCTCTAGATTAGCCCGCTATGCTACACATTTGGTAGCTACTGAAATAATGAAGGCCAAGCGATTTTTCAATGGTTTGAAGCTGTAGTATATCAACCAGTTAGCGCCTATGGAGATCTAGACTTATGCCGAAATGGTAAGAAAGGCTCAAGTTCTTGAAGATACCTTGGAAATTACGGAAAGGATCTAAGGAAGGAACTCTAAGAAGGAGCAGACCACTAGTTCCGGGAATTTCAAACCCGACAATGACAAGAAGAGGCCCAACGGTGGGTCTAGTTCGTGGAAAGATAAGAAGCCGAAGAATGATGATAAGAAGTGTGACGACCCGGACTCCGGATACCGGATATACCCGATAGGACTACCGACTAGACCCGATATCGCTTGGAACTCGTGAAGCCTCCCAAGAGCTGTAAAGCTCCGAAGGGATAAAAGGAATGTCGTGTAGTACATTGAAGTCGCAGATATAACAGTAAGAAATTAAATTTCATTAAGCAGGTTTGCTAAAGTAGCAGAAATAAAATTACTTTTTAATTAACAGTTAAAATTAACAATTATACCAGAGTCCAGTCCAAAGGAAAGACAAGTACAGTCCAACAGAAAGAAAGACGTACACTGAGGTCAGGGGAAGCCTGACGCAGGTACCGCCGGCAACTATGAGCACGCCACACCAGGAACTGCGAAGGAAGAAGAGCGCCACACCTGAAAAGCAGGGGTGAGCCTCGTGTCACTGGCCCAGTAGGGGTCACGCGGATCCCCACTGAAAACAACGCAGTAACACGGAACAACAACTAAAACAGCAGTAGTAGTAAAGCAGGAAAGATAAACTACAACTAAAAAGTTGTAAAAGAAATCCGTAACGGAAGGAGTAGAATAGCTAAAAGAAAAGGGAAAAGCAAAGCCGCAAAGACCGGAACACGGCCACCGAGAGAAGCTCGGCTCCCTAAGCTACTCCAAAAAACGACAGAAGGGCGAACCCTGATCTCAAAAAGTCAGGAGTTATCGATCAGCTGACAGAGCACAAGGCCCTAGGTGAAGGCCTATGAAGACAGGCAAAAAGCCTAGAAAAGACCTAGCCAGACACAGAACAATAAAGCCTACACGACTGGATTGTCGTGCACGCTCCCTAAGTGCAAACACATACACGACTGAATCATCGTGCATGCCACACAGCTTTGACCTCGGGTAAGGCCAAGAAAAGACTACCCGGAGAGTTCACGGACGTACGAGAAATGCGAGAGTCACGTGCCAAGTAACGGAAGCACCTCCTCACTAGAAGAACAACCAGATGCGTCCACTGACGTCTTACACTACGCCATAGGTATCTCGCTACGAATGCCGAGAATGACGGAGACTGAGATACTCATAGAACCAGAACAAGAACTACAGTATCGAGTGACAAGTCAGGGTCACGCCCGTCAGCGTTCGTCCAAAATGCCCCTGACCACGTGTGCACACACCGACTCTTCCCTAGAGCATGGCCTCTGTTAGGGTGCTAGGCCCGGATACAGAGGGGGGGTGAATGTATCCCTCTAGAGATAATGCCCAAATTAAAACTCTAAAGCTCAGATATGCGGAATAAAACTAATGAGCTCTCCAAGATGAGATGATAAGACAACACATGATCAAATTGTTGGACTGCAACAATGCAGTCACCTGATTACACCAGAAATGCAGGCAGAGCTAAACACACCAAACACACTTAGCAGAATATAAACCTCAAAATTTACTCCCAAGATAACACAACTAATCAAGCATGCACAACCAGTGAATAGGAGGTAGAAGGCAAGGAACAAATGCACAAAGCAAAACCACTGCACAGAAGATTTTTAGGTGGTTCGGTCCTCCAGACCTACATCCACCCCTCACTCCCAACCGGAGTGAGGCTTCACTAGCCAACGCTAGAAACAAGCAGACTCAGTCTGCGAACACTTGCTGCCACACAGCTTGACCAGGGGAACAACCTCCCCTCTTCCTCCCAACCAGAGGGACACCCGAAGTGACTCCCAGCCACTTGGAAACCAGAGGTCGAAGACCTCTCTTCCTCCAGACCAGGAGGGACCCCTGGACTTGCAACCCACAAGCCCAGAACCGGAGGACGAGCCTCCCTTCCTCTAACCAGAGGGAACCCACAAGTGACAACCTGTCACTTGCAACCCGGAGATCAGATCTCCCTTCTCCTGAACCAACAGGAGGAACCCGATCCCCAACAGGGCAATCGGAAGAACAAAGCTAACCAGAGAAACAAAATGAAAAATAAGAAAACATAAAAGGAACAGCGACAAAGGCTGGAAATGAAACACAATAGTCGTTCTAGATTTGATCCACGAACAGACTGAACAAGTCTTCAATAGAACTCTCTCCACTCTTCTTTTCTTCCTCTTCTTTCTTCTTCTCAGCTCACGTAATCTTTCTCTCTTTCTTCTGCTGCTCTCACTCTCTATTTTCTTCTCTTTCACAGGCTCTCCCTATCTCTTCTTTTCTCTTCTTCTTCTGCTCTTTTGATCGTTGCTCTCTTTTTTTTTGCTTCTCTACTTTCTTCACTGGCTTCTATTCTCTCTGTATATACTTGGCCACTTCAATAAACCTCCTTCAGACAACGGAGTCTTTCTTATATAGCAGCTCGAGCAAGAGCAGCACTGGGCGCGTGTGTTCCACATTTCCCGCCCAAGATATTTGGCCACGTGTCAACTTCCTGTCAGCCCTCGGATCACGTGCCCTTCATTAGCCTAAATCACCTGCAGACAAAGACAAAAGGAATGTATCTACTTCATTAGTTCAGGTAACACGAGTGTATATACTTCAGAAGCAGCAAATGAGCAAGTGTGAACACTGAGTGAGTGTATAGACTTGAAGTTCTTCATGCAAGCTCAGTGTATGGACTTTCAGTTAAATGCATTAACATACCAAGGGAATGAGTGTATGGACTTAAAGCATCAGTTAACCAAGTGTGTAGAGTGTATACACTTGACTGCGTGCATGACAGACAATGTCTAGACTTGCTATTAACATGCATGAGAACCCAATGTACAGACATGCTGTAGCTTCAGCTGACGACCCTAGTGTATAGACATGCTAAGGGAGAGAGTGTACAGACTTGAAGCAAAGCAAGGCAATCGAGTGTGTAGACTTGATGGTTGAGAGACGATGGCCAGGACAAGGCACAAACGGATGTATAGACTTTGGACTTGAACGCCTAAGCATGCTGTATAGACTTAAAGAGTAAGCTAGTGTATAGACTTCAAAAGCTTGAAGGCCCAATGTATAGATTTTGAAAAGTCTGAACCAATGTACAGACTTGATTAAGACAAGGCAGTTGAGTGTATGGACTTTGGCAAGCAAACGGCTGTACAGACTTTGACACAACAGCGATGTACAGACTTCCAATGAAAGCTACCGCTGTACAGACTTACTCAATCAAACCGATGTATAGACTTTTAAGCAAACGCTAGGCAAACGATGTGTAGACTTGGCCAGAAAACATAGGGAAAGGTATGAGTGTATAGACTTGGCCAAACGTAGGGAAAGGTGAGGAGTGTATAGACTATGCTTCACTTCGAGCAACCACAGTGATGTATAGACTTGGCCTTTGAGATGTGGCTGTACAGACTTGGAGAGTTGAAGCCAATGTACAGACTTGCAGATGCGAAGCCAATGTACAGACTTTATGATATGAAGCCAATGTACAGACTTGCAGATGCGAAGCCGATGTACAGACTTTAAAGGCTGTGAACAACAAGGCATGCTGTACAGACTTACTCAATCAAACTGATGTATAGACTTTGAAGGATTTGAACGGGAGAATGTATAGACTTTAAGAACCGAAGCTCACATTGTACAGACTTTGTTACCCAAACGATCAATGTAGGGACTTCAACTTCTGGAAATGAATGAATAGACTTTGCCACAATCTAATGTATAGACTTCTGGTATGAATGAAATGATGTACATACTTGCTCAAACAGTCCGATGTTTGGACTTGGAATTCCAACAGAAGGATGTATGGACTTTGATAAGAGAATGGTTGTACAGACTTCAGGTGAAGACCAATGTATAGACTTCCAATATGAAGACCAATGTACAGACTTCGAATATGAAGACCGATGTATGGACTTCGAATATGAAGACCAATGTATAGACTTCCAATATGAAGACCAATGTACAGACTTCGAATATGAAGACCGATGTATGGACTTCGAATATGAAGACCAATGTATAGACTTCAATTGAGTCCATTGGCTGTACAGACTTGGAAATCTTTGAGCGATGTACAGACTTGGAGTTAATGCATGAAGACCCAGCAATGTGTAGACTTGACAGTGAATGCATGAATAGTGATATATAGACTTAGACGCAACATGCTATGCAATGTACACACTTGATGTAATGCATGCCGATGTACAGACTTCAGTTGAAGTCAACCGAAGAGTGTATATACTTTATGAATGCATATGCCAAGACCAGTGTACAAACTTGATCAAATGTCTAGACTTTGCATGAACAGTCGATGTGTAGACTTCACATGTAGAGATTTTGAATGTGTGTGCTGGCGATGTACAGACATTGATAGTCTAGGGGGGTCGACCCATCTAAGAAGGGGGGTCGACCCACTTCAGTCTTGACAATGCTGACAGAGTTTACACTTGAACAAATAATGCATGTGAAAGATTTATGTAGCAGATAACATGACTGAACATATAATGCAATGCTTCATGATCTGATGAATAGACTGAACAGCAAATTAACTGAACATATCAGAGACTGCATTATGATCAGAAAATGACTGAATAATAGCATGATGACTCACACGGCAAGATGACTCACAGTGATTAACTCACATCAAAACCAATCATCAAAAGATTAACTCACATCAAAGCCAATCATCAAAACCATAGGGACACAACAATCTCCCCCTTTTTGATGATGGCAACACTACACTGTGAGTAATTCTGATGACACAAACCATTCTCCCCCTTTGACTTCATCAAAAAGAAAATAGTTTGAGAAGTTAAAGCAAACCAGCATGCAATGATTGAATAAAATTCTCCCCCTTTGGCAAAAATCTCCCCCTTTGATATAATCAATATGAATGCAGATGCAGAAGGAGATACCAAAATGCAAGAGCTCCCCCTAAAAATATGAATGCAAGAACACAATTCTCCCCCTTTAAGAGTTTCTATGCAGCATGATGCATATGACATGGAAGCTCCCCCTCAATAAGTGGAATCTTATGAGATGGATAACAAGGAGAGGTTCAGGTCAATGAATCAATGATATTGAGCAGAAGAGTTTCAAGTAGCAGATTTTCAAAGAAGCACCAATCACAAGAAATTCAGTCAGATTTTCAAAGATATATCAATCTCATAAATCCAAAACATGAGTTTTCAAAGTCTTCCATTATAAGGGCTAATGAATGAGCTTTATTTAACAACATGATTTAAATATGATGTATGCAGAGTTTATCAATAAAATTCTGTATTGATATCTAAAACCATGGTTTAATAAAAATGAACCAAGCCCTCATATTTATCTTGATTAATCTCCCTTTCTCTTACACAATCAAATTTAATGACTTCTTTCGGAATTACATGCACTAGTATTAAAATCAAGCAATTATGAAGTCATATGATTTTGTGTAGGGTTGTAGCAATTTGATTTTAGCATCAATATTCAGATATTGAGATATGTTCAACAATTTTTCTTGCTACAAATTTTACGAGCACTCTAGTTCAGTGCACACATTATAACTAGAGGATATACCTTGATTTGAGGCCAATATCCCTAAGCACTTAGTGTGACAAACTGTCATGCTTTATGTGAACAGAGGTAGCATTTACACATCCTGACACACTCCAAATCATTTCTGGATGAGTGAGTTGTATTTCTCAGTGTGCATGCCATTGCTCTGCCTGATTTTCAATGAATTTTATTTTGCAGAGTTAACTAAGGCACCTCATGACACAGTCCTTTGGACATGGTTTCTTAGTGACCAAAGTCATTGCTCTGACAACACTTTACCCTTTAGACATTTCAGACTAATTCATTAGCTTCAAGTCAATAATAATTTCATGTACTTAACCAATTAAAGCCATGAATTCAATAATGCAGATTTCAGAAGATTTTACAAGACACATCATGAAATAGATGGTTAAGGTTTATTAAACATGCTTCAGATATTTTTAAGAGATTTTAAAGTCAAACTCCATTAACATTAAACTTAAACCACATGAGTTATTTCAAACATTCATAAAAACGTATAATAGAAGATTCCTAGTTCGAGTGTTTTCAGATTTATGATCGAGATAGTCCCATTGAAATCTTCATGAAAGACTGATGGAATTCTGAAGCCAAATGATACCAATTGATAAGAGAGATTTTGAAGCCCAGTGACTGTTTTTCAGAGTATGATCGAGGTTTGTCAATCAAATGAATAAGAAAGGATATGCAATGAATTTTGACAAATGTATGCATTTGACAACCTATATGCAATGCATTGACTCCCCCTGACAACATGCATTCAATCACTCTTTTTGGCATTTTTCAATATTAGGAAATGCAATGCACTATATGTAGATGACAGATATGCAAGAACACATCAAACCACATATGCAATGAGTTTCAAAAACAGGAAATGCAGAGAATTTACCTGAAAAGTTCAGAAGGGGTTTTCATTCTTGAGTGCCTTGGATTAATACCCCTTTTTATTCCATTCCAAGGCACACCTGCAACAAACACATCATTTTGATGCAGCAGGTATCCAAGAAAACTTGGGTCCTGGATTAGCAGTGACACCTTTGGTAGGTGTTCTAAACAATTTTCTAGCAGCATGGTCATCAGATTTCATCAAGTAGCAGTTTTTCATTGAATGACCAGATGTGCCACAATAATAGCAAGATGCAACAGGTTTCAGATTAGATTTATGCACATTCTTATAAATATGATTTTTATGTGCATATGTATGAAATTTTTTGTTAACAGAATTAAAATTCTGTTTATCAAAACCAGTCTTGCTTTGGTATCCTGCCAGCCAACAGGTTGCAGCCCTGTGACCTGGCTTTCCACAGTTATAACATGAAAGTTTTGCAAATTGTTTTACAGGGAATTTAGCATGTTTGATATTCACATTTCTACCCTGAATATGCCAACAGTCCTTGACTGTATGGCCATGCTTTCTTCAGTGAGAGCAATTTAGAGAATTTCTTCTAAAAGAACCTGACCAGCATTCAGATGTCTTGTGACCAATTTTGTTGCAGTTAAAACAGATGATGTGCTGATTCATTGAAACAGATTTGTTTTTATTAAAAACATGTTGGTTTGCAGGGAATTTAGCATGATATGAATAAAAAGTTTTCTTACCACTAGCAAATCAGCAATGAGCACTTGAGTGTCCTAATTTGCCACAATTAGAACATGTGACACTCCTTTTCTGACCAGACACAGATTTTCTAGCATGCTTCTTGTCATCTTGTTTCATCACAAAGCAGTTACTCATAAAGTGTCCATGCTTACCACAATAATGACAGGAGCCATTTGATTTCTTTACAGCATTGCATTTATCTGATGAGTTTTCAGCATGCAAACTGTTCCTTTGAATTTTTGTTGTTTTATGATTTTTATTTTGATTTCCTGTTTTCTTAGCCTTGTACTGAGGTGGAGATGAGATAGAAGGCTTTTCTTGTTCAGAAGATTTAATGAAAATAGTTTTCAGCTTAGATCCATCACCCTTTTTCGACTTTTCAATTTGTTTTTGGGTTCTCTGAACAGTAGACTGAGAAACAGGTGACTTTTGAGAAGTGTGAAAAGTAGAGCTAGCAACAAAAGATGTATGAATTTTATTTTCAAAATTCTTTTTATTTACAGGATTATAACCTAACCCCTCCTTCTGAAAATTGACTTTTACTCCCAGCAGTTTGTTCAGATTATCCTTCCCACTAACAAATTTAGACAAGGAGTTTTTTAAATCCTGAATTTCATTTTCTTGAGAGGAAATGTGTAACTCATAACTGGAAATCTCTTGCTCACTGCAATTCATAGGTTCATTCAAAACTTTGTTAGCAGTTTTATATTTCTCAATTTCCTGCTCTAGATTGCTCAGTTTTTCAGGGTCTTCAACACAAGCAGTTTTTCCTCTTTCTAAGGTTAGAAGTCTCTCAGACATAGTGGAGTTCAGCATTTTTAATTTCTCATTTTCTTCCTTAAACTTGTCATTCTGAACCAATTCATTTATTTGAAGCTGATCTTCTAAATTGACTTCATACTTTCTTCCATTTTCAATTTCCTTCATATCTTTTTGCTGTTTTTCAAGATCTTTCTGTAATTCTATGTTTACAGACTTTATGGCATTAAGTTTTTCAATCAGCAAATCATTCTCCCGTTTAAGTTTCTCTAATTGTTCTTCATTTTCTTTGGAAAACTTTCTGAGAGAGTCATTCTCATTTTTCAGCTTGTTTAAATCAGATTTAACACATTCAAATTCTTTCAGCAAATCCCTGCTCTGAACAGAATAATGACTAGCTAGGCTAAGCTTCTTTTCAAGTTCTGAGATTTCTTTTACATGATCTTGATTTTCAATTTTTAGCAATGAAATTTGTTTCTTCAGCATTTGAGTATCATACATACTAGCATCAAGAACATTTTTCAGTTCAGCACAATTTCTACAAGGAGAACTTGAACTAACTAACCCAGTACCCTTCTTCAATTTTTTATACTGTTTTCTTAACAGTTCATGAGATTCAAGTAGCTCAGAATATGCATTTTCCCAATCATCTAAAGTATAGTTTTCAAAGGGATTTACCTCATCATCATCACCATCATCATCTTGACTACTGCCTTGATTATTTCTATCAGCCATCATGCAGCTGTCCTCATTTCTTATCTGAGTTCGCTTCAGCATGTCCAAAATATCTTTACCAGAACTGTAATCAAAGAAACATGAATGAAAGGCTCTATCAGTAGCGGCCTTCATTAGATTTATAGCTATCTGATTTTCTTCATGCAGTGATTTTTGACTGTCAGTCCATTTGGACTTTTTCTTTGGTAGTTCATGGGGACCGTGTGAAATCACTTTCCACATGTCTGGATTAACAGATTTAGCATAATTTTTCAGGCTAGCAAACCATACATTAAAATGCGTACCACTGAAAATTGGTGGTTCACCCATGAAAACAGATCAGATATAAAGCAACAAGAATATTGATGCACCAAAAGGAAATTAGCACCTAAGACTGCAAGATCGGATCTGCAAGTCGCTGGACCTTGTGTGCAGACACCGCTATGATACCAATTGTTAGGGTGCTAGGCCCGGATACAGAGGGGGGGTGAATGTATCCCTCTAGAGATAATGCCCAAATTAAAACTCTAAAGCTCAGATATGCGGAATAAAACTAATGAGCTCTCCAAGATGAGATGATAAGACAACACATGATCAAACAGTTGGACTGCAACAATGCAGTCACCTGATTACACCAGAAATGCAGGCAGAGCTAAACACACCAAACACACTTAGCAGAATATAAACCTCGAAATTTACTCCCAAGATAACACAACTAATCAAGCATGCACAACCTGTGAATAGGAGGTAGAAGGCAAGGAACAAACGCACAAAGCAAAACCACTGCACAGAAGATTTTTAGGTGGTTCGGCCCTCCAGACCTACATCCACCCCTCACTCCCAACCGGAGTGAGGCTTCACTAGCCAACGCTAGAAACAAGCAGACTCAGTCTGCGAACACTTGCTGCCACACAACTTGACCAGGGGAACAGCCTCCCCTCTTCCTCCCAACCGGAGGGACACCCCAAGTGACTCCCAGCCACTTGGAAACCAGAGGTCGAAGACCTCTCTTCCTCCAGACCAGGAGGGACTCCTGGACTTGCAACCCACAAGCCCAGAACCGGAGGACGAGCCTCCCTTCCTCTAACCAGAGGGAACCCACAAGTGACAACCTGTCACTTGCAACCCGGAGATCAGATCTCCCTTCTCCTGAACCAATAGGAGGAACCCGATCCCCAACAGGGCAATCGGAAGAACAAAGCTAACCAGAGAAACGAAATGAAAAATAAGAAAACATAAAAGGAACAGCGACAAAGGCTGGAAATGAAACACAATAGTCGTTCTGGATTTGATCCACGAACAGACTGAACAGGTCTTCAATAGAACTCTCTCCTCTCTTCTTTTCTTCCTCTTCTTTCTTCTTCTCAGCTCACGCAATCTTTCTCTCTTTCTTCTGCTGCTCTCACTCTCTATTTTCTTCTCTTTCGCAGGCTCTCCCTATCTCTTCTTTTCTCTTCTTCTTCTGCTCTTTTGATCGTTGCTCTCTTTTTTTTTGCTTCTCTACTTTCTTCACTGGCTTCTATTCTCTCTGTATATACTTGGCCACTTCAATCAACTTGCTTCAGACAACGGAGTCTTTCTTATATAGCAGCTCGAGCAGGAGCAGCACTGGGCGCGTGTGTTCCACATTTCCCGCCCAAGATATTTGGCCACGTGTCAGCTTCCTGTCAGCCCTCGGATCACGTGCCCTTCATTAGCCTAAATCACCTGCAGACAAAGACAAAAGGAATGTATCTACTTCATTAGTTCAGGCTTTTAACACGAGTGTATATACTTCAGAAGCAGCAAATGAGCAAGTGTGAACACTGAGTGAGTGTATAGACTTGAAGTTCTTCATGCGAGCTCAGTGTATGGACTTTCAGTTAAATGCATTAACATACCAAGGGAATGAGTGTATGGACTTAAAGCATCAGTTAACCAAGTGTGTAGAGTGTATACACTTGACTGCGTACGTGACAGACAATGTCTAGACTTGCTATTAACATGCATGAGAACCCAATGTACAGACATGCTGTAGCTTCAGCTGAGGACCCCAGTGTATAGACTTGCTGAGGGAGAGAGTGTACAGACTTGAAGCAAAGCAAGGCAATCGAGTGTGTAGACTTGATGGTTGAGAGACGATGGCCAGGACAAGGCACAAACGGATGTATAGACTTTGGACTTGAACGCCCAAGCAGGCTGTATAGACTTGAAGAGTAAGCCAGTGTATAGACTTCAAAAGCTTGAAGGCCCAATGTACAGATTTGGAAAAGTCTGAACCAATGTGCAGACTTGATTAAGACAAGGCAGTTGAGTGTATGGACTTTGGCAAGTAAACGGCTGTACAGACTTTGACACAATAGCGATGTACAGACTTCCAATGAAAGCTACCGCTGTACAGACTTACTCAATCAAACCGATGTATAGACTTTGAAGCAAACGCCAGGCAAACGATGTGTAGACTTGGCCAGAAAATGTAGGGAAAGGTATAAGTGTATAGACTTGGCCAAACGTAGGGAAAGGTGAGGAGTGTATAGACTATGCTTCACTTCGAGCAACCAGAGTGATGTATAGACTTGGCCTTTGAGATGTGGTTGTACAGACTTGGAGAGTTGAAGCCAATGTACAGACTTGATGATATCAAACCGATGTACAGGCTTGCAGATGCGAAGCCAATGTACAGACTTTATGAAATGAAGCCAATGTACAGACTTACAGATGCGAAGCCGATGTACAGACTTTAAAGGCTGTGAACAACAAGGCATGCTGTACAGACTTACTCAATCAAACTAATGTATAGACTTTGAAGGATTTGAACGGGAGAATGTATAGACTTTAAGAACCGAAGCTCACGTTGTACAGACTTTGTTACCCAAACGATCAATGTATGGACTTGAACTTCTGGAAACGAATGAATAGACTTTGCCACAGTCTAATGTATAGACTTCTGGTATGAATGAAATGCTGTACATACTTGCTCAAACAGTCCGATGTATGGACTTGGAATTCCAACAGAAGGATGTATGGACTTTGATAAGAGAATGGCTGTACAGACTTCAGGTGAAGGCCAATGTATAGACTTCCAATATGAAGACCAATGTACGGACTTCGAATATGAAGACCGATGTATGGACTTCGAATATGAAGACCAATGTATAGACTTCCAATATGAAGACCAATGTACAGACTTCGAATATGAAGACCGATCTATGGACTTCGAATATGAAGACCAATGTATAGACTTCAATCAAGTCCATTGGCTGTACAGACTTGGAAATCTTTGAGCGATGTACAGACTTAGAGTTAATGCATGAAGACCCAGCAATGTGTAGACTTGACAGTGAATGCATGAACAGTGATGTATAGACTTAGACGCAACATGCTATGCAATGTACATACTTGATGTAATGCATGCCGATGTACAGACTTTAGTTGAAGTCAACCGAAGAGTGTATATACTTTATGAATGCATATGCCAAGACCAGTGTACAAACTTGATCAAATGTCTAGACTTTGCATGAACAGTCGATGTGTAGACTTCACATGTAGAGATTTTGAACGTGTGCGCTGGCGATGTACAGACATTGATAGTCTAGGGGGGTCGACCCATCTAAGAAGGGGGGTCGACCCACTTCAGTCCTGACAATGCTGACAGAGTTTACACTTGAACAAATAATGCATGTGAAAGATTTATGCAGCAGATAACATGACTGAACATATAATGCAATGCTTCATGATCTGATGAACTGACTGAACAGCAAATTAACTGAACATATCAGAGACTGCATTATGATCACAAAATGACTAAATAACAGCATGATGACTCACACAGCAAGATGACTCACAGTGATTAACTCACATCAAAACCAATCATCAAAAGATTAACTCACATCAAAGCCAATCATCAAAACCACAGGGACACAATAATCTCCCCCTTTTTGATGATGGCAACACTACACTGTGAGTAATTCTGATGACACAAACTATTCTCCCCCTTTGACTTCATCAAAAAGAAAATAGTTTGAGAAGTTAAAGCAAACCAGCATGCAATGATTGAATAAAATTCTCCCCCTTTGGCAAAAATCTCCCCCTTTGATATAATCAATATGAATGCAGATGTAGAAGGAGATACCAAAATGCAAGAGCTCCCCCTAAAAATATGAATGCAAGAACACAATTCTCCCCCTTTAAGAGTTTCTATGCAGCATGATGCATATGACATGGAAGCTCCCCCTCAATAAGTGGAATCTTATGAGATGGATAACAAGGAGAGGTTCAGGTCAATGAATCAATGATATTGAGCAGGAGAGTTTCAAGTAGCAGATTTTGAAAGAAGCTCCAATCACAAGAAATTCAGTCAGATTTTCAAAGAGATATCAATCTCATAAATCCAAAACATAAGTTTTCAAAGTCTTCCATTATAAGGGCTTATGAATGAGCTTTATTGAACAACATGGTTTAAACATGATGTATGCAGAGTTTATCAATAAAATTCTGTATTGATATCTAAAACCATGGTTTAATAAAAATGAACCAAGCCCTCATATTTATCTTGATTAATCTCCCTTTCTCTTACACAATCAAATTTAATTACTTCTTTCGGAATTACATGCACTAGTATTGAAATCAAGCAATTATGAAGTCATATGATTTTGTCTAGGGTTGTAGCAATTTGATTTTAGCATCAATATTTAGATATTGAGATATGTTCAACAATTTTTCTTGCTACAAATTTTATGAGCACTCTAGTTCAGTGCACACATTGTAACTAGAGGATATACCTTGATTAGAGGCCAATATCCCTAAGCACTTAGTGTGACTAACTGTCATGCTTTATGTGAATAGAGGTAGCATTTACACATCCTGACACACTCCAAATCATTTCTGGATGAGTGAGTTGTATTTCTCAGTGTGCATGCCATTGCTCTGCCTGATTTTCAATGAATTTTATTTTACAGAGTTAACTAAGGCACCCATGACACAGTCCTTTGGACATGGTTTCTTAGTGACCAAAGTCATTGCTCTGACAACACTTTACCCTTTAGACATTTCAGACTAATTCATTAGCTTCAAGTCAATAATAATTTCATGTACTTAACCAATTAAAGCCATGAATTCAATAATGCAGATTTCAAAAGATTTTACAAGACACAGCATGAAATAGATGGTTAAGGTTTATTAAACATGCTTCAGATATTTTTAAGAGATTTTAAAGTCAAACTCCATGAATATTAAACTTAAACCACATGAGTTATTTCAAACATTCATAAAAACGTATAATAGAAGATTCCTAGTTCAAGTGTTTTCAGATTTATGATCGAGATAGTCCCATTGAAATCTTCATGAAAGACTGATGGAATTCTGAAGCCAAATGATACCAATTGATAAGAGAGATTTTGAAGCCCAGTGACTATTTTTCAGAGTATGATCGAGGTTTGTCAACCAAATGAATAAGAAAGGATATGCAATGAATTTTGACAAATGTATGCATTTGACAACCTATATGCAATGCATTGACTCCCCCTGACAACATGCATTCAATCACTCTTTTTGGCATTTTTCAATATCAGGAAATGCAATGCACTATATGTAGATGACAGATATGCAAGAACACATCAAACCACATATGCAATGAGTTTCAAAAATAGGAAATGCAGAGAAAATTACCGAAAAAGTTCAGAAGGGGTTTTCATTCTTGAGTGCCTTTGATTAATACCCCTTTTTATTCCATTCCAAGGCACACTTGCAACAAACACATCATTTTGATGCAGCAGGTACCCAAGAAAACTTGGGTCCTGGATTAGCAGTAATACCTTTGGTAGGTGTTCTAAATAATTTTCTAGCAGCATGGCCATCAGATTTCATCAAGTAGCAGTTTTTCATTGAATGACCAGATGTGCCACAATAATAGCAAGATGCAGCAGGTTTCAGATTAGATTTATGCACATTCTTATAAACATGATTTTTATGTGCATATGTATGAAATTTTTTGTTAACATAATTAAAATTCTGTTTATCAAAACCAGTCTTGCTTTGGTATCCTGCCAGCCAACAGGTTGCAGCCCTGTGACCTGGCTTTCCACAGTTATAACATGAAAGTTTTGCAAATTGTTTTACAGGGAATTTAGCATGTTTGATATTCACATTTCTACCCTGAATATGCCAACAGTCTTTGACTGTATGGCCATGCTTTCTACAGTGAGAGCAATTTAGAGAATTTCTTCTAAAAGAACCTGACCATCATTCAGATGTCTTGTGACCAATTTTGTTGCAGTTAAAACAGATGATGTGCTGATTCATTGAAACAGATTTGTTTTTATTAAAAACATGTTGGTTTGCAGGGAATTTAGCATGATATGAATAAAAAGTTTTCTTACCACTAGCAAATCAGCAATGAGCACTTGAGTGTCCTAATTTGCCACAATTAGAACATGTGACACTCCTTTTCTGACCAGACACAGATTTTCTAGCATGCTTCTTGTCATCTTGTTTTATCACAAAGCAGTTACTCATAAAGTGTCCATGCTTACCACAATAATGACAGGAGCCATTTGATTTCTTTACAGCATTGCATTTATCTGATGAGTTTTCAGCATGCAAACTGTTCCTTTGAATTTTTGTTGTTTTATGATTTTTATTTTGATTTCCTATTTTCTTAGCCTTGTACTGAGGTGGAGATGAGATAGAAGGCTTTTCTTGTTCAGAAGATTTAATGAAAATAGTTTTCAGCTTGGATCCATCACCCTTTTTCGACTTTTCAATTTGTTTTTGGGTTCTCTGAACAGTAGACTGAGAAACAGGTGACTTTTGAGAAGTGTGAAAAGTAGAGCTAGCAACAAAAGATGTATGAATTTTATTTTCAAAATTCTTTTTATTTACAGGATTATAACCTAACCCCTCCTTCTGAAAATTAACTTTTACTCCCAGCAGTTTGTTCAGATTATCCTTCCCACTAACAAATTTAGACAAGGAGTTTTTTAAATCCTGAATTTCATTTTCTTGAGAGGAAATGTGTAACTCATAACTGGAAATCTCTTGCTCACTGTAATTCATAGGTTTATTCAAAACTTTGTTAGCAGTTTTATATTTCTCAATTTCCTGCTCTAGTTTGCTCAGTTTTTCTGGGTCTTCAACACAAGCAGTTTTTCCTCTTTCTAAGGTTAGAAGTCTCTCAGACATAGTGGAGTTCAGCATTTTTAATTTCTCATTTTCTTCCTTAAACTTGTCATTCTGAACCAATTCATTTATTTGAAGCTGATCTTCTAAATTGACTTCATACTTTCTTCCATTTTCAATTTCCTTCATATCTTTTTGCTGTTTTTCAAGATCTTTCTGTAATTCTATGTTTACAGACTTTATGGCATTAAGTTTTTCAATCAGCAAATCATTCTCCCGTTTAAGTTTCTCTAATTGTTCTTCATTTTCTTTGGAAAACTTTCTGAGAGAGTCATTCTCATTTTTCAGCTTGTTTAAATCAGATTTAACACATTCAAATTCTTTCAGCAAATCCTTGCTCTGAACAGAATAATGACTAGCTAGGCTAAGCTTCTTTTCAAGTTCTGAGATTTCTTTTACATGATCTTGATTTTCAATTTTTAGCAATGAAATTTGTTTCTTCAGCATTTGAGTATCATACATACTAGCATCAAGAACATTTTTCAGTTCAGCACAATTTCTACAAGGAGAACTTGAACTAACTAACCCAGTACCCTTCTTCAATTTTTTATACTGTTTTCTTAACAGTTCATGAGATTCAAGTAGCTCAGAATATGCATTTTCCCAATCATCTAAAGTATAGTTTTCAAAGGGATTTACCTCATCATCATCATCATCTTCATCTTGACTACTGCCTTGATTATTTCTATCAGCCATCATGCAGCTGTCCTCATTTCTTATCTGAGTTCGCTTCAGCATGTCCAAAATATCTTTACCAGAACTGTAATCAAAGAAACATGAATGAAAGGCTCTATCAGTAGCTGCCTTCATTAGATTTATAGCTATCTGATTTTCTTCATGCAGTGATTTTTGACTGTCAGTCCATTTGGACTTTTTCTTTGGTAGTTCATGGGGACCGTGTGAAATCACTTTCCACATGTCTGGATTAACAGATTTAGCATAATTTTTCAGGCTAGCAAACCATACATTAAAATGCGTACCACTGAAAATTGGTGGTTCACCCATGAAAACAGATCAGATATAAAGCAACAAGAATATTGATGCACCAAAAGAAAATTAGCACCTAAGACTGCAAGATCGGATCTGCAAGTCGTTGGACCTTGTGTGCAGACACCGCTATGATACCAATTGTTAGGGTGCTAGGCCCGGATACAGAGGGGGGGTGAATGTATCCCTCTAGAGATAATGCCCAAATTAAAACTCTAAAGCTCAGATATGCGGAATAAAACTAATGAGCTCTTCAAGATGAGATGATAAGACAACACATGATCAAACAGTTGGACTGCAACAATGCAGTCACCTGATTACACCAGAAATGCAGGCAGAGCTAAACACACCAAACACACTTAGCAGAATATAAACCTCGAAATTTACTCCCAAGATAACACAACTAATCAAGCATGCACAACCTGTGAATAGGAGGTAGAAGGCAAGGAACAAACGCACAAAGCAAAACCACTGCACAGAAGATTTTTAGGTGGTTCGGTCCTCCAGACCTACATCTACCCCTCACTCCCAACCGGAGTGAGGCTTCACTAGCCAACGCTAGAAACAAGCAGACTCAGTCTGCGAACACTTGCTGCCACACAACTTGACCAGGGGAACAGCCTCCCCTCTTTCTCCCAACCGGAGGGACACCCCAAGTGACTCCCAGCCACTTGGAAACCAGAGGTCGAAGACCTCTCTTCCTCCAGACCAGGAGGGACTCCTGGACTTGCAACCCACAAGCCCAGAACCGGAGGACGAGCCTCCCTTCCTCTAACCAGAGGGAACCCACAAGTGACAACCTGTCACTTGCAACCCGGAGATCAGATCTCCCTTCTCCTGAACCAACAGGAGGAACCCGATCCCCAACAGGGCAATCGGAAGAACAAAGCTAACCAGAGAAACGAAATGAAAAATAAGAAAACATAAAAGGAACAGCGACAAAGGCTGGAAATGAAACACAATAGTCGTTCTGGATTTGATCCACGAACAGACTGAACAGGTCTTCAATAGAACTCTCTCCTCTCTTCTTTTCTTCCTCTTCTTTCTTCTTCTCAGCTCACGCAATCTTTCTCTCTTTCTTCTGCTGCTCTCACTCTCTATTTTCTTCTCTTTCGCAGGCTCTCCCTATCTCTTCTTTTCTCTTCTTCTTCTGCTCTTTTGATCGTTGCTCTCTTTTTTTTTGCTTCTCTACTTTCTTCACTGGCTTCTATTCTCTCTGTATATACTTGGCCACTTCAATCAACCTGCTTCAGACAACGGAGTCTTTCTTATATAGCAGCTCGAGCAGGAGCAGCACTGGGCACGTGTGTTCCACATTTCCCACCCAAGATATTTGGCCACGTGTCAGCTTCCTGTCAGCCCTCGGATCACGTGCCCTTCATTAGCCTAAATCACCTGCAGACAAAGACAAAAGGAATGTATCTACTTCATTAGTTCAGGCTTTTAACATGAGTGTATATACTTCAGAAGCAGCAAATGAGCAAGTGTGAACACTGAGTGAGTGTATAGACTTGAAGTTCTTCATGCGAGCTCAGTGTATGGACTTTCAGTTAAATGCATTAACATACCAAGGGAATGAGTGTATGGACTTAAAGCATCAGTTAACCAAGTGTGCAGAGTGTATACACTTGACTGCGTACGTGACAGACAATGTCTAGACTTGCTATTAACATGCATGAGAACCCAATGTACAGACATGCTGTAGCTTCAGCTGAGGACCCCAGTGTATAGACTTGCTGAGGGAGAGAGTGTACAGACTTGAAGCAAAGCAAGGCAATCGAGTGTGTAGACTTGATGGTTGAGAGACGATGGCCAGGACAAGGCACAAACGGATGTATAGACTTTGGACTTGAACGCCCAAGCAGGCTGTATAGACTTGAAGAGTAAGCCAGTGTATAGACTTCAAAAGCTTGAAGGCCCAATGTACAGATTTGGAAAAGTCTGAACCAATGTACAGACTTGATTAAGACAAGGCAGTTGAGTGTATGGACTTTGGCAAGCAAACGGCTGTACAGACTTTGACACAATAGCGATGTACAGACTTCCAATGAAAGCTACCGCTGTATAGACTTACTCAATCAAACCGATGTATAGACTTTGAAGCAAACGCCAGGCAAACGATGTGTAGACTTGGCCAGAAAATGTAGGGAAAGGTATGAGTGTATAGACTTGGCCAAACGTAGGGAAAGGTGAGGAGTGGATAGACTATGCTTCACTTCGAGCAACCAGAGTGATGTATAGACTTGGCCTTTGAGATGTGGTTGTACAGACTTGGAGAGTTGAAGCCAATGTACAGACTTGATGATATCAAACCGATGTACAGGCTTGCAGATGCGAAGCCAATGTACAGACTTTATGAAATGAAGCCAATGTACAGACTTACAGATGCGAAGCCGATGTACAGACTTTAAAGGCTGTGAACAACAAGGCATGCTGTACAGACTTACTCAATCAAACTAATGTATAGACTTTGAAGGATTTGAACGGGAGAATGTATAGACTTTAAGAACCGAAGCTCACGTTGTACAGACTTTGTTACCCAAACGATCAATGTATGGACTTGAACTTCTGGAAACGAATGAATAGACTTTGCCACAGTCTAATGTATAGACTTCTGGTATGAATGAAATGCTGTACATACTTGCTCAAACAGTCCGATGTATGGACTTGGAATTCCAACAGAAGGATGTATGGACTTTGATAAGAGAATGGCTGTACAGACTTCAGGTGAAGGCCAATGTATAGACTTCCAATATGAAGACCAATGTACGGACTTCGAATATGAAGACCGATGTATGGACTTCGAATATGAAGACCAATGTATAGACTTCCAATATGAAGACCAATGTACAGACTTCGAATATGAAGACCGATCTATGGACTTCGAATATGAAGACCAATGTATAGACTTCAATCGAGTCCATTGGCTGTATAGACTTGGAAATCTTTGAGCGATGTACAGACTTAGAGTTAATGCATGAAGACCCAGCAATGTGTAGACTTGATAGTGAATGCATGAACAGTGATGTATAGACTTAGACGCAACATGCTATGCAATGTACATACTTGATGTAATGCATGCCGATGTACAGACTTCAGTTGAAGTCAACCGAAGAGTGTATATACTTTATGAATGCATATGCCAAGACCAGTGTACAAACTTGATCAAATGTCTAGACTTTGCATGAACAGTCGATGTGTAGACTTCACATGTAGAGATTTTGAACGTGTGCGCTGGCGATGTACAGACATTGATAGTCTAGGGGGGTCGACCCACTTCAGTCCTGACAATGCTGACAGAGTTTACACTTGAACAAATAATGCATGTGAAAGATTTATGCAGCAGATAACATGACTGAACATATAATGCAATGCTTCATGATCTGATGAACTGACTGAACAGCAAATTAACTGAACATATCAGAGACTGCATTATGATCACAAAATGACTAAATAACAGCATGATGACTCACACAGCAAGATGACTCACAGTGATTAACTCACATCAAAACCAATCATCAAAAGATTAACTCACATCAAAGCCAATCATCAAAACCACAGGGACACAATAATCTCCCCCTTTTTGATGATGGCAACACTACACTGTGAGTAATTCTGATGACACAAACTATTCTCCCCCTTTGACTTCATCAAAAAGAAAATAGTTTGAGAAGTTAAAGCAAACCAGCATGCAATGATTGAATAAAATTCTCCCCCTTTGGCAAAAATCTCCCCCTTTGATATAATCAATATGAATGCAGATGTAGAAGGAGATACCAAAATGCAAGAGCTCCCCCTAAAAATATGAATGCAAGAACACAATTCTCCCCCTTTAAGAGTTTCTATGCAGCATGATGCATATGACATGGAAGCTCCCCCTCAATAAGTGGAATCTTATGAGATGGATAACAAGGAGAGGTTCAGGTCAATGAATCAATGATATTGAGCAGGAGAGTTTCAAGTAGCAGATTTTGAAAGAAGCTCCAATCACAAGAAATTCAGTCAGATTTTCAAAGAGATATCAATCTCATAAATCCAAAACATAAGTTTTCAAAGTCTTCCATTATAAGGGCTTATGAATGAGCTTTATTGAACAACATGGTTTAAACATGATGTATGCAGAGTTTATCAATAAAATTCTGTATTGATATCTAAAACTATGGTTTAATAAAAATAAACCAAGCCCTCATATTTATCTTGATTAATCTCCCTTTCTCTTACACAATCAAATTTAATTACTTCTTTCGGAATTACATGCACTAGTATTGAAATCAAGCAATTATGAAGTCATATGATTTTGTCTAGGGTTGTAGCAATTTGATTTTAGCATCAATATTTAGATATTGAGATATGTTCAACAATTTTTCTTGCTACAAATTTTATGAGCACTCTAGTTCAGTGCACACATTGTAACTAGAGGATATACCTTGATTAGAGGCCAATATCCCTAAGCACTTAGTGTGACTAACTGTCATGCTTTATGTGAATAGAGGTAGCATTTACACATCTTGACACACTCCAAATCATTTCTGGATGAGTGAGTTGTATTTCTCAGTGTGCATGCCATTGCTCTGCCTGATTTTCAATGAATTTTATTTTACAGAGTTAACTAAGGCACCCATGACACAGTCCTTTGGACATGGTTTCTTAGTGACCAAAGTCATTGCTCTGACAACACTTTACCCTTTAGACATTTCAGACTAATTCATTAGCTTCAAGTCAATAATAATTTCATGTACTTAACCAATTAAAGCCATGAATTCAATAATGCAGATTTCAAAAGATTTTACAAGACACAGCATGAAATAGATGGTTAAGGTTTATTAAACATGCTTCAGATATTTTTAAGAGATTTTAAAGTCAAACTCCATGAATATTAAACTTAAACCACATGAGTTATTTCAAACATTCATAAAAACGTATAATAGAAGATTCCTAGTTCAAGTGTTTTCAGATTTATGATCGAGATAGTCCCATTGAAATCTTCATGAAAGACTGATGGAATTCTGAAGCCAAATGATACCAATTGATAAGAGAGATTTTGAAGCCCAGTGACTATTTTTCAGAGTATGATCGAGGTTTGTCAACCAAATGAATAAGAAAGGATATGCAATGAATTTTGACAAATGTATGCTTTTGACAACCTATATGCAATGCATTGACTCCCCCTGACAACATGCATTCAATCACTCTTTTTGGCATTTTTCAATATCAGGAAATGCAATGCACTATATGTAGATGACAGATATGCAAGAACACATCAAACCACATATGCAATGAGTTTCAAAAACAGGAAATGCAGAGAAAATTACCTGAAAAGTTCAGAAGGGGTTTTCATTCTTGAGTGCCTTGCATTAATACCCCTTTTTATTCCATTCCAAGGCACACCTGCAACAAACACATCATTTTGATGCAGCAGGTACCCAAGAAAACTTGGGTCCTGGATTAGCAGTAACACCTTTGGTAGGTGTTCTAAACAATTTTCTAGCAGCATGGCCATCAGATTTCATCAAGTAGCAGTTTTTCATTGAATGACCAGATGTGCCACAATAATAACAAGATGCAGCAGGTTTCAGATTAGATTTATGCACATTCTTATAAACATGATTTTTATGTGCATATGTATGAAATTTTTTGTTAACATAATTAAAATTCTGTTTATCAAAACCAGTCTTGCTTTGGTATCCTGCCAGCCAACAGGTTGCAGTCCTGTGACCTGGCTTTCCACAGTTATAACATGAAAGTTTTGCAAATTGTTTTACAGGGAATTTAGTATGTTTGATATTCACATTTCTACCCTGAATATGCCAACAGTACTTGACTGTATGGCTATGCTTTCTACAGTGAGAGCAATTTAGAGAATTTCTTCTAAAAGAACCTGACCAGCATTCAGATGTCTTGTGACCAATTTTGTTGCAGTTAAAACAGATGATGTGCTGATTCATTGAAACAGATTTGTTTTTATTAAAAACATGTTGGTTTGCAGGGAATTTAGCATGATATGAATAAAAAGTTTTCTTACCACTAGCAAATCAGTAATGAGCACTTGAGTGTCCTAATTTGCCACAATTAGAACATGTGACACTCCTTTTCTGACCAGACACAGATTTTCTAGCATGCTTCTTGTCATCTTGTTTCATCACAAAGCAGTTACTCATAAAGTGTCCATGCTTACCACAATAATGACAGGAGCCATTTGATTTCTTTACAGCATTGCATTTATCTGATGAGTTTTCAGCATGCAAACTGTTCCTTTGAATTTTTGTTGTTTTATGATTTTTATTTTGATTTCCTGTTTTCTTAGCCTTGTACTGAGGTGGAGATGAGATAGAAGGCTTTTCTTGTTCAGAAGATTTAATGAAAATAGTTTTCAGCTTGGATCCATCACCCTTTTTCGACTTTTCAATTTATTTTTGGGTTCTCTGAACAGTAGACTGAGAAACAGGTGACTTTTGAGAAGTGTGAAAAGTAGAGCTACCAACAAAAGATGTATGAATTTTATTTTCAAAATTCTTTTTATTTACAGGATTATAACCTAACCCCTCCTTCTGAAAATTGACTTTTACTCCCAGCAGTTTGTTCAGATTATCCTTCCCACTAACAAATTTAGACAAGGAGTTTTTTAAATCCTGAATTTCATTTTCTTGAGAGGAAATGTGTAACTCATAACTGCCAATCTCTTGCTCACTGCAATTCATAGCTTCATTCAAAACTTTGTTAGCAGTTTTATATTTCTCAATTTCCTGCTCTAGATTGCTCAGTTTTTCAGGGTCTTCAACACAAGCAGTTTTTCCTCTTTCTAAGGTTAGAAGTCTCTCAGACATAGTGGAGTTCAGCATTTTTAATTTCTCATTTTCTTCCTTAAGTTTGTCATTCTGAACCAATTCATTTATTTGAAGCTGATCTTCTGAATTGACTTCATACTTTCTTCCATTTTCAATTTCCTTCATATCTTTTTGCTGTTTTTCAAGATCTTTCTGTAATTCTATGTTTACAGACTTTATGGCACTAAGTTTTTCAATCGGCAAATCATTCTCTCGTTTAAGTTTCTCTAATTGTTCTTCATTTTCTTTGGAAAACTTTCTGAGAGAGTCATTCTCATTTTTCTGCTTGTTTAAATCAGATTTAACACATTCAAATTCTTTCAGCAAATCCTTGCTCTGAACAGAATAATGACTAGCTAGGCTAAGCTTCTTTTCAAGTTCTGAGATTTCTTTTACATGATCTTGATTTTCAATTTTTAGCAATGAAATTTGTTTCTTCAGCATTTGAGTATCATACATACTAGCATCAAGAACATTTTTCAGTTCAGCACAATTTCTACAAGGAGAACTTGAACTAACTAACCCAGTACCCTTCTTCAATTTTTTATACTATTTTCTTAACAGTTCATGAGATTCAAGTAGCTCAGAATATGCATTTTCCCAATCATCTAAAGTATAGTTTTCAAAGGGATTTACCTCATCATCATCATCATCATCTTCATCTTGACTGCTGTCTTGATTATTTCTGTCAGCCATCATGCAGCTGTCCTCATTTCTTATCTGAGTTCGCTTCAGCATGTCCAAAATATCTTTAGCAGAACTGTAATCAAAGAAACATTAATGACAGGCTCTATCAGTAGCTGCCTTCATTAGATTTATAGCTATCTGATTTTCTTCATGCAGTGATTTTTGACTGTCAGTCCATTTGGACTTTTTCTTTGGTAGTTCATGAAGACCGTGTGAAATCACTTTCCACAGGTCTGGATTAACAGATTTAGCATAATTTTTTAGGCTAGCAAACCATACATTAAAATGCGTACCACTGAAAATTGGTGGTTCACCCATGAAAACAGATCAGATATAAAGCAACAAGAATATTGATGCACCAAAAGCAAATTAGCACCTAAGACTGCAAGATCGGATCTGCAGGTCGCTGGACCTTGTGTGCAGACACCGCTCTGATACCAATTGTTAGGGTGCTAGGCTCGGATACAGAGGGGGGTGAATGTATCCCTCTAGAGATAATGCCAAAATTAAAACTCTAAAGCTCAGATATGCGGAATAAAACTAATGAGCTCTCCAAGATGAGATGATAAGACAACACATGATCAAACAGTTGGACTGCAACAATGCAGTCACCTGATTACACCAGAAATGCAGGCAGAGCTAAACACAACAAACACACTTAGCAGAATATAAACCTCGAAATTTACTCCCAAGATAACACAACTAATCAAGCATGCACAACCTGTGAATAGAAGGTAGAAGGCAAGGAACAAACGCATAAAGCAAAACCACTGCACAGAAGATTTTTAGGTGGTTCGGTCCTCCAGACCTACATTCACCCCTCACTCCCAACCGGAGTGAGACTTCACTAGCCAAAGCTAGAAACAAGCAGACTCAGTCTGCGAACACTTGCTGCCACACAGCTTGACCAGGGGAACAGCCTCCCCTCTTCCTCCCAACCGGAGGGACACCCCAAGTGACTCCCAGCCACTTGGAAACCAGAGGTCGAAGACCTCTCTTCCTCCAGACCAGGAGGGACCCCTGGACTTGCAACCCACAAGCCCAGAACCGGAGGAAGAGCCTCCCTTCCTCTAACCAGAGGGAACCCACAAGTGACAACCTGTCACTTGCAACCCGGAGATCAGATCTCCCTTCTCTTGAACCAACAGGAGGAACCCGATCCCCAACAGGGCAATCGGAAGAACAAAGCTAACCAGAGAAACAAAATGAAAAATAAGAAAACATAAAAGGAACAGCGACAAAGGCTGGAAATGAAACACAATAGTCGTTCTGGATTTGATCCACGAACAGACTGAACAGGTCTTCAATAAAACTCTCTCCTCTCTTCTTTTCTTCCTCTTCTTTCTTCTTCTCAGCTCACGCAATCTTTCTCTCTTTCTTCTGCTGCTCTCACTCTCTATTTTCTTCTCTTTCGCAGGCTCTCCCTATCTCTTCTTTTCTCTTCTTCATCTGCTCTTTTGATCGTTGCTCTCTTTTTTTTTGCTTCTCTACTTTCTTCACTGGCTTCTATTCTCTCTGTATATACTTGGCCACTTCAATCAACCTCCTTCAGACAACGGAGTCTTTCTTATATAGCAGCTCGAGCAGGAGCAGCACTGGGCGCGTGTGTTCCACATTTCCCGCCCAAGATATTTGGCCACGTGTCAGCTTCCTGTCAGCCCTCGGATCACGTGCCCTTCATTAGCCTAAATCACCTACAGACAAAGACAAAAGGAATGTATCGACTTCATTAGTTCAGGCTTTTAACACGAGTGTATATACTTCAGAAGCAGCAAATGAGCAAGTGTGAACACTGAGTGAGTGTATAGACTTGAAGTTCTTCATGCGAGCTTAGTGTATGGACTTTCAGTTAAATGCATTAACATACCAAGGGAATGAGTGTATGGACTTAAAGCATCAGTTAACCAAGTGTGTAGAGTGTATACACTTGACTGCGTGCATGACAGACAATGTCTAGACTTGCTATTAACATGCATGAGAACCCAATGTACAGACATGCTGTGGCTTCAGCTGACGACCCCAGTGTATAGACTTTCTGAGGGAGAGAGTGTACAGACTTGAAGCAAAGCAAGGCAATCGAGTGTGTAGACTTGATGGTTGAGAGACGATGGCCAGGAAAAGGCACAGACGGATGTATAGACTTTGGACTTGAATGCCCAAGCATGCTGTACAGACTTGAAGAGTAAGCCAGTGTATAGACTTCAAAAGCTTGAAGGCCCAATGTACAGATTTTGAAAAGTCTGAACCAATGTACAGACTTGATTAAGACAAGGCAGTTGAGTGTATGGACTTTGGCAAGCAAACGGTTGTACAGACTTTGACACAACAGCGATGTACAGACTTCCAATGAAAGCTACCGCTATACAGACTTACTCAATCAAACCGATGTATAGACTTTGAAGCAAACACCAGGCAAACGATGTGTAGACTTGGCCAGAAAATGTAGGGAAAGGTATGAGTGTATAGACTTGGCCAAACGTAGGGAAAGGTGAGGAGTGTATAGACTATGCTTCACTTCGAGCAACCAGAGTGATGTATAGACTTGGCCTTTGAGATGTGGCTGTACAGACTTGGAGAGTTGAAGCCAATGTACAGACTTGCAGATGCGAAGCCAATGTACAGACTTTATGATATGAAGCCAATGTACAGACTTGCAGATGCGAAGCCAATGTACAGACTTTAAAGGCTGTGAACAACAAGGCATGCTGTACAGACTTACTCAATCAAACTGATGTATAGACTTTGAAGGATTTGAACGGGAGAATGTATAGACTTTAAGAACCGAAACTCACGTTGTACAGACTTTGTTACCCAAACGATCAATGTATGCACTTGAACTTCTAGAAACGAATGAATAGACTTTGCCACAGTCTAATGTATAGACTTCCGGTATGAATGAAATGCTGTGCATACTTGCTCAAACAGTCCGATGTATGGACTTGGAATTCCAACAGAAGGATGTATGAACTTTGATAAAAGAATGGCTGTATAGACTTCCAATATGAAGACCAATGTACAGACTTCGAATATGAAGACCGATGTATGGACTTCGAATATGAAGACCAATGTATAAACTTCCAATATGAAGACCAATGTACAGACTTCGAATATGAAGACCGATGTATGGACTTCGAATATGAAGACCAATGTATAGACTTCAATTGAGTCCATTGGCTGTACAGACTTGGAAATCTTTGAGCGATGTACAGACTTGGAGTTAATGCATGAAGACCCAGCAATGTGTAGACTTGACAGTGAATGCATGAACAGTGATGTATAGACTTAGACGCAACATGCTATGCAATGTACACACTTGATGTAATGCATGCCGATGTACAGACTTCAGTTGAAGTCAACCGAAGAGTGTATATACTTTATGAATGCATATGCCAAGACCAATGTACAAACTTGATCAAATGTCTAGACTTTGCATGAACAGTCGATGTGTAGACTTCACATGTAGAGATTTTGAACGTGTGTGCTGGCGATGTACAGACATTGATAGTCTAGGGGGGTCGACCCATCTAAGAAGGGGGGTCGACCCACTTCAGTCCTGACAATGCTGACAGAGTTTACACTTGAACAAATAATGCATGTGAAAGATTTATGCAGTAGATAACATGACTGAACATATATTGCAATGCTTCATGATCTGATGAACTGACTTAACAGCAAATTAACTGAACATATGAGAGACTGCATTATGATCAGAAAATGACTGAATAACAGCATGATGACTCACACAGCAAGATGACTCACAGTGATTAACTCACATCAAAACCAATCATCAAAAGATTAACTCACATCAAAGCCAATCATCAAAACCACAGGGACACAACAGCCTCTTGCTAGTTTTTCCCCCTAGTAGGACGCTATTGAAAAGCAGGGGCCCACAGAAACTAGCTTAAATACCGTATCTCGGGAACTACCCCACCACCACTCCCAGGTGGGCAGAAACTTGAGGTCATGAGGCTATGACTAGTGGAGGCTCACTAGACACGGAGACTCTGAAACACGAGTGCTGGAGTACAGACAAGCTAAGCACGCACTGTCACCCGCACTACAAAGCACAAAGGTAGTACACCAACTGCCAACAGACTCAGGACATGGCAACTAGACCTACTAACGTAACGATCCTTGAGTCTCACAACTCGGAGTCAAGATCGTCGTACAAAGCGGAACAAGCCGCCAATCGGTCTAATCCTAAGTCAAAGAAATGACACATCCGTATAAAATGACACACGGAGACCTGAGAGATCACTATGACCCTCAACTCCATTGGACACATAACCCGAGGTAAGATAGTACCTCCAGGCGTCTAGAACCACGTCTCGAGCTGGAAAGAAAAGCTGAGACACTCACAAGGTCACGTGTCAACCACTGGGTCACACCGGGATGACTGGGACCTAACAACGACTCAGAAGCAGTACAGAGACCTGACCAATAGCAGGGTACGCCTGGCTATCTGATAACATGGTTATAGCCCTCATAGGATATCAAAAGACGTCCACGGGACAATGGGTGAACCACGAAGTCAGGCCGAGGCACTTGGAAACCAACACATCGGAAAACAACAGGCAGGAATTAAGCAGAGGAACATACGCTGGCGGTCATAGAATGGGCCGCTAGGTGACTGTAGTGGTCAAGGATTAGGCCGCTAAACCCAGTCAACCATGAACCGACCTATTTGGTCAAACAACCATAGCGGTCAAATATAGAGCCGCCACATGGACTAGGCGGTCCAAGAGACAACCGCCACACTAGCCGCACTAAAACATTGACCTAAGTCAAACGACTTGTAGTGGCCTAAGAAAGGCAAGCTACAGTGAAGAAACGCATGAAGGTTGGACCGCCAAGGCTAACCGACTTAAAATCTTGACTAGGTCTAAAACCACGGTAACACGAATATCGAGGTAGATCACAAGCCACCGAGACCATCCCCTCAAACGAGAACTTAAGAGAGGCCACACACACATGCGGGGGAACCCCACCGCGCTCACACCGATACACGGTGACTCAATCTAACGCAACACAAAGCCTGGAACATACATCCCTACGTGCACGTTAATCGAGGTAACACAGCACCTCCCGACACCTTAGAAAAATGGACACGGAACCCGCAGGGTGTCCAGGACACTCGCGAGGCCACAGGTCGGTCATTGGGTCTCAACCGGATCGACCAGGACCCAAAACGAACATAAATATAGAATTTCGATCGACCTGACCCCTGGGGTCGGTCGACCAGACATGGTCAGTCGACCGGACCTGGGTGATCGGTCGACCGGACCAACACTGTCCTGCGGGCGTCTGCCGGTCGATCGGCCCATCTGTTCTGGTAGGCCGGTCACGGCGGAAAACCGGCCAAACTCTAATCCTCGGGCCCGATTCCACGCCCCATTTGATCCCGATTGAAGGGGAAAACAACCACAATGATAATACCGACCTTCCACACTCCGGAAGGGATCAAAACGATGCATAAACAGCTTGAAACAGGCAATTCTACCGAATTGACCCTAATTGACTCACCGGGGTTCCCGAGCTCGTACCAGCCCTAAATGACAACCAATCAACACAAAATCAACGGATCTGGAACGCTGACATTCCATGGGTTCGATTGATTCCAATTGATCTAAAAATCATCGCCGTTTTTTGACGAACCCTGTGAACGCCCCAAAAGTATGATTTTACCCCAACAAGGCAAAACCCACTCGTATACTCACTGTTCGGCGTGAAACTTCGAGAGAATGTAGAAGAGAAGTATGGCTTCTATCTCCCTACCTCCACTGATGATTCGTGCACCGTAGTGACTAAACCGCCTCGAAAACCACATCGTGAGCTTGACCATCGACTTTGAATCCACCGTTCGGGATCGCGCCGAAAACGGTCCGATCCTCGGCCCATCGCGCTCCGGACCACCCCCACAGCATCACCTCAGCCTGCTCGTGCCTCCTCCGTCTGCAGCCGGAGCCGGGAGGGCAAGAGAAGAGAGAAAACGGGGGAGAGAGAAGGTCACGGTGACGAATGAGAAGGGAGGAGAGAGGAAGAAGAAAGAAAAAGAATAAAAGGAAAAGAAATTAGGAAATTTTCCTAATTTCTGAAAATTTGATTTTTAGCCCAAAAATGGACTAATTCAGAAAAATACGTAAAAATAGTCAAAACGATCGTTGGAAAGAGTACATCGCAACTATAGGGTCCTCGAGTCAATGAACTGAGAAATAAACTAACCACAGGGTTCCGTAACTTGTACGAGAGAAAAATCCATGTGGATCGTAAAACTCAACTCAGGACCTGCAAAAGTGATCCGAAACTCTCCGAAGAGGATCCAAAAGACCCGATAGGGATCCAGGGTATTACAGCCTCCCCTCCTTCAAGAAATTGTGTCCTCAAAATTTAAGGAACGAGCAAGAAGAAGCAGGGAAGAACAAACCCCAAGACACAACTTGAAACCGCACGAATCTTAAAAAATACCATTCAGAGGAACACTTGGCAGACCATAATCACAAGCACACGCTCGGGATCTCGAGGTAAACAGATCCACAGAACGAGCATGCCTCACAAGTGGACACAAGTCTGACACCTCCGAAACAAGGCAACGTCGCTTATGTCTCATAGGAAAGGAGACATGACTCTTGCCACGACAACATCAACCAGGAAAACAAAACGACAGACATGGCAAGCATCAGCTTAAACAAGGAAGCATAGTCCTCTCAGCTGATAGCTCGACAACATCATCGACTCCAGTGCCAAAGGCCACCACGAAACCTGGCACACAGGACACCAACGACAGCACCGGACCACAAGCACCATCAAGTCAGTCCTCACTCAGACATTACATCTGATCGAGTCGCATGCTAACTCTATCAGGAAAGAAGAGTACAGCATAACTAATCGACAAGACTTCGGTCCACACAGTGCCAAGATAGATTCACAGGGAAACAATAACAAAACGACAATGACAGCAGCAACAACACTTGCAGAATCCCGGCTCTGTATCGAACACAAAACCACAGAATACAACTGCAAGCTGGGTCATATCAAGGCACGATAACAGCTGAACACACGACTATAATGGACTAGTCATGCAACAAACAGCTCACCAAGAAAAAACCGACGACAACAAGAACGATAATATCGGGAAACGCATCTCAAGGACCACGATCACACCCTGAGAGCACAACACTCAAGAAAGAATTGCAGAGCAGAGGGTACTCAACAAGCAGAAATGCCGACAGATTCTCTAACACTCACAAATGCCAGCGCCAACACCATAATGCCTCCAAGAATAATGGCACGGCAACAGACAACATCAAGGCACAAGAAGCCAAGACGAAGTCACATCGAGAAGGATAATTCTCTCGACCAGTCAGAATCTTACAACCAACGATCCTCGACCTGTGGGTATCAACCCACACGCTTTCGCTGCGCACTCAAACAACACACACAGACATCAGAAAATACCTCGGTATCTGCATCTCAGTACACACTCGGCGCCATCATAATTCATGAAAATCGTAATATATTACGCCACGAGTTCTGATCCTGCGAACAACCGATCATAAGTAGCCTAAGTGCAAACCAAGAAGAGCACCGGCTTCAGCACAAAGCACAAAGAAAGGCTAACCTCAGCTTACCATTATGTCCTGAAACAATAAATGAGCCTTCACAACACATCGGCAGTTAGACACCGCACGACAAACACGGTGCACTACGGCTCTTAACACAAAGATTAGGTCTAAAGCCAAGCAACCGTAGAATAAAGAGCAGATCAGGCTCAGAATAAACACTGTCCACACTTAAGTAGACACGGGAGAAAGGTCTCACTAAGATAGCACTTCTAAGGCTTACCTCGAAAAGACTCCACCCGATAGGATGAGAAGCATCAAGCTCACTAACAGTAGCTCACCAGGAAGGAAAATCCTAGGTTCGCTTGAGCATCTTCTCAATCAAGGCAATAAAACAACCACTTTAACAGAGCGAAACACCTCAGGAGCTACACAGACTTAAGTTGGGAGGACCAAAACAACGTAAGAACGTGTACGGCCATCACACCAAGTCGAAAAGTCACCAGCCTCCTGAACAAACCACGGAGAAATCTCGAACTATGTACTGCAGATTCAAGCCTATCGACAAACTCTGCCAAGTACAGCATGATCGAGACAAACATCAGGACGAAAAAGAGCATCCCGTCGCATCCTGACGAGAGCAAAAACCATCTCGTATAGTGCTGACATAGCACGCACAAGACAACTTACAGAAAACAAAGCGACAAGGAATCGCGAAACCTAAGCTAGCGAAAGACTGTACTGGACTTTCAGGACTCGGGACACTATATATCTTGGATTCCCATGTACTTCACACAACAGTTGCTCTGATACCACCTGTGACGACCCGGACTCCGGATACCGGATATACCCGATAGGACTACCGAGTAGACCCGATACCGCTTGAAACCCGTGAAGCCTCCCAAGAGCTGTAAAGCTCCAAAGGGATAAAAGGAATGTCGTGTAGTACATTGAAGTCGCAGATATAACAGTAAGCAATTAAATTTCATTAAGCATGTTTGCTAAAGTAGCAGAAATAAAATTACTTTTTAATTAACAATTAAAATTAACAATTATACCAGAGTCCAGTCCAAAGGAAAGACAAGTATAGTCCAACAGAAAGAAATACATACACTGAGATCGGGGGAAGCCCGACGCAGGTACCACTGGCAACTATGAGCACGCCACACCAGGAACCGTGCAGGAAGAAGAGCGCCACACCTGAAAAGCAGGGGTGAGCCTCGTGTCACTGGCCCAATAGGGGTCACGTGGATCCCCACTAAAAACAACGTAGTAACACGAAATAATAACTAAAATAGCAGTAGTAGTAAAGCAGGAAAGCTAAACTACAACTAGAAAGCTGTAAAAGAAATCCGTAACGGAAGGAGTAGAATAGCTAAAAGAAAATGGAAAAGCTAAGCCGCAAAGATCGGAACACGGCCACCGAGAGAAGCTCGGCTCCCTAAGCTACTCCAAACAATGATAGAAGGGCGAACCCTGATCTCATAAAGTCAGGAGTTATCGATCTGTTGATACAGCACAGGGCCCTAGGCGAAGGCCTACAAAGATAGGCAAAAAGCCTAGAAAAGACGTAGACAGACACAGAACACTAAAGCCTACACGACTGGATTGTCGTGCACGCTCCCTAAGTGTAAACGCATACACGACTGAATCGTCATGCATGCCACACAGCGCTGACCTCAGGTAAGGCCAAGAAAAGACTAACCCGGAGAGGTCACGGACGTACGAGAGACGTGAGAGTCACGTGCCAAGTTATAGAAGCACCTCCTTACTAGAAGAACAGCCAGATGTGTCCACTGACGTCTTACACTGCGCCATAGGTATCTCGCTACGGACGTTGAGAATGACGGAGACTGAGATACTCATAGAACCAAAATAAGAACTACAGTAACGAGTGACTAGTCAGGGTCACGACCGTCGGCGTTCGTCCAAAACGCCCCTGACCACGTGTGCACACACTGACGCTTGCCTAGAGCCAGACCTCTAGCTAGTTTTCCCTCCCAGCAGGACGCTATTGTAAAGTAGGGGCCCATGGAAACTAGCTTAAAAACCGTATCTCGGGAACTGCACCACCACCACTCCCAAGTGGGCCGACACTCTAGGTCGTGAGGCTACGACTAGTGGAGGCTCACTAGACACGGAGACTCTGAAACACGAGTGCTGGAGTACAGACATGCTAAGCACGCACTGTCACCCGTACTACGAAGCACAAAGGCAGTACACCAACTGTCAACAGACTCAGGACATGGCAACTGGACCTACTAACACAACGATCCTTGAGTCTCACAACTCGGAGTCAAGATCATCGTACAAAGCGAAACAAACCGCCAATCGGTCTAATCCTAAGTCAAAGAAACGACACATCTGTATAAAATGACACACGGAGACATGAGGGATCACCAAGACCCTCAACTCCACTGGAGACACAAACTGAGGTAAGACAGTACCTCCAGGCGTCCAGAACTACGTCTCGAGCTGCACAGAAAAGTTGAGACACTCACAAGGTCACGTGTCAACCACTAGGTCACACCGGGTTGACCGGGACCTGACAACGACTCAGAAGTAGTACAGAAACCTAACCAATAGCAGGGTACGCCTGGCTATCTGATAACATGGTTATAGCCCTCATAGGACATCAAAAAACGTCCACGGGACAATGGGCAAACCACGAAGTCAAGCCGAGGCACTTGGAAACAAACACATCGGGAAATGACACGCAGGAATTAAGCGGAGGAACATACGCTGGCGGTCATAGAATGGGCTGCTAGGTGACTATAGTGGTCAAGGATTAGGCTGCTAAACCCAGTCAACCCTGAACCGACCTATTCGGTCAAACCACCAAAGCGGTCTAATATAGACCCGTCACACGAACTAGGCGGTCCAAGGGACAACCGCAACACTAACCACCCTAAAACATTGACCTAAGTCAAACAACTTGTAGCGGTCTAAGAAAGGCGAGCTATAGTGAAGAAACACATGAAGGTTGGACCGCCAAGGCCAATCGAGTTAAAATCTTGACTAGGTCTAAAACCATGGTAACATGAATACTGAGGCAGACCACAAGCCACCGAGACCATCCCCTCAAATGAGAACTTAAGGGAGGCCACACACACATGCGGGGGAACCCCACCGAACTCACACCGATACACGGTGACTCGATCTAATGCAACACAAAGCCCGGGACACACATCCCTATGGGCATGCTAACCAATGTAACACGGCACCTCTTGACACCCCAGAAACATGGACACGGAACCCGTAGAGTGTCCGGGACACTCGCGAGGCCATAGGTCGGTAATTGGGTCTCAACCGGACCGACCAAGACTCAAAACAAACATAAATACAGAATTTCGATCGACCTGACCCCTGGGGTCGGTCGACCGGATAGGGTCGGTCGACCGGACCAACACGGTCCTGCGGGCGTCTGCCGGTCGACCGGCCCATCCGGTCCCGTCAACCGGTCACGGAGGAAAATCGGCCAAACCCTAATCCTCAGGCCCGATTCAACGCCCTATTCAATCCCGATTGAAGGAGAAAACAACCACAATGATAATACCAACCTTCCACACTCTGGAAGGGATCAAAATGACGCACAAACTGCTTGAAATGGGCAATTCTACCGAATTGACCCTAATTGAGTCACCGGGGTTACTGGGCTCGTACCGGCCCCAAATGACAACCAATCAACACGAAATTAGCGGATCTGGAACGCTGACATTCCAGGGGTTCGATTGATACCAACTGATCTAAAAACCATCACCGTTTTCTAGCGAACCCTGTGAACGCCCCAAAAGTATCATTTTACCCCAACAAGGCAAAACCCACTCGTATGCTCACCGTTCGGCGTGAAACTTCGAGGGAAAGTAGAAGAGAAGTAGGGCTTCCGTCTCCCTACCACCACCGATGATTCCGTGCACTGTAGTGACTGAACCGCGCCAAAAATCGCATCGCGAGCTCGACCGTCGGCTTTGAATCCACCGTTCAGGATCGCGCCAGAAACGATCCGATCCTCGCTCCATCGCACTCCGGACCACCCCCACAGCATCACCTCAGCCTACCCGTGCCTCCTCCGTCTGCAGCCGGAGCCAGGAGGGCAAGAGAAGAGAGAAAACAGGGGAGAGAGAAGGTCACGGCTGCGAATGAGAAGGGAGGAGAGAGGAAGAAGAAAGAAAAAGAATAAAAGGAAAAGAAATTAGGAAAATTTCCTAATTTTTTAAAATTCAATTTTTAGCCCAAAAATGGACTAATTCAGAAAAATACGTAAAAATAGTCGAAACGATCTTTGGAAAGACTACATCGCAACTGTTGCGTCCTCGAGTCGATGAACTGAGAAATAAACTCACGACAGGGTTCCGTAACTTGTACGGGAGAAAAACCCACATGCATCATAAAACTCAACTCAGGACCTGCAAAAGTGATCTGAAACTCTATGAGGAGGATCCGAAAGACCCGATAGGGATCCCGGGTATTACAAGAAGCCTGACCCGGTTGCACCATCCAAGGCCCTTTGCAAGTACTATGACCATCCAAGCTACAAGATGGAAGAGTGCTGGCGAAAGCTAGGCGCTTATTTGTGTTGCGGCAACAGGGACCACCGTATCCCTGAGTGTCCTCTCTTGTCCGATCATGCCACACCAAGTAAGCCGCAAGGAGGCCAGAGGCAGTAGGGTAGGGCAAGTTGCAAGCCATGCAAGAAATCGAGACGGAAACCACCGAGGAAGGTGGACTGGTAGAAGGTACACTTGTTATTTTTGATAGGCTGGCTTTTGTTCTATTTGATACCGGAGCAACGCATTCCTTTATTTCTCAGAGTTTTGCTAAGTCTCTATCTACTAAACCTGTATTGATGAGCTCTCAACTGGAAATTTAAACTCCTATTGGTACTAGTTAAACTATTAAGTACTATTACCTCTCAAGTAAGATTCTGGTTAATGGACTTAGTATGCCAGCTGATTTGGTCTGCATGAAGATGAAGGATTATGATGTAATCTTAGGAGAAGATTGGTTAGCTAGATATGAGGCTAGTGTTCACTGTAAATCTGGCACTATGTCCTTCTCTGGTAACCCCGAACTCTCTTTTTTTGGGGTTAGGCATTCTAGGTCTGTGCCGCCTATTTCGGCACTTCGAGCCGAGAAGTTATTAAGGAAGGGATGTCAGGCATTCCCGACGTTGGTTTCTTTGACTGACAAGAAAGATTTGGAGATCCAGGACATCCCCATTGTTCGAGAATTCTTGGATGTATTTCCTGTCGATTTACCAAAACTTCCTCCAGAGAGGGAGGTAGATTTCTCCATCGATCTAGTTCTTGGCGCAACTCCAGTTTCAAAGGCTTTGTATCGTATGTCCCCTGCGGAGTTGAGAGAATTGAAGGAGCAATTAATGAAATTGCTTGAGAAAGGGTTTATTCAATCAAGCACATCCCCGTGGGGAGCCCCAGTATTGTTTGTAAGAAGGAAAGATGGATCACTGAGGTTGTACATTGATTACCGCCAGCTTAACCAACTTACCATCAAGAACAAGTATCTGTTGCCAAGGATAGATGAACTGTTTGATCAGATAGCAGGAGCACAATACTTTTCTAAGATTGATCTTCGATCTGGATATCACCAGTTACGTATCAAGGATGAGGATATTCTTAAAATGGCATTCTGGAGCAGGTACGATCATTTTCAATTTGTTGTAATGCCTTTTGGTCTAACAAATGCTCTGCAGCTTTTATGCAGTTAATGAACAGTGTGTTTCGGCCCTACTTGAATTGGTGGGTCGTGATTTTTATTGATGACTAGAGAGGGGGGTTTCTATAGCCCATCTAAGAGCAACCGAACTAGGCCCATCAGGGCCGAACGAGTCTCAGCTCAGCCAAGTGACAGCCCCCTAGGGCCCACTTAGGCAAAAAAGCCCAATAAAGATCACTCGGGATTCCACCCTTCCTCGGCGGCCCTTAGGCTCGGAAGGCCCGAGCGTCAGAACGGAGGAAGACCCATGCCCGAGTTATCCCTTCATCGGGATAGAGGCAAGCGCCCTGCGCCCACTCCGACCTTACTCCATCCGAGCTATGCCTATCGCCCGGACAGGGCTAGCACCTTTTATGCTCGAACCGACTGACAAGTGCTTATCCGCGCAGCTGTTGAGAGCCCTTTATGAACAGGAGTTTACGAGGATAAAGGAGCCATGATCCCTCAAGGCCATGAAGAGCCCACGATGAGGACGTAACGATCCCACGATGAGGACGTAACGATCCCATGATGAGACGTAACTCTCGCCTGAAACTCCTCAGCTTACGAGACTCATAAGGTGAGCACACTATATAAACCAGGGATTCCCTCCAGTGGAAGGTAAGGCCAACACACGCCTAAAAACTCCCTGAGCAGGAACCACTTCACCACCTTGGTGTTGTGGGATCTCGCGCACCTCTTTCTACCTCCCTCAATACCTTCCACCATTGCTCTACTGACTTAAGCATCGGAGGGTTTTCCCCAGGGAACCATCCCTGGGCCTCCTGATTCATTTCCCTTTCTCTGCAGTTCACTACTAGGTGATCATCCTCCCAGCTCAGGACAAGCGCGAGATCACGCCCCTTCATCTAGTGCCGTCTGTGGGAAACGACCAAAGAGCCATTATGGTGAGAAGAAGTTCGGGGAGGAGGTCCGCCGGCGATAGGGGAAAGGCCACGGTGGCTTCGGGGGAAGGCCCCTCTCAAGCCTCCCAAACCCCCCCCTCCGGTGCCAGCACTCCCGCCGATGGACCGCCCCCTCCCTCTGCGGTAGGGCTACCGCCCCCTCATCCCACGGCGGTGGGGCCACCGCTCAACGATGGCGCTGACGCCTTCCAAGCCCTCAACGCGAAGCTGGACATCCTCTTGGAACTCATGAGGACCCAGGCGGCCAGGGATGGAAGGTCACGCGCCCCTCCGAAGAGCCCTCCCCGCGAGAACGTGTCCCAGCACACCACCGGAGGCTGCTTCACCCTCCGAGGGTAGCAGCTCATCCGCAACAAAGCAGGAGGACCCTCGCAAGCCCCCCCTCCGGAGCAAGAGGCTTCCTCCATGCTGAAACGGGGTAGGCATGGGGCACGCCGTCCCCTCCCGGAGATCGAAGTCCCCAGGGAGCGCCAGGACAGCCTGCCATCGCGCCCCCTCAGCCCTACGGCGCAGCGACAGCTGGAGTTATCCCTCCGACTGCGAGAATTCGAGAGGCGTTTCACGGAGTAGGAGCGCGCCCTGCAGAAGACTTCTCCACCTGAGGACGAGAAGAGATCCCCATTCTCTGACCATATCTTGAAGGTAGAGGTATCTCCCAGAGCCTCCATTTCAACCTTCAAGCCCTACGACGGCCAGGGTGACCCGACTGATCACTTCGACAGCTTCGACGCCCTGATGACCCTTCACGGAGCGTCTGACGCCATCAAGTGCCGAGCCTTTGTGACCACCTTGGTCCAAGGTGCCCAAGCATGGTTCCGGGCCCTCGCCCCTGGATCCATCCGAGACTTCAATCAATTCGAAGAGTATTCAAGGAGAGTTTCGTCGGTAGTGGCCCCCCAAGGTCGGTAGCGAGGCTTTTGGCCCTCAAACAGGCGCAAAGGGAGAAACTTCGGGCCTACATTCTCTGATTCAAATCGGAAGCCCTGAGGATCCCCCGCCTGGATGTCGCCTCGGCCATAACCACACTGACTGGGGGCACCCGCGACGAGAACCTCTGCCGTGAGCTTGTCCTCCACCCTCCCTCGACCCTTGCTACGCTAGTGACTCTGGCATTGCGCCACGCCAAGTGTGAAGAAGTGCTCAGCGCATGCCGAGAAGCGGGCACCCGAGCCAAGCTCGGGCCAAGGAAAAAGGCGGAATCACGACGGGGAACGCAAGGAACCATCACGGAAGTACAAGCTGTACACTCCCCTAACCGCTCCAATGTACGAGATATATGAAGACATCAAAGGCTCGAGCCTCCTCCGCCAACCCGAGCCAATGAAGTCGAAGAACCGCAGTCGCAGCAAGCATTGCCTGTTCCACAGCGACCACGGGCATCACACTGGCGACTGCCATCAACTCTAGGACGAGATCGAGCGTCTCGTTCGTCAGGGACACCTCTCCCGGTTCGTGGCCGGGCACCAGGAGGACCAAGGCGCCCCAGAGGAGATCGACAACGCCCTCCGAGGGGTCCACATCAACGTCATCACAGGAGGAGCTGCATCAGGAGGAGATAGCGGGTGAGGAAGGAAGCGTCATGCTGAGCGGGCGAGTTGAGCCATCAAGCCTCCCAGGGCCCCGCCGAGTGAGCCCCAGGTCATAGTCTTCTCCGACCAAGACCTAGAGGGGCTGAGCACCCTGCATGACGACGCCCTAGTCATATCGGCCACGATAAACCATTGTAACGTAGACATGATTCTAGTTGACAATGGAAGTGCCCCTGGTGTATTATCCTACGAATGTTTCCTTAAGATGAGTGAGGATCCGTCTAAACTCCGCCCGATCCGAACCCCCCTGTGCGGGTTCATTGGCCAGGCCACTTATCCCGAGGGAGCCCTAAGCCTGCCGGTTACACTTGGCACCCCACCCAAAACCGTTACGGTCATGGTGGACTTCACAGTGATCAAAGGTATGATAGCATACAACGCGATCTTCGGCCGGGGAATCCTCAGCCGAACGAAAGCGGTGCCTTCTACCTATCACGAAAAGATGAAGTTCCCCACCAAAAATGGGTTGGGGGAAGTCCGAGGCAACCAGGCCATGGCCAGAAGGAGATACAATATCTCGGTTGAAGCCACAAGGCCGGACGGGAAGAACAAGGGCCCCCGGGAAGTTGAGGAAAAGTCCGCAACTACCGAACCTGGAGGTGAATTGCTAGTGGTTTTCCTAAACGAGGACCCAACCCTAGGAGTAAAGATCAGAGCCGACCTAACATCTGAGGTGCAACGGCAATACAAGAAGTTTCTTTCCGCGTACATCCGGGTCTTTGCATGGTCTGATGATCAACTCCCCGGGACACCGAAAGAGACGGTGGTGCATAAGCTCAATCTCGACCCAACCGTGAAGCCCATACAACAACGCAGAAGGAAGCACGCACCAGAGAAGCAGGCGATTATCAAGGAGCAAGTCACCAAGGGGGAAAAGACTGGCCTTTTTAGACCGGTCCTGTACCCAACGTGGCTGGCTAACGTCGTCCTGGTGCCAAAAGCTTCGGGAAAGTGGCGGATGTGCGTGGACTTCACCGACTTGAACAAGGCTACTCCAAAGGACTGCTATCCCTTACCGAGCATCGACCAACTGGTTGATTCAACCTCAGGCAATGAGATACTCAGCTTCCTGGATGCCTATTCAGGTTACCACCAGATCAGAATGCACCCTGAAGACATCGAGAAGACCGCCTTTGTCACGCCCCGAGCGCGGAAGATACCCGGAGACACGTGACGAGTTTATATCAATCATGTCAATCAGAGTGGTCGTGTATTCGACACAAAGACAGAGATGCGCAAAATAGCAAGATAACCCAATCCTTTATTTCATAATGGATAGACTATTACAAATCCAATACTCTGTTTAATAAAAAGGAAAAGAATACATATTTGACTCAAGAAACTAAAGAAAAGACTAGATGACACTTGGAAAGCTCTAGCTCTATCACTTTCACTCTTGACCATTCCCTTCCGATTGACTTCCATCGTCGTCGGACTTACCTGAAAAGTAAAAAGGGACAAACGGAATGAGCTAACACTCAGTAGGAAATTATATCTCAAGTACTAGCAAGGGGTTTAAGTAATTACATTTTTATGAATGCAATAAAGCTATGCATGCTCGCATAAAACGACAAGATAGAGAGAATGTAATATCAAAGAAATAAGATGAACTTAATCATGAACTTTCAACAAGATAACAAGTTTATTCAAGATATTCAAGCAAGTACGTTTAACAAGTCATGTCAAGAACTTTGGCTATCATGTATCAAGCAAGTAAATTACCCTTTTTCGGGCCACGCATTTCATGTCAAGTCAAGTACGATTCAAGTACAAGATGTGTGTGGAATGTCCAATCAAGCTAGTAATGCACTCGGTATAATGCCAGATACCTTATCATTTTAACTCCCATGGGCACAAGTACTTTCGGGTGCTCCTCCCAGGACCAGATCGGGCCCTATATGCGCAGGCATTTATCATGTGTTTTGACATCCACTCTTATATATATATATATAGCCAATTTTTGAATTTCAATAATCAAGCTTGTAGACATGTATGACAACTTTGACAGAATAGAGTCCAAAAATATGATAAAGGACATAGAATGGCGATAATAACGGTATAATCACGATATCGATAAAACTAGGTAGCATATGGTTCCCTTAACTTGGGTACCATGACAAATCAATATGGACATTCTTTATATAGAATTTAGGTCCACATGAACAGTATATCAAAGGTAAGATACCCTCATTCTTATCATAGAATTGAGGTTTACTAGAATGACAAGATATGGCATGATATCATCTTCCCATTAAGAATTTCTTATGATATACTCTTTGTATAATCATAAGGGCCGGTATACCATGTTTCTTTAGATTGACATGGCAAAGATCGTGTAATGGATTTTTAGGGTACAACCAGCTCAGTCGACCTTGAGGGAATCCAAGGTACGAGGAGTCTTACGGAGGTCTCTATGACTAACTCGCTAGTCCAAAGGAACGGAATGTCCAATGGAGAGCTTGTATGTCAATGAGAGTTGAGTGTGATCGATGAAACAACATGAAACGTGGGACTATACTCACGGAGTGGAGAATAGTGCCGATATATATATTATATAACATATGAAACCATCGGTTAACAGAAACAGTGGAAAATCAGTTTTATAGTAAAATAATGACTTAGTCAGAGTCGTTTATCAAGTAATTAACGCCTAACAGAAGGGCGTTTACACATGTTTCCATTTTGCAGAATTCAATATTTCATTAATTTATCTAAAACGCGCCCTGGTCAGGGTCGTTTGTTAAAGATTTGACGACTGCAGGAGCAGGCGTCTTATTATTTACATATTTGACAGAATATAAATAATTTTCAGGATTTATCCAAAACACGCCCTGGGCAGGGGCGTTACTCATTAATTCAATCTTTACAGAATATATATTTTCAGAATTTTTAACATATACGCGTCCTAGGAAGGGGCGTTTCTTTTCAATCAGACAACTACAGTAGCAGGCGTCTTTTTATTTACAATATTTTACAGAACATATTTATTTTCAAAAATTATCAAAAACGCGCCCTTGGCAGGGGCGTTAATCATTAAATTCTTATTTTTACAGAATATATTGTTTGGGATTTTAATAGAAAAGCGCTCTATGAAGGGGCGTTACTTTTCAATTCACGCCCTAGTATCGGGCGTTAGTCCAGTGAAAGACGACCTAGCCACGGTCGTGAATTCAAGAAATACCATGAATTTTCATGGGCAGTAATAATTTCAGGATAATAAAATTCATGGAGAACGAATGTATGGTCATGACAATAAAATTAACAGGTTTGAAGACATATGATCATGCATTATTGTAGAATCATGATTTCATAGATAATCAATTCTTAACATGGGTGATTAATGATTAAATGAAATTAATGCCTGTGTACAGGGCGTCAAATCTAAAATTGACGACCGGATCAAGGTCGTTTCTTTACAAGTAGCGCCCTTGTTTGGGTCGCGTATTTCAAAATCACGCCCTTGGTAAGGACGTTCCTTTCAAAAATTCAACAGAAACGTTTAAAACTTAGGAAAACTATATGCAGGTGTATGCTCATATGATTTCACTACGATTCTTATATACTTTGGGCTACATACTTGAGAAAATCCTACCTGAAGACTTGATAATTGATATGAAAGGGGGACGTTGTTGCTTCACAGCAACAATAACCACAGTAGGAGGAAGAGAAGGCTTTGGTGAAGAACCTTTGTTCTTCGGTTCTGTAACTCCTACAAGAACAGAAGAAGAAACATTAGTATTTCTTCATACTACCTGACCGAAAGTAAAAAGGGAAAAAGAACAATACCTTTGTTCTTCACGTACGCCGCCTTCTTAACCTATAACAGAAGAAGATGAAGACCTGTTAGTTCTTCATGTAATAGACGTAGAGAATAAATCAGAGGAACTATTCCTCTCTCACGTACCTTGCAGATTCCGAACGCCAAATAGCGTTGAAGGGTTCGAGCAATAGATTATTTATAGGGATTTAGGGGGTCCTATTAGGGTTAGAGTTCTAGTGGAAGTAATGCTTCCAATATAGAGTCCTTGCCCTTTTAAATACTTACTAGATTAACATAATCCTTCCCTGGATAAGCTCCAGGGTCGAACGGTTCACGAATGGAATTAACGACTTTGGTCAGGTCGTCGATTCTTTAATTGACGACCTGCTTCAGGTCGTTTCTTAATAAGCGCCTTGTGTAAGGGCGTTCTTTTCTTTAAAACACGCCCAAGATTGGGGCGTTTCTTGGCCTTACCCTTTTTTGACGTTGGAATTAGACGCCGTGTGGTGAGGGCGTCACTTCTTGAGTCACGCCTTAACTAGAGGCGTTTATTATTAAATTAACGCCTTAATGAGAGGCGTTATTTGCATCTTGGGTTTTATTCCTCCATTTAACCCTCTTCTTATTATCTGTATTACTTCTGTAATATATATATTTTAATTCATTTCAAATATTCATTTATCAGGGTTGCTACACCCTCCCCCACTTAAAAAGAATTTGGTCCCCAAATTCAATTGCATATTATGTATACACGCGGAGAGTGTAGAGTATATACCTCTTGGAACAACTCGGGAAATCGTTTCTTCATAGATTCCTCGGTCTCCCATGTCGCTTCGTGTTCAGTATTCTTATTCCATTGCACCTTGAGCATGGGAATAACCTTATTCCTTAGAGCTCATATTTCTCGATCTAAGATCTTCATAGGCTTCTGTTCATAGGTGAGATCTTTCTGGATCACCAGATCTCCATGTTCAATAATATGAGATGGATCGTGCACATACTTCTTCAACATAGATATATGAAATGCATTATGTACCTCGGACAATTGAGGAGGCAACGCGATGCGATAAGCAACCTCGCCAACTCTTTTGAGTATCTCAAAAGGTCCGATGAATCTTGGCGTAAGCTTGCCCTTAACCCTAAATCTTCGTATGCCACGTCCAGGTGATATCTTGAGAAATACATGATCTCCGATTTGGAATTCAAGATCTCTCCTTCTTGTGTCAGCATAAGCCTTTTGCCTTGTCTGAGCAATTTGCAATCTTTCTCTGATTACTTGTATCTTCTCAGTTGTATCCCTTACCATGTCTGGACCTAACAGTTGTTTTTCTCCAACTTCGTTCCAGCATAAAGGTGATCGGCAACTCCTTCCATATAAAGCTTCAAAAGGTGCCATTTGGATACTAGCTTGGTAGCTATTATTATATGCAAATTCAACTAGAGGTAAGTGGCCATGCCAGTTTCCTCCAAAGTCAATAATGCATGCTCTAAGCATATCTTCAACAACCTGATTAGCTCTCTCGGTCTGACCATCTGTTTGTGGGTGGAAAGCTGTACTAAAGTTAAGCCTTGTTCCCAATGAATGTTGTAGACCCTTCCAGAAATGAGAAGTAAAACGGGGATCTCTGTCAGACACGATTGAGACAGGAATACCATGTAGTCTGACTATCTCTTTGATATATAATGCAGCTAGCACATCAATTGACCATCGACTTTTTATTGGCAAGAAATGCGCCGATTTAGTTAATCGGTCAATGATAACCCAGATTCCATCGTGTCCTCCTTTTGATTTAGATAAACCCATGATGAAGTCCATACCAATATCCTCCCACTTCCACTTAGGAATATCTAGAGGATGTAGTTTTCCAGCAGGTCTTTGGTGTTCCGCCTTGACCTGTTGGCATGTGAGACAGCGTGATACATAGTCCGCTATTTCTCTTTTCATGTTGGGCCACCAAAAGTTCCTCTTTACATCTTGGTACATTTTGGTTGATCCTGGATGAATAGTGTACCTTGATCTGTGAGCTTCATCTAAGATCTTCTTCTTTAATTCTGAACAATCTGGTATACAAGTTCTGTCTTTGAACAATAATCTTCCATCAGAAGTTAGTTGAAAATCAGATTGTCCTTCTAATCTGCCTTTGATTTCCACTAATATAGGATCATCATCCTGAAGTGCTTGTATCTCAGATAATAAATCTGACTGTATGCTTACATGAGATAATGTGACAAATTTGGCTTCTGTGTCCAAGCTTATATTGAGCTCGGAGAATTGTTCAAGTAACCTCCATTCTTGTATCATACAATTGGCTATCATTGCTCTCGGCTTTCGACTAAGGGCATCAGCAACATAATTACCCTTTCCGGGATGGTATTGTATATTGAAGTCGAAGTCCTTGAGATATTCTAGCCAGCGTCTTTGTCTCATGTTTAGCTCCTTTTGTGAAAATAGATATTTGAGACTCTTGTGATCGGAGTATACAGTGAACTGTACTCCATAGAGATAGTGTCTCCATATCTTCAGTGCAAATACCACCGCGGCCAGTTCTAAGTCATGGACGGGGTAATTCTCCTCATGCTTCTTCAGTTGACGAGAAGAGTATGCTATGACCTTCCCTTGTTGCATTAAGACACACCCGAGGCCAATGCCAGAAGCATCGGTGTAAACCTCGAATTTCACTCCTTCTATTGGTAGAGCTAAGACCAGAGCTGTAGTAAGATGATCCTTGAGAGTTTGGAAGCTTCTTTCACATTCCTCACTCCATTCATATCGGATCTCCTTGCGAGTTAACCTTGTGAGGGGCACGGCGATCTTGGAGAAATCCTTGATGAATCGCCTATAATATCCCGCAAGACCTAAGAAACTTCTGATCTTGCTTGCATTAGCTGGTCTTTCCCAGTTTCTTACAGCCTCTACTTTTGACGGATCAACAGATAAACCGTCCTTTGATATGACATGTCGAGAAAAGCCACTTCTTCAAGCCAGAACTCGCATTTGCTGAGTTTAGCATATAATTGATTTGTCCTCAAGACTTGCAATGCAATCCTCAAATGTTCTTCATGCTCATTTTTGGTCTTGGATTTCTTGAACTTGGAATCTTGAGAGGATGAACCTCCATTATTGGGCCTCTTCTTAAAGTTGGGTTTAAAAGAACCCGAACCTGTGACTTGCTCCTTCTTGTCTTTTCCACAGATCCTATCAGATAGTTCCGTGGCATCTTCAAGTAATTGAGCTCGGCGCACCATTTCGGAATAAACTTGGATGTCCATAGGCGCCAGTTGAGTAATATAGTGGGGCCTAAGCCCATTAAGAAATCTACGGGCTTTCATCTTCTCCGTGGTAATAAGATGCTTAGCATATCTAGACAACCTGGAGAACTGAGCTTCATAATCTGCTAATGATAAAGATCGTTGCTTTAATGCAGCGAATTCTGCAACCTTCTTTTCTTGGACTCGGTCCGAGAAATATTTAGCATTGAAGTATTCCACAAATTCTTCCCATGTTACTTGAGTAGGATCGATGGTTGCTTCAATAGACTCCCACCAGCATCTAGCATCTTTCTCTAACTGGAATGTAGCTAATAGAACTTTGTCCTGATCCGTGCATTGCATGACACGGAATATGCGTTCGGTTTCCCGAACCCAATGCTCGGCATCGTCCGGATCGGTCGATCCTATGAACTTCGGGGGATTCATACTCTTAAATGCTTGGTGTAAGCTTCCAGCTCGTGGAGCACCACCTTGTGCTACCTGTTGTAGCACTTGAGTCATCCCTTGGAGGGTACGCTGCATGTTGCGCCATTGAGCACGTTCGGCAGCCATTATCCTACAATTACAATAGCTACGTTAGTATTATATCACTGTGATCTTATTAAAAGACTCATTGACTCTTAACCCTTGGTTCTACCCAATCTCACTTGGTTAAACGTTCAACTTATCCTTGGACTTGGGTTTTTCCTAGGAATTGAATACCTTAGGCTCTGATACCACAAAAACTGTCACGCCCCGAGCGCGGAAGATACCCGGAGACGCGTGACGAGTTTATATCAATCATGTCAATCAGAGTGGTCGTGTATTCGACACAAAGACAGAGATGCGCAAAATAGCAAGATAACCCAATCCTTTATTTCATAATGGATAGACTATTATAAATCCAATACTCTGTTTAATAAAAAGGAAAAGAATACATATTTGACTCAAGAAACTAAAGAAAAGACTAGATTACACTTGGAAAGCTCTAGCTCTATCACTTTCACTCTTGACCATTCCCATCCGATTGACTTCCATCGTCGTCGGACTTACCTGAAAAGTAAAAAGGGACAAACGGAATGAGCTAACGCTCAGTAGGAAATTATATCTCAAGTACTAGCAAGGGGTTTAAGTAATTACATTTTTATGAATGCAATAAAGCTATGAATGCTCGCATAAAATGACAAGATAGAGAGAATGTAATATCAAAGAAATAAGATGAACTTAATCATGAACTTTCAACAAGATAACAAGTTTATTCAAGATATTCAAGCAAGTACGTTTAACAAGTCATGTCAAGAACTTTGGCTATCATGTATCAAGCAAGTAAATTACCCTTTTTCGGGCCACGCATTTCATGTCAAGTCAAGTACGATTCAAGTACAAGATGTGTGTGGATGTACAATCAAGCTAGTAATGCACTCGGTACAATGCCAGATACCTTATCATTTTAACTCCCATGGGCACAAGTACTTTCGGGTGCTCCTCCCAGGACCAGATCGGGCCCTATATGCGCAGGCATTTATCATGTGTTTTGACATCCACTCTTATATATATATATATAGCCAATTTTTGAATTTTAATAATCAAGCTTGTAGACATGTATGACAACTTTGACAGAATAGAGTCCAAAAATATGACAAAGGACATAGAATGGCGATAATAACGGTATAATTACGATATCGATAAAACTAGGTAGCATATGGTTCCCTTAACTTGGGTACCATGACAAATCAATATGGACATTCTTTATATAGAATTGAGGTCCACATGAACAGTATATCAAAGGCAAGATACCCTCATTCTTATCATAGAATTGAGGTTTACAAGAATGACATGATATGGCATGATATCATCATCCCATTAAGAATTTCTTATGATATACTCTTTGTATAATCATAAGGGCCGGTATACTATGTTTCTTTAGATTGACATGGCAAAGATCGTGTAATGGGTTTTTAGGGTACAACCAGCTCAGTCGACCTTGAGGGAATCCAATGTACGAGGAGTCTTACGGAGGTCTCTATGACTAACTCGCTAGTCCAAAGGAACGGAATGTCCAATGGAGAGCTTGTATGTCAATGAGAGTTGAGTGTGATCGATGAAACAACATGAAACGTGGGACTATACTCACGGAGTGGAGAATAGTGCCGATATATATATTATATAACATATGAAACCATCGGTTAACAGAAACAGTGGAAAATCAGTTTTACAGTAAAATAATGACTTAGTCAGAGTCGTTTATCAAGTAATTAACGCCTAACAGAAGGGCATTTACACATGTTTCCATTTGGCAGAATTTCAATATTTCATTAATTTATCTAAAACGCGCCCTGGTCAGGGTCGTTTGTTAAAGATTTGACGACTGCAGGAGCAGGCGTCTTATTATTTACATATTTGACAGAATATAAATAATTTTCAGGATTTATCCAAAACACGCCCTGGGCAGGGGCGTTACTCATTAATTCAATCTTTACAGAATATATATTTTCAGAATTTTTAACATATACGCGCCCTAGGAAGGGGCGTTTCTTTTCAATGAGACGACTACAGTAGCAGGCGTCTTTTTATTTACAATATTTTACAGAACATATTTATTTTTAAAAATTATCAAAAACGCGCCCTTGGCAGGGGCGTTAATCATTAAATTCTTATTTTTACAGAATATATTGTTCGGGATTTTAATAGAAAAGTGCCCTATGAAGGGGCGTTACTTTTCAATTCACGCCCTAGTATCGGGCGTTAGTCCAGTGAAAGACGACCTAGCCACGGTCGTGAATTCAAGAAATAGCATGAATTTTCATGGGCAGTAATAATTTCAGGATAATAAAATTCATGGAGAACGAATGTATGGTCATGACAATAAAATTAACAGGTTTGAAGACATATGATCATGCATTATTGTAGAATCATGATTTCATAGATAATCAATTCTTAACATGGGTGATTAATGATTAAATGAAATTAACGCCTGTGTACAGGGCGTCAAATCTAAAATTGACGACCGGATCAAGGTCGTTTCTTTACAAGTAGCGCCCTTGTTTGGGTCGCGTATTTCAAAATCACGCCCTTGGTAAGGACGTTCCTTTCAAAAATTCAACAGAAACGTTTAAAACTTAGGAAAACTATATGCAGGTGTATGCTCATATGATTTCACTACGATTCTTATATACTTTGGGCTACATACTTGAGAAAATCCTACCTGAAGACTTGAAGATTGATATGAAAGGGGGACGTTGTTGCTTCACAGCAACAATAACCACAGTAGGAGGAAGAGAAGGCTTTGGTGAAGAACCTTTGTTCTTCGGTTCTGTAACTCCTACAAGAACAGAAGAAGAAACATTAGTATTTCTTCATACTACCTGACCGAAAGTAAAAAGGGAAAAAGAACAATACCTTTGTTCTTCACGTACGCCGCCTTCTTAACCTATAACAGAAGAAGATGAAAAACTGTTAGTTCTTCATGTAACAGACGTAGAGAATAAATCAGAGGAACTATTCCTCTCTCACGTACCTTGCAGATTCCGAACGCCAAATAGCATTTAAGGGTTCGAGCAGTAGATTATTTATAGGGATTTAGGGGGTCCTATTAGGGTTAGAGTTCTAGTGCAAGTAATGCTTCCAATATAGAGTCCTTGCCCTTTTAAATACTTACTAGATTAACATAATCCTTCCCTGGATAAGCTCCAGGGTCGAACGGTTCACGAATAGAATTAACGACTTTGGTCAGGTCGTCGATTCTTTAATTGACGACCTGCTTCAGGTCGTTTCTTAATAAGCGCCTTGTGTAAGGGCGTTCTTTTCTTTAAAACACGCCCAAGATTGGGGCGTTTCTTGGCCTTACCCTTTTTTGACGTTGGAATTAGACGCCGTGTGGTGAGGGCGTCACTTCTTGAGTCACGCCTTAACTAGAGGCGTTTATTATTAAATTAACGCCTTAATGAGAGGGGTTATTTGCATCTTGGGTTTTATTCCTCCATTTAACCCTCTTCTTATTATCTGTATTACTTCTGTAATATATATATTTTAATTCATTTCAAATATTCATTTATCAGGGTTGCTACAGCCTTTATCACCGACTTCGGCGTACACTGATACACCCGGATGCCTTTCGGGTTGAAGAACGCTGGGGCCACGTACCAGAGGCTAGTCAACCATATGTTCGAGGGACAGTGCGGTCGGAACATCGAGGCCTATATTGACGACATGCTCGTGAAGACCCCTAAGGCCGAGGACCATTTTGCGGACCTAGCAGAGACCTTTGACACCCTCCTGAAGTACAACATGAAGCTCAATCCTGCCAAATGTGCCTTCGGAGTGAGGTCAGGGAAGTTCTTGGGCTTCCTAGTCACCCAGCGTGGGATCGAGGCCAACCCCGACAAGGTCCAGGCCATCCTGGACATGCGCCCACCCACTTGCATCAAAGATGTTCAACACCTTACCGGGCGCATTGCGGCACTCAGCAGATTCCTGTCCCACGCGGCTGAACGATGCCTACCCTTCTTCAAACTGTTGAGGCGGCCTAAAATGGCATCTGCTACATTCGCGTGGGATGAGGAATGCCGAAGAGCGTTCACCGAGCTTAAGGAGTTCCTGGTTTCACCCCCAATGCTTTCCAAGCCCATCCCAGGTGAAGCCTTGCATCTCTATCTCTCGGCGACCCCATCTACAGTTAGCTCGGTCCTAGTCGAAAATGACTTGGGAACTGAGAGACCGGTCTACTACACCAGCAAGGTGCTCAATGAGGTCGAGAAAAGGTACCCCGCAATCGAGAAACTCGTGCTAGCATTGGTTACCTCAGCCAAGCGCCTCCGACCCTATTTCTAAGGGCACTCCATCTCCGTGCTGACCGGCGAACCATTGAAGAAGATCATCGCTCACCCTGAAGCCTCAGGACGCCTCGTCAAGTGGGCCATCATGCTCGAGGCCTATGATATATCATATCGGCCTCGCTCGGCTATCAAAGGCCAGGCGCTCGCTGACTTCATCGCCGAGAGCACCATCCCGACTGAAGAAAAATCTCCGTCTGCGCCCGGGCCGACTTGGGAACTATTCGTCGACGGATCTTCCAACTCAGCCGGAAGCGGTGCCGCCATCCTCCTGAAGTCCCCGAAAGGAGCAGAGCTATAGTACGCCCTGAAGTTCAACTTCCGAGCCTCCAACAACGCTTCCGAGTATGAGGCCCTCATATCGGGAGCCCGCATGGCCCAGCGGTTAGGGGCTGAGCGAGTCAGGACTCACACTGACTCCCAACTGGTCGCTAGCCAGGTCAACGGTGATTACAAAGCTCGGGAAGCACCGATGACCAAATACCTCCAACTGGTCAAGACTGTGGCCCAACAGTTCGAGAGTTTTGAGGTAGTCCGAATAGCTCGAGAGGAAAACTCCCGAGCGGACGCCCTCTCTTGGCTAGCCTCCTCTCTTGACCCCGAGGGCACTCGATCGGTCCTTCTCGAAGAGCTAGAGCGGCCGAGCATCGATTCGGAGCTCCTAGCTGTTAACTCGGCCTCCCCAAGTGACTGACGCACCCCCTACCTGTCGTGGCTTAAAGACTCCCGAGAGCCTCTTCACCCTCAGGAAGCCCGAATATTGAAGTACCAAGCTCGACGATTCGTCACTCTGGATGGCGCTCTCTACTGGAGATCCTTCCCCGGCCCTCTCTTGAAGTGCCTCAGCACCGACGAAGCCAACCAAGTGATTGAAGAAGTTCACGAAGGTCTGTGCGGAGCGCATTTAGGGGGAAGGTCGCTCGCCAGGATCTTGCTATGGCAAGGTTATTGGTGGCCCACCCTGCAGCGCGACTGCTCGGCCTACACGCAACGTTGTGACCGCTGCCAGCGATTCGACCACTTGGTCCATCGGCCGGCAACAGAGCTTATCACCCTAGCCGAGCCTTATCCTTTCGCTCGCTATAGAATCGACATCCTTGGGCCATTCCCCATGGCCCAGGCCCAGTAGAAGTTCATTATCGTCGCCATCGACTACTTCACTAAGTGGATCGAGGCCGAAGCCACTACAAGGATCACCGAGACAGTCGTCTGGAATTTTGTCTGGAAGTCGATCATCTGTCGCTACGGCATCCCCCGGGTGATAGTGAGCGATAATGGTCGGCAATTTGATTCTTGGTATTTCTGAGACAGATGCGCCGACCTCAACATCCGCAATCACTTCACTTCGGTTGCCCACCCTCAGGCTAACGGGCTGGTCGAAAATGCCAATAAGACTATCTTAAAAGGCATTAATACTAGGCTCGGCAAAGCCAAGGGCAGCTGGCTTGAGGAATTACCGAACGTACTTTGGTCACATAGAACGACCCCCAGAACGGCAACCGGTGAAAGCCCCTTTCAGTTGGTATACGGCACCGAGGCCGTGATCCCGTTGGAGATTGGAAACCCCTCCCTCCGAGTCATCTGCTTCTCGTCCGAGGCAAATGACCAGAAACTGCTCAAAAACCTCGACCTAGCAGATGAAGTTTGAGAGATTGCCAGCATCAGAGCAACGAAATATCGATGCCGCCTCACTCGATACTACAACGCCAAAGTCTGAGATAGACACTTTCAGCCGGGAGACTTCGTCCTCAGAAAAGCCGAAGCCTCTCGACCACTTAAGGCGGCGGGCAAGTTATCCCCTAATTGGGAAGGCCCCTACCTAGTGGTCGAGACGCTCGAAAAAGGAGCATACTGTCTATCCACAATGGAAGGAGAGCTCATCCCTCGGACCTAGAACGGAACTACATTACTCAAGTTCTACTTCTGAATACTGAACATTGTGCAAATGACATGAGACAAAGCAAAAGGCTCCTTTCTTTTATTCAAACAACCCGCTTGTACATCAGGAAAGCCGAAGCCAATAGAATACATGTCAAAAAAGCAAAAAATCCATCTGGCCCTGTCATATGAGCCCATCGCTCGACTGTCTCGGATGACCTTCCTGCGTCCAGCCACTGACTCTGCCTCGTGTAGAAACTGGCTCGGATAAAGGACAGTCGACCCCGTTGGCTCGGGTAGCTAGAGACAAAGGTGACAGAGGGATTAGGAAAGAGAAGGCTACCTTCCAAGTTGAACTTGGAAGAGTAGGAGGAGATGGAATGCATATGAAAGCACCTTCCCCACCAACCTACCAACTCTTTGGAAGAAAGAGGGTGCAGGCACCCTTCGAAGAGTGAAAGAAAGGAGGAGTAGAGCAGAAGAGGGAAAAAGAGGCTGCCAGAAAGAAAAAGAAACCAGCAGAGCTAGATGAGGAGGCAGGGGAAAGTCCGGGAGGGATGGAGCTTAGTTGGCTTCCTTCTCCCATCCGTGAAGCAAGCAGGAAGGAACGGGCAATAGGGACGTCTGATGCCCCCATCCGTCCTCCATCTCGCCCCCCTGCAAGCGCCGCCAGAACTGATAGAGGGAAGATGACATGCCTCCGCACGTCGAACCCTCTTCAATTCTGTTCGACGACCGTCGAACCCTCTTCAAATCCGAAGCAGCAAGAACTCTCTGCCCCCGGTCGTCGACAGCCTCATCTTCCGGAGCGTCCTCCATGCTCCGAATACAACGGCACAACGCTACGTGATAAAGGAATGAGGAAAGACTGTCAGGGAAAACCCTAAGCGGTGGAGAGGAAGGGACGCCCTTCAGACCTTTTATAGGCAAAGGGAGGCTACTTGCCTTAACTGATTTCCCTCCTCGAAAACATGCCAGAAGGATTTCTCCCTACGAACGGTCACCTCAAACTTCTCATCTTCCGCCCCAGCGGGATACACGAAGCGGCCAGGCATTCAAAGCATGGGAAAATGGAAAGACACCCTGTCAGACGCTCACCCTACCATCATGCGAGATCCATGCAGAAAGTATCGGCCATTTCCAACCACCGTAGATACGCTGAACAAAATACAGCAATGGCGATACGGAACAGATATGTCTTCATCATAACGCTACTGCCTTATTTATTTCTACATAAAAAAGGAAGTTTTTTCCTTCAAAAAGGAAAAAGACATACAAAAAGAAGAAGCGAAGTAGATACATCAGGCCTCTAGCCCACCTTGAAGCTCGAAAGTAGAGGGCTCGAGCGGTCTGCCCCCGATAGCTTCAGCGACGACCGACCCTGGCACTGACCCCACCGGCGTGGGAACTGCTTCAGTTGCGTGCCCTCCCGAGGCATCCGGAGTTTGCGCCCCCTCGGACGATGAGCCCTCGTGATCCTCTTCACCCTACGCCGAAGCAGAGGAACAGGAGGATGACAAGTCCGAGTCATAACATTACCCGGATGGGAAGTCGACTGCTCGGACGCCTGCACCTCGGCATAAGAGATGGCCCGGTCGTAGCCCTGCTAGAACTCTTTACGGATGCCCCGGTGAAGTCCTAGCTCATAGTAGGGGAGGGCAGCCTTCTTAAGGTCGACCCGGTAGGCCTATGAGCTCTTGTACTGCTCGAGAGCTTCCGCCCCCGTCGATCCCACCCTACCAGGGAGCTCGGCCTCCCTCCGCTCCGCCTCGACTGACTTCCGCTCGGCCTCAGCAGTCCGCTCTTCGGCCGCCGCCACCTGCTTCTCCGCCTCGGCCCGATCAACCTCGGCCTCCCGCCGAAGGCGCTCGGCTTCCTCCGCACGGTCCACCAGCTTGGCACACTCGGTCTCCCACTGGCAATCCAGCTTAGTTCGTGCATGGTGCTCCTCTTCGAGAAGCTTGTTCTTCCTCTCAAGCGATTCACAAGACTTAGCTATCTGCTCGGCTAGCGCCCGGGTCTCCACCGGGCTCGACTGCATCAGTCCCTTGACGGAGGAGAGCTCCCGCCGAAGCCCATCACCCTCCTCGGTGAGCCGAGCCAACCTCCTGTCCAACCCACCAAGGGTCCAGGCCAGGTTCGCTCGCTCCCATTCCGACCGAGTGTACGCTTCCGCCAGAGCAGCCCCCATCTGGGCCAGGGCCAGGCCGCCCTTCATAACCCCGGCGAGAATCATGGACGGGGAGTGCTGCCTACCTCCCCCCCTCACCTTCGCAGATATACCGTGGCATACCTGGTGCAGGGGGCCCGAGATACCCAGCCTCTCCAAGGCCACCGGAATGGAGAACCCCCCATCGCCCGGCGCCCCACCGTGCGGCTCGGATCGAGTCCCAGCATCGGTCGCCCCTCGCGCCTTGACCGGATTCTCTTGCGGCCTCTCAACCTGGACCGGCTTGCCACCTGCACCACCGCCCGAAGCGCCCGCCTCGGCCACGGTCCCAGCATCCCCCACTTCGGCCAAGGCCCCCTCGGCTCCTGCCGAGGGGAGAGCCAGGTCAACCCCGCTGCCAGTCACAGGAGCACCCTCGGTCCCCTCGATTCCGGCCGAAGGAAGAATCGAGCCCGCATCGTCACTGCCCGCAGGGGCAGCCCTGACCTCCTCGGCCCCCTCTAGCTCAGCCGGTGGGAGAGCTCGCCCGGTAGGGTCGGCCCCATCATGCTCGACGGAGGGGCGAGCCGCGGAAAGGCAGCCTTCAACCGCGGGTTCGACCCCGGCCTTCTTGGCCCGCTTCCTGGCCCTTACGGCGGCCCGGATCATACCCTCCACAGGGTCCTTGCGCTTGGATCCCTTCGGCCTGGAGGATTCACCTTGGGCCGCTCCCTTGCCCTTATCTCTGGTTCGGGAGCGACCCACGGGAGCAGCCGGTTCGTCAGCAGCCGAGTCATCTCCAAGCTCGATCACGTCTGCGGCCTCCTTCAGAGGTTCCCGCCTGGTGTCTGCACGAAGAAGAAGACATATTTAGGAAAAGAAAGATGACCCCCACATTCAAAGGAGAATCTAGTTTGTGGCACCTGAGCCCGACGGATGCAGCCACGTAAGAAGACACCGCTCGATATTCTCCGGCGTGACCAGCTCTTCGGTGGATTGGTAGTGCCTCAGCAAGATGGCTGCGTACCTCTCCACATGAGGAGGGAACTCATCTTGCCTTGGAGAGATATTCGGGTTGAAATTGGGGATTACTGGACACCTCCAGGTCTCCTCCACTGAACAAATCCCCACCCAGAAGAATTGGGTCTTCCACCCCTTATGCGAAGAATCCTTCGCCGCCAAAGAGATACAACTCCTATTCCACCTCGCCTGGATGAAATAGAAGCCCTTCCCAGCCGAAGGATGTGCTTTCAACTCAAAAAAATAGTGAAAGAGGTCCATGGAAGGAGGAGCCCCACACTGGCGACAAAGAATGTGGAAGGCGGAAAGAAGGAGATAAGAGTTGGCTACCAGTTGAATGGGCGCCAACAGGAAGAAATTGAGAAGCTGAAGGACAAAAGGTTCGAAAGGAAGGCGGAATCCACCCTTCCACGACAGAAGAAACATATAGATATGGCCTGTACGAGAGTCCAGGCTCGTCTCGTATGGAGAAGCTGCGGCAAAGCTGAACTTGTGGGGCAGGCGAAACTGGTGCTCTAGCCTCCTCACATCCGCCTCCCCCAGTTCGCTGTAGTTTGGGACCGGCGCCCTCGCCACCGGCTCGTCCTCCCACTCCTCGGCCTCCGAATGCTGGTCCGCCATGAAATCAGGAGAAGACTCTGAGGAAAGGTGATCTCGAGACCCTGAAGATTCCGGGGGAGGAGGAAGCTACCGGACTACCTCCGCAGTTATCTCCGCCAACTCTTCAAACGCCATTGCAAGCCTCTGCTCTTCCGTCGCGTCCTCACGGCGCATCGAAGAGCCCCAAAAGCAAGAACAAAGGAGAGCCAAAACCCTAAAGACGGAGGGAGTCTGGAACGATAACAAGCGCCCAACGCCTATGAACCCACGCGGGAGGCGACGCGTCGTTCCGACCTCTGAGGAATGGGGGCCCCTTCAGTTCAAATCCGTCAGGATCATCATTAACACGGGCCCAGGTGACCACGACACGTGGCTTACTGACACCGCCAGATCTCCACCCACCCGAGCCACGCTGGTCCGAAACCCCAAACAGCTACTCTTCCGAGCTTACTAAAGCTCGGGAGTAGGAGGGTGACAAGTGGAGAGGGGGATTTCTGTAGCCCATCTAAGAGTAGCCAAACTAGGCCCATCAGGGCCGAACGAGGCTCAGCTCAGCCAACTGACAGCCCCCTAGGGCCCACTTAGGTAAAAAAGCCCAATAAAGATCACTCGGGATTCCACCCTTCCTCGGCGGCCCTTAGGCTCGGAAGGCCCCAGCGTCAGAACGGAGGAAGACCCATGCCCGAGTTATCCCTTCATCGGGATAGAGGCAAGCGCCCTGCGCCCACTCCGACCTTACTCCATCCGAGCTATGCCTATCGCTCGGACAGGGCTGGCACCTTTTATGCTCGGACCGACTGACAAGTGCTTATCCGCACAGCCGTTAAGAGCCCTTTATGAACAGGAGTTTACGAGGATAAAGGAGCCATGATCCCTCAAGGCCATGAAAAGCCCACGATGAGGACGTAACGATCCCACGATGAGGACGTAACGATCCCATGATGAGGACGTAACTCCCGCCTGAAACTCCTCAGCTTACGGGACTCATAAGGTGAGCACACTATATAAACCAGGGATTCCCTCCAGTGGATGGTAAGGCCAACACACGCCTAAAAACTCCCTAAGTAGGAACCACTTCACCACCTTGGTGTTGGGAGATCTCGCGCACCTCTTTCTACCTCCCTCAATACCTTCCACCATTGCTCTACTGACTTAAGTATCGGAGGGTTTTTCCCCAGGGAACCATCCCTGGGCCTCCTGATTCGTTTCCCTTTCTCTGCAGTTCACTACTAGGTGATCATCCTCCCAGCTCAGGACAAGCGCGAGATCACGCCCCTTTAATGACATTCTGATATACTCCAAGAGCAAGGAGAAACATGAAGAACACTTGAGAATAGCATTACAGATACTGAGGGATCATCGATTATATGCTAAGTTCAGTAAGTCTGACTTCTGGTCGCAAGAAGTGTCTTTTCTAGGACACATTATTTCTAAAGATGGGATTTCTGTAGATCCTTCTAAGGTTGAGACAGTGAGAAACTGGGATAGGCCAATGAATGCAACTGAAGTTAGAAGTTTTCTATGCCTAGCAGGCTATTATCGGAGTTTATTAAGGATTTCTCCAAAATTATGGTACCTTTAACAAGACTAACCCACAAGGAGAACCGATTTGAGTGGTCGGAAGATTGTGAGCGGAGTTTTCAGACTCTAATGGAGTGTTTAACTACTGCCCCTGTTTTTGCCTTACCGTCTGGGGAAGGAGGTTTTGTAGTTTACACGGATGCTTCAGGTATTGGCTTAGGCTGTGTGCTTATGCAGTATGGGAAGGTGATAGCCTACTCTTCTAGACAGTTAAGAAAGCATGAAGAGAATTATACTGTCCATGATTTGGAGCTAGTAGCTATAGTTTTTGCCTTGAAGATTTGGAGGCACTACTTGTATTGAGAAACATTCACGATGTTTTCTGATCATAAGAGTTTGAAGTATCTGTTTTCTCAAAAGGAGCTTAATATGAGGCAGAGAAGATGGCTTGAGTATTTGAAGGATTTCAATTTTTCTATAGAGTATCACCCTGGGAAGGGTAATGTAGTGGCGGATGCTTTGAGTCGCAAGCCGATAGCCAGTTTGTCAAGTATTATGTTGCAAGAATGGAAACTGCTGGAACAGATGGCTAGTTTAGATCTCAATATTGGTAAAGATCGAGTCATGATCGCACAGTTTCAGCTTCGCCCAGAGCTGTTGATGGAAATTAAGGCTATGCAAGATAATGATCCAGTGCTGGTAGAAATCAAAGGTAGTCTAAGTAATAAACCAGATTTTGTGTTAGCTGATGATGGCAGATTGTTATTTCGGGGAAGAACCTGTGTTCCAGGTTTAGTTGAGATAAAAAGCAAGGTTTTTGAGGAAGCACATAAGGCCAAGTATACTATTCATCCTGGAGCCACTAAGATGTACCGGGACCTGAAAATGACCTTTTGGTGGCCGAACATGAAAAAGGAAGTAGCAGAATTCGTGAGTAGGTGCTTGGTATGTCAACAAGTGAAAGCTGAGCATTTCAGACATGCTGGGAAATTGAAACCTCTCGATATACCACAGTGGAAGTGGTGGAGCATTGGTATGGATTTCATAATGGGTTTACCAAGAACTCGTGGAGGCTTCGATGCGATATGGGTGATTGTGGATAGATTGACTAAATATGCACATTTCTTGTCTATCAAGATGAAGTGGGCAGTCAACGTATTGGCTGCTTTGTATATGAAGGAAGTGGTAAGATTGCATGGAATACCTGTAAATATCATGTCAGACCAAGATCCCAGATTTACTTCACACTTTTGGAAAGGATTACAAGAATCCTTGGGAACCCGTTTGAACTTCAATACTGCATTTCACCCTCAAACAGATGGCCAGACTGAGAGAACGAATGAGATTGTTAAGGATATGTTAAGAGCTTGTACGATCGACTTTGGTGGTAGTTGGCATGAATAACTGGCCCTTATAGAATTTGCATACAATAACAGTTACCAGTCCAGTATCCAGATGGCACTGTTCGAGGCTCTTTATGGAAGAAGTTTCCGATCACCTTTATGTTGGGACGAGGTAGGTGAGAAGCAATGGTTGGGACCGGATCTCATTTCAGAACCATCTAAGAATATTCAGATCATCAGAGATCATCTAAAAGTTACACAATCAAGATAAAAAGGTTATGCTGATAATAGAAGAAGAGATTTGTAATTTCGAGTGAGCGAGCATGTGTTTTTGAAAGTTTCACCTTTGAAAGGAGTTTGAAGATTTAACATCCATGGCAAGTTGAGTCCCAAATTTATTGGCCCATTTGAGATTTTAGAAAGAGTGGGAGAAGTTGCTTACAGATTGGCATTGCCACCCCAGTTGTCAGGTGTGCACAATGTTTTTCATGTGTCTATGTTACGGAAGTATGTGTACGACCCTGCGCATATCATTCGGCACACAGACCTTGAGTTGAAAGAAGACTTAACTTATGAAGAAAGACCCATCAAGATTCTGGACCGTAAGCAGCAGCAGCTCAGGAATCGGTCCATACCGATGGTAAAGATTTAGTGGAGTCGGCGTGGAACTGAAGAAGCCACTTGGGAGTCCGAAGAAGCTATCCGGAGGCAGTACCCTGATTTATTTTAAGGTCAATAATCCAAATTATCTCCATTTTTGAGATGCAATGAATTTGGGGATCAAATTCCTTAAAAGTGGGGGAGGGTGTAGCACCCCGGTAAATTATTAGATAAAATAAAGGGAATATAGATAAGAAATTCTATGGAAAATACGATAAGAAAAGATGCAACCAATTTATAAAAAAATCTAGAAAAAATATAATCATGAAGAGGATGAAAAATTCAGACATTTGCCTTCTGTGGCAAACCCTAAATAAAATTATAAGCAAGCCTAATTAATGGTATTAGGGCTAAATCCACGTTTAACCTTATCGGACCTTAAATCGCTAAATTCAGACCCAATTCTTGATCATATAAGCCCAGATCGGACCCATTTGGACGGCCTTGATCTATAGATCGTTTCCCCTCTATTAGCCCACTGAAACCCTAACCCTAGGACAAGAATTTTGGAGTTTAAGGCGGCGGCGGACTTGGTCATGCGCGAATCATGCGCGATCCGCGTGCGTGGGACTCTATCCCCTTCAATCGACCCTTCCAGAATCAATTGACCCTATAAAACTAACCCTAGCCCGACGTAGTATCGGCATTTGCTGCGGCTGCCAGCGAGGAGCAAGGACGAGGGGGAATTCCGACGAGTTCTAGGAGGGATTTCTTATCCCGGCCGGCGACCATCGTCCCCTTATTTCCTCGATTAAGGCAAGTTCTTGTAGACCAAACCTCAAGTAAAATATACCGTTGGATTCGTCTTCAAGTCCTCGTTCTTCTGATAGTAAAAACCCCAATTTTATTCTGTATAGCCTTCGTATTATTAGCTTTAGTCGAAGCATGTCATTTAGGGCACTGATCATGTTACCCTTTTCTTTATCTCGATTAAATGATAGGTTAGCAGGCTTTAAAACCTAATTAAATCATGCCAAACCATGAATTTTCTTGTCCTCTTTCTAATGATAGCTTTTTGCCCAATTTTTATGCACTATATCGAGTGAATTTGTGGTGGCAATCGAAGTCTCTCGGAGTCACCGGAGGGCGAACATGGCATTCTGTATACGGTCTTACAAAAACCGTTTATGCCCCTGGCGGTCTAACGATAGACCATTTTTCCCCTTTTTGCAAGTTTAACCCCGATCGATCTAAACGGTCCCTCGATAGACCGCAAGGTCTGAGGTTAGCGGCCCTGTACACGACCGTTTCTATGTACTATTTGAGTTACTTTCATTTCAATATACGTTCCTAGCTATCTTGAATAAGGTAGAAACTCACTAATTTTAAATGGAGCATATGGAATAATCTTGACAATTATCAACTGAGATCATGACTGCCAACATTCTTTCATCTTTCTTTTCATTCAATTGTATCATCTTGACTATTTCTTGAGTTGTTACATAAAACTAAAGATTTTTTTTGGATTAAATGTTAGGATTGTTTGACAGTCACTCCACTCCGGTGGTGCTGACTAACCACTATACATTGTCTTCCGAAGTTTTTCAACCCTCATTTCTTGTAATAGTTGGGACTCTCCGCCGGATATTCCTTCCGTCGGACTAGGACCTCTATTATGAGACCTCGGTAAGCCCCCGCGAGCCTGTGATTCTCACTAGGACACCGGGCAGGTTGTACCTCAAATCCTGCACATGTTAACTCGATCGGATTGCTTGTTAGCCTCTGTCTAGATTCGCGGCCCACGTGGGACCGTTTAAGTCCTTACACGGCCTGAATCTGACCGTTTGATCTCCTTGAGTGGCTCGTATGAGACCACATTTTACTGGCTAAGTACCAAGACCTGCTGGTCGATTGTCCTTCATCTTCCTTCGACCTAGCCATGTTAAGTCGACCCAAAGCCTCTAGACTCGACCTGAGAACTGTGATCTGCACTCTCGTTCGGTTCCACCATGTTCCGGGTGGCCTAGGAGCCTTAGGGCGACTACTCTAGCCTAGCTTTGCCCATTTGGTTCGCGGTTATCCCTAGACCATTTTACCATCTAAACGGACGTCTGTGGACCGTTTGGTGTTGGGGCAGCCCAGCGTAGACCATGTAACACTCGTTATGGGCCTTCGATCCTTTTGTGCTAAACGGCTGGATATGGACCATCTTTACCTGTCAGACGGCCCATTCCAGACCGTCCTTGACTTCCAGCAGCCGTTAAAGGACCGTTTATCCCTTGGCACCGGACTGGGTTTCTGTGGCCCAATTCGTCTCCCGTGGCCCATTATAAGACCGTTTTATACCATGCGGCCCTGGTGTGACTACGTAGCTTCCAAAGGCTATTCTTTTCTTGTGTGTTTCGGTAGCCAGGCCGTGGATGGCTTGTGCTGCAATAAAATCCTGGATTTGTTTCTTGCTTATTTCCAGGTTATAGCTTGATGAATTCCATTCCTTTTTCCTGGCCGAGTCCAGTAAATGTCTAGACATAACTTGGGATCTTGGATCCACCAAATCAATGCCAACGCATCATAAGGGCCCGGTCTAGTCCTGGGAGGAGCGCCCGAAAAGTACTAGTGTCCCGGGGAGTTATAATGACATGGTGAGACATTGCACCGAGTGCATGACTAGCGTGATGTCTATGACATTTCATTCATTTGAGTCATTCCATTCTTTTCTCTATGATACATGTTATTGAATTCCTATATGGAATTATTTACATGACTTGCTTGTTACATGCTCGATCGGCCAATTTCTTGGGTATGATATGTCTCTATTCTTCTTATTTGGGTAATTCATTATTTGTCATTCCTTTTATTTCATCGCATGACATTAATGTAATTTGTTAATTACTTAAATCTTGACTGCTATAACTTACTAAGCGTTCGCTCACCCAGTTTCCCCCCCTTGTTTCAGGTAGCTTCGATGATGATTCTCAAACTGATGGGGATGGGCAGGAGTGAAGTCCTTGGAGCGAGCCAGCTAGAAAGCCTCTTGGAGTGTCCTTAGATAGCTTGAGTCAAGAGTGTCGTCATGTTAAAGTTGTTTCAGAATGTAATTTGGTTATTCAGTTATTATTTGAGTTGTAATGTAAAGATGTCAGTGGATAGAGGGAACCTCTTTGGTTCATTTAGTTGTTGGTGGATATCGAAACTTGTTATGTTTCATTAGTTTAGAATAAATGGTTATTAGGGAGTTATTCCTTCCTTTTGCTATTGTGTTATTTTTGAGTTATCTAAATGCTAACCCAAGGCACATCATGTCTGGAAATCAACATATTTTTTTAACTCTACTGTCGCGTTCCGATTTTCCGCGTCGGGGCGTGACATGAACACTAGTGTCGCATTGCGCTGGGATTACTTTTTTTTATAAATGGGTGAAATCCATAAATTCTCACAAGGCAATCTCATGAAATTATACTTGATTGTTACATGACTTTCTAGTGCATAGCCTTTTAAGGTTATGATAGTACATTCTCGATACATGCTAGTACATTCTCATTATTGAAAGGCCACATTATAATCTTGCTTGATCATGTTCTATTATTTACTTGAAATCTCATATCTTCTCACTTGTCACGTATTGCTGTTACTTTGGTTATATTTGCATGTTTTATCGCATTCCTTTATCTTACCTTCAAGAGCTAAGATGGTAATTACTTTAATATTACCTTCATGTTGATACGAAGATACCTATTGGGCAAGTGTGCTCATTCTCTACTTTCCAATCTTTTTTAGGAAATTCTAGCAGGTTGAATTTGGACTGTTCAAGTGACAGATCCGAGAGTGATTGATGAATGATCGAAGCCTAGATTGCCTAAGTGTCATGAGTCAAAGTTTATGAGTCACAATGTAATCTAGTACCTTCACTGTAATAGGCTGTGAAGTTGATCATGTTATGTAATTTTTTTTCTATTGAGTCTAGAAGTCAAAGAGAGTCAAAGTTAAGTGTCTTTTCTAAACATTGGTTATTCGATTAATAAAGTTGAAATTTGAGTTAGGGATGTCAACGGGTCGGATACGGTTCGGATAGTGGACTATCCGTTTTCGTATCTGATAAGAAATACTGTATTAGTTTGCTGTTCGTTAAGAATTCGAAAAATGGTGTATCCGAAACCGTTTTCTAGTATCCGAAAATATGCGGTTAACGAGCAGTTAGCGGATAGTTACCGGTAATAAGAGTACATAAATTATGATAATTTAATATAAAAATAGCTCAATTAGAATAAAATTAGTGTTATCAAAATCGGATCGGACCGACTGGTCGGATCGGTCCGACAGTGAACCGGTCAAGGAACCGGTCTAATTAAAGCCAGTCCGGTCTAATATTAAAATCAGGGTAGCACATGCAGTCTTAGGGGAGCATCCACGGCCTCGAGAGAGCATCCTTGGTAACAAGAGAGCATGCAGTCCGGGTTCAAGGTAATTTGATGTCAACGATCAGGGGGAGCACATGCAGTCTCCGGGGATCATCCACGGCCTCAGGAGAGCATTTAATGTCTCAAGGGAGCATGCATGACCAGAGGTTCAGGGCGAAGCATATGTCAACCCTTTAGGGGAGCACATGCAGTCTCAGGGGAGCATCCACAGCTAGGGATATCAATGGGTCGGATATAGTTCGGATAGGGGACTATCCATTTCCGTATCTGATAAGAAATATTGTATCCATTTGCTATTTGTTAAGAATTCGAAAAATGGTGTATCTGAAACCGTTTTCTAGTATGCGGTTAACGAGCGGTTAGCGGATACTTACCGGTAATAAGAGTACATAAATTATGAAAAGTTAATATAAAAATAGCTCAATTAGAATAAAATCAATGTTATCAAAATCAGACTAGACCGGCTGGTCAGACCGATCCGACAGTGAACCGGTCAAGGAACCGGTCTGATTAAAGCCGGTCCGGTCTAATATTAAAATCAGGGGAGCATCCACGGCCTCAGGAGAGCATCCTTGGTAACAAGGGAGCATGCAGTCCGGGTTCAAGGTAATTTGATGTCAACGATCAGGGGGAGCACATGCAGTCTCCGGGGATCATCCACGGCCTCATGAGAGCATTTGATGTCTCAAGGGAGCATGCATGACCAGAGGTTCAGGGCAAAGCATATGTCAACGCTTTAGGGGAGCACATGCAGTCTCAGGGGAGCATCCACGACCTCAGGGGAGCATCCTTGGTGAAAGAGGAGTATGCAGTCGAGGGTTCAAGGCAATTTGATGTCAACCCTTTGGCGAAGCACATGCAATCTCCGGAGCCCATCCACGGCCTCAGGAGAGCATTTATGTCTTAGGGGAGCATGCATGACCAAGTTTAAGGGCAAAGCATATGTCAACCCTTTAGGAGAACACATGCAGTCTTAGAGGAGCATCCACGGCCTCAGAGGAGCATCCTTAGTGCCAGGGGAGCATGCAGTCCGAGTTCAAGGCAATTTGATGTCAACCATTTGGGGGAGCACATGCAGTCTCCGGGAACCATCCATAGCCCCAAGAAAGTATTTGATGTCTTAAGGGAGCATGCATGACTAGGGTTCAGGACAAAGCATATGTCAACCCTTTAGGTGAAATTTAATCTCCACCGTTAAATTTAGATCTAAGGGATAATATTAATAATATATCTTTTATAATCGTTAAAGATAACGGACGTATACGGGTTCGGAATGAGGTGTATCCATTTCCGTATCCGCTATGAAATCGGATATATCCGTATCCGTGTCCGTTAAGTTATCAGGAAAAAATATATCCACTTGCTGTTCGTTAAGTTAACGAAACGGGAGGTTAGCGGGTTATTGGTTACCATTGACATCCCTAATTTGAGTATACGATCTTGTGCATTAATCTTTTATGTGGATGTGTTATAGCGCTCTGATTGTCATCCTCGCTTGAGGCTTTATTTGCCAGCTGTTCACGTTCTCGACTTAATTCCGATGTATATCTCGGGACGTGACAACGAAGCTCCTCTTTCAATCTCTAAACTCTTCAAAATTCTCTAACTTTTCAACCTCTCGAATCGTTCAAAAACATTCAACCCTTCTTTTTAATTTCCAACCCTTTTTGCCAAGAAGCGTGACGAGGGTATTTATAGAGAGAGAATCCTTGTTCTAAAAGGTTTTAGAACAGGGAAACCCTTCCATAAAAGGGCTCCCAGACCCTAATCCTACTTGGAACGCCATGCAAGGAAGGTAGGGAACGAACATGACACGGAACAAAAACTAGTGACGTTAATTAAATTCACGTCCAGTGCCGACGACGCTACTTCTTTGAACAAATAAGGAAATAAAAAGGTTTCTAAAATTAAAACTAGAATTAGTGTCAAGGACTAAGATGTTAATTAATATGTGTCTTCGTAAAGAGGCACGGATTTTCCTGAAATATGAATTTCAAATTCAAAGTAAAATCAAAAAATAGCAAGGAAATTGGGTCTGCTGATGTGGACGCTAATTAATATGCGTCTCTATAATGAGGCACAAATTCCCTCAAATTATGAATTTTAATTTGAAATAAAATTAAAAAAAGTGAAAGAGTTCCTGTCCTGGTAGTTGATGCGAATTAATATACACCTCTGTGAAGGCGTAGATTTAATGAATTGGCGTCCAGGTCAAAGACGCAAATTCTGAAAATGTCTCAAAAATAGAAAAATCATCTTATTAAACCAGTAATTATAGGTTGAGTAAGATGGAAGATCTAGAGGGGGGTGAATAGATCTACCCCAACTTTCTCCCTAACGCAGTAAAATGAATATGTGGAATTGAGATCTACTGCTATAGAACTAATAATTAGATCCCAAATGATTAACTAGCAGAGAAGACAAACGAACACAGACAATCATACACGAGAGACAAGGCTTTTAAGGTGGTTCGGTCTCAGCTCAGAGACCTACGTCCACCCCTCACTCAACAGAGTGTGGCTTCCGCTAACTACAGCTTAGATCTGCTGAAAACACAACTTACACCTGCTAACAAACAGCTTGAGTACACTCAATTCTATGACTTCTCACTAGATTGAGATCCGCTGACATACAGCTTGAATCCGCTATCACATAGCTTGATTGAACAGAGTTTATAAACGAAAATGAAAATGATAAAAGGAAACAAATGCAGATCTAGTTTAGAATTCCCCGAATGAGTATGTTATGCGGGACGCTATGCAAGCTAAGACTCTACGTTATGTCGGGACTAAGCAACAACTACGACCAGCAACGTCAATTATTCGAATGGCGTAGACTCGACACCGACGATACCCAAGTGGAAACTATGCCAAAGAAACAAGCAAACCACAAGCTCACAAGCGCCCCAAAGGGGGAAGCACGCTGATCCGCACGGTTGAGAAACCGACAAGGTCTAGGGTGGGCGACTCCACACTCGCGACTCGGACGAGTCACAGGACGATCACACTCTCTAACCATGGCAGTGATATATCAAATGTACGAGCTAGGCACCTATGATCTCACAAGCAGCGGCGTCAAGAAACTATACTAAATAAGCAAGTTAAACCATGTAGGGAGCAGACGCATACCTCCACGCTCGGGGCGTGGGGAAGAAGCCCGGCCAAGTCACACAACCACCCGATACAAGAGCCAAAGAAGTACAAGTCAAACACAGCCCACTCCTCGCTGGGAGGTAAAGGGCTACACATCGCTATCCGAGGGTCGTGCGAAGTGGGGTGACGGGCCACGAGTCGACAACGTGCATCAACCCCTCACGTGCTGCGAACTGGTACGGCCTGGGACCAGCAACAAGGACTACGCGTCACGAAGTCGAAGAAGGTGCTCGTGTCCCTAGTAGCCCGCTATAGTGGATGACGACCCTCCTGGAAGATGAGGGAAGTCGACGGCGCCGGCTGGAACCTCCGGGGTAGTCACGAGCGGCGGGCAGTCTGCTGGCCAGCCTACGCGCGCGTAGGGAAATAGTAGGAAGAAGAGCCTGGTACGCCACCTTCTGCTCTCCCGTTGGTCACAAAACTTGGCGTGGACGCTGGTGAGAATGTCCCAACGTCCCCAGAGGAAGGAGAGTCACTGCAGATGTCCGTGGTAGCCGGGGTGAATTGTTGGAGCAGACCCTACGCTTCTGGACTGTCTGTAGGCAGCCGGACAGGGGGTGGAAGAATGGGCTGGAACTGGGGCTTTCGAGTGGCAAATGGGGCGGGGTTTTCTCTGGTGTATAGGTGAGGGTCATGGGATAATTGAGTAGCAGTGGAGGGGTGGCGTGCAGTGGTGGTTTTGGGCATGGGAAGTGAAAATAGGTGGTGCTCAGTTCTATAATTCAGCGCAGTAAGAACTGAGGGGTTGAAGGGTGGACGTGGTAGGTAAGGGAAAAAGGGCTCTAAAAATTGCATGAAAATTATTTGGGGTGGTTTTGGATGTGTATAAGCAGTGCTCAAAATTTCAGAGCATTCAGAGATGATTTGGGGGTCGTCCCTTTGGAGGGGTTTTGGCACTATCGCGGCAGGACTGCACAAGAGCAGTCTGCGCGACTAAAAAGGCTCTAAAGGGAAGTTTTCGCACAGAACGAGTTTGGGCGTGGGATTTTGAGGAGATGTAGGGGACAGGTAGGGAAAGAAAAACTATGAATAAGTGGAGGGGATCATAGGACAGGGAGAAGGCCTCCCAACCTGATATTCAAGGCTCTGGTTTCTGCAGATCTGCATAGAGGCTGCCTGCGCAGAAAAAAGTGCTCTGAAGACAACTTTTGCTACCATGCGAATTAGGTCATGAGATTTTCAGGAAGCTTGGGGGAGATGTGGAAGAACAAAATCTCTGAAGGGGTGGATGTGTTCTGAGGAAGGGAGAAGGGCGTGCCAACCTGATCTTCGCGGCTCAAATCTGCAGATAGACAGCCAGAGAGGGGCGCCGGGCAGCAAGGGCTATCTCCTCCATGCTTGCAGCAAACCTTTGATCCATGGCTCCTGGCTTGGAAGGGTGATGGGGAGGTCACCTCCAGTAGATGAAGAAGCCAAGAACCTGCAGGGGAAGGGGCTAGGGCATTGCACCCTAGAGGGAGAGGAAGAGGGAGAGGGAGAGAGGGAAGAGGGAGTCGCACCCTCCAAGAGACAAGGGGAGAGGGGGTGCGGCCTTCTCAATTTCTTTTCTCATAAAATTCTTCATTTCATTAATTCTTAAAATGAATACAATAGATATTATATATGGGGAGGGTAAAACCCTAATTCCTAAATAAAAAATAAAATAGATAATTGTTTTCCTAAAAGATAGGGAGGAAATAGTCCAAATAGGCTAGATAAGAGCTCTAGAGTCCTAGCCCAAGAGTGGATAAGGGGGCGCCCCCTTTTTCCCAACCCTCATAGGACAAGGATAGAGAACGAGGGCGGCCATGGGCTGGGCCCAGCCAAGGGTGGTCAGCCAAATACCCCTCTTGGGCCTTACACGACCAATTTGGTCCATTACCCCCACTAATAAGCTCCCTAAACACACATATGACCCATATAAGTCCAAATGGCCTCAAATTGGCCTACAAAAATCTAGAATGAAAGACATAAAGATATCCATGCTCCTGGCTAGCTCTCTAAGCAATCTCCAAGCCACAGTGAAGTCTATAAGTCCCGAACGGCGCTACGCGATCTATAACGTCGCTCTACTGTATCACGCCGATCTCTAGCTCGGGTGTCCTCACCAGTATGAAGTCGGTCTGCAGATGAATCTCCCATTGCTTCAGATCTCTTTACAATTTGATGGAACTGGAGCCTTCAGCTTCGGATCTAGAATCTGTCATATTATCACCAATTCCTACTTCGATCCTTCTCTAAATTATGTTTCGATCTCAGCTAGCTTCCTGTCTTCTGCTCTCACTCGAATTCCCTTTCTCTCTATTTCTTCCCGCTCTTTTTCTCTCTGTTCTTCCACTGTATGTTTTTCACCCTTGTTTTTCGACTCTGTATTTTTCGTTGTTTTTCTCCGGAAGAAGAAGCCCACTATTTATAAGACAAAGATTTGAATTTTTTGAAAACGATTCAAATCTTCAAGGCATTTCTCATTGATCCACGTGTATAGAATAAAGTAGAAGTGCTTTTGGACGTTGCCACGTGGCCTGGGGTGGTGTGCCAATCAACTACCTTCGAACACATATGTGAAAAGTGCATTTCCCACGAGACTAGTTATTTTTCAGCCTTAGCAACCTATTATTAACCCTTATCGAGCTATTTTTTACTCATAGGCACATATTTGTAACCCATATTTATCAATGGCCTTCCCTTTGCTTTGCCATCTATTTGTCACCCTTAGTAGGGTATTTTACACCCTTACTCGCCTATTTGTCACTGTTAACTAGCTATTTGTCACCGATGCTTCACTTCATCATTCGCCCATATATTGGCTCTGGCATTCTGCCTGTGTCAACTCCAAAGCCCTCTTGAGTCAACTCCCCTTCTTCACAGAATCTTATTTAACGAGTATTTCAGATGCTGAGCTATTTGTTACCAATGTAAAGCTATTTGTCACCTAGGTTAAGCTATTTGTCACCCTTAATAGGGTATTATTCACCCTTAGCTATAGGGCTCTTGCTGGTGACTCGATTGACAAAATCTTTGAGCATTTGAACTACAGGCTTCAACTGGAGTTAGCTTATGCTTCAAGGCTTCAAATGTACCCTTTAACATGATCTTCTTGCCAAATCAAACGTATAGAATATCATCATTAAAATTATAAACATAAGCTCATAATTCATGAATCACATGCAAAAAGGACTTCATGTATATAGACTCATGAATGAAGGTGCATGTATAAAGACTAATAAGAGCACATGAATGACATCTAGTGAAATACACCCTTCACTACTGACTTACAGTTTGACAACATGAATGAATACTTATGAAAGACTCACAACTGACTCACGGTTTTGACATCTCAAAACCTAGGGACATAACATTCTCCCCCTTTTTGATGATGGCAACACTGTGAGTCAATATGATCATTTAATTACATGAAAACAACTCACTGACTCAGACTCATCAATCTCTCTCCCCCTTTGATATTAGCAAAAACAACGGATAGTGATACTATGGGATATCAAACGGACATGGTCAGAATTATTCAGAATGACAATAATAACATTGAATTATTCACGGTAAGGTGAGATTGAGCAAGTGACAGTACAGATAAGAACATCAATATGGGTGGCAACAAAATTATTTTAGGATGAACAAGCACACATCTGATCAGAAGAATCACAATCTAAAACACTAGTCATTAAATAATCTTTCCATTTTCAGATTCTTCAATTATAAGACATCTTTTGATATAGCCCTTATTTTCTGCATGGTTTAAGAATCATAAATTTAGAGTTTATCAATTAAGCTCTTTAAAATATTTTGCACTCATACTTAATAGAAATAAACCACGGCTACATATTGAAGTCTTGTTTAATCTCCCTTATTCCCACTCATTCTAAATCAATTATGCCCTTAGGAGTGATTAAAGATTAGTATTGAGATTAAACATAATCGACATTGCTGATTTTTACCTCAGAGTTACAGCACTTTTTCTGACCTTTTGGTTAGATTTTTTGAATTTTTTCTTTTGCCTCGTATTATTTTAGAACATTCAAGTATAGTCCACACCTTTTTACGTAAGGGTGCACGTTGATTAGATGCTAGCACCCCTAGTTACTCAGTGAGACTCACTATCCTATTTCAATTTAAATAGAGATAACAAGAGCACTTCATGACTAAGTCCGCTTCATTTCTTTGATGAAGGGCTTAATTTCTCAATGTAATCTTAGCCATTGCTCTGCCTTTTGAGCTTTGATTCACAATTTTGATCATGTGCTGCCCTTTGAAATTTTTCAGATTATGTTATGTTTAAGAACAATACATGGTCCACATTTCTCAACCAAGATTACCATAAACTTTGATTTTTCAGATTCAAGGAGATTTCATGGGACACAACATGTGGGAGTTGGTTGAGATCTATTAAAGGCAGAGTACAATCTTTTTGATTGAATTCAATCTTTAAACTCTTCAATTCATTAAGCTTAAACCAGCGATTTATTCATGGGTCATAATAAAACCTTATAAAAGAGGATTCCTTAATGTACTTTCTTAGGCTAATAAATTAATGATCACGTTGTAATCATTCCAATCACAATGTGAGTCCATATGTTTCAACACAATGTAGTTCAAAGATTTGAGCAAGATTCAATAATGAATGTAATTTTGTCAAGAATGTTCAAGCAGGAACATGATGAGGCTAGACCTAGGACACAAAGATGTTCTGAATTATTTTGATAACAAGAAGAAGTCAACTTCTGAAGACTTTAAGTCGACTTGAATTATTCAACCAGAAGAATTCATTCAGATTAATTATAGGGAAGTTGACTTATGCAATTTTCAAGTTGACTTGAATCAAATAAAGTCAGATTGATACTAACTCCCCATGACTAAATACAATTTATAGATGGAACACAAATGCTAATCTAAGAATGAGACTCTTACTCCCCCTATCTAAATGCAATGAATGACAGATTTATGTATGAAAACCATTCAAGAGTCATTAAGAAATGCAACACTATGAATGCAAAATTGATCCATGGTACAGGACGGAGGAATGTCCTCATGCATAGAGAAAGCTTCCAGACAGGCCCAACCTGTCTTTCAACATGTCACCATTTTATATACCAACAGAGTCAATGTTCATTATATGCAACTCAATACATTTATTGACAACCTCAACCACATTAATAGCACTAAAGCTATATAGGCAGAAATTACACACAATAAGTCTCAAGCAAATCAACTATCATGCTGAGGTCTACACAATCCAAGTTCTCTTCTTAAAAATTTGAATCTTTCATTGCAAAGAGGTTTCATGAAAACATCAGCAATCTATTTTTCTGATTCAGTAAAATGTAACTTGTTGGCCCGGTTAGGAGGCAATTGAGAGGGGGGTGAATTGATTGCCCACCCTTTACTATGAATTTTAACACAATCCAGACAAACCACAGATATAAATGAAAAGCCTAAGACAAAGACTTGATTGGAATGAATGAAGGTAAATCAAGCAAGCTCTCACAACTCCCCAGCGCACAAATATGCTCACTCGAACAACTATATTTGGACGGACAGTTAAGTACGCTCACGTCTCACCGTCTCACACTCGTATAGAGAACGGAAAAATAGATATCAACCAATACCAACCAAGCAAATCATGGCACAGTATTTTTAGGTGGTTCGGGCGCACCAAGTGCCGTCCTACGTGCACCCCTCTCACCTCGAGAGGCTTTCACTATAAATGCTACTGGACGGCAGCAACCACACACACACGGGCTCGACGGCCCACACACGTGGGTTCTCGTGTGACGACGAGACAACCCACACACACTCAGAGCAAGCTCAGAAAATGTCTAGATAGAGAAATAGTATGAAAGGAAATACAAGCCCAAATATGAGATGAACATTCTGAGCACAAGATGACTAAGAAGATTATGAAACAATTTGAATCTTCCCCTATATCCTTCAACCAAAATCGGAGATATATGAAATGTGGCTTAGAATGATGAAACCAGGAGACGAAGGGTCCAATAGGCTTCAGACGCCCGAAGCAAGGAGGAAGAGGACGCAGACGCAGCCTCTCGATCTCTCTGCCCGGGCTTGTGAGGGGACGTCTCTGACATTCCTTCTCTTGTCCTTCAGCAGAGCACACACCTTTCTTCTCCTGCAAGCACAAGATAACTACGTTAGAGCTCCGAGGGTTGTTCTCCGATCGAATGAGGGGGCGGCGATATATACAAGGGGGATTTAACCCCCAAAAGACTTGAAAGCCCTTCTCAAGCCTCCTTTACATCACATACAAGGTGCAAGGGTCGCCCTAAGGCTATTAGAGTTAAAAGCCAAGACATTTGGATCCTCCCTTAAAGGTTTCGAAACAGATCCGGAAAACCCGTAAGAACGTTCAGAAAAAGTGTCGACCCATGGGGTCGACTCTTTTTCCTGAAGGTTCTGCCAGAACATATATAAAAGCAAAATCGCGACACGAGTGTCGACCCATGGGGTCGACACTTTTTACGAAGTGTTCTGGCCTGTGAAAAGTACATAACATTCGTGATGAAAAGTGTCGACTCACAAGGTCGACACTTGTTCACGAACATTCTGTTTTCACAGAAATGTCATACTTACCTGAAAGTGTCGACTTTCAGGGTCGACACTTTTTCTCGTGAGTTCTGCCTTAGCAAAATAGCATAACCCTGGTGAAAGTGTCGACTCCGCAGGTTGACACTTTTTGCCAGCGTCCACTTTTTCAACGCAAGGCAGAGACTCCACAATTAAGTGTCGACCCCGTAGGTCGACACTTCTACTGACATTAGAAAAACATCTGTAAAATCCATTGAAATCTCACAAATGAGATACATATAACTAAGTTAATCAATGGAGTTCATACAACTCACATATACATGGATAAGCATGAATTTTACCTGGATCAGTCCATTTACGCTAAGATCCAAATAGTCATGTATCCATACCTTGGCCTTGAGAGATTGAGTGACAAGCTTCACAATAGTCCTGCATTCAATTTCCCATTCAAATTAAGGTCTCAATGTATCAATTGAAACTCTCTCAATCATCACATAGTGAGTTCCACATTCAAAACATCCATTCATTTTGCGATTCACAGAATGACCTATTCACACATTAGTTATGTCCATCATTTGAGCTCAATCAACAATAGCTCATGTCAACATTCAATATTCAATCAAGTTGATTCGGATCAGCCTTTTTCAAATTGAGCATTCTTACAAATCAAGCATTCAAGTTTAAAATTCATCAACCTCACCTTTCATCAAATATGTATATCAATGAAGATCAATCAAGCAAGTTTTCATTCAAGGCAATCATTCATCAAACCTGTATTCATGCAAATTCATTGAACCCGAAATCATGACATTTCATTTAGAATCTTCGTCAAAACAGTCCGGGGCACAACAATCTCCCCCTTTTTGATAAAGATAAAACCATTTATAGAACTATGATATTTGCATGATGGATGACAAAACAACCATTTTCTCATGCACGCCAGATGCATGACTTCCAGTCAGAAATTCATAACTTGCTGAATCAACATGTAAAGATCAACTCACCCTTTTTGCCAAAAACATAATCAATCAAAAACGAAGCAAGTCATGAATTTCATTCAAGCCAATGCAAAAATAGTGTAAAATTCAAATTATTTCTCCTCCTTTTTGTCAGAGTCAAATAGGGGATTATTAAAGCTGAAAAGGATGAAAGTTAAGCCTCAATATGCACAAATAACACAATGAGATGCATATGAAACGCAAGAATTTAGCAGTCAAGCACATATGCACTCATCAGTGTATAGTATAGCAAGCAAGTTCTCTATGAACAGGATAGGAAAAATGCGATAGACCAAGAACATGAATTTCATGTGCAATAGTAAAAGGGTAGTGCTTATAAGAAGTGGTACTGCAAGACTCATGAAATATGACTGATTCAAGGTGTACATTCATACAATCACCCCCTAGATGAATATGTGAAATATGAGCAATGAAATCTAGATAGCATGGATTTTCAGATTTTCTAAAGAACACAAGTAGGAACTTTTCTTCCCTACACTTTCATACAACGTGCTCGACTTTTGGTAGCTTCGCACAACCCCAAGTTTATTTTCATTTTTAAATGATAGGATGACTAGCCTTTTGACACGAGTCATGCCCTTTATTTCAGGGGCACTTCCCGGTTACTCGGCATCGTCACTTATGATTATGTGGATAGGACACTTTTCAATTGCGAGTTTCCTCCTTTATTTCAGGGGGGATTCCCGATTTACTTCATGTCAAATCACACTTATTGAATATTTTTGACGAGGCTGACAACTTTTTCCTCACAAGTCACGTGATTTCCATGTAGGGGTTCCAAAGTCCTAGAATGTGTTAAGTGGAATAAGTGAAATCTTTATTAGTTAGATCCATTAACTCACTTGTGCAAATTGTGTGAGAGATTGCATAGAATGTAAGAAATGAATTAGCCTATTCACGGTGATGTCTCCCCCTAAGTGTATGCACCGTTATAGCAAAAACCTCCCCCTTAATATGTGCCATGTTAAAACATGTCCTAGTCAAAGCATTTTATTTAGCAAGGGCGTAAGGTCATAGAAGATTTCAACTGAAAGGTGTGTAGTATATATACACTCAAGCATTTCAAAAAGAGGTTTTCAAGCAATTTGATTACCGGTACGTGGCGGAGTACTTAGGTCCGAAGACCACACTCACACATGATGAAAGCTTCCAGGTGTACTTGATCCACCTTTCCACTAACACTATTTGATATACCGGTAAATCATGGCATTCATGCACACATTGATGAAGTATATGCATTTATGTACATGTGGATGCAAAAGGATAAGAGCATGTATAGGAACCAGATGATTATTCAGTGTGTTATGCACAAAAGGCAAAGCTTGAAGAGTAAAGACAATGAAAACTTTTATGTGTAAAGCAAAAGGCAATATGAATAGCTTCTTTATCAAAATGATGAAAAGAGTGTATGTACAATTCAGCTCAAAGTATCTAAGTGTCTAATCTGCACACTCCTAATTCTCTTCTTAGAAAGCAAAATTGTTCAGAACTCAAAGATTTTGTAAATATATCAACAAGTTGGTGTTTTGTATCAACAAAAATAAGTTCAAAATCACCTTTATTGATATGATCTCGTATAAAGTGGTGTCTAACTTCTATGTGCTTAGTGCGAGAATGTTGGACAGGATTCTTGGACAAGTTTATTGCAGAAGTGTTATCACACATTATGGGAGTTTTCTTTAAAGAAAAACCAAAATCTAGTAACTGATGTTAGATCCAAAGCACTTGAGCCGCACAACTACCGGCAGCCACGTACTCGGCTTCGGCAGTTGATAAAGCCACACAATGTTGTTTCTTTGAGGCCCATAAAACCATACAGCCCCCAAGAAACTGACAGTGACCGCTTGTGCTTTTTTGATCCATTTTGCAACCAGCATAATCAGAGTCAGTGAAAGCATGTAAATCAAATGAATTATTCCTTGGATAACACAAATCAAGGTCAAGAGTTCCATTCAAATACCTGAAGATCCTTTTCACGGCCACTAAATGAGAGTCTCTAGGACAAGATTGGTATCTTGCACAGAGACAAACATTGAAGTGTATATCAGGCCTACTAGCAGTCAGATAAAGCAAGGATCCTATCATACCCCTAAAGAGTTTTTGATCAATTTTGTTACCTTTTTCTTCTTCCATTTTCTGTGAGGTGGACATCGGTGTTGCAAAGGGCTTGGCAGTCTCAAGTTGAAATTTCTTCACGATTTCTTGTGTATACTTCTTCTGGTTGATGAAGATGTCATCATCCATTTGCTTTATCTGTAATCCCAAGAAGAAGTTGAGCTCTCCCATCAAGCTCATCTCGAACTCCCCCTGCATTAGTTGGGCAAATTCATCATTCATTTTTGAATTGGAGGCTCCAAATATTATATCGTCTACATAAACTTGAACAATTAATGAATGATCATCACAAGTTTTTGTAAACAATGTTTGCTCTATGTTACCTCGTTTGAAGCCATTTTCAATAAGAAATGAACTTAATCTATCATACCATGCCCGGGGAGCCTATTTCAAACTATATAGTGCCTTGTCCAATTTGAATACATGGTCCGGATTACTTTCATCTTCAAAGCCCGGTGGTTGCTCCACGTACACTTCTTCCTTGATCACTCCATTGAGGAAGGCACTCTTCACGTCCATTTCAAACAGTTCATGTTCCTGTGACAAGCATAAGCAAGTAAAATTCTAACTACTTCCAATCTAGCCACAGGTGCAAATGATTCATCAAAATCAATGCCAAATTCTTTAGAGTAGCCCTTGGCTACTAATCTTGCCTTATTCCTCACAACCACCCCATCTTCACTAAGTTTGTTTCGGAAAACCCACTTAGTTCCAATGATAGGATGGTCATCAGGCCGGGGCACGAGGAACCACACTTGATTCCTTTGGAATTGGTGTAGCTCTTCTTGCATGGCGAGAACCCAAGAATTGCCATTTAAAGCATCATCTAATGATTTAGGCTTAATGCTGGAAAGTAAAGCTAGATTATCATGTATTTCTACTTCCCTCATTGAAGCCCGAGTTCGAATTCCTTCATCCACACCGCCGATCACGTTCTCCAATGGATGGTCCCTGTGCGTGGTCCATTGGTGTGGAAGGTTCGGATGTTGTTCTTGATCCGCTTCTTCTTCTTGTTGTTATTTTTCTTCTTCTTGATTTGCTGCCTCACCTTGTTTGCTTGACTCTCCCTTTTCAACTTCGCCCTCACCTGTAATAAGAAAATGATCATCATTCAATTTCCTCATTATGAATTCATCAACAACTACATGTGGACTTTCCTCGACAACAAGTGTTCTAGTGTTATACACACGGTAAGCTCTAGATGTTAGAGCATACCCGAGGAAGATCCCTTTATCACTTTTTGCTTCAAATTTCTCTAGATTGTCTTTTCCATTGTTCAAAATGTAATAAATTGAACCAAATGATTTGAAATGAGATATGTTGGGTTTCTTACCTTTGTAAAGCTCGTATGGAGTTTTCTTAAGGATTGGTCTTAGCATTGCTCTATTTGTGATGTAGCAAGCGGTGTTCACCGCCTCTGCCCATAAGTATCGTGGAAGGCCATTCTCAGTAAGCATAGTACGCGCCATCTCCACGAGCGTCATATTTTTCCTTTCGACCACGCCATTTTGTTGAGGGGTTCTTGGTGAGGAGAACTGATGCTCGTACCCCTACTTCCAGCAGAAAGCATCAAACTCATGATTTTCAAATTCCTTTCGGTGGTCACTTTGAATTTTCTGAATTGAATATCCTTTTACATTCTGGACTTTTGTGCAAAAATCAATAAACTCATTGCAAGCATCACTTTTATTAGCAAGATATAAAACCCATGCATATCGCGAGAAATCATCGACAATCACAAAACCATAAAGCTTCCCCCCAAGACTGCGAGTCCTGGTGGGACCAAATAGATGCAAATGCAACAGTTGAAGGGGTTTTTCTGTAGACACAATGTTTTTGCATTTAAAGGATGTGGTGGTTTGTTTTCCTTTATTACATGCTTCATAAATCTTAGAAGTTTCAAAACTCAATTTAGGAAGACCTCTGACTAAATCATGACGGTTCAACTTCCTAATTACATTAAAGCTGGCATGCCCAAGACGGCGATGCCACAACCAAACATCTTCACTTCTATTAGCAACTAAACACAGTTTCTTAGGTGCAAGCTCATCAAAATTGACTTGATAGGTGTTGTTACATCTTACACCTATGAACTTAATTTTCTGTGTGTTAGCATCAATGATTGTGCAGTGTGAAGATTCAAAAATCACTTTGTGACCCTTGTCACAGAGTTGACTTACACTGAGCAAATTATGATGAAGACCTCTAACTTGTGAAACATCTTCAATGCAATGGTTAGGGTCCTTACCAATTCTCCCAATTCCTATGATCTTACCCTTGTCCTGTCCTCCGAAAATTACCGTTCCACCATTCTTCTCAGTAAGGTCTGCAAAGAGGAGTTTATTTCCAGTCATGTGTCTGGAGCGTCCGCTATCCAGGTACCATTTATTGTCTCCCGCCTTCATGCAGACATGCACCAATTACCAACCATGCTCATTTTGATTTGGGTACCCAAGCAAGCTTGGGTCCCTTCGCGTTAGCATTCCCAAGTGGCTCATAGTATCTACTGAAAAATAATTCATCATCATATTGCATGAGTTGGCATATATACATGTCATGTCCTATTTTCCCACAATAAAAACACATGGGTCTTCTCCTACCAAAATTTCTTCTTTTATTCACATTTCTAAAAGTTGAGGGGAATTTGGAATTAACAGTTTGCTTTTCAAAGTGTGTGTGTGTGAACATTCTCCTTGATGAAATGATTTCTTTACTGCATAATGAACATGATTCTTATTGCTATGCATTACACTTTAATTCTTTTCAACTTGTTTTCCTTTCTCTCTCAAGACCTTTCCATTCTCATTTTTCAATTTTTCAATTTCAATAACTAAGCTCTCATTCTTCACTCTCAAGTTTTCTTTCTTTTTTTTCACATTCACTCATTTGGACATGTAATTTTTCAAGTTCTTTGTTTAAGAGGTCATACTTTTCTTTGATTTCATCTTTCAGCTTAAATGCATTCTTCTTCTCTATGTCTAAGCATGCTATTTCCTCTTCAAACATAGCTAACTTGGTTTCCAAAGCATCATTATCATTTTTCAGACTTTTGATTTGTATTTCAAGCAAATTACATTTTCCACATGAATCAGATGAGTGTACAATTTCATGAATCTTTTTCTTTAAAGTCATGTTTTCATTTTTCATTCTTCTATACTTCTCATCTAATTCTTCATAAGCAAGTTCCCACTGTTCATTTGAAATGGCCTCAGTGTCAGAAATTACCTGTTCGCTGTCACTGTTGGCCATCAAACACATCATCTTCACAAGTTCTTCAATATCCTGCTCCTCATCATCGGTCGTGGGATCATCCTCGTCGCTCCATGTCACCTTCATGGCCTTCGGCTTCTTGCCTTTGACGACCTTTCCCTTTTTCTTTTGGAGCTCGGGGCATTCTCCTCGCATGTGCCCTGCTTTCTTACATTCATAGCAAATAATTTCGGCGGCCTTGGATGGTTCATTTCTTTGTCTTGGCTGCCTCTTCCCTTTCCTGAACTTCCCGCCAAATCTTCTTCTTTGGCGCAAGAATTTTCTTACCTTTCTTGTTAGCATAGCAACCTCTTCATCATCGGTGGTTCCCAACGATTCCTCTTGGCTCGAGACACTCTCCGGGAGTGCTTTCAAAGCAATTGTCCTTTTCTTCTTCGGATCCTCTTCCGTCCTTTTGATCACATTGATCTCATAGGTCATTAATGACCTTATGAGTGCATCCACGGTGAGTGTTGTCAAATCCTTGGAGTCTTCTATCACTGTCACCTTGGTGTCCCAACTCGGTGACAGTGACCTCAACACCTTCCGCACCAATTCCTTGTCGGTGAACTCTCTTCCGAGTGACTTCAGTCCGTTGGTGATCTTTATAAGTCGTGCAAACATCTGGGAGATATCTTCTTCATCTTTCATTTTAAAGAGCTCGTAATCACGGGTCAGCATATTCGCCTTTGTCTCCTTGACTTTTGTGGTGCCTTCGTAAATAAGCTTGAGCTTATCCCACATTTCCTTTGCACTGCTGCACATGGAGACACGAGCATACTCGTTAGGGTGAATAGCACACTGAATTATATTCAAGGCATTAAAATTCACGGTGGCTTTCTTGATAGCATCATCATCCCACATATCCTCATCGGGGTTTACAGCATAAGGACCATTTCTAATAACAGTCCATATTTCATGACTTTGTGCTCTAAGAAATACGGTCATCATATTCTTCCAGTATGGGTAGTTACTCCCATTGAAGAAGGGTGGCCGTTGAATAGAATGCCCTTCGGGCATCATCCCCTTGTTGAGGTTGTTGGCCATTCCTAACAGATCACTCTAAAATTGCTAGGTTTTCTAAAAAGCAGAGCCGAGGCTCTGATACCAATTGTTGGCCCGGTTAGGAGGTAATTGACAGGGGGGTGAATTGATTGCCCACCCTTTACTACGAATTTTAACACAATCCAGACAAACCACAGATATAAATGAAAAGCCTAAGACAGAGACTTGATTGGAATGAATGAAGGTAAATCAAGCAAGCTCTCACAACTCCCCAGTGCACAAATATGCTCACTCGGACAACTATATTTGGACGGACAGTTGAGTACGCTCACGTCTCACCGTCTCACACTCGTATAGAGAATGGAAAAATAGATATCAACCAATACCAACCAAGCAAATCACGACACAGTATTTTTAGGTGGTTCGGACGCACCAAGCGCCGTCCTACGTCCACCCCTCTCACCTCGAGAGGCTATCACTATAAACGCTACTCGACGGCAGCAACCACACACACACGGGCTCGACGGCCCACACACGTGGGTTCTCGTGCGACGACGAGACAACCCACACACACTCGGAGCAAGCTCCGAAAATGTCTAGATAGAGAAATAGTATGAAAGGAAATACAAGCCCAAATATGAGATGAACGTTCTGAGCACAAGATGACTAAGAATATTATGAAACAATATGGATCTTCCCCTATATCCTTCAACCAAAATCGGAGATATATGAAGTGTGGCTTAGAGTGATGAAACCAGGAGACGAAGGGTCCAATAGGCTTCAGACGCCCAAAGCAAGGAGGAAGGGGACACAGACGCAGCCTCTCGATCTCTCAGCCCGGGCTTGTGAGGGGACGTCTCTGGCGTTCCTTCCCTTGTCCTTCAGCAGAGCACACACCTTTCTTCTCCTGCAAGCACAAGATAACTACGTTAGAGCTCCAAGGGTTGTTCTCCGATCGAATGAGGGGGCGGCGATATACACAAGGAGGATTTAACCCCCAAAAGACTTGAAAGCCCTTCTCAAGCCTCCTTTACATCACATACAAGGTGCAAGGGTCACCCTAAGGCTATTAGGGTCAAAAGCCAAGACATTTGGATCCTCCCTTAAAGGTTTCGAAACAGATTCGGAAAACCCGTAGGAACGTTCAGAAAAAGTGTCGACCAATGAGGTTGACTCTTTTTCTTGAAGGTTCTGCCAGAACATATATAAAAGCAAAACCGCAACACGAGTGTTGACCCATGAGGTCGACACTTTTTACAAAGTGTTCTGGCCTGTGAAAAGAACATAACATTCATGATGAAAAGTGTCAACTCACAAGGTCGACACTTTTTCATGAACATTCTGTTTTCACAGAAATGTCATACTTACCTGAAAGTGTCGACCTTTAGGGTTGACACTTTTTCCCGTGAGTTCTACCTTAGCAAAATAGCAGAACCCTGGTGAAAGTGTCGACTCCACAGGTCGACACTTTTTGCCAGTGTCCACTTTTTCAACGCAAGGCAGAGACTCCACAATTAAGTGTCGACCCCGTAGGTCGACACTTCTACTAACATCTGAAAAACATCTGTAAAATCCATTGAAATCTCCACAAATGAGATACATATAACTAAGTTAATCAATGGAGTTCATACAACTCACATATACATGGATAAGCATGAATTTTACCCGGATCAGTCCATTTACGCTAAGATCCAAATAGTAATGTATCCATACCTTGGCCTTGAGAGATTGAGTGACAAGCTTCACAATAGTCCTGCATTCAATTTCCCATTCAAATTAAGGTCTCAATGTATCAACTGAAACTCTCTCAATCATCACATAGTGAGTTCCACATTCAAAACATCCATTCATTTTGTGATTCATCGAATGACCTATTCACTCATTAGTTATGTCCATCATTTGAGCTCAATCAACAATAGCTCACGTCAACATTCAATATTCAATCAAGTTGATTCGGATCAGCCTTTTTCAAATTGAGCATTCTTACAAATCAAGCATTCAAGTTTGAAATTCATTAACCTCACCTTTCATCAAATATGTATATCAATGAAGATCAATCAAGCAAGTTTTCATTCAAGGCAATCATTCATCAAACCTGTATTCATGCAAATTCATTGAACCCGAAATCATGACATTTCATTCAGAATCTTCGTCAAAACAGTCTGGGGCACAACATAATTCAATTTCCTTTTTATTGACCACATCTCTCAAAAAACAGTGTCTAATCTCTATGTACTTAGTCCTCGAATGTTAAATAGGATTCTTTGTTAATGAAATAGCACTGGTGTTATCGCACAATATTAGGATACATCCAAGATTTACATGATAATCTTGGAGTTGATGTTTTATCCAGAGTACCTTGGCTGCACAACATCCTGTTGCAATATATTCTGCTTCAGTAGTGGAAAGAGCAATAGTGTGTAGCTTTTTAAAAGCCCAAGACACCAGACAACCTCCCAAATATTGACAATAACTACTAGTACTTTTTCTATCTAATCTACATCCTGCATAGTCTGCATCAGTGTAAGCTACAAGGTTTAACTCACACTGTGCAGGATACCATAACTCCAGATCAATAGTGCCTGCTAGATATCTGAAAATTCTCTTTACTGTACTCAAATGGGATTCCCTAGGAGTAGTCTGAAATCTAGCACAAAGACACACACTAAATTGTATATCAGGACGAGAGGTAGTAAGATATAGTAGAGAACCAATCATATATTGAAAAATTTTAGTATCTACCATTTTACCTTTCGGGTCAGCATCTAGACTAGTTGTTGTACCCATTGGAGCTAAAATGGCCTTGACACTTTCCATTTTGTATTTCTTCAATACGTCCTTGAGGTATTTTGCTTGAGTTATGAAGCTCCCTTCTGATGTTTGAGATATCTGCAATCCAAGAAAGAATTTCAGTTCTCCCATTAGACTCGTTTCAAATTCATTTGTCATTAGATTAGAAAATTTCTCACTCATAGATGATTTTGTTGAATTAAACACTATATCATCTACACAGATTTGGACTAAAAGAATATCTTTCTTATCAATTTTGGTGAAGAGTTTGGTCAACCTCACCTCTTATATACCCTTTACCTGTGAGGAAAGAGCTTAATCTATCATACCAAGCCCTGGGAGCTTGCTTCAGCCCATATAACACCGTATCCAGCTTATATACATGGTTAGGAAAATCAATGCATTCAAATCTAGGAGGTTGTTCAACAAAGACATCTTCTTTTATTAACCCATTCAAAAATGCACTCTTAACATCCATTTGCTGGAGTTTTATTCCTAAGCTACATGCAAATGCAAGATTCTGATGGCTTCTACCCTGGGCACAGGGGCAAATGACTCTTCAAAATCTACACCAAATTCCTTGTTATAACCTTGCGCCACAAGCCTAGCCTTATTCCTTACAATTTTTCCTTCTTCATTTATTTTATTTCTGAAAATCCATTTTATGCCTATGACTGAACCATAAGATGGTCTGGGAATAAGGTGCCATACCTAGTTCCTATAAATTGATGTAGTTCATCATGCATTGCATTGATCCAATGTTCATCTTTTAACGCACATTCAACATTTTTTGGTTCAATTTGAGATACAAGAGCTAAGGAATAAAGTTCTTCTAATCTGAAATGTGACCGGGTTCTGGGGCATTTACATTTTCCAAAGGGTGATCTTTTAGCACACAAATGTTTGTTAGTGAATTACCTGCATTGGTGATTACCTCTCCCTGAGTGCTTGACCCTTCAGCCTCCCCTTCGGTCCTTGTTTCTGCACTTTGAGTTCCTTGCTATACTTTATTTTCCAAAAATTCTCCTTCATCTTTGTTCCTGCAAAAATTATTTTCAGACTTATCAGATGATTCGTCAAATGTAATATGTGGAGATTCTTCAACAGATTCATTTTTCAAATTAAATACTCTATAGGCTCGTGAATGTTCAGAATAACCAAGAAAAATTCTTGGTTCACTTTTAGCTTCAAATTTATCAATGTCACGCCCCGACGCGAAAAATCAGAACGTAGCAGTTATATCAATCACGTCAATCAGAGCATTCATTGCCACAAGAGATCATACAACAAGGCTAACAATTGCAAAAACCAAGTTTATTGATAATAATGAAGAAAGGCACTTTATTACAATCGATAACTTGTGGACTTTCTAACTCTATATCAATCAAAGAAAAGAATTACATCGACTCTGATCTTAATACGATCCGACATCTAACTAAGGCATCAACTCAACGTAAAACTAAAAGGCTCGCTCCAAGATCACTCGTTCCCGTCCCCATCGGTGCGCATGTCCTCATCCGTGCTACCTGAAAAGATTGGAAAGTAGGGGTGAGCAACAAGCTCAGTATGATTTTATATCTCTATCACCAGGCACAATTTAAGTGATTAATCATTTTAGCATGTGTAACAATATGATAAAAGAACAATAACATGTAAATGGCAAGCGATAAATAATAGATGGGAGAATAGAAAGACAGATCTCATGTAGGAATAAGTGCCTGCATAACAAGAATCTTTCACGATGTTTCAAGTAAGATATAATTGAACTGGCCACAACAAGCACGCATGTCATGTCACGCAAGAAATTACAAGTAAATTGAGTGAAGTAGAATGTCATAGACCAATCATGCTAGTCCTGCACTTCGGTGCAATGCCACACCTTGTCATTACAAACTCCCCGGGGCACAAGTACTTTCGGGCGCTCCTCCCAGGACTAGACCGGACCCTTATGATGCGTTGGCATTGAAGGGTTAGATCATAGATCCCAATCTGGACATTCACCACATTAAATGGCCAAGAATTCCAAGGTTTAAGCTTATGAACTTACTTCTAAGATTAAGAGACATTCCAATGGAAATTGGAATAAGATATCATAAGGAAATGACTTGAGAGTCCAAAGTGACCATGAATCAAAGCAAGACTTCACAGTCCAAGGCCATCCTTGATACGACTGCTATCACAACGGAAAACACAAAAAAACACGCTTCAATCTCGACGTTAGTGGTCATTACCTGGGTCGCTAGGACGAGACTAATGGTCTAGCCCTAGACCGCGTAGGGTTGAGTATTACAAGGCTTTTCAATTTGACAAAGGAAGGTCCTCAATTCAACCTGAGACATCATGGGCCCAAACCAGAGGTCAGCCCATGAAGCCAAAGTCAATAGAGAGAACTTGGTCAGGTTAGAATTGACTGGGTTCAAGAATAGACTGACTAACCCATGCCCACTTCTAACCAGGCCAAGAAACGACTAGCGGTCTAACCCTGGGCCGTGAAGGGTCTCTTAGCGGTCTCAAGGTGGGCCGCTAGAGGTTCAGAATAGTTCGGATGTTGGATTGGCCCAAAACGTAAATCAACTCAAGTCCGTGGGTTCTAGTCTTTGTGGTACAACCCGCCTACGTTCTGGTGGGAATCCCAGGCTCACGGGGACTTACAAAGGTCTCATAATAGTGGTCCTAGTCCGACGCAAGGAATATCCGACGGAGAGTCCCGACTATTATAAGATTGAGGTTATATAAAACACGGAAAACATGAACGGTGCGGTCAGTCAAATCCACCGGAGTGGCATGACTGTCAAACAATGATATCAGAATCATATTATAATCAATTTATAAGTGGCAAAGTTTAAGATCACGAAGTTGATAACCAAGTTTATTCTATTAATTCACATAGTTGTCCAACGGTGATTATCAAAGAAAACCTTTCATGTAGATAGTGAAGATAAACGTATAATTTCATGATACTTAGTTAATACTAGGTTCTGCATAGTTACTGATCATAATAACATGCTAACCAAGGTAAAAACGCATAAATCAGGCTTAAAAATCTCTCTGCTAGAGGCCAAAAATGGTCTATATGGAGACCGCCAATAAGAGAAAGTCGTCTATCGTACGACCGTTTAATATATAATTTTTTTTTTTGAAAAAGTAGGGTGGCCAAGCGGTCTATCAATCGACCGCTATATGCCTAGCGGTTCCTGGTAGGACCGTTTACCAACCCGAGTCTCCATCGATGGCGAACCTCGACACACCACGGTTAGAACTCCGATTGCAAGCGTTAGGGTGAACAAGAACTGGGCAAATAGATACCATTGGAAAGAGCATTAAAAGACGCATAAGATCACATGCTTTGATTAAAGTTTAAAGTGATTTACTAAACATAAAACGGATTAATATGGAAGTTAACCATTCGGGTGTACCTCGGGGTAAACGATGAAATTAGACCAACATGATGCATGAAATTTAGGCAAATTTGTATCAACGGAAAGAGCTCGAAAAGATGAACAAGATGGTATAATTAATTCTTAGTTCAGTCTGAGAGACACCTACCTTTTATCGCTGGAAAGAGGAAGAAGAAAGGGGGTTACCAGAACCCTAATACGGTCGCTCCTAGAATGCCCAAATTTGCCCTTGTCCGGCCACGATCGATCACGCCACCAGTCGCCGGAGCAAATAAGGTTTTTGGGGGTCAAAAGCCTTGTATTTAAAGAGTCTATGGATGCATCAAGAGATTGAACTTGGGTGGAGAGTCCAAAGAGGGAAAACGGCGAAGAAATCGTCGAGGATTCTAATCCGCCGCCGCCGCCAATAGAAGGCTCTAGAGTTAGGGTTTTGGGGGGAAAATGAACCTCTGCTGTTGGGCTAGGGTTTGGCTCCAATGGGGGGCCCAATTGGGCAAGAATTTAAGTCCGATTAAGAATGTTTAGTTTGGTCCTTTAAAACAACGATTTTCAGCTTAAATTGTGAAATTGGGCCTTAATCAATTTTATTCTGGGTTCCTTCTTGAAGACAAAATTGTTGGAAATTAAAATTTACACAAAATACATATTTTTTTTACATTTTTAATATTTTTTTTGAATCTGAGCTAAGAAAATAATTGAATAATATGGTGATATTAATATAAAAATTCAGGATGCTACACCCTCCCCCACTTTAAGGAATTTGGTCCCCAAATTCACCGAATCTATTGAAAAAACCAACCTTAGGACAAATCAGGATACAACTTTCTAATTGCTTCCTTGGACTCCCACGTTGCCTCCTCCGTTCCGCGTCGACTCCACTAGACCTTGACCATCGGAATGGATAGGTTCCTGAGTTGCTGCTACTTGTAGTCCAAAATCTTGATAGGCTTTTCTTCATAAGATAAATCTTCTTTCAATTCCAAATCAGCATGTTGGATGATGTGCGAAGGGTCGTATACGTACTTCCACAGCATAGACACATGGAACACATTATGAATGCCTAATAACTATGGTGGTAAAGCCAACTTATAGGCAACTTCGCCTACCCTCTCCAAGATTTCGAATGGGCCAACAAATCTGGGACTTAACTTGTCTCGAATTCCAAATCTTATGATTCCTCTTGATGGTGAAACCTTCAGAAACACATGCTCTCCGACCTGAAACTCCAAATCCCTTCTTCTGTTATCAGCATAGCTCTTCTGCCTCGACTGAGCAATCTTCAATCGATCTTTAATGACCTGAATGTTTTTAGACGACTCCGAAAGAAGATCTGGTCCGAGCCATTGCTTCTCACCGACCTCTTCCCAAAAAAGAGGGGATCTACAACTTGTTCCGTACAAAGTCTCAAATGGTGCCATCTGTATGTTGGATTGATAACTATTATTGTAGGCAAACTCAATCAAAGGTAAATGTTCATGCCAACCTCCTCCGAAGTCCATAGTACAAGCTCTCAACATGTCTTCGACAATCTGATTTGTTCTCTAAGTCTGCCCGTCAGTCTGTGGGTGAAAAGCAATACTGAAGTTCAAACGAGTTCCCAACGATGCTTGCAGACCTTTCCAAAAATGAGAGGTAAACCTAGGGTCTCTGTCAGATATGATGGATATAGGGACTCCATGCAACCTCACTATTTCCTTCATGTACAGGGCAGCCAATACATCCACAGTCCACTTAGATTTAATAGGTAGGAAGTGCGCGGACTTTGTCAAATGATCAACAATCACCCAAATTGTATCAAAGCTGCCACGAGTTCTCGGCAAACACATAATAAAATCTATACCGACACTCTCCCACTTCCATTGTAATATTTCAAGGGGCTTTAATTTCCCAACAGGCCTAAAATGTTCAGCTTTGACTTGCTGACATACTAAACACCTGCTTACAAATTTGGCCACTTCTCTCTTCATGTTCGGCCACCACAAGGTTCTCTTCAGATCTCGATACATCTTCGCAACTCCTAGATGGATAGTATACTTAGACTTATGAGCTTCCTCGAGAATCTTTCTCTTCATTTCTGCAGAATCAGGAACACAAGTTCTTCCTTGAAACAACAATCTACCATCATCAGCTAATGTAGAATCTGGTCGACTAGCCATCTGTTCTTTGATTTCTACTAGTAACGGGTCATTATCCTGTAGCAGCCTAATTTCTGCCAGTAATTTCGAATAAAGCTGGATATGAGCAACCATAACCCGATCCTCTTTTTCTGTGACATTAAGATCTAAGCTTGCAAATTGCTCTAGCAACTTCCATTCTTGAAGTATCAAACTTGCTAATCTAGCTATCGGCTTCCTGCTTAAAGCATCTGCTACAACATTCCCTTTTCCGGGATGATATTCAATAGAGAAGTCAAAATCCTTTAGGTACTCTAGCCACCTTCTCTGCCTCATGTTCAACTCCTTTTGAGAAAATAAATACTTAAGGCTCTTATGATCTGAGTATACCGTGAAAGTTTCTCCATATAAGTAATGCCTCCAAATCTTCAGAGTAAACACAACTGCTGCTAGCTCCAAGTCATGAACAGGGTAATTCTCTTCATGCTTCCTTAGCTGCCTGGAAGAATAAGCTATCACTTTACCTCGTTGCATCAAAATGCAACCTAAGCTGATTCCTGAAGCATCAGTGTATACTTCAAAACCTCTTTCTCCAGAAGGTAAAGCCAAAATTGGGGCAGTGGTCAAACACTCCTTCAAAGTCTGAAAACTTTTCTCACAGTCCTCTCACCACTCGAATCGATTCTCCTTACGAGTTAACCTAGTCAAGGGTACTGCAATCTTGGAGAAGTCCTTAATGAACCTCCGATAATAACCTGCTAGGCCTAAGAAACTCCTGATCTCAGTTGCATTAACAGGCCTTTCCCAATTACATACTGCCTCTACTTTAGAAGGGTCCACTGAAATTCCATCTTTAGAGTAATATGCCCTAGAAAAGATACCTCTTGCAACCAGAACTCACATTTACTGAACTTGGTGTATAACTGATGATCCTTTAGGATTTGCAACGCCATCCTCAAGTTCTCTTCATGCTCTTCCTTGCTCTTTGAGTATATCAAAATATCATCAATGAATACTACGACCCACTGATCTAAGTAGGGTCGGAACACATTGTTCATCAGCTGCATGAAAGTTGCAGGAGCATTTGTTAGTCCAAACGGCATTACAACAAATTTAAAATGCCCATACCTGCTACAGAATGCCGTCTTAAAAATATCTTCGTCCTTTATCCTCAACAGATGATATCCTAATTTGAGATCGATCTTCGAGAAATATTGAGCTCCAGATATCTGATCAAACAGCTCATCAATCCTTGGTAAAGGATACTTATTCTTCACGGTGAGCTGGTTCAACTAACGATAATCAATACATAGCCTCAGCGAACCATCCTTCTTTCTCACGAAGAGTACAGGAGCACCCCATGGGGAAGTACTCGGGTGAATAAACTCTTTTTCTAGCAAGTCCAACAACTAATTCTTCAATTCTCTTAACTCAGCAGGGGACATACGATAGAGGGCCTTATAAACAGGTGAAGCGCCCGGAATTAAATCAATGGAGAAAACCACCTCCCTTTCAGGGGGAAGACCTAGTAATTCTTCAGGAAACACTTCTGGAAAATCCCGAGCAATCGAGATATCCTTCAACTCTACTTCCTTCTTATTAGTCAAAGAGATCAAAGCCAAGAATGCCAAGTTCCCCTTCCTTAACAATTTATCTGCCAGGAGTGCCGAAATAAGTGGCACAGACATAGATTGTCTAGAGTCAGAAAAGGAAAGTCCAGGACGTCCAGCGAAAGACACTACTCTTGATTTACAGTTGACACTAGCACCATGTCTAGCTAACCAATCTGCTCCTAGAATCACATCATAATCTTTCATCTTCATGCATACCAAATCAGCAGATAAATTACAATCATTAATCAAAACTTCACTAGAAGGGTAATAATGTTTAATCTTGGACCCCAAACCAATAGGGGTTGATATCACAAGATGAGAATCCAATAATACTGGTTTCACAGATAAAGTCTTAGCAAATTTCAGAGATATAAAAGAATGAGTGGCTCATGTGTCGAAAAGTACAAATGCTGGCTTGGAAAGAATAGTAAGGGTACCTTTGACAATACCTCCTTCCTCGGTAGCCTCGGTCTTAGTCTCCGCCTCTTGGAGGGCTTGAAGCTTGCCCTGCTGCCTTTGACTTCCTTGTGGCGAGTCAGTTGCCGCATGTTCATTAATAAGGGGGCACTCAAGGATTCGGTGGTCCCTACTACCACATCTCAGACAAGCACCGAGCTTGCGCCAACACTCCTCCATCTTGTGACCTGGGCGGTCATAATACTTGTAGACTACTTTAGGTGGAGCAGTCGGTCCTGCCTTCTTCCCGCCTTCCTTCGGTTTCTTGTTCTTCGAAAAACTTGGCCCACCATTGGGCCTCTTCTAGCCATTAATGGGTTTAAAATTCTCGGAGCTGGTAGTTTGCTCCGTCTTCTTGTCCCGACCTCTTATCCGGTCAGTCATTTTCGTAGTGTCTTCAAGAACTTGGGCTCTTCTCACAATCTCTGCATAAACATGGATCTCTAAAGGTGCTAGTTGATTAATGTACTAAAACTTCAATCCATTCAGAAATTGTTGGCCTTCATCTTCTCCGTGGATACTAAATGTGGTGCATATTTAGACAATCTAGCAAACTGCGCTTCATACTCTGCAACAGATAAATTTCTCTGCTTTAATGCAGCGAACTCCGCCGCCTTCTTCTCTTGCACCCGATCCTAGAAATACTTGTTGTTAAATAGCTCCTTAAACTCATCCCATGTTGCACGTCGATTACCGAGCATGGCTTCCGATGCTTCCCATCAAACACGTGCATTGCACTCTAGCTGAAAAGTTGCCAAGAGGACGCGATCCTAATCTCCACATTGCATAACCCTGAAGATACGCTCTGTCTCCTTTAGCCAATTCTCGGCCTCGTCTGGGTCTGAAGATCCACTAAAACGTGGGGGATTTAATCCTTGAAAGTTTCGATGTAGATTGCCCGCTCCGTGCTGTGCACCGCCTTGAGCTACCTGCTGTAAGGCCTGGGTCAGGCCCTGCACCGTGCGTTGCATATCTCGCCACTGTGTACGTTCCGCTGCCACCGCGGGAAAATTCTTGCAATAAAACCAGAATTAATTAAGAATATTTTTATTGACTATATATTCTTAAAGCCAATTAATTAGCTGAACCCAAGTCTCTACCCAACTCACTGGGTTAGATTCCTGACTTTACCAATGTGACAGGTTCTATGACACCACTAGAAATCTCGGGTCTAATGAAAACCTAGGCTCTGATACCACAAAAACCGTCACGCCCCGACGCGAAAAATCGGAACGCAGCAGTTATATCAATCACGTCAATCAGAGCATTCATTGCTACAAGAGATCATACAACAGGGCTAGCAATTGCAAAAACCAACTTTATTGATAATAATGAAGAAAGGTACTTTATTATAATCGACAACTTGTGGACTTTCTAACTCTATATCAATCAAAGAAAAGAATTACATCGACTCTGATCTTAACAAGATCCGACATCTAACTAAGGCATCAACTCAACGTAAAACTAAAAGGCTCGCTCCAAGATCACGCGTTCCCGTCCCTATCGGTGTGCACGTCCTCATCCGTGCTACCTGAAAAGATTGGAAAGTAGGGGTGAGCAACAAGCTCAGTAGGATTTTATATCTCTATCACCAGCACAATTTAAGTGATTAATCATTTTAGCATGTGTAACAATATGATAAAAGAACAATAACATGTAAATGGCAAGCGATAAATAACAGATGGGAGAATAGAAAGACAGATCTCATGTAGGAATAAGTGCCTGCATAACAAGAATATTTCACGGGGGTTTCAAGTAAGATATAATTGAAGTAGCCACAACAAGAACACATGTCATGTCACGCAAGAAATTGCAAGTAAATTGAGTGAAGTAGAATGTCATAGACCAATCACGCTAGTCCTGCACTTCGGTGCAATGCCACACCTTGTCATTACAAACTCCCCGGGGCACAAATACTTTTGGGCGCTCCTACCAAGACCAGACCAGGCCCTTATGATGCGTTGGCATTGAAGGGTTGGATCATAGATCCCAATCTTGACATTCACCACATTAAATGGCCAAGAATTCCAAGGTTTAAGCTTATGAACTTACTTCTAAGATCAAGAGACATTCCAGGGGAAATTGGAATAAGATATCATAAGGAAATGACTTGAGAGTCCAAAGTGACCATGAATCAAAGCAAGACTTCGCAGTCCAAGGCCATCCTTGATACGACTGCTATCACAACGGAAAACACGGAAAAACATGCTTCAATCTCGATGTTAGCGGTCATTACCTGGGCCACTAGGACGAGACTAACGGTCAAGCCCTAGACCGTGTAGGGTTGAGTATTACAAGGCTTTTCAATTTGATAAAGGAAGGTCCTCAATTCAACATGAGACAGCATGGGCCCAAACCAGAGGTCAGCCCATGAAGCCAAAGTCAATAGAGAGAACTTGGTCAGGTTAGAATTGACTGGGTTCAAGAATAGACTGACTAACCCATGCCCACTTCTAACTAGGCCAAGAAATGATTAGCGGTCTAACCCTAGGCCGCGAAGGGTCTCTTAGCGGTCTCAAGGTGGGCCGCTAGATGTTCAGAATAGTCCGGATGTTGGACTGGCCTGAAACGTAAATCAACTCAAGTCCGTGGGTTCTGGTCTTTGTGTTACAACCTGCCCGGCGTCCTGGTGGGAATCCCATGCTCACGGGGACTTACGGAGGTCTCATAATAGTGGTCCTAGTCCGACAGAAGGAATATCTGGTGGAGAGTCCGGACTATTACAAGATTTAGGTTATATAAAACCCGAAAAACATGAACGGTGCGGTCAGTCAATTCCACCGGAGTGGCATGACTGTCAAACAATGATATCAGAATCATATTATAAGCAATTTATAAGTGGCAAAGTTTAAGATCACGAAGTTGATAACGAAGTTTATTCTATTAATTCACATAGTTGTCCAACGGTGATTATCAAAGGAAACATTTCATGTAGATAGTGAAGATAAACGTATAATTTCATGATACCTAGTTAATACTAGGTTCTACATAGTTACTGATCATAATAACATGCTAACCAAGGTAAAAACACATAAATCAAACTTAAAAATTTCTCTGCCAGAGGCCGAAAATGGTCTATATGGAGACTGCCAATAAGAGAAAGTGGCCTATCGTTCGATCGTTTAATATATAAATTTTTTTTTGAAAAAGCAGGGCGGCCAAGCGATCTATCGGGCGATCGCTATATGCCTAGCGGTTCCTGGTAGGATCGTTTACCAACCCGAGTCTCCATCAATGATGAACCTTGACACACCACGGTTAGAAATCCGATTGCAAGCGTTAAGGTGAACAATAATTGGGCAAATAGATACCATTGGAAAGAGCATTAAAAGATGCATAAGATCACATGCTTTGATTAAAGTTTAAAGTGATTTACTAAACATGAAACGGATTAATATGAAAGTTAACCCTTTGGGTGTACCTCGGGGTAAACGATGAAATTAGACCAACATGATGCATGAAATTTGGGCAAATTGGTATCAACGGAAAGAGCTCGGAAAGGCGAACAAGATGTTATAATTAATTCTTAGTTCAGCCTAAGAGACACCTACCTTTTATCGCTGGAAAGAGGAAGAAGAAGGGGGGTCGCCGGAACCCTAATCCGACTGCTCCTAGAATGCCCAAATTCGCCCCCGTCCGGCCACAATCGATCACGCCACCAGCCGCCAGAGCAAATAGGGTATTTGGGGGTCAAAAGTCCTTTATTTCAAGAGTCTATGGATGCATCAAGCGATCGAATTTGGGTGGAGAGTCCAAAGAGGGAAAACGGCAAAAAATTGGGGAGGATTATAATCTGCCGCTGCCGCCGCCAATAGAAGGCTCTAGAGTTAAGGTTTTCGGGGGGAAAATGAACCTCTGCTGTTGGGCTAGGGTTTGGCTCCAATAGGGGCCCAATTGGGCAAGAATTTAGGTCTGATTAAGAATGTTTAGTTCAGTCCTTTAAAACAACGATTTTTAGCTTAAATTGTGAAATTGGGCCTTAATCAATTTTATTCTGGGTTCCTTCTTGAAGATAAAATTGCTGGAAATTAAATTTTACACAAAATACATATTTTTCTACATTTTTTATTTTGAATCTGAGCTAAGAAAATAATTGAATAATATGGTGATATTAATATAAAAATTCAGGATGCTACAATTAAGGTCTCTTTTATCATTAACATGAATGAAACATTTGGTTCCAAAGACCTTAAAATGTGCAAGTGAAGGTTTCTTACCTTTCATCATTTCGTATGGAGTCTTTTTACTAGAAGGTCTTACCATAGCTCTATTTATGATGTAGCATGAGGTGTTTACAGCTTCAGCCGAAAACATTCTAGGTAAATTACTCTCCACAATCATTGTACAAGCCATCTCCACCAATGTTCCGTTCCTCCTCTCTACCACTCCATTTTGTTCTGGAGTTCTTGGTGACGAATATCTGTGACTTATTCCATGATTCCTACAGAAATCATCAAATTCTAAGTTGTCGAACTCGCCTCCATGATCAGATAAAATGTTGGAGATTGAAAACTTGCCATCCTGTTTTACTTTTTTAAAGAATGCCTAAAATTCACAAAATATATCATTTTTGTCAGACAAGAAAAATACACATGTGAATCTAGAAACGTCATCTACATGTACGTATCCATATCTTCTACCATTCAAGCTAGCTGACCTTATAGGTCTAAACAAATCCATATGAATCAACTCAAATGGTTTTGAAGATAAGTTTTTTGTTCTGATTTTAAATGACTTTCTGGTTTGTTTTCCTTGGGTACAGACCTCACAAATTTTATTATTCTTTTTAAATGAAACATAAGGCAATCCTTTTACCATATCAAATTTGACTAGTTTATGCAGTACATGGTAGCTAGCATGTCCTAACCTATGATACCACAACCATGCCAACTCTTCTTTATTTGCAGTGAGACACAAGCTATTGTGTGCAACATCATCTAAATCTACCATGTAGATGTTGTTAACGCTCTTTCCAATAAATTTCACAGTTTCAGAATTTGATTCAAATATGGTGCATGCATGAGAGTCAAAAGCAACTTTGTGACCTCTATCAGATAACTGACTTATGCTAGACCTTCTAGTAGCAGGACATCATCAATGCAACTAGTTAGAGTTTTGCCTACCTTACCTGATCCAACAATCCTACCTTTTGTGTTTCCTCCAAAAGTTACATGTCCTCCTTCCTTTTCAACCAACATATAGAATTTATCTTTATCACCAGTCATGTGCCTTGAGCAGCCACTGTCAAGATACCATCTATTATGGGTGGCTACAAGGCATTCCTGCAAGGATAATCAAGCAAAAGATTTTGGAACCCAAAAATGCTTGGGTCCCATCTGACCATTCATATCATTCAGCAAAGCAATCAAACACTTAGGAATCCATACTGATCTCACAGAGGTTGAGACCTTTTTATTCATTTGGCTCAATTTTGTTTGAGCCTTAGTCTCTTAAGACTTTGAAGCAAATTTGTTGTTAACATATTTTGAGTTTCTATTTTGTTTGTTATTCCATTGTACAACAGAATTGTGGAACCACCTAGATTGACTAGACTGACCAGCTTTTTGAAAACCTTGATAGTAGTGTGGTGCATAAGTTGGTTGTCTAGAGTCTAGACTTATTTTGGTTCATATGAAATTCTCCCCATGGATGTCTCTGATAGAAAGGTGTTTGAAAAGGGGTATACATTGATCTATATGTGTTCCTGTATTGACCTGCCCAAGAATTGGTTTTCCACTTTTCAAAATTATTACTGGGAGCCCGTTGACCTATCGATGAATAGGAATTTTCTTTCAAATTCTTCATAGCTTGAGTGTGCATATACCTATTCTAGTTCTTATTCCAGTCTGACTGAGTTTTCTCATGAGATTTCTCAGGGGTAGTCTTGCCTTGCTTTCTGGTTTGTCCTACCTTTTCTTTTCCCTTATTCTTCATGTTGGATTGTTCTTTGGATTTTTGAATATTTCCATTTTCTTCACAATAGTTCATGTTTATTAAGGGATTGAATTTTGCTTTTCCTTTTTCTGAAACAAATGTGATAGTTTTAGCATCAATAACCTTTTTGTTGGTAGGATTGAAACCCAAACCTTCTTTCCTGAAATTTATTTGTGTCCATAGAATTGCATTCAGGTTTTCTCTGCCTTGTGTCATTGATTCTAGGGAATGTTGTTTATCATCGGTTTCTTTCTGCAAAATTTTTAAAGTTCTTTTTAACTCTTCATTTACACCTTTGACAACTTCATATTTTTCCAAAACAATTTTGGTTTCCTCCATAAATTTTTGCATCCTTATCTTCAATTCATCAATAACACTCTTCAGATTTTCATTTTCACATTTCATTTCATTAATCACAACTTTATCATTCTCAGATTCAGTCAAAGATTGTAGCGCCCCACCCTATACCCGGTCCAGTATATCACTCCCATCGGATATAGGAGGCAACACCACAGTGGGAACCACCCAACAGAACAATCATGGGTTGAGATTTACACAAATAAAAGTGCAGAATTTACAGAGGAAGAAGAAATGTAATACATCAGCGAATGTCCAAATACCAACATCACAATAGTCCAATAGAAATAAAGTTCCAACTTGCTATTACAATAACCAGAGTTCATAATAACAAGCCTCTTATAGACCCTCACAAGCTACCTCAAAAGATAGAAAAAGAGCTATCAACGATCACGCACGGGCCTCCGGCTCGTCCTCACTTGGCTCTAAATCCTCGTCCTCACCAGTGGACTCGCCTGGAAAATTATCAAGTGTAAGTCTATGAATAGACTTAGCAAGATTCAGAAACTCAAGCACACCTCTTGCACAAGCATAACACATTCAACCATCATTTAACCGGTACGATCCCTAAGGCTTACCAAGTTGCAGAAAATAAACACATGGTTTCAGAAATCAAATACATGTTCAGATTACTGAAAGTACATCACGAGGGCAATGCCGATTAATATGCAACTATGGATAGGCTATGCAACAGTGCACTAGGCAACATCTAGTCAGGCAATGAAAGTGCATAGCAAATTCTGAACCGGATTCATATGCCAAGTGTGCAGTCTGAAAGAAAAAGAAGTCATGTTTGAAAATAGAGTTCAAAACTAAATGGAACATGTATGCACCAAGGAATAGAGTTCAGATCTTACTATTCAGTTTTAGAGGTCATCTCAGATCTAACAAAACGAATACATATGCCAAATATCATATAACCGAGTCAAATGGCCATAATCTGATCAAAATATATCCAAAGTTCTGAGCTGAACGGAGGACCCGGACACATTGCCCAAACCACCAATAGAAGGTCATATACGGATACCAAATCACCTAGGCAATGGCGATGAGGTGTTGATTAACTGCGCAGAACCGGAGGAAAATATTCACCACCTTAACTAGTGGAACTTGTCCACCTCCAGGATTTCACCCCCGTGCCCTCGGGGTCATAAACATATTGAGCCTTCCCACTGGGGCATTTCTACGGTTTGGCTCCAAGCCCTTCTATAGCAGTAGTGTCTCTTTGGTCCATGATTTGTCTCATAGCATAAGAGGTTCACAAAGACAAGGAATAACATGCAATACAAGGACAATGGATAATGTGCAGTACAAGCATAAGGAATAATGTGCAGTATAAGGTTAATGAATAATATGCAATACAAAGAGAGTATTGAAGATTAATAATGAGTTTCCAGAATATGCAACCATGTAAGAAGGATGCAATGAACATGTACCTATGTAGTCATTAACCATACTAGTTTACAAATCTTTAGCATGTAATAATGAATAGCTGAAAATTCGACGAAACAGTCGGTAGAGGAAAGCAAAATAATTGTACAAAGGAAAGGTTGACTTTTACGGAGCATAAGCCTACTTTTCCCCACATTTGAAACACGCTAAAACAACCCAGGCAGGGCAGAGGTCGACACTTCTAGGGTTAAGAGTCGACTCTGGCTGCATCCAGAAGCTGGACTAGGTAAGACCCACTGAGAGGTCAACACTTCCAGGGAGAAGTGTCGACACTTGCTGCATCCAGAAACTGGACTGAGCAAGATTCACAGCGAGAGGTCGACACTTCTAAGAGAAGTGTCGACACTTCCTGCAGACAGAACTTGGACTGGGTAAGTCCCATAGTGAGAGGTCGACACTTCCAAGGAGAAGTCTCGACACTTCCCTACAGACAGAACCCAGACTGTGTAAGATCCATAGTGAGAGGTCAACACTTCTAGGGAGAAGTGTCAACACTTCACTGCGGACATAACCTATGTCTTGTTTGGAAACAACGACCGAGTACCCAAAACTAAACCAAACTTTGTCAAGGTGGAAACAACGTAATCCACACTCAAACTATATGTATTACACACTTAACCATCATATATATGTAAATATGGATTTAAGCTATTACATTATTCAGAAATCAATATTATACATATCCACCAATTCGTCGGTTTACCCAGAAATCAACTGAACTTTATCAAGATAGAACCAATGTAAAGCTCACTCAAAGCATGCATATTTCACACTTAACCTATACATATTTCTTACTCAAACCAACAATACGAATTTCAGAAAACCCATACTTCATCATTCAGAAAAAAGGAAACCGTATTATCCCACACTTAACCGGCAATGTAGCAACCCAGATAAAAACAAGATTTTTAAATAAATTAAATTAAAATAAAAGATAAGTAAATAGATGACAAAGAGTCTAAATGGGTAAATCATTAATCAAGAAGAAATAACGTCTTTTATCAAGGCGCTGATTCAAAAGGAAACGCCTCTGGATAAGGCGTTAATTTAAAAGGGACGCCTAGACTATAGGGCGTCAAATTTCAAACGACGAAAGATAAAATTAAGGAAAGGAAATGAAATGCCCTCTACCTGGGCGCGTTTTACATAAGTAACGACGCTAGGCAAGGCGTCAATTTAAATTCGACGCCCTCGCTTAAGACGTTAATTCAGTTCGAGTTTCGTTCGACCCAGGAGTCTATCCAGAGCAAGTTATGGATAACTACGTCGAGGGTAGAATATAGTAAGGACTCTATCAAGGGAATACTACCCTTAATCAAATTCTAACTCTATTAGGATGCCCAAAATCCTATAAATAACCATGTCCGATCAAACCCTAAAGCTGTTGCTGCTGCGTGAAGAACAGGTGGTTCTTCGTACCGTTTTCTTCCTCTGTCCATAATTCTTAGTCATAAAGGATACTAATATTCTTCATGTGTTCTGTAGGTTGACGTGCTGAAGAACGAAGGGTCTTCATCATCGTCTACATCTTCTTCAAACTACCGAATTGTCGGAGGAATTTTTCCTTATCATCTTCCTCTGCTTCCGGAAGATCGGAGCATCGTTATTATTGAACCTTCATCCGTTCGTCGGTCAAAATCTTCATAAAGGTAGGTTTTCTCAAGATCGTAGCCCAAAAACTAGCTTAATATCTTAATAATATCATCGGTCGTGCATGCATATAGTTCTTTTGTGGTTTCAAGATGTTTTCTATGTAATTTCAAAAAGAAATGCCCTTGACCAGGGCGCTAGTTTGAAGAAGCGACCCACACTAGGGCGCTAATTATTGTTTGACACCCTTCACAGGAGTCGTCAATTTCACATAATTAATAAATACCCATGTTTAATAATTAATATCGATGTAACCATGAATAAAATATATTGCATGAGTATACATGTGGAATCCTGTTATTTTTCCTGTCCCTCTCTCCTGAAATTTAATCATTTGAAAATTGATAAATTCTTGAATTCACGACCTTGTCCAGGTCGTCTCATGTTTAACGGACGCCCCAGACCAGGGCGCATATTAAAGAGTCACGCCCCTGTCCAGGGCGCGTTTCTGTTAAAAATTCCAGATTATTAATATTCTGTAAATTAGAAATATTGAAAGGACGACTTCTATGTACGTCGTCAAATGTAATATAAACGCCCCTGATTACGGCGTTAATTTCATGAAAAACGGCTTTACCAAAGTCGCTATTTTCCTGCATTACTGTTTCACTGATTACTGTTAACCGAGAGTTTCATTATATCTATATATATATATATATATCGGCACTATATTCCAGTCCGTGAGTATAGTCCCATGTTTCTACGATGATTTATCGCATTACCCTCTCAATTCTCATTGACATACAAGCTCTCCTTTGGACATTCCGTTCCTTTGGACTAGCGAGTTAGTCATAGAGACCTCCATAAGACTCCTCGAGCCTTGGATTCCCTCAAGGCCGACTGAGCTGGTTGTACCATAAAAACCCATTACATTATTCGATTGCCATGTCACTCTAAAGAAACATGGTATACCGGCCCTCATGTTATGCAAAGTGTGTATCATGAGAATTCTCTTAATGGGATGAGGTTATCATGCCCTTTGATGCTGTTCTTGTAAACCCCAATTCTATATCAACATTGTCATGATGTTCTTGTAAACCCCAATTCTATATTCAACATGATGTTCTTGTGGACTTCAATTCTATATTAAGAATGAGGACGTCTTGCCATTGATGTGCTGTTCATGTGGACCTCAATTCTATATAAAGAGTGTCCATACTTGTTGGTCATGGTACCCAAGCTAGGGAACCAATTCCACCTAGTTTTATCAATAATCGTATTTATACCGTTATTATCGTCATTCTATGTCAAGTGTCATATTTTTGGACTCTATTCTATCAAAATCTATCCTACGTGTCTACAAGCTTTATCCTTGAAATTCCATATTGGCTATACATAAAAGTGGATGTTAAAATATATGATTAATGCCTGCGCATATAGGGCCCGATCTGGTCCTGGGAGGAGCACCCGAAAGTACTTGTGACCATGGGAGTTGATTGATCACGGTATTGGCATTATACCGAAGTGCATGACTAGCTTGATTGAACATTCCACAAATCTTGTACTTGTACTTGACTTGATATTACATGACTTGCGTGGCCCGAGAAAGGGTAATTTCATACTTGCTTGACTTGAAACAAAATAGCCAAATTCCAACATAACATGATGAGTTTACTTGCTTGAATATCTTGATATCTTTTGATATAAGTTCTTGAAAGTTCATGACTAGTTCTTCTTGCTATCTTATTGTTATACACTCTCTCCATCTTATCGTTTTATGCGAGCATGCATAGCTATAGTGCATTCATGAAAGATGTAATTACCTAAACCCATTGCTAGATCTTGAGATATAATTTCCTACTGAGCGTTCGCTCACTCAGTGTTTCCCTACGTTTCAGGTAAGTCCGACGATGAGGGAACTCAATCTGAAGGGGATGGTCAAGAGTGAAAGAGATGGAGCTTCTTCCGTGTTATCTAGTTTTTTTCCATATTTTCTTGAGTCAACCTTGTATTTTTTCTTTATTTTAGTTAGTACTTCAAGGTTTGTAATAGACATATTCTTATGAAGGAATAAAGGATTGGGTTATCTTTACTTTTGCGCACCTCTGATTTTGGTGTCGAATACACTAATACTCTGATTGACATGATTGATATAAACTCGTCACGCGTCTCCGGGTATCTTCCGCTCTCGGGGCGTGACAGTTTTTGTGGTATCAGAGCCTAGGGTATTACAATTCCTAGAAAACCTAAGTCCAAGGATAGGTTCAAACCTTTAACCAGTGAGATTGGGTAGAACCAAGGGTTGAGTTAACTTAAAAGCCCTTAACACAAGTATATACTAATATAGTTATTGTAATTGTAGGACGATGGCTGCCGAACGTGCTCAGTGGCGCAACATGCAGCGTACACTTCAAGGCATGACTCAAGTGCTGCAACAAGTAGCCCAGGGAGGTGCACAACGAGCCGGAAGTCTCCACCAAGTCTTCAAGAACATGAACCCTCCCAAATTCATGGGTTCTACTGATCCGGATGACGCAGAGCACTGGGTCAGGGAGACGGAACGTATATTCCGTGTTATGCAGTGCACGGATCAAGATAAAGTCTTTCTAGCTACCTTTTAGATGGAAAGGGATGCCCGATGCTGGTGGGAATCGATAGAAGCTACTTTAAATCAAGACCAAGTCACTTGGGAAGAATTCGTTGAACATTTCAACGCTAAATATTTTTCGGACCGAGTACAGCAAAAGAAAGCTACCGAATTTGCCGCACTTAAGCAACGGTCATTATCGGTGGCGGAGTACGAGGCATAATTCTCTAGATTGTCTCGGTATGCTAAGCACTTAGTTAGCACCGAGAAGATGAAAGCTAGGAGGTTCCTTAATAGGCTCAGGCCCCAATATATTACCCAGCTGGCGCCAATGGATATTCAGGTCTACTCAGAGATAGTACGCCGAGCTCAATTGTTAGAAGATGTCACGGAGCTATCAGATAGAATCCGTGGGAAGGATAAGAAGGAACAAGTTACAAGTTCGGGTTCCTTTAAACCCAACTTCAAGAAGAGGCCTAGCACTGGAGGTACTTCTTCTCAAGACCAAAAATTTAAGAAGACCAAGCCCTTCTCTATCACTACTACACCTTCGAATAAAATATGTAAGCATTGCGACAAGGCTGGTCATAAAGTCGAAGAGTGCTGGAGGAAACTTGGAGCATGTCTCCATTGCGGGAGCCGTGAGCATAGGATTCCCGATTGCCCATTACTTAATGATCAAATCGGTGACGGAAAGCGCCCGATAACCAAGAACACTCGTCTTCACGCAATTAAGGAGACCGAAGAAGAAGAAGGCGGACTAGTAGAAGGTACACTGAAAGTTTGTTCCAAGTATGCACATGTCTTATTTGATACGGGTGCATCACATTCTTTTATTTCCAAGAAGTTTGCTAACCCACTACCTATGGAATCGGAATGGATGAAAATAATTTTATCTACTCCTCTCGGAAACGAAACCGATATTACTCACCATTATCAAAACTGTGAAGTCCTGGTAAAAGGAAGAAATCTTCCTATCGATCTCATATGTTTAGATCTAAAGGAGTATGATGTCATACTGGGAGCGGATTGGTTAGCCAAATACCAGGCAACAATCGATTGCCATAACAGCAAAGTTACCTTCAGAGACTTTCCAGAACTAGTCTATTCTAGCCCTAAGAGTCGGAGCGAGTCACCTCTTATCTCAGCTCTCCGAGCTAGCAAACTAATAAGGAAAGGATGTGCATCTTTCCTAGCGTTTGTCACGATTAAGGAGAATAAGGAAACTAAGATAGAAGATATCTCAGTTGTGCAAGAATTTCCGGACGTATTTCCGGAAGATTTGCCTGGATTACCTCCGCAAAGAGAAGTGGCCTTCACCATCGACTTAGTCCCTGGTGCTGTTCCAGTTTCTAAGGCACCTTATAGAATGTCCCCTGCCGAACTCAAGGAGTTAAAGGAGCAATTGATGGAACTTCTTAAGAAAGGATTCATTAGACCGAGTACTTCCCTGTGGGGAGCGCCTGTATTATTTGTGAAGAAGAAGGATGGATCTATGAGACTATGCATCGACTATCGACAGTTGAATCATCTCACTATCAAGAACAAGTATCCACTGCCGAGAATCGATGAGTTATTTGATCAAATATCTGGATCCAAGTACTTTTCCAAGATTGATCTCAGGTCAGGATATCACCAACTGAGGATCAAGGATGAGGACATTCATAAGACTGCATTCAGAAGCAGGTACGGCCATTATGAATTTGTTGTTATGCCTTTCAGACTAACGAATGCCCCTGCTGCCTTTATGCAGTTAATGAATAGTATATTCAGGCCTTATTTGGATCAATTCGTGGTGGTCTTTATCGATGATATATTGATTTATTCCGAGACCAAGGAAGAGCATGAGGAGCATTTAAGGGTTGCATTACAAATATTAAGGGCAAACCAATTGTTTGCAAAACTCAGCAAGTGTGAATTCTGGCTTGAGGAAGTGACTTTTCTCGGACATGTTATATCAAAGGATGGCTTATCAGTAGATCCATCAAAAGTTGAAGCTGTAAGAAATTGGGGAAGACCGACCAATGCTAGCAAGATCCGAAGTTTCTTAGGTCTTGTCGGCTATTACAGGCGATTCATCAAAGATTTCTCTATGATCGCCGTACCACTTACAAGGTTAACTCGCAAGGAGATCCGTTACGAATGGAGTGAGGAATGTGAAAGAAGCTTCCAAACTCTCAAGGATCATCTTACTACAGCTCCTGTCTTAGCTTTACCAATGGAAGGAGAGAAATTCGAGGTATACACTGATGCTTCTGGCATTGGCCTCGGATGTATTCTAATGCAACAAGGAAAGGTTATAGCTTACTCTTCTCGTCAATTAAAGAAGCATGAAGAGAACTACCCTGTCCATGACTTAGAATTAGCCGCGGTAGTATTTGCACTAAAAATCTGGAGACATTACCTATATGGAGTGCAATTTACTGTATACTCCGATCACAAGAGTCTCAAGTATCTCTTCTCTCAAAAGGAACTAAATATGAGGCAAAGACGTTGGCTAGAATATCTCAAGGACTTCGACTTAACCATGTAGCAGATGCCCTTAGTCGAAAGCCGAGAGCACTGTTAGCCAATTGTATGATTCAAGAATGGAAATTACTGAAGCAATTCTCCGAACTCAATATAAGCATAGACATAGACTTTCAATGTGTCACATTATCTCATATAAGCATTCGTCCAGACCTATTAACTGAAACACAAGCGCTTCAGGATGATGACCCAATATTAGTAGAAATCAAGGGCAGATTGGAAGGACAATCTGATTTCCAAATAACTTGTGAAGGAAGATTAATGTTCAGAAATAGAACTTGCATACCGGATTATCCCGAGTTAAAGAAGAAGATCTTAGATGAAGCTTATAGATCAAGGTACACAATTCATCCAAGATCAACCAAAATGTACCAAGATGTGAAGAGGAATTTTTGGTGGCCCAACATGAAAAGAGAGATAGCAGACTATGTATCACGTTGTCTCACTTGCCAACAGGTCAAGGCGGAACACCAAAAGCCTGCTGGAAAACTACATCCTCTAGATATCCCTAAATGGAAGTGGGAGGATATTGGTATGGATTTCATCATGGGTTTATCTAAATCAAAGGGAGGACATGATGGAATATGGGTTATTGTTGACCGATTGACTAAATCAGCGCATTTCTTGCCAATAAAGAGCCGATGGTCAGTTGATGTTTTGGCTGCATTATACATCAAGGAAATAGTCAGATTATATGGTATTCCTGTTTCAATCGTGTCTGACAGAGATCCCTGTTTTACTTCTCACTTTTGGAAAGGACTACAACATTCGTTGGGAACAAGGCTTAACTTTAGTACAGTTTTTCATCCTCAAACGGATGGTCAGACCGAGAGAACTAACCAGGTGGTTGAAGATATGCTAAGAGCTTGCATCATTGATTTCGATGGAAGCTAGCATAATCACTTGCCGTTGGTGGAATTTGCATACAATAATAGCTACCAGGCAAGTATACAAATGGCACCTTTCGAAGCTTTATACGGAAGGAGTTGCCGATCACCCTTATGCTGGGACGAAGTTGGAGAGAAACAACTGCTAGGTCCAGACATGGTAAGGGTTACCACTGAGAAGATACAATTGATTAAAGAAAGACTGCAAGTGGCTTAGTCTAGGCAAAAGGCTTATGCCGATACAAGAAAGAGAGATCTTGAATTCCAAGTTGGAGATCATGTATTTCTCAAGATATCGCCTGGACGTGGCATACGGAGATTTGGTGTTAAGGGCAAGCTTACACCAAGATTCATCGGACCCTTCGAGATACTGGAACGAGTTGGCGAGGTTGCTTATCGCATCGCATTGCCTCCTCAACTGTCCGATGTACATAATATATTCCACATATCTATGTTGAAGAAGTATGTACACGATCCATCACATATTATTGATCATAGAGACTTAGTGATCCAGAAGGATCTCACATATGAGCAGAAGCCTATGAAGATACTAGATCGTGAAGTACGTACCCTAAGGAATAAGGCTATTCCCATGCTAAAAGTACAATGGAATAAGAGTTCCGATCATGAAGCTACATGGGAGACCGAGGAATCCATGAGGAAGCGATTTCCAGAATTATTTTAAGGTATATACTCTACGCTCTCCACTTATATATATATATATATACTATTGAATTTGGGGACCAAATTCCTTTAAGTGGGGGAGGGTGTAGCAACCCTGATAAAAACAAGATTTTTAAATAAATTAAATTAAAATAAAAGATAAGTAAATAGATGACAAAGAGTCTAAATGGGTAAATCATTAATCAAGAAGAAATAACGCCTTTTATCAATGTGCTGATTCAAAACGAAACGCCTCTGGATAAGGTGTTAATTTAAAAGGGACGCCTAGACTATAGGGTGTCAAATTTCAAATGACGAAAGATAAAATTTAGGAAAGGAAATGAAACGCCCTCTACCTGGGCGCGTTTTACATAAGTAACGATGCTAGGCAAGGCGTCAATTTAAATTCGACGCCCTCGCTTAAGACGTTAATTTAGTTCAAGTTTCGTTCGACCCAGGAGTCTATCCAGAGCAAGTTATGGATAACTACGTCGAGGGTAGAATATAGTAAGGACTCTATCAAGGGAATACTACCCTTAATCAAATTCTAACTCTATTAGGATGCCCAAAATCCTATAAATAACCCTGTCCGATCAAACCCTAAAGCTGTTGCTGCTGCGTGAAGAACAGGTGGTTCTTCGTACCGTTTTCTTCCTCTATCCATAATTCTTAGTCATGAAGGATACTAATATTCTTCATGTGTTCTGTAGGTTGACGTGCTGAAGAACGAAGGGTCTTCATCATCGTCTACATCTTCTTCAAACTACCGAATTGTCGGAGGAATTTTTCCTTATCATCTTCCTCTGCTTCCGGAAGATCGGAGCATCGTTATTATTGAACCTTCATCCGTTCGTCGGTCAAAATCTTCATAAAGGTAGGTTTTCTCAAGATCGTAGCCCAAAAACTAGCTTAATATCTTAATAATATCATCGGTCGTGCATGCATATAGTTCTTTTATGGTTTCAAGATGTTTTCTATGTAATTTCAAAAAGAAACGCCCTTGACCAGGGCGCTAGTTTGAAGAAGCGACCCACACTAGGGCGCTAATTATTGTTTGACGCCCTTCACAGGAGTCGTCAATTTCACATAATTAATAAATACCCATGTTTAATAATTAATATCGATGTAACCATGAATAAAATATATTGCATGAGTATACATGTGGAATCCTGTTATTTTTCTTGTCCCTCTCTCCTGAAATTTAATCATTTGAAAATTGATAAATTCTCTAATTCACGACCTTGTCCAGGTCGTCTCATGTTTAACGGACGCCCCAGACCAGGGCGCATATTGAAGAGTCACGCCCCTGTCCAGGGCGCGTTTCTGTTAAAAATTCCAGATTATTAATATTCTGTAAATTAGAAATATTGAAAGGACGACTTCTATGTACGTCGTCAAATGTAATATAAACGCCCCTGATTACGGCGTTAATTTCATGAAAAACGGCTTTACCAAAGTCGCTATTTTCCTGCATTACTGTTTCACTGATTACTGTTAACTGAGAGTTTCATTATATCTATATATATATATATATATATATATCGGCACTATATTCCAGTCCGTGAGTATAGTCCCACGTTTCTACGATGATTTATCGCATTACCCTCTCAATTCTCATTGACATACAAGCTCTCATTTGGACATTCCGTTCCTTTGGACTAGCGAGTTAGTCATAGAGACCTCCATAAGACTCCTCGAGCCTTGGATTCCCTCAAGGCCGACTGAGCTGGTTGTACCATAAAAACCCATTACATTATTCGATTGCCATGTCACTCCAAAGAAACATGGTATACCGGCCCTCATGTTATGCAAAGTGTGTATCATGAGAATTCTCTTAATGGGATGAGGTTATCATGCCCTTTGATGCTGTTCTTGTAAACCCCAATTCTATATCAACATTGTCATGATGTTCTTGTAAACCCCAATTCTATATTCAACATGATGTTCTTGTGGACCTCAATTCTATATTAAGAATGAGGACGTCTTGCCATTGATGTGCTGTTCATGTGGACCTCAATTCTATATAAAGAGTGTCCATACTTGTTGGTCATGGTACCCAAGCTAGGGAACCAATTCCACCTAATTTTATCGATAATCATGTTTATACCGTTATTATCGTCATTCTATGTCAAGTGTCATATTTTTGGACTCTATTCTATCAAAATCTATCCTATGTGTCTACAAGCTTTATCCTTGAAATTTCATATTGGCTATACACAAAAGTGGATGTTAAAATACATGATTAATGCCTGCGCATATAGGGCCCGATCTAGTCCTGGGAGGAGCACCCGAAAGTACTTGTGCCCATGGGAGTTGATTGATCACGGTATTGGCATTATACCGAAGTGCATGACTAGCTTGATTGAACATTCCACAAATCTTGTACTTGTACTTGACTTGATATTACATGACTTGCGTGGCCCGAGAAAGGGTAATTTCATACTTGCTTGACTTGAAACAAAATAGCCAAATTCCAACATAACATGATGAGTTTACTTGCTTGAATATCTTGATATCTTTTGATATAAGTTCTTGAAAGTTCATGACTAGTTCTTCTTGCTATCTTATTGTTATACACTCTCTCTATCTTGTCGTTTTATGCGAGCATGCATAGCTATAGTGCATTCATGAAAGATGTAATTACCTAAACCCATTGCTAGATCTTGAGATATAATTTCCTACTGAGCGTTCGCTCACTCAGTGTTTCCCTACGTTTCAGGTAAGTCCGACGATGAGGGAACTCAATCTGAAGGGGATGGTCAAGAGTGAAAGAGATGGAGCTTCTTCCGTGTTATCTAGTTTTTTTCCATATTTTCTTGAGTCAACCTTGTATTTTTCCTTTATTTTAGTTAGTACTTCAAGGTTTGTAATAGACATATTCTTATGAAAGAATAAAGGATTGGGTTATCTTTACTTTTGCGCATCTCTGATTTTGGTGTCGAATACACTAATACTCTGATTGACATGATTGATATAAACTCGTCACGCGTCTCCGGGTATCTTCCGCTCTCGGGACGTGACAGGCAATCATCTGAGTGTCTAAAGATCAAACCAAATTCAATCAAAGGAGAACAACATATTTCACATTCAATCATAGTTCCAAAACCCGATTTCAAGATGTTAGAACATGCACAAAAGGAAAGATTGAGATTCAGATCTTGCCTTGAAGCCAACGAGAACAACGTGAAAACTCTCCGCCTCTGGCAAGAGACGGGAAGACGAAGACCTTGAGAATCACTATCTAGCAGCAACTAGATGACCGAGGAGGTCACCCAAGAGCAAGAAAAATTTCCCCCTCCCTCAGACGTGCTCCTCTGACTCCCGCTTGAACACTTTAGAACCCTCTGAACATAGCAGAACCGTGAATGCCAGGGAGAGAGAAAAAGATGGAAGAACTTCCTTGAAAAGGGGTGGGGTTTCCCCCTAAAACCTCCAGCGGTTATAGGGATTAAGGAAGGGATAAATATTCCTTTAATTACTCAAGGAGATCCACGGTTACAAGGAGGGAAAATGGAGAAAGAAACCATGTTTTAAACGTCCACCGTAAGAATGGGGCACTATTCATCTGCCCCTTTGAAAAATCAAAACTAATAATATAAAAAGGATTTTCAAAAATTAATTGCTACCCATTTTTCACCATCATTTAATCTATCATGAAAAAATATAAAATAATTAAAAACTCAAGAAATGAAAATCGACCCGAAAACGAATAATAATATGCTCTTCGTGATTTACATAAAGCTATTAACGTGCTCCCACTAATAAAAGGATAAAAAGGTAATTTCTAACTCTTGAACTCAACTAAATTAATATGTGCACACACAATTCTGAATGTAATAGGTTAAATTACATAATTTTAATTACATCAAAATTTGGTTTATAAAAAAGGGAAATTTACTTACTCTTTAATTATTAAGTTCAACCAAAATATTAGTTAATTAATTTGTTGACTTAAGTAAGTAATATATCAAGCACTTAACCAAATTATTGACATAAAATATTCTTTATGAATCATGATAAAACTCTCGGGTACTACACCCTCTCCCCCTTAAAAGAAACTTCGTCCCGAAGTTTAAAGTGAAGCACATACCGAAAAGATGGGGATACTTCTTCTTCATCTCATCTTCGAGCTCCCACGAAGCCTCCTCATGAGATACATTCCTTCATAGGACCTTCACCAATGGAATAGATTTTGATCTGAGGACTTGCTCCTTGCGATCCAAAATCTTGACTGGTTGCTCCTCGAACGACAGATCCTGTTGGAACTCCAAACCTTCATAGCTGATAATGTGAGACGGATCATGAACATACTTACGGAGCATGGATACGTGGAACACCGGATGAATGGCCACCATGAATGGAGGTAAAGTCAACTGATATGCCACATTCCCTACCTTGTCCAGAATCTCGAAAAGTCCAATGAATCTTGGCTGCAACTTCCCTTGCTCGCCGAATCTTGACACTCCCTTAATTGGTGGCACCTTGAGGAAAACATGCTCACCTGTTACAAAGTCTAGATCCTTCCTTCTGTTATCTGCATAGCTCTTCTATCGATCTTGGGCTGCTTTCAATCTTTGCTGAATTTGCTGAATCTTCTCAGATGTTCCTTGAACCACTTCGGGCCTGATCAACTGCCTATCGCCAACCTCTTCCCAACATAGAGGAGATCTACATGGCCTCCCATACAAAGCCTCAAATGGAGCCATGCCTATACTTGCATGATAACTATTATTGTAAGCAAATTCTACCAATGGTAGATGTCGCTCCCAATCTCCTCTCCAATCGAGAACACATGCTCTCAACATATCCTCCAAAGTGTGAATGGTCCTCTCGGACTGACCATCTGCCTGGGGGTGATATGCAGAGCTGAGCTTCAACTGGGACCCAAAAGCATTCTGCAATCCTTGCCAAAGTCTCGATGTGAAGTGAGGATCCCGATCTGAAATAATGGACTTCGGAACTCCATGCAATTTGACGATGTTCTCAATATTAAGACGTGCCAAGCTCTCCACAGATTGCTTCTTCTTCATGGCTAGAAAATGTGTAGTCTTTGATAATCGATCCACAATCACCCAAATAGAATCATTGCCCTTCAATGATCGAGGCAAGCCTGTAACAAAATCCATGGTGATATCCTCCCATTTCCATTGTGGTATCTCGATTCTTTGCATCAACCCAGACGGCCTTTGGTTTTCAGCCTTAACCTGTTGACAAACCAAACATCTAGACACAAATTTCGCTACATCCTTCTTCATACCGGGCCACCAAAAGGACCGCTTCAAATCTTGGTACATCTTGTTACTACCAGGATGAATGTAGAATTTCGACCTATGAGCTTCCTCCATCACTTCATTCTTTAATTCAACCACATCAGGCACACAAATTCTATGTTGAAATCTGACTACACTATCTTCATCTCGGGCAATTCCAGTCTTACCAATCATACCTTGCAACTGAGGGTCATCTCGCTGAGCTTCTATTACTCGGTACATAACTGTTGACCTGATGCATAGCTGGGCAACGAACGCCTGACAAAGTTGAGGCTCGATCGATGTCATGGAACACACAACATCCTCAAACATCTTCCAGTCTTGCTGCATCAAAGTCCTTTTCTGAATAAGGGCATTGGCCACAACATTAGCCTTTTCAGGATGATATTGTAGCTCAAAATCATAGTCCTTCAAGAATTCAACCCATCGCCTCTAGCGCAAATTCAGCTCCTTATGAGAAAATAAGTACTTAAGACTCTTGTGGTCCGTGAAGACTTCAAACTTGACTCCATACAAGTAATGTCTCCAGATCTTCAATGCATGGACAACGGTGGCCAACTCCAAGTCATGCGTAGGGCAATTCTTCTCGTGCTCCTTCAGTTGCCTGGAGGCATACGCGACAACCCTACCATTCTGCATCAGAACACAACCAATCCCGATCCTTGAAGCATCAGTGTAGAGGGTAAACATATCGGTGCTATTGGGTAGGATCAAGAGTGGTGTTGACGTCAGCCGATCCTTCAATTCTTGGAAACTCTGCTCACATTCCTCGGACCACATGAACTTCACTCCTTTCCTTGTAAGCCTCGTCAAAGGCGCCGAAATAGAAGCAAGACCCTTAATAAACTTCCTGTAGTAACCGGCCAACCTGAGAAAACTCCGAATTTCAGTGGGGGATTTCGGAGCCTCCCATTCCAACACAGCTTGAACTTTGGCTGGGTCAACTACCACGCCACTTCCTGATATCACATGGCCAAGAAAATGAACCTCCTTCATCCAAAAGTCGCACTTGCTGAACTTTGCATAAAGCGTGTGCACCCGAAGAGTCTCCAAAACAATCCTCAAATATTCCTTGTGAGACGCTTCATCTGGGGAATATATCAAAACATCATCTATGAACACAACCACAAAGCTATCCATATAAGGCCTAAACACCCGATTCATTAGGTCCATAAATGCGGCAGGGGCATTCGTTAGACCAAAGGGTAGAACCAGGAATTCGTAATGGACATATCTAGTTCAGAAAGCTGTCTTGGAAATATCCTCCTCCTTGATCCGGAGCCGATGGTAACCCGATCTCAAATCAATCTTCGAGAGCACCGAAGCACCTTGCAATTGATCGAAGAGATCATCAATACGAGGCAAAGGATAAAGGTTCTTGACAGTCACCTGATTGAGCTTCCGATAATTAATGCAGAGGTAAAGCGATCTGTCCTTCTTCTTCACGAACAAGACTGGGGCTCCCCAAGGTGAGACACTTGGTCGAATAAAGCCCTTATCTATTAGTTCCTACAACTGCTTCCTTAGTTCTGCCAATTCTGCAGGTGCCATTCGATACGGAGCCTTAGATATCGGTGTTGTACCAGGCACAAGGTCAATAGAGAACTCAATCTCTCTGGCTGGCGACAACACTGGTAGATCCTCTGGAAAGACATCGGGAAAATCCTGAACCACTTCAATCTCCTCCAGCAACGGGGCCTGAGAAACCTTAGCTGAGGCTACCACCCAAGCAAGAAAAGCATTGCCACCCTTACACAACAACTGAGCTGCCTTCATGGCCGAGACTACAAATTTCCCCGACCCAACCTGAGGCAAAGGGTGGAAAAACTCCTTCTCGCCCGGGATGCGAAAAACCACTCGCTTCTTCAGGCAATCAATGAGAGCATAATACCTCTCGAGCCAATCCTGTTGAGACGCTTAAGTTGATCTAGAGGGGGGTGAATAGATCAGTCACCCGATAAAATCGACTGCAGCAGATTCAAGTGCGGAATATAAGAACTTCTACTAAACAGATAGAGGGCACAAAACAAATACCAGCCTGAACTGCTGAAGAACCGTCCTAAACAATCATCTACCGCGCAAAGAATCAAAAATAAAGAGGCAATGCAAACCACAGATCAATCACACAGTAGACAGGATATTTTAGGTGGTTCGGTCCTCCAGACCTACGTCCACCCCACACTCAAACCCAAGTGTGGCTTACTGCTGCGCAACACAGCTTGCGTCCGCTGGGCCTTACAGCTTAGCCTACAACCGCTGAGCCTCACAGCTTGCTTCCGCTGGGCAATACAGCTTAGCCATCCGCTGACTCACAGCTTGACCGCTAGGGATTACAGCTTAACCCGACCGCTGGGGACTACAGCTTAACCCGACCAGTGGAATCCTCCACTGCAAACGCTGAGCAATACAGCTTAGCTCTGCTGACAAATAGCTTGAAGAAAAGTTTAAAAGAAAACACAAAATGGGAAACAAAACAGCAACAGAAAGCTGTATACGATAAAGCACAAAATAGCTCTCAAGGAGCAAGTTGGTCTGGATCTGATCCAAGAGCCAACAGATAGCACCACTTCAAAGAATTCTTCTCTTCTTCTTCTTCACGAGCTCTCTGTCTCTCTTTCTTTCTCTTTCTCTTACGCTTCTTCTCTCTTTCTTTTCTTCACTCTTTTTCTTCTTCTGGATCGTGCAGGCTCTCTCTCTGCTTCTGGCCCTTCTACTTCGATCAGTCTTCTTCTGAGGAAGAAGCTTCGTATTTATAGAGCCTCAGAGATAGGGCGTGTGTAGGGCTTGTGTCCCCTTTATCCAGAGATAACCTTAGATCACGTGCTAGGTGCCAACCTCGGATCACGTGCCCAGACATCTGCTTGAATCAATCTAAAGGAAGATAAAAAGGATGCATCAAGTTAGTTCAGGATTTAAACTAAACATGTACAGACTTGATAGTGTGTAATGCAGTGTGCATGCAGTGAAGTGTGTACATTGAAAGTGGATGCACAGACGTGCCGTCAACAAATGTATGGACTTAGTGTGCATACGACAGCAATGTATAAACTTTGAACGCGTGTAATGCAGCAAGGCAATGTATAGACTTTATGTGCGTGCGACTAGACAGTGTACAGACTTTGCGTGCATGCGTCAACCAATGTGCAGACTTGTAGGAGTGATGATGCATGAGCTTAACTACTAGTACCAGTAGTGGGATGTATAGACTTTTGAATGCGTGGTACAGAGTGTATAGACTCTGCATCTATCAAAGTATGCACAACAAAGATGAGTGCTCAGGCATGCTGTCGAAGAATGTACAAACTTTATTTTGAAGGATTGCACAATCCATTGAGGAATGTATATACTTTATGAACTGGCGCATGGACATAACAGCAAAGGATGTATAGACTTGTGTGTGTGCGACCAGACAATGTATAGACTTGTGTGTGCGTGCATGCTACAAGGCAATGTATGGACTTGAGTGCGTGCATGCTACAATACAATGTATGGACTTTGAGTGTGTGCATGCTACACAAGGCAATGTATAGACTTGGTGTATGCAGCGATGTATAGACTTGATGCACGGACAATGCGTCAGAATGTAAAGACTTGTGTGTGCGAGAAGACGATGTACAGACTTTAAATCAAGGGATGCACTGGCTGTACAGACTAGGCATATGCATGGAGAGCAGACGATGTACAGACTTTAAATGCATGAGAGTCACTTGCACTGACTTCCTATATGCTCAAGCAGGACTTTCATTTAGACAGAGATGTTTCATGATATGCAATGCCGACTCATAGTGTTTGCTATCATCAAAATCACAGGGGCACAACAATCTCCCCCTTTTTGATGATGGCAACACTATGAGTCACACTGACTCATGTCAAACTATTCTCCCCCTTTGACTTCATCAAAAAGAAAATAGTTTGAGATGAGAAATACAAATATGCATGCAATGATTGAATGAAAGTCTCCCCCTTTTACTAAGTCATGAAAGGCTCTCTCTCTCTTAATGGCACAACATGAATGCTAAATGCAGTATACATGCAGATTTCCCTTAGAACAACCCATTCTCCCCCTGAATGTATAACTCCCCCTGAATTATTTCTCCCCCTTTGAGAAAGGAATATGAACGGATGATACACATCTCCTCTTGTGACATAATCAAAAGGTAGAGAAGATAGGAGGGAAAGAACATGAATAAGGTAAGGGGTCACTACACAACAGCTGAAGCATTGGTTCAGAAAGTGAGCATGATTATAGACAACTGTTAAAGCATAAGAGTCAGCAATATACAGTTTTAAAAGAATTCAGGTCTAACAGTGATAAAGATAAAGTAAAGCAGCTGACCACAGAAAAAGAGTTAGAGACTCCATTTATAGCAATGAATCTAGGGCACATGGTTTTAATAGATAAGTCAGAAACAATACCCTTTGTGATTAAACATGAAAATTCAAGAAAGGCAACTTGAATATGTATTGAGAAAAACAATTTACACTCAATGACTTTTGATTTCAAAGGGTTACAGCAGTTTATTTTTCACATTTTAATTTTCAGAAACTGAGCTAAGTGAATAGACCAGTGGCATTTATGCTGTTGACATTTGGTGTACACCTTGATCAGAGGCAGGTACCCCCAGTTACTAGGCATAAACTACTAGATCTATTTCAAATCAAGACCTACAAGGAACAATTTTCACCCTTGACATTAAGGGTACACCTTGATCAGAGGCCAGTACCCCCAGTTACTTGGTGAAAACTCCCCCTATAGATTTGACCCTATGAATAGAGCTAGTCTGAAGCACTTCATGACTTATGAATTCTCCTGCTTCCTTAGAGGAGATCACAGTTTCTCAGTGCAATTCAGCCATTACTCTGTCACAGTGTTCAGCTCTTTACATTGATGATCTTATTTACTGCTGCCCTGATTTCTTTTAGAGTGATTGTTTAAAAATAGTACACACTCTTATTCACCTTTCCTAGACATTACCAGTTTAACACGTTCAGGCATTAAAAAAAACTTTTCTATTCTAACCATGAGACAGAGATTAAGAGCTATAACAGTTTTCTTTTATTTCAAGTTCTGAAGTGGAGACACTTAACTCTTCAATTTATAAAAGTTAAACCTTTAGTTCCTTTCAATTTGCAAGTGTGATTCTTATAAATGAAAAATTGCAATAACCACAGCTCAATGTACTAAACCAAAAGCAATACTTTTGTTCAGTGAAGGTGATAGGAAAATGATAGCAATAGGCATTAAGGTCCAAGAGCATCTGATGTCAAAGAATATGAATGAATTGAGTGGGGACGAAGAGACGTGAAAAAGATTCAATGTACTGAACTTAACTCTCAGCTCCCCCTAACACCATGATGCAACAATTTGCTATGCAATGCTTTCAACTAACTAAATGCAGACTATGCAACAATTATACATAAAGCAAGTATGCAATCATTTCAAGTTTATGCACCCAAGTCTTGAACATTTTATCATTTTTCAGAGAATCTATTTCATGAAAGTTAGGTGTATATAATCTAGAGAATTGAGAATCAACTACAACTCAATGCCCTAAATCAACATGGCTTTCTCAATTCTGAAGGTAATTCACTTACCTGCTATACCTGACTGATTTATTTTTACCCTTGGTGTTGCATCAAAATGTTGACAAGGCCTCCAATCTCTTTCAGCTTTTAGAATTTTTGGCCCTGCCTCTTGTCATATTCCTGGAGTAGCTATTCTTGTTTCATCATTTTGTTCCCGGCTACCAGGCATACCTGCAAACACACTTAGGGAGTAGATTTTGGAACCCAAGATAGTTTTGGCCCAAGACAGAAACAGACATGTGAGAGTGAAAACATGACAAAAGCTGTTTAGGGATCCACATTTGTGTGAAAGTGGATGGTTTGGTGGGTTCTACAGCTTGAGAGTTCTTTTTGTTATTTTTATTTTTCTCAGCACCAACAGGTTTAGCTTTTTTTTTTCTGGTGCTGTGATGGTTTTTGTGTAGTCCTAGCATTCATTTTATTAGAAGCATTGTTGTTTTTTTGCCAGTGCCTTGGCCAATGAGTGTACTGGAAGTTGTGGCCCAAATTGGTCCTAGGCTGACCATAGAACACCTGTTGACTAGGACGCCATGTCCTAAAGTGACTATCCCATCTCCTAGCTAGCTGAGATCTATAGGGCTGAGTGGGAAAATTCTGATACCTAGACCTCATGTACACAGGATTCCACCCAAACCTATTAAGTGGTTGTGAGTGAATGGGATGATAGACTTGGGCTCGAGGGAAATAGGGATGTGCAAACTGGTTCCTAGCGACACTTGGTCTCCCTGCCACCTTTGACCCTCTAGGTTTCTGCACTGGGTTATATTGGGTCTTTTTCTGAGCAATTGATGGTGGTGGAGACTTAGCATCCTTGGACTGGGGTTTTGATGTGCTAGCTGGCTGACCCCTAAACTTGGACTTACCCTTGGGAGAAGAGCATGCAGCACTAGGCTCTACAACTTTCTGCTTTCCCTTGTCCTTAGCACTGGACACTTTTGATTTTACATTTTTGGAAGCAGATTTTTCGCTGACCATTTTTATGAGAGATCCTTTGTTCTTTTCTCCCACGAGTGAAATGGTTTTCAATTCAAAACTCTTTTTAGCTGAGGGATTAAAACCGAGACCCTCCTTTCTAAAATTGACTTTTGACCCTAGCAAGGCATTAAGATTTTCTGTTCCTTGGGTCATGCTTTCAATGATTTTTTCTCTGTCAGAATTTTCATTTTCTAAATTTTCAATAGTTTTCTTTAGTTCAGCATTCACTGACAAGATAGCTTCATATTTTTCATTTGAAATCTTTATTTCATTTTAAAACTTCTGAATTGTCAATTTCAACTCATCAACGATATTTTTCAGTAATTTATTTTATTTCCTACAGTCAATCAAAACATGCTTTAACTCATCAAAATCAGAACATGCACTTTTCAATCTGTCATTCTCTGATTGTAAACATGCAACTTTATCAGAAAGTGTTTTATCATTAACCAGAGAATTTATTTTCTTCTTCAAGTGTCTATTTTCCTTCCTAATATCATCCACTTTATCTAACAGTTCTCCATAAGCATTTTCCCAATCAGAAATAGTATAGTGTTCGAAAGGGGATGATACCTCATCGGATTCTTCTTCTTCTCTTCCATTCCTGGCCATCAAGCAGATGTCCTTTTCTTCTTTCTCACTATCTGAGGAAGTGCTCAGCGTGCCTTCTTCCTCATCGCTCCATGTACTGACCATGGCCTTTCCCTTTGGCGCTTTCTTCCATGGTCTCTCTTTCTTTTTCTGGAACTCTAGACAATCAGCCTTCATATGGCCAGTCTTCCTGCAATGATAACAAATATTAGCGTCAGATTTTTCAGTAGGGTTAAATTTATACCTGTTTTGCTTCCTGCTGTGGTGTCTTCTATAGACATTTTTCCTTTCTCTTCTAAGAAATCTTCTGAACTCTTTTGTATTCATAGCTATTTCATCCTTTTCAAGGTCCGATCCAGATAGACTCCGATCACTGGACGATCCAGTGCAGCTGGACTATTTTGAACAACTATACTTGGCCTTCAGAGCAATAGGCTTCTTGTATTCGAGCTCTTCAGCTTGTAGAAGATTCATCTCGTACACCATCAAAGATCCTATCAGCTCATTAGGTTTCATCTTTTGTAAATCTCTTGACTCCTCAATCACAGTCGCTTTGGCATGCCATATCGGAGTCAGCGATCGAAGGATCTTCCTCACAACTTCATAATCGGTATAACTTTTTCCCAGATTTCTTAGACCATTTGTTATAATGGTCAGACGAGCAAACATTTCGGTCACTGTCTCACCGGGCTTCATTCGAAATGCTTCATACTCTGACACTAACATATTTGCCCGCATCTCTCACACTTGAGACGTTCCCTCATAAATGACCTCAAGAGTATCCCACATCTCCTTCGCCATCTTGCAGGATGACACTCTATCAAATTCAGTGGGATGGAGTGCACATTGAATGGCGTTGATGGCGCTCCAGTTCAGAGTAGATTTTTGGATTTCTTCTTTAGTCCACACTTCCTCGTTCTCATGTAGCTCATAAGGACCTTTGCTCATAATTTTTCAGATCTCGTAATCTTTGGCTCTGAGAAAGACCTGCATCCGGTTCTTCCAATATGGGTAGTTGGATCTGTCAAAGAATGGTGGCTTTGTAGTGGACTGCCCCTCTGCTATTAACCCTCTAGCATCCATGGCCATTCCTCTTTAGGATGTTAGTCCTGCACAAAGAGTTAGGCTCTGATACCAATTGTTGAGACGCTTAAGATGATCTAGAGGGGGGTGAATAGATCAGTCACCCGATAAAATCGACTGCAGCAGATTCAAGTGCGGAATATAAGAACTTCTGCTAAACAGATAGAGGGCACAAAACAAATACCAGCCAGAACTGCTGAAGAACCGTCCTAAACAATCATCTACTGCGCAAAGAATCAAAAATAAAGAGGCAATGCAAACCACAGATCAATCACACAGTAGACAGGATATTTTAGGTGGTTCGGTCCTCCAGACCTACGTCCACCCCACACTCAAACCCAAGTGTGACTTACTGCTGCGCAACACAGCTTGCGTCCGCTGGGCCTTACAGCTTAGCCTACAACCGCTGAGCCTCACAGCTTGCTTCCGCTGGGCAATACAGCTTAGCCATTCGCTGACTCACAGCTTGACCGCTGGGGATTACAGCTTAACCCGACCCCTGGGGACTACAGCTTAACCCGACCAGTGGAATCCTCCACCGCAAACGCTGAGCAATACAGCTTAGCTCTGCTGACAAACAACTTGAAGAAAAGTTTAAAAGAAAACACAAAATGGGAAACAAAACAGCAACAGAAAGCTGTATACGATAAAGCACAAAATAGCTCTCAAGGAGCAAGTTGGTCTGGATCTGATCCAAGAGCCAACAGATAGCACCACTTCGAAGAATTCTTCTCTTCTTCTTCTTCACGAGCTCTCTGTCTCTCTTTCTTTCTCTTTCTCTTCTGCTTCTTCTCTCTTTCTCTTCTTCACTCTTTTTCTTCTTCTGGATCGTGCAGGCTCTCTCTCTACTTCTGCCCCTTCTGCTTCGATCAGTCTTCTTCTGAGGAAGAAGCTTCGTATTTATAGAGCCTCAGAGATAGGGCGTGTGTAGGGCTTGTGTCCCCTTTATCCAGAGATAACCTCAGATCACGTGCCAGGTGCCAACCTCGGATCACGTGCCCAGACATCTACTTGAATCAATCTGAAGGAAGAGAAAAAGGATGCATCAAGTTAGTTCTGGATTTGAACTAAACATGTACAGACTTGATAGTGTGTAATGCAGTGTGCATGCAGTGAAGTGTGTACATTGAAAGTGGATGCACAGACGTGCCGTCAACAAATGTATGGACTTAGTGTGCATGCGATAGCAATGTATAGACTTGGAACGCGTGCAATGCAGCAAGGCAATGTATAGACTTTATGTGCGTGCGACTAGACAATGTACAGACTTTGCGTGCATGCGACAACCAATGTGCAGACTTGCAGGAGTGATGATGCATGAGCTTAACTACGAGTACCAGCAGTGGGATGTATAGACTTTTGAATGCGTGGTACATAGTGTATAGACTCTGCATCTATCAAAGTATGCACAACAAAGATGAGTGCTCAGGCATGCTGTCGAAGAATGTACAGACTTTATTTTGAAGGATTGCACAATCCATTGAGGAATGTATAGACTTTATGAACTGGCGCATGGACATAAAAACAAAGAATGTATAGACTTGTGTGTGTGCGACCAGACAATGTATAGACTTGTGTGTGCGTGCATGCTACAATGCAATGTATGGACTTTGAGTGCGTGTATGCTACACAAGGCAATGTATAGACTTGGTGTATGCAGCGATGTATAGACTTGATGCACGGACAATGCGTCAGAATGTAAAGACTTGTGTGTGCGGGCATACGATGTACAGACTTTAAATCAAGGGATGCACTGGCTGTACAGACTAAGCATATGCATGGAGAGCAGACGATGTACAGACTTTAAATGCATGAGAGACACTTGCACTGACTTCCTATATGCTCAAGGAGGACTTTCATTTAGACAGAGATGTTTCATGATATGCAATGTTGACTCATAGTGTTTGCTATCATCAAAATCACAGGGGCACAACAAATCCAACCCAAGAATAACATCATAATCCTTCATCTATAAAAGCTAGAAATGTCTAGCTAGCTCTTTTCCTCCGATAACCACCGGTAAGGAAGGATAGCTCTTTTCAGTGGACATAACTCCAGCGAGCGTGTGCACTAGGAGAGGCACATCCAAACTTGATGGCATCAAGCCCAAACCATCATGCAACATCTTGGAAAATCGTTCGGACATAAATGAATGAGTAGCACCGGTGTCGAATAAAACTCTAGCATGGAAACCTGACACTAGAAGTGTACCTTCTGTCACGTTGTCTGCTTGCTCTGCATCTTCTCTGGCCAACGCGAACACTCGTGCCGGCACTCGAGGGCATCTGGATGACTTCATTGGTGCTGCGGCGGCATCTGCTGTAGGAGCTTGAGTTGTAGAAGGCAGCTGCATCTTCGGACAATCCTTGATCTTATGCTCCGAGCTTCCGCATCTGAGACACTTCCCGGCTACCATCCAGCACTCCTTACCAGCATGCCATTTCCCGCAGTGCTTGCATTCACTTTTGACTTCAGTTGATGATCCTCCCGATCGTCTTACTTGCGTCGAAATCGGCTTTGATGGTGTAAAAGCAGGTGACTGAGTACATGGCTTCTTCTTGCAGTCTTGGCATTGGAAAGATGATGACGGCCTCTTCAGCTAGGCCTTCTTCTCTTCTTGGTACTGCTCCATGTCACTTTCTTGACGGCACGCTGCACCGAGAGCTTCTTCCATCGTGCGGTGGTTGAAAGCAACCAATTTTGTCCTTAACAACGGTCGAAGACCCGATACAAACTTCTTCACCTTCCTCCGCTCATCCGCTACAATATGAGGTGCATAACGCCCCAACTCCGCAAAGCGGGCTTCATACTCCAACACCGTCATAGACCCCTGGGTCAAAGTGAGAAACTCCTGCTCCATCCGATCTTGAACATGCTCTGGAATGTATTTTTCCTGGAACAAGCGAATAAAATCTCCCCACGACACCTCTCTAGCTCCATTCTTGAATTGATTTCGTAGAATTGAAGACCACCAAACGTCAGCACGCTCCTCCAACATGAATGTTGCCAAGTTAACCTTCTCATCCTCATCGCAACGGATGCTCCGAAAAATCTTCTCTATTGCTCGCAGCCAATGCTCTGCAACTAGGGGCTAACTCTCCCCCTTAAAAGAAGGCGAGTTCATTCTCCGAAACTTCTCCATGGCTGACGGCCCTTCAGCCATCCTCGGCACTACCTCCGGATGTGGTTGAGCCTAACCAAACCACACAGATCAATTACGAGGCCTACATGACATCCGATGCACAATTCCATCTAATCCATATCATACCTGGGCTTGAGCTTGCACCTGAGCCTGCAATGCCGCATGTGCATTTGCCTGCATCTGCATCACTTGCACCAACCCTTGCATGAATGTACCATAGTCGACCAATGGCGGTGGTGGCGGTACCGGTAAACCTTGCTGGCCTGCATCTGCCTCTCTCCTCGCCTCCTCCTCACGTGCTGGGGCAGTAGCACGACGACCACGGGATGCCATAACCTTGAAAAAAAAATATTTTAGTTCAGCTAAGCTAGATGCCTTATTATTGTTACTTATCTGCTTTCTTTTTGTTCTTTAGCCACTTACTAGTGGAACTATCTCGATCTTGGGATATGGACTTAGCTGATGGTTTTACTTATGTAAACTCTCAACCTGTGGGCTCTGATACCACTCTCTGTAGCGCCCCACCCTATACCCGGTCCAATATATCACTCCCATCGGATATAGGATGCAACACCACAGTGGGAACCACCCAACAGAACAATGACGGGTTGAGATTTACACAAATAAAAGTGCAGAATTCACAGCGGAAGAAGAAATGTAATACATCAGCGAATGTCCAAATACCAACATCACAATAGTCCAATAGAAATAAAGTTCCAACTTGCTATTACAATAACCAGAGTTCATAATTACAAGCCTCTTATAGACCCTCACAAGCTACCTCAAAAGATAGAAAAAGAGCTATCAACGATCACGCACGGGCCTCCGGCTCGGACTCACTTGGCTCTAAATCCTCGTCCTCACCAGCGGACTCGCCTGAAAAATTATCAAGTGTAAGTCTATGAATAGACTTAGCAAGATTCAGAAACTCAAGCACACCTCTTGCACAAGCATAACACATTCAACCATCATTTAACCGGTACAATCCCTAAGGCTTACCAAGTTGCAGAAAATAAACACATGGTTTCAGAAATCAAATACATGTTCAGATTACTAAAAATACATCACGAGGGCAATGCCGATTAATATGCAACTATGGATAGGCTATGCAACAGTGCACTAGGCAACATCTAGTCGGGCAATGAAAGTGCATAGCAAATTCTGAACCGGATTCATATGCCAAGTGTGCAGTCTGAAAGGAACAGAAGTCATGTTTGAAAATAGAGTTTAAAACTAAATGGAACATGTATGCACCGAGGAATAGAGTTCAGATCTTACAATTCAGTTTTAGAGGTCAGCTCAGATCTAACAAAATGAATATATATGCCAAATATCATATAACAGAGTCAAATGGCCATAATCTGATCAAAATATATCGGAAGTTCTGAGCTGAACGGATGTCACGCCCCGAGCGCGGAAGGAACTCGGAGACCCGTGACGAGTTTATATCGATCATGTCAATCAAAGCGTAAGTGTATTCAACATAAAGACAGAGTGCGTAAAAATAAAGATAACCCAATCCTTTATTCAATCACAACCTCAAAAGTACTTCTATTACAATCCACTTAATGAAAGTGCTAAGACTCAAGAAAGGGAAAAGTACAACGATTGACTCAAAAATATAGAAAGATAAGACTAGTAGACGCTTGGATAGACGAAGAGCTCTAATCTCTTCACTCTTGACCTTCCCTATTCGATTGAGTCTCGTCATCGGACTTACCTGAAAAATAGGGGAAAACACTGGATGAGCGAACGCTCTATAGGAATTATATCTCAAGAGCTAGCTTCCTTTAAGTAAATTACATGTTACATGAATGCAATAAAGCTATGCATGTTTACGTAAAACGACAAGAGAGAGAGTATAACAAGAGATAATTGAGTGAACTAGCATGTCTTTCAAGAACTTATATCAACAAATGTCAAGATATTCAAGCAAGTATATTCATCATGTCATGTCGGGAATTGGCCATCACGTTTCAAGCAAGTATATAAATACCCTTTCCGGGTCACGCAAGTCAGGTCATGTCAAGTCGAGGATGAGATTGTGGAATGTCTAATCAAGCTAGTCTTGCACTTCGGTGCAATGCCACACCATGATCATTACAACTCCCATGGGCACTAATACTTTCGGGTGCTCCTCCCAGGACCAGATCGGGCCCTTATATGCGTAGGCATTGATCGTGTATTTTTCGACATCCACTATGGTTATAGCCAATATAGAGTTTCAATGAAATAAGCTTGTAGGGACTTTAAGGTAGATCTTGTGGAATAAAATTTCAAGGATTGAATATGAACAATAACGGTACAATCACGATTAACGATAAAACTAGGTGGAATCGGCTCCCTAATTGGGTGCCATGATAATAAGAATAAGCGCTCATATAGCGATGGTCGCTCGTTCTTGGACATGATAAGCTAGATAGAATTGAGGTCCACAAGTATGGCACCTAATTCATAAGAACACTAATGGCATGGTTTCCCATTCCATTAATTTAGAGTATTCTCATGACATCCTCTTAGCAAGTCATGAGGGCCGGTATATCATGTTTCTTTAGAGTGACATAGGTTTTAAGGGTACAACTAGCTCGGCTGCCTCGAGAGAATCCAAGGCTAGCGGAGTCTTACGGAGGTCTCTATGATAAAGTCACTGGTCCAAAGGAACGGAATGTCCTATGGAGAGTTCGTTCACCGAGAAATAGTGGGTAATCGATAAATCAACGTAAAATATGGGACTATATTCACGGAATGGAATATAGTGCCTAATAACTAACCCACCGTAAAAGGGTTACAAAAGCCACGAAATCAGGAAATCAGTCAATTGGCGTCTGGGCTTAAGTCTTCATTCTATGAATTGGCGCCTTTGTCAGGGTCGTCAGTTCAGTAAATGACGACTGTTCACGCAGTCATTATATCCAAGTCTTGTTAATATTAAAATCTATAAACATTCTAAAATTTCAGATATTATATAAATGACGTCTTACATTAAGGCTTCAATTTCGTAAACAGCGCCCTAGTCAGGGGCGTCATATATCAAATTTAAGGGCAGTATACACGTCGTCAATTATCAAGTCCAGGAATTTATGTACGTTTCCATTTTCATTATTTATCACGAATCTGACGCCTATGTGTAGGGGCGTCCATTCAAATAACGACTTAGTCAGGGTCGCTAATTCCTGTCATCTGATTTGTACCTAATAGGTACAATCACAGACACAGGCTTTATAAAATCTGTCCGATCAAGAAACAAATGACATGAACAGAGAGGGAAAAATAGTAGGAATTTATGGACATGGTCATGCATTAGTTTACATGTAGGAGTTCATAGTTATTGAATTTTGAACAAGTGTGATTTATTAATTAACTAGCTAGTTGACGACTGTTTTCACGTCGTCATATCAAAATAACGCCCTAGCTTGGGTCGTTAATTCCATTTAGGCAATAAACAGAGAAAACTCAATCCAGAAACGAAATCTGTAGCTCCTACAGACCTATATGCATGTTTTTAACCTAGGAATTTCAGGGTTTTGCCAAGTCTTGAGAAAACCTACCTTGGGTGATGATTTGGTTGATGACTGATGAAGAAAATGGAGGTGATAACCCTTGATACGATACTCTGTTTTAGTGTAAACAGAGGCAGCAACTGCAGCAGCCGAAGAGGAAAAGATAAAGAATTCTCCCACGTTCTTCCCGTATCACGGCAGGATGAAGAAGAGGAAGAAGATGCAACAGCTTGCTCCTCTAGCTTCAGCGGCTAGAGGCAACAGCAGTAGTAGCAGCAACGGTGAAGAAAGGCAACGGCCTTCAAACCTCCGTGCAGCAAGGAAGAAGAAGGAAAGATGAAGAACTTCACGTTCTTCACGTACACCACGGCAGGAGCAGCCTTCGGAGGAAGAAGCAGCTTGTTCTTCTGCTTCTGGTGGTAGAAGAAAGGCTAGCAGCAAGGGGAAGATGAATTGCAGTAGCAGGGTGTCTTTGATCAATAATGTCAACAGGAAGCTCGACGAAAGGTGGGTATTTATAGGAGAAGGAATCCTAGTGGGTTATAGGAGTTCAATTAGGATTAAAATCACAGATATCTATGTATGGATCCCTTTCCTTAATCCAAACTTACTCAGATAACATCCCTGTTCGAACCAAACACTGACTGTTCCTTTTGGAAATGACGCCTCATGTTGGGGCGCTATTTTAATAAATGACGCTTGTACACACAGTCGTCAAAAATTAAATGACGACTTGCTCGGAGGTGTCATTCACCTTTCCCTATTTGTTAATTTAAGATGTAACGATCTTTCTAAATTTTTATCTTTTTTTCTTGATGTGATCTAGATGTGAAAATTTAGGGGTACAAGTTTTCCATTTTCTCTATTTTTTCATATAATTAGTTTTCCAAAATTCTTTAATTCAAAAATGGGCACTATTCATTTTAGAATAAAATAACGACTTTTATTAAGTCGTCACATTTGAAATCAACGCCTAAAGCAATGACGTCAATTGCATTTTGGCATTTCTCCTTAACGTCCAAAGGACCGATATTATATAAATATCCCTATTACTTTATAATACTTTTAACTATATACTTTATTTGACTTTTACTAATTTGTAAATAACGACTTGCATTAAGTCGTCTTTCACGTTGGATATGCCTGTACGAAGAGGCGTCAATTGAGTTATTTGGCCTTTTCTTAATACTCTTGAAAGAATCGAAATTGCATATATGCTCATTCTTTTATCTTTTACATAGCTTTAATGTAAATAAATCTTATATATATATCCTTCTCCCTTCTAATAAGATTATAATGTAATAAATGTGAAATATTAAAATTTCTAAATTAGTAATAAAATATAAATTAACATTTTCTTCGAGACTTAATGATTCTTAATTCAATTAAAATTACTTTGTGCATTAAATGCTTACCTAAAAATAACATATCATTCTTAAATTTATTATAATACAATAGTAGTGTCCATGAGTTCTTTTGTCATACTTTTTAGGACGAAAGAGGGACATGTACAAGGTCTGGGCCTTGTTTAATTATTGTTTTTAATTTATTTAGACTTTCTAGTCCTTTAATTTATCAGGGTTGCTACACCATCCTTCACTTAAAAGAATTTGGTCCCCAAATTCAATCGTATATGGACGTGGAGAGTGTAGAGTACATACCCTTTTAGAATAATTCTGAGAATCGTTTCTTCATAGACTCCTCGGTCTTCCATGTGGCTTCATGTTCTGAACTTTTACTCCATTGCACCTTGACCATGGGAATAACTTTGCTCCTTAATGTTCGTACTTCACGATCGAGGATCTTCATGGGCTTTTGTTCATAAGTGAGATCCCTTTGAATCACCAGGTCTCCATGATCGATGATATGTGTCGGATCGTGCACATACTTCTTCAACATGGATACGTGGAATACATTATGAACTTCGGACAATTGAGGAGGTAAAGCGACGCGGTAAGCAACCTCGCCAACTCTTTCTAGTATCTCAAAAGGTCCGATAAACCTTAGTGTAAGCTTGCCCTTAACACCAAATCTTCTTATTCCACGTCCAGGTGATATCTTGAGAAATACGTGATCTCCGATTTGGAATTCGAGATCTCTTCTTCTTGTGTCAGCATAAGCCTTCTGTCTAGACTGAGCAACTTGAAGTTTTTCTCTAATCAACTGAATCTTTTCAGTGGTATCCCTTACCATGTCTGGACCTAATAGTTGTTTCTCGCCAACTTCATCCCAGCACAAAGGCGATCGGCAACTCCTTCCGTATAAAGCTTCAAAAGGTGCCATTTGTATACTTGCCTGGTAGCTGTTATTGTATGCAAATTCAACCAAAGGCAAGTGATCATGCGAGCGTCCACCAAAATCAATGATGCAAGCTCTGAGCATATCTTCAACTACCTGATTGGTTCTCTCGGTCTGACCATCCGTTTGAGGATGAAAATCTGTACTAAAGTTAAGTCTCGTCCCCAGCGAATGTTGTAGACCCTTCCAAAAGTGAGAAGTAGAATGAGGGTCTCTGTCGGACACGATTGAGACAGGTACTCCATGTAACCTGACTATCTCCTTAATGTATAATGCAGCAAGGACATCAACTGACATCGACTCTTGATTGGCAAGAAGTGTGCCGATTTGGTCAATCGGTCGATGATAACCCATATTCCATCATGTCCTCCTTTTGATTTAGACAGACCCATAATGAAGTCCATACCGATATCCTCCCACTTATATTTGGGAATATCTAGAGAATGTAGCTTACCGGCAGGCTTTTGGTGTTCTGCCTTGACTTGTTGACATGTGAGACAGCGAGACACAAAGTCTGCTACTTCTCTTTTCATATTGGGCCACCAGAAGGTCCTTTTCAAATCTTGGTACATTTTGGTAGATCCTGGATGAATCATGTATCTTGATCTGTGAGCTTCATCTAAGATTTTCTTCTTTAGCTCTGGACAATCCGGTATACATGTTATATTCCTGAACATCAATCTTCCATCCGAGGCTATCTTGAAATCAGGTTGTTCTTCCATTTTGCCCTTGATTTCCACTAGTACGGGGTCACTATCTTGAAGTCCTTGTATTTCGGATAGCAAGTCTGGCTGTATGCACATATGGGCTAATGTGACACACCTACTTTCCTTGTCTATGCTTATATTAAGTCGAGAGAATTGTTCTAGTAACTTCCACTCCTGAATCATACAATTAGCTAATAGTGCTCTCGACTTTCGACTGGGGGCATCGGCTACAGGATTACCCTTTCCAAGATGATATTGTATAGTGAAGTCGAAGTCCTTGAGATATTCTAGCCAACGTCTTTGCCTCATATTCAATTCCTTATGTGAGAAGAGATATTTGAGACTCTTGTGATCGGTGTATACAGTGAACTGTACTCCGTATCGATAATGTCTCTATATCTTTAATGCAAATACTGCCGCAGCCAACTCCAAATCATGAACTGGGTAGTTTTCTTCATGCTTCTTGAGTTGTCGGGAAGAATACACTATGACTCTTTCTTGTTGCATCAATACACATCCGAGGCCAACGCCTGAGGCATCGGTGTATACCTCGAATTTCTCTCCTTCAATTGGCAAAGCTAATACTGGGGCAGTAGTTAGATGATCCTTGAGAGCTTGGAAGCTTCTTTCACATTCCTCACTCCATTCATAACGGATCTCCTTGCGAGTTAGCCTAGTGAGTGGTACGACGATCTTGGAGAAATTCTTGATGAATCACCGGTAATAGCCCGCCAGACCCAAGAAACTACGGATCTTGCTAGCGTTGGTCGGTCTTTCCCAATTCTTTACAGCTTCAACCTTCGATGGATCTACGGATAAACCATCTTTTGATATAACATGCCCCCAAGAAAGATACTTTCTCCAGCCAAAACTCACATTTACTGAGCTTTGCATATAACTGATTTGTCCTCAATATTTGTAATGCAATCCTCAAATGCTCCTTATGTTCCTCCTTGGTCTTGGAATAAATCAATATATTATCAATGAAAATCACGACAAACTGATCTAGATGAGGTCTGAATATACTATTCATTAACTGCATAAAGGCTGCAGGGGCATTTGTTAGTCCAAAAGGCATAACAACAAATTCATAGTGCCCATACCTGCTTCTGAATGCGGTCTTATAAATGTCCTCATCCTTGATCCTCAATTGGTGATATCTCGACCGGAGATCAATCTTCGAGAAATACTTGGATCCAGATATTTGATCAAATAATTCATCGATTCTTGGCAGTGGATACTTGTTCTTGATAGTGAGATGATTCAACTGTCGATAGTCGATGCATAACCTCATGTATCCATCTTTCTTCTTTACAAACAGCACAGGTGCTCCCCACGGGAAAGTGCTTGGTCTAATAAAACCCTTCTTAAGAAATTCCACCAATTGCTCCTTCAGCTCCTTGAGTTCGGTAGGGGACATCCTATAAGGTGCCTTAGAAACTGGACCAGCACCAGGGACCAAATCGATGGTGAAGGCCACTTCTCTTTGTGGAGGTAATCCAAGCAAATCTTCCAGAAACACGTCCGGAAATTCTTGCACAACTGGGATATCTTCTAACTTAGTCTCCTTAGTCTCCTTTATGGTGACAAAAGTAAGGAAAGATACACATCCTTTCCTTATTAGCTTGCTAGCTCGGAGAGCCGAAATAAGAGGTGACTTGCTCCGATTCTTAGGGCTAGTATAAATCAATTCCGGGAATTCCTTGAAAGTAACTTTTCTGTTACGGCAATCAACAGTTGCCTGGTATTTGGATAACCAATCGGCTCCTAATATGACATCATATTCCTTTAGGTCTAAACATATGAGGTCGATAGGAAGATTTCTTCCCTTTACCAATACTTCACAGTTTTGATAATGGTGAGTAAGGTCAACTTCGCTTCCGAGAGGAGTTGAAAGAACTAATTTCATCCATTCCGGTTCCATGGGTAATGGATTAGCAAACTTCTTAGAAATAAAAGAATGCGAGGCACCAGTATCAAATAAGACATATGCAGACTTGGAACAAACTTTCAATGTACCTTCCACTAGTCCGCCTTCGTCTTGTTCTGTCTCCTTAATAACTTGGAGACGTGCATTCTTTGTCACCGGACGCTTTCCGTCACCGGCTTGATCATTGAGTAGGGGATAGTCGGGAATCCGATGATCACGGCTCCCACAACGGAGACACACTCCAAGTTTCCTCCAACATTCTTCGACCTTATGTCCGGCCTTGTCACAGTGTTTACACACCACTTTAGAAGGTGTAGTGGTGATGGAGAAAGGCTTGGTCTTCTTGAACTTTTGCTCTTGGGAGGGAGTACCTCCATTACTCGGCCTCTTCTTGAAATTGGGTTTGAAGGAACCCGAACTAGTGACTTGTTCCTTCTTATCCTTCCCACGGATCCTATCAGATAGCTCCGTGGCATCTTCTAGTAACTGAGCTCGGCGTACTATCTCCAAATAGACCTGTATGTCCATCGGCGCCAGTTGTGTGATATATTGGGGTCTGAGCCCATTTAAGAATCTACTAGCTTTCATCTTCTCGATACTAATTAGATGTTTAGCATATCGAGACAACCTGGAAAATTGTGCCTCATACTCAGCCACCGACAAAGATCGTTGTTTAAGTGCGACGAACTCGGCGGCCTTCTTCTCCTGGACTCGGTCTGAAAAATATTTATTGTTGAAATGTTCAACAAACTCCTCCCAAGTAACTTATCCTTGATCTAATGTGGCTTCTACTGACTCCCACCAGCAGCGGGCATCCCTTTCCAATTGAAACGTTGCTAACAAGACCCTCTCTTGGTCCGTGCATTACATAACTCGAAAGATACATTCGGTCTCCCGGATCTAGTGCTCGGCGTCATCCGGATCAGTGGATCCCATGAACTTAGGAGGGTTCATGTTCTTGAAACTTTGGTGGAGATTTCCTGCTCCACGATGTGCACCTCCTTGTGCCACCTGTTGAAGTGCCTGGGTCATGCCTTGCAGAGTGCGTTGCATGTTGCGCCACTGGGCACGTTCGGTAGCCATTGTCCTACAATTACAATAACTATATTAATATGTGATTATGTTCAAAGGATTTGATTCTAAGTTAACTTAACCCTTGGTTCTACCCATCTCACCGGTTAAAGGTTTTAAACATATCCTTGGACTTCGGTTTCGTAGGAATTGAATATCCTAGGCTCTGATACCACAAAAACTGTCACGCTTCGAGCGCGGAAGGAACTCGGAGACGCGTGACGAGTTTATATCGATCATGTCAATCAGAGCGTTAGTGTATTCAACACAAAGACAGAGTGCGCAAAAATAAAGATAACCCCATCCTTTATTCAATCACAACCTCAAAAGTACTTCTATTACAATCCACTTAATGAAAGTGCTAAGACTCAATAAAGGGAAAAGTACAACGATTGACTCAAAAATATAGAAAGATAAGACTAGTAGACGCTTGGATAGACGGAGTGATGCGGGACGGATGACGACCGGGCTAAGACGTACGATCGACCCGTTGTGCAGCTAGCACTAGCACACTAAGGCAAGCCGAGCGGCTGACCACCGTGGTATTCTCCGGGTGGAGACGTCTCTCAACAGCGACTCTCTTGAGCCCGACGATCGTCCCTTATGAGGGAAACGTGGGGATCGCAGCGATTAAGAAACCACCGTCGCCTAGGGTGCTAATTCGCGCTCGGTGCTCGATTGGAGCCACGGAACGGGCGCTCACAACTCACAATCACGGTGAATTTGAATCTAGCTATCGGCCCTATTCTCACAAACTCAGCAATATAGAAAGCATACTAAACAGCAATGTAAGTGGAGAATGAATCGCGTACCTCCACGACAAGGCATGGGGAAGACACCCCGGCCGATTTCCGAACAACCCCGATATACAAATGAATTGCTTTTACAATTTTCAGAACTGAATGCCCACTCCACACAGGGAGGTATCAGGCTACAATGACTGATTTTGGGGTTGCTGGAACCCGGGTTGACGGGCAGCACGCTTCGGAGCCGAGGGAGGCGAGTCGGTGCCGATCGGGTACGCCGAGGGTGAGTCGACTCGGTTCTGTCCACGCTGGTCACCCTGCGCAGCGATCTTGCGAAGGCCGGTACGGCCAGATCCGATGCCCGATCGAAGCGTCGTTTGTTGGAAAATAACGGCAACTGGATGTAGTTCGCCCACTCCAAAGGGCGCGATCAGATCTTTCCAGATCTGGGTGCAGTAATGTTTCTTCTCAGATTCTGGTTTTGAGCTCCCAAAAAGATGCAGCGACACGGTAAAATGATGAAAAAATATCTGCCGATGTCGGATTGAGACGTTCTTTGTGGGAGATTGTTGGCGACGTAAAAAGGAAGACGTACTCCTAAGATCCTTCATAGATCTCAAACGGATGAGTCGAGGCAGACTCTGGAAGTCGGCTCTGGTTTGGGGTCGGATCTGCTCAGATCTCTTGCGCGATCTCACGAGATTCACCGCCACGAACAGCACGGTGATCAGATCGAGGCGATATCAGCGGCAAAGCGAAGACGACTCGAAATCCTACGATCTTTCTTCAGGAACCAGCTTCAGATGGTGTCGGGATTGGGCTGGGCAAATTAAAACACATTCACCTCCAGATCTGGGCAGCAATCTAGAACCGATCTGCGCGCCTCCACAAAACGAACCGTTGCCATTGCTCACGAACTCCGATTGACGTGAAACCAGCGCTGAAAATTTTCAAACTCACAGAGGTATCACTGGGAGTTTTTGTGGAGGAAGAAGATAAGAAGAGGAGGGGGATACAAGGTTGAGTCACACGACCCAGTTCTGTCCAGTCACAGGACAGCACCAAGGGAGTCAGACCCAAGGAAGAACAAGAGAGTCACTCTCTCTTAAACACACTTTCTCTTAACAAAACTTCATTAGCTTCTTCACACACAACATACAAGGCTTTAAATAGACAAATACAAGGGGTATACGGGAGGGGACTTGCGTAGGATTCAAGAGGGGAGAGGGGGAATGCGCATGGATGATGACTCTTGGTGAAAGGGAAAGGGAGACAAGGGGACATGGTTGCTCACCTACCTTTGAAATCCATGTAAAGAAGGTAGGTGGCAGCCATTTGAACTTGACCAGCAGCCCTTTTAGCTACATGTGGTAAATGGGGAGGTGGAAGAAACATAAAAAATACAATTTTCTAGCCTAATATGCCAAAAGAGGGGGCGCCCCCTTCTTGGGCCTCCACTTGGGCCAATTTGGCCATAAGCCCACTCCACCATTTTAGTTCAAGGCCTTTCCATCCTTGAGATCCCATGAGTGAAGGGAGCCCATTCTAGATAGCCCAACCTAGATAGCCCATGTAGGATGGAAGCCCAATTGGGCCATGCATGGCTTATGGATCCATTACAATGGACCAAGGCCATTCCTTCTTATGGAATGCTTAACGGCTTTAACCAATTGGCCCTTTAAGAGCCTTACAACCAGCCCATTAGACAATTACAATTACAATAACCATTACAAGCCTAATTTCAATGTAAAAAAGGTCCAAATTCAAGCCAAATTATCCCCGTTTTGAAGGGAAGCCGATGTAGTCCACTTGGCGCTCCGCGTATGGCACCGTCGGTTCGCCGACGTGTCACTTGATCGCCCTGGTGTCCGCACCAATTCTCCCCGGGTGGGAGGAACTCGACCCCGTTGAGTAAGGGTCTCGAAGCTTGCGCTCTCCGCATGTGATCAAGGCGTTGTTCATCGTGGGGCATCCTCGCCAACGCACTAGGAAGTGTGGGTATGCGCCGTTCCTTGTGGTGATCACCTGCTCATCCAGTATACAATCTATATGCGTGTGTTGAGGCTAGAAGAGTGGACTCTCGGGTGGTGTATCACTCACAATAGGAGGAGAAAGCCCAAAACTTACTAGGATCACCGCGGGTTCCAATATGCTACCAGATCTGAAACATGGAACGTCGAACTGACACCATAGTCACCCGGTAGTTCAATATCGTATGCATTCGGACCCACTTGTTTCTTGACCCGGAAAGGGTGGGTATCGTGGACCTAGAGTTGCTTTCGGTCTCCGGGGGGGGGGGAACCAATCAGGTATGACCCTGACCTAGACGTACTCTCCTTTTGAATCCACGGATATGTAGCATGCATCGGCTACCTCCTTATACGTGCTTGACTGGCCTTTTATTGAGACACGACTTATGCAAACCATATGTATGAAAGAGAATAACTAGAGAGACAAACAAACACACACACACACATGACTGTAGACAAACCTATGGTTAGTCCGACCTACGTATGGACGATGGCGGACCAGGACACCCAAATGTGTGCCATGCATGCAAGGACTTCCTATCAGATGTGGGTGTGGGTGGGCTAAGAGGTTCATCACCACTACATGTAGGTAAGGCATGCCATGCTTCCCAATAATCAGACCTATTGCTATGTGGAGTTTGATTGGCCCGAGTGGGAAGAGAGGGGTAGGGGACTTCCTTGACAAAGTAGAGGGGAAGTGGTGGGTCACGAGGCTCACTAGAGAAGGGGTCGAATGGGTCAAAGAATGTGTGACCCCCCGAATCCTCCATTACATAGTCCCATGTTTGAAATTCATGAAGGTGATGGTCACCTCCATCCATCGTGGTAGATGGGACAGTGTATAGAAGGTAGGGCTCCTCCCTCGGGATAAAAGGAGTGAAGTCGGGCTCGGCCGGTAACGGGAGGAGTAGAAGAACCTCCGTGGTAACATGACCCACGGTGTACACGGAGGTAATGAACCCTAAGGTGGAATGGGTGAAGCTACGACCGGTGGGTCGGTCGAAGCCTGGGGCCAACAAGTGTGTAAATGCCAACTTCCGGTCTAACCCTTTAAGAAGGTCGTCCAATGAATCCACATAGTGACTAGACCGGAAGGTGGTGTGAAATGAGTTGATTGGCACCAGAGGTAGGATAGGGTCCATAGATGGGAAGGGAAGTGGGACCAAGCCTTCTTTGAGCCAGCTAAGGAGTGGCTCGACGATGAAAAGCATCCCCGTAACAAACACGGGTGGCTCGGGCGGAGGTGGCTCCAAACAAGACAGCTCCGGATGAAGTTTGGAAGGAGAGGATGGCAACGGAGCACTCACGGGTGATGAAGGAATAATCTCCATAATGGGGCGAGGGCTTGGGGACCCCTTAGATGGGGCTGGGTTGGGGCTACGGGCTATGGCCTCCCTAGGTGCGGGTATGGCTACCTCCTGCCTCGAAGGTGGGCAAGGGGAGACTAATGACTCAAAATAAGCGCACCTCCTATCCACCCGATCCGAAATCATTTGCACAAGTTCGGAAACGGTCTGGGTTGGAGTAGGGGTATCGGAGTGGACTCACCCGTAATCATCCGGCCTAGGCTTGGGTCTAGGCTCATCTACGTGTAGGGCTCTTTGCCACCGACTAGGACCGATTTGGTTGGAGGTGATTGGGTGGGGTCGGTTGAAGATGATCGGTTGGGGAACGTAGACCTTCCTAAGCTCTCTCTTCATGTCCCACCATGACTCGATGGGCCATTGCCTCCTAACCTCTCTCAAACGTTCAATGTAGTCCCACTTTTCGGTGGCCTCATGAAGAAGCCGCTCTTGGCGAAAGAGAATTGCATCGCCTCGGACATAGTATAACACTCAAAATATGCGTCCATGGTGGCTTCCCACTTGAGGTAGTCGCTCGGGACCTTGGTTCCATAGAAGTTCGAGGCTTCGGGCCTATGGATGTGGTGGGGTTGGATTCCCCATCCTTGGTGGTGTCCCCACCATTCATATGAACTAGGCGTTTGGGAACCCATGGGACTCGGGGAGCTAAGGGATGAACATGCCGACACTAGGACACGACACTAGACCGACTATGCAAGGTTGGAATGCATGCACACTAAGGACAAGACACCAAGACTCGGTACGTGGCGGAGTTAATCGATCCGAAGATCACTCGCGCAAGTGTGCAACCTTCCCGATAGGCATAGCCTAACGTTTGGACAACACCTTTTTATATACCGGGTTATTGGAATGCAAATGCAACCTTGGACTTAAATGACCCTAGACTTAAACGACGCTCTGATACCAATTTGATGCGGGACGGATGACGACCGGGCTAAGACGTACGATCGACTCGTTGTGCATCCAGCACTAGCACACTAAGGCAAGCCAGGCGGCTGACCACCGTGGTATTCTCCGGGTGGAGATGTCTCTCAACAGCGACTCTCTTGAGCCCGACGATCGTCCCTTGCGAGGGAAACGTGGGGATCGCGGCGATTAAGAAACCACCGTCGCCTAGGGTGCTAATTCGCGCTCGGTGCTCGATTGGAGCCACGGAACGGGCGCTCACAACTCACAATCACAGTGAATTTGAAACTAGCTATCGGCCCTATTCTCACAAACGCAGCAATATAGAAAGCATACTACACAGCAATGTGAGTGGGGAACGAATCGCGTACCTCCACGACAAGGCGTGGGGAAGACACCCCGGCCGATTTCCGAACAACCCCGATATACAAATGAATTGCTTTTACAATTTTCAGAACTGAATGCCCACTCCACACAGGGAGGTATCGGGCTACAATGACTGATTTTGGGGTTGCTAGAACCCGGGTTGACAGGCAGCACGCTTCGGAGCCGAGGGAGGCGAGTCGGTGTCGATCGGGTACGTCGAGGCTGAGTCGACTCGGTTCTGTCCACGCTGGTCACCCTGCGCAGCGATCTTGAGAAGACCGGTAAGGCCAGATCCGATGCCCGATCGAAGCGCCGTTTATTGGAAAATGACGGCAACTGGATGTAGTTCGTCCACTCCGAAGGGCGCGATCAGACCTTTTCAGATCTGGGTGCAGTAACGTTTCTTCTCAGCTTCTAGTTTTGAGCTCCCAGAACGACGCAACGACACGGTAAAATGATGAAAAAATAGCTGCCGATGTCGGATTGAGACGTTCTTTGTGGGTGATTATTGGTGAAGTCAAGAGGAAGACGTACTCCTAAGATCCTTCACATATCTCGACTGGATGAGTTGGGGCAGACTCTGGAAGTCAGCTCTGGTTTGGGGCCGGATCTGCTCAGATCTCTTGCGCGATCTCACGAGATTCACCGCCACGAACAGCACGGTGATCAGATTGAGGCGAGATAAGTGGCAACGCGAAGATGACTTGAAATCCTACGATCTCTCTTCAGGAACCAGCTTCATATGGCGTTGGGGTTGGGCTTGACAAATTAAAACACAGTCACCTCAAGATCTGGGCAGCAATCTGGAATCGATCTACGCGCCTCCACGAAACGAACCGTTGCCGTTGCTCACGAACTCCGATTGACGCGAAACCAGCGCTGAAATTTTCCTAACTCACAGAGGTATCACTGGGATGTTTTGTGGAGGAATAAGATAAGTAGAGGAGGGGGATACGAGGTCGAGTCACACGACCCAGTTCTGTCCAGTCACAGGACAGCACCAAGGGAGTCACACCCAAGGAAGAACAAGAGAGTCACTCTCTCTTAAACACACTTTCTCTTAACAAAACTTCATTAGATTCTTCACACACAACATACAAGGCTTTAAATAGACAAATACAAGGGGTATAGGGGAGGGGACTTGCGTAGGATTCAAGAGGGGAGAGGGGGAATGCGCATGGATGATGACCCTTGGTGAAAGGGAAAGGGAGACAAGGGGACATGGTTGCTCACCTACCTTTGAAATCTATGTAAAGAAGGTAGGTGGCAGCCATTTGAACTTGACCAGCAGCCCTTTTAGCTACATGTGGTAAATGGGGAGGTGGAAGAAACATAAAAAATACAATTTTCTAGCCTAATATGCCAAAAGAGGGGGCGCCCCCCTCTTGGGCCTCCACTTGGGCCAATTTGGCCATAAGCCCACTCCACCATTTTAGTTCAAGGCCTTTCCATCCTTGAGAGCCCATGAGTGAAGGGAGCCCATTCTAGATAGCCCAACCTAGATAACCCATGTAGGAAGGAAGCCCAATTGGGCCATGCATGGCTTATGGATCCTTTACAATGGACCAAGACCATTCCTTCTTATGGAATGCTTAAGGGCTTTAACCAATTGGCCCTTTAAGAGCCTTACAACCAGCCCATTAGACAATTACAATTACAATAACCATTACAAGCCCAATTTCAATGTAAAAAAGGTCCAACTTCAAGCCAAATTGTCCCCATTTTGAAGGGACGCCGATGTAGTCCACTTGGTGCTCCGCGTATGGCACCGTCGGTTCGCCGACGTGTCACTTGATCGCCCTGGTGTCCGCACCACGGAGAGCTCTAATCTCTTCACTCTTGACCTTCCCCATCCGATTGAGTCTCGCCATCAGACTTACCTGAAAAATAGGGGAAAACACTGGATGAGCGAACGCTCAGTAGGAATTATATCTCAAGAGCTAGCTTACTTTAAGTAAATTACATGGTACATGAATGTAATAAAGCTATGCATGTTTACGTAAAACGATAAGAGAGAGAGTATAACAAGAGATAATTGAGTGAACTAGCATGTCTTTCAAGAACTTATATCAACAAATGTCAAGATATTCAAGCAAGTATAATCATCATGTCATGTCGAGAATTGGCCATCACGTTTCAAGCAAGTATATAAATACCCTTTCCGGGTCACGCAAGTCAGGTCATGTCAAGTCGCGGATGGGATTATAGAATGTCTAATCAAGCTAGTCATGCACTTCGGTGTAATGCCACACCGTGATCATTACAACTCCCATGGGCACTAGTACTTTCGGGTGCTCCTCCCAGGACCAGATCGGGCCCTTATATGCAAAGGCATTGATTGTGTATTTTTCGACATCCACTATGGTTATAGACTGTAGCAACCCTAATAAATTTAAAAGAATAAAATAAGTCAAAATAGAATAAAAGACTAAGTAAAGAAAAGATAAAAATCCGAAATGGAAAAGAATTAAACCCTAATGAAAATAACGCCTCAGGAAAAGGCACGACCTTACAAATAAGCAACCTTCAACCAGGCGCGAATTAAAGAAAGGATGCCCAAATGATAAGGCGTCAAATTTCAAACGACCAAAATAAATAAAAAGGGCAAGAAAGTGTAACGCCCTTTGAGTGGACGCGTTTCAACAAGTAACGACGCTTGACAAGGCGTCAATTTAAATTCGACGCCCTTACTTAGGACGCTAATTCAGTTTGAGTTCCGTTCGACCCAGGAGTCTATCTAGGGTAAGTTGATAACTATGAGAAAGAGTTCGAATGTAGTAATAATTCTATCTTGGAAGTATTACTTCCAATCAAACACTACCTTTGTTAGGATTTCCAAAGTCCCTATAAGTAACCCCCGTCGAACCCTAAAGATCTATTTGGACGACCTACTGCTGTTACGGTATGTGAAGAACAGTGAGTTCTTCTTGTATCTTTCCCTCTGTCTTTTTGATTTCATGAAGGATATTAATCTTTCATCTTCTTCCTCTAATACAGGTTAAGCGATCAATTGCGTACGTAAAGAACAAGGTAATGTTCTTCAATCTTTTCCCTAACTTCGGATATATTCTCATCATCCTTCCTTTTTCTTCCCCTACAGGTTGATCGAAGATCATCATCTTCATCATCCTCATCAAACGTCTTCTGTATTACCATCTTCTGTCTTGCTGTTGACTGTTAGAAGCTTCAGAGCATCAGTTTCTAACCAAGCCTCCGTCCGTTCATCAGATAATTCTCATAAGGTAGGTTTTCTCAAGCACTGTAGCCCAAATCACCATAATAACTATGTTAAACCATATATATTAGTTCATGCATATAGTTTTCACGAGTTTTAAAAGTTTCTATTGTTGGAAAGAACGCCGTTTCCAAGGGCGCTAATTGTATACGCGACCCAGACAAGGGCGCTACCTTGAAAGAAACGACCATGACCAGGTCGTCAATTCCAGATTTGACGCCCGGTACACGGACGTCAATTTTCTCAATTGTTAATTACCCATGTTAATTATCCAATATTCACTTAAACATGATTCTAAATCAGTGTACAATCATATTTACTTGAATCCCGATAAATTTCCTGTCATGACCATGTCTCTTGTTTCTGGAAATTATATACTTGAAATCTGAAAAATCTTGAATTCACGACCCTGTATAGGTCGTCTCTCACTTGACTAACGCCCCTGTTCAGGGCGTGAATTGAAAAGTAACGCCCCTGTCCAGGGCGTGTTTTTGATAAATTTCTGAATATATATACTGCAAAAATAGAAGTAAAGAATGAACGACCACTGTATACGTCGTCAACTTGTAAATAAACGCCCCTTACCAGGGCGCGTTTTTGGTAAAATACTGAAATATTGAAATCTTACAAAAATGTAAAATAGATAAACGCCCTTATTGAAGGCGTTAATTACTTGAGTAGTGACTTTACTTAAGTCGTTATTTTCCTGTAAAAATGTTTTTACCTGTTTCTGACAACCGATGGTTTCAGTATATCTATATATATATGTATATCGGCACTATATCTCCACTCCGTGAGTATAGTCCCACGTTTCATGATGTTTTATCGATCACCCTCAATTCTCATTGACATACAAGCTCTCCATTGGACATTCCGTTCCTTTGGACTAGCGAGTTAGTCATAGAGACCTCCGTAAGACTCCTCGAGCCTTAGATTCCCTCAAGGCCGACTGAGCTGGTTGTACCCTAAAAACCCATTACACTATTGAATGCCATGTCACTCTAAAGAAACATGGTATACCGGCCCTTATGATATGCAAAGAGTATATCATGAGAATTCTTAATGGGATGATGATATCATGCCATTTGTTGATGTTCTTGTGGACCTCAATTCTATAATAAGAATGAGGGTATCTTGCCTTTGATATACTGTTCATGTGGACCTCAATTGTCATGGTACCCGAGTTAAGGGAACCTAATTCCACCTAGTTTCATCGTTCATCGTGATTGTACCATTGTTATCGCCTATCTATGTCCAATGTCGTATTTTTGGACTCCATTCTCTCAAAGTTATCCTACGTGTCTACAAGCTTAAATTGTTGAAATTCCATATTGGCTATATATATATACAAGAGTGGATGTCAAAAATACATGATAAATGCCTGCGCATATAGGGCCCGATCTGGTCCTGGGAGGAGCACCCGAAAGTACTTGTGCCCATGGGAGTTGAATGATAAGGTATCTGGCATTATACCGAGTGCATGACTAGCTTGATTGGACATTCCACACAAATCTTGTACTTGACTCGTACTTGACATGACATGAATTGCGTGACCTGAGAAAGGGTAATTACTTGTTTGCTTGATACATGATAGCCAAAGTTCTTGACATGACTTGCTAAAAAGTACTTGCTTGAATATCTGTTATCTTTTCTTGAAAGCTCATGACTAGTTCATCTTGCTGTCTTATTGATAAATTCTTTCTCTATCTTGTCGTTTTATGCGAGCATGCATAGCTATAGTACATTCATGAAAAATGTAATTACTTAAACCCCTTACTAAGCGCTTGAGATATAATTTCCTACTGAGCGTTCACTCACTCCGTGTGTTCCCTACTTTTCAGGTAATTCCGACGACGAGGGAAGTCAATCGGATGGGAATGGTTAAGAGTGAAAGAGATAGAACTTCTCCAAGTGTCATCTAGTCTTTTTCCTATTTTTGAGTCAACTATGTACTTTTCCTTTTTTTTGAATTGAGTATTGGATTTGTAATAGTCTATCCATTATGAAATAAAGGATTGGGTTATCTTTCTATTTTGTGCATCTCTGTTTTGGTGTCGAATACACTACTACTCTGATTGACATGATTGATATAAACTCGTCGCGCATATCCGAGTATCTTCCGCGCTCGAGGCGTGACAGTTTTTGTGGTATCAGAGCCTACGGTATTCAATTCCTAGGAAAACCCAAGTCCAAGGATATGTTCAAACCTTTAACCAGTGAGATTGGGTAGAACCAAGGGTTAAAGTTAACATAGAATGCTAGTCTTTAAGATACAAATCACGTATTAATCTAGTTATTATAATTGTAGGATAATGGCTGCCGAACGTGCTCAATGGCGCAACATGCAGCGTACACTGCAAGGCATGACTCAAGTGCTGCAACAAGTAACACTAGGAGGTGGACAACGAGCAGGAAGTCTCCACCAGACTTTCAAGAACATGAACCCGCCCAAGTTCACGGGTTCTACTGATCCAGATGACGCTGAACACTGGATTAGGGAAACAGAATGAATATTCCGTGTTATGCAATGCACGGATCAAGATAAGGTCTTATTAGCTACTTTTCAGTTAGAAAGGGATGCTAGATGCTGGTGGGAATCAATAGAGGCTACTATAAATCAAGATCAGGTTTCGTGGGAGGAATTCGTTGAACACTTCAACGCAAAATATTTCTCGGACCGAGTTCAGGAAAAGAAGGCTGCAGAATTTGCTGCATTAAAGCAACGATCTTTGTCAGTGGCCGAGTATGAGGCCCAATTCTCTAGATTGTCTCGGTATGCTAAGCATCTAGTTAGCACCGAGAAAATGAAAGCTAGGAGATTTCTTAATGGGCTCAGGCCCCAAGCTATTACTCAACTGGCGCCGATGGACATTCAAGTCTACTCGGAGATAGTACGCCGAGCTCAACTATTAGAAGATGCCACGGAACTGTCTGATAGGATTCGTGGTAAGGATAAGAAGGAACAAGTTACAGGTTCGGGTTCCTTTAAACCCAACTTCAAGAAAAGGCCTAGCAATGCAGGAGCATCCTCACAAGACCAAAAGTTCAAGCCCTTCTCTATCACCACTACCTCTCCAAATACAGTGTGCAAACATTGTGATAAAGCGGGTCATAGAGCAGAAGAATGCTGGAGGAAACTAGGAGCATGTCTCCGTTGTGGGAGTCGTGAGCATCGGATTCCCGATTGCCCATTACTTAACGATCAAGCCGTTGACGGAAAGCACCCAATAACCAAGAATGCTCGTCTTCATGCAATCAAGGAGACTGAGCAAGTAGAAGAAGGTGGCTTAGTGGAAGGTACATTGAAAGTTTGTTCCAGGAATGCATATGTCTTAATTGATACTGGTGCATCGCATTCTATTGTTTCTAAGAAGTTTGCTGACCCATTACCCCTAGAACTGGAATGGATAAAGTTAGTGTTGTCTACTCCTCTGGATGATGAGACTGATATTACACATCATTACCAAAACTGCGAAGTATTGGTTCAGGGTACAAATCTCCCTATTGATCTCATATGTTTAGATCTGAAAGAGTATGATGTTATACTAGGGGCAGATTGGTTATCCAAGTATCAGGCAACGGTTGATTGCCGCAATAGTAAGGCTACATTCAAGGAATTTCCAGAACTAATCTTGACTAGCCCCAAGGGTCGGAGCAGATCCCCTCTTATTTCAGCTCTCCGAGCTAGCAAGCTCATCAGGAAAGGATGTGCATCTTTCCTTGCCTTTGTCACAGTTAAAGAAGCTAAGGAAGCTAAGCTAGAAGACATTCCAGTGGTACAAGAATTTCCGGACGTATTTTCGGAAGATTTGTCGGGATTACCCCCGCAAAGAGAAGTGGCCTTCACCATTGACTTAGTCCCTGGTGCTGGTCCGATTTCAAAGGCACCTTATAGGATGTCACCTGCTGAACTCAAGGAGTTAAAAGAGCAATTGATGGAACTCATTAAGAAAGGATTCATTAGACCAAGTACTTCCCCGTGGGGAGCGCCTGTATTATTTGTAAAGAAGAAAGACGGATCCATGAGGTTATGCATCGACTATCGACAGTTGAATCATCTCACTATCAAGAACAAGTATCCACTGCCGAGAATCGATGAATTGTTTGATCAAATTTCAGGATCCATGTACTTTTCCAAAATTGATCTTAGGTCAGGATATCACTAACTAAGAATCAAGGACGAGGATATTCATAAAACCGCATTCAGAAGCAGGTATGGCCATTATGAATTTGTTGTTATGCCTTTCGGACTAACGAATGCCCCTGCTGCCTTTATGCAGTTAATGAATAGTATATTCAGGCCTTATTTGGATCAATTCGTGGTGGTCTTTATTGATGATATATTGATTTATTCCAAGACCAAGGAAGAGCATGAGGAACATTTGAGGATTGCATTACAAATATTGAGGACAAACTAATTATATGCAAAACTTAGCAAGTGTGAATTCTGGCTTGAAGAAGTGACTTTTCTCGGACATGTTATATCAAAGGATGGCTTGTCTGTAGACCCATCAAAGGTTGAAGCTGTAAGGAACTGGGAAAGACCGACCAATGCTAGCGAGATTCGAAGTTTCTTAGGTCTTGCCGGCTATTACAGGCGATTCATCAAGGATTTCTCAAAAATCGCCGTGCCACTTATGAGGTTAACTCGCAAGGAGATCAGTTATGAATGGGATGAAGAATGTGAAAGAAGCTTCCAAACTCTCAAGGATCATCTTACTACAGCTCCTATCTTAGCATTGCCAATTGAAGGAGAAAAGTTCGAGGTATACACTGATGCTTCTAGCATTGGCCTCGGGTGTGTTCTAATGTAACAAGGGAAGGTTATAGCCTACTCTTCTCGTCAATTAAAGAAGCATGAAGAGAACTACCCCGTCCATGACTTAGAATTGGCCGCGGTAGTATTTGCACTCAAAATATGGAGACATTATCTTTATGGAGTACAGTTTACTGTATACTCCGATCACAAGAGTCTCAAATATCTTTTCTCACAGAAGGAACTAAATATGAGGCAAAGACGATGGCTGGAATATCTCAAGGACTTCGACTTCAATATACAATATCATCCCGGAAAGGGTAATCATGTACCAGATGCCCTTAGTCGAAAGCCGAGAGCACTGTTAGCCAATTGTCTGATTCAAGAATGGAAATTGCTGGAACAATTCTCTGAACTCAATATAAGCATGGACACGGACCCTAGATGTGTCACATTATCTCATGTAAGCATACAGTCAGATTTATTGTCTGAAATACAAGCACTTCAGAATGATGATCCTACATTAGTAGAAATCAAGGGCAGATTAGAAGGACAATCGGATTTCCAATTAGCTTCTGATGGAAGATTAATGTTCAAGAATAGAACTTGTATACCGGACTGCCCAGAATTGAAGAAGAAGGTCTTAGATGAAGCTCATAGGTCAAGGTATACGATTCATCCTGGATCTACCAAAATGTACCAAGATGTAAAAAGAAATTTTTGGTGGCCCAACATGAAAAGAGAAATAGCGGACTACGTATCATGCTGTCTCACGTGCCAACAAGTCAAGGCGGAACACCAAAAGCCTGCTGGAAAACTACATCCTCTAGATATCCCTAAATGGAAGTGGGAGGATATTGGTATGGATTTCATCATGGGTTTATCTAAATCAAAAAGAGGACGTGATGGAATATGGGTTATCATTGATCGATTGACTAAATCAGCGCATTTCTTGCCAATCAAGAGTCGATGGTCAGTTGATGTCTTAGCTGCACTATACATCAAGGAAATAGTCAGATTACATGGTATTCCTGTTTCAATCGTGTCTGACAGAGATCCCCGTTTTACTTCTCATTTTTGGAAAGGACTACAACATTCGTTGGGAACGAGACTTAACTTTAGCACAGCCTTTCATCCTCAAATGGATGGTCAGACCGAGAGAACCAATCAAGTAGTCGAAGATATGCTAAGGGCATGCATTACTGATTTTGATGGAAACTGGCATGATCACTTGCCTCTGGTCGAATTTGCATACAATAATAGCTACCAGGCAAGTATACAACTGGCACCTTTTGAAGCCTTATACGGAAGGAGTTGTCGATCACCCTTATGCTGGGACGAAGTTGGAGAGAAACAACTGTTAGGTCCAGAAATGGTAAGGGACACTACCGAGAAGATACAATTGATCAAAGAAAGACTGCAAGTTGCTCAGTCTAGACAAAAGGCTTATGCTGACACAAGAAGAAGAGATCTGGAATTCCAAGTTGGAGATCATGTATTTCTCATGATATCGCCTGGACGTGGAATACGGAGATTTGGTGTTAAGGGCAAGCTTACACCAAGATACATCGGACCTTTTGAGATACTCGAAAGAGTTGGCGAGGTTGCTTATCGCATCGCATTGCCACCTCAATTGACCGACGTACATGATGTGTTCCACATATCTATGTTGAAGAAGTATGTACATGACCCATCACATATTATTGAGTATGGAGACCTAGTGATCCAGAAAGATTTCACATATGAGCAGAAGCCCATACGAATACTAGATCGAGAAGTACGAACCCTAAGGAATAAGGTTATTCCCATGCTAAAAGTACAATGGAATAAGAATTCAGAACATGAAGCTACATGGGAGACCGAGGAATCTATGAGGAAGTGATTTCCAGAATTATTTTAGAAGGTATGAACTCTACACTCTCCATATGTAAAAATATGTTATGAATTTGGGAGTAAAGAAAAGATAAAAATCCGAAATGGAAAAGAATTAAACTCTAATGAAAATAACGCCTCAAGAAAAGGCGTGACCTTACAAATAAGCAACCTTCAACCAGGCGCGAATTAAAGAAAGGATGCCCAAATGATAAGGCGTCAAATTTCAAACGACCAAAATAAATAAAAAGGGCAAGAAAGCGTAACGCCATTTGAGTGGACGCGTTTCAACAAGTAACGACGCTTGACAAGGCGTCAATTTAAATTCGACGCCCTTACTTAGGATGCTAATTCAGTTTGAGTTCCGTTCGACCCAGGAGTCTATCCAGGGTAAGTTGATAACTATGAGAAAGAGTTCGAATGTAGTAATAATTCTATCTTGGAAGTATTACTTCCAATCAAACACTACCTTTGTTAGGATTTCCAAAGTCCCTATAAGTAACCCCCGTCGAACCCTAAAGATCTATTTGGACGACCTACTGCTGTTATGGTATGTGAAGAACAGTGAGTTCTTCTTGTATCTTTCCCTCTGTCTTTTTGATTTCATGAAGGATATTAATCTTTCATCTTCTTCCTCTAATACAGGTTAAGCGATCAATTGCGTACGTAAAGAACAAGGTAATGTTCTTCAATCTTTTCCCTAACTTCGGATATATTCTCATCATCCTTCCTTTTTCTTCCCCTACAGGTTGATCGAAGATCATCATCTTCATCATCCTCATCAAATGTCTTCTGTATTACCATCTTCTGTCTTGCTGCTGACTGTTAGAAGCTTCAGAGCATCAGTTTCTAACCAAGCCTCCGTCCGTTCATCAGATAATTCTCATAAGGTAGGTTTTCTCAAGCACTGTAGCCCAAATCACCATAATAACTATGTTAAACCATATATATTAGTTCATGCATATAGTTTTCACGAGTTTAAAAAGTTTCTATTGTTGGAAAGAACGCCCTTTCCAAGGGCACTAATTGTATACGCGACCCAGACAAGGGCACTACCTTGAAAGAAACGACCATGACCAGGTCGTCAATTCCAGATTTGACGCCCGGTACACGGACGTCAATTTTCTCAATTGTTAATTATCCATGTTAATTATCCAATATTCACTTAAACATGATTCTAAATCAGTGTACAATCATATTTACTTGAATCCCGATAAATTTCCTGTCATGACCATGTCTCTTGTTTCTGGAAATTATATACTTGAAATCTGAAAAATCTTGAATTCACGACCCTGTATAGGTCGTCTCTCACTTGACTAACGCCCCTGTTCAGGGCGTGAATTGAAAAGTAACGCCCCTGTCCATGACGTGTTTTTGATAAATTTCTGAATATATATACTGTAAAAATAGAAGTAAAGAATGAACGACCACTGTATACGTCGTCAACTTGTAAATAAACGCCCCTTACCAGGGCACGTTTTTGGTAAAATACTGAAATATTGAAATCTTGCAAAAATGTAAAATAGATAAACGCCCTTACTGAAGGCGTTAATTACTTGAGTAGTGACTTTACTTAAGTCGTTATTTTCCTGTAAAAATGTTTTTACCTGTTTCTGACAACCGATGGTTTCAGTATATCTATATATATATGTATATCGGCACTATATCTCCACTCCGTGAGTATAGTCCCACGTTTCATGATGTTTTATCGATCACCCTCAATTCTCATTGACATACAAGCTCTCCATTGGACATTCCGTTCCTTTGGACTAGCGAGTTAGTCATAGAGACCTCCGTAAGACTCCTCGAGCCTTGGATTCCCTCAAGGCCGACTGAGCTGGTTGTACCCTAAAAACCCATTACACTATTGAATGCCATGTCACTCTAAAGAAACATGGTATACCGGCCCTTATGATATGCAAAGAGTATATCATGAGAATTTTTAATGGGATGATGATATCATGCCATTTGTTGATGTTCTTGTGGACCTCAATTCTATAATAAGAATGAGGGTATCTTGCCTTTGATATACTGTTCATGTGGACCTCAATTGTCATAGTACCCGAGTTAAGGGAACCTAATTCCACCTAGTTTCATCGTTCATCGTGATTGTACCTTTGTTATCGCCTATCTATGTCCAATGTCGTATTTTTGGACTCCATTCTCTCAAAGTTATCCTACGTGTCTACAAGCTTAAATTGTTGAAATTCCATATTGGCTATATATATATATACAAGAGTGGATGTCAAAAATACATGATAAATGCCTGCGCATATAGGGCCCGATCTGGTCCTGGGAGGAGCACCTGAAAGTACTTGTGCCCATGGGAGTTGAATGATATGGTATCTGGCATTATACCGAGTGCATGACTAGCTTGATTGGACATTCCACACAAATCTTGTACTTGACTCGTACTTGACATGACATGAATTGCGTGACCCGAGAAAGGGTAATTACTTGTTTGCTTGATACATGATAGCCAAAGTTCTTGACATGACTTGCTAAAAAGTACTTGCTTGAATATCTGTTATCTTTTCTTGAAAGCTCATGACTAGTTCATCTTGCTGTCTTATTGATAAATTCTTTCTCTATCTTGTCGTTTTATGCGAGCATGCATAGCTATAGTACATTCATGAAAAATGTAATTACTTAAACCCCTTGCTAAGCGCTTGAGATATAATTTCCTACTGAGCGTTCGCTCACTCCGTGTGTTCCCTACTTTTCAGGTAATTCCGACGACGAGGGAAGTCAATCGGATGGGAATGGTCAAGAGTGAAAGAGATAGAACTTCTCCAAGTGTCATCTAGTCTTTTTCCTATTTTTGAGTCAACTATGTACTTTTCCTTTTTTTTGAATTGAGTATTGGATTTGTAATAGTCTATCCGTTATGAAATAAAGGATTGGGTTATCTTTCTATTTTGCGCATCTCTGTTTTGGTGTCGAATACACTACTACTCTGATTGACATGATTGATATAAACTCGTCGCGCATATCCGAGTATCTTCCGCGCTCGGGGCGTGACATAGCCAATATAGAGTTTCAATGAAATAAGTTGTAGGGACTTTAAGGTAGATCTTGTGGAATAGAATTTCAAGGATTGAACATGAACAATAACGGTATAATCACGATTAACGATAAAACTAGGTGGAATCGGCTCCCTAATTGCGTGCCATGATAATAAGAATAAGCGCTCATATAGCGATGGTCACTTGTTCTTGGACATGATAAGATAGATAGAGTTGAGGTCCACAAGTATGGCACCTAATTCATAAGAACACTAATGGCATGGTTTCCCATTCTATTAATTTAGAGTATTCTCATGACATCATCTTAGCAAGTCATGAAGGCCGGTATACCATGTTTCTTTAGAGTGACATGGTAATCAAATAGTGACATAGGTTTTAAGGGTACAACCAGCTCAGCTGCCTCGAGGGAATCCAAGGTTAGTGGAGTCTTACGGAGGTCTCTATGATAAAGTCACTGGTCCAAAGGAACGGAATGTCCTATGGAGAGTTCCTCTATCACCGAGAAATAGTGGGTAATCGATAAATCAACGTGAAACATGAGACTATATTCACGGAATGGAATATAGTGCCTAATAACTAACCCACCGTAAAAGGGTTACAAAAGCCACGAAATCAGGAAATCAGTCAATTGGCGTATGGGCTTAAGTCTTCATTCTATGAATTGGCGCCCTTGTCAGGGTCGTCAGTTCAGTAAATGACGACTGTTCACGAAGTCGTTATATCCAGGTCTTGTTAATATTAAAATCTATAAACATTCTAAAATTTCAGATATTATATAAATGACGTCTTACATTAAGGCTTCAATTTCGTAAACAGCGCCCTAGTCAGGGGCGTCATATATCAAATTTAAGGGCAGTATACACGTCGTCAATTATCAAGTCCAGGAATTTATGTACGTTTCCATTTTCATTATTTATCACGAATCTGACGCCTATGTGTAGGGGCGTCCATTCAAATAACAACTTAGTCAGGGTCGCTAATTCCTGTCATCTGATTTGTACCTAATAGGTACAATCACAGACACATGCTTTATAAAATATGTCCGATCAAGAAACAAATGACATGAACAGAGAGGGAAAAATAGCAGGAATTTATGGACATAGTCATGCATTAGTTTACATGTAGGGGTTCATAGTTATTGAACTTTGAACAAGTGTGATTTATTAATTAACTAGCTAGTTGATGACTGTTTTCACGTCGTCATATCAAAATAACGCCCTAGCTTGGGTCGTTAATTTCATTTAGGCAGTAAACAGAGAAAATTTAATCCAGAAACGAAATCTGTAGCTCCTACAGACCTATATGCATGTTTTTAACCTAGGAATTTCAGGGTTTTGCCAAGTCTTGAGAAAACCTACCTTGGGTGATGATTTGGTTGATGACTGATGAAGAAAATGGAGGTGGTAACCCTTGATATGATACTCTATTTTAGTGTAAACAGAGGCAGCAACTGCAGCAGCCGAAGAGGAAAAGATAAAGAATTCTCCCACGTTCTTTCCGTATCACGGCAGGATGAAGAAGAGGAAGAAGATGCAGCAGCTTGCTCCTCTAGCTTCAGTGGCTGGAGGCAACAGCGGCAGTAGCAACAACGGTGAAGAAAGGCAACGGCCTTCAAACCTTCATGCAGCAAGGAAGAAGAAGGAAAGATGAAGAACTTCACGTTCTTCACGTACACCACGGCAGGAGCAGCCTTCGGAGGAAGAAGCAGCTTGTTCTTCTGCTTCTGGTGGTAGAAGAAAGGCTAGCAGCAAGGGGAAGATGAATTGCAGTAGCATGGTGTCTTTAATCAATAATGTCAAGAGGAAGCTCGACGGAAGGTGGGTATTTATAGGAGAAGGAATCCTAGTGGGTTATAGGAGTTTGATTAGGATTAAAATCACAGATATCCACGTATGGATCCCTTTCCTTAATCCAAACTTACTCAGATAACATCCATGTTCGAACCAAACACCGGCTATTCCTTTTGGAAATGACGTCTCATGTTGGGGCGTTATTTCAATAAATGACGCTTGTATACACAGTCGTCAAAAATTAAATGACGACTTGCTCGGAGGCGTCATTCACCTTTCCCTATTTGTTAATTTAAGGTGTAACGATCTTTCTGGATTTTTATCTTTTTTTCTTTATGTGATCTAGATGGAAAATTTTAGGGGTACAAGTTTTCCATTTTTCTCTATTTTTTCATATAATTATTTTTCCAAAATTTTTTAATTCAAAAATGAGCACTATTCATTTTAGAATAAAATAATGACTTTTATTAAGTCGTCACATTTGAAATCAACGCCTAAAGCAATGACGTCAATTGCATTTTGGCATTTCTCCTTAACGTTCAAAGGACCGATATTGTATAAATATCCCTATTATTTTATAATACTTTTAACTATATACTTTATTTGACTTTTACTAATTTGTAAATAACGACTTGCATTAAGTCGTCTTTCACGTTGGATACGCCTGTACGAAGAGGCGTCAATTGAGTTTTTTGGCCTTTTCTTAATGCTCTTGAAAGAACCAAAATTGCATATATGCTCATTCTTTTATCTTTTACATAGCTTTAATGTAATTAAATCTTATATATATATCCTTCTCCCTTCTAATAAGATTATAATGTAATAAATGTGGAATATTAAAATTTCTAAATTAGTAATAAAATATAAATTGACATTTTCTTCGAGACTTAATGATTCTTAATTCAATTAAAATTACTTTGTGCATTAAATGCTTACCTAAAAATAACATGTCATTCTTAAATTTATTATAATACAATAATAGTGTCCATGAGTTCTTTTGTCAGACTTTTTAGGACGAAAGAGGGTCATGTATAAGGTCTGGGCCTTGTTTAATTATTATTATTAATTTATTTAGACTTTATAGTCCTTTAATTTACTAGGGTTGCTACAACGGAGGACCCGGACACATTGCCCAAACCACCACTAGAAGGTCATATACGGATACCAAATCACCTAGGCAATGGCATTGAGGTCTTGATTAACTGCGCAGAACCGGAGGAAAATATTCCTCACCATAACTAGTGGAACTTGTCCACCTCTAGGATTTCACCCCCGTGCCCTCGGGGTCATAAACATATTGAGCCTCCCCACTGGGGCATTTCTACGATTTGGCTCCAAGCCCTTCTATAGCAGTAGTGTCCCTTTGGTCCATGATTTGTCTCATAGCATAAGAGGTTCACAAAGACAAGGAATAACATGCAATACAAGGACAATGGATAATGTGCAGTACAAGCACAAGGAATAATGTGCAGTATAAGGTTAATGAATAATATGCAATACAAAGAGAGTATTGAAGATTAATAATGAGTTTCCAGAATATGCAACCGTGTAAGAAGGATGCAATGAACATGTACTTACGTAGTCATTAACCATACTAGTTTACAAATCTTTAGCATGTAATAATGAATAGCTGAAAATTCGACGAAACAGTCGGTAGAGGAAAGCAAAATAATTGTATAAAGGAAAGGTTGACTTTTACCATAAGCCTACTTTCCCCCACATTTGAAACACGCTAAAACAACCCAGGCAGGGCAGAGTTCGACACTTCCAGGGTTAAGAGTCGACTCTGGCTGCATCTAGAAGCTGGACTAGGTAAGACCCATTGAGAGGTCGACACTTTCAGGGAGAAGTGTCGACACTTGCTGCATCCAGAAATTGGACTGGGCAAGATTCACAGCGAGAGGTCGACACTTCCAAGGAGAAGTGTCGACACTTCCTGCAGACATAACTTGGACTGGGTAAGTCCCACAGTGAGAGGTTGACACTTCCAGGGAGAAGTGTCGACACTTCCCTACAGACAGAACCCAGACTGTGTAAGATCCATAGTGAGAGGTCGACACTTCCAGAAAGAAGTGTCAACACTTCCATGCGGACAGAACCTATGTCTTGTTTGGAAACAACGACCAAGTACCCAAAACTAAACCAAACGTTGTCAAGGTGGAAACAACGTAATCCACACTCAAACCATATGTATTACACACTTAACCATCATATATATGTAAATATGGATTTAAGCTATTACATTATTCAGAAATCAATATTATACATATCCGCCAATTCACCGGTTTACCCAGAAATCAACCAAACTTTGTCAAGATAGAACCAATGTAAAGCTCACTCAAACCATGCATATTTCACACTTAACCTATACATATTTCTTACTCAAACCAACAATACAAATTTTAGAAAACCCATACTTCATCATTCAGAAAAAAAGCAAACCGTATTATCCCACACTTAACCGGTAATCATCCGAGTGTCTAAAGATCAAACCAAGTTCCATCAAAGGAGAACAACATATTTCGCATTCAATCATAGTTCCAAAACCCGATTTCAAGATGTTAGAACATGCACAAAAGGAATGATTGAGATTCAGATCTTGCCTTAAAGCCAACGAGAACAACGTGAAAACTCTCCGCCTCCGGTAAGAGACGGGAAGACGAAGACCTTGAGAATCACTATCTAGCAGCAACTAGATGATCGAGGAGGTCACCCAAGAGCAAGGACAATTTCCCCCTCCCTCAGACGTGCTCCTCTAGCTCCCGCTTGAACACTTCAGAACCCTCCAAACATAGCAGAATCGTGAATGCCAGGGAGTGAGAAAAAGAAGGAAGAACTTCCTTGAAAAGGGCTGGGGTTTCCCCCTAAAACCTCCGGCGGTTATAGGGATTAAGGAAGGGATAAAGATTCCTTTAATTACTCAAGGAGATCCACGGTTACAAGGAGGGAAAATGGGGAAAGAAACCATGTTCGAAATGTCCACAGTAAGCATGGGGCACTATTCATCCGCCCCTTTGAAAAATTAAAACTAATAATATAAAAAGGATTTTCAAAAACTAATTTCTACCCATTTTTCACCATCATTTAAATCTATCATGAAAAAATATAAAATAATTAAAAACTCAAGAAATGAAAATCGACCCGAAAATGAATAGTAATATGCTCTTTGTGATTTACATAAAGCTATTAACGTTCTCCCACTAATAAAAGGATAAAAAGGTAATATATAACTCTTGAACTCAACTAAATTAATATGTGCACACACAATTATGAATGAAATAGGTTAAATTACATAATTTTAATTACATTAAAATTTGTTTTATAAACAAGGGAAATTTGCTTACTCTTTAATTATTAAGTTCAACCAAAATACTAGTTAATTAATTTGTTGACTTAAGTAAGTAATATATCAAGCACTTAACCAAATTATTGACATAAAATATTCTTTATGAATCATGATAAAACTCTCGGGTACTACAGAGATTTTCTTAGTTTAGTAATTTCAGCCTCTAAGCAAGCAATCTTATCATTCAAAGAGTTATCTTGCACAATAGAATTTATCTTTTTCTTTAATTACCTATTTTCTCTACGTACATGATCATATTTATCTAAAATTTCAGCATAGGCATCTTCCTAGTCACTATTAGAGTAATTTTTAAATGGAGAAGTTACCTCTTCTTCTTCTCTTTCTTCTTCATCTTTTCTGGCCATCAGGCACATCTTGTCATCACTTACTTCTTCAGATGAGCTTCCTTCATCTTCATCCTCTTCTTCATCACTCCAGGTGCTGACCATGACTTTAGGCTTTTTACCCTTCCACCTGGGTTACATCATCTTCTAAAATTCTGGACATTCAGCTTTCACATGTCCTGACTTCCTGCAATTGTAGCAAACAACTTTCTCATAATTTTTTACATTGTCAGATTTAACATTAAAATTTCTCTTACCAGTATAAGACTTCTTTCTAAAATTCTTACCTTCTTGTTTTTGAAAATTTTTGAACTTTCTAGTCAACATGGCAAACTCACTTGAGTCTTCCTCTAAACTAGATGACTCACTTTCACTAGATGACTCTTTACAACTGGAACTTACTTTTAAAGCAATAGGCTTCTTCCTCTTATCATGGTCTTCAGTTCTCTTCAGGTTCAACTAATATGTCATTAACGACCCAGTGAGCTTTTCAACTTTAGTAGTAGCTAAATTTCTTGATTCCTCCACCATGGCGGCCTTGGTATGCCAAATTGGAGTTAATGACCTGAGAATCTTCTTGACCAGCTCATATTCACTATACACTTTGCCTAAACTCTTTAGACTTTTAGTGAGCTGAACAACCTAGCAAACATCTTAGAAATGCTTTCATCAGATTTTATTTTAAAATCCTCATATTCAGATATCAACATATTAGCTCTAGTTTCTCTTACCTCCGACGTTCTCTCATAGATTACCTGTAGTCGATCCCACATCTCCTTAGCCGAGGAGCAAGATGAGATCCTAGAGAACTCGGTAGGATGCAGAGCACATTGCATAGTGTTCATTGCGCTCCAATTGAGATTAGATCTCCTGATCTGCTCTCGAGTCCAATTATCTTCATTTTCAGGGAGCTGTAAGGGACCTCGATTGACTACCTTCCAGATCTCATGATCATGAGCTCGCAAGAATACTTGCATTCGATTATTCCAATAAGCATAGTTAGTTCCATTGAAGAATGGAGGCTTATTAACAGAATGTCCCTCAACTATGTATCATCTATTATCCATTTCACTAGATCTCTCCGGGATGTTATGCCCTTATTGGAGACTTAGGCTCTGATACCACTTGTAGGTTGAGTGAGATGGAAGATCTAGAGGGGGGGTGAATAGATGTATCCCAACTTTCACTCTAATACAGTAAAATGAATATGCAGAATTAAGATCTACTACTATAGAACTAATAATTGAATCCTAAATGATTAACTAGCAGAGAAGACAAACGAATACAGACAATCACACATGAGAGACAAGGCTTTTAAGGTGGTTCGGTCTCAGCTCAGAGACCAACGTCCACCCCTCACTTAACAGAGTGAGGCTTCCACTGATTACAGCTTAGATCCACTGAAAACATAGCTTACACCTATTGACAAACAGCTTGAGTACACTCAATTCTAGCACTTCTCACTAGATTGAGATTCGCTGACATACAGCTTAAATCCGCTGTCACACAGCTTGATTGAACAGAGTTTCTAAATGAAAATAAAAATGATAAAACTAAACAAATGTACATCTAGTTTAGAATTCCCCCAATGAGTATGAAGTCAGTCTAGAGATGAATCTCCTATTGCGTCAGAGGATCTGGAGCCTTTATCTTCGGATCTGAAATCTGTCAGATTATCACAAATTCCTACTTTGATCCTTCCCTAAATTTCGTTTCGATTTTAGCTAGCTTCATGTCTTATGCTCTCACTCGAATTCCCTTTCTCTCTATTTCTTCCCACTCTTTTTCTCTCTCTTTTTCCACTCTATGTTTTTCACCCTTATTTTTCCACTCTGTATTTTTCATTGTTTTTCTCCGGAAGAAGAAGTCCCCTATTTATACGACAAAGATTTGAATTTTCTAAAAAGGATTCCAATATTCTGGACATTTCTCATTGATCCACATGTATAGAATAAAGTAGAAGTGCTTTTGGACGTTGCCACGGGGACTGGGGTGGTGTGCCAGTCAACTGCCTTCGAACACATATGTGAAAAGTGCATTTCCCACGAGTCTAGCTATTTTGTAGTCTTGGCAACCTATTATTCACCCTTATAGAGCTATTTTTCACCCATAGGCACCTATTTGTCATCCTTATTCTTCAATGGCCTTCCCTTTACTTTGCCACCTATTTGTCACCCTTAGTAGGGTATTTTACACCCTTACTCACCTATTTGTCACTGTTAACTAGCTATTTGTCACCGATGCTTCACTTCATCATTCGCCCATATATTGGCTCTGGCATTCTGGCTGTGTCAACTCCAAAGCCCTCTTGAGTCGACTCCACTTCTTCACAGAATCTTCTTTAACGAGTATTTCACATGCTGAGCTATTTGTTACCAATGTAAAGCTATTTGTCACCCAGGTAAAGCTATTTGTCACCCTTAATAGGGCATTATTCACTCTTAGCTCCAGGGCTCTTCCTGGTGACTCGATTGACAAGATCTTTGAGCATTTGAACTACAGGCTTCAACTAGAGTTAGCTTATGCTTCAAGGCTTCAATAGTACCCTTTAACATGATCTTCCTGCCAAATCAAATGTATAGAATATCATCATTAAAATTATAAACATAAGCTCATAATTCATGAATCACAAGCATAAATGACTTCATGAATACGGACTCATGAATGAAGGTGCATGTATAAAGACTAATAAGAGCACATGAATGGCATCTAGTGAAATATACCATTCACTACTGACTCACAGTTTGACAACATGAATGAATACTTATGAAAGACTCACAACGGACTCATAGTTTTGACATCATCAAAACCTAGGGACACAACATTAATGAGGTCCATTTTGGGGCATTATGATGTGACATGGGATTTACTCATCTTAGCGCTAATTTTGGCGTGTCTACACACCTCTCGCGAGGGACACAACCAGACTATGATCACGAACAAAAACACCTTGCTCCACAATCACCATCCACACTAATTCCCAGAGCGAGCATAGCACACATAAGAATACAAGTCTGGCACCACCTCAACTACAACGGAACTCCAACCATTGCATTGCTGCCACCATCTCGCATACGGAGGAGACGCTGTTGGACGGTATGAGAGGATCTAGAGGGGGGTGAATAGATCCTATACCTTCTTTTTCGATTGTAACAACCAAGCTATGGAAGATAGTGCTACAGCTAACATGAGCAAAGTCAGGCGGAGGAATAATGGAGTAACGAGATAAGAAAGACACTAGGCACAACAAATCACTTGTAAAGAGGAGATAGAAGATATGGAACGCAAACCACAACACAAGGATTTTAAGGTGGTTCGGCTATACCTTGGCACACCTACGTCCACCCCTAACCAACGGTGAGGCTTCCACTCTTTGGCCAAAAGAAATAAACACACACACGCTGGAAACCAGCAACACGCGTGGATTAGCCCCAACACACACACACACACACACAAGAGGACAAGTCCTCAAAGCACACGGGGAAGAAATCCCTCAAAGAAGGAACAAGAACAAAACAAGAAGACACACACACACATGCTGTAACTGCAGCTCACAAGGTGACAGATCCCACACACAAGATGTTTGAAGATTAATAACCACAAGGATGAAGTGGATAGCTTGGCTGCACTCTTTTTTCTCTCTACTTCCCAAATCTTTCTCTTTCTTTCTTTTCTATTCTCTCTGGTTCCCACGTCTATGGCTCCTCCAGGCTTATGGTTGCAAAGGCAGTAGCTTGAAATGTGAAGAGGGGCGTCCATTTTATAGGCTCCAAGAGGTAGAAGCTCTTTCCCTCTATTTCAAATGCAATTTGAATGGCTGAAATAAACAAAGGGTTTTGTCCAAGGAAACCTGCAGAGCCTTAATCTCTGCTAGCACAAAGGACGTCCTTTGTCCAGGGATATTTTTCCTTTTAGTCAGAATCCTTGCTGTCTGGCATAGGGGATAGAGCAGTCAGTGAGAGACCTTTTTCCAAGGTGATTATACTCCCAGATATTTGGAATAAAGTGAACTTCTAGACACTAATGGTGATAGAGACGTTTGGGTGACCCTAGGAAACTTTTCCAGTCCCCAAAAAATGTGTTTATGGAGGTTTACATCAGACTTTTCTACCCTCTGTACTATCTTCAAAAAGATAGATCTGTCAGAAGTCTTGAAGATTTTCCTTGAGTGAGTTCGTCCTACTGAGAGGTGAGGTCGACACTTCTTAACAAAATCTGGTTTATAACGGCTTCTGGAAGAGCCTAAGGTCGACCTCATGTAGAAGTGAGGTCGACATTTTTTGTGTTGGCCGCTTCCCAGATTGCTGTTTGCGATAGAGAGGTCGACACTACATGATGGTGAGGTTGACACTTTGTGGCACAGCAGAACCCTTGTAAAAAGGAGTCGACACTCGGAGTCGACACTTTTGTTTTGGAAGCTAGAAGAGGTCGACACTTCGAGAGACTGAGGTCGACACTGCTCTAAAAAAACTCATTTATAACGCTCTCTTGGAGAGCCTGTGGTTGACCTCCTGATGGAGTGAGGTCGACACTTCTTTTGAGCCGTTTGGGCTTCTCTTCCTTTAGCGAAGGCCTGAGGTCGACACTGGGATGCATGAGGTCGACACTTCTTCGCTCCTGGTCATTAAAAAAGGCATATCATGAGTTCCTAGGTAATTTGACCAAGGACTTATAGTGAGGCATCATCAAAACAACATTCATACAACAGACGTGACCCGCGTCACAAAAATCTGCCACCGAAAAATCCATGCTCGGTGGACCAACTAAACATCAACTTCTCATCCTCCTGACTGACCTTACATGTAGCAACCCTGATCAGTGAAATATTGAAATAAAATTAAAAACATACATATTACAGAAGTAATATAGATAATAAAACAAAGTACAAATAACGCCTCTTAGTAAGGCGTTAATTTAAAAAAGACACGCCTCAACAAACGGCGTGAATAAAGACAGGACGCCCACACGTGCGGTCGTCAACGCTCACGCGACCAAATAGACAAGTAAAAGAAACGCCCATATCTTGGGCGTGTTTTAAAAATAAGGAACGCCCTTATACAAGACGTTTCTTAAGAAACGACCTGGACTAGGTCGTTAATTAAAGAATCGACGCCCTGACCTAAGGCGTTAATTCAATTCGTGAACCGTTCGAACCCAGAACTTATCCAGGGTAAGTGATAAGCTTTAGAAAGAGTTCAAACGCGGTAATGACTCTATCATAGAAGTATTACTTCCACACGATCACCAACCCTAATAGGACACCCAAAACCCTATAAAAACTCTCGTTCATCTGAACCATAAACCATTTGATCGTCTGCGGCTATTACGGTAAAGAACTGAACGTTCTTTCTTTCTATTTTACTGTCAAAAGAAGAGTTACTAACTCTTCATCTCTTTCTCTTCTTACAGATCGAAGAGAGCACCTGCGTACGTGAAGAACAAAGGTAATGTTCTTCTTTCTTCAGCCAAAACATGATGAAGTGAGGATTGATACATCTTCATGTTTCTCTGTAGGGAATTCAGTCGAAGAACAAGGGTTCTTCAAAACAAATGATTCTTCCTGCTGCTGCTGCGGTTATATAGTTGCAGTAGAAAGGGTTCTCCTCAATTACTTCATAAGTACTCTTCCAGATCATCAATTAAGGTAGGATCTTCTCAAGTCTTGTAGCCCAAACTAAATTTATATATACGAGAAGCATCCTGCATATCATGTATTAGTTTTATTTTAGTTTCTCGGACATTGGAATATTATTGAAAGAAACGCCCTTGAATAGGGCGCTACTTTAAAAGAAACGACCATCAACATGGTCGTTAATTCATAATAAACGCCCTATATACAGGCGTTACTTTCATGAAAATATTAAATACCCACGTTATAAAAATGATATATATGAAATCCTGATATCTAATGCATGACTCTACCTGTAAATTCCTGCTAAATTTCTTGTCCTGACCATGTCTACTGTCTTGGAATTATATTTACTGAAATATTGTAAATTCCTTGAATTCACGACCTTGACAAAGTCGTGTTCCACGTGTTAACGCCCCATCACAGGGCGTAAATTGAAAAGAAACGCCCCTTTCTAGGGCGCGTTCTCTGTAAATTCCTGAAAAATATATATACTCTGTAAAATAGAATTAAACAGTAACGCCCCTTTCAAGGGCGTGTTTTATATAAATCCTGAAAATGAATTATATTCTGACAGATATGTAAATAATAAGACGCCTTCTGGTGAAGTCGTCAACTCTTGAAGAAACGCCCCTGACCAGGGCGCGTTTTAGTTAAATTACTGAATTATTGAAAATTCTGCAAAACGAGAAAATACGTAAACGCCCTTCTGTTAGGCGTTAATTACTTGAGAAACGACTTGACATAAGTCGTTATTTTACTGTAAAAACTGATTTTTCCCTGTTTCTGTTAACCGATGGTTTCATATGCTATAATATATATATATCGGCACTATTCTCCACTCCGTGAGTATAGTCCCACGTTTCATGTTGATTTATCGATCACACTCAACTCTCATTGACATACAAGCTCTCCATTGGACATTCCGTTCCTTTGGACTAGCGAGTCAGTCATAGAGACCTCCGTAAGACTCCTCGTAGCCTTGGATTTCCTCAAGGCCGACTGAGCTGGTTGTACCCTAAAACCCATTACACAATTAATGCCATGTCAATCTAAAGAAACATGGTATACCGGCCCTTATGATTATACAAAGAGTATATCCTAAGAAAATTCTTAATGGGATGATGATATCATGCCATATCATGTCGTTCTTGTAAACCTCAATTCTATGATAAGAATGAGGGTATCTTACTTGATATACTATTCATGTGGACCTCAATTCTATTTAAAGAATGTCCATACTGATTTGTCATGGTACCTAAGTTAAGGGAACCATATTCTACCTAGTTTTATCGTTAATCGTGATTATACCGTTATTATCGCCAATCTATGTCCTTTGTCATATTTTTGGACTCTATTCTATCCAAGTTGTCATACATGTCTACAAGCTTGATTATTGAAATTCTATATTGGCTATATAAACAAGAGTGGATGTCAAAAATACATGATAAATGTCTGCGCATATAGGGCCCGATCTGGTCCTGGGAGGAGCACCCGAAAGTACTTGTGCCCATGAGAGTTAAAATGATAAGGTATCTGGCATTATACCGAGTACTTGACTTGCTTGATTGGACATTCCACACACATCTTGTACTTGAATCGTACTTGACTTGACATGAAATGCGTGGCCCGAAAAAGGGTAATTTACTTGCTTGATACATGATAGCCAAAGTTCTTGACATGACTTGTTAAACGTACTTGCTCGAATATCTTAAATAAACTTGTTATCTTGTTGAAAGTTCATGATTAGTCCATCTTATTTCCTTGATATTGCATTCTCTCTATCTTGTCGTTTTATGCGAGCATGCATAGCTTTATTGCATTCATGAAAGATGTAATTACTTAAACCCCTTGCTAGTACTTGAGATATAATTTCCTACTGAGCGTTCGCTCATTCCGTTTGTCCCTTTGTACTTTTCAGGTAAGTCCGACGACGATGGAAGTCAATCGGATGGGAATGGTCAAGAGTGAAGTGATAGAGATTCTACAAATGTCGTCTAGTCTTTTCTATAGTTTCTTGAGTCAACTATGTATTCTTTTCCTTTTTATTAAACAGAGTATTGGATTTGTAATAGTCTATCCATTATGAAATAAAGGATTGGGTTATCTTGCTATTTTTGCGCATCTCTGTCTTTGTGTCGAATACACGACCACTCTGATTGACATGATTGATATAAACTCGTCACGCGTCTCCGGGTATCTTCCGCGCTCGGGGCGTGACAGTTTTTGTGGTATCAGAGCCTGAGGTATTCAATTCCTAGGAAAAACCCAAGTCCAAGGATAAGTTGAACCTTTAAACCAGTGAGATTGGGTAGAACCAAGGGTTAGATTTAACATAGTGTATGAGTCTTTTAATAAGATCACAGTGATAGAATACTAATATAGTTATTGTAATTGTAGGATAATGGCTGCCGAACGTGCTCAATGGCGCAACATGCAGCGTACCCTCCAAGGGATGACTCAGGTGCTACAACAGGTAGCACAAGGTGGTGCTCACGAGCTGGAAGCTTACACCAAGCCTTTAAGAACATGAATCCCCCGAAGTTTATGGGATCGACCGATCCGGATGATGCCGAGCATTGGGTTCGGGAAATCGAACGCATATTCCGTGTCATGCAATGCACGGACCAGGACAAAGTTCTATTAGCTACATTCCAGTTAGAGAAAGATGCTAGATGATGGTGGGAGTCTATTGAAGCAACCATAGATCCGACTCAAGTAACATGGGATGAATTTGTGGAATACTTCAATGCTAAATATTTCTCGGACCGAGTCCAAGAAAAGAAGGCTGCAGAATTCGCTGCATTAAAGCAACGATCCTTATCATTAGCAGATTATGAAGCTCAGTTCTCCAGGCTGTCTAGATATGCTAAGCATCTTATTAGCACGGAGAAGATGAAAGCCCGTAGATTTCTTAATGGGCTTAGGCCCCACTATATTACTCAACTGGCGCCTATGGACATCCAAGTTTATTCTGAAATAGTGCGCCGAGCTCCACGGAACTATCCGATAGGATCCGTGGAAAAGACAAGAAGGAACAAGTCACGGGTTCGGGTTCTTTCAAACCCAATTTCAAGAAGAGGCCCAATAATGGAGGTTCTTCCTCTCAAGACCATAAGTTCAAAAAGACCAAGCCTTTCTCTATCACAACTACACCTTCTAATACAGTATGCAAGCATTGTGACAAGGCTGGTCACAAGACCGAGGAATGCTGGAGGAAATTAGGAGCTTGTCTCCGTTGTGGAAGCCGTGAGCATCGGATTCCCGATTGTCCATTAATGAATGACCAAGCCGGTGACGGTAAACGCCCGGTGACAAAGAATGCTCGTCTTCATGCAATCCAGGAGACCGAACCTGAAGAAGAAGGTGGATTAGTGGAAGGTACATTAAAAATTTGTTCCAAATATGCACATGTCTTATTTGATACGGGTGCATCGCATTCTATTGTTTCTAAGAAGTTTGCTGACCCATTACCTCTAGAACCGGAATGGATGAAAATAGTGTTGTCCACTCCTCTCGGAAACGAGACGGATATCACGCATCATTACCAAAACTGTGAGGTCTTGGTTCGAGGAAAGAATTTTCCTATTGATCTTATCTGCTTAGATCTAAAAGAATATGATGTTATACTAGGAGCAGATTGGTTATCTAAGTACCAGGTAACGGTTGATTGCCGTAATAGCAAGATTGTTTTCAAAGAATTTCCAGAACTGACTTATACTAGTCCTAAGAGTCGAAGCAAATCCCCTCTTATTTCGGCTCTTCGAGCAAGCAAGCTCGTCAGGAAGGGAGGTGTATCCTTCCTTGCTTTTGTCACTGTTAAAGAAGCTAAGGAAACCAAGATAGAAGACATTCAGGTAGTGCAAGAATTTCCAGACGTATTTTCGGAAGATTTGCCGGGATTACCCCCTCAAAGAGAAGTGGCCTTCACCATTGACTTAGTCCCTGGTGCTGGTCCTGTTTCAAAGGCACCATATAGAATGTCCCCTGCTGAACTCAAGGAGTTGAAGGAGCAGTTGATGGAACTAATCCGAAAAGGGTTTATTAGACCTAGTACTTCCCCATGGGGAGCACCAGTCTTATTTGTAAAGAAGAAGGATGGATCCATGAGATTGTGTATCGACTATCGACAGTTGAATCATCTTACTATCAAGAACAAGTATCCACTGCCGAGAATCGATGAATTATTTGATCAGATTTCAGGATCCAAATACTTTTCCAAGATTGATCTCAGGTCGGGATATCATCAATTAAGAATCAAGGATGATGACATTCACAAGACCGCATTCAGAAGCAGGTATGGCCATTATGAATTTGTTGTTATGCCTTTCGGACTAACAAATGCCCCTGCTGCCTTTATGCAGTTAATGAATAGCATATTCAGGCCTTACTTGGATCAATTCATAGTAGTCTTCATTGATGATATATTGATATATTCCAAGACTAAGGAAGAACATGAAGAGCATTTGAGGATTGCATTGCAAGTCTTGAGGACAAATCAATTATATGCAAAACTCAGCAAGTGTGAATTCTGGCTTGAAGAAGTAGCTTTTCTCGGACATGTCATATCAAAAGATGGATTATCAGTAGATCCGTCAAAAGTTGAAGCTGTGAGAAATTGGGAAAGACCCACTAATGCAAGCGAGATCAGAAGTTTCTTAGGTCTCGCAGGCTATTATCGGCGATTCATCAAAGATTTCTCTAAGATCGCCGTACCACTTACAAGATTAACTCGTAAGGAGATCCGATATGAATGGAATGAGGAATGTGAAAGAAGTTTCCAAACTCTCAAGGATCATCTCACTACAGCTCCGGTGTTAGCTCTACCAATAGAAGGAGAGAAATTCGAGGTCTACACTGATGCTTCTGGCATTGGCCTCGGATGTGTCCTAATGCAACAAGGAAAGGTCATAGCATACTCTTCACGACAACTAAAGAAGCATGAGGAGAATTACCCCGTCCATGACTTAGAACTGGCCGCGGTGGTATTTGCCATAAAGATATGGAGACACTACTTATATGGAGTGCAGTTTACTGTATACTCCGATCACAAAAGTCTCAAATATCTATTTTCACAAAAGGAGCTAAACATGAGACAAAGACGCTGGCTAGAATATCTCAAGGACTTCGATTTCAATATTCAATACCATCCCGGAAAGGGTAATTATGTTGCTGATGCCCTTAGTCGAAAGCCGAGAGTAATGATAGCCAATTGTATGATACAAGAATGGAGGTTACTTGAACAATTCTCCGAGCTCAATATAAGCTTGGACACGGAATCCAAATTTATTACATTATCTCATATAAGCATACAGTCAGACTTATTATCTGAGATACAAGCACTTCAGAATGATGATCCTATATTAGTGGAAATCAAAGGCAGATTAGAAGGACAATCTGATTTTCAACTAACTTCTGATGGAAGATTATTATTCAAAGGTAGAACTTGTATACCTGACTGTCCGGAATTAAAGAAGAAGATCTTAGATGAAGCTCACCGATCAAGGTACACTATTCATCCAGGATCAACCAAAATGTATCAAGATGTAAAGAGGAACTTTTGGTGGCCCAACATGAAAAGAGAAATAGCGGACTATGTATCACGCTGTCTCACATGCCAACAGGTCAAGGCGGAACACCAAAAGCCTGCTGGAAAACTACATCCTCTAGATATTCCTAAGTGGAAATGGGAGGATATTGGTATGGACTTTATCATGGGTTTATCTAAATCGAAAGGAGGACATGATGGAATCTGGGTTATCATTGACCGATTAACTAAATCGGCGCATTTCTTGCCAATCAAGAGTCGATGGTCAATTAATGTGCTAGCTGCACTATACATCAAGGAAATAGTCAGGATACATGGAATTCCTGTCTCAATCGTGTCTGACAGAGATCCCCGTTTTACTTCTCATTTTTGGAAGGGATTACAACATTCGTTAGGAACAAGGCTCAACTTTAGTACTGCTTTCCACCCACAAACGGATGGTCAGACCGAGAGAACTAACCAGGTTGTTGAGGATATGCTTAGAGCATGCATCATGGACTTTGGAGGATGCTGGCACGATTATTTGCCACTAGTGGAATTTGCATATAATAATAGCTACCAAGCTAGTATCCAAATGGCACCTTTCGAAGCTATATATGGAAGGAGTTGCCGATCACCCTTATGCTGGAACGAAGTTGGGGAAAAATAACTATTAGGTCCAAACATGGTAAGGGATACAACTGAGAAGATACAAGTAATTAGAGAAAGATTGCAAGTTGCTCAGACAAGACAAAAGGCTTATGCTGATACAAGAAGGAGAGATCTTGAATTCCAAATCGGAGATCATGTATTTCTCAAGATATCGCCTGGACGTGGCATACGAAGATTTGGTGTTAAGGGCAAGCTTACGCCAAGATTCATCGGACCATTTGAGGTACTTGAAAGAGTTGGCGAGGTTGCTTATCGCATCGCGTTACCTCCTCAATTGTCCGACGTGCATAATGTGTTTCACATATCTATGTTGAAGAAGTATGTGCACGATCCATCTCATATTATTGAACATGGAGATCTGGTGGTCCAGAAAGATCTCACCTATGAACAGAAGCCTATGAAGATCTTGGATCGAGAAATACGAGCTCTAAGGAATAAGGTTATTCCCATGCTCAAGGTGCAATGGAATAAGAATCCCGAACGCGAAGCGACATGGGAAACCGAGGAATCTATGAAGAAACGATTTCCCGAGTTATTCTAAGAGGTATATGTTCTACACTCTCCACGTGTATAATTACATATATTGAATTTGGGGACTAAATTCTTTTTAAGTGGGGGAGGGTGTAGCAACCCTGATAAGTGAAATATTGAAATAAAATTAAAAATATACATATTACAGAAGTAATATAGATAATAAAACAAAGTACAAATAACGCCTCTTAGTAAGGCGTTAATTTAAAAAAGACACGCCTCAACAAACGGCGTGAATAAAGAAAGGACGCCCACACGTGCAGTCGTCAACGCTCACGCGACCAAATAGACAAGTAAAAGAAACGCCCATATCTTGGGCGTGTTTTAAAAATAAGGAACGCCCTTATACAAGACGTTTCTTAAGAAACGACCTGGACTAGGTCGTTAATTAAAGAATCGACGCCCTGACCTAAGGCGTTAATTCAATTCGTGAACCGTTCGAACCCAGAACTTATCCAGGGTAAGTGATAAGCTTTAGAAAGAGTTCAAACGCGGTAATGACTCTATCATAGAAGTATTACTTCCACACGATCACCAACCCTAATAGGACACCCAAAACCCTATAAAAACTCTCGTTCATCTGAACCATAAACCATTTGATCGTCTGCGGCTATTACGGTAAAGAACTGAACGTTCTTTCTTTCTATTTTACTGTCAAAAGAAGAGTTACTAACTCTTCATCTCTTTCTCTTCTTACAGATCGAAGAGAGCACCTGCGTACGTGAAGAACAAAGGTAATGTTCTTCTTTCTTCAGCCAAAACATGATGAAGTGAGGATTGATACATCTTCATGTTTCTCTGTAGGGAATTCAGTCGAAGAACAAGGGTTCTTCAAAACAAACGATTCTTCCTGCTGCTGCTGCGGTTATATAGTTGTAGTAGAAAGGGTTCTCCTCAATTACTTCATAAGTACTCTTCCAGATCATCAATTAAGGTAGGATCTTCTCAAGTCTTGTAGCCCAAACTAAATTTATATATACGAGAAGCATCCTGCATATCATGTATTAGTTTTATTTTAGTTTCTCGGACATTGGAATATTATTGAAAGAAACGCCCTTGAATAGGGCGCTACTTTAAAAGAAACGACCATCAACATGGTCGTTAATTCATAATAAACGCCCTATATACAGGCGTTACTTTCATGAAAATATTAAATACCCACGTTATAAAAATGATATATATGAAATCCTGATATCTAATGCATGACTCTACCTGTAAATTCCTGCTAAATTTCTTGTCATGACCATGTCTACTGTCTTGGAATTATATTTACTGAAATATTGTAAATTCCTTGAATTCACGACCTTGACAAAGTCGTGTTCCACGTGTTAACGCCCCATCACAGGGCGTAAATTGAAAAGAAACGCCCCTTTCTAGGGCGCGTTCTCTGTAAATTCCTGAAAAATATATATACTCTGTAAAATAGAATTAAACAGTAACGCCCCTTTCAAGGGCGTGTTTTATATAAATTCTGAAAATGAATTATATTCTGACAAATATGTAAATAATAAGACGCCTTCTGGTGAAGTCGTCAACTCTTGAAGAAACGCCCCTGACCAGGGCGCGTTTTAGTTAAATTACTGAATTATTGAAAATTCTGCAAAACGGGAAAATATGTAAACGCCCTTCTGTTAGGCGTTAATTACTTGAGAAACGACTTGACATAAGTCGTTATTTTACTGTAAAAACTGATTTTTCCCTGTTTCTGTTAACCGATGGTTTCATATGCTATAATATATATATATCGGCACTATTCTCCACTCCGTGAGTATAGTCCCACGTTTCATGTTGATTTATCGATCACACTCAACTCTCATTGACATACAAGCTCTCCATTGGACATTCCGTTCCTTTAGACTAGCGAGTCAGTCATAGAGACCTCCGTAAGACTCCTCGTAGCCTTGGATTCCCTCAAGGCCGACTGAGCTGGTTGTACCCTAAAACCCATTACACAATTAATGCCATGTCAATCTAAAGAAACATGGTATACCGGCCCTTATGATTATACAAAGAGTATATCCTAAGAAAATTCTTAATGGGATGATGATATCATGCCATATCATGTCGTTCTTGTAAACCTCAATTCTATGATAAGAATGAGGGTATCTTACTTGATATACTATTCATGTGGACCTCAATTCTATTTAAAGAATGTCCATACTGATTTGTCATGGTACCTAAGTTAAGGGAACCATATTCTACCTAGTTTTATCGTTAATCGTGATTATACCGTTATTATCGCCAATCTATGTCCTTTGTCATATTTTTGGACTCTATTCTATCCAAGTTGTCATACATGTCTACAAGCTTGATTATTGAAATTCTATATTGGCTATATAAACAAGAGTGGATGTCAAAAATACATGATAAATGCCTGCGCATATAGGGCCTGATCTGGTCCTAGGAGGAGCACCCGAAAGTACTTGTGCCCATGGGAGTTAAAATGATAAGGTATCTGGCATTATACCGAGTACTTGACTTGCTTGATTGGACATTCCACACACATCTTGTACTTGAATCGTACTTGACTTGACATGAAATGCGTGGCCCGAAAAAGGGTAATTTACTTGCTTGATACATGATAGCCAAAGTTCTTGACATGACTTGTTAAACGTACTTGCTCGAATATCTTAAATAAACTTGTTATCTTGTTGAAAGTTCATGATTAGTCCATCTTATTTCCTTGATATTGCATTCTCTCTATCTTGTCGTTTTATGCGAGCATGCATAGCTTTATTGCATTCATGAAAGATGTAATTACTTAAACCCCTTGCTAGTACTTGAGATATAATTTCCTACTGAGCGTTCGCTCATTCCGTTTGTCCCTTTGTACTTTTCAGGTAAGTCCGACGACGATGGAAGTCAATCGGATGGGAATGGTCAAGAGTGAAGTGATAGAGATTCTACAAATGTCGTCTAGTCTTTTCTATAGTTTCTTGAGTCAACTATGTATTCTTTTCCTTTTTATTAAACAGAGTATTGGATTTGTAATAGTCTATCCATTATGAAATAAAGGATTGGGTTATCTTGCTATTTTTGCGCATCTCTGTCTTTGTGTCGAATACACGACCACTCTGATTGACATGATTGATATAAACTCGTCACGCGTCTCCGGGTATCTTCCGCGCTCGGGGCGTGACATTACACCCTCCACAAGGGACGACCATCTCTGAGCCTAAACCGGCTAGTCGCAGCCACCTCGATTGACTGCTTCAATTTCATCGGCTCCCTGCCATAAACACTCTCATATCTGGCGAGCTGAACACCAATAACACCATTGGACCAACTCTAATCCCAGCGTAAGCCTTCTATGAACCCAGGTCCAATTTGGGGAAAAGGTATATTATGATCGGCCACCCAAGGCCCCGCCTGCTCATGTCTCTCATCATTCTTGATACACCTCAACTGACATTTCCTGGCTACAAAAATTCATCCGCTAGCCACCAGTTACTCATCAACAGAAAATTCTAGCTCGCTCGACTTTCCTTTTCCTGCTCCTTTACCAAGCCCAATAATGTCATTCTAAACATCGATGGCCGATCCGTTGACTCTTGCACTGACCATTGTCAATTCTTGAGTCGGTCCTCACTCGGACACCGCATCAGATTCAAATCCTCACGCCAACTCTACCCTCACAGAAGGGCACGACAAAACCAACCCGACAAGACTCCACAATCCTCGGTCCACATCAATTCTAGACTTAGACTTATAGGGAACTACTCCCATGCTGGCCACAAGACCAAGGCCCTCATTTGACAACATCCATCCTGGGATCTCCGCACTAAGGTATCACCCATTAAACAGCCTCATCGAAGGCTACATCTCCATTATTCCAATTGGACACCTACCAACCTCGGCTCCGCTCTCACCATAGAGCCACATGACACACTCTTTGCAATCCATAGCACATGTCTCCAAGACAGACGAGTGCCACCCATCTACCATAAAAGTCTAGTCAATGATGCCACAACCAATCTACACGGGTCTCCAAACATCGCAGATCCTTGCCACAACTAGGTCCTCCTCACAACATTCCAAACTCTCAATCTCAATTGGGTCCCTTTCTTGGCATTATCACAACTGAACACTCGGCTAGCCTCACTAGCTGCTCACAGCTACCAACTGGGATCAACAAATCCTTTTCTCAGAAATCACATCTCTTGGACCATGATTCCATCCCGAGGATGTTGTGCCCCTGGCCCCTGTGGCTTGTGGTTTTGATGATTGGCTTTAGGGGTTTGTGATGATTGGTTTTAATGTGAGTTAATCACTGTGAGTCACCATGTTTTTATTCAGTCATTCTATATTCAGTCATTCTTATATTCAGTCTGTCTTTCAAATGTTCATTCAGTCTTTCATATGTTCAGTCAGTTTATCTGCTTACACTGTGAGTCATTGCATTTGAAGTTCAGACTGTTTATCTGCTGCATAAAGCATTCATAACCAGTTATAGAGTCTGCACATTTGCATCAGGCAGCAAGTGTGTACAACGCCCTGTGTAGGCACGACAAGTCCATACACTGGTTGCACATTGCACAGCTGCAGGCACTTCTAAGTCTACACATCGTGTAGCTTGCTGGCATAGTCTGTACACTCATCTGTCTGCATGTGTCACCAAGTCCACACATTGCATCATGTGTTTCTTCATGAAGTCTATACATTGGCATGCTGCATCTCTTGAAGTATGTACATCCTCTTCAAGCATCTCAAAGTCTATACATCGCCTTCAGACTTTCAAGTCTATACATTCCATGATCTTCCAAGTATGTACATCCACAGTGTGACTTCAAAGTCTGAACATTGTCTCACTCCGTCAAAGTCCATACATTTGTCTTCTCTTCAAAGTCAGTACATTGGCGTTGGGCATCAAAGTATATACATCAACTTCTGTAAGCTTTATTGCAAGTCTGTACATCAGTTTGATATCAACAAGTCTGTACATTGGGTTCAACTCTCCAAGTCTGTACAGCCACATTCAATAGGTAAAGTCTATACATTCTTCAGCTGGAACTGTGCAAGTCTGTACATCGTTACTTGCCAAAGTTTGTATATTGGCATCTGTTCCTACGTTGCACTTCCAAGTCTGCACATTGGGTTCTTTACCTACGTTCATCTTTGAACTCTGAACATTGGAAGTTTTACCTACGTTGCACTTCAAAGTCTATACACTCGTTGTCTTCCATTGTTTCAAGTCTGTACAGCCTTTCCATTGGAAAGTCTATACATTGGTCGCTGAATGATCTTCAAGTCTATACAGACCTTGACTCGCTCAAGTCTGTACATCGGCCTGCTATCTTTGACAAAGTCTTCACATCGCGAAGTCTATACACTCAACTCCTTCACACTTCAACAAAGTCTGTACAGCGGCTGTCTTCACATAGGAAGTATGTACAGCCGTTCACCTCGTGAAGTCTAGACATTTGATGTGCATGGTCTTGAAGCATTTAGGAAGTCTGTACTTTGGTCTGCTTTGCATTGCATAAAGTATGTACATTGCACTGTAGTTACATTGTTTCAACTGAAGTCTGCACATCAGCCTGCATGATTTCAAAGTATGTACATTGCACAGCATGCATCAACTCCAAGTAGGTACATCGTCTGTTCATGAAGTATATACATTGCTACAGTAATGCAAGTTTATACATCGTCCGTCTCATGCATTGTCTTAGGCCAAGTCTATACAGTGAATTGTCTCATTCAGCGTCTCATATGCACATTTGAGTCAAAGTCTGTACAGCCCAAGTCTGTACACTGAGGACGCTTGTTAGCCTTCAAGGTCTATACATTGTCTACAGTGCATCCAGCAAGTCTATTCATTGGAGTGTCTTGTTCAGCGTCTCATGCCAAAGTCTGCACATTCTATTGTTCAACGTCTGCATGCATTACATGAAGTTTGTACACTGCATCATCTCAACTTGCGTCTCACTGAGCATCCATTCACAGTAAAGTCTATACAGACTTCATCGTCTTAGGGTACGTCTCATGCTTTTGCCAAAGTCTATACAGTCTATTGCTGTGTTACACTATTTGCCTCACTCTAAGTCTACACACTCGTGAGTGTCTCATCAAGTCCATACACTGGCCTTGAGCTGAAGTCTACACAGTGCCTCAGGCTGAGCAAGTCCATACATTGGCTGTTGTCCTTCAGAGTCTGTACATCGCAGTGAGTTGAAGGTTGCCTAAGTCTGTACAGCCGTTGGCTTCTTATGTGAAGTCCATACATTGAGTAAAGTCTGTACAGAGTTTGCATTGCATCTCATGAAGTCTACACATTGGTAAAGCTAGTGCATGCATTGTTCATCACCTGCCTTGTTCACTATGTCGACGCTGACACTGGATGTGTTGACACATTGGCCAGTTGCCAAGGGCGTGAGCATCTCGTTTGAGGAGCTGAGGCGACGCTGCACGTTGGAAGTGTTGACGCCTTGGTCTGATGTCCAAAGGTGTCTTGATCATCATCAAGTCTGTACAGCACGAAGTCTGTACATTGGCTTTTGTCTTGAACAGAAGGCCTTAGTCTACACACTCTTCTGTTATCATAATACACTCTTCAGCAAGTATATACACTTAGCACGCATGAAGACTGCTAAATCTATACACTCCCTCACTCTGTACACACTTGCTATATTGATTTCTGAAGTCTATACAATACTTTGCATTCACAGAGTCTGTACAGGTTGTTCAGACTTAAACTGATGACTTATCCGATGCTATGTCTGATAGGGATTCTTACCGAGATTGATGACCTGGCTCGTGATCCCAGGAGGATGAGGTATGCAGATGCTGACACGTGGATGAAGCTGCCTCGGATCTGGCGAATTCCTTGGGCGGGAAAACGTGGAAGCCACGCGCCCAGGAGCTGCTGTTGCTGCTGCTATATATATGAGTCTTCTTCCACTGAAGAAGACTGATCGAAAGAAAAGGAGCAAAGTCTATACATCCAGTCTGAGAGCAGCAGAGAGTATTCGATCCAGAGAAGAGAAGAGATAGAGAGAGCCTGCGAAAGAAGAAGAAAAGAAAGAGAAGAAGAGCAGAAGGAGAAGAAGAGTAAGAGAGAGTTAGAGAGTTCATGAGGGTTAAGAGAAAAAGAAAGTGAGAGAGAAGAGAAGAGGAAGAAGAAGCTTCATCCGAAGACTAGTTCCTACTGGACCGTGGATCAGATCCAGGCCAGTCAGCTCCGTTGAGAGCCACATCTGTGTTTTCATCTTTTACAGCCTTCTGATTGCTGTGTTAATTTTTGTTTATTATTTTCCTTTGTTTTCTAATTACCTTAGTACTTCCGATCCTCTGGACTGAGGTCGGGTCCCTCCTGGTCTGGAGGAAGAGAGGTCTGTGACCTCTAGTTTCCAAGTGGCTGGGAGTCACTTGGGTGTCCCTCCGGTTGGGAGGAAGAGGGGAGGCTGTTCCCCTAGTCAAGCTGTGTGGCAGCAACTGTTTGCAGACTGAGTCTGCTTGGTTCTAGCGTTTGCTAGTGAAGCCTCACTCCGGTTGGGAGTGAGGGGTGGATGTAGGTCTGGAGGACCGAACCACCTAAAAATCTATTGAGCAGTGGTTTAATTGCTTGATATGCTTCCGCTAGATGCTTGGATAGGCACGCTCCAAGTGTTTGTATTTGAGTTGAATCGAATTGGTTCTATTCTGTGTCTATCTCTAGCATCCAAGTTTTTATTTGGCCATTATACATAGAAGGATACATTCACCCCCCTCTGTATCCGGGCCTAGCACCCTAACAGTTGGTATCAGAGCGGGTGTCTGCATACAAGGTCCAGCGACCTGCAGATCGATCTTGCAGTCTTAGGTGCTAATTTGTTTTAGTGCATCAATATTCTTGTTGCATTGAATCTATCGCCTATCTGTTTCAATGGCTTGTCCACCCGTCTTTAGTGGTTTTGATTTCACACAGTGGCACAGTGCTTTACGTAGTTATGTTAAATCTGTTGATCCAGGCCTGTGGAAAGTGATTTCACATGGTCCTCATGACTTACCAAAGAAAAGGTCCAAATGGACTGACAGTCACGAATCAATGTATGAGGAGAATCAGACAGCTATAAATCTGATGAAAGCAGCCACTGACAAAGCCTTTCACTCATGTTTCCTTGATTGCAGATCTGCAAGGGATATGTTAGAGATGATGAAGAGAGCCGGGAAAGGAAATCAAACAAGCTGCATGATGGCCAATAGAAGAAATCAAAGTGGCAGCGATCAAGGCAGCAATCAAACTAAAGAAGATGATGATGATGAGGTAAATATCTTCGAGAATTTTTCTCTAGAAGATTGGGAGAATGCATATGCTGAATTATTTGAATCTCATGAACTGTTAAGAAAATAGTATAAAAAACTGAAGAAGGGTACTGATTTAGATAGCTCAAGCTCTCCTTGTAGAAATTGTGTTGAATTGAAAAATATTCATGATGCCTGTATGTCTGATTTTCAAATATTGAAGAAACAAGTCTCATTATTGAAAATCGAAAATCAAGACCATATAAATGTGATATCTGAACTCAAAGAAAAATTCAACTCAGATAATGATAATCAGACTCTTGTTGACTATCATGACCAGTATGAAAAATTGCTGAAAAACTTTGAAAGTGTGAACTCAGATTTAAACAAGCTGAAATCTGAAAATGATTCTCTGAGAATATCTGCTAATAAAAATGATAAAAAATTTGAGAAACTTGAGCAGGAGAAAAACTTGCTTGCTGAAAAACTTGAAGCCATCAAATCTGTGAATGTGGAATTACAGAAAAACATTGAAAAGAAGGAAAAAGATTTGAAGGAATTCAAGGCTGGAAGAAAACTTGAAACTAATTCAGAAGATCAGCTTCTAATAAATGAATTGGTTCAGAATGACAAACTTAAGCAAGAAAATGAGAAATTAAAAATGCTGAACTCCACTATGTCTGAGAGACTTCTAGCTTTAGAAAGAGGTAAAAGTGTTTGCTTTGAAGATTCTGATAAACTGAGCAATCTGGAAAATGAAATTGAGAAATATAAAACTGCCAACAAAGTTTTGAATGAAGCTATGAATTGCAGTGAGTAAGAAATTGCCAGTTATGAGTTACAAATCACCTCTTTAGAAAATGAAATCCAAGACTTAAAGAATTCTCTGTCAAAGTTTGTAAGTGGACAAGAAAATCTGGACAGGTTGTTAGGAGTTAAGGTCAATACTCAAAGGGAAGGGTTAGGCTACAACAATGTCAATAAAAAGGCTTTTGAAAATAAGCTGACGACATCCTTTATCAAAGCATCAGATGTAGCCACCACCTCAGAAAATAAACAACCAAATGTTCAGAAAAATCAGAAACAAACTGAAAAGTTGAAAAAGGTTGATGGATCCAAGCTGAAAACTGTTTTCATTAAAACCTCTGAACAGGAAAAGCTTTCTACTTCATCCCCAATTCAGTACAAGGCTAAGAAAACAGGAAAAGAGGATAAAAATTAGAAAAGGACTGTAAATCAGAAAATAAATGAAAAGGGTTCATCAGTGTTTGCTGATCACAGTCCTCACACAGACTCACATGCATCTAAAAAGAAGATTATCTGTCATTACTGTCATAAAGCTGGTCATCTGATGCATGAGTGTAAGTTGATGGAGAAGGATGATAAGAATGCTAGGAGATATCATGATAAAAATCCTTCATCTCAGAAAAGGAGAATTGAGTGCTTTCATTGTGGTAAACTAGGACACAAAATTTCACAATGCTGGTTTGTTAGTGATAAGAATAAATTTCATGCAAACGATCATGCTCTTAACAAGAACAAGTCTGTTCCAATAAACCAGCATATGACATGCTTTAATTGTGGAAAATTGGGTCATAAGAGATTTGAATGCTGGCTGAATGCTGGTAAGAAAAGTTCTAATTCATGCTTTCACTGTGGCAAGATGGGCCACATTGCAGCCCACTGTTGGCATGCTCAGGGTAGACAATTCAATTCTAAAACTGTTAAACTCCCTACAAATGGAAATATTTTTGGAAGTAATATTTTTAGAGGCAAGCACAATGAGTGCTTCAAATGTGGGAAGTATGGCCATACAGTCAAGGACTGTTGGCATATTCAGGGTAGAAATATGAATCTCAAACATGCTAAATTCCCTGTAAGACAATTTGCAAAACTTTCATGTTATAACTGTGAGAAGCCAGGTCATAGGGCTACAACATGTTGGCTGGCAGGATATCAAAACCAAACTGATTTTGGCAAACAGAATTTTTATTCTGTTAACAAGAAATCTCATGCTTATGCACATAGAATTCATGCTAACAAGAATGCGCATAAATCTGATCTGAAAACTGCTCCTAGAAATGTGCTGAGAAAACCTGCTAGGAGTAATACTGTTTTGTCAGGACCCAAGACTTCTTGGGCACCTGTTTGTGGAAAATAACATTGCTATGCAGGTGTGCCTTGGGACTGGAATAAAAAGGGGTAATGATCCAAGGCACTCAAGAAGAAAACCCCATACTGAACTTTTCAGGTAAACTTCCTGCTCCTCTTGCTTTTAGTTTTAATACATAGCAAGTTAAATCTATTTTTGCATTTTCATTCATCATCTGCCATGTGCATTATTTTCTGATCATGCATTTGCTGAGAGTTCTGTGCAAATATCAGATTAAAAAGGGTTGTCTGTATCTGATGCATACATAGGCTAATTGTAATTGCTTGATAATTGTGTTATGCATAAACTCTGAAAACAAATTACATTTCAAATTTTCTAAAAAAAAAATCTGAACTGCTTATGAGTGTGACTTGAAACTTGTGTGTTGCAATAGCTCACTGAAATTCTGAATTGCATATAAGACTGCATGGTGAATAAATTTGCATGACCTCAATGGTATATAAATGGTAAGGTACCAAAAGGCAGGGAGGTCTGTCTGGAGGTTCTTACTATGTGTGAGGTGGTCTATTAGACCAAGTGCTCCACCTAGTACCATGGGTCATTTTGCTAGATAGGACAGTCTGAATGTGCATGAATCATTTGGTATCATATGTTCAGTTTTCAGTGCAAACATTGCATGTTTTCAGGGGGAGTTAGTTGCATATCCTTGCATAGCATTCAATGTGAGTCTTTGCATTCCTCTGCATACATATAGTGCATTGCATTTCCTTATATTGAAAATGCCAAAAAGAGAGTTTGAATGCATATTGTGAGGGGGAGTCAATGCATTGCATATAGGTTGTCAAATGCATACATATGTCAGAACTCATTGCATATCCTTTCTTACTGATTTTGTTGACAAACCTTAATCATATTCTGAAAACTTTGAGCTTCACAATCTCTCTTAACAATTGGTATTCCTCCTATCAATTGGTATGATTTGGGTTCAGAATTCCATCAGTCCTTCATGAAGATTTCAATGGGCTATCTCGATCATAAATCTGAAAATTTTGAACTAGAAATCTTCTATTATACAGTTTTATGAATGTCTGAAATAACTCATGTGGTTTAAGTATAATGTTCATGGAGTTTGACTTTAAAATCTCTTAAAAATATCTGAAGCATGTTTAATAAATCTTAACCATTTGTTTCATGCTGTGTGTTGTGAAAAATTTCTGAAATCTACACTTTTGAATACATGACTTTAATTGGTTAAGTACATGAAACTATTATTGATTTGAAGCAAATGAATGTCTCTGAAATATTTAAAGGGTTATATCTGTCAGAGTAATGACATTGGTCACTGAGAAACACAAGTCCAAAGGACTGTGTCATGAGGTGCCTTAGTTAACTCTGCATAAAATTCATTGAAAATCAGGCAGAGCAATGGCATGCACACTGAGAAATACAACTCACTCATTAAAAAAATGATTTATAGTGTGTCATGATGTGTAAATGCTAACTCTGTTCACATAAAGCATGACAGTTAGTCACACTAAGGGCTTAGGGATATTGGCATCTAATCAAGGTATATCCTCTAGTTACAATGTGTGCACTGAACTAGAGTGCTCGTAAAATTTGTAGCAAGAAAATTGTTGAACAAATCGAAATATCTGAATATTGATGCTAAAATCAAATTGCTACAACCCTAGACAAAATCATATGACTTCATAATTGCTTGATTTCAATACTGATGCATGTAATTCCGAAAGAAGTCAATAAATTTGATTGTGTAAGAGAAAGGGAGTTTTATCAAGATTAATATGAGGGCTTGGTTCATTTTTATTAAACCATGGTTTTAGATATCAATACAGAATTTTACTGATAAACTCTACATACATCATGTTTAAACCATGTTGTTCAATAAAGCTCATTCATAAGCCCTTATAATGGAAGACTTTGAAAACTTATGTTTTAGATTTATGAGATTGATATCTCTCTGAAAATTTGACTGTATTTCTTGTAATTGGAGCTTCTTTGAAAAATCTGCTACTTGAAACTTTTCTGCTCAATATCATTGATTCATTGACCTGAACCTCTCCTTGTTATCCATCTCATAAGATTCCACTTATTGAGGGGGAGCTTCCATGTCATATGCATCATGCTGCATAGAAACTCTTAAAGGGGGAGCATTGTGTTCTTGCATTCATATTTCTAGGGGGAGCTCTTGCATTTTGGTATCTCTTTCTGCATCTGCATTCATATTGATTATATCAAAGGGAGAGATTTTTGCCAACGGGGGAGAATTTTATTCAATCATTGCATGCTGGTTTGCTTTCATTTCTCAAACTATTTTCTTTTTGATGAAGTCAAAGGGGGAGAATAGTTTGAGTCATCAGAATGACTTTCATAAGAATGTATTACATCATCAGAATGACTCACTGTGTATTATTGCCATCATCAAAAAGGGGGAGATTGTTGTGCCCCTGGCCCCTGTGGCTTGTGGTTTTGATGATTGGCTTTAGGGGTTTGTGATGATTGGTTTTAATGTGAGTTAATCACTGTGAGTCACCATGTTTTTATTCAGTCATTCTTATATTCAGTCTGTCTTTCAAATGTTCATTCAGTCTTTCATATGTTCAGTCAGTTTATCTGCTTACATTGTGAGTCATTGCATTTGAAGTTCAGACTGTTTATCTGCTGCATAAAGCATTCATAACCAGTTATAGAGTCTGCACATTTGCATCAGACAGCAAGTGTGTACAACGCCCTGTGTAGGCACGACAAGTCCATACACTGGTTGCACATTGCACAGCTGCAGGCACTTCTAAGTCTACACATCGTGTAGCTTGCTGGCATAGTCTGTACACTCATCTGTCTGCATGTGTCACCAAGTCCACACATTGCATCATGTGTTTCTTCATGAAGTCTATACATTGGCATGCTGCATCTCTTGAAGTATGTACATCCTCTTCAAGCATCTCAAAGTCTATACATCGCCTTCAGACTTTCAAGTCTATACATTCCATGATCTTCCAAGTATGTACATCCACAGTGTGACTTCAAAGTCGGAACATTGTCTCACTCCGTCAAAGTCCATACATTTATCTTCTCTTCAAAGTCAGTACATTGGCGTTGGGCATCAAAGTATATACATCGCCTTCTGCAAGCTTTATTGCAAGTCTGTACATCGGTTTGATATCAACAAGTCTGTACATTGGGTTCAACTCTCCAAGTCTGTACAGCCACATTCAATAGGTAAAGTCTATACATTCTTCAGCTGGAACTGTGCAAGTCTGTACATCGTTACTTGCCAAAGTTTGTACATTGGCATCTGTTCCTACGTTGCACTTCCAAGTCTGCACATTGGGTTCTTTACCTACGTTCATCTTTGAAGTCTGAACATTGGAAGTTTTACCTACGTTGCACTTCAAAGTCTATACACTCGTTGTCTTCCATTGTTTCAAGTCTGTACAGCCTTTCCATTGGAAAGTCTATACATTGGTCGCTGAATGATCTTCAAGTCTATACAGACCTTGACTCGCTCAAGTCTGTACATCGGCCTGCTATCTTTGACAAAGTCTTCACATCGCGAAGTCTATACACTCAACTCCTTCACACTTCAACAAAGTCTGTACAGCGGCTGTCTTCACATAGGAAGTATGTACAGCCGTTCACCTCATGAAGTCTAGACATTTGATGTGCATGGTCTTGAAACATTTAGGAAGTCTGTACTTTGGTCTGCTTTGCATTGCATAAAGTATGTACATTGCACTGTAGCTACATTGTTTCAACTGAAGTCTGCACATCAGCCTGCATGATTTCAAAGTATGTACATTGCACAGCATGCATCAACTCCAAGTAGGTACATCGTCTGTTCATGAAGTATATACATTGCTACAGTAACGCAAGTTTATACATCGTCCGTCTCATGCATTGTCTTAGGCCAAGTCTATACAGTGAATTGTCTCATTCAGCGTCTCATATGCACATTTGAGTCAAAGTCTGTACAGCCCAAGTCTGTACACTGAGGATGCTTGTTAGCCTTCAAGGTTTATACATTGTCTACAGTGAATCCAGCAAGTCTATTCATTGGAGTGTCTTGTTCAGCGTCTCATGGCAAAGTCTGCACATTCTATTGTTCAACGTCTGCATGCATTACATGAAGTTTGTACACTGCATCGTCTCAACTTGCGTCTCACTGAGCATCCATTCACAGTAAAGTCTATACATACTTCATCGTCTTAGGGTACGTCTCATGCTTTTGCCAAAGTCTATACAGTCTGTTGCTGTGTTACACTATTTGCCTCACTCTAAGTCTACACACTCGTGAGTGTCTCATCAAGTCCATACACTGGCCTTGAGCTGAAGTCTACACAGTGCCTCAGGCTGAGCAAGTCCATACATTGGCTGTTGTCCTTCAGAGTCTATACATCGCAGTGAGTTGAAGGTTGCCTAAGTCTGTACAGCCGTTGGCTTCTTATGTGAAGTCCATACATTAAGTAAAGTCTGTAGAGAGTTTGCATTGCATCTCATCAAGTCTACACATTGGTAAAGCTAGTGCATGCATTGTTCATCACCTGCCTTGTTCACTACGTCGACGCTGACACTGGATGCATTGACGCATTGGCCAGTTGCCAAGGGCGTGAGCATCTCGTTTGAGGAGCTGAGGCGACGCTACACGTTGGAAGCGTTGACGCCTTGGGCTGATGTCCAAAGGTGTCTTGATCATCATCAAGTCTGTACAGCATGAAGTCTGTACATTGGCTTTTGTCTTGAACAGAAGGCCTTAGTCTACACACTCTTCTGTTATCATAATACACTCTTCAGCAAGTATATACACTTAGCACGCATGAAGACTGCTAAATCTATACACTCCCTCACTCTGTACACACTTGCTATATTGATTTCTGAAGTCTATACAATACTTTGCATTCACAGAGTCTGTACAGGTTGTTCAGACTTAAACTGATGACTTATCCGATGCTATGTCTGACAGGGATTCTTACCGAGATTGATGACCTGGCTCGTGATCCCAGGAGGACGAGGTATGCAGATGCTGACACGTGGATGAAGCTGCCTCGGATCTGGCGAATTCCTTGGGCGGGAAAACGTGGAAGCCACGCGCCCAGGAGCTGCTGCTGCTGCTGCTGCTATATATATGAGTCTTCTTCCACTGAAGAAGACTGATCGAAGGAAAAGGAGCAAAGTCTATACATCCAGTCTGAGAGCAGCAGAGAGTATTCGATCTAGAGAAGAGAAGAGATAGAGAGAGCCTGCGAAAGAAGAAGAAAAGAAAGAGAAGAAGAGCAGAAGGAGAAGAAGAGTAAGAGAGAGTTAGAGAGTTCGTGAGGGTTAAGAGAAAAAGAAAGTGAGAGAGAAGAGAAGAGGAAGAAGAAGCTTCATCTGAAGACTAGTTCCTACTGGACCGTGGATCAGATCCAGGCCAGTCAGCTCCGTTGAGAGCCACATCTGTGTTTTCATCTTTTACAGCCTTCTGATTGCTGTGTTAATTTTCGTTTATTGTTTTCCTTTGTTTTCTGATTACCTTAGTACTTCCGATCCTCTGGACTGAGGTCGGGTCCCTCCTGGTCTGGAGGAAGAGAGGTCTGCGACCTCTAGTTTCCAAGTGGCTGGGAGTCACTTGGGTGTCCCTCCGGTTGGGAGGAAGAGGGGAGGCTGTTTCCCTGGTCAAGCTGTGTGGCAGCAACTGTTTGCAGACTGAGTCTGCTTGGTTCTAGCGTTTGCTAGTGAAGCCTCACTCCGGTTGGGAGTGAGGGGTGGATGTAGGTCTGGAGGACCGAACCACCTAAAAATCTATTGAGCAGTGGTTTAATTGCTTGATCTGCTTCCACTAGATGCTTGGATAGGCACGCTCCAAGTGTTTGTATTTGAGTTGAATCGAATTGGTTCTATTCTGTGTCTATCTCTAGCATCCAAGTTTTTATTTGGCCATTATACATAGAAGGATACATTCACCCCCCTCTGTATCAGGGCCTAGCACCCTAACAGAGGACACAGCCGCCAACACATGTCGAGCACCTCGCTTATCGACTCTGACCATCCTATCCTCATCCTCTGTCAGGTTATTTCCTTTGCAACCCTCAACTGGGTTCACTACCAAACACCTGACATCGCTTCCATTGGGTGGATAGGGTACTCATCTGGCAAACTTGATGTCATATTTCCCCAACTTTATATTCCACCGGTGCCACAAACTACAATGTCTCAAACAATGGCACGGTAATTGACATGGCTCACACATCCAAAAGCAATCTTATATTGAGGAAGCAACCCTCTCTACTGGTCAAAACCTTGGGCACTCTACCAATTCTCTAGGATCCTTCCAATTCCTGCCATTACTACAATCCTAGACCTATGGGTCATGGGCTCACTATGCTACCGCTACGCACTCTACACAACGTGCACAATCATCACAGGTGACTCAGTATCCGCATTCCAAAACATTCTCTCAACACGGCTACCTAACTCCAGACAATAGGGTGAGGAAAGCTCAAATACCTCGAACCCAAAGCATGTGCTCTCTCTCCTGATCTGGCAACCCTCCTACAACTCTGCAGGCTCCGATCCACAATGCATCAAAAATCACAACTCTAGCCATGAATTCTCGCACGCATAGCCCATTTGACAATCATCCTTCCCTAATAGCGCCAACACACCCTTACGCATCAAGGAGAGGGCATAATTCTTCACAGGGAGATGCATTGCCAAAACGTAGAACACTTCTCGCACAGACTCCTTGGCATACTCAAGGATACCAGTCAATCCAAACATGCGATGCAAGACCGTGGAACTCAACCAAAATGTAATTCTCTTCAACCAAGGAGACCTCAATTATGCCTTCAACGAAGTGGAAGATTTCCATGCTTGACCTAACCTTGAATTTCACACATGTTGGGAACCTCGACTTCCAGCACTAGGAAAACCATTGCCACCATCATGTCAACTTTTCCAACATCACTCACCAAGTGTCCCGCTGGACCACACTGGTAACGTCTCTCGGCACCATCATTACAACTCACCATACAACAACTCATCATGCTTGGAGCACTGACTCTATTGATCTCCAGCCACACTCTGTCACAATGGTTGAGCTAGCCGCTGCCACACGCTCCCTACCTATGCCGATCTCTGATCCCGGAGTCATTAACATGTCAAAACACTTACCGAGGAGTGAAGAAATCACTAAAGATGCCAGGCTCGAAGGCTGCTACACTAACAACTTCAAGACATTATTCCCTCAAATCTGCCCTTATTGACACCAACACATTCTCAATTCTCAGGTCCTCAACATATCCACCTTCTTAGCTGTTGCCGCACAGACCACCATGCCAAGAACCACGACACGAATGATGATCAGCACCTGCCAAAGCTTATCCTCAAATCTTGAATCTTCCACGGAACCTTCGCATCTCATCTACCGCCCCGCTCAATGCATCTAGTGCGGTGCATAATGGCCCCCAATTTCACAACTTGGGCCCCGAGCTAAGCCACCGCCATACTAAATTGAACCAAATCTAGAGCTAGCACAACCCATTCACGCGTAGATGCACAGGACTTAAAAAGTCACTTAGACATCTCTATCCATTCCTACCTCAAAATCTGTAAAAATAATCAAGACTGGCACGTCATCTCCAATGCCATAGAGCGTGACAAGAAAGTCAAGCTCGACCAACAACAGCTCACCAGGAAAATCCTCCACTCGTCCAAGCACTTTTCTCGACCAAGGCATCCGCTCCTCTACCTCAAAACACGACCTTGATGTCTCAGGGTTGGCTAGATCTCAAATTGGGGTGGCCAAAAATGATGCTAACTCTATTCGAGTATGTTCATGACCATCACGCAATTAACAATCCCCACTAGCCACCTGACCTCGTCGCTGATATCTCTGACGCTGCACCAAAGCTCGTACCTATCGGCAAAACTCTACCCAACCCAACGTAACTTGGGCCACCACCACTGCGGAAGGTAACTCTCTATCTTACTTCTCAGGCCCCCCTCGAAAATCCAACAATAACTGAATCCGACTTCACAGTGCCAACATCGCACACTCTGTCTCTCACACAAGAAACAACGTGATAAATAAACACAAAAACCCTATGCCAGCTGCTGATTATAGTAGACCTTATGGACTTTGGAACACTGTGACTATCTTAAATTCCCATGTACATCTACAACCACGCTCTAATACAATTTGTAATGACCCAAGATCCGGATAACGGGAATTACCCGATACCATTCGAATCCTGGCCCGCCACGCACAAGCCAGAGGGCTCGGAAGGGTTATTTAAGTGTGTGGAGGTACATTGAAATTTAAAATAATGCATGAATAACTACATAATTAACTATTTAATTAACAAAAAATGAATTACATTTTCACTTAATAAATTAACTACATAGTCCAATCTAACAAAGTACAGCCTATAGGGAATGAAACGTAGTCTATCGTCTGGTATGCCCCTGACTCTGGCAAGCTAGCAACTACGAATCTCCATGCTACACATCCGAACCTCGACGAAGAACCGCTACACCTGAAAAAAAAAAGGGGGTGAGCCTCATCTCATTGGCTCAATAGGGGTCCCATAGATCTCCACAATGAAACAACGGCGGTAAACAGCAGCGATAACAACAGTAATAGTAACAGGAGTAGCAACAACAATAATAATCATGGAAGTAACAATCGTAGGAAGAATAGTAACACGGCAGACGGTAAAACCACGACTCTCTAAGCTACTCCTAACGTCGATAAGAAGCAAACCCCGACCTCACAGTTGGGGACCGTCGAACCAAAGAGAAACGCTGGCTACACTACCAGGAAGGGAAAACCATGACAACTCTATCGTGAAGGCCCGTCCTCACTGATGAAGGCCCTAACCCAAGACCACGTGGTCCAAGGGTACAGTCACGACCTCGCCATCGTGAACCCAACACTGTCTACGGGTGAAACCTCAATAACCCTATCAGGAACGCTAGACCTCAACGTCGAGAAATGTACATGTAAATCACCCGCAGAACCACCTCCTAGCTAACGAGAAACCAAACCTTGAGTCAAGAGAGTCATGTATCGTGTGATAGGAGCGTTTCCTACTAGAAGAAAAGCCGGATGGATCCATTGACATCTTAGACTGCGCCTCGAGTGTCCCTGCTCGCCCCAGGTAGAAACTAAGACACCGGATAAGTAACCAAGGACAAGGGTCTAGCCGAGGTCATGCTTGTCAGCACACGTCTGAAGTCCCCGATCACGTGTGCACACACTGACTAACTGCGATACGTCAATCCCTCTAGAAGGTTTTCCTCACGACCCAGACTCGAGCCGCCACAGTGGGAGGCCCTACCACAACCAGCCCAAAATCCTCTCTCTCGGGTTTGCTCTCCACCATTCCCAAGTGGGTCCGCACACGCGTACACAGGAAAGCTAAGACTAGCGGGTGAAAGTCACTAGACGGAGGAACGCTCAGAAGGAAACCATCGGAATACTGACAAGCTACACACGCAATGGTCGGGAGTAACGTAGGACACAAGGTGGCACGGTGCCACCAAGCTCAGGATGACTAGCTAGAATCGTTAATCCAATAACCATAGACTCACGTGACTTATCCCAAGGCCGTTGTACTATATGGATCCATGTCGTCAAATTATCATAGTCCTAAGGTCGAAAACCACGGTCTCGAGAATTTATGAGGCAGCCCATAACCGTCGAGTTCATTTCATTTTTAAGGGAGACTAGAAAGCTCCTAGCCCCAGGCTGGGTCATGGGACTCACGGTCGATAGCCATACTCATGGCCCACACGGAGACCGAATTTTGAAGAAGCTAACGTCATGCGGGGACTACCCTTCGCACTTACTCAGGTACACGGTCACCCGATCTAGCACAACGAAGAAGCCCGGAATGAACGGGGTCACCTGGACCCTCTAAACCACATGGGCACGTCAATCAAGATATAATGATGCCTCCAGACATGCAAAAACATGATCTCGGTCCCCACAGGGTGTCCGTGACATCCACGGTGCCAAAGGTCGATCAAAGGTTCTCAACCGGGTCAACTGGAGGCCAAAACGGGCAAAAAAGGGTGGGTTCGGTTGACCTACCCGTGGGGACGGTCGAACTGCCAACAAGGGGTCGGTCAACCGGCCCTCAGGGGTCGGTCGACCGAACTGACTTGGTCGACCTCTCCGTGGTGAACCGATGCGGTCGACCGAACCCTGCTGCTCGGTTAATCGAAACCGGTGAACCTGCAACCCGACCCCAACTATGGGGTCCCATTCCAGGCCCCACTCGATCCTGATCGAGGGGGAAAACATTAGGGACCTTATCCCAGATCTTAAACCACTAAATGCACGTAAATAAACGGCAAAACATCACGTGATCCGGCGAAAATAGTCACTCACCTTAAACATGGAAAAATCATCCCGAATTGATGAAAAACCCACTCTCGGCCTCGCCTCGACCAACAAATAGTAGAAAAATAGAATACAAGGGCCAGGGATCCATCCCCTTACCTTTCACGATGAGATCCCGAGCCAAGGATGTCGATTCCACTTGAAAACATGCCTCGAACCCATGCCGGTTTCAAGAACTCATGAACGAGCCTCACCGCACCATCGCCCTCTTCCTCACTCCATCCTCGCCGTCCCACGTAGCCTCCACCTCGCCGCCACTAGCTCCATCGGCCGCCGGGAGAAGAGAGGGAGAGAAAGAGAGAAACGAGAGGAGAGAGGGAGAGAGTGTGAGAATGACGGTGAGAGGGGGTGAAGGGTTATAATTATAGGAAAATAGTTGGGGTTTTAAATTTTTAGTAAATATAAAAATAATAAAAAATTATCTCCACGATCCCTGAAAAATGCACAACGCACCTGCAATGTCCCGGAGCCCGAAAACATAATTGTTCATCCCACATAGGGATCCGAAGGCCCGATAGCCAAAAATATGAATTAATCACAAAACTCGATCCGGAACACATGAAAGCACTCCGAAATCAACGGATTCTGATCTGAAAAATTCTAGGTGTTACACCTGTGATATTGGAACCAGGAGCACAAGCTTTTAAAATGTCTGTTAATGAAGGAGCGAGCTCAACAAGAAAAGGCACAGGGAGGTTCGAGGCATCAAGGGTGTTTACATGCTTTGATGGAAGCAGAACCCTCTAAGGAAGGTAGAGTAGTGGAAGGTATTCTTATTGTTAACTCTAGACCCGCCTTTGTTCGGTTCGACATTGGCGTAACTCATTCTTTTATATCGAAAAAGTTTGATGCTACTTTATCTTTGGAGCCTGCTTTATTGAAATCTGATTTGGTTATCACTGCACCATTAGGAGCGGGTACTAAGCTTAATTTATTTTATCTTGCAAGTGAAGTTTTAATTGATAACTATAATCCGCTTGCTGATCTGATACGTATGGACATGGAGGGCTATGATGTGATTTTAGCAGTAGATTGGCTATCTTAGCATGGTGTTAGTGTGATGTGCAAGGAAGGGTTGGTGACCTTTGAGATGCACCCTAAACTTGTTTTCTATGGAGCTAGGCATTTGTTGTGTGCCTTGCATGTGATGTTTTGATGATTACTAAACTTTATATTTGTATGTGCCTTTGATAATAGTTGCTATGCTTCATGGCTTCTGCATGGGTTTTTGAGGTTCATACATGTTTAAGAATCTTACATCTACATCAACCTTGGTGTAAGTTAGACTGAATAAGGCTCATACTTATTGTTTAGATGCATGGATATATGAAGTTGTTCTTTGGTCTTGAATGAATAAGGTCCTTGTGCTATTCTTGATGCATTAACCTTGACTATCTTGCATTGCATGAACAAATTCATAGTGGACATCATTTTGGAGTCAAACGATTGCATGGATAAGCACCTTACTATCCACCATTCAAACAAGTAGTAAACTTCATGTATATTCTTCAAAAAAATTAGGTGAGGCCTTACAGTTTGACAATTGATAATTGAAGTGATTTATGTTCAAGCAAGAGTCAACTTCTGTTCAAGCAAGAGTCGACTTCTGCTTCAAGTAAAGTCAACTTCTACTGGCCTTCTTTTACAGTTTTTGTTGTGTTTGAGTTCTTATGTGCTTGAACTTGTGGAATTGATTTATGGTGTATGAATTGGTTTGCCATTGATCAATAGACTGAAAGGTATGATTGGTTCAAAGTGAAGAATCATTTTTAGGAAGTTTGATGTTTGTGATTTTGATGCATATACTCATTTGGTATCTTCATACATATTCTTCATAAGGCATTTTGAGCTAGCTAAGTGTTATGAACTCCTCTTCCAAAACCTTGGCAGAAATGAGTTGAATGAAATTCTTACATTGTATGGAATTTGATTTCTCATGTTGAATTCTAGCATGGGCCTTCGTGCCTTTTCATAGAGTTGACCCCTCAAAGGATGGAGTCGACCCCATGCATTCTTAGCATCAAGATAATACATCTTATGCATGGACTTGTAAAGGTATCAATGTTCAAATCCTTTATATCATCCTTGTGGAATCAAGTTTTTCAATGCTCAATCATATTGCATAAATGAATAGGAATATGACCTTGATCTTTAGTTGTGGATGATAAGTTTTCAAAGTGTCTTTAGACTTCTTGTTAGTGGGTTTTCATGAGTATGATTCATGCTTCTTTAACTTGGGGCTATTGAGCTTGATTTCTGACTAATTTCCCTTGTTTAAATGCATTCTACAGGATTTCAGTCAACCAACAAGAACGGTTCGGTCGACTTAAACAACCAGAGCTGGCTGCACAGAAAATGTCTCAGAGTTTGGTCGACTGACCTGAGGACTTTGGTCGATCGAAATAGCCAGAGTTGGCCAGTCTGAAATGTTTCAGAGTTCGGTCGACCGATGGCTAATTTTGGTCAACTGATTCCGTCAGGCGTCCGGATCTGGCTTGACGAATCTCATTCGATACCCATCTAACTCAATCCATTTGGGTCCTATCTTTTACCCATTTACCCTTGGGTTCTTGATAGACCTATTAGGGTCATTTTGGAGGGTTCTAGAAAGGGTTTCTAAGTCTTTTGCACTCCTTTGGATATATATATACAAGAGCTACGAATTTGGAGAAAGTAACCCTATTGAGCTAACATTTCCTATCTTCCAGGTGAAGAAATGGGAGAAGAACAAAAAGGGAAGAAGAGAGGGAGATTTCATCTCCTCCAAGGCATTTCTGGAGCATGAGGAAGAAGAGAAAGTGAAGCGGAATGAAGAGAGGATCAAGGGGATGTTGAAATCATGGTCATTCATCTTCCATCCGACCTGAGCTTCAAGCATCATCATCTTTTGGCCTTGGAAATCAAGGGGGGTACACTTTGCATTTTTATCTGTCTATTTTTGATGTTCTTCTTTAGTTATATTTCAGTATAAGCATGTCTTGAACATTTGTTTTAATTTTTCTAAACTCTGAAAGGATATTATGTGTGTGTGTGTGACCGTTTGCATACGGTCATGTGTGTACGGTGCTGCGTTTTTCACAGCGTGTATGTGTGTGTTATTGATCCGATCGTCAGATCATATTGGAGACTTCGTCTCCGTGTGTGTGTTGGAGCATTTCTCCATGTGTGTGTGTAGCCGTCATTCTACGTGTGTGTTGGAGCTAGGCTCCGTGTTGGGGATTTATCCCCGTGCTGGTTTTCCAGTGAGTGAAGCCTCACCGGTTTGGTGAGGGGTGGACATAGGGAGCCCGTAGTGGTCCCAAACCACCTTAAAAATTATTATGTTCCTATGGTTTGCCTTATTGTGGTTTGATTGTTTATGCAACGCATGTGTGATCGGTGAGCATGAGCGAATCTTAATTGTCTAGATTCCACTATGTTGCGTGTTTCATTGTTTAATCCGCTTTCATGTTCGAGTGAGCTCGGCGAGATTGAGTGAACTTAATTTACTCTGTTTGGTTTACTTTCATCAATCTTGTTAAACTTGCTAATTGTGCTAAGAAGTTTTAAAATTTGTTATATCGCGTGGGGGACAATTCAACCCCCCCTACTTGTCCGCTCGCCTACTAGGCCAACAACATTCTAAGCCCCTGTATCTTATATCTACTCTTCGAGTTTTTAGATTATTGAAGAAGGGGCGTGCGGCTTTTCTAGCCTCTATTGTAATAGAGAAGAAGGGATCTGTTATTGAAGATATTCCTGTGGTGAAAGACTATATATCCTTATGTTTTTCATGAAGAATGACTCAGTCTACCACCCGTGAGAGAGGTCAGTTCTCTATTGATTTGATCTCTAGGGCTACCCCGATGTCCAAGGTGCCCTATAGAATGTCACCAGCAGAATTAAAGGAATTGAAGGAGCAGTTAATGGAATTGTTGGCGAAGGGATTCATTAGGCCAAGTACGTCTCCTTGGGGAGCGCATGTTCTATTTGTAAGGAAGAAGGATGGATCATTGAGGTTGTGCATTGATTATCGACAATTGAATCAGCTGACTATTAAGAACAAGTACCACCTACCTTGAATTGATGAGTTATTTGATCAATGATCTGGTGTGCAATATTTTTCCAAGATTGACCTCAGATCTGGCTATCATCAACTGAGAATTAAGGTGGAGGATATTCATAAAATAGCCTTCAGGAGTACGTATGGCCATTACGAATTTGTCGTTATGCCTTTCAGATTAACTAACGTGCCTGCAACTTTTTATGCAATTGATGAATGATGTGTTCAGAGAGCATCTTGACAAATTTGTGGTGGTGTTCATTGATGATATTTTGATATATTCGAGGACTAAGGAAGAGCATGAAGATCATTAAAGGATGGCATTACAAATATTGAGGACTAGTAAGCAATATGCGAAGTTGAGAAAATGTGAATTCTGGCTTGAGGACGTATGTGATGACCCAGGCTCCGGATACCGGGTAAACCCGATAACACTTGGATCTTGCGAGGCCTCCCAAGAGTGGTAAAGCTCCAAAGGGATAAAAGGAGTGTGTGTGGTACATTGATGTTCAAGATAAAGCAGTAAGCAATTAATATTTCAATGATCAAGTTTGTTAAAGTAGAAGAAATAAAATTACTTTTTCAGTTAACAATTTAAATTAACAGAGTCCAGTCCAAATTAAAGATAAGTATAGTCCAAAAAAAGGAAAACGTATACTGAAGTCGGGGGAAGCCAGACACAGGTAATGCTGGCAACGCTAGAAACTACAAACTGACGCATCGCGCCACAAACCACAAGGAGGAAGTAGACCACACCTGTAAAGTAGGGGTGAGCCTCGTGACACTGACTCAGTAGGGGTCACGCGGGTCCCCACTAGAAACAATGCAGTAACACGCTAAACAGTGCTGAACAGTAAAGCAGGAAGAGCATAAGTAACAGCAGTACTAACTACAAAAGTAAAGCTATAAAAAGCAGGAGTAAGCAAGAGTAAGAACAGCTAAAGAAAGAGTAAAGTCGTACTAACCATAAACACGGCCACCGACCGAACCACGGCTCCCTAAGCTACTCCAAACGGCAACAGAAAGGCGAACCCTGATCTCACCAAGTCAGGCGTTACCAATCCGTCGACAAAGTACAAGCTCCATAGCTGAAGCCTACCAAAACAGGTAAAAGCCCTATTAAAAGACCTACACAATCAAAGACACGAACATACACAACTAGATCATTGTGTACGTTACACAAGACTGGACCTCGAGTGAAGCCACGCACCGGCTACTCGGAAACTAATGACGAAAACACACGTCATGAGAGTTAGGTGTCAAGTGACAAGAGCACCTCCTCACTAGAAGAACAGCCAGATGCGTCCACTGACAACCTACACTGCACCACAAGTATCTCCCACACGCCGAGAACGGTGGTAACTGAGACACTCACAAACCCAAGTACGAGGAACAACAGTACCAAGTACAAGGAGCAACGGTACTAAAGAACTAAGGACAAGGTACCACAGTAACGAGTGACTAGTCAGGGTCATGCCCGTCGGCGCTTGTCCAAACGCCCCTGACCACGTGTGCACACACAAGCTCAATGCCTTGAGCCAGGCCTCTAGCTATCTTTCCCTCCCCAGTAGGATGCTACCGCAAGGCAAGGGGGCCCACGGAAACTAGCTTACAAACCATATATCGGGAACACGCCCCGCCACCACTCCTAGGTGGGCCGACACACAGGAAAGTGTCGTCAGGCTACGACTAGTGGAGGTTCACGAGACACAACGACTCCAAAACATCAGTGCTAAAGTACGGACAGGCTAAGTACGCACTGTCACACGTAGTATGAAGCACCAGACACAGGGTAGCATACCGGACTGCCATCGGACTCAGGAAAGATAACTAGACCTACTAACACAACGATCCTTGAGTCACAAGACTCGGGGTCAAGATCGTCGCACATCACAGCTCACGCTGTTAATCAGCCTAGTACCGAAGCCAAGGTCACGATAAAACACATGTATGGGAAACGGCACAGGACAGCCGGATCCGCACATCCGCATGACACGAATCACAGAGACCTGAGGAATCACCAAGACCCTTAAAGCACATGGACACGTAAACCGAGGTAAGACAATTCCTCAAGGCGTCCAAAACCATGTCTCGATCCATACCGGATCATCGAGACATTTATGAGTCACATGTCAACCACTGGGTCACACCGGGTTGACCAGAACCGATCATGACTCTAAAGCATCACGGAACACAGCTTGATATAATGGCACTCCCGGCTACCTTACAACATGGTCACTGCCCTCATAGGATATCCAAGACATCCACAGGATTGTGGGCAAACCATAAGGTTAAGCCAAGACAATTGGAGGCCAAACATCAGGAAAACAAGGCTCTATGAAGTAAACGGTCATCTGCCAGGCCGCTAGGAAAACCAAGTGGTCAGCCAAAGGCCGCTACCCTCACACAGAGAATACAGACACTGGGCGGTCAAGAAAAGGCTGCGCCAACACACTACGAAAACACGGGAGCATGCGGTCTATCGCAGGGCCGCAAGGAGATGGTAGTGGTCGTCCATATGACCGCTAGACCCGGTCAACTCCCAAACCGACTTAAAATAGTCAAATAGCTTAGCGGTCTCCCAATGGATCGCTAAGGACGCTAAGCGGTCAAGGCTAGGACCGCTAGCCCAACCGGCTTCAAACTATTGAACCGACATAAACAACGATTAGCGGTCGTCTCTCAGACCGCCAATCCCAGCTTAGCGGTCTATCGCACGACCGCGTAGCCAAACCGACATACGCCCCCGGAATAGCGGTCTATCGTACGACCACAGACGGAGATTAGCGGTCGTCCACTGGACCGCTATCTCAAAAAAATGGTCTATCGCACGACCGCGAAGACCTGAACCGACCTACTGTTCAAAAATCAGAAACGGTCACCCAAGGATCGCTAAAGGCTTAAAAACGGTCTCTGGTAAGACCGCTAAAGCGTTACGGCGGGAAAAATAGGGGAATGGCCGAATCTGGCCGTTCCACGCCCCGTTCACTCCTAAATGAAGGGGAAACAACCCTAAATGCAATAAAAGCCTTCCACAGACCGGAAGGGATCATTTTGACACCAAAAACACAAGAAATGGGCGATTCTACCGAATCGACCCAAAATGAGTCACATGGGTTCCCGGGCTCACACCTGTCCCAAACGACCACCAATCGCAATGAAACCAGCAGAAATGGAACGCTGACATGCCAGGGGTTCAAATGAAACCAATTAAACTGAAAATCATCGCCTGAGAAGGTGAACCCGGCTCACACCCCCCGAACATGGTTTCCCCTAAAATGAGGAAAAATCCACTCGTTCTCGGACGGTTCGGCTCCAAATCGCGAGGAAACGTAGAACAGGGGTAGGGCGTCCATCTCCCGACCTCCACCGAAGTTCTAGCGTGCCAAAGCAACTAAACCACGTCAAAATCGATCAAACGAACTGAACACGTCGGCTTTGAATCCACCGAGGGATCACGCCAACGCCATGCTCCATTCGTCGCCCCATCACGCGCCAGACCAACTCCACGACGTCCCTGCCTCGTCCACCTCGCCACGGTCGCGCGCCCCGCGGAGAGAGGAGAAGAGAGGAGAGAGAAGGAGAGAGAGGAAGTGAGCGGCGGTGAGGAGAGAGGAAGGAGAAAGAAAGAAGAAATAGAAAAGAAATTAGGAAAATTTATAATTTCCAAAAAATTCAATTTTAGCCCGAAAATGCACTAATTCAAAAAAATATGAAAAAATAGTCTAAATGATCCTCGGAAAGAATGCAACGCAACTGCAGCGCCCTCGAGTCGATGAACTCAATAATAAACTCACCACTCCGTAACTTGTACGGGAGAAAAACCCACGCAGATCATAAAACACAACTCACGACCCAAAAAAGCGATTCGAAACTCTCCGATAAGGATCTGAAAGACTCAAGATATTACAGTCCTCCCCCCTTACAGGAATTTCATCCTCGAAATTCAAGGAGCTAACAAGTGAACAAGGGAAGAACAACTAAAATGTTGGCTACGCTCTCCAAGCATCAGCCAAGCCTCAAAACATAAAACACGATAACATGATTCTCAAAAAACACAATTCAGAGGAACACTGCCAGACTACAATCACAAGTACATGCTCTAGATCTCGAGGCAAATTGATCCAAAGAACAAGCACGGCACCCAAGTGAACACAAGTCTGACACCTCTGAATCAAGGCAACGTCACTTTCGTCTCACAGGGAAAGGAGACACGACTCATGCCACGGAAATAGCTATCAGTAAAACATTTGACAAACACAACAAGCATCAGCTTAAATAAGGAAACATAGTCCTCAGCTGACAACTCGACAACATCAGCTTTCGTGCCATGAACAACAAGACTGGCATGTAGAACGTCAACGACAGCACTGGACCACGAGCACAATCAAGTCAGTCCTCACTCAGACATTATATCTGATTCGAGTCGCATGCTAACTCTATCATGACAGAAGAGTACAACAAAACTAACTAACAAGACCTCGGTCCACACCATGCCAAATCAGACTCACAGGGAACTCCTCCCAAGCTGAGCACAACCACCGACGAACGACAACAACAACAACAACACTTACGGAATCCCGGCTCCGTTCTCAACACAGAACCATAGAACACAACGGCAAGCTGGGTCACATCAAGGCATAATTACAGCTGAACACACAGCTAACATGCACAAGCCATGCCACGAACAGCTCACCGATCAAGGACCCACAACAACGACAATATTGGGGAACGTATCTCAAGGACAACGATCACGTCCCGAGAGCATGACATCCAAGAAAAAATATAAAGGAAGGAAAGGGTACTCAACCAGCAAACATGCCGACATATTCCCCTAATCCTTACACATGCCAGTGCCAACAACCATAATGCCTCCAGCAATAGCACGGCGACCAACAGCATCAAGGCACACACATAGCCAAGACGACAGACATGCTGAGGAAATAACTTCTCGGCCAACCAGAATCTGCCAGCCAAAGATCCTCAACCAGTGGGTTATCAGCCCATACGCTTCTGCTGCACTCTCAACACATGCACACAGGCATCAAGGATAACTCGGCATCCACATCTCAGTACACACGCGGCGTCATCGCAATACACGAAAGTGCAATATACCACGCCTCGCGTACCGATCCTGCTAACAACCATTCACAAGTCGCCAAAGTGCAAACCAAGAAGAGCATCAGCTTCAGCATAAAGCACAAAGAACACATGTCTTAGCTTATCCTCACATCCTGGAACGATTACTGAACCTTCGCAGCACAACAGTCGCCAAACACGGCACGTCGGACACAGTGCACAACAGCTCCCAAACATAAAATCTGGGTCCAAAGCCAAGTAACCGTCGGACAAAGAGCAGATCAGGCTCAGAATTAATACTGTCCACACTTAAGCAGACATAGGACAAAGGCTTCACCAAGACAGCACTTCCAAGGCTTACCTCGAAAAGACGCCACCAAACAAGAGGAGAAGAATCAAGCTCGATCAATAGTAGCTCACTAGGAAGGGAAATCCTAGGTTCACCAGAGCATTCTTCCAAACAAGGCATCTAATCGAACACCTCGACACCATAGGGGCTGCACAAACTCAAGCTGGGATGACACATAGGAATGTGCATGGCCATCACACCAACGATAAGGTCACCAGCCACCTGAACAATACACAGACAAATCTCGAACACCGCATCACAGATTCACGCCTGTCGACGAACTCTACCAACTACAACATAACCGAGACAGACACCATACCAAAAAATGAGCACTCTGTCACATCCTGACAAGACCACAACAATCTCGCACAGTGCCAACACAACAAGCACAAGACCACACACGAAAACAAAGCGATAAACAATCACAAAACCGATGCCAGCTGCCGACTGTACTGGACCTTAAGGACTCTGAATACTGTAATATCTCGAATTCCCATGTACTTACACACAACACAGCTCTGATACCACCTGTGACGACTCAGGCTCCGGATACCGGGTAAACCCGATAACACTTGGATCGTGCGAGGCCTCCCAAGAGCGGTAGCGCTCGGAAGGGATAAAAGGAGTGTGTGTGGTACATTGAAGTCCCCGATAAAGTAGTAAGCAATTAATATTTCAATGATCAGGTTTGCTAAAGTAGCAGAAACAAAATTAATTTTTCAATTAACAATTTAAATTAACAGAGTCCAGTCCAAATTAAAGACAAGTACAGTCTAACAGAAAGGAAAACGTACACTAAAGTCAGGGGAAGCCCGACGCAGGTAACGCTGGCAACGCTGGCAAATACGAACTGACGCACCGCTCCATGAACCACGAGGAAGAAGAAGACCACATCTATAAAGCAGGGGTGAGCCTCGTGTCACTGGCTCAGTAGGGATCACGCGGATCCCCACTGGAAACAACGCAGTAACACGCTAGACAGTGCTAAATAGTAAAGCAGGAAGAACAGAAGTAATAGCAGTACTAACTACAAAAGTAAAGCTATAAAAAGTAGGAGTAAGCAAGAGTAAGAATAGCTAAAGAAAGAGTAAAGCCATACTAACCAGAAACACGGCCACCGACCGAACCACGACTCCCTAAGCTACACCAAACTGCAACAGAAAGGCGAACCCCGATCTCACCAAGTCAGGCGTTACCAATCCATCGACAAAGTACAAGCTCCATAGCTGAAGCCTACCAAAATAGGCAAAAGCCCTATTAAAAGACCTACATAGTCAAAGACACGAGCATACACAACTAGATCGTCGTGTACGTTACACAAGACTGGACCTCGAGTGAAGCCACGCACCGGCTACTTGGAAACCAATGACGAAAACATACGTCACGAGAGTTAGGTGTCAAGTGACAGGAGAACCTCCTCACTAGAAGAACAGCCAGATGCGTCCACTGAGGACTTACACTGCACCACAAGTATCTCTCACACGCCGAGAACGGTGGTAACCGAGACACTCACAAACCCAAGTACGAGGAACAATAGTACCAAGTACAAGGAGCAATGGTACCACAGTAACGAGTGACTAGTCTGGGTCACGCCCATCGGCACTCGTCCAAACACCCTTGACCACGTGTGCACACATAAGCTCAATGTCTTGAGCCAGGCCTCTAGCTAGCTTTCCCCCCCAGTAGGACGCTACCGCAAGGCAAGGGGGCCCACGGAAACAAGCTTACAAACCGTATATTGGGAACACACCCTGCCACCACTCCTAGGTGGGCCAACTCACAGGAAACTGTCATCAGGCTACGACTAGTGGAGGTTCACGAGACACAACGACTCCAAAACATCAGTGCTGAAGTACGGACAGGCTAAGTACGCACTGTCACACGTACTATGGAGCACCAGATACAGGGTAGCATACCGGACTGCCATCGGACTCAGGAAAGACAACTAGACCTGCTGACACAACGATCCTTGAGTCATAAGACTCAGGGTCAAGATCATCACACATCACAGCTCACGCTGTTAATCAGCCTAGTCCCTAAGCCAAGGTCACGATAAAACACATGTAAAGGAAACAACACAGGACAGTCAGATCCGCACATCCGCATGACACAAATCACAGAGACCAGAGGAATCACCAAGACCCTTAAAGCACATGGACACACAAACCGAGGTAAGATGATATCTCAAGGTGTCCAAAACCATGTCTCGATCCATACCGGATCACCGGGACATTTACGAGTCACATGTCAACCACTGGGTCACAACGGGTTGACCAGAACCTATCATGACTCTAAAGCATCACGGAACACAGCTTGATATAATGGCACTCCCGGCTACCTTACAACATGGTCACTGCCCTCATAGGATATCCATGACATCCACGGGATTGTGGGCAAACCACATGTTGTATATGTCTTGCATATGTTTTTAATGATAACTAAACTTTATAGTTTGATGAGTTTGATGAGAACTAAACTTTATGGTATGAGGATTCATGATTGATTGAGTTGGTTTTACAAGAGGCAAGATGTTTCATAACCTCTTGAATGAGTTGGTTTTACAAGAGGCAAGAGGTATCATAACCTCTTTAATGTGAACAAGCATGGTATTAAACCTTGTCTATCTTGATTACAGGATCAAACATCATGACGATCGCCTGGAAGGTAAAAACGTGTGGATAAGCACCTTGCTATCTACAATCTAAAAAAAGTGGTAAATCATGTCTACACTCTTCAAGAGGCTTGCATATATTTTTGATGATAAATAAACTTTATAGTTTGATGAGTTTGATGAGAACTAAACTTTATGGTATGAGGATTCATGATTGATTGAGTTGGTTTTACAAGAGGCAAGAGGTTTCATAACCTCTTGAATGAGTTGGTTTTACAAGAGGCAAGAGGTTTCATAACCTCTTTAATGTGAACAAGCATAGTAGTAAACCTTGTCTATCTTAATTGCAGGATCAAACATCATGACGATCGCCTGGAAGGTAAAAACATGTGGATAAGCACCTTGCTATCTACAATCTAAAATAAGTGGTAAATTATGTCTACACTCTTCAAGAACTCTTGGTAAGGCTATGGAATTCTCAATTCTGTTAAAGCAAGTAAAGCCGACTTATCTACATGGAAAGTTGATTTGATCGAATGTGAAAAGGTTCTCTATGCTTGAACATTTGGGTTTGTTTGTTGGTGGATGTATTGACTTAACCTTGATCAATCAATTGGATGAACAAGTGTTCAACAATTTCATGTGTTCCTTGCTCATGTGATTTTCACGAATGTACTTCATGCTTTTATCATATGGGTTATTGAGCTAATGTTCTAATCATTCCTCTTATGGTTTTGCAGGTTAGATCCTGTGTATAAATCCTACAACATCAAAGGAGTTTGCTACCTCAGACTTGAAGGATTGCAATGATATTAAGAAGACCAAACTGCTGAAAATCTGGAAAAATCCAGATTTCGGTCGACCGCCCCTAGGCATCCAGTCGACATGTTTTTCCAGAAGCGAAAGGCCATCCGACTGTAAATTCCGGTCGACCGCCCCATAACCACCGGTCGACCGCCTGCCCCGATGCAACCTTATTTGACTTTGTGTTTCAAGCTCGTGGAAAGATCTTTCTTCCCAATTGTTTAATCCTACTACCCCAAATTATGCCATGTTTCATGGATCTGGTCAAGGGCATGTCTCTTGACCATTAAAGACATATAAAACCAACCTAAAGGGCCATAAACCCTAAGCACTTGAAGAGATCCAAAGGTAGGCTGTCCAAGGAGGAAGAAGAGGGTACTGTAGCTCCGTGAACAGTACCTCGTGCAGCAAGTTCATCATCTACTTCCAAGGTGATTCAAGCTTAATCTGAAGCTAGTAACCTCCAAGGAAGTGAAGAAGCAAGCAAGCAAGGATTCAAAGGAAGACTACCGAAAGGAAGTTTAGAATCAAGCAAGGCTCTCAAGGAAGATCAAAAGAGCAATCCAAGGAAGAAGAAGCTGCTACTATAGCCGTGAACAGTACTTCGTGGAAAGATCTCTTTATCCCTTCTCAAGATCTTCAAGCTTCATCTAAAGCCATTCAAGTGAAGAAGGAAGCATCACTCAAAGATCAGCAACATACACTCAGTGGAAGCCAAATCAGGAGTTTTCTATACTATGCCTCATGGTCTTTGTGTTTTGGGTGTTATATTTGTGTTCCTTAAAAACTGTAAACACTCGTGTGTGTGTGGATCATTTTGGATCCGTAGTCGTGCGTAGTTGTCTTGTCTGATTCGTGTGTGTGCGTGGATCTTCTTATATCTGTGTGTGTGTGTGTGGATCTATTTAGATCCGGTCATTTTAGTGTGTGGAGTGCTGCATCTGTCGCAGCGTGTGTATGTATTGTTGATCCGGCTGTTGGGTCGTGTTAGAGACATCTTCTCCGTGTGTGTGTGTGTGTTGGGGCGCGTCCCCGTGTGTGTGTGCAGGCGTCGTTCTGCGTGTGTGTTTGGAGCATCGTCTCCGTTTGGGGATGCCTCACCGGGTTTGGTGAGGGGTGGACGTAGGATTTCCGTCGTTGCATCCGAACCACCTTAAAATCGTTGTGCATTGTGGCTTGGATTGTGTGGTGTGATTCATTTCTCCTACCTCCATTCTGTGTGAACGTTAGTATATAGTGTATTCTAACTTGTGGTTAAATAGATTTCAACTTCCTAGTTAGTGTTTTATCACATATTTTAAAAAGGCAAGTTTTCTTAAAATTGGTAAACACCCAATTCACCCCCCTCTTGGGTGTCATTGATCGCGGGACTTCAATTGGTATCATAGCTAAGGCTCAATTTTTTCATAGATTTAACAATCTAGAGAGATCCAGTGTGATGTCCCGGAGCCTTTTCGGATCCTTCTTCCTGGGTCCCGGATCTGTGTTTTCAGTGAATTTGGATTTGTTGTGTCCGGAATTATGTTCTGGACATCTTTCGTGTTGGGATCCGTGCGATTGGGGTCAGTTCGGAGGCTCGGAACGTGTTCCGCGGCCTTTCCGCGTGTTTTCCGATTCCCGCGTGTGTGTCTCGAAAACACCTACGGAACCCTGTAGCGGGTGAACCGGGTCGTTCATCTACCCGTGAGTGGTACCGTTGCGATCAGCGCGTCGAGAGGATCGAGGAGGTGTATTTTTCTATTTTTTGGGATTTTTTCAATTTTCTGGATTTTCTATAAATACCAAACATTTTTCTATTCTTTTTCACCTTTTTCTTCTTCTTCTTCCTCCTTCTTCCAACCGTTGGAGAGCGCCCTCCCCACCGCGCCATTCTTCTTCCCCGGGTGACCGAGACGCGGCCTCCTCCACTCCGGCAACGGCGTGGCGGCCACGGCGGTGACGAGGCGGTCCCGGCGGTGCCCTTCTCCCGGCGGGAGGCGGGGCGCGTGGCATTCTAAAAACTTCTTCCTTGACTTCGGCAGTGATTCGGCAGAGCATTCGCTCCATTGAGGTAGGGGGATGAATCCCTATGCTCATCCCGTCATCCCCCACGATTTGTAGGCCGAATGGCAGCCGAGAGGGGTGTAATTGAGTGGTTTAGGGCAAAATCATGCTTTGGGGAGAGTTCGCCCGATCTATGGATTTGAGTCGCGATTCGGCGTTTTGATGGCCTAGAATCATGCCAGGGGTCCCCTGGGGTCTTCCCCTTTGATTTCCCCCTCTCCTATGGAGGCATGGGGGCGTGGTTAGATTTTTGGGCGTTTCCCGCCGTTTCACCCTTGGGCGGGTGTGACGGTCCTTCCAGTGACTGTCACACAGTGTAACGCGCCTGGATGGGTGCGTTACAGCCCTGTGTGCAGCCAGTTGGGTCTGTGGGCTGTGACGGTCCCACGATAGACCGCCACAGTGCTGTGACGCACCTAGGTTGGACCGTCACGCTGCGTTCGACCGTTGGCTGCCGACCGTTGGTTTTTGATCGTTGGGGGGTCAAGGCCTGTGACGCACCTAGATTGGCGCATCACAGCCTTGTAACGCCCCTGGGTGGGTGCGTCAGAGCAGGCAACCCCACCTCCCCTGACGCACCAGGGTTAGTCCGTCAGGTGCTGTGACGCCCTTAGGTGGGTGCGTCAGAGCCTGTTTTCGCCTTGGCTTGTGACGCTCCAGGGCCGGACCATCAGGGCCATGTGACGCTCCAGTGTAGGTGCGTCACAGCCTGTGACGCGCCTAGGTGGGTGCGTCAGGGCCGGTTTCTGCTTTGGCTTGTGACGCTCCAGGGGTGGACCATCAGAGCCTTGTGACGCCCCAGTGTAGGTGCGTCACAGCCTGTGACGGCCCAAGGGTGGGCTGTCAGGCTCTGTGCTGCACCGTGTGTGTGCGGTCCCGTTTCTTTGGCGGTGGTTTCCGTGAGTTAGTCCTTACTGTCAGTGACCTGTCCACTAGTTGTAGCTTCCTGCACACGCGGGTGCGGACCCACCTGTGAGTGGTGGAGAGTGAGACCCAGTGAGAGGTGGTTTTTAGGTTGGTCACCGTAGGGCCCCTTGCCTTTGCCACCAGAGTCCAGTGGGGGGGGAAACCAGCTAGAGGACCCTACCTAGAGCAGATGGTCTGTGTGTGCACACGTAGTTGGGGGCTTAGGACACGCGCTGACGAGCGTGACCCCAGCTAGTCCTTGTTGTGGTACTTGTTGCGTGTCTGAGTCTCACGCCCGGGGCATTGTAGCTAGACACTTGTGACGTGGTGTAAGACGTCAGGGGATGCTTCCGGTCGTTCTTCTAGTGGGTAGTGCTCCTGTTCGCTGGCAGGTGTGGACTCGGGTTTCGTTGGACCGAGGTTTAGTAGTGCGTGCTGTTAGAGTAGATGATTTTTCCGTTTAGTTACTTTAGCTTGTTGGTTCTCCCATACTCCTATTAGGTAGGGTTACTTTTCTGCATTCTAGCTTCCTGCCTTATTTTTCGTGTGAGGTGGGGATTCGTGGGATCCCTACTGGGCCAATGAAATGAGGCGCACCCTTGCTTTTCAGGTGAGGCGGGGTCTTCGAGAGGTGCGGCCGAGTTCCAGCGTGGTTCTTCTAGCCAGGGTTAGCCGCCAGTATGCCAGAGCCGGGGGATGCCCCGTGTAGTTGTAAACCGGGGGATGCCCCGTGTAGTTGTACTTTCCTTTCTGTTGACTGTACTTTTATTTAGACATGAGACTCTATGGACCTTCTAGAAGATTATTTTATTTATATTATGCTGTGCATTTTATTTTAGAGCATTGTGCTATCTCTGCGGTCGTTTCAGCTTCTCTTGTACTCCCACACCACCCCTTTTTACCCTTCCGAGTCTTCGGGCTCGTGGGTTGGCGGGCCGAGATTCGAGACGTGCCGGTTCCTTTCTGGTACTCGGATCCCGGGGTCGTCACAGCTGGTATCAGAGCATAGGTTGTGGAGGTATATCAGAACTTGAAACGTATTGCGGTGGTCTAGGAGGTCCATGAATGTCCTGTACAGTCGGCGACTGGCTTAGGGCCGCGCGTGTTTTATTGATTTATGGGTGTTTTCTTGATGCCAGGTGTGTTATGGCACCACGGAGGAGGGCTCGTCCCCAGCAGGGAGAGTCTAGTGGTGGTCGGGAGGAGCAGAGCAGGGCTTCAGTTTCCGAGGGTGTAGCTAGAGATGCGAGAGCTCCTGGGATGGACGATTTCTTCCGAGGTATGTTTGAGTATGTGCTTCAGCGGAAGCCGGGTCAGCATCAGGGAGATCATCTACAGCAGGGCGGCGATGCTGGTGAGGACCGGGCTCGTGGTGGTCATGGTCGTGTGCTGAAGGAGTTCTTGCTGTTTCAGCCTCCTTCCTTCAGTGGGCAGCCAGATCCTGAGGTGGCCAGAGAGTGGCTGGATGATGTGCGGCGGATTTTTAGTGCGATGGAGTGTCCCGAGGAGGAGCAGGTAGCATTGGCTACTCATCGTCTTCAGGGGGCGGCCCGTACTTGGTGGATGTCAGAGTGGGGTTCAGTGTTCCAGTCCCGTCCTCTTCGGCAGATTGCGTGGCAGGAGTTCGTCACGGCTTTCGAGCGTGCCTTCTGTCCGTCCTTTGTCAGGTCGCAGAGGTTGCGTGAGTTTATGGAGCTGACTCAGGGTGACATGTCGGTGATGCAGTACCGTGCCAGGTTTATTAAGTTGGGCCGTTATGCTCCTCATATTGTGGCAGATGAGGAGGTGAAGACCGATCAGTTTGTGGGTGGTCTGAGGCTAGAGTTGAGGCATAATCTTCTTGCGTCAGGTTTGACCACTTTGGATGCGGCATGTAAGGCAGCAGCGGCGCTGGAGAGAGACTTGCAGAAGGTTCGAGGGCAGGGCAGTGCTAGTCAGGTGCAGGCAAATTTCAGCCAGCCGACGGGGATGAGCAGTAGAGTACCATCCAACTCTCAATAGGTGGATCAGTGGCGACGCAGTCCGTGGTTCCTGCGCCAGGGTCATCATCTTTTAGATCGAAGCTTAAGAAGTTGCTTAAGGAAGCTGGTTTTGGTAAGAGGCGGCAGGATCGCAAGGAATCGAAGCAGGAATCGATGGACAGTGTTCAGCAGCCGGTGGTTTTTTAGCGTCAGGGTTCGACGACTGGTTCACGGGGCGGTTGTCCTAGGTGCGGTGGTTCTCATCCGGGTAGACCGTGTTCAGTGCCCGTGATTTGCTTTAGATGCGACCAGCCAGGGCGCATGGCACCTGACTGTCCGCAGAGACTGAGCCAGCTGCATGAGTTTCGGCAGTAGCAGCAGTTTCAGCCCCAGCAATTGTCATCAAAGCCGCAGCAGTACCAGCAGCAGGGACGGTTTCCTCAGTTGTCACGGTCAACTACTGTGAGGAGGCAGAGATCCCGAGGCAGAGTGACTCACATGACCAGGGCAGAGGCTGAGGTGTCGCATCTGGTGGAAGGTACTCTTTCGATTTTGGGTTGTGCGGCTCGTGTTTTGTTTGATTCAGGTGCTTCTCATTCGTTCATCTCAGAGGATTTTGCTCAAAGTGTGGAGGACCCAGTGACCGAGGTGTCCTGTGACTTGGCGGTGGAGTTGCCTACCAGTGACTTCATGATCACCCCGTACTCCTTTGAGAAGGTACCTGTATGGGTGGAAGGGTGGAACTTGCCGGTTAGACTCTACGCGTTACCGCTTCAGAACTTCGATGTGATTTTGGGCATGGATTGGCTCGAGGCTCATCATGCCTTGGTGGATTGCGGCTCGAAGAAGGTCTACTTCTGACAGCTTCGTGGACCCACCTTCTATTTTCAAGGTATTCGGTCTTCCTCTTCCCGCTTGCTTATTTCGGCTATCTGTGCGCGTCATTTGCTTGATGCGGGTTGTCAGGGCTTTCTCGCATCCGTGGTTTTGAGTGGTCGACAATGTCCTGAGGTAGAGGACATTCCTGTCGTGTGCGAGTTTCCCGATGTTTTTCATGAGGAGCTACCAGGGTTGCCACTACAACGAGAGATTGATTTCATTATTGAGGTGGTGCCGGGTACGGCGCCTATGTCGAAGGCCCCTTATCCGATGGCGCCCGTAGAGTTGCGGGAGGTGAAGGCGCAGTTGCAGGAGTTGCTGGCCAAGGGGTATATTCATCCTAGTTATTCCCCGTGGGGTGCGCCAGTGTTGTTTGTGAAGAAGAAGGACGGTAGTTTTGAGGCTGTGCATCGACTACCGCGAGTTGAACCAGGTGATTGTTAAGAACAAGTATCCGTTGCCCCGGATTGATGACTTGTTCGATCAGCTTTAGTCGGCCCGGGTGTTTTCGAGGATCGATTTGAGATCAGGCTATTACCAGCTGCGGATTCGAGAGTCGGACTTGGAGAAGATGGCATTTCGATCGAGGTATGGGCATTATGAGTTCTTGGTGATACCGTTTGGGCTCACCAATGCCCCCGCGGCATTTATGGATTTGATGCATAGGGTGTTCCGTCCATATCTAGACCAGTTCGTGGTCGTGTTCGTGGACGACATCCTTGTGTATTCGCGGTCTGCCGAGGAGCATGTGCATCATTTGAGAGTGGTGTTGCAGACCCTGCGTGATCACCAGTTGTATGCCAAGTTTAGCAAGTGCGAGTTCTGGCTCCGAGAGGTGCACTTTCTGGGGCACGTTATTTCTGGTGATGGTGTTTCCGTAGACCCGACCAAGGTCGAGGCTGTGGTGCAGTGGCCGAGGTCGAGTTCTATCACGGAGATCCGGAGTTTCTTGGGGCTCGCAGGCTATTATCGGTGGGTTATTCAAGATTTTTCTCGTATTGCGGCCCCGATGACCAGGCTTATGCGGAATGATGTGCCGTTCGTCTGGACGGCGGAGTGTGAGCAGAGTTTCATGGAGCTGAAGAGATTGCTCACGACTGCTCCGGTGTTGGTGTTGCCTTCGGGATCGGGAGACTTTGTGGTGTGTACAGATGCTTCCGGGGTAGGTCTCGGTGCTGTGTTGATGCAGCATGGGAGAGTTGTGGCGTATGCGTCCCGGCAGTTGAAGCCACATGAGGAGAACTACCCTACTCATGATCTTGAGTTGGCGACGGTGATTTTCGCTCTGAAGATCTGGAGGCACTATCTGTATGGTGAGAGGTTCAAGATGTTTACTGACCATCAGAGTTTGAGGTACATGTTTACCTAGAAGGATCTTAACCTCAGGCAGAGGAGGTGGATGGAGTACATGAAGGATTATGATTTCACTATGTTTTATCAACCTGGCAGGATGAATGCCGTGGCTGATGCTCTGAGTAGGAGAGTAACGGTCAGTCAGATGTTGTTGAGAAAGTGGAGGCTTTGGGAGCAGGTTCCGGCCATGACTTTTAGGCTCAAGGTCCCTCGGGACCAGGGTTCGGCTGTCCTTACGAGTCTGACTGTCATGCCCGCGGTGCGTCGACAGGTGACTGAGGCTCAGCGAGCGAACCCCGAGCTACCTCGTATTCTGTCGATGGCCGAGGTGGAGTTTGGTGAGGATGGAGTTGTGAGGTTCAGAGGTAGCTTGTACGTGCCAGCCGAGGAGCAGGTGCGGCGTACGGTATTGCGCGAGGCTCATGGGAGTCGGTATGTCGTGCACCCTGGATCGGCTACGATGTACCAGAACCTGAAGAGGCAGTTTTGGTGGCCTGGCATGAAGAGAGACATGGCGGAATTTGTGGCCAGGTGTTTGACCTGTCAACAGGTGAAGGCTGAGCACTAGTGACCAGGAGGCACACTTCAGCCCTTGGATGTTCCTGCATGGAAGTGGGACCACGTGACCACTGATTTCATGGTTGGGTTACCGAGGACGTCCAACGGGGAGGATAGTATCTGGTTGCTAGTAGATAGACTGACAAAGACGGCGCGGGTGCTGCCGGTCAAGGTCAGTTGGAGCGTGCATCGTTTGGCTCGTTTGTATGTGGAGCGAATTGTTCCGTTGCATGGAGTTCTCATCTCCATTGTGTCCGATCGTGATCCCCGTTTCACTTCTGGATTCTGAAGGAGCTTCCAAAAGGCTCTAGGCACCGAGTTGGCATTCAGCTCGGCCTATCATCCTCAGTCGGACGGTCAGTCTGAGCGGACCATCCAGACTTTGGAGGACATGTTGCGACCGTGTTGCCTAGAATGGCAGGGGAGTTGGACCCACCATCTGCCATTAGTGGAGTTTGCCTATAACAACAGCTATCATTCGAGCATTGGTATAGCTCCCTATGAGGCGTTGTACGGGCAACCTTGTCGGACTCTGCTTGATTGGTTCAAGGTGGGCGAGCGTACCTTGACCGGGCCAGATTTGGTGTAGCAGTGTGTTGAGGTGGTGCATCTCGTTCGACAGAGGATGTTGGCAGCTCAGAGCCGATAGAAGAGTTATGCCGATCAGAGGAGGCGACCTCTCAACTTTGCTGTGGGAGACCAAGTTTTCTTGAGAGTTTCTCCCATGAAGGGTGTGATGCGTTTCAGTAGGCGTGGGAAGCTGAGTCCCCGCTACATTGGTCCCTTTCCCATCGTCGAGCATGTTGGGGAAGTTGCTTATCGGTTGCAGCTACCTCTGGAGCTTTCCACCGTGCATGATGTGTTCCACGTGTCGATGCTTCAGAAGTATATGCCCGATGATTCCCACGTTCTCGAGGATGCCGTTTGGCCTGAGGTGACCCGAGATCTGTCCCTTCCGGAGTTCCCTGTTCGCATTGAGGATCGGCGAGAGCAGCGCCTGCGGAACAAGGTCATTCCTCTGGTTAAGGTGGTCTGGCAGCGTCACTCCGGTGGCGAGGCATCTTGGGAGCGTGAGGATGAGATGCGAGAGCTATATCCTTATTTGTTTGTGTGAGTCTTTCCCATTCTTGAATTTCGAGGATGAAATTTGTTTAAGGGGGGAGGGCTGTGATGTCTCGGACCATTTTAGGATCCTTCTTCTTGGGTCCCGGATCTGTGTTTTTGGTGAATTTGGCTCCGTTGTGTCCGGAATTATGTTCTGGACATCTTTCGTGTTGGGATCCGTGCGATTCGGGTCAGTTCGGAGGCTCGGAACGTGTTCCGCGGCCTTTCCGCGTGTTTTTCTATTCCCGCGTGTGTGTCTCGGAAACACCTACGGAACCCTGTAGCGGGTGAACCGGGTCGTTCATCTACCCGCGAGTGGTACCGTTGCGATCAGCGCGTCGAGATGATCGAGGAGGTGTATTTTTCTATTTTTCAGGATTTTCTGGATTTTCTATAAATACCAAACCTTTTTCTTTTTTTTCACCTTTTTCTTCTTCTTCTTCCTCCTTCTGCCAACCGTTGGAGAGCGCCCTCCCCACCGCGCCATTCTTCTTCTCCGGGCGACCGAGACGCGGCCTCCTCAACTCCGACAACGGCATGGCGGCGACGAGGCAGTCCCGGCAGTGCCCTTCTCGCGGCGGGAGGCGGGGCGCGTGGCATTCTAAAAGCTTCTTCCTTGACTTCGGCAGTGATTCGGCGGAGCATTCGCTTCATTGAGGTAAGGGGATGAATCCCTATGCTCATCCCGTCATCCCCCGCGATTTGTAGGCCGAATGGGAGCCAAAAGGGGTGTAATTGAGTGGATTAGGGCAAAATCATGCTTTGGGGAGTGTTCGCCCGATCTATGGATTTAAGCTACGATTCGGCGTTTTGATGGCCTAGAATCATGCCAGGGGTCCCCTAGGGTCTTCCCCTTTGATTTCCCCCTCTCCTATGGAGGCATGGGGGCGTGGTTAGATTTTTGGGCGTTTCCCGCCGTTTCACCCTCGGGCGGGTGTGACGGTCCTTCCAGTGACCGTCACACAATGTAACGTGCCTGGATGGGTGCGTTACAGCCCTGTGTGTAGCCAGTGGGGTTTGTGGGCTGTGACGGTCCCACGATAGACCGTCACAGTGCTGTGACGCACCTAGGTTGGACCGTCAGGCTGCGTTCGACTGTTGGCTGCCGACCGTTGGTTTTTGACTGTTCGGGGGTCAAGGCTTGTGACGCACCTGGCTTGGCGCGTCACAACCTTGTAATGCCCCTGGGTGGGTACGCCAGAGTAGGCGAACCCACCTCCCCTGACACACCAGGGTTAGTCCTTCAGGTGTGCGTCGGAGCCTGTTTTCACCTTGGCTTGTGACGCTCCAGGGCCGGACCGTCAGGGCCATGTGACGCTCTAGTGTAGGTGCGTCACAGCCTGTGACGCGCCTAGGTGGGTGCATCAGGGCCGGTTTCCGCTTTGGCTTGTGACGCTCCAGGGGTGGACCGTCAGAGCCTTGTGACGCCCCAGTGTAGGTGCGTCACAGCCTGTGACGGCCCAAGGGTGGACCGTCAGGCTCTGTGCTACACCGTGTGTGTGCGGTCCCGTTTCTTTGGCGGTGCTTTCCGTGAGTTAGTCCTTACTGTCAGTGACCTGTCCACTAGTCGTAACTTCCTGCGCACGCGGGTGCGGACCCACCTGGGAGTGGTGGAGAGCGAGACCCAATGAGAGGCGATTTTTAGGCTGGTCACCGTAGGGCCCCTTGCCTTTGCCACCAGAGTCCGGTGGGGGGGGGGGGAAACCAGCTAGAGGACCCGACCTAGTGCAGATGGTCTGTGTGTGCACACGTAGTTGGGGGCTTAGGACATGCGCTGACGAGCGTGACCCCAGCTAGTCCTTGTTGTGATACTTGTTGCGTGTCTGAGTCTCACGCCCGGGGCGTTGTAGCTAGACACTTGTGACGCAGTGTAAGACGTCAGGGGACGCTTCCGGTCGTTCTTCTAGTGGGCAGTGCTCCTGTTCGCTGGCAGGTGTGGACTCGGGTTTCGTTGGACCGAGGTTTAGTAGTGGCTGCTGTTAGAGTAGATGGTTTTTTCGTTTAGTTACTTTAGCTTGTTGGTTCTATCATACTCCTGTTAGGTAGGGTTGCTTTTCTGCTTTCTGGCTTCCTACCTTGTTTTCCGCGTGAGGTGGGGATTCGCGGGATCCCTACTGGGCCAATGAAATGAGGCTCACCCTTGCTTTTCAGGTGAGGCGGGGTCTTCGAGAGGTGCGGTCGAGTTCCAGCGTGGTTCTTCTAGCCAGGGTCAGCCGCTAGTCTGCCAGAGCCGGGGGGATGCCCCGTGTAGTTGTACTTTCCTTTCTGTTGACTGTACTTTTATTTGGACATGAGACTCTGTGGACCTTGTAGCAGTTTATTTTATTTATATTATGCTGTGCATTTTATTTTAGAGCATTGTGCTATCTCTGCGGTCGTTTCAGCTTCTCTTGTACTCCCGCACCACCCCTTTTTACCCTTCCGAGTCTTCGGGCTCGTGGGTTGGCGGGCCGAGATTCGAGACGCGCTGGTTCCTTTCCAGTACTCGGATCCCGGGGTCGTCACATCCAGATCAATGACTACCAACATGTACACCATGAATTCTCCACCGGTGTTTGATGGTTCTAATTTTGATTTGTTGTTAGAAAGAATGTTTAGTCTAGTCAATTCATACGACATTAAGCTATGGAAGCTTATCTCACATGGTCCTTATGAATTGCCTAAAGATAAAGCTGTCTGGACTGCAGATCACAAGTTCAAACATGATCAAAATTGTTTGGTTTTAAAGTTGTTTACTGTAGCAGTTAATTCTAATCATTTTTCCTTTGTCTCTCATTGCAGATCCGCGAAGGATATATTTGATGGCTTAACCGATTTCCAGGAAGAGTATCAAGACCAATGCCTTGTGGCAGGCACGAGTGATCAAGGGAGTGATCAGTAAATTGGATCAAACTCAAGGGCAAATTCTGATTCTGATAATGAAGATGAATTTAGCTATGAAGATTTGTTGATTGCATATGATGATCTTGCTGATAAATACAAGAAGGTAAAATCGAAAAATAAAAAATTAAAAAAGAATGCTGAACAAAATAATTGTAATTACTCTAGTAAAAAATGCTCACATTTAGTGGAATTGATTGATGCTCATGTGTTTGACATTGAATTCCATAAAGATCAAATTTCTTCCTTGAGAAATGAAAATAAAGAGCTGAGAGAGAGAATAAGTTCAATGGACAATGGTCAGACTGAATTTGTTCATGATAAGAAACTTGAAAAAGAAAATGAGAACTAAAGGAATTGAACACGGCCATTTTTGAAAGATTGCTTGCTTTTGAAAAGGGAAAATCTGTGAATATTGATGAATCTGAAAAAGTGCATGCTTTGTTGCAAGAAATTGAAAGTCACAAAACCATCAATGCTACTTTACATGAACAAGTCAATTCGTGTGAAAATGAGATGGCTTCCTATGAATTACACTTTTCATCACTTCAAAAGGAAATCCTTGATTTGATTGTTTCATTGTCTAGATTTGTAAATGGTCAAGAAAACTTGGACAAATTGTTGGGAATGAAAGTGAACTTTCGAAGATAAGGGCTGGGATTTAATCCTGTGAACAAAAATAAATTTGAAAGTAAACTACATACTTCATTTGTTCATACCACTTGTGCACCCAGCACCTCCACATCTCACTCCCAGCAATACACCATGTCAAGAACTCTACCAGATTCAAAAAACAGTGTGAATGTCCAAAAGATTCAAAAAAAACAAAAATCAGAAAATTAATTTGCATCAAAAATCTAAAAATGCTGCTAGCACCACTATGCATGTTAAACATACTTCTACCACACACACACATCCACCTAGAAAGAAACTCATATATTTTTATTGTGGAAAATATGGACATGCCATGCATGATTGTTTTACGATGAAGAATGATGATTTAGAAGCACATAGGAAAAGAATGAAACCTTTTGCAAAAGGGAAATAAGAGTGGACCAAAAAATCACATGCTTCAAAGAATCCTCACACTTTTAAGTATTCAAAGTCATGCTGTGATTACTGTGGTAAACCTGGACATATGATGCATGGTTGTCTTTTGATGAAGATGATGAATTGACTATTGTTAAAAATTAAAAATTACATGCCAATGTTGCTGCTAACCCACAAGGATCCAAAAAGATTTGGGTATCTAAGATTGTCAAATGAGAAATCTATTTTGCAGGTGTGCCATGGAGTGTAAAGTATGAAATCTGTTTTCGTCAAGAAGGTAAGGCACACGAGTCAAGTGACTCAAGCAAGGTTAAAAGAAAATTCAAATATGAAATCTGAACACTCAAGTGATATCCCTCTTATTCTCTCCAGTAAATGTGCTGGATCTTGTGACATTGCATATGTCCATACATGCATTCCATCCATAGTTGTTTGCATATCTGTGTGTATATCACTTAGCATCTTGTTGTAGGGGAGCTTGAAGTTTCATCAAATCATGATTTCACTACATACATTGAGTTTGCATACACCTTCACATGCTGTCATGCATGAAAGTTGAAGAAACTGATTTTCAACTAGAATGAATTCATGTCATAATGCATTGCATTTCTCTTTTCTTTCATCACATCTATGACAGCATATAGCATTAGGATGTTATTGAACATCTTGCATTCATGCACACACTAAGGGGGAGCAACCACACTCGTCATATGGGCTTAGTGTTTAGGTTCGTACCTGAGTCATGCATCAAGTTTGAAGCTATTAAGGGGACATTAGTTGTTAAAGGGAATTTGTCATGTCATTGTTAATAAATTTGAATCAAAATTGACAAATCAAGTCTTTTTACCCTTGGATGCAGATTATACTCCCAAAATCCAAATGATGATGGGCTAGTCATGACCAAGCTTGAATCAACTGGAAGAATACCTTGCAAGGATGAAAAATGATGAGAACTTTCTCAATTGGTACCAAGATGGGTAAGGATGTTCTTGTAGAACAACCTCCAGGATCGACTCAACATCCGTTATTGTGTACAATTTGTAGAAAGTCTTGTATGTGCTGAAGCAAGTACCCAAGGTATGACAAGAGAGGCTCACATCTGTTTGATTAAAAATGGATTCAATAGGTAAGGTTCATCAAACACCTTTCACGAGACAATCAGGTAAAGATATTTTAGTGGTTCAAGTATATGTGGTTAATATCATTTTTTTAAGCTACTAATAATGCTTTATGTGATCAATTTGCAGGGATTGTGCAAGGAGATTTTGAAATAAGTTTAATGGATGAACTGAATTATACCTTCTTTGGATTGCAGGTGGAAGACTTGGAAGATGATGGATGCTCAAGGCACAAGTATTGAAAATCAACTTCTAAGATCTGTTTGAAAAACCCATATTTGTTTTAACCATATTTCCATGAATGAAAATATAAAAAAAACTGGTTTTGTTATTAGAATGCATATCCATTTCCATGCATATACATTGTTGATGAACCTTGACATTTGCATGTGTGAGATTATGCAATACACCTCTCAACAGGTCTGCTGCACTCAGGTATACAATTCTGAAAACTTGACAAATTGGTTGAATCTAGTTTTATGTGATGAACTTGTCAAATTGGTTGAACCAAATTGAAGATCTTGGGAAATGTGATTGGCTATTGAATATTTCTCAATTTGAATTGCATGATCACACATGAATTGAACTGCACATCTGGTATATCAAATGGTATTTGTGGAAGAGTAGATTATGTCCACTTGGAAGCATTCCCTATGCGTTGAGTTGAGTCTTCGGACTAAAATCTCTGCCTCGTACCAAACTTTGAAATTTCTTGACTGGCTTGTGATTGGTTGATTTGTGAATGAATCCTTGAGCTGAGCTATTTAAATTGAAAAATATATTTTTTTTGATCAAATGATTTAAACATTTGACTTCTAGATGATTTCTCATGTCAAAATTTGTGAAAGACTTCAGAAAATCTGATTTTGAACAATTCTGAAAATTGGGTTGCATTGCTTAATTTTGACCATTTAAGCACCCTTATTCATCAAGGTCATGTCATGAAAAAATGTTGTCGAATCATTAATTGAATGTGAGTGTTTTCATGAGGAATTTGTCTCACAGATTTGAAAATCAAGCTCTTATATCTTGCCTTTGCATATTGCATTGCATTTTATATGCTCATAGGTTGCATCGCATTAGAACTCATGCATTAGCTGCATTTAGTTCACTCAAATTGGTATCCATTCAATTGGTATCAGTAATTTTGCATCACATTGCATATTTGCATTGGATGTTGCATACATTCCCTTTGCATGCTTGCCTACTATTATATGCTATTCACCTCCATCCTTTGGAATTTCTATGACCTTATGTCTTTTTGATAAATAATGTTACATTTGAGTCATTATTGGTGTGTTTCATGTACACTCTGGGGGAGTTCATATTTCATAAGTACATCTATTTAGGGGGAGTTGCACTGTTATGTGTTCATGATATTTTCGGTATACATGTTGAATCAAATTCATACATTTCTTGCACAAAATATGAAAATGAGTGTTAAAGAAAAAGATATATGAATTTCTTTTCAACACTCTCAAGATGTTAAACTTGCTGCATGTATGTTGAAGAGACAGTTGAGGAAAAAGCTGTCTACCTATCCTTGTTGAAAAAATCTGAAATGAAAATGAAAGGCAGAGCAATGCTCAATCTCACATTGGGCACATGTCACCTGAGACGTGATGTGGTTCATTTCTGAAAAGTATTTACTAAAGTACCTCTATTCAAGATGAGGTGAAACGGTTCAGTATTCTAAGTAACCGGGGATTCTGGCATGAGTTCCATGCGTCTACTCGCATAAAAAGGAATTATTTGAATCTGATCACTCTTAGAAAAATTCTGATTACCTTGTGATATCATTAAAATATTTGATGTTGAAAGTTTTTGAGGTAGAGCGAAGCCTCCAATGCGATATTCTCAAGATTGAAGTGCAGTATGTAAAATGTCTCCTTGTGTTGATCTGAAAATCTGAATATCCATATTGTAACTATCATTTTTCATGTTACTCACTTACACATCTAGAAATTTGATTTATTATGTATTCAGAAAATTGATTGACTGCTTTAGCAATTGCATGAATCTCCTATATGATTGCACAATCTCCCATGTGCTACACATGTGCATTCCGGTTGTCATGACTCTTATGCCTCTTTCTTATAACCATTCCCTTCGTATATACGTACGTAGGAGATATGTTGCATGTATGTTTATATGTAACTGTTTGGTTGCATTGTGTGCATTTTATGTGTCATCATTTGCATGTACATAGCTTCATGCATTTCAACAGAAAATGTAAAAAAATCTGAAAATCAATAAAATTCTAAAATTTTGGACTTCAATCTCTTTACACTTGTTATATGGGATATTTACCTTCAATTGGTATTCATAGTGTCATCATGTCTACTTAGTTGCATTGCATATATTCACAATGTCATCATATGCTTAGATTGAGTTTTTATGCATTTCCAGAAAATATAAATATCAAAAATTTGAAAATCAAAGAAAATCTTTTAATATGACCTACTACTCTTGCATGTTGTAAAAATCTAAAATGTGTTCTAACCTTTCGATGCTATCATGCTGAACACCTCATCTTGTGAACATCTTCCACCACTGGTTCATATCCTTGAGGCCAATCATTAACTTCATTTGGTATCTGAAGGGGCGTGATCTCGCGCTTGTCCTGAGCTGGGAGGATGATCACCGAATAGTTAACTACAGAGAAAGGGAAACGAATCAGGAGGCCTAGGGATGGTTCCCTGGGGAAATCCCTCCGATGCTTAAGTCAGTAGAGCAATGGTGGAAGATATGGAGGGAGGTAGAAAAAGGTGCACGAGATCCTCCAACACTAAGGTGGTGAAGTGGTTCATGCTCAGGGGTTTTAGGCATATATTGCCCTTACCTTTCACTGGAGGGAATCACTGGTTTATATAGTGTGCTCATCTTATGAGTCCTGTAAGCTGAGGAGTTTCAGGCGGGAGTTACGTCCTCATCATGGGATCGTTACGTCCTCATCGTGGGCTTTTCATGGCCTTGAGGGATCATGGACCCTTTATCCTCATAAACTCTTGCTCATAAAGGGCTCTTCAACGGCTGCGTGGATAAGCACTCGTCAGTCGGTCCGAGCATAAAAGGTGCCAGCCCTGTCCGGGCGATAGGCATAGCTCGGACGTAGTCAGGTCGGAGTGGGCGCAGGGCGCTTGCCTCTATCCCGATGAAGGGATAACTCGGGCATGGGTCTTCCTCCGTTCTGACGCTCGGGCCTTCCGAGCCTAAGGGCCGCCGAGGAAGGGTGGGATCCTGAGTAATCTTTATTGGGCTTTTTAGCCTAAGTGGGCCCTGTGGGGCTATCACTTGGATGAGCTGAGCCTCGTTCGGTCCTGATGGGCCTAGTTCGGCTGCTCTTAGATGGGCTACAGAAATCCCCCTCTCCACTTGTCCCCCTCCTACTCCCGAGCTTTAGTAAGCTCGGAAGAGTATCTGTTTGGGGTTTTGGACCAGCGTGGCTCAGGTGGGTGGAGATCTGGCGGTGTCAATAAGCCACGTGCCGTGGTCACCTAGGCCGGTGTTAATGATGATCCTGACGGATTTGAACTGAAGGGGCCCCCTTTTCTCGGAGGTCGGAATGACGCGCCCCCTCCCGCATGGGGATATAGGCATTGGGCGCTTGTTGTCATTCCAGACTCCCTCCGTCTTTAGGGTTTTGGCTCTCCTCTGTTCTTTGCTTTTGGGGCTCTTCGATGCGCCGTGAGGACAGGATGGAAGAGCAGAGACTTGCCACAACGTTCGAGGAGTTGGCGGAGATAACTGCGGAGGCTGTCCATCGGCTTCCTCCTCCCCCAGAATCTTCAGAGTCTCGAGATCGCCTTTCCTCAGAGTCTTCTCTGGATTCCATGGCGGACCAGCGCTCGGAGGCTGAGGAGTGGGAGGACGAGCCAGTGGCGAGGGCACTGGTTCCAAACTGTAGTGAACTGGGGGAGGCAGATGTGAGGAGGCTGGAGCACCAGTATCGCCTGCCCTACAAGTTCAGATTTGCCGCAGCTTCTCCATACGAGACGAGCCTGGACTCTCATACAGGCCACATCTGTATGTTTCTTTTGTTGTGGAAGGGTGGATTCCGCCTTCCTTTCGAACCTTTCATTCTTCAGCTTCTCAATTTTTTCCTGTTGGCGCCCATTCAGTTGGTAGCAAACTCTTATCTCCTTCTTTCCACCTTCCGCATTCACTGCTGCCAGTGTGGGGTTCCTCCTTCCTTGGACCTCTTTCACTATTTTTTTGAGTTGAAAGCACATCCTTCGGCTGGGAAGGGCTTCTACTTCATCCAGGTGAGGCGGAATAGGAGTTGCATCTCATTGGCGGCGAAGGATTCTTCCCATAAGGGGGTGGAAGACTCAATTCTTCTGGGTGGGGATTTGTTCAGTGGAGGAAACCTGGAGGTGCCCAGTAATCCCCAATTTCCACCCGAATATCCCTCCCAGGCAGGATGAGTTCCTTCCACATGTGGAGGAATACGCAGCCATCTTGCTGAGACACCGCCAATCCACTGAAGAGCTGGTTACTCCAAAGAATATCGAGCGGTGTCTTCTTACACGGCTACATCCGTCTGGCTTAGGTGCCACAAACTAGATTCTCCTTTGGATGTGGGGGTCATCTTTCTTTTCCTGAATATGTCTTTTTCTTCGTGCAGACACCAGGCGAGAAGCTCTTAAGGAGGCCGCAGAGGTGATCGAGCTTGGTGATGACTCAGCTGCTGATGAACTGGCTGCTCTCGTGGGTCGCTCCCGAACCAGAGATAAGGGTAAGGGAGGGGCCCAGGGTGAATACTCTAGACCGCGGGGATCCAAGTGTAAGGACCCTGTGGAGGGTATGATCCGGGCCCCTGCGAGGGCCAGGAAGCGGGCCAAGAAGGCCGGGGTCGTGCCCGCAGTTGAGGGCGACCTTTCCGCGGCTCACCCCTCCGCCGAGCGTGATGGGGCCGACCCTACCGGGCGAGCTCTCCCACCCGCCGAGTCAGAGGGGGCCGAGGAGGTTGGGGCTGCCCATGCGGGCGGCGACGATGCAGGCTCGGTTCCTCCTTTGGCTGGGACCGAGGGGGCCAAGGATGCTCCAGCGACTGGCAGCGGTGCCGACCCGGCTCTCCCCTCGGTAGGAACCGAGGGGGCCGTGGCCGAAGTGGGAGATGCTGGGACCGTGGCCGAGGCTGACGCTTCAGATGGTGGTGCAGGTGCCGAGCCGGTCCAGGTTGAGGGGCCGCAGGAAAATCCGGGCGGGGCGCTAGGGGCGACCGAGGCTGAGGCTCGATCCGAGCCACACGGTGGGGCGCCGGGAGATGGGGGGTTCTCCCTTCCGGCGGCCTTGGAGAGGCTCAGTATCTCGGGCCCCCTGCACCAAGTATGCTGCTGTATAGCCGCGAAGGTGAGGGGGGGAGGTAGGCAGTACTCCCCGTCCACGGCTCTCGCTGGGGTTATGGAGGGCGGCCTGGCCTTAGCCCAGATGGGGGCTGCTCTGGCAGAAGCGTATGCTCGGTCGGAGTGGGAGTGAGCGAACCTGGCCTGGACCCTCGGTGGGTCTGACAGGAGGTTGGCTCGGCTCGTCGAGGAGCGTGATGGGCTTCGGCGGGAGCTTTCCTCAATCAGGGAGCTAGTACGGTCGAGCCAAGTGGAGACCCGGGCGCTAGCCGAGCAGCTAGCCAAGGCCCGTGAATCGCTCGAGAGGAAGAACCGGCTTCTTGAAGAGGAGCGCCTAGCACGCGTTGAGCTGGATGGCCGGTGGGAGACCGAGCGTGCAGAGCTAGTAGACCGAGCGGAGGAAGCCGAGCGCCTTCGGTGGGAGGCCGAGGCTGATCGTGTCGAGGCGGAGAAGCAGGTGGCGGAGGCTGAAGAGCGGACGGCTGAGGCCGAGCGGAAGTCAGCTGAGGTAGAGCGGAGGGAGGCCGAGCTCGTTGGTAGGGTGGGATCGGCCGGGGCGGAGGCTCTCGAGCAGTACAAGAGCTCAGAGGCCTATCGGGTCAACCTTAAGGAGGCTGCCCTCCCCTACTACGAGCTAGGACTTCGCCGGGGCATCCACAAGGGATTCAAGCAGGGCTATGACCGGGCCATCTTTTACGTCGAGGAGCAGGTGTCCGGAGTAGTTGACTTCTCGTCCGGGCAACGTTATGACTCGGAGTTGTCATCCTCTAGTTCTTCTGCTTCGGCGCAGGATTAAGAGCATCAGGGGGGCTCATCATTCGACGAGTCGCCAACTCCGGTGCCTCGGGAGGGCACGTAACCGAGGCAGTTCCCACACCAGTGGGGTCAGTGCCAGGGTCAGCCGTCACCGAGGATGTCGGGGGTAGATCACTCGAGCCCTCTACTTCCGAGCTTCAAGGTGGGCCGGAGGCCTGATGTATCTGCTTCGCTTCCTCTTTTTGTTTGCCTTTTTTCTTTTTGAAGGAAAAAACTTCCTCTTTCGTGTAGAAATAAATAAGGCAATAGCGTTATGATGGAGACTTATCTGTTCCGTATCACCATTGTCGTATCTTGTTCAGCATATCTGCGGTGGTTGGAAAGAGCCGATACTTTTTGCGTGGATCTCGCCTGATGGCTGGGTGAGCGTCTGACAGGGTGTCTTTCCGTTTTCTCGTGTTTTGAATGCCTGGCCGCTTCGTGTGTCCCGCTGGGGCGGAAGATGAGAAGATTTAAGGTGACCGTTTGTAGGGAGAAATCCTTTTGGCGTGTTTTCGAGGAGAGAATCATTTAAGGCAAATAGCCTCCCTTTGCCTATAAAAGGTCTGAAGGGCGTCTCTTCCTCTCCACCGCTTAGGGGTCCCCCTGACAGTCTTTCCTCATTCCTTCTTTACGTAGCGTTGTGCCGTGGTATTTGGAGCATGGAAGACACTCTGGAAGATGAGGCTGCCGACGATGGGGGGCAGAGAGTTCCTGCTGCTTCGGATTTGAAGAGGGTTCGACAGTCGGTGAATAGATATGAAGAGGGTTCGACCTGTGGAGGCACGTCGTCTTCTCTTTATCAGTTCTGGCGGCGCTTGCACGGGGGTGAGATGGTGGACGGATGGGGGCATTAGACATCCCTACCGCTCGTCCCTTCCTGCTCGCTTTACGGAGGGGAGGAGGAAACCAACTAAGCTCCCTCCCTTCCGGGCCTTCCCCTGCCTCTTCGTCCAGCTCTGTTGGTTTCTTTTTCTTTCTCGCAGGCTCTTTTTCCCTCTTCTTCTCTGCTCCTCCTTTCTTTCACTCTTCGGTGGGTGCCTGCACTCTCTTTCTTCCAAAGAGTTGACAGTTTGGCGGGGAGGATGCTTTCATATGCCTTCCCTCTCCCCCTTCTCTTCCAAGTTCAACTTGGAAGGTAGCCTTCTCTTTCCTAATCCCTCAGTCACCTTTGTCTCGAGGTACCCGAGCCAACGGGGTCGACTATCCTTTATCCGAGCCAGTTTCTACACGAGGCAGAGTCAGTGGCTGGACGCAGGAAGGTCATCCGAGTCAGCTGGGCGATGGGCTCATACGACGGCATCAGATGGATTTTTTGCTTTTTTGACATGTATTTTATTGGCTTCGGCCTTCCTGATGTACAAGCGGGTTGTTTGAATAAAAGAAAGGAGCCTTTTTTATCTCATGTCATTTGCACAATGTTTAGTATTCAGAAGTAGAACTTGCGTAATGTAGTTGCGTTCCAAGTCTGAGGGATGAGCTCTCCTTCCATCGTGGAAAGACGGTATGCTCCTTTTCCGAGCATCTCGACCAGTCGGTAGGGGCCTTCCCAATTATGGGATAACTTGCCCGCCGCCTCAAGTGGTCGAGAGGCTTCGACTTTCCTGAGAACGAAGTCTCCCGGTTGAAAGTGTCTGTCTCAGACTTTGGCATTGTAGTATCGAATGAGGCGGCGTCGGTATTCCATTGCTCTGATGCTGGCAATCTCTCGGACTTCATCTGCTAGGTCGAGGTTTTCGAGCAGTTTCTGGTCATTTGCCTCGGACGAGAAGCAGATGACTTGGAGGGAGGGGTTGCCAATCTCCAACGGGATCACAGCCTCAGTGCCGTACACTAGCTGAAAGGGGCTTTCACCGGTTGCCGTTCTGGGAGTCGTTCTGTGTGACCAAAGTACGTTCGGCAATTCCTCAAGCTAGCTGCCCTTGGCTTTGCCGAGCCTAGTCTTGATGCCTTTTAAGATAGTCTTATTGGCATTTTCGACCAGCCCGTTAGCCTGAGGGTGGGCGACCGAAGTGAAGTGATTGCGAATGTTAAGGTCGGCACATCTGTCTCAAAAATAACAAGAATCAAATTGCCGACCATTATCGTTCACTATCACCCGGGGGATGCCGTAACGACAGATGATCGACTTCCAGATGAAATTCCAGACGACTGTCTCAGTGATCCTTGCTGTGGCTTCGGCCTCGATCCACTTAGTGAAGTAATCGATGGCGACGATGATGAACTTCTTCTGGGCCTGGGCCGTGGGGAATGGCCCGAGGATGTCGATTCCCTAGCGAGCGAAAAGATAAGGCTCGGCTAGGGTGACGAGCTCCGTTGCTGGCTGATGGACCAAGTGGTCAAATCGCTGGCAGCGGTCACACTACTGTGTGTAGGCTGAGCAGTCATGCTGTAGGGTGGGCCACCAATAACCTTGCCGTAGCAAGATCCTGGCAAGCGACCTTCCCCCTAAATGCGCTCCGCACAGGCCTTCGTGAACCGCTTCGATCGCTTGGTTGGCTTCGTTGGTGCTGAGGCACTTCAAGAGAGGGCCGGAGAAGGATCTCCGGTAGAGAGCGACATCCAGAGTGATGAATTGCCGAGCTTGGTACTTCAATCTTCGGGCTTCCTGAGGGTCGGGAGGCTCCTGAGAATCTTGAAGCCATGACAGATAGAGGGTACGCCAGTCGCTTGGGGAGGCTGAGTCAACAGCTAGGAGCTCCGAATCGATGCTCGGTCGCTCTAGCTCTTCGAGAAGGACCGATCGAGTACCCTCGGGGTCAAGAGAGGAGGCCAGTCGAGAGAGGGCATCCGCTTGGGAGTTTTCCTCCCGAGCTATTCGGACTACTTCGAAACTCTCGAACTGTTGTGCCACAGCCTTGACCAGTTGGAGGTATTTGATCATCGGTGCTTCTCGAGCTTCATAATCACCGTTGACCTGGCTAGCGACCAGTTGGGAGTCAGTGTGAATCCTGACTCGCTCAGCCCCTAACCGCCGGGCCATGTGGGCTCCCGATATGAGGGCCTCATACTCGGAAGCGTTGTTAGATGCTTAGAAGTTGAACTTTAGGGTGTACTGTAGCTCCGTTCCTTCGGGGGACTTCAGGAGAATCCCGGCGCCGCTCCCAACTGAGTTGGAAGATCCGTCGAAGAACAGTTCCCAGGTCGGCCAGGGCGCGGACGGAGATCTTTCTTCAGTCGGGATGGTGCTTTCGGCGATGAAGTCAGTGAGCGCCTGGCCTTTGATAGCCGAGCGAGGCCGATACGATATATCGTAGGCCCCGAGCATGATGACCCACTTGACGAGACGTCCCGAGGCTTCAGGGTGAGTGAGGATCCTCTTCAATGGTTCGCCGGTCAGCACGGTGATGGAGTGTCCTTGGAAATAGGGTCGGAGGCACTTGGCCGAGGTAACCAACGCTAGCACGAGTTTCTCGGTTGTGGGATACCTTTTCTCAGCCTCATTGAGCACCTTGCTGTTGTAGTAGACCGGTCTCTTGATTCCGAGTCATTTCTGACTAGGACCGAGCTAACTGTGGATGGAGTCGCCGAGAGATAGAGATGCAAGCCTTCACCTGGGACAGGCTTGGAAAGCACTGGGGGTGAAGCCAGGAACTCCTTAAGCTCGATGAATGCTTTTTGGCATTCCTCATCCCACGTGAATGTAGCAGATGCCATTTTAGGCCCCCTCAATAGTTTGAAGAAGGGTAGGCATCGTTCAGCCGCGCGGGACAGGAATCTACTGAGTGCAGCAATGCGCCCGGTAAGGCGTTGAACATCTTTGATGCAGGTGGGTGGGCGCATGTCCAGGATGGCCTAGACCTTGTCGGGGTTGGCCTCGATCCCACGCTAGGTAACTAAGAAGCCAAAGAACTTCCCGGACCTTACTCCGAAGGTGCACTTGGCAGGATTGAGCTTCATGTTGTACTTCAGGAGGGTGTTGAAGGTTTCCGCTATGTCGGTGAAGTGGTCCTCAGCCTTGGGGGTCTTTACGAGCATGTCATCAATATAGGCCTCGACGTTCCGACCGAGCTGTCCCTCGAACATATGATTGACCAGCCTCTAGTACGTGGCTCCAGCATTCTTCAACCCGAAAGGCATCCGGGTGTAGCAGTGTACGCCGAAGTCGGTGATAAAGGTGGTCTTCTCGATGTCTTCGGGGTGCATCCTGATCTGATGGTAACCCGAATAGGCATCCAGGAAGCTGAGTATCTCATTGCCAGAGGTTGAGTCAACCAGTTGGTCGATTCTCGGCAAGGGATAGCAGTCCTTTGGGGTAGCCTTGTTCAAGTCGGTGAAGTCCATGCACATCCGCCACTTTCTCGAAGCTTTTGGCACCAGGACGACATTAGCCAGCCACGTCGGGTACAGGACCGATCTAAAAATGCCAGTCTTTTATCCCTTGGTGACTTGCTCCTTGATAATCGCCTGCTTCCTTCTGTGTTGCTGCACGGGCTTCATGGCTGGGTCGAGGTTGAGCTTATGCATCACCGTTTCCTCCGGTATCCTGGGGAGTTGATCATCAGACCATGCAAAGACCCGGACGTACGCGGAAAGAAACCTTTTGTATTGTTGTTGAACATCAGATGTTAGGTCGGCTCCGATCTTTTCTCCTAGGGTCGGGTCGTCGTTTAGGAAAACCGCTAGCAATTCGCCTCCAGGTTCGGCGGTTGCGGATTTTTCCTCGACTTCCTGGGGGCCCTTGCTCTTCCCGTCTGGCCTTGTGGCTTCAACCGAGATATTGTAGCACCTTCTGGCCATGGCCTGGTTGCCTCGGACTTCCCCCAACCCATTTTTGGTGGGGAACTTCATCTTTTGGTGATGGTAGAAGTCACCGCTTTCGTTCGGCTGAGGATTCCCCAGCCAAAGATTGCGTTGTATGCTATCATACCTTTGATCACTATGAAGTTCACCATGACCGTAACAGTTTTGGGTGTGGTGCCAAGAGTAACCGGTAGGTTTAGGGCTCCCTCGGGATAAGTGGCCCGGCCATTGAACGCACACAGGGGGGTTCGGATCGGGCGGAGTTTAGACGGATCCTCCCCCATCTTAAGGAAACATTCATAGGATAATACATCAGGGGCACTTCCATTGTCAACTAGAATCCTGTCTACGTTACAATGGTTTATTGTGGCCGATATGACTAGGGCGTCGTCATGCGGGGTGGTCAGCCCTTCCAGGTCTTGGTCGGAGAAGACTATGACCTAGGGCTCACTTGGCAGGGCCTTGGGAGGCTCGATGGCTCGGCTCACCCGCTTAGCATGACGCTTCCTTCCTCGACCACTGTCTCCTCCTGATGCAGCTCCTCCGACAATGACTTTGATGTGGACCCCTCAGGGGGCATTGTTGATTACCTCTAGGGCGCCTCGGTCTTCCTGGTGCCCGGCCACGAACCGGGAGAGGTGCCCCTGACGAACGAGATGCTCGATCTCATCCTGGAGCTGATGGCAGTCGCCGGTGTGATGCCCGTGGTTGCTGTGGAACAGGCAATGCTTGCTGCGACTGTGGTTCTTCGACCTCATTGGCTCAGGTTGGCGGAGGAGGCCCGAGCCTTTGATGTCTTCATATATTTCATACACCGGAGCGATTGGGGGAGTGTACCGCTCGTACTTCCGTGACGGTTCCTTGCGTTCCCCGTCTCGGTTCCGCCTTTTTCCTTAGCCCGAGCTTGGCTCGGGTGCCCGCTTCTTGTCCCCCTCCTGACCTGAGCCGGTTGCGTCTCGGCATGCGCTGAGCACTTCTTTGCACTCGGCATGGCGCAATGCCAGAGTCACTAGCGCGGCAAGGGTCGAGGGAGGGTGGAGGACAAGCTCGCGGCGGATGTTCTCATCGCGGGTACCCCTGGTCAGTGCGGTTATGGCCGAGGTGACATCCAGGCGGGGGATCCTCAGGGCTTCCGATTTGAATCAGATAATGTAGGCCTGAAGCTTCTCCCCTTGCGCCTGTTTGAGGGCCAAAAGCCCCGCTACCGACCTTGGGGGACCGCTGCCGGTGAAACTCTCCTTGAATACTCGCCCTAATTGCTTGAAGTCTCGGATGGATTCGGGGGCGAGGGCCCGGAACCATGCTTGAGCGCCTTGGACCAAGGTGGTCGCAAAGGCTCGGCACTTGATGGCGTCGGACGCTCCATGGAGGGTCATCAGGGCGTCGAAGCTGTCGAAGTGGTCGGCCGGGTCACCCTGGCCATCGTAGGGCTTGAAGGTTGGGATGGAGGCTCTGGGAGATGCCTCTGCCTTCACAATATGGTCGGAGAATGGGGATCTCTCCTCGTCCTCTGGTGGAGAGGTCTTCTGCAGGGCTCGTAGGGTGCACCCCTGCTCTGCGAAACGCCTCTCGAATTCTCGCAGTCGGAGGGATAGCTCCGGCTGCCGCTGCGCCGTAGGGCTGAGGGGGCATGATGGCAGACTGTCTTGGCGCTCCCTGGGGACTTAGGTCTCCGGGAGGGGACGGCGTGCCCCATGCCTACCCCGTTTTGGCGTAGAGGAAGCCTCCTGCTCCGGAGGGGGGGCTTGCGAGGGTCCTCCTGCTTTGTTACGGATAAGTTGCTGCCCTCGGAGGGTGAAGCGGCTTTCGGCGGTGTGCTGGGACACGTTCTCGCGGGGAGGGCTCTCTAGAGGGGCGCATGACCTTCCATCCCTAGCCGCTTGGGTCCTCATGAGTTCCACGAGGACGTCCAGTTTCACATTGAGGGCTTGGAAGGCGTCAGGGCCGCCGTTAAGCGGTAGCCCTGCCGCCGCTGGGGGAGGGGGTGGTAGCCCTACCGCGGGGGGAGGGGGCGGTCCGTCGGCGGGAGTGCTGGCGCCGGAGGGGAGGTTTTTGGAGGTTTGAGAGGGGCCTCCCCCCGCCGCCACCATGGCCTTTCCCCTATCGTCGGCGGACCTCCTCCCTGAACTTCTTCTCACCATACTAGGTCTTTGGTCGTTTCCTACCGACGGCGCCAGATGAAGGGGCGTGATCTCGCGCTTGTCCTGAGCTGGGAGGATGATCACCAAATAGTGAACTGCAGAGAAAGGGAAACGAATCAGGAGGCCTAGGGATGGTTCCCTGGGTAAAACCCTCCGATGCTTAAGTCAGTAGAGCAATGGTGGAAGATATGGAGGGAGGTAGAAAAAGGTGCACGAGATCCCCCAACACCAAGGTGGTGAAGTGGTTCCTGCTCAGGGGTTTTAGGCGTATATTGCCCTTACCTTTCACTGGAGGGAATCCCTGGTTTATATAGTGTGCTCATCTTATGAGTCCTGTAAGCTGAGGAGTTTCAGGCGAGAGTTACGTCCTCATCGTGGGCTCTTCATGGCCTTGAGGGATCATGGACCCTTTATCCTCATAAACTCCTACTCATAAAGGGCTCTTCAACAGCTGCGTGGATAAGCACTCGTCAGTCGGTCTGAGCATAAAAGGTGCCAGCCCTGTCTGAGCGATAGGCATAGCTCGGACGAAGTAAGGTCGGAGTGGGCGCAGGGCGCTTGCCTCTATCCCGATGAAGGGATAACTCGAGCATGGGTCTTCCTCCGTTCTGACGCTCGGGCCTTCCGAGCCTAAGGGCCACCGAGGAAGGGTAGGATCCCGAGTAATCTTTATTGGGCTTTTAGCCTAAGTGGGCCCTGTGGGACTGTCACTTGGATGAGCTGAGCCTCGTTCGATCCTAATGGGCCTAGTTCGGCTGCTCTTAGATGGGCTACAGAAATCCCCCTCTCCAGTATCCATATGTGCTTGAATGTATTTGCCTTGAATGATATCATCTTGAATTGTGAATCCGGGTCTGCCTATTAAGTTTACACACCTGTTTGAACCCAATAATCAACAATTGGCATCACAAAGAATGAACATGATTTGATCACCGTATCCTTGCCTTGCTATTGCCTCACTCGCACTTCTGATGTAGCTCCTCTTTGCTTTATGGATCTGCTTGCTGAAGTTTGAACTTTATTGTCTTCCTCCCACTTTTTGATCATGTCAAAGGGGGGGAAGAATATGGTCTGACTATGTCAAAGAATATGGTCTGAATATGTCAGTCATAAAGTTTGTCATCATCAAAAAGGGAGAGATTGTTGTATATGGCTTGCATATTTTTTGATGATAACTAAACTTTATACTTTGATGAGTTTGATGAGAACTAAACTTTATGGTAAGAGGATTCATGATTGATTGAGTTGGTTTTACAAGAGGCAAGAGGTTTCATAACCTCTTGAATGAGTTGGTTTTACAAGAGGCAAGAGGTTTCATAACCTCTTTAATGTGAACAAGCATGGTATTAAACCTTGTCTATTTTGATTGCAGGATCAAACATCATGACGATTGCTTGGAAGGTAAAAACGTGTGGATAAGCACCTTGCTATCTACAATCTAAAATAAGTGGTAAATCATGTCTACACTCTTCAAGAGGCTTGCATATGTTTTTGATGATAACTAAACTTTATAGTTTGATGAGTTTGATGAGAACTAAACTTTATGGTATGAGGATTCATGATTGATTTAGTTGGTTTTACAAGAGGCAAGAGGTTTCATAACCTCTTGAATAAGTTGGTTTTACAAGAGGTAAGAGGTTTCATAATCGCTTTAATGTGAACAAGCATGGTATTAAACCTTGTCTATCTTGATTGTATGATCAAACATCTTGACGATCGCCTGGAAGGTAAAAACGTGTGGATAAGCACCTTGCTATCTACAATCTAAAACAAGTGGTAAATCATGTCTACACTCTTCAAGAACTCTTGGTAAGGCTATGGAATTCTCAATTCTGTTAAAGCAAGTAAAGCCGACTTATCTACATGGAAAGTTGATTTGATCGAATGTGAAAAGGTTCTCTATGCTTGAACATTTGGGTTTTTTTGTTGGTGGATGTATTGACTTAACCTTGATCAATCAATTGGACGAACAAGTGTTCAAACATTTCATGTGTTCCTTGCTCATGTGATTTTCACGAATGTACTTCATGCTTTTATCATATGGGTTATTGAGCAATGTTCTAATCATTCCTCTTATGGTTTTGCAGGTTAGATCCTTTGTTTAAATCCTACAACATCAAAGGAGTTTGCTACCTCAGACTTGAAGGATTGCAATGGGGTTAAGAAGACCAAACTGCTAAAAATCTGAAAAAATCCAGATTTTGGTCGACCGCCCCAAGGCGTCCGATCGACCGGTTTTTCCATAAGCGAAAGGCCATCCGACTGTAAATTCCGATCGACCACCCCATAACCACCGGTCGACCGCCAGCCCCGATGCAGCCTTATTTGACTTTGTGTTTCAAGCTCATGGAAAGGTCTTTCTTCCCAATTGTTTAATCCCACTACCCCCAATTATGCCATGTTTCGTGAATCTGGTCTGGGACATGTCTCTTGACCATTCAAGAGATATAAAACCAACCTAGAGGGCCATAAACCCTAAGCACTTGAAGAGATCCAAAGGGAGGCTATCCAAGGAGGAAGAAGAGGGTACTGTAGCTCCATGAACAGTACCACGTGTAGGAAGTTCATCATTCATTTCCAAGGTGATTCAAGCTCAATCTGAAGCTAGCAACCTCCAAGGAAGTGAAGAAGCAAGCAAGCAAGGATTCAAGGAAGACTACCGAAAGAAAGTGTAGAATCAAACAAGGCTCTCAAGGAAGATCAAAGGAGCTATCCAAGGAAGAAGAAGTTGCTACTGTAGCCGTGAACAGTACTTCGTGGAAAGATCTCTTCATCCCTTCTCAAGATCTTCAAGCTTCATCTAAAGCCATTCAAGTGAAGAAGGAAGCATCACTCAAAGATCAGCAACATACACTCAGTGGAAGCCAAATCAGGAGTTTTCTAAACTATGCCTCATGGTCTTTGTGTTTTGGGTTTTATATTTGTGTTCCTTATAAACTGTAAACACTCGTGTGTGTGTGTGTGGATCGTTTTGGATCCTTGGTCGTGTGTAGTTGTCTTGTATGATTCGTGTGTGTGCGTGGATCTTCTTAGATCTGCGTGTGTGTGTGTGTGGATCTATTTAAATCTGGTCGTTTTAGTGTGTGGAGTGCTGCATCTGTCGCAGCGTGTGTATGCATTGTTGATCCGGCTGTTGGATCGTGTTGGAGACCTCATCTCCGTGTGTGTGTGTGTGTGTGTTGGGGCGCGTCCCCGTGTGTGTGTTCAGGCGTCATCCTGCGTGTGTGTTTGGAGCGTCGTCTCCGTTTGGGGATTTATCCTCGAGTGATGCCTCACCGGGTTTGGTGAGGGGTGGACGTAGGATTGCCGTCGTTGCATCCGAACCACCTTAAAATCGATATGCATTGTGGCTTGGATTATGTGGTGTGATTCATTTCTCTTACCTCCATTCTGTGTGAACGTTAGTATATATTGTATTCTAACTTGTGGTCAAATAGATTTCAACTTCCTAGTTAGTGTTTTATCACATATTTTAAAAAGGCCAAAAGTTTTCTTAAAATTGGAAAACACCCAATTCACCGCCCTCTTGGGTGTCATTGATCGCGGGACTTCACCACAAGGTTAAGCTAAGACAATTAGAGGCCAAACATCAGGAAATAGAGGCTCCGGGAAGTAAACGGTCATCTGCCAGGCCGCTAGGTAAACCAAGCGGTCAGCCAAAGGCCGCTACCCTCACACACAGAATACAGATACTGGGCGGTCAAGAAAAGGCCGCACCAACACACTACGAAAAAACGGGAGCATGCGGTCTATCGCAGGGCCGCAAGGAGACGATAGCGGTCGTCCATATGACCGCTAGACCGATCAACTCCCGAACTGACTTAAAACATTCAAACAGCTTAGCGGTCTCCCAATGGACCGCTAAGGACGCTAAGCCGTCAAGGCTAGGACCGCTAGCCCAACCGGCTTAAAACTATTGAACCGACATAAACAACGATTAGCGGTCGTCTCTCAAACTGCCAAACCTAGCTTAGCGGTCTATCACACGACCGCGTAGCCAAACCGACATACGTCCCCGAAATAGCGGTATATCGTACGACCGCAGACGCAGATTAGCGGTCGTCCACTGGACCGCTATCTCAAAAAATGGTCTATCGCACGACCGCGAAGACCTGAACCGACCTACTATTCAAAAATCAGAAACGGTCACCCAAGGACCGCTAAAGGCTTAAAAATGGTCTCTGGTAAGACCGCTAAAGCGTTACGGCGGGAAAAATAGGGGAATGGCCGAAACCGACCGTTCCACGCCCCGTTCGCTCCTAAACGAAAGGGAAACAACCCTAAACGCAATAAAAGCCTTCCACGGACTGGAAGGGATCATTTTGACACCAAAAACATAAGAAATGGGCGATTCTACTGAATCGACCCAAAATGAGTCACATGGGTTCCTGGGCTCACACTAGTCTCAAATGACCACCAATCGTAATGAAACTAGCGAAAATGGAACGCTGACATGCCAGGGGTTCAAATGAAACCAATTAAACTGAAAACCGTCACCAGAGAAGGAGAACCCGGCTCACACCCCCCGAACATGCTTTCACCCAAAATGAGGAAAAACCCACTCGTTCTCGCATGGTTCGGCTCCAAATCGCGAGGAAACGTAGAACAGGAGTAGGGCGTCCATCTCCCTACCTCCACCGAAGTTCTAGCGCGCCGAAGCGACTAAACCACGCCGAAATTGATCAAACGAATCGAACATGTCAGCTTTGAATCCACCAAGGGATCGCGCTAACGCCATGCTCCATTCGTCGCCCCATCACGGGCCAGACCAACTCCACGACGTCCCTGCCTCGTCCACGTCACCACGGTCGCGCACCCCGCGAAGAGAGGAGAAGAGAGGAGGGAGAACGAGAGAGAGGAAGTGAGCGGCGATGAGGAGAGAGGAAGGAGAAAGAAAGAAGAAATATAAAAAAATTAGGAAATTTGGCAATTTTTGAAAAATCTGATTTTTAGCCCGAAAATGCACTAATTCATAAAAATACGAAAAAATAGTCTAAACGATCCTCGAAAAGAATGCAACGCAACTGTAGCGCCCTCGAGTCGATGAACTCAATAATAAACTCACCACTCCGTAACTTGTACGGGAGAAAAACCCACACAGATCGTAAAACACAACTCAAGACCCACAAAAGCGATCTGAAACTCTCCGATAAGGATCCGAAAGACTCAAGATATTACAACGTATCATTTCTTGGTCATGTAATATCAAAGGAGGGAGTTGTTGTAGAACCTTCAAAGGTGGAAGCAGTGAAAAAATTAGGAGAGACCCAACAATGTAATCGAGGTTCTGAGTTTTCTAGGTTTGGCTAGTTATTATCGAAGGTTTATTAAAGATTTTTTCTAAAATTATTGTACCTTTGATGAGGTTAACTCGGAAGGAGAATCCATATGTTTGGATAGAGGATTGTGAGAAGAGTTTCCAAATTTTAAAAGAATGTCTAACGGCTAGCCCGATACTTGCCCTACCCATGGGTAGTGGAGGATTCGAAGTCTATATAGATGCTTCGGGTATTTGTTTAGGCTGTGTATTAATGTAGCATGGGAAGGTCATTGCTTATGCTTCCAAACAACTAAAGGGTCATGAAGAGAAGTATCATGTGCATGATCTAGAGTTGGTAGCTGTTGTGAGCGACGTCACGCGGAATGTGGCGGGGAGCGAAGCGCGCTCGTTTTGCTGTAACACAGAAAGAGAGAGAGATAGAGACCACCACGGGAGATTGCTCCGGCGGGGTATGCAAAGTAGCTATGGCGTAATAAAGGCGGGGATTAAACGGCCATAGTGGGAAATGACTCTCCGCGACCTCGGGGGGATGGGGATGGTGCAGAATTTAAAAGACGAGAATTTAAACGGCCATAGCACCGCCACGGGAGATTGCTCCAGTGAGATATAGGCCTCGAAGAGATGAGAATAATGCAGAATTTAAAGAACAGAATTTAAACGGCCATAGCACCACCACGGGAGATTGCTCCAATGGGATATAGGCCTCGAAGAGATGAGAATAGCGCAGAATTTAAAGGACAGAATTTAAACGGCCATAGCACCACCACAGGAGATTGCTCCAGTGGGATATAGGCCTCGAAGAGATGAGAATACGGCAAAATTTTAAAGACTGAATTCAAATGGCCATAGCGGGAAGTGACTCGCCACGGCCTCGAAAATATGATGTGATCGCCAGGGGCTGGAGACCGCAAAAATAAGAAGAGTGATCGTGTTTACCTCAAAAGCGGGAAATAGTGGGTTACTTCTTCCTTTCCTTTCGGCCGGCCAACGGAGAGGTCCTTCTTTGGTTACCCTTGCGAAAACAGACAAAGAGGAAATGAATCAGAAAAATGGCAGTGTAGTATTAATCCTTTGTGATGAAAATAGCAAAATCATGGCGAGACACACACCTGGTTGGTGTTATTTTTAAACCCCTCTCGGACACGAGTAGGAGGAAAATGTTATGATGGATGAAGGATTGTGCAAACGTGCATAAAACAGAAGCGAGATGACAAATGGCGGATGATGCATGCAATAGAAATGGCAAAAGAGAAAGGGGGGAGAGTGGCTTATTGAAGGCGCCGATGACGTGATCCGGCAGAGCTCCGGCAGCGTGGGGACATCGTGGAAGCACGGTGGATGAAGATTGCCTTCCTTTCACAAGCGCGGGCACCCAGAAATTCGGCAGAACCTCCTCCTACAAAACCCACAGGTTAGAAAAGAATCCGACAGAGTTTCCCTCTCCTCTGTCGAATCTAAAGCTCTTTGATTTCGAGGGAGGGGGGTCCCTATTTATAGGGAAAAAAATTATTGGGGCGTCCATGGTCCTGGACGCCTCAATGTTGAGGCGTCCAACTGACTGGACGCACCCATTATTTTTTTTTATTATTTTGTTGTTGATTGAGGCGTCTAGGACCCTTGACGCCTCAATGAATTTCCATTAAAACGGCGCCGAAAGCCGTCGACAGCGGGGAAAGCGAGTGGTTTCGACGCCTAACTTTGACTTCTAAAACACGTCTAGGATCGATGACGTCTTCATGATTGGATTTATTCAAAACGTCAAACTAGCCGGCCGGAGCGGCGCCGCCCGCGTGTTGCACGAAGCTCTGAATGAGGCGTCTAGGGTCCTGGACGCCTTTAAAAGAGGCGTCCAGTTACCCTGCCACTTTCAAAAAGGAAAAAGAAATATTTAAAAAATAATAAAAAAATAATAAAAAATATTTTTATGAAGGCGTCAAGGTACCTTTACACCTTAATATTGAGGCGTCAAAGCAGCTTGACACGTCAAAGATTTTTCATGAAAAAAAATTCAAAAAAATAGGAAATCACCAAAGTAATTAAAAATATGAAGGCAACCTTGGGGTATCATAGTGTAATATGAGATTTACTCATGGTAATGTCAAAAATGGCGTGTCTACAGCTGCCCCGTCTTGGCGTCTGCTTTGTAAGGGAGTGGCACGTAATGGAGTGCCGTAGAGGTGAAATGTATGGAGTGGGAGCGGACTGAAAAGTAGATGCCAAGGTGTGATGAGACACACTTTTAACATTATGATTTGGAATGTTTTTCAGAGTCTCAATGAGGCGACCTTGAAGATGGTCTTTCAAATTCAACAATTGTTTGGACGGAAATCAAACAAGGAAGGGGAAGATGTGCGCTCAGGCACAAGAAGAAAAAAAGGGACCAACTTCTTTGTGTGGAAGTACCTAGGTCGTAAACCTGCAGGTTTCACCTTTTGGGAGCGTTTACCAGCCAATGTGGAAGTGCTACAGTCGAGGTGGGTCAAATGGAGTAAAAGTAAAGAAATATTTGAGGATCAGTTCAAACAAGGGTCTCTTTTGGAAGAACTGCCCAGGGCTGTCTCAAGGAAACTCAGTATTTCATTCGGAATGGAATATCTCATATTATAAGAATTTAAGCACAACGGCCTTCACAATCGAATTACTTTGAATGATTTTCCGCAATGGAACCAAAGTCCTATATGAATGCATGCTGGGTTTAAAAGAAAATTTAAAACAAACTAAAATAGAAAATAGCCAAAGATAATATTGTCAAGTTGTTAAGAATGGGTCAGGATACCGATCCGGTGAGCTGATACTGAGCCGGGGCCCGTTTATCCATGCACCAACTCACTGAATGGAGCCATCGTCCCCACGCTTTCACAACTTAACGGCCCATCCGTACAACCCAAATTCCTATGAAATTATCATTGTTTTTGTTGAAGGGGAACTCAAACCCCAGATTCATTCAGGTCGCAAGGTCCTTGACATGTTCTAATAGTGTAAATATCATATAATACAATGCATGACATGGTGGGACCAATCATCGAAAGGTGGCATATGATGGGTCGAGGTGGGATAGTGGTGCCCACTAGTGAAACATGCACTCATTATTTAGCACAACATTATCTCAAAGCAACAGAATTGCACTTCAATTATCACAACAGGAGAATACACAGTAATGGGAGAACAAGACAAAACACCTTTTGCTAAAGTCAACATTGACGACTCATCATTGATGTGACGTGTTTGACTTTTAAGCCCCTCCCTTCCTATAAGTACCCCCCTTGCTCAGCTTAGTCAAATGCACCAAGGAGAGCTTTGAAGCTTAAGGGGAGGAGGAGAAGAATCTTGGGTTCTTCAAGATGGAAGGCAAATCTTCCCGCCCTATGAAGAGGAGCAGGCCCAGCAGCGAATTCAGGCGGCTCTCCGACCTCGAAGGACATCTGAGTGGGATGATCCAGTCGTTTATGGTGAGTTGATTCATTTCAAATTTTCTGTAAAACCTTTCATTCACCTCTTCCCCTTTTGTTTTTCTTCTTCTTTTCCAGTCATACCCTCTCTTCCTAGGCCCGAGGAAGTTCTCCAAACTACCGTGGTTTTCAAAGCTAACTTCTAACATCTCCATCGGTATGAGGGTCATACTCACGAGGTGGCATCTTCAGCGGCTCCTGGTTCACGCCAAGCATTACGAAAAGATTCGCATGGACTGGGCGGCTATGGGCGCGTTGGTGGAGATCTGGCATCCTCAGACGCACACTTTCATTTTCCCCACTTTCGAGGCAACCATTCTTCTTGAGGAGGTGGAACTCCTGCTTGGGTTGAAAAGATTCAAAAGGGATGGCAAGATAAAGATTATGTCGATGCTGAAGAAGGTGACTTCTGAGGACGTCCTCGGAAGTTTCATGCCGTCTGGTGCCGTTAGAAACGTCCAGACTCAGAAGGGAGTCAACTTGCAGAAGCTCGCGGAATGGGTCATGCCCTGATAGGATCGCCAGATGATGATCGTTTGGAAGAAATTATGAAGGGATTCACAATCTGTTTGACGGGTGCTCTCTTATTCCCTCATACCGACAACATAGTGGAGGAAGATCAACTGAGTGCCATTTGCGATATTTGGAATGGCAAAAGGGTGGGACATGTCGTTCTTGCTTACCTCTACAGTGGCCTTACTGCTTCCAGCGTGGGTAAGCCTCCTTTTGGTTGCGCGCTTCTTCTGAATTACTGGGTTGATTTACATTTCAAATTTGATCACCGTGAGGGGATGCCCACTGCCTCGAGGATCTTTCAACAAAGCCCCCTTTACCACATAGCCGATGTGTTAGGCTTTGGTGGTCACATAGTGAACCACGTTCCGTGGCAGAGGAAGCGTGAAGACTGGAGGTCTCACTTCAGAACTATGACGCAAGGCTTCTTCACTTGTGCACCGGCATGTCTACTCCCGCGCGAACTCCTTATGAGGTCTTCCCCGGAAGCTGAACTCCAACTTATTGGCGCGACTGAGTTTGTTCTTTACAATGCGCATCGGTGCTGTATTCAAATTGGCCTTCCCCGCCATTCGTTCCCGCCATTATCGGGCACTGCTCCTCTAAGGAAGAGAGAGTTGGGTGAGGAAGATGATGCAAAGGGGGTGAAGGCCATCAAAGTGTCATGGAAGACGAGCATTCCAGGAAAGGCATTAGTGCATGTAGAGGAAGAACACGAGCTGTGGAGGGCTTATGTAACCGAACTGGGGAAGTTAAGGCATGAAGTGCCTAAGCCCCTAATGTAGCTCACTCTGCTATTTTAACGGAATGAATGAGAAGTTATTGTGTGCAAAAGTTTTCTTTCTCTTTTTTTTGTTTTTTTGTTTTGTTTTATTTTATTTTATTTTTTTGGTTTTTTTGTGTGTTTTTTTTTGTGTTGTTTTTGTTTTTTGTTTTTTTTTGGGACGTCTAGGCGCGAAGACGCGTTCTAATCTTTCGAATTCAAATTTGAAACACCGAGCGGCCCTTCTTCTTCCTCACCTCGCCCACAAACAAACCTTCTTCGCGCCTTGCTTGCCTAGCTTCATCTTCTTCCACTCTTGATCCATGGAGTACGGTGGGCCAAATTGTGGTGAAGGGAGAGGGGGACGAGGAACTCCTCGCCCGAGGGGGGTCGTGCAAGAGCACGGAGAGGCGGCCAGGGAAGAGGAAGGGCCTCTTCCGACATTTGAGGGGCCCGAGGGACCCGAAGACGTGGAGGGAGGCGAGCATGGCTCGGTAAGCTCCTTTATCTCCATTCCTTTTAGTTTGGTAGCGAATAAGAGGGAGAAGAGGGCTCGGTGAGTGTTGCACTTGAATGATGAACGTGTCTTCGACAAGAGACGCATTTTTTTTGTTTTTTTTGTTCGTTTTGTAATGATGTGGCCCTTCCTTTTGATGCACAGGGTATGACAAAGATCCCGGGCTTGGCTGATGAGTGGGCGAGTGTGGATGAGCCGAACCGCGTCGGGGGAGAAAAATGCGGCAAGGTAAAACTTGAAGACTGGCGCATATGTCTCCCTGCTCAGTTCCCAGACGGGCATCGAGGTGACGTACCTGTGCAGGGGAGTGCCGACTACCTGCGACAGTGCAGGGAGAGCCAAGTGGGCCTTTTTCAACTCGGGAGACAGACAAAGGTGAAAGAAGGGCCCTTTTTTTTTTGAAATCACGGGGCTTAACTGATGGCTATTGTTTGTCTGTTCCAGCGTGCCTGACAGGCGGCGATGGCAGGGATGGCCGACTGATCATCTTCCAGCTCCCAGGCTCCTTTTCTGGAGATCGCCTCCCTCTGGGAGCAACTTGCTAGTGCAGTGGCCCGCGCGACCCGGGCTGAAGAGGAGTGTGATGCTTGGGCAGCAACCATAGCAGAGCTACGGCGTCACGATGAAGAGAGGCCATCTCCAGACATCCTGGAGTTAAGGGTCCTCCTCCAGGTGGCGAGGAGGGAGGCAGAGAGAGAGAGGAGAGGGAGAAAGAGAGGGAGGAAAGAAGGGCCGAGTGACAGTAGGATCGAGATGAGAGGAAGGCCTTGGAGGCCCAGGTGAGGGAGCTCCAGCTAGGCCTTCAGGTTATGGGGCAGAGGTTAGGAGTGATGGAGACGTGCTATGAGAGAGCACGAGAGTTCGGGGCACGACTCCGCCAGTCTGGCCACCTTTCTGTCGGTGGCCTCTTTGCCACGCCAAGGGAGCAACAGCGAGCCGCTGCTGTAGAGCAGGTATCACGGGGTGAGGCGAGTACGGCTTCACGGAGTTCCAGGAGGCCCGTGAGGGACCCTCACCTTAGGGGAGAGGAGAGGGACGTCTAGAGGGATGAGCGTGAAGGTGCTGACGAGAATTAGCGAGCTAGTGGACCCGCCTCCTCTCTTACGATGTTCATGACTGTGATGTTTATGATAGTTTATGTAGACTTATGAATGGAGTGATTTGATTTCCTACTACTTATTTATTCTTTTGTGCGTTCCTTCTTCCTTATGCTTCTTCTCCTTTATACTGTTTCCATGTGATGCGCTCAACGAGACCTCACCATGAAACGGGGAATCACGTCTCGCCGCGATCATTTTTCATCAATGTCAACAATGATAGCTTCTAGCTCCTTCTCCCGGATGACCTTTCAACCTTACTAGATGACCTCTACAACATGACAGGGCATCTCGGCATCCCTAGACTGCGTAGGGAGCGAATCATCATATCGCACCATCCAATCAATTACCCTGCGCAGGCGGTGAAGTGACACATGGGACCGCAGGGAAGGTACTCTATCACGAGGCAGTTGGCTTGCACTTCTCTCATTTCTATAAATACCTCCCTCCCTCGTTCTTCCAAGGATATCGATAGCCAATTCACAGAGTACAAGTTTCCACGAAAGAGGAAGGACATAGAGTTCTAGGATTCATAATGGAGGGCGAATCTTCCCACTCCTCGAAGAGAAGCCGGTCCAACGGTAGAAGTTCCAGGAGACTCTCGGACCTTGAAGGGCACTTCAGTGAAAGGACACAATCGTAACTCGTAAAATAAGCCTTCTTGCCCTTTCCCTCAAGCTTTCTTCTTTTTTCTCTCTTGACAAAGGCCCCTTTTTCATTTCTTGTGTATGTGCAGAGCGTGATGAAATCACACATATCATGGAAGGTAGTGGTGGCAGCTTACAGAGGTCTCCCGGATTTTCAGAAGACCAGGCTAGACGTAATGGGCTTTGGAGCCTTCCTCCGGATCGAGCCCGTCGAGCTCGACCTCGCCCTCATCCAAGCATTATGTGAAAGGTGGGATCTAATGAGTCGTGCCTTCTTGATGCCTTGGGGGCACATGGTGCCCAGCTTGGAAGATGTGGTCCGAATTACGGGCATGAAAGTGGATGGCGAGGCGCTGACTGGCATCACGTACTCCGACTACAGGGAGGCTGCTCAGAGGTTGCTAGGAGTGGATCTAGATGATCGTAAGAACAGGTCCGTAGCCAAGACGCCTATCATGGAAATGTTGGGACTTACTGACATTCGCTCCCGTGATGATGAGTCCTTGGAAGAGTTCATGGAGAGGATCGAAAGGGGATGTCGCGCTGTCTACTGTGTAGATGCGAGCAATTGGGAAAGGGCCAACATGGATTTGAGGAGATTCCTCTTCTTCCTATTGGGGAGATTGCTAATGGGTTCGAAAGGAGACAGCATCCATTGCCGCTTCTTAGAATTCCTGGTAGACCCTGAGAAAGTGAGGCGATATGCCTGGGGAGCAGCCATGCTGGCGTATCTATTTGTGGGTCTATCTGAAAGAGCAGATCAAGAGATAACAGTGAGTGGTTTCACGCCGTTCATCCGGGTACCCCCTCTTCTTTTTTTTTCTTCTTCCTTTTTTTTGGTGTGTTAAAGACACATGATGGTGCAGTTGTGGAGCTATTATTACCTTCCAATGGGAAAGGCCCGTCATTGGCACCCAGCGGCGGTGCCGCTGGAAAGGCGGTGGCAGCCCCTCATGAGCCCAGCCCCTCTATCCTACCAGTTGATGGTGCTAAGACGCGAGTTGCAAGAGTTCCCCGCAGTGATGGTGGTTATTATTTTTTTGTTGATTTTTTTTGAATTTTTTTTATTAAGAAGATCTGTGTGGCCTGACCTAGGTGATCTGGAGACCTTATGCAGGCATGATCGACGCCGATCAGCCATGGGTCATGACGAGTCATGCCCTATTCGGGCGTGACCTCTGGATGCACTGTGTGAATGAAATCGAGCCACTTCGACTACGATTGGCCATGAGGACCTTAGGGCTCACCCAGGAATGGGTGGACATAATTACAACACCACGTGTTGGGAGGAAGACGCGTGGGCTGGCGATCTCCTTTGATTGGCGAGTGCGGTTCCCCGAGCAATATGAAGACTGGGAACGGGGTGGCACACTCGTAGAGTCACGTGCTCAAGATAGCGAGGATTATCTACGCCTCTACAAGGTGATGTATGCAGAGCGACTCCAACCCGAGGGGACTGTGGAGGTGAACACATTTTTTATTTTCTTTTTATTTTCTTTTTTTTAATATGTTAACTTATGCCTTGGCCATAGGATGCTCGCGACACCATGATAGCGAACCTGCAAGCTCACCTGATAGGCATAGAGCGGCAGTTACGCGATGCTCGCTCAGCCTTGAATTCTTTAGTAAGACTGCTTACTCATGATCATAGACCAAGGTTCCTGGTGCTTGACCCTCAATGCCACCTCATGCGTGTTGTAGCGCGCCCAGCTTGACGCGGCTTCTTCCGCCATGGGGGCGGATGGTGTCTCTTCTAGCTTATGGATCCCCACTTCCGAACTTGATTTACTTTATGAGCAGCTTGCCTACGCTACGCAGCGGGCTGCGGAGGCAGAAGGAATGCTTTCCACATAGGTGAGAGTTTCACCATTGGATTTCACTAATTCGCGCCTCCACATATCTGAGATGATGGTTATGGCAGGCGAAAGAGGTGCAAGATACACTTGCCCGTACTGCACAGGGGGAAGCCAGAATAGCGGAACTAGAGGAAGAGTTGCGGCATCGTCCAGACGATGGCTCTTCTCTAGACGCCGTGGAGCTGAGGATTACCCTTCAGCTGGAAAGGGAGGACAGAGAGAGAGAACGTGGGGAAAGGGAAAGAGACACCGAACGAGATAGAGCCAACAGATTGGCTGAGAGGGAGGAGTGGAGGGCCATGGAGGCCCAACTGTTTGAACTCCGAACCAGCCTCGGTCTTGTTGAGCAATGGCTGAGAGATGGTGAAGAGCGCTACCGAAGAGCACGAGAGTGCGGCTTTCGTGTTAGTAGCTTCTTTGCCGCTCCTGTCGATCGATGGGGAGCAGAGACGGGAAGAGGGGTGCCAAGCAGTAGAGGCACCGCCTTGCATGGTTTAGCAACACCCTCTAGGGTTCCTCGCCTGGAGAGCGGAGAGAGGGGTAACTCTGAGAGAGAGGACGGAACTTAATGTACAACTTCTAGAAGGAAATAAAGGAAGGAATGTTTAGTTTCGTGTCTTCTGCCTTCATTCTTACTTTTCAATCCTGTACACATTGCTCAATGAAAAAAGTCAATTCTTCCGTTCTGACTTGGCCCCTTGCTCAAAGAGTGGGTGATCATTTTGAGACTAACCTTGATAACAAGTCAAGGGGCCAAGCCTTTATAAATTAAGGCAAATGCAAAGATGATGAATGCAACACACGGGCACACAAATGAGAACAAAATGTAAAGATGTAGCATGCAGATGAGATCACACGGATGCAATTTTTTTTCTTTTTTTCTTTTTTTTTATTTTTGTTTTATTTTGTTTTGTTTTATGTGTGTGTGTGTGTTTTTTTATTCTTTTATTAAAAAACATTAGAATTTTCTTTCTTTTTTGTTTTGTTATTTTTTGAAGGACACTTATTATCACAGCCGGCATGGTTCTTGGATCAGGGGTGTTTAAAATCGTTCTTAAATAGCCTAATGCAGTGTTAACATGCTCCAAAAGAATTTCCACTTGGGAACTCAACTGACGGCGTCTTCCGAGGGCCACTTCATCACATCACTACAATCTCTCTCTCTTTTTGGTTTTTTTTTTCCTGGCCAACGCCAGGTGACCATTCTTATGGCACCTGACCTTCATGAAGACAGGGTTTCTTACTAACCTCCCAGGTATCCTGTGTGCACATCTAGAGTTATTTGGGCCCCTAGACTCCTCAAATGATAATCCTGCCGGTTAAGACTTAACCTGATGACAAAGCCGTCATGCCATGCTTAGGCTCCCAGTTGCTTCCGACCGCAAGGATACACCGAAAGAGTGTTCGAGGTAAAAGATTTGCCCTGCCCGGGTCTATTTCCTCACAACTCTAGACGGTATAGGATGGAACACCTTGGAACCCTAACGGTCAACCGTGCGACGCTGACCCGGAATCAGACGCCGTCACACCTATAGGTGACGCGCTTGCATTGACCTAAGCCCGAGGGAAAGTAAGAAGCCATCAAGGTGGTAGATAGAGGTCTTGACCAGCCAGAAACACTGAGACTCCTTCGCGGTGATGGCTTTTACTTTTCGAAGTAGATAATTATATGTGTGTTTTGCTAAAACGAGGTTGCTTGCCTTAGCGGGACGCGCCTCTTAGGATTTCCGTTGAGCTTTCATCTTTGAGGGGAGAAAGAAGAGTAATGTGGTAAACCTTCCGAGATGACCGGAAAAACTGTTAACCCGACGAGCTAACCGGGACCTACTCGACCTTTCCCTTTTGAGCGACTTTGGACCAATCCTCGAACAGAATTACGTTGCCCCTTTGTGGAATTTAGCCTTCATTTTGAGGGGATTTCACTTGTTGAAATCAGGCACGGCCACGACCAGGCTTTTATGTGACCCTTTTTTTTTCCTTTTTTTTTAGGGAGCCGTAACAATTGGATATGTTGAAATCCCTCTTATATGCCTGCGGGGACACTGCCCTCTTCTCGTGCTCTGACTCAAGTTCAAAGAGATGAATCCTACTCTCGCCTTCATGGTAATGTATTTCGGTTCCCTTATGCTCAACGTTTTAAGGGCGACGGCTGTCTCATTGGGTCGAGAAAGAAGAGAACAAAGATTACGGATTTTCTGTAGACCTTCGAGTACAGCCCCACAATAGGTAATACCACCAACTTTCTTGGCTAAAACACCTACGTGTGTGCATGTTGCCTTCTTTTAATGGGCATAAGCTGTCATGACCGGACAGGAATCTCCACAGTTCTGGCAGACCAAGACCCGAGACCTATCGAACCTTAAGGGGTCCTATCTTAATATGAAGGATAAATGCAAAGCTTGACTGCATGATGATCACTAGGCATTAGTTTTTTTTCTCTTTTTCCTTTTTTATTTGAAAGTGTTCCCTCGAGTTCCGTTTCGTTTGATCCCAAAAGTAGGGTGTGGGAGTGTACGGAGGTCAACCCTGAGTTAGACCACAAAGACCGAAGAGTGAATTTTTAGCTCCGATGGTCCTCGTACCATGCCAGTTGTTACACCTATCTAAGGGTAGTATTCTTAAGATAAATCCTGTTCCAAGGGTGGGATAACCCGGCCCTTCGACATTGACTAGCTTATAGGCGTTCTCGGGATACACAGCTCGAACCACCTATGGTCCTTCCCAATTGGGTTGAAGTTTAGAACACGGTCCTCCAGGTTTGACAAAAATTCTTTTTATGACCATCTCACCAACTTTGAATTTTCTCTCAATGACTTTCTTTTGGTAAAAACAAGCGAGTCTATTTTGATAAACACGTGCATGCTCGGCGGCGGCCAGCCGCTTCTCATCTAAGAGTTCCAACTGGGCAAGGAGCGAATCACGACGTTCGTCGAAGGGAAATTCCTCATCCAATTGTACCCTGAGAGAAGGAATCAGAGTCTCGTACGGGACTACCGCTTCCATCCCATAAGTAAGGGCAAACGGGGTTTGCCCGGTGGGAGTACGGATTGAGGTGCGATAGGCCCATAGAGCTTCGATAAGCTTTTCTGGCCAGTCTGAAAACTTACTTGACTCGCAGGTTTTCTTAATGATTTGGATCAATGTTTTGTTGGTGGCCTCCGCCTGACCATTACCTTGTGGGTAATAAGGTGATGAATGATGCAATGCGATTGCGTACCTTTTGCAGAGGTCTCGAAGGTCCTGAGAAATGAACTGTGGCCCATTCCCGGTGACGATTGTGCTGGGGATGCCGAACCTGGTAAGGATGTTCTTCATGATGAACTTGCAGACTGTTGATGCCTTGATTTCCGCGTAAGCTTCGGCTTCGGCCCATTTGGTGAAGTACTCCATCGCAGTGAGGATGAAGGATTTCTGCTTGGTGAGGGAGTTGGGATCGCCTAGGGGACCAATGATGTCGAATGCCCACATGGAGAAAGGTCATGGGGAGGATACTGGATGAAGTGAGGAAGATGGCGAATGAATCTTATTGGCGTGAAGCTGACACTTGACACACCTACGGACATAGATAGCACAATCTTCTTCCATAGTGGGCCAGTAAAAGCCTTGCCGAATGATCTTCTTAGCGAGCATTTGGCTATTTACATGGCCACCGCACACACCTCAGTGTGCTTCCTCTACACATTTCCAGACCTCATTATCATCAAGACGTCTTAAAAGAATGCCAGTAAGGCTCCTCCTATAGAGTAGACCTCCAACCAATGTGTATTTCTGGGCCACCCTTCTTATGGCTTTCTTATCCTCTGTGGTGGCTCCCTCAGGATAAGACTGATCTTTGCAATATTTGGCGATTTCATAGAACCAAGGTTTCTCCTCGTCAGCCAGTTCTTCTTCAAATTCTACCAACATGATTTCCCTCTTCTCAAGAATTTCCCCTTCCTGAAGCTTCCGTAGGACTCTGTCTTTGATTCTTAAAAGGTAAGGGTCCTGAACAGCAGGAACGAGGCGCTTGTAGATGGTGATGGATTCAGACCATACACCTAGAGGGAATTTAAAAGATGACGCCAAGGAGGCGAGCGCATCGGCCGGAATGTTCTGTTCGCGAGGAACATGGATAAAGATCAGCTTGGTGAACAATTTGGCATAAGCGGAGACCAGCTCCTGATAAGGCTTGAGCTTGGGATCAAGAGTGCGATATTTGGTAAGCACCTGGCGGAGAATGAGTTGACTATCGCCCACGACTCGTAATTCGGTGATATAGAAAGAATGGGCTAGTTCCCAACCAGCTATAAGAGCCTCGTATTCAGCAATGTTGTTGGTGACTGGGAATGCTAGATGAAATTCCTCTGGGATGGTAATGCCCTCGGGTGTTAGAAGGACAATGCCAATACCCTTTCGTTGGGAATTCAGAGCTCCATAAAAATATAATGTCCACATTGGCTCGTCAGATTGGGTGATGGGCATTAGTTCCTCATCTGGAAACTCTGATTGGACAGGATCGAACTTGGGAAGAGGATGGTGAGCAAGATGCTCGGCTATAGCATAGCCTTTAATTACCATTTTCTGGATGTAGGTGATGTCAAATTGAGATAAGAAACTCTGCCAGCGTGCTAGCCTATCAGTAAGGATAGATTTCTCTAGGAGGAACTTGATAGGGTTCATGCGAGCAATCAAATGGACCTCATGGGCCAAGAAGTAGTGCTTCAATTTTTGCACTACCCAAACGAGGGCAGCACATGTTTTCTCCATGGCCGTGTACTTCTGCTCACAGGGATTGAGGAGTTTGGACAAGTAATAGGTTGCATGTTCCTTGCCTTCTTCGTCAGCTTGTGCGAGGACGGCTCCCACGAAGTCATCCAAGACTGAGATATAAAGGATCAGAGGTTTGCCTGGCTTGGGTGGAATGAGAACGGGTGGATTAGCCAGGTATTCCTTTAACCCTTCGAAAGCTTTCTAGCATTTAGAATCCCAATAGAATTCTACTCTTGGCTTGGTCAACTCGTAGAAACGTCTACACCTTTGTGAGTGCTGAGACACAAACCGACGAATGAATTGCAACCTCCCAATTAAACCTCGGACTTCCCTCAAATTTTTGGGAGGCGGCATGTCCCTGATGGCCTTAGCTTTGTTGGGATCTATCTCAATCTCCCTCTTACTCACAATGAAACCCAATAATCTTCCTGATGATACACCAAACACACACTTCTTCGGATTCATTTTCAATTGGAACTCATTTGATCTTTGCAACACCTTAGCCAAAACTCTCGGATGTTCCACTCTAGTTCGGGATTTCACCAATAAATCATCCACATACACCTCCAGATATATATGCATCATGTCATGAAATATGGCCATCATAGCTCTTTGGTAAGTAACTCCAGTATTCTTAAACCCAAATGGCATGACCACGTAACAATCTGTTCCCCATGGTGTAGTGAATGACGTCTTCTCCTGATCCTCTTCTGCCAAACAAATTTGATTATATCCTGAAAACCCATCCATAAATGAGAGGGTCTCATAGCCTGCCGTGTTGTCGATTAACACATCAATGTGAGGCAAGGGAAAATCGTCCTTTTGGCACGCGCGGTTAAGGTCCCGGAAGTCGATGCAAATCCTGACTTTTCCATCCTTCTTCATGACCGGGACAATGTTCGCTACCCATTGAGGATAAAGGATGACTCTAATAAATCTGGCTTTGTGGAGGTTGTCGACCTCTTCTTTCATTTTCAAAGCCATCTGAGGGTGGAAATGCCTTAACCTTTGTTTTACCGAGACGGACCCTGGTTTTAAAGTTAAGCGGTGTTCGACCAAGGTGGAATCCAAACTTGGCATATCCTCATAGCTCCATGTAAACGTGTCCTTATACTCCTTGAGAACATCAATTAATGCCTCTTCTTCAGATGATGGCAAATTATCACTTATGAGGACGATCGGAAGGTCTTCCTCAGTTCCCAAGTTGACTTCTTTGGTGGAGTCTTCTACGGTGGCTGACGGCTCGTCGAATCTCCTCATCCCACTAGCATATGTGCCGGTCGCGTCCTCATATTCTTCATCCTCTTCTTCAATAGGGAATTCTTCATCTGTGATCTCGTAGACTCCATACCCTTCATCAATTGTGCAACTCTCCTCACAATCTATCTCTGGCAGTTGGATGAGATTTTCTAGCAATTGAGGAATGGATAGGCACGCTCGACACCTACTGGCTAGATCTAGAAGGAATCGACGAGGGATCTATTGGGTTCGGTGCAAGTATTCAGAGGGGGGGTGAATGAATATAGCCTATAAAAACTTTCACCCAATATAAACTTTCGCTCAATTAGAATTTCGCTCACTCAACAGATTAAACACTTAGAACAAAATCTGATCAAATCATATAATGAACCTGTGATCAAACACTTGGAGTGCCCCTATGCAAACATCTAGCGGAAGCAAATCATAAGCAATCAAACCACAATGCAAGAGGGGTTTTTAGGTGGTTCGGTCCTGCAGACCTACATCCACCCCACACTCAACCCGAGTGTGGCTTCACTAACAGCTGGGCAACACAGCTTGCCAACAGACGCTGATACACAGCTTACCCAGGGGAACAACCTCCCCTCTTCCTCCTACCCGGAGGGAACCTCTAGCAACCCACGGTCACTAGAAACCAGAGACTCACGTCTCTCTTCCTCTATACCAAGAGGGAACCCCACTAGTAGCAGCCCCGCTACCAGTGAACCAACCAGTAGCACACTGCTACCAGCAATCCACCAGAGGCCTAGCCTCTCTTCCTCCTACCCCGGAGGGAACTCACAAGCAGCCCCCCTACTGCTTGCAAACCGGAGGAACCAGCCTCCCTTCCTCCACACAGGAGGGATCTATCACCAGTAGCATTCTGCTACCAGCACAAACCGGAGACACACCCGTCTCCTTACTCCTGATCCCACAGGAGGACCCCGATCCCCAGCAGGGCAATCGGAAGAACAAGACTTACCAAAGAAACAAAAGAGAAATACAGGAACATAAAAACACAGCAACAAAAGTTGGAAATGAAACACAAGAAATGTTGCTCTCAATGAGCATAGTCGTTCTAGATTTGATCCACGAACAGACTGAACTGATCTGCAATAGACTCTCTCCTCCTCTTCTTTTCTTTCTCTTCTTTCTGCTTCTCTTCCTTCTCACTTCTCACGAGCACTATCTCTCTCTTTTCCTTCTTCTGCTCTCACTCTCACTTTCTTCTCTTTTTCTTCTTTTTCTTTTTTTCTGGATCGAAGGGCTTTCTGCTCTTCAGGCTTCTTCTTCGATCAGTCTTCTACAGAGGATGAAGACTCGTATATATAGCAGCAGCAGCAGCACACTGGGCGAGTGTGGCTTCCATGTTTCCTGCCCTAGAAATTCGGACCACGTGGCAGCATCCTGGTTCACGAGCCAGGCACCTAGGATCACGTGCCCTTTATTAGTACGCTCAGCAACTAGAGTCAGGTGGCGTTAACGCACTTGCTTCAAGTGGTTGACGCATCCTTCAAAGACACTCTACCAGCAAGGCTCAAGTCTACTGCGTTGACGCTTCCAACCCATGGCGTTGACGCATTGATGCGTTCCAGTGAGCACCCAGCCTAGCCCTATTGATAGTTGCGTCGACGCTGCTCCACTGCTACGTTGACTCATCGGTGATCCAGCATCTGAACTTAGATGGCTTCAGCGCTCTCACGTTTCGTGTGGAGTGCGTTGACGCATTGTCCAACTGCGTCCACCCTGTGGTTACCTGGTCGATCCATCAACCTGCTACGTCGATGCCACTTGATGAATGCGTTGACGCACCAGAGTAATCTAGTAACCCATTGGCTCTCCCTTTGTAACTGCTGCGTCGACGCTCTCAGCATGCTGCGTTGACGCATGGAGCTGCAGCGTCGATGCTGCCAATGTACTCCCGAGGCTGCAATAAGGGATTCTTGAACCGCTGCGTCCACGCTACTTGCTCACTGCATTGACGCACCAGAATAATCCAGGAGCTTCTTTCTTGATTGTTTGAAGTGCTGTGTCCACGTGTCAGCATTTCAGCCTCTTGGATCATGTGCCAAGTCTTGATGGCTTGCAAGATGTGAGGCGTTGTGTAGACTTTGTGTTCAACTGGATGTATAGGCTTGGAGGGTTCACTTATGGCTGTACAGACTAGGGCGTTGTATAGACTTGGAACGGCTTCAAGGTAATAATGTACAGACTTTGAAATAAAGAGTGTACAGATTTGAAAGTTCAAGGCCACGATGTATAGACTTTGCCCAAGGAAACGAATGTATAGACTTCAAAAGAAGCAGTCCGATGTACAGACTTGGTTGCAAGTTGAAACACCGGATGTACAGACTTGCTGAACCGATAAGGCAGGCTGTACAGACTATAAGAAGGTTGAAGCACTGTGTAGACTTGATGAAGATTTAGGCCGTTGTACAGACATGGGGTTCAGCTGAAGATGTATGGACTTTGACGAAGTGAAGCAGTGTACAGACTTGATGAAAGCTGAAGGAGCGAGCGATGAATAGACTTCACCAACAAGCTTGAACACGAACAGGCTGCACAGTGCACTGTATAGACTCAAGATATAACAACCGAATGTATAGAGTTGTGGTCGGACAACCCAATGTATAGACTTGAAGCTTGAGGCCAATGTTCAGACTTTGATGCCCAGACAGGTAGAGTTCTGATGGGTCGACGCATCAGTAAGGGTGGGTCGCCCCACTACTGTTCATTCTAACTAAGCAGAGTGTAGACAGAATCAAAATAGCATGCTTATCTGACAACCATATGAACTGTACTCACTCACATGATAAAACATCATTATGATCAGAGAATGAGTGAATAATAGCATGATGACACACACAGCAAGATGACTCACAATGAATAACTCACTTCAAGGACCAATCATCAAAACCATCATTAAAACCACAGGGGCACAACAATCTCCCCCTTTTTGATGATGGCAACACTACACAGTGAGTCATCTGATGACTCAAACTATTCTCCCCCTTTGACTTCATCAAAAAGAAAATAGTTTGAGAAATTAAAGCATGTATAAGAAATCAGTCAATTTCTCCCCCTTGTATAAGAACATGACTCTCCCCCTTTAAGAGTTTCAGCAAAAGCATGAGTTAGAGATGATCAAAAGGAACCTGCATGCAATGATTGAATGATATTCTCCCTCTTTGGCAAACAATCTCCCCCTTTGGTATAATCAAAACAAACCATGGGAAGGGGTATGAATGTGGATGCAGATATCAGAGATATGAATGCAAGAGCACAATTCTTCTCCTTCTATGCAGCATGATGCATATGACAAGGAGGCTCCCCCTCAATAAATGGAACCTTATGAAATGAATGAGAAGGAGACCACATGGGCAAACAAGGAGAAGTTCAGGTCAATGAACCAAGGACATGAGCAGAAGAGTTTCAATTAACAGATTTTTCAAGGATGCTCTAAACCCAAGAAGTTCAGCCAGATTTTCAAAGAGATATCAATCTCATAAATCCAAAACAAGTTTTTCAAAGTCTTCCATTATAAGGGCTTATGAATGAGCTTTATTGAACAGCATGGTTTAAGCATGATGTATGCAGAGTTTATCAATAAAATTCTGTATTGATATCTAAAACTATGGTTTAATAAAAATGAACCAAGCCCTCATATTTATCTTGATTAGACTCCCTTTCTCTTACACAATCAAATTTATTGACTTCTTTCGGAATTACATGCATCAGTATTAAAATCAAGCAATTATGAAGTCATATGATTTTGTCTAGGGTTGTAGAAATTTGATTTTAGCATCAATATTCAGATATTTCAATTCGTTCAAAAAATTTTCATGCTACAAATTTTACGAGCACTCTAGTTCAGTGCACACCTTGTAACTAGAGGATATACCTTGATCAGAGGCCAATATCCCTAAGAACTTAGTGTGACTAACTGTCATGCTTTACATGAACAGAGATAGCATTTACACATCATGACACACTACAAATCATTTCTTGATTAGTGAATTGTATTTCTTAGTGTGCATGCCATTGCTCTGCCTGATTTTCAATGAGATTTTATTCTGCAGAGTTGACTAAGACACCTCATGACACAGTCCTTTGGACATGGTTTCTCAGTGACCAAGGTCATTGCTCTGACAGAAAATACCCTTTAGACATTTTCAAAAAAATTCATTCGCTTCAAAACAATAACAATTTCATGTACTTAACCAAATAAAGTCATGTATTCAATAATGTAGATTTCAGAAGATTTTACAAGACACATCATGAAACAGATGGTTAAGATTTATTAAACATGCTTCAGATATTTTTAAGAGATTTTTAAAGCCAAACTCATTGAATACATTAAACTTAAACCACATGAGTTATTTCAGTCATTCATAAAAACGTGTAATAGAATATTTCTAGTTCAAGAAATTTTCAGATTTATGATCGAGATAGTCCCATTGAAATCTTCATGAAAGACTGATGGAATTCTGAAGCCAAATGATACCAATTGATAGGAGAGATTTTTGAAGCTCAGTGTTTTCCGAATAAGATCAAGATTTGTCACTTAAAAATAATGTGGAAAAGGTTATGTACAACAAACAAGATATCAGGAGGTCTGGCAAGTTTCAGGATTTCTAAGGATAACATGTAGTGAATTCTGACAGAGATGTATGCACTTGACCACCTGCATGCAATGCATTGACACCCCCTGACACTATGCATTCAATTACCCTTTTTGGTATTTTCGATGCAGTAAAATGTAATGTAATTAACTACATGCATGCAAAGACTCAACACTGAATGCTATGCAAGGACATGCAATTAACTCCCCTTGAAAACATAGAATGTTTGCCATGAGAGACTGATGAGGTCATGCATGATAATTCAACATGCAGTCCTATATGCAATTCAGAATGTTCAGTGAGCTATTGCAACACACAAATTTCAAACAATATTCACATTCAGTTCAGATTTTCAGAAATTTCAGAGTGCATGATTAGAAAATAATGCAACTGGCAGATGATGAATGAATATGCAAGAACAGATTTAATATGCATGCACTAGATGAAACTAAGAACAGGATATGCAATAATACATCAAACCAGATATGCAATGAGTTTCAAAATGAGAAATGCAGAGAGTTTACCTGAACAGTGTGAGAATGGGGTTTTCATTCTTGAGTGCCTTGGATTAATAACCCCTTTTATTCTTCCGCTTCCAAGGCACACCTGCAACAGACACATCATTTTGATGCAGCAGGTACCCAAGAAAACTTGGGTCCTGGATTAGCAGTGACACCTTTGGTAGGTGTTCTAAACAATTTTCTAGCAGCATGGTCATCAGATTTCGTCAAGTAGCAGGTTTTCATTGAATGACCAGATGTGCCACAATAATAGCAAGAGGCAGCAGGTTTCATATTAGATTTATGCGCATTCTTATAAACATGATTTTTATGTGCATATGTATGAAAATTTTTGTTAACAGAATTAAAATTATGTTTATCAAAACCAGTCTTGTTTTGGTATCCTGTCAGCCAACAGGTTGCAGCCCTGTGACCTGGCTTTCCACAGTTAAAACAATGAGAGCCCTTCCTCTTAAAATTGAGTTCATTATTGCCATAGCCTCCTTGGGCATGCCAACAGTCCTTGACTGTATGGCCATGCTTTCTACATTCAGAACATGTAGGAATCTTTCTTTTAAATGCAAATTTATTCCTATCATAATCATTTTTGTCTGCAGGGAGATTGATAGTTTTAGAATTAAATTTTCTACCCTGAGCATGCCAACAGTCAATGGCCCTGTGGCCCAATTTGCCATAGTGAAAGCATTCAGTTTTCTTTTTGTTCTGAGCAGAAACATGTTTCCTAGCATGCTTTCTGTTGTCTTGTTTCAGAGTAAAGCAATTATCCATAATGTGGCCAACCCTACCACAGTAATGACACCTCATGACTGGACTGTAACCCAGTCCTTTCTTTTTAAAATTAATCTTTGTTCCTAGCTTTTTCTGAGCAATGGGCTGTTTATCTTTAGAGGTGCTGGCTACATCTGAACCACTTACAAAGATTTTTATACCTAGTAGCTTGTCTAGGTTTTTCTGCCCATCTACTTCATCAGTTTCGTTTGTACAGATGACTTTTCCTTTCTTCAATGTGAGAAGTCTTTCAGACATGGCACTGTTTAACAATTTTAATTTTTCAACTTCTTCTTTAAACTTATCATTTTGAACCAATTCATTTATTAGAAGCTGATCTTTTGAATTGGCTTCATGTTTTCTTCCAGCCTCAAATTCCTTCAATTCTTTTTGTTGTTTTTCAAAGTCTTTCTGTAATTGTAAGTTTACAGATTTTATGGCATTCAATTTTTCAATCAGCAATGTGTTCTCCTTTTTAAGTTTCTCTAAACATTCTTCATTTTCTTTGGAGAGATTTTTGAGAGAATCATTCTCACTTTTCAGCTTGTTTAGATCAGATTTAACACATTCAACTTCTTTCAGCAAATCCTTACTCTGAACAGACTCATGACAAGTTTGGCTAAGCTTCTTCTTAAGTTCAGAGTTTTCTTTTACATGCTCTTGATTCTCAATTTCCAGCAATGAAATTTGTTTCTTCAGCATTTGAATATCAGACATACAAGTATCATGACCATTTTTTAGTTCAGCACAATTTCTACAAGGAGAACTTGAACTATCTAAACCAGTACCCTTCTTCAATTTTTTATACTGTTTTCTTAACAGTTCATGAGATTCAAATAATTCAGCATATGCGTTCTCCCAATCTTCTAGAGAAAAATTATCGAAGAGATTCACCTCATCATCATGATCTTCTTCAGTTTGATTGCTCCCTTGATCGCTGCCTCTTTGATTTCTTCTGTTGGCCATCATGCAGCTGTCCTCGTTTACCCTGTGAAATTGTTTCAGCCTATCCAGGATGTCCTTTGCTGAGCTGCAATTATGAAGATAAGACCATAAGGCTCTGTCAGTAGCTGATTTCATTAGGTTAAAAGCTTTCTGATTTTCTCCATCCTTTGATCTGTGTCTGTCGGTCCATTTGGACACTTTCGTTGGTAAGGTGTGAGGACCCTGTGAAATTAATTTCCACAGATCAGGATTAGCAGAATTAACATAAGCATGTAAAGCAGTGTAGCACTGACTGAAATCAGAACCACTAAAGACGGGTGGAAGAGCCATTAAAAAATAGCGAGTAAATTCAAAGCAACAGGAATATTTATGCGCTAAAAACAAATTAGCACCTAAGACTGCAAGATCGAATCTGCAGGTCGCTGGACCTTGTATGCAGACACCGCTCTAATACCAATTGTTGGGTTCGGTGCAAGTATTCAGAGGGGGGGTGAATGAATATAGCCTATAAAAACTTTCACCCAATATAAACTTTCGCTCAATTAGAATTTTGCTCACTCAACAGATTAAACACTTAGAACAAAATCTGATCAAATCATCTAATGAACCTGTGATCAAACACTTGGAGCGCCCCTATGCAAACATCTAGCGGAAACAAATCATAAGCAATCAAACCACAATGCAAGAGGGGTTTTTAGGTGGTTCGGTCCTGCATACCTACATCCACCTCACACTCAACCCGAGTGTGGCTTCACTAACAGCTGGGCAACACAGCTTGCCAACAGACGCTGATACACGGCTTACCCAGGGGAACAACCTCCCCTCTTCCTCCTACCCGGAGGGAACCTCTAGCAACCCACGGTCACTAGAAACCAGAGACTCACGTCTCTCTTCCTCTATACCAAGAGAGAACCCCACTAGTAGCAGCCCCGCTACCAGTGAACCAACCAGTAGCACACTGCTACCAGCAATCCACCAGAGGCCTAGCCTCTCTTCCTCCTACCCCAGAGGGAACTCACAAGCAGCCCCCCTGCTGCTTGCAAACCGGAGGAACCAGCCTCCCTTCCTCCACACAGGAGGGAACTATCACCAGTAGCATTCTTCTACCAGCACAAATCGGAGACACACCCGTCTCCTTACTCCTGATCCCACAGGAGGACCCCGATCCCCAGCAGGGCAATCGGAAGAACAAGACTTACCAAAGAAACAAAAGAGAAATACAGGAACATAAAAACACAGCAACAAAAGCTGAAAATGAAACACAAGAAATGTTGCTCTCAATGAGCATAGTCGTTCTGGATTTGATCCACGAACAGACTGAACTGATCTACAATAGACTCTCTCCTCCTCTTCTTTTCTTTCTCTTCTTTCTGCTTCTCTTCCTTCTCTCTTTCTTCTCACTTCTCACGAGCACTATCTCTCTCTTTTCCTTCTTCTGCTCTCACTCTCACTTTCTTCTCTTTTTCTTCTTTTTCTCTTTTTCTGGATCGAAGGGCTTTCTGCTCTTCAGGCTTCTTCTTCGATCAGTCTTCTACAGAGGATGAAGACTCGTATATATAGCAGCAGCAACAGCACACTGGGCGAGTGTGGCTTCCACGTTTCCTGCCCTAGAAATTCGGACCACGTGGCAGCATCCTGGTTCACGAGCCAGGCACCTAGGATCATGTGCCCTTTATTAGCACGCTCAGCAACTAGAGTCAGGTGGCGTTAACGCACTTGCTTCAAGGGGTTGACGCATCCTTCAAAGACACTCTACCAGCAAGGCTCAAGTCTACTGCGTTGACGCTTCCAACCCATGGCGTTGACGCATTGATGCGTTCTAGTGAGCACCCAGCCTAGCCCTATTGATTGTTGCGTCGACGCTGCTCCACTGCTGCGTTGTCTCATCGGTGATCCAGCATCTGAACTTAGATGGCTTCAGCGCTCTCACGTTTCGTGTGGAGTGCGTTGACGCATTGTCCAACTGCGTCCACCCTGTGGTTACCTGGTCGATCCATCAACCTGCTGCGTCGACGCCACGTGATGAATGCGTTGACGCACCAGAGTAATCCAGTAACCCATTGGCTCTCCCTTCGTAACTGCTGCGTCGACGCTCTCAGCATGCTGCGTTGACGCATGGAGCTGCAGCGTCGATGCTGCCAATGTACTCCAGAGGCTGTAATAAGGGATTCTTGAACCGCTGCATCCACGCTACTTGCTCACTGCGTTGACGCACCAGAATAATCTAGGAGCTTCTTTCTTGATTGTTTGAAGTGCTGTGTCCACGTGTCAGCATTTCAGCCTCTTGGATCACGTGCCAAGTCTTGATGGCTTGCAAGATGTGAGGCGTTGTGTAGACTTTGCGTTCAACTGGATGTATAGGCTTGGAGGGTTCACTGATGGCTGTACAGACTTGGGCGTTGTATAGACTTGGAACGGCTTCAAGGTAATAATGTACAGACTTTGAAATAAAGAGTGTACAGATTTGAAAGTTCAAGGCCACGATGTATAGACTTTGCCCAAGGAAATGAATGTATAGACTTCAAAAGAAGCAGTCCGATGTACAGACTTGGTTGCAAGCTGAAACGCCGGATGTACAGACTTGCTGAACCGATAAGGCAGGCTGTACAGACTATAAGAAGGTTGAAGCACTGTGTAGACTTGATGAAGATTTAGGCCGTTGTACAGACATGGGGTTCAGCTGAAGATGTATGGACTTTGACGAAGTGAAGCAGTGTACAGACTTGATGAAAGCTGAAGGAGCGAGCGATGTACAGACTTTACCAACAAGCTTGAACACGAACAGGCTGCACAGTGCACTGTATAGACTCAAGATATAACAACCGAATGTATAGAGTTGTGGTCGGACAACCCAATGTATAGACTTGAAGCATGAGGCCAATGTTCAGACTTTGATGCCCAGACAGGCAGAGTTCTGATGGGTCGACGCATCAGTAAGGGTGGGTCGACCCACTACTGTTCATTCTAACTAAGCAGAGTGTAGACAGAATCAAAATAGCATGCTTATCTGACAACCATATGAACTGTACTCACTCACATGATAAAACAGCATTATGATCAGAGAATGAGTGAATAATAGCATGATGACACACACAGCAAGATGACTCACAGTGAATAACTCACTTCAAGGACCAATCATCAAAACCATCATTAAAACCACAGGGGCACAACAGGATCTACTTACTCTTGGATTTCTTTTTAGGTACTACCCTCGACCCATTATTCCTAGATTGACTAAGCGGTCCTACGGACGAAGAAGAAGCTGAAGAAGATGATGAAGAATGTACAGGGAAGGACCCCTCAGAGGAGGGGTAGAAAAGGTCGCTCATAGGACCTTGGATGAGTGGCCCGTAGGTCGGGACGCACTCGTGGGAGAGGTAGGAGGTTTCCTCAATGAAGATGTGTTGTTGAGGGGGTTGAAAATTGACATTTTTTTTTCATTTTCATTTTTGATGACAAAGCAATGAAAAAAAATCAGAGGAGGGAGAAAAGTGGTTATGGCTAAAGGGTTGGGAGGCTCATAGAGCAGATCATGATTGAAAACCTGTCGCGGGTTGAGAAACCCGCGTAGGTATGTGAGTAGAGAAGTGGACCTGGGAAGATCATCAGACAACCGTCTGGCCCAGGAGGAAGACATCAGCGAAGGCTGAGGTGAGTGAATGGAGAAGACGACGGCTAATGAGCCGTCGATGGCAATGTCGATGACGGATGAAGATCCGCCGGTGACAGAGTCCTCTTGGCGAGGATGGTTTGGAACTTTGGCAACAGTAGTGATATTCCCTGGCATTTCGGAGATCAACGATGGCCCTTCCAACTGTAGAGGCGAGAACATTCTTCCTAGTGCAATGGAAATATCTTGTATGTCAAACCATTTGCTCCATTCACATTCTGCATTTTTGATCTTGCCTCTCTTAGTGGCCCTTGAACATTTTTCAGCCAAGTATACAACGTGAGATCCCCCATGTGTTTCTTGCGGGTAATCCCCCATCTGAACAACGGGCCCCTTCTTGAAATGAGAGGATAGGGTCCACGTAAGGGGTTTCCATCTGCCTCGAGCGGTCCTTTAAAGCCTAGACCAAACTTGTGGCTCAACCTTATTTTCTTTGGCGGTTTTAGCCTTGTAATTGTGTGCCCAAGCCTTTGCCCTGTTGATAGCCGATATTTCTCATAATCTCCCATCCTTTAGAATGAAAAGGGAGACGTGACGTTGGTATCGAAAGTGGCTGTTTTGGTGTAATACGGGATGGGTCACATACATCCAGCAGTGACAATATGGGCCGATGAGATGGCCAAACAGATGGCAGAGAGGTATTAATAGCATCCACTGTATGAAGGATAGGTGTACTGATCACTTTAATAATCCTTCCATTGTACGAAAACTTTAGGCATTGGTGGTTGGTGGAAGGCACAGCATCCATGACTTCAATATAGGGGCGACCCAGTATAACCTTGAATGTGAGATCCATATCGAGGACATGAAATTCCGTAGAGACTAACGCAGGGCCTAACTCTGCCCTCAGGATAATCATCCCTTGAGGCGGCCTTTTGCTGTTGTCATAGGCTGTGACTGTGATTGAAGAAGGTCTTATCTGTTCCTCATCGACCCCACACAACTGAAGGGTGCTCATGGAGATCACATTTATGGATGCACCTGTGTCCACCAGGCACGGGTTTATGGACACTCCATTGACTTTTATCGAAACACACAATGCATATTTTCGAGCTTCCTTGGGGGCAAGCTCGTGGTTGTGGAACATAATGGCCGGCTGTGTGTCCGTTGGTGTCAGGACGACCGAAATCTTTTCTACGGGGAGATCCTCATTCACCATGACCCTGTGAAGATATTCCATTAAGGATGCCTGATGGGACGTGGATCTCTGGAGCAACTCAAGGATGGAGATCCGAGCGGGCGTCTTGTCCAGGTGTTTTAACAAATCATACTGTGTTCCAGGGATGGACCTTTCTGGCTGCTCTCCATTGTCTTTCTCTAGCTGAGACTGCTCGGGGTTCTGACTGTTCTGGGGGAAGACCCTATGAAAAATCCTTCCACTCCGGAGCACCATTGCTTGCCGCTTCTGCACCTCCATGGGCTTAGATGTGGGTTTTAGTAAGGGTTTGAGGGGTAGTGGTGGAGGAATAGTAGGTGGAGTAGGTGTGATGGTGGGTGTAGCGATTTTGATTAGGGGTTTATTTGGTGGAGGTAAAGCCTCAGATGTATGGTGGAAGATAGGGGGTTTGGAGGGTGGAGGCATGGTGGAGGTAGAGGGAATCTCATGCGAGCTATGGAGGGAAAGGGGTCTGGAAGGTGGAGGCAGAGGCAAAGTGGAGGTGGGCAAGGCCTGAGATGGATAATGGTTCTGAGACGGACGGTGGATAATGAGTGGTTTTGAGGGCATTAGTGGAGGCATGGTGGAGGTAGGCGTGGTCGCGTACGGTTGACAGATGATGAGAGGTTTGGAAGGCATAGGTGTAGGTGTAGTAGGGGTAGATGGCAAAATGGAGGGGTGGGAGAAGTGATACGTGTACATTTGTATGAGTTAATTTATGATATTCACACTTTTTACGAGCTTTAATATTAGTAATTATGTATTTATCACACTTAATATCAATTTTCGATCAAAATACTTAGTTTGATGAAATTATTATAATTTGATCAATAAATATGTTATTTTGCAGGCACTCGACAAGAACTCCACAAGTCTGCGCAAGAAAGAGCCAAAGCCCATGGCCCACCAAACCCAATCTTAATTCAAAATTTTGAAAAAGAAAACTATAAATAGATATACTTATGTATATATTCTATGATTGAATAATATATATATATATTTATATATATAGATATATCTCTATCTATCTATTTATATATATATATATCATACTACTATATATATATATCTAAAATTCAAATAAAGAAAAGGAAAAAAAAAGAAAAACAATTGTTATATATATATATATATATACTCGATATATATATTTGCTATATATATGATATACATATATATATATATATATATGAGTTACATATATATATATATTTGATATATGTGATATATAGATATATAATATATGTATACATATTCACCTGGGCAATCTTCACACATGTGGCTAAGGCTTTAAAGCCTTCACAAAAGCTTCATTCAGCAAACAACGTAGAGCCTTCACATATGCATGGGCTCCTTCAGGCAAAGCAGAACATGGGCCCTTCATGTCTTCACGTGAAGACATAGCAACTTCATGGCAGGTGGCCAGAACATGGGCCCTTCACATTGTAAAGCCTCTACATGCTTCAAATCGTCACATGGAGCCTTCACATGTATAGTGGCTGTCGGCTGAGCTCTTCAAAAGCATGCAGCAGATAAAGCTTCACGTGGGAGGCTAAAGCATGCACGGTCGACAAGGCCAAATACCAAAATTCAGCAGTGGGGTTCTCATGCAGGCCCACGTCGGGTTTCACATCACACACGGCTTTCACACGGCTGCAGCCTTCACATTACTTCATACAGCACGCGGTTTCATACGGGGCCAGTAGCACACGCAGTAGACAACAAAGAGCAGAGAACAGAGAGAAATAAAGCTACTTCAAAACTTATAAAAGGAGGGGGTTGGGAATGGCTTAAGGGAGAATGACCTTTGTAATACCATATTTAGTTCTTTTGTTATTGAGAGAGTTCTGGAGTTCTGTTGGTGTTTTTTTTGAAGAATCAAGGAGAGAGGGGCAGGAGGCCCCTTCAGGTTTCAATTTCATTCACGGATTGTTTTTGAATATTTTAGTCTTGTTTAGTCATTTACATGCTTTTATGTTCTTCATTTAAATTTATTGTCTTCTTCAAAGTTGTTCATCTTTCAATTCTCCACATTTTCTCTTTCTACCATTTCCTCTAATTCCTCTTCGTTTTTAAGTTATTACACGTTTTTGTAAGTTCTATCTTGATACATTATTATTCATCCGAGTTGATACCTTATTTTGTTCCTCCATTTTGAAGCCCTTCCAATCCTCTTTTATTTCTGAGTTCTTCTTGAAAGTTGTTCCTCTCTTATAAATCTAGATTTTCTTCTTATATCACTCCCTCTAATTCTTCTTCGTTTTTAAGTTATTTTTATTTTTCTACAGTTCTATCTTTTACGAGTTTACTGTTCATCCGCGCCGATAGATGTCAGTGTTTCATATTTTTCACTGTCTTCCTCTCATTTTCTGTCTTTCCACTCTTCATGACAGTTTTTTATAACCCTCCGATCTTTAACTTTGTCTTCTGTCACTTCTTCTAATTTTGTCTGATTTTAAAGTTATTTCTCTTCCTAACTCACCTTATTTTTATTATAATTTTCTATGTGTTCTTCTATCAAATCCACTCCTTCTAAATTGTATCCAAATCTCTCTAAGGCGGTTTCAATTCAATTTTCATGATTTTTAAATGTTAAAAACTCAAGGTTTTCAACTTTCAAATCTACTTCTCCCTATGGATTCGACTCGGTCTCACCACTTAACTATTATATTTATTTAATTTGTGGGCCGGATATTTTAATTTGGTAGCGGGGCGTATTAACGACGTGCGTTTTCCCGCCATCAATTTTGGCGCCGTTGCCGGGGAGGTTTGAATTTGAAGTTGATAACTTTGTGCTTTCTTTTGTGTATATTATTGCTCACTCTTATTTTTGTAGAAAAATAAAAGGATCCACAAAAGCATAAAAAATGGAAATTTTTGAAAATGCCAAAAATAAAAGTTGTGTCTCCCCGAGGTAAGTCTTCTTTATCTTTTAATCTTGTTATTTTTCATTTGTCAAATAAAGAATGAGGGAATGCGATTAAGGTTAGTACTCTTACCCTCTTTCCATATATTTAGTTTCTTTGTTTTTACTTTCAATATGTAATTAGTTTTCATGCTTAGAAATGTTCTTAAAAAAATAAAAATAAAAATAAAAAAATATGGTGGACTAGCTCAGTTCACTAATTAAAAAAATAGAAAATTAAAAACATAAAAAGACATAACTTGGGCTCACTATCATCTTTGAAACTGGTGTCTAAGGCTAGAGGTCAACGGCAAACGCTATAAGCGGGGAAGTGGTTACTTAATTAGGACCTTGTGAAAGCAAGGGGAGCCTCCCACTTCCACACTTGTTACCTGGCCGGTGGAAAAGTTTGATGGTGGATCTAAGTTGGACTTTGTTTGATAATTTATTTGTCTAAAAAAAACTCAAAAAAAGGGGGGGAAGGAATAAAAAAAATACAAAAGAATGGTGAGATCATAATTTTCATCTATGGATTGGGCACACCAATTAGACAGGTTTGACCAATTGGCTCATAAATTTGATCAATTTCTAGCCATGGATCAAGACCCCTTCATACCACCTAGTCACCATGATAATGATTACATGTGGGCTAGCCCGGCCCATTATGTAGGTGGTTGCCCAAATCCACACTCATTTGTCACCTAAAACAACCCGACCTATTATGAAAGTCCATACTCGTAGTCGGCCCAAAATGAGATCCAGTCACCTATAATATCCGAGTTTCCATCATTTACCCAAGATCAGGCTCAAACCACTCAGTTCTTCCAAGGGGGCCATGATCTACCTTTCACCCCGGAGCAAGGCCAATATGATCAACGATTTTCTCAGCCCGATTATGAATTATCCTAAGATACCAATAACTTTAGCTGGGAAGATCTCCCAAACATCTCTTGGATGGACCAAGCAAGACAAACCCACATGTCTCAAGACCTCTCCACACCTTATTTTGACTCATGTCCAAACAACTTTAATTCTGACTGGAGAGATCAACATGATTCTTCTTGGGAGTCTTATCAGGATCTAGGCCAAAGTCCTCAAGAACAAGATTTTCCAAATTGGGCTCTATACCCAAATGATTCTTACGATCAACCCTATTTGTTTGATCAATTGACACGGCTCTTCCAAACTCAACAACAAGCCTTCCAGGAACAACTGCAAAACTTTGAGGCTCAATTGAGTAGGGTTACTAAAAATATCATAGAAACGGAAGTGGATCCAATGCCTAGCAACTTCACTACAAGTCTTGAGGACCAACTTCCTGCATTTGATGATAATAAAAGTCTATATGATCAATCCATGATTCCCCAGTCTAACACTCATATCCCTTTTGATCTTGAGAGGATAATGGGGGAGTTTTATGATGAGGACTTAAAGGAAGAGCAACCTGAGAAGCCTAAAACACATTCCATTTGTGAAGAGGATTATGATGATCTTGAGTCGGGGGGAGAAGAAGAGGAAGACGATTTGTCAGTCAATGATCAAATTCCATTATTTTTCCTTCCTGAATTTGATGAGTCCTCCTTCCAAGTAAATGACAAAGAAAATGTGAGTGTGGAGAGAGAATTGAGTGTGGCCATAAGCCATTCTTCTTTGGTAATCGAGGAACCAGGTGCTCCACTTGAAATTTACTCTGATTGGGTGTCTCTTGATTTTGGGGAGGATCTCGATCTTTTACCTGTTCCTGACCTCGGCACTTCTATACAAATCCCCTACATCCTGCAACTAGCCGATCGGTCGATTCCACTTGAGCTTCATGATCATCCGTGTGTTGAGGAGCACGTCTCTTTCACTATCCCTTGTCTTCTCGACACTATCCCTTTCATGGAATCTTTTGAAACTCCTCCCATTCCTACTCTTCCTCACCTCAACATTGTGCTTGAAAATTTTAAGAGTGGGGATGAAGGAGAAAAGCTATGGGAGATTAAGGTCCGCATTGATGTGTTTAATACTTATAAAGACCTTAAACATCTAGATGAATATTTTATACTTGAAGATATGATAATTCCTCTGCCATTCTCAGACCGAGGGGGTCCATCCAGATTGCTAGACCTACCTTGGCATGTTTCTAACCCACATGCACATGCATATCATCTTTTCCTCCAATGGTACAAGGGCTGGCATTTATCAGAGGATAAGATCACTTGGTGGCTCATACTGAATGCCACATGTTGGTTAGTGAGCTACATTGCGTCTGGCTGAAGACGTTAAACTAAGCGCTTCTTGGGAGGTAACCCAAAATTTTTGTTATTTCGTGTGAGAATAAATGGCTTCTTGGGAGGTAACCCAAGTTTTTCGTGTGTTTTTATTTTTCAGGTTTGAATAAAGTATCAGTTGGGGGGAGAAAGGTGATTGCTTACTCTGTTACTCAGATCTACCAAGCCGTCAAACGCCAAGGCCATCGAAGTTCACCTCAGGTTGTCCCGTTCTTTCCCAAAAATATCATGTCTACATTGTTCTATTGTTCCATATTGTTCATGCCATTGAGGACAATGTCATTTAAGTTGGGGGGACGAAAATCATGTTGCACATGCATTCATATACAACCTCATTTTTTTCAATTTACCCATTTTGAGTTTCATGATTCATGCGTCCATTGAAAGTAATTCTTGAATAGAAATGACTAGATAAGGATGATAGAAAATTAATTTAATCTAGCCATGGAAAACTGATTTAAAAATCTTTTTACAGTTCATGTGCACTTTAGAAAAATAAAAATCACTTTGCATGCTAATGAAACAAGCATGACAAGCCTTCTGCTATTTTGGGTATGTTGCCTGATATTCAGCACTTCTTAAGGAAGAGATCTTTAGCTTTCTGCCAAGTTATCTATCAAAATTTGTGCAAAAGTACAATTGAAAAAAATTTGAGAAAAACACTATGAAAAATGCTCCGATTCTGAGTAACCGGGCCTACTTCACCTAAGACGTGTTGAGGTTCGCGTCAAAAGGAAAAGGGAACCTTGATCTGTGTAACCGGGCCTGCTTCACCTAAGACGTGTTGAGGTTCGCGTAAAACAGTGAAGGGTAGTGCAGCATCATGTGTGTATAAAATAGAACAGAAAAAAAAAGAAAGAAAAAGAGATCCCAAAGGGATAAAGCAATAAAGTAGATAAAAAAGTTATTATGCTTAATACTCTGATTAAGAAGTGCAGGGTTGAAGGGCACTTACTTAGAATAGCAAATGGGGGACGCAATTATCTACGTTGTGAATTTAGCATTTCACATACACAAGTGCTACTGAATTTTGATTAGAATTCTTGATCATGTACCTTAATTTCCTACGGAAGGCTAGTGTGTGTTAATGCTTCCAGATTCCTAATCTTTATTTTACTCTATGAAAGATGATCTGAAAATGAGGCATGGATATTTTAAACTCTTGTTGGTCCTAAATTCAAAATTATTTGCATTGCTAAGGGACTAGCAATGAGTAAGTTGGGGGTGTGATAAGTGTACATTTGTATGAGTTAATTTATGATATTCACACTTTTTACGAGCTTTAATGTTAGTAATTATGCATTTATCACACTTAATATCAATTTCTGATAAAAATACTTAGTTTGATGAAATTATTATAATTTGATCAATAAATATGTTATTTTGCAGTCACTCGACAAGAACTCCACAAGTCAGCGCAAGAAAGAGCCAAAGCCCATGGCCGACCAAGCCCAATCTTAATTCAAAATTTTGAAAAAGAAAACTATAAATAGATATACTTATGTATATATTCTATGTTTGAATAATATATATATATAGATATATCTCTATCTATCTATTTATATATATATATATATCATACTACTATAGATATATCTAAAATTCAAATAAAGAAAAGGAAAAAAAGTTGTTATATATATAGATATATATATATTATAATATATATATATATAGATTTATATACTCGATATATATATATATATATATATATATATGAGTTACATATATATATATTTGATATATGTGATATATAGATATATAATATATGTATACATATTCACCTGGGCAATCTTCACACATGTGGCTAAGGCTTTAAAGCCTTCACAAAAGCTTCATTCGGCAAACAACGTAGAGCCTTCACATATGCATGGGCTCCTTCACGCAAAGCAGAACATGGGCCCTTCATGTCTTCACGTGAAGACATAGCAACTTCATGGCAGGTGGCCAGAACATGGGCCCTTCACATTGTAAAGCCTCTACATGCTTCAAATCGTCACATGGAGCCTTCACATGTATAGTGGCTTTCGGCTGAGCTATTCAAAAGCATGCAGCAGATAAAGCTTCACGTGGGAGGCTAAAGCATGCACGGTCGACAAGGCCAAATACCAAAATTCAGCAGCGGGGTTCTCATGCAGTCCCACGGCGGGTTTCACATCGCACACGGCTTTCACACGGCTGCAGCCTTCACATTACTTCATACAGCACGCAGTTTCACACGGGGCCAGTGGCACACGCAGCAGACAACAGAGAGCAGAGAACAGAGAGAAATAAAGCTACTTCAAAACTTATAAAAGGAGGGGGTTGGGAATGGCTTAAGGGAGAATGAGCTTTGTAATACCATATTTAGTTCTTTTGTTATTGAGAGAGTTCTAGAGTTCTGTTGGTGTTTTTTTTTGAAGAATCAAGGAGAGAGGGGTAGGAGGCCCCTTCAGGTTTCAATTTCATTCACGGATTGTTTTTGAATATTTTAGTCTTGTTTAGTCATTTACATGTTTTTATGATCTTCATTTAAATTTATTGTCTTCTTCAAAGTTGTTCATCTTTCAATTCTCCACATTTTCTCTTTCTACCATTTCCTCTAATTCCTCTTCATTTTTAAGTTATTACACGTTTTTGTAAGTTCTATCTTGATACATTATTATTCATCCGAGTTGATACCTTATTTTGTTCCTCTATTTTGAAGCCCTTCCAATCCTCTTTTATTTCTGAGTTCTTCATGAAAGTTGTTCCTCTCTTATAAATCTAGATTTTCTTCTTATATCACTCCCTCTAATTCTTCTTCATTTTTAAGTTATTTTTATTTTTCCACAGTTCTATCTTTTACGAGTTTATTGTTCATCCGCGCCGATAGATGTCAGTGTTTCATATTTTTCACTGTCTTCCTCTCATTTTCTGTCTTTCCACTCTTCATGACAGTTTTTTCTAACCCTCCGATCTTTAACTTTGTCTTCTGCCACTTCTTCTAATTTTATCTGGTTTTAAAGTTATTTCTCTTCCTAACTTACCTTATTTTTATTATAATTTTCTATGTGTTCTTCTATCAAATCCAGTCCTTCTAAATTGCATCCAAATCTCTCTAAGGCGGTTTCAATTCAATTTTTATGATTTTTAAATATTAAAAATTTAAGATTTTTAACTTTCAAATCTACTTCTCCCTGTGGATTCGACTCGGTCTCACCACTTAACTATTATATTTATTTAATTTGTGGGCCGGATATTTTAATTTGGTAGCGGGGCGTATTAACGACGTGCGTTTTCCCGCCATCAAGAAGATGAGAGGGTGTGAGAGCATAGTGGAGGGCGTTGGCTGATAGATCATTGGTGGGTTAGCGGGAGGGGTGCGAATGAGAGGGCGTGATGGCTGTGGAAATGATGAAGGCCGCGCTATAGATTGTGATGCGGGCTGTGACGACCCAGAGTTCAGGATACCGATATACCGATAACATCAGTATACCGACACCAAGGACTGGGGAGGCCACCCAAGAGGCTGATGAGGCCCCTGAAGGGTTAGTGGGGGGTTAGCTGAGGAATATGCATAATTAATTACGAATTGGGGCGCGCAATACAAATAAGTATTTAAGATTTAAACACAAGTGCGGAAGCAATTTAAAATAACCAGAGTGATATATATAACTAGTCCAGAGTCACAAACACTAGTCCACAGGGCACAACTACGCGGGGCATACCCCGGCAAAAGTACAACACAAGCCTCAAAAAGGCAGCTCGTGCTCAGCTGGCAGCTAAGGAACGGTCCCGAAACAGCACGCTAAACTCCGGGAGATGTCGGGCGCGGCTCACCTGAAAGGAGGAGGGTGAGTCACAGCCAGACTCAGTAGGGGTCACGCGGATCCCCACCTCGCACTAAACAAGCGAACATGCATAATTAACAGCAATTAAAGCATGCATTCAAATAAATACACAGGCAATGGCATGAATATCTAATCACAAGAAAGCTGTAAACTCTATCTAAGCAAGTATAACAGCTAACACATGCCGCTACTAATTAAATGCAAGCGATTAAAGCTAAAACTACCAATTAGAATGAGCTGCAACTAGTCCAAGCAACAAGGAAGGACAACCACTGGAGCAGAAACCAGAAGCGTCCACTGACGGCTTACACTGCGTCTCAAGCACTCGCAGTCGACAAGCGACAAGCTAAGCGCGCAAACAGTACCAGACCAAGTGACCAGTCGGAGTGGCACCCGTCGGCGTCAGTCCACAGTCTCCGACCACGTGTGCACACACTGACTCTAGCCTGAGCCAGGCCCTCTAACTAGTTTTCTCCCTTGGCAGGACGCTACCATTGGCTGGGAGCCCACGGAACTAGCTTACAAACCGTGAATGGGAAATATACCCCTCCGCCATCCTCAAGCGGGTCGGTACTCAACAGACCTTAGGGCAACAACAGTGGCTCCATTGCCTGGAAAGAAAAGCTACTCTATTGGCACATAAAACACGCCACAATATAGTAAAACAATACAACTATGGCATGAATATAGAACGGAACGCATAAGCAATGGGCTGGGAATATATTGCAGCCATCAGGGAAGTGGCGGTCAAGGACCCACGCGCCACATGCAAACGACGGTAGGGGGTCGGCGCGTTACTTCAAGAATGACGCTCCAGTCCCCATCCGTCACTCCCTTCAGGATTCCAGCTCAAGAGGCACCAAAGGCATGTAACGGTGGGGGCCCTGCGCGTTACTTCGAAGCGACGCGTGGGGTCACCGCCGTCACATCCACCCGAGGCTCAAACCACCTATCAGCGTTCTAAATGGTAGCAGGCGAAGTAACGCCCCGGTCTAGGCGCGCCGGACCGAAACGACGGTCGGCCGACTGGCCGCCGGGCGCACCGCCTGACCAAAATCACGGAAAACAGTTGATGAGTAACGGATGGGAGCCCCACCGTTACTCTCCAAGTAACGCACCCCCATTGGGCCGCTATTTGGTAGTGACGCGTCCACCTTGGACCGTCGGGCAAGTGACGGTTCCTGGCAGGACCGTCACTGCACCTGGGTTACGGGCGGGTACGGTTTGTAAACCGAAGCCCTCCCGGACGGCTGAAAACACCGGGTATCGACGAAAAACCTGATAACCTGTCAAACCACGCATGCTAGACAATAATTTAACATCTAAATCTAGCACATGCAAGGCCTAAAACGCATTAAACTCAAGATTTAGGCTAAAACCCCAAAAATGGAAATATGAACATCATGCATGCTACGGGGTGCTAATCAACAAGCGAGCTAAAGGAAACGATCCTAGCAAGATCGAGGTTCCATCCCCCTACCTTTCGCAAGCCGAAACCGTCGAACGGGCCGCATGCAAGGAGGAATAGCCACGGAGCTTCCACGCTCCACCTCGCTCCCACGATCACCGATCCACGCCGAAGTGGACACCCACGCGCTCTACTCGACGCGAGGAATCCAACGGTGCCAACCTCGTCTCAATCCGACGCCGTCTCGACCCCGATCCCTAAGAGAGGAGAGGAGGTGGCCGCACGGAGGAGAGAGAGAGGGAGAGGGTGAAATGAGAGATCGACGGGGGAGAGAGAGTGAGGGTGAGAGATATAAAAAAAATAAATAAAATTAATATATATATAATATAATCATTATATATATAAAAATCTTATTAATATTCAATAACCCTCAAACAGCCCCGAACAAATCCGGAAAAATGCCAGACAAATTCCTAAAAATCCAGGAAAATAGCCGGAATTTCCAGAACAATTAATAGAACAAATACCACGAAGGATCCATTAAGGCACGGGCCTTACAGTCCCTCCCTCCTTACAGAAATTTCGCCCTCGAAATTTACAATAACCGAAAAGGAGGAAACTGAGAAAGGACTTATACCTCACTGGAACAAGAAAGGAAAAAGCTGACGCATCTCATCTTCACGCTCCCAAGTAGACTCGTTACCAGAGTGACGCTGCCAAGCAACCCTTACCAGAGGAATAACCTTATTTCTCAACCGCTGCTCACGACGGTCTTCAATTCGGATAGGAAACTCTGGCGTGGACAAATCAGCAGTCACCTCGGGCCACACTGAATCATCGAGAACATGAGAAGCATCAGACACATATTTCCTCAACTGAGACACGTGGAACACATTATGAATAGCTTGCATGGCCGCCGGCAGTTGCAAACGATAAGCCACTGAACCAATAGCTTCAACAATCGGAAAAGGGCCAACATACCGCGGACTAAGCTTTCCACGCTTCCCAAACCTGGAAACACCCTTCATTGGAGATATTTTAACAAACACCATATCTCCTGGCTCAAATTGTAGTGGACGTCTGCGTCGATCTGCATAACTTTTCTGTCGACTCTGAGCCGTCAACAATCTCTGTCTGATCAGACGAACCACATCAGAACACTGCTGTACCATGTCCGGTCCTGTCAATAGTCGGTCCCCAACATCAAACCAGTTCAGAGGAGTACGACAAGGACGACCATACAGCGCTTCATAAGGAGCCATGTCAATACTGGAGTGAAAACTGTTATTATAAGCAAACTCAACAAGTGGCAAATGCTGACCCCACGAACCTTGCCAATCAAGGCAACACGATCTCAGCATGTCTTCCAAAGTCTGAATAGTTCTCTCTGACTGTCCATCTGACTGTGGATGATACGCTGAATTGAAAGCTAACTCAGTGCCCAAAGCTTTCTGGAAACTACGCCAGAAGCCAGAGGTAAAACGCGGGTCACGATCTGACACAAGTGAAACAGGAATTCCATGCAATGGCACGATCTTCTGCACATAGAGCTCGGCCAATCTCTGCACACTCCAAGTAACTTTAATTGGCAACAATCTGGCGGTTTTCGTCAATCTGTCGACAAGCAGCCAGATTCCATCAAAACCTTGAGAAGTTCGAGGCAAACCCACCACAAAATCTGTAGTAACATGGTCCCATTTCCACATCGGAATTTCTAAAGGCTGAAGCAGACCACCTGGCTTTTGATGTTCGGCTTTAACTAATTGACAAGTCAAGCACTTAGAAACAAAAATAGCCACGTCCTTCTTTATGCCGGGCCACCAGAACTGCTTCTTCAAATTCTGATACATCTTGGTGACACCAGGGTGAATAGCAAAACGGGAACCATGGGCTTCACTCAAAATCTCATTCCTCAAATCATCATCAACAGGAATATACAATCTGCCCTGGAAACTGACGACCAGCTCGTCATCAAATTCCACATCATATCCTGATATAACACGGGCCAAATCAGAATCAGCTTGTTGGGCTTCTAGAATCTGCTGATACAAAGCTGAACCCAAAACCATGCTAGCATAAACTGCCATCCTCGGATCGGCAGGAATCTCTACACACAATGCCTCGCTCGGAAGCTGTTCCCACAATTTCCATTCACGAAGCAACAAATGACTGACTTGTACTTTCCTGCTCAGAGCATCAGCTACAACATTCATTTTACCTGGCTGATAGGAGAGTGTAAAGTCATAATCTTTCATGTATTCCATCCATCGCCTCTGCCTGAGATTCAGATCTTTCTGGGAGAAAATATACTGTAAACTCTGATGATCAGTAAGAATCTGAAATTTCTCACCATACAGATAATGTCTCCAGATCTTCAAGGCAAAAATAACTGCAGCTAGCTCTAAATCATGAGTGGGATAATTTCCTTCATGCTGTTTCAATTGCCGAGATGCATATGCGATAACCTTACCATATTGCATCAGCACTGCACCCAAACCTACTCGAGACGCATCTGTACAAACAAGAAAACCACCCGAGTCGGAAGGCAAAGTCAACACTGGAGAAGAAGTCAACAGCCTTTTCAATTCAACAAAGCTAGCCTCACACTGATCCGACCAGACAAATGGCACACCCTTCCGTGTCAAATTAGTCATCGGTGCTGCAATCTTCGCAAAATCCTGAATGAATCTGCGGTAATACCCAGCCAATCCTAAAAAACTTCGTATCTCCGTGATGGTCCTCGGTCTCTGCCAACTCAAAACGGCATCAATCTTTGCAGGGTCTACTGCTACTCCATCACTAGAAATCACATGGCCAAGAAAATGAATCTCCCGAAGCCAGAATTCACATTTACTGAGCTTCGCATAAAGCTCGTGATCTCTTAGAGTTTGCAGAACGATCCTCAAATGCTGCACATGATCATCAACAGAGGCAGAATATATCAAGATATCATCAACAAAGATCACCACAAAATGGTCCAGAAATGGACGAAAGATACGCTGCATTAGATCCATGAAGGCTGCTGGGGCATTAGTCAAACCAAACGGCATGACTAAAAATTCAAAGTGACCATATCAAGTACTGAAAGCAGTCTTCTCCACATCAGATTCCCGGATCCGCAACTGAAAATAGCCAGACCGGAGATCAATCCGTGAAAAGACAGCAGCAGACTGTAACTGGTCAAACAAATCATCAATCCTGGGGAGCGGATACTTATTCTTGATAGTCGCCTGATTCAGCTGCCTGTAATCAATACAAAGCCTCAGGTTTCCATCTTTCTTTTTCACAAACAGTACTGGGGCACTCCACGGAGAAAAGCTGGGACGAATATAACCCTTCTCCAGTAACTCTAGTAGCTGTGCACGCAGTACTTTCAATTCAGCTGGAGCCATTCGGTACGGCGGCTTTGCTAAGGGGCCAGTACCTGGAATCAGTTCAATCACCATCTCAATCTCTCGCTCTGGGGGCAAGCCTGGCAACTCGTCACGAAACACATCAGGGAACTCACAGACAACCGGAATATCACAAACATCCCGTCGTGGTTTTTCAACAGCCACCACTGAAGCAAGGAATCCCTGACAACCTGTGCTAAGCAACCTATAGGCTCGAATAGCAGAAATAATCATACGAGAAGAACGGGATCGAATACCTTGAAAACAAAAGGCTGATTTTCCCTGGGGCTGAAAATAGACTTTCTTCGATCTGCAGTCAACCACAGCTCCATAATGCTCCAACCAATCCATTCCCAGAATAACATCATAATCTGCCAGCTGCAACGCATACAATCTCGCCGGCAACTGGTGATCATCAATCATCACAGGAGACTCATCCAAACACAAGGGAGTAACCATGAAATCTCCAGAAGGCAATTCCACAAACAACTCACAAGACAGCTCAGAAGTTGGTTCCTCAATACAAGCCATAAAATCCTCAGAAATAAAAGAGTGAGAAGCACCAGAATCAAATAAGACATGAGCTGAATGACCATAAAGCATAATCGTACCTTCCACAAGATGGGACGCAGCAGCATCAGCTCTTGTCAAATGAGAAACTTTGCCTTTCTGCTTCTTAGAACCAACTGAAGATTGCTGAGAAGACGCCGACGCCTGAGAGAAAAATTGCTGTGGAGCTTGAGGTGCAGGAGGTCTAAACTGCGGCTGAGGTTGAGAAAACTGAGGAGCTTGCAATGGATTCGGCCTCAGCGGGCAATCTCGAACCACATGACCTGGCTGGTCACACCTAAAGCAAACAACAGGAAGAGAACACGGTTGGCCCTTATGATGACCACCGCATCTCCGACACGTCCACGGCTGACTAGCAGCTGAGCTCTGTCGAGTCTGAGAAGAAGGTGCTGTCGGCTGCTGAACAGAATCTGCACCGGACGGCTGCTGAACAAACTTCTTCTTCTTCTTGAACCTTTTGAACTTGGGCTTAGAAGGAGAGGAAGCACTGGAAACCTCTGACTGGACCGAAGGAACACTAGGCACGGGCTGTCGGTAAGCCTGCTGAACCTGAGCCACCGGCTGCACTGACCCTGCCTGGGGATATCCACCCGGTCTCGCCATCTCCAGCTCTAAAGCTACAGCTGTCTGGCACGCAGTATCGAGATCCGCAACACGACTCGCTATCAACGGCATCTTCAACTCTGGCCTCAACCCTCGCAAGAATTGCTGGGTCTTCAAAGCTTCGCTGGCCAGCACATGGGGCGCATACTGACCCAATTCCAAGAACTTATTCCTGTACTGAAGCACGGTCATACTGCCCTGGGTCAATTCCATAAACCGATACATCTTATCCATCTGCAAGCAGGCAGGAGTATAGGCACGCTCAAAAGCAGCAACGAACTCTGCCCAAGTGATTTGCCGAAGAGGTCTGGATCGAAAGGAAATCTGCCACTCGGCTTTCCACCACGCAATGGACGTACCCTGGAGTTGAAAGGCAGCGAGCATGACTTTCTCATCTTCAGCACACTCCATCGAGACAAAAACACGCTCTATCGCATCCATCCATTGCCTCGCGACTTCTGGATCAGCTTGGCCATCGAAAGCAGGCGGATTGAACATCAGAAATTCCTTCAAAGCCTTGCCTCGACTGCCAGGCACTTCAGCTTGAACGATCGGCACTGGAGGAGCGACTGGAACGACAGGAACAGCGGGAACTGCAGGAGGAGGTGCAGAACCGCTATCTTCCCTGGGCGCATCTCGAGGAACACGAGGAGCTCGAGGAGGTCTTCCTCGACGAGGCGGCATAATTATGCTGCCAAAAACACAATCAACAATGAAATCCATCAATCATACGGAAAACATCCTATGCCAGCAAGAGACAACAACAGGACTAGCTCTGGACCAAGCGTCAATTCCAATTCTTTACGCAAATCCTCAACTTCAAGCTCTGATACCATCTGTGACGACCCAGAGTTCAGGATACCGATATACCGATAACATCAGTATACCGACACCAAGGACTGGGGAGGCCACCCAAGAGGCTGATGAGGCCCCTGAAGGGTTAGTGGGGGGTTAGCTGAGGAATATGCATAATTAATTGCGAATTGGGGCGCGCAATACAAATAAGTATTTAAGATTTAAACACAAGTGCGGAAGCAATTTAAAATAACCAGAGTGATATATATAACTAGTCCAGAGTCACAAACACTAGTCCACAGGGCACAACTACGCGGGGCATACCCCGGCAAAAGTACAACACAAGCCTCAAAAAGGCAGCTCGTGCTCAGCTGGCAGCTAAGGAACGGTCCCGAAACAGCACGCTAAACTCCGGGAGATGTCGGGCGCGGCTCACCTGAAAGGAGGAGGGTGAGTCACAGCCAGACTCAGTAGGGGTCACGCGGATCCCCACCTCGCACTAAACAAGCGAACATGCATAATTAACAGCAATTAAAGCATGCATTCAAATAAATACACAGGCAATGGCATGAATATCTAATCACAAGAAAGCTGTAAACTCTATCTAAGCAAGTATAACAGCTAACACATGCCGCTACTAATTAAATGCAAGCGATTAAAGCTAAAACTACCAATTAGAATGAGCTGCAACTAGTCCAAGCAACAAGGAAGGACAACCACTGGAGCAGAAACCAGAAGCGTCCACTGACGGCTTACACTGCGTCTCAAGCACTCGCAGTCGACAAGCGACAAGCTAAGCGCGCAAACAGTACCAGACCAAGTGACCAGTCGGAGTGGCACCCGTCGGCGTCAGTCCACAGTCTCCGACCACGTGTGCACACACTGACTCTAGCCTGAGCCAGGCCCTCTAACTAGTTTTCTCCCTTGGCAGGACGCTACCATTGGCTGGGAGCCCACGGAACTAGCTTACAAACCGTGAATGGGAAATATACCCCTCCGCCATCCTCAAGCGGGTCGGTACTCAACAGACCTTAGGGCAACAACAGTGGCTCCATTGCCTGGAAAGAAAAGCTACTCTATTGGCACATAAAACACGCCACAATATAGTAAAACAATACAACTATGGCATGAATATAGAACGGAACGCATAAGCAATGGGCTGGGAATATATTGCAGCCATCAGGGAAGTGGCGGTCAAGGACCCACGCGCCACATGCAAACGACGGTAGGGGGTCGGCGCGTTACTTCAAGAATGACGCTCCAGTCCCCATCCGTCACTCCCTTCAGGATTCCAGCTCAAGAGGCACCAAAGGCATGTAACGGTGGGGGCCCTGCGCGTTACTTCGAAGCGACGCGTGGGGTCACCGCCGTCACATCCACCCGAGGCTCAAACCACCTATCAGCGTTCTAAATGGTAGCAGGCGAAGTAACGCCCCGGTCTAGGCGCGCCGGACCGAAACGACGGTCGGCCGACTGGCCGCCGGGCGCACCGCCTGACCAAAATCACGGAAAACAGTTGATGAGTAACGGATGGGAGCCCCACCGTTACTCTCCAAGTAACGCACCCCCATTGGGCCGCTATTTGGTAGTGACGCGTCCACCTTGGACCGTCGGGCAAGTGACGGTTCCTGGCAGGACCGTCACTGCACCTGGGTTACGGGCGGGTACGGTTTGTAAACCGAAGCCCTCCCGGACGGCTGAAAACGCCGGGTATCGACGAAAAACCTGATAACCTGTCAAACCACGCATGCTAGACAATAATTTAACATCTAAATCTAGCACATGCAAGGCCTAAAACGCATTAAACTCAAGATTTAGGCTAAAACCCCAAAAATGGAAATATGAACATCATGCATGCTACGGGGTGCTAATCAACAAGCGAGCTAAAGGAAACGATCCTAGCAAGATCGAGGTTCCATCCCCCTACCTTTCGCAAGCCGAAACCGTCGAACGGGCCGCATGCAAGGAGGAATAGCCACGGAGCTTCCACGCTCCACCTCGCTCCCACGATCACCGATCCACGCCGAAGTGGACACCCACGCGCTCTACTCGACGCGAGGAATCCAACGGTGCCAACCTCGTCTCAATCCGACGCCGTCTCGACCCCGATCCCTAAGAGAGGAGAGGAGGTGGCCGCACGGAGGAGAGAGAGAGGGAGAGGGTGAAATGAGAGATCGACGGGGGAGAGAGAGTGAGGGTGAGAGATATAAAAAAAATAAATAAAATTAATATATATATAATATAATCATTATATATATAAAAATCTTATTAATATTCAATAACCCTCAAACAGCCCCGAACAAATCCGGAAAAATGCCAGACAAATTCCTAAAAATCCAGGAAAATAGCCGGAATTTCCAGAACAATTAATAGAACAAATACCACGAAGGATCCATTAAGGCACGGGCCTTACACGGGCTGATGAGAGAGAGGTGCTATCCGGGCAAGGCGAGGGGGTTACCTGATGATAGGGTTGTCGGCTGTGAGAACGGAGGCACTTTCTGAGTGCCAACCCTGCTTTCTCCCAACTTCTGGGAAGGAGGAGATGGGGTTGACCTGGTGATTGGGTTGTTGGTGCTCCGGTAGTGGGTCCTGGATTATGCCCATGTTAGGCTGTTGTGGTTGGGCCTGCTGAGGCTGTTGTTGTTGTTGTGGTTGTTACTGTGGCTGCTGTTGTAACTGATGTTGTTGTTGGAACTGTGGTCTAGGAGGAGGTCTCCTGGCTTTGAGAGTGGCGATGTATCGCCTCATTTCATCCCAGTCAATTCTGCCTTCATCATTCAAATCATAGATGTAGTCTTTAAAATGGAAACAAGTCTCTATTGTATGTCCTAGCTACCTGTGGTACACACAGTATCTAGAGGTGTCAACATTCGGGGGCCATGCGGGCCTCTCCCTTGGTAGAACGAGTGTGTTTGAGGCCATGAGGGCGTTGAAAATATCCGCTAAAGTTTCTGGCAATGACGAGTAATGGGCTCTCTTGGGGCCAATCGGCCTTCTCTGTTGCTGTGGGGGGCCGTAGTTTCCTGGAGGCGGAACCTGGTGGTACTGAGGTGGTGGTTGTTGTTGGGGTTGAAATGGTTGAGGCATATGGTTCTGGGGTGGATTATTTTGGGGCAGAGGATGAGACGGGAAGGGACCTTGCTGGAGGGGAAGTTGAGGCATTTGTGGATGCCTTGGGTTGGCTGCATAATTGGCGTTATTGACTGCACTCACCTGCTTATTTGTCACGACTCCTTCTGTCGCTCCACCTGGGACACCAATGCCTGTCTTTTTGACCACCTTGGGCTTCGGTGGCTCAAACATGTGCATAATGGGGGAGTCTTTTAACTGGGTCTGGATATACCGGGCCCTCTCGTAGAGTTCCTCCATTGTGGTAAGCTTGTTCATAGCCAAGACATGTCTGAACTGTGGGGTGGCATTGGACACGATCATTTTCACTTGTTCGGGCTCTAAGAGGGTATCTCTTATCCTCTCTGCCAGAGACCTCCATCTGTCAGCATAGCGAACAAAATCTTCGTCTGGCCTCATTTTCTCGGCCACTAGGTCGGTAATGGAAAGAGAGGGACCAACCCTATCCCGATACTTTTGCAGGAATTTTCTTTGCACTGCATCAAAATTCTCGGCCTTGCCCGGCTCCAGAGAATAGAACCATTCTAGCGCGGGACCGTCCAACGATCTCTGAAAGAGGTATGCCAGGGATCTCTGGTCATTTTGCCAATAGGAGGATTCATACATGAAGTCCTTGAGGTGAATAAAGGGATTGCCAGTGCCATTGTACCTACGGTACGTAGGCATTTCGGAGGGAGGGAGATGGAATACTGGTAGGATTGGTAGAGAAACCTCGGGGGTGGATTTTACGTCCACCCTTTGCTTTAGGTTGCGAAACTGTTCATCCATTTTATTGAACCTATGGAGGAGTGCTTGGGCAAGCTCCTCGGTAGGCGAAGGTGGCACCTGCCACTGGGGAGGAAGATGTCTCCCGGAGACTTGAGGAGAGAACCCTGCATGAGAGGGATATAGCGGCCCTCCTGCAGTTGGCCCTGGTTGGAGTGGTGTGTGGGGAACAGTAGGGGTTTGAGATTGTGAAGGGAATTGGAAAGAGGGGGGATGCTGGCTTGCCTGCCCTTGAAGTGAGGGAGAAGGCATGGTTTGTACCGGTGTAGAAGAGGGGATAACTTGCACCGACTCCTGGAGGGGTGTGATGGCTGGAGCTGACTCCTGGGGAGCGGGAGAAATAGATTTCCCCTTTAGAATGGCCTGGAAGGCTTGGAGTTGTTCGGAGGTGAGCTCTGTATTGGCAAGGGCACCTAATAAGGATGAAATGTCCTATGGCGGGGAGGCGTCCCCTATAGTTGCCCGCACCTCACATGGGGGCTCGTGGGAAGGGCCCGAGTCCATAGCATGGACATGTGGCTCAATTGACTGACCACGACTGGGGTGGTTCTCCTCAAAAGACTCGTGAGCCACGCTCAAAGTTCTTCCGGAACGTAAAAACATACACCAACAAGTAAATAGCAGAGATTATCAAACAAGTAGATGCTTTTACGCCCCTTTTTTTGTTTCTGTTTTAATAATACTTTTTTTGTATTTTTGACCAGATCTGAAATTCACACAAAAATAGGAAGGACCCTAATTTCAATTTGTTTCACCGCCGTGTCAACTAGGGTCACTCGTCTCACCACGAATGGGTCAACTAACTCCGGGGAACTTCAATGGTACAACCGGCCTAGTGAACGAAGAGGGAATCCTTCGCTATCGGGGACTTACGGAGGTCCCAGTAGAGGAGATCCTAGTCCGTCGAGAGGAATTCCTGAACGGAGAGTCCTTCCTTCACCGAGAGAGGGTGATCCTTAGAAAAACTAAAAAAATGGGGGTGGATCTATGCAATGAAGTGCTGACAGATATATAGAACACGACAAAATAACAAAGACAACAGAGGTATAACAACACCCAAGAGAGATAATAATGCAAACCACAAGAAATCACAAGGGTAACTAAAAGAAAGCGAAAGAAGGTCCCACCATGATCGCCAAGATGTAAGCGACGTCACGTGGAATGTGGCGGGGAGCGAAGCGCGCTCGTTTTGCTGTAACACAGAAAGAGAGAGAGATAGAGACCACCACGGGAGATTGCTCCGGAGGGGTATGCAGAATAGATATGGCGTAATAAAGGCGGGGATTAAACGGCCATAGCGGGAAATGACTCTCCGCGACCTCAGGGGGATGGGGATGGTGCAGAATTTAAAAGATGGGAATTTAAACGGCCATAGCACCGCCACGGGAGATTGCTCTAGTGGGATATAGGCCTCGAAGAGATGAGAATAATGCAAAATTTAAAGAACAAAATTTAAACGGCCATAGCACCACCACGGGAGATTGCTCCAGTGGGATATAGGCCTCGAAGAGATGAGAATAGCGCAGAATTTAAAGGATTAAATTTAAACGGCCATAGCACCACCACAGGAGATTGCTCCAGTGGGATATAGGCCTCGAAGAGATGAGAATAGGGCAGAATTTTAAAGACAGAATTCAAACGGCCATAGCGAGAAGTGACTCGCCGCGGCCTCAAAAATGTGATGTGATCGCTAGGGGCTGGAGACCCCAAAAATAAGAAGAGTGATCGTGTTTACCTCAAAAACGGGAAATGATGGGTTGCTTCTTCCTTTCCTTTCGGCCGGCCGACGGAGAGGTCCTTCTTTTGTTACCCTTGCGAAAACAGATAAAGAGGAAATGAATCAGAAAAATGGCAGTGTAGTATTAATCCTTTGTGATGAAAATAGCAAAATCATGGCGAGACACACACCTGGTTGGTGTTATTTTTAAACCCCTCTCGGACACGAGTAGGAGGAAAATGTTATGATGGATGAAGGATCGTGCAAACGGGCATGAAATAGAAGCGAGATGACAAATGGCGGATGATGCATGCAATAGAAATGGCAAAAGAGAAAGGGGGGAGAGTGGCTTATTGAAGGCGCCGATGACGTGATCCGGCGGAGCTCCGGCAGCGTGGGGACGTCGTGGAAGCACGGTGGATGAAGATTGCCTTTCTTTCGCGAGCGCGGGCACCCGAAAATTCAGCAGAACCTCCTCCTACAAAATCCACGGGTTAGAAAAGAATCCGGCAGAGTTTCCCTCTCCTCTGTCAGATCTGAAGCTCTCTGATTTCGAGGGAGGGGGTCCCTATTTATAGGGAAAAAATTTATTGGGGCGTCCATGGTCCTGGACGCCTCAATGTTGAGGCGTCCGGCTGACTGGATGCGCCCATTATTTTTATTATTATTTTGTTGTTGATTGAGGCGTCTAGGACCCTTGACGCCTCAATGAATTTCCATTAAAACGGTGCCGAAAGCCGTCGACAGCGGGGAAAGCGAGTGGTTTCGGTGCCTAACTTTGACTTCAAAAATGCGTCTAAGATTAATAACGTCTTCATGATTGGATTTATTCGAAACGTCAAACTAGCCGGCCGGTGCGGCACCGCCCGCGTGTTGCACGAAGCTCTGAATGAGGCGTCTAGGGTCCTGGACGCCTTTAAAAGAGGCGTCCAGTTATCCTGCCACTTTCAAAAAGAAAAAGGAAATATTTAACAAATAATAAAAAAATAATAAAAAATATTTTTATGAAGGCGTCAAGGTACCTTGACACCTCAATATTGAGGCGTCAAAGCAGCTTGACACGTCAAAGATTTTTCATGAAAACAATTCAAAAAAATATAAAAAATTTAGAAAAATAGGAAATCACCAAAGTAATTAAAAGTGTGAAGGCAACCTTGGGGTATCATAGTGTAATATGAGATTTACTCATGGTAATGTCAAAAATGGCGTGTCTACAACTGTTATTTTCGCCCTCAGGATATGGAGACATTACTTATATGGTGAGCAGTTTATTATTTACACCGATCACAAGAGTCTAAAATATCTATTTTCTCAGAAGTAGTTGAATATGAGGCAAAAAGGTGGCTTGAATACTTAAAGGATTTTGATTTTTCTATCTAGTATCACCTTGGGAAAGGAAATGTGGTGGCAGATGCTCTTAGTCGTAACCCTATGGTTTCTCTATCTTGCTTAATGATTAAGGAATGGAGTCAACTGAAGCAATTTACAGATTCAAAGTTGGAGGTAGAAGCTGAGGAAGGTCATCTTTTGATTTCCAGCATTATTGTGGGGCCCTGCATTTTGACTGAGATCAAGGAACTTCAGGATGTTGATCCGTTTCTAGTAGAAGTTAAAGGAAGCTTAGACAAGAGAGAAAAATTTGATGTTTCAAGTGACGGAAAGCTTTTGTTCCAAGGTAGAACATGTGTACCTGATCACATCGGCACTAAGGAGAGGTATCACGCCCCGAGATATAAGTACAATGGAAGATAATCAGGAATGTGAGCAGTCGGCTAGTACGCCACAAGTGAGCAATAAGATCAGAGCGCTAACACATTCACACATAAAAGGGAATGCACAAGATAAAATACTCAAAACTTCACTTTCTTGAATAATATTCAAGTACAATGATAATTGACTCATTTTACTAGACTCAAATAAAGGGAAAAGTACATAGACTCGATTTGACTCATGACTCTACTAGGTCTTCTCTCGATCTTTAATCACTCTCGGATTATTTACTTGAGTAATCCGAATCCCCGCTAGGGTTTCCTGAAAAGATAGGAAAAGTAGGGAATGAGCACACTTGCCCAGTAGGTATCTTCGTATCAACATGAAGGTAATGTTTAAGTAATTAGCATTCTAGGTCTATAAAAGAAGAATAAATGCATATGATGAAACATGGGAACAAAACCATAGTAACAACGCAAGTAACAAGACATGACCATGAAGATATGAGAATTTGTATAGAGATTGAGAGGATATTCATTCTAGAATGTATAGTGGCCTTTCATGTAACAAGAATGTACTAACATGTATCAAGAATGTACTATTCATAACCATGAAGGTTATGCACTAGAAAGTCATGCATTCAAGAATGTATATTTCATGTAGAGCCTCGTGGTTTTCACTCGTCTATAAAAAAAGTACTCCCGGCGTAATGCGACGCCAGTGTTCATCATATCCCATGGTTTATAGCATATTTTCGACAATCAGCCGAGGGGGCTAGTGTCGAGCCCTTGGACACAATCAGTGCCCGAACCGCATCTTCAAGTTATAAATCAAACTACTTCCACGAGAAATATCAATAATGTAGGCCAATAATGTATCAATTCAAATAATAAGTTGAGAATAATAATGTCCAGGTAAGAATGCTTCAATTAAGAATAATGAGAGTTCAAAGATGATTTAAAACAAGGTCTTGCCATGGAAAGAATTCGGAAGCATAACGACATATTTTTTTAACTTTCATAATTTATTAGATAGCTTATTGAAAAAGGTTTTAGATTCTAGAAAATCAATAGACCATCTAGGATCATACAAAAATCAACCCTTGGGTCAAACCTTGGGTTAAGAACACTGAAGACAATGGCGGTCATAACTGGACCGTTTACTGGAAATAGCGGTCAGTGCTGGACCATTTTTTACAGAGTTGACGCAATGAGTGAACTGGAACCATGCGGTCATAGCAGGGCCACTAGGCCTCATTTGGCGGTCAAGGAATGGCCGCTACTAGACTCTGGTGATTTCTATAGGGCCGCTAAGATCCAGAACTCAAAAACACTGATAAAGCACTCTCTAAACAATTGGGTTTTGAGGGTACAACCAGTTCAGCATCCTAGTGGGAATCCCAGGCTCACGGAGACTTACGGAGGCCTTGAAACAAGATCACCTAGTTCGGTGGAAGGAATATCCAATGGAGAGGATCATAAGTCCAAGATTATGCACTTATAAGTGCAAAGTGTATCTAATGGCCACGCACCAGAGTACGTACCATGTACTTAAGAAAACACTATAGATGAGAAAGGATCGTGGTAAAATAGCGATCAAATCAAAACTTAAACAAGTCCATGAAGCATGTAAAATATGATCATTAGTACAAGAATATGAGTTTTCACATGAAAGTAGCGTAAGCTAAAAATAAGCATTTAAACCATGTAAGACATGCAATCTATCAGGGATGATGCACAATATAGCCAATATTACGAATATGAAGTCAAAACTAGGAATAACACCTAATTAACTAGGCTTAACATATGTTTAATAGGGTCAATCTGCGATCTGTTTGGAGTTAACAGGTTGCAGGGTCTAGCGGTCAGGTGAGGACCGCATGTAGGTGTTTAGCGGCCTATCGCATGGCCACTAAAGGGTTATGGCTGTCTTAGGGAGACCATTTATTACCTGTAGCAGACAGAGTGAAAACCGAAGAACAGGCCTAATCCAAGGCAAATAGATGCATGAAAAAATATGCCAATAGGGAAGTAAGGCCTGATACAACCATATTAAAATATGGAGGTGCATGTTGATGCATAATTTAAACCAAGTTTATAAATTTCCTCTTAAGGTGAAAAGGGTAAGCGGGCTGACTTAACCTAGATGCGCAGTCATGAGAGAACATGAAATACTACTAGTAGAAAGCATGAAATGGAATGAAAACATTGGGCTTTTATTCCTAACATGCTGATTTAGCCTTTTCATGAGATAACCTACTTTTGATTTAATCCCTAGACTTTAAATTTCTGACTGGAAGTAGACCCTAGCTCCTACATGTCCTGTGCCAAACCAGCGACTTTTCGTCCCTCGTTCTCCTCAACCACTTGACCTAAAACTGTGAAATTTTGAAGATAGGTAGAAGATACGAAGGGAACATAAAGTTCTAAAGGATCAACTTCTTGTTGTGCCCCTTGTGCTTTGTTGATGATGTGATGTTTTAATGATAGCAACATGAATGAGTCACCACATTGTCTTGAATATGTCTGACCTTTTCTGTGGGAGATTGCATAAGTGTGCCATGTCTGAATTGTGAAGAACGCATGTGTATGCTTGAGTCATGCTGTGATATATTGGCTTGTGCTTGATTTCTGTTCTGTGCATTGCTTCTCTGCTGATATGTTCATGCATTGTCTTAGGCTAAGTCTGTACAACCTACGTCTCTTGCAGCGTCAACGCTGTGAGCATTCTCAAGTCTGCAGCGTCAACGCTGTGTGTATGCACTTTGTTTCAGGTTCCTCAAGTCTATATAGACTTTAGCGTCTCATTTAGCGTCTAAGGCAAAGTCTACACATTGGCTAAGTGTGTACATCGCTTACATTTCTTGAGACCAAGTCCATACATCGTGAAAGTCTATATACTCCTCTTGGCCTTAGCATCTGTTTTGAAGTCCATACATTGGTCTTCAGTTCAAGTCTGTACAGCGTTACGTTCTCCTTGGAAAGTATGTACAGCGTCAAGTCTACACATTGGGGTTTCACGAGAAGTCTACACATTGGTCTCCACCTGAAGTCTATACATTGGCTAAGGGTCTTCAAGTCCATACACAGTTGTCTGATGCATATTGTTTGAAGTCTGTACAACATGCCTTGTTATTCACAACTTTCTTGTTTGTGACTTCCCTAGTGTTTTGATGATGAGCATCACTATGTTAAGTATTCTCATTTTAATCAGATATCTTGCGTAATGTTATGCATTTGAAATTTCCATGATTAACAGGAAAACTGCTATGAGGTAGTACTCTGTGTGTCCGTATTGTTTCTTTCATACATCGTGTTGATTTCCTGTGACTTCGAGTCGCTTCACCTTCTGTCTTCGTGATATTTACTGAAGCAGCTCGAATTGTTCTGACGAACTTCGAGTCGTTTCCCTGTGACCCTCGTGTCGTTTCCTCAGTATTTAGTTGCTCATCTTGAGTCATCCTTTATGTTTGCTCTTGTGTTTTCGTGTCACTTACTGTTGTTCCTCGAGTCGTTCTTTCCTGGTTTCACTGCTTCATCACGTGTCGTGATAGCCGTGTCTGTCTTCTGTCTTCGTGTTGATTTTACTTCGTGCATTCTTCTCTAAATTCAAGCTTTAAGTGTCTCAAGTCGAGTCTGACTGTGTTGTCTCCATGTCGTCCTTAGTTCGAGTCGTTTCTTTGTTATTTCTATCTTCGTGTTGCTTTTCCTAGACCTCGTGTCTTTCTTGTTTTGTAACCACACTTCGTGTCGGTTTCTGTTTTCATCTTCGAGTTGTTGTCAGCCCGTGTCATCCTCGTCTTCGAGTCGTTCGTACGTTCGAGCAACTTAGTACTCGAGTTGTTTTCGTGTGTATTCAAGTCTTTTTAGTAAAGTGTCGTTTCACCTCGTGCCGTTCTCTTTGCTGTTTGTTAAGTCGTGTTGCTTTTGTATTCGTGTCTTCGTGTTGCTTTTGTATTCGTGTCTTCGTGTTATTCTTGTGTTTATGTCCTCGTGTTGTTTCTTTCTATCTTCGTCCAAGGTTCCTTTGATCGCGTGTTTCTATCATTTTTACTCCGTGTTATTTCCTTCTCCGTACCTCGTGTCGTTCTCAGTATAGTGCACCTATTGTTGTTCCTACACACCTCGTGCAATTTTAGTTTTTGTGGCCCTGAGTTTTAATCGTTTTAATTCTTTGCAGGAGAAGAAGAAAAAACAAAAAGAAGAAGGTGGTCCGAGGAAGAATATTCCTCAGTGAATGGGAGGCACGTGATCCGAGACTGGAAGGGCAGACAGGATTGTGACACGTGTGCTGAAGCTGGCTGAGAGACTGACACGTGGTCACAAGTTCTGGGCGGGAAATGAGGAAGCCACACGCGCCCAGTGCTGCCCTCCTGCTGGCTGCTGCTTATAAAAGGAAGCCTTCATCCAACAGATGAAGGTGATCGAAGAAGAAGCCCGGAGAGCAAAAAGTCCTTCGATCCAGAAAAAGAAAAGAGGAAGAAAAAGAGAAGAAGAGAGAATAGCAGAGAGCGTGAGCCAAAGAGAATAGAGGAAAAGAGATCGAGAGAGTGAAAGAGCAGAAGAAGAAAAGAGCTGCAGTAGAAAGTAGAAGAAGAAGAGAAGAGAAGAGACAGAGAGAGTTAGAGAGCTCGTGAGGGTTAAGAGAAAAAGAAAGTGAGAGAGAAGAGGAAGAGGAAGAGGAAGAGGAAGAGAAGCTTACCTGAAGATCTGTGTACTGGACCGTGGATCAGATCCAGGCCAGTTAGCTCCGTTGAGAGCCACATTGTGCATTTCATTTTTCAGCGTTCTGTTTGCTGAAGTTATTTTCATTTCGTGTTTCTGTTTTTCCCCTTTTTATTTGGTTATCCTTGTTCTTCCGATTCTCATTAGTGAGGTCGGGTTCCTCCTATGGATCAGGAGAAGGGAGATCTGATCTCCGGTTGCAAGTAGCTGGGAGCTACTTGTGGGTTCCCTCCGATTGGAGGAAGGGAGACTTGTCTCCGGTTCTGGGCTTGCGGGCTGCAAGTCCAGGGTCCCTCCGGTTGGAGGAAGAGAGGTCTTCGACCTCTGGTTTGCTGGTGACTGGAAGTCACTGGTTGGTTCCCTCCTGGTCTGGAGGAAGAGAGACTTCGGTCTCTGGGTTCCAAGTGGCTGGGAGTCACTTGGGGTGTCCCTCCAGTTGGGAGGAAGAGGGGAGGCTATTCCCCTGGTCAAGCTGTGTGGCAGCATCTGTTTGCAGACTGAGTCTGCTTGGTTCTAGCATTGGCTAGTGAAGCCTCACTCCGGTTGGGAGTGAGGGGTGGATGTAGGTCTGAAGGACCGAACCACCTTAAAACTATTTGTGCAGTGGTTTGCCTTGCGTTAGCTCCATATCTTCTACCTCCCATTCATAGGTTGCGCCTGCTTGGCTAGTTGCATTATCTAGAGAGTTAATTTTTGAGCATTATATTCTGCTTAGTGTGTTTGCGTTGTTTAGCTCTGCCTTCGTTTCTGGTTGATCAGGTGGCTACATTGTTGCAGTCCAACTGTTTGTCCATGTGTTGCCTTATCATTTCATCTTGGAAAGCTCATTAGTCTTATTCTGCATATCTGAGCTTTAATATTTTAATTTGGGCTATATTTTCTAGAGGGTTACATTCACCCCCCCTCTGTATCCGGGCCTAGCACCCTAACAGTTGGTATCAGAGCGGGTTTCTGCTTAGAAGGTCCAGCGACCTGCAGATCCGATCTTGTAGTCTTGGGTGATAATTTATTTTTAGTGCATCAATATTCATGTTGCATTAATCTGTTGTGTTCTCATGGCTCATCCTCCACTATTCAGTAGTTCAAATATTAAATTCTGGCTATATCGTATGCACAAGCACGTTAACTCTATTAATCCACAATTGTGGAAGGTTATCTCTCACAGTCCACATGAACTTCCTAAGGATAAGTCCAAGTGGACTCATGTTTACAAGTTGAAAAATGATGATAATGTGAGAGCTCTAAATTTAATGAAGGCTACAATCGGTTCTGATGATTTTTCCTCTTTCTCAGGTTATAGCTCGGCAAAGGAAATATTGAATGAATTGCTTCGCATCCACAATGGAAAGGAAGAAGAATGTCTCATGGCAAGAAGGAGTGATCAATCAGATAAGTCCTCATCTCAGGTAAACTCTGAGACCGAGTATATTAGTCATGATGATTTAGTTGCCATGCATAAGCATCTACTGGAAAAATATGAAAGAATTAAGTCAGAAAAGAGAAAATTAAGAAAAGAGAAAAATGCTGAAATCACAAGTCTAAAGGCTGAAAATGAAAATTTAAAATCTGAATTGAAATTGGAAGAAGAATTTGAAAACAAGTTGATTGAAGAAAATTTTCATCTAAAAGATCAAAATAAAAGACTAATGGTTCTTAATACTGTCTTTTCTGAAAAATGGTTGTCATTTGAAAAAGAAAAATCTGCTGATAAGGAAATTCAATGTGAGAATGAATTGAAACTAAAATAGGAACTAGAAATAGTTAAAAATTTGAATGATGTCATGCAGAGATAAATTATCACATGTGAGGAAGACATGACTAATTCAGAACTCAAAATTTGTTCTCTCCAATCTGAAATAAGTAAACTTGTTCGTTCCATGTCTAAATCTATCAAGGGAAAAGAGAAAATGAATGTTCCTTTGTGTGATAACGCCACTAAATCAAGTGGAGAGCAAGGATGCAAATCCCAAATTGAAAAATCTGTTAAGAAAAAGTTGTACACTACTTTTGTTCGCAGCTCTGACATTGCAAGCTACTCTGGGCCTCATAAAATATCTACATCATCTGTTTTCCAATTCAAGGCCCACAAAAATGAAGAACAAATAAAAGGTGTGAACAAGGGTAAACAAATGAGCAAAAATGGTAAGAAAAATAAGGATAAAAATGTCCCTACTTATGTCTTTAAATCTGCTACCTGTACTACATCTGATGACTCAATGCATACTACTCATAGCTCAATTAATTATCCGTATGCATCTGATAAGAGTGTCTCATGCCATTATTGTGGCAAGGTAGGCCATGTAATGGATGATTGCAGATTATTGATTGAAGATGGGCATGCAAGTGAAACATTGCATTCGAGAAATTCATTTGGTAGAAATCATGCTACTAGGAAGTCTGATACATCTTGTCATTACTGTGGTAGGCATGGTCATCTCATGGATGCCTGTTTCATCATGAAACAAGATGATGAAATGCATGCTAGGTCTTCTGTTCATCATCACCCCAAAAGAAGTATGTATGCTTCAAACCAACACATCATTTGTTATAACTGTAACAAACGTGGTCATAAAGCTGTTGAGTGTTGGTTCAGGACTTCATGGGGATATAATGGTTCAAGAGGTAAGCACCTAAGGTGTTTTGAATGTGGCAAGTATGGGCATGCAGTCAAGGACTGCTGGTCTGCTCAGGGAAAATATTTTAATTCCAAATTTGATAAATTCCTTGAAAATAGAAATTTTCTTGGCAGAAATAAACCTATTTTTAAAGAAAAGATTCTTGTATGTTTTGAATGTGGAAAACCTGGCCACCGAGCTTCTGAATGCTTGTGGGCAGGCAATGCTAAATCAACACCTCATGCAAGTAACAAAAATTTTCATGCAAACTCACATAGATTCCATGATGATAATAATGTCCACAAAAAGAATTCAAGGTTTGCTACATCATGTAGAGATTGTGAAAATTTTAGTCATTTCATGGATAACTGTTACCTGGTGGATCATGATGATAATACTGCTAAGAAATTGTTTAGAACACTTGTTAGGGATAAAACAGGACCCAAGGCTGCTTGGGTTCCTGCAAGATCAAAGTGATTGTTTTGCAGGTGTGCCTTGGGACTGGAATAAAAGGGGTAATGATCCAAGGCACTCTAGGATGAATAACCCCATTTTCACATTGTTCAGGTAAATTCTCTTCATTTCATGTTTTGAAATTCTTCTAGTGCATGCATGCTACATCTGTTCTTGCATATTCATTCATCATCTGCCAGTTGCATTATTTTCTGATCATGCACTTGCTGAGTGTTCTGTGCAAATTTGAGTTTAAAGGGGTTGTCTGTATCTGATGCATACATAGACTAATTGCAATTGCGTGATAATTGCGTTATGCATGAACTCTGAAAATAAATTGCATTTCGAATTCTTTGAAAAATCTGAACTGCTTATGAGTGTGACTTGAAATCTGTGTGTTGCAATAGCTCACTGAAATTCTGAATTGCATATAGGACTGCATGTTGAATAATCATGCATGACCTCAATGGTATATAAATGGTAAGGTACCAAAAGGCAGGGAGGTCTGTCTGGAGGTTCTTACTATGTGTGAGGTGGTCTTTTAGACCAAGTGCTCCGCCTCGTACCATGGGTCACTTTGCTGGTTAGGACTGTCTGAATGTGCATGAATCAAAATCATATGTTCAGTGTCTCATGGCAAACATTGCATGTTTACAGGGGGAGTTAATTGCATGTCCTTGTATAGCATTCAGTGCTGAGTCTTTGCATGCATGTAGTTAATTGCATTGCATTTTACTGCATTGAAAATACCGAAAAAAAAAGGTAATTGAATGCATAGTGTTAGGGGGAGTCAATGCATTGCATATAGGTTGTCAAATGCATACTCATGTGAAAATTCATTGCATATCCTTTCATTGATTCTCTTTGACCAAACCTTGAGCATATTTTTGAAATCTTAAGCTTCAAAATCTCTCCTATCAATTGATAACAATTGGTATCATTTGGTATCAGAATTTCTATCAATCATTCATGAAGATTTCAATGGGACTATCTCGATCATAAATCTGAAAATTCTTGAACTAGAAATCTTCTATTATACATTTTTATGAATGTTTGAAATAACTCATGTGGTTTAAGCTTAATGTATTCATGGAGTTTAACTTTAAAATCTCTTGACATATCTGAAGCATGTTTAATAAACCTTAACCATCTGGTTCATGTTGAGTCTTGTGAAAACTTCTGAAATCTGTACTCTTGAATACATGACTTCAGCTGATTAAGTACATGAAATTATTATTGACTTGAAGCAATGAATTTTTCTAAAAAATCTAAAGGGTAATATCTGTCAGAGCAATGACCTTGGTCACTGAGAAACACATGTCCTAAGGACTGTGTCATGAGGTACCATAGTTAACTCTGATTAAGAATTCATTGAAATTCAGGCAGAGCAATGGCATGCACACTGAGAAATACAATTCACTCATCAAGAAATGATTTGCAGTGTGTCATGATGTGTATATGCTATCTCTGTTCATATAAAGCATGACAGTTAGTCACACTAAGTACTTAGGGATATTGGCTTCTGATCAAGGTATATCCTCTAGTTACAAGGTGTGCACTGAACTAGAGTGCTCGTAAAATTTGTAGCATGAAAAATTGTTGAACGAATTGAAATATCTGAATATTGATGCAAAAATCAAATTGCTACAACCCTAGACAAAATCATATGACTTTATAATTGCTTGATTTCAATCCTGATGCATGTAATTCTGAAAGAAGTCAATAAATTTGATTGTGTATGACAAAGGGAGGATAATCAAGATAAATATGAGGGCTTGGTTCATTTTTATTAAAACATGGTTTTAGATATCAATATATAATTTTATTGATAAAATCTGCATACATCATGTTTAAACCATGCTGTTCAAAAGGCTCATTCATAAGCCCCTATAATGGAAGACTTTGAAAACTTATGTTTTGGATTTATGAGAATGACATTTCCTTGAAAATCTGACTGAAATTCTCGTAGTTGAAGCCTCTTTAGAAATCTGCTAATTGAACCTGTTCTTGGCTCATTGACCTGAACTTCTCCTTGTTTGCCCCTGTGGTCTCCTCTCATCTATCTCATAAGATTCCACTTATTGAGGGGGAGCTTCCATGTCTTGCATCACTTGCATATCAATTGGCATCTATTCAGGGGGAGCATTCCTTGTCACACTGAATCATGTTCATATCATTTGTGACCTTGCATTCAAATCCCTCATGATCAGATTTATGCATGATCAACAAAAAACTGTATAGTCAACTCCTTTCTTATCAGTTGACTGATTCTATCTGCATTTTTCTGACCATACAAATGTGAGGTGCCACTCCCTTTATTACCTTGTTCACTTGCAGCCTTCTGAACCTCAGAATCTTTATGATGATGGATTTCAGATTGATTCCTGAGATGTATTTCTCTATACACTATTGGAATCTTCCATCTTGTTCTGCAATAAGCTCTGATTCTGTGGTATCTTCACCAGAATTCAGATTCTTTGTAATGGCTGATTTCAGATTGATTTATTGGATAACCAGAGTCCAGTCCTGTGCTTCAGGGGGAGTTATGGTTTATTATCATCTAAGGCGAGAGTAGTCAATCATGCATGTTGATAGGGGGAGAACTGTTTCACTGTCATAAGGGAGATCTTCATTTTAAAGAACCTCGACTCATTCTCTGCATTGCTGTGCTGCATTTGACTATCAAACCATTTCCCTTCTTTTTGATTATGCCAAAGGGGGAGAATAGTTTGATGAGTCAGTGTGACTCATTATGTTGCCATCATCAAAAAGGGGGAGATTGTTGTGCCCCTTGTGCTTTGTTGATGATGTGATGTTTTAATGATAGCAACATGAATGAGTCACCACATTGTCTTGAATATGTCTGACCTTTTCTGTGGGAGATTGCATAAGTGTGCCATGTCTGAATTGTGAAGAACGCATGTGTATGCTTGAGTCATGCTGTGATATATTGGCTTGTGCTTGATTTCTGTTCTATGCATTGCTTCTCTGCTGATATGTTCATGCATTGTCTTAGGCTAAGTCTGTACAGCCTACGTCTCTTGCAGCGTCAACGCTGTGAGCATTCTCAAGTCTGCAGCGTCAACGCTGTGTGTATGCACTTTGTTTCAGGTTCCTCAAGTCTATACAGACTTTAGCGTCTCATTTAGCGTCTAAGGCAAAGTCTACACATTGGCTAAGTGTGTACATCGCTTACATTTCTTGAGACCAAGTCCATACATCGTGAAAGTCTATACACTCCTCTTGACCTTAGCATCTGTTTTGAAGTCCATACATTAGTCTTCAGTTCAAGTCTGTATAACGTTACGTTCTCCTTGGAAAGTCTGTACAGCGCCAAGTCTGCACATTGGGGTTTCACGAGAAGTCTACACATTGGTCTCCACCTGAAGTCTATACATTGGCTAAGGTTCTTCAAGTCCATACACAGTTGTCTGATGCATATTGTTTGAAGTCTGTACAACATGCCTTGTTATTCATAACTTTCTTGTTTGTGACTTCCCTAGTGTTTTGATGATGAGCATCACTATGTTAAGTATTCTCATTTTAATCAGATATCTTGCGTAATGTTATGCATTTGAAATTTCCATGATTAACAGGAAAACTGCTATGAGGTAGTACTCTGTGTGTCCGTATTGTTTCTTTCATACGTCGTGTTGATTTCCTGTGACTTCGAGTCGCTTCACCTTCTGTCTTCGTGATGTTTACTGAAGCAGCTCGAATTGTTCTGATGAACTTCGAGTCGTTTCCCTGCGAACCTCGTGTCGTTTCCTCAGTATTTAGTTGCTCATCTCGAGTCATCCTTTATGTTTGCTCTTGTGTTTTCGTGTCACTTACTGTTGTTCCTCGAGTCGTTCTTTCCTAGTTTCACTGCTTCATCACGTGTCGTGATAGCCGTGTCTGTCTTCTGTCTTCGTGTTGATTTTACTTCGTGCATTCTTCTCTAAATTCAAGCTTTAAGTGTCTCAAGTCGAGTCTGACTGTGTTGTCTCCATGTCGTCCTCAGTTCGAGTCGTTTCTTTGTTATTTATGTCTTCGTGTTGCTTTTCCTAGACCTCGTGTCTTTCTTGTTTTGTAACCACACTTCGTGTCGGTTTCTGTTTTCGTCTTCGAGTTGTTGTCAGCCCGTGTCATCCTCGTCTTCGAGTCATTCGTACGTTCGAGCAACTTAGTACTTGAGTTATTTTCGTGTGTATTCAAGTCTTTTTAGTAAAGTGTCGTTTCACCTCGTGCCGTTCTCTTTGCTGTTTGTTATGTCGTGTTGCTTTTGTATTCATGTCTTCGTGTTGCTTTTGTATTCGTGTCTTCGTGTTATTCTTGTGTTTATGTCCTCGTGTTATTTCTTTCTATCTTCGTCCAAGGTTCCTTTGATCGCGTGTTTCTATCATTTTTACTCCGTGTTATTTCCTTCTCCGTACCTCGTGTCGTTCTCAGTATAGTGCACCTATTGTTGTTCCTACACACCTCGTGCAGTTTTAGTTTTTGTGGCCCTGAGTTTTAATCGCTTTAATTCTTTGCAGGAGAAGAAGAAGAAACAAAAAGAAGAAGGTGGTCCGAGGAAGAATATTCCTCAGTGAATGGGAGGCACGTGATCCGAGGCTGGAAGGGTAGACAGGATTATGACACGTGTGCTGAAGCTGACTGAGAGGCTGACACGTGGCCACAAGTTCTGGGCGGGAAATGAGGAAGCCACACGCGCCCAGTGCTGCCCTCCTGCTGGCTGCTGCTTATAAAAGGAAGCCTTCATCCAACAGATGAAGGTGATCGAAGAAGAAGCCCGGAGGGCAAAAAGTCCTTCGATCCAGAAAAAGAAAAGAGGAAGAAAAAGAGAAGAAGAGAGAATAGCAGAGAGCGTGAGCCAAAGAGAATAGAGGAAAAGAGATCGAGAGAGTGAAAGAGCAGAAGAAGAAAAGAGCTGCAGTAGAAAGCAGAAGAAGAAGAGAAGAGAAGAGACAGAGAGAGTTAGAGAGCTCGTGAGGGTTAAGAGAAAAAGAAAGTGAGAGAGAAGAGGAAGAGGAAGAGGAAGAGAAGCTTACCTGAAGATCTGTGTACTGGACCGTGGATCAGATCCAGGCCAGTCAGCTCCGTTGAGAGCCACAATGTGCATTTCATTTTTCAGCGTTCTGTTTGCTGAAGTTATTTTCATTTCATGTTTCTGTTTTTCCCCTTTTTATTTGGTTATCCTTGTTCTTCCGATTCTCATTAGTGAGGTCGGGTTCCTCCTGTGGATCAGGAGAAGGGAGATCTGATCTCCGGTTGCAAGTAGCTGGGAGCTACTTGTGGGTTCCCTCCGGTTGGAGGAAGGGAGACTTGTCTCCGGTTCTGGGCTTGCGGGTTGCAAGTCCAGGGGTCCCTCCGGTTGGAGGAAGAGAGGTCTTTAACCTCTGGTTTGCTGGTGACTGGAAGTCACTGGTTGGTTCCCTCCTGGTCTGGAGGAAGAGAGACTTCGGTCTCTAGGTTCCAAGTGGCTGGGAGTCACTTGGGGTGTCCCTCCAGTTGGGAGGAAGAGGGGAGGCTGTTCCCCTGGTCAAGCTGTGTGGCAGCATCTGTTTGCAGACTGAGTCTGCTTGGTTCTAGCATTGGCTAGTGAAGCCTCACTCCGGTTGGGAGTGAGGGGTGGATGTAGGTCTGAAGGACCGAACCACCTTAAAACTATTTGTGCAGTGGTTTGCCTTGCGTTAGCTCCATATCTTCTACCTCCCATTCACAGGTTGCGCCTGCTTGGCTAGTTGCATTATCTAGAGAGTTAATTTTTGAGCATTATATTCTGCTTAGTGTGTTTGCGTTGTTTAGCTTTGCCTTCGTTTCTGGTTGATCTGGTGGCTGCATTGTTGCAGTCCAACTGTTTGTCCATGTGTTGCCTTATCATTTCATCTTGGAAAGCTCATTAGTCTTATTCCGCATATCTGAGCTTTAATGTTTTAATTTGGGCTATATTTTCTAGAGGGTTACATTCACCCCCCCTCTATATCCGGGCCTAGCACCCTAACACTTCTAAATACCTCGATTAGGGCTTCTAATTTCCTGATCTTCACTGGATCGGCGCACTGGTTCCTATGCAACCTGTTGCGAGCCAGCGACTTGCTTGCGCCCTAATTCTTCAATGGCTGGGTCTTCTAGCACTAAAATTTGAGGGGAGTTAGATAAAACAAAGGAGAATAAATTATTCTAAACAACCAACCTGAGAAGATATCTTCTTACCTTAGAATTACGCGAGCCAACATTAGGGTTCGCATGTGTCACGCCCCGAGATTATGCAGCGGAAACTAATTGGGAATGTGAACAGTCGACTAGTACACCGCAAGCGAGCAATATAATCAAAGTGCCAACACATTCACACATAAAAGGGAATGCACAAGATGATATACTCAAACTTCACTTTATTGAATAATATTCAAAGTACATTGATAATTGACGATTTTCACAAGACGCAAAGAAATGGAAAAAAAATACATAGACTCGACTTGACTCAAGACACTACTAGGTCTTCTATTGATATTTAATCACTCTCGGACCCGTCACTTGAGTAATCTGAATCCCTGCTAGAATTTCCTAAAAAGATTGAAAAAGTAGGGAATGAGCACACTTGCCCAGTAGGTATCTTCGTATCAACATGAAGGCAATGTTTAAGTAATTAGCATTTTAGCTCTAGAAAAGAAGAATAATGCATATGATGAAACATGCGAACAAAACCATAGTAACAACGCAAGTAACAAGACATGACCATGAAGATATGAGATTCTGCATAGAGATTGAAAGGATATTCATTCCAGAATGTATAGTGACCTTTCATGTAACAAGAATGTACTAGCATGTATCGAGAATGTAGTATTCATAACCATGAAGGTCATGCACTAGAAAGTCATGTAATCAAGACTATATATTTCATGTAGAGTCTTGTGGTTTTAACTCGTCTACAAAAAAAGTACTCCCGGCGCAATGCGATGCCAGTGTTCATCATATCCCATAGTTTAAGGCATGTTTTCAGCAATCAGCCGAGGGGGCTAGTGTCGATCCCTTGGACACAATCAGTGCCCGAACCACATCTTCAAGTTATAAATCAAGCTACTTCCATGAGTATATCAATAAAGTAGGCCGATAATGTATAAGTTCAAACTATAGTCGCATGATAACAAATAACAAGGTAAGAATGCCTCAATTAAGAACATGCGAGTTCAAGGATGATTTAAATGGACATTATGCCACGGAGGAAATCCGGCGGCATAACGGTATTTTCCATAATTTTCATAATTCATTAATAACTTATTGAACTAGATTTTTGGTTCTAGATAATCAATAGACCACCTAGGAATAGAATTTAACCAACCCTTGGGTCAAACCTCGGGTTACACACAAGGTAGCACAACGTGGTTATGCAGGAACCGCTTTCATGAAGCCTTGGTCAATAGAGAACCGCTTCGTGATGGAGTCGACGCAGAAGAAAAGAAAGTCGATGCAACGGATGAACTTGGCATAACGCGGTTTCACGAGAACCGTTTACAAACATTAGTGGCTTCCTCAGAGTCACGTTAAGGTCCAGAGTGCAGAAAACGCCAGTACCATAAGTGCTTTCTAATCCATTGGGCATTGAGGGTACAACCAGATCGGCGTCCTAGTAGGAATCTCAGGCTCGCGAAGACTTACGGAGGCCTTGAAACATGATCCCCTAGTCCGACAGAAGGAATATCTGACGGAGAGGTTTAAAAGTCTAAGAGAGTGTGCCTATAATGTGCAAAGTGTAACTTATAGCCACGTACCGGGATATGCGCCACGTACTTATGAAAGACTCAAAGATGAGGGTGATATCTTGATAAAACAATGATAAAAATCAACATGAGAATCCAAGTTCAACACATGATAAAGTGATGTATATACAAAATTATATGGTTTTGTCCTAAAAATAACTTATGATTAAAAATAAGTTTCTATCACAAGATGATCATGAAAACTTGCATGAAGGATGCACAATATAACCGTGAATAAGACATGGTAATCCCATGGATAAAACGTAACTAATAGATACTTTGATTAGGAATCGAAAGAGGCAATCTGACTGCTATTTAGGGAGAACTGCAAATAGATAAGCAAATGCGGTTAGAAGGGAACCACTTCAGTACGGCTGTGGTTTTTGTAGAACTGCCTCTATCCTTTCAAACAAAAGGGTAAAACTAAGTGTGCAACGCCCAATCTAGGGTAGAAATTGTATGGAAAACATGTTAAACAGGGAGATACAACATGTCACGCCCCGAACTGATAGTAGCGGGAAGCAGCGTTCGGAACGTACAGCGAAACAGTCATGATAGCAAGAGCAAAATAAATAAACACAAATAGACACATGGAGGCCAAACAATTTGATAAAAATATATATTTATTGATGATTAAAATTTTAAATTTACAATTTGGACTCGATAAAAGACAAAAGAAGAGAAAAAGATAAGACTCACTATACTATCTAGACTCAAGAAAATAAAAAGACAGACTCCGATCTCTAAATCTCCAGGTTCACTCGATCACACTGTCCCGATCCCAATTGCAAGCGTTCCATCTACCGCGTTACCTGAAAAGGGTTGGAAAGTAAGGGTGAGCAAGAAGCTTAGTTGGAATTACACTCTATCATCAGGCATAGTTTACGTAATTAACCATTTCATGAATGCATGAATAACGCGAGAAAATAAATAATCATGATAACAAGATAACTAGCACGATAAAGATTGCAAGTCACGATAGCAAAAGCAAGTAATCAGAACTTCAAGTGAATGGCCATATATCAAGCCAAGTCAAGTCGAGTCATGTAAGCAAGTACTTCATGCTTTCAATCACGAATAGCAAGTTCACGAGAATGTAGAATGTCGTAGACCCAACACGCTAGATAGTACTCGGTGCCAAATGTCACACCTAGTCATTCACCTCCCCGGGGATCAAGTACTTTTCGGGTGCGCCTCCTAGGACCAGACTGGGCCCTTTAATGTGTTTACCTTGGCATTGATTTGTTTGGATCATAGATCCCAAGAAATCTAGACATCCACAATGTTTAATGGCCAAGAGTTCTAAGATCAAGTTCATGTAATCAAGGTAAAGTGCATAAGAATATTGATTTTCTTGAGATTCCAAACAATAAGCTCCTTGATCAAGAGGAAAAGTCATTCAAAGAAATGACTTAGAATTGACAATGTCATCAATAGACCTAACAATAGGTCCCAACTCGAGGAACCATAGCCTGGATAGGCTAGAGCAGCTCACACAATCAAAACCATGAAAACATCAATTTTCAGAAAACTGGAAGGTACACGGTCATTATTGGGCCGCTTAACCCAGAAACAGTCCATACTGGGCCGTGCAAGGATGACTGGCCGAAGAACAGCCCAGCCGAAGTTAAGTGGATACACAGTCTCAAATGGGCCGCTCTATAAAAGAACGGTCCAAATTGAGCCGCTGAACCAAAATGGGCGGTTCACAATATGCCGTCCAATTCAAGAAGAAAAGGAGCCCATGAAGAAGGCTACACGGGCTGGAATGGGCTGCGCATTAATTGAGCGGTCGGACGATAGTCCGCTCCAGTACCTAAATGGGCCGGTCTTGGCCGTTCAGTAACTGGGCCAAGCAAGATAGAGAAAGCTACCCAAAAGGGCTCCTAGTCACCATAGGCATGGTGGAACTGAACCAGGGCTCAGCCCACGATTCTTAGGTCATCCTAGAGGCTCTAGGTCGACTTAACAGGGCCTGGTCGCAAAACAATCAAGGATAATCGACCAGCAGAACTTGGCATTTAACCAGTGATACGCGGTCTTAACCGGGCCGCTCAATGGCATACAACGGTCCGATATAAGCCGCTGATTAATCAAACGGTCAGATCCAGGCCGCGTAGGGACTCGAACGGTTCCATATGGGCCGTGAATCTGGACAGAGACAAGCAAGCTATCCGATAGAGACAAGCAAGTGATCCTGTCGAGTTCACAGGTGCATGACTTGAGATACAACCCGCCCGGCGTCCTAGTGGGAATCCCAGGCTCGCGGGGACTTACGGAGGTCTCATAATGGAGGTCCTAGTCCGATGGAAGGAGTATCCGGCGGAGAGTTCCAACCATTACAAGAGTTGAGGGCTAGAAATCATCGGAACACAAGTGTACAACAGTCAGTCAATCCTATCGGGGTAGAATGACTGTCAAAACAACTCTAGTATCATTCTTTCATTTTCAATAGAACATGTTTAAGATTAACTTTATTGAAATGGTGAATCAAGATCATGATGAGAGTAATCATATAAGCTTTTAACTTTCATAAGCTAAAATTTATATACATGTTGCTATCTACCATTAGCATTATTCAATTAAGATAATTCATGCCGAAACAATAATAAAGCAATTCTACATAATAGAGCGGTCAGATCAAGACCTCTCAATGGCCTCAGCGATCAAATGACAGGCCGTTCAGGCCCCACAGGCCCAGAGGTCTGGCAGGATCTGAGCAGTCTGTAGAGTGCCGCTGGGGTCTATGAGCGGTCTGTACCTGCCCGCCGTCCAAAGGAATGGTCCGGAGTTGGCCGTTCCGTTCATGAAACAATCTGAAGTACAAAATACTTGAACGGTTAAACATCCGCCGCATCTCTAGACTGAGCGGTCTATCGAGGGGCCGTTCTACATAGAGCGGTTACGGTTGGTCCGCTCTAAGGTCACCCTGCCCGACTCCGGAGAGCTCGGCTAGGCTTACCAAAAACGGCTAAATACACATCAGAGAAAGCATGAAAATTGGGTATTTTATGATCAATGGAACGAGAGCATGATGGTGCATAGCATGGCATGATCAATTTAAGGTTAAAGCATGCTAATCCCTACATTAATCGAGGTTAAACAAAAGAAACCCTAGATAGACATACTTCTACTAAAACAATAAATACTCTCATGATGCTAGATCGATTTTAGGGCATGTAGTATCAAATGAAAGAGAGCTTAAAGACACACAAAATGATGTATTTTACTTAATCTTTAGCCCGAGAGAAACCTACCCATTTGGGAAGAAGAAGGGAAGACGCGCTCGGTGGAACCCTAATACACGCCGCCACCAAACGCCCGAATTCACCTAGGTTCGACCACGATCGCCCATGCCACCTGTTGGTCCGCTCTAAGGTCGCCCTGCCCGACTCCGGCGAGCTCGGCTAGGGTTACCAAAAATGGCTAAATACACATCAGAGAAAGCATGAAAATTGGGTATTTTACAATCAATGGAATGAGAACATGATGATGCATAGCATGGCATGATCAATTTAAGGTTAAAGCATGCTAATCCCTACATTAATCGAGGTTAAACAAGAGAAACCATAGATAGACATACTTCTACTAAAACAATAAATACTCTCATGATGCTAGATCGATTTTAGGGCATTTAGTATCAAATGAAAGAGAGCTTAAAGACACACAAAATGATATATTTTACTTAATCTTTAGCCCGAGAGAAACCTACCCATTTGGGAAGAAGAAGGGAAGACGCGCTCGTCGGAATCCTAATACACGCCGCCACCAAACGCCCGAATTCGCCTAGGTTCGACCACGATCGCCCGTGCCACCAGTTGGAAAATCAAAAGGAGGTCTAGGGCTGCGAAAGCCCTCTATTTATAGAGCCTATAGGTCGTTCTACGGATCGAATTGGACTCGAGAGTCCAAGGAGGAAAAACTGGTGAAAAACTCACACTCGATCATATCCGCGTCGCCACCGTCGAATGAGAGCTTCTAGACGCTAGTGTTTCAGAGGGGAAATAAGATCCTAGGGTTTATCTATCAAATGGGCCTGGTTTGGGCTCGAATGGTTGAGAAATGGGCTCGAATTAGATCGATTAAGGTCGGGCTATTAAGAACAACAATTTTGGACTAAATCTCTTTAATTGGGCCTCATTAAATTTTTATTAGGGGTCGGCCCAGTTGACATTATGGTTAAACACTTCGTTCTATAAAAGATATGATTTTTCCATATTTTTAGAAATTAGTCAAAACTTTAGCCTACGGGTGAGATTTAATTAATTTAATTTATACCTATTAAATTCAATTTATCCTGGAAAAATTCGATTACGTTTTGGAATATGAAAGTCTTTAATGGTGATTGTATAAAAATAATTATTGATATAATTTTGGCCACTTTCAAAAATAGATAATATTCTTTAATTAAGAAAATCATTGAAGTCATTAAATAACAAGGAGATATCTTTATGATGCGGGACGGACATAGGGACCGACTCTGAGTGATGCAGACCTCGGACTCTAGACGTAGACGCGACCAGCGACATACGAATAGGATAGACACTTCAGCCCGACACTAAGAGTTCCTATGGGCTATACGTCGCTAACAGAAATGCAAGCCCACTCATCGTCCCAAGCGAGGGATAGCGTGGATCCGCGCGGTTGAGAAACCGGTAGAGTCAAGGGTGGTCGACTCACTTCCGTGCTCAGATCGAGTCACGGGACGGTGTTGTGCCTCTTAGGCACAAGCATGTGCATTGTGTTTTGATGATAGCATGCTGATTTGTTTTGATGATTGCAACACAGTCAGTGCATTATGATATTATGTTTTGTATAAGGCTGTTGATTTGATTGCATAGGACTGTGTCTGATATACAGCATTGAATGCATGAGTTTGCATGAGTATTGCATGATGCGTTGATGCATGGGATCATTGCGTCAACTCACTGGTTTGTCCCAGAGCTGGTCTATAAAAGCTTCCACCTGGTGCGTCGACGCAGTGGACTCAATGCGTTGACGCATTGGAATTGTTTTGAAAGAGCTCTTGCTTTGCTTCATGCATTAGCCTAAACACTGTCCATCTGAGTGTCTTATGTAGAGTCAATTCATATAGTCTATACACTCTGGTCCGTGTTGTTCGTAAAGTCTATACATTGGCTGTCGGTTGTAAAGTCTACACATCAGACTGCATTGCATTTATTCATGGCTAAGAGTCTATACACTGGACTGTGTCATTGTGCATCATGCAAGTCTATACATTGGACTCTCATTCAAGCCTATACATTGCATTGGCTAAAGTCCGTCTCATTTAGAGTCTAAGGCAATGTCCATACACTGGGCTTGAAGTGTACACAATGAGCATCTCATGTAAGTCCATACATTCATAGTGCATTACATTGGCTAAGTATATACAACGTCAGTTCATGCATTATCTTAGGCTAAGTGTGTACAGCGTCTTAGGCAAAGTCTGTACAGCATCAATGCATTAAGTCTGTACACTCGACTCGCCTTTGAATTGGTCAAGTGTGTACACTCCTTCACTGTAGCTTTCACGTTTCAAAGTCTATACATCAGACTACATTATGCATGTTTGAGTTGAAGTCTATACAGAGTCTGCATCGTCTTGGTCATTGTCTTACTATTGAAGTCTGTACATCGTTTCACTGTTAAAGTCTATACAGACTTCAGCGTCTCATGCAGCGTCTCTGTTGAAGTCAAAGTATGTACAGCCCTTTCGCTTGGCAAGTCGATACATCCACAATGGAATTTCATGAAGTCTGTACACTGTGCATCACTTGAATTCAAGTCTGTACATCGTGCTTCTATTGGCTGAAGTGTGTACAGCTTTTGCTTCGCCAAAGTCTGTACATTGGTCTACATTGCATTGCATGAAGTCAATACACTGGTTGTTGCATTCTCATGAAGTCCATACATCGTCTGTCTTCATTGAAGTCTCACGAAGTCTGTACATTGCATGAAGTATATACATTACACGAGCTGAATGCTTACAAAGTCTATACACTCTCTCAGTGCTCACACTTGCTCATCTGCTGCTGATAAAGTCTATACAATGTCTTCAGATGATGACAACAATGAAGAACAGGGTCGACGCTGGGAGTTCAATGCGTCCACGCTTCAGCTGAAGAGGATTTCAGAGCTTCACCTGGCTGCGTCAACCCCATGCTACAGCAGCGTCGACGCAGCAGTTAATAAGGCAGAGTCCATAGCTCACTGGAATACTGCAGTGCGTCAACGCCATTGCAAGACAGCGTCGACGCAGCACGGTTATCTTCCGAAGACCTTGATCACTGGATTGCCGATGCGTCAACGCAGCATGCTGAGAGCGTCGACGTAGCGGCTCAAGAGACGCCAATATACAAATGTACATGTTCGTGCGTCAACGCCACCAACTGGCAGCGTCGACGCAGCAGTTCAAGAAAGGGGCGACTTATCTCTGACTGTCTTCAACGCGTCAACGCTATCCACAGTAGGGTCGACGCAGTGGGACAAATTTAAATGCGTACTAATGAAGGGCACCTGATCCGAGGATAAGGAGAGTGCCCAGATGAGGACACGTGTACTGACAGCCTGCTGGATGCTGCCACGTGGTCCGAATTCTTAGGGTGGGAACTGTGGAAGCCACACGCGCCCTGCTGCTGCTGCTGCTAGTATATAATGGAGCCTTCGTCCTCAGATGGAGGCTGATCGTGATCGAAGCCAGGGACCAGAAGCTGAGAGAAGAATAAGAGAAAAAGGATAGAGAGCTTCCACGATCCAGCAGAAGAAGAAGAAAAGATAGAGAGAAGAAGCAGAATAGAAAAAGTGAGAGATAGAGAGCTCGAGCAGAGTGTGAAGAGAAAGAAAAGAGGAGAGAAGCAGACGTGAAGGAGTTGAGAAGAGAGAGAGTGAAGAAAGAGAGTGAGATCGGGGGAGATCTGTTCTTGCTGGAAGTTGGATCAGATCCACTCCAGTCAGCTCTTTAAGAGCCATATTCTGTGCTTAGTGCTTACAGCTTTCCGATGCTGTTTACTCCCATCTTTTGTTTTCTTTTGAACTTCCTTTGTCAAGCTGTTAGTCAGCGGATTGCAGAGGTGCTGCCTCTGGACGGCTAAGCTGTATTGCCCAGCGGTTTGCAGTGGAGGATTCCACTGGACAGCAAGCTGTGTTGCTCAGCGGGGCGAGGAGGATTCCTCGGACGGCAAGCTGTGTTGCCCAGTGGTTGTAAGGTAAGCTGTGATGCCCAGCTGTTCAAGCTGTGAGTCAGCAGTAAGCCACACTCGGGTTGAGTGTGGGGTGGATGTAGGTCTGGAGGACCGAACCACCTAAAAGCCTTTGTCTACTGTGTGATTGTTTTATGGTTTGCCTAGCTTCTATATTTCTATCTTCGCACAGTAGATGTATGCTTAGGACGGTTCTTCATCTGTTCTGGGTGGCATTCGCATCGTGCCCACTATCTGTTCAGTAGAAGTTTTCATTCCGCATTTGATTCTGCTGCAGTAATTTTTTAACGGGTGATTGATCTATTCACCCCCCTCTAGATCACCATTTAGCGTCCCAAACAATTGGTATCAGAGCCTAACTCTTTGTGCAGGACTAACATCCTAAAGAGGATTGGCCATGGATGCTAGAGGGCTAACAGCAGAGGGTCAGTCCACTACGAAGCCACCATTCTTCGATGGTTCCAACTTCCCATATTGGAAGAACCGGATGCAGGTCTTCCTCAGAGCCAAAGATTACGAGGTATGGAAAATTGTGAGCAAAGGTCCTTATGAGCTACATGAGAATGAGGAATTATGGACCAGAGAAGAAGTCCGAAAATCTACTCTGAATTGGAGCGCTATCAACGCCATTCAGTGTTCACTCCATCCCACTGAATTTGACAGAGTGTCATCCTGCAAGACAGCGAAGGAGATGTGGGATACCCTCGAAGTTATTTATGAGGGAACATCTGAAGTGAGAGAGACGAGGGCAAATATGCTAGTGTCAAAGTATGAAGCATTTCGGATGAAGCCTGGTGAGACAGTGACCGAAATGTATGCTCATCTGACCATCATCACAAATGGTCTAAGAAATCTGGGAAAGAGTTATACTGATCATGAAGTTGTAAGGAAGATCCTTCGATCGTTGACTCCTATATGGCATACCAAAGCAACTGTGGTTGAGGAGTCAAAAGATCTACAAAAGATGAAACTCAATGAGCTGATAGGTTCCTTGATGGCGTACGAGATGAATTTACTACAAGCTGAAGAGCTTGAAAACAGGAAGCCTATTGCTCTGAAGGCCAAACATGGCTGCTCAAAATAGTCCAGCAGCATTGGATCATCCAGTGATCGGAATTCATCTGGATCAGATCTTGAAAAGGATGAAATAGCTATGATCACAAAAGAGTTCAGTAGATTTCTTAGAAGAGAGGGGAAGAATCTCTATAGAAAATACCACAGCAGGAAGCAAAACAGGTATAAATTTAACCCTGCTGAAAAATCTGATGTTAATGCTTGTTATCACTGCAGGAAGACAGGTCATATGAAGGCTGATAGTCCAGAGTTACAGAAAATGAAAGGAAGACCATGGAAGAAGGCGCCAAAGGGAAAGGCCATGGTCAGTACATGGAGTGATGAGGAAGAAGGCACGCTGAGCACTTCCTCAGATAGTGGAAAATCAGAAAAGGACATCTGCTTGATGGCTAGAAATGGAGATGAAGAAGAAGAGTCTGATCAGGTATCATCCCTTTTTTAACATTACACTATTTCTGATTGGGCAGATGCTTATGGAGACCTGTTAGATAAAGCTAATGATATTAAGAAGGAGAACCGACTCTTAAAGAAGAAAATGAACTCTCTGGTTAATGATAAATCTCTCTCTGACATGGTTGCATGCTTACAATCAGAGAATGACAAATTGAAAAATGCATGTTCTGATTTTGATGAATTAAAGCATGTTGTGATTGATTGTAGGAAAGAAAATAATTTGTTGAAAAATGTTGTTGATGAGTTGAAATTGAAAATTCAGAAGTCTGAAAATGAAATAAAGACTTCAAATGAAAAATATGAAGCTATTTTGTCAGTGAATGCTGAATTAAAGAAAACTATTGAAAATCTGGAAAATGAAAATTCTGACAAAATGAAAATCATTGAAAGCATGACCCAAGGAACTGAAAATCTAAATGCCTTGCTAGGGTCAAAAGTTAATTTCAGAAAGGAGGGTCTTGGTTTTAATCCCTCAGCTAAAGAGAGCTTTGAATTGAAAACCATTTCATGTGTGGGAGAAAAGAATAGAGGACCACTCATAAAAATGGTCAATGAAAAATTTGCCTTCAATAATGTTAAATCAAAAGTGTCCAATGCTAAGGACAAGGGAAAGCAGAAAGTTGTAGAGCCTAGAGCTGCATGCTCTTCTTCCAAGGATAAGTCCAAGGCTAGGGGTCAGCCAGCTAGCACATCAAAACCCCAGCCCAAGGCTGCTAAGTCTCCTTCACCATCAACTACTCAGAAAAAGACCCAATATAAGTCAGTTCAGAAACCTAGAGGGTCAAAGGTGGCAGGGAGACCAAGTGCAGCTAGGAACCCATTTGCTCATCCCTATTTCCCTAGAGCCCAAGTCTATCATAACTTTCATCCTCAACCACTTAATAGGCTTGGGTGGAACCCTGTACACATGAGGTTCGGGTATCAAAATTTCCCCACTTGGTATCAGCCATATAGACCTCAGCCAGCTAGGAGATGGGATAGTCAGTTTAGGACATGGAGTCCTAGTCACCAAAGGTTTTTTGATCAGCCTAGGACCAATTTGGGCCACAACTTCCAGTACATTCATTGGCCAAGACACTGGCAGAAGAATAAAAACGTTTTTAATAAAATGAATGCCAGGACTACACAACAACCATCAAAGCACCAGAAAAAGAAAACTAAACCTGTTGGTGCTGAGAAAAAGAAAAATAACAAAAAGAACTCTCAAGCTGTAGAATCCACCAAACCTTCCATCTTTACACAAATGTGGATCCCTAAACAGTTGTTGTCATGTTTTCACTCTCAAGTATCTGGTTCTGTCTTGGGGCCCAAAATATCTTGGGTTCCAAAACCTACTCCCTAAGTGTGTTTGCAGGTATGTCTGGTAGCCGGGAACAAACTGATGAAACAGAAAAAGCTACTTCAGGCATATGACAAGAGGCAGGGCCAAAATCCTAAGAGCTGAAGGAAATTGGAGGCCTTGTCAAAAATCTGATGCAACACCAAGGGTAAAAATAAATCAATCTGGTAAAGCAGGTAAGTGATTTACCTTCAGAACTGAATTGTGAATTTCATGTTGATCTGCTTGTCTGAATTTTGATGATCTCTTCACTGAATTCAATTCTGAATATATTTGATGCTCTTCTCATGCTGTTGTTTGCACTAAATGAATGAGATGCTAGATGCACTGCATTTTACACTAGGCTAAACGGTTCTTTAATGTATAGAGTCGATGCATGTGTTTTGTGTCAATGCATTGCATGCTTGTTATTAAATGCATAACTTGCTGATTGTGAATGGTTCAGTTAGTACATACAGTCAATGCATGTGTCTAATGTATGCATACATCATTTGCATGACTGTCAATGAAATTGTTCAATGCATATAGGACAGCTTTGCACTGTATTTCTTTGCATGACCACCTTGGTATATAAATGGTAAGTTACTAAAAGGCAGAGAAATCTGCCCGGAGGTTTCTACCATGTGTGAGATGGTCTTTGAGACCAGGTTCTCCGCCAAGTACCATGGGTCCTGTCTTTATGTAGAACAGTGCACTGCATCATATGTTGAAAAATCTGAAAAAGGATGAAAATGCTTATAACTTGGATGCATAAACCTGAATTGATTGCATACTTGTCTCATGTATCCATGGTGTATAGTCTGCATGTAGGACAGTATGTTGTGTAGCATATCTCTTGCATCATGATGTCAGGGGGAGCTGAGAGTTCTATTCAATTCATTGAATCCTATTCACCTCTCAGTGCTCTCATTCAAATGATTCATATTCTTTGACATCAGTTGCTCATTGAACCATATTGCCAATTGCTATCTTTTCCCCATCATTTTCACTAAACAACAGCTTTGCATCTGGTTTAGTACATTGAATGGTGATTATTGTAATTGTTCACTTATAAGAATCACACTTACAAATTGAAAGGAACTAAAGGTTTAACCTTTATAAATTGGAGAGTTAAGTGTCTGCACTTCAGAATTTGAGATAAAAGAAAACTTTTATAGCTCTTAATCTTTGTCTCATGGCTAAAATAGAAAAAGGTTTTGTAATGCCTAATGTGTTGATCTGGAAATTTCTAGAAAAGGTGAATAAGAGTGTGTACTGTTTTTCAAACAATCACTCTAAAAAGAGATAAAGGCAGCAGTAAATAAGATCATAAATGCTATGAGCTGAACATAGTGACAGAGCAATGGTTGATTGCACTGAGAAACTGTGAACTCCCATAAAGAAGCACGAGAATTCACATGTCATGAGGTGCTTCAGAATATCTCTGTTCATAGGGTCAAATCTATAGGGGGAGTCCTCACCAAGTAACTGAGGGTACTGGCCTCTAATCAAGGTGTACCCTTAATGTCAAAAGTGAAGACTATCCTTTGTGGGTTCTGATCTGAAATAGGTCTAGAAGTTTATGCCTAGTAACTGGGGGTATCTGCCTCTGATCAAGGTGTACACCTAATGTCAACAGCATAAATGCCACTGATCTATTTACTTAGTTCAGGTTCTGAAAAATTCAAAAGTGAAAATCAAACTGCTGTAACCTTTCGAAAAATCAAAAGTCAATGAGTGAAAATTGTTTTTATCAATACATGTTCAAGTTGCCTCTCTTGAATTTCCTTGTTTAATCAAAAAAGGGTATTATTTCTGACTTATCTATTAATACCATGTGCCCTAGATTCATTGCTATAAATAGAGTCTATAAACTCTTTTTCCAGGGGTCAGATACTTTACTCTAGATTTATCACTGTTAAACCTGAATTTTTGAAAATTGTATGTTGCTGATTCTTATACTTTAACAGTTGTTTATAATCATGCTTCCTTTCTGAACCTATGATTCAGCTGTTGTCAAGTGACCCTCCTATCTTCTCTACCTTGTTTATCTGTTCATATTCCTTCTCAAAGGGGGAGCATTTATTTAGGGGGAGAAATAATTCAGGGGAGTCTAACATTCAGAGGGAGGAATTTGCATGCATAATGCACTTTGCACTCTTATTTTTACTATTTTTTTCTCTTTTTGATCATGTCAAAGGGGGAGAAAAATCTTGTGTGTGACTCACTGTCACATTGTGTTGCCATCATCAAAAAGGGGGAGAATGTTGTGCCTCTTAGGCACAAGCATGTGCATTGTGTTTTGATGATAGCATGCTGATTTGTTTTGATGATTGCAACACAGTCAGTGCATTATGATATTGTGTTTTGTATAAGGCTGCTGATTTGATTGCATAGGACTGTGTCTGATATACAGCATTGAATGCATGAGTTTACATGAGTATTACATGATGCGTTGACGCATGGGATCATTGTGTCAACTCACTGGTTTGTCCCAGAGCTGGTCTATAAAAGCTTCCACCTGGTGCGTCGACGCAGTGGACTCAATGCGTTGACGCATTGGAATTGTTTTGAAAGAGCTCTTGCTTTGCTTCATGCATTAGCCTAAACATTGTCCATCTGAGTGTCTCATGTAGAGTCAATTCATATAGTCTATACACTCTGGTCCGTGTTGTTCGTAAAGTCTATACATTGGCTGTCGGTTGCAAAGTCTACACATCAGACTGCATTGCATTTATTCATGGCTAAGAGTCTATACACTGGACTGTGTCATTGTGCATCATGCAAGTCTATACATTGGACTCTCATTCAAGCCTATACATTGCATTGGCTAAAGTCCGTCTCATTTAGAGTCTAAGGCAATGTCCATACACTGGGCTTGAAGTGTACACAATGAGCATCTCATGTAAGTCCATACATTCATAGTGCATTACATTGGCTAAGTATATACAACGTCAGTTCATGCATTGTCTTAGGCTAAGTGTGTACAGCGTCTGAGGCAAAGTCTGTACAGCGTCAATGCATTAAGTCTGTACACTCGACTCGCCTTTGAATTGGTCAAGTGTGTACACTCCTTCACTGTAGCTTTCACGTTTCAAAGTCTATACATCAGACTACATTATGCATGTTTGAGTTGAAGTCTATACAGAGTCTGCATCGTCTTGGTCATTGTCTTACTATTGAAGTCTGTACATCGTTTCACTGTTATAGTCTATACAGACTTCAGCGTCTCATGCAGCGTCTCTGTTGAAGTCAAAGTATGTACAGCCCTTTCGCTTGGCAAGTCGATACATCCACAATGGAATTTCATGAAGTCTGTACACTGTGCATCACTTGAATTCAAGTCTGTACATCGTGCTTCTATTGGATGAAGTGTGTACAGCTTTTGCTTCGCCAAAGTCTGTACATTGGTCTGCATTGCATTGCATGAAGTCTATACATTCATCTGCATTGCATTGCATGAAGTCTATACACTGGTTGCTGCATTCTCATGAAGTCCATACATCGTCTGTCTTCATTGAAGTCTCACGAAGTCTGTACATTGCATGAAGTATATACATTACACGAGCTGAATGCTTACAAAGTCTATACACTCTCTCAGTGCTCACACTTGCTCATCTGCTGCTGATAAAGTCTATACACTGTCTTCAGATGATGACAACAATGAAGAACAGGGTCGACGCTGGGAGTTCAATGCGTCCACGCTTCAGCTGAAGAGGATTTCAGAGCTTCACCTGGCTGCGTCAACCCCATGCTACAGCAGCGTCGACGTAGTAGTTAATAAGGCAGAGTCCATAGCTCACTGGAATACTGCAGTGCGTCAACGCCATTGCAAGACAGCGTCGACGCAGCACGGTTATCTGCCGAAGACCTTGATCACTGGATTGCCGATGCGTCAACGCAGCATGCTGAGAGCGTCGACGCAGCGGCTCAAGAGACGCCAATATACAAATGTACATGTTCGTGCGTCAACGCCACCAACTGGCAGTGTCGACGCAACAGTTCAAGAAAGGGGCGACTTATCTCTCACTGTCTTCAACGCGTCAACGCTATCCACAGCAGGGTCGACGCAGTGGGATAAATTCAAATGCGTACTAATGAAGGGCACGTGATCCGAGGATAAGGAGAGTGCACAGATGAGGACACGTGTACTGACAGCCTGCTGGATGCTGTCACATGGTCCGAATTCTTAGGGCGGGAACTGTGGAAGCCACACGTGCCCTGCTGCTGCTGCTGCTGCTGGTATATAATGGAGCCTTCGTCCTCAGATGGAGGCTGATCGTGATCGAAGCCAGGGAGCAGAAGCTGAGAGAAGAATAAGAGAAAAAGGAGAGAGAGCTTCCACGATCCAGCAGAAGAAGAAGAAAAGAAAGAGAGAAGAAGTAGAATAGAAAAAGTGAGAGATAGAGAGCTCGAGCAGAGTGTGAAGAGAAAGAAAAGAGGAGAGAAGCAGACGTGAAGGAGTTGAGAAGAGAGAGAGTGAAGAAAGAGAGTGAGATCGAGGGAGATCTGTTCTTGCTGGAAGTTGGATCAGATCCACTCCAGTCAGCTCTTTAAGAGCCATATTCTTTGCTTAGTGCTTACAGCTTTCCGATGCTGTTTACTCCCATCTTTTGTTTTCTTTTGAACTTCCTTTGTCAAGATGTTAGTCAGCGGATTGCAGAGGTGCTGCCTCTGGACGGCTAAGCAGTATTGCCCAGCGGTTTGCAGTGGAGGATTCCACTGGACAGCAAGCTGTGTTGCTCAGCGCGGCGAGGAGGATTCCTCGGACGGCAAGCTGTGTTGCCCAGCGGTTGTAAGGCAAGCTGTGATGCCCAGCTGTTCAAACTGTGAGTCAGCAGTAAGCCACACTCGGGTTGAGTGTGGGGTGGATGTAGGTCTGGAGGACCGAACCACCTAAAAGCCTTTGTCTACTGTGTGATTTTTTGTGGTTTGCCTAGCTTCTATATTTCTATCTTCGCACAGTAGATGTATGCTTAGTACGGTTCTTCATCTGTTCTGGGTGGCATTCGCATCGTGCCCACTATCTGTTCAGTAGAAGTTTTTATTCCGCATTTGATTCTGCTGCAGTAATTTTTTAACGGGTGATTGATCTATTCACCCCCCTCTAGATCACCCTTTAGCGTCCCAAACAGACGGGTCACTCTCTCGCACACAGCGGTGACATGAACTCACGGGCTAGATTCCTATCGCACTCACAGCGGCATATGACCATATACTAGCTAAGCAAATGAAACGCCAAGAAGTAAGACCGTTACCTCCACGCTCCCGACGTGGGGAAGATAACCCCGGCCAAACCCGTACTCCCGGTTAAACAAATTTACTGCAGTACAAAGTTTTGACCCACTCCACGTAGGGAGGTAACAGGTCACAAGTGGGGCCCAGGAGTCTCGGGAATTGGGTTGACAGGCAGCATCGTGATGTCGCTCCGTCGGTGCCGAATCCCGCGTTTTGGTGCTGTCCGGACGGCGCGATCTGCGGGTTCGTGGGGCCCACGTACTGCTCGATCCTCCAGATCTGATGGGGTGGGTTCCGCTGCGATGGTGACACCTAGTGGCACGCTCCCGTGGATGACGGCCGGGCTGGAACGCCGGTCGGAGGCCGGGTGGCTCCGATCTTCACTTGCCGGAGTTGCTGCCCACAGATCTGAAACTCTGTTTCATACCAGCGCGCTCCGGCGACAGAAGCTGCTGCGACCAGTACGAACGTCGGATCAGTGCGAAACTGGTGCCGTTGGAACGCTGACTCGAAATCCTTCGACCCTCTGTGACTCCAGGAAATTCGTTGTGACCATGCTTCTGATGGGGAATTTTAGAACCGGACTGATCTCTATTTTAGATCTGGCCAGACAGAAATGAAATTTCCTGAGAGTTGGCATTGACCGCGATGTGGACCTCCGATCTGGGTGTTGTGTTCTTCATGAAAGTTGTGGAGGGGAGAGTGAGGAAGACTGGGATAATTTTTGTGAAAAGTTTGGTGGAGGTTTGGTTGGGGAAAAGTATTTTCTACTGCTGGGTGGTCAGATCTGGACAGTGGCAGACAGACTAAGTTGGGATCTGAAAGTGATTTTTTTGAAAATATAAATGAGATCCTAAATTCACAAGAAATTTTTTGTCAGAGGTATTAGATGGACAGAACCCCCAATAAAAATTACAACTCGTTCAGACATGAGGAAGGGTGGTTCATGGATGAACTATCTGGTGGCTGTGATAGAAGACAGACTGCAGGCAGATCTGGAAGGAGGTGGAGAACAAAAATGGAAAAATGGTAAATAAAAGCTAGAAGCTCCACCAATTTTTATGGGATGTGGGTTGAACATCTAGAACCCACCCTGAAAGTTTGGAACCCAAAAGATCTCGAGGGTGTGAGCAAAAATTCCGGGAACAGCCTGCTATCTTGCGATCTGCAGAAAACCGACGAAGGCGGTGGCGGTGCAACGGCGGCTCGATGGCGGCGGCGGCTGCGACGATGAACTCCACACCAGATAGATGAGGCTTCCCACCTCAGGACACAGCCTTCCCAACTGCAAGAAGAGGAGATGAGAGAGAGAGAGGGGCAGCCCTTGCTGGAGCTCCAACCAAATTTTGATTTTTTTTGCATTGATTCTAGTAAAATGGGAATTACATAGTATTTGTATGAAATACAAAATGACCTAAACTAACCTCAGATCTAGGTTAGGGGAGGGGCACTTAGGGGATAGAACATATTTAATTCCCCATGTGATTTGGAACAAAATAAAAAAATATTAAGAGGGGGGGCCTTTGAAAAATGGGGATGGCATCTTGGACATTTTAAGCCCATTGTCCCCTTTGAAAGGTCAAGCTTCTAGAAGCCCACCTTGGACCTTTGACTAGCCCCACATGGGCCCTAAGACTTAGGTGGACCAATAGAGAAGGAGATGGGGGCCCCTTGCTGGTCCTACTGGACTTTTACACAAAAACCCAAAGATCCTTAAGGAATGAAAAATTGGCTTATAAAGCCTTACAATTGTATACATATTTTCCCAAGGATATAAATGCAAATAAAAGGACTCAAATGCAAAATAAAAAGTTAGTGGTCTTGCTCTGATGTCCCCATCAATTCTCCCAGGGTGGGAAGAACTCGACCCCGTCAAGTAAGGGGTGCGGCTGCTCGAGTATTTCCAGCGGATCCGTCACCGAACCTGGAAGCGCGGAGTACGCTCCACTCCAAGTCTTCGACACCTGCTCATCCAGTATAGATTCGATATGCTCACGCTGCTGTGGGAATGAGGCTAGAGGTGGACACTCCGGGGTGGGGTCACTCTCAAAAGAGGGAAGCGGCTCAAAGACTCACTAGAAATCACCGCTTGTCCCTTATGTGACTAGATCCGATATGTGAGGTAGAACCGATCCCAAAGCCCGACATGTCTCGAAAGGGACTGACAACGCGAGCATACAAAAGACTGACTATGCTGGACACATGCATGGACAGACACACAAGCCCCTAGACACACATACTGTTAGTCCGACCCATACACATGCAAGGGTGGACTAGGACACCCGAATGTGTGCCATGCATACACTAGATGCAACCGATGGTTGGCAGAATGGGGAAGGCATCCTAAAGTGATCCATTCCTGCATGGATGACCTCTTAGATTTGGGAGGTTTGGGTGGGCCATCTTCTACATTATCCCGATATGTAGGTGTATCATGAATGGGCTTGGAGGGTGTAGATGGATCGGCCCGTGGAGAAGGGGTATGACGGTGGACTCCCTCGAAAAGGTGGAGTAAAGGTGGTGGGTCAAGGGGTCCACAAGAGAATGGGTCGAAGGATCAAAGAAAGTATGACCCCTCGAACTGGGCTCCCACAAGTCACGGTCCCACATTTGGAAATCTTGAAGGTGTAGGTGGTCACCTTCATGCATGTGGGTATAGGGGACGGTGATCTCATATATGAGGTATGGTTCCTCCTTCGGGCAAAAGGGTATGAAGGTTGGCTCGGCCAGCAAGGGAAGGAATAGGAGAATCTCCGTGATGACACAACCCATGGTGCACATGGAAGTAATGGACCCGAAGGCCGGATGGGTGAAGCTACGACTAGTGGGTTGGTCGAAGTCTCGGGCCAATAAGTGCGTCAACTTCCATTGCAAGTCTAATCCCATAACAATGTCATCCAATGTATCAACATGGTGATTAGACTAGAATGTGGTATGAAATGAGTTGACCGGTACTAATGGTAGGGTGGGGTCCATGGATGGGAAGGGAGGTGGGACCAAGCCGTTCTTGAGCCAGCTAAGTAGTGGCTCGGTGATGAAAAGTGTTCCCGTTAGAAACACGGGTGGCTCGGACTGAGGTGGCTCCGAATAAAGATGTGAGGGTGGTGGCATAGGAGCTCTCATGGGTGAGGAAGGCATGTCCTCCAGGAGGGGAAGTGGTCCTTGGGACCCCGTAGGTGGGGCCGGGTTGGGGCTACGGGCTATGGCCTCCCTAGGCTCGAGTATGCGACCTCCTGCCTCGGAGGTGGGCAAGGGGAGACTAGCGACTCAAAATAAGCGCACCTCCTATCCACCCGTTCCGAAATCATTTGCACAAGTTTGGCAATGGTATGGGTTGGAGTAGGGGTATCGCGGTGGACTTGCCCGTAATTAACCGGCCTAGGCTTGGGTCGGGGCTGTAGCAACCCTGATAAATTTAAAAGGAATAAATAAATCAAAATAGATTAAAAGATTTAATAAATAAATGAAAGAGCTTGGAATAAAAATAATTAAAACCCTGATGGAAATAACGCCTCAGATAAAGGCGCTACTTTACAAGAAAATGCCCTTACCTAAGGCGTGTTTTGAAGAAAGGACGCCCACACGTTAAGGCGTCAAATTTCAAACGACTAAAATAATTAAAAAGGACAAGTTAGCGTAACGTCCCTTTCGTGGACGCGTTTTAACAAGTAACGACACTTGACAAGGCGTCAATTTAAATTCGACGCCCTGGCCTAGGTCGCTAATTCAGTTTGAGTTTCGTTCGACCCAGGAGTCTATCCAGGGTAAGGTGATAACTACGAGGAAGAGTTCGAATGTAGTAATAACTCTAATATGAAAGTATTACTTCCAATCAAACACTAACTCTATTAGGATTCTAGAAATCCTATAAATAACCTACTGCTTGAACCGAGAACGCTATTTGGCGTTCGGAGTATTCTAAGGTATGTGAAGAACAGCAGGTTCTTCTTGTATCTCTGTTCGTCCGATTATCGATTTCATGAAAGAATACTAAATATTCTTATTCTTCTTCTCTCCTTACAGGTTAAGAAGATTAACGGGTAAGTTTTTCTTTCCTTCACCTTCAGTTAAGTATTATGAAGAAAAACTGATGTTTCTTCATCTTATTTCTCTGTAGAGAAGTCATCTTAACCTACTGAAGAACGTGGGTTCTTCATCGACGAACGTCTGCTTCTGATCGTGCCAAAAAAGAGAACCTGTCGATACATCTACACCAAGACTTCTGCCCCTTTCATCCAACTCTGTTGATAGCAGAGTACCGTGTCTTCATCAGTTCTCCAGTTAATCATCATAAGGTAGGATTTTCTCATGGAACGTAGCCCAAACTACCATATAACTATAGATAATTATCATCGGTAGTTCATGCATATAGTTTTCATGCATTCTGGTTATTTTCTACGGAATGTTTGAAAGAAACGACCCTAACAAGGGCGTTAATTTAAAAGACACGACCATGCCCAGGTCGTCAATTCCAGATTTGACGCCCTGCACATGGACGTTAATTCCTGTTAATTAATAAATAGCATGTTTAAAAGGTAATTATCAATGCAAACAGGATTCTAAATTAATGCATGGTCAGTTTCATGTAATCCTGCTATTTTTCTGGTCCTGACTATATACCATGTTCCTGAAATATTCATTACCTCGAAATTTGTAAAATTGTGAATTCACGACCTTGACCAGGTCGTCTCTTGTTTAACAACGCCCCAGACTAGGGCGCCTTTTTCCTGGTAACGCCCCTACCCAAGGCGCGTTTTCAACAAAATTACAGATTTTTAATATCCTGTAAAATAGCAATATTGGAAAGGATGACCTCTTTATATGTCGTCAAATTTAATATAAACGCCCCTGATTAAGGCGTTAATTTTACGAAAAATGACTTTACGAGAGTCGCTACTTTCTGCATTACTGATTTTTCCCGATTGCTGTTATCCGAGGGTTTCACTATATGTATATATATATATATGTAGGCACTCTTACTCCACTCCGTGAGTATAGTCCCACGTTTCATGATGTTTTATCGATCACCCTTAAACTCTCGTTGACATACAAGCTCTCCATTGGACATTCCGTTCCTTTGGACTAGCGAGTTAGTCATAGAGACCTCCGTAAGACTCCTCGTACCTTGGATTCCCTCAAGGTCGACTGAGCTGGTTGTACCTTAAAAACCCATTACACTATTGAATGCCATGTCACTCTAAAGAAACATGGTATACCGGCCCTTATGATATGCAAAGAGTATATCATGAGAATTCTAAATGGGATGACGATATCATGCCATTTGTTGATGTTCTTGTGGACCTCAATTCTATAATAAGAATGAGGGTATCTTGCCTTTGATAGACTGTTCATGTGGACCTCAATTCTATATAAAGAATGTCCATACTTGTTTGTCATGGTACCCGAGTTAAGGGAACCTAATTCCACCTAGTTTCATCGTTCATCGTGATTGTACCGTTGTTATCGCCTATCTATGTCCAATATCGTATTTTTGGACTCCATTCTCTCAAAGTTATCCTACGTGTCTACAAGCTTAAATTGTTGAAATTCCCTATTGGCTATATATATATACAAGAGTGGATGTCAAATATACATGATAAATGCCTGCGCATATAGGGCCCGATCTGGTCTTGGGAGGAGCACCCGAAAGTACTTATGCCCATGGGAGTTAAATGATAAGGTATCTGGCATTATATCGAGTGCATGACTAGCTTGATTGGACGTTCCACACAAATCTTGTACTTGACTCGTACTTGACTTGACATGAATTGCGTGACCCGAGAAAGGGTAATTACTTGCTTGCTTGATACATGATAGCCAAAGTCCTTGACATGACTTGCTAAAGAGTACTTGCTTGAATATCTTGTTATCTTTTCTTGAAAGCTCGTGACTAGTTCATCTTGCTGTCTTATTGATAAATTCTCTCTCTATCTTGTCGTTTCATGCGAGCATGCATAGCTATAGTACATTCATGAAAAATGTAATTACTTAAATCTCTTGTTGGTTCCTGAGATATAATTTCCTACTGAGCGTTCGCTCACTCCGTGTTTGTCCCTTACTTTTCAGGTAATTCCGACGACGAGGGAAGTCAATCGGATGGGAATGGTCAAGAGTGAAAGAGCTAGAGCTTTTCCAAGTGTCATCTAGTCTTTTTCCTACTTTCTTGAGTCAACTATGTACTTTTCCTTTTTAATTGAATAGAGTATTGGATTTGTAATAGTCTATCCATTATGAAATAAAGGATTGGGTTATCTTTCTATTTTGCGCATCTCTGTTTTGGTGTCGAATACACTACTACTCTGATTGACATGATTGATATAAACTCGTCGCGCATATCCGAGTATCTTCCGCGCTCGGGGCGTGACAGTTTTTGTGGTATCAGAGCCTAGGCTATTCAATTCCTAAGAAAAACCCAAGTCCAAGGATATTTTCAAACCTTTAACCAGTGAGATTGGGTAGAACCAAGGGTTAAAGTTAACATAGTATATGAGTCTTTAAATACAATCACATATTAACCTAGTTATTGTAATTGTAGGATAATGGCTACCGAACGTGCTCAATGGCGCAACATGCAGCGTACCCTTCAAGGCATGACTCAAGTGCTGCAACAAGTAGCACAAGGAGGTGGACAACGAGTAGGAAGTCTCCACCAGACTTTCAAGAACATGAACCCACCCAAGTTCACGGGTTCTATTGATCCAGATGACGCTGAACACTGGATTAGGGAGATAGAACGTATGTTCCGTGTTATGCAATGCACGGATCAGGATAAAGTTTTATTAGCTACTTTTCAGTTAGAAAGGGATGCTAGATGCTGGTGGGAATCAATAGAGGCTACTATAAATCAAGGTCAGGTTTCGTGGGAAGAATTCGTTGAACACTTCAACGTGAAATATTTCTCGGACCGAGTTCAGGAAAAGAAGGCTGCAGAATTTGCTGCATTAAAGCAACTATCTTTGTCAGTGGCCGAGTATGAGGCCCAATTCTCTAGATTGTCTCGATACGCTAAGCATCTAGTTAGCACCGAGAAAATGAAAGCTAGGAGGTTTCTTAATGGGCTCAGGCCCCAAGCTATTACTCAACTGGCGCCGATTGACATTCAAGTCTACTCAGAGATAGTACGCCGAGCTCAACTATTAGAAGATGCCACGGAACTGTCTGATAGGATTCGTGGTAAGGATAAGAAGGAACAAGTTACAGGTTCGGGTTCCTTTAAACCCAACTTCAAGAAAAGGCCTAGCAATAGAGGAGCATCCTCACAAGACCAAAAGTTGAAGAAGACCAAGCCCTTCTCTATCACCACTACCTCTCCAAATACAGTGTGCAAACATTGTGATAAAGCAGGTCATAGAGCAGAGGAATGCTGGAGGAAACTAGGAGCATGTCTCCGTTGTGGGAGTCGTGAGCATCGGATTCCCGATTACCCATTACTTAACAATCAAGCCGTTGACGGAAAGCGCCCAGTAACCAAGAATGCTCGTCTTCATGCAATCAAGGAGACCGAGCAAGTAGAAGGAGGCGGCTTAGTGGAAGGTACATTGAAAGTTTGTTCCAGGAATGCATATGTCTTAATTGATACTGGTGCATCGCATTCTATTGTTTCTAAGAAGTTTGCTGACCCATTACCCCTAGAACCGGAATGGATAAAGTTAGTTTTGTCTACTCCTCTGGATGATGAGACTGATATTACACATCATTACCAAAACTGCGAGGTATTGATTCATGGTCAAAATCTCCCTATTGATCTCATATGTTTAGATCTGAAAGAGTATGATGTTATACTAGGGGCAGATTGGTTATCCAAGTATCAGGCAACGGTTGATTGCCGCAATAGTAAGGTTACATTCAAGGAATTCCCAGAACTAATATTTACTAGCCCCAAGAGTCGGAGCAAATCCCCTCTTATTTCAGCTCTCCGAGCTAGCAAGCTCATCAGGAAAGGATGTACATCTTTCCTTGCCTTTGTCATAGTTAAAGAAGCTAAGGAAGCTAAGCTAGAAGACATTCCAGTAGTACAAGAATTTTCGGACGTATTTCGGAAGATTTGCCTAGATTACCCCCGCAAAGAGAAGTGGCCTTCACCATCGACTTAGTCCCTGGTGCTGGTCCGATTTCAAAGGCACCCTATAGGATGTCACCTGCTGAACTCAAGGAATTAAAGGAGCAATTGATGGAACTCATTAAGAAAGGATTCATTAGACCAAGTACTTCCCCGTGGGGAGCGCCTGTATTCTTTGTAAAGAAGAAAGACGGATCCATGAGGTTATGCGTCGACTATCGACAATTGAATCATCTCACTGTCAAGAACAAGTATCCACTGCCGAGAATCGATGAATTGTTTGATCAAATTTCAGGATCCATGTACTTTTCCAAAATTGATCTTAGGTCCGGATATCATCAACTAAGAATCAAGGACGAGGATATTCATAAAACCGCATTCAGAAGCAGGTATGGCCATTATGAATTTGTTGTTATGCCTTTCGGACTAACGAATGCCCCTGCTGCCTTTATGCAGTTAATGAATAGTATATTCAGGCCTTATTTAGATCAATTCGTGGTGGTCTTTATTGATGATATAATGATTTATTCCAAGACCAAGGAAGAGCATGAGGAACATTTGAGGATTGCATTACAAATATTGAGGATAAACCAATTATATGTAAAACTTAGCAAGTGTGAATTCTGGCTTGAAGAAGTGACTTTTCTCGGACATGTTATATCAAAGGATGGTTTGTCTGTAGACCCATCAAAGGTTGAAGCTGTAAGGAACTGGGAAAGACCGACCAATGCTAGCGAGATCCGAAGTTTCTTAGGTCTTGCCGGCTATTACAGGCGATTCATCAAGGATTTCTCTAAAATCGCCGTGCCACTTACAAGGTTAACTCGCAAGGAGATCCGTTATGAATGGGATGAGGAATGTGAGAGAAGCTTCCAAACTCTCAAGGATCATCTTACTACAGCTCCTATCTTAGCATTGCCAATTGAAGGAGAAAAGTTCGAGGTATACACTGATGCTTCTGGCATTGGCCTCGGGTGTGTTCTAATGCAACAAGGGAAGGTTATAGCCTACTCTTCTCGTCAATTAAAGAAGCATGAAGAGAACTACCCCGTCCATGACTTAGAATTGGCCGCGGTAGTATTTGCACTAAAAATATGGAGACATTATCTTTATGGAGTACAGTTTACTGTATACTCCGATCACAAGAGTCTCAAATATCTTTTCTCACAGAAGGAACTAAATATGAGGCAAAGACGATGGCTGGAATATCTCAAGGACTTCGACTTCAATATACAATATCACCCCGGAAAGGGTAATCATGTAGCATATGCCCTTAGTCGAAAGCCGAGAGCACTGTTAGCCAATTGTCTGATTCAAGAATAGAAATTGCTAGAACAATTCTTTGAACTCAATATAAGCATGGACACAGACCCTAGATGTGTCACATTATCTCATGTAAGCATACAGTCAGATTTATTATCTGAGATACAAGCACTTCAGGATGATGATCCTACATTAGTAGAAATCAAGGGCAGATTAAAAGGACAATCGGACTTCCAACTAGCTTCTGATGGAAGATTAATGTTCAAGAATAGAACTGGTATACCGGACTGCCCAGAATTGAAAAAGAAGATCTTAGATGAAGCTCACAGATCAAGGTATACGATTCATCCTGGATCTACCAAGATGTACCAAGATGTGAAAAGAAATTTTTGGTGGCCCAACATGAAAAGAGAAATAGCGGACTATGTATCACGCTGTCTCACATGCCAACAAGTCAAGGCGGAACACCAAAAGCCTGCTGGAAAGCTACATCCTCTAGATATCCCTAAATGGAAGTGGGAGGATATTGGTATGGATTTCATCATGGGTTTATCTAAATCAAAAAGAGGACATGATGGAATATGGGTTATCATTGATCGATTGACCAAATCCGCGCATTTCTTGCCAATCAAGAGTCGATGGTCAGTTGATGTCTTAGCTGCACTATACATCAAGGAAATAGTCAGATTACATGGTATTCCTGTTTCAATCGTGTCTGACAGAGATCCCCGTTTTACTTCTCTTTTTTGGAAAGGACTACAACATTCGTTAGGGACGAGACTTAATTTTAGTACAGCCTTTCATCCTCAAACGGATGGTCAGACCGAGAGAACAAATCAAGTAGTTGAAGATATGCTTAGAGCATGCATCACTGATTTTGATGGAAACTGGCATGATCACTTGCCTCTGGTCGAATTTGCATACAATAATAGCTACCAAGTTAGTATACAAATGGCACCTTTCGAAGCTTTATACGGAAGGAGTTGCCGATCACCCTTGTGCTGGAATGAAGTTGGAGAGAAACAACTGTTAGGTCCAGACATGGTAAGGGATACAACTGAGAAGATACGAGTAATCAGGGAAAGATTGCAAGTAGCTCAGACAAGGCAAAAGGCTTGTGCCGACACAAGAAGAAGAGATCTCGAATTCCAAATTGGAGATCATGTATTTCTCAAGATATCGCCTGGACGTGGAATACGAAGATTTGATGTTAAAGGTAAGCTTACACCGAGATTTATCGGACCTTTTGAGATACTAGAAAGAGTTGGCGAGGTTGCTTATCGCATCGCATTGCCACCTCAACTGTCCGAAGTACATGATGTGTTCCACATATCTATGTTGAAGAAGTATGTACATGACCCATCACATATTATTGAATATGGAGACCTAGTGATCCAGAAAGATTTCACGTATGAACAGAAGCCTATGAAGATCTTAGATCGAGAAGTACGTGTCCTAAGAAATAAGGTTATTCCCATGCTAAAAGTACAATGGAATAAGAATTCAGAACATGAAGCTACATGGGAGACCGAGGAATCTATGAGGAAACAATTTCCAGATTTATTTTAGAAGGTACGTACTCTACACTCTCCAAATGCAAATATATGATATGGAATTTGGGGACCAAATTCTTTTTAAGTGGGGGAGGGTGTAGCAACCCTGATAAATTTAAAAGGAATAAATAAATCAAAATAGATTAAAAGATTTAATAAATAAACGAAAGAGCTTGGAATAAAAATAATTAAAACCCTGATGGAAATAACGCCTCAGATAAAGGCGCTACTTTACAAGAAAACGCCCTTACCTAAGGCGTGTTTTGAAGAAAGGACGCCCACACGTTAAGGCGTCAAATTTCAAACGACCAAAATAAATAAAAAGGACAAGTTAGCGTAACGTCCCTTTCGTGGACGCATTTTAATAAGTAACGACGCTTGACAAGGCGTCAATTTAAATTCGACGCCCTGACCTAGGTCGCTAATTCAGTTGAGTTTCGTTCGACCCAGGAGTCTATCCAGGGTAAGGTGATAACTACGAGGAAGAGTTCGAATGTAGTAATAACTCTAATATGGAAGTATTACTTCCAATCAAACACTAACTCTATTAGGATTCTAGAAATCCTATAAATAACCTACTGCTTGAACCGAGAACGCTATTTGGCGTTCGGAGTATTCTAAGGTATGTGAAGAACAACAGGTTCTTCTTGTATCTCTGTTCGTCCGATTATCGATTTCATGAAAGAATACTAAATATTCTTATTCTTCTTCTCTTCTTACAGGTTAAGAAGATTAACGGGTAAGTTTTTCTTTCCTCCACCTTCAGTTAAGTATTATGAAGAAAAACTGATGTTTCTTCATCTTATTTCTCTGTAGAGAAGTCATCTTAACGTACTGAAGAACGTGGGTTCTTCATCGACGAACGTCTGCTTCTGATCGTGCCAAAAAAGAGAACCTGTCGATACATCTACACCAAGACTTCTGCCCCTTTCATCCAACTCTGTTGATAGCAGAGTACCGTGTCTTCATCAGTTCTCCAGTTAATCATCATAAGGTAGGATTTTCTCATGGAACGTAGCCCAAACTACCATATAACTATAGATAATTATCATCGGTAGTTCATGCATATAGTTTTCATGCGTTCTGGTTATTTTCTACGGAATGTTTGAAAGAAACGACCCTAACAAGGGCGTTAATTTAAAAGACACGACCATGCCCAGGTCGTCAATTCCAGATTTGACGCCCTGCACATGGACGTTAATTCCTGTTAATTAATAAATAGCATGTTTAAAAGGTAATTATCAATGCAAATAGGATTCTAAATTAATGCATGGTCAATTTCTTGTAATCCTGCTATTTTTCTGGTCCTGACTATATACCATGTTCCTGAAATATTCATTACCTCGAAATTTATAAAATTGTGAATTCACGACCTTGACCAGGTCGTCTCTTGTTTAACTAACGCCCCAGACTAGGGCGCCTTTTTCCTTGTAACGCCCCTACCCAAGGCGCATTTTCAACAAAATTACAGATTTTTAATATCCTGTAAAATAGTAATATTGGAAAGGACGACCTCTTTATATGTCGTCAAATTTAATATAAACGCCCCTGATTAAGGCGTTAATTTTACGAAAAATGACTTTACCAGAGTCGCTACTTTCTGCATTACTGATTTTTCCCGATTGCTGTTATCCGAGGGTTTCACTATATGTATATATATATATATGTAGGCACTATTACTCCACTCCGTGAGTATAGTCCCACGTTTCATGATGTTTTATCGATCACCCTTAAACTCTCATTGACATACAAGCTCTCCATTGGACATTCCGTTCCTTTGGACTAGCGAGTTAGTCATAGAGACCTCCGTAAGACTCCTCGTACCTTGGATTCCCTCAAGGTCGACTGAGCTGGTTGTACCCTAAAAACCCATTACACTATTGAATGCCATGTCACTCTAAAGAAACATGGTATACCGGCCCTTATGATATGCAAAGAGTATATCATGAGAATTCTAAATGGGATGACGATATCATGCCATTTGTTGATGTTCTTGTGGACCTCAATTCTATAATAAGAATGAGGGTATCTTGCCTTTGATAGACTGTTCATGTGGACCTCAATTCTATATAAAGAATGTCCATACTTGTTTGTCATGGTACCCGAGTTAAGGGAACCTAATTCCACCTAGTTTCATCGTTCATCGTGATTGTACCGTTGTTATCGCCTATCTATGTCCAATATCGTATTTTTGGACTCCATTCTCTCAAAGTTATCCTACGTGTCTACAAGCTTAAATTGTTGAAATTCCCTATTGGCTATATATATATACAAGAGTGGATGTCAAATATACATGATAAATGCCTGCGCATATAGGGCCCGATCTGGTCCTGGGAGGAGCACCCGAAAGTACTTGTGCCCATGGGAGTTGAATGATAAGGTATCTGGCATTATACCGAGTGCATGACTAGCTTGATTGGACGTTCCACACAAATCTTATACTTGACTCATACTTGACTTGACATGAATTGCGTGACCCGAGAAAGGGTAATTACTTGCTTGCTTGATATATAATAGCCAAAGTCCTTGACATGACTTGCTAAAGAGTACTTGCTTGAATATCTTGTTATCTTTTCCTGAAAGCTCGTGACTAGTTCATCTTGCTGTCTTATTGATAAATTCTCTCTCTATCTTGTCGTTTTATGCGAGCATGCATAGCTATAGTACATTCATGAAAAATGTAATTACTTAAACCCCTTGCTGGTTCCTGAGATATAATTTCCTACTGAGCGTTCGCTCACTCCGTGTTTGTCCCTTACTTTTCAGGTAATTCCGACGACGAGGGAAGTCAATCGGATGGGAATGGTCAAGAGTGAAAGAGCTAGAGCTTTTCCAAGTGTCATCTAGTCTTTTTCCTATTTTCTTGAGTCAACTATGTACTTTTCCTTTTTAATTGAATAGAGTATTGGATTTGTAATAGTCTATCCATTATGAAATAAAGGATTGGGTTATCTTTCTATTTTGCGCATCTCTGTTTTGGTGTCGAATACACTACTACTCTGATTGACATGATTGATATAAACTCGTCGTGCATATCCGAGTATCTTCCGCGCTCGGGGCGTGACAGGGGCTCATCTAAGTGCGGGGCTCCTTGCCTCCAATTATGACCCACTTGGTTGGAAGTGAGTTGGTGGGGTCGACTGGAGGTGTGACCCACGGGGTTGGAAGTAAATAGGTGGGACGGGTTGGAAGGAACCGAATGGGGATGGTAGACCCTTCTAAGCTCTCTCTTCATGTCCCACCATGATTCGATGGGCCATTGCCTCCTAACTTCTCGCAAGCGTTCATTGTGATCCTACTTTTCGACGGCCTCGTGTAGAAGCCTCTCCTTGGCGAAATAGAATTTCCCGGCTTCGGACATGATATAACAATCAAAGTATGTGTCTATGGCGGCCTCCCACTTGAGGTAGTCACCCGGGTCATTGGAGCCATAAAAATCTGAGGCTTCGGGCCTACGGAAGTGGAGAGGGTGGTTGCCAAGCCCGTGGGTGTGCCAATGGTCATATCGCCTGGGCGATCGAGATTCCATTGGAAATGGGGAACTACAAGACAGACATGTTGACACTTGGACAAGACACTAGACACGACTATGCAAGGTTGGAATGCACTATCTAATGCACACTAAGGACCCTAGACTTAAACCAAGATCCGGTACCTGGCAGAGTCCGGGGATCCGAAGATCCTCTCATGCAAGTGAATCACCTCTCCGATAGGCGTAACCTAACGGTCAAGCGACACCTTTTTATATACCGAATAATGGTATGCAAATGTGACACCTAGACTTAGACACTTTTTTTATTTTTGTTAAGCAATGACTAATGACTACCATAGACTCAACTGGTGCTCTGATACCAAATTGATGCGGGACGGATACAGGGACCGACTCTGAGTGATGCGGACCTCGGACTCTAGACACAGACGCGACTAGCAACATACGAATAAGATAGACACTTCAGCCCAACACTAAGAGTTCCTATGGGCTATACGTCGCTAACAGAAATGCAAGCTTACTCATCGTCCCAAGCGAGGGATAGCGTGGATCCGCGCGGTTGAGAAACCGGTAGAGTCAAGGGTGGTCGACTCACTTCGTGCTCGGATCGAGTCACGGGACGGGTCACTCTCTCGCTCACAGCGGTGACATGAACTCACGGGCTAGATTCCTATCGCACTCATAGCAGCATATGACCATATACTAGCTAACCAAATGTAACGCCAAGAAGTAAGACCGTAACCTCCATGCTCCCAGCGTGGGGAAGACAACCCCAGCCAAACCCGTACTCCCAGTTAAACAAATTTACTACAGTACAAAGTTTTGACCCACTCCACGCAGGGAGGTAACAGGTCACAAGTGGGGCTCGGGAGTCTCGGGAATTGGGTTGACGGGCAGCATCTTGATGTCGCTCCGTCGGTGCCGAAACCCGCATTTTGGTGCTGTCCAGACGGCGCGATCTGCGGGTTCGTGAAGCCCACGTACTGCTCAGTCCTCCAAATCTGACGGGGTGGGTCCCGCTGCGATGATGACACCTAGTGCCGCGCTCCCGTAGATAGCGACCGGGCTGGAACGCCGGTCGGAGGCCGGGTGGCTCCAATCTTCACTTGCCGGAGTTGCTGCCCATAGATTTGAAACTCTATTTCAGACCTGCGCGCTCCGGCGACAGAAGCTGCTGCGACAAGCACAAACATCGGATCGGTGCAAAACCGGCACCGTTGGAACGCTGGCTCGAAATCCTTCGACCCTCTGTGACTCCAGAAAATTCGTTGTGACCGTGCTTCTGATGGGGAATTTTAGAACCGAACAGATGTCTGTTTCAGATCTGGCCAGATAGAAATGAAATTTTCTGAGAGTTGGCGTTGACCGCAATGTGGACCTCCAATATGGGTGTTGAGTTCTTCATGAAAGTTGTGGAGGGGAGAGTGCGAAAGACGGGGATAATTTTTTGGGAAAAGTTTGGTGGAGGTTTGGTTGGGGAAAAGTATTTTCTACTGCTGGGTGGTCGGATCTAGACAGTGGCAGACAGAGTGAGTTGGGATCTGAAAGTGATTTTTTTGATAATATAAACGAGATCCTAAATTCACAAGAAAATTTTTGAAGGAGGTATTAGATGGACGGAACTCCCAATAAAAATTATAAGTCGTTCGGACATGAGGAAGGTGGGTTCATGGATGAATTATCTGGTGGCTATGACAGAAGATAGACTGCAGGTAAATCTGGAAGGAGGTGGAGAACGAAAATGGAAAAATGGAAAATAAAAGCTAGAAGCTCCACCAATTTTTATGGGACGTGAGTTGAACCTCTAGAACACACCCAGAAAGCTTGGAACCCAAAAGATCTCGAGGTTATGAGCAAAAATTCCGGGAACAGCCTGCTAGCTCGCGATCTGTAGAAAACCGACGAAGGCGATGGCGGTGCAACGGCGGCGGTGGCGACGACGACGAACTCCACACCAGATAGATGAGGCTTCCCACCTCAGAACATAGCCTTCCCAGCTGCAAGAAGAGGAGAGGATAGAGAGAGAAAGGGGCGGCCCTTGCTGGAGCTCCAACCAAATTCTGATTTTTTTGCATTAATTCTAGTAAAATGGGAATTACATGGTATTTGTATGAAATACAAAATGACCTAAACTAACCTCAGATCTAGGTTAGGGAAGGGGCACTTAGGCGATAGAATATATTTAATTCCCCATGTGATTTGGAACAAAATAAAAAAACATTAAGAGGGGGGGACCTTTGAAAAACGGGGGTGGCATCTTGAACATTTTAAGTCCATTGTCCCCTTTGAATGGTCAAGCTTCTAGAAGCCCACCTTGGACCTTTGACTGGCCCCACATGGGCCCTAAGGCTTAGGTGGACCAATAGAGAAGGAGATGGGGGCCCCTTGCTGGTCCTACTAGACTTTTACACAAAAATCCAAAGATCCTTAAGGAATGATAAATTGGCTTATAAAGCCTTACAATTGCATACATATTTTCCCAAAGATATAAATGTAAATAAAAGGACTCAAATGTAAAATAAAAGGGTAGTGGTCTTGCTCTGATGTCCCCATCACTTTAATTCCAATACATATTTCAAAATTTTTCTTTTATATTTTATTACTTAACCGGGGTGTTACATCCTCCCCCACTTTAAGGAATTTGGTCCCCAAATTCGGAGGACGTCATTATCTATTCACAAAATAACATGATAATCATACCGCTAATGGAATGTAAAAGAATTTTAACTATAGTTAAAGATAAGGGAGAACGATACCTTATATAATTCTTCATTTGATAGAAATCAGTTGCAATTTGTTTGTGGAAGTAGCTTAGGGCAATTAGCCATTACATGTTCTTTGTTTCCACAACGAAGACATGCTCCGCTCCTTCGCCAACACTCCTTGATTAGATGATCAACTTTATGATAGTGAAAACATTTCATTTGCGAAAGGTTATGCATTTTCTTCTTATTACATTGAATCTTCTTAAGATGGACTCGCCACCTTCTAGCGAAACCGAACCTTAGCTTACTCGTAGATCCTCTTACTTTCATTTCAAAAAGGGCTTTGATACCTGCAAAAATTTACAAAGTTAACATATTTATCACCCTTACGCATGGCGTTACGCAATCTTATACATATTTTATTACCTAACCCGAGACACTACCCAATCTCACTAGGTGACAAAAGGGATGACACGGGTCCTATAACTTAGGGTAACCTATACTTATAGACAAAAACCTAGAACTCAAACAACCGAGGCTCTGATACCACTTCTGTCACGCCCCGAACCCATAGCAGCGGGAAGCAGCGTTCGGAACGTACAGCGAAATAGTCATGATAGCAAGAGCAAAATAAATAAACACAAATAGACACATGGAGGCCAAACAATTTGATAAAAATATATATTTATTGATGATTGAAAATTTAAATTTACAATTCGGACTCAATAAAAGACAAAAGAAGAGAAAAAGACAAGACTCACTATACTATCTAGACTCAAGAAAATAAAAAGATAGACTCCAGTCTTTAAATCTCCAGGTTCACTCGATCACGCTGTCCCGATCCCATCTGCAAGCGTTTCATCTACCGCGTTACCTGAAAAGGGTTGGAAAGTAGGGGTGAGCAAGAAGCTCAGTAGGAATTACACTCTATCATCAGGCATAGTTTACGTAATTAACCATTTCATGAATGCATGAATAACACGAGAAAACAAATGAGCATGATAACAAGATAACTAGCACGATAAAGATTGCAAGTCACGATAGCAAAAGCAAGTAATCAGAACTTCAAGTGAATGGCCATATATCAAGTCATGTCAAGTCGAGTCATGCAAGCAAGTACTTCATGCTTTCAAACATGAATAGCAGGTTCACGAGAATGTGGAATGTCGTAGACCCAACACGCTAGATAGTACTCGGTGCCAAATGCCACACCTAGTCATTCACTTCCCCGAGGATCAAATACTTTTCGGGTGCGCCTCCCAGGACCAGACTTGGCCCTTTAATGTGTTTTCCTTGGCATTGATTTGTTAGGATCATATATCCCAAGAAATCTAGACATCCACAATGTTTAATGGCCAAGAGTTCCAAGATCAAGTTCATATAATCAAGGTAAAGTGCATAAGAATATTGATTTTCTTGAGATTCCAAACAATAAGCTCCTTGATCAAGAGGAAAAGGCATTCAAAGAAATGACTTAGAATTGATAATGTCATCAATAGACCTAACAATAGGTCCCAACTCGAGGAACCATAGTCTGGATAGGCTAGAGCAGCTCACACAATCAAAACTATGAAAACATCAATTTTCAGAAAAATGGAAGGTACACGGTCATTATTGGGCCGCTTAACCCAGAAACGGTCCATATTGGGCCGTGCAAGGATGACTGGCTGAAGAACAGCCCAGCCAGAGCTAAGTGGATACACGGTCTCAAATGGGCCGCTCTATAAAAGAACAGTCCAAATTGAGCCGCTGAACCAAAATGGGTGGTTCACAATACGCCGTCCAATTCAAGAAGAAAAGAAGCCCATGAAGAACGCTACACGGGCAGGAATGGGCCACGTATTAATTGAGCAGTCGGACGATAGTCCGCTCCAGTATCTAAACGGGTCGGTCTTGGCCGTTCAGTAACTGGGCCAAGCAAGATAGAGAAAGCTACCCAAAAGGGCTCCTAGGCCACCATAGGTATGGTGGAATTGAACCAGGGTTCAGCCCACAATTCTTAGGTCAGCCTAGAGGCTCTGGGTTGACTTAACAGGGCCTGGTTGGAAAACAATCAAGGATAATCGACCAGCACAACTTGGCATTTAACCAGTGATACGCGGTCTTAACCAAGCCGCTCAATGGCATACAACGGTCCGATATAAGCTGCTGATTAATCAAACAGTCAGATCTAGGCCGCGTAGGGACTCGAACGGTTCCATATGGGCTGTGAATCTGGACAGAGACAAGCAAGCGATCCGATAGAGACAAGCAAGCGATCCGGTCGAGTTCACAGGTGCAAGACTTGAGATACAACCCGCCCGGCGTCCTAGTAGGAATCTCAGGCTCGCGGGGACTTACGGAGGTCTCATAATGGAGGTCCTAGTCCGACGGAAGGAGTATCCGGCAGAGAGTTCCAACCATTACTAGAGTTGAGGGCTAGAAATCATTGGAACACAAGTGTCCAACGGTCAGTCAATCCTATCGGAGTAGAATGACTGTCAAAACAACTCTAGTATCATTCTTTCATTTTCAATAGAACATGTTTAAGATTAACTTTATTGAAATGGTGAATCAAGATCATGATGAGAGTAATCAAGCAAGAAAATTATAAGCTTTTACCTTTCATAAGTTACAATTGATATACATGTTGCTATCTACCCTTAGCATTATTCAATTAAGATAGTTCATGCCGAAATAATAATAAAGTAGTTCTTCGTGATAGAGCGATCAGATCAGGACCTCTCAATGGCCTCAGCGGTCAAACGACAGGCCGTTCAGGCCCCACAGGCCCGGAGGTCTGGCAAGATCTGAGCGGTCTGTAGAGTGCCGTTGTGGTCTACGAGCGGTTTGTACCTACCTGCCGTCCAAAGGAACGGTCAGGAGTTGGCCGTTCCGTTCATGAAACAATCTGAAGTACAAAATAGTTGAGCGGTTAAACATCAGCCGCCTCTCTAGACTGAGTGGTCTATCGCGGGGCCACTCTACATAGAGCGGTTACGGTTGGTCCGCTCTAAGGTCGCCCTGCCAGACTCCGGCGAGCTCGACGAGGGTTACCAAAAATGGCTAAATACACATCAGAGAAAGCATGAAAATTGGGTATTTTACAATCAATGGAACGAGAACATGATGATGCATAGCATGGCATGATCAATTTAAGGTTAAAGCCTGCTAATCCCTACATTAATCGAGGTTAAACAAGAGAAACCCTAGATAGACATGCTTCTACTAAAACAATAAATACTCTCATGATGCTAGATCGATTTTAGGGCATTTAGTATCAAATGAAAGAGAGCTTAAAGGCACACAAAATGATATATTTTACTTAATCTTTAGTCCGAGAGAAACCTACCGATCGATTTGGGAAGAAGAAGGGAAGATGCGCTGTCGGAACACTAATACACGCCGCCACCAAACGCCCGAATTTGCCTAGGTTTGACCACGATCGCCCACGCCACCTGTTGGAAAATCAAAAGGAGGTCTAGGGCTATGAAAGCCCTCTATTTATAGAGCCTATAGGTCATTCTAGGGTTCGAATTGGACTTGAGAGTCCAAGGAGGAAAAATCAGTGAAAAACTCGCACTCGACCATATCTGTGCTGCCACCGTCGAATGGGAGCTTCTAGAGGCTAGGGTTTCAGAGGGGAAATGAGCTCCTAGGGTTTATCTATCAAATGGGTCTGGTTTGGGCTCGAATGGTTGAGAAATGGGCTCGAATTAGATAGATTAAGGTCGGGCTATTAAGAACAACGATTTTGGACTAAACCTCTTTAATTCGGCCTCATTAAATTTTTATTAAGGGTCAGCCTTGTTGACATTATGGTTAAACACTTCATTCTCTACAAGATATGATTTTTTCATATTTTTAGAAATTAGTAAAAACTTTGGCCTACGGGTGAGATTTAATTAATTTAATTTATACCTATTAAATTCAATTTATCGTGGAAAAATTCGATTGCATTTTGGAACATGAAAGTCTTTTTATGGTGATTGTAGAAAAATAATTATTGATATAATTTTTGCCACTTTCAAAAATAGATAATATTCTTTAATTAAGAAAATCATTGAAGTCATTAAATAACAAGGAGATATCTTTAATTCCAATACATATTTCAAAAATTTTCTTTTGTATTTTATTACTTAGCCGGGGTGTTACACAACATGCTAGACTAAAGTTAGCTCATGGAGATGCATAGGGTTGCACAATTTAAGCCAAAGTTATCATCTTTTCTTCTTAAGGTGCAAGCATATGCATGTAGAGATAATTTCAATGCGCGATTATAGTCAAATATGAAATACTCCGTGTACAAAGCATGAAATCACATGGAACTTGAGGGCTTTTACTCCTAACTTGATGTTTAAGCCTTTTCATGAGATAACCTACCTTACATTCGCTCTCTAGACTTGGAATTTGTTGCTGGAAGGAGCCCCACGTTCCTATGCGTCCTGTGTAAAACCTTCAACTTCCAGACGCTCTAACTCTTTATCCACTCATCCTAAATCCATGAAATTTGGAGGGTGACGATAAGACATAAAGAGGAACAACTTCTTCTAAAGACTCAACCTAAAATTTGCTTGATTAAGGCTTCTAATCTTACGTTCTTCTTCAGACGAACACATTATTTCTTACGTTTTCTACAGCGAAACAACAACCTTGGGGACTTCTATCTTTCAAACGGCTTAACCTCCTAGCACGAAATTTTGCAGAGGGTTAGATAATAGTAACATGAACAATAAAGTCTAAAGGACTAACATGAAATACCCATTCCTTACTGTCAAATAACGTGAGCCAAAGCAAGGGTTCGCGCAGGTCGATCCTGGACCCTATTTATAGAGTTTCGCTAGGGTTTTGGGGATTAGATCGATTAGGAGTCCTAAATTGGTGTAAGATCGATCCCCAAGAGTCCTAGACTAGGCTACTATGCTAGATAGCATTGATCCCAAGAGATTGGAATGGGAAAAATCCCATTTTTCCACGTTCCTTCAACTTGGGTTCACGGAACATAGCCGCGGTTAGGTAGCAACTTCCGCTATGCGAACGCGGTTGATCGATAAATCACATTCCTACAGTTAAATCTGAAAATTTTGTATTTTCCTATTATCTCCTATTTATCCCAAAATTGATACATATATATCCTACTTAAATTTCATAAATTTCCCAAATTACGTTCCTAGTAATGGATTTGGGCTTAAAGGTCTTGGAAATGGTTCTATGGGCCTTCTTTATGTGGCTTTATTGGCTTGGCAATTATAGGCCTAGGACTAATTGATTTAACCCATAATTCTTTTAATCAGCCCATTAAGCCTTTTAAATGCTTAATTAATTATATTAAAAATTAAAAAACTTTCTAGAAAATTTTCGGGCGTTACACCCTCCCCCACTTAAAAGGAATTTGGTCCACAAATTCAATACATGTGATCTTTCAAAGAGAGTGCACTTACATTCAAATATCTCTAGAAATCTTTTACGCATAGCTTCTTCCGTTTTCCATGTCGTCTCGTGTGGCCAAGATTTGCTCAATTAGACTTTGACCATGGGAATAGTTTTATTCCGAAGTTGACGTACTTCTTGTTCAATTATTTTGATTGGCTTTTGCTCGTATGTCAAATCCTTTTGAATCTCTAAGTTGTCATAGCTTATAATATGGAATCGATCAAGGACGTGCCTTTTGAGTATTGAGACATGAAATACATCATGGACTCCAGCTAATTCAGGGGGCAGAGCTATTCGATATGTGACCTCGCCCACCCTTTCGAGAATTTCAAAAGGGCCGATGAATCTCGGAGTGAGCTTGCCTTTGATGCCGAACCTTCAAATACCTCGACCTGGAGAAATCTTAAGGAATACATGGTCTCCTACTTGGAATTCCAGGTCACGCCTTCGATTATCTGCATTAGACTTTTGTCTATCTTTAGCCATATGGAGTCTTTCTCGAATGAGCTTGACCTTCTCGGTAGTATCTCTTATTATTTCTGGGCCTAGAAGTTGTCTTTCTCCAACTTCACTCTAGCAGATAGGTGAGCGGCAGCTTCTCCCATATAGTGCCTCGAAGGGTGCCATTTGAATGCTAACTTGGTAGCTATTGTTGTAGGTAAATTCCACTAGAGGTAGGTGATCGTGCCAACTCCCACAGAACTCCATAACACATGTCCTAAGCATATCTTCCACCACCTGATTTATCCTTTCGGTTTGACCATCGGTTTGTGGGTGGAATGCAGTGCTAAAATTGAGTCGGGTCCCCAATGAGTGTTGTAGACCCTTCCAGAATTGAGATGTGAATCAAGGGTCTTGATCGGAGATAATGGTCACTGGGACACTGTGTAGCTTGACAATCTCCTTCATGTATAAGGCTACTAAAATATCCACAGACCATCAACTTTTTATGTGTAGAAAGTGTGCAGATTTAGTCAATCGGTCTATGATCACCCATATACCATCGTGTCCACCCCTTCTGTTAGGTAAACCCATGATGAAATCCATCGCTATGCTTTCCCACTTCCATTTGGGAATTTCCAAGGGATGTAGTTTATCAGTGTGATTTTGATGTTCTGCCTTAACTTGCTGACAAGTAAGGCAACGCGATACAAAGTCCGCTATCTCTCTCTTCATGTCGGGCCACCAAAAATTCCTTTTTGGGTCTTGGTACATCTTGGTAGCACCCGGGTGAATAGCATACCTTGATTTATGAGCTTCTTCCATGATCGATTTCTTAGTATCGGCAAGATCCGACACACAGATTCGTTCTTTGAATAATAACCTTCCATCGGTCGAGATAGAGAATTCCGACCTTTGATCAATATTAACCTTGATCTCCATGAATGTGGGGTCGTTTTCTTGTAATTTGACTAGATCTTCAATTAGTGTAGGTTGTAATCGGATATTGGCAATAATACCCTTTTCATGTTCTACATCCACATCTAGATTCAAATGAGTAAAATCCTCGATAAGATAAGTCATACCTTTCCTGAGGTTGGCTAGCGTTGCCATTGGTCTTCTGCTAAGAGCATCAGTTACGACATTTGCTTTACTTGGATGATATTTAATAGAGAAGTCAAAGTCCTTAAGGTACTCCTGCCATCTTCTTTGTCTCATGTTAAGTTCCTTTTGGGTAAAAAGGTATTTCAAACTTTTGTGGTCCGAAAATATCATGAACATCTCCCCATAAAGGTAATGTCACCATATTTTCAAGGCGAAGATAACAGCAGCCAATTCCAGATCATGGACGGGATAGTTCTCTTCATGACGCTTCAATTGCCTCGAAGCATAACATATCACCTTGCCATCTTGCATAAGGATGCACCCGAGGCCAATGCCCGATGCATCCGTGTAGACTTCAAATCCACCACCTTCAACAGGTAGTGCCAAGACAGGGGCAGTAGTTAAATGATCTTTAAGAGTTAGAAAACTCTCTTCACAATCCTTCATCCATATGAAGGGGTTTTCCTTTCTTGTAAACCTAGTCAAGGGAACAGTGATTTTTGAGAAATCCTTAATGAATCGCCTATAATTGCTAGCCAAACCGATATAGCTTCTAACTTCGGACACAGTCATTGGTAGGCTCGAATTCTTGACAGCTTCTACCTTTGAAGGATCAACAGCGATACCTTCCTTTGAAATAATATGGCCAAGGAAAGAGACCTCCTTCAGCTAGAACTCGCACTTGTTAAACTTTGCATAGAGTTGATGCAAAGCTATTCTTAAATGTTCTTCGTGTTCTTCCTTCCTTTTAGAATAGATGAGAATATCATCAATGAATACGACCACAAATCGGTCGAGATAGGGTCTAAACACATTGTTCATATGTTGCATAAATGCTACCAGGGCATTTGTTAACCCAAACGGCATCATCACGAACTCATAATGCCCATATCTGCTTCGGAAAGCAGATTTGTAGATGTCTTCATCTTTGATCCTTAGCTGATGGTAACTCGACCTGAGGTCGATCTTGGAGAAATATTTCACACCAGAAATTTTATCAAATAGCTCATTGATACGCGGCAACGGATATTTGTTCATGGTGGTGAGTTGATTTAGTCGCCGATAGTCGATGCATAGCCTGAGAGATCCATCCTTCTTCTTGACAAATAGAACTGGCGCACCCCAAGGGGATGTGCTGGGTCTAATGAAGCCCTTGTCTAGTAACTCCTGAAGTTGCCACTTCAGTTCCTTGAGTTCAATAGGGGACATCCTGTAGGGAGATATTGAAATAGGTGCGGCTCTAGGAATGAGTTCAATGGGGAAGTTTAGTTCCCTTTTGGGCGGTAAACCGAGTAAATCCGAAGGAAATACATCGGGGAACTCCTTGACAATAGGAATTTCTTCTATGAGGATTTCCTTGGACTCGGTGACAATCACGGAGGCAAGAAAAGCTTCACATCCTTACAAAATGAGTTTACAAGCGTGAAGAGATGAAATGATGGTAGGATGCTTTCTATACTTGATGCCAAGGAAAGAGAATCGCGGGAGACCTAGTTTTCAAAAAGAAATTATCCTATTGCAACAATTTATATACGCGTCATGGTCAATAAGTCAATCCATACCTAGGATGCCATCGTAGCCTTCCATATCAAGGCATACGAGATTTGCCGGAAGATTATGACCATCTACAATTACCTCACTATCTGGATAGTGGGTTGTAAGTTTGGTTCCGGGACCTAAAGGTGTTGTGATAGCTAGGTTCGAAGGTAGAGGGACAAGTGAAATTGGTAAAGTCTTTGTAAAAGTAGTAGATATAAAGGAATGAGAAGCACCAGTATCCAATAACATAAATGCAGGATGGGAGTAAATTTGAAGGGTACCTTCCATCAACCCATCATCCTTGGGTGCTTCTTCATCATCTAGAACGGCATTAAGACGAGCCTGCCGCTTGCGTCCGCCATTCGAAGGTTGCTCCTTCACAAGAGCGCAATCGGGCATACGGTGCTCCCGACTTCCACATCTTAAACAAGCGCCAAGGCGCTTCCAGCATTCCTCGACTGAGTGGCTGAATTTTTCACAAAATGCGCAAGCCATAGTGACTTGGGTTTCCTTCTCCTTCACCTTCTTGTTCCTGTTGTTCCTGCTGCCATTCCCGTTACGGGACCTCTTTTTGTTATCACGGGAGTTGTAAGTGCCCGTCATGCTGAACTTTTCTTCTCTCCGTTCGCGTTTGTCAAACTTGCGGCTCGATTCCTCACTCTTGCCCTTGTACTTCTCGACCTTCTCTAAGGTCCTTTCGTATAGATGAGCCTGTTGGACCATCTCCATATATGTATAGAAATTTTGAGGTACAAGTTGTTGAATGAAGACAGGCCTTAAACCGTCCATAAAACGATTTGCCTTTAAGATATCCGTGCCCACCAGATGGGGGGGGGGGCATAAGGGGCTAGACAAGAGAATTGTAGTTCATACTACACCACCGACATCATGCCTTGGCGTAGCGAAGCGAATTTTGTAGCTTTTCTTTCTTTGACATGTTCGGAGAAGTACTTTGCTCGGAAGAGTGCAAGAAACTCATCCCATGTAGGCTGGGCATTTTAAGGTTGTGCCGAGGTGGCCTTCCACCATGTGCACGCATCTTTGTATAATTGGAAGGTGACGAGACGGACCTTCTCTTGGTTAGTGCATTGCATGACATCGAATATACGGTTCATCTCGTCGATCCAGTTCTCAGCCACGTTGGGGTTAGAGGATCTAGAGAACCTCGGAGGATTCATACTCCAGAAATTCCCGAACAGATTACCCGCACTAGCCCGTGCGCCAACTTGGGCCATAGTCTGTAGCGCCTGGGTAAGATCCACAATTGTTTATTGCATTGCTTCCCAATTATGGCGGTTTGTGGCACATTCAGCGGCCATCGTAAGAGGGAAGTGCCTGTAGAAATAAACAAGTAATTAATTCCTCTAGAATCGATAGAAATTAACCTAGAAATAATTTCTAATTAACTATCACATCTTGATCTCTACCCAATTCTCACATTGGTTGGGAATTTCTTTCCTTAATTCATAGGTGTGGGTCCTTAATTCCTTGGACTTAGCCTATGACATGACATATTCGTAGGACATACTTATGCCTAGGCTCAGATACTACTTTAACTGTCATGCCCCGAGATTATGCAGCGGAAACTAATCGGGAACGTGAACAGCCGACTAGTACGCCGCAAGTGAGCAATATAATCAGAGTGCCAACACATTCACACATAAAAGGGAATGCACAAGATGACATACTCAAACTTCACTTTATTGAATAATATTCAGAGTACATTGATAATTGACGCTTTTCAATAGACTCAAAGAAATGGAAGAAAAAATACATAGACTCGACTTGACCCAAGACTCTACTAGGTCTTCTCTCGATCTTTGATCACTCTCGGACTCGTCACTTGAGTAATCCGAATCCCCACTAGAATTTCTTGAAAAGATTGAAAAAGTAGGGAATAAAAACACTTGCCTAGTAGGTATCTTCGTATCAACATGAAGGCAATGTTTAAGTAATTAGCATTTTAGCTCTAGAAAAGAAGAATAAATGCATATGATGAAACATGCAAACAAAACCATAGTAACAGCGCAAGTAACAAGACATGACCATGAAGATATGAGATTTTGTATAGAGATTGAAAGGATATTCTGTCCAAAATGTATAGTGGCCTTTCATGTAACAATAATGTACTAGCATGTATCGAGAACGTACTATTCATAATCATGAAGGTCATGCACTAGAAAGTCATGTAATCAAGAATATATATTTCATGTGGAGCCTCATGATTTTCACTCGTCTATAAAAAAAGTACTCTCGATGCAATACGACATCAGTGTTCATCATACCCCATGGTTTATAGCATGTTTTCGACAATTAGTCGAGGGGGCTAGTGTCGAGCCCTTGGATACAATCAGTGCCCGAACCGCATCTTCAAGTTATAAATCAAGCTACATCCACTAGTATATCAATAAAGTCGGCTAATAATGTATAAGTTCAAACTATAGTCCCATGATAACAAATAACAAGGTAAGAATGCTTCAATTAAGAACATGCGAGTTCAAGGATGATTTAAATGGACATTATGCCATGGAGGAAATTCGGTGGCGTAATGGTATTTTCCATAATTTTCACAATTCATTAATAACTTATTGAACTAGATTTTTGGTTCTCGATAATCAATAGACCATCTAGGAAGAGAATTTAACCAACCCTTGGGTCAAACCTCGGGTTAGACACAAGGTAGCATAATGCGGTTATGCAGGAACCACTTTCATGAAGCCACGGTCAATAGAGAACCGCTTCGTGATGGAGTCGATGCAGAAGAAAGGAAATCGATGCAGCGCACAAACTTGGCATACCGCGGTTTCACCAGAACCATTTATAGACATTAGTGGTTTCCTTATAGCCGTGTTAAGGTCTAGAGTGCAGAAAACGTCAGTACCATAAGTGCTTTCTAATGCATTGGGCATTGAGGGTACAACCAGCTCAGCGTCCTAGTAGGAATCCCAGGCTCGCGGAAACTTACGAAGGCCTTGAAACATGATCCTCTAGTCCAATAGAAGGAATATCCGGTGGAGAGGTTCACAAGTCCAAGAGAGTGTGCCTATAATGTGAAAAGTGTAACTAATAGCCACGTACCGGGATACACGCCATGTACTTATGAAAGACTCAAGATGAGGGTGATATCATGATAAAACAACGATCAAAATCATCATGAGAATCCAAGTTCAACACATGATAAAGTGACGTATATACAAAATTATATGGTTTTGGCCTAAAAATAACTTATGATTAAAAATAAGTTTCTATCACAAGATGATCATGAAAACTAGCATGAAGGATGCACAATATAACCATGAATAAGACAGGGTAATCCCATGGATAAAACGTAACTAATAGATACTTTGATTAGGAATCGAAAGAGGGCAATCTGACTGCTGTTTAAGGAGAACTACAGACAGACAAGCAAATGCGGTTAGAAGGGAACCGCTTCAGTACAACTGCGGTTTATGTAGAATCGCCTCTATCCTTTCAGACAGAAAGGTAAAACTAAGTGTGCAGCACCCAATCTAGGGTAGAAAATGCATGGAAAACATGTTAAATAGGGAGATACGACATGCTAGACTAAAGTTAGCTCATGGAGATGCATAGGGTTGCACAATTTAAGCCAAAGTTATCCTCTTTTCTTCTTAGGGTGCAGGGATATGCATGTAGAGATAATTTCAATGCATGATTATAGTCAAATATGAAATACTCCATGTATAAAGCATGAAATCTCATGGAACTTGAGGGCGTTTACTCCTAACTTGATGTTTAACCCTTTTCATGAGATAACCTACCTTAGATTCGCCCTGTAGACTTGGAGTTTGTTGTTGGAAGGAGCCCCATGTTCCTGTGCGTCCTGTGTAAAACCTTCAACTTCCAGACGCTCTAACTCTTTATCATCTCGTCCTAAATCCATGAAATTTGGAGGGTGACGAGAAGACATAAAGAGGAACAACTTCTTCTAAAGACTCAACCTGAAATTACCTTGATTAAGGCTTCTAATCTTACGTTCTTCTTCAGACAAACACACTATTTCTTGTGTTTTCTGTAGCGAAACAGCAACTTTGGGGACTTCTATCTTTCCTGTTGGCCCAGAGAGATGGCGGACAAGAAGGGGGGTTGAATTGTCCCTTTGCCGAGATGGCGGATTTTAAAAATAACCTCAACTAATTACAACGAAATTAAAACTAACAATGTAAATTATCCTAAACAGATGTGAGATTAAAAGAGTTCTCTCAATCCTTCCGATCCCACATGGTTTGACAATGCAAATAACAGTTAAATTAAAGCCAAACACAGATAACGAAGGTAGCAATGTGTGGAGGTGTCGTGAATAAAAATCTACAAGTTGACATGTGAAGGGAGGTAGATGAAATGGATGATCACACAGGCATTCACACGAGACACAAAGATTTTTAGGTGGTTCGGGACCACGACGGGCTCCCTACGTCCACCCCTCACCGAACCCGGTGAGGCTTCAATCCACGCTACGAAACGTAGCAACACGGGGATGAACCCCAACACCACACACGCTGCTTCCACAGCAATATCCACACGGGGACAAGCCCCAAAATGCTGCCACTACAGCACACACACACACAACGTCGGGGAACACACCCCGGACACTAAAACCACGCGGAGTCGCAGCTCTGCCCACACATGATGATATATCGAGTTTAAGACAACAAGAAGATGTACAATAATTGCCCACAACAGTATGTAAATGAAGATAGACTATGAAGCACTCAAGGAAATAAACATAAAGAGGATGTAGAAATATCTCCTTGATTCTCCAATCATCATGAGGGCATCTTCCTTGAAGCTTAAGTTGGAAAATGTCTTATCCAAAGCTGGTTGGAGCAGTCGGTCGTCCTCCTTGAGGATCCAACGTATGTTCCTTCAAATCCCAGCTCTAATCATGCCTGCACACACCAAGAGCAGATGAGTCAATATGCTCCAGAACAACATCTTGGTTAAAAGGGACATCACAAACAAATGAAAGCAGATTTATATATTTTCCCCTTTGAATGTCCCACAACTCCCTTCAATCAGTAGACAGGGTGCGCTAAAAGTAGATCCTTGGAGTGGAAGCAGCAGGACTTGAAGTTTCAAGCTCCCAAAACCCCGGACGGTGGAGAGCAGCAGCTACAGCTCCCAGAACAAGGCTCAGGCTAGTGGACGGCGCCCTCTGCAGCTTCTTCTTCCTCCTCCTTGAGTGAGCAACGCCCTCCTTCACGTTCTTCCTCCCCCTCTTTCTTCTTTTCTTGCAACCAGATGAAGAATGTTAGTGCAAGGGATATCTTCCGATGGAAATTGTTGCCATCATATATAAGAGGGAAAGCTCCAACAAAAAGACCACAAAGCCCATGCAAAACCCTCTCAATACAACACCCAAACATGCATAGAAACCCTAAGGGTAATGGGGTAAAAGACCAAGCCAATCGGATCTCAAACCATGGGGTTCGCAACTAAAACGGCAAACCCGATCCGGACGAACCAGAGAAAGTGTCGACTCTTAGAGTCGACACTTTTCTCAAAGTGTTCTGTCCCGGTAAGCAAATCAACCCCCAGGACAAAAGTGTCGACTCTTAGAGTCGACACTTTTTGTCGAGAGTTCTGCCAGAAGACAAAAATTAACACACAAGACAAAAGTGTCAACTCTTAGAGTCGACACTTTTTGTCAGCATATCAGAAATCAATGCAAATAGCACTCATCAAAATAAGTGTCGACTCCTAGAGTCGACACTTTTACTGACATATGTGAAAACTCAATTAAACACAATTGAAACCCCATAAATCCTCATCCAAATTATAAAATCAAATGACTATGCATTGAAACAAAGTATTGGGTCACTTTAAACCACATTCCATCAAGATTCACATGAACACATTAATCCATTTGAAAGCATGATATCCCAATAAAAATGACATGCATTTAAGGGTATTAAAAACACCATTCAAACCTGTCATAACTTCCAAAATACAGTCCATTCCAAACTGAACTTACACACAACCATCTCTTCAAGATGAACTTGCAGATGAGTAACTCAAGGATCCAGCTATGAGCTCAAGGCAATCACATATGATGTAACACCCCGAGATCCGATTCCCAAATTTTGGGGGTATGTATATTTTTTTTTTGTCGGACCCCAAAGCAAATTACTTCGTACGTATCGCGAAAGCAGCAATGTAGATAAATGTACATGCATTCACATGAGAGAGAGAAACCATAGGTTACAGAAATGTTGGTAAACATCTCAACCATTCATAGTCTCCAAAAGAGTACAAGTTCATAGTTCCAGATTACACATGAGCCCGCATGGGCTCGCCACTCCACAACCCTACACAAAATAGAAACATTCGACCATAGTATACCCAGACGAACAGTGGCTAACTCTACTCTTCAGCTGCTGCCACCTTCTCAATCTCTTTCTCTATGTCCCCTGAAAACGTGTGTCATAAGGGGTGAGTGTGACGCTTAGTAGGCAACCCAGTCAAACCGGGGTTAACTTTGCATCTATATAATCCATTATATATAGAGTTCAGATGTTAACAGTAGCTTAGTACATTTCATCATCAGTTCTTAAGATAACTCATGTAAGGAAAACACAGATTCTTTGACTAATGTGTAAGGTACCCAAGCATGCAGCAAGAATCCAGTGATTAAGTAGTTAAACATTATCACATTTCCATGAGTGTTCATATTTTTGCCATGCAGGGAACCGGACAGCTGCCGCAAACACAAGAGGCCCCCCCACACACACAAACAAACGAAAGAGAACTGCGCAGACCCGGGAGTGAACTCCCACCTAGATTCTTGTGGCCTAGTGGCGTTACATATCGCCGTCCCACAAAGGCCGCCCCACAATGGGACCGAAGACTAAATCAACAGGATTTTGAACCAGGGTGTTACGTATCGCCATCCCCTGGGATCTTTTACTTCCGCGACGTTACGTATCGCCGTCCCGCAGAAGGGACCGAAGTCCAACCTCACAGAATGCTACTGTTTTCCCTTCATGGCATACACATTCTTATTTATCTTTTAGTGACTAGCATGATATTTATCATAACAGACATGTTTTCATTGATCAAGGGGACCAAACAAGCTCACAGTCATGCTCCTCATAATTTAAACATGCTCACAGATATGCTTCTAAATAGTTTAAGAGGGCTAAACATACTTGCAGTCATTTCAGGTTAGTATAGGTTTATCCTTTCTAGGCTACACATGCATAAAAAATGATTTATATCTATAAGTACAGAATTTCTGTGGGCATGAAATTTTTACTGTGTGTTACTAACTTAGCATTTTGCCATTTTCTAATTTCTCATATTTTTATGAATTAATATGCCCCCTCAAAATTCTTCTTTTCTCAATTTCTGGAAATTGGGCAGACCCACAGGTGCACCGACCTTGCTCATAGCCGGGGCCAGCCTACACCGACCTCACTCGCACATGCACTGACCCTGCTCGTGGCCAGGGCCAAACTTGCACCGACCTACAATGCACGGACTCTTGTTATGCTAATACAAACATGCACAGACCGACTATGCTCAGGCCTCACCGTGGCCAACACAAAACGGGCACAGACCCATTGTGCTCAGACCTTACCGTGGCTAACACAAAACATGCACAGATGCGAAACATGGATCGACACAAACATGCACCAACACAAAACATGCACAGACCTTTACCTACGCATGGACCCAATAGTGCACCGACCTTGCAACCAACGCACATACCCCTTTTACCTACGTATGGACAAAAGTGCACAGACCCTACAAACAATGCACAGACCCTACTTTAACTAAAACATGCACGGACCTTAAACCTGCACTGACCTTACCTATACATGGACTAAATGTGCACAGATGCCAACACAAACATGCTCAGTCCCTTACGCATGGACTAAATGTGCACCGATGCTAATACATCATGCACAGATCCCTCTTGGCCTAAACATGCATCGACCTCTCCTTTGGCCTGAACTAAACATGCACCGACCTACTATGCACGGACTTGCTCAGACCTCATGTATGGACTCTAACACGTATGCTCAGACTTGATTGGCTACCCCATTGGTGCACCGACTAGAGGTTTCCTATATATTGGTTCTGACCCTCCCAAGAACTGTGGAAACTCATGAAACACATAACTTATTTGAAAGATAAACCCCAAAATAGATATGATGGTCGTCCCTACCTGCCCTTAATCCCTCTTAAGCGTATGAAATATATTTGAAATCATTCTAATGCATCATTGACCCCCCCTTAAAGTTTGAGGTTAGGTGCCTACCTTTGAGATGTTAACCGATGATCCGGGGATAATATCCACACCCCATATCCACCTCAACTTTACCCTTCAATCTGGGGATGAGATCCACACCCCAGACCCACCAAGACTTCTCTGCACGTCCACCCTCCTACGTAAAGGCCCAGGTCCCTCACCTCTCTTTCTTTCACAAAAGGACCCGTAGGTGGCAGGAAAATGGAAGATGAGTGTTGCTAAAGGATGGCCACCCACGAAACCCCCTCCTTATATAGTTTTTCAGGCCTCCCAAGAGTTCACCCACGTCCCTCGAGGCTCTAACAAGCTCCAAGGTCGCTGGTTTTGAAGAGGAGTTAATGCTAAGCATCCCTTCGGGTTTTGAACAGGTGTGACCCTTCAACCGCTGATCAAAAATGCTAGTGTATGCACAATTTTGTTGGGAATTACATTGGACTATCTTCATATGAAATGAAGATGACTTCCATATTTAACTTTCAGTCTTAGTTTCATCGAATTTCATTAACTCTACCAGTAGTTATGATTTTCCCATTAATTACATGTGAATTCGCCCAACAGTCACACCTCTTCATGATAGCTGGCGGAAAAGGGCTCAGAACTGTGGGTTCTGTTGCGAATTGGGTCTCCCCCTCAACATAAGAGTTTGGTCTATGGGTCTAAGCTTTCTAATGGGCCTAGTTTCATCCCATTCTGACCCCCCTACGTTAAGTTATGAATTTTCTAATGGTTCTTAGATAGTCTGTCCAGATTTTTGGCCCGTTTGGTTCATGGGTCTGAATTTTGCCCGATTGGGCTAGTGCCCAATTGGCGGTCATTACATTCTCTCCCCCTTAGAATAATTTCATCCTCAAAATTGAAAAAAAAACTTCCTTTCAAGGAAAATTACTTACCGAATAGTTGGGGGTATTCCTAGCGTATCTTGTCCTCCGGCTCCCAAGTTGCTTCCTCGGGATGAGAATTCCTCTATAAGACTTTCACCAGCCGGATGGTCTTATTCCTCAATACCTGCTCCTTCTGGTCTACGATCTCGATGGGCTGCTCCACATAAGATAGATCTGCTTCAACATTCAGGGGCTCATATTCTATCACATGCGAGGCATTATGGACATATTCCCTGAGCATGGAGACGTGAAAAACCGGATGCACATGTGCCAGAGCGGGCAGGAGTGCAGGTCGATAAGCCACCTCGCCGACCCTCTGTAGAATCTTAAAAGGCCCAATATACCTGGGACTGAGCTTGCCCTTCTTACCCAATCGCATGACTCCCTTGGTAGGAGACACCCTTAGAAATACATGGTCTCCTTCCCCAAATGTCAACTCTCTCTGCCGCTGGTCTGCATAACTTTTCTGACGGCTATGGGCTGTGAGGAGTCGCTGTCGGATCATGGATATCTTCTCTGAGCAGTCCTGTACCAATTGTGGCCCGAACAACCGCTTCTCACCAGTTTCAAACCAGCACATCGGTGACCTACAAGGCCGCCCATAGAGTGCCTCATAAGGTGCCATTCCAATGGCGGAATGGTAACTATTGTTGTATGCAAACTCTATCAGGGGTAAGTGATCGTCCCAGTTTCCTCTCCAATCAATACTTCATGCCCTCAGCATATCTTCTAAAGTTTGGATAGTACGCTCAGATTGCCCATCAGTCTGGGGGTGAAATGCTGAGCTGAGCCGTAGCTCCGTCCCCATAGCCTACTGCAAACTCTTCCAGAACCTCGCAGTGAATCGAGGGTCCCAATCATAAATGATGGACAAAGGTGCACCATGTAATCAAATAATCTCAGCGATTAATAATTTCGCCAAGGATTCGATTGGAGTTTGCTTGTTGACGGGCAAGAAGTGTGCGGTTTTTGTGAACCTGTCCATGATTACCCAGATTGTGTCATGCCTTCTTCTGGTCATGGGTAGTCCAGACACAAAGTCCATGGTGATTTGTTCCCATTTCCATTTGGCTATTTCAATGGTTTGGAGAGGACCGCCAGATCTTTGGTGCTCAATTTTTACCTGCTGACAAGTGAGGCATTTGGATACGAACTCCGCAATATCTCGCTTCATTCCCGGCCACCAATACATCCTCTTCATATCTTGGAACATTTTGGTGCTTCCAGGATGGATTGAAAATTTTGACCCATGATCCTCTCGCATCAAGTTCTTCTTCATATTCACATCATTTGGTACACAAATTCTTCCTCAGAATGTGATCAGTCCATCAATTCCCCTTTGGAAGCCCTCATTATTCAATTGTCTCTACAATGCCATGTCCTGCCTTTGTGCCTCAGCAATTCGATCTAAGTATGGAGGTCTTGCCGATAACTCAGCTAGGAGATCGAACTGCTTCCTTTTCCCGGGTCGTGATGCGATCACTCCCTCCATCATATCCCACTCTAGATGCAAACTCAGCGCCATCAACTTTCGGCTGAGAGCATCCGCCACAACATTCTCCTTGCACGGATGGTATTGTAGGGCAAAGTCATAGTCCTTCAATAGCTCGACCCATCTCCTTTGCCTCAAATTGAGTTCCTTTTGGGTGAATATGTACTTGAGACTCTGGTGGTCGGTGAAGACCTCAAACCGAACCCCATATAAGTAGTGCCTCCATATACGCAAAGCGTGGACCTCTGCTGCCATCTCCAGGTCATGAGTGGAGTAATTCCTTTCATGGTCCTTCAGCTGTCTTGAGGCATAGGTGATCACCCGGCCATTTTGCATTAGTACGCAACCGAGGCCGATTCTAGAGGCGTCCGTGTAGACAGTGAAGCCATCGACCCCCTGAGGGAGTGCCAGTACTGGGGCCGAAGTTAAATTTTCTTTGAGCATCTGAAAGCCATCTTCGCATTCTTTTGACCAGATAAATTTTGCTCCTTTCTTGGTCGGCTTGGTCATTAGGGCTACAATGGTGGAGAAGCCTTCAATGAACCGACGGTAGTATCCAGCCAGGCCAAGGAAGCTTCTAATCTCCATGACTGTTTTCAGTGCTTCCCACTTTGACACTGCTTCCACCTTGCTCGGGTCCATTGCTATACCGTCTCTGGAGATAACATGTCCGAGGAACATAACCCGATCAAGCCAAAATTCACACTTGCTGAATTTGGCGAAGAACTTGTTCTCCTTGAGGGTCTGAAGAACCACTCTCAAGTGTTGCCGATGTTCCTCCCGACTGGTAGAATATATCAGGATGTCATCAATAAAGACCACGACAAACTGATCTAGATAGGGGCAGAAGATATGGTTCATCTGCTCCATGAACACCGCCGGAGGATTGGTTAACCCGAATGTTACCACTAGGAACTCGTAGTGACCATACCAAGTTCTAAAGGCCATCTTCGATACATCCTCGGGCTTTATTCTGATATGGTGATAACCTGTCCTCAGATCAATCTTGGAGAAGACCTTGGCAGATGATAGCTTGTCAAACAACTCTTCAATGCTCGATAGAGGGTACTTGTTCTTTATTGTGACCTGGTTGAGCTTGCGGTAATCAATGCACAGCCGCATGGTCCCATCCTTCTTTCGCACGAACAAGACTGGTGCTCCCCACGGGGACACGCTGGGCCGGATGAAGCCCTTGTCTAGCAACTCTTGCAATTGCTTCCTAAGTTCAACAAGTTATGCCAGAGCCATTCGGTATGGGGGAATAAAGATGGGTGCGGTGCCCGATGTTAGCTCAATGGAGAACTCTGTCTCGCGAGCTGGTGGTAGTCCTGGCAGTTCCTTTGGAAATACATCAGAAAATTCTCAGACTGTGTCTAAGTCTTCTAGAATCTTGACAGAGCCTTCTTCAAGCACCACACTAGCTAAGAAATAGTCACACCCTCCGCTGATCAGCTTGGAGGCCCGGATGGCTGAAACTATCATTCTCCCGGACTTGTCCTTAGGGCATTGAAAGAAGAATGTCCCCTTCCCCGGTTCCTGAAAAATCACTCTCTTCCGACGGCAGTCCAAGAGGGCGAAATGTTTGTCTAACCAGTCCATCCCCAAGATGAGGTCAAAATCGACTATGTCTATGATGTAGGCTTCCCCCAACAATCTTCTCCCACAGATCTTTACCTCAATAGTAGGGATCACAAGCTTGGTGTGGACTTGTTTCCCGGTCGGTGTACTGACTACCATTTACCTGAAGAATGTGGCTTGGGGTCGGTTCTTCAGTTGATTAGCAAAGTTGGTGGATATGAATGTGTGTGTAGCTCCTGGGTCAAACAAGACCTTTGCATAGACATTATCCACAAGGAGCGTACCTTCAGCCATGGTGGGAGTGTTGTCTGCCTCTTCTTGCATGAGTGCATAGACCCGCCCTTTGTACTGGATCTTCTCTTGTGGAGAAAATGGCTTCTGTTGGGCCTTCTTGGGGCAGTTCTTCGCAAAATGTCCAGCCTTGCCGCATTCATAACATCTTCCCTCTACCCTCCAGCATTCTTGTCCCTGATTGTTGCGTTTGCACTGGATGCAAAATGGAATACCCAGTCCACCCCTCGAAACTGGTTCTTGGCGCGCCACCTTTTCCTTGTCTCGCCTCCCACCGGCCTACATAGGCCTTTTGCTCGATGACTTCTGCTCCTTAGCGAACCTATAGTGGACTTTTGTTAGAATTTAACCTTATATGTCTCCTAGATTTTTCTTGACTTCAGTCATTACCTTGTATTTTCTTGCTCGGCCAGATGAGCAAGCCTCAATGCTGTTGGGTAGGAGCCTAGGTCTTGGGTTGCGACATAGCATCAGACATTGCTACGCAGTCCCTTGATGAATTTCTTCACCTTCTAACGCACATCATCGAATATGTGTGGAGCATATTGGCCCAGAGCTGAAAACTTGGCCTCATAGTCAGCCACCGACATGATCCCTTGCTCGAGGCTTAGAAATTCTTGCTCCTTCGCATCTCGCACATGCTCGGGAAAATACTTCTCTCGGAAGATAGCCAAGAATTTCTCCTATAGTATGTCACCGTCGTGGTAGTCCGCGAAGGTGGTCCGCATCTTGGCCTTCCACCACAAGTCGGCCTGGTCTTGCAGAACATAGGCCGCCAGGTTCACCTTCTCCTCTTTGGGACACCGCATTGCGCGGAACTTCTTTCCCATTTCACTGAGCCACGACTCAGCCACCTCCGGATGGCTCTCCCCCTTAAAGATAGGAGGTGCCAACCTTAAGAACCGATCAAGTGCCGGCAGGTCGTGACGTGGTGCGGCTGCGGGCTACTGCGTCATTTGTTGCTGCATGGCCTGCATCAACCCCCGGAAGCTCTGCATGAACCCTTCCAGGTTGACTCCCGCATTGGGCACCTGCCCACCGCCAACTGCAGGGGCATGGACAACCCCATCATTCGCTCCATTTGGGTCATCTACACCCGATCCCCTCTCATCCGCCTGGGGAGGATCTCTTTGCCTTCTTGGCGGCATGGTTCTGAAAAACATACAATTGTTTAAGTGAGAGGGTTTTAAATGGTGTCAACATACTCTACCCAATCTCCACTCTAACCTATCCCTTCCTCCACTATGGAACATCTGGAATGGTTGTAACCCTGGTTTGTCTCTCGTGCTTTGATACCACGTTGTAACCCCCCGAGATCCAATTCCCAAATTTTGGGGGTATGTATTTTTTTTTTCGGACCCCGTAGCAAATTACTTCGTACGTATCACAAAAGCAACAATGTAGATAAACGTACATGCATTCACATGAGAGAGAGAAACCATAGGTTACAGAAATGTAGGTAAACATCTCAACCATTCATAGTCTCCAAAAGAGTAGAAGTTCATAGTTTCAGATTACACATGAGCCTGCATGGGCTCGCCACTCCACAACCCTACACAAAATAGAAACATTCGACCATAGCATACCCAGACGAACAGTGGATAACTCTACTCTTCAACTGCTGCCTCCTCCTCAATCTCTTTCTCTATGTCCCCTGAAAACGTGTGTCACAAGGGGTGAGTGTGATGCTCAGTAGGCAACCCAGTCAAATCGGGGTTAACTTTGCATCCATATAATCCATTATATATAGAGTTCAGATGTTAACAATAGCTTAGTACATTTCATCATCAGTTCTTAAGGTAACTCATGTAAGGAAAACACAGATTCTTTGACTAATGTGTAAGGTACCCAAGCATGCAGCAAGAACCAAGTGATTAAGCAGTTAAACATTATCACATTTCCATGAGTGTTCATATTTTTGCCATGCAGGGAACCGGACAGCTGCCGCAAACACAAGAGGCCCACACACATAAACAAACGAATGAAAGAGTACTGCGCAGACCCGTGAGTGAACTCTCACCTAGATTTTTGTGGCCTAGTGGCATTACATATCGCCGTCCCACAAAGGCCGCCCCACAATAGGACCGAAGACTGAATCAATAGGATTTCGAACCAGGGCGTTACGTATCGCCGTCCCTTGGGATCTTTTACTTCCGCGGCGTTACGTATCGCCGTCCCGCAGAAGGGACCGAAGTCCAACCTCACAGAATGCTACTGTTTTCCCTTCATGGCATACACATTCTTATTTATCTTTTAGTGACTAGCATGATATTTATCATAACAGACATGTTTTCATTGATTAAGGGGGCCAAACAAGCTCACAGTCATGCTCCTCATAATTTAAACATGCTCACAGATATGCTTCTAAATAGTTTAAGAGGGCTAAACATACTTGCAGTCATTTTAGGTTAGTACATGTTTATCCTTTCTAGGCTACACATGCACAGAAAATGATTTATATCGGTAAGTACAGAATTTCTGTGGACATGAAATTTTTACTGTGTGTTGCTAACTTAGCCTTTTGCCATTTTCTAATTTCTCATATTTTTATGAATTAATATGCCCCCTCAAAATTCTCCTTTTCTCAGTTTCAGGAAATTGGGCAAACCCACAGGTGCACCGACCTTGCTCATAGCCGGGGCCAGCCTACACCGAGCTCACTCGCACATGCACCGACCTTGCTCGTGGCCAGGGCCAAACTTGCACCGACCTTGCTCGTGGCCAGGGCCAAACTTGCACTGACCTACTATGCACGGACTCTGGTTATGCTAACACAAACATGCACAGACCGACTATGCTCAGGCCTCACCGTGGCCAACACAAAACGTGCACAAACCCATTATGCTCAGACCTTACCGTGGCTAACACAAAACATGCACAGATGCGAAACATGCACCGACACAAACATGCACAAACCTTTACCTACGCATGGACCCAATAGTGCACAGACCCCTTTTACCTACGTATGGACAAAAGTGCACAGACCCTACAAACAATGCACAGACCCTACTTTAACTAAAACATACACGGACCTTAAACATGCACTGACCTTACCTATACATGGACTAAATGTGCACCGATGCCAGCACAAACATGCTCAGTCCCTTACGCATGGACTAAATGTGCACCGATGCTAATACATCATGCACGGATCCCTCTTGGCCTAAACATGCACCGACCTCTCCTTTGGACCTAACTAAACTTGCACCGACCTACTATGCACGGACTTGCTCAGACCTGATGTATGGACTCTAACACGTATGCTCAGACTTGACTGGCTACCCCATTGGTGCACCGACTAGGGGTTTCCGATATATGGGTTCTAACCCTCCCAAGAACTATGGAAACTCATGAAACACAGAACTGATTTGAAAGACAAACCCCAAATTGGATATGATGGTCGTCCCTACCTGCCCTTAATCCCTCTTTAAAGCGTATGAAATATATTTGAAATCATTCTAATGCATCATTGACCCCCCCTTAAAGTTTGAGGTTAGGTGCCAGATGTTAACCGATGATCCGGGGATAATATCCACACCCCAGATCCACCTCAGCTTTACCCTTCAATCTGGGGATGAGATCCACACCCCAGACCCACCAAGACTTCTCTGCACGTCCACCCTCCTACGTAAAGGCCAAGGTCCCTCACCTCTCTTTCTTTCACAAAAGGACCCGTAGGTGGCAGGAAAATGGAAGATGAGTGTTGCTAAAGGATGGCCACCCACGAAACCCCCTCCTTATATAGTTTTTCAGGCCTCCCAAGAGTTCACCCACGTCCCTCGAGGCTCTAACAAGCTCCAAGGTCGCTGGTTTTGAAGAGGAGTTAATGCTAAGCATCCCTTCGGGTTTTGAACAGGTGTGACCCTTCAACCGCTGATCAAAAATGCTAGTGTATGCACAATTCTGTTGGGAATTACATTGGACTGTCTTCATATGAAATGAAGATGACTTCCATATTTAACTTTCAGTCTTAGTTTCATCGAATTTCATTAACTCTACCAGTAGTTATGATTTTCCCATTAATTACATGTGAATTCGCCCAACAGTCACACCTCTTCATGACAGCTGGCGAAAAAGGGCTCAGAACCGTGGGTTCTGGTGCGAATTGTGTCTCCCCCTCAACATAAGAGTTTGGTCTAAGGGTCCAAGCTTTCTAATGGGCCTAGTTTCATCCCATTCTGATCCCCCTACGTTAAGTTACGAATTTTCTAAGGGTTCTTAGATAGTCTGTCCAAATTTTTGGCCCGTTTGGTTCATTGGTCTGAATTGTGCCCGATTGGGCTAGTTCCCAATATGCGGTCATTACATATGACAAATAGATTCTTCATATGCTCACATATCAGAATTTGTTGCATGTATGGAAAAACTAATTCCAAAACAAATTAATCAATACTTTGTTCATTTATGATATATCCACACATGACTTTCAAGAGTTGTCCAAGACAATCAAGTTCAGTTCAAAAGTTTAGAATCAATGCACAACGGTCTGAACCCATATAGATATCATATATCTAATCAACATGCAGTCCAAGACTAATAGACACTATCCAATGCAAGCAATCCAGGTTCAGTCCAGAAATAAACTTCCCAGTTCGGTCAAGTCCAAATTCAGTCCAAGACATTTAACAGGAAGTCCAAAGCAAGGCCTTTCAAACAAGCTTCACTGATATCTCAGGCAACCTGCACATTGATATATCAAGATGCAGCCATACATCCAGGTGAGTTTCACATTTCAGAAATATCAAGTGATGAATCATTTCTAAACATGAAACACCTAATTCCAAATTGGTTCAAGCAAGACTTGATCACTTGGATATCTACTCGCATATGAACTACAAAAGTAACCAAAGTTCTCATCTTCAAGCATTGAAGATATTAACGCAAAGTTGAGTTACAGCAGTCCATATCAAAATGATGATTCAGTTCAAGGCATGGGAAAGCCATTTTTAATACACACATGAATCACAAATGCAGTCCAAGGAAAAACTAAACTTGCACAGTCTAAAGCAATCTAACACAGCTCAGTGCAAGATGTGAAAGGTCGATGCATGCATGGACAAAGTCTGTGCATAGCATGCACAAGGTCCGTGCATAGTATGCACAAGGTCGGTGCATAGTATGCACAAGCTCGGTGCACATTGTGAAAGACCCAAAGAACAGGGTCGGTGCAAATATGACAAAGTCGGTGCAAGTTTTACAAAACAAAGATATAGGTCGGTGCAGTTCTGAAACTTGCCAAAAGTAGTCGGTGCACATCTATGAAACAGTTAGATGGGTCGGTGCACATTGTGTAAAACACAAAAACAAAGTCAGTGCATATATGAACAAGGTCAGTGCACTTTTCAACCAATTCACAATGTTATAGATCAATCAAAGTTGGGCCAAGGCAAACATCAATTAGATCATTTCATCAGAGCTGGAACTGTAATAACAATGATTCACCAAGAGACATAGATTTCATATGATGGCGCCAATGCAAAAGTCAACATCAAAGATGTGTCCATGAAGGACCATTTATCCATGAAGGACCATTGAATTTTAACCTGCAAAGCAAGATATCATCATGTTAGGTTGTTTATCATCAAGATGCCATTAAACATAAAACACACAATATATTGGAGTCATCAAAACTATTGTCAAAGACAAGGAGGGGCGCACAGAACCCAACAATCTCCCCCTTTTTGATGATGACAATATATTGTGACTACCAAAACTCTCTCCCCCTTTGACATTATCAAAAAGGGGGGGGGGGGGTTAGAGACACGACCAAATATGAAAATTTTAACATTTGGGGCATACGAACCCAGCAATAAACCTCCCATGAAAGGAAGGTGTGGAGACCAAGAACCAAGCAGGAATTTGAAATTTGATGTGCAATTAGAAGATGTGTGAAAATGCTCAATTTTTGTATTTTTTGCTATATGTATGACTAATTATGCACAAGTAGTATAAAGAAACTATGCTATATGCAGAATGTAAAACTAAGCTATGTACAAAGTTTATTGTGCTCAAGAGCACGTTATTATCCCCAAATTGTCAAGTACAAAAACCAACTGACAATGGGTTGTTTAACCTGTTATTTACAAGTATAAGCTAAAGATGCATCAAGATGAAGTGTGATATGAACAAACCGGATCAAGCAGTCAAGCATTCAAGCATGCATAATAAGATATAGACTCATGCAAGTCCCTTCGGGACGGGTGTAAAGATTATGCAATTGACTGTTGAACATGATGTGCATGTACAATACTAAGAAGGCCGTGCTTACATAAATAAAGTACTATATTAACTATGAAAGATGACTGATTCATAAAGGACATTCAAACAATCAAACCCAAGGTGCATATGTGAGGATAGAGCAATGAAGTTCAAATCAATATGGAAAATTAGATTATCTATAGAACACTAAAAAGAACTTCTCATCCATACACTTTCATACACAATGCTCGAATATTGGTAGCTACGTATGACCCCAATTTTTTAATTACTAAAAATGGTGTGACTAACCTTTTGACACGAGTTGTATCCTTTGTCTCAGAGACACTTCCCGGTTACTCAGTTTTGTCACTTATCTTAACTGTGAATTTTATCACTTTTTGACGCAGGTTGTATCCTTTATCTCAGGGACACTTCCCAGCTACTCGGTGGTAAATCACACTTATTTTATTATGGATTAGTTTCTCCTTTCGACGCGAGTTTCCTCCTTTATTTCAGGAGAGATTCTCGGCTACTCGGACCCACGTTCCACTTATACAAATTTTTGGTGGGGTAAACAACTTTTTCCTCACGAGACAAGTGATTTCTATGTAGAGAATCAATAGCCCTCTAAAGTGTAGAGTAAAAAATAGTAATCCTTATTAAATTGAATCAATATCTCAAAAAGGTGCATTTTGTGTGGGTGGTTGTATTGAATGTAAAAGATGAATTAGTCTCATCACAGTAATGTCTCCCCCTAAATGCATGCACGGTTATTAAAAATCTCCCCATTAATATATGCCATGTAATAAACATGTCTAAATCAATGTCATTCTATTTAGCAAGGAATGAGTCATAGAAGAAGTCAAGAAGTGGTTGTATATTATTTACAGTTAAACAAGTATTGAAATGAAATTTTCAAGCAAGTTGAATACCGGTACGTGGCGGAGGTGGAGGTCCGAAGACCCTGCTCACGCATAAGGAAAGCTTCTAGGTGGATGTAATCCACCTTTCCACTGACGTCATTTTATATACCGGTCAATCATGGCATTCAAGCACAAAGGTATGCAATGATATGTAAATGTATGCATGTAACTAAGTATGTGAACTGTGTATGCACAAGTGAGTTGTTATCTGCAAAAAGTGATCAAAAGTATGAAAGACTTTATGCACAGTGTAAAGCATTCAAAACTAAATTTTTATTTACAAAGCGAAAGAGAAGGTGTGTATGAAAAACTGCATATGTGCACTGTTAAGCATTCAAAGACTAAAATTATTCACATGATGTGAAAAGAGATGTATTCAAGACAGGTACTCATCAAACTCAAAAGATCTCAGCAATTCAAATGATACCAAAATCAGTGAACCAACATTGCAATCATTTTTCTCCAAACATAATTTTTACCTTTTCAGATTTTTCAAAGTAATCCTAAGTAGAAAGAATTTCAGAAGTAAACCACTTTTGTTTCTCGCCTTGAGAATCCTTTATTTATTGACTTTCCTTGGCCTCAAGGCGTCCCTGTAGAATAAATTCTCATTTTAAAAATTTGGGTACCCAAACCATCTTGGGTCTCAAGGGGTTAGTTCTAGCATGAGGAGATGTATTCTTATATCTCCTAGAACACCAATCATTATCATATTTCATTGTGGAACAATCATTCATAGAATGACCATTCTCACCATAGTAATAGCAATAGAAAGATTTTCTTTTCATAAATCATTTTTCATCATTTTTCATTGAAAAGTAATTATTCATTACATGTCCAAAAATGTCACAGTAATGACATGAAAAATTCTTTTTGACAAACCAGTCATCATCATTTTTCTTTATGAAACAATCTTCAAACACATGACCATGTAGCCCACAGTAGTAGCAATGAACATTGAAGTTTTTCTTCATAGATTTTTCATGATTTTTAGATTCATCAACAATTTTTAATTTTGACTTCAATGCCTCATTATCATCAAATTTCATCAAGGAACAATCATACATGTCATGACCAAATTTCCCACAGTAATAGCATGAAACATTCCTTCTTTTTCTTGAAGCATGAGCAAATTTAACAGATGGAAGTTTTTCATGCACACAAGAAAAATCAACAATATTTTTCTATTTTTGATTTCTTTTATCACATAAGGACAATGATTCATTTAAGCTCTTGATTTCATTTTCTAGATTCAAGATATGCAGTTCAGAATTAGCAATCTCTTCTTCACATGACGTAATTTTCTCATTCAACAAAGAGTTAACAGTTTTGTAACTTGCGACATCCTGTTCTAGAACATGAGAATTTTCAAGATCATCAACAACATGTTTTCCTTTTTCAAACATATGGAGTTTATCAACCAATAAACTGATTTGATCTTTCAATTTCTCAATCTCTTCAGCAAGTTTTTCATTTTGAAGTTTTTCAAATGAATTTCCAGTCATGGAGGTATGTTCAAGTTCATTCTTTTGAAAACTCACTTTTTCATTAGTCATTGCATTCATGGTTTCATTGGAGTCGACCGACTTAGACAAGTCACTCCTCAGATTTCTCAACTCCTCTTCCAATTCAACAGTTTTGTCATTCATGTTCTTAAAACTTTCTATTTCCTCTCTTAGTTCCTTTAACCTTTCAGATTTGTCAACAGACATGCATTTTCCCTTATCAAGGACAAGCAATTTTTCAGACATTGCTGTGTTTAAATGCTTCAACGCTTCATTCTCCTTAGCGAGTTCATCATTGATAGTCAATTCATTGCACAAATCATGATCAATAGAATTCAATTCAATTTTGTTTCATAGCTCACATTCAATTTTCTCCAATTGAGTAATCTCATTCTTTAGAGCACAATTTTCATTCTTCAAACAAACAATTGTTTCTTTGTGAACATCAATATCATGCATGTGAGATTCAACAGATTTTTCAAGTTCAGTGCATTTTTCACATGAAGAATTATCAACACAAGAGTTCTCAATTTTCTTTTTCAATTTCCTGTTTTCAGATTTTAATGTTTTATACCTATCAAACAACTCATCATAAGCATTCATCAACTCATCATAACTAAGTTCATCTTCTTCGTCTGAGTCAGAATTTACCGTAGAACCTTCCTCACTATGACGTTCATCGCCGTTGTTTATCGTGAGGCACTCATCATCATTGTAGCTTTCTTTCTGGGCTTCCTTTAGCCCATCCCAAATTTCTTTGGCAGATCTACAATCAGTAACAAATGAAAATTTGTCAATGCATATTGAAGCTTTAAGAACATTCAAAACATACACATTATCAGAGTTCATTCTTTTATGCTCATCAGTCCATCTTAGCTCATTTTTGGATAAAACATGAGGACCATGAGTGATTAATCTCATAAGCTTCGGATCAACATTTGTAATCCAAACACAAAATTTTCTAAGCCATAAAGCATAATCAAAACCATCAAAGACGGGAATCAAATTCATGCAAGCCATCATGAAACGATCTTTTCTCCTAGACCGTGAGGTCCGCTAATAAAAAATCAGAGACTGGGCTCTGATACCAATTGTTGGCCCAGAGAGATGGCGGACAAGAAGGGGGTTGAATTATCCCCTTGACGAGATGGCGGATTTTAAAAATAACTTCAACTAATTACAACGAAATTAAAACTAACAGTGTTAATTATCCTAAACAGATGTGAGATTAAAAGAGTTCTCTCGATCCTTCTGATCCTACACGGTTTGATAATGCAAATAACAATTAAATTAAAGCCAAACACAGATAACAGAGGTAGCAATGTGTGGAGGTGTCGTGAATAAAAATCTACAAGTTGACCTGTAAAGGGAGGTAAATGAAATGGACGATCATACAGGCATTCACACGAGACATAAAGATTTTTAGGTGGTTCGGGACAACGACGGGATCCCTACATCCACCCCTCACCGAACCCAGTGAGGCTTCACTCCATGCTACGAAACGTAGCAACACGGGGACAAACCCTAACACCACACACGCTACTTCCGCAGCAATATCCACACAGGGACAAGCCCCAAAACGCTGCCACTGCAGCATACACACACACACAACGTCGGGGAACACACCCTGGACACTAAAATCACGCGGAGTCGTAGCTCCGCCCACACACGATGATATATCGAGTTTAAGACAACAAGAAGATGTACAATAAACGCCCACAGCAGTATGTAAATGAAGATAGACTATGAAGCACTCATGGAAATAAATATAAAGAGGATGTAGAAATATCTCCTTGATTCTCCAATCGTCATGAGGGCATCTTCCTTGAAGCTTAGGTTGGAGAAAGTCTTATCCGCAGCTGGTTGGAGCATTCGGTCGTCCTCCTTGAGGATCCAATGTATGTTCCTTCAAATCCCAGCTCCAATCATGCCTGCACACACTAAGAACAGATGAGTCAATATGCTCCAGAACATCATCTTGGTTAAAAGGGACATCACAAACAAATGAAAGAAGATTTATATATATTCCCCTTTGATGTCCCACAGCTCCCTTCAATCAATAGGCAGGGTGCGCTGGAAGTAGATCCTTGGAGTGGAAGCAGCCGGACTTGAAGTTTCAAGCGCCCAAAACCCCGGATGGTGGAGAGCAGTAGCTGTAGCTCCCATAACGAGGCTCAGGCACGTGGACGGCGCCCTCTGCAGCTTCTTCTTCCTCCTCCTTGAGTGAGCAACGCCCTCTTTCACGTTCTTCCTATCCCTCTTTCTTCTTTTCCTGCAACCAGATGAAGAAGGTTAGTGCAAGGGATATCCTCCAATGGAAATCACGGCCATCATATATGAGAGGTAAAGATCCAACAAAAAGATCACAAAGCCCATGCAAAACCCTCTCAAAACAACTCCCAAACATGCATAGAAACCCTAAGGGTAATGGGGTAAAAGACCAAGCCAATCGAATCTCAAACCATAGGGTTCGCAACCAAAATGGCAAACCCGATCCGGATGAACCAGAGAAAGTGTCGACTCTTAGAGTCAACACTTTTCTCAAAGTGTTCTGTGCCGGTAAGCAAATCAGCCCCCAGGACAAAAGTGTCGACTCTTAGAGTCGACACTTTTTGTTGAGAGTTCTGCCGGAAGACAAAAATCAACACACAGGATGTAACGCCCCGGGATCCGATCCCAATCTTTGGGCATATTATTTTTTTTCATCATCGGACCCCGAAGCATTACTTCGTACGTATCCCAGAAGCACAATATATAAATATGCATGCATTCGCATGAGAGAGAGAGAGAAACCACAATTACAAGTAAGGTAAACGTCATTTCAACCATTCATAATTCCAAAAGAGAGTACATGTCCCTGGTTTCAGATTAAACATGAACCCACATAGGCTCTCCATCCAACAACCATACATATAATAGAAACATACGCCCATAGCATACCCAGACGAATGCGGAACTAGCACTACTCCTCAACTGCAGCCTCAAACTCAACCTACTCCTCTATGTCTCTTGAAATGTGTGTCACAAAGGGGGTGAGTGTGACGCTCAATAGGTAGCCTATTCAAATCGGGGTTAACTCGCATCTATATAACAAGTTTATATACACAATTCAGATGTTAATAGTAGCATAATCCATTCATTATCATCTACTCAAAATAACTCATATGAGGAAAAATACACATTTTTAACTAACATATAAGGTACCCATGCATGCATCAAAATCATGGTAAATGAGCAATTACACATTATCACATTTTTGTTACTCTTGGAAACAAACAGCTGCCACAACACAGGTGGCCCGCACACAAATGAACGAAAGAGTACTGCGCGGACCGAAGAGCGAACTCCCACCTAGACTCTCGCTACACGGGGCGTTACGTATCGCCGTCCCCCGGGTTCTGTGGCGTTACGTATCGCCGTCCCACAGAATGGACCAATCGAATCGATAGGTTTTGACCATGGCGTTACGTATCGGCGTCCCCTGGGATCTTTTACTTCCGCGGTGTTACGTATCGCCGTCCCGTAGAAGGGACCGGAGTCCAACCTCACCAGATATCGTTGTTTTCCATTCATAACATTCACATTGTATTTTCATTCACATTAAACTCATTCTTTTCAATTTCTAGTATGATACTTTATCATAACAAGCATGCTTTCAATGATTTAAGTGGGTAAAACATACTCAGAGAATGAACAGATTACTATATGGAATAGACATGCTATATTTCTAGGTTACACATGCATATAAAATGACTTATAACTGCAAGTACAGAATTTTTGGGAACATGAAATTTTTACAGTGGGTTACTAACTTATCCTTCTACCATTTTCTAATTTATTAGAATTTTCTAAATCAATATGCCCTTTTAAAGGTCTCATTTTCTTGATTTATGGCACACATGAGAGAGTCGACTCAGACAGGGTTATGAGTCGACTCCTGCTAGTATCTAGAACTTGGACTGGTCAGGCACGCAGGAGCAGACAGGGTTATGAGTCGACTCCTGCTAGTATCCAGAACCTGGACTGGTCAGGCACACAGGAGAGAGTCAACTCAGACAGGGTTATGAGTCGACTCCGAAAGTATCCAGAACCGAACTGGGCGGGAAATCACGATTTTTTTAAGAAAGAAGGAGGGCTGTTACAAAAATCTTCAGATTATAGGATCTATTTGTGATATCCCTTCATGCATTTGAACATATTCATCGTGCTAACGATTCCCTAGCCCCTTCCTACATGTCATGACAACACAGAATAGAAGCAACTCCATAATGAGCTATGGCGACGTACTGATGCGGCAGAAACGGTGTCCAACTTGAGATCTTAACATGAATAATTAGGATTCGAAGTGAGCCACAGATAACATGAATAATTAGGATTCGAAGTGAGCCACAGAACTGAAAAATGAAAACTTGGCGACTGCAAGATGATCCCACACACCCTTAATCCCCCTTTAAAGTATAGAAACTACTTAAAAACCATTCTAATGCATCGTTTCCCCCTAAGGTTTGAGGTTAGGTGCCTACATTCGAAATGATAAACCGACGATCCGGGGATGATGTCCACACCCCAGATCCACCTAAGATTTTCCTTTTGATCCGAAGATGAGATCCACATCCCAGATCCACCCAAGACTTCGCCCACCATCCTTCACTCGCCGGATCGTCCACCCACGAACCGGATGGTCCGCCCACGAAGAGACGGAGTCCCTCACTCTCTTCTTACTTAAGAAAGCTGAATGGAGGTGGAGGGTTGAAGGAAATGGTTGCTAAAGGTTTACCACCCTTGAAATCCACCTCCTTATATAGTTTTTAGGCTTCCCAAGGGTTTATCCACGTCCCTCAAGGCTTTAACAAGCTCCAAGGTCGCTGGTTTTGAAGAGGAGTTAATGCTTAGCACCTCTTCGGGTTTGAACAGGTGTGACCTTTCGACCTCCTGTCATAAACTCTGTTGGACGTGCACATATGATGGGAATTAGGTTGGGATGTTTTCATATGAAATGAAGAGGACTTCCATATCTAACTTCCAGTCGTGGTTTCATCAAATGTTATTAATGCTAGCCCGAGTTATTATTTTAGCAATATTATCATTTATTCTCCCGCATTCTAATGGCGACCCTTTATCTACCTGATCATAAATGCAAGTGAGCTCATTGTTCTGTTGGGATTTGGGTTTGAGTGTCTTCATATGAAATCATGAGGACTTACAGATCTAACTTGCAGAGGTGGTTGCATCGAATTTCCTCATTCCTAGCCCGAGTTATGATTTTTGTAATATTATCATTTATTCTCCCTCATTCCAGTGGCGACCTTTCAGTAGCCCGAGGTAATCCGGGTATAGCTCTAGCATCCATGTAGTATTTGACCTTGACCAGCAACATAGAAGCTGTACCTAACATCTCATTTGGAATTATGGCCTTGGTTTCAGGTCATTTCATTAACCACAGACGAAGTTATGAATTTCCCATTAATTACATCCGAGTTCTCCCCATAATCACACCTCTTCGTGACAGCTGGCAGCAAATGGGCTAAGAACCTTGAGTTCTAGTGCGAATTGGGTTTCTATGTCAACAGAAGAGTTTGATCTAAGGGCCCAAACTTTCTAATGAGCATGGTTTCATCCCATTTGGTTGACTGTGGACCGAGATATCCTTATTTTAACGGGTGATTGTGTTTTTTGTAATAATTTTGGCCCATTATCATAACTCCTTCTTATCTCCTGTTTGGCCCATTTTTCAGAAGTTATACTCTTTATCAAATTGTTCCCTACCTAATAGTCGTTACATGGGCTTTGGTTTCATCTAATTATAACCTCCCTATAATATGTTACCAATTTCCAATGGATCCTTCAATAATCTGTCCAGATTTCTAGCACATTGAGTTCACGGGCCCGAATTATTCTCAATTGGGGCAATGCCCAAATTGGTGGTCGTTACATCCTCTCCGCCTTAAAATAATTTCATCCTCGAAATTAACTCCAGAAATTTCTTCTTTAAAAAAAATTACTCACCGAATAGTTGAGGGTATTCCTGGCACATCTTGTCCTCCAACTCCCAAGTTGCTTCCTCGGAATGAGAATTCCCCCACAACACCTTTACTAGCCGGATGGTTTTATTTCTCAATACCTATTCTTTCCAATCTACGATCTTGCAGGGCCGCTCCACATAAGACATGTCTGCTAGAACTCCCAAGGGCTCAAACTCTATAACATGTGAGGCATCTGGAACATACTTCCTGAGCATGGAGATGTGAAAGGCCGGATGTACATGCGATAGAGCAGGTGGAAGTGCAAGTCGATAAGCCACCTCACCGATTCTTTGCAAAATCTCAAAAGGCCCAATATATCTGAGACTGAGCTTGCGCTTCTTTCCGAATCGCATGACCCCCTTGGTAGGAGACACCTTTAAGAACACATGGTCCCCTTCGACAAACATCAACTCTCTCCGTCGCTGGTCTGCATAACTTTTCTGGCGGCTCTGGGCTATAAAGAGTCGCTGCCGAATCAAAGCTATCTTCTCTGAGCAATCATGTACCAACTGTGGTCCGAATAGCTGCTTTTCTCCAACTTCATACCAACACACCAGAGATCTGCATGGCCGCCCATAGAGTGATTCATAAGGTGCCATTCCATTGGTAGAATGGTAACTATTGTTGTATGCAAATTCTATCAGGGGCAAATGATCGTCCCAATTTCCCCTCCATTCAATACTGCATGCCCTCAGCATATCTTCTATAGTCTAGATGGTGCGCTCGGATTGCCCATCGGTCTGAGGATGAAATGCTGAGCTGAGCCACAACTCTATCCCCATGGCCTGTTGCAAACTCTTCCAGAACCTTGCTATAAATCGAGGGTCCCGATCAGAGATGATAGATAGGGGTGCACCATGCAACCGAATGATCTCAGCGATGAACAGTTTCGCTAGGGATTTGATTGGAGTCTGCTTGTTGACGGGTAGAATGTGTGCAGTCTCTGTGAATCTATCCACAATCACCCATATGGTATAATGCTTCCTTCTAGACATGGGTAGACCAGTCACAAAGTCCATGGTGATTTGTTCCCATTTCCATTGTGCCATCTCAATGGTTTGGAGAGGTCCGCCGGGTCTTTGAAGCTCAATCTTCACCTGTTGTCAAGTGAGACATTTCGACACGAAATACGCTATGTCTCGCTTCATTCTTGGCCACAAGTACATCCTCTTCATGTCTTAAAACATCTTGGTGCTTCCAGGGTGGATGGAGAACTTTGATCCGTGAGCTTCCCGCATCAACTCCCTTTTCAATTCTGCATCATCTGGCACACAGATCCTTTCTTGGAACTTGATCAACCCATCGATTCCCACATGGAAGTCCTCATTGTTTAATAGTTTCTGCAATGCCATATCCTACTTTTGTACCTCGGCAATTATGTCTAAGTATGTAGGTCTAGCTGACAACCCAGCCAAAAGACTAAATTTCTTCCTTTCCTCGAGTCGTGATTCAATCACACCCACCATCAGATTCCATTCTCGATGCAAGCTCAACGCCATCAGTTTACGGCTAAGAGCATCCGCCACCACATTTGCCTTGCTTGGATGGTACAACAAGGTGTAGTCCTTTAATAGTTCGACCCACCTTCTTTGCCTCAAATTGAGTTCCTTCTGAGTGAATATATATTTGAGGCTCTGATGGTTGGTGAAGACCTCAAATCGAACGCCATATAAATAGTGTCTCCAGATGCGCAAAGCATGGACCACTGCTGCCATTTCGAGGTCATGAGTGGAGTAATTCTTCTCATGGTCCTTCGACTGTCTCGAGGCATAGGCAATCACTCGGCCATTCTGCATTAGTACACAGCCGAGGCCGATCCTGGAGGCATCCGTATAAACAACGAAGCCATCATTCCCTTGGGGGAGTGCCAACACCGGGGCTGAAGTCAGTTTTTCCTTGAGCATCTGAAAATGGGGCTGAAGTCAGTTTTTCCTTGAGCATCTGAAAAATATCTTCACACTCCGCTGACCAGATAAATTTTGCTCCTGTCTTGGTCAACTTGGTCATGGGAGCAGCAATGGTGGAGAAACCTTCGATGAACCGGCAGTAATACCCTGCCCGCCCAAGGAAACTCCTAATCTCCATGACTGTCTTCGGTGCTTCCCATTTTGTCACTGCTTCAACCTTGCTAGGGTCCACAGATATGCCGTTCTCGGATATAACATGTCCGAGAAATATAACCTGTTCTAGCCAAAATTCACACTTGTTGAATTTGGCGTAGAATTTGTTCTCCCTGAGGGTCTGTAGAACCACTCTCAAGTGCTCCGATGATCCTCCTGACTAGCATAATATATCAGGATGTCGTCTATAAAGACCATGACAAACTGATCTAGGTAAGGGCGGAAGATACGATTCATCTGTTCCATGAACATAGCCGGTGCATTGGTCAACCCGAATGGTACTACTAAGAACTCGTAGTGACCATACCGAGTCCTGAAGGCCATCTTTGACACATCTTCGAGACTTGATTCTGATTTGATGATAAACTGTCCTCAGATCAATCTTGGAGAAGACCTTGGCAGATGATAATTGGTCGAATAGCTCTTCTATCCTTGATAGAGGATACTTGTTTTTAATGGTGGCCTAATTAAGCTTGTGGTGATCGATGCACAGCCGCATAGCCCCATCTTTCTTCCGCACAAATAAGACTTGTGCTTGTCTATCCAATCCTTTTCTAGAATGAGGTCAAAGTCGTTCATATCTAGGAGGTATGTTTCCCCTAGCAATATCCTCCCATTGATGTTGACTTCTAGAGTAAGGATCACCAGCTTGGTGTACTGACTACCAATTCCCTGAAGAATGTGGCTTGGGGTCTGTTTTAAATGGGTCCTAATATACTCTACCCTTTTTCACTCTAGCCTATCTCTTCTTCTACTACCTGGACAATTGGAATGGTTGTAACCATGGTTTATCTCTCGTGCTCTGATACCACTCTGTAATGCCCCGGGATCTGATCCCAATCTTTGGGCATATTATTTTTTTTCCTCATCGGACCCCGAAGCATTACTTCGTACGTATCGCGGAAGCACAATATATAAATATGCATACATTCGCATGAGAGAGAGAGAGAGAAACCACAATTACAAGTAAGGTAAACGTCATTTCAACCATTCATAATTCCAAAAGAGAGTACATGTCCCTGGTTTCAGATTAAACATGAACCCACATAGGCTCTCCATCCAACAACCATACATATAATAGAAACATACGCCCATAGCATACCCAGATGAACGCGGAACTAGCACTACTCCTCAGCTGCAGCCTCCAACTCAACCTCCTCCTCTATGTCTCCTGAAATGTGTGTCACAAAGGGGGTGAGTGTGACACTCAGTAGGTAGCCTATTCAAATCGGGGTTAACTCGCATCTATATAACCAGTTTATATACACAATTCAGATGTTAATAGTAGCATAATCCATTCATTATCATCTACTCAAAATAATTCAGATGTTAATAGTAGCATAATGCATTTTTAACTAACATATAAGATACACATGCATGCGTCAAAACCACGGTAAATGAGCAATTACACATTATCACATTTTCTTTACTCATGGAAACAAACAGCTGCCACAACACCAGAGGCCCACACACAAATGAATGAAAGAGTACTGCGCAGACCTGAGAGCAAACTCCCACCTAGACTCTTACTGCACGGGGTGTTACGTATTGCCGTCCCCCGGGTTCTGTGGCGTTACGTATCGCAGTCCCACAGAACGGACCAGCCAAATTGATAGGTTTTGACCAGGGCATTACGTATCGCCGTCCCCGGGGATCTTTTACTTCCGCGGCGTTACGTATCGCCATCCCGCAGAAGGGACCAGAGTCCAACCTCACCCTATATCGCTGTTTTCCATTCATAACATTCACATTGTATTTTCATTCACATTCAACTCATTCTTTTCAATTTCTAGTATGATACTTTATCATAACCAGCATGCTTTCAATGATTTAAGTGGGTAAAACATACTCAGAGCATGAACATGTTACTATATGGAATAGACATATTTTATTTCTAGGCTACACATGCATAGAAAATGACTTATAACTGCAAGTACAGACTTTTTGGGAACATGAAATTTTTACAGTGTATTACCAACTTGTCCTTCTACCATTTTCCAATTTATTAGATTTTTTTGAATTAAAATGCCATTTTAAAGGTCTCATTTTCTTCATTTCTGGCACACAGGAGAGAGTCGACTCAGACAGGGTTATGAGTCGACTCCTGCTAGTATCCAGAACCTGGACTAGTCAGGCACATAGGAGAGAGTCGACTCAGACAGGGTTATGAGTCGACTCCTGCTAGTATCCAGAACTTGGACTGGTCAGGCACACAGGAGAGAGTCGACTCAGACAGGGTTATGAGTCGACTCAGATAGTATCCAGAACCGAACTGGGCGGGAAATCACAATTTTTTTGAAAAAAAGGGAGGGTTGTTACAAAAATCTTCACATTATAGGATCTATTTATGATATCCCTTCATGCATTTGAACATATTCATCATGCTAACGATTCCCTGGCCCCTTCCTACATGTCATGACAACACAGAATAGAAGCAACTCCATAATGAGCTATGGCGACATACTAATGCGGCAGAAACGGTGTCCAACTTGAGATCTTAACATGAATAATTAGGATTCGAAGTGAGCCACAGATAACATGAATAATTAGGATTCGAAGTGAGCCACAAAACTGACAAACGAAAACTTGGCGACTGCAAGATGATCCCACACACCCTTACTCCCCCTTTAAAGTATAGAAACTACTTAAAAACCATTCTAATGCATCGTTTCCCCCTAAGGTTTGAGGTTAGGTGCCTACATTCGAAATGATAAACTGACAATCCGGGGATGATGTCCACACCCAGATCCACCTAACCTTTTTCTTTTGATCCGGGGATGAGATCCACACCCCAGATCCACCCAAGACTTCGCCCGCCATCCTTCACTCACCGGATCGTCCACCCTCGAACCGGATGGTCCGTCCACGAAGAGACGGAGTCCCTCACTCTCTTCTTACATAAGAAAGCTGAAAGGTGGTGAAGGGTTGATGGAAATGGTTGCTAAAGGTTTACCACCCTTGAAACACACCTCCTTATATAGTTTTTAGGCTTCCCAATGGTTTATCCACGTCCCTCAAGACTCTAACAAGCTCCATGGTCGCTGGTTTTGAAGAGGAGTTAATGCTTCGCACCTCTTCAGGTTTGAACAGGTGTGACCTTTCGATCTCCTGTCGTAAACTCTGTTGGACGCGCACTTATGCTGGGAATTAGGTTGGGAGGTCTTCATATGAAATGAAGAGGACTTCCATATCTAACTTCCAGTCATGGTTTCATTGAATTTCATTAATGCTAGCTCGAGTTATGAGTTTTGCAATATTATCATTTAATTCTCCCTCATTCCAATGGCGACCCTTCATCTACCTGATCATAAATGCGAGTGAGCGCATTTTTCTTTTGGGATTTGGGTTGGGGTGTCTTCAGATGAAATCATGAGGACTTACAGATCTAACTTTCAGATGTGGGTTCATCGAATTTCCTCATTCCTAACCCGAGTTATGATCTTTGTAATATTATCATTTATTCTCCCTCATTCCAGTGGCGACCTTTTGGTAGCCCATGGTAATCTGGGTATAGCTCCAGCATCCAGGCAGTATTTGACCTTGACCAACAACATAAAAGTTGTAGCTAACATCTCACTTGCAATTATGGAATTTGTTTCAAGTCATTTTATTAACCACAGACGAAGTTATGAATTTCCCATTAATTACATCCGAGTTCTCCCAACAGTCACACCTCTTCGTGACAGCTGGCAGCAAATGGGCTAAGAACCTTGAGTTCTAGTGCGAATTGGGTTTCTATGTCAACAGAAGAGTTTGGTCTAAGGGCCCAAACTTTTTAATGAGCCTGGTTTCATCCCTTTTGGTTGACTATGGACCGAGATATCCTTATTTTAACGGGTGATTGTGTTTTTTGTAATAATTTCGGCCCATTATCATAACTCCTTCTTATCTCCTATTAGGCCCATTTTTCGGAAGTTATACTCTTCATCAAATTGTTCCCTACCTAATAGTCATTACATGGGCTTTGGTTTCATCTAATTATAACCTCCCTATAGTAAGTTACCAATTTCTTATGGATCCTTCAATAATCTATCCAGATTTCTAGCTCATTGAGTTCACGGGCCCGAATTATTGTCAATTAGGCAAATGCCCAAATTGGTGGTCGTTACATCCTCTCTGCCTTAAAATAATTTCATCCTCAAAATTAACTACAAAAATTTCCTCTTTAAGAAAAACTACTCACCGAATAGTTGAGGGTATTCCTGGCACATCTTGTCCTCCGACTCCCAAGTTGCTTCCTCGGAATGAGAATTCCCCCACAACACCTTTACCAGCCGGATGGTTTTATTTCTCAATACCTATTCTTTCCAATCTACGATCTTGCAGGGCCGCTCCACATAAGACATGTCTGCTCGAACTCCCAAGGGCGCAAACTCTATAACATGTGAGGCATATGGAACATACTTCCTGAGCATGGAGACGTGAACGACTGGATGTACATGCGATAGAGCAGGTGGAAGTGCAAGTCGATAAGCCACCTCGCCGATTCTTTGCAAAATCTCAAAAGGCCCAATATATCTGAGACTGAGCTTGCACTTCTTTCCGAATCGCATGACCCCCTTGGTAGGAGACACCTTTAAGAACACATGGTCCCCTTCGACAAACGTCAACTCTCTCCGTCGCTGGTCTGCATAACTTTTCTGGCAGCTCTGGGCTGTAAGGAGTCGCTGCCGAATCAAAGCTATCTTCTCTGAGCAATCCTGTACCAACTGTGGTCCGAATAGCTGCTTTTCTCCAACTTCATACCAACACACCGGAGATCTTCATGGCCGCCCATAGAGTGCTTCATAAGGTGCCATTCTGATGATAGAATGGTAACTATTGTTGTATGCAAATTCTATCAGGGGCAAATGATCATCCCAATTTCCCCTCCATTCAATACTGCATGCCCTCAGCATATCTTCTATAGTCTAGATGGTGCGTTCGGATTGCCCATCGGTCTGAGGATGAAATGCTGAGCTGAGCCACAACTCTGTCCCCATGGCTTGTTGCAAACTCTTCCAGAACCTTGCTGTAAATCGAGGGTCCCGATCAGAGATGATAGATAGGGGTGCACCATGCAACCGAATGATCTCAGCGATGAACAGTTTCGCTACGGATTCGATTGGAGTCTACTTGTTGACGGGTAGAAAGTGTGCAGTCTTTGTGAATCTGTCCACAATCACCCATATGGTATCATGCTTCCTTCTAGACATGGGTAGACAAGTCACAAAGTCCATGGTGATTTGTTCCCATTTCCATTGTGCCATCTCAATGGTTTGGAGAGGTCCGCCAGGTCTTTGATGCTCAATCTTCACTTGTTGGCAAGTGAGACATTTGAACATGAACTCCGCTATGTCTCGCTCCATTCTTGGCCACCAGTACATCCTCTTCATGTCTTGAAACATCTTGGTGCTTCCAGGGTGGATGGAGAACTTTGATCCGTGAGCTTCCCGCATCAACTCCCTTTTCAATTCTGCATCATCTGGCACACAGATCCTTTCTTGGAACTTGATCAGCCCATCGATTCCCACATGGAAGTCCTCATTGTTTAATAGTTTCTGCAATGCCATATCCTGCTTTTGTACCTCGGCAATTCTGTCTAAGGATGTAGGTCTAGTTGACAACCCAGCCAAAAGACTGAATTGCTTCCTTTCCTCGGGTCGTGATTCAATCACACCCACCATCAGATTCCATTCTCGATGCAAGCTCAACGCCATCAATTTACGGCTAAGAGCATCCGCCACCACATTTGCCTTGCCTGGATGGTACAACAATGTGTAGTCCTTTAATAGTTCGACCCACCTTCTTTGCCTCAAATTGAGTTCCTTCTGAGTGAATATATATTTGAGGCTCAGATGGTCGGTGAAGACCTCAAATCGAACTCTATATAAATAGTGTCTCGAGATGCGCAAAGCATGGACCACTGCTGCCATTTCGAGGTCATCAGTGGAGTAATTCTTCTCATGGTCCTTCAACTGTCTCGAGGCATAGATAATCACTCGGCCATTCTGCATTAGTACACAGCCGAGGCCGATCCTAGAGGCATCCGTATAAACAGCGAAGCCATCATTCCCTTGGGGGAGTGCCAACACTGGGGATGAAGTCAATTTTTCCTTGAGCATCTGAAAACTATCTTCACACTCCTCTGACCAGATAACTTTGCTCCTTTCTTGGTCAACTTGGTCATGGGAGCAGCAATGGTGGAGAAACCTTCGATGAACCGGCAGTAATACCCAACTAGCCCAAGGAAACTCCTAATCTCTATGACTGTCTTTGGTGCTTCCCATTTTGTCACTGCTTCAACCTTGCTAGGGTCCACAGATATGTCGTTCCCGGATATAACATGTCCGAGAAACATAACATGTTCTAGCCAAAATTCACACTTGCTGAATTTGGCATAGAATTTGTTCTCCCTGAGGGTGTGTAGAACCACTCTCAAGTGCTGCCGATGATCATCCTGACTAGCAAAATATATCAGAATGTCATCTATAAAGACCACGACAAATTGATCTAGGTAAGGGCGGAAGATATGATTCATCTGTTCCATGAACATAGCCGGTGCATTGGTCAACCCGAATGGTACTACTAAGAACTCGTAGTGACCATACCGAGTCCTGAAGGCCATCTTTGACACATCTTCGGGCTTGATTCTGATTTGATGATAACCTGTCCTCAAATCAATCTTGGAGAAGACCTTGGCGGATGATAATTGGTCGAATAGCTCTTCTATCCTCGGTAGAGGATACTTGTTTTTAATGGTGCTCCAATTAAGCTTGTGGTAATCGATGCACAGCCGCATAGCCCCATCTTTCTTCCGCACAAATAAGACTGGTGCTTGTCTATCCAATCCTTTCCTAGAATGAGGTCAAAGTCGTTCATATCTAGGAGGTATGTTTCCCCTAGCAATATCCTCCCATTGATGTTGACTTCTAGAGTAAGGATCACCAGCTTGGTGAACTGACTACCATTTCCTTGAAGAATGTGGCTTGGGGTCTATTTTAAATGGGTCCTAATATACTCTACCCTTTTTCACTCTAGCCTATCTCTTCTTCTACTACCTGGAGAATTGGAATGGTTGTAACCATGGTTTATCCCTCGTGCTCTGATACCACTCTGTAATGCCCCGGGATCCGATCCCAATCTTTGGGCATATTATTTTTTTTCCTCATCGGACCCCGAAGCATTACTTCGTACGTATCGCGGAAGCACGATATATAAATATGCATACATTCGCATGAGAGAGAGAGAGAGAGAGAGAGAAAGAAACCACAATTACAAGTAAGGTAAACGTCATTTCAACCATTCATAATTCCAAAAGAGAGTACATGTCCCTGGTTTCAGATTAAACATGAACCCACATAGGCTCTCCATCCAACAACCATACATATAATAGAAACATACGCCCATAGCATACCCAGCCGAACGCGGAACTAGCACTACTCCTCAGCTGCAGCCTCCAACTCAACCTCCTCCTCTATGTCTCCTGAAATGTGTGTCACAAAGGAGGTGAGTGTGACGCTCAGTAGGCAGCCTATTCAAATCGGGGTTAACTCGCATCTATATAACCAGTTTATATACACAATTCAGATGTTAATAATAGCATAATCCATTCATTATCATCTACTCAAAATAATTCATATGAGGAAAAATACACATTTTTAACTAACATCTAAGGTACCCATGCATGCGTTAAAATCACGGTAAATGAGCAATTACACATTATCACATTTTCTTTACTCATGGAAACAAACAGCTGCCACAACACAGGAGGCCCACACACAAACGAACGAAAGAGTACTACGCAGACCCGAGAGCAAACTCCCACCTAGACTCTTGCTGCACGGGGCATTTTGTATCATCGTGCCCCAGGTTCTGTGGCGTTACGTATCGCAGTCCCACAGAACGGACCAGCCGAATCGATAGGTTTTGACCAGGGCGTTACGTATCGTCGTCCCCTGGTATCTTTTACTTCTGCGACGTTACGTATCGCCGTCCCGCAGAAGGGACTGGAGTCCAACCTCACCGTATATCGATGTTTTCCATTCATAACATTCACATTGTATTTTCATTCCCATTCAACTCATTCTTTTCAATTTCTAGTATGATACCTTATCATAACAAGCATGCTTTCAATGATTTAAGTGGGTAAAACATACTCAGAGCATGAACATGTTACTATATGGAAGAGACATGTTTTATTTCTAGGCTACAAATGCATAGAAAATGACTTATAACTGTAAGTACAGAATTTTTGGGAACATGAAATTTTTACAGTGGGTTACTAACTTATCCTTCTACCATTTTCCAATTTATTAGATTTTTCTGAATTAAAATGCCCTTTTAAAGGTCTCATATTCTTGATTTCTGGCACACAGTAGAGAGTCGACTCAGATAGGGTTATGAGTCGACTCCTGCTAGAATCCAGAACTTGTTCTGGTCAGGCACACAGGAGAGAGTCGACTCAGACAGGGATATGAGTCGACTCCTGCTAGTATCCAGAACTTGGACTGGTCAGGCACACAGGAGAGAGTCGACTCAGACAGGGTTATGAGTCGACTCAGATAGTATCCAGAACCGAACTGGGCGGGAAATCACGATTTTTTTGAAAAAGAAGGAGGGCTGTTACAAAAATCTTTAGATTATAGGATCTATTTATGATATCACTTCATGCATTTGAACATATTCATCGTGCTAACGATTCCCTAGCCCCTTCCTACATGTCATGACAACACAGAATAGAAACAACTCCATAATGAGCTATGTTGACGTACTGATGCGGCAGAAACGGTGTCCAACTTGAGATCTTAACATGAATAATTAGGATTCGAAGTGAGCCACAGATAACATGAATAATTAGGATTCGAAGTGAGCCACAGAACTGACAAACGAAAACTTGGCGACTGCAAGATGATCCCACACACCCTTAGTCCCCCTTTAAAGTATAGAAACTACTTAAAAACCATTCTAATGCATCGTTTCCCCCTAAGGTTTGAGGTTAGGTGCCTACATTCGAAATGATAAACTGACGATCCGGGGATGATGTCCACACCCCAGATCCACCTAAACTTTTCCTTTCGATCCGGGGATGAGATCCACACCCCAGATCCACCCAAGACTTCGCCCGCCGTCCTTCACTCGCCGGATCGTCCACCCACGAACCGGATGGTCTGCCCACGAAGAGACGGAGTCCCTCACTCTCTTCTTACTTAAGAAAGTTGAAATATGATGGAGGGTTGATGGAAATGGTTGCTAAAGGTTTACCACCATTGAAACCCACCTCCTTATATTATTTTTAGGCTTCCCAACCTCAAGGCTCTAACAAGCTCCAAGGTCGCTGGTTTTGAAGAGGAGTTAATGCTTAGCACCTCTTCGGGTTTGAACAGGTGTGACCTTTCGACCTCCTGTCATAAACTCTGTTGGACACGTATTTATGCTGGGAAGTAGGTTTGGATGTCTTCATATGAAATGAAGAGGACTTCCATATATAACTTCCAGTCATGGTGTCATCAAATTTCATTAACTCTAGCCCGAGTTATGATTTTTTCAATATTATCATTTATTCTCCCTCAATCCAATGGCGACCCTTCATCTACTTGATCATAAATGTGAGTGAGCGCATTTGTATGTTGGGATTTGGGTTGGGGTGTCTTCAGATGAAATCATGAGGACTTATAGATCTAACTTTCAGAAGTCGTTTCATCAAATTTTCTCATTCCTAGCCCACGTTATGATTTTTGCAATATTATCATTTATTCTCCCTCATTCCAGTGGCGACCTTTCGGTAGCCCGAGGTAATCCAGATATAGCTCTAGCTTCCAAGTAGTATTTGACCTTGACCAACAACATAGAAGTTGTAGCGAACATCTCACTTAGAATTACGGCCTTGGTTTCAGGTCATTTCATTAACCACAGAAGAAGTTATGAATTTCCCATTAATTACATCCGAGTTCTGCCAATAGTCACACCTCTTCATGACAGCTGGCAGCAAATGGGCTAAGAACCTTGAGTTCTAGTGCGAATTGGGTTTCTATGTCAACAGAAGAGTTTGGTCTAAGGGCCCAAGCTTTCTAATGAGCCTAGTTTCATCCCATTTGGTTGACTGTGGATCGAGATATCCTTATTTTAACGGGTGACTATGTTTTTTGTAATAATTTTGGCCCATTATCATAACTCCTTATCTCCTATTTGGCCCATTTTTCAGAAGTTATACTCTTCATCAAATTGTTCCCTACCTAATATTCATTACATGGGCTTTGGTTTCATCAAATTATAACCTCCCTATAGTAAGTTACCAATTTCATATGGATCCTTCAATAATCTGTCCAGATTTCTAGCTCATTGAGTTCACGGACCCGAATTATTCTCAATTGGGCCAATGCCCAAATTGGTGGTCGTTACACAGGACAAAAGTGTCGACTCTTAGTGTCGACACTTTTTGTCAGCATATCAGAAATCAATGCAAACAGCACTCAGCAAAATAAGTGTCGACTCCTAGAGTCGACACTTTTACTGACATATGTGAAAACTCAATTAAACACAATTGAAACACCATAAATCCTCATCCAAATTATAAAATCAAATGTCTAAGCATTGAAACAAAGTATTGGGTCACATTCCATCAAGATTCACATGAACACATTAACCCATTTGAAAGCATGATATCCCAATAAAAATGACATGCATTTGAGGGTATTGAAAACACCATTCAAACCTGTCATAACTTCCAAAATACAGTTCATTCCAAACTGAACTTACACACAACTATCTCTTCAAGATGAACCTACAGATGAGTAACTCAAGGATCCAGCTATGAGCTCAAGGCAATCACATATGACAAATAGATTCTTCATATGCTCACATATCAGAATTTGTTGCATGTATGGAAAAACTAATTCTAAAATAAATTAATCAATACTTTGTTCATTTATGATATATCCACACATGACTTTCAAGAGTTGTCCAAGACAATCAAGTTCAGTTCAAAAGTTCAGAATCAATGCACAGCGGTCTAAACCCATATAGATATCATATATCTAATCAACATGCAGTCCAAGACTAATAGACACAGTCCAATGCAAGCAATCCAGGTTCAGTCATAAAATAAACTTCCCAGTTCAGTCAAGTCCAAATTCAGTCCAAGACATTTAACGGGCTATCCAAAGCATGGCCTTTCAAACAAGCTTCACTGATATCTCAGGCAACCTGCACATTGATATATCAAGATGCAGCCATACATCCAGGTGAGTTTCACATTTCATAAATATCAAGTGATAAATCATTTCTAAACATGAAACACCCTATTCCAAATTGGTTCAAGCAAGACTTGATCACTTGGATATCTACTCACATATGAACTACAAAAGTAACCAAAGTTCTCATCTTCAAGCATTGAAGATATTAATGCAAAGTTGAGTTACAACAGTCCATATCAAAATGATGATTCAGTTCAAGGCATGGGAAAGCCATTTTTAATACACACATGAATCACAAATGCAGTCCAAGGAAAAACTGAACTTGCACAGTCTAAAGCAAGCTAACACAGCTCGGTGCAAGATGTGAAAGGTAGATGCATGCATGGACAAAGTCTGTGCATATGTAGCATAGGGTCTGTGCATAGCATGCACAAGGTCCGTGCATAGTATGCACAAGGTCGGTGCATAGTATGCACAAGCTCGGTGCACATTGTGAAATACCCAAAGAACAGGGTCGGTGCAAATATGACAAGGTTGGTGCAAGTTTTACAAAACAAAGATATAGGTCGGTGCAGTTGTAAAACTTGCCAAAAGCAGTCAGTGCACATCTATGAAATAGTTAGATGGGTCGGTGCACATTGTGTAAAACACAAAAACAAAGTCAGTGCATATATGAACAAGGTCGGTGCACTTTTCAACCAATTCACAATGTTATAGATCAATCAATGTTGAGCCAAGGCAAACATCAATTAGATCATTTCAGCAGAGCTGGAACTGTAATAACAATCATTCACCAAGAGACATAGATTTCACATGACGACTCCAATGCAAAAGTCAACATCAAAGAAATGTCCATGAAGGACCATTTATCCATGAAGGACCATTGAATTTCAACTTGCAAAGCAAGATATCATCATGTTAGCTTATTTATCATCAAGATGCCATAAAACACACAATATATTGGAGTCATCAAAACCATTGTCAAAGACAAGGAGGGGTGCACAGAACCCAACATTTTCAACGGCTTGACCTCCTAGCATGAAATTTTGCAGAGGGTTAGATAATACTAACAGGAATAATAAAGTCTAAAGGACTAACATGAAATACCCATTCCTTACCGTCGAACAACTCGAGCCAAAGCAAGGGTTCGTGCAGGTCGATACTGGACCCTATTTATAGAGTTTGGCTAGGGTTTTATGGATTAGATCGATTAGGAGTCCTAAATTGGTGCATGATCGATCCCCAAGAGTCCGAGACTATGCTACCATGTCAGATAGCATCGAGCCTAAGAGATTGGAATGGGAAAAATCCCATTTTTCCACGTTCCTTCAACTTACGTTCACGGAACATAGCCGCGGTTAGGTAGCAACCGCCGATGTGCGAATGCGGTCGATCGATAAACCATGTTCTTGCGGTTAAATCTAAAAAAAACTGAATTTTCCTATTATCTCCTATTTATCCCCAAATTGATATATATATATCCTATTTAAATTTCATAAATTGCCCAAATTACATTCCTATTAATGTATTTGGGCTTAAAGGTCTGGGAAATGGTTCTATGTGCCTACTTTATGTGGCTTTATTGGCTTGGCAATTATAGGCCTGGGATTAATTGATTTAACCCATAATTCTTTTAATCAGCCCATTAAACCTTTTAAATGCATAATTAATTATATTAAATTTCAGAAAACTTCCTAGAAAATTCTCGGGTGTTACAGCATAGGTCGAAGTTAGGGTCTATTTATAGGATTTTGAGTTAGGGCTGGGGATTTGATCGAATTGGGAGTCCTAATTAGGGGTAGGATCGATCCCCAAGAGTCCTAGACATGTTTTCATGTCTACACACTTTGATCTTTGAGGATTTTGATGCCAAAGATCCAAGCTTTTCATATTTCTACCATTCACAGAATCTGTATGGTTTGGCGGTCATAAAGGGACCACTAGGATTGATTGGCGGTCGCGTGATAGACCGCCAATTGGCCTTTTCCCAAAAATTTTAGATTTTTACATTTTATCCCCTATTTATCCCTTATTTGTGCTATTTATCCCTATTAATTCCAATTACGTTTCTATAATTGAGCTTGGGCCTAAAAAGACTTGGATTTGGATCTTATGGGCCTATTTAGTGGTTTCAAACCTAACATAATATATGAGTCTTTAAATAATTATTAAATGGACCTTTATTTCTTAAATAGGTCATTGAGTCTATTTAAATGCTTAATAATCATATTAAAATCCCCATAAAATTCTTAGAAAATCCTCGGGCGTTACACCCTCCCCCACTAAAAAAAAATTAGTCCCCAAATTCAATACGTATGATTGTTAACGAAAGTGTACTTACAGTTGAATAGTTCCGGGAATCGTTTACGCATTGCCTCTTCCGTTTCCCATGTCACTTCGTGTGGCCAAGATTTGTTCCATTGGACTATGACCATAGGAATAGTTTTATTCCGAAGTTGACGTACTTCTTGCTCGGTTATTTTGATTGGCTTTTGTTCGTACGTCAAATCCTTTTGAATCTCCAAGTTGTCATGACTTATAACATGGAATGGGTCATAGACATACCTTTAAGCATCGAGACATGGAATACACCATGGACTCCAGCTAATTGAGGAGGTAAGACAATTCGGTATGCGACCTCACCAACCTTTTCGAGAATTTCAAAAGGATCGATAAATCTTGGAGTGAGCTTGCCTTTTATGCCGAACCTTCGAATACCCCGACCTGGAGAAACTTTAAGAAACACATGGTTTCCTACTTGGAATTCCAGATCACGTCTTCGATTATCTGCATATGATTTATATCTATCTTGTGCCATATAGAGTCTTTCTCGAATGATCTTTATCTTTTCGATAGTATCCCGAATGATTTCTAGGCCTAGAAGTTACCTTTCTCCAACTTCATTCTAGCATATTGGTGAGCGGCAATTTCTTCCATATAGTGCCTCGAATGGCGCCATTTGAATGCTAACTTGGTAGCTATTGTTGTAGGCAAATTCCACTCGAGGTAGATGATTGTGCCAACTCCCACCGAAATCAATAACACATGCCCTGAGCATATCTTCCACTACCTGATTTGTCCTTTCAGTTTGACCATCCGTTTGTGGATGGAAAGTAGTGCTAAAATTGAGTCGGGTCCCCAACCAATGTTGTAGGCCCTTCCAGATTTGAGATGTGAATCAAGGGTCTCGATCAGAGATAATGGTTACAGGGACACCGTGTAGCTTGACGATCTCCTTCATGTATAAGGCTGCTAGGATATCTACGGACCATCGGCTTTTAATAGGTAGAAAATGAGCTGATTTTGTCAAACGGTCAATGATCACCCATATACCATCATGTCCAGCTCTTGTCTTCGGTAGACCCATGATGAAATCTATCCCTATGTTTTCTCACTTCCATTCGGGAATATCCAAGGGATGTAGTTTACCAGCGGGCTTTTGATGTTCTACTTTAACGTGCTGACAAGTGAGGCAGTGAGATACAAAGTCTGCTATCTCTCTTTTCATGTTGGGCCACCAAAAATTCCTTTTCAGGTCTTGGTACATTTTGGTAGCGCCAGGGTGAATAGTGTATTTTGTCTTATCAGCTTCCTCCATGATCAACTTCTTAGTGTCGGCATGATCCGGCACACATATTCGATCTTTGAATAATAACCTTCCATCGTTTGAGATATAGAACTCCGGTCTTTGATCAATATTAGCCTTGATTTTAATTAGTGTGGGGTCATTTTCTTGTAATTTGACTAGATCTTCAATCAGTGTAGGTTGTGACCGGATATTGGCAATAATACCTTTTTTTTCTTCTACATCCACATCTAGATTCAAATGAGTAAAATCCTTGATAAGACAAGTCATACCTTTCCGGAGGTTTGCTAGAGTTGCCATTGGTCTTCTGCTAAAAGCGTCAGCTACAGCATTTGCTTTGCTCGGATGGTACTGAATAGAGAAATCGAAGTCCTTAAGGTATTCTTTACATCTTCTTTGTCTCATGTTTAGTTCCTTCTAGGTGAAAAGATATTTCAGACTTTTATGGTTTAAAAATACAGTGAACTTCTCCCCATAAAGGTAGTGTCGCCAGATCTTTAAGGCGAAAATAACAACAGCCAGTTCTAGATCATGGACATGGTGTTTTTTTTTATGGCGCTTCAATTGCCTCGAAGCATAACAAATCACCTTGTCATGTTGCATATGGACGCACCCGAGGCCAATGCAAGATGCATCCGTGTAGACTTCAAATCCACCACCTTCAACCGATAGTGCCAAGACAGGAGCAGTAGTGAGATGTTCTCTTAAGAGTTAGGAAACTATCCTCACAGTCTTTTGACTATATGAAGGGATTTTCCTTTCTTGTGAGCCTAGTCAAAGGAACGGCGATTTTGGAGAAATCCTTAATGAATCGCCGATAGTAACAAGCCAACCCGATAACGCTTCTAACTTTGGTTACGGTCATTGGTCGGCTCCAATTCTTGACAGCTTTTACCTTTGAAGAATCAACAACAATGCCTTCCTTTGAAATAATATAACCACTTACTTAGCTTTGCGTAGAGTTGATACTCTCTTAGAGTTTGCAGAGCTATTCCTAAATGTTCTTCATGTTCTTCTTTTGTTTTGGAATAGATGAGAATATCATCAATAAATACGACCACAAATTGATCGAGATATGACCTAAAAACATTTTTCATAAGTTGCATAAATGTTGCAGGCGCGTTGGTCAACCCGAACGGCATTACCACGAACTCATAATGTCCATATCTGCTTCAGAAAGTAGACTTGTAGATATCTTCATCTTTGATCCTTAGCTGATGATAACCTAACCTGAGGTCGATCTTGAAAAAATATTCTGCCCAGAAATTTGATCAAATAGCTCATCGATACGCGACAATGGATATTTGTTCTTAATGGTGAGTTGATTAAGTCGCCAGTAGTCGATACATAGCCTAAGGGATCCGTCTTTCTTCTTGACAAATAGAACTGGCGCACCCCAAGGGAATGTGCTAGGTCGAATGAAACCCTTATCTCGTAACTCCTGAAGTTGCCTCTTCAGTTCCTTGAGTTCTGTGGGGGACATCCTGTAGGGAGCTATAGAGACAGGTGCTGCTCCAGGAATGAGTTCAATGGAGAAGTTTACTTCCCTTTCGGGCGGTAAACCAGGTAAGTCCAATGGGAAGACATTAGGGAAATCTTTGACAATAGGGATTTCTTCTATGTGAATTTCCTTGGACTCGGTGACCATCACGGAAGCAAGAAAAGCTTCACATCCTTGCAAAATTAGTTTGCAAGCGTGAAGAGAAGTCATAATGGTAGGGAGCTTCCTATACTTGATGCCAAGGAAAGATAAACACGGGAGACCTAGTTTTTGAAAAGAAATTCTTCTATTGCGACAATTTATGTAGGCATCATGGTCAACAAGCCAGTCTACTCCTAGAATGGCATCGTAGCCTTCCATATCAAGGCATACGAGATTTTCTGGAAGATTATGACCTTCTAAAATTACTTCACTATCGGGGTAGTGGGTTGTGAGTTTTGTGCCGGGACCTAAAGGTGTTGTGATTGCTAGGTCCGATGGTAGAGGAATAGGTGAAATTGGTAAAGTTCTTGAAAAGGCTGTAGATATAAAAGAATGAGAGGCACCAGTATCGAATAGCACAAAAGTAGGATATGAATAAATTTGAACGGTACCTTCCATCAGCCCATCATCCTTGGGAGCTTCATTATCGTCTAGAACCGCATTAAGACGCGCTTGCCGCTTGTGTCCATCGTTAGAGGGTTGTTCCTTCATAAGGGGCCAATCGGGCATACGATGCTCCCGACTTCCACAACGTAAACAAGCGCCAAGGCACTTCCAGCATTCCTCAGTCGAGTGGCCGAATTTTTCACAGAATGAGCAAGCCGTTGTGACTTGCGTTTCCTCCTCCTTTACCTTCTTGTTCTTGTGATTATTCCTTTCGTTCCCATTGCGGGACATCTTCTTGTTATCCCGGGAGTTGTAAGTGATGCTAAACTTTTCTTCTTTTCATCCTCGCTTCTTGAACTTGTGGCTAGACTCCTTGCTCTTGAATTTGTATCTTTCAACCTTTTCTAAGGTCCTTTCACATAAATGAGCTCGTTGGACCATCTCCGTATAAATGCGAATATTCGGGGGTCCGAGTTGTTGAATGAAGCCAGGCCTTAAACTATCCATAAAATGGTTCACCTTTAGGAGATCTGTGCCCACCAGATGTGGGGCATAAGAAGCTAGACGAGAGATTTGAAGTTCATATTCCGCCACGGACATCATGCCTTGGTGAAGCACGGTGAATTCCGTGGCCTTTCTCTCCTTAACATGCTTGGAGAAATACTTTGCTCAGAAAAGTGCGAGAAATCCCTCCCATGTATGTGGTTCGTTTGGAGGCGGTGCCAGAATAGCTTTCCACCAGGTACGCGCATCCTTGTTCAACTGGAAGGTGGCGAGACGGACCTTTTCTTGATCAGTGCATTGCATAACATTGAATATTATGTTCATTTCGTCAATCCAATTCTCCGCCTCGTCGGGGTTGGAGGATCCCGAGAAACTTCGAGGGTTCATGCTCCGAAAGTTCCCATGCAGATTACCCGCGCTAGCCCGAGCGCCAACTTGGGCCACAGTCTATAGGGCCTGGGTAAGACCTGCAACTGTTTATTGCATCGCTTCCCAGTTAGCACGATTTGCGGCACGTTCAGCGGCCATTGTAAGAGTAAAGTGCCCTAAGAAATAAACAAGCAATTAATTCTTATGGATTTAGAAGGGGATTATCCTAGAGATAACTTTTTTAAAATTAACTATCTCATCCTAGGTTCTACCCAATCTCTCATGGGTTCAGAAATTTCTTTCCTAGTTTATAGGTGTGGGTCCTTCAACCTTGGACTTAGCCTATGACATGACACTTTCCTAGGACATACTTATGCCTAGGCTCTGATACCACTTTAACTGTCACACCCCGAGATATAAGTACAACGGAAGATAATCGGGAACGTGAGCAGCCGGCTAGTACGCCACAAGCGACCAATAAGATCAGAGCGCTAACACATTCACACATAAAAGGGAATGCACAAGATAAAATACTCAAAACTTCACTTTATTGGATAATATTCAAGTACAATGATAATTGACTCATTTTACTAGACTCAAATAAAGGGAAAAGTACATAGAATCGACTCATGACTCTACTAGGTCTTCTCTCGATCTTTAATCACTCTCGGATTCTTCACTTGAGTAATCTAAATCCCCACTAGAGTTTCCAGAAAAGATTGGAAAAGTAGGGAATTGGCACACTTGTCCAGTAAGTATCTTCGTATCAACATGAAGGTAATGTTTAAGTAATTAGTATTTTATCTCTAGAAAAAAATAATATTTTTTTGTTTTTTTTGTTTTTTTTCATTGCTAAAGAAAGTTACACTATCACCAGGGCATACCCCTGTACTACAAGTCATAAAAACAAGGCTAATTCTAACAACTAATGTGGATATCTGAGGCTCGGCAGACCAGCCTTATCTAAGACCACAGCTCCTCTCGTCTTCAGGGGTAACTCTGCTATGGATTGAAAAATTCTATTCTCGGCTGAATTTTTTGCATGAGTGGCTAAGGAATTAGCCACTGTATTCCCTTCTCTATGCACATGATGCACTGATGTATTACCCAAAAGAGTTTGAATTCTCCGCCACCACACAATCGCCTCCCAACTCGGTGTCTTCTTGGTGTGAACAGCCGGCACCAAGAGAGCCGAATCGGAATAAATGGCCGAAAGGGTATAACCGTGTCGGGCCGCTATATGCAGCCCATCGTACAGTGCCCTTGTCTCTGCAATGAGGCTGTTCCCCATCCCGTAGAAGAAAGCAAAACCAATAAGAAAATTACCATGAGTGTCCCTAATGCAACCTCCGCCTCCACAAAGGCCAGGGCTACCTGTTGAAGTGCCATCTACTACATGCAGTGTATAGTTCTCCTTAGCCAAAGTCTGAGTGACTACCAAAGGGGTTTTAATATTTACTTTGGGCCTGAGATTATACTGATGAAGGATATTAGCATGCTCAGTTGAGATTGGCTTGTGGAAACCCATGCTATCCAAAGCTGGCTGAATCCTTACACAGATGTTCCGCTGGAGATTCTCAGGCTTGGGTAGCCTTCCTTCAAAACGAGCTGTGCATCTAGCTTTCCATATTTCCCATATCATGAGGTTAAAAGCATATGAGCCCACAAAATGAAAAGCCGACTTGGTGCTAACACTGGAAAAAAAACTCCAACACCGAGTGGTTATTTGGTTGCTAAGGCTCCTTCTGTTGCTTGTAAGGAGAGCCAACCAGTGCCACATTGCATTAGCCAAATCACCAGTAATAAACAAGTGGTTCAAGTCTTCAAGCATCTGTTGTGAGCAGCAGTCACATTTGGAGACCATCGAAACTCCACACTCCATTACTTGATTATCAACCTGCACCGCTCTGTATAACAATCTCCATATGAACATGGCTGCCCTCGGCGAGATAGTTTGCTGCCAGAGCTTAACAAGTCCGTTTCTGCGAGTTCCATTTGGCCGGGCTATAGTGTAGGCAGATTTGAGACTGAAGTCCCCTCAAGAGGTGGGAGCCCAAACACATATGTCTTCCTCAAACCCCAGCTCAGCCTTAATCAGACACCAGTTGATGCTTAGAGTGCTCCAAACAAGATGTGTATCATTAGTGAGCACCTCTCTGACCGACACCATGGGAGTATGGGGGTCCATCCCCCCGATACCAGAATGCATATAGTTCAGTAATGTTTCCCCTCCTATCCAGATATCTCTTATGAAATCTATGTTGCTGCCATTCCCTAAGACCCATCTGGAATTCTGAATCACAATGGTCTTAGCTTGGTTAAAGATTCTGATAGGCGTACCTACTGGGAAGGGAGTGGTAGTGTCTAAAAGATGCTTCTCCAGGAATCTCTGCTTAGCGTACTGTGACGATAGTGTTGATCAATGCAGGATATGCCAAAACCATAGTAACAACGCAAGTAACAAGACATGACCATGATGATATCAAATTTTGTATAGAGATTGAGAGGATATTCATTCTAGAATGTATAGTGGCCTTTCATGTAACAAGAATGTACTAACATGTATCGAGAATGTACTATTCATAACCATGAAGGTTATGCACTAGAAAGTCATGCATTCAAGAATGTATATTTCATGTAGAGCCTCGTGGTTTTCAGTCGTCTATAAAAAAAGTACTCCCGACGTAATGCGACGCCAGTGTTCATCATATCCCATGGTTTATAGCATATTTTCGACAATCAGTCGAGGGGGCTAGTGTCGAGCCCTTGGACACAATCAGTGCCCGAATTGCATCTTCAGGTTATAAATCAAGCTACCTCCATGAGAAATATCAATAATGTCAGCTAATAATGTATCAATTCAAATAATAAGCTGAGAATAACAATGTCAAGGTAAGAATGCTTCAATTAATAATCATAAGAGTTCAAAGATGATTTAAAACAAGGTCTTGCCACGAAAAGAATTCGGCAGCATAACGGCATATTTTTTTAACTTCCATAATTCATTAGATAGCTTATTGAAAAGGTGTTAGATTTTATAAATCAATAGAGCATCTAAGATCATACAAAAATCAACCCTTGGGTCAAACCTTGGGTTAAGAACACTGAAAACAATGGTGGTCATAACTAGACCATTTATTGGAAATAACGGTGAGTGCTGGACCGTTTTTGACAGAGTTTACGCAATGAGTGAACTGGAACCATGCGGTCATAGCACGGCCGCTAGGTGTCATTTGGTGGTCAAGGGAATGGCCGCTACTACACTCTGGCGGTTTCCATAGTGTCACGCCCCGAATCGATAGCAGGAGAACGTGTCGTTTGCTCGGAACGTGGCACTTAAACAGTCGTGAATGATCAACAGTAATCGTATGAGACCAAATAATTTGGAACAACAATAACAATTTTATTTCAAATATAAGTCTCTTACAATTTCAAATTCCAAAACTGGAAGACTCAACTACATCTTTTAAGAATAAAAAGAAGATGACGCACTAACGGGACTTAGACAAGAGAACTAAATAAGAAACACCACGCTAGACTCAAGAAAGACAAAATACTCGGGTTCACTAATTGCCAGAGTTCGCTTGCACACTTGTCCCTTCCATGTGCGGTCTCGCTAGCCACCCGATTACCTGAAAAATGTTGGAATAAAATTGGGTGAGCGAATGTTCAGTACGAATTATATCTCAAAAATACGCTAGCTTTAAGTAATTACATGTTACATGAATGCAAGACTATGATTGCAAAACAATATGAAAGTAAATCGATTAAACCAAGATATGGAAGTTCTAGTAAAACGGGGCAAACAAGAGTTAAAGAGAATATCAAGCATGAAATATTGGCTATTTAAGAGTTCCAGCAAGTACCACGACGAGTCACGCACGCAAGTAATATCAAGTAATGTCATGAGAGAGAGTGAGTGAAATGACTTATATCTAGAACGACGAGTACTTCGGTGCAATGCCACACCGCGATCAATAATAGCTTCCATGGGCACAAGTACTTTCGGGTGCTCCTCCCAGGACCAGATCGGGCCCTATATGCGCAGGCATTGGTCATGTATTTTTTGACATCCACGATAGTTATAGCCAATGTAGAATTCCAAAGGAATGAAACTTGTAGGAATTTAAGGTAGATCTTGTGGAATACTTCGATTAAACATCATGACTCATATCGAAAAACTAGGTGGAATTGGCTCTCTAGTGGGTGCCATGAGTACTAGAATAAGCATTCATATACACATAAGCGCTCGTTCTTTGTACATGATAAGGTAGAAGGAGTTTGTGCCCATAAAGGCCCATAATCCTTAATTGATGGCAATGGCATGGTTGCCCATTCCATTAGCTCATATGAATATTCTCATGGAGACTGAGATAGCATACCATGAGAGCCGGTATACCATGTTTCTTTAGAGTGACATGGCAAATAAATAGTATCATGGGTTTTAATGATAGAACCTGCTCAATCGGCCTTGAGGGAATCTAAGGCTACGAGAGACTTACGGAGGTCTCTATGATAAAATCACCAGTCCGAAGGAAGAAATATCCCGCGGAGGGTTCATCTATCACTGTGAAACAGTGGGGTAATCGATAAAACACCGAGAAACATGGGACTATACTCACGGACTAGAATATAGTGCTATATATATAAACCCACGGAAAAGAGGTTACAGGAAAACTACGGAAATCAAAAGACAGAAAATGGCGCATGGGGTTAAGTCTCTATTCATAAAATAGCGCCCAATCCCAAGTCCTCATTTTATCGTACAGTGACTTCTTGTTGAGTCGTGATATCTTTTTCTTTATTTTATATTCATGTTTCTGGCAATAGGTGTACGGGTTAAATGGCAATCAGTATGCAGGTTAAAGGGCGCCCTGGGCAAAGCCCAGGTTTCAAGAAATAGCACCCAAGTATAGGGTCTCTATTTCTTAAAATCTAGTTTGAGGTTTAAGGCATATAAATTCTGGTCTTTAGTGTAATTAGATAACCATTAGACTTATAATACATGTTAACTTGAAGAATATGGGTCCATGGTAAATGGCGCCCTAGACCTAGCCATCATTCAAGTATATAACGCCCTAGACATGGGTGCTATATCATGAATAGTGGCAGGGTGTATGTCGTGGTTTTAGGTTATGCAATTTGTACATGAATAGTGTCACTTTTAAAATAAAAAGAATTTTGCAATAAGGAATATATGGGCAAGTAGAGAAAAATAGCAGGAATCTCGCAGTATACTCATGCATTGCTTTTGATATCAGATTTCATAGATATTTAATTTTTAACATGGGTAATTACTAAATCACATAATGAATTAATGACCGTGTATGGGGTCGTGAAACTAAATAGCGCCCAAGGGAGGGTCGCTATTCATTGTAGAATTAGCAAACTAAAATAGAAACCAGAGAAATCGTGATGCTATGGACTATATGCATTGTATTTCTTAATTTTATCATGTTAGGCTTCGTTACTTGGGAACACCTACCTTGATTGGGTTGATTTGGACTGACGGGAATGTGAATAGATTGAAGAATAGCAACAATTAACCCCAGAACGATACTCTGTTTGCAACCGTGGAACAGAGCAACTAGACGGCAGCAACTGTAACTCTCTTAATAGACAAAAGGAAGACGTTGCTCTTCCTTTACAGTAGCAGAAAGAAGATGTTGCAGCTTCTTCAGCGGTTGGGGAACAGAGGCCTTCCCTTCTCGGAAGAAACTTCAGGGATTAATGGTTTGCTGAACGGTAGACATCATAGCAATAGTTGAAGGAAGAAGAAGCAGTAGCAGAGAGGAAGAACAGAAATAGGTCAACGTCGACGAAGAGAACCCAGAGGCAGTAACCTCTGAAGGGTTCTGGAGGGTAATATTTATAGGGAAAAAGAGATCCCACGGTGTTTAAGTTCTAATGGGACTTATATTTCCCATGTAAGAATCCTAATAGGTATAATATTTCCATCGGATCAATCGTATTGATATTTAACTTCCCTATATATTAAGCCTACTGGATGTTATCCTTCCTGAACCAGCCACTACTTCCTAGTTCAAACAAGATACTGCAACGGGTTTCCGATTTACATATTTTGTTCAAGCAAAATATGTATATTTTATTTGTTAACAACTATTACAACTTTTAAAATTTTATATCCAATGAACCATGTTAATAAAAATAGTAAAGTGCATGTTTTTATGATCCCTATATTTTTCTGATAATTTTCATAATTTTATTTTATTAAAAATCTACTAGAATAAAATTGACCCCCGTTATTCGGTTAAAACTCCGCATTAACTTAAAAGATTTTTATCTTTTAAAATAGATAGAATAAAATTATGAAATTTCATGGTTAAGATCCTTAGATTTTTCTCTTATTTTTCATATATTTTATTTCATAAAATATTTTAAATAAAAAGTGATACTATTCACTTTTAAAGGAATAACGACATAATGCATGTCTTTATATTCATGAATAATGACTTATGAAATGGTCACTATATTATTTTGGAGTTTTTCCATCCACCCTACGAGAACCAAAATTATTTATATACCTTATTTAACTTTCTCAATTACATTTATTCCTTAAAATCTTATCGCTATATCCTTTCTCCTTCAAAATAAAGGTATAGTGTGAAAACCCACGGTCGTGGGTGGTCTTGATGGGTATAAAAGGGTTGGCTCTTATGTTTAACGTGAGTTGGCATACAGTGAGTGTATGTGTGGGTTTATATATATATAATTTTATTTCAAGGTTGCCATCCCTTTAACGTGTCCCGTTGTATGGATATATGAGATTCTTTAAATTGGGTTTCCTTTAGGTGTGTTGGTTATCATGTGAGCTAGGGCTTCGTTTTTAAGGATATAGTCAATTGAAATGTTTTATTTAATATTCAAATATCTTGATATATATATATATAGCTAAACCCATTTGTTATTTATTAAACCCTTATATACGCGGCTTATATCTATTAATAGTTTGCATGTATATATATATAAGGCCCATTATAGTCATAGATATATATACATATATATTTATATATTTTCTCGAAGCCCATTATGTACTGATACTAACCCGTACGTGGGGTCCTAAGGGCCTACTAGTGTACATGAGTTGGCCTTGAATGCTAAGCCCATTTCCTATGGAGTTGTATTAAGCTTATATTGAAGGTGGGTCATGATATTGATTGAGAGTTTGATTGGGGTAGTACTTCATGTAAGGGTTTCATTTCTTATAATTTCCTTCGCTTTATTTACCTTCTTAATCATGGTCTTGGGTATCAGAGGTTGGTTCGATCCTAGCAAGATATTAACTTTCATCCCAAAATGGAATATCACTTAGCCATTTACTTGTTTGAAGAACAATATTCCCAAATTCTTATTTATTTAACATTATAAACTTATTAGTAGGAATATGTAATTATCATCATATATATATTTTTCCTTATTTTCAAAACTTAAATATATTTATTCCTATTTTAAAATTACTGGGCGTTACACCCTCCCCCACTTAAAAGAATTTGGTCCCCAAATTCTCATTACCCCTACTCCCAACGGAGGACTATCTATCACTCATTATGATACTACACAGAAATTTATAGTATATTGAATGTAAAATATCTAATTTAGGATTGCGGGTGAGGGGTACCTTTCACAACTTCTCCTTTGGCAAGTTCGACTAAAGCTTGAGTTTCTCTTGGAAGCTTCTTGATCAAAATAGGGCATTCAACTATCATATGATCTAAGCTTCCGCAATGCAGACATGCTCCCGCCTTCCACCAACACTTTTCTGATTGGTGACTATACCTTCCACAAAACTTACACTTACCTTGCGAGTGATCTATCGAAGTTCCCTCCTTATTACACTTCTTACATTTCTTGCATTTCTTACACTTTTGTGAACCACCACCCTCGTTTAACCTTTTCTTGATAGTGGTGAACTTCCTATATTATTGGCTTGATCTTTCCCTTCAACTCTCTCTTTCTCTTCCACCGCCTTCTCTAGCTCTTGGACTCTCCTGAGAAGGTCCGCGTAAGCTTGGACGCCCACTAAGACCATCTTAGGAACAAAGCTTGGCTTAGACGCTTCCATTTTATCTAGCTTCCTGCAAAATGAGTGGGGAGATAATTTATTGACTCAAGAATTAATATTAATGAAACTTAAGTATTTTATCTTTCTTTTATAACTTTAACCCCAAGCTCTACCCATATCTTACGAAATTCCTATAGGACGACCGACAAGGATACTCAACCTATCACTTGAACTTAATGACCTAAGGATTTGAAAAGTCGAACCTCTGATACCACCTCTGTCACGCCCCGAACCGATAGCAGCGGAACGTGTCATTTGCTCGGAACGTGGCAGTTAAACAATCGTGAATGATAAAGAGCAATCGCACGAGACCAAATAATTTGGAACAACAATAACAATTTTATTTCAAATATAAGTCTCTTACAATTTCAAATTCCAAAACTAGAAGACTCAACTACATCTTTTAAGAATAAAAAGGAGATGACGCACTAACAGAACTAGACAAGAGAACTAAATAAGAAACACCACGCTAGACTCAAGAAAGACAAAAGACTCGGGTTCACTAATTGCCAGAGTTCACTTGCACAGTTGTCCCTCTCATGTGAGTCTCGGTCTCGCTAGCCACCTGATTACCTGAAAAATGTTGGAATAAAACTGGGTGAGCGAACGCTCAGTAGGAATTATATCTCAAGAACAAGCTAGCTTTAAGTAATTACATGTTACATGAATGCAAGACTATGATTGAAAATCAATATGAAAGTAAATCGATTAAACCAAGATATGAAAGTTCTAGTAAAATGGGGCAAGCAAGAGTTAAGGAGAATATCAAGCATGAAATATTGGCTATTTAAGAGTTCTAGCAAGTACCACGACGAGTCACGCACGCAAGTAATATCAAGTAATGTCACGAGAGAGAGTGAGTTGAATGTCTTATATCTAGAACGATGAGTACTTCGGTGCACACCACGATCAATAATAGCTCCCATTGGTACAAGTACTTTTGGATGCTCCTCCCAAGACCAGATCGGGCCCTATATGCGCAGGCATTAGTCATGTATTTTTGACATCCACGATAGTTATAGTCAATGTAGAATTCCAAAGGAATGAAACTTGTAGGAATTTAAGGTAGATCTTGTGGAATACTTCGATTAAACATCATGACTCATATCGGAAAACTAGGTGGAATTGGCTCCCTAGTGGGTGCCATGAGTACTAGAATAAGCATTCATATACACATGAGCGCTCGTTCTTTGTACATGATAAGGTAGAAGGAGTTTGTGCCCATAAAGGCCCATAATCCTTAATTGATGGCAATGGCATGGTTTCCCATTCCATTAGCTCATAGGAATATTCTCATGGAGACTAAGATAGTATACCATGAGAGCCGGTATACCATGTTTCTTTAGAGTGACATGGCAAATAAATAGTATCATGGGTTTTAATGATAGAACTTGCTCAATCGGCCGTGAGGGAATCCAAGATTACGAGGAGACTTACGGAGGTCTCTATGATAAAATCACCAGTCCGAAGGAAGGAATATCCCGCGGAGGGTTCATCTATCACTGAGAAATAGTGGGATAATTTATAAAACACTGAGAAACGTGGGACTATACTCACGGAATGGAATATAGTGCTATATATATAAACCCACGAAAAAGAGGTTACAGGAAAACTACGGAAATCAAAAGACAGAAAATGACGCATGGGGTTAAGTCTCTATTCATAAAAATAGCGCCCAATCCCAAGTCTTCATTTTATCGTATAGTGACTTCTTGGTGAGTCGTGATATCTTTTTCTTTATTTTATATTCATGTTTCTGGCAATAGGTGTACAGGTTAAATGGAAATCAGTATGCAGGTTAAAGGGCACCCTGGGCAAAGCCTAGGTTTCAAGAAATAGCGCCCAAGTATAGGGTCTCTATTTCTTAAAATCCAGTTTGAGGTTTAAGGCATATAAATTCTGGTCTTTTGTGTAATTAGATAACCATTAGACTTATAATACAAGTTAACTTGAAGAATATAGGTCCAGGGTAAATGCCGCCCTGGACCCAGCCATCATTCAAGTATATAGCACCCTGGACAGGCGCGCTATATCATGAACAGTGGCAGGGTGTATGTCGTGGTTTCAGGTTATGCAATTTGTACATGACTAGTGTCACTTTTAAAATAAAAAGAATTTTGCAATAAGGAATATATGGGCAAGTAGAGAAAAATAGCAGGAATCTAGTAGTATAGTCATGCATTGCTTTTGATATCAGGTTTCATAGATATTTAATTTTTAACATGGGTAATTACTAAATCACATAATGAATTAACGACCGTGTATGGGGTCGTGAAACTAAATAGCGCCCAAGGGAGGGTCGCTATTCACTGTAGAATTAGCAAACTAAAACAGAAACCATAGAAATCGTCATGCTATGGACTATATGCATTGTATTTCTTAATTTTATCATGTTAGGCTTCGTTACTTGAGAACACCTACCTTGATTCGGTTGATTTGGACTGACGGGAACGTAAGAGATTGAAGAATAGCAACAATTAACCCCAGAACGGTACTCTGTTTGCAACCGTGGAACAGAGCAAGTAGACGGCAGCAACTGCATCTCTCTTAATAGACAAAAGGAAGACGTTGCTCTTCCTTTACAGTAGCAGAAAGAAGATGTTGCAGCTTCTTCAGCGGTCGGGGAACAGAGGCCTTCCCTTCTCGGAAGAAACTTCAGGGATTAATGGTTCGCTGAACGGCAGACATCGTAGCAATAGTTGAAGGAAGAAGAAGCAGTAGCAGAGATGAAGAATAGCAATAGGTCGATGTCGACGTCGACGTCGATGAAGAGAACCCAGAGGCAGTAACCTCTGAAGGGTTCTAGAGGGTTATATTTATAGGGAAAAAGGGATCCCACGGTGTTTAAGGTCTAACGGGACTTATATTTCCCATGTAAGAATCCTAATAGGTATAACATTTCCATCGGATCAATCGTATTGGTATTTAACTTCCCTATATATTAAGCCTACTGGATGTTATCCTTCCTGAATCGGCCACTACTTCCTAGTTCGAACAAGACACTACAACGGGTTTCCGGTTTGCATATTTTGTTCAAGCAAAATATGTATATTTTATTTGTTAACAACTGTTACAACTTTTAAAATTTTATATCCAATGAACCATGTTAATAAAAATAGTAAAGTGCATGTTTTTATAATCCGTAGATTTTTCTGATAATTTTCATAATTTTATTTTATTAAAAATCTACTAGAATAAAATTGACCCCTGCTATTCGGCTAAAACTCTACATTAACTTCAAAGATTTTTATCTTTAAAAATAGATGGAATAAAATTATGAAATTTCATGGTTAAGATCCTTACATTTTTCTCTTATTTTTCATATATTTTATTTCATAAATTTTTTTAAATAAAAAGTGACATTATTCACTTTTAAAGGAATAACGACATAATGCATGTCGTTATATTCATGAATAACGACATATGAAATGGTCGCTATATCATTTTGGAGTTTTTCCATCCACCCTATGAGAACTAAAATTGTTTATATACCTTATCTAACTTTCTCAATTACGTTTATTCCTTAACATCTTATCTATATATCCTTTCTCCTTCAAAATAAAGGTATAGTGTGAAAATCCACGGTCGTGGGTGGTCTTGATGGGTATAAAAGGGTTGGCTTTTATGTTTAACGTGAGTTGGCATACATGAGTTGGCATTCAGTGAGTGTATGTGTGGGTTTATATATATATATAATTTTATTTCATGGTTGCCATCCCTTTAATGTGTCCTACTGTATGGGTATATAAGATTCTTTAAATTGGGTTTCCTTTAGGTGTGTTGGTTATCATGTGAGCTAGGGCTTCGTATTTAAGGATATAGTCAATTGAAATGTTTTATTTAATATTCAAATATCTTGATATATATATATATATATATATATATATATATATATATATATATATATATATAGCTAAACCCATTTGTTATTTATTAAACCCTTATATACGCAACTTATATCTATTAATAGTTTGCATGTATATATATATATAAGGCCCATTATAGTCATAGATATATATATATATATATATATATATATATATTTATATATTTTCTCGAAGCCCATTATGTACTGATACTAACCCGCACGTGGGGTCCTAAGGGCCTACTAGTGTACATGAGTTGGCCTTGAATGCTAAGCCCATTTCCTATGGAGTTGTATTAAGCTTATATTGAAGGTGGGTCATGATATTGATTGAGAGTTTGATTGTCGTAGTACTTCATGTAGGGATTTCATTTCTTATAATTTTCTTCACTTTATTTACATTCTTAATCATAGTCTTGGGTATCAGAGGTAGGTTCGATCATAGCAAGATTTTAACTTCCATCCCAAAATGGAATATCACTTAGCCATTTATTTGTTCGAAGAGCAATATTCCCAAATTCTTATTTATTTAACATTATAAACTTATTAGTAGGAATATATAATTATCATCATGTATAGGTTTTTCCTTATTTTCAAAACTTAAATATATTTATTCCTATTTCAAAATTATCAGGCATTACACATAGGGCCGCCAAAATCCAGAACTCAAAAACACCGGCAAAATGCGCTCTAGACAATTGGGTTTTGAGGGTACAACCAGCTCGGCGTCCTAGTGGGAATCCCAGACTCACGGAGACTTACGGTGGCCTTGAAATAAGATCGCCTAGTCTGGTGGAAGGAATATCTAACAGAGAGGATCACAAGTCCAAGATTATGTACTTATAAGTGCAAAGTGTATCTAATAGCCACGCACCGGAGTACGCACCATGTACTTAAGAAAAGACTATAGATGAGAAAAGATCGTGGTAAAAACAGCGATCAAATTAAAACTTAAACAAGTCCATAAAGCAGGTAAAATATTATCATTAGTACAAGAGTATAAGTTTTGTCATGAAAGTAGCATTAGCTAAAAATAAGTAATTAAACCATGTAAGACATGCAATCTATCATGGATGATGCACAATATAGCCAATATTACGAATATGAAGTCAAAACTAGGAATAAGACCTAATTAACTAGGCTTAACATATTTTTAATAGGGTCAATCTGTGATCTGTTTGGAGTTAACAGGTTGCAGGGTCTAGCGGTCAGGTGAGGACCGCATGCAGGTGTTTAGCGGTCTATCACATGCCCACTAAAGGGTTATGGCAGTCTTAGGGAGACCGTTTATTACCTACAGTAGATAGAGTGAAAACTGAAGAACAGGCCTAATCCAAGGCAAATAGATGCATGGAAAAACATGCCAATAGGCAAGTAAGACCTGATACAACCATATTAAAACATAGACGTGCATGTTGATGCATAACTTAAACTAAGTTTATAACTTTCCTCTTAAGGTGAAAAGGGCAAGCATGCTAACTTAACCTAGATGCGCAGTTATGAGAGAAGATGAAATCCTACCAGTAGAAAGCATGAAACGGAATGAAACCATAGGACTTTTATTCCTAACATGCTGATTTAGACTTTTCATGAGATACCCTACCTTTGATTTAATCCCTAGACTTTAAATTTCTGACTGGAAGTAGACCCTAGTTCCTGCACGTCTTGTGCCAAACCAGCGACTTTTTGTCCCTTGTTCTCCTCAACCACTTGACCTAAAACTGTTAAATTTTGAGGATAGGTAGAAGATATGAAGGGGAACAGAAAGTTCTAAAGGAATAACTTCTGAATACCTCGATTAGGGCTTCTAACTTCGTGATCTTTGCTGGACCAGCGCACTAGTTCCTGTATAACCTATTACGAGCCAGCGACTTGCAGGCACCTTAATTCCTCAACGGTTGGGTCTTCTAGCACAAAAATTTGAGGGGAGTTAGATAAAACTAAGGAGAACAAATTGTTCTAAAGGACTAACCTGAGAAGATGTCTTCTTACCTTCGAATTACGCGACCAACATTAGGGTTCGCATGGGTCGAAGTTAGGGTCTATTTATAGGGTTTTAAGTTAGGGCTGAGGATTTGATCGAATTGGGAGTCCTAATTAAGGGTATGATCGATCCCCAAGAGTCTTAGACATATTTTCATGTCTACACACTTCGATCCATGAGGATTTGGATACCAAAGATCCAAGCTTTTCACGTTTCTTCCATTCACGGAATCTGCAGGGTTTGGCGGTCATAGAGGGATCACTAGGATTGATTGGCGGTCGCGCGATAGGCCGCCAATTGGCCTTTTTTCGAAATTTTTGGATTTTCGCATTTTATCCCCTATTTATTCCTTATTTGTGCTATTTATACCTATTAATTCCAATTATGTTTCTATAATTGGGCTTGGGCCTAAAAAGACTTGGATTTGGGTCTTATGGGCCTATTTAGTGGTTTCAATCTTAACATAATATATGGGTCTTTAAATAATTATTAAATGGGCCTTTATTTCTTAAATAGCTCATTGAGTCTATTTAAATGCTTAATAATCATATTAAAATCCCCAGAAAATTCTTAGAAAATCCTCAGGCGTTACAAGAGGCTCATGGAAGAGGCGCACCGTTCCAAGTACACAATTCATCCTGAACCAACCAAGATGTACCAAGATATAAAGAAGACTTATTGGTGGCCGAATATGAAGAGAGAGATTGCCAATTATGTGAGTCGTTGCTTACTTGTCAGCGAGTCAAGGTAGAGCATTTGAGGCCAACTGGTAAACTTATACCTTTGGAGATACCCACGTGAAAGTGGGAGAGTATTGGCATGTATTTCATAGTGGGTCTACTAAGAACTCATAGTGGATTTGATACAATTAATTTGGGTCATTGTAGATCGATTGACGAAGTCAGCTCATATGTTGCCTATTAAGAATAAGGGGATTGTAGATGTGTTAGCAACTTTGTATGTTAAGGAAGTGGTAAGATTGCATGGTATTCTAGTATCTACTATTTTTGATCGAGATCCTAGGTTCACGTCGCATTTTTCGAAATGTTTGCAAGCTACTTTGGAATCCAAGCTAAATTGCTTTTCATCCGCAGATGGATGGCTAGACCTAGAGAACTAACCAGATTATTGAAGACATGGTCAGAGCTTGTATGATAGACTTTGGTGGCTATTGGCAAAAGTACGTACCATTAATAGAGTTTGCTTATATAGTTATCAGTCAAGTATTCAAATGGCTTCGTTCGAAGCCCTGTATGGTCGGAATTGCAAATCACCTGTTTGTTAGGAAGAGATTGGTGAGAGACAATTGAATGATCCATATATTGTTCAGGAGACAACCAAGAACATCCAGATCATCCTAGATTGGTTAAGACTGTCCAATGTAGACAGAAAAGCTACGTAGATGATATAAGGAGAGACTTGGAGTTTTAAGTAAAAGTTCATGTTTTCTTAAAGGTCTCACAGACGAGAGGTATTCAAAGGTTTGGGGTTAAGGTAAATTGAGTCCGAGATTCATTGGTCCATTTAAAATTCTGGAGAGAGTTGGAGAAGTGGCTTATAGGCTAGCTTTGCCCCTACAGCTGGGTGGAGTGCATAATGTATTTCATGTATCTATACTCAATAAGTATGTATATGATCCCTCACATGTGATTCGTCATGACGACTTGGTGCTGCGGAAGGATTTCTCTTATGAAGAGAAACCTATCAGGGTGCTGGATCAAAAGCTTCATCAATTAAGGAATTGATCGATACCTATGGTCAAAATCCAGTGGAGTAGACGTGGTCAAGAAGAAGTAATGTGGGAATTAGAAGAAGCTATCAAGAAGAAGTACCCAGAGTTATTTGTAGGTAAATTCTGCTCACCCTGATCACTTCATAGCATATGAATTTGGGGACCAAATTCTTTTTAGAGAGGGAGGGTGTAGTAACCCGATAAAAATATAAAATTATAAATAAAGAATTATTATTTAATTATTTTTGTAATAAAATAGAGATGATTATATAAGTGTGTAAATAAATTAACTAACATAAATGTAAAATTAGACTAAATAAAAATAGGCTAATTGTTCTTAAATTTGTGTTCTTTTTGGTAAGATTGGGGCCTAATTAGATAAATTATAATGCGCCAAAAATCGTAAAAAATGAATTAATTGGGGAAAACCCTAAATTCTTAGAAATTGATGATTGAAACCTAGCCTATTGGGCCCAAACCATAGGGAAACTCTACCCTCGTGGAGATGGACCTTATCGTTTGAATTTCGGACCTAATTAGGGTTTTAAGAATGAGTTTTTCGGAGTGGGACTCTATCCCTTAATTAGATAGAATTTGGGAGACCAAACCCCTATGTATAGGACCCAATCGACCCCCTAGATGATTCCTAGTTCATGCTAAGGTGTGGAGGCTGAAGAGAGGACCAAATTCGGGAGGAGAAGGCGAGATTTTGGGGCGACCGTAGGAAGACCGAAGTTCATCGTCCTCTTCCTTAGATCGAGTCAAAGGTAGGTTTCCTCTCAGGTACAAACCAATTAAAGTTCCAAATCGTATTCATGTGCATGTGTAGAAGTTCTAGAGGCCTATTTGTCTAATTTTCATCGCTTATATTGCATTAATCTGATGATTGAAGCATGGTATATTGTCACATGCCGGAAACAGGCTTTTTGTTCATAATCGCGGCCCTAACAGTAACCCCATTCCTAAACGCGTCCTTATGATAGACCATGATCTTAAGTTTTAATTTAAACATGATTTTCTATTTATTATATTTTTACTACAAAAATTATTTATTTTTCATGAATGCGGTTCCCTTGTCGACCTCAATCTAATCGCGTCTCTAGTGATGACTGCATTTTTTCAACTAGTTATTTTTGAAACTGTAGCTTTTCCCAATTGGTTTTATGACATGCGTAGGTTTAATATCATGTTATTTCAATTGATCATGACATCTGAACACACTAAATATCTAGGCCATCATGAAAGAAAGTTAATTCTTAAATTTAGGATCATGAACTATGTTCCTTATAATTTCATGAAATTCCTTTATCTCCATGTTCTCTCAAAAGAGTAGACGTATTCTGAAAACTTGAAATTGATGCATGTCATGTCATGATTCTTATTTTTTGCACATGCATATGATATTGGTCGACGTTTAATGATATATTGTATAGTGCCTTGGTTGAAGGTTTTATCAGTCTGGTGATAACAACCTACCACTGGTTATTTGTTTCTGGAAGTGTGATATGAACCTTAATTCTTGGTGAAGTTAGAACCCTTCACTGGATATTTCTTCTGTCAGACTGGAACTTTCATCATCAGGGCCTCTTTAAGTCTATGCGAGCCTGAGATTCTCACTTGGATGCCAAGCAAGTTGTACCCTAAAAACCCTAAAAAGTATTGGAATCCACGTCCTACTATATAAGATAGGGTTCAATCGGCCTTTGGAAGGGTACAACATGGTTCTGTTTGAGTTCTGCTAGTACTGTCTTGAACGCAACCTGAACAGGGACCACGTTCAGCTTTCTATTAGAGAAGGCAGTTATCCCTCTAACCATGTTCTTAACCTCATGTCTCTATCATTAACGCAGCCTAGAGATTGACCGCATTCATCAGAAGGTAGCATACTGACCGATCGCGTTCAACCCAGTCTTTCCGATGACCGAGTTTTTGCAATGATTGAGTGCCGGCATGTTTCTATGTCCGAGGTTTATCATGCCTAACATATTTCCTCATTATCCTTGACCCATTTAGGGTGTTATTGAGAGTCTTGTATCTTAATACTTGACCTTATATAAATTCTTCATAAGATTGATCTGAGTTCTAAACTTAGTTCGCATTTCAATGAGATCCTTGATATTGCAATGACCTATAGTTACTTGACTTCTTTCATATTACTGGAACATAACTTCTTTGGATTCATTGGCCACTAATGAATGAATGAATGAAATTGTCTAGAAAGTAATGAATGGGACTATGGTCCAAATTGACCCCAATGACATGCATATAGGGCCCGGTCAAGTCCTGGGAGGAGCACCCAGAATATTCAATAACCGTGGGAATATTGATCAAATGTGGTGATGGCATTGTGCCAAACCCAATGCAAGATTGAATCTACATATTTCAATCAATGAATGAATGAACGAATGATCGAATCTAATGAAATATTGTTCTTGATGCGGAAAGTGTAAATTGTTATTGAAATTTCAATGTTATTGGATCAATTCTAATGTTATGTTCATCGTAATATTCAATCTATTGATATATTGTGTTAGCTTGTCATTGAATTCTTTAATGATCTATATTCCTTACCATAGCTCATTCCTTGATATTGCCTCGTACTTCTCAAGTTTTTTCTTTATTGATCATGTCACATTGTATTTCCTCTTGTCTTTTGAATTAGCATGTGTATTTTCATACCTTGACATATAAACATATTACATAAGATAATTAATTACTTATATTTGCCTAGTTAAAGAGGAGTAATCTCTACTGGGCGTTTGCTCACATAGTGTTTTCAATATTTTTCAGGTAGTTCTGATGAAGAAGAACCTCAATCAAACAGGCTAGGATTGGAGTGATCATGAGTGGCCTCTTAGAAAACTTGTGTCTCTAGAGTCTGTTGGAAAGTGTCCAATTGTAATGAGTCTTGAGTTATAAGAAAGTTTGGAGTTTTTATTTCAAGGAAGAATTTATAGTTTTTATGTCTTAGTAAGTTGGAGTTGGTGTATATAACTCTTAAATTTTCATAATTAATAATAAAGTTTATTTTAGTGGAATTATGGTGTCATGTCCTTTTGAATTCTCGATTATTGTTCTAATTGAATGAATGATTATGACTGCCGCATTCTGAGATTCCACATTGGGACGTGACACTTCACCTTCTAAATCACTAAGGAAGCAAAAGTTTTGCCTTATGAATCTTTTTATCCTTTTTTGTGAAGGCAGAATTGAAGATTATATTTTGCCATTCTATTGTTCCTTTTGCATTTACATTGAAGACTTCTCACTTTAGGCGATATTAAGTCGTTATTATCCCAGATGTTTAGAGAAGATCTATATTTAGGTTAAACTTGTAATGTCAATTGCTAGGATATTTATTTATTTATTTTGTCATAATCTAAAATAATGGATTTTATGAAAAAGACATTTTCCAATAGGGTTCAAACCTAAAAGGTACTTTTAATGAAAGCATAGTACGTTTCTCATTTTCCTTATTTTCTCGACATTCAGACATTGAATTTGTAGGAGAATGTTGGAGTTGGAAGAGAGATGATTATATAAATCAATGCCTTCATAGTTAAAGGGTATTCCTTTCTTAGTGGGTATGTGGGAAACATTTATCCCATATTGGAAACCTAGAAAAAATGTAAGTGCTTATAGCCCCAAAGGTCCTTGATAACTTATTTCAAAGAACAAGGAGAGGCTATGGTGAACCACACACACATGTGCGTACGTATGCAATGGCGAGCTGAGTTGTGCCAGGCTAGGCTACCATCTCATGCGTCCGAAGATTTCCTTTTTGCTGAGGGCTATTTTCGGATGAGGTGGTCGATCGCTTTGATTGGCGCGGTCGAATGCATTATCCTCCACACACATGACTGTTTCAGAAGATGCAGGCCTTCGATTGCATCCCTCAAGGTAGTCGACCACTTCCTGTTATGGGAAGGGCATTTTAAGTAGATTTTCCATGAACAGACACAACTCTTGGGGTAACAGGGTGAAACCAGTCTTCTTATGGATAAAAGACATTGATCTAGGGTTTGGGGTGATGAGAATTGTTTTTATAGCCGTCTCAAGCTCCTTAACATGTTGGTTCCCTCTATCTCTCACCCTAGATCTCTCTTTCTTGTAAGAAAAGGAAGTTGATCTATGAGGTCATTTTCGAGTTGTGATCTTTTGGGAGTGCATCCATGAGATCACTATACCCGTCATATCTTCGGGGATGATTGCCACAACTCCAACGCACCGGTATTGTGATGGTGATTTCTTCTCTAAGAATAGTCCAGAGATGGGTGTTTCGACTACGTTCTCTAATCTTGTTTTTCTCCTTTCTTGAATGATTTCTAAGAATCTGTTTTATTTTTGGCCTCTCTTTGGATCAATTTTTTGGTTTGATGCTGATTTTGGGTTTGATGTCAACACAATCATGCTATGTTGATCTATTCCATGTGGAATATCATTTTTATGCATTTCTTATATACCCTATTTCTAACATCTTGTCACCGGCTCCTTTTGTCACCTAGTTCGTTTTTGTTTCCACTTCTTAATTTTTTTTGTTTGTTTTTAATCGTTGGTTTGTTTTTCTCATTTATGCTCCTTTTTATTTTCTATTTTGATCAATTTTCATTTAGTTTGTTTCGAACGTGGACACAAGTTTGTGACCTGAAGGAAATGAAGCGGACTCCAACCAAGGGGAACGAAGGTCACATGGGTGAGTCCTTAAGAAGCAAGGCCACATGAGAAACTAACACACACACACACACACACACACACACACACACACACACATATATAAATATATATATTAGGATTTGTCTAATCAAAGATCAAATCCCCCAGATTCGTTTCGAGTCAACTTGACTCATACCAACTCGCTTGTTTGAGGTGATTTTTTGTTTTTTTATAAAATCAAAACTTCTGACAATGTTTGGACTATTTATCCTATGTTTTAACTTGTACAACTATTATTTCATCAATCTAAAGTATCTATGAATCATTTGATCTATTTTTATTTTTAATTATTTTTAATATTATATCATTATTATAAAATCAATAAATTAATAATCTAAAAAATATAGTTTCATGCTCATCCATGAAATGCAAGATCCATAGCCAATGTTATGTCATTTTATCATTATTACAATTTTCAAATTTAAAAAATATAAATTTTAACATTATTATTTAAACAATTAGTAGGGATTCGGCTGATACACTTCATATGGCACCTCAAATACTCCATGATCTGCTATGAGTCAGTCATATTGCAGTACGCACATCAAACATAAAATAACATTTCTTGTTTACTTCATGCAAAGGTCAAAATTGTCACTTCAAATTAAATTTGATTTATATAATTAGAAAGTACACTACCATTATGTCCCCAAAATTTTTATATCATTATATATATTGTCACGCCCCGAGATATGCAGTGAAATAAGTCAAGAACATGAACAGCCGGCAAAATAAGCCTCGAGCTAGCAAGACAATCAAAGCGCAATACACATTCACACAAAAGAAAGAATGCACAAGATATAATAAAAAACCCTCACTTTTATTGATCAAATAATCAAAGTTTACAAAATGACACTTGAGACCGACTCTCTTTTAACACAATAACTCACTAGACTCAATAAAGTGAAAATTACATAACATGACCAACTTCACCGCCTATTAAGTGAAGGAGCTGAATTACAATAAGACTCTTGACTATTTAGGCTTCACTCGTTCTTCATTCACTCTTGAACTCACCATTTGAGTAGTCCGATTCTAACCCGCTAAAGTATCCTAAAAAGATTAGAAAAGTAGGGAATGAGCACACTTGCCCGGTAGGTATCTTCGTATCAATATGAAGACATTGTTTAAGTAATTAACATTTTAGCTCTAGAAGGTAAGAAATAAGATACGATGAAACATGCGAACAAAACTATAGTAATACCATGTAACAAGATGTGAACTATAGAGATATGAGTTTATGATCAAGCAGGATTATAATATGGCCTTTCAAGAACGAGAATATATTAGCACGTAACAAGAATATACTGGCATGTAACAAGAATGTACTTTAACAAGCATGTAAATTTCCTGAGATTGCCTCGTGGATATCACCCGTTTATAAAAAAAGTACTCCTAACACAATGCGACGATAGTAATCATCATACCTCATGGTTAATAGTATGTTTCTGGCCATTCCTCGAAGGGACTAGACTGGAGCCCTTGGACACCGTCTATGCCCGCCCTTGCATCTTCAAGTTATAAATCAAGCAACTTCCACAAGAAATAATAATGAAGTCGGACAATAAATTAAAGTTCAACAATACAATGAAGATGCTAGAAACCAAAGGCAGGAACATATCAAAATGAACAGGAGAGGTCAAGAATGATTTAATAAGAATGTTACGCTATGGGAGGAATCCGGCAGCATAACAATACATTAATCAATTACCATAGTTCATTAGTGTCTTGATTAAGGTTTAAGATGTCAGACAGTCATAAGGCCATCTGAAACAAGATATGATCAACCCTAAGGTCAAATCTTGGGCTAGACAGAAAGTTGACAGAACACAGTTATGAGACGACCGCTATTTTGAGGTAGTGGTCAAGTCCAGGCCGCGATCAAGAGTGGAGTCGACGCAAGAAAGGAGGGGGTCGACTCAGCTAGAAGTCTACTGACTGAACAAGGTCACAGTCGTTGGCCAACTGCTTTCTATAGGTAGTGGTCGCTCTTTGGCCGCGATCAAGACAGAGTGCAGAAAAACGCAGAAAACTCAAGTGCTCTTCTAGACTTAGGGCTTTTAGGGTACAACTAGCTCGGCATCCTAATGAGAATCCTAGGCTCGAGGAGTCTTACGGAGGCTTTGAATGATGAATTCCTAGTCCGACAAAAGAAATAACCGACAGAAAGGTATTCAATGTCCAAGAGGGTTTCCTATCATGTGCAAGTGAACTAATAGCTCACGTACCGGAGTACGCGCTATGTGCAAGTAATAGCAACAGATGAGATGTGAAAGAAATGTGCTGAAACATAAATCAAAGTGTATGAACTTGCATCAAATGTAAAAACTCTTAAGTATAATACTATATGATTTTGGCAAGAAATTAGCATAAAGTGAAAATAGGTTTGAAAGCATGATATGTCAACAAAACACAACCCCTTAAAACTCAATGCAACAGAACCATAATAGCACAAATTATAATAAGAAAACTCATATATATATCATGGTATAAAAGGTGTAAATCAGATCACTATTTGGGGTGAACAGTGAAGATCGCGGTCTGTTGAGAACCGCTACCTAGAGGTAGCGGTCTCTGGGGAACCGCTATCTGTCTGTTTTCAGATAGAAGCAAAAGTCCGGCTTGTAGAGCCCATTTCATGGCAAATAGAGGTGCATCCTATATAAAACTGGAAGGAAAACATGCTACCATGGGAACAATGCATAAAAAAGGACAGGTGATTAAGGAAAGTTTCCATCTTTTAGTTGAAATTATGTGGACAACATGTGTGTATAAACCCTATTGCATAGTCATGGAAAAATATGAAATACGACGGGTATAAACTATGAAAAAGGGAGGGAATAGAGGAATTTTGTTCCTAACCTGATGTTTTAACCAGTCATGAGATAACCTACGTCTGGGTTAGTCCTTAAACCTCAAATTTCTCACTGGAAGAACACCCTCGTTCCGGTGTGTCCTGGGTAGAAACTGCTAATTCCGATCTGTTTAGCTCTTTGGATGCTTGACCTCCTAACATGAAAATCGGAGGCAAGTTATAAGATACTAAGCGGAATAAAAACTTCTAAAGGATGAACTCGAGAAGTGGACACCATACCTTCAAACCATGCGATCCAAAATTAGGGTTGGCGCAAGATGAATCTGGGACCTATTTATAGAGGATGGCCTAGGGCTAAGAGATTAGATCAAATTAGGAGTCTTATGGGGTGTCAATTCAATCCCCTAAGAGTCCTAGGTAAGTTCCCATACCAGATCACATCGATCCTTGGCGATTTGGAAGATAAAAATCCAGATTATTCTGTGTTTATTAGTTTCCATTCACGGAACTAGGTCGGGGTCGGGTCAGGACCGCTATCACCAGGTCACGGTCTCATGAATGACCGCGACATACCTAGCTTTCTGAAATTTGAGTTTTATTTTAATTCAAAGTCTAATTATCCTCTATTATCTCCTTTAATTAGGGAATTTTCCCTAATACGTCTCTAGGGTTTGGGCTTGGGCCAAAAGCTTAGGTTTATTGGTTTTTGGCCCATTTTAAGTCGGCCTATTTATCTAATTAGTAGATGGGTTCTTAAATCAATGCTTTTGAATGGTTAAGCTCACTTAAGCCTATTTAATCCTTAAATAATTACCTTTAAATTTTTAATAATTCTAGAAAATTACCAGAAAAATTTCAGGGGTACTACATATATACTCTCACATGTCTTTTTCAGGTCTCTTATTCTAACATCAGCATATGTCTTTTTCCTTGACTGTGCCATCTGGAGTCTTTCTTTGATAAGTTACACCTTCTCAGTTATATCCTTGACAAGTTCTAGGCCTAGAAGTTGCTTTTCTGCAACTTCATTCTAGCAGATTGATGAACGGCAACTCCTCCCATACAGTGCCTCGAACGGTGCCATTTGAATGCTAGCATCATAGCTATTATTGTAGACAAACTCAACTAGAGGAAAGTGGTCGTGCCAGCTTCCACCAAAATCAATTGCATAAGCCCTGAGCATATCATCAACTACTTGATTAATTCTTTCAATCTGGCCATTAGTTTGTCGATGAAATGCAGTGCTAAAATTTAACCGAGTCCCCAAAGAATGTTGTAGACCCTTCCAGAATTGTTGTGTGAAATGAGGGTCTCGGTCAGATATTGTTGTGATGGGGACTCCATGTAGTCGAACAATTTCCTTTATATATAATGTTGCCAGGAAATCCACGGACCATCGACTTTTAATGGGAAGAAAATGTGTAGATTTTGTCAGACAGTCAATAATCACCAATATACCATCATGTCCCCCTCTTGTCTTAGGAAAAACCCATGATAAAATCCATCCCTATGCCCTCCCACTTCCACTCAAAAATTTCTAAGGGATGTAGTTTCCCAGCGGACTTTTGAAGTTCCGCCCTGACTTGCTGACAAGTTAAGCAGCAAGATATAAAATCCGCCACTTCTCTCTTCATATTAGGCCACCAGAAGTTTCTTTTAATGTCTTGATACATTTTGGTAGCACCATGGTGAATAGCATAACGCGACTTATGAGCTTCTTCCATGACCAACGTCTTAGTTTCCGCATGATCTGGCACACAGATCCGAACTCGGAATAGTAATCTTCCATCGGTCATGATAGAGAAATCTGGTCGTTGATCAATATTAGTTTTGATCTCAACCAATATATGATCATCATCTTGAAGCTTAGCTAGTCCTTCAATTAATGTAGGTTGTGACCGGATGTTGACGATAATACACCTTTCACTTTCCATGTCAACATCTAGGTTCAACTTAGCAAAGTCTTCAAGGGGGTTTGTCATGCCCATCCTGAGACTAGATAAAATAGCCATGGATTTCATGTTGAGTGCATCCGCTACAACATTAGCCTTCCCTGGGTGATATTAAATAGAAAAATTGAAATCCTTAAGATATTTCTGCCATCTTCTTTGCCTCATGTTTAAATCCTTCTGGGAGAAGAGATACTTTAGACTTTTGTGGTCTGAAAATACCATAAATTTCTCTCCATAGAGATAATGTTGTCATATCTTCAAGGTGAAGATAACAGCAGCTAGTTCCAAACCATATACCGGGTAATTCTCCTCATGACGCATCAGCTGCCTTGAAGCATAACAGATTACCCTACCATGTTGCATAAGAACACTGCCAAGACCAACGCCTGATGCATCAGTATAAACCTCGAAACCACCACCTTCAACCGGTAGTGCTAATACAGGTGCAGTAGTGAGATGTTCCTTGAGAGTCAAGAAACTTTCGTCACAATCCTTCGACCATATAAAAGTATTTTCCTTCCTTGTAAGCCTGGTCAGAGGGACGGCTATTTTAAAGAAATCTTTAATAAGCCTATAGTAGCCAACTAAACCAAAAAAACTCTTGACGTCTGTTATAGTTGTTGGTCTACTCCAATTCTTGACAGCTTCAACTTTAGAAGGATCCACATCGATACCTTCCTTTGAAATAATGTGGCCAAGGAATGAGACCTCCTTTAGGCAGAACTCACATTTATTAAGCTTTGCGTAGAGTTGGTGTTCTCTAAGTACTTGCAAAGCTATCATTAAGTGTTCTTCATCCTCCTCCTGTGTCACGCCCTATCGCGGAATATCGGAACGCAGCAGTTATATACATTCATGATAAACAGAGCGATAACGGAATTAAAAGACCATAATTGCAAAGAGAAAGAATTACTCCAAAACACCAATTTACTCATAAATAAGAGAACAAAATGTTCCAACAACCTCACAACATCTTACATTATCATTCGAAGAAAAGGAGACAGAGAAAAGATTACAACTCTAAACGACAACTCTTAAAGACATCATTAACAACGACTCATCAACCATTACATGACCACTCCACAACTCTACTAAGACAACGGTCTATTCCACATCTAATGGGTCCACTCTTGCCCATCCCCGTTCGTTTGCGTTTCATCACTGGACCTACCTGAAATGGGAAAAATTGGGTGAGCAGACACTCAGTAGGTAATAGCAGGCAAAGTTTAAGTAATTAACCAAATTAATTAAATGTCATGCTAATAAAAGAATGATAAAACAAAACTAACGTAAACAATGCTGGAAAGAGAGCAATAGAAATAAGTAGAACAGAGATATATCATGTCTAGGAATTGGCCGATCAAGCATGCAAACAAGCAACTCATGTAGAGATAAATTCCATGAGGGATTCAACAACTTGTAGAGATGTATAGGGAAAATGAATGTCATAGACAACACGCTAGTCATGCACTCGGTGCAATACCTCACCATGTCATTACAACTCCCCGGGGCACTAGTATTTGTTAGGAGCTCCTCCAAGGACTAGACCGGGCCCTTATGATGCGTTGGCATTAGTTTGATAGATCCAAGATCCCAAGTAATATCTAGACATTCATTGGAATCGGCCAGGAATTCCAAGGTCAAGCTATGTAACTTATTTTCTAGGATCAAGTGAAATTTCAATAATTGAGTGGGAAGCCATAAGATTATGGCTCACAGAAGACAGGAATACAATCAGGATTAATTGCAGCTTAAGCCAACCTTGGCCCGACTACCAAAGCACACAAGAAACACGCGAGAAACAAGCTCCTAGAGGAGTTGCGGTCATACCCATGCCGCACAAGGTAAAAACGATCTATCGTGGATAGCCATAGTTGATACTGGGCCAGAGAGACAAAGCCCAGTGCCAAAACATGAAAACGGTCCACAGTGGGCCATAAGGAGACAAAGATGGTCCTGGATGGGCCGCTGTCCAAAGGAAAACGGTCCTTGAGGGGCCGTTTAGATCAGAATGGATCCTGGTCCATGACAAGAAGGAATGGTCACTAAAAGGCCGCTTCAGGAGTCAGGCGGTCCCACCTGGGCTGCAATTAACCAGGACAGTCTCGATTCCGGGCTGTAAAACCATGCGATCCGATCAAGTCATTAGGTGCCAGATTCGGGGTACAACCCACCCGGCGTCCTAGTGGGAATCCTAGGCTCCCAGAGGCATACAGAGGTCCATAATAGAGGTCCTAGTCTGACAAAAGGAATATCCGGCGGAGAGTCCCAACTATTATAAGATTAAAGGCTAATAAAGCATCAGAAAATGATGTATAATCGGTCAGTCAGCACCACCGGAGTGGCATGACTGTCAGAACAATCCTAGTGATTTCAACACATTATAATCAATGTAACAATTATTTATCATTTTACTAATTGTTGTAAAATGAAAAAGAGATATGATTATAGATGAACAAGGTGAAATTTAATCATAGACATAGTTAACTCAGATCCATTTCATATATTCTACTTTCTCTTTTTGTGGGTTTCTATCATATACATGTATGATTTAGCAAGAGGAACACAACTATCAAGAACATTTAAAAAACATAGTCTGATCGACCAGGGTAGTCAGACTAGGGCCGCTAACAGGGGTTAGCAATCTGTCATTAGACCGTTTCATGAAAAATCTTAGCAAATTTAAACGAACAGCGACGGTATGTCGGGCGACCGCTCTGGATAGAGACGGTCTCAGCCAGGACGTAATGAGCCACAATGGCCCAATGAAAATCGGCCTATCACGAGACCGCTAAGTTCCAGGGTGGTTCCTATTGCGACCGCAACAGAGACGACGTGTCCGGTCTCCAGCGAACTCCGATAGACCTCAACTCTAAGAACTAATTGGGGCGATGTAATACATTAAAATTAGGCAAAATGGTCTGAACGGAAAGAGGACTGAATAATACCCAGTATATCATGGTTAATTAGAGTTTAGGCTTACCTATACCAAGCATTGAATCGATCAAAAGAATAGGACATGTCAAAACCCTAACTGTGACATGCTGCTACTAAACCAAAAAATTCTCACGATCTACTGGATAAAAGTTAGAGCTTTTAACATTTCTAGGAAGAGGACTCGATGACGCTTCTCATGGTATATTTTACTTCGAGTTTAGACCACAATTACCTACCTTAATCGAAGGAACAAAGTTGACGTTGGACGTCGAAATCGCACAAGAACACCCTCGCTCCACACGACGTTTCCTCCCTCGATCGTGCTCCTCGCTGGTCGCCGCAGCAAATAGGGTTTCTAGGTTGGTCGAGGGTTAAATTTATAGAGGCAATTGATTCTAGGGGCATCGATAAGGCTGGATAGAGTCCCACGAACTCTACATGCACGGATTCTGCGTTTGACCAAATCGCGTCGCCATCTCTCCCAAAATTAGACCTCTAGGGTTAGGGTATCCTCATACAACGAGAGCGGAAATGGGCTACCCATCAAGGCCGTTCTAATGGGCCTGGTTTGGGCTCGAAAGATTATGATTTGGGCTCAAATTTGGCGATCTAAGGTCTAGTTAGTCAAAACCATTTTTAGCCCTAATTCTCTTAATTCGGCTTGGTTAGGATTTTGTTTAGGGTTCGACCAAGAAGATAAATTGTCTAAACTTTTAGTCCTCTATACGATTATGAATTTTCTAGATTTTTATAAATTAGTTAAAACTTTGCCTAAAGAAATTTCCAATTTAATAGTAAATAATTTTCTCAATTATTACCCTTTATATTATTTAATAAATTCTTGGGGTGCTACACCCTCCCCCGCTTTAAAGAATTTGGTCCTCCAAATTCACTGTACTTATTAAAATGGGGATAATTAGGATTACTAACTTTAAAATAGATCAGGGTATTACTTACGGATAGCTTCTTCAGGTTCCCAAGTAGCTTCCTCGGTCCCACGTCGGCTACACTGAACCTTAACCATCGGTATGGACCGATTCCTGAGTTGTTGCTACTTCTGGTCCAAAATCTTGATGGGTCTCTCCTCATAAGTCAAATCTTCCTTCAATTCTAGATCCGCATGTTGAATGATGTGCGCGGGGTCGCAAACATACTTCCGTAGCATAGACACATGGAAAATATTATGTACTTTAGATAATTGGGGTGGCAAAGCCAACCTGTAGGTAACTTATCCAACTCTCTCCAGGATCTCAAATGGGCCAATGTATCTCGGACTTAGCTTGCCACGAATATCAAGCCTTCGAACTCCTCTCATAGGTGAAACCTTCAAAAATACATGCTCGCCTACTAGAAATTCCAAGTCTCTCCTTCTGTTATCTGCATAGCTTTTTTGTCTTGACTATGCAACTTGCAGACGATCCCGGATAACCTGGATATTCTTAGATGATTCTGAAATGAGATTTGGTCGTAGCCATTGTTTCTCACCTACCTCATTCCAACACAAAGGTGATCGGCAACTCCTTCCATAGAGAGCCTCGAACGGTGCCATCTGGATACTGGACTGATAACTATTATTGTAGGTAAATTCTATTAGGGCCAAATGTTCGTGCCAACTGCCACCAAAGTCAATCATGCTAGCCCTTAGCATATCTTCGACAATCTGATTAGTTCTCTCAGTTTTCCTGTCCGTATGTGGATGAAATGGGGTACTGAAGTTCAGACGGGTTCCCAAGGACTCCTGCAATCCTCTCCAAAAATGTGAAGTGAATCTGGGATCTCTATCTGACACAATGTTCATGGGTACCCCATGTAGTCTCACGACTTCATTCATGTACAAAGCCGCTAAGACATCAACTGTCCACTTCGACTTGATGGATAAGAAATGTGCCGACTTGGTCAATCTATCAACAATTACCCATACGGCGTCAAAACCTCCACGAGTTCTTGGTAAGCCCATTATAAAATCCTTGCCGATGCTCTCCCACTTCCACTGTGGTATATCGAGCGGTTTTAACTTCCCTGCAGGTCTGAAATGCTCGTCCTTCACTTGTTGACATACCAGACATCTACTTACGAACTCTGCCACTTTCCATTTCATATTTGGCCACCAAAAGGTCCTCTTTAAATCTCGGTACATCTTAGTGGCTCCAGGAATAATAGTATACTTGGATCTGTGAGCTTCCTCAAGGATCTTACTCTTCACTTTGGCTAAATCGGGGACACATGTCCTTCCCCGGAATAACAACCTGTCATCATCGGCCAACACAAAATCTGGTCTATTACTTAGATTTCCCGTGATCTCTACTAACACTAGATTTATATCTTGCAGGGTCTTAATTTCTATTAACAGCTCAGGACGAAGCTGAAACTCAGCGATCATGACCCGATCCTTGCTAACATTAAGGTCTAGACTAGCCAACTGCTCCAGCAGTCTCCATTCTTGCAACATGAGACTTGACAACTTTTCTATCAGCTTGCAGCTCAAGGCAACAGCCACTACATTACCTTTCCCAGGGTGATACTCTATGGAGAAGTCGAAATCCTTCAAATATTCAAGTCATCTTCTCTACCTCATATTAAGCTCTTTTTGGGAAAACAGATACTTAAGGCTCTTATGATCAGAGAATACAGTAAAAATCTCTCGATACAAGTAGTGCCTCCAAATCTTCAAGGCGAACACCACTGCAGTGAGCTCCAAGTCATGGGCGGGATAATTCTCTTCGTGCTTCCTCAGCTGCCTAGAAGAATAGGCTATCACTTTTCCATGCTGCATAAGCACACATCATGGGCCAACGCCTGAGGCATCAGTATAAACTTCAAATCCCCTTTCTCCAAAAGGCAAGACCAAAACATGGGCAGTGGCTAAACATTCTTTCAGAGTTTGAAAACTCCATTCATAATCTTCCAACCACTCAAATCGATTCTCATTGCGGGTCAATCTAGTCAGAGGTACTGCAATCTTGGAGAAATCCTTAATGAATCTCCGATAGTAGCCTGCTAGGCCTAGAAAACTTCCTACTTCAGTTACATTCGCAGGCCTATCCCATTTTCTCACTGCCTCTACTTTAGAGGGATCTACAGAGATTCCATCTTTAGAAATAATGTGCCCCAGAAAAGACACTTCTTGCAGCCAGAATTCACACTTACTAAACTTGGCGTATAACTGATGTTCTCCCAGTATCTATAACGCCCTCCTCAAGTGCTCTGCATGCTCCTCCTTGCTCTTAGAATATATCAAAATATCATCAATAAAAATCACGACCCAGTGATCTAAGTAGGGCCGAAAAACATTATTCATCCGCTGCATAAAGGCTACAGGAGCATTTGTTAGACCAAAAGGCATCACAATAAATTCGAAATGTCCATACCTACTTCGGAATGCAGTTTTAAAGATATCTTTATCTTTGATCCGCAACTGATGATACCCAAATCGTAGATCAATCTTGAAAAAATACCATGCTCTCGCTATCTGATCGAACAACTAATCTATTCTTGGCAACGGATACTTATTCTTGACAGTAAGCTGGTTCAATTGACGGTAATCAATACACAGTCTTAACGAACTGTCCTTCTTCCTCACAAACAGCACTGGGGCTCCCCACGAGGATGTACTAGGATGGATAAACCCCTTCTCAAGCAACTCCATTAATTACCCTTTCAATTCTTTTAACTCCACAGGAGACATACGGTACGGATCAGCTTTAGAAACTGGTGACGCGCTAGGAACTAGATCAATAGAGAAAACTATTTCCCCTTTAGGGGGAAGTCCTGGTAAATCCTCAGGACACACATCTGAAAAATCTTGGACAATCAGAATGTCCTCCAACTCTAACTCCTTCTTTTCGGTCAAAGAGACCAAGACCAAAAATGCCCGACATCCTTTCCTCAACAACTTCTCGGCCCAAAGTGCCGAAATAAGTGGCACAGACTTAGAATGAGTAACACCGACAAAAGAAAGCTCGGGGTACCCAGAGAAAGACAAGGTGCCAGATTTACAATGAATTCTCGCCTCATACTTAGCTAACCAATTTGCTCCTAAGATTACATCATAATCCTTCATCTTCATACAAACCAAATCGGCTAGCATATTCAGCCCATTCACCAAAATCTTACTAGAAGGATAATAGTACTTAATTGCTGAACCTAAACCAATGGGGGTTCATATTTTCAGTAGAAAGTTCATCAATACAGATTTCACAGATAAGGGCTTAGCAAAACTTTGTGAAATAAAAGAATGTGTTGCTTCTGTATCAAAGAGAACAAATGTCGGCTTATCAAAAATAATAAGTGTACCTTCCACCAATCCACCTTCCTCGGTGGGTTCAGTCTTGGTTTCCTGTAGGGCTTGGAGCTTGCCCTTCTGCTTCTGGCCTCCTTGCAGCTTGTTCGATGTAGCTTGATCTGATAGAAGAGGACACTCAGGGATACGATGGTCCCTGCCCCCACAACGCAGACATGCATCTAGCTTGTGCCAACACTCCTCCATCTTGTGACCCGGATGATCACAATACTTGCAAAGAGCTTTGAATGATGCAGCCGAACCTGCCTTCTTGTCATCACTTCTCGGCTTCTCGTCCTTCCACGAACTAGACCCGCCAGTGGGCCTCTTCTTGTCATTATTGGGTATGAAATTCCTAGAACCAATGGTCTGCTCCTTCTTGGTGTTCCTTCCTCGGATCCTCTAAGTCATCACCATAATATCCTCAAGGACTTGAGCTTTCCTCACAATCTCGGCATAGTTATGAATTTCCATCAGCGCCAATTGGTTGATATACTGGAGCTTCAATCCATTCAGGAACCTTTTGGCTATCATCTTTTCTATAGATACCAAATGTGTCGCATAGCAGGATAACATGGAGAACTTCAACTCGTACTCAGCAACTGATAAATTTCATTGCTTCAAAGTAGCGAACTCTGCCGCCTTCTTTTCCTACACACGATCCGAGAAATACTTGCTATTAAAATGCTCCTGAAACTCATCCCACGTCGTACGCCTATTTTCGAGCGTAGGTTCTACTTCTTCCCACCAAGCACGTGCATCGCGTTCCAGCTGAAAAGTTGCCAAGAGAACTCGGTCCTGGTCACCGCATTGCATAACTCTAAAGATTCGCTCTATTTCCTTTAGCCAATTCTCGGCTTCGTCGAGATCCGCCGATCCACCAAATCGTGGGGGATTCAATCCACTAAAATTCTGGTGGAGATCACCAGCCCCATGATGCGCGCCGCCCTGCGCTACCTACTGGAGGGCCTGAGTCAAACCCTGCACTGTACACTGCATATCCCTCCATTGTGCACGTTCAGCTGCCATCAGAATAGACTCCTACACGTAGGAAACTTAATTAGAACAGCTTAGCGAAAATCTTTTTAGAGTTTATTAATTGACTCAACCCCAAGTCTATACCTAATCTCACCGGGTGAGATCCCTAGACTTTAACAATGTCACAGGTTCTACGACACCACTTAGAAACCTAGGAACTTAGAAAACCTAGGCTCTGATTCCACAAAACAGTCACGCCCCGAAGCGGAATATCGGAACGTAGCAGTTATATACATTCATGATAAACAGAGCGATAACGGAATTAAAAGAACATAATTGCAAAGAGAAAGAATTACTCCAAAACACCAATTTACTCATAAATACGAGAACAAAATGTTCCAACAACCTCACAACATCTTACATCATCATTCAAAGAAAAGGAGATAAAGAAAAGATTACAACTCTAAACGATAACTCTTAAAGACATCATTAACAACGACTCATCAACCATTACATGACCACTCCACAACTCTACTAAGACAACAGTCTATTCCACGTCTAATGGGTCTACTCCGGGCCTTCACTCTTGCCCATCCCCGTCCGTTTGCGTTTCATCACTGGAGCTACCTGAAATGGGGAAAACTGGGTGAGCGGCCGCTCAGTAGGTAATAGCAGGCAAAGTGTAAGTAATTAACCAAATTAATTAAATGTCATGCAAATAAAAGAATGATAAAACAAAACTAACGTAAACAATGCTGGAAAGAGAGCAATAGAAATAATTAGAACAGAGATATATCATGTCCAGGAATTGGCCGATCAAGCACAAAAACAAGCAACTCATGTAGAGATAAATTCCATGAGGGATTCAATAACTTGTAGAGATGTATAGGGAAAATAAATGTCATAGACAACACGCTAGTCATGCACTCGGTGTAATGCCTCACCATGTCATTACAACTCCCTGGGACACTAGTACTTTTTGGGCGCTCCTCCCAGGACCAGACAAGGCCCTTATGATGCACTGGCATTAGTTTGATAGATCCAAGATCCCAAGTAATATCTAGTCATTCATTGGAATCGGCCAGAAATTCCAAGGTCAAGCTATGTAACTTATTTTCTAGGATCAAGTGAAATTTCAATAATTGAGTGGGAAGCCATAAGATTATGGCTCGCAAAAGAAACAAGCTCCTAGAGGAGTTGCGGTCATACCCAGGCCGCACAAGGTAAAAATGGTCTATCGTTGACCGCCATAGTTGATAATGGGCCAGAGATACAAAGCCCAGCGCCAAAGGATGAAAACGGTCCACAGTGGGCCGTAAGGAGACAAAGATGGTCCTAGATGGGCCGCTTTCCAAAGGAAAACGGTCCTTGAGGGACCGTTTAGATCAGAATGGATCCTAGTTCATGACAAGAAGGAACTGTCACTAAAAGACCACTTCAGGAGTCAGGCGGTCCCACCTGGGCCGCAATTAACTAGGACAGTCCCGATTCTGGGTTATAAAACCATGTGATCCGATCGAGTCATTAGGTGCAGGATTCGGGGTACAACTCGCCCGGCGTCCTAGTGGCAATCCCAGGCTCGCAGAGGCTTACAGAGGTCTCATAATAGAGGTCCTAGTTCGACAGAAGGAATATCCGGCGGAGAGTCCCAACTATTATAAGATTAAAGGCTAATAAAGCATCGAAAAATGATGTATAATCGGTCAGCCAACACCACCGGAGTGGCATGACTATCAGAACAATCCTAGTAATTTCAACACATTATAATCAATGCAACAATTATTTATCATTTTACTAATTTTTGTAAAATGAAAAATTGATATGATTATAGATGAACAAGGTGAAATTTAATCATAGACATAGTTAACTCAGATCCATTTCATATATTCCAGTTTCTCTTTATGTGAGTTTCTATCCTATACATGTATGATTTAGCAAGAGGAACACAACTATCAAGAACAGTTAAAAACATAGTCTGATCGACCAGTCATTAGACCGTTTCACGAAAAACTTAACAAATTTAAACGAACAGCGACGGTTTGTCAGGCGACCACTCTGGATAGAGACGGTCTCAGCCAGGCCGTAATGAGCCACGATGGCCCAATGAAAAAGGGTCTATCGCAAGACCGCTAGGTTTTAGGGTGGTTCCTGTTGCGACCGCAACAGAGACGATGTGTCCGGTCTCCGGCAAACTCCGATAGACCTCAACTCTAAGAACTAATTGGGGCGATGTAATGCATTAAAATTAGGCAAAATGGTATGAATGGAAAGAGGACTGAATAATACCCAGTATATCATGGTTAATTAGAGTTTAGGCCTGCCTATACCAAGCATTGAATTGATCAAAGGAATAGGACATGTTGGAACCCTAACTGTGACATGCTGCTACTAAACCGGAAAATACTCACGATCTACTGGATAAAAATTAGGGCTTTTAACATTGCCAGGAAGAGGACTCGATGACGCTTCTCATGGTATATTTTACTTTGAGTTTAGACCATGATTACCTACCTTAATCGATGGAACAATGGGGACGCTGGACATCGAAATTGTACAAGAACACCCACGCTCCACACGACATTTCCTCCCTCGATCGTGCTCCTCGCCGGTCGCCACATCAAATAGGGTTTCTAGGTTGGTCGAGGGTTAAATTTATAGATGCAATTGATTCTAGGGGCGTCGATAAGGCTGGATAGTGTCCCACGAACTCGACGCGCGCAGATTCCGCGTTTGACCAAATCGCGCTGCCATCTCTCCCAAAATTAGACCTCTAAGGTTAGGGTTTCCTCGTACAATGAGAGGAAAAATGGGCTACCCATCAACGCCGATCGAATGGGCCTGGTTTAGGCTCGAAAGGTGTAACGCCCGAAGATTTCCTGAGAATTTTTTGGATTTAAAATATAATTATCAAGCATTTAATGGGTTATTAAATGAATTATGGTTAATTAAAATCAAACTAGCCTGGCCTTGCATTGATCCAAAAGGATTAGGCCCATCTAATAAACCCAATAGGCCCAAAAGGTTGTTTTGGACCTTAGCCCATATTCTAGAACCTTAAAACTAGTGTAATCATGAAATTAAGGGATAATTACTCTTTAAAAAATAAATAGATGGATAATAATTTGGATATTATCAAAAGAGTTTGAACTAATTTCAAATTCAGCGCTCATGAAGGAAAACGGTCTATCGCGAGATTGCATAGCACTGGTAAATGGTCTAGTAGCAGACCGCTAAGCTCTATCAGTTACGTGAGAGAAAGAAAATGTGAAAAGATTGGATTTTTAACATCTAAATCACCTAGGATCGATTCTATCTACTAGTTAGATAAGCCTAGAAGGCTAGAAGATCGAATTGAAAGCCTAATTTGGACTCTAAGTTTGTTCTAATCCTCAAACCCTAGCTAAACCTATAAATAGGTCCCAGATTTGACGTGTGTGACCCTTACTTTTGGCTCGCATGGAACTAAGGTAAGGAGGACGAATTAGAGGTAAGTTTTTTCTAGGAACTTGTTTATTATAGTTAGAACTAATTACCCTCCGAATTTCATTTTAGGAGATCAAGTCTACAAGGAGTTAGAAACTTCCAAAGTTGCTGATCCTACACCAATAACTCTGGAAACTATGCGGCCAACCCAAGAAGATCAGTCAAATAGAAGCCCCAAACGAGGTAATTAGATAAAGGTTCTTTAGAATAATTTGTTCCTGTTAGTACCCTCTTCTTACCCTCAAAATTTCACGTCCATAGGCCTTGGGAATCAGGAGATATAAGGGCGTGAAGTTGCTGATTTGGCACAGGAACGTGCAGAACTAGGGCTTACTTCTAGTCTGAAATTGACAGTCTAGGAGCATTAACCAAGGTAGGTTATCTCGTGAGTGGCTTAAACTTGAAGTCAGGAATAAAAGCCCTCTGATTTCATTCGATTTCGTGCATTGTGTCATGGGAATTTCATGTTTTCATTAGGACTATGCATCTAGTTTAGTCTTCATACATGAACTAGCCTTTTTTTTCGATAATTAAAGAAATTGTATTAGTGAAGCAATGTACATAATGAAGGTTACTGTCTACACAGGTTGTAGACTAGTAACTAGAGACTTAATAACTTATTAATAGCAATTACAAATTGCTGTTTAAAAACTTACACGACTAAGTTAAAAAACTGAAAACAGAACTGAGTACAAGAGTGTAGGTTGCTGACTTCTTAAAGCAAGGTATTCCTAATGGGTTATGTTGAATTTCTTGAAGATGGAGAAGTCTCTTCTCTTAGAGAATCCGCTCAACCTGCCATGAAAATCAATGCAGTGCCGAGTATCTTCAAGAATAAGAATAAGAAGATTTGACTTATTTGTGTTAGTTCCCTGAAAAATTCTTTCACACCTTTCCTTCCATAAATGCCAAACGGTATATCTCAATAGTACGCGAACAAGCTTCAATATAGGGCCCCTGGATGGGTAGTTTATTGCAAGCTCTGCTATCTCCATTCTAAGAGAAGCCTTGGGAGGCCTCTGTAAATCCAGCCACTTAAGAATCTCTTTCCAAATCCAGTTACTGTAGACACAAGCAAAGAATAAATGATATGCAGATTCTCCATTATTCTTGCATAGATAACATATACTAGGAACATGAAGACCTCTCCTTTGCAAGTTGCCCATGGTCGGAAGTTTAAGAAGTACTGCTTGCCATAGGCAGTGAGAAGCCCTCTGTATAGTTGGCCTCTTCCAAATCCACTCCCCATGATCTATGACTGCAGCCTTCTCTCTGATCACTTCCCAGAAATGTTTAGTAGAGAATTGACCATTATTATATTTCCATCGAATTGCATCTCTTCCTCCTGAAGTAATAGGAATTCCTGAAATGGAATTCCATAAGTCTGCCATTTCAGAGGACATCGGCTATGGAAAGGACCAGGATCCATTATTGATGAAAGTCGAAACCTTGCAGTTTTTTTGCAGTTCTAAGTCTTGCATAATATGTTCTCCATACAATTGGTTGATGCTTTCTCCCTGGATCCAAGGATCCGCCCACAAATTTGTTCTATTGCCATCTGCAATCTCATAAGAAATATGAGATTTCAGCCATTTCTGAGCATGCAAAACTCCCTTCCAGGCTGATGAATAATAAGGTTTCATTTTGATTTCCCATATATTGCACTTAGAAAGGTACTTTGCATGAACCCAGGAGCTCCAGAGAGAGTTATTATTTTGAAGAATTTCCCATAGCCAGTTAGCCATTCCAGCCAAATTCCATTCCCTGAGATTCTTAATTCCCAGTCCTCCCTCTAGTTTCGGTTTACAAATAAGCTTCCATGAAATCATATGGTTTGCCTGCTTATTAGAATGGCCGTGCCAGTAAAAATTATAGAGCATTCCATCTAATTCATCAAGCAAAGATAAAGGGAGGGGGAATGCTGCAGACCAGTAAAGTGAGAAGGAAGATAAAATTGATTTGATCAGTTCTAAATGACCAGCTCTAGAGAGGAATCTATTCATCCAAGAAGCAATGCACCTTCTGATTTTTTCAATCAGCTAAAAACAATTACTCTTTTTGATACTTCCTGACAGTAAAGGAAGGCCAAGATAGGGAACTGGCATAGTATCTTCTGAAACATGGATGATATTAAGGATAGCTTCTTTATTATCCACTTTCCTTCAAACATAGATTTTACTCTTCTGAAAATTAATGCTCAACCCAGACATAATAGCAAATTTTCTGAGAATAGAGGCAATGTGCTGAGCAGACTGTATATCATCTTTGAAAAATAGGATTAAGTCATCGGCAAAAGCAATGTGAGAAACCTTAACTGCTCCAGCTGCAGGGACTTTAATAAAGCCATTCTGAACCGCTTGGTCGATGAGTGTAGTAAATCCCTCCATAGCTATGGAAAATAGGTATGGGGATAAAGGATCCCCTTGCCTAATCCCATTTTTACTGTTAAAGAAGCCCTTAGGAGAGCCATTTAATAGTACAGAAAACATTGGATTGCATATGCAATTAGCAATCCAATCTATCCAAATGTTGGGGAAGCCCATCTTAAGCATCATAGCCCATATGAAATCTCTGTTTAGTGAATCAAAAGCTTTCTTCAGATCAACTTTAAGGCAGATGATCTTACCTTTTGTTTTGGAGTGAAGGTCCTTGATAATGTCATTAGCAAATAGGATGTTATGGTGAATGTTGCACCCCTTAATAAATGCAGCTTGATTGTTACTGATTAAATTAGCCATGACATCTTGCATTCTGTTAGCAAGGATCTTGGAGACAATTTTATAGAAGAAGTTGCAAAGAGAGATAGGCCGAAATTGGTCAAAGGAATCTGCCCCTTCAGTCTTTGGAACTAGAGCTATAAAGGTACAGTTAAACTGTTTAAGGATTTTCTTTGATGAAAAAAAATGTTTAACAGCAGCAATAACATCCTCACCAATAACCCTCCAGGAAGCTTGGAAGAATTCAGCAGTAAAACCATCTGGACCAGGGCTCTTCCCCAAGGGAAATTGAAACACTACTTTCTTAATTTAATCTTCAGATAGAGGAAAATTGAGTCTTTCTATCTCTGATGGACTGATCACATATCTAGGTTGAATATTGAATTCGGATCTCTGTTGGGGTTGGTTCAGTAAGTGCTTGAAGAAATCCACTGCATGTTCTGAAATTTTGGTGAGATCCTCAATGTAAGAGCCATACATGAACTAGCCTTAATGAAGTAAAAAGGAAATTTTCTTATAAATTACATGAACCTATGCATATTGTTGGCCCATATTTGTTCTATCATGGTTGTGGGAGTTTATATATGTTGATTTCCATGAATGATATGCCTTAGTATAGCATTTTGTTTTATTAACATTTGCACTCAGATTAATATAGGAGGAAACGGTCTTCCTGTAGACTGCGAGGAAATCTAGCGGTCGTACGATAGACCGCTACCCACCGTGAAACGGTCACCCAATAGACCATTTTTGAATACTGATTTCTGTAATGTTATTAATCCGAAACATATTGTATATTAGCCTTAACTATTATATGATAAGCCTAGTTAAATAAGTTTTATTCCTGGTTTGAGCACTATTTTCATATACTTAGTTAATTATGTTGGTCATCATAGTAGATTTCATGTTTTTATGATCATTGGTGTTATTTTCAACTTATGTTAATTTATGACCCAAAATCATATACTCTTGTAATAAATATATGTTTTCCAATGATAGAGGATTCATGATTTAACTTGATCACTATTTTATCATGATTCTCTCTCTTCTAAGAGTCATTTTCATAAGTACATGGCGCATATTCTGGTATGTTGTCATTAGTTACACTTTTGCACATTAAGTACACAATCTTGGACATGATGACCTCTCCTTTGGATATTCCTTCCAATGGACTAGGAAATCTTGTTTCAAGGCATCCGTAAGACTCCGTGAGCCTGGAATCTCCACTAGGGTGCCGAGCTGGTTGTACCATTAAAGCCCATTATCTAGAAAGCACTTTACCGATGTTTGTGTATTCTGGATCATAGCGGCCATCTGGTTGACCGCCAGAGTCTGCTAGCGGCCATTCACTAGACCACTAACGGATACTAAACGGCCATCCACTAGACCGCAAGGCTCCAGATGTCCTGTTTCAAATGTTGAACTATGTCTTATGAAACGGTCCAAGACTAGACCGCTTGAATTTCTAAACGGTCCATCATATGACCACTTTCTGTATTAAACGGTCCTGTACTAGACCGCTTGGTCCTGATTATGTCTAACCCAAGGTTTGACCTTCGAGGTTGGTTTTCTTAAGTTCATGAATTATCTGGACTCTAAACTTATGTTAATAAGTTAATATTAAAGGTATGGAACATAATGAATGTACAGTTATTCTGTCAAATTTCTTTCATAGCATGATGTCCATTTAAGTCATCCTTGAAATCTCTTGTTCTTAATTGAAGCATTCTTACTTTGGTTACCTTATTATGGAGTTATTATTGAACTTGTACATTATTGGCCGTATTATTGTTATAAACGTGGAAGTAGCTTGATGTATACTTGAAGATTCAGTTCGAGCACTGATTGTGTTCAAGGGCTCTATACTAGTCCCCTCGGCTGATTGTCGAAAACATACTGTAAACTATGGGGTATGATACTACTGGCGTCGCATTGCGGTGGGAGTACTTTATCTATAAACAATTAAAATATCCACGGGATCCACATAAATTCACGAAGTACGTGCTATAAAGTGAAAAGTACTTACTTGCTTGTTATATGACTTTCTAGTACATAGCCTTCATAGTTATGAAAAGTACATTCTTGTTACATTCTTGTTCATGGAAAGGCCAAAAATTTACATTCTTGGTATATTCTTGATTAATCATATTCTCATATCTCAAGCTTGATTATATCTTGTTACTTTGACTTTATTTGCATGTTTCATCATATCTGCATGATTTATCTTGTTCTCTAGACCTAAAATGTTAATCATTTAAATTTGCCTTCATGTTGATACGAAGATACCTACTAGGCAAGTGTGCTCATTACCCTACTTTCTAATCTTTTTCAGGAAATTCTAGTGGGTCAGATTTTGATTACTCAAGTGATGGATCCGAGAGTGATTGAAGGATAACGACTCGAGAGAAGCCTTAGTTATCAATGTCTAGTCGAGTCATGATGTAATTTTTATTTTTCTTGAGTCTAGTAAAGAGAGTCAAAAATTTTATGTACTTTGGAAATTATTTTATGAAGGAATAAAATTAAAGGTTTTAGTGAATTATATTATGTAATTACTTTTATGTGATTGTCTTGCGCTCTGATTATATTGCTTGCTCGAGACGTATTAGCCGACTGTATACGTTCCCGATTGTTTCCGCTGCATAATCTCGGGGCGTGACAGTTAAGGTGGTATTAGAGCACTAGGACCAGAAGTCCTAAGGAAAAAGTCATGTCATAGGTTAAGACTAAGGTTTTAGGACCCACTCCTATGAAACTAGGGAAGAAATTCCCAACCTATGAGAGGAATTGGGTAGAACCCGGGTTGAGTAATTAGAATTCTTTCTAAGAATAAACCCACTCATTCCAATAGGTTAACTAATTCATTACTCTTCTCAGGTACCTTACTCTTATAATGGCTCATCGCGTGGATTGGGGTGGTATGCAACAGACCGTTGCGGGTCTCACCCAGGCATTACAAAACATGGCACAAGCTGGCACTGGGGTAAGAGCTAGAGACTTACATCATAATTTTCGGAGTTTAAATCCTCCACGATTTTCGGGTTCTTCTAATCCAGATGAAGCCGAGAATTGGATAGATGAGATGAACCGCATCTTTGAAGTTGTGCAATGTACTGATCAGGAGAAGGTTCGTCTTGCCACGTTCCAACTCAATAAAGATACCCATACATTGTGGAAGTCAGTTCCTGCACCGCCAGCTGATGCACCACATATTTGGGAAGGTTTTCTTACGCTCTTTCGAGCCAAATATTTCTCTGAACATGTAAAGGAGAGGAAAGCAATGGAATTCGCTTTGTTACGCCAAGGCATGGTGACCGTAGCGGAGTATGAACTCCAATTTTCTAGGCTAGCGCCATATGCTCCTCACTTTGTTAGCACCGACTTATTAAAAGCTAACTGATTTATGGATGGATTGAGGCCCGGCTATATTCAACAATTAGGGACTCAGAATATACGGACATATGCGAAAATGGTCCAGCGGGCGCATCTATGTGAGAGGACCTTAGAGAAGGTCAAAAAATTGAAAGGAAAGGGAGAGGAGCCGAGCCGAAGGTCTGATCGGCATGATAAGAAAAAGTTTAGTATCACGGAACCCTACAAATCCTGTGATAGTAAGAAGAGATCCCAGAATGGGAGTGGTAGTGGCTACCACAAGAATAAGAAAGTCAAGGAAGACGACAAACAGGTCGCCACGGCTTACACCTTTTGCGAGAAGTTCGATCATTCGGCCGAAGAGTGCTGGAAGCGCCTTGGCTCTTGTTTAAGATGTGATAGCAGGGAGCACCGCATGCTGGATTGCCCTCTTATGAAGGAACAATCTTCAGGTGGTGGACGTAAGTGACAAGCCCACCTTAATGCTATAATGGAAGATGAAGCAGCGCCCAAGAATGATGGGCTAATGGAAGGTACTATCCAAATCTATTCCCATCCTGCATTTGTACTATTTGATATTGGTGCTTCTCATTCCTTTATATACACTTCTTTTGTAAAACCTTACCTATTGCATCAGAACCTTTACCTCCGGACCTTGCTATTACTACACCTTTAGGTTCTGGAATAAAACTTACAAATTACTATCCTAATAGTGAGGTAATGGTAGAAAGACACAATCTTCCTGCAAATCTCGTATGCCTTGACATGGAGGGCTACGATGTTATATTAGGTGTAGATTGGCTTGTAGACCACAACGCCTATATAAATTGCCGCAATCGGATTATCTCTTTTTAGAAACCTGGTTTTCCAAGGTTTTCCTTCCTTGGTATCAACTATCGGAAGCATCCTACCATTATATCATCTCTTCGTGCTTGCAAACTTATTTTGCAAGGATGTGAAGCTTTTCTTGCTTCTGTAAATGTTACCGAGTCCAAGAAGATTAACTTAGAAAACATCCCCATTGTGAAGCAGTTTCCCGATGTATTTCCATTAGATTTGCCCGGTTTACCGCCCGAAAGGGAAGTAAACTTTTTCATTAAACTCATTCCCAGAGCAGCACCTGTTTCAATAGCTCCCTATAGGATGTCCCCCACAGAACTGAAAGAATTAAAGAAACAACTTCAGGAGTTATTAGATAAGGGTTTCATTCGACCTAGCACATCCCCTTGGGGTGCGCCAGTTCTATTTATCAAGAAGAAGGATGGATCCCTCAGGCTATGTATCGACTACCGGTGACTGAATCAACTCACAATTAAGAATAAGTATCCGTTGCCGCGTATCGATGAACTCTTTGATCAGATTTCTAGAGCAGAATATTTTTCCAAGATAGACCTTAGGTCAGGTTATCATCAGCTCAAGATCAAAGATGAAGACATACACAAAACTACTTTTTGGAGCAGATATGGCCACTATAAATTCGTGGTAATGCCGTTCGGGTTAACTAATGCCCCGGCAGCATTTATGCAACTCATGAATAATGTCTTCAGGCCTTATCTTGACCAATTTATAGTCGTCTTCATTGACGATATTCTTATTTACTCCAAAATAAAGGAGGATCATGATGAGCACTTAAGGATAGCCTTGCAAATGCTAAGAGAGCACAAACTCTATGCGAAACTAGGTAAGTGCGAGTTCTGGCTTAAGGAGGTTTCTTTCCTTGGCCATATTATTTCAAAGGAAGGTATCGTTGTCGACCCTTCTAAAATAGAAGCTGTTAAGAACTGGAGCCGGTCGACGACCGTGTCTGAAGTCAGAAGTTTTCTAGGTCTAGCTGGTTATTACAGGAGATTTATCAAGGATTTCTCAAAGATCGCCGTTTCTTTGACTAGACTCACAAGAAAGGAGAACCATTTTATATGGTTGAAGGATTGCGAAGAGAGTTTTCTTACCCTTAAAGAACACCTTACCACTGCACCAATATTAACACCACCAACAGAGGGTGGTGGCTTTGAAGTCTATACGGATGCGTCTGGCATTGGCCTAGGGTGCGTCCTTATGCAAAATGGAAAGGTGATTTATTATTCATCAAGGCAGTTGAAACGTCATGAAGAAAATTACCCTGTACATGATCTGGAACTAGCTGCGGTTATTTTCGCATTGAAGATTTGGCGACACTACCTTTATGGGGAGAAATTCATCATATTTTCAGATCACAAAAGTCTAAAATACCTCTTCACCCAGAAGGAATTGAATATGCGACAACGCAGATGGTTGGAGTATCTCAATGACTTCGACTTTACTATCCAATATCATCCAGGGAAAGCAAATGATGTAGCTGATGCTCTTCGCAGGAAGCCAATGGCAACTCTAGCAAGCCTCAGAAAAGGTATAACTTGTCTTATTGAATATTTTTCTCATTTAAAACTTGATGTTGACAGAGAAGGAGAAGGAGGTATGATTGCCAATATAAGGTCTCAACCTACATTGATCAAGGACATAGTCCAATTGCAAGAAAATGACCCTACATTGATGGAGATTAAGGGTTATATTGATCAAAGATCAGAATTTTCTATCTCAAATGATGGAAGACTATTATTCAAGGATCGAGTTTGTGTGCCGAATCATGACACTAAGAAATTGATCATGGAAGAAGGTCACAAATCAAGGTATGCTATTCACCCTGGTGCTACCAAGATGTATCAAGATTTGAAAAGAAACTTTTGGTGGCCCAACATGAAAAGAGAAGTGGCAGATTTTGTGTCCCAGTGTCTCACTTGTCAACAAGTAAAAGCAGAACATTTAAAGCCCACTAGGAAATTACACCCCTTGAATATTCCCGAGTGAAAATGGAAAAGTATAGGGATGGATTTCATCATGGGTTTACCTAAGACAAGAGGAGGACATGATGACATATGGGTGATCATAGATCGATTGACTAAATGTGCACATTTTCTACCAATTAAAGGTCGATGGTCTGTGGATGTATTAGTAGGATTATATATGAAGGAGATTGTCAAATTACATGGTGTCCCTGTCACCATCATATCTGACCGAGATCCTCGGTTCACATCACAATTCTGGAAGGGTCTTCAACATTCATTAGGGACCCGACTTAATTTTAGCACAGCATTCCACCCACAAATTGATGGTCAAACTGCAAGAACAAATCAAGTGGTGGAAGACATACTCAGGGAATGTGCTATTGACTTTGGAGGAAGTTGGCATGATCACTTGCCTCTAGTGAAATTTTCATACAATAATAGCTACCAAGCTAGCATACAAATGGCACCATTCGAGGCTCTGTATGGAAGAAGCTATCGTTCACCTATTTGCTGGAATAAAGTAGGAGAAAGGCAGTTTCTTGGTCCCGACATCATTAGGGATACTACCGAGAAGATAAAGCTTATTCGGGAGAGACTCCAGATGGCACAAGATAGGTAGAAATCGTATGTCGATAATCGAAGGCGCGACTTAGAATTTTAAGTAGGAGACCATGTATTCCTTAAGGTTTCTCCAGGTCGAGGTGTTCGAAGATTCGGTATCAAAGGCAAGCTTACTCCCAGATTCATTGGCCCCTTCAAAATTCTCGAAAGGATCGGTGAAGTCGAGTATAAAAATAGCTTTACCCCCTTAATTAGCAGGAGTTCATGATGTATTTCACGTCTCAATGCTCAAGAAGCATGTACCTGATCTATTCCATGTCATTACTTACGTCAATCTGGAGATTAAAAAGGACTTGACATACGAGCAAAAGCCAATCAGGATCATTGAACGAGAAGTACGTCAACTTCGAAATAAAATCATTCCTATGGTCAAGATCCAATGGACCAAGTTATGTCCACATGAAGCAACGTGGGAAACTGAAAAAGCCATGCGTAAAAGATTCCCAGAGATATTTGAATGTAAGTACACTCTCCATAAATCCATGTATTGAATTTGGGGACAAATTCTTTTTAAGTGGGGGAGGGTGTAATGCCCGAAGATTTCCTAAGAATTTTTTAGATTTAAAATATAATTATTAAGCATTTAATGGGTTATTAAATGAATTGTGGTTAATTAAAATCAAATTAGTATGGCCTTGTATTGATCCAAAAGGATTAGGCCCATCTAATAAACCCAATAGGCCTAAAAGGTTGTTTTGGTCCTTAGCCCATATTCTAGAACCTTAAAACTAGTGTAATCATGGAATTAAGGGATAATTACTCTTTGGGAAATAAATAGATGGATAATAACTTGGATACTATCAAAAGAGTTTGAACTAATTTCAAATTCAGCGCTCATGAAGGAAAATGGTCTATCGCGAGACCACATAGCGCTGGTAAACGGTATAGTAGCAGACCGCTAAGCTCTGTCAGTTCCGTGAGAGAAAGAAAATGTGAAAAGATTGGATTTTTAACATCCAAATCATCTAGGATCGACTCTATCTACTAGTTACATAAGTCTATAAGGCTAGAAGATCGAATTGAAAGCCTAATTTGGACTCTAAGTTTGTTCTAATCCTCAAACCCTAGTTAAACCTATAAATAGGTCCCAGATTTGACGTGTGCGACCCTTACTTTTGGCTCGCGTGGAACTAAGGAAAGGATGACGAATTAGAGGTAAGTTTCTTCTAGAAACTTATTTATTATAGTTAGAACTAATTACCCTCCGAATTTCTTTCTAGGAGATCAAATCTTCAAGGAGTTAGAGGCTTCCAAAGTTGCTAATCCTACACTAATAACTCAGGAAACTATGCGATCGACTCAAGAAGATTAGGGAAACAGAAGCCCCAAACGAGGTAATTAGATAGAGGTTCTTTAGAACAATTTGGTCCTGTTAGTACCCTCTTCTTACCCTCAAAACTTCACGTCCACAGGTCAAGGGAATCAGGAGATATAAGGGTATGGAGTTGCTAATTTGGCACAGAACGTGCAGAACTAGGGCTTACTTCCAGTCCGAAATTGACAGTCTAGGAGCATTAACCAATGTAGGTTATCTCATTAATGGCTCAAACTTGAAGTTAGGAATAAAAGCCCTATGATTTCATTCGATTTCGTGCATTGTGTCTTGAGAATTTCATGTTTTCATTAGGACTATGCATCTAGTTTAGTCTTCATACATGAACTAGCCTTAATGAAGTAAAAAGGAAATTTTCTTGTAAATTACAAGAACCTATGCATATTGTTGGCCCATATTTTTTCTATCATGGTTATGGGAGTTTATATATGTTGATTTCCATGCATGATATGCCTTAGTATAGTATTTTGTTTTATTAACATTTGCACTCGGATTAATACAGGAGGAAACGGTCTTCCTGTAGACCGCCATGAAATCTAGCAATCGTACGATAGACCGCTAGCCACCGTGAAACGGTCACCCAATAGACCGTTTTCGATTACTGATTTCTGTAATATTGTTAATCCGAAACATATTGCAGATTAGCCTTAATTATTATATGATAAGCCTAGTTAAATAAGTTTTATTCCTGGTTTGAACACTGGTTTCATATACTTAGTTAATTCTGTTGGTCATCATAGTAGATTTCATATTTTTATGATCATTGGTGTTATTTTCAATATATGTTAATTTATGACCCAAAATCATATACTCTTGTAATAAATATATGTTTTCCAATGATAGAGGATTCATGATTTAACTTGATCACTATTTTATCACGATTCTCTGTCTTCTAATAGTAATTTTCTTAAGTATATGGCGCATATTCCGATATGTTGTCATTAGTTACACTTTTGCACATTAAGTACACAATCTTGGACATGATGACATCTCCTTTGGATATTCCTTCCAACGGACTAGGAAATCTTACTTTATGGCCTCCGTAAGACTCTGTGAGCTTGGGATTCCCACTAGGATGCCGAGTTAGTTGTACCATTAAAGCCCATTATCTAGAAAGCACTTTACCAGTGTTTGTGTATTCTGGATCTTAGTAGCCATCTGGTTGACCGCCAGAGTCTGCTAGCGGCCATTCACTAGACCGCTAACGGATACTAAACGGCCATCCACTAGACCGCAAGGCTCCAGATGTCTTGTTTCAAATGTAGAACTCTATCTTATGAAACGGTCCAAGACTATACTGCTTGAATTTCTAAACGGTCCAGCATATGACCGCTTTCTGTATCAACGGTCCTGTACTAGACTGCTTGGTCCTGATTATGTCTAACCCAAGGTTTGACCTTCGAGGTTGGTTTTCTTGAGTTCATGAATTATCTGGACTCTGAACTTATGTTAATAAGTGAATATTAAAGGTATGGAACATAATGAATGTACAGTTTTGTTGTCGAATTTCTTCCATAGCATGATGTCCATTTAAGTCATCCTTGAAATCTCTTGTTCTTAATTGAAGCATTCTTACTTTGGTTACCTTATTATGGAGTTATTATTAAACTTGTACATTATTGGCCGTATTATTGTTATAAACGTGGAAATAGCTTGATTTATACTTGAAGATGTAGTTCGAGCACTGATTGTGTTCAAGGGCTCTATGCTAGTCCCCTCGGCTGATTGTCGGAAACATACTGTAAACCATGGGGTATGATACTACTGGCGTCGCATTGCGCTGGGAGTACTTTCTCTATAAATAAGTAAAATATCCACGAGATCCACATAAATTCACGAAGTACTTGCTATAAAGCAAAAAGTACTTACATGCTTGTTACATGACTTTCTAGTGCATAGCATTCATGGTTATGTAAAGTACATTCTTGTTACATTCTTGTTCATGGAAAGGGAAAAAATTTACATTCTTGGTATATTCTTGATTAATCATATTCTCATATCTTAAGCTTGATTATAACTTGTTACTTTGGCTTTATTTGCATGTTTCATCATATCTGCATGATTTATCTTGTTCTCTAGAGCTAAAATGTTAATCATTTAAATTTGCCTTCATGTTGATATGAAGGTACATACTGGGCAAGTGTGCTCATTACCCTACTTTCCAATCTTTTTCAGGAAATTCTAGTGGGTCAGATTCCGATTACTCAAGTGATGGATCCGAGAGTGATTACAGGATAACGACTCGAGAGAAGCCTTAGTTATCAATGTCTAGTCGAGTCATGATGTAATTTTTATTTTTATTGAGTCTAGTAAAGAGAGTCAAAAATCTTATGTACTTTGGGAATTATTTTATGAAGGAATAAAATTAAAGGTTTTAGTGAATTACATTCTGCAATTACTTTTATGTGATTGTCTTGCGCTATGATTATATTGCTTGCTCGAGACGTACTAGCCAACTGTAAACGTTCCCAATTATTTCTACTGCATAATCTCGGGGCGTGACAAAAGGTTACGATTTGGGCTCGAATTTGGCGATCTAAGGTCTAGTTAGACAAAACCGTTTTTAGCCATAATTCTCTTAATTCGGCTTGGTTAGGACTTTGTTTAGGGTTCGACCAAGAAGATGAATTGTCTAAACTTTTAGTCCTCTATACGATTATGAATTTTCTATATTTTTATAAATTAGTTAAAACTTCGCCTAAAGAAATTTCCAATTTAATAGTAAATATTTTTCTCAATTATTACCCTTTATATTATTTAATAAATTCTCGGGGTGCTACATCCTGTGTCTTAGAATAGATAAGGATATCATCTATAAAGATGACCACAAATCGGTCCAGATAGGGCTCGAAGACGTTGTTCATCAATTGCATGAAAGCTGTAGGGGTGTTGGTTAGCCCAAATGGCATAACAACGAACTCGTAATGCCCATATCTGCTTCGAAATATAGTCTTTTGGATGTCTTCATCTTTAATCCTCAGTTGATGGTTACCAGACCTTAAGTCTATTTTAGAGAAATACTCTACTCTAGAGATCTGGTCGAACAGCTCATCGATGCCCGGTAGTGGATATTTGTTCTTGATTCTTAAGTGATTCAACTGTCGGTAGTCGATGCATAGCCTGAGGGATCCATCATTCTTACTTACAAATAGAACCGGTGCACCCCAAGGGGATGTGCATGGCCGAATGAAACCTTTCTCCAACAATTCTTGGATTTGCTTCTTCAACTCCTTGAGTTCCGTGGGGGACATCCTATAAGGAGCCTTTGAAATAGGTGCTGCTCTAGGGATAAGTTCAATAGAGAAGTTTACTTCCCCTTCAGGCTATAAACTGAGTAGTTTGGAAGGAAAGACATCTAGGAATTCTCGTACAACAGAGATTTCTTCTAAAATGAGTTCCTTGGACTCGGTGATAACTACGGAAGTAAGGAAAACTTCACAACCTTGCGAGATAAGTTCGCAGGCATGAAGAGAAGAGATGAGAACATGATGCTTCCTGTACTTGATGCCAAGGAAAGAAAACTTTGGAAGGTCCGATTTGTAGAATGAGATTCTCCTATGGCGACAATTAATGTCGGCATAGTGCTCGGATAGCCAATCAATACCTAAGATGGCATTGTAGCCTTCCATATCAAGGCATATGAGATTTACAGGAAGATTATGACCTCCTATGGTTACCTCACTATTAGGGTAGTGGATTTTGTGGTTGGTTCCAGAACCTAAAGGTGTAGTAATAGCGAGATCCGTAGGTAAAGGAATAGGTGAAACCGGTAGAGTTTTAGCAAAAGCAGTGGATATAAAAGAATGTGAGGCAGCGGTATCGAATAAAAAAAGGTAGGATGTGAATAAATGTGGATGGTACCTTCGATCATATCACTTTCCTTTGTAGCTTCCTCATCCATTACGGCATTTAGACGACCTTGCCGCCTACTACCACCATCATTCTTTGTGGGCTGGTCCTTCATAAGTGGGCAAGCGGGCATGCGGTGCTCCCGGCCACGACAGCGTAGACAGGCGCCAAGGCGCTTCCAACATTCTTCAGTCGAATGACCAAACTTCTCGTAGAACGTGCAATCCGCCATGACTTGCTTATCCTCTTCCTTCACCCTTTTGTTCTTGTCGTTCCCGTTGCCGTCTCGAGACCTCTCCTTGTAATCGCGGGACTTGTAGGTTCCCGTGATGCTGAACTTCTCTTCTTTCTTTCCTCTCTTCTCATGCTTGCGGCTAGATTCTTCTCCCTTGCCCTTGAATTTCTCGACCTTTTCAAGGGTCCTCTCACATAAATGAGCCCTATGCACTATTTCTGTATAGGTTCAGATATTGTGGGACCCAAGTTGCTTCACGAAGATGGGCCTCAATACGTCCATGAATCGGTTGGCCTTCAGGAGCTCCATGCTGACAAGGTGCGGAGCATATGGTGTCACTCTTGAGAATTACAGTTCATACTCGGCCACGGACATCATGCCTTGTCTAAAGGAGGCAAATACCGCCCCCTTCCTCTTGCGGACATGCTCCGAAAAAAATTTCTCATGGAAGCGTTCAAGAAACTCCTCCCAGGTGAGTTGTGCATTTTGTAGATGGGCTGAGGTGGCTTTCCACTATGTACGGGCATCCTTGTCGAGTTGAAATGCAGCTAGCAGGACCTTCTCCTGGTCTGTGCATTGCATAATATTGAAGATTCTCTCCATCTCGTCAATCTAGTTCTCTGCTTCATCCGGATTGGATGATCCCGAGAATCGTGGAGGGTTCATACTCTGAAAGTTCCGATGCAGATCATCGACGCCAGCTCGTGCGCCTGCTTGAGCTACCATCTGAAGGGCCTGGGTGAGACCCACAACAGTTTGCTGCATGGCTTCCCTGTTCGCACGGTTGCTAGCCATTTGGAAAGTAAGGTTCATGAGAAAATACACGATGTCATTTTCTTTGGAATTTATGAAGGTTAATACTAGCAGTAAATTCTTATTCTAAAACTATCTTATCTCGGGTTCCACCCAATTTCACATGGGTTCGAAAATTTTTAGTTCATAGGTGGGGGTCCTTAAACCTTGGACTTAACCTATGACTTGACATTTTCCTAGTACTTAATAATCCTAGGCTCTGATACCACCATAATTGTCATGCCTCGAGATATGCAGCGGAATAAGTCGGGAACATGAACAACCGACAAAATAAGCCTCGAGCTAGCAAGACAATCAGAGCGCTATACACATTCACACAAAAGAATGAATGCACAAGATATAATAAAAAACCCTAACTTTTATTGATCAAATAATCAAAGTTTACAAAGCGACACTCTCTTTTAACACAATAACTCACTAGACTCAATAAAGTGGAAAATTACATAACATGACCAACTTTACCACCTATTACAGTGAAGGAACTGAATTACAATAAGACTCTTGACTATATAGGCTTCACTCGTTCTTCATTCACTCTCGGACTCACCATTTGAGTAGTCTGATTCCGACCCGTTAGAGTTTCCTGAAAAGATTGGAAAAGTAGGGAATGAGCACACTCGCCCAGTAGGTAGCTTTGTATCAACATGAAGGTATTTTTTAAGTAATTAACATTTTAGCTCTAGAAGGTAAGAAATAAGATGCGATGAAACACGCGAATAAAACTATAATAATAACATGTAACAAGATGTGAACTATAGAGATATGAGTTCATGATCAAGCTAGATTATAATATGGCCTTTCAAGAACGAGAATGTACTAGCACGTAACAAGAATATACTGGCATGTAACATGAATGTACTTTAACAAACATGTAAATTTCATGAGATTGCCTTGTGGATTTCACCCGTTTATAAAAAAAGTACTCCCAGCGCAATGCGATGCCAGTAATCATCATACCCCATGGTTAATAGTGTGTTTCCAGCCATCTACCGAAGGGACTAGACTGGAGCGCTTGGACACCATTCGTGCTCGCCCTTGCGTCTTCAAGTTATAAATCAAGCTACCTCCACGAGAAATAGTAATGAAGTCAGCCAATAAAGTAAAGTTCAACAATACAATTAAGATGCTAGAAACCAAAGGCAGGAACGTATCAAAATGAACAGGATAGGTCAATAATGATTTAATAAGAATGTTACGCTATGGGAGGAATCTGGCAGCATAACGGTACATTAATCAATTACCATGATTCATTAGTGTCTTGATTAAGGTTTTAGATGTTAGACAATTATAAGGCCATCTGAAACAAGATATGATCAACTCTAAGGTGAAACCTCGGGCTAGAAAAAAGGTTGACAGAACGTTGTTATGAGATGACCGCTATTTTGAGGTAGCGGTCAAGTCGAGGACGCGATCAAGAGTGGAGTCGATGCAGGAAAGGAGGAGGTCGACTAAGCCAAAAGTCTGCTGACTGAACAAGGTCGTGGTCGTTGGCCAGCCGCTATCTACAGGTAGCGGTCGCTCTATGGCCACGATCAAGATAGAGTGTAGAAAAACACAGAAAACTCAAGTGCTCTTCTAGACTTTGGGTTTTTAGGGTACAACTAGCTCAGCGTCCTAGTGAGAATCTCAGGCTCGCGAAGTCTTACGGAGGTCTAGAAACATGAATTCCTAGTCTGGAAGATGGAATATCCGACGGAGAGGTATTCAATGTCTAAGAGGGTTTCCTATCATGTGCAAGTGAACTAATAGCTTACGTACCAGAGTACGCGCTACGTGCAAGTAACATCAAGAGATGAGATGTGAAAGAAATGTGCTGAAACATAAATCAAAGTGTATGAACTTGCATCAAAAGCAAAAACCCTTAAGTACAATACTATATGGTTTTGGCATGAAATTAGCATAAAGTGAAAATAGATTTGAAAGCACGATATGTCAACAAAATATAACCCCTTAAAACTTGATGCAATAGAACCATAATAGCACGATTTATAATATGAAAACTCATATATATATCAGGGTATAAAAGGGCTAAATCTGATCACTATCTGGGGTGAACAGTGAAGATCACGGTCTGTTGAGAACCGCTACCTGGAGGTAGCGGTCTCTAGGGAACTGTTATATGTCTGTTTTCAGACAGAAGCAAAAGTCCGGCTTGCAGAGCCTATTTCATGGAAAATAGAGATGCATCCTATTTAAAACTGGAAGGACAACATGCTACTATGTGAACAATGCATAAAAAAAGGACAGGTGATCAAGGAAAGTTTCCATCTTTTAGTTGAAATTATATGGACAACATGCATGTATAAACTCTAATGCGCAGTCATGGAAAAACATGAAACACGATAGGTATAAACCTTAAAAATAGGAGGGAAAAGAGGGCTTTTGTTCCTAACTTGATGTTTTAGCCAGTCATGAGATAACCTATCTCTGGGTTAGTCCTTAAACCTCGAATTTCTCACCGGAAGAACACCCTCATTCCTACGCGTCCTGCGTAGAAACTGCTACTTCCGATCCCTTTAGCTCTTTGGATGCTTGACCTCCTAACATGGAAATCGGAGACAAGTTAGAAGATACTAAGGGAAATAAAAACTTCTGAAGGAAAAACTCAAGAAGGGGACACCATATGTAGCAACTCAAAAATTTTTATATGCATTTATATGCAAAAAGAAATAATGAAAGATGAAAATAAAATAAATTATGAATATTTTTCTGTTATGTTTTAAAAGTATAGAATACATAAACATGAACTCTATTCCACTTGTTAACACGAACGATGAGATTCATGGCATGATTCTGAGAAGGCGAAGACGTCGGTACTGTAGCAGTACTATAGCATCCGATTTAAGAGAGAATTATTAGCTTTAATCTAATCCTAATTAATGGATGAGGTCATTCTTACATCATTGAGTAAATGAGGTCATGGATGAGGTCATTCTTACATCATTAAATAAATGAGGTCATTGATGATGTCATTCACATGGTGGAATGAAGTTGGTGTAATAGTGACAAAGTTGGTGTAATAGTAACAAGGTTGGTGGAATAGGGAAAGTAGGTGGGAGATTTTGGCCTATAAATAGGGCTGGACTCTTCCTACTCAAAGCATAAATCTATTGGGAGGAATTGCTGGTTGGAGAGAGGGAGAAAGCTCGAAGTTGGAGGAGTGTTTGAAAGCGTTCGAAAGCGTTCTTCGTTCTTAAATCTCTTCTTCTTTGATCTTCAACGAGGTAGGTTTTCTCTCAGGCGAAAACTTAATTAGATCTCCATATATGTTTCTTTGCATGAGTATTTTGATTCTACGTAAACTTTTCATGATCATGTATTTATGACTTATTTTAAGATTTAAAGTTCAAAAATGGGAGTTTTTCATTATCATAATGAGTTTCAATAACGTAGATAGCATATAGACCATGATTTGAATACGGTAACTACGCTCGATTTATCTCATTTATGTGCGTTATTTAAAAACTTAAATTTTGAATTTTAAAATCATGTTCTTGCTTTAAGAAAACTATTAACAAAAAAATGACTAGGTGAATGAACTCGTAAAGCTATCGTTAATTGTTCAAATAACTATGCTCTAATTTCCGTAGAATTTTTAAACATGATTGACCCTATCTATTTGATCTAAGCTCTATCTGAAAGCTTGACATCTCCTTTCAAATTTTCTTCAAACATGAACATATTATGCAATTAGAAGCTTGACATCTTTTTTTCAATGTCTTTTCCTTCATTGAAATTCTTTCACAAATGAACATGTTAAAATATACAAGAAAGATTTCTGATCGATTTACGTATTTTCGTGTCTCCAAAAATCATGTAACTAGTAAGTTTACCAAGAAAGACCGATGTCTAAGGATAGAGGTCCACGGGCAAACGCTTTAAATAGATAAGTGGTTACTTAATTAGCACCTCATGAATACGAGGGGAGCCTCCCACTGTCCCACCTCCTACCCGGCCGCGTTTTCTTTGGTTTTCTGCTAATTACCTAACTAAGGAACACTTGATCTAAACTTATTTTTACAATATTTTTCGCGAGAGTAGATCGCGCCTTGATCGAAAATTCATTCTCTTTATTCTTTTAATGTCGTTAAACATGATGCCTTAAATCATCCTTAAACTTCTCTTATAAACTTCATTCATTCTTCATACTACATGTCTTTTCTTCATACTACATGTCATTGGAAATGAAAATTTTACTAGATCTGTACTTTAGCCATAAACTACTATTTGAGAGTGTAGGAGCTAAGTGCCATGCAGGGTAAAGTTCTACGTTATGGGAGCCACCTCTTGAGGCTAGAATGGCGTAAAGTGCTACATAATGGGAGCCACCTCTTGAGCCTGTAGGAGCCACCTCTAGAGTCCTCCATAACTAAATGACTAGTTATACGCTATACTACACTTATTAAGCTCTTCTTGAAACTCGGATTGGTCATAATTATAAATGAATTATTCTAAAAATTACATGGGACTTTGGTCCACCTAATACTCAATGCCTGGCAAACATGGGGGCCCTGATCTGGTCCTAGGCGAGTAAAGTCTGAAAGTACTTGTGCCCGAGGGAGTTGAATGATCAGGTGTGGCATTGCACCAACTGACATGCAAGATTGAACTAGACAATTAACTTATTACATGCTTGACTCGTTACATGCTTAACTTCCTATACATGACATGTTTGACCGGAGTGATTAATATCCTTGTTACATGGCCATATTTACAATTCTATACTTGTTATTGATCTTCGTGCTTACACTTGAGTTCTACAATATCTATTCTTAAAATTCTTGACTTCTTGATCTTGTTCTCTAATTGTCATTTATTTTATTACTTGTTTTATTTGAGAGCATATAGATGATCCAAAATACTAATTACTTAAAGTGACCTGCTAATAAGTCCTACTTAACTTTCTAGCTCACCCTGTGTATTGTTGTTAATTTTCAGGAAATCTTGAAGATGACGGGAATGGGCTGGAGTGATGAGAGTGATGATAGTTTTTAAAAAATTACTTTTCCCAGTCTGTCTACTTATAAATGAATGTATTGAGTCTGAACAATATTGTAAGTCCTTGAAGGACATTTGTTGGAAATGTCAGATTATGAAATAAAGATGTGATTTTGTCCATTTGTGGTTATACTCATCATCTGAGTCTCTTGATCGACTTGCCCGTATAACTATTCATGCCTTGATAATTTCACCTTGTTCGGGGCATGACAGTTTAGTTGGTATCAAAGACTATGGTTAAAAAGAGTCTAGGGCATCAAGGCTTAGTTATTGAAAACCCTAGGTTCTTCACACTATAGGATAATGGATAGCTATACTTGACCCATGAGATTGGGTAGAGACTTGGGCTAGATATTAAGATATGTAGAGATACGACATTTAATCCTCATAGCTTGTTTCGCAGGAATTCTTAGCTGTTGAAAATGGCCGCTGTGCGTGCTCAATGGAGAGAAATGCAAAGGACCGTCCAAAGGCTAACTCAAGCCCTACAACAAGTGGCTCAAGGAGGAGTTAATCACCATGGTGCAGGAGACCTGCACCACAACTTTAGGAACATGAATCCCCCGAGGTTCAATGGTTCCATTGACCTGAATGAAGCCGAATATTGGGTCAAGGAGATAGAAAGAATATTACGAGTCATGAAATGCTCGGATCAAGATAGAGTATTGCTTGCAACTTTCCAACTAGAAAGGGATGCAAGAGCTTGGTGGGAATCCATGGAGGCAACCTTGCCCGATCCCCATATCACTTGGGAGGAATTTTTAGAATATTTCAACGACAAGTATTTCTCGGAGAGAGTCCAAGAAAAGAAGGCAGCATAATTTGCCACCCTTAAACAAAGAAGTCTCTCTGTAGCTGAATACGAGGCCCAGTTTTCTCGACTGGCCCGTTATGCTCCACACCTCATTAATATAGAGAGAATGAAGGCCAAGCGATTCATGAATGGGCTAAGGCCCCAATACATTCCCCAACTAGCACCTATGGACATCCAAACATATGCCGAGATGGTCCGGAAGGCCCAACTGCTAGAAGATGCCATAGAGATGGCAGATAAAATCAAGGGAAGAGTCGTGAAAGAACAAGTCATTGGCGCCGGAAACTTTAAACCAACATTTGTAAAGAAGAGGCCAAATGAAGGAAGAACCCCTCAACAAGACAAAAAGCCTCGAGATGGAAATAGGCAAGCCATCCCTTATATATCTTCAAAAGATATTTGCAAGTTTTGTGACAAGGCTAGCCACAAGACTGAAGAGTGCTGGAGAAAGAAGGGAGCATGCTTGCGCTGTAGAAGTGGGGATCATCGCATTTCCGATTGTCCCCTTATGAAGGAATCTCTATCGGAGAAGAAAACTCAAGAAGGATCAAGGCGTCAAGGAAGACTCCAAGCTCTGATAGAACCTGCACCTACTGAAGAAGGAGGAGTGGTGGAAGGTACTCTCACCATCCATTCTAGAACTGCTTTTGTTCTATTTGATACTGGAGCTACCCATTCATTCATATCCCAGAATTTTGCTACCACCTTACATGAAAAACATGTTCCTTTGAAAACTGAACTTGTTATTTCCACACCTTTAGGAGCAAGCATTGAGCTTAAACATTATTTTTCCACTAGTGAAGTGTTAATTAGTGGTCATAACTTAGCCACTGATTTGATATGCATGAACATGGAGGGTTATGATGTTATCTTAGGTGCTGACTGGTTGGCCAAGTATAATGCTAAGGTGGATTGCAGGCAAGGAAGTGTAACCTTTGGTGAACCAGGATACCCTGAACTATCTTTATCTAGAAATAGCCATCATAGACACCGTCTTCTCATCTCTGCCCTTCAAGCTCGAAAAATGATGAAGAAAGGATGTGTTACATTTTTGGCTTCTGTCCATATAACCAAACCCAAGAAACCCATTCTGGAAGAAATCTCTGTTGTTAAGGAATATCTGGATATATTTCCTAAGGAATTACCTGGCATACCACCCGAGAGAGAAGTTTCATTCTCAATCGATTTGATACGAGGAGCAGCCATTGTATCCAAAACTCCTTATAGAATGTCACCTACTGAGCTGAAGGAACTAAAAGAGAAATTGATGGAATTATTAGAGAAGGGATTCATCAGACCTAGTACATCACCTTGGGAAGCACATGTTCTTTTTGTGATGAAGAAAGATGGATCTATGAGGTTATGCATTAATTATAGGCAGTTGAACCAATTGACTATCAAGAATCAGTACCCTCTGCCAAGAATTGATGAACTATTTGATCAAATCTCTGGAGCTCATTATTTCTCTGAGATTGACCTCAGGTCGGGTTATCATCAAGTGAGAATCAAGGAAGAAGATATTTATAAGACAGCATTCAGGAATAGATATGAACACTATGAATTTGTTGTCATGCCTTTTGGGCTGACTAATGCACCTGCAACTTTTATGCAACTCATGAATAGTGTGTTCCGACCCTATTTAGACCAATTTGTGGTGGTATTTATTGATGATATATTGATCTACACCAAAACCAAGGAAGAACATGAAGCACATTTGAGGATTGCCTTGTAGATATTAAAAGAGAATCAATTATATGCTAAATTGAGCAAATGTGAGTTCGGGTTAGAAGAAGTTTCATTTCTCGGTCATGTGATCTCTAAGGAAGATATCTCTGTTGACCCTTCAAAGGTAGAAGCTGTCAATAACTGGGAAAGGCCTACAAATGTGACTGAAATCCGAAGTTTTGTAGGATTGGTCGGTTACTATAGGAGATTCATCAAAAACTTCTCTAACATTGATGTGCCATTGACTAGACTAACAAGGAAGGAAAATTCTTATGTATGTGCTGAGGAATGTGAGAAGAGTTTTTAGACTTAAAGGAGCGCTTGACAACTGCACCTGTTCTTACTCGGCCTATTGTGGGAGGAGGATTCGAGGTATATGCTGATGCTTCGGGAAGAGGCCTAGGATGTATATTAATGTAACAAGGCAAGGTGATAGCCTATGCATCTAGGCAACTGAAGGCCCACGAAGTTAATTACCCTGTGCATGATCTAGAATTAGCCGCAGTAGTCTTTGCTCTAAAGATATGGAGGCATTATCTCTATGGTGAGGCATTTATTATATATTCTGACCATAAGAGTCTCAAGTACTTATTCTCTCAAAAAGAACTTAATATGAGACAAAGACGGTGACTAGAATACTTGAAGGATTTTGATTTCTCTATACAATATCATCCCGGAAAAGGCAATGTCGTAGCTGACGCTCTTAGCCGGAAGCCGATGGCATTATTATCAAGCCTAATGATTAAAGAGTGGCAATTGTTAGAACAAATGGTAAACTTAGACCTCAATATGGAGGAGAAGGAAGAAGGAGTCTTAATTGTAAATATTAGTCTCCAATCCAAGTTACTCTTGGAAATTAAAAAGTTGCAAAGTGATGATCCATTGGTTGTTGAAATTAAAGTGAAATTAGATCAACGACCAAATTTCCTTTTGATAGATGATGGAAGGCTACTCTTCTGAGGAAGAACCTATGTGCCCGATTGTTCTACCATCAAGGACAAAATCATGGAGGAGGTACATCGATCGAGGTACATTATTCATCCTGGTGCTACAAAAATGTACCAAGATCTCAAAAGAACCTTTTGGTGGCCTAACATGAAAAGAGAGGAAGCCGAGTTCGTGAGCCGATGTTTGGTCTGCCAACAAGTTAAAGCTGAACATCTCAAATCGGCTGGTAAGCTAAAACCTCTAGAGATACTGGAATGGAAATGGGATAGTATTGGCATGGATTTTATAGTTGGATTGCTAAAGACCCGAAGTGGATTTGATGCTATATGGGTGATTGTGGACCGACTAACTAAGTCCGCTCACTTCTTGCCCATCAAAACTAAATGGACCGTGGATGTTCTAGCTGCCCTATATATCAAGGAGGTTGTAAGGCTACATGGTATTCCAACGTCTATTATTTCGGATAGAGATCCGAGATTCACCTCCCACTTCTAGAAATGTTTGCAATCATCTTTGGGTACAAGGCTGAATTTTAGTACTACTTTTCACCCCCAGACAGATGGACAAACCGAGAGGACGAATCAGATTATTGAAGATATGTTAAGAGCTTGTATGATAGATTTTGGGGGAAGTTGGCATGAACACTTGCCATTGATTGAATTTGCATATAATAACAGTTATCAGTCTAGCATTCAGATGGCACCTTTTGAAGCACTGTATGGTAGGAGTTGTAGATCACCTCTATGCTGGAGTGAGGTTGGAGAGAAGGGATTGATGGGTCCTGATATTATTCAAGATACAACTCAGAATATTCAGTTGATCCTTGAAAGGCTGAAAATTGCTCAATCACGACAAAAGAGTTATGCCGATAATTGAAGAAGAGACCTTGAATTTCAAATGGGGGAGCATGTCTTCATGAAAATTTCACCCACGTGAGGAATTAAAAGGTTTGGTATCAAAGGAAAATTGAGTCCAAGATATATTGGCCCTTTTAAGATTCTAGAATGAATCGGCGAAGTGGCATACAAGCTGACTTTGCCTCCATAATTAACTGGTGTCCATGATGTATTTCATATATCCATGCTAATAAAATATGTGTATGATCCTTCGCATGTGATTCAATTCGATGACTTGAAGCTACAGAAGGATTTGTCTTATGAAGAAAGACCGATCAAGATCTTAGATCAAAAATTTCATCAGCTAAAGAATAGGGTTATACTGAGGTAAAAGTGCAATGGAGTACGCGTGGATTCGAGGAGGTTACTTGGGAATTAGAAGAGTCAATCAAGAAGAAGTATCCAGATTTGATCTCAGGTTAGAATTTTGAACCCTCCATTTGAATTTTTAAATTACTATTATGTGATGTGAATTTGGAGAATAAAATTCTTTTAAGTGGGGGAGGATGTAGCAACTCAAAAAAAATTTATATGCATTTATATGCAAAAAATAATAATAAAACATGAAAATAAAATAAATTATGAATATTTTTCTGTTATGTCTTTAAAAGTATAGAATACATAAACATGAACCCTATTCCACTTGTTAACACGAACGATGAGATTCACGGCATAATTCTGAGAAGGCGAAGACGTCGGTACTGTAGCAGTACTATAGCATCCGATTTAAGAGAGAATTATTAGCTTTAATCTAATCCTAATTAATGGATGAGGTCATTCTTACATCATTGAATAAATGAGGTCATGGATGAGGTCATTCTTACATCATTAAATAAATGAGGTCATTGATGATGTCATTCACATGGTGGAATGAAGTTGGTGTAATAGTGACAAAGTTGGTGTAATAGTGACAAGGTTGGTGTAATAGTAACAAGGTTGGTGGAATAGGGAAAGTAGGTGGGAGATTTTGGCCTATAAATAGGGCTGGGCTCTTCCTACTCAAAGCATAAATCTATTGGGAGGAATTGCTGGTTGGAGAGAGAGAGAAAGCTCGAAGTTGGAGGAGTGTTTGAAAGCGTTCAAAAGCGTTCTTCGTTCTTAAATTTCTTCTTCTTTGATCTTCAACGAGGTAGGTTTTCTCTCAGGCGAAAACTTAATTAGATCTCCATATATGTTTCTTTGCATGGGTATTTCGATTCTACGTAAACTTTTCATGATCATGTATTTATGACTTATTTTAAGATTTAAAGTTCAAAAATGGGAGTTTTCATTATCATAATGAGTTTCAATAACGTAGATCGCATATAGACCATGATTTGAATAACGGTAACTACGCTCGATTTATCTCGTTTATGTGCGTTATTTCAAAACTTAAATTTTGAATTTTAAAATCATGTTCTTGCCTTAAGAATACTATTAACAAAGAAATGACTAGGTGAATGAACTCATAAAGCTATCGTTAATTATTCAAATAACTATGCTCTAATTTTCGTAGAATTTCTATACATGATTAACCCTATCTATTTGATCTAAGCTCTATCTAAAAGCTTGACATCTCCTTTCAAATTTTCTTCAAACATGAACATATTATGCAATTAGAAGCTTGACATCTTTTTTTCAATGTCTTTTCCTTCATTGAAATTCTTTCACAAATGAACATGTTAGAATATACAAGAATGATTTCTGATCGATTTACATATTTTCGTGTCTCCGAAAATCATGTAGCTAGTAAGTTTACCAAGAAAGACCGGTGTCTAAGGCTAGAGGTCCACGGGCAAACGCTTTAAGTGGATAAGTGGTTACTTAATTAGGACCTCATGAATACGAAGGGAGCCTCCCACTGTCCCACCTCTTACCTGGCCGCATTTTCTTTGGTTTTCTGCTAATTACCTGACTGAGGAACACTTGATCTAAACTTATTTTTACAAGATTTTTCGCGAGAGTTGATCTCAACTTGACCGAAAATTCATTCTCTTTATTATCATAATGTCGTTAAACATGATGCCTTAAATCATCCTTGAACTTCTCTTATAAACTTCATTCATTCTTCATACTACATGCCTTTTCTTCATACTACATGTCATTGGAAATAAAAATTTTACTAGATCTGTACTTTAGCCATAAACTACCATTTGAGAGTGTAGGAGCTAAGTGCCATGCAGGGTAAATTGCTACGTTATGGGAGCCACCTCTTGAGGCCAGAATGGCGTAAAGTGTTACATAATGGGAACCATCTCTTGAGCATGTAGGGGCCACCTCTAGAGTCATCCATAACTAAATGACTAGTTATGTGCTATACTACGCTTCTTAAGCTCTTCTTAAAACTCGGATTGGCCATAATTATAAACGAATTGTTCTGAAAATTACATGGGACTTTGGTCCACCTGATACTCAATGCCTTGCAAAGATGGGGGCCCTGATCTGGTCCTAGGCGAGTAAAGTCTGAAAGTAGTTGTACCCAAGGGAGTTGAATGATCAGGTGTGGCATTGCACCAACTGACATGCAAGATTGAACTAGGCAATTCACTTATTACATGCTTGACTCATTACATGCTTAACTTCCTATACATGACATGTTTGACTGGAGTGATTAATATCCTTGTTACATGGCCATATTTACAATTCTATACTTGTTATTGATCTTCATGCTTACACTTGAGTTCTACAATATCTATTCTTGAAGTTCTTGACTTCCTGATCTTGTTCTCTAATTGTCATTGGTTTTATTACTTATTTTTTTTGAGAGCATATAGATGATCCAAAATGCTAATTACTTAAAGTGACATGGTAAGGAGATATAAGTCCTACTGAGCTTTATAGCTCACCCTGTGTATTGTTGTTAATTTTTAGGAAAGCCTGAAGATGACGGAAATGGGCTGGAGTGATGAGAGTGATGATAGTTTTTAATAAATTACTTTTCCCAGTCTGTCTACTTATAAATGAATGTATCGAGTCTGAACAATATTGTAAGTCCTTGAAGGACATTTGTTGGAAATGTCAGATTATGAAATAGAGATGTGATTTTGTCAATTTGTGTTCAAACTCATCATCTGAGTCTCTTGATCGACTTGCCCGTATAACTATTCACTCCTTGATAATTCTGCCTTGTTCGGGGCGTGACACCATACCTTCGAACCACGTGATCAAAAATTAGGGTTCGTGTAGGACGAATCTGGGACCTATTTATAGAGGATGGCCTAGGGCTGAGGGATTAGATCAAATTCGGAGTCCTATGGGGTGTCAATTCGATCCCCTAAGAGTCCTAGGCAAGTTCTCATGCTAGATCACATCGATACTTGGCGATTTGGAAGATAAAAATCCATATTATTCCGTGTTTAACAGTTTCCATTTATGGAACTAGGTCGCGATCGGGTCAGGACCGCCATAACCAAGTCGCGGTCGCGCGACTGACCGTGACTTACCTAGCTTTTTGAAATTTGAGTTTTATTTTAATTCAAACTCTAATTATCTCCTATTATCTCCTTTAATTAGGGAAATTTCCCTAATACGTCTCTAGATTTTGGGCTTGGGCCAAAAGCTTAGGTTTCTGGGTTTAAGGCCCATTTTAAGTGGGCCTATGTATCTAATTAGTAGATGGACTCTTAAATCAATGGTTTTGAATGGTTAAGCTCACTTAAGCCTATTTAATCCTTAAATAATTCCCTTTAAATTTTTAATAATTCTAGAAAATTACCAGAAAAATTTCAGGGGTACTACATATATACTCTCATATTAAGAAATAATATTTAGTTTATATCCCTCAAACTTTAATATCATCAGACTTAAAAGTTGAACTAGCAAAATATAAGGTTTTAGAAGAATATACATGTAACACCCCAGATTTTTTTCGATTTTTCGGGATCAGGATCCGTGAGTTCGGTGCGCCATGGTGAGTCTCGGGGAGTGTTTTTGGGCCTTACGCATGTTTTTACCTGTCAGAGCTTTGGAACTCCGTATAGCGTGAACCAATGTGTTGTCCGACTCCGGGATGTTACAACGTGCTGTGCATTTTTCGAGGATCGAGGGGAGTATTTTTTCCCATTTTTGTATTTTTCGGATCATGGAATTTCCGCGTGGGTTTTTCTATTTAAACCACCCTCACCCTATATGTTTCTCTCATTCTCTCTTTCGCTCTCTCTCTCATCTCTTTCTCTCCCTCTCTTCTACGGCGGCAGACGGAGGTCGACGTGGGCGAGGCGGCCATGCTGAGAGGTCGTGGAGTGGGAACAGGTCAAGGATCGAGGGACGGTGGCGTGCCGAAGCTCGCTCGCGAGTTAGTGAACTGGCGGGCATTTCATGGGCATTTTCACGTGGAACGGCATCCACGGTGCGCGGAATCTTCGGTGGAGGTAGGGGGATGGTTCCCTAACCCATGTACTTCCTTTTCCATAAGTTTCATAGGCCGTGGTGAGTCGAGCGTTGGTTATTCCTCGTCGGGGGGTTAAAATCATGTTTTTGGGGCAGGCGACGGATTCGTCGGATAGTGCGAGGTTTCTCACTTTCTTCCCTCTATTTTTGGGTTTTGGGACTCGACAAATGATCCCCATTGTTTTCCCCATCACCTGGGGGTGATTGGGGCGTGGAATCGGACCCCTATGTGGGGATCTGAGGGTTTGCTGTTGTAATCGGTCGACCGACTCGGGCTGTTCGGTCGACTGATCGGCGTTCACCTTGGAACAGTTCTTGCCTTAGTTCGATCGACCGACCGGCCAGCGCCGATCGACCGACCTGGGCGCCCCCCCTCCCCTGCACGTGGGTGGTCGACCGCCCAGTCTGGGCCGGTCGACCGACCCTGTTGGTCGACCGACCCCAGGGGTCTGGTCGACCAAAATGCAGTGGGCTTGTTCGTTTTGGGTCTCTGTCGGTCTGATTGAGACCTAATGACCAACCTTTGGCCCTGTGAGTGTCCCGGACACCCCGTGGGTACCGTGACCATGTTTTTGGGTGTCCGGAGATACCATTTTACCTTGATTAGCATGCCCATGAGTTTTAAGGGTTCTGGGTGACCCTTCGTGTTCCGGGCTTCCATTCTTTCGCTAGATCGAGTCGCCACGGGTTGGCATGAGTGCGGTGGGCTATTCTCGCACGTCAGTTAGCTTCTTTGGAACGTGGTTTCTATGTGGGCCGTGAATATGGCCCATGGACTATGTGTCCAATTGCTTAGCCTGGGACTGGATCGTTTCTTCGTTTCCCTTTGGAAGGGATTGAGCACGGCGGTCACGAGCCGCCTTGAGCATTATATTATCATGGTTTCTAACCTTGGGATAGGCCAGATTGGCAGCCTAGAGTTGTCCTGTACAACGGTCTTGACCACGAGTATTGTGACTCAAGGACCGTTGGTTTAATAGGTTTTAGTGGACTGCCTAGGGTCCGGTGGCATTTTGCCATATGTTTTCTGAGCTGGACGTGACAAGGCATGTTCATGGCATGTCCTTGTTCTGGTGGTTTCCACCAAGTGTCGCTTCTGTGGTGACCCCCACTGGTCATAGCTTCCTGGGCACGTATGTGCCGACCCACCTGGGAGTAGGTGGAGAGCTACAGTGGCTTGCCTGGGCACGTGTGTGCTAACCCACCTAGGGGGTAGGTGGAGAGCGACACCCGCTAGAGACGATTTTTAGGCTGGTTGCCGTAGGGCCTCCCCTGTAGTGGCTCGAGTCCGGGACGGGAGGAAAACTAGCTAGAGGGCTCGACGTCATATAGGTGTTTAGATTGTGCACACATGGTCGGGGACTTCGGACGCGTGCTGACGAGCACGACCCCGACTAGACCCTTGTTTCTATTGTGATTTGTGTGGTGTCTCGGTATCCGCCTGGGGTGAGAGAGACACCTGAGCCAAACTAAGTCGTCGGTGGATGCTTCCGGCCCTGCTTTTAATGATTTAGGACTCCCATCGTGTGACGAGACTCTCGTGACCTGAGGCTTTCTTCGGGTGGTTTCTGAGTGTCTTTCTGACACCAAGGTTCAGGATTTCTGATAAAGGTTACCGTGAGTTTTCCTTGAATAATAGCGTTGTCGTGGTGCTTCACCTGGCAGGGTAGCTAGGGTTTTCACGTTAGTCCAGCGGTCCCCCGATTGTGAGATCAGGATGTGTTTCCCGGTACAGAGGAGTAGCTGTAGAGCATAGGTTTTACCGACCGTCGTGTTTATTGTTCCTACTGTTGTTACTGCTTTCCGCTGTCGCCGTTGTTTACGGTGGGCGTTCTGCGGGACCCCTACTGAGCCAGTGATGGGAGGCTCACCCCTACTTTTCAGGTGCGGCGGTTCTTCCTCGAGGTTCGAGCATGCTGCGCGGAGCTTCGTAGTTGCCAGCTCGTCAGGCCGAGTGTTCACTCAGCATTGGGTACGTTTTATTTTCTATAGACTGTACTTTTTATACTAGACTCTGTAGTTAGTTTATTATTGTATTTCCTACTTTATTTCTTATTTCTATGTATACTGCCACTCACACACGCCTTTTAACCCTTCCGAGCCCTCCGGCTCGTGGGCGGCGGACTAGGATTCGAATGCTATCGAGTCTCTTCCCGATATCCGGATCTTGGGTCGTTACAGATGGTATCAGAGTAAAGTGTGTTTGTGGTGTGTACATGGGAATTAGAGATAATTGCAATGATCAGAGCCTATAAGGTCCAGTACAGTTGGCAGCTGGCATAGGGTTTTGCGCTTATTTTCCACTTTGTTTCTCGCTTAAGAGCTTGAGTGCGCTGAGTTGGCACTGTGAAGGTAGTTGCTATTTCGTTGGAGTGCCGGTGTGGGGCCCGAGGAATGAGATAGAGAGATTTCTTCCCGATGGGTTGTGGCCCCAATGGTGCTGCGTTGGGCAGAGGTTGCCGGCAGGTGCATTGCCATGGTGCTGCGTTCAAGGAATTTATAACGAGGTCAGGTGGCTGGTGAGGATTGTTCGTAGTTAAGTGGCCGTGAGTGTGCTATGAGGGAGCTGTTATCAGTTTTGGCCACCCCAATTTAAGGTTTTTGCAGCCCCTGAAGTGCCAGATCGTGGTTTGAGGTGGCAGAACGGATGCTCTGATCGAGAAATGTGTCTGTAAACGTATCTGTCGAATGCATGCCAAATTTTAATAGAGAAGAATTAGCGTCTCTATGCACGGATGCGAATTAATGAAATTGTGTCCTTCCGCAGGGACGCAAATTCATGTAATTAATTGATAAACTAAATAATTGGGAAAATATAGAATTGGCATCTTCTTATACTGACGCGAATTAAACATTTGGCGCCTCCGCACACGGACGTCAATTTAAAATAATTTTATTTAAACCTGGAAAAAAATAATATACAGAATTAGCGTCCTTTTGTTGTGACGTGAATTAAAGAAATAGCACCTCCTTGCACGGATGCCAATTTAAAATAAATTTATTTAAATCAAATTAATCCTAGAATTGGCGCCCTTTCCGTTGGACGCGAATTATAGAATTAGCGGCATCCTAAGTGAATGCCAATTCTCCCCAGTTTCTCGCATTTCATGGTTTTATCGGGATTGTTCTCTATGCTTTGGCCTATTCATTGAACTCTTTCATTCCCTGGATTCTTCTTAAAATGAATTACGTGTTTCGGGTTTCTGACAAAGTCGTGTAGCTAGGTAGATTATCAAGAAAGATTGGTGCCTAAGGCAAGAGGTCCACGGGCAAACGCTTTAAGTGGATAAGTGGTTATTTAATTAGGCCCTTGCGAATACAATGAGAACCTCCCACTATCCCTCCTCTTACCTGGCCCTGAATTCTTAGTGTTCTCGATAAACACCGACTGAGGAGAACTCGATCTAAAACTATCTTACACGAATTTTTGAAAGAGTTGATCGTGCCCTGTTCAGCAACTCTTTTTCCTCATTGTCTTAATGTCGTTAAACATGATGCCTTCAATCATCCTTGAACTTCTCTTACAACTACTTGAGCTTCTTGTACTAGTTCCTTGAATGAAAAATTTTGCTAGATCTGTACTTTATTTTATGAGCTTTGCCTTGAAATTCTTTGGCCATATATTATGTGGATGTCTAAATAAATACATGGGATCAATGATCTATAACTACAATGCTTGGCATTAATGGGGCCCGATCTGGTCCTGGGGGGAGCGCCCGAAAGTACTTGTGCCCATGGGAGCTATTATTGACCTGGTATGGCATTGCACCGAGTACATGCATGCTAGATTCATTTATGACATTCCACTTATTCGTGAAATACTTGACTTGCTTGAATTACATGAAATACTTGACTCGTACATGCGTGCGTGAAATGGCCAATTCCATGATTATACATGCTACATAATCATTCTTGAAAATCTTACTCCTGTTAACTTGTTTGCTTGTGATCTTATATACAAGCACTCTTTTACTCTCTCATGCTCATGATTCATGTTTTAGTCATGAATTTTGTCATAATAATTTACCTTATACAAAAATGTTATTTACTTAAAGATGTCTGATATAGAGATATAAGTCCTACTGAGCTTTGTGCTCACCCTACGTTTTCGATTAATGTTTTAGATAGTTCTGATGAGGAACCCCAAACAAACGGGGAGGGGGAAAAGTGAAAAGATAGACCAAGCTTAACTTAGATTCCTGAGGTTTAATTGTTTCTCTTGTTAGAATTAAGTGTATTTGGAAGTTGTAGTTATGCCTCTTGAGGTTTAGTGTGTTGTAAAACTCTATTTGATGAAATAATAGTATCATTTTATCATTATCTACATTGTGGTTGGACCCCTTATATGCATGCCCTGATCGACACGAATGTTACGACTCGTCGCACCTCGATATTCCGCGTCAGGGCGTGACAGTCTTTGTGATATCAGATCCTAGGTTTCTTAAACCCTAGGTTTTCCTTGATAAAGATTCTAAGTGATGACCTATAACCCTAGATACTGTCTTGAACTTACCAGTAAGAGTGGGTAGAGTCACAGGTTAAGTTTTAAAGTATAATTAATCAAGGAAATAAACAAACCACTTAAGTATTATAGCTGTCGTTGCAGCTTAACTCTTGCCAATGGTTGCCAAGAGAGCAAAATGGTGCGAGATGCTACAGACAGTTTAAGGACTGACCCAAGCACTGCAGTAGGTGGCTCAAGGAGGAGCTAACCGAGGAGCGGGAGATCCACATAAAAATTTTTAAAGCATGAACCCTCCCAGGTTTGCAGGATCCACGGACCCAGATGAAGCTGAACACTGGGTAAAGGAGATCGAGAGGATCTTCTGAGTCATGCAACGTGCGGATGAGGAGAAGGACTTACTAGCTACCTTCCAACTAGAAAGTGATGCCCGCGCATGGTGGGAATCTATTGAAGCAACTCTGCTACACGACCAAGTGTTGTGGGAAGAATTTGTTGAACACTTTAATAACAAGTACTTCTCCGACAAGGTGCAAGAGAAGAAAGCTGCTGAATTTGTTTTCGTGAAGCAAAGGAGCTTGACTGTAGCCGAGTATGAGGCCCAATTCTCGAGGTTATCTCGGTAAGCACCACATCTTGTTGGTACCGAGAAGATGAAGACAAGGAGATTTTTGAATGGTTTGAGGCTCCAGTATATTACTCAACTCACCCCGATGGATATCCAAGTGTATGCTGACATGGTGAGGAGAGCTCAACTTCTGGAAGATGCAACGGAGCTATCTGACCTTATTCGGGGAAGAGATACTAAGAAGGAGCAAGTCACTGTTTACACCCATTTTTTGCCGATAAGTTGAGTCATTTCTCTTACTCCCATTTGTTGATGCCTCGAGTTATCCGTTACTCGCTGGGCTATTTTCTGGCATATTCTGGGCCAATTTTATGGGTGGCCTCCCTCCCTGGCTAAGTCTGCTTCAATTCAGGGCTTAATGGGCCTTGATTTTGGTTAGTCAAGCATTTTCATGGATTTCAAGTGTCCAGGGGCATGTACGGTTCATACCTGGTCGCTCAACGATGTGCGGTTGTCTATAAACCGTCCATACAATTATGGAATATTTTGGTTAATTTTTTGAATTTCCACCGACATGCTTTTGTGCAGTCTCATATTATCCGTTCAAAATGATGGACGGGCTAATTGTAGCCGTTCTTCCCCAAGAGTCCTACACTTCGTTGTTTTCTTAGATAATTACCCAATTAATCTATTTATCACCGACAGGACTAGAACGATCGGCCTTTGGCCGCTCTTATTCTTGAACGGTCCAATCCTAGCCGTTCATTTGTGAGAGTCCAACGGTGAGGTTCTCGGTTGGTTTAATGGATAAATGGTTGGATAATTCCTCTATATTTGAGTTTCCACCGACAGGTATGGACGGTTTAGTGGTATCCGCTCAACACGATGAGCGATCTATCGTAAGACCGTTTAACTGCTCGCATCCTGAAGAATTAAGAGATTTTCTCTTTCCATTCGTGGATTTATCCCCCAACTTCATCCAGCCATTTCTCCATGAATATTGAGTCATTTTTGGCGCCGTTTCTTCTGGTTGGGAGATAATTGAATTATCTTCAACTTTTCTTTCATTATCTCGACCTAAAAATGGCTAGAAACCCTAGTTTTGAGCTATGACTTTCGGTGCTCTATAAATAGACCCTGAGGCTCAGCTTCGAAAGTGGGGAGATTTTTGGTCGACGGCGAAGCCCTGCCGAATCTTTGAGTGACCTATGACCAGAGAGGGAGGCCTTCTACATCCACACAGGCCTCCGATTTAAGAGAGTATCTCATTATTTGTGTCTTTAGTTCATTAATCCGTCGTTCTCTCTTGTTTGCATGCATCATCTTCTCCACGTTTCTTCCATGATTTTCTCATTCTCATGCATCATTCACACATCCTCCTATGTTTTTGATGCCCCCCAGGGGTTTAAACATCCCCAGGTATCCCCCATTTCATTTAGTCATATTCATTTCTTTCCATTTTAGCATTTGCTACACTCTATAGTTCTAATTTGGATTTCCTTTTATGTTCTACACGTGGTTTTGTAGGTCAGCAACACACTAGCGCGAGGCCCATCCTTTCTGGCCGACCGGAAAGGGTGGAGATTTGAAATTTTATAGCTTCAGGCGCGGTGGAGTTGGGCGGCTCCATATTGACCATTCTTATTCTTCTTGCGGTCACATACAAGCCGTTCGTCGTCCATTGCACTTCGTCCCGCGTTCTACCCGAGCACCGATGAGCGGCCTGTCGAGCGGCCGCGCATCCTTAAGGCGGTTCTTCACGAACCGCGCATCCTACAGTGCTGGTCAAAAGGTGAGTGTCTCCCTCTCTTTCCAAGGTACAGTGTGTTTATCACATTAGGCACCTTGGTGGCGATCACATGTGTTCATATTCTCTTGTCCCTTGCTAGTCTGCATTTTATTTGCTCTCACATTGACATTAGCCAAAGGGATTTAAAGGGAGTTTCAAGCCGGAATAGAGAAGAAAAAAAGTAACCATTTCCTACCAACAATTTTCTGGCGATCACGGTGGGACACCTAGTGCCCATCGTGTTATTATTTTGCTGACCTGTTTCTGTGCTTGTTTAGTTCTCTTCTTTAAGTTGTTTCAGCTTGGTTGCTGGTTTCCTCGGTTGTGCCTTCTAGGGGTTATGCGGATCCCTATTACCCGTTCAATTTGTACAGTGGCTTGGATTCAGTCGTTCTTATCTGCTTCCAGTGTTGATCCTCTTACGAGTCTGTTGTCTTCAGCGGCCCCGTAGCGCTCGTTTGTCTTTCCTGCGGCCTGATAGAGGCCGTCAATCCCGCTGGCTCACGTATCTGTCTGCGCTTATATTCGTGAACTCTACTGACTTCGTGCGAGTGCTGCAGAGCCGTTCAAGTCGTTCCGCGGTCAAGGATCCACCACGCGTTTCTGCGAACAATGTTGTCCCTTATGTCACCCTGCTGCCTCCAACGGTCGTCTACTGCCCGTGCATAGTTCCTGCAGTTTGACATAGGCCGCTCATCCGTTTGGCAAAGGTATGTCTCTGTCTACATGCTGTTGGCTTCACTGACATTCTGCGGTTGATTCAGGTCCGTTCTAGGTTATACACGGCCTTCCTGAGGCCGTCCTTCCAGGTCGTATCAACCAATCAACCTGTTCGTTTCAGTGTTTTGTTTTTTCTGTCAAGTTTTGCATTACTGCTCCCTATTTTGGAACGGTCTATAATAGACCGTATACCTCCCTGTGTGGTCTTCCATAGACCGCTCATCTTCGCTACAGCGCACCCAAGCTTTAAATGTTTATTACCATTTCCTATCAATTTCACGTCATTTGGTGCCACTGATCATCTCCCCTGTAGTGTAATTAATCTTTACATGATTGGTATTCTTCTCGTCATATTTTGTTTGCTCATTGGTTGCTAGATCTAGGTTATAATTTTGCATGCACTCCGGTGCACATAGGGTTCATGCATTTTATCATCTGTAGTTGCATTCCTACCGAGGTAGGGTCTCCTCTCATCTCCATACTCCTTGGAGCCGACTAGGGGACCTTTCCGAGGACCTCCGTAAGTTCCCGTGAGTCATGGATTCTCACACGGACGTCGGGCAGGTTGTACCACACCATCCCTCAGTCTAGGGTTCTGCATCCACGAGAGAGAGAGAGTCCCTTAGAGTCACCCAATTTTCCATTCTTACCCTGGTTAGGTACCTTGTGGTTGAGTGAATTCACATTTTAATTAATCCACTGAGGTCCTAAAGAGGAACTTATAAAATCTTCGTGCATCATTTATAACCTGTTTGTTTAATGGGTTGATTCTTCCCTCATCTCTCCCCTCCATTGTGTGTTGCAGTATCATCATCCACCTCATTTTGTCAGATTAGGCTCATTTGGTCTAGTTCATCTTTGTGTGGCTCCATTTAGTTGCATTTGTCCTAGGCTCATTTCTATCCTTGTATTCCTTTGAAATTCTTGACTGTATAAAGTCTCCACCCTCTCCATGGAGCATTTTTTCCCTGTATCCCATTCCTATTCTTCTCTACCTTCTTATCCCCGCGTGGATTCCTCTTCCCATGCCGGCCCATCTCCCTATTCCTCCACTGGACCCTATCCGTTTAACGGGCCTTCTTGTCCCGCCCATGCTGCTGCTAGCCCAATCAATTCTCGTCCCCACATACATAATCCTTCCAGGCCCATGCATTCCTACATTCCCGGAATGGGCTTGTCTCCACCTCAGGCTGGATCCCCTTATTTGGCCCATCAACATTATCCTGGTTTAAATTCATCCTCTCTTGCTCAGGCTGGCCCATATCCTTCTCGAACTCTTCCTACCGAGGAGATGATCGCTCAAGCCCAACGTCAGCTTGATGAATTGCAATGTCGAATTAATCCCCAAACTTCTTTGGATATCCCATTTGCATTCCAAGGTCTTCAACTCCCACCACGTTCACAGATTCCAGCATATCGTCGCTATGGTGGGATTGGTGACCCCTACGTCCATTTGAAGGATTTCTTATATGAGTTGGCCCAGTTCCGGCACGATCTACGGTTGATGGCCTATTTGTTTGGTCTATCTTTAGAGGGCTCGGCCAAGGATTGGTTCTTCACGTTACCGCAAGAGCAGATGATGAATTTTCAAGTTGTACAACAAAAATTCGTTCAGCAGTACTGAGACTAGGTGGGGCCCAAGTACTCTATGGTTGATTTGGCCTAAGAGAAGATGAAACCCAACGAGGAATCTCCGTGTTCGCCGACCGCTGGCGTCGCCTGGCCATGCAAGTTCCAGGGCATATTCCGAAGGGCGAACAAATCAAGATGGTTATTTCTAATGCAACGCCCGAGCTTTGATGCATCTTAGCCTTGAATGATATCACTTCCTGGCAACAACTCTACAGCCGAGCCTGCTTCATTAGCCAACAACTACTAGTTTCCCTTGACCACGAGTCTCCTTCACCTTCACCTTCCACATACCCCTTCTCCTCACCGTCCCCCACAAGTCAGCCCTCCACCTCATATCCCTCCATGAGTCGGCCGTCTGCTCCCACTTATCCATATGCCTTCCCATGTCACCCCACTACATCTTCCTCCACGAGTCAGCCCTCCGCTGTTTTATTTCCCCATACCTCTCCACTTCCGATCAAGGAAACATCACACCCTGAGTGGGTGGACGCCGTCCATTATATTCCCACTCCCTCCACGCCTCCACATCATTCACTTACAAGCCCTCCGCCTTCACCTACGCAACCTCCACTACCTTCCCATACCCCTCGGCGTCCACCTTGCCCGAAGCGGGCTCCTCACTCTCCGTTGCCGGAATCTCTTACAGATGTTTTCATGGCTTCGATGGCCACCCGCGCATTGCAACTCTCTCCGGTTGTGCCTTGCCAACCCGCGGTCGGGAATTAGCTCCATTTCTGTGAGTTTCATCGTCAACAGGGGCATTTGATTGAGGACTGCCCCGAGTTCCGGGAACTTGTTTACAGCTTGGAAGATAAGAAGATGACTTATTGGGATGTCATGCGCCAAGTTATTATGGATCTTCACAAACAGCAACAGCAACAGTAGCGGCGCCGCCCAGGCAGCCGTCTTCGTCTCAAGACCAGGGGCATCCCTGTGATTCTTCAGTTGATAAGGCACCCGCTCCGTTATTTATCCCCTCACCTACCCCCTCACCTTCACCGTCTCCTACTCAACCTCCACGGCCTCCACAAACCCAAGCCTCTGCTCAGGCCAGTACAAACTCTTCTCCTTCCCCCGCCATTTCCACCACCGCTTCTACTACCAACGCCGCTTGACGTGTTGTACCGACATGTCGGAGATGGGCGCCATGACCTGCCACCTCTTCTGCCTCGCCACCACCTTCTCCACCCCCATCTCCGCTGCCTCCATTGACCACATCTTCATCATCGCCTTCTCCATTATCCCCATTGACGTCACCACCACCGTCTTCATCGCCTCCTCTCACAACGATCCCTATTCCGTCACCTTCACAACCATCCCCGCTACCGATGCCGCTCCCTTCACCATCATCGTCCGAGCCTAAGCAAGCTACCCCTACGCCCACACCCCCGCCATTGCCTTCATCTCCACCCACGCCACCTTCACCTTTGCCCTCTCCTACATCTCTACCCTCTGTTGTGCCCCTGTGGTTTTGATGTCAGCAAGCACTATGAGTATGAATGATTTATCATCATGTGTCTGCACTTGTTGGTTCTTCTGCACATTGCATCAGTGCATTATCTGCCATATGCATACACTGCATCAGTGCATTCATCAGTCGATTCAATTCAATGTCGATGCGTGCTCATTATGCATAAGTCGATGCGTGTTCATTATGCATACATAGTTAGTGCAGGGTTAATTGTCTAGGCTTGTGCATTTCATAAATATGTTTCATGGTGGTAATAAGTTAGTGAATGCCTAGACTCATGCATGTTCAAGGAATAAAGTCTGTATAGAGTTTGCCTAGACTGCATCAACTCAAGTCTGTACATTCTTTGGTGGCTGTCTGTACAACCTCCATTGTCTCATTCGACCAAGTCAGTTCAGCCAGTGGTCTATGCAATGATTTGTCTCACACATACTAAGTATGCACACGATTGCTCAGTTTACCCAGCAAGTCTGTACATTGCGTTAGTTCAGCAAGTCTATACATCGTCGCATTATATCATAGTCTATACATCGTCGCATGCATGCAAAGTCTGTATATTGGTGTCGCACGCACACTAAGTCCATACACTCACACACATAGGTTGTACATCATGCATTCATGCTTAAACTCTAGGCATAGTAAGTCTGCACATTGTTTGTACATTACACGCAGAGTCTGCACACTCGTTGCTGGCATGTCTGTACATTCATTTTCGATGTGCATACTTCTCCATATGCAAAATGCATCACATGCATTCAAAGTCTATACACTCGTGGATGACATGTCCGTGCATTCATTATCGTTGCACATACTTTCCTATATGCACACTGCATTTTGTGCATCAAGTCTATACAAGCTCAGTTCAAATTTCTGAACTAACTCAGTGCATCCTTGTCTGTTCTAACAGGACTGTTGGTCGAGGAACTTAAGGAGGGCACGTGATCCGAGGATAAGGGGAGTGCCAGGATCGTGACACGTGTATTGAAGCCTGCTGAAATGCTTCCACGTGGTAGAATCAATTGGGCAGGAATCGTGGAGAACACACGCCCACCTACCTGCTACTGCTATAAAAAGAATCTTCTCCTTCGAGAGAAAGGTGTGATCGTAGATATATTTTAGAGGAGCAGAAGAAAAGAGAGCATGCATGATCCAGAGAGAAGAGAAACAGAAAGAGAGAGTAGCAGAGAAGAAAATAAATGATCAGGAGAGAAGAGAAAGAAGAAAAAGGAGAAGAGAGTAGCAGAAGAGAAGAGAAGAAGTGAAAGAAAGAGAGCTCGTGAGATCGAGAGAGGTCGAGAGAGAGAAAGTGAAGAAAGAGCTTGAGGAGAAGGAGATAGAAGCTTTTCCTGAAGATTAGTCCCACTGGACCTTGGATCAAATCCAGGCTAGTCAGCTCTCTAAGAGCCACATTTGTGCTATCATCGTATACAGCTTTCTATCGCTGTGTTTTCCCATTTCTTGTTTTGTTTTACACTCTTTATTTCAAGCTGTTAGTCAGCAGAGCAAGCTGTGTTGCTCAGCGGGCAGAGGAAGATTCCTCTGGACGGGTTAAGCTGTAGTCCCCAGCGGTTGGCAAAGCTGTAACGCCCAGCGGTCAAGCTGTTAGTCAGCGGTTGTAGGCAAGCTGTGAGGTCCAGCGGTTTAAGCTGTGTATCAGCGGAATCCACACTCGGGTTTGAGTGTGGGGTGGATGTAGGTCTAGAGGACCGAACCACCTAAAAACTCTTCGTGCACTGTGGTTTGAAACTTCATTTCTGCTTCCGCTAGATGAATGCTTAGGTCGATCTGCTTCTTCTGTTCAGTAGAGATTTGATTGCACGTTTTGTGTTTGATTAAACACATCACTGTATTTCTGTTTCGGTCGTTCAGACTCGGTAGAACTAAAACTATTTTTATTTTCTTATCTCTGAGTGTTCTAAGTTTTTGATTGGGGTAACATTTAAAGGGGAGATTCATTCACCCCCCTCTGAATCCATCGCACCGATCACAACAATTGGTATCAGAGCGGGTGTCTGCGCAGAGGGTCCAACGACCTGCAGATCCGATCCGTAATTGGCTTCGGTGCGATCTAAGTTGATCTGTTCGCTCACATTGTTTTGAGCTCTCTACTAACATTGCTCTTGATCTGATCTGTTTCATCTTGCACTTATGGCTGAAATTCCTATATTCACTGGTTTAGACTTCTATGGCTGGTACGGTCGTTTTAGAGACTATGTGATCCATATGAATTCTGATTTATGGATACTCATAGCTCACAGTCCATATGAAGTTCCTGAGGACAAATCCAAATGGAAGTCCTCAGATAGACTGAAATCTGAAGAAAATCAAAAGGCCCTAGATCTAACTAAAAGGGCAATAGACTCTCATTGCTTTCCATTTGTTGATGAGTGCAGGACCGCAACGGAAATCATCAACCGAATATTGGAGAGATTGTGCAGAGATGAGGAAATGTGCTTCATGGCCAGAGATCAGTCCGAGGACTCATCCTCTCAGGTAAACTCTGAGATAGAGAATATCAGTTATGATGATTTAATTGCCATGAATGAGCATTTATTGATTAAATATGATAGAGTCAAATCTGAAAAGAGAAAAATGAGAAAAGAAATGATTCATGAAGTTACTCGTTTGAAGGCAGAGAATGAAAACTTGAAATCTGACATGAATAAAGAAAAAGATGAGTTGAACAGTTTGAAATCTGAAAATGAGAATCTTAGAAACAAACTCATTATTGAAAATAATTCTTGCAATGAATGTGCCATTCTCAAAGATTTGATTAATGATATAGATCATGATGATAATTTGCAAAAGGAATTAATCAAATCCCTGAAAGAAGAAAATAAATTATTGTTGGTAAAGAAAATTGAGGTTGAAGAAAGTGGAGAAAAACTGTTTGAAGAAAATAGTTACTTGAAAGATCAAAACAAGAAACTGATGGTTCTGAACATTGTGCTCTCTAAAAAACTAATTGACATTGAAAAAGGTAAGGTAATTTTGAATGACATAGAAGCTAATGAGAATTTGAAGATATTGTAGGAAAATGAAAATTTGAAAAGACTTAATGATGGTTTGCATAATCAAATAATCTCATGTGAAGATGACATTGTGTTATTGCAAACTGAAATTGATGATCTAAAAGCCTCTATGTCTAAATTTGTGAAAGAAAAGGATAATTTGAACAAACTGCTTTGCACTAAGGTGAATTTTCATAAAGAAGGACTAGGTTATGTGCCTGTCAATAAATAAACTAATGAAAATAAGAAGCCAACTGTATTTGTGAAAATTTCTGAACATGCTAACCAATCTAATGCTTCTATCTTTCAATTCACTGCAAAGAAAACCGAAAATCCAGATAAAAATCAGAAAAAGTTTCAAAAATCAAAAAAAAATGTTAATATGAATAAGTCCAAACCTGTCACTGATTTACATGTGCATGCTGCTCACTGCTCACACATACATTCACACTCTCATGTGAATGTTAATTCTGTTAATCAAGTGACTGTGAACAAAAAGGTAGGAACATGTCACTATTGTGGGAAGGTTGGGCATATTATGCATGACTGTGTAACATTGATAAATGATGAAAGAAATGTTGTTAGGATGTATCCTAGAAATCATCTTCCTAGGAAACCTTCTACTGATCAGAAAAGGAAAATTCAATGTTATTGCTGTGGGAATTTTGGTCACATTGCTACCTTCTGTTGGTATGCTCAGGGAAATCATGTTAACTCCAAATCTGCTAAGTTTCCTAAAACAAGACCTGTAAATGTTTCATGTTTTAATTGTGATAAACCATGTCATAAGTCTGCAAAGTGTTGGTTGTCAGGTAATAAGAAACAAACTATCCATGCATACAACAGAACACTTCATGCTTATGTTCATGGGTCTCAGACTGCTGTTAATATGCATTATAGGACCAGAAAATCCGTTGCTTCATGTAGATATTGTGGAAAATCTGGTCACTCCATGGATAGTTGTTACCTGATTGATTATCATGATAATGTTGCTAAGAGACTGTTTAGAACACCTATCAGGGTTAACGCGGGACCCAAGGCTGTTTGGGTCCCTGCAGGATCAAAATGATAAATGTGATGTAGGTGTGCCTTGGAAGTTGATGAATAAAGGGGTTAATAATCTAAGGCACTCAAGAATGAAACCCCCAGGATTGCACTGTACAGTTTAGTTCTGAAAACTCTGCTTAAAATTCCATCTTTTGAACTTGTGTGCTCTAGATGCTTGCATATCATGATAATTTCGTTTGCTGAATGCATTACATATCCATTCATGATGCATAATTTGTCAAAACTCCCTGCATTCTGTCATTGCACTTGTTGCATTTAAAATCTTCATACATTGCATATAGTCAGGGGGAGTTTGGTTATCCCTGCATAATGTTCATGACATTCATGCTCAGGAAATATCTCTAGGAGAGTCATTGCATATGCATGCATGTAGAGCAGTGTATTGTATATCATCAAATTTGACAAATCTAAAAAGAATTGACTCATTACATCTAGACAGGGGGAGCATTTTAGACTCTTTAGTCTTTTTCTATCTGAACCCTTCTTGTCTAGTCACTCAAATCACTCTCCTACTCTTGTGTGTCAATGATTGTTCTTTAATCAACTGAACTTTCAACCTTCTTGAAGTTGAAATCTACATCTGCTACTCCTTAAATTGCTAAAGGAGAGCTTTGCTTGAATACTTCCTTGTCAAATTTGTCAAGCTAACCTGTCTAAATCCCAGTCTTTAACACTAGTTTCTGAACTGCGTTGCTTTAATGCTTACCTCTTGCTACATATTTGTAAACTCACTGCTATAGGCTTTCTGAAAATCTGTCTGATGCATATTGATCATATCTGCTACAAGCATGTGTTTCAATTCTCACTTTTTATACATGCTTGTTATTGTCTCTGCTATTGAATGCTAGTGTCAAAATATTGTTTGAACTGATTTTGAAGAGACTTAAATCTGTGTACCTCAGTTATAAATCTAATATCTTAAAAGAAACTCCTATTATATAGGTTTAAGAATAACTGACTGATCTACGTTGGTGTAAGTCTAATGTATTCATGAATTTGAATTTGAAAGACTTGAAAGTATCTGAATGACAAGTTTTAATAAACTTTAACCAACTGTTTCATGTAATCTCTGTCAAAACCCTCTGAAATCTAAAAATTTGAAATCAAGATTATTTTGGTTGAGATACATGTTAGTTGTATTGTTCTTAAACACTAAATCTGTCTAAAGTTGACTAAAAAGAAAAGCAAAATTCAGAGCAATGACTTTGATCATTGAGAAACTGGGTCCTCCCTTAAAGAAATGGAGTAAACCTATGTCATGAAGTGCCACAGTTATCTCTGATATAAAAATAATTGAAAAGTCTGTCAGAGCAATGGCATGGTTGTGTTGAGTAACCGGGGATCCCGACCTCTGATCAAGGTGTTTCTTCATGTAAAAAGACCCTCCAATTGCTAACTCTGTTATCATGTTCGAGAGGCAATGCGGTTATCACACTGAGTAACTGGGTCATTTCACCTGAGACATGTTTTACCTCATGTAAAAAGGTGTTAATCAACCAAGATTGCTCAAGAAAAATAAAGTGAAGTTCAAAAGTAAAATAAAAAAAAATGGATATCATAAAATTTCTGCCAACGAAGTCAACTTCAAATACTATTAAAGGTGTTTAATCTCAATACTACAATGTGTAACTCCTAAAGGAGTCATTGAGATTAATTGAGTAAGATGGAAGAGGATTGACTTGGAATGCTATGATTAATTGGTTCACCTTTATTAAAACCTCGGTTTCTGATATTAGTATTGTGTACAATTGTCAAATTTGGTATACATCATGCTTAAACCCATTTTATCATGCAGTCTAATTCATAATCCCTCATAGTGTTGCCATCATCAAAAAGGGGGAGATTGTTGTGCCCCTGTGGCTTTGATGTCAGCAAGCACTATGAGTATGAATGATTTATCATCATGTGTCTGCACTTGTTGGTTCTTCTGCACATTGCATCAGTGCATTATCTGCCATATGCATACACTGCATCAGTGCATTCATCAGTCGATTCAATTCAATGTCGATGCGTGCTCATTATGCATAAGTCGATGCGTGTTCATTAAAGTCAGTGCAGGGTTAATTGTCTAGGCTTGTGCATTTCATAAATATGTTTCATGGTGGTAATAAGTTAGTGAATGCCTAGACTCATGCATGTTCAAGGAATAAAGTCTGTACAGAGTTTGCCTAGACTGCATCAACTCAAGTCTATACATTCTTTGGTGGCTGTCTGTACAACCTCCATTGTCTCATTCGACCAAGTCAATTCAGCCAGTGGTCTATGCATTGATTTGTCTCACACATACTAAGTCTGCACACGATTGCTCAGTTTACCCAGCAAGTCTGTACATTGCGTTAGTTCAGCAAGTCTATACATCGTCGCATTATATCATAGTCTATACATCGTCGCATGCATGCCAAGTCTGTATATTGGTGTCGCACGCACACTAAGTCCATACACTCACACGCATAGGTTGTACATCATGCATTCATGCTTAAACTCTAGGCATAGTAAGTCTGCACATTGTTTGTACATTACACGCAGAGTCTGCACACTCGTTGCTGGCATGTCTGTACATTCATTTTCGATGTGCATACTTCTCCATATGCAAAATGCATCACATGCATTCAAAGTATGTACACTCGTGGATGACATGTCCGTGCATTCATTATCATTGCACATACTTTCCTATATGCACACTGCATTTTGTGCATCAAGTCTATACAAGCTCAGTTCAAATTTCTGAACTAACTCAGTGCATCCTCGTCTGTTCTAACAGGACTGTTGGTCGAGGAACTTAAGGAGGGCACGTGATCCGAGGATAAGGGGAGTGCCAGGATCGTGACACATGTATTAAAGCCTGCTGAAATGCTTCCACGTGGTAGAATCAATTGGGCAGGAATCGTGGAGAACACACGCCCACCTACCTGCTACTGCTATAAAAAGAAGCTTCTCCTTCGAGGGAAAGGTGTGATCGTGGATATATTTTAGAGGAGCAGAAGAAAAGAGAGCCTGCACGATCCAGAGAGAAGAGAAACAGAAAGAGAGAGTAGCAGAGAAGAAAATAAATGATCAGGAGAGAAGAGAAAGAAGAAAAAGGAGAAGAGAGTAGCAGAAGAGAAGAAGTGAAAGAAAGAGAGCTCGTGAGATCGAGAGAGGTCGAGAGAGAGAGAGTGAAGAAAGAGCTTGAGGAGAAGAAGATAGAAGCTTTTCCTGAAGATTAGTCCCACTGGACCTTGGATCAAATCCAGGCCAGTCAGCTCTCTAAGAGCCACATTTGTGCTATCATCGTATATAGCTTTATGTCGCTGTGTTTTCCCATTTATTATTTTGTTTTACACTCTTTATTTCAAGCTGTTAGTCAGCAGAGCAAGCTGTGTTGCTCAGCGGGCAGAGGAGGATTCCTCTGGATGGGTTAGGCTGTAGTCCCCAGCGGTTGGCAAAGCTGTAACGCCCAGCGGTCAAGCTGTTAGTCAGCGGTTGTAGGCAAGCTGTGAGGCCCAGCGGTTTAAGCTGTGTATCAGCGGAATCCACACTCGGGTTTGAGTGTGGGGTGGATGTAGGTCTGGAGGACCGAACCACCTAAAAACTCTTCGTGCACTATGGTTTGAATCTTCATTTCTGCTTTCGCTAGATGAATGCTTAGGTCGATCTGCTTCTTCTGTTCAGTAGAGATTTGACTGCACATTTTGTGTTTGATTAAACACATCACTATATTTCTGTTTCGGTTGTTTAGACTCGGTAGAACTGAAACTGTTTTTATTTTCATATCTCTGAGTGTTCTAAGTTTTCGATTGGGGCAACATTTAAAGGGGAGATTCATTCACCCCCCTCTGAATCCATCGCACCGATCACAACACCCTCCAAACCTTTACCCCCACCAGAGCCTATCATCGCCGTTATCTCTCCGCCGCTCGCATTGCCTTCGCCCACACCTGCCAAGCCTTCTCCACCCCTCTCTCCACCTATCTCTACCCCACGAGTGGGTGCGTGCTACCTTTGGTGCCCCTCGGGTCTAGTCCCCAGGGAGATAAAGAGCCGAGCCAGGCTTTGATTATGCATTACAAGCTTCAAGATTTCATTTGTCGCATGCCGGTCCGAATCCTGGTCCCTGGCTATTCTAGGGATAATGAGCCTGCACTTGCTATGAAGACGATTGCTAAGAAGAGTTCCTTAGCACTGGTACCAATTTCTTCAAAAGCGAGGCCGGTGGCAATCTCTTTGCTCACCATAGAATTCACTATTGATGTTGTTATCACCTCTCATCTAATTGCTATTCAGTTCACTGGCCCAGAAGAGTTTTCCACCCAGCTGGTGCTAACCCACATGGCCGCCAAAAGTTTAATGAATTCAGCATTCAAGGGGCAATTGGCCTTGTCTTCGAGATTGGCCAGGGGCATTCTGCATTTTCTGTCTCATCTCCCTCAGCTTATTGGTGAGGCGGCCACGTCAACGCCGTGCATCACCCTCCCTCGGTTCCGTTCTGCGCTTCTAGCAAGGGAGTTATGCTTCATGCCCAACTACCGAGTGAAGATGCCAAAGCTCCATGTTCTATTGCCGAATGACAAAACTCCATTGCTTCCTGATGTTCTTCCCAAGGAGTTGACTATTCTGGAATGTTCTTCTATGGTTAGCACCGCGCAGCTAGGGGCAACCGTCCCGATGAAGTTGCATATTCATGATCGGGCTGGGCCATCTGCTAGGTGGGCCCATTATTTGAGAAAAGATTGCAAGACAAGAAGCCCGAAGGCTCGAGTCCACGCCAGGCGGAATTGTTGCAAGCAGATTTCTGCCAAGAAGAGGCGGCGACATAAGTTCAAGGGCCAGTAGTTGTGCATTCGGGGGCTCACTCTACCTCCTTCTCCTGTCTCTTCATATTCCTTTCAGTCGTCTTTTCTTCTGCTCAGTTATTATCCTTGGGTGGTGTACCTTCCACCACCTGACCATGTTTCTACCATCTTCTCCTATCCTCACCATTTTAGGTCCCAGCTTATGTCCTCCTCTTCCCCTGATCCAGGGGCCTCTTATAGTTTTCCTCCCCGGATACGTCCGGATTCCGCTTCTCATCCTTTTCCTCCGACCCTGTTGGGGGTTCCTCATGCTCGTACCCCAGCCCTGTTGGGTAGTTTTTCTGATCCTTCCCCGACCATGTCGGGTGATTACCCTTTTCTTTCCCCGACCCTATCGAGTGACCATCGTTCTTCTTCCTCGACCATGTCGGGTGATTACCCTTTTCTTTCCCCGACCCTGTCGGGTGACCATCGTTCTTCTTCCCTGACCATGTCGGGTGATTACCCTTTTCTTTCCCTGACCCTGTCTGGTGGTTCTCACTCTTCTTCCTTGACCCTGTCGGGTGTCTGTCATTTTCTTTCCCCGACCTTGTCGGGTGATTCTCACTCTCCTTCCCCGACCCTATCGGGTAAGTCTAATTCCTTTTCTCCGACCACGTCGGATGATCACTCCTCTTCCCCCTTATCTTTGTCACAAGCTTTTTATGGTTCGTCTATTCTTTCTGTCTCACCCTTTCACGGTCATCACCCTTTTTCTTGCTATTTTCGAGGCTTTAGTCCGCCTTGATCTCAGTTAATCTCTATTTATTTTGTATCTGGTTCCTTGTTATCAGGGCCTCTGTGCCTTAACAAGAGAGTTCTAGCCCTCATCTCTCTTCCTTTTTATCCTTTTTCGTCTAGTTTGATGTCTGCCGCTCCTCAATATCAAGGAATCTCTACATTTTGCTATTCTCTCCATTTTGTCCTGGCAAGCAAGGAACGTAAAGCTCGTGCTGATCAAAGCTCATTGATCATGTTTGCTTCGGGATGTTACTTCCACGCCATGGATTTGCAAAGGTATTGTTATTTTGTGTAAGAAACGTGCTTTCATTCCCATTGTTTCTATTGATTCGGCACATGCTTATAAGGTTGATTTTTTAACATGATTGAGTGGCTTTAGGAGTCTTTGTTTAATTAAACCTTAACTTTGTGTCAAATAAGAAGTTAACTTCTGCAGCATCCTTAGGCTGGTGATAACTCCGCGCTGGGAGTCTAGTTCTTTTCCCGATTGTTGAGGGTGACCTTTGAATATGGGTTTTTCACACACTACACGGTGAGCCATAGCCGATCTCTCTAGTGCAACATCATTGCTGCTTTGGCCATAGTTTGGGTTTACACAAAGGCCTTTTCTCTTCTCTGCTCGGTCAAGTGCAGAGGCAAGAGATTGATGGATAAGATGACTAACCTAGGCACTCCCTAATACGAGAGAGGTCTCAAATAGGGACAGTCTTGACCCTCAAAAGTGAGCTTTCATGCTATATCTGGCCAATAAGGGCTACCAAAATGAGAAAATAAATCGATGCAAAATTATGAATCAAAGGCATGGCAAGAGTGGCAGTACAGTTCCCCGTGGGGCGTCATGAGCCCGGTCGCATGCGTGCCTGATAAATATGGGTCTAAAAATCAAAGACACAAAGCCCCGGCGCAACAAACCTACTCTTTGAGGGGTAGTGTCTTGGAAGGAATTCAAGTCCTGATATCTCCCATCCTGCACGAAGCTTGTCTCCAATTTCTCTTCTGCTTCTCCCTCTTAGGCTGGGTGTATCCCGGGTATGGCCTTAGTAGGGGCATCATTTTTTAGAGGCGGTTGGTTGTGGTAAGCCACCCTCACATGCACGCCCTGCTCAAGGGAAGCCTTTGATGAAAGGGGGAGGGACGACGATCCCTGGCCAGTAGTTCGAGCCTATCTTTGGGTGCTGCGGATTGCTATTTCAAAATCTAAAAAAGAATGAGATATTGTCAAAAATCTAAAAAAAATGAGATATTGTCAAAAATCCAAAAAAATGAGATTCCAAAAAATGAAATATTGTTCAAAAAAAATAAAAAAATCAAATATTTTCAAAATCCAAAAAAATCAAGAAAATTGAAAAATCTAAAGATGTTTATCTTTTACATTTTATTTTGAAGACAGATACGTAATCTGTTTGCTAAGTGTAAAGGTTGCAGGTACTCAAGCTTTCCTTGCTCCATATTTTATTCTATCTGTCTCCTGTTCACATCTTCTGATCTGCTCTCTTCTTCAATCATATCTCTCGATCTATTCTGAAGCTCATGTCCTTCTCAGCTTTTGTTTGCAATGATTATATCTATATGAGAGGGCATTGCCTCACGATTATGAACTTGGCAGTTCTGCTTCATTCTGATCTTGGGTTTTGATTGAAGTGCATATTTTGTCATGTCCTTTGTCCCGCCGTGTCCTTGTCACGTGTTCATATCCCACCGTGTTGTCCCACACATGTTATTTTGTTCCTCACCATGTGTTGTTAGTTATCTTGCATATGTTGTCAGTCATCCTTCTATATCTCGGGTGTTTTCCCAACCGTGTGTTGTCCCTTTGTGTCGTTGTCTTGTCACACTACGTTTATACATGCATGTTGTTTCTGTTCATACCCTTGCATATGTGCTCGTTTGCCTTTGTTATGTTATATTACATTTGTCTCCTATTTCATTTGTTCGTTATGTTATGTCATGTTGTTTGTCGTTCAGCTGAGCATTATGTTATCTACGCTATGATCATGTTTGTCCTATACATGAAAAGCCATAAAAATCTAAAAATGAAAATCTAAGAAATATGTCATTTCGCCTGCACAGGTAAGTCAGGTATGGCCTTCTATCCTTACATCTCTTATTGCATTACTATATGGTACTATGCTATATTATCTCGAGAACCAGTTGGTTATCTACGTGTTCCAGGAACTGATGTTCCCCTTTAACAAAAATGATGATGATCCAGGTTCACGTATTTAATCTCCGGATATGCCGTTGGGTTGGGATGTCCTGGGGAGGATGGTTCTATCCTGCATGTTGTGGTTGCGGATAGTGTCTTGACTCTGATTCTGCCAACCTAGCAATATTATTCTCGAGTATTTTGTATTTTATTCTTTCTTCGCATTCATTTTAACGATTTCTTTTATTTTAGCCCAGCATGCATCATACGCATCTTTTGAGCATTCATGACCTATGGTTTGCCTGCGAAATGTCCCACCGGTGATGGATGGCTGTGCGTTCAGTGTTTGAGTAAGAGGAACAATTCCACTCTGAGTTGGAAGGTTCACTTTGGTCGATTCGCTTGGTTTGGTTGGTTAAGAGGTCCCCGTCTGGAGTTTTAGTCTGTTTCTTCACTTTTTCACTGCTTATTCCGGTCTCCTCATTGGTCCGCGGGATTGTGTCCCCCATGAGGTTGATCATGTGTTTCTTTTTATTTAGTTTAGTTCCTCCAGACTGGTGTCACTTTTGGTTTAATCATTCCTTGTGTTTGGTTCGGAGTTTTTCGGAAGATTCTTATTGCTTGTTGGTGAAAACGGGTGTCTTTTACCTTAACACCCGCTTTTCAGTCCACTCCGCTTCATTTTTGCTTCATCTCCATGTTCCATTTCGCTTTCGCTTCACCTCCGCTCGCTCCTCTACAAAAAGTACGTTAAGGAGGGGCATCTGTTGACACCCATTTTTTATCGATAAGTTGAGTCATTTCTCTTACTCTCATTTGTTGATGTCTCGAGTTATCTGTTACTCGCTGGGCTATTTTTTGGCATGTTCTGGGCCAATTTTATGGGTGGCCTCCCTCCCTGGCTATGTCTGCTTCAATTCAGGGCTTAATGGGCCTTGATTTTGGTTAGTCAAGCATTTTCATGGATTTCAAGTGTCCTGCGGCATGTACGGTTCATACCTGGCCGCTCAACGATGTGCGTTTGTCTATAAATCGTCCATTCATTTATGGAATATTTTGGTTGATTTTTTGAATTTCCACCGACATGCTTTTGTGCGGTCTCATATTAGCCGTTCAAAATGATGGATGGGCTAATTGTAGCCGTTCTTCCCCTGGAGTCCTACACTTCGTTGTTTTCTCAGATAATTACCCAATTAATTTATTTATCACCGACAGGGCTAGAACGGTCAACCTTTGGCCGCTCTTATTCTTGAACGGTCCAATCCTAGCCGTTCATCTGTGAGAGTCCAACGGTGAGGTTCTCGGTTGGTTTAATGGATAAATGGTTGGATAATTCCTCTATATTTGAGTTTCCACCGACATGTATGGACGGTTTAGTGGTAGCCGCTCAACACGATGAGCGGTCTATCGTAAGACCGTTTAACTGCTCGCATCCTGAAGAATTAAGAGATTTTCTCTTTCCATTCGTTGATTTATCCCCCAACTTCATCCGGACATTTCTCCGCGAATATTGAGTCATTTTTGGCGCCGTTTCTTCTGGTTGGGAGATAATTGAATTATCTTCAACTTTTCTTTCATTATCTCGACCTAAAAATGGCTAGAAACCCTAATTTTGAGCTAAGACTTTAGGTGCTCTATAAATAGACCCTGAGGCTCAGCTTTGAAAGGGGGGAGATTTTTGGTCGATGGCGAAGCCCTGCAGAATCTTTGAGGGACCTACGACTAGGGAGGGAGGCCTTCTACATCCACACAGGCCTCCGGTTTATGGGAGTATCTCATTATTTGTGTCTTTAGTTCATTAATCTGTCGTTCTCTCTTGTTTGCATGCATCATCTTCTCCACGTTTCTTCCATGATTTTCTCATTCTCATGCATCATTCACACATCCTCCTATGTTTTTGATGCCCCCCAGGGGTTTAAAAATCCCCAGGTATCCCCCATTTCATTTAGTCATATTCATTTCTTTCCATTTTAGCATTTGCTACACTCTCTAGTTCTAATTTGGGTTTCCTATTGTGTTCTACACGTGGTTTTGCAGGTCAAAAACACACTAGCACGAGGCCCATCCTTTCTGGCTGGCCGGAAAGGGTGGAGGTTTGAACTTTTACAGCTTAAGGCGCGGTGGAGTTGGGCGGCTCCATATTGACCGTTCTTCTTCTTCTTGCGGTCACATACAAGCCGTTCGTCATCCATTGCACTTCGTCCAGCGTTCTACCCCAGCACCGATGAGCGGCCTGTCGAGTGGTCGCGCATCCTTAAGGCGGTTATTCACGAACCGCGCATCCTATAGTGCTGGTCAAAAGTCGAGTGTCTCCCTCTCTTTCCAAGGTACGGTGTGTTTATCACATTAGGCACCTTGGTGGCGATCACATGTGTTCATATTCTCTTGTCCCTTGCCAGTCTGCATTTTATTTGCTCCCACATTGACATTAGCCAAAGCGATTTAAAGGGAGTTTCAAGCCGGAATAGAGAAGAAAAAAAGTAACCATTTCCTACCAACAGTCACTAGCTCCAATAACTTCAGGCCCTCTTTCGGGAAGAAGTGGCCCAATTTTGATGGGCGTAACTTCCACAAGGACAAGAAGCCAGGGGCCCCATCAAGAGAACTATGCAAACATTGTGAAAAGCACGGACACAAGGTGAAAGAATGCTGGAGAAGACTTGGTGCATGTCTTCGCTGTGGGAGTTGGGACCATAGAATCCCGAATTGTCCACTTCTCAATGAGCAAGCTCCGCTGGAGAAACATCAAGTTATTATCAAAAAGCAAGGTAGACTCCAAGCTCTTAGGGATGTAGAACCTATCGAAGAAGGAGGCATCATAGAAGGTACTCTTTCTATTTGCTCAAAGCCCGCCTCTGTTTTATTTGATACTGGAGCTACGTATTCCTTTTTATCTAAGAGCTTTGCTGATACTCTGCCTATGAAGCCTATCCCGTTAGAATCTAAACTTCTTATTACTACTCCTGTTGGAGCGGGATCAGAGATTAAATACTTCTACCATGCTAGTGAAGTTCTAGTCAGTAGTTGCAACCTACTTGCTGACTTAGTCTGCATGAAGATGGAAGGCTATGATGTTATTTTGGGAGCTGACTGGTTATCTAGACATGACGCTAGTGTTAACTACAAGTTGGCTACGGTGACCTTTAGTGGGTACCCCACACTCTTATTTTCTGGTGTCAGGCATTCTAGACACCTAGCCCTTATTTTAGCCCTTAAAGCTGATGAGTTTTTGAAGAAGGGTTGTACAATATTCTTAGCTTCTATTACTCTGGCCGAGCATAAGGAACCTAATGTGGAGGACATTCCTATTGTTCTAGATTATTCTGATATACTTCCATATGAGTTGCCAGGTATTCCTCTGGAGAGAGAAGTTGTCTTCTCTATTGACTTGATTCCAAGAGCTGCGCCTGTTTCTAAGGCTCCCCATCGGATGTCCCCAGCCGAAATGAAAGAGTTGAAAGAACAAGTAATGGAGTTATTGGATAAAGGATTTATCGGACTAAGCACTTCACCTTGGGGAGCTCTTATTCTATTTATCAAGAAAAAGGACAGATCAATGAGATTATGTATTGACTATCGGCAATTGAACAAACTTACAATCAAGAACAAGTATCCATTGCCGAGAATTGATGAATTATTTGACCAGATTTCTAGAGCTCGATATTTTTAAAAAAATGACCTCATATCTGGTTATCATCATTTGAAGATCAAGGAAGAGGATATTCACAAAACGGCATTCAGGAGTAGGTATGGACACTACGAGTTCACTCTTATGCCTTTTAGCCTAACCAATGCGCCTAACACATTTATGCAGTTGATGAACAGTGTATTTAGGCCATACCTTGATCAATTTATGGTGGTCTTTATTGACGACATTTTGATCTACTCAAGGTCCAAAATGGAACATGAAGAACATCTCAAGAAAGCCCTACAATTATTAAGAGATCATAAATTATATGCTAAGCTTAGCAAGTGTGATTTCTGGCTAGAAGAAGTTTCTTTTCTAGGTCACATAATTTCTCAGAAAGGTATTGCAGTCGATCCTTCAAAGGTTGAGGCTGTAAAGAATTGGGAGAGACCTACTAGTGTGATCGAAATTCGAAGCTTCTTGGGATTGGTAGGATATTATAGAAAATTTATTAAGGATTTCTCCAAGATCATAGTTTCTTTGACAAGATTGACAAGGAAGGAGACTCCTTATGTATGGATCGAGGAATGTGAGAAGAGCTTTCAGACTCTGAAAGATTGTCTAACTACTGCCCCTATACTTACCTTACCTACTGAAGGAAGAGGATTTGAAGTCTGTACTGATGCATCCAGAATTGGACTGGGTTGTGTATTGATGCAACATGGCAAGGTTATTGCTTATTCCTCAAGGCAATTGAAAAAGCATGAGGAGAATTATCCCGTGCACGACTTAGAGCTGGTTGTTGTAGTCTTCGCCTTGAAGATCTGGTGGCATTATTTCTATGGTGAGACATTTATTGTGTATTTTGACCACAAGAGCCTCAAGTACCTATTCTCCCAAAAAGAACTCAATATGAGGCAATGAAGGTGGCTAGAGTACTTAAAGGATTTCAATTTTTCTATGCAGTACCATCCAAGAAAAGGTAATGTCATAGCAGATGCTCTTAGTAGGAAGCCGATGGCATTATTATCAAGCCTGATGATTAAAGAATGGCACTTGTTAGAGTAAATGGCAAATTTAGAACTCAATATGGAGGAGAAGGGAGAGAAAACTTTAATTACAAATATTAGTCTCCAATCCAAGTTACTCTTAGAAATTAAAGAGCTGCAAGGTGATGATCCATTGATTGTTGAAATTAAAGATAAATTAGATCAATGACCAGACTTCCTTTTGGCTAATGATAGAATGTTACTTTTTTGAGGAAGGACTTGTGTGCCTGATTGTTCTTCCGTCAAGGATAAAATCATGGAGGTGATGGGATCTAGCAACGGTGCGAGTAGGATTCAGAGGGGGGGTGAATGAATCCCAAAAAAAATTTGACCGAATAAAAATAAATTAACCCAAACGCAAGGGCCTGATTGAGTCAGATCATAGACTCGAATAACTGATATGCACCAATGAACTTTGAAAGCCAAACTAAACTACTCGAGTCTAGTTATGCATCTATCGATTCATAGAAGACAAGCATACCACACAGAACACAAGGAGTTTTTTAGATGGTTCAGTCTGCTGCCTGCAGACCTACGTCTATCCCTCACTCAAATCAGAGTGAGGCTTCCCGCTGCCTTACAGCTTGAAAACGCTGCGTAATACAGCTTGCGTCCGCTGAGCCTCACAGCTTGCTTACAAACAGCTGGACAACACAGCTTGCTATCTAGAGAATTTCTCCTCTGACCGCTGAGGATTACAGCTTGACCTCTGCTGCCACACAGCTTGATCAGAAGATTAATATAAAGAACAAAATGAAATGGTGAAAATAGCTACAGAAAGCTGACAGTGAAAACTGATGAAATAGCTCACGTAGGAGCGAACTGGACTGGATTTGATCCAAGTACCAGTGGGCAGACTATCAGAGAGTCTCTTCTCACGAACTCACTCTTTCTCTATCTCTTTTTCTTCTCCCACAAGCTCTCTAGTTCTTTTTTTTCTCTTCTATTCTCTCTTCTTTCAATATCTATTCTGCCTTCAATCTGCAACTTCTTATATCCTCTTATTGGGCGTGTGGAGGAAGAACTCTCGCCCATATGCTTCCAGAAGGCTCTCAGCCACATGTCACCATCTGAGCATTGTACCCTTCTACGTGGCATTCTTTTGGAGGACAATCTACCTTGGATCACGTGCCCCTCCTCGGAGATATAACTCTGTCAGAAATACAAGACGTTAGTCAAACACTTAGCACAGTTTGCACAGACATAATGAGAGAGTAAACATAACATGCACTGAGTAGAAATATGCAATTCAACCATTGTACTCACTTAGTACAAGGTGATCAATGGATTGCACCGACATGATTTCACGAGACACAGGAGGAAAACTATGCACCGAGTCAAAAGGTCTAAACACATGCACTGACATATGAAGTGTCTAGAACAGTGGATGCACCGACTCTAAAAAATGTGTAGGATAGTAAATGCACCGGGTTGGATTTGTGGTCCAAGCAAGAGTTGCACCGAGATGATGGAGAAGAATACATGGACAAAGAAAGATGCAAGACAAAGCTTTCACCGAGTCAAGAAATCCCGTCCAAGTCAGAACTTGCACCGAGATGGAAATATCATATCTAAGTGAAACCTTGCACCGAGATGGAAATATCCTATCTAAGTGAAACCTTGCACCGGGATGGAAATATCCTATCTAAGTGAGAAACTTGCACCAAGATGGAGGACAAGAATGCACTGACACTAAATGCGCATGCTGCATTGAAATACACTGACCCGTTTATGTATGAGACAAGTAATGCACTGAGGAAGGAACGGGACGACAGTGTTTATGTGCGAACAGAAAACTTGCACTGAGACAAGTACTTATACGTGAAATGGAGAACTAAGCCAGACTAGCACCGAGCTAGATCTCTAGTAGGACAACACATGCACTGACTATGATTTCTTTTATGAAATAACATGCACGAGGTGAACCAAACATAACAGATATAATTAAAAGATTTAAACACTTTAATCTAAACATGATTCATAGATTGTCATTATCAAAACTAGGGTTCCAACAGTCTCCCCCTTTTTGATTATGACAACTATGAGTCATGTATGATTAAGCCATAAAAATATTCAATACTCAACATTAAAAAAAAACTTTGTGCAAACCAACAAAATGCAAATATGCAACATGTAAGAATGAGAGAATGCTTCTGTGTATATTAATAAAATAAACATTAGTGTTTGAATGTACATCTCTTTTCACAAGAGGAAAGGTATTAGGAGCAGCACAACTTCCCCCTTGACAGCACATCATTCCTCTTGCCAATGAAACTTTGCCAATTCACTCAGCAGAAAAGGTGAGGTCTTCTGAGGTCTTCTTCATACATGTTCTTCTTCATATGTTCTTCCTCATACATGAGGTCTTCTTCTCCCCCTTTGTCATTACCAAAAAAAAATAGGGAAATGGTATAAACTAGTGACCTCGGTAGCTCCCCCTGTCTCTTGGAGAATATGCTGAACTTGAGCTAGAGAAGGGAGGTCTGTTCAACAATGAGGTATGAAGATCTCTAATAGAGTCTGCCAGTCTATCAAGTTTTTGATGCACAGTGTTCCCCAGCCTTTCCACTAGAGAGGTGGTTGACTCTCCTTTGTTGAAAGCTTGTTTAACGGTCTCTGACAATGTCTGCAAATTAGAATGGACAGCTTCAAACTTTGTGGTGATTTCTAGCTGACTGATCGCTATCTTGTTTACTGTGCCCTTTAACAGTTCAAGCTCAATTTTCAGATCAAAGGTATGGCTAAGAATTTTACCCATATTGTTGAATATGGAGATTTGGGTATCTTGAATTTTGCTGACCATGTCACCCACTCGAGTGCTGATACCCATAAGAGATCCTAAAATCTCTCGTACTGCTTCATCAGTTTTTCGTTTAGCAGTCAAAAACTCTATTCCTTGAACTTTCACAGTCTTTTCTAGATGTTTCAGTCGGCCCTCTACTCTGTCCATTTGAAAGGTATGGAACAAGAACTGTTTGTTCATCAAGTCATTTTGATTGAGAACAATCTCTGTCAGGTTGGACAACATCTGTGCAAAATTAGGTTCAGCATTTGCTCCATGTATACTAGAAGTGGAATCACTAGAATCTGGCAACTCAGTGAAGCACTCATGATGCTGTTCAGGGGGTAGAGAAGGTGGTATGCCAAGACTAATTAGTTCTCTAAAGTGTGGACCATACTCAGGAGCCTGAGAGAAGGACATTCTTGGATATAATCTGTGGTGAGGGGCAGGTCCCATGACATAGTCTTGAGTTTCTTCTTCAGCTGCCCCTGGTGCTGAAGTAGTTGGTTGCTCATGTGGAGCTTCTTCAGCAGGTGTTGGAGCTCCTTGTTGTTCGTTTTCTTGTTCATTGACCACAGTTTCAATAATTTCTTCATAAATCACTTCAGCAGCTTCTCTCATAACTTCGTCGACCAATTTAGTCATTTCCTCTTCATCTGGAATGATTTCCTCTGTCACTAGGTAGTTCTTCTGTTAGAGTCTCTTCCTACGCCAGCTCTGCTTGAGCAGTGACTAGTCTTTCCTATGACTTCTGTCCAAAAGCATCAAATATTTCATGGATGTTGTGATCTAATTCATGAATGATGTTTTCATCCAGAACTCTCTGTTCAACTGTATCATGAATTTGAGATGCCTCAGGTGCTGTAGCTACAGTTGGGTCCAGTTGAAGTTCCTGTTGATCAGAACCTTCAGTGGCTTGAATTAGAGCTGGAGGTTGATCCTCCTTTTGATGAATAGGTTCCAAGGTGTTGGGATGCTAAAGGGTGATCTAGAGGGGGGTGAATAGATCAAACACACGATAAAAAATTACTGCAGCAGAAACAAATGCGGAATGAAAACTTCTACTGAACAGATAGTGGGCACAATGCGAATACCAGCTAGAACAGATAAAGAACAGTCCTAAGCAAACATCTACTGCGCAGGGACAGAAATATAGAAGCTATGTAAACCACAAAACAATCACACAGTAGACAAAGGTTTTTAGGTGGTTCGGTCCTCCAGACCTACATCCACCCCACACTCAACCCGAGTGTGGATTACTGCTGACTCACAGCTTGAACCGCTGAGCCTCACAGCTTGCCTACAATCCGCTGAGCCTCACAGCTTGCTGTCCAGTGGAATCCTCCACTGCAACCGCTGGGGATTACAGCTTGACCCGTCCAGAGGCAGCACCTCCGCAAACGCTGACCAATAGCTTGAACACAAGAGTTTCAAAAATAAAACAAAAAGCCAAACAAACGAAAAGGAAATGTATCCCTGCAGGGAATGTAGCTCAAACAAGTGAGCAAACTCAGATCGGGTTTTGAACCAACGATCTGAGGAACAAATCTCTCAACTTTTCACTCTCTCAACTCTCTTTCTTTTCTCTCTTTCTTTTTCTCTTCTGCTGGATCGAAGGGCTCTCTGCTCTCTGCTTTTCCTTCAAGGCTTCTGCATTCGATCAGTCTTCATCTGTGGACGAAGGCTTCCTTTTAAAAGCAGTCACAGTAGGAGCAGCACTGGGCGCGTGTCTTCCACAGTTCCCGCCCAAGTGTTTTGGCCACGTGTCATCCTGTCAACCCTTCCAGCCTCAGATTACGTGCCCTTCATTAGCTTCACGAACAGCACCTGTCAGATAGAGAATTATCAGTTTAATGTCGACACCTTGTATAGACTTCGTTCGATGCATCAAGCAGTGTATAGACTTTGTAATGCGAAGACAATGTATAGACTTTGCAGTGTGTAGAAGACTAAGGCATTGTACAGACTTTGTGAAAGCAACGCTGAAGCAAGGTATAGACTTCACGTTTATGTGCATGACAAAGCAATGTATAGACTTGACCGCTGCGAACACATGATGTACATACTTTGATTGCATGCAAGAGAAAGCAGTGTACACACTTGCTTTGAAGAACAATGCCCAAATGCAGTGCATGTACTTAGCGTGAATGCAATGCAGACACAAGAGTGTATAGACTTGATGAATGCGATGCACACACACAGAGTGTATAGACTTGATGAACAATGCATTCTAGGCAGACCCTGTACAGACTTGAGAGACGATGCATGCATGATGTATAGACTTGTCCAATGTACAGACTTAGCATGAGACGCTAAGTGAGACGGATGATGATGTACAGACTTGAAGGGTAATGCATGCAGATGGTTGTACAGACTTCATGTTATGCATGAGACTCTAAGGAAGACGGATGATGTATAGACTTAGCCAGCCTTCAGCTCGATGTACAGACTTGATCGTTGCACATACTTCATGAACGATGTAGAGACTTGCCAAAGACAACTAGACGATGTACAGACTTGAGCAAGGTAAAGTCTGTACAGACTTGAAAGTTCACAATGTATAGACTTTGGCAAAACAATGATGTACAGACTTGCACAGTTCTAGGATGTATAGACTTTATGTGAAAGCCCAATGTACAGACTTGCAGAACTGAACGTAGGTAAAGATCCCAATGTATAGACTTCGAAGTTCACTGATGGATGTACAGACTTCACCTCGAGCAAGCTACAGTGCAATGTATGGACTTGGAAGCATATGAACATGGCGCTGTACAGACTTAGATGAATGAACAAGCCAATGTATAGACTTCAAGCTCATGCAAGCAAAGCCAGTGTATAGACTTGGCGTTTGTGTGAGCATGCGATGCACATACTTTGTGTTGTGAACACAGGCTATACAGACTTGCTAACATGCATGAACAAATGGCATTGTATAGACTTTATGAGCGCTAGGCCAATGTACAAGGCAACTGATGTATAGACTTTACCAGACGGATGCACTGATGCAGTATATGCACAGAAGAAGCAATGCACCGATGCAATGTATGCACAAAGCAGATATTGAATTGAAGCAATGGATGTATAGACTATATGGCATGCAACGCAGCAAGGTAGCAATGCAATGTATAGACTTCAGAACAAATGTTGCACAAATGCCATGAATGTATAGACATGCGAGTCTGGGGGGGTCGACCCATCTAAGAGGGGGGTCGACCCATCTAAGTGCACTGATGCAATGTATGCACATAGCAGATATTGAACTGAAGCTATCTGACAGAATGCAGTGCATCTATACAGAGAGCAAATGCAATGTATGCTAAACACAATGACTGACTCACTGTAATGAATGCACCTGTGATACTCTCACTGTGTTGCTATCATCAAAACAACATAGCATATGCTTGTGCCTAAGGGGCACAACATTCTCCCCCTTTTTGATGATGGCAACAAAGTGACAGTGAGTCACCAACCAAATATTCTCCCCCTTTGACATGATCAAAAAGAAAGAAAACAAATGAGTGCAACATGCAGAATACATTGCATAACAGCTCAAACTCCCCCTGAAATATTGCTCCCCCTTTGAGAAGGAATATGGACAGATGAAACAGATGATCAAAGGTAGGGAAGGAACATGAATAGAGTAAGGGGTCACTACACAACAGCTGAAGCAGTGGTTCAGAAAATGAGCATAATTATAAACAACTGTTAAAGTATAAGTATCAATAATATACAATCTTGACAAAAATTCAGGTTTAACAGTAATAAAGATAGAGTAAAGCAGCTGACCACAAAAAAAAAAGAGTTATAGACTCCATTTATAGCAATGAATCTGGGGCACATGGTTTTAATAGATAAGTCAGAAATAATACCCTTTGTGATCAAACATGGAAATTCAAGAAAGGCAACTTGAATATGTATTGAGAAAAACAATTTACACTCAATGACTTTTGTTTTTCAAAGGGTTACAGCAGTTTATTTTTCACTTTTGATTTTTCAGAAACTAAGCTAAGTGAATAGACCAGTGGCATTTATGCTGTTGACATTAGGTGTACACCTTGATCGGAGGCAGGTACCCCCAGTTACTAGGCATAAACTACTAGATCTATTTCAGATCAAGGCCTACAAGGAACAATCTTCACTTTTGACATTAAGGGTACACCTTGATCAGAGGCCAGTACCCCCAGTTACTTGGTGAGGACTCCCCCTATAGATTTGACCCTATGAACAGAGGTAGTCTGAAGCACTTCATGACATATGAATTCTCCTACTTCTTTGGATGAGATCACAGTTTCTCAGTGCAATTCAGCCATTGCTCTGTCACTGTGTTCAGCTCTTTGCATTGTTGATCTTATTTACTGCTGCCCTTATTTGTTTTAGAGTGATTGTTTAAAAAAACAGTACACACTCTATTTACCTTTTCTGGGCATTTCTAGATTAACACATTCAGGTAAAAAAAAAAAAAACTTTTTCTATTCTAACCATGAGACAAAGATTAAGAGCTATAAAAGTTTTCTTTTATCTCAAATTCTGAAGTGCAGACACTTAACTCTTCAGTTCATAAAGGTTAAACCTTTAGTTCCTTTCAATTTGTAAGTGTAATTCTTATAAATGAACAATTGCAATAACCACAGCTTAATGCACTAAACCAGAAGCAATGCTGTTGTTCAGTGAAGTTAGGGAAAAGATGGCAATTGTTAAACAGTGATAGCAATAGGCAATAAGTTCCAAGAGCATCTGATGTCAAAGATTATGAGTGAATTGAAAGGGGACAAGGGGAAGTGAAGAGGATTCAAAGAATTGAACAGAACTCTCAGCTCCCCCTGACACCAAGATGCAAAAAATGTTCTATGCAACACACTGTTCTACATGCAGACTTGACCCTTGGTACTTGGCGGAGAACCTGGTCTCAAGGACCATCTCACACATAGTAAGAACCTCCAAGCAGATTTCCCTGTCTTTTAGTAGCTTACCATTAATTATACCAAAGTGGTCATGCAAAGAAATGCAGTACTAAGTAGTCCAAAATACATTAAACAATTTTCTTGATGCAAATGATAAATGCAGACATTAGACACATGCATCAACTATATGCACTAAATGAACCATACAAGCTCAGTGCAATAGATGGCAGAAGAAGAGCATCAAATTTATGCAGAATTAAATTCAGTAGCTGAGTCTGGAATGCAGACTGATCAGCTAGACAAGAAGAGAAAATCAGAGATTAAGCAATCAAATCAACATGACTTTCTCAATTCAATTCTGAATGTAAATCACTTACCTGCTTTACCTGACTGATTTATTTTTAGCCTTAGTGTTGCATCAGATTGTTGACAAGGCCTCCAATCTCTTTCAGCTTTTAGAATTTTTGGCCCTGCCTCTAGTCATATGCCTGAAGTAGCTATCCTGTTTCACCCTTTTGTTCCCGGCTACTAGGCATACCTGCAAGCACACTTAGGGAGCAGAATTTGGAACCCAAGATAGTTTGGGCCCCAAGACAGATCCAGACATTTGAGAGTGAAAACATGACAACAGCTGTTTAGGGATCCACATTTGTGTGAAAATGGATGGTTTGGTGGATTCTACAGCTTGGGAGTTCTTTTTGTTGTTTTTCTTTTTCTCAGCACAAACAGGTTTAGCTTTCTTCTTCTGGTACTGTGATGGTTTTTGTGTAGTCCTGGCATTGTTTTTCTGCCAGTGCCTTGGCCAATGAGTGTACTGGAAGTTGTGGCCCAAATTGGTCCTAGGCTGACCATAGAACCCCTGGTGACTAGGACTCCATGTCCTAAAGTGACTATCCCATCTCCTAGCTGGCTGAGGTCTATAGGGATGATACCAAGTGGAGAAATTCTGATACCTAGACCTCATGTATGCAGGGTTCCACTCAAACCTATGAAATGGTTGTGAATGATTGTGATGATAGACTTGGGCTCTAGGGAAATAGGGATGAGCAAACTGGTTCCTAGCTACACTAGGTCTCCCTCCCACCTTTGACCCACTAGGTTTCTTTACTGACTTGTACTGGGTCTTTTTCGGAGCAGTTGATGGTGATGGAGACTTAGCAGCCTTGGGCTGGGGTTTTGATGTGCTAGCTGGCTGACCCCTAGCCTTGGACTTATCCTTGGGTGAAGAGCATGCAGCTCTAGGCTCAACAACTTTCTGTTTTCCCTTGTCCTTAGCATTGGACACTTTTGATTTTACATTTTTGAAAGCAGATTTTTCATTGACCATTTTTATGAGTGGTCCTTTATTTTCTTCTCCCATTAATGAAACAGTTTTCAATTCAAAGCTCTTTTTAGCTGAGGGATTAAAACCGAGACCCTCCTTTCTGAAATTAACTTTTGACCCTAGCAAGGCATTTAGATTTTCTGTTCCTTGGGTCATGCTTTCAATGATTTTCATTTTGTCAGAATTTTCATTTTCCAGATTTTCAATAGTTTTCTTTAATTCAGCACTCACTGACAAAACATCTTCATATTTTTCATTTGAAATCTTTATTTCATTTTCAGACTTCTGAATTTTCAATTTCAATTCATCAACAACATTTTTTAGCAAATTATTTTCTTTCCTACAATCAATCACAACATGCTTTAATTCATCAAAATCAGAACATGCATTTTTCAATTTTTCATTCTCTGATTGTAAACATGCAACTTTATCAGTAAGTGTTTTATCATTAACCAGAGAATTCATTTTCTTCTTTAAGTGTCTGTTTTCCTTTTTAATATCATTAGCTTTATCTAACAGATCTCCATAAGCATCTTCCCAATCAGAAATAGTGTATTGTTCGAAAAGGGATGATACCTGATCAGACTCTTCTTCTTCTTCTCCATTTCTGGCCATCAAGCAGATGTCCTTTTCTGATTTTCCACTATCTGAGGAAGTGCTCAGCGTGCCTTCTTCCTCATCACTCCATGTACTGACCATGGCCTTTCCCTTTGGCGCTTTCTTCCATGGTCTTCCTTTGATTTTCTGTAACTCTGGACAATCAACCTTCATGTGGCCAGTCTTCCTGCAATGATAACAAGTATTATCGTCAGATTTTTCAGCAGGGTTAAATTTATACATGTTTTGCTTCCTGCTGTGGTATTTTCTATAGACATTTTTCCCTTCAGTTCTAAGAAATCTTCTAAACTCTCTTGTAATCATAGCTGGTTCATCCTTTTCAAAATATGATCCAGATTGGCTCTGATCACTGGATGATCCATTGCATCTGGACTGTTTTGAACAGCTATGTTTAGCCTTCAGAGCAATAGGCTTCTTGTATTCGAGCTCTTCAGCTTCAAGAAGATTCATCTCGTACGCCATCAAAGAGCCTATCAGCTCATTTGGTTTCATCTTATGTAGATCTTTTGACTCCTCAATCACAGTTGCTTTCACTACAAGAAAAAGTGGCTATAGCGACCGAATTAGAGACCGATTAAATCGGTCGCTAGTCGGTCCCAAATAGAGACCAATTCGGCGACCGAAATAATCGGTCGCATATCTGAGACCGTTTTGGCGACCGAATTTATTTCGGTCGCCGAATTGGTCGCTATATTTAGCTCGAATTTATTCCGGTCTCTTTTTTTTCAAAATCGACCGAATTGGAGACCGATGTTGCGACCGAATATATTTCGGTCTCTAATCGGTCGCTGATATGACTGCATTTACAGCGCGACCATCTCCCCCCTGCATTGATAACCTTCCTCCACCGGAGCTCTCCCCTCCCCCTCCGGCCCCCTCGCCCTCCCCCCCCCCCCCTCTGCCTTGCGGCCACGGGCGTGGCGAGCGGCGTGGTGGTGGACGGACGCCGGAGCTCGCTGTCTCGGCCAGCCCCGCACCATCCTCGCCGTCGACCTCGTCGGTCCCCGTCGTCCTCGTCGTCACCCTCCTCGGTCTGGTAAGTCCTCTCCCTCTCGATCTCCCCCCCTCTCCTCTCCCTCCAGCCCCGCGCCTCTCTCCCCCCCCCTCTCCCTCCCCGCCGGCCATCGACCATGCCCTATTTCTCATTTTTTTTCTTCTTGGAGGGGTTCCAGTGAGGGGGGTTTCGGTGGGAGGGGGTGGCGGGGGAGGTTGGTCTGGGAGGGGGGGTGGAGCTCGGGTGAGGGGGAGGGGGCTCCGCAGGGGAGGGGGAGGGGGCTGCGCAGGGGAGGGGGAGGGGCTCCGGTGGAGGGGAGGGGGCTCCGCAGGGGTGAGGGGGAGGGGGCTCCGGTGGACGGGAGGGGGCTGCGCAGGGGGAGGGGCTCCGGTGGGGTGAGGGGGAGGGGGCTCCGGTGGAGGGGAGGGGCTGCGCAGGGGGAGGGGCTCCGGTGGGGTGAGGGGGAGGGGGCTCCGGTGGAGGGGAGGGGGCTGCGCAGGGGGAGGGGCTCCGGTGGAGGGGGGGCTGCGCAGGGGGATGGGCTCCGGTGGAGGGGAGGGGGCTCCGCAGGGGTGAGGGGGAGGGGGCTCCGGTGGAGGGGAGGGGGTTGCGCAGGGGGAGGGGCTCCGGTGGAGGGGGGGCTGCGCAGGGGGAGGGGCTCCGGTGGAGGGGGAGGGGCTCCGGTGGAGGGGCTCCGGTGGAGGGGAGGGGGCTCCGCAGGGGTGAGGGGGAGGGGGCTCCGGTGGACGGGAGGGGGCTGCGCAGGGGGAGGGGCTCCGGTGGGGTGAGGGGGAGGGGGCTCCGGTGGGGTGAGGGGGAGGGGGCTGCGCAGGGGGAGGGGCTCCGGTGGAGGGGGGGCTGCGCAGGGGGATGGGCTCCGGTGGAGGGGAGGGGGCTCCGCAGGGGTGAGGGGGAGGGGGCTCCGGTGGAGGGGAGGGGGTTGCGCAGGGGGAGGGGCTCCGGTGGAGGGGGGGCTGCGCAGGGGGAGGGGCTCCGGTGGAGGGGGATGACATGGACGGGTATATATGGTGTTCTGTGTCGGATGGTCGGGGTAGAGTGGTGAAGGGCGGAACCTGTGACGATGGCTGTAAGGTTGCCGGCGTCGAGGCCTTCCGTGACCTGCTCCGCCGTAGAAGAAGAGCCAAAACCCGACGGCCCGTTTCCCCGGAACCAGCTAAACAGTCCCATCTCCACCTCCGGCCACTTCTTCAGTTCTTCCCTTCCCTCCGGTCTCCTTCCCTTCTATCTTTGATCTCCATGGCATAATGCCCAATTTATTTCTTTTGCTGCTGTGTGATCACTTATCCTTCTGTCAAATAATCTTTTCCACAACTGTATACGAAGTGTATTTATGCTTGTTAGCATGATGGAAAGCATATTCATGTTTTAGGTCAGGATAAGCTGAATACCAAGCATAATTTTCAAGCGGTTACAGGGACAGAAACCTAAAAGAAATTATAACCATTTGATAACTTGGCCCTATGCTCTAGTATCAGAGATTCAGGTATAGGATTATTGGTATATTACTTTAGTAGATTAAGGAAGAGAGTAGATCTGCTATATCTGATAGGTAACATCTAACATCCATATCCATGTGTGCGCTCAGCATAACATACTCTTTGCCTTACAATTGACCCATCCTCTCTCTCAAGTAAAGCCCCTTATTTGCATCTCTTTTCTCAATTCATTCTCATAAATCTTCTATGACTATAAGTTGTCAAATATTATTACAATTCCAGTCACCTTGACATCAAGAAGTTTCTAGCTGGCCACAGGCTGTCAGGTACCTATGAGGATTAGTTACAATGTTTTTCTAAAAGTTTTTCTTCCTCCATCTGTTTGTTTAAAGACCTATCATACTATCTTATCCATCCTCAGTAATAAAATGGGGTTTAAGATTGCACCATATTTACTAATGTTCAAAAAGTAACATTGTATGTTTTGATGAGTGAAAAAGTGTCATTTAATGGTTATAAATGTTTCTGTCCTGCATCAGATTTGGTATCAGAGCATAAGGGAATCAACTTATTTTTATAAGTTGAGGTCCTACATTTTGTAATCAGTATGCTTCCTCTTCCGATTATTTTTACTGCATATTTACCTAATGGACAACGAGCAGAAATTGATGTACATGAGTCGGAAGATAAGAATTGGATTTCACCTGACATTGTTAAGTCACTTGCTAAGACCGGAGAAATTGTTATTGAGGGTGACCGTGTATTTGTGGAGTTCTCTAAGAAGTTCAAAACAGTCACGTATGATGATGGAGCTTGGTGTGACATTGGGTCAATGGCTGCCCCATTCATTATTTTAGGAAGAAAGTGGTTAGAAGAAAGAAGTGCGGTTATTGATTCAGAAAGAAAAACATGCACTTTGAGTTTAGTGTTATTTTCTTGTATTTTCGTAATTAAATTAAGGTTTATTTTTAGTTTAGTGTTATTTAGTCGGTTATGTGTTTTGTTAATTTTAATAGTTAGGGTATTGTTGGATGAAAAGTAAAGTGTGTTTTATTATTGTCTTATTCAGTAATGATACCATCAATTTCTTTACTTGATTTCTGCATAGCTAGTGACAGTGTTGTCTTTAAGCTAAAAAGTATCATGCTATATTTTATTTCTGCTAAATAGCTAGTGAAAGTGTTGTCTTTATGTTGGATGTTAAAATAAAATTCCTGTTTTCATTGTGTACATGTATTGCCAATTTCACATGTTACTGCTATGTTTTTAGATTGTGTTATTATCTTGTCAATATTTAATTAGTTGGGTGTTGTATGTGAGCTGAGATGCGTGGGTGCAACCTAACATTGCACGCATCTTAGGAGAGCGTGTTAAGCCCGTGCCAATCAACCTACCCGTTCAAGACTTTGGGATTGATATGCACGTTCTCATTTTGAATGATGAGAATGTGTATATCTAACTCAAAGTCTTGAATTGTCCCGTTTGGACAGTCTGTGAATGTTTGATCGCACTTAGGTGGTTAATTACTATATGTGTTTGTGTTGTTTGTTAAAAATTTTGGCTGCGTCTTCTCACTCCTCTCTGATATACCTTTATTGATTTTGATTATTTTCTTAACCACTTATTAGTAAGTGTTTAAGAAAATTTCTTAATCAATAAATATTTTGTGGTATATCGGAGAGGTGTGGGGAGATGCTGCCGAAATTTTTAGCAAACAACACAACACATATAGTAATTAATCGTGCGATCAAACCTTCACAGATGGGTTAAAAAGTGAAGATCTAAATGATATTTCCGTCCTATTTAAAATGGCAGACATGGACGATGTGAGGTAAGGGTTGTACTTTTTATTTTGTTAAACATGTTAAAGTTTTGTGTGTTTACATTTCATTCGCATAGGGAAAATGTCTGAAGATCGTTCATGGATGTACCGTAGAGTAGTTGATCAGGTGGTGTCTATAGAATTTAAAAATGGAGTTGAGAGATTCATTCAGTTTGCTTTGAGAAATTCTATTGAAGCTGTAGATTGTGAGGGTCGTATCCGATGTCCTTGTGTAGTCTGTAAGAATTTGAAGTGGCTGACAACATGGGATGTACAACGTCATTTATACAGAAAGGGGTTTGTTAAAGATTATACAAACTGGATATGTCATGGTGAAACATTGTGGTCGACCTACGAGCCTGCCAATGTTGGAAGTGGAAGTTCATATGTTGATATGGTCATAGATGCTGCTGGTCCAGGATTCAATGTTCACGAGGAGCATGTACATAATGAAGAACCGCCAAACAAGACAGCTGAAAGATTTTATCAGCTACTCAAAGATGCTGATGAGCCATTGTGGACTGGATGTCAAAATCACTCTCGACTGTCTGCGGTGTCACAATTATTGAACTTGAAATCTGAATTTCACATCAGTGAGATTTGTTTTGATCGTTTGTTACTGATTATCAAAAGTATGTTGCCACAAGATGAGAAATTACCTGAAAATTTTTATCGTGCAAAGAAGATGGTCACTGACTTAGGGCTTGGATATGAGAAAATAGATGCATGTCCTAATCATTGCATGCTATATTATAATGAGGCTAAAAGTAAGGTATCATGTTCCATATGTGGTCATGATAGATTCAAGCCTAAGAAAGGGGACAATTCAAAGCAAAAAGATATACCATATATGTCATTGCGGTATTTTCCTATTGCACCGAGATTGCAGAGAATGTATATGGCACCAAAGATAGCTCAACATATGAGATGGCATGCGGAAAGAGTACGTCGACAACATAATGTAATCAGTCATCCTGCAGATGCCGAAGCTTGGAGTCACTTTAACCGTGCTCACCCTACTTTCTCAAAAGAGTCGCGTAATGTAAGGCTGGGTTTATGTACTGATGGATTCAATCCATTTGGAGGTTCAGTGACTTCCTACTCTTGCTGGCCAGTTTTCGTGACACCATATAATATTCCGCCAAATATGTGCATGAAACGAGAGCATTTATTTCTATCATTATTGATCCCTGGTCCAAAAAGTCCTGGGAAAAAATTAGACATATATCTCAGGCCGTTGATTGATGAGTTGAAGTTGTTATGGACTGATGGGGTTACTACCTATGATGCATGCAGAAAACAAAATTTCACTATGAAGGCTGCATTGATGTGGACAATAAGCGACTTTCCTGCATATGGAATGTTATCTAGCTGGAGCACTCATGGAAAACTAGCATGTCCTTACTGTATGGACAGTTCCAAATCATTTGTACTTAAGCATGGTGGCAAGTCATGCTGGTTTGATTGTCATCGACGATTTCTACCAAGGGACCATCCGTTTAGAAGGCAAAAAGATGCATTCTTAAAGAACAGAATTGAATTGGAAGAAGCTGATTTTGAACGGTTGTCTGGTCCACATTTAGCAGCACGTGTACAGAACTTACCAGATATAGCACAATTGTCGAGCAGCACAAGACAACTCCCTGGATTTGGGAAGGATCACAATTGGGTCAAAAAAAGTATCTTCTGGGAATTGCCTTATTGGTCAACTCTTCTTATACGACATAACATCGACGTCATGCATGTTGAGAAGAATGTCTTTGATAATGTGTTCAACACTGTTATGGACATAACAGGCAAAACAAAGGATAATGTGAATGCCCGTTTAGACTTGAAAATACATTGTAAACGTCCAGAACTGTACCTTATTGATAGAAATGGTAAAACAGTTAAACCGAAAGCAAGTTACGCCCTTGGAGCTGCACAGATTAAAGAAGTATGCTCTTGGCTAAAACAGTTGAGATTTCCAGATGGTTATGTGTCTAACATTGCTCGTTGCGTGAATACAAATGAGGGGAAAATATATGGAATGAAAAGTCATGACTGTCATGTGTTCATGCAGAGGTTGTTACCTATTGTATTTCGTGATATGATGCCGAAGGCGATATGGGGAGCAGTGACTGAGTTAAGTCAGTTTTTCAAAATTTTATGTGCATCAGAGCTCAGGTATGAAGATGTGGAAACTATTGAACAGAATGTGATCACGACAGTTTGTAGATTGGAAAAGATATTTCCACCATCATTCTTTGATTCAATGGAGCACCTGCTTATACACTTACCATATGAGGCTAAAGTAGGAGGGCCAGTACAATTTAGATGGATGTATCCATTTGAGAGGTAATATATATATATTTTCTCCTCATAATTCAATTACATGGTGATGTGTTTTTCATTATCTTATGAACATTCTGGTAGGTGTATGCATGAATTGAAAATGAAAGTTCGCAACAAGGCAAAAGTAGAGGGTTCCATTGCCGAGGCGTACATTATGGAAGAAATATCAAATTTCTGTTCAATGTACTTTGAACCTGAGGTACAAACTCGTCGAACTCGGCCACCACGTAATGATGATGGGGGAGACTCCGTTCACTCTGAGCGACTGTCGATATTTAAGTATCCTGGACGTGCGTATGGACGTTCCTCGAGTCGGATGCTAAATGATAGAGAATTGCACTGTGCAGAAATTTACATCCTTTTAAATTGTATGGAGGTTGAACCTTATGTTGCGTAAGTTCTCTGCTCAAATTACATTGTGTCTATAACTTATTATTTTTCATTCCATCTATAATGCTCCAATGGTCGTAATACAGACAATTTGACTCAGAATTAATCCAAAGATGTCCATATCTCACTGACATGGAGGTTGAAAAAGAACGAGAAAAATCATTCGCTTCTTGGCTGAAATATCGTGTAAGTATTATTACTACTCTTTCTCCTTGTTGGGTCAATGACAAATTCTGACTAGTGTGCTGTCCATATGTAGGTTGAAAATGATTTTATTACTGATCAAAGAATTCGAGTGATCAGTTATGGCCCATCGAAAGTTGCACGTACATATCCAGCATTTATTGTGAATGGGTATAGATTTCACACTAGACAATATGGGCAGAATAAGTCAACAATGAACAGCGGGGTATGTGTGAAAGGAAGTACATATAATGAAAACGAATGTGATTATTATGGTATTATTGAGGAGATCTTAGAATTGCAATATCTCGGAGATGACAACCATATATTTCTGTTAAAGTGTCATTGGTTTGATCCTAATTCTGTTCGAAATGACACAACATATGGGATTGTCGATATCAGACATAAGTCTAAATTGAATACTTATGATCCATTCATTTTGGCCGCACAAGCCCAGCAGGTCTATTATACAAAGTATCCATCGTCTAGAAATAAAGAAAGAAATGATTGGTGGGCAGTTTGCAAGGTTAAGACAAGGCTTTTCCCGGATTATGAGTTGGATTTGACTGAAACAGAGCAGTTGGATGTGAATGCCGAATTCTTTCAATCAGACTTGGGTGATGATGTAGACTTGCCTGCTTCTAGTGATGAATCTGTGGAGGCACCGTCTTTATCTAAAGAGAATGAAGTGGAGGAAGTCGATCCAGAACAACCAGAAATACAGTTGGGGGACTCCGAAGAGGAGGAATATATTAGTGATCAAAATGAATCTGATAATGAAGATGTGAATGCTGAATTTGTTATATCTCCAACATCTGAAGAAGAAATGGAGAATGTTTGATTAATGGTATACAATTTTATCTGGGAATTTTAATACTCTGTAACTTTCTTTCTTTCACTATTTGATGAATATGCATGTATTTTAGTACCAGTTGAAGATATGGTTCGAGGACGGCGTGGGACTCCCAGAGGTGGGAGGGGAGAGGGTAGCGGGAGGAGATTTACTTCCGTTTCACCACCGGTAGTAGGTATGTATACTTTCATGTATAATGCATTGTAGTATTTGTTGAAAATAATTCTTTATGTTTTTGTGTTATCTGATTCTTATTTTCACAGGACCCACGACCTCTGCACCGTTACCACCGACGGATGCACCGCTACCACCGGTAGTAGGTATGTATACTTTCATGTATAATTCATTTGAGTATTTGTTTAAAATAATTCTTTATGTTTTTGTGTTATCTGATTCTTATTTTCACAGGACCCACGACCTCTGCACCGTTACCACCGAGGGATGCACCGCTACCACCGGTAGTAGGTATGTATACTTTCATGTATAATTCATTTGAGTATTTGTTTAAAATAATTCTTTATGTTTTTGTGTTATCTGATTCTTATTTTCACAGGACCCACGACCTCTGCACCGTTACCACCGAGGGATGCACCGCTACCACCGGTAGTAGGTATGTATACTTTCATGTATAATTCATTTGAGTATTTGTTTAAAATAATTCTTTATGTTTTTGTGTTATCTGATTCTTATTTTCACAGGACCCACGACCTCTGCACCGTTACCACCGAGGGATGCACCGCTACCACCGGTAGTAGGTATGTATACTTTCATGTATAATTCATTTGAGTATTTGTTTAAAATAATTCTTTATGTTTTTGTGTTATCTGATTCTTATCCTTACAGGACCCACGGCCTCTGCACCGTTACCACTGACAACGGGTACATTGACGGCCTATGCACCGCCATCACACATGGCGAGTGGATCTACACCTCCCCCAGCTGAGTCAGGTATGTTCATTTGCATATTTATGTTTTTTTGATAGTTTGTTTTATTTATACTATTTAATTCGTATAGTACGTGCTGATGACGAGGCGAGTCATCATGAGGGGGAGGGCTGTTGTAATGAGACGATGCGGGCAGTGTGGATAAATGAAGGGTACGTAATGCATTATTTTTGTTATTTATTCGTCATTGTGGTATTAATATTTTTAATTTCAGGAATAAAATAGAGCCAGCCCAAGCATCACAATTTATTACAAAGACAATTCAAGCACATTTTCCAGGCCCCATCCATCGCTTTGCTGATTTTCCGATGGGTGTTCAGGATTTATTGTTCTCTATGTTCTTGGTATTTATCTTATTTTATCATATTAAGTCATTTTCAATTATTATTTTAACCCACTTTGTTATGTAACATATAAATTTTTGTTGTTGTTAATATATAGAGGAATCATCGATTCACAGAACATTCAGATGAGTTACGTGCTAGATTTGCATGGACAGCTACTGCAAGAGATAATTTCAAACATCTTATGTACAATGCCCGAAGATATGCAAAAAAAGCATGTGCAAGTACTGATAAGAACATATGGAAGGAGCATGGGCCTGTGTGGATGAGAAAGGAGTATTGGACAGAGCTGTGCAACATTTGGGAAGCGGAGAAATGGAATGCCAATTCAAACAAAGCAAAGCAAAACAGAGCAGCGCATCCTGAAGCGAATTTACACACGGGTGGCTCTGTCTCCTTTGCAACACATAAAGCGAGATTAGTAAGTACACTTCTACATATATAAATTTTTTGTTTCTATTATGAAACTGTGATTTATTTGAATAACAGGAAGCACAGTTAAAGCGGCCAGCTCAATTTCATGAACTTTTTGATCGAACTCATAAGAAGAAAGGGACAAATGCTTACATTAGTGAGAAAGCTCGGGAGGTAGCGGTAAGTGTATACATTAATAGTTTTCATTTAAGATTAAATTGTAGAATAATTTGGTTTTGTTTTTTTTTGGTTTTTGCAGGACTCATATAGTAGACGAATGGATGAGAGGTACGGGGATGACAGTCAGCGTCCAGAGTTGGATCCTGCCATTTGGGTTGCAGCATCTGGGGCACCCAAGAAAGGACATGTTTATGGTTTTGGACATAGCTTGGGCACGACTAGGGTGTTATCATCATGCTCGAGTTCGGTCTCACATGCGACCTCTCCATTTACCACACCAGCAGCCCCAGATGGTTCTTCCAGTGCCGCCCCGACCATGACTCCAGATATGTTTAGGCAGATCGTCAACGAGACCGTCTCTCAGAATATCTCTCAGAATATCTCAACCATCGTCGCTCAGACCGTCTCCCAGATGCTCACATCCTTGGGAATTGATAGTAGTAGAGCACCTCCTGCACCTCCTGCACAGCAGCCTCCGGTAAGTATTTTATTTGATTGATTTTCTATTTGTTAACTCTAAATATCATCTTACAAAATATAAGAATTTAGATTGAGGAGGGGAAAATATCATTTTCTTAACTCTAAATATCATCTTACACCTATCCTCTGGATATTAGAATCAACAGGCAGACTGTTCTGCAGGATTTTCCATAGGTGTATAGAGATTTTGGTTAGAACTGAATGGAGGCAGCGAATGGAGGCATTGTGCCTCTTGTTATGCCATTCATAGAAGAAAACATTAACAAACCTGAATGGAGGCAGCGAGAAGCAGCAACTTATGCATTTGGTTCTAAAATCTGAAATACCGGTCGGATGGCCGTGCCGGTCATTCCAATACGACCGGGGAGATGAAAGTGACTTGTCAGAACTGACGGAATCCAAATCGGATGCCCGGTTTGAGCTCGGCGCTCAAACTTCATTTTTAAAATACACTTATTTCAAATGAACTGTTAGGACGGGTCCGGGGGTCTAAAATTCGAAATACCGGTCGGATGGCCGTGCCGATCATTCCAATACGACCGGGGAGATGAAAGTGACTTGTCAGAACTGACGGAATCCAAATCGGATGCCCGGTTTGAGCTCGGCGCTCAAACTTCATTTTTAAAATACACTTAGTTCAAATGAACTGTTAGGACGGGGCATTTGGTTCTAAAATCTGAAATACCGGTCGGATGGCCGTGCCGATCATTCCAATACGACCGGGGAGATGAAAGTGACTTGTCAGAACTGACGGAATCCAAATCGGATGCCCGGTTTGAGCTCGGCGCTCAAACTTCATTTTTAAAATACACTTATTTCAAATGAACTGTTAGGACGGGGCATTTGGTTCTAAAATCTGAAATACCGGTCGGATGGCCGTGCCGATCATTCCAATACGACCGGGGAGATGAAAGTGACTTGTCAGAACTGACGGAATCCAAATCGGATGCCCGGTTTGAGCTCGGCGCTCAAACTTCATTTTTAAAATACACTTAGTTCAAATGAACTGTTAGGACGGGGCATTTGGTTCTAAAATCTGAAATACCGGTCGGATGGCCGTGCCGATCATTCCAATACGACCGGGGAGATGAAAGTGACTTGTCAGAACTGACGGAATCCAAATCGGATGCCCGGTTTGAGCTCGGCGCTCAAACTTCATTTTTAAAATACACTTAGTTCAAATGAACTGTTAGGACGGGGCATTTGGTTCTAAAATCTGAAATACCGGTCGGATGGCCGTGCCGATCATTCCAATACGACCGGGGAGATGAAAGTGACTTGTCAGAACTGACGGAATCCAAATCGGATGCCCGGTTTGAGCTCGGCGCTCAAACTTCATTTTTAAAATACACTTAGTTCAAATGAACTGTTAGGACGGGTCCGGGGGTCTAAAATCTGAAATACCGGTCGGATGGCCGTGCCGATCATTCCAATACGACCGGGGAGATGAAAGTGACTTGTCAGAACTGACGGAATCCAAATCGGATGCCCGGTTTGAGCTCGGCGCTCAAACTTCATTTTTAAAATACACTTATTTCAAATGAACTGTTAGGACGGGTCCGGGGGTCTAAAATCTGAAATACCGGTCGGATGGCCGTGCCGGTCATTCCAATACGACCGGGGAGATGAAAGTGACTTGTCAGAACTGACGGAATCCAAATCGGATGCCCGGTTTGAGCTCGGCGCTCAAACTTCATTTTTAAAATACACTTAGTTCAAATGAACTGTTAGGACGGGGCATTTGGTTCTAAAATCTGAAATACCGGTCGGATGGCCGTGCCGATCATTCCAATACGACCGGGGAGATGAAAGTGACTTGTCAGAACTGACGGAATCCAAATCGGATGCCCGGTTTGAGCTCGGCGCTCAAACTTCATTTTTAAAATACACTTAGTTCAAATGAACTGTTAGGACGGGTCCGGGGGTCCTAAAATCTGAAATACCGGTCGGATGGCCGTGCCGATCATTCCAATACGACCGGGGAGATGAAAGTGACTTGTCAGAACTGACGGAATCCAAATCGGATGCCCGGTTTGAGCTCGGCGCTCAAACTTCATTTTTAAAATACACTTATTTCAAATGAACTGTTTGGACGGGTCCGGGGGTCTAAAATCTGAAATACCGGTCGGATGGCCGTGCCGGTCATTCCAATACGACCGGGGAGATGAAAGTGACTTGTCAGAACTGACGGAATCCAAATCGGATGCCCGGTTTGAGCTCGGCGCTCAAACTTCATTTTTAAAATACACTTAGTTCAAATGAACTGTTAGGACGGGGCATTTGGTTCTAAAATCTGAAATACCGGTCGGATGGCCGTGCCGATCATTCCAATACGACCGGGGAGATGAAAGTGACTTGTCAGAACTGACGGAATCCAAATCGGATGTCCGGTTTGAGCTCGGCGCTCAAACTTCATTTTTAAAATACACTTAGTTCAAATGAACTGTTAGGACGGGTCCGGGGGTCTAAAATTCGAAATACCGGTCGGATGGCCGTGCCGATCATTCCAATACGACCGGGGAGATGAAAGTGACTTGTCAGAACTGACGGAATCCAAATCGGATGCCCGGTTTGAGCTCGGCGCTCAAACTTCATTTTTAAAATACACTTAGTTCAAATGAACTGTTAGGACGGGGCATTTGGTTCTAAAATCTGAAATACCGGTCGGATGGCCGTGCCGATCATTCCAATACGACCGGGGAGATGAAAGTGACTTGTCAGAACTGACGGAATCCAAATCGGATGCCCGGTTTGAGCTCGGCGCTCAAACTTCATTTTTAAAATACAAGATGAAATTTGAACTTATATTGTGTGTGTGTATTTATATATATGAAAATGAGCTGGCTTAAACTATTGGCATACTCTTGTTAATGCTTGATTTCTTTATTAAGTCTTGTTAATGCTTGATTTCTTTATTAAGGATTTGATTATAATTTTTTTAAATGATATACAGGATCATCCGTCGCGAGATGTTGGACGAGACGACGACCAGGATGAGACATATGTGGAGGATTTGTGATTTTATTTTAGTTGTGTATGTTGTCATTTTATTATTATGGATGTATGATCAATTTGTGATTTTATTTTAATTGTGTGTAATTTGAGGTTCGTGGAGATTGTGATCCGTGTAGTTGATTTATTATTGTTTTATGAAATTGTTATTTATCAGGTGTTTGTATGTGATGAATTTGAGATTTGTCGATATTGTTGTCTGTGTAGTTGATTTTATATTTATGTTATGAATTTGTTATTTATCAGGTAATTTATTTATCAGTTTAAATAAATTTTTAAAAAAAAAATAATGCAAAATTAGCGACCGCATGGAGACTGAATTGCGACCGAATAGCGACTATACGTTATATTTCTTTTATTAAATAATTATACTTGGCGACCGACTTGCGACCGACTAGCCACCGAATAAATCCGATAGGTTAATTTTATTTTTAAAAATATAACATAATTCGAGACCGAATAGCGACCGAATTGAGACCGACTTAATCCGATAGGTTAATTTTATTTTTTAAAATACAACAAATGTAGCGACCGAATAGAGACTGAATGGCGACCGCTTTATTAGCGACCGATCAGGCGACCGATTATAATCGGTCTCTAGTAACGACTGATACTGCGACCGAATTATGTCGGTCGCTATATAGCGACTATTATATAGCGACCGACATATTCGGTCGCTATATAGTGTCTGTTCGGTCGCAATGCGGATTTGCGACCGATCTACGACTGAATAGCGACCGAATATGTCGGTCGCTATCCGCGATTTTTCTTGTAGTGAATTTGGTATGCCATATCGGAGTCAGCGATCGAAGAATCTTCCTCACAACATCATGATCGGTATAGCCTTTTCCCAGATTTCTTAGACCATTTGTTATGATGGTCAGACGAGCATACATATCGGTCACTGTCTCACCGACCTTCATCCGAAATGCTTCATACTTTGTCACTAGCATATTAGCCCGTGTCTCTCTCACTTGAGACGTTCCCTCATAAATGACCTCAAGAGTATCCCACATCTCCTTTGCCGTCTTGCAGGCTGACACTCTATCAAATTCAGTGGGATGGAGTGCACATTGAATGGCGTTGATGGCGCTCCAATTTAGAGTAGATTTTCTGATTTCTTCTCTAGTCCACAATTCCTCATTCTCATGTAGCTCGTAGGGACCTTTGCTTATAATCTTCCAGATCTCGTAGTCTTTGGCTCTGAGGAAGACCTGCATCCGGTTCTTCCAATATGGGAAGTTGGATCCGTCGAAGAATGGTGGCTTTGTAGTAGACTGTCCCTCTGTTGTTAACCCTCTAGCTTCCATGGCCGTTCCTCTTTAGGATGTTAGTCCTGCACAAAGATTTAGGCTCTGATACCAATTGTTGGGACGCTAAAGGGTGATCTAGAGGGGGGTGAATAGATCAAACACCCGATAAAAAATTACTGCAGCAGAAACAAATGCGGAATGAAAACTTCTACTGAACAGATAGTGGGCACAATGCGAATACCAGCTAGAATAGATAAAGAACAGTCCTAAGCAAACATCTACTGCGCAAGGACAGAAATATAGAAGCTATGCAAACCACAAAACAATCACACAGTAGATAAAGGTTTTTAGGTGGTTCGGTCCTCCAGACCTACATCCACCCCACACTCAACCCGAGTGTGGATTACTGCTGACTCACAGCTTGAACCGCTGGGCCTCACAGCTTGCCTACAATCCACTGAGCCTCACAGCTTGCTGTCCAGTGGAATCATCCACTGCAACCGCCGGGGATTACAGCTTGACCCGTCCAGAGGCAGCACCTCTGCAAACGCTGACCAACAGCTTGAACACAAGAGTTTCGAAAACAAAACAAAAAGGCAAATAAACGAAAAGGAAATGTATCCCTGTAGGGAATGTAGCTCAAACAAGTGAGCAAACTCAGATCGGGTTTTGAACCAACGATCTGAGGAACAAATCTCTCAACTCTTCACTCTCTCAACTCTCTTTCTTTTCTCTCTTTCTTTTTCTCTTCTGCTGGATCGAAGGGCTCTCTGCTCTCTACTTTTCCTTCAAGGCTTCTGCATTCGATCAGTCTTCATCTGTGGATGAAGGCTTCCTTTTATAAGCAGTCACAGCAGGAGCAGCACTGGGCGCGTGTCTTCCACAGTTCCCGCCCAAGTGTTTTGGCCACGTGTCATCCTGTCAGCCCTTCCAGCCTCGGATCACGTGCCCTTCATTAGCTTCACGAACAGCACCTGTCAGACAGAGAATTATCAGTTTAATGTCGACACCTTGTATAGACTTCGTTCGATGCATCAAGCAGTGTATAGACTTTGTAATGCGAAGATAATGTATAGACTTTGCAGTGTGTAGAAGACTAAGGCATTGTACAGACTTCGTGAAAGCAATGCTGAAGCAAGGTATAGACTTCACGTTTATGTGCATGACAAATCAATGTACAGACTTGACCACTGCGAACACATGCTGTACATACTTTGATTGCATGCAAGAGAAAGCAGTGTACACACTTGCTTTGAAGAACAATGCCCAAATGCAGTGTATGGACTTAGCGTGAATGCAATGCAGACACAAGAGTGTATAGACTTGATGAATGCGATGCAGACACACAGAGTGTATAGACTTGATGAACAATGCATTCTAGGCAGACCCTGTACAGACTTGAGAGACGATGCATGCATGATGTATAGAATTGTCCAATGTATAGACTTAGCATGAGACGCTAAGTGAGACGGAGGACGATGTACAGACTTGAAGGGTAATGCATGCAGACGGTTGTACAGACTTCATGTTATGCATGAGACTCTAAGGAAGATGGATGATGTATAGACTTAGCCAGCCTTCAGCTCGATGTACAGACTTGCTCATTGTACATACTTCATGAACGATGTAGAGACTTGCCAAAGACAACTGGACGATGTACAGACCTGAGCAAGGCAAAGTCTGTATAGACTTGAAAGTTCACAATGTATAGACTTTGGCAAAACAATGATGTACAGACTTGCACAGTTCTAGGATGTATAGACTTTATGTGAAAGCCCAATGTACAGACTTGCAGAACTGAACGTAGGTAAAGATCCTAATGTATAGACTTCGAAGATCACTGATGGATGTACAGACTTCACCTCGAGTAAGCTACAGTGCAATGTATGGACTTGGAAGCATATGAACATGGCGCTGTACAGACTTAGATGAATGAACAAGCCAATGTATAGACTTCAAGCTCATGCAAGCAAAGCCAGTGTATAGACTTGGCGTTTGTGTGAGCATGCGATGCACAGACTTTGTGTTGTGAACACAGGCTGTACAGACTTGCTAACATGCATGAACAAATGGAATTGTATAGACTTTATGAGTGCTAGGCCAATGTACAAGGCAACCGATGTATAGACTTTGCTAGACGGATGCACTGATGCAGTATATGCACAGAAGAAGCAATGCACCGATGCAATGTATGCACAAAGCAGATATTGAACTGAAGCAATGGATGTATAGACTATATGGCATGCAACACAGCAAGGTAGCAATGCAATGTATAGACTTCAGAACAAACGTTGCACAAATGCCATGAATGTATAGACATGGGAGTCTGGGCGGGTCGACCCATCTAAGAGGGGGGTCGACCCATCTAAGTGCACTGATGCAATGTATGCACATAGCAGATATTGAACTGAAGCTATCTGACAGAATGCAGTGCATCTATCTAGAGTGCAAATGCAATGTATGCTAAACACAATGACTGACTCACTGTAATGAATGCACCTGTGATACTCTCACTGTGTTGCTATCATCAAAACAACATAGCATATGCTTGTGCCTAAGGGGCACAACACAAGGGTGACTGAACAGACTGACATTCACTTTGAATTAACTCAAGAGTGTGAGTTTCTTGTGTGGGCTGATCAGACACTGACTCATCCTGAGTTTCTGTATCTTTTTCCACTAGAGTATCCTTTGTAGAAGGGGTACTCGTTCGTTTGGTTCCTTTCCTCCTCATGAAGGTATTAATGAAACTCATGTTGTAGATGTTTATCTTGGGGATTGATGACACAACTTCACCATCTAGGGAGATGTTTTCCTCTTTAAAGATTGTAGTTATAGGAGCAGTAAAAGGAAAATATCTTCTTGACTCCTTACAGGTTCCTATGACCTAAATCATTACATGTGGCAGACAGACTCTAATTTTCTTCAGTAAACAGTAGAGAATAAACTGTTGAGAATCTGTCAGTCTACCCCTTCCTCATACTTGTGGAGTAATCATGGAGGTAAGAATGTGATGGAGTAGTCTCTTGGGCGCAGAAAATTTGTTGGTGTTATAATAACCGAGCTTAGTCTGTTGCTTGTCATGAATGTTTCTAGGCAGGTCAGTGATGAGGGCAAGCGCATCATGTAGGTTAAATGTAAACCCTCCTTCGACCTCTCCATCTACAGGGACTCTTAGAGTCCTGTGTAGGGATTGCCTAGATAGCTCTATCACTTTTCCTTTGACCAGAGAGAAAACTGTGAAATTAGCATCATCGTACCTCAAGTTGTTGTAGAATTCTACTACCAGATTAGGACAATACACCCTATGCATGCTTAAGAACTATTTCCATTGTTGGAACTCAAACAGCTCAAGCACCTCAGGGAACTCGGAAGCCATCTCTTGATCAGTAAAGACAATATACCGAGGGAGTATAATCTTCTTGGCTTCCAATACTAGCAAAGATTTCTCTGTAGGCCTTGTAGACGTATCTTCCTTCCTCGTGGTAGAAGCTGCTTTCTTCTGCCTTTTCGTCCCTTGAGGTTGTACTGTGGCCACCGTGGACATAGCATCTTCTGGCTGTGGCTGCTCCACTGCTTTCCTCTTCCCTTTGCTCACGGCTGACGAAGTAGACATGGCGGCAGCAAGGATCGAGGAGAGACGAGATGTGGAGACAGAAAGGGTGCACTGGGAGGAGAGAAAGGTTGGAGAAGCGAAGGTTTTCAAGTTGTGCACGCGCGAAGGAGCCACGGAGCGGGAGGATGCTTCAGCTTCGAAAGAAAGGGTAAGATGGTAAAGTAGATAGGGTTTCGTATATAGAGGAATACTACCAACTTTACCAATCTTAAGTAGATAATACCCAAAATACCCTTAACTTAAAATAAGGTGCCTTTCTTCGTAGAGAAGCAATTTATGCAATATGAGATTATATCTCACAGGTTAGCTCTTCACAAGATATCTCAAATGAATTTATGTCAATGAAAAAATAAAACAGCTTAATCAAGGAAACAACTCAGACAGAGGAGTCATTAATATTACTAGTCCCTTTCATTAGCCGAAATATGATTGAAAAATCCAGTTTTATATTTTACTTAAGTCTGTAGAAATTAACTGAGAGAACTATTGGGTCAACCACATATATATTTCATTACTCCTCTCTCTCTTTTTAATTTATAAAAAAAACTTTTATTGAGTACTCCAGTATAGCTGCACCTTTTTACACAAGGAGACATGTCGATCAAACACCGGAATCCCTGGTTACTCAGTGCAGTTAACTTTCACACTTCATATATTGAACAGAGTTAGCATTGATTATTATGACATAACCTCTGAATTTCTTTGAAATAGATGGTCAGTTTCTCAAATGTCATGCCATTGCTCTACCAAAATTTCTTTCATTATTTTATATCATGGTGTATTCCCAGTTCTTTTGTCAGAAAAATCTCTTTAACAAGACGTAAAAAACATATAAACCTTAGGTTTCCAACATATTGGCTTATTACTAAAGATTTTCAGATATCAGACCTTCTACAGAGAAGTTTCCAATTCAGACTGTTTCAAAATCATTGAGAAATCACTCATTGTAATTTGTGAGAACAATTCGGATAAGATTTAATGTTCATACACTGTAAATTACATCCCAATTTAGATCAGCAAGATGTTTTTGGTTCAGAGTGATCTGGGCATTTATTTATTGAAGAGGGTAAAGGTGACAGCATTTATATATACTACTCCCCCTTACTAGTACAACCAGAAATATTTAGAAGACAGAGAATGATAGGAGAGATAGACCAATGACAAGATGAGGAGGATGAATGCCATATGTGAGCAAGGTAAGAGCAATTCCAAAAGCCACAACTTAAACGGCTAACAGCCCACCAGCACATCTCTCAGTAAATTAATCATCATTCAGTCTTCAGATAAACTTCTCATGCAAACTTAAGCTCACACCAATGACAGAGCCCGCAACAGAATTTTCAAATTCATTAGACACCACAAGATGACTCCCATTAGAGCAAAGCACAGCCTCTCAAGATTTTAAACATCCACAAGGTAGCATCTAGCTTACTGAACCAGAACGAGTAACACTCCACTAGAAGAGATATCAGCTCACAACAGACCAGATACATTGAGCTCAGCAGCAGAAGAGATACCAAATCTCATGTTCTCTTTTTCAGAAGGGTATACCTCTAATGACCAGCTGCCTTAGATAGACTAAACTCTCCCTTTGAGTGAGCAGAGATTTCCATCAAATATTATTATTATTTTTTAAAATTCACAGAAATGCTACTCTAACTGATGACATTGTGTTAAACTGCATGCAATATTCTTAATCATTCAACATGATCAATTTCAAAATGAGATTCATTATCTAGCATTCATCACAAGTTTGCATCCTCCTAACTGCATGAATTAATTACATGACATTGATCACAGTAGAAGGATAGAGACCATGCAGGCAGTTGTAACTTAAAAAGAAACAGATGTAAACTAGAGAAGAAATTAAATTCAACTAACCTTTGTGTGCCTTGGTTTTATTTTCTCTTTATTTTCCTTCTTCAAGACACACCTGTAAAGTAAGATCAACCTGCAAATTTGGGGACCCAAAGACTATTGGGTCTTATTAGTTGAGTGACACCTCTAGCAGGTGCACTCCAAGGTTTCCAAGTTTTTCTATTATCAAATTCCAAATCATGGCATTTATTCATAATATGACCCATTCTCTCACAATAATAATAGTGAATAGCATAATTCAGATGTTTCTTGACAGAATAAACATTGAATCTTTATGGGTGGACTTACGTTAAGATGGTTCTGCCATGGAGATTGTTACCTCTTTTTGCATGCCAGCATTCAAATTTACCACATTCAAATTCATGGTGGCCAATTCTTCCATAAGCAACATTTTTACTACCAAAAACATTTTTATTTATAGGGGAGTTTCCAAATTTTGAATTGACTCTCTTTCTTTGAGCATGCCAACAATGGGCTCCAATATGGCCCGACTTCCCACAGTGGTAACAGTGAATTTTCTTCTTCTGAACTGCATGGTAAGTGTTTTGAGTTTTTCCATCATGAAATTTCTTGGAGGCCATCTAATCTAGCTCCATTGTTCTACACTCATGCATTTTATGACCAGCTTTTCCACAGTAATGACATGAAAAGGTTTTTGTGTTTGCATGTGACTGAATGGGGAAGGTTTCTCTAACATGCACTTGTTCAGGATAATTTTTTGAGACAAGAGAAACTTTAACAACATCAGATGAAAGTTTGGTTTTATGTTTACCTTCACTCTTTTTCTGTTTTCCTCCATTTTTTGAATTTTTACTTTGTTCTTCACTTCTTTTCGCTGTGAACTGAAATACAGATGAAGTGGAAGGTTTTCCTTGTTCTGAACTTTTAACGAAAATAGTTTTCAATTTATTTCCATCAACCTTCTTCATTACTAGACTGTAACCCAGTCCCTCTTTCTAAAAATTTACATTAGCTCCAAGCAGCTTATTCAAATTGTCTTTTCCCTTAACAAACTTTGACAGGGAATTCTTTAAATCTTCAATTTCAGTATGCAAGGAGACAATATAGTCTTCACATGAAATGACTTGATTATGCAAACCATCATTTAGACTTTTCAGAGTCTCATTCTCTTGCGTTAACTTCAAATCTATATTCACTTCTTTTTCTTCCAAGACTGATTTTCCTCTTTCAAAAGCTAACCATTTTTCAGAGAGAACAGTATTCAGAACCATCAGCTTTTTATTTTGATCTTTTAGATAACCATTTTCTTCAATCAATTTGTCTTGGCATTCATCAATTTCCTTTTTCTGTTCAAGCAATGAATCATTTTCTTCTTTTAAGGATCTAATTAGATTATTCTACATATTGTCATCCGAATCAAGGTCTTCAATGAGTTCTCTTAAGAAAGCACATTCATTACAAGAATGTTCATATTTAGTAAGTTTGTTTCTTAAGCCTTCATTTTCAGATTTCAAATTTTCTTTTTCAGCTTTTAAGCGAGCAACTTCATGGATCATTTCTTTTCTCAACTTGTTCTTTTCTGACTTGACTCTATCATATTTATTCAGTAAATGCTCATTCATGGAGAGTAAGTCATCATAACTAATTTTTGTAGCTTCAGAATTTACCTAGGAGGATGAGTCCTCGGACTGATCTCTGACCATCAGACACATTTCTTCACCTCCAACAGATGTTCCCAACACTCTGTTGATGATGGCCGATGCACTCCTTCATTCATTGACATATGGAACATAGTTAGAGTCTATTGCCCTTTTGGTTAGATCTAGGGCCTTTTTATTTTCTTCAGATTTTAGTCTGTCAGAAGATTTCCATTGGGATTTATCCTCTAGAACTTCATATGGACTGTGATCTATGAGTACCCATAAGTCAGAATTCAAATGTATCACAAAGTCTCTGAAACGACCGTACCAGCCATAAAAATCCGAACCAGTGTATACAGGAATTTCAGCCATAAGAACAAGACAAAACAGATAGAGCAAATCAAATCGCACTGAAACCAAATCAAGGAACGAATCTGCAGGTTGTTAGACCTTTAGTGCAGAAACCTGCTCTGATACCAATTGATGGGATCTAGCAATGGTGCGAGTAGGATTCAGAGGGGGGGGGTGAATGAATCCCAAAAAAAAATTTGACCGAATAAAAATCAATTAACCCAAATGCAAGGGCCTGATTGAGTCAGATCATTGACTCGAATAACTGATGTGCACCAATGAACTTTGAAAGCCAAACTAAACTACTCGAGCCTAGTTATGCATCTATCGATTCATAGAAGACAAGCATACCACACAGAACACAAGGAGTTTTTTAGATGGTTCAGTCTGCTGCCTGCAGACCTACGTCCATCCCTCACTCAAATCAGAGTGAGGCTTCCCGCTGCCTTACAGCTTGAAAATGCTGCGCAATACAGCTTACGTCCGCTGAGCCTCACAGCTTACTTACAAACAACTGAGCAACACAACTTGCTATCCAGAGGATTTCTCCTCTGATCGCTGAGGATTACAGCTTGAACTCTGCTGCCACACGGCTTGATCAGAAGATTAAGATAAAGAACAAAATGAAACGGTGAAAATAGCTACAGAAAGTTGACAGTGAAAACCGATGAAATAGCTCACGCAGGAGCAGACTGGACTGGATTTGATCCAAGTACCAGTGGACAGACTATCAGAGAGTCTCTTCTCACGAACTCACTCTTTCTCTATCTCTTTTTCTTCTCCCACAAGCTCTCTATTTCTTTTTTTTTCTCTTCTGTTCTCTCTTCTTTCAATATCTATTCTGCCTTCGATCTGCAACTTCTTATATCCTCTTATTGGGGGTGTGGAGGAAGAACTCCCGCCCATATACTTCATGAAGGCTCTCAGCCATGTGTCACCATCTAAGCATTGTACCCTTCCACGTGGCATTCTTTTGGAGGATGATTTGCCTTGGATCACGTGCCCCTCCTCGGAGAGATAACTCTGTCAGAAATACAAAACGTTAGTCAAACACTTAGCACAGTTTGCACAGACGTAATGAGAGAGTAAACATAACATGCACTGAGTAGAAATATGCAATTCAACCATTGTACTGACTTAGTACAAGGTGATCAATGGATTGCACCGACATGATTCCATGAGGCATAGGAGGAAAACTATGTACCGAGTCAAAAGGTCTAAACACATGCACTGACATATGAAGTGTCTAGAACAGTGGATGCACCGACTCTAAAAAATGTGTAGGACAGTAAATGCACCGGGTTGGATTTGCGGTCCAAGCAAGAGTTGCACCGAGATGATGGAGAAGAATACATGGACAAAGAAAGATGCAAGACAAAGCTTGCACCGAGTCAAGAAATCTCGTCCAAGTCAGAACTTGCACCGAGATGGAAATATCCTATCTAAGTGAAACCTTGCACCGAGATGGAAATATCCTTTCTAAGTGAAACCTTGCACCGGGATGGAAATATCATATCTAAGTGAGAAACTTGCACCGAGATGGAGGACAAGAATGCACTGACACTAAATGCGCATGCTGCATTGAAATACATTGACCCGTTTATGTATGAGACAAGTAATGCACCGAGGAAGGAACAGGATGACAGTGTTTGTGTGTGAACAGAAAACTTGCACCGCGATATTTATATGTGAAATGCAGAACTAAGCCAGACTAGCACCGAGCTAGATCTCTAGTAGGACAACACATGCATTGACTATGATTTCTTTTATGAAATAACATGCACCTGGTGAACCAAACATAACAGATATAATTAAAAGATTTAAACACTTTAATCTAAACATGATTCATAGATTGTCATTATCAAAACTAGGGTTCCAACAGGAGGAGGCACATCGATCAAGGTACACCATTCATCCAGGTGCCACGAAAATGTACCAAGATCTAAAAAGAACCTTCTCGTGGCCTAACATGAAAAGAGAGGTAGCCGAGTTCGTAAGCCAATGTTTGATTTGCCAACAAGTTAAAGCTGAACATTTCAAACCAGCTGGGAAGTTGAAACCTCTCGAGATACCGGAGTGGAAATGGGATAGTATTGGCATGGACTTCATTGTTGGATTGCCAAAGACCCGAAGTGAATTCGATGCCATTTGGGTGATTGTGGACCGATTAACTAAGTCCGCTCACTTCTTACCCATCAAAAGCAGATGGACTATGTATGTTCTAGCTGCACTATATATCAAGGAGGTTGTGAGGCTACATGGTATTCCAACTTCTATTATTTCAGACAGAGACTCGAGATTCATCTCTCACTTATGGAAAGGGTTGAAATCGTCTTTGGGTACCCGGCTGAACTTGAGCATAGCTTTTCACCCTCAGACAGATGGACAAACTGAGAGGACGAACCAGATTATCGAACATATGTTGAGAGCATGTATGATTGGTTTTGGTGGAAGTTGGCATGAGCACCTGCCTTTCATTGAATTTGCATATAACAATAGCTATCAGTCTAGCATTCAAATGACACCTTTTGAAGCACTGTATGGCAGGAGTTGTAGATCACCTCTATGCTGGAGTGTGGTTGGAGAGAAAGGATTATTGGGTCCATATATTATTCAATACAACTCAGAACATCCAGTTGATCAAGGAAAGGCTAAAAATTGAACAATCACGGCAAAAGAGTTATGCCGACAACAGGAGAAGATATCTTGAATTTCAAGTGGGGGAGCATGTCTTTTTAAAGGTCTCACCCACACGAGGAATCAAAAGGTTTGGTGTCAAAGGAAAATTGACTCCAAGATTTATTAGCCCTTTCGAGATTCTGGAAAGATTCGGGGAAGTGGCATATAAGTTGGCTTTGCCTCCACAATTAGCTGGTGATCATGATATATTTCATGTATCTTTGCTGAGGAAATATGCGTATGATCCTTCGCATGTGATTCAATTCGATGACTTGAAACTACATAAGGGTTTGTCCTATGAGGAAAGACCGATCAAGGTATTTGATCGGAAGTTACATCAGCTAAGGAATAGAGCTATACTGATGGTGAAAGTCCAATGGAGCAAACGAGGATTCGAAGAAGCTACTTGGGAATTAGAGGATTCGATCAGGAAAAAATATCCAAATTTGATCCCAGGTTAGAAATTTGAACCCTCTATTTAAAAATTTTAAATTACAAATTGCGTGATGTTAATTTGGGGGAACAAATTCTTTTAAGTGAGGGAGGATGTAGTAACTCATTAAAATAAAAAAAAGAGAAGAAGAAGAAAATATTTAAATTGAGTTAAAAATAATAATAAATATATAAAGTATTAATGAAACGATGAAATCATATTATTAGATAATTGAAATTTTCTTGAAATAAATTAAAATTAAATAGCTTAAATTTCAAGAGACCAAATTAAAGTCCTTACAATCAACAATTGGGCTATGGGACAACCCTTATTGGGTTGAATTTGGAGTAATGGGCTAAATTGGGTAAAATGAGTATCCCATTTTAAACACCAATTTTCTATGGATTTCAAACCCTACAAGCCACCGGGAATCTTGGCTTGCCCATACCCTATTAAAGCTAAGATAGTGACATTTTCCAACCTTATTAAAAGTAGGTTAGTGGAATAGTTTAATAATGGGCGATGAACATTGAGTTAGGTGGTGGAGAAGTTTGATTTGTGGGGAATCTTACTATTTGGCCAAATTTTATACCCTATTAAAGCTAGGATAGTGACATTTTCCAACCTTATTAAAAGTAGGTTAGTGGAATAGTTTAGTAATGGGCATAAACATTGAGTTAGGTGGTGGAGAAGTTTAATTTATGGGGGAAGGGAATCTTACTATTTGGGTAAATGTTTCCTATAAATAGGCCCTCTAGTCACCTATTCTGCCTTACCACGTTGTGGGGGAGGTTTCTAAAGGGTGCTCGGGGTGTTCATCTTGTTTTCTTCTTCCTCTTTGACTCGACCAGGTAGGTATTCTCTATATCTAGGCAAAACACTTAATAGTAGAAACATGCAGTCAATCATGTTATCTTTCACGGTGAAAACATGTTGTCTTTCACGATTAAAACTGAGTTCTCTATTTCACAAAGAATTGGCGTCTACTCTGAAAGACGCTAATTCTTGAATTAGCGTCCTGTACACCAGACACCAATTAATGCACGTCTACTACAACTGATGTGAATTCTCTAATGATTACATAAATTCACCCATGTTTAAAAATTCAATATCTATGGAACCAAGTATGATAATTATTAGGATCCTTGCATTTTTCTCTTGATTATCGTATCTCTTGATCCATGAAAATCTAGATATGAATCAAAGTGATATTGTTCATGTTTCTTAAAGAAATGAACAGTTGCATGTGTATGTAAATGTATCTGTCAGATGCATGCCAAATTTTAATAGAGAAGAATTAGCGTCTGTATGCGCGGACGCGAATTAATGAAATCGCGTCCTTCCGCAGGGACATAAATTCATGTAATTAATTCATAAACCAAATAATTGGGAAAATATAGAATTAGTGTTCTCTTATACTGACATGAATTAAACATTTGGCACCTCCGCACGTGGACGCCAATTTAAAATAATTTTATTTAAACCTGAAAAAAATAATATACGAAATTAGCATCCTTTTATTGTGATGTGAATTAAAGAAATAGCGCCTCCTTGCACGGATGCCAATTTAAAATAAATTTATTTAAACCAAATTAATCCTAGAATTGGCACCCTTTCCATTGGACACGAATTATAGAATTAGCGGCATCCTAAGTGGACGCCAATTCTCCCCAGTTTCTCGCATTTCATGGTTTTATCGGGATTATTCCCTATGCTTTGGCGTATTCCTTGAACTCATTCATTCCTTGGATTTTTCTTAAAATGAATTACGTGTTTCGAGTTTCCGACAAAGTCATGTAGCTAGCTAGATTATCAAGAAAGATCGGTGTCTAAGGTAAGAGGTCCACAGACAAACGCTTTAAGTGGATAAGTGGTTATTTAATTATGCCCTTGAGAATACAAGGAGAACCTCCCACAGTCCTCCCTCTTACCTAGCCGTAAATTCTTGGTGTTCTCACTAAACATCGATTGAGGAGAACTCGATCTAACACTACCTTACACGAATTTCCGAAAGAGTTGATCGTGCCATGTTCAATAACTCTTTTTCGTCATTGTCTTAATGTCATTAAACATGATGCCTTCAATTATCCTTGAACTTCCCTTACAACTACTTGAGTTTCTGGTACTAGTTCCTTGAATGAAAAATTTTGCAAGATCTGTAATTTATTTTATGAGCTTTTGTCACGCCCCAAGATATGCAGTGGAAACTAAGTCGAGAACCTGAACAGTTGCCATGGTAAGCCTCACGCTAGCAAGACAATCAGAACGCTAACATTCACACATAAGAAGAGTGAACACAAGATAATATACTCAAAATTCTAACTTTATTGAATAATAATCAAAGGTTTACAATCTGATTCTTGTCTTGACTCCTTCAACTTTAGACCAAATAAAAAGAAAATTACATTATCATGACTCTAAAGAAGACACTACTAGGCTTCACTCGGATCTTCATTCACTCTCGGACTCGTCACTTGTTAAAGTCTGAATCCCCGCTAGAGTTTCTTGAAAAGATTGGAAAAGTAGGGAATGAGCACACTTGCCCAGTAGGTATCTTCGTATCAACATGAAGGTAATATTTAAGTAATTAGTAATTTAGCTCTAGAAGGTAAGATAGAAGAAATACGATGAAACACGTGAATAAAACCAAAGTAACAACGCTATAAACAAGACATGAGCAAGATATGTGAATATGATCAGGTAAGAATGAATGTAGATGTAAGTAAGGCCTTTCCTGTAACGAGAATGTACTAGCATGTAACGAGAATCTACTTTTCATAACCATATAGGCTATACACTAGACAGTCATGCAACAAGAATGTATAATTTCATGATGAACCTCGTGGTTTTCACCCATTTATAAAAAAAGTACTCTGGGCGTAATGAGACACCAGTGTTCATCATACCCCATGGATTATAGTATGTTTCCGGCCATCCGTTGAGGGGGCTAGTGTCGAGCTCTTGGACACTGTCCATGCCCGTTCTTGCATCTTCACATTATAAATCAAGCCACATTCACGAGAAATATAAAGCCAATTGTAACGACTTGGAGATCAAGATATCGGTAAACCGATACCAAGAACTCGGAGACGCCACCCAAGAGGTTGATAAAGCCCTGTAAGGGTTGGGAGGATTGGTTGAGGAGGTGCATAATGAATTGGAATTACATGCGCATTTAAAAACAATAACTCTAAATGGAAGCAATTTACAATATTAGAGTGATGTATTCATAAAATAGTCCATATCCAACCATAACATGAAGTCCCGCAATCAATGGCACCCAAGAAAGGGGTGAATTGGGTGAAATCATAATTTTAACAAGGTTATACTCAATTTTAAGATTATGCGAGAACACTAAGGCCCTGTTGTGGACGCATAATTTTATAATTATTTATTTTTGTTTATTATTTATTAGTTTATTTATTTATTTATTGATTTATTGGCGTGCCAGTCACATGTGTGACGATTTCATTGTGCGCTCGATCTGACTTGGTCAGTCGATTGTGAGTGATCGTGTCTGGACCAGAAGTCCGTCATACCATAAAGGCTATGACGTTAATTACGTCCTTCCAAGGAAGGACAACCCTTGATTAAACGCCAAAACAGGAGGCCTCATAAGGCAAACAGATATTCATGTGCATAACTTTAAACTTCATACCAGGGCCGGGAAGGCGGGTAAGAGAATAACATCAACCACAAAAAGAGACTGTAGCGTTGAATCGGCGGTTCGAAACAACTAGACTCGGGGGAAAAGGGGAAATGGAGGATATCAATCACGGACAGGCTGAGCCATGACCGTGATGGAGGTTCACGGCATCGATCAACATTTCGACAGCATTTCCCCTTTATCTGGATTATGCCCAGGGGGAAATAGGCTATCACCCACGGAGTGTCGGGATGAAAGCCGAGAGAAAGAGAGAGGCTGAACCTCCCTACCCATATATAAATGCCATGGGGCAATGTTTGATTTTCCCTTAGGGAAGCCGACGGAACTCATGCAGTGGCATAGCCCTCCCGAGCTAAAGGGGTTACTCATAAATCCGATGCGGGACGACGGAATGTAAGTGAACGCTCAACGTTGCGCCCTCGCACGCGGATCGACCTGCGAGGTCAGGTCGCGGGGATCGACCTGCCCGGTCAGGTCGCAGGGGTCAAGGGGGCAGCGCCCCTTGCGGGGGTTTTCGGGGGCAGCGCCCCCGGAACAAAAATTTGGATTGAAGACTCAGTAGTAAAATTTGGTTAGATTATCGGTGCAGTTCCAGCGTGCATAGGTTCCCGGCGTGAAGGCAAGGAGGTCGAGAGGTTCCCGGCGTAGGCTTCTCGGCGCAAGGGCCAAATGGCCATAGGTGTGGGCTCCTCGGCGCGCAGGGGGGCCAAGGGGGGTTTCCCGGCGCGCAAGGGAGAAGGCCAATGGGGCTTCTCGGCGCGGAGTGCTTGAGCAGGCAATGGAGGCTCTCGGCCTGGGCCTCCTGGCGCGACGAGGCTGCAAGGGGGGTCTCGGCGCAGAGGGTTGAGAAGGCCATGGAGGCTCTCGGCCCGGACCTCCCGGCGCGCTGAGGTTGGGTCTCGGCGCGGAGGGTGAAGATGCCGGAGCGGTTCCCGGCGCCTGAAGAAGTGGCGCCGGGAGCTGTTCACCCGGTTCACTGTGGGCTGGGCCGAGAGGTGTGAGGGCACCGGGACAAGAAACAGAGCTTACGGTACTCTGTTTTTTGGGTTTTTTTAGGTTTCAGAGATGCAGATCAAGGCAGACAGGCTCTGGAAGGAAACCAAACATCAGGTTTTAATGACTTTGATTTGGGTTTTGAAGAAGGCCAGGTGCCTGGAGGGATTGGCAGAGGAATCATCCGACACAGGGAACTCCTTTCACCACTGTCATGCAAAGTCCCAGGGACGGCCTCAATCTTGTCTTCCATCCTCCTGGGAGAATTTTGGCAGCACTTCCCCCTGCGATTAGCATTTGCCAAAGGGGATGATAGACGATCGCCCACGGAGTGCCGGGGTGAAAGCCAAATAGAGGGGTATTGGACCCCTGACCGTGTACGTGCCTGCAGCACCGTTTTGATGTCCCTTTAGAGGTCAACGAAGCTTATGCAGTGGCAGAGCTCCGTTGCCTCGTAAGGTTATGTGAGGGGTTATCCGGCATGGGTTTACAGATTGGCCAAGAGGAGGGCTTCTCGGCGCCAATGGCAAGGATGCCAAAGAGTTCCCGGCACGAAGACGAGTAGGCCCCGGCGCGATGAGGGGAAATGAAACGGGTGGCTCCCGGCGCGCCCGGGAGATGGGATCTCGGCGCAAGAAGGCTTGCGCCGAGGGCTGTTCATCAGCTTCACTATTTGCGGGGCCGAGAGCTGTGAGGGCGCCGGGATACGAACAGAGGTTTACGGTACTCTGTTTTGAGTTTTTCTTGGATTTTCAGTCAGATTGGAGGGATCTGGGAGATTGTGGGCTTACTGACTGCTGGGGTTTGATTAGGCAAGGGTTCAATCTCATCAAGGAGGGGTTGAATGGAAGAGGATCGGAGAATCGAGTAGCCGGATGGGCTTTGAGTCGTCACATACCATCAACCGCCGAGGACCATTTAATATTATCTTTGATCGCCCTGAGAGCCAAGAGATGGCTGTCTCTGGCCTCAGGGACAACCTGGATGAAGCTATTCATGGCGGGATCACGTCATAAACCTTTAACATGATTACATCGATGCGGTTTAAGCATTTCCACGGGAAGAGGAATTCATATAGGCTGTCGAAGCCACTGCACATATTGATAGCAGACCACCTCAGGGGCCAAGAGATGGTCTGTCTCTGGCCCTGAGCAAGTCCAGAAAATCCCATGCGAATGACAACGAATGGCGCACGACATCGATATATCTAGAGCTACATTTATTCTACTGAAGAAAATTGAACCCGAAGACCCATCAGAGAATTAGGTGTGCTTCAGTTGAGCTAAAGATGAAAACATATGGAGGAAAAGCATAGCAGCAGACAGAGAGATAGCCGGTAGATACTTCAATCACCCAGCGCCCAAACGGGCCACTAGAGCATGTCATTTCGTTGGATCACCCCAGAACTCACACCAATCACACGGAGGGAATGAGGGAGAGGGAAATGAATATACATCGGGATATCCCGGTTACATCCAAAAGAAAATCAAGATAAACTCGGCAAGATTACATGAAGAAGAAAACAAAACCATGGGGGAGGGCGGAGCATTGACTCCTCTCCCTCCCCGGCTGCCCACCTGGACTTCCTCTCCTTCTTTCTCTTCTTCTTTCTTTTCTCAGCGGAGGAGGAGGCTCTCTCTCTCTATGTTGGTCTCTTCCCCTTTCTCTTTTTTTTTGGCCGCCGATCCCCCTTTTCCTTGTTCGAAGGGAGGGGTTTTTATAAGCGTTTCCCCCCTCCTCGGCAGGCTTCATCAAGCCTTTTCCTTCTCGGCAGACACCATCTCGGCGCGCCTCAAACGGGCTTCCCGGCGTGCCTGCCTTCAACTTCTCGGCGCCACCCTTTGGGCTTCAGCAAGTGGCTCTCGGCATCACCTTTTGGGCTTCAGCAAGTGGCTCTCGGCGCATCACCTCTCGGCATGGTTGTTGGCTTCTCGGCACCACACACGGATGGGCCCATTTAGGTCTTTTAGTATTTCATTCTTCCTATCTTAATAGCTATTAAAGCCCATTAATTAGTGAGCTAACATGGTTTCATCAGAGTATTTCTGGAGGTTTTCATCGGTCAGTGGACCGCAGTTCTTCATCAGTAATGCCGTCTGAGCGACGACAATACCGGACATCAGCTTGGCCGGGGAGGGCTTCTGCCGGGTGACAGCTTCAGAAATGGACTTTCTGTAATCCTGGCTTTGCAGGAGTTCCTTGGATCTTCATCTGCCGGTACCGGCTTCATCTTTATCTCATATCACATCTGTCAACAAGCCGACATCTGACTTGTCCTGACATGTCATTTGTGGACTCCCGGATGAGGCAGTAGTACAGCTCTCATTGAAATGAGCTGGAAGGTCTCATCAGTCGAGTGACTGCTGCTTTATTAGTGCTGCTGTCTGAGTGACATCGGCACCGGTCATCAGCTTGGCCGACAAAGGCTTTAGCCGGGTAAACAGTTGATGAGCTTCATCATTGGCCCTTCACTGCGGGTATGATATGTTTCCACCCTTGTTCATTTTTAAGGTGTCAACACCTGTTTGATAATAGGTTAGGATATCTCACATGAGATGGGTTAGGATGAGTTATTCTTTGACTTTTTACTTTTTCAGTTTGATAACTTATTCTAACCCTAAGAATAACTCATTCCATAGAAATGGTAGAATGAGTTGTTCCTAGAATAAGGCCTTTTATCCTAACCGACCCCTGGTAACTTAACCCTGCTATCAAACTAGAACAAGGGTGAAAAGGTAGAATAACTCATTCTACCCGAGGCTTATTCCGTTATCAAACTGGGCCTAAGAGATAAGTGCAGGATAAACCAGATCTATCAAAAACAATCACTGCAATAGCACTTGGTACTAGGCGGAGTTGACTGATCCAAAGATTTTCTCACGCAAACTGTTATCTTTCCGGCAAGAGTAACCTTGTCAGTTCGAATCCAGCTTTTGATATACCAAGGATCTATTTGAAGATGATCAGTTAATCTAGATCTAAAGATAGTAATTAAACTAAATCCACAAGCATGCGCAGAAGTGGGATTGGGGAAAAAGGAACAAACCATAATGAGACAGCGATTTTTAGGTGGTTCGGATGCCACAACGGTAACCTACGTCCACCCCTCACCAACCATGAGGATCCACACACTATCTTGTAAAGAGATACAAGATCAAACACACACACACATAAAAACAAACAAACTTAACTGCACACACACACACGGATCTGCGAAGATCCACACACACACAGATGATTTAGGAATACACCACAATCACACTTGAAGCTCAGAAAGATTGAGAATGAAAAACACAAAAGAAAAGGCTTGATTAATGCTCCCCCTTAGTTGATGAAGAATTCCTTGGATGCAGCTTGAGCTCCACTTGGTCTGGCCTTTACTCTCCTTCAGATATGGCTTGATCTTTACCTGAGAATGGAGGAAGAAGGATGAAGAACTCTTCTCGGAGCACTGTTCACGTCTACAGTGCTAACTCCCTTCTCTTCCCCTTTGGTAGCCTCCTTGATCCACCTTGAGCATTAGGGTTTTCTTAACCCTCTTGTATATGTTATATAGACTTGAGTGGTCCATGGACTCCCCCAGACCAGATCCACAATTTCAGGAGGGTTTGGTTGCTTAGGGATTAAACAATACCAAGAGGGATGGCTTTTCTCGAAGTGACAAATGTCAACAATTATGGGTAGCTCGGGGCTGGCGGTCGACCTGCAGAGGCCAGCGGTCGACCGCTAGGAGCATTCCTGTAGCCATTTGGCTGCTGGAAAAATAGGTCGACCGCTAGGGTCCTGGCGGTCAACCGCCATTTTTATAGGTCTTCTTCTTTTTGGTTCTGTGATTTCAGGTCAACCTCCACTGGTCCAGAGGTCGACCGCCAATCTCCAAACCTGCAAAAATCAAGTGTTAGCCCGCTAAAAAACTGTCCATAAGTTCGATGATTGAAATGGGCTTGTGTTATGGTTGATTACAAGTTCGTTTAGGCTCGTTTTAACACATGGAAGGATTCAAGAACACTAAGTTGAAAAGGAATGAAATTTGATGGTTTAGAGCATAAAACTTTGTTCAAATACAAGGCACGTAGAAGATAAATATCCTGGGTTTTGTTATCATCAAAATCACTCGGATATGCTCAACAATATCCCCCTTTTTGATGATGACAAAAGCTAGGCATTTAAGTTCACGTGTTCAAACCAAAGTGCCTTTGAGCAAGTTGTCAAAACGAAGTCAATCACATTTGAAATTCAGTTGAAATCCATCAATATGAAACGTTGAGCTCAAGAATTGAAAGTATTCAACACATCCATTTTAGCACGTCATATCACTTCCAACACAAAAAATTCAGCATATCCATAATAGTCATTCAATACTTATTTGCCAAATTGAAAAGAACTGAGAGAGGAGAAGGCCAATCTTGTAAATTCAAAGAGTGCATTCTTCCATTCATTCTCATTAGTTCAATACAAGGTACACTGAATGCAAGAGGTGAAGATGGACTCGACATACAAAGGAATGCAACCACTAAAAGTAATACAACCAAAATGCAACCAACATGCTCAAACTACGATGCAAGAGATAGACATGCATGCAAGTAGGCAAACACACATAGCATATATATAACCCTAATAGCCTACTTCTCCCCCTTTGACATCATCAAAAAGGAGTGGGGAGGGATACAAAAGGTGGACAAAAGTGACACTAGTGACTCGAGAACAGCTACACAACAGGGTGATCCTCAGCTTCCTCGCCATGAACACCATCCGGGGCACCATCAACATGGGGAGAGCCAGCAGGAGTAGGAGCACGAGGGAGACGATCCGCAATGTCATGCAGAGTTTCATCATGATGAAGAAGCTGGCGACGGATGACAAGAAGGGATTGGTTGGTCAGCCGGAAGGCTTCACGGTTATCTTCATGACTGGCATAGAGAGTGGCCATGTGAGTGGAAAGATCATCCAGAGCGTGGGTGACGGAGTCCATTCGTCCAGTCATGGTATCCATAAAAGTGTCCAAACGCCCAAGGGAGGAGTCAATACGGGTTTCCATGCCTAAAAGACACCTGTCTAGAGTCTCATAGTCCCCCCAAGTGGGATGCTCAGCACCCTGAGTGGAAGACTCCCCATGAAAGTACTGCGGTGGTGGAAGAAGAGTCGCTGGAGGAGACACATCTTCGGGCTGGACTGGTGTAGGTGCATCTTGGTGATCTTGCTGTTGGTCCGATTCTTGTTCTTCGTCACTGTCATTCTCTTCCCCATAAACTAGGACAGCACGACGAATTTCGCCATTTGCAGCACGGTAATATCCCATATCGGAAAAAATCTTATGCTCAATATAAATGTCATCATGGCGAACCAGAACAAACTGCTCACCCTCCAATGGGACCCCGACAAAAGTGAACACTCCAGTGAGTTGAGAAGCATAAGGCAGGGATCACCGTAAATGTGTATGGCATCGACTTATCAGTTGAGTCATGAGCCATCCCATATTAACTAATTCGCCATTCATAACATGATAGAACAGGAATCGGTGCACTTCAGTCACTTCATCTCGGCTGCCACTCTTGGGATAAATAAGTGTAGTAAACATATGATGGAGAACCCATTGCAGTGCGGGAAAGTGGTTGGCATTGAGCTCAATTAGGTCACTCACACCACGTACAAACTCACAGCTCGTCATGGCAATGAAACTTGCCTCAACCTCACCATGCCTAAAATTCATGTCTGCACCATGTGAAGAGACACCTAGGGCATGATTGAATAGTTCTGAATTAATTCAGATCTCAATGCCCTGAACCATTGTGTACAATCTTCCATTTCTATCAACCAAATTGCCATAGAACTGTTGTACTAGATAGGGATAGAACCAGTTGTATCTAGTGACAAAATCAAGTCACCCCGGTTGCATTGAGAAAACTATATAAATGTCGGGCAGGATTTCATTCATCTCTTCAAAATCGACAAGACGTAGGTCGATGATAGTTCTTGGAGGTAACCTGGGTGCTGGAGCTTGTGGTGGTGGTGTGGCCGGAGCTTCACGTCTCCGAGCACTAGGTTCCCCTTGGAGAAGACACCGATCACTCCTTCTAGGTGCCATTTTAGACTAAGAAACCCGCTGAAGATATGATCCTCTTGAGAGGTAGAACCTCTACCTTGGGATGGAGAGAGAGACACCGGGGAGGACTGTGAACACCTTCTTCACGCTCTGGAACTCAGGGAAGGATGACATGAGCGCACGAACGTCGGTGAGGAGTTGTTCCGAAATGGAGAACAATCGGCTGGATCGTGTTCGGAGAGAGGAGATGTGGGGTTTTTAGGGCTTAGAAGATGGGAGTGAGGTGTGCTAGGGTTAGAATGGAGTAAGGGAGAGAGAAGGAAATGCAATAGAGTGAGGGAAGGAGGGAGAAAACCCCCTTAAAATGGGGTTCGGACGTAGCTGAACCGGGCTGGTTTGCCGCTAGCGGTCGACTGGCACGAAGCCAGCAGTCGACCGCTGGGGCATAGAAATCCCCATTTTTGACTCGGAGAGAAAAAGAGTCTAGCCAGCGACCTCAGTGATAAAAGTGGACTCCAAGACCCTGTGGACTCCCCCATTTTCACAAAAACATATTTTCCTCCTTTTTTTTAATATATATATTTTTTCTTTTGCTAACCCAAGAATGATAGCAGGCAAGAGTCGACTACGGAATCCCCTGTTTCAAGACTACTTAGAACACTATATCACTAGTCCACATTTATTTGTCAAGGAGTATTTAGTTTTAGGAATGTGTCAAGGAAGAAGTGTGTAAATATATATATATAAGAACAAGCACACATGCTAGGTATTGTCATACACAATAGAAATAAAACACACACAATGCATGCATCTCACAAAATCTACCCAAAAGAAATCAACCTAGTGCAGACCTAAGTGCGTATGCTCTCACCCTTGCACATGCCAAGTTCTCTCCTAATTTTATTGAATTGATCATGATTTAGGGGTTTTGTGAAGATGTCAGCCAGTTGGTTAAGTGTATCAATGAACTTGAACTCAAAGACCCCTTTGCCTACATGATCTCTCAGAAAATGATGACGAATGTCAATGTGTTTGGTTCTGGAGTGTTGAATAGGATTTTTAGATAGATTAATTGCACTCGTATTATCACATAAGATAGGCACACAATCCACTTCAACATTCAAATCAAGCAATTAATTTTTGATCCAAAGTACTTGGGCTCCACAACTTCCGGCGGCTACATATTCAGCCTCGGCCGTTGAGAGAGCTACTGAATATTGTTTCGTAGAGGCCCATGAAACGATGCACCCGCCAAGAAACTGACAGTACCCACTTGTACTTTTACGATCTACAATGCACCCGGCATAATCCGCATCGGTATAAGCAATTAAATCAAAAGAACTACCGATGGGAAACCACAAGCCAAAATCTATTGTGCCAATAAGGTATCTAAAAATGCGTTTAACAGCTGATAAGTGAGATTCTTTAGGGCATGACTGGAAATGGGCATAGAGACATACACTGAATTGGATATCAGGGCGGCAAGCTGTAAGGTACAGTAGTGATCCGATCATACCTCGAAACAGTGTAGAATCTACTGTTTTAACATTTTCACCCTTATCCAGCTTTGTGGTGGTGGCCATGGGAGTTGATATGGGTTTTGCTTCCGCCATCCCGTATTTCTTTAGCAGTTCCATAGTATATTTGGCTTGATTGATGAAGATTCCTTTTGAAGTTTGTTTTACCTGCAATCCAAGAAAAAAGGTCAGCTCCCCCATTAAGCTCATCTCGAATTCTCCTTGCATAATCTTTACAAATTCATCGCATAAGGCATTGTTAGTAGCTCCAAAAATAATGTCATCCACATACACTTGAACTACCAAAATGTCCTTACCTGATTTCCTTGTGAAAAGTGTTTGATCAACCTTACCTCTCTTGAACCCATTTTCGACCAGAAATGAGGTAAGCCGTTCATACCATGCCCTTGGTGCTTGTTTTAGTCCATACAAGGCCTTTTGGAGCTTGTACACATGTCGTGGATGTTTGGAATCTTTAAAACCTGGAGGCTGCTCTACAAAAATATCCTCCTTGATATAACCGTTAAGAAATACAGATTTAACATCCATTTGAAACAATTTAAAGTTCAAAGAGCAAGCGTAGGACAGTAAGATCCGGACTGCTTCAAGTCTAGCAACCGGTGCAAATGACTCATCAAAATCAATGCCCATCTCCGGGCTGTACCCCTTGGCTACAAGCCAGGCCTTATTCCTAACAACGAATCCCGCATCATTTAGCTTGTTTCTGAAAACCCAATGAGTTCCAATAGTGGGATGGTTCTTAGGACGCGGCACGAGAGTCCACACCTCGTTTCTTTCAAATTGGTGCAGCTCTTCATGCATAGCCTGAGTCCAGGATTCATTTTGAAGAGCTTCATGAATGTCCTTGGGCTCTTCTTGTGAAAGTAAAGCCATCAAATCTTCCTCTTCAACCAGCCTTAGAGAGGACCTAGTGTTGAGACCCGTTTTATACCGATAACTCGAACCGTTTCGCTTACTCCCATTAGTTGATGCCTCGAGTTGTCCATCATTCACTGGGCCATTTTGTGGCATGACTCGGGCTCGTTTTATGGGTCGTCTCCCTCCTTGGTGCAATTCGTGGTGATTCGGGGCTTAATGGGCCTTGGCTTTGGTCAATTGAACGTATTTTACGAAAATCAAGTGCCTAAGGGCATGAACGGCTTCACATCAACCGTTCAGAAGATGGGCGGTTGAATATGGACCGTTCATGTATTTTGGCTAATTTCTGAGGATTTTCTGAATATCCACCGACAGGCTTTTGTGCGGTGTGATTAGAACCGTTCAATATCATGAACGGGTTCCAACCGCCTATATCTCAGAGTCCTACGCGCGCCCAGCTTCTTAGATAATTATCCAAATGATTCGAATTATCACCGACAGGCTTACACGGTCGTATTTGTGCCGCCCTAAACTAAAACGGTTTAAATACAACCGTTCATATGTTCAGAGTCCAACGGCGAACATTTCGGCCAGTTCGAGAGATAGTTGGGATAATTTTCTGATTATTCGAGTTTCCACCGACAGGATGGACGGTCCGAATAAGATCGCCCATCCCTTGTGCGGTCTATCGTAAGACCGTTCAAGCCGTCGGCTGTTGATTTTCAACCAATTTTATCCCACTTATCTCATGGTTTTATCCTCAACTTATTTTGATGATTTCTTCGCGGATAATCAACCATTTTCGATGCCGTTTCGTGTGGATGGAAGATTATGATATTATCTACAAATTATCTTTTGTGAGTTCGACCCGAGAATATCTAAAACCCCCAATTTCGAGGCTGGCTTGAGAGGCTCTATAAATAGACCCTATTGGCCGGACGTCGAGAAGGGGGGGAGATTTTGGTCGACGGCGAAGCCCTGCCGCATTTTTGAGCAACCTAGCACCAAGGAGGGAGGCTCTCTACGTCCGCTCGAGCCTCCGGTCAAGGGAGTAGCCCAGTCTTTGTAGTCTTTCGTTCCGTAGCTTTGCCGTTTTCCTTCATTACATGCATTGTTTCTCATTTGCGTACCCCCTCCTTCTCATTATCATGCACACAACCATCCCATTTTTTGTCACCATAGGGGTTTAAAACCCCCCAGGTATTCCCCTTTTCATTTGTTTATGCTTAATTCTTCTCGTTTGAATGCATACTACATTATTTAGGTCTAATCTAGGTGTCTCTTCTGTGTCTCTACATTGTTTCGCAGGTCAACACTTAATCAGCACGAGGCCCATCCCCTCTGGCCGGCCGGAGAGGGTGGAGGTCGAGCCCTTCTCAACTTGCTGAGTGAAGGTACTGAGCGGTTATCCTCCGACCGTTCAACGGTACACGCGGTGCATCAACGACCGTTCTTCCCTGGAACGCGGTCCCTCTAGCACCGTCCATCTCACTGCAGCAGTTCCTCCCGCGTCCCTCGCAGCGTCCTGGGGCGGTCTATCGTAAGACCGCTCAACATAGTGCGGTTCTAAGGGAGCCGTTCATTCCTCAACGCTGCACTAAGGTGAGTGTCTCCCATTTTCCAAGGTACGGTGCGCCTATCGCGTACGGCATCTTGGTGGCGATCACGGTACTTTGCTTCACTCCCTGTCTTCTCTTCTTTCTCTCATTTGCCTCATGCACTTGACGCACTTTGACCCTTAGTGAAAGGGAGAGAGGAGAGAAATATATATCTACACCCCTTTTGTGGCGATCACGGTGGGACGCCTAATGCCCATCGTGCTTTTGAGTTGCTGACCCTTCTTAGTCGTTGTCAAGGTTTCCTTCTTGGAGTGATTTACAGGTTGGATGCGGTTCCTGTCCTCTGGCGCATACGCGGTTCGTCCAGGGCCGTCTACCAGTACGCATGGTTGATACTCCACCGCTCATATACTCTGCCATCAGGTTTATCTACCCCGGCCTTTCCTGTTGCAGACGGCTCCCTGGACGCCGTCCATCCATTTGAGCGACTTTCACACAGCCGTCCCGCGCTCAGGCACAGG